>OY728147.1:375592045-380592045 GCA_963277665.1 Viscum album
GTTGATATGGGACCAACGACCATGAGAGGTAACATCATTATAGATTCATCCTTAGTGATTTCTTTAGTTGGTGCTAGTATATATCACTCATTCATATAAAACCATGTTGTTGATTTCATGACCATTTATATAGATCTTATATTTGGTGTTATGGATATTACTACACCCCTCAAAAATAAAGAGAGAATATGGTCTCTATTTCCCTACTTGTGTTATCTTATTATCATAGATTTAGCTTACCTAGAATTTACTAGTTCTCAATAGGAAATATCTTGACATATTTCTCAGTATGGATTGGATGTTTTATCATCAGGACCGAATTGACTATTATCTTCGGTGAGTCTCCTTCACTACACCAAATGGGGTGTGTTGTGTCTTTTATGGAGAATAAGACATGAGATTGAGTAGATCAAACATTATTTTACAGAGTTAGGAAGAGTGTTATCTGTGTTTTATTTTTTCTTGGATCAAGAATATTTGTGTGATGGTCTCCCTCCAGTTTCCTTTGAGTTAATAGATGTGTTTCCTTATGAGTTCTATATCTTTCCACCAGTAAAAGGGGTTGTGTTTTCTATTGATTTAGTAACTACTACCGAAATGGTATCTATTACATATTTATATATGGGAACATCTAAAATGAAAGAGTTTAAGACTCAGTAAAATGATTTTCTGGAGAAAAACTTTATACACATGAGTGTGTCACCTTGGGCGGTAGCTGTGCTCTTTGAAATAAATGATGATGGTTTACTTTGGATATGTATAGATTAATGGAACCTCTATCAAGTTATAATAAATAAAAAGTATCCATTTCCCTAAAAAATGATCTATTTGACAAATTTAAAAGGTAAAAGTTGATATTGAAGATTAATCTTCGATCTGGATACCACAAGTTCTGAACTGATGATTGTGATATTCCAGAAAACTCTTTTTTGGGTAGGTATGACCATTATGATTATCCAGTTATTCCATTTGGTCTAACCAATGCTCATATTGTTTTCATTCCTTTGATTAATATTATTTACTATATATACCTTGATATGTTCATTGTAGTCTTTGTGGATGACATCCTAGTTTACTCTAAAACTGGGGAGGATCATGTGTTTCACTTGAGGGTAGTGCTGGAAATTTTGATAGATCACTGACATTATACCAGGATTTCAAAATGTTATTTTTGGATTTAAGAAATTAATTCATTGATACATGTGGTCTCAAAAAATGTTATTTCAATTGATCATTACATGTATAAAGCTATTATGAAATGGAAAGAAATAAAAAATATTTTGGAGATTCATAGATTTGTGGATTTAGTGGGGTATTATCACCAGTTTGTAATGGTTTTCTGAAATTTAGATAATTCAATGATCACTATTACTCAAAAAGGAGTGAAGTTTGTTTGGGATGATTAATTTTAGAGGTCTTTAGTTTAGCTAAAAAATATTTTGACTTCTACGTCGATATTGACTCTTCTAGAGGCTGAGTAGTGCTATTTTTGTGTGTGATGCATGTGGTTTGGGTTTGGGTTGTGTGATTATGAAGAGTCATAACATCATTTCCTATGGCTCTAGATAAATTAGGCTACAGAAGAAGAATTATCCAACCCATGATCTTGAACTCATAACTATGATGCATTCCCTTAATAGTCGGTGGCATTACCTCTTTGGAAAATTGTTTAGAAATTACTATGATAAAAAAAATCTTGAGGTATATATTTTCTCAAAAATATTTGAATCGCCACCAGAATCATTGGTTGGAGTACCTGCTATCATTATATTTCAACATTACTTATACCACGGGTAAGGGGAATGTTGTAAATGATGCTTTGAGTAGGGAAATTATAACCCAGGTCATGAATGAATTTTCAAAAGAGTTGAATTTGATGGATCTATTTTCACATTTTCATTTGGGAGTCCCATAGAATGAGTATGAGACTATTTTGACAAGTGTTCAATTGACCCCCTATCTTTTTGAGATGATTCTTCGAGATCATTAGTGTGATGATGAATTCTGTGGCATTAAGAACTATCTTTATCATGGGGAAACCATTTGTTATTGGAAATTCTCCAAAGAGGGCATTCTCTGCTTCTGGAATCGGTATGTTGTTTCGTTTTCCATGTGGAAGGTGGTGATGGGATACTGTCATACTTCTTAGTGGGTAGTGCACTTGTGTTTCACAAAGATATTCTATGATATGAGGAGATGATTTTTGTGGATAGGTATGATATGGTACATCACTGAATTTGTTTCATTTTATTACACTAGACAATAGGTCAATGCTAAGCACCAGAGACCTTTGGGTTTTATCTATGCCCTTCAAGTGTTGATATAGAAGAGGGATGATATTTCAATGGACTTTGTGGTGGGTTTTCCCCACAACCATTGAAATAGGAACATAATATAGGATTTGATTGATCAGATGACTGAATCATCTCTCTTTATACCCATCCATTATACAAAAAAATTAAGAACATAGAAAGCTTGTATATACTAGATATTTTCATGTTTCATGGTGTTCTATCTATGATAGTCCCTAATAGAGATCATCGGTTCACTTATCATTTTTAGAGAGGCCTATAGGAGGTAATGGGATCTTAGGTGAGCTCGATCATGACATATAATCCACATATTAATGGGGATACATAATGGGATGTACATAATTTGGAAGAAATGCTTTATGCTTGCGTCCTTTATTTTTGTGGAATATAGGATGTAAATTTTGGACTTGTTGAGTTTTCGTATAAAAACAGTTACCAATTTTCCATTTATATGACACATTTTGAGGCCTTGTATGGCAGCACTTTTAAATCTCCATTGTGTTAGTCAGAGATTGGTGAAAGTTCTTTAGTTGTACCAATCTTGGTCTTGTAGATGAAAAATAAGATTCACTTGATTACTCAAAGAATGTTGATGGTAGAGATCAAGTATGAATATTATGTTAACCATCACATGCAATTTTTTGGAGTTATTAGTTTGTTACAGGATGTTTTTGAGAGTTTCACCTCATTTATCCATTGATGAATGGGGAGGAATGGGAAGATTTCTCATCATCTTATGGGGAATTTTGAGGTTTTTGAGAAGGTAGAGATAGTGGATTACCATTTATCACTTCCAATATAGTAGACATCAATACATATCGTGTTCTGTATATCATAGTTTCAAAAGTATCTTTTTGACCCATCTTATGTCTTGAGCTAGGTGAATCTTGATGTTCGGCCCAATTTATCCATAACTAAGTATCCAATCAGGATTATTGATTATAAGATAAAGGTACTTTAAGGGATGGTGATATCTTTGGTCTGTGTGATATGGAATCATGGTTATGATTTTCTTGAGAATTGGGAGCATGAGGTACTGGATAGAGAGCAGTGGTCTCATCTCTTTGATCTGGAAACTTTTTGACAAGATTTCTTGGTGTAAAATGTTTTTATGTTGGGGAGGTTATAACATTACATTAGAAATCTTTAGGTAATCCTAATCCCTTACATTAATCATGTGGTTAGGTCTTGTTATAGGTTATTTGAAGAGAAATTTAGAGAATTTTGGAGGCATTTGGGGCTGTGTACGGTTGAGTTATAGTTTGGGAAAACAATGTGGTTTGGAATAGTAAACCATGAACCATTTGATGCTCCTCTGGAGGAGGTGAATGGTTTTTCTGAACCATGAAGACTGATATAGAGGGATTTTTCAAAGTTGGCACATGATTAATCAAATTGTGCACCAACCAAGGATAATTAGTGCACCCAAGATAGTAGGGTTGAATGGTTAGGAAGCATAGTTTTATAAACAATGTGTCCCTACCTAGTGAACTATTTTTGTAGGATTTAGTGAACCAAAATTTTATTTTAAAATCCAAAACCCCCGTTTAATAACTATAATCCCTTCATTAGATCCTAGAATGATTTCCTTGGATTTGGAGGCTCTCAAGAAGCAGTTTTTGTTCCTCAAACCCCTTCTCTTGGCATATAGAAGTGTGGTTGATCACATTTAATCTCCTCCAGGTTAGTGGATCTTGTATCATGTTTTCTATTTTTATATTCATTCTTATACCCCTTAGAGTTTGATATACCATCACATAATTGATGGATCTAAACTATATTTAATTGGATCTTGATTCAAGGTTTGATTTATTAATCTTCAATTCCTTCATTCTATTATAGTTTTTATCTAGGACTAATTGATTGTACATTGATTACATGAATATTTGATGACTTGAATATTAATTAAAAAATTTATTACATAATTAGTATTTTTTCAAAAATTATTTAATGTAAAAATTTCCTAGTGTATTTTTTACATTTATATGGTGCTAATAGTTCTCTAATATAATGAGAACTTTGAATTATAATGAATATTTTCTTAATATAGTTATATGGTGAGATAATTTACTATGATGAGACACATTATATTTAGACCGCCAGGTGTGAGTACTTGTAAGTGGATGAGGATTCTTCTCATGAAGTTTTCACTTTGAAATCTCCAAGATGAGAGATTATGTGAATGAACCAAATAGTTGTAATTCCACATGTTTTGGTGTCATCATATATTTTTAACTGCTAGTGTTTGAAATGACCCTAAGACTTTAATATTATCATTGATTCATGTCATGATGTGTGAACTTGGATATGTGAATGAAATATTTACTTATAAATAATTTTTTTTTCAGATATTCAATAAATACTAACGATTTTGAACAAACAAAGACTACATCCAGTGATAAAATAATCATTTACAAGATAGTAAAAATTATTCATCAATTTATGAAAGTTGGAAAACCAAAAAATAATAATAATAATATTATGTGTAATTAGGTTTATTAAAGGTAATAAATGTTATTTAATGGTAGAAATGAAATTAAATAATATTTTATCCTAAATCCAAACACTATAAATAGATTAATATATCTATTGTGTATTGCACCCAGAAATTGAGAATAAATAATTGTTATGAACAAAAAATTGTCTCTCAAATCACCATTATCTCTCTCTCTCATGAATAATAAATACAATAGGGATTTATTAAAGGGTGAAGGAAGGGTGTTCGAGAATGATAAATACAAGACATTCGATTCACCATGGTATCACCTGGATATCATGGGGAATTTCTTGTAGATCATTGGAGAATGTGTGGATCATCACTAGAGAGATTCTATCCTTGGATCCCCACAATGAAATAAAGGAAATCTAAAGGGGTCTTTTCAAAAGATCAATAACTTTCAAGACATAAAGTTCCTAATCCCAGGTATTTCTTTCATTAGATATTAAATAAATTAATTAAAATTTTGATGTGCAAGATCCTCTCTCATGGTTTCAGGAAATGATTCTTGGATAAAATTTCAATATATCACCCACCACCGCTCACTTCTATTGCGTCCAAAACTAAAAAGTGTTTTTAGAGGGGTAAAATTTAAATTTATACTTATTTATTTGATTATTAATCTTTGAATAACTGTTGCCAGATTTTTATTTCATGATATTTTTTTTATTAAATAATATTTGAACTAAAATGTTAACGCATATTAATCATGTTTGATCAATGTTTAATTTTCTCAATGGTTTATAAAAAAATGAATAATAACTAGAGATTCCATCAAAAAGTGAAAATTTATTTGATTATAAAATAATGTTACTTGGCCTATAGCCAGAGTAGATGTCGTGTACCCATGTGAATTGTACATGTATGCACTAAGAAAATAATTATATGTAGTGGATTTATTGCACACAATATATTAATCAGGACAATCTGGCATAAAAAAAAATCAGATACACGGCATGAAGCTTGAATATACATGTCTAGTAATCTGGATGAGTTAACACATCGAAGCCCAAGGTGTGTGGCTTAGGTACACAGAAAACGAGGTATACAATGTGTAGCTGGGTTGTAAATGGAGGGTAATATCCCAATTAATGGAATAATTAAATTACACTGAATTTAATGTTGCATCATTAAAACCTTAATTAATCGATTGAAATATATTGTGTGTTTGAAAATTTAGTAATGGTTTTAATGTTTTTTAAATGATCAATTGTCTTATTGTAATAAATGTGTTTTTATTGGTTCTACAATTTATTTTTCATGAATAACATAAATAATGGGTATCTCCATGTAAGTTTGGACAATCATTAAGATGAAAGGGAATTAAATAATTAACTAATTAATTAATGCAAGTGTGTTTATCTTAATAATAAAGAACATATAGAGAAATAAATCCTAGTAAGATAATTCTTCATATTCATTTTATATATGATAATTCATGAGCTTGACCAAGACCTGTGTATGTGTTGGATATTTTAATTTAATTTATTTCATGACTTTTAAATTATTTCTTATTAAATTTAATATGATGGCCTACGGTTATCCCTCCCTCCATTATTATACACGACCTGTGTGTCCATGAATATTTATGTCATCCACTTTTAATGAATCTATTAGTTCCCCCCACATGTGTGTGATTCATAAATACATGTAATTAATGGAGTATCCCAAGGCACGTAGAGGTAGGTCAAGATGGAACCATAATGATTCCAACTTAGGTAATACATTGGGTTAATGGTGGAATGTTGTAACTCATTCCAAGACTGGAAAAATGAATTATTTACCCAATATCATTTGTTGATTTAATGTATGCTCACTAAATTTACCATTAGATAAATCTCAGTAATGGGTCATTTAATTATTTCAATATTTATTTATATGAAATTACTTATTTTATGGATGGAAGGATGTGGTCACACAAATTAATTATTTATTGAAGTTACAAAGGATCAAATAAAAACTGGGGGGGGGGGGGGGGTTTGAATAAATTTTTTACTTTTAATAAGTTTCAATACTTTTAAAATTTATCCCCAAAAAACTGTTAAATTACATATCCTTATCATATTTTATTAAATACTCATACATGAGAAAGTAGGAAAGAAATTAAAGCACGTAAGATTTACCAGGTTCATCCTTAGTGTGAGGACTTACATCCTTACTATATCCATTAACGTAGGTTTATGAAAATTCACTATAATAATGAATTGAATCCAACTTTTTCCAACTCCTATTTGATATAATCTATCTCCAGATAAGAATGATTATAATGACTCCCATCAGTTTTCAAAGTTTCCTTATAAACAATTAATCCAGAAAACTAAATTTTTTTTTTTCAATCTACTGCATAAAATTTCTGGAGTCTGATAACCATAATTTCAATAGCCTTCATTCTGATGAACAAAATATGATTAACGCAGTTTGATCAACTCAATATGATCATCAATTTCTCAATCATAACTTTTCAAACTCTGCTCAAATTCCCAGTATTATCTTCCCCAGTCCGATCTTCTCAGTTCAGTAAATAATACCTCAGGACGTATGAAATTATTTTTAGATATCAGTCTGGAAGGAAAACTTGACAAGAATTATGCAGCGCTACACCTTTTACGCCCTCATAAAAAATTGTAATGTATAAATTTAATGCTTAATATTTTCTAAATATTTCTATAAAAATGAATCTTCTCAAACATACTAACTTTTCATCAGTCCTATGTATCTTCCTCATCTTTAGTATGATTTATTTACTCTGCTTTAGTCCTATTAACATCTTAAACTTCAATATGATGTCACTAACTTACTCTGATAATTACGGTATGAATTTCATCCTCTACCCATTACGACCTAACTTTCTTCCTCTTCTCATTATGATATGACTATCTTTCATGGATCATTATGATACTAATTTCTTCCACTCAACCTTATGGGCTAAATTTCTTCCACTGATTCATTCTAATTGACTTTTCTTCTTAGAGTCAGTCTGATGGAACCTCCTCAAATTTAGTCTGATGGAATCCTCCTAAAAATTTAAATATCATTACGATGAAATTCTCATTATTATGGAATTATCATTACAATGGAATTTTCATTATTATTAAATTCTCAATATGATGGAATTCTCATTATGATGAAACCTACAATCTATAATGTTGAGATTATTAATACCTCGTCAACTATTAATCATTCATACTTCTTAATATGTATGTGTCTGTTACTTCTAGATATGATTAAAACATTTTCTTTATTCTTGGAACCGATACAATCTTTAGAATTACTCCATTTATTCAAAATATTTTATCATGATATTTTTCATGATTTATGATAACTTTATATTAGAAAATCATTATTTGACGTATGGTTAAAATGTTTAAGTGCTTTATACATCCAAACATCACTGTCTTCATTCAACACCTTCATCAATATTCTGACATTCATTCTTAGGAACTTCTGAATTTAGGACCAATATTGAGTCCAATGAATTTTAAAAGACATGAAAATGGATATGAGATTGATGATGCATCTGATAAAAAAACTTCTTATTTCTGAAAAACCACTTTCTCAAAAACAAAAAATTTCTCTCCCTTTCTATTTGGGTTCACACATTCAACATCATTCACATGTGTTTCAAAAAAATTATTTTATAAAAGATAAATTTTCAAAAAATTAAAAAACGTTGTCAAAATGAAACATCACAATGGTTCTTCAATCTCCCACTCTGGATTTGTTTGAAAATTTAAATTAAAACTTTTATTACTCACCTTTTATAAACAACTAATATTTTTTTACTTTTACTAAAACACAAAATTTATCAAAAACGAGTTTCATAAAACTAAACTACTGGATAAAGTAATGTTTTTGAATGAATTACCTCCCTTGGTGATAAGAATATTTCGTGACCATATTAAGATAAAATCCCTCTAACTTTTCTATTTTCTCACTTTTCTATTTATATCACTTTTCTTTTCATCTCACCCATTATCTGATAAACAAAAATTATGATTCATACAGTAAGGATAAGTAAAAAATTTATACAATGTAATAATTTTTTTTCTCCCCCTTTTTCAACATAATCCAACGAATGGTAGAGGACTTATTTATGATATTTTGAAAGTCAATGAAGGAGGCTGAAAATGAAGTTCCAACCTCAACTAAACAAACATTTCTTTGGAACTGCCTTTGTGAAGACATCAACAATTTTTTACTCAATTGAGATATATTATAGAAAAAATTCCCTATAAGAAACTTTATATTTGGCAATGTGAATATTTATATTAATGAGTTCTGATATTTAATTTTGGAAGGTATTTTTGGAAAGATCAATTTCACTCTGGTTATCAAAAAGTATCTTTAATAGTTTAGAAAATTTTACTTCAAAATATTGTAGCTTATATTTCATCCCCAAAATTAGAGTACAAGACTAAGAAGATGAGACATATTATAATTTTATTGTGAATAAAGTTACTAGACATTGTTTCTTAATATGATAACTTAGAAAAAATTCATCCAACAAAAATGTTCCCCATCAGGTTTATTTTCTCTCATTACAATCACCCACCCAATTGACATCAATATAACCATGGTACTTTGTCTCCAAATTTATTTTTTATAAAAACCCAAGTGAAGTTGTTCCTTTAAAATATCTATAAATTCTAATTGGTTTCAAGATATGTGATTATTTTGGATTACATTGAATCCTAGAATAAAAATTCACAACATAAACAATATGAGGCCTTGAGGTAGTAAGATAAGGTAAACGCCCTATCAGCTTTCGAAATTCTTCCCGATTCACACTTTTTACAGACTCATATTTTCTAATCTTTGTGTTCAAAGATACCATAGTATAAACTTCTTTGAATTATACTATCCCGAACATCATTAAAAAATCCCATACATACTTTTCATGAGAAAAGAAATTGTAGCATTCTTTTTGTTGAACTTGTACAACAAGTAAGAAAGTTAATTATCCCAACATTTACACTTCAAAATTCTTCTACATTTCTTCAGAAAACTATTTACAATCTTTTTCTTCCTCCCGAGAAAAAATTATATCATCCATATAAAAAATTACAATTAGAATTCCCGAGTAGAAATCTATCACATATAAGTTGATATCTACCTTTCCTATAGAAAAATAAATCATTTTAAAAAATCTATCAAGTTTTGAATACCAAGAACATGGGGATTGTTTTGACCCATACAACTATTTCATTAATCTAAAACCTTGTTTTAATCATTATAAGGTTGAAAACCACAATTTTATTCACTGTAAACTTCTTTCTCAATATCACCATTAAATAAATATTACTTTTTATCCATTTGATAAACCTTGTAATTTTGATGCAAAAATATCGATAGAAACAGTCTAATACAGTCTATTATTATAACTAGGAAAGAAGTTTCTTCAGAATCCCCACCTTCCACATATGCATTGCCATTACAAACAAGTATTTCTTTAATTCCTAAAACTTCTCCAAGATTAGTCAATTTTTTTTCTATAAACCCAATTTTTTTTTCTGGCCGTGGAGCAAGTTCCCATGTTTCATTTTTATGAATCTGATTCAAATAATCATTCATATTATTAACCCATTATTTTTGTAGAATAGATTATGAAACTAATTCCCGTTTAACTTTTGAGATAAATGATGTTTAAAATTCTAATCTCAACTTTCTTATCTTCTAAACTCAAACCTTCTGATTTCCAATAATTTTTTGGAGTCAACATGTTTTTTTAAGGTAAGAAATTTCAAATTTTCTCTTCTATATGAACTTTCCTCATCACATGGTTTCCATTAATCATGGTAAGGTTTTTTTGACTTAATTTAACTATCATTGGAAATATATATCTTATCTTCCTCAATATTCTCAAATTTTTTTATTAATATTAAATTACTTTAACATTATACGAGTCCACCAACCTTTGATAATGTTTGTTCCTACCTTTGTATGTTCTTCCATTGCATGAATGAACCATAAAACATACCTCATCGACTTTCTCATCAAGCTTTCCCTGAATCATATTTTTGATTTTAATTAAACTTGGACATAATGAAACATTGAACAACTTCAATGTAGGTTTCATGTTATACTACATTTCATTAGAATTCATGTTGGTTTTTGGTCTCAACAGGCATCTTTGTTGAACATGTACCAAAATATTTGAATCTTATCTCTAAGATAAAATTGAAAGTTTGTATTCTACTAACAAACTTATTCCCATTTACACCAAACATATATTATTACTTCCAACTACTCCATTTGTTTGTGGAGTATAGAGAGCACTATAATGTTGTTTTATACAATTCTTTCTTAGATAGTTTTAAAAAGTATTTCTTGTGAATTCAATACCGTTATCTATTATCAACTTCCTTATATAAACCCCCATTTCATTATCAAATACAGTTCTAAAAATATTTAACATTTACACATCCTTATAATTATTTTTCATAAAAATGATGTTTTTCATCTGAGTAAAGTCATTAATAAACATGATAAAGTATAAATATACTTTAATTGATTGATGTATCATTGACACCAAAAGTAGAATGAATAAGTTCAAGAGGTTAGGTAAACTGAATCTCAACTCTCTTATGACTTTTGTTAGTAATCATCCATTTTTGAAAAGTAACACAAACATCTTAATATCTTATTTTAAACTCTAGGAAATAATAGAAAATATCAAATTTAGTAGGATTTTTTCAGATTTTTTTGCCCCAGTTTCCCAGGTATTCATGTGCCACAATTTGTTTTCTTCTTCAGTACTCAAGTAACATGAGTTATTAAACCCTCAATATTGAAATAGATTACCACTAGTTATTTCTTCTTTGGGATACATTTTATATATTTTATAATTATGATTCTACAAGAATATTATATAAAAATAAATACTTCTCCATCGTCAAAAAGTTGACTTCCCTATGTAAATTACATTTTATCCAATAATCATACAAACCTTATTTAGATGGCCACTTTTCAACTTCAATCTCAGGTATTCTAATTCGGATTATTTTTATGTAACTGTCATTACCAATGGTAACTTATCGTACATCATGAATATCAACATGTTTTATGATTTTTATATCACCATTAATATGTAAAGAACAACAACTATCAAGTATCCATGTTTTTTCCTTTTACATTCTTTCAAAGAATTCTTATAAACTAATGTTTTTCCTTTTGTTTCTTCTTTTCAGTTTACTTTTCTTTTATAACATAAATAAACGTGTTCTATAAGGAGTGTCATATATCTTTAGGCATGATGACCATCCTGATCACATCTTCTAAAATCATCTTCAAGGCATTCAAATTGATTTTTTTTGGAAATTCTCTAAAATATTTAGTTTTTTCTTTTATAATACCCTATGGGTTAGGAAAGATACTCATCCTTCTTTCACCAATTATTTCTATTTGAAAAAAAGTTCTTCTAGAAAGTGGAATGTTATACCAAAAATTATAATCTATGTTCACATATATTCCACAACACCAACAATAGCCATAATATATTGATTTTCCACTAAATTAAGTTATTTCTCAAGAAAAACATTATTGATGTTGATAAAATCTATCTTTTCTATCATAATCAGGATGTGGACTATCTTTAATACTGAGGAAGTTTTTATCTTTTATAGATGTGATAGGTTTCTCACATCCCATATATATCCAAACTTTCCCAACACTTTTATTATCACCGATAATGTTAGAAAGATTATTTGAAACATTAATTTTGAAGGGTGAGAATTTCACATTACTCTTGATTTGTTTTTTCCAAAATCGTTAAAGTCTCAAGAGGTTCTTATATGTAAATTTAAAATTATTCATTCATATTACTCAAGGTACACTAACACTCAAGAATATTTGACTGAATTTTTTTATCTTTTTATCCCTTATATTCTAGGTTCTTACTGATATCTTAACCATCTTTCCCTGTTCAAAATTTCTTATTTCATAACATAATATTTTTTATATATATTCTTCTTATTACCTAAAAAAATATTTTTCACCTTAAATAAAATTTCCACTGATTTCTTTATCATTCTGAATTATTCTTAAGAGATATTTTTTTACTCAGGAAATATATGAAGTCACCTTTTGAGCTAAAACTCATTATAATGTTATTCAACTTCTTCTTGTTATTCACCATTTTAGGAGTATTATGTTTTCTCAACTTTTCCAATGAATGTTCTAATCGTTTTTGAAAATTTATCTTTTAAATAATTGTTTTCAGTTGAGCCTGATTTAGCATTCTTACACAATATACTTTTGTTGTTCCTGGTAAAATTATTCTTATATTTTTTGGATAACTATTTTTCTTTATCATTTTTTATCAACTTATTCCTTCAATTTTTTATTAGAATAATCTCATTATTCACCAACTTCCTTATTGGGGAAATTCAACAAATATTATTAGATTCCACGACACTCAAAACATTTGATCGGAAGCATACTTCTATACATTCCTCTTCCTCTTTGATTGTTCATGGATATAGGAGACATGATATTTTTATACAAATCAATATAACATTTATTTTGGAGTCTCATGGATTATTATATTCAACATATTATATTTTTATTTTTCTCATGGATTAAAAATCCATTTTATCTTTCATATTCATTTTGATCATTAGAGTTTTTTTATTTCATAAGCCATAATAATGTTATGCAACTCATCAAGAGATATATCATATTTATCTTATAATGTATACATTTTATAATAAAAAATATCTAGAGAGTTTCTCACAAGTTTCTTCTAAATTATAGAATATTATAAGACATCTTTAAATCCTATGATGTTGCAAACAATTTCTTTTACTCCAGTGAAGTATTCATCAATACATTCTTCATATCTCATTCTCATGTCTTCATAATTACTATTCCATATTTGTAACATTGATTCCTTAACTATTATATTCCCTTTAAAAATAATTTCCAGTTTATCCCACAAAATCAATGGAGTTTTTATACCCATAACCTTCATATAAGATTTTTTGGTTGGGATATACGTATATCATTTCATTAATTTACAGCAACTTTGATATTTATATTATTAGATAATCTTATCAAGAAATCCATATTAATTGCTGGAAAACCAATTTTAGTGGCATCAACAACTTCTAGGAGAGGAGATATGAGATATGGAATCATCCAATTTTTACATATATAATTTTTTCCATAAAATGTGAAAATTCTTAAACTGTTGATAGAATTGATATTGTCCATGACAAGGATTCAAAAAGGTAACCATTGTTCTGATATCAATTAAAGTTCCAAAGGATCAAATAACAACCGAGAAGGTGGGGGGGGGGGTTAATTAGTTGTTCACATTTTATAAGATTCAATAGTTTTAAAACCTAACTATTGCAAACTTTTAATGATTATATCCTTATCATATTTTTGTAAATACTCATGAAGGAAAAAGTATAACATGTGGTAAGTCATACAAAATATACAATGTTTATCCTCAGTGTAATAACCTACATCCTTTCTATAGCTATTATAGTGAATCTATTGAAATTCAATATAATGAAAAAGTTAACAGGACTTGTACTAACTCTCATTAGACACATTTTATCTCCCAATAGGAATTATTATACTAAATCTTGTTAGTTTACAAACTTTTATTAAAACAAATTGATCCAAAAAAGTATAAATACATAATTCGATATTCTGCAAAAAAATCATGAGTTCGATGACCCTAATTCCAATGGGCTTCAGCCTGATGAAGTCAATCCTATTGAATCAGTTTGATTGAATTAATACAATACCCCCTTTCTCAATATGGAATTCTCAAAATCTTCTCAAATTAAAAACATGATCTTCCTCAGTTTGATCTTATCAGTCCAATAAAAAACTTTCAGTTATCCAACCTTCTTCTACGATCTTACTTCTGAAAGTAGACATGAAAATGATTATCTAACTATATACCTTTTCCATACTCATAAAAATATTCAATGTACGAATGTACTATGATTATAGTTATAGTAAACTTAAAATCATAATGGTAGTAAGCTAAAAAACTTTTCACGCTTACTCAAATTTCAGAACAGTGAAGATCACTCACATTTAAATATCAATTTTTAGTTATAAACCCTCTCAATATTTCTCCAAAACTAGTCTCATCAAATACAATAACTTTCATTCCACCCAATTTAACTTTCTTTAGCTTTAGTTTGATTTGATTCCATTTCTTCAGTTTGATTTACATCTTCAACTTCAATCCGATGTGACTAACTTCCTCTACTCATTATGATATTACCTTCTTCCCCTGCTTTTTATGTTTTTACGTTGTTCCACTTCTTAATAAAATATTACTATATTTATCTTATCATTATGATATGACTTTATTCCTCTGATCATTACATTTTTACTTTCTTACTTGGAGTCAGTATGATTGAATTTCTTTCTCAGAGTCAGTTTGAGGGATGTTTCTGAACATCAGTCTGATGGAATCCTAATAACAATGAAATTATCATTCGGATGGAATTATCATTACGAGGAAATTATCATTATGATGAAATTAACATTATGATGTAATTATCAGTATGATTGAAATTCCACTATATATCTTTGAAATTCTTCAAACCTCGTCAGTTAGTACTCATTCAAGCTTCTGGAAACTTTTGTGTCTAGTACTCTTGGATCCGATGAAAATATTTTCTTGATTCTTAGAACTGATAAAATATTTATAATTCCTCCCTTTCATAAAAAAAAATTATCTTGAGAGATTTCATTATTTATTAGAACATCAGTATTGGCAATGCATCATCTAACATATGGTTATAAAATTAATGATATTTCTAAATCCTAACATCACTATCTTAATTCAACATCTTCATTAATATTATAACTTTTATTCTTTGAAAATTATTAATATGTAACCAAAACTAGGAACAATTAATCTTTAATTTCATTTTGATGGATCTGAGACTGATGACTCATCTGATCAAATAAACTGTTCATGGAGACGGGATGCCATACGTATGCATGAACAATGTTTATATTTTCTTGTCATATTGAGAGAATGAAAAGTAAATGATATATATATGTATATTTTAATTCTAGTATAATATTTATGTCATTTAAATAAAATTATTTTATTAAAAAATCCTTAATACATTTCATATAAATAATGAATGAATCACATCACTTTGAGGAGGTGGTAGTCCACATGTCCACAAATTATGTTATTGTATTCCCCCAAAATTGAATGTATGAAGTTATGTGATACATAATAATTATCTAATAGTAATAAAATTATAAATATATTATATATAATATATAAACTATAAATACATCATTATTACCATTCTTGAATGGTGGTAATGTAATAACAAAGGACATCAGTTCGCGGGGCCATAGTCTGCTGTACACATAAAGAATGATTGTGTATAGAATTTTATGGTAGTGTGTAAAGTATTAATTCATAATATTATCATAAAAATATGATTATATTTAATAAACTTTTGTTATTATATAATCCTAATGTTATAAAAATATACGTAGTGAAGAAATAAAAAAAGAAAAGTTTTCATCAAACAACATTACCTCTTCTTTGGGTAACTCCTTTCAGTATATAGAAAAATCAATATTTGGTTAGATTTCATCTGAAACTGAGGATTATAGGATTATGGGATAAATTTTTGTGATATCATTATAGAAGAGGTTTACAATAAAAAGTTCTTCAGAGCTGTGAATAAGTGAAGGGGGGGGGGGGTGCCCTTTTATAGTGGACGAGGAGTGGAATTCTTGTAAATATAAAATGGTAAACAGTATTCTGAAGTCTAACTTACATCATGTGCCTAAAAAAATGAAACAATTAGATAAGAGTTATTATATTTTTTAAATATATCTATAAATTTTTTTTGACAAGTTTCTATGTCATCTGGACCCTTAATATTAATGTTTAACCACTATGTAAACTCATTTTCACCTTAATCATTGTAATTAATTTTAATTTCTTTCACTAATATTTTTGGTCAAAAAATAATTTTATTTTACTATAAATTATAAATTATGATTATTAAAAATATGGATTAAAATTTGAAAAATTAAAATCACATAATTAAAAAAAATTAATTTAAAAATTATCCCATAGATGGGACGAGAAAGTGAGTTTTTAAAGTGAAAATGTTCAAAAGTTCAAAATGTTTTTATATCCAATTTCATTGTAACATTGACACCATTTAACTAAATTGTTTCAATTTATGAATTATTTATCTAATTATAATTTCTAACCAATTTATAAAATAATGAAACTATATAAATAAATAAAATGAAAAGTCGGTTTTCCATTAAAATTTAATACTTTTCACTATTCATCAGAAAATGAAATTTCTCAGAAAAATTACAAAAAATAACCTGAAGATAATTTTGACATCACCATTTAAAAAATTAAGTATATTTTATTCAATATAAATTA
This sequence comes from Viscum album, assembly GCA_963277665.1. Taxonomy (NCBI): domain Eukaryota; kingdom Viridiplantae; phylum Streptophyta; class Magnoliopsida; order Santalales; family Viscaceae; genus Viscum; species Viscum album. The sequence continues at coordinate 375,609,264 of OY728147.1, forward strand.
TAAAATCTAAAAAATATAGTTTTCAAATAGATGTTTCGTTAAAAGGGGTTATAATTTCCTTAAAAAACAGTTTTATGCATAAAAATTGATTATTTATTATCTCAATTATATTGAATGATTAAAAAATTATAAACATATATAAAAAATATATTTATTCCTATGGATATGTCCATATATATACCCTTTTTCATAAATTTAAATTACCTAACTTTTGTGGAATACTTAAAACATTACAAAAAAGGACACCCAAAGACCGTATTAGTTTTGTGAATTTGGAAAAACGGAAAAAATTATTCTAACTCAGTGAAATGTATTCATTTTTTCCCATAAATACCCATTACTAATTATACTTAAAAACCTTTCTTTATAATCTGGGGAAAGGTTACATTCTAAAGGGTTGGGCTTAAATTCTCAGTAATGGTAAATAATAGAAACGCGTATGCATATCATGAGCATAAGGGTATAATAATATGATAATGATCATTATAAGATAATAACATACATTTCAATCTTCATAACCATGAATCATGCAATAAATATTTTTAGTTCATATGACGTGAATTATAAGTAATTTTAGAGCATAATCCATGAAATCATAACATGGAAAAAGGCGTGGAATCATTGAATACACATCAACCTATAACTTAGTGAACTTGTATAAGTAGAAAAAGGACCAAAAATTAAGTTAGGGACATGACCTAAGTCCCTCTCATAGAATTTTAGATATTAAAATAGGTTCACACATAATGTTGTAAAGATGAAATCAGGTTCACACATAACATTGTGAACATGTAATCAGGTTCACACATAAACTAATTGAACTAAAACCTAGTTCAGGAATAACATTTTGAATATGTAATAAGGTTAAAACATATAATTATAACACAGAATAAGTTTTACTCATAAATTTATGAACATTTAATCAATTTCACACATGAATATATGAACTTGAAATGAGGTCCACTCATAACATTGTGAACATATAATTAGATTATTGCATAACATTTATACTCCAGATTCATCCATAGTTACCCAATGAAATAAAAGGATATATAGGTCCCAACCATATCATAGTAACATCATTCCTAAATTTTCCAAAAAACAAAACATCCATCATATCATGACCCATAAAAATAGATAGGTTTTATAAACATCAAATCAAAACCCCTGAAATGAAATTGGTTTCTTTAACATTTCATTACATCATAATCTATAAAAAGAGATAAATTTTTTAATCACTTCCTGAAATCATAACCCATTAAAAGAAGTGGGTTTCAAAATATTATAACTAGTTGAAGAGAAACTAGGTTCATATACATCATGACATCTAGTACAAAAACATTAATATAAATAATATGAATGAAACCTTTAGATCATTTCCTAGAAAGGCATGAGTAATATCAATGAATGTCATAATGTATATAAACTAATTTTTATGGATATTTTGGAAATATTTATTGAGTAGGATATCTTTTCTTCTTTGAAAAAGGCATTTAAAAACATAAAAACCATAAATAAACATGAAGTATTATAAAGAACGATTTGAAAAAATTTTGAAATCAATTTTCATTGAATACATATAAATATATATTGAATGTTTTTTATAGAAATTTTCCTTGAAAATTTATAAAAGGATATTTTAAAACTTTTAAAAATAATTTTCATTAAAAATGTATAAAAGAATTTTAAAAATAATTTGAAAAACACTTTATTTTAAAAAATATCTAAAAAACTTTAAAGAAATCGTGAAAATGTTTTTTAAAACCATTATTTGAAAAAAAAAATTATAATTTTTTTTTAAAATTATCCTTTTAAACATGAAAATGAATCTTCAGAGAAATGGTAATAGGTAAATCCCTACATTCTATATGCAGTAAGAAAAATATTCATTTTATATGGTGAAAGGTTATAAAAATACCTTGTTCGGAATGTGAAAAGAATATTACTTTGAAAACATTGGTAAAAGAAAATAAGAGGGAAAATTTATTTTAAGGATTACAAGAGAATAGTTCAGAATTCCTAGAAACCCTTTTTAGAATGTACGGTTTTGTAGGAACACAGATTTCCGACCGAAGAGAGTGTAAAGTCATGATTTTATAAAAAAAACATTCTTAAATATATTATGTACCAAAGAGTAGAGAAATGGTACAAATATATGAATATATCATTAATAAATATTGGATAAGAAAAGTCGGCAATGTTCTTGAGGGATGGATTATAATATTTCAATAAGGGAAGCATAGTCATAAACAATCTCAAAAAGCGATGAGATTGTTTCAATAAACTTTTATCACTTAAAAACATTGAACCATACTCCCCATGTAATAAATTGAAATTACATGAAGCTTAAAATATAATTAATGGAATGATATCCATGATATAACATCTCAATGAAAGTATGTACACCTCATATAAAAAAAATTTCATAACATGGCATGTATCTCCAAGAAGGTAAATTGAGAAAAATAATCTTAATGATTTGGTAAATTTTGATACATAAATCCTATGAAATGAATATAACAGAATGGATAAATAAATACACATAATTTTAAGTATATTAATCATAAAATACATCCATTTGTAGTATACACACCACACAAAAGGAATGAATGGTGAATAAAGCATGTATCTCATAGAAATATAAAGTGAGATGAAATCCCCTTATCTTGTGTCTTGAATTTCATCGTAATCATAAAATATTCCTATTTAATAAATAAAATATCATTATAAATAATTTAAATATTAATATTCTTAAATATAATACCATATTTTGTTTTATTATTACATTATATTACCCATTTGTTAACAATAAAATGTTAAGGTTTCATTTTTGGAATACTTTCTTTGTTCTTCTCATGTGTCATAATTTGTTATACCTTTGGTACTTATACGTAGGTAATGATTTAAATAATGTAAAAAATTATATAAATTTCATTTATATAAATAATATTTTTTTATAATAATCTATAGAATATATAATTATGACATGGAATACACCGTTCATAGAGACGGTAAGCTGTATGTACGCATGAACATTGTTTATGTTTTTATTGTCGTGTTGAAAGAAAGAAAGAAAATAAAAAATAAGTATCCATATATGTATATATATCATTATTAATGTTTCATGATTATATCATATATCTCATATAAGTTCACCAAACCCATCCTTAATACATTCCATGAAGAGTGTGAACGAATCACATCGCTTTCAGGGGCGGTAGTTCACACTTCCTCAAATGAAATTATCATATTTACACCAAATGGAAAGTAAAAAGGTATATGTTATAAATAGAATAAATAATATTAAATGCATAATAATTATAATAATTACATATATAAACATATTTCCATTATAATTTCTACCATGACAGGCATTAAATGAAATATGAACAACCATCATTTAGTGAGGCTATAGTTCACCATACACAAATATAGTATGTTTGTTACCCATTATATTGATTTGTGTGTAAGTATAGGTATAAACCTTAGCATAAAATAAACCTATAAAATTTAATATACAGGTTTATTTAGACAATAATGTAGTAATAATAGTTGATGGAGTGGAGAAATAAAATAAAATAAAGGAGTTTGAGAGATGACGTTTCCTCTTAATCGGGTAACTCATTTTAGTTTGTGGGAAAATGTTTCCATGGATTGATTTATTCCCTAGGTGAAGATTATATGATGAAGTAAGGGATGTTTTTAAGTGCATTGGGAATTTTTTTTCTGAACATAAGTTGTTTTAGAGGTGGGAAGAAGAGGGAGAGGTGGTGGCCTTTTATATGGAAGGGAAAGGACACACTTGATATTTTTCAAAACAAGTTAGGCGTGCAATAATTTTTACCAAAAAATACATAAAATACCAAATAAAACAACAAATAGAATGTTATTGAACGAATAATGGTCATAAAATGGGGGTTGGAAAATTTTATAGGTCATTTTGGGTCTTAAATTTATGGTTTAGTACTTTGTTAACAAAATTTTTCTCTTAATCGTTATAATTATTTTTAATAAAATTCATTAATATTTTAGGTGAAAAACTAAGTTGAACTTATTATAAATTATAAATTATGATAATTCAAATTATCAAATATATTTTCCCCAATTAAAATCACATAAGTGTGTGAAATTAATTTTAATTTCATCCCGCTGTCGGGTAGACAATGCGAGTTTTTAAATTAAAAACGTTCCAAAGTTTGATATGTTTTTATATTCAATATCAAAGTGAAATTAATTACAATGTAACAAATTGGATAAATTTATTAAAATATAATCTAATTAAACCTATAAGAAAAACTAAGATATAATTTAACCTTATAAATAATTTAGATGAAAATGAAGTTTGGAATTAAAATACAATTTTTTCGCTATTCATCCCAAAATGAAGTCGCCCAAAAAAATTCCAAAAATTATTTCTAATATAATGTAGACATTATAAATTAAGAAATGGATTTTAATTCATCAAATTAAATTATTTAAGGTGTCTAATTTTTTTTTTTTTTAAGGGAAATTAAAAGAAGTTAGTTTGAGAAAATAAGAATTTTAAAAATATTAGGACTTTACCAAAGATTATATCTTTCATTATAAATATGTTTTATTTATATAGAACCATTATAAAAAATATTATAAAATTAGATATTAATATTAATATTACTATGTTTAATGGCTAGGTTATAGTTATCTCATTTTTTATAATTACAACAATAAAATGATGATTCTTAGAAACTCAGTGTTGCATGTAATGCATGCCAAGTTAGTGCTGCGTATAACGTATGAAAATTTGGTCTTGCATGTATCATACTTGAATTCAATGTTGTGTGTAATAATCACCAAGATTGTGTCATGTAAAAGTAATGCTTGACTTAGTTTTTTAATATAAAGAACTCTTTTTAGAGTTGCATGTAATGACAAATATCAAAAATAATAAATCAATTCAAAAATAAATATTTCAAAAAATAATAGGTTCTTACATTATACCCCCATTAAAATGATTTCCACCCTCAAAATTCATATGGGTTATCAAATGTTTAATAGTTCAATGTTTATTTTATAGAAACTCACATTTTAGAAATTAACACTAAAACATCCTTTAGAAAAAGAAAATTGGATGCATAACAGTTACCTACAATATCAAATAACTAGGTTTCTAAATAGAAGAACATAGGTGGGAAGTGAAAACATGGACTTAGAGGAAATGCATAAATATTCATAGGGAGTGATTGAGGCCATTGATCATAAATAAGTGAATGATCAATGAAGAGTTGAGGGCGTCAAAGACATAAATATATGAATATTAAAAAGGCCCTAGATTCAAAAAAAAGTATTAGGAATTTTTTTAAATATAGATCATTTGTAGGAAAGGTAAAGAATTTATATAAAAAGATATACTCACTTGATTTTAGGAAAATCTCACCCTTTGTTGTTCCTTGGTCCACATTACCTCTTTCTCTAAAAACGAGGGTGAATTTTTCATTTCTAATTACTAATAGATTAAGAGATCCTTGATATTAAATCCAATTTTTAATCAGTTATCATCAACAAAAATGTTTTATATCAGATTATCCAATATGTATAAATTCTCATGTGGTTAGATAACACTTTAATATTACTGACTTCATATGAAGTTTAACATAAAAATTTCATAAATTGTTAACCATATAAACCTTCTGAAAGATGAAATCCATATATTTATAAAGAATGACATGAAATCATATTAAAATTGGTCTCCCATATATTACAAAATATCTCTCGGTTGTCACATTCCTCACATGTGAAGGCCCTCATAATAGATCCTCTTGAAACATGGTAATAACCTAAATTCCCATAAATAATTTTTTAATACATGAATTTCTCTTTATTCTAAAGGATACTGGATATGTTCATTGAATCCAAGATGTTGTAAACATCATACATGATGACATATAACAATTTCTCAACCAATAAATAATCATATCCAGGGTAATCAGTGCTATCCAGTTTACTTTATCCGAATCAATCATCTCTTTATCCAAGAGAAACAAAAGTTTCTCAACATCTTGATCATATTAAGGGTTATCTTCCCTTTATTAAAATATAACGTTTCTAAGTCTTAATCACCCTTAAAAATATAATTTTTAATCATTAATGAAAACTTATACAAGAAATAATTAATTATTTCTTGATTCATATTACATAATCTATGAATTACAAAACAAAAGTACTTTGTTCCTCCAAATTTATTCTTAAAAATTACCCAGGGTTCATCAACATATTACTTAATACATATTTCCAAGAATATGAAACATGAATAATGTATTAAGGTTCCAAAAACTCAATCTAATAATAATTCTTATGATTAACATAAACAATTCTGGATGAAAATAAAATACCTTTCACATGTTATTTGACGTATCTTTATCTTCAAAAGTATAACCGAAAATTGTTAAGCCTTCCAGATTTTATTTTAGATATTTTCACTTGGGATATAAATTCAAATAATTCCAATACTTTCCACATATGATACATTAAATGTTAACCATATTCATTCTAGTTATATTGATTGACTAAAACCAGAAAGCATAGTGTGAGAAACATATGTCATATTGGGATACCATAGAATCCTAAAAATTACTTATAGGGTGCCTAAATCGTGGATCCTACTTAATTAATCTATGAAGAATTTGGTTTATACAAGGTTATTCATAGTCATTATACATTTAAATACTTCATTATGGTTCATAGAGAGTTTGGGAATTTCCAAATCATATCCCCCACAAGTGTCAAACTAGGTGTGCATCAAGACCCATTGTAATGTAACAGATTACCCCAAGTTAGGCCCGAGAAACCTTTTACGAGTTGTTACCCCTTGTTACATCTGTGCCAGACCCACACCCACATATATTATCTAGAAATGGATGTATTTCTAGGAAAGCAATAACTTTATCCTTTACCAACATTCTAAGACATTTTTATAAATGTTAACTCATATTTATACTCATCTTTAGAAACATACCTATAAATATCCTTAGAAATATACATAGGTATAAAACTAAAGTTTTATAATCCTAGATTCTAATTGTTGACTAATCCTTCACGTAGATACTAACTATAGTAACCCTTAGTTTTCATTCATTAACAGTACATAAATTTGAAGAATACTTAAAATATTATTAAAACAGATGCCTAAAGACCATATTAGTTTGTTAACATTGGATACATGGAACAAAGGTTTCTAATTTAGTAAAATATATTCAATATTTCCTACAATGATCTTCCCCCTTTGTAATTATGCTTAAGAACATTTATTTATAACATGGGAAAAAGATACATAAGAAAGGGGTGAGGTGAAATGCTTAGTAAGGGTAAATAAAGGAAATGTGTATGCATGTAATGAATGTAAGGGTATAAGAACATGATTGAGATCACTATAAGATCATATACTACATAGAAAAGATCATAATACTGAATCAAGGAATAAATATTTACAGTTCATAAGACATGAATTATATAGAAATCAAGAGCATAATCCATAAAAGAATAACATGAAAAAAACATGGAATCATTGCATTCACATCAACAAATAACTTAGTGAACTTTTATAAGTAGAAACTAGTTTACACATTAAGTTAAGGAAATGAAATTAGGAACTCTCATAGACTTTTCGACATGCAAGTTGGTCTACACATAATGCTGTGAACATGAAACTTTGTTTATGTATAACATTGAGAACATGTAATCTGGTTCACACATAATCTTATCAACATGAAACCAGGCACACTATTAACATTGTGAACATGTAAACTTGGTCATGCATAACTTTATGAACACATAATAAGATTCACTCATAACATTGTGAACATATAATCAGGTTCACGCATTCACTTATGGACATGAAACCAGGTCGACTCAAAACATTATGACCATGTAATCAGGTTCCTGAATAACATTTATACTTATGAGTCATCTATCATTACCCAATGAATTGGAGGGTAATATAGGTCCCACCCATCTCATAATAACATCATTCATAAATTTTCCAAATAAATAAAACTTCCATCATATCATGACCCATAAAAATAGATAGGTTTTATAAACATCAAATCTCAACCCATGAAATGAAATGTGTATCATTAAAATTTAATTATAACTTAAACTATAAAAATTTATAGCTTTGGTAATCACTTCATGAAATCATAACCCATGAAAAGAAGTGGGTTTCAAAATCATATAACTCAGGGAAGAGAAACATGTTTCAGAAACTTCTTGACATCCAAGCATAAACCATTTATAGATATAATATTAATGGAACCTTTATATAAATTCATATAAAGGCATGATTACCATCAATATATTCTATATTATAAGGAAAATAATTTTGGAAGGATATTTTGAAAACATTTATTGAAGAAAATAACCTTTATTCTTTGAAAAACGATCTTTAAAACATAAAAATATTTTGAAATTTTTTTTATTGAAAATAATCATGAAATATTATAAATAAATAATTGAGAACCATTTTGAATCCTTTTTCATTGAGAATATAAAAAAGAGTTCTTGAAAACATTTTGGAAACCATTTTCTTTAAAAAATTATAAAATAACATTTGAACTTTTTTTGAAAAGAATTTTCCTTAAAAACATATAAAAGAATCTTAAAAACATTTGAAAAATACTTTCCTTGAAAATTTATTTGAAAACATATAAATGAATCCTGAAAATGTTGTTAAAACCAATTCTTTGAAAATTATTTTTTAATATTTTTTCTTAAAATTTATCCTTTTAAACATGCATATGAAGCTTCACAGAAATTAGAAAATTTAAATCTATACATTCCATACGTAGTAAGAAAAACATTATTTTTATATGGTAAAAGGTTAAAAAATACATTGTTTAGAAAGACACTAGAAGATTCATTTGATAAAAATTGGTAAAAAAAAATGTCTTTTAATTATTATATTAGAATAATAAAACATTCTTGGAAATCCTTTTTAGAAAACATGGTTTTAAAGGAACATATATTTTTGACTAAATAGAGGGTGAATTTGGGCTTCCTTAAAAACAATTTCTTAACTATATTAGGTACCAAATAGTAGAAAAATGGTACAAATACATGAATATATCATGAATAACCAAATAAGATAAAAATTCATGACTATTCTTGAGAGATAGATTAGAATATTTCTACAAGGGAAGCATAATCATAAACAATCTGGAAAAGCAATGAGACTGTTCTAATAAACGCTTATCACTTATTAACATCGAACCATACCCCCAATGTAAGAATTTGAAATTAAATTAATATGAAAATATCATGGATGTAATTAGATTCATGATATAACACATCAAAGGTAGTATGTACACCTCATGTAAAAAATATAAGTTTATAAAATGACATGTGTCTCAAATTAGGTAAACTGAGACGAAACTATCTTAACGATTTGGAAAATTTAGAAACATAACACCATGAAAGATATATCATAGAATGGATATTTAAATACCAAAATGTTTTATTATATGAATCGTACAATAGATCCATGGAAAGTATACACACCACAAAAAAGGAATGGGTGGTTAACAAAGCATGTATTTCACAGAAATAAAAAGATTGATGAAATACCCTTACCTTGTATCTTGAATCTCTTCGTAATCATACATGATTACTATATAATAAATATGTGTTTATTATAAATATTTAAAACAATAATATTATTATATATAATACCATATATGATTTTTTAATACCTTATATTACATTCTTTTTAACAATCCTATGTTAGGGTTTCACATTGGGTACTATTCTCTTTGTTCTTCACATGTGTCTTAATTTGTTATATCTTTGGTCCTTATACATATATAATGATGTATAAAGTATAAAATATGATATAAATATCCTTTATATTATGTTTATGTGTGCTATAATTTTCTATATAAAATATATGTTTGAAATGGAGAACACTGTTCAGGGAGACAGTGAGCCCTTCATACGCATTAATGTCGTTTTCGTTTTTATTGTCATATAAATAATGAAATAAAATGAAATATAAGTATATATATATATATATCATTATTATATAACAAATATAATATAATTTCTCCAAACTTATCATTAATATATTTCATGTAGTGTCTGAATGAATCACATCACTTTGAGGGGGTAGTGGTCCACACTTTCTCAAATGAAATTATCTTATTTACACTGAGTGGAAAGTAAAAAAGTATGTTTTTTAAAATGAATAAAGTAGATTAAATACATAATAAATATAATAAAGGAATATATAAATATATCAAATAGTTTTTCCGTCATAATTTCTAGCATGATAGGTGGTAAAGGAAAAATGAACAATCATCTTTTTGTGAGATGACAATTCACTGTAAACATAAAAAATATGTTTGAAACCCATTAGATCGATATTTGTGTAAGAATAGGTCAAAACCATAGAATAAAAAAATCCTATTATATTCAATACATGGGTGTTTTCATACAATCATGTAATAAAAATATTTTAGGGTGTGGAGAAAGAAAATAAAAGAAAGGATTTTGAGAGAAGTCATTACTTCTTATTCTGGTAACTCCTTTTGGTTTGTGAGAAAAGGATTCAATGGATTGAATTATGACCTACAGAAGAATTATAGAAGGAATGGAGGGATATTGTTAAGAATATTGGGAAGATCTTGTCCGAAACAAAGCATTTAGATTCGTGAGTAGAAGAGGAAGAGGAGGTGGCCTTTTCTAGGGAAGGGAAAGGATAGAATTGGGATTTTTTAAAACAAGTTTGGTTTACCCACGTTTTTACATAAAAAAAGTCATAACCAAACAAAAAAACTAAACAATGGAAGTATAATTGATGAATAATACAATTAAAATGGGTCTTGGACTTGTTTATATGTCCTTTTGTGTCTTAAATGTATGGTTTATTACTTTGTTAAATTAAATTTCTCTTAATCGTAGTAATTAATTTTAATCACTTCCACAAATATTTTTGTTGAAACAATATGTTTGTATTATTATATATTATAACTCATTATCATTAAAAATATTGAATCAATTTTTCCAAATTACATTATATCATTGGTAGAAATAAATTTTAATTTAATCCCACAGTCAGGTCGATAATGCGGGTTTTTAAAGTAAAAACGTTCAAAAGTTTTATTTGTTTTTATATTAAATTTCAAAGGGGAAATTATTCAAATGTCCCAAATTTGATTAATTTATAAAGAAAATAATATAATTAACCTTTTAATCTAAATTAAAATATAATTTAACCTTATAAATAAATTAGATGAAAAGGTAGTTTTGAATTAAAATCTGATATTTTTCACTATTCATCCAAAAATAACGTTTCACAAAAAAAATACCAAAAATTATCCGTATTATAATTTTGATATTATAAATTAAAAAAAAGAAGTTTATTTTATAAAACTCAATTCCTAAATTTCTCTAAAATTAATTTTAGTATTTTTTAATGAATGAAATTATAAGTAGTTCATTCTAGAAAATAGTATTTTTGTACATATAATGACTTTATCAAAAATTATACCATTCATTATCAATAAGTATTATTAATATAAAACCATTAGAAAAAATATTTGAAAAGTATTTATTACTATTCATATTACTATGTTTAATGGATAGGTTTTAGTTATCTCATTTTTTACAACTATAATAAAAAAATGATGTTTCTTAGAAACTTAGTGTTGCGTGTAATTTACGAAAAGTAGGTGTTGCGTGTAACAAAAACCAAGTTAGTGTTGGGTGTAAAATAAAACAATTTCGTTTTATGTGTAAAATACTCTAAGATGGTTACATGTGAAAGGAATTTTTTAATTAGTGTTCTAATATAAAAAACTATTTTCAGTGTTGCGTGAAATTTAAAATATCAAAAAGATTATATTAATTTGAAGAAAAATATTTCACAAAAAATATGGGTGTTATACCACAAATATAACAGCTTGGTAATAACTAAAAAAATAATATTAATATTATATTAGAGTTCTTTAAAACTCTGTCTATCTTGTAATGTGAGCCATCAAATAAATTCATAGTTGTGTGTGGTGAAACCTATCTCAGTATTTCATTCAATGAAAGATATCAATAAAATTAAACATAATCTAAAACGAAAATATTTTAATTTATTAGGGTGTTACATAATTCCATCCTAAAAGTTTTTCTTCCACATTATTTCAGGGGTATTACCTTCTAAAAAGATGAGGGTAGTTATCCCGCATGATATACTCTTGTTTACATGTTGCTTCCTCTATTTTGTGATTCTTCTAGAGCACCTTTACTAAAAAATAAATCTGATTCCTTAATACTTGATCTCTGGTATCAATAATTGGGATGGGTTCTTCATAGTAGGATATATCAAGTTCCAAATCTATTTCATCAAAGGTGATAACATGACTTGGATCTGGTATTTACTTATTTATAAATGATATATGGAACACATCATGTAGTTTTAAGTGATTTGGAAGAATTTAAAAATGATAAGAAACAACTCCAACTCTTTAAAGAATTTGTAAGGGTCAAATGTACCCAGGGATCTGTTTTTCTTTCATAGATGACCATAAAACATTCCTCCATAGGGATACTTTTAGTAAAACATGATCTCCCCCTTGAAATTTCAAATATTTCCTTCAATTATCAGTATAAACCTTTTTCCAACTTTTAGATGCTTTAATGTGATCCCAAATAACCTTTACCTTTATTATTTTTTCATCCAAAAGTTCTAGGCCTAAAAGTTCCCTATCACCAAAATCATCCCATCCAAATAGAGTAAGACATATCTTTCCATATAATGCTTTATATGTTGCCATTTGAATACTTTAATTGAAACAATTATTGTAGGAAATCACTAGTAAATGTAAATACTAATCCCACATACTTTGAAAGTAAAGTGGGAATAACCTTAAAAAGTGTTTTATAATTTTAATTGTTCTTTTGGATTGTCCATAAATTTGAGTATGGTAGGTGATTATCAAATGAATCTCAATATCAAAATCCTTGTGAAGTCTCTTATTGAATTTCGATGTAAAGTGGGGATCTAGATTAGAAACAATTGACAGAGGTGAATTATGAAGTCTCATAACCTCATTAATAAATAGCCTTGTGAGACACTTAAGAGGTAAATCTTCTTTTATAGTTTGTAAATGTGTAAATTTGGGTAGGTAGTCAACAATAATCCATATTACATCATTATTTATAAGATTATTTTGATGTCTTGTAACAAAGTTCATAGTAATTTCATGCCACTTTCATATAAGAATAGTAAGAGGTTGCATGAATCCTTTTGGATGCTGCCTCACAACTCTAAATTGTTGAAAACCCAAAAATATAGACAAATAGTAAATAGTTTCCCCCTTCATGTTATCCCAATAAAAAAGATATTTCAAATCTGTATTTTTTATTACCAGGGTGTATTGGGAAATTTTAGCGTTGAGAATCATCGAAAAATCTTTTTCTAGATCATATATAGAGGGAAGACATAATCTATTTCCAAAACTCATAACACCATATTCACAAATTAATTATTCCAATATACCATAATTCATAGCTTTAATATTCTTATTAATGTTCTCATCATCATATTGGTAATTATTTATTTTCTACAATAAATATGTTTTTTCAATCATTTAAAAAATTATTGATATATCCCCTTCATTCCTAACTCTCATATCCATTTTTACTAGATCCATGAACATGGAAAACCTCTAAATCCTAATTTTTGTCATAAATCTATGATCCTTTCAACTCAATGCATCCTATACCTTATTTTCCATTCCTATGTGGTAGTGTATTGAGAAATTATAATCTTTGAGTAGCTTGAGACATTACCTTTGTATCATGTTGAGATCTTTCTATGAAAATATATATTTCACGATTTTGTGATATGTGTATATCTCACATCTTTCACCATAGAGATAATGAATCTATACCATCAAAGAAAATATCATAGCTGCCAACCCAAGATCATGGGTTGGGTAGTTATATTCTTGAATCTTTAATTTCATTGATGCACATGCAATAAATTTATCATTTTACATTAGTACACAACCAAGTCCCTTATTTTATGAATCACTATATATCACAAAACAATCACTTCTATATAGTTGAGTAAAAATTAGAGCATTTACCAATCTCCTCTTTCATTCAACTAAACATTGTTCACACTGCTTCATCCAAAAAAATGTAACCACTTTTCATATAATCTTGGTTTATGGGTTAGCCAATCATGCAAAATTCTGAATGGATTTATGATAATAACCTACCAAACCAATGAAACTACATACCTCAGTAATGTGTTTCGATGTAGGCCCTTCTATGATTGCCTTTTCCTTTATAGGATTAAATGATATTCCATTTTTGACGAAAATATAGATAATTAAAGAAACATCATGATTCTAGAAATCACAGTTACTAAATTTCTCATATATCTCTTTCCTTCTAAGAGTATTAAGAATGATCCGTAATGGATTCTCATGGTCCTCATAGATTTTATAATAAAATATAATATCATTAATTAATACCACAAAAAATCATTATGATATTCTTTGAACACTATATTCATTAGATCGATAAAAATTGAGGGTTCATTAGTCATTTCAAATGGATTTATTGTAAACTCATAATGACCATACCTTGTTTGAAAATATATCTTCATAATGTATTCCTTTTTTACTCTCAATTGGTGATACCTAGAATGAATATCAATCTTTAGAAAATATTTGGCACCATGAATTTGATCAAATATGTCATCAATACAATGTAGAGGGTATAAGATATTTATTTTAACATCATTGATTTTCCTGTAATTAATATAAAGCCTCATGGATCCATCATTCCTCTCAAGGAAGAGAATAGGGGCTCCCCATGGAGAAAAACTAGGATGAATAAATCCCCCATTACCCAAATCCTCTAGTTGTTTCTTTAACTGCACTAATTCTACTATGTCAATTCTATAAGGATTATTTGATATAGATCTTTTTTCATTGATTAGATCACCAGAAAACTCAAATTCGTTCTCTATGGGATGTCCAAGTAATTCCTTAGGAAATAAATCAATGTATTCTAATACAATTGGTATATCCTCAATTTTAATATTACCTTATTCATCCATGGATGCTGTTTTCTATTATTACCCAAGAATTTAATTTAGTAAGGCTATTGGGGTGGATCCAGATAAGAATAATATGATGAAGTTTCTTTTCCCAAGATAAGGAATTATACATCTTCCTCACAAATCATAATTTCCTTCACCATGAAATAAATTTTTTCCATAATATTTATAAATCCAGTATATACTGAGGATTATATCAAATACAACCATAGATATGATAACATGGTCAAAAAATAAGGCATGTTTAATTGTCATAATGGGGACAAACCGATACATATTTATTTCAATGATACATACCTTAGAACATTTGACTGAGAAATCCCTTATTAACCCACAAGGGATATGTAATTTTCATAGAAAAATGGGTAGATGTAATAGAGTAGATGATCAAAAATCAAATAATTCATTGGATAAATTTAAATATAGTATTAAAGTTCCTTCCACCACATCATTGGGTACTTGGACCTTAGATGTAGTAATCACAAAATCATGGCCTTCTCCTATTGGTCTCTTCTACAGTGGATTCCCTTAACAATTGGGGAATTATTTTTCATAGTTCCCCATCTCTTTTCCATTCTAACCCTAGAAATTATTGATTTGTTTCTTCCCCATTCATTCATGAGTTAGGTGACCCTTATCTCCACACTTATAACAAACTCCTAATCCCTTTAAACATTTCTTAAGGCGATTCTTTCCATAGTTTTAATATGGTGGAAAACATTATGTTTTCTTATTATTATTTAAAAAAATCCACTATTCATGGAACTTTGATGACATATTCTTCTCTTATTTTCCCTTGAATATGTATGATTTAGTTAATTCATTATCCATTTTGATGGGGTAAAAAACTATTTCATCGCTTGATGAAATTTTTTTGGGAGACAAGTTCCCTTTAGATACTTGTCTTAAACCCTCCAAATAAATTATCGATCTTCCACTCTATGTGTCATATGTAATCCATATAATGCCTTGATGACCTTGTAAGGGTAGATTCACATTCTGCAACACTCTCTTCAACCTATTGATTTAAGCTAATGAATTTTCTCTTCATAAAAATTTGGTTCACATAAGGGATGTATTTATCAAAGAATGTATCCTTGAATGATTTTCATTAAATTCATTATATTCCCTCTTTCTCTATAATATTTTGGATGAAAAACGACCATTGATTTTCATCACATTTGAGAAAATACACTTCAATTGCATCCTTTTACTTCTCACTACATACCAAGAACATAAATATCTTATGCAAAGATAAAATTCATTGGTCAGTGACAATTGGATTAGTAGTCATACTAAAATATGAGGAATTATATTTTCAAAGGTGATAAATCATAGTATAATATCACTATAGAATAGGTTTCTCTATCTAGGAAAGGTTATCTTTCATAACTTGGATAAGCTACCCTAATATTGTTGTAATTGTCTCCGTTTCAGTACCTGTAGTATTTGTTTCCTTAATAGGAAATCTCTACATAGTCCATGATTATTGATAACATTATAAATTCTAGGAGACACTTATAAATAAATGAATATACTATATATGTTCATAAAATTATCATAATGTTTTATTAATAATTTATGCACTGCAAATCTTAGAATCATAAATTTTGTTTCTTTAAGGATATCTTTATATTCATATACTTCAAAATAGTTTCTATGAAAATGAGAATTATCCTATGAATATACCCCATGAGTGTTAAACCAAGTCCATAGTAAGGACCATTTTCATGTACCACTTTACTCTTGAGTGAATTCTGACACACCCTTAGTGGATTTATTACCCCTAGGTATATATGTGACAACACCACATCCAGTTGTTGTATCTAGTCATGTATATATTGCTAGGAAGACCCACATAATCTCTAATTTACCAAGAAATTATGATGTTATTATATACTTATCCTAAAATTATACCTTAGGTTTATCTTACTAATATTTTTTTCTAAATATATCATCTTAGGTTTCCAATAAACTTCCTCTTAGACCAACTGTAACACCCTAACCCTAATAACCTGGATCTGGGGCATTACATTATTAAATTATATTAGATACAAGATTAAAATCCGAAATGTTAAAATAGTATAGTTGTTTCAGACATCCATATTACATACATAGTACCAATATTAGAAGGGAAAATAAAATAATGCATAAATAATGTAAAATATCAGCATCTTTGAAACTCATTCTAATAATTCATTTTCATATCTCGTGGAAATGAAAAAAGGGTGAAATAAAATGCTCAGTAACGAATAAGTATAGTGGAATAAATAATGAATCAATTATAATAATCAACATTGAAAGGTAAATAATTGATTGCACATTATATTTAAATAACTGGATAATGCATAATCAATATGGAAAGGTAAATAACTGTAATACATGCCAATTAATCAATAAAATGAGAATGAAATTGATCCATAGATAATGTAAAAGAGAATATCTCATGGATAAATAATGATAAACATAAATGAATTATTAATTAAGGCAATGAACAGTTATTGGACGTCATGTATGTGGAACATGAAAACCTATATAGTCAAGAAATTTCACAAGACGGTTTAAAAATAATGGTGGAAACCCATTTAATTTGACCAATTGATATACATCATGTGAACATATCGATGCGATGAGGGGATATATAATTCCCAATAACCACCCATAATAGCTATTACAAGGCATTCCTTATATATCAATTAATAAATTTAATCGATAAATAATATGTCTTATCAAATATCTGTATTGAATAAAGAATACCCATTTATCAAAATTTTCCAAGATAATCAAATAACTCTCAAAGTAAACAATATATCTCAAAATGGAATAAAATTTAGGATATAATAATATAAATCACCCAAACCTTTTGATATTTAACTTATATTTAATTTAAAATGATTTTTTTACAATATAGTTATTATTTCAAGAAAATGTTAAGAATCAAAAAACAAAGTGAGATTGAAAAGATAACTTTTACCACAAGGTAATATTAAAGTCAAACCCCTTGGGTGATATAATTCAAAGGGAAAATTAATATACCCTAAATTATGATTTAATAAAGATATTAAATTTAAAATGGGATGTATATGCACAATTTTAATGTGAATTGGTTTTCTATAGTAACTAAGTCTCAATGGAATGTAAATTGAAATGAAATCCCTTACTACATGATTAAATTTTTAATTGAAATCCCCATGAAATAATAAAATAAATTTAATATTTAAATACCAATAAATTAATTAAATTACTTATATAACATGTCTTTGGGTATTATATGCACCACACAAAAGGAACAAGTTGTGAAAATGGCACAAGTCACGATAAAATAAAAGTGATACTAGTAATCCCCTTATATGAAAATTCCTTTTGATTGAATGATATTTTGACTCATGTATAATGTTTTTAATCATGTTATTAACTTTAAATAGATAAATACTAACATTTATTATATCATATATGATTTTTTACTACATATTATGACATGTTTGTTAATAATCATTCATTATTTTCACTATTTCAGGTGTCAATTGCCTTGCTTTTAGAGTATGTTTTGACTTGTTATTTTTTATTCTTATTAATTAGATATTGAAAAGATAATATATATAATTAAAAACATGATTTAAATATCATATATATTTATTTATTTTAATCCATAAAATTTGGAGGTAGGAAATGAGATACAATGTTCACAGAGAAGATAGGTTGTACGTACACATAAATATTATTTCCATTTTCTCTTCATATTAAATCATTGAAATGTAAATGATATATACGTCTATTTTAATCCAAATATCATATCTGTTTTGATATAAATAATATGTTTTTATTAAAACAATCCTTAATATTCTCTATGTAAAGAGTGAATGAATCACATAGCTTTGAGGAGGCGGTAGCCCACACATCTACAAACGATGTTATCATATTCCCAAAAAATTGAAATCATGAAGTTACGTGTTACATAATAAATAAAATATGATAAGAAAATTATAAATATAATAAATATAACATATATACTATATATACAACATTATTTCCAACCATTAAATGTGGTAATGGAAGAATGAATGACATCAGTCCATATGGGAGTAGGGCACCATACACAAGAATGACGACTGAGTATCCCTTTTGATGGAAGTGTGTGATGTTTTAGGGAGTAATATTAGCATAAAAATTTGTATATATTTAATATAATTATGTTATTATATAATAATTATATAATAAGAATTTAAGGTGTAACACCCCAAGCTTCCACAGTACGCTTCTGTTTGAATAATACAATAGCGTGTGTTGTACGCAACTTCGAGTTCTAACACACCAAAACCAATAAATCTTGCTATTATTAATAGTAATAACCACTTTTTGAAATTTTATAAATTTTATCTTTCAAAATAGACTTCATTTTTCAGTTCAGAATATCGAAATTATCTTTGGGAGAATTTTTGGTATTTTTATGAAAACTTTCAATTTTTTATGAAAATTGAAAACACTAAACTATAGTTTAAAACCAATTTTTTATTTAAATAATTATTTACTTTATTTAAATTTATTTTAGATCAAAATAGATACATAATAACTATATAATTTCAATGTAATTCATTGGATTCATTCTATAATAATTTTAGATATATAAAAGTTTTATTGAACTTTTTACCGTCTTTTACCCACCTCCTAGGAGCATTTCAAATTTACATAAAACATAATTTTACCGCTTTTGTGAGTTGAATTTCAAAAATCTGAGAGACACAGTTGATATCAATAAGAAAAATTTGGTTCAATATGATGAAAATAATTTTTGGTGAATAGTAACTTTTTTTTATTTACCACGGTTAAAAGTAAATAGGGTAATTAAGTTTAAAAATGATATTATTATTACCCTACCAAATGTCCTAATTCTATTGTATAAGTGTAACTAGAACAAAAACAACATTATTAATAAAATATGATCCTTTAGATCCACTTGGATTAGATTTAGATATATATTATTATTTTATTTAAAAAAGAGTTAAAAGAGTTAAAATCAAAGTTTAATAACTAATCCATTTTTAATATAGGGGTTCACACAATATAATTTAGACTATAAAAATTCATTATAAATATAAAAAGATTTCATACATTATTTTATTTTATTTATAAATTTTATACATTAAATAATTAAATTTATTTATGAAACAATGACGATGCAGTACTTACCGTATTAATGAATGATTAAAATAATTGATATTATAAATATCCAAATAAATCTAATTTGAGACTTTTAATGAGTTAAAAAAATTTTAAAGGTTAATATGACATTTTAGGATTGATTAAATGTATTTATTTTGAAGTAATAAAGTTTTTAGGACTTTATCAAAAATCAATTATTAAATAATGTCAAAATTGACATAAATGAGTTTTTAAAACAAATGAAATATTATTGGTTGATATAATAATCCAAAAAATCTAATTATTGGCCAAAATACTTATATAATGATAGTTTTCTCATTAATTAACCACTTGGGGTTCAATTGGAAGTTTATTGTAAGTTTATTAACCATATAATATAAAAATACAAAGAAACATGGTAAATGTCAAACTATTTAACTAAGAGTTAAATATAAAAGATAAGGTTAATATAGTGACCCCAACCTGTCTAAAACCTATTGGTTGAGAGGGTTTCGACCCATATCCACATTATCCATTAAAGAATTCATTTTTTTCCATTATAAACCGAAAATTATTTTATTATAAAATAATATTTCTAGCTTTTCCTAAGGTACCCTCACCCCTCTTATAAAAGGGAACTTCCCATTCTCTATAATTCACACCTTCAAAGCCATATTGATCGGCCAAACCATACCAAAATACCCTCTCAACTATCCTAAATTTATCCTAGATTCCTTAATTTAGTCATAAAGACAACCTATCAAGCCCTTTTCATCACATCAAAAGGAAGAACCCAAAGAAGTGATAAATATTTCATCACCTCTTTCAAGTTCCTTTCTTCTTCCACGTCCTATTTCTTTATTGTTTCCATTATAAAATAATAAATCCAATATCTTCCATATACTGTGATGTTATTATAAAAATGGTACAACCATATTCATTATTCTATCCATCCTTTGAATGACATGTCACCATACGTGCGTAGGTACAACTTATCGTCTCCACATCATGGTGTAATTGTTATTCAATACATTATTATTTGGATGGGTATAATAATGATGTGTGATTGATGTAAATAATAAATATAATAAGATAATTAATCTTTATATATGATATACCATCCAATTATATATTATTTTAATATCAAATAAATGATATTGTCGCTCGTGCGTACGTACGGATTACCGTCTCCACGAACGGGATGAGATTCACCATCGTATCCATTCAAGACTAATTTTCATTAGATGATTAAATTTAATTTTTTAAGACTTATGGATATTAAAATGATACATCCTATCCATAACAAACAATACTTATGTAACAAATAATATAAAGGAAAATGAATCAGTTAACACCCGAAATAACGATAATACTAAGATATTATTAACAAAGCAAAGTTAAAAGATCATATATGATATCATATTTATGTATATGATTATTGAATAATTTAATAATAATTATTTCACCATTAAATTGGAGTTTAACCTACCATCGACCAAGGAAAGGTACAAGGTAAGGGTTAATTTCACAATCTCTTTATTATCCAAGGCTGTTTGTACATAATTATCTACTAGGACCTCTTTATCATCTATATCCATGTTTCTTAAAAATGTATTTCAAAACATTTTTACTATTTACAAGATATTAGGATAAAGTCATTTATACCCTTATTTTACCTTATATGTTTTGAAAGGAATCTTTCCATCATTTTCCAAAAAAGGTAATTTATAACATTTTCGACAAAATTAAGGCAAGAATGTCTTTTTTTAACTTATACGGTAGGTGCAGCTATTTTCTGCTATTATAACATCATCTAAACTTCCCTTACAAGCTTATATGAATATTTTCAAAATAAATTTTTTCTTAAATGATTTTAAAATAGAAAGAGATATTTCAATAAAAAAGGTTTTGATTTCATCTATGTCAACATCCTTTGAGGGATTTAAAGTTTATTTGAAGTTAATTTATTATTATACAAAAAATCCACATTGTATTAAAGGTTTTGTGATATGTTTGACTATGGATGTGTTATTTTTACACCATTCATGGTTTGTGGAGAAAGTATTGATATTTTTTATGCTAGTTTTAATACGAATGATTATGTTATGTTTAAACCTTTTCATATGAGTAATGTATTGTACATAGTATGTGACGGGTGAAGCCCACTATAGCTCCTCGATGCATCGGCAGGTCTCATGAAACAAACTACTATTTGGAACAAGGTTTTGAAAAAATCTTATTTGTAGTCTTGGCAGATAGCCTTGACTATGTGGTTATGAAGTCTGGAATTATGCATTCCATCATTATGAAAGTGGCTATTGATATTCCATGTTATTCTTTGACTAGTAGAATATCCATGTGAATAATTAAATGGAATTATTTGATTTTATCTTTTCCATATTATACAGAAGTTCAAGTTTAAAAGGCTTTTGTTTTAGTCTTATACATTGCCTTATATTTTTTTTCTTATTAATGGATGTTTCCGCTTTATTGTTATCTTTACTGAGCATCTGAGCTCACCCCTTTCTATGTTTTATTTTTCTCAGGATGCGAAGAAGTATTTTATGACTGACCTACATGGATAGTCTATTGGATCTCAGTGTTGTATATGGAAATAATGTTGTTGTAGTTTTCCATTTTATGATGTAATGTAAACCTTATCAATGTATCTAGTACTTCAAAGGCAACTAAACTATTCGATCTTTAGAGACATGATCTTTTCTGATAATTCCAATGTTATGTAATAATGCACCAACTCTAGGCTTCTGGGGTCAGGGCATTACATAAGGTGTGTAGAAATAAATAAAACAAAAGTACTCATTGAATAATGTTAACTCTTCTTTTGGTAACTCCTTTTGATTTATACCAAAATACTAACATAGTTAGATTTATACAAAAAGAGAGGATTCTAAAATAATTTGAGGGATTGTGGGAGAATATTTCGGTAGGTTTTGTATGAGAAAAATTACTTTAGGTGTGTGAATAATTGAGGCGGTGAGTTCCCTTTTATAGTAGAGGAGGAGTGGATATCTTGTAAATACAAAAAAGGTAAACACTATTGGGAAGTATCCCTTACATAATGTGCCTCCAGTAATGATATATATTATAGATTAAGTGGTATATGGTCAAAATAAGTATATAAAACGGGGTTTGTAAATGTTTCTATGTAATTTGACCCCTTAATATTAAAGGGTAACCACTATGTAAACTCTTTTTCCACTTAATTATTGTGAATAATTTTAATTTCATTCACTAATAGCTTTAAAAAAACTAAGTTGAAGTTTATATAAATTATAAATTATCATGTTTCAAATTATTTAGTCCATTTTTTCAATAAAAAACCAAAAAAGTAGTGTAAATTAATTTAAAACTAATCCGGCATGCGGGATGAGAAAGAAGGATTTTAATGTGAAATGTTTAAAAGATTCAAATGTTTCCATGTAAAATTTAAAATTGAAATTTATTTCATTGACCAAAATTGGATTAATTTTTGTATAATGGATCTAATTAATCTTTAAAAAAATCTAAAAATTATTTTTATATATAAATAAATTAGATGGAATGTTATTTTTCAATTAAAATTCATTACTTTTCATTATTCATAAAAAATGAACTTTCCCAAAAAAATACCAAAACATCACCCGAGATAATTTTAAAAAATAAATTTATTTTTTAAATAAAATTTATAAAATTTATATTTTTATTTTTAAAATAGGAGCACCATTAAAAGTTTGAAAAATGTATTTTTTGAAAAAAAACTATTTTTATGCATAAAACTAGATTTATTATTATATCAATTCTTATAAATGATTTTCAAAAAAATTATAAAAATTTTTAAACATAATATATTCAGTCATACTCATAGCCACCAATATAAAAACTAGGCTATATCTTCTGCAATAATATTAATAGTATATTGGTGTTTAGTAAAACTCATTCTTGTATGTAATGTGAGACATCAAAAAAAGTCATTATCATGCATAGAAAAAGGTAACTCAATATTATGTTCATTTAAATTTATCAATAAAATTAACATTATTCTAAAATGAAAATATCATAATGTCTTACCATGTTACAATTACTTACAAGATTTTGGAATCTGATCCGAACTCACTCTTCCTTACAAACCTCAGTGGAATAGTGTAAGTGAAAGGAGGAACCATACCTTATTAGACATGGTGAGGTCAATAATGAGTCATAAAAATATTCCATTATCATTGTGTGGATATGAGTTCTAAATAGAAGTACATATACTAAACCATGTACCAACTAAATCGATAAATGGTATTCTTTATGAATTACATAGTTGAATAAAATCCATGTAATCAAATTCATATACGTGGGGACATGAAGCAATTCTTGAGGCCTCTTGAGGTAAACTAATTTTAACTTAAGTCAAAAAGTGTAACTTTATAGTATTCCTCAAGGATACAAGGATATATTACCTATAAAACCCTCATAAAAAGGTTATAGTAGGAAGACACGACATATTTATTGAGAGCGAGTACATCTCAAAAAGTGATAGTGGGAGAGAGATAGACTTCGATGAAGTCAAGGATCATGTAACCCAATATTATGTACACAAAAAGATATGAAAAATATTCATTGAAGAAGAAAATATTCTGGAGACACAAGTACTATGTAAGAGTACAAGATAGTTTAGATAAACATAATATTATGCTTTTCTTTTCATCATGGATAAAGACTCATTATTAGTAGATAATAATGATCCTCTAACCTACAAGGAAGAAGTAAGTGGCATAAAAGATTTGAAGCGGAATGAATCCATGAATTCTAAAATGGATTCCATATAGAAAAACCAAGTTTTAATTTTGGTAAACCCTACTGTACAGGTAAATCCTACTAGTTTAAAATGGGAATTAATGAAGAAAATGGACATGGAAGGAAACATTAGTTCATATATTGTGCGACTGGTAGAAAAAGGGTTCAAACATCATCAAGGAATTAACTATGAAGAATAATTTTCACCATTTTCAGTGCAAAAATCCATCAAATTTTTACTTTCAATTGTGTCTTACAAAGACTATGAGATTTGAAAAATGGATTTTGAAATAACCTTCCTTAATGGTAACCTTAAAAAATATGTCTATATGACACAAACCAAAGGGTTTTCATCTTAAAATTACTTCAATAAGATATAAAAATTGAAAAAACACATTTATTGATTAAAGAAAGAATCAAGGTAATGGTAGATTTGTTTTGATGAATCTATAACATAATATGGTTTTATAATGAACCAATGAAAGACTTGTGTCTATAAATGGTTTAGTTGAAGTGCAATCATTTTATTAATCATATTTTTTTATGACATATTACTCATAATAAATGAAATAAAAAACATAAAGTATGTTAGGAAAATGTTAAATAAATTATTCTCCATAAAAAATGGGTAAGGCAACATATATTCTTGGGATCAATATCTATTGTGATAGATCCAAGAGGTTTCTCAACCATAGTCAAAGTACAAACATTGATAAGATACTAAAGAGAATAAGTATGGAACAATCTAGGTAGGGATTATTTCTAACATCACATGGAATTCATTTTTTGACGAAAATGTATCCTTAGACATGTGATGAAAGAAACACAATGGGAAGGATTCAATATTGTTCAGTGATTAGATCAATTTGGTATACAATAATATGTACTAGGATAGATTTTACCTATACATTAAGTGTGGTAGGAAGATATAAAGCTGATATTGATGACCTCCAATAGATGGTAGTCAAGACAATACTTATGTATTTGAGGAGTATTATGTATATGTTCCCTTTCTATATAAGAGATGAGGAACTAGTCATCAGAGTATATGTAGATGCTAGTTTCTAAACCGATCAAGATGACATGAAGTCATAAATATGATACATCTTGAAATTGAATAGAGGTTCTATGAGCTAGAGGATCTCAAAATAGGATATGGTTGTAGATTCTATAGTGGTGTATGAGTATATTGTGGCTTTTAAGAATGTAAAAGAAGCAGCATAGATGAAAAAAATTGTCTAACATCTTGATGTGGTACTTATAAGTAATGACCCTATCACACTATGTTGTGACGATACTGAAGTAGTGACTCTCACAAAAGAGCCAAGGTCACATCAGTAGATGAAGAAAATACTTCGAAAGTAACATATCTTGAGGTATTTTTCTCAAAGAGGTTGGATTTTAGTGATCAGTATTTCCATGGAAGAAAACATAGCGGATCCCTTGACTAATTCCTTAACTCTGTAGAAATGTGATTGTCATGCGAGGAATAACAGACTGAAATTAATTGTCAGTTGGCTCTAGTCCAAGTGATATTTTTTTAGAGTTTACATCCTAGTACCAAATTATTTTAATTTTATTACATTTATATTCAATTAATTTAATATTAATTAGAAATATTATTATATAATGTTTATTGTTCTGAATTGATTTAATGTAATAATGTCCTAGAGTATTTTTTCATTAATATTGTCAAAATAATTTCCCTCTATGATGAGAACCTTGAATTTATATAATAATATTTTCAATGTAGTTATGTAGGTGGATAATGTACTATTATGGGACTTATAGTATTTAAACCGTTAGGTGTGAGTACTTAGAAGTGGATGATGATTATTCTCATGAAGTTCTCAATTGGTTATCTCCAAGATGGGATATTATGAGAACATACCATCCAGTAGAAAGTTTTTATGTTTTAGTTTAATCAGATATTCTTATATATGAGAATGTGAAATGATCCTTAGATGTTAATATTATCATTGATTCATTCCATGACTCACACACTTAGATTTATAGATGAAAACTGTCACTCTATATATTGGCGGGAAGTAGGGTTCATTGGGTGCATCATGGATGACTTCTAATTAATGGATAATTTGAGGAATTATTTTCCCATTCCATATTTATAGGAGTTGATATCTCTTCCCTTTTATCAGAATATAACCATAAACTAAACTCCATGGGCAAGGTGTAACAATTCATTTATTTCAGACATACAAAGAAAGATGTATCATGAAAATTGGTTAATGACAACATCATGAAACCTTCTTGATGAGATATTGTGACAAATGGATTATATTAAATTTTGAGCATTCATATGTGGTTGTAATAATTGAAACATTATTTTCGTTCTCTTAGGTTTTTTTTACCCATTGATATATTATAATTTTAGACATTACGCAAGCCATCCTAATTCTAACGGGAAAGAATCATAGAGGGTCACACAATAAGTGTTTCAGTTAATCTCAATTAAATTGTATTTAAATTTAATTAATGAAATAAATATTATTCTCAAGACATAGAAATAATTTTATTCAAGTTATTATACTATATAAATTAAATAAATATTTATTAACCGACATGTGAATTAAAATATATATTTTTTGTTTTATTGAATATTTAATAAATTTTTACTCACTAGCCTACATAATGAAATTTTAATTTATCTATAAAATATTTATTTAGATATTAAATAAATACTGAGTAGTTCAAAAAAAAAGACCACATCTGAAGATAAAATAATTATTTAAAATATTGTAAATACTATTTACCAAATTGTGCAATTTGATGCATCGCAAAATAATAATAATTTTATTATGTGGAATGAGGTTTATTAAAGGTAATATATGTTATTTAATTTATGACATGTAATTAGATAATATTTTAACATAAATTCCAACTCAATAGATAGATGCCTTTTTCTATTGTGTATTACACTCAAAAATTGATAATAGAGAATTATTACGCACAAAATTTTTTCTCTCAACTCTAAATTATATCTCTTTATTAAGAATGAGAAATGATAGAGATATTTCTTCATGACCAAAGAATGAGTGATTCAGAATGAATAATGAATAATAATCAATTCACCATTATAGCACCTGGATATGGCGAGGTGTAAGTCAAATATCATTGGATATTATGTGGATCAACGCTAGAGGGATTCTATCCTCGGATCCTCATATCACAACAAAGAAAACCTAAATGGGCCTTTTCAAATGATCAACATTCAGCAATGAAGAAGGTTTTTAAGCCAATGTGACTATTTATTCATATATTACATAAACTAGTTACAAATTTTACATGAATTATCCTCCCTCATGGTTTTATGAAATGATTATTAATTTTTTTAACATATCACCCACCACCACTTACATCCATTAAACTTAAATCCAATAAGTTATTCATTGGGAGATACCATTGTGTGTGTCACGTGTTGATAATTGAATATATTTATTTGGTTCTATTTTATATTTTCCATGTAATTGAAACCCTAATTTTTTTGAAATAGATTTCAATTGATTTATCGAACCCTAATTTTATATGGTTTGAAATTGGAATTTGTAATGGCATGGATTTTGAGAAAACTCCCAATTCAAATTTATTTGGAATTGTGGAGTATATTATATAATTAAAGGAATTGATGAAATTATTTGAGTTTTTTATAATATGGCTTAAATTTAAATGATAAAAAAAACAAATTATTGGTTTTGGATTGAAAAAGACAAGGAATGAGGAAAAAACATGTTTTAGTTTTAAAATGGAAAAGGCCTATTGAAATTGAAAATTATGAAATTTAATTGTAAATGATAATTGATTTGAAATGAGATGATTTTCCATTGTTTTTTAATTTTTTCATCTCTTTCAATCTTGGGTAGTTATTGTATTACATGGAACAAGCATGTTAGGATCTTGATTCCCTAGAAATAGATTGATGATTAAAACTAAAAAAAACATATTTTAGTATGATTATACCTAATGGGATATTGATAAGTCATATTCAGTTGTAACAAGAGATATTTGTGCACACATATTTCATCATGATCACATATTTGGGAAGTGTGGGGATCATATATCTTAAAACTAACATAATATAGGGGAGATAACCATGATTATTCTTATATTTGATTTTATCATACCTAAATTTTTTTATATAAATATTTTTCTAGTTCCAAATGATTAATATAAATTCATTTATATAAAATGTTTATTTTGTTCATATTTGATATGTTTTTCATCCTTTTAAAAGCAAGCATGTTTTGTTTTGAATATAAAAATGATATAATATTCCATGCACTATTTTATTAAAATTAAAATAATGATTGGTTTATTGTTATGTAATCTATTATAGACCATTTGACTATAACTTACTGGGATTTATAACTCACACAATACCTTTTAATTTGAGAGTTTTTATATTTTATTATTCCAAGTATGAGAGAAGGGAAAGCACCACTCAGTATTAGTGGATGATCTTGATACTTGGGACTTTGGAGTGGTGATTGTTACCAGTAGAGTTAAGGTACACATGTTACATAGATTTTCGATATATTTAATGGTTTGATGATGGAATTTCATGTTGCTATTTCATTTGTATTTTTTATCTATCTATTTGGGTATTGTATTACCTGTTTGACTTATAGTATTTTTTCCTTGAGGTGTGTTGATATACAAACTTGTATCTCATTATATTCTTCGGTTTTGTGGAAAACCATTCCCAATTTATTCTTGTATGATCCTCTGTACTAATCATCATTCTGTGGGGAACATGAATTCCCTTCGGTCCATGTTGTAGCTGGATTGAGTATCAGGTTATGTAGTTATTTGTGATAGTTTGTGATAGGGATCCTTGTCTTTGAGAAGTGTCTCTAGGGATCCTATCCAAAAAAACTATAACCATGGGGATCATGAATCCCAATATTATGTTTCATACTTGATATTCACATTCTTACATAACACTTGGACAAGGATAATTATCTTCACTTGAAACACCTTCTCTCTTTTTTCCATGATATGCACTGGATGCTCCGCAAATGATGTGTCTGCCTTTAACTCGACATCATAAATTCTTATCATATGAATCATGGTTGGACTCATAATTTCAAATATGTGATATTTGGAACACATCATACATGGAGTCCATATAGGATAATATAAATGGTAATATAATAGATTTATCCAAACCAAAATATTGAATGGGTTGAAAAACAATGGTTCAATCTTCCCTTGATTCATCAAATAATAATTTCATAATTGAGGTAATAGCTACAAGAATACCTTGTCACCCACTATAAAATTCAAGGGTTATCAACACTGATTTTTTATAGGATTTTTCTAATTTTATTCATAACTAACCACTTAATAATAAACTATACTCTCTTTGTAGTCTTCTCTATAAAACTCAAACCAATAATCACTAGCACATTCACTTATAATAAGCATGGGTGTGAGAAGCCTAGTTTACCATATATGTCCTCATATATATCCATACACATCAATTTACTAAATATTTTATTATAATAAGTCTATAACAATTCTATATCGGCATCCTCTTATCTACTAAAATCAGTCACACACAACCTAATAATATCATTAAGGGTTTATATCATCGTCTTAGACTACTCATCTATCTATGGGTGATATGTTATACTTATATCTACCTGAGATCTCATGGAAATCTATAAGCACATCCAAAATTAAGATATAAAATGGGTATCCCAATATGATACTAAGATCATTTGTATCAATTGAAATAACACTATCTCCCACACATACAAATTTCACAGCTTGTACACCGAATGAGTCTCCATAATAGGCAATAAATTCACAACCATTATCAGCTTGTCCACCACAACCCATACCATGTCATGAAATTTTGGAATCCATGAAGGACTCATCAATAAATAAATGGTCACCTCACACAATTTTTGAACAAGATCTAGAGTAGGATGAAGTAACCCAACTTGTCATTGATGTCTACCTTAATCCTCTGATTGGTAAGGCATTGAGCCACAAACCCTATAATATCCTTCCTCATGTCAGGACACCAGAATTGGTGCCTTATATCATGATTTATCTTTTTCATCATTGGGTGCACAACTCCACTTCAGGTATCATAGTCACTTATTTGATCCTCCTTCATATAAGTAGGGACCACCACTATAACACACCCAAAATTTGAAAGATTTTTAATTTAAATAAATACTATGTTTAATAGTTTGATTCACACACAACACTGAATTGAAATAAAAAATAATGTATTTTATTGAGGAAAAACATTATAAAAAAAGTACAAGAAACCATTTATTACGTACAATGGTTGATTGAATCCACTAAAAATGTATAAATTAAAAAGGGTTAATATATAAAAAAGAATATATTTAAAATTAAGAGATTCCTTGGCACATATCCACCATTGAGAATCCCCATTAGAAGATCAAACCTGAAATAAGAATGAAAATAATGAAAGGATAAAACATTTCTAGATTTAAATGAATGATTTTAGTAATTCAATTTAAAACGATAAAATCTAACCATTATAATTATGTTTTTTGGAAATATTATTATTGGAAATACGTCCATTGAAGAGATGTACATTGAAGATTTAGTCCTAATATATACATATATCTAATAGGTTTACTAAATTTTTTTATTTCTAGCAACAAATATGAATATTATATTTTATATAAAATAAATAAGGAACAACAATATAATATTTAATTAAAATATTATATTATAAAAATATTATTAGGTGTAAAAAATAATTGAATGAAACGATAAAATTCAATGAAATATTTTAACATCTATATATTGATAAAAATAAATTATTAAGATACAAATAATTAGTATTAATTGTATTTGGGTTATGATCATTTAATATAAAAGGGATACTCATCAAAGAACTATATTTATTAAAGATTTTTATATTTTTATCTTAAAACAAATAATCACTAATAAAGAAGGATTTTCCTAAGATGTATTGATAATATACATAATGAAATTGACTAATATTCATCTAATAGTTAATACTAGGAAATTATTAAGAATAAATTCATTTTTTATGTAAAATGTAATTCTCAAAAAATTAACTTTTTATGCGCTATTCTTTTTAATTTGAAGAAACTAAATATATTATGGTAAATTAATTATAAAATATATTTTTTATATTAATATTATATTAATATTAACATAATTATAAATTGATAAGAAATAATAATAAGAACAATTAATATTTGAAAAAAATTTATTTTACTATAAAATATTTTTCATTATATTTAATGTTTCAATTCAGAACTTCAATTCTTAAATTTTAGAATTTTTATTCTAAAAAGTGAACTTAATTTTTGGATTCATCATAAAAATATTATCCTAGGATTATGTTTTGATAAATTATTTTGAAAATATTTGGCTTTAGGTGTATTTTTGAAAATAACGTATCTTACAAATACTATGACATTTATGGAATCATTAAGATATAAGCATAAATTGAAATTTATGTAAATTTTTTATTAAAAAAAGTTTCATATTATATGTAATATGATACCTTTTAAAAAATTAACTTTAATTTGGAAACCTATATTTGGTATTTTATAACTTAAGTTGCATTTTTTATCTAAAACTATTTTAATGTTTTATACATTTATTATATTAGAAATAATATTTATCACTTTAAGAGATTATATAAAATAAAATATTTTTAATATTTTTAACCAAAATTTAAAAATTATGTAATAAGATTCATTTTTAATTTATAAGAAATAAATTATTTTGGTAAACAATAATTTCCATCGTAAAAGTGAATATGGTTAAAGGATTAAATATAAAGGGTAAAAGGTCTAAAAAAATTAACAATATGTATAAAATTGAATTAATTGGGGATCTAGGGACCTCAAATTGTCCCTTATCCATCATTTTTTCACTTTTAGAGCCACTTTCATTGAATAGTGCACCTCTTATTAAAACAATTCCACTCCTCAAACTTATAAAAGGAGTTCTTCACCACCCAATTTCTCTACACACCACAAACCACTTAGTTTGACCAAAATATTCTCAAATACCTCTCCAACCCAATTATATTTTTCATATTGGTTAATATCCCATCAAAATACCACCCCTAAATAGATTAATCCAATTTTCAAAGGATTTATTCCAACGAGTAAGGTAAAATTCCAAAACAACTCCTTTTCATTTCTATTTCTTTATTTATTATTTTCTATGTAAAAAAATATTATATCATCATAAAATAATAAAATTAATATCACTAGTATACGTAATTGTAATTATATATAGGAAACAATATTTACCCACCTTCCCGCCATAACCTAAGAAAAATGAATATGTCATCCACAGATACGTGTTGACTATTGCCTCCATGAATAGTGTATTTTGTTTTTCATCACAACCTCAATGGGTTGTTATAATAATTTATTTAAAGAAAAAGTTTTTTATTTATAATATCAATTAAGATATTGTAAATATAAAATCATTATCTACCTCCCCTCCCATTTATTAAGAAATGAAAAAGTTTCTTGTTGGGGTGTCTATGGGTCAGTTTGTGTTGGGTTGGGGGGTTTTTTGGGCCCGAAAAAAGTCCAAGTTGGTTGGGTCAGGTTGAAGGTTATTTTTAGTTTGGACCCAACCTATCCCAACCCATCTCAGATCGGGTTCGGTCAGGTTGGCCCGATTGGGTGACTGCAAAAAAACATTCATCACTACTTCATACACTGAACCAACCAGCTCTTTGGTCATCCCAAAATAGTGACCTCTCCTCCATCCCATGATATTATTCTTCCACAACACTACCAAAATAAATAAAATATGACCAATATTCAATCATCTCTAGCTATAGGGTGGTTTTATGTTTGTTGTTACTTGATTCAGATATAAGAGGGTGGTTATTGTAGGGGAGGTGATGGGGTGTGGATTGATGGAGAGGTGATGGGGCTGGGGATCCTAGAGAGGTGACAAGAGTGGGGATTATTATAAAGGTGATTGGGGGTGGAGATAACAGAGATGCGGAGGGGTGGGGATCATAGAGAGGCGATGGGGGTGGGGATCATAGTGAGGCAATGAGGGTGGGGATCATAGCGTGGCGATGGGGGTGGGGATCATGGTGAGGTGATGGGGGTTGGGATACAAATAGAGGAGACATGGGGTGGGGATTATTAGAGAGGAAATAAGGCTGATTATCGTGGATATGTGGCATGTGTGGGGATCATGGTGAGGCATCGAGGGTGGGGATGATGATGGAGACAAAAGAGGCAATGAGAGTGGGGATCACAACTGGAGTCTGGAGAGGAAAGGAAACATAGAAGATGGGGATCTGTCGCTTCCCATGATAAACCAAACAAGGAAAAGCGGGTGGGGATCATGGGAGAGGAAACATTGAAATATGAAAATGATGATGGGGGGATAGGCAGTGCACACTAGAGTGAAGTGGTTATGTTGGTCGGGTCAGGTTCGGTCATTTTTTCCCAACCCATGACCCGACCTAACCTGACCATGGATCAACCCAACCAAACGAACCCCTGGATAAAAAATTTTAAACCTGAACCCACCTAATTGTATCGGCTCAGGTCCACTGGGTTGTTTCGGGTTGGAATGATTATATATCTTTTAAAATCATTATGTATCTTCTATTTTAGTAACTTTAATAATCTATTAATGATGAAATTTTCACCAATGAATGAGGATCGATATCTCTATTATGAAACCTATATGAAATGAACAAAATTAAAAACATATGATGATGAAAAAAACTATGACTAACTAATATATGTGTGGATAATGATTATAAATGAAGTATATAAAGGGAATTAGATATGAATAAGGTTTTTAAATAACTCATCAATATAATTACGTTTATTATATAAGAATTTAATGTGTTTTTGTTGAATTCAAGAGTTACGGTAGGGGATTTATCATCTCAATTTTTATTCTCTGAGACGTATTCCATATTCAAAACTTGTTTTATTTTTTTGGCATATATAATATGATATGAATTTAATTTTATACCATCCATTAATTTAGATATTTTTACACATCCATTTAAATTCATTTTTTTTATATTTTTCCATTCAAAAGTTACTAAAGCCATAAGTGATATTGTTAAATCAAATTTTCTTTCATTGAGTTATAATTGCTCCTCTTGAACATATTTATTAAAATATTGGTTTCTTTCAAAAAAATAATTTATTATATAGTGCATTCTTATTTTTCTCTATAAAAATTATTTTTTTATTCAATGATATTTCTAGGATTAATTTCTTTCACATACAATTATAACATTTTTAAGAATAATTCTCATCCCATTTAAAGACTTTTTTTCTTCAATAACCATATTCTCACGTATCTCTGGTTTTCCCCTTTATTATTTTAAAATCTAAATATTTATTATATATTTTGATGTTTATATTTCACATCACCACTTTTCAAAACAAATCTTCATTACTCTTTTTATTATGTGGGTTTCCAAAGAAATATTTTAAAATACTAAAAAGGTTTTTCCTTTCAAGAAAATTTGTTTTATCTTCTTCTCCACTTTTCCTCAAGATACAATTTACATATTTTTCACAGTTCCATTACTGATGTTTTTTTATTAGTAAATTTTGTCAAATTTTTTCTATTAACCTTTTCAAAAATGGATTATGAATGTGACCCATAACATAAAATATTTTGAAAATGTTAAAAAAAATTATTAAAAACTATTCTATAGTTTCAATTCCATTTCCATAATTATTTCAAAAGGATTTATTTATTTAGAAATAATTTTTCATGTATTAACATCTAAATTCAATCATATTGTTTTTAATTTATTGAATAACATTTACTATATCAGACCATATAATTATTGATCCCTTCTTATGTGGTATTGTTTAAAGTGATCTTCTTATAGAGGTGTTTCTTATCTTTATCAACATACTTAATAGTTTTTATGATTCATTAGGGATATTTTATTATGATATCATCTACCTCTTTTCTATGGATGGCTTATGAAATGTTATTTTGATGTTTTATTTAATATCTTCCATTTTCAACAAGTTAATTATTGATTTTTTTAAAATGAATGTTTTTAGGGTATAATAGCATATGTAAGTATATTTTTAATTATTTGATAGGTGGGAACAAAACTATATACCCCTATAATTAATTTAATATGGTTTTATATCTCATGAAAAAATTACGAGAATCATGTTTTGATGCTAACTCCACCACAAGAATCGGGAAGGGAATCCAGCTCCAATGTGTTATAAGATTTAGGAATTAATGCCAGCTCCACTATGTTATGGGAATAAGGTAGCTATTACAACTCTAATATGTTATGGGAATTAGGTAATGATTCTTAGTCCACCATGATATGATTTCCCATTATTTCTCTATGACACATTTATATGTAATATTCTTATGTTATGATACCTTGGATCATGTTTATTGTCTCATGTTTCTGTAATCTCATGACATGGTATATTTATAAAAATTAGAGATAATATATCATTCCATTATACCTTGTGGAAAATTCTTATTATTCAATTTTATTATTAACAAGATATTCCTCTCATGATCACGTTTTATCTCATTCTTATGATATAACCCCTTGATGAAATACTGATATGGTTTTCCCTTACTGGGAATTAGAGCTAACCACTTCTTATATTTTCCCATTCCATATACTATAAATATGATAATAACATATGAGATATCTATAAGGATGATCGGTATAGTGTGACTATAAAACAATTTCTATAAATAAGTGAAAGAATATTTTAATGCAGAGAATCTCCAAAGACACCAAACCATTGGTTTCTAGGATAATGGGAATATTTATGAGATTTAATGATCAAATTATAGAACTAATGTGAAGTTTATTCAAGTTTAATGAAAATTGGATTGATCATGTAATATTAGATATATTTCCATTCCTTATCTATAAATAAATGGTGCTATTAAAGATGGATTTAGTGGAATATAATGTGGGGGTATTCGGTTTTCTAACTTGGTATCGATGAAAATTTGTAAAGTATGTGTTATTATAAATTATAGTCATGTTTATTTTGGGTTATCTCAACTACCCTATAATGGATTCAAATCACCCCATCTCTATCTAGAGATTATCTTGTGATTGATTCATTTCCAATAAGTTATTCTTGTATCATAAGACTAACAAAATTAGTCCCCTAGAGGTACTTTAAGATTTCCACCATTGTGTAGGTAATTAAAAGGGGGAAAAGGTCACATCCAATTATCAGTTATAAATTTCTAATCATTAGTTAGCAAATAATCTCATCAAATCCCACTACTCACCAGATACCTAAATCCCCTACTCATTTGTCTCCCTACCAAGTTAATCTTCCACAATGTTTCTTCTCCTTAGGGAAAATCCATCTCAAAATAAAATGTTTATAGTTACTCGACCTAATTCCTATACCACATGATCAATTACCATTGGTATAATAAATATGAAAAGATCATGTTTTCTATGTAAATAAAAAATATCCCACCAAAGATATAGTGATCCTAACACTTAACAGAATGGATCACTACAACTATCTATAATTCATGGGAAGGATAGTCAATTTAATGTTTTCATAGTTTAAGAGACCTATAATAGACCACCAAAAATTATTTTTAAAAAAATTTCTTAGAACAATCCTAGATTCATAATATTACATGGTATAAATATTCAATGTGTTAATTAAAATTATAATTAGAGAAGATTTACATCCTACATTCAACTCTTGAAAAGAGCCTTCAGATAGATTGGTCTATTTCGATTTCACTAAATACAAAGTTATCCCCTTCATTAGTGATTCCATGTGAGATAAGCGCTAATTTAATCCTCTATAATACCAATCCAAACTAAGGAAACTTTTTATATTGAACTCATTATCGACCCCCACATATGATTTCAGTACTGATAAATTCTTTTGATTAACTAAGATACTCACCTAAGATATAATATTACCAGGGATTCATTCCTCTTGAATCCCAAAGTGATAGTTGAAGTATTTTATATAAATATTTCATGTTCGAAGTGTGGTCACTAAAATCTCTATGTTCTCAACATGTACCTCCAAGGTCCACGAGTATACCAAAATTTCATTAATAAATATCTTGATTAAAGAGATTCGGCATGGATAAGAAATATGATTCCTGAGATCCATGACATTCATTGGCACATTATTAAGTTCAAATGGAATAAAAAGGTACATATATTAACAATACATACTCTGAGATATATCATACTCCCTGACATATAACTGATGATATCCAAAATACAAGTCAATCATAGAGAATCATTAGGCTCCCCTCAACTACTCAAATATGATATCAATTAAATGAAATGGATAGTTATACTTTACAAAAAATTTAATAAAATTTTAGTAATCTATAATCAATAGTTGGAATCCATTTTATATCTAGATGAATAACAAAAAATACCCCAAGGATAGGTAATAGGATTGATAAAACTCTTTACCTAAATATTATTGAGTTATATCTTAATTTATTATAACTAGTTCATTGTCATATGATAATAATGTATAAATATTAGATTGAAATCTTACATGATATTGATCATGAAATTTATATCACTATTAGTGGGAAATCAAAATAAATGATTATAAAATATATCCTAGAAATATTCAACTACTAAGGATAATTTTGAAGAAACTGCCTCCAATCCCACTATTGAAACTGTACCCTCCATCTCTGCTATAATGGCTCATAAATTACTAAGGCCAAGTCCTTATCTAACCTCCTCTATATCCCATTCAAACTTTTGAACAAACTCCTTTCTATAAGGGATGTAAAATACACATGAATTCGGTAATAGAAAATGTGGTCCTAGAAGCACACCAACTAATCCATCATTAAGATAAAGTCAAAGATCACTGTATAAAAACAAGGAGATCCCATACATAACCATTAACCCTTACCACTATGGGAAAACTTGGGAATATATAACTATGATCTAAAATCCTATAAATTGGCTTATCAATAGTCAATATACCATAACCAAAATCTTCTACCAACCCCAATATAGACTCAACATGGGAATATATAAAACAATGACAGACTCATGCATCAAACATGGAAACATATTGAATAGAATCAACCCGAACCATACTTTTGATGGTATAATAACCATATTATCTATTAGATAATGTTTGGTTCAAATAATAATACCTTATAGTCTATGATACATGTACATTCCTCAATGATATTTGATTCACTTAAATAATCAACCCTTGAGGTGTATATGGATGCTTCTCCCCCTAAAACCCTAAAATATCTCTCTAGTCTGACGTCACACATGAGGCCATAAAACTAATCTGATAAGGACATGATAACTAATCCTTAAAAGCCAAAATCTCCCCAAAACCTCTAATTGAACCCCTATGATACATAATCTAGTAGAATCACTAAAGTTTCCACTTTGACCATATCAAGAAACTCCGTTGATGAGATATGATGTATGTTACAAAAAAGATATGTCTGTCCAGACAAATAATATATTTGGGAGAACCCTTCCAAGGGAGGGAATGATAATTATATTCTATCAACCAAACACCTCTCACTAGCCTCTAAAATATCATTAGCTCTCTGATTCCTAAAACTATAAGAGTGACCACCCAAGATAAGAAGGGAACTTACCACAATATTCTCCACCATGCCCTTCTTAATAGTAATATCCCTGTGATGCACATCCAAATATGATTTAAATTTGAACATTCTCTTATAGAACTTCATATATATCTATATACCTATCTTTAACATGAAATACTTATGGGAATAATTCCCCAAAGACAATGTGAAAAAAATAAAATATCCTGATAAAACTGGTACTATAGTTTATCATAGAAATGATCCCCTGTTAATGTTCAATAAAATCCTAGGATTGATTTAAATTTAGTGGATTAGGTGAAAAAATTCTCAAGGAAGAGGTCATTAAAGTCTTACAATTTCAATATTGCATTCATACTCTCTTAAACTATAACTCCCCATAATGCTCTCTTGGGTTCTAATATCACATAAGTCACCAACTTAACCAATTGTTTTTTGGGTTTCTCTATTAGCTCAAAGACGCCCTCTATTGACTCGGTCTAGTCCTTGACATTATAAGGACCACCCATTCCTCTTAATGTTAGAGGGTTTTGTATCTATAATTCTTTCGTTATAGTATACCATGGTTGTTCGAACATGATGAAAACCTATTCCACCAACCAGTACTATATAAAACACCCTTGGATGTAAAGTATTGATGACATGATCCATTGAAGCTTCCTTAGGGGAATGATCATCTCTAGCATCAGGAACACCTAGAGGTACGATAGTATTATTTTGTACCCCAGTTACATCATTGGGTATGCTTCCATGTGGAACCGTAAGATGTTATTGAGGTGATATTTTTTTGAAATTCCAAAATTTAGACTTCCAAATTCTTTTTAAGAGATAAAATATTAATATAATTTATTAATCTCATATGAAAAAATATATAAATCTTTTTAAGAATCAAAAACTAATATCCACTATAAAAAACATAAGAAAACCACTACCCAACATACCTAAGGCCAACATCAAATCACCTATACTTGCGAATTAGTCATAATTATGTATGAATAAAATCATATAAGCAACTGAGTAAAGATAATTAGTTTCTATCAATAATTTATTTGGGAAAACACAAAGTCAAATACTTATTGTACTAAATTAAACTATACAATTAATAATCACATACAAGTAGGTGTATGGAATTCAAACCTATGTGTCGAATTATGATGCACAAAATCATGAACTCTCAGCCACATGACAAGAGGAAAACTACATAAACCATAAATACACAATGCCAATTTAATAACAACATAAAACCATAATTCCATAATCAATAAAAGAAATACTTCTTCCATAGTAACTTAAATTTCCACTACACTGATGATGTATAGGAATAAGCATAGTTTTCAATTGAGTTTTGACCATCCTATCACAAATCGACCAAGACCAAATAATAAATCAATGAATGGGGATCTAATACTATTTTATAATAACTTGGTCAAGTTTACTAGGACTATGTCAATGTACCATATTTACCCATTCATTCCTCATTGCACATATGATTTTATCAACTAACAGTGAGGGCCTGCACCATAAATTCGGGAGACTATTCCCCTGATATAAAATAGAAAAAAACATATAAATATCATAATTAGGATCGTAAAAAACCAATAGTGTTAAAATATAGAGGCATGAAAACCATATCAACATCACTATATTCTATAAAAAATTGTATAAATGATATTCATCCATAAATAGTCAAAATAATCCATCAAAGTAGTGGATAAATACATGTGATGCACAAAAGAAAAAAAGAAAACTATAACAGAACACTAAAATGATCCCAAGGTTTCTTCTAGTATCACCAGCATTTATATCTATCCCCACATTCTCAAGAACCCAATATTGGTCCCCTTCAATTTTTTATATTCCTAAAAACAAAATTTTGACATGTACTAGGGTGTCCATGGACTGTGTGAGTATAAACCCACTAGGACACTACTAACATAACCGTAGAAAAAGTGTGATAGATATATGTGAGTATATGAATTGATATAAAATAAATACAAGTAATAATAAATATATGTTGGGTCATTGTGCACCAAAAAAACTATTACTAACATCGACCATTCCATCTTCATCTCCATTCTCGTTCTATGAAGTCAATATATACCAAGAATCTATTTAGATCGATTACTACCCTCTCACTTAGGGTAAGGACAACAACTGAGTCTCATTCCATTACCCTCTTACTTAAGTTGGGGCCTCACATTCATATCTCACACTCTCACCCTCTCATTAGGTCAAGGTACCATCATTTCACCTTACTACCACCTTCTCGCTTATGGTGTTGACCCACATAACAATATATACCACCACCCATTCACTTAGGACATTGAATCATAACACAATATATACCACCACCCTTTTTCTTAGGGAGAAACCTTATAAACAAATCCCATTAACCACTAAATTCTGAAAAAACTGATATATGATCCATACACACATCAACGTCTTACATATAAACATCACACAACCAAACCAAATCAAAATATCTTTTCCAATCCTACATTACTCACCTATAGACATCATATGTAACCCATTTTTTTAGTATTACCATGTATCACACATTCACCACCATAAGAATAGATATATCACAGTGAGACTAAAATAACAATATGGGAACCCCTACAAAACTATTTTTTACTCACTATGAATTGGTAACAATCACACAAGAACACCATTAACAAACCATTATAGGGTCAATTCCACCTACCCAGGCCTACATGGTCATTTTTATTCCAAAAGAAGAGCAATATTAGGATGACTCACACACACACACAAACATAATTTTATGAACATTTTCCCATGGAATAATGTAGAAATAGTGAAACATGGTAAATATATCCTTCCTCTAGTGTTAAGTATCTGACTCACTAATCCATACCACCCAATTAAATTATACGGTAGAATATTTATTGAACTATACCTAAATCTATATAATTATTGATTTAAATCCTGAAGAGATAAAATAGGGATAAAAAAAATTATAATGGATTATACATAGGCAGAATTACCAAAATAGGCCTAATGACACTAATGGGACTTTGACCTGATAAGAAAAGGTAAAGGAATATCTTTAGGAATCTATAATGGGACACACAAATTTATTCTAGATGAATGGTTTGGTATCCTGGACCATGTTCAAAAAATAGTAACTGGACCTCGTTGAGCACATAGACTTACAAACATTTTGTTACTATTGATTGAACTAGGTCTAGGACGTCACAAAGTGGTATATGAGTCTCATTTTCTTATCCTTAGTTTTTCAGATGGTAGAAAGGAGAAACATGACATGTAATAATTTGGTTATGATCCTATTATTGGGAGTTTCTAACCCATGTACAATGAAAATACAAATTACATAGGATGGTACATGTTGTTATGGATTCATATTATTACAATTTTTATGATTTCACCATTGGGTGAGGCACTTTATATGTGATTTTACTTATGATTACATATTTTTTTTTACCCTTGTTCTATATGGAAGGGATGTATTACATCTTTCATAATCACAGGAACATAAGTATTTATATGTCATGCATTATTCCATGCCACATTTATATTACTACATCAATTTCCTACAACATGTTTGGTTCCATATTTATATTCCCATGAAATTGTGATGACATTTCATGCTAGGACTTGATATATTACTGAATGAGATTAAATGGGTCACACACATCAATTTATTATGCACATAAAACCTCAGAATTTGAAAGTGTTGGTCCATATCATTCAATTTTTTTTGATAATTATTATAAATAGCAATCAAATTAAAATCAAATTGTCAAAATTAAATAGAGATACGAAATGAAATTTAAAGGATGTTTCCCTCTATAGATTGTATTTGAAACTCTTTATACCAAGACCATGGGCTTATAGAAGATAACTTAACTTGGAAATGACCTTATTTTTGGGAATTATATTGTGAATCCTACTTTCATAATGATTTTTATGTTACCGAGACCTAGGTCTCTGAGTATGCATAAGGGCATACTCTTATACTGGAAGGATAATAACTACCATATTCTTATATCTTTTCTTTTAGTGGTTGTTAAATCTTTTGTTTAGGTATGTGTTTAGAATTATAGAGACATTACAACAATATATCCTCTAGTAAACTTC
Source organism: Viscum album (assembly GCA_963277665.1). NCBI lineage: Eukaryota > Viridiplantae > Streptophyta > Magnoliopsida > Santalales > Viscaceae > Viscum > Viscum album. Next base: position 375,653,017 of record OY728147.1, read on the forward strand.
TGTTAATTCCTCTTACAAAATTGCATGTTATACCTGATTTGGGTGCTGATTCACAGTTTTGATATGGGTCCTTATGCTTTATGTAGACCGTCCAGGGAGCACCACGACATTCTGTGACTATGGCAGAGTTGATTCATGATTTCCGTTAGAAGATTTGTCCCATGTTTTCATGGAATGGATGACCATAGGATGCAGATTAATTGATCGAGTCTATGCTATCTATTTTCAAGCATATCAAGAAACCTCGTAATATTTGAGTGGATCTATTCGCATACATGATTTTCAATTTCTTCAAGATATGGTGGGATGTAATTATTAAAACGGATCATCTTCAAGATTTGGATTAAAGGTATTTTCATATGACCTTCCATGAATATTTATATCATGAGATGCTGATGGCCGATAACGCCCTAGAGTTTAGGAACTTGGAGAAGGGAGTCTTATCAGTCACAGATTATTCATCCCATTTTATAGAGATATAGCATTTTTCACCGATTATTTTGGTGATGAGTTATCTAATTCCATGAAATTATAGGATGGTGATAGGTATAAAATATCATCATAGATCAAGGTTCTTTGGCTTACTACCATATATGGAATAATGAATCAAGCACTAGTCACCGAGTGTAACCTAAGAGAGGATGGAGGTGCGAGCTAAGGTGGTTCAACATCTAGATCTGGGACTACATTGACCATCAGTAGGAAGTTTCATATGGGGATTTCATATAGTGATATTAGTAGCCAGGGTAAATAATAAGGTATCTAGATGATGTGGTATTAGGGCATTGGATTGGGACATATGAAACCTCAGTGTATGAGGGACCCATTTGAGTACTAATATTGTGGTGTGATGGACCATATATAGTGATTTTGAAATGATTTTCATCTAATAGTTAGTGAGAAAATGCCTTAATACACTGCACAATTAGGAGTAGTGTGAGTAGTTTATCATCAATTAGAGATTTATAGTATGGCTGGAAAGTCAGGCTGTTATGGTGGTCATGGATGAGGTAGCTAGAAACAAAATTTTTGGCAATAGGAGAGCAAACCTGCTCAGGGTAATTAGTCTATATCTCTGGTCTACAAATTAGGTTAGATGTATATTATACAACTGATACCCAAGGAGATGAGTGCCAGACCTTCTACCATGAGAGGTACTATTCTATTATCCTCTTTGTTAGTAACTTCAATTTTTGATATAGGTGATTCTTATAGATTTTTATCTATGCCTATTGTGGAGATTTTTAGGCTCAATGTTCAATTTTCCAGTGGTGTGATGAAAATTAATAGTCTATTGGGGATTTTATTGGAGAGTTTATGATAGTGAAGGGAGTTCCCATTGAGGTAGGTGGGTGTCACTTCGTATTGGATCTCTATTTACTCAAGATGAAAATGTTTGAAATCATCATCAAGATGGACAAATGGGTTTTTTTCATACTTACATTTATTTTTACCACTAAAAGGTTACCTTCACATCACCAAAGGGTGGGGATTTTTTCAAAAAGGTGAATGGGATGTCCAGGAAATTTGTGATGGACCCGATCATCGTAGTTTCGGTGGGATGATAGACCAAACTGAAGTATTATATCTATATGATCAGGGGATGTACAAAAAATATTTCCCTCCATTATTTGACCATTTTAGAAAAATTTCCAATATGAATTTTCATGAATACCTCTTAAGATATATGTATGGGTTTCCATCAAGGTAGTTCATGGAGATGCACTAATATCCATTCATCTTTATAGGATGATAGATATTTAGTTTCAAGAGATCAATAGGAAGTTAATGGAATTGAATAAAAAGGGGTTTATATGAACCATTATATCATTGGGGGGTTCACCGGACCGTTTCACCAAGAAGGAAGATGATACACTCAAGTATTATGTGGATTAACACAAATTGAATGAGTTGATGGTTAAGAACCAGTATCTCATACCTCAGATAGATGATCTTTTTGTCTAGATCCAATGATTTTGGGTGTTCTTGAAGATTGATCTATGATTTGGTTATCATCAAGTGAATGTTCGACCATTAGACATACATCATACAACTTCTCATAGTAGGTATGATCAATATGAGTGACTAGTTATTCAATTTAGTCTCACGAACTCACCAGAAATTTTTATTTCACTGATGAACTAAGTATTCCATGCCTATTAAGATATATTTGTGGTGGTATTCAAGGATGATATCATGGTATATTATCAAAATCAACAATACCATGGAAAACATCTTGATAACATATTGGATACATGGAGAGAACATAAATTATATGCTAATATCACAAATTGAAACTTATAGATGGATGAAATTCACTTTTCGATCATATTATCTCTAGGATAAGAGTATTAATTGACCCATAGAATATGAGAGTCATAGTTTCTTAATAAAATCTGAATAAAGTATTTGATATAAATAGTTTCTTGGGGATAACTAGATATTATAGGATCTTTATATAGGAATTATCATTCTTGGAAGAACCTATTACAAGAATGAGAAAAAAGGTTGTGAAGTATATACTGTTAGACACCCATGAGATATCTTTCTAGGAGATAAAAGGGAGAAAGAATTCAGAACCAATCAAAATTATTACAAATCTAGGAAAAAGATATACAATTTATTGTGATGAATCAGGTTTTGGGCTAGGAGAAGTTCAGATTCAAGAGGAGTTATTCATGGAATACATGTCTCAATAGTTGAGGCCACACAAGAGGAACTTCCTGATGCATTATCTTAATTAAGCCACTATGTTTCATGCCATGCACTTTTGGAGTCTTTATTTTTTGGGAGAGATTTTTTTGCTTTATACAGAGAAAAAAATACACAATTACATATTTACATAGAATGATGTCACAACCCATCCCTCAAGACCCTACTATAACTACCCCATGCCCACCTCATAAAGGCCAGGGTCTGGTGACAAGCGCCAAAGGAATTATACTATATGCAGGAGGAATTATATGAGTACCTCTACACACACACACACAAACACACACTCACAAACCCATACCACAATACTAAAAATGAAAAAATACGCATTCCACTAAGACAATGAATCGGTGTAAAATAGTATAACCAAAAGTAAAGGGGTTATAATACAAGTCCAAAAAAGACAAGATGAAATCAAGAAATTACATAGGTATCTATAAATCCATCTATAGAAAAATCCTACCATAAGGGTAGGTGTAGATTAGTTTCCAAAAGCCGTAGGAGTATGCATCGACTATCTGATCTCATCGGGTACTACCTGGCCCTTGACCACAAAGGTCTCTGTCAAAGTGTCTATCGTCTGAACAAGACATGACACATCTGATTGAACCTCGTGCATGGGTGAGTAACAAAATACTCAGTAGGGACCCCAAACCATAAAGAAATACCACAAAGGAAAAGTAAACATGAAGTAATAGAAAGCTCACATAGGTATAACCTAAATTATAGATAGAAATATTATAAGTTGTAAAGCTGGATCATCTTTTACTACTGAGGGACTCATCTCCAATGAGTCACTGAGGTCTTCTCGTCTGCCAGGCCGCTGAGGTCCACTCGACTACCACTCATCATTTAGGTGCCTGAGGTTTGCTCGAAAACTAATCCTTTGACTGGACACTAAGTTATGCTCAACTACTTATCGTCTTCTGGTCCACTGAGGTTTGTTTGTCAACTTATCTGCTAGCCCACTGAGGTCTGCTTGGCTACTGCTCATCTTATGGGCCACTATGGTTAGCTCAACTACTCATCTACTAGGCCATTGAGTTCTACTCGTTTGCTGCTCGTCTGCCGAGACACTATGTTCCACTCGGCAACTCGTTTGTTGGGCCATTGAGGTCCACTGTACTACCCACTAAGTTAAACTTGTCACTTCCTACTAGTCACATCAAGCTACAAGATTTCCACTCGTTGCATGATTGATACCGAGAGAAACTACTATCAAACCATCAGTCATATATCAATATCTATATAAACTCACTAGGAGTCTTCCAAAAGAACCACCTCATCACGAGGGTCCCAATGCCATAAGTGACTCTCCATTCAGACATAAGGTTTACATGTCATGACTGTTTTAGTAAAATGGGGCCGGTTGGGTTTGGGTCCCGGTCCGATCTGACCTAACCCAGCCCAGGGTCCACTAAACCAATCTGGGTCTGACCTGACCTAGATCTGACTTGTTCTTCTAGGCCCGGGCCACTAGGAGTCTTGGCCAAATGGGATGTCCAGTTCCGCAGGGTGGACCGACCTGATGTAGCATCCAGAACCGATTAGCGGCCTGGCCTGATGGGGCGGGCTAGTTCGGTCCACCTGGGACGCGATGGGTGTTGTGTCCCACCTGCGATAGTTTCCATGGGTCATTGCTGTAATCCTGCTAGACTATGGCCTCCATCCATACAATGAAACACAGTCACAACGTCTGCATGTCCCGCAGCTTTCATCCATTGTTTTCATCTTGTCGCACAACCCCCGACGATGTTATAGGCCACCTCACTACCACGATGCATCGTCAGTGCACGCTGCCTCCCGCACATGGTCGTTGCTGGTGTCAGTGCACCGAATGCCTCTTATGTGGGCTACAGAGTCCACTCTAGAAGTCCATTTTCAGATACGCAAGCACTTATGAAATTCTCGGGTTGTCACATTCCATGCTGCGGGCTCAAAGTTGCTTTTCCGTCAATCTGGGTTTCAGTCATGAAGAACACACAAATGGATATAATGGGGGAATTTGATCCTTGTTCATATCTGCCCAAATTCTCTTCATTAGAATTAAAAACAGGTGGGGAAGATATATTTAATAATTCTAACATGGATAATCCCAATTAGAATCCCTGAGATCAAAACCCTCCTACAAATGACCCACGATCCAGGAATCATTCAATTTGTCGAATGATTCACATTCATTGTGGGATATTTCAAAATAGGGAATGGAAATTAAACAAATACACCCTACCTTAATGTTGGATCATTTTTTTGTGATGGGTGAATCCTATGTTCATCGTTTTTCAAACTATGGATGTTTTTTCCAAACCCATTCATTGATTCATCTCTTTCATCAATAACCATTCCCTGTTCGTCACCGCTCATTCGCCAAAGAATTCCTCCAGGCCCAAATAACTTTTTATATTATTTTCAAAAAGACCTCTTTGAGGTGAGTGGTAACCAAAACATTAGTCAAAACCATACAGCGGGATTCCACAATGGTGAACCGAATTAAAAATTCAAAATACACACACAAAATGAGGAGATCACTTTTAGGATATGGTAGCATCAGTCGATGTCACCGTGTTGTCCATCAAGATCGTCGTACATCATCGTCGACGTACCCGTCGTCATCATCACTGAAAAATCACCACGTCGTCAGCGTCATCGGTTCCTCACCACATCAGAAAGCCTGAGGGAAACAGTCACTGGAACTAACATAACCGCCAATAAACCAGACGTCATGTGAAAACACACCGAACCTCTGAGCAAGGGACTCATTTCCTGGAGAAACCATAACTGCCCGAACGCCACCTCCCAAAACTCTGATGATCCACCACCCCTAACTGACCTGGAGAGGAGAAATGGAACATGAGGCCACGACAGTGTTAAGGTAGAATAAGGATCCGGAGGAAAGAGCCTTTCTCCATGAACAAAACCAGGAGATCAAAAAACCATAGCAAAGAGTAAACCACAAACTACGCCATCTGGGAAGAGATTTAACAAACGAACCAGAAACCCATAACCAGAAGAACCGTATAACCAGAAATGGAAACAAAGGAGTCCTAATATGTACTGAATCCATGAAAGGAACCGGGGATTGGAACCCTAAAAAGAAACCCCAAACAGATCGAGAGAAACCAAATAATAAAGCCGGTTAAACGAAGAACCCCGTGTTTCTCTTACTCCCACCGCCACAATCCCAAACCCATATGAGGAAACAACACACCCAACCAAGATGGGGTTGTGTGTGTCGGGTCAGATCAGCAGAGCAGGGGTGGAAGGGGAGAAAGCGAGGTAACTCCATAGAGCTAGAAGAGAAACCACCTGGAAAGAAGGAAGTCGAAGAAGCCATATGAAGGAGCCATCGCTGCTGAGAAGACAACGATACCCGAGAAAGTAAATGTCGAAGCCGAAATGGAGGCTTGAGTGACGAAACCCTGAAAATAAAAAAAAATGAAGCAGCCTAAGGAGGATAATCCCATCACCGATGGGGAGAACATGAAACCCTAAAGAGAGGGAAGCCAAGATGAGGTCTGAATTTGAGAGCAATATCAGGGAAAATGGGGTGCCATTCTGAATTACTCCATGGATTCTGAGGGAAATTCTACATCCTCAAACAAACATGGATCCTTGATAGATTATAAAGTGGTGAACACATTTTAGAATTTTTGTTATTTTGTTTCATTTCTGAAAAAATGATTTTATTACGCTGCAATGAAATTTAAAATTCAAATAAAATAAACAAAAAGTTCATTTTATTTTTCCTTAAGAAATTTATTCTATTATATTTTATTAAATGTTTGAGAATTAACTTTTTCCCTCATCTCGTGTCAGTCAATGTTAAGTAAAATTGTAGGTAATGTCTTCATTATGGATGTAATGGTGGCATTAGTTTTTTAATTCGGACACCCATTTAGAAGATTCCAAAACAGTTCATGTGCGCTATTTTAAATAAACATAAAAAAAGTTAAAACAACTATTTTGGGCTCCTAAGGACTCAGAATCAACAGATGTCAGAGTACCTTGTTTTTAAGTAATCCCATATAATTTTTTAAAAAATACATGGAATTAAAAGACATTATATTACCCCTCATTTATGGTTTTACATCCTCATAAGACAAAATAACGGCTAAACAATCAAATGTGGGTAATGAGAACATATCTGAGCCTCTAGCTCCCAAGTGATCTATTGGAGATTCCTATGCTTCCATCAAATACACACTAGAGGAAATGACCATCCCTAAAGGATATTATCCTATCAATCCCCAATCTCTACTAGGAACTCGGAAAACATCACCCCATCATCAATATCCAACTCGCCCAAGTCGGTGACATGCGATGGATCATGCATGTATCTCCTCAATAGTGATATGTTGATGACATTATGAACATAGTGAATCCTTGGGGGGAGATCTAGGAAGTATTCCACCTCACCATCTCTTTAGAGAATGTGAAAATGTTTGAATAACCTTAGAGATAGCTTGTCGCCGCAGCCAAATCACTTCAATCCCCATCATGGGGAGAATTGGAGGAACACATGGTTTCTATCCTCAAACTCTAAGGGCCTTAATATCCTATTAGAATAAGATTTTTGTCTACTCTGTGTAGTCCTCTTCTACTTAGGGATGACAAGTACCTTCTTGGTGTTAGCCCATACCAATTCTGGACCCATGAGCACTGACTGCCCTGGGTTTGTCCAGCATAACGATGATCTGCATGGTCTCCCATACAGCTCCTTGAAGAGTGCCATACCAATGGTGGAGTGGTAGCTGTTGTTGTATGAAAACTCCACTAGTGGTAGGTGATCCTCCCAACTATGACCAATTTCTATGATACAAGTACGAAGCATGTCCTCCAAAATCAAGCTTGTCCTCTCTGTCCGACCATCTGTTTGATGGTGGAAATCTGTGCTTAAGAGAAGGTGAGTCTCGACTGCCTCCTAAAATCCCTTCCAAAACTGGGATGTAAAGCATGTGTCTCAATACAATACTATTTTTTATGGGAACCCATGGAGTTGAACTATCTTTTTCACATAGAGGCATCCCAAGCTGTCTACTGAACCCTACTCCCAGATGGGTAGGAAGTGGGCTGAGTTGGTGGGTTAGTCAAAAATCTCTTATATGGTATCGTGCCCTGAGTTTTATGGGGTAAACCTATCATGAAGTCCGTAGAGATATTATCCCACTTCCACTATGGCACCTCAAGTGGTTGAGTCAAACCTGTAGGATCCTAATGCTCCGCCTTCGCATAATGAGAGGTGAGGAACTATGAAACGAACTCTGACACTAACATCTTCATCCCTGGCCACCAGTATTGACGTTGGAGGTCCTAGTACATCATCACAAATCCTAGAAGTACTGCCGTAGGGGTGGTGTGGAAATTCTTCGGAACCTCCTCACATGACTCCACTGTCCCAACAATGCATCATTTGAAAAGAATGACATGCTTCCTACCTATAGAATATCCGTCACTAGCTTTTCCTAAGGATAACTCAGCACGTCAGGCCTTTTAGTCAACATCCACATGCCATGCCTCCCTAAATCACTATAAGAGTGGGAGAGTGATAGTCATCGACTGAAGATAAGCTACTATATCCTCATCCATGAAGGATATCTGCATTGTGGTTAACTGTTCAAACACCTCACTCAGTAAATGCAAACAAGATCTCCTACAAAGCGTGTCCTCTATCATGATACCCTTCCCAAAAGTATATATTATCTTGAAGTCATTGTCCTGGAGGAACACTAGACTTCACTTATGGCTCAAGTTCTGGTCCTTCTGGGAGAAGATATACGTGAGGCATTTATGTTCGGAGTATATGGTAAACCACTCACCCATCAAGTAGTTCCACCAAATCATCAATGAAAAGGAAATTACTGCTAGATTCAGGTTAAGGGTCGCATTGTTATGCTCATGATTCCTGAAATTCTGTGAACCATATGGGATCATTTCTTGTTCCTACATCAAGAAACAACCTAGTCTGGTCCCTGATATGTCACAAAAATCTATATACCCAATTCCCTCATCTCTTAGTCTCAGGATGGGGGCACTCGTTAGTCTCTACCTCAACTCTTGGAAACTCTCCTGGAACTTCTCTATCCAAACAAAGGGCTGTCCCTTCCATGTAAAAGATGATAACGGTTCCACTTCCCTAGAAAAGTTGGGCAACAACCTCCTGTAGTACCCAGCCAAACCCAACAAATTTCATACCTCTATCAGGTTTCTGGGTGGCTCCCAAGAAAGAAACACTTATATATTTGATGGATACACCGCAACTCCATCCTCTGAGATGATGTTTCCATAGTAGTGGACCTCCCAAATCCATAACATACTCTTTGAGGGCTTCCCATAAAGATGGTTCTTTTGGAGTGTATCCAAGACTATCTGAATGTGTGTAGCATGCTCTTCCTCAGATGCTGAGTACACCAAGATGTCATCAATGAAGACCCTGAGAAACCAGTCAAGGTAAGTCTGAAAGGGCATGTTCATGAGTCCCATGAACACTACTGTAGAATTGGTCACACCAAAAGAAATCCCCAATAACTTATAGTGGCCATAATAATATCATAAGGCTATCTTCAGTACATCCTCATGTCATACACAAAGCTGATGATAGCCTGATCCAATGTCTATCTTTGAGAGACATATTGAAACCTTCACCTGATCAAAGAGTTAATCAATCCTCAGAATTGGATAATTGTTCTTCATGGTCATTTGGTTTAGGCACTAAAAGTCCACACACAACCTCAAAATCCCATCTACCTTCTTGAAAAAAATACTGGGGATGACCATAGTGAAATGATGGGTCTTACAATGACCTTCTCCCACAAATCCTCTCGTTGTACCCTCAAATCATGAAGCTCTGCAGGAGCCATATTATATGATGTTGTGGATATCACTTCCATATTGGGGAACGTATCAATTAAGATATCTACCTCTCTATGAGGAAGTAATATTAAAACATCCTCTAGAAAAGATGTATTTGTACTTGTAGACCATTACAGGAGTGTGGGGAATCATTTCATCCACTACACCAAGGGTGAGACTAGCCAACTAGTGAGTGATTGAATGCACCCTTCTCAGAGAAATTCCATCTTTTGTGATAAAAGATTCCTTCTCAGAAGTGAAGGAAAACCTAGTCCCATCCTCCTACACACACCGCACTCTACGTTTAAAGAAGTCAACCTGAACATGAATGGTGTATAACCAGTCCATACCTAGAATGAAATCGTAAGGTATCGATGCCGCTACTATAAGATCTAAACCAAAGCAATCACCTCATAGAGTAAGCTCACACTATCAACACCATTGTACAGTAGTTGAATCCCCTCTCGTAAGAGTCTCTAACTGTAAGGATCGATCCAACGACCCCATCGAAATCTTTGAGCCCCAAACAAAGTCTGTGGCAAGGAAAGACTGACTGAAACATGTGTTTATATGAATTTAATACAAGGTGGAGAAGAAACATATCATACCTTCAACCATCTTTGGAGCATCATGGTCATAGGCCTCCATTTTCTGTAGCAGCCTCGCCCCTGTCCACCAGCTCTCGGAGCCCGTGGTTGACAACCTGGAAGTGGTGGTTGGGGCCCATCAAACCTCTATTCATTTCCCGATGCTCTTACAACTTTCCTACCACATCTACTTCCTTTTGGACCACCTTGCTTGAACCTCTAACTCTGTCTCGATAGTCTCTCGACCATATGATGATCATTTGGGTCGTGAGTCGGGAAATCATGATCCATGCTCCTCTTCCCACCGAATGAGTAGAACACTCAACCCCTCTAATGACTCCCTACTCCCTAGGGGTCTTGTACCACCAATCCTACATACCTAGTCCATTTTCCAAAATACTGGCCTACTTGGGCCCCCATGTCGGCTACTTAGTACCCACAATGGAAAAATCCACCACCTGAGGTCTATTGCTAGCTCCTGCTGCTGGAGCCTACTCTGGTAGGAATCTCTCCACAAGTAGGGCTCACTCCAGCACCCTATCCTGAGTAGGGATGCTAAGTGATACCATGGATGCCATGATCTCTAGGTGTAGTCCCTCCGGAAAGGATCAAGACTTGAATAATGGGCCTCACACCATTTCTATGGAGTAGTGTGAAAGCTCCCAGAATCTCACTGAGTACTCTGATATTGTCATGCCTCTCTATTGTAGGTGCATTAGATATTGTATGCGCACTGAGAATAATATCACTAGAAAGAACTCCTATCTAAATAGGTTCTCAATGTATGTCAATGTGAAGGTCTCCTCATCATATTTGTGGATTGTCATGCTCCATCAACTCCCCTCTAGGCCCCAAAGAAGGCTTGTGGCTAAGATCACTATCTATTCGAGAGGCATCCTCTCTAGACAGAAGTCCCATGTAACTACCTTGATCAAATCCTCTTCCTCCTAGGATTAAGTCTCACCCCTGAACCTGGGATGTCTCTTCCTTTGGAACTCGTGTAAGGTACAGAGCCTATGTGCAACCACTACTGGTAGCACTAATAGAAACTGGTGACCAATAGGTGGTGGTAATGCCGGTGCACCTTCTGGTGGGCCATCTCTTGTACTAGTCCCTATGCTGATGCCTCAACTTTGGGCATACTATCCTTGTGGTCATGCACTAGAACCCCTGGTAGCTGTCTGCACGATGACATCCTAAAACAGATCAAGATGGACCATGGTCAATAGGTTATAGTTGGGGATCTGACTCAAAAAGTACATAAGGAAAGACTCAAAATACAATATGGTGCATGAAACTAGTGTTTTCATGTACTTAATTGAATAGTAGAATTCTGGGTCCTAGTGTATGGACACATTGGCCACCACACCAACACTGGACTCCTCAATCCTAAATTTCAATCTTATAACATAAAACACTATTGAACCAAAACAAAACTATAGTCTCTCGGTCTTTATGGTAGGACCAAACACCTATAATACCAATTTGTCACAAAACGTCCCCCAAGACCCATGCCGTGACTACCCTAAGTCCCCTTCACAAAGGCCAGGGGCTAGTGACTATAACTGAAGGAATTATCTTGTAAGTGGGAGGCATCATCTTAGTACTTGTACACACGCAGACTCAAAACCCCAACCCAAAAAAATGAAAAGGAAAAAATTATGCATTCCATTAAGAAACCACAGAGTGTAAAATAGTAAAACTGGAAGTAATGGGGCCATAATAAAATCCCGACAATGAAAAGATGGAAATAATAAAGTACAATGGTATCTGTAAATCCATCCATAGAAAAACCCTACCTGAAGGGTAGGTGTAGAGTGGATTCCAGAAGCCATAAGAGTACGCCTTGCCTATCTGATCTTTCTGGGCACCACCAGGTCCTAAACCACTAAGGTATCCATCAAAGCATCAATCATCTGTACAAGAAATGACATCTGATGGTGAAACCCATGTAGGGTTGAGTGGCACTATACTCAGTAGGGACTCCAAACCCCAAATAAATACCATAAAGGAAAAGTACAGAAGAATAAATTGATAGCTCTCACAGATATAACCAAAAGTATAGAAATCAAGATTACTATTAGTAAATTTGGATCATCTTGTACCATTTAGGGACTCATCCTCGATGAGTCACTGATGTCTTATCCTCTGCCAGGATGCTGAGTTCCACTCAGATACCAAATCTCTACTGGGGCACTAAGGTCCACTCGGCTACTGCTTGTCTGCCAGGCCACTATGGTCCACTCTAATACATGCCTACTCGGTCACTAAGTTCTGATCAACTACTTCTCATCTTCTAGGGAATTGAGGTCTACTTAGCTACTGATAGTCTGCTAGGATACTGAGGTCCACTTAGATACTCATTTTCCAGACCACTATGATCTTCTCGAGTACCCATTGAGGTACACTATTCACTTCCTTATCATCACATCCAGCTATTAGATTTCCACTCACAACACATTTGATTCAGGTATAATCTAATCCTCAATCCATCAGTCACATATCAATCTCCACATAAACTCACTTGGAGTATGTCAAAAGGACCTCCTTGTAACAAGGTTCCCAACGCCACAAATGGTTCGTAAATTGAACATACCGTTTAAATGTTATAACCATTTTTGTAAAAAGGGAAGGTGGGGTCAGGGTCCCGGTCTAACCCGGTCTGACAAACACAACCCGACCAAGCTGGGGGCCACTGACCTGACCCAGGTCCAAACCGAACCAGATCCGACCTAGTATGATGGGCCTGGCCATGCCCACTGGGAGACCCGACCCGATGGGGAAACCCACCCTGACTTGATGGGGTGGCCTGGCCTGTTGCGGTGGGGGGGGGGGGAGCTGTAAGTCTCCACTACTGTCCAACTAGACTGTGGCCTATAGTCGTGCAACATAGCATAATCACCATGTCCCTGTGCACCGTATCCACCAACCATTACCGGCAGCCTGTCCCACCACCCGTGATCGATGTCGTATTCCACCTCGCTGCCACATCACAGACTGCCTCTCACACACGACCGTTTCCGTGTGCTCCTGCCAACCATCGTCAGCGATGCTGATACTGTCTTCCATAGACCACCGGGTACATTCCAGTGGTCTATATTCTGATCCATGAGTTCCTCTAAAATTCTCAGGTCATCACCATCCCTACTATGAGCTCAATGTTTCTTCTCCAACAATCCGGCTATCGGTCATGAAGAACACATGAATCCCCATAACTTAAGAATCTGAGCCTTGATCGTGTAAGTCCAAACCCTCCACATTAGAATTCAAAATAAGTGCGGAAATGATTTTTGAGAAATCTAACATGGATAATCCTGATTTGAAGCCACAAGATCAAAACCCTCCCAAAAATGCACATACAATCTGTAAATCATTTAGTTTGTTGAAAGATTCACGTTCGTTGTGGGATATTTCAAAATGTGGAAAGAAAATTATTCAAAGAAACCCTAACTCAATGTTGGATCAATCCTTGGTGAAGGGTGAATCCCAGATTCACTGTTTGTCAAACTGTTTATGTCTGGTATGAACTTGTTAGTTGTTCCATCGTAGTTCATCGTTCATCACCACTCATCATTCACTCACTAATTCGTCCAAGGATTCTGAAAAAACCCACATCCTCCAATGACCATGGATCCTTAACAAGAAATTAAGTGGTGAACACATTTCATCATTTTGTTACGCTGCATCACAATGTCGTTATGCTATTTTATTTATGAAATAGAATTTCTGTTACACTACAAATAAATTCAAAATTCCAATAAAATAAACTAAAAGATTATTTTATTTTTCCTTATGAAAACAATTCTATTAAATTTTCATAAAATTATGAAAATTAACATTTTCCCTTGACCTACACCGGTCATGGTAAGGTCCATTCTTAGGTAACAAAGTCAACCTGGATGCAATAATACCCTCATATATTTAATCCAGGCACCTAATTAATAGCTTCCAAAACCGGTCATGTGTGATATTTTAAAGAAACATAAAAGAAGTTTAAAAAACTATTTCGGGCGCACTAGACCTCGAAATCATGCAACATCATAGCTCCTATTCTTGAAATAATCACATATGAATTAAAAAAATTACATGGAATTATGGGACATTACACGTGACTTGAATATCAAGAAATGAAGGTGGGTTGAATAACTATAGTCCTCTAACATTGATATTTCATATACACTCGAAAAATTCAATGTATTTGCTAATTCACTTTGTAGGTGGACCCAAATAAAGGCATTTTATGAGTTCTATAGAAAGTGGAAACTTATAGATTTATTTTCATAGATGCAATTATAGGTGCATGATCATCATGAGAAGGATTATCAATCATCTTTAGTAGTGAATTCCTCTATTACGGATAAGGTGAGGATGAAACAACTATCATATTAAGTGGGGATGTCCCTATGGGATAACGTTGTAGGTGACGACCTGCCTATTTTTTGGATTGTTGGTGAAGATATGATTTTTCACATCCACAGACATTTCTGGGTTCCAAAATACATCTGAGAGGAGATGATGTAAGATTCTCATGATTCTATGTGGTCTTTGTATAAAAATATTACCAATATGTATTGAGACTTGTGAAATTAATAATGGTGGATGGGGATGAAGAGATAGTTGGGTTAGTTATAAGGTGTTCCACTTATCAGAAGGTGAAGGTGGAAAAATAGTGACAATTGGGGAATTTATAGCTGTTACATATTATTGAGTGAAAATGAGAAGAAATCACCATGGACTTTATTATAATACTTCCTTGATCACATAAGTGTTGTGATTCTATATCAGTGATCATCGATAGTTTGAAAAAGGATAACCATTTTTTACCAATTTTGGAGACTCTTTTAGCAGATAAGCTTGGGAGGATCTATATTGGTGAGATAAAATGGATATATGGGGTCCCATATTATATCATATCGAATAGAAACTCTCAATTAATGTCTTGATTCCGGTATGTATTGTATAGGGCACTAGGTTCACAAGTATTGATTAGTAAAACCAATTACCCATAGACCGATGGACTGTCTGAGTGTACAATTAATGTTTTAGATGTAATGATATGAGAATGTGTTCTTGATTTTGAAAGTTCTTGGGGTAAATAACTACTTCTAGAGGAGTTATATTATAATAATAGATTCCAGGTGACCATAAAAATGGATCTTTATGAGGCCCAATATGGTAGGATCTTCCAATCAACCCTATGTTGTTTAGAGGATGGAGATTGAACACTTTTGGGTATTAGTCTTTTGAAGGAGAATTTTGAGTAGGTTTATCTTGTCAAGAAGAAAATTTCTACAGATACCTCTAGATATAATCATACACTGGTCCTTTCTATCAATCACTAGTTTTCATGTTGGGTAGTTGAGTTTTCTTATGAGATTAACCTATTCAATTGAATAGAATGATTCATAAATAAGGGAGGTTATCACCTCATTACACCAAGACTTTCAATATTTGGGAGAGAGTTTGGATGGTATCCTATTAGTTGTAGTTAACATCGAGTTACTGGTTATGTATGGTGTCTTCCATGTCTCTAAATTTCAACTATATTATTCTTAACCATCACATATTATTTTTCCCAAGGAGATTGAGCTTGAGGTAGATGCATCATTTAAGGAGATTCCTATTTGTATTTTTGATTTAGGAATGAAGGTTATCCATGTATGGTAAGTTATTATGGTATAGGATCTATGAAAGTATATATGTGTACATGAATATACTTTGGATTGGGTGGCCAATATACTCTCCCATTGGCTAGAGTTGTTCTTAGAAGACACGTGACCATCCTTGGAAGGGAAATTTGGAGTCGATTTTCTTTTAGGTGGAGGATTTTAGGACACAAAAGTTTCTATGAGGTAAAAAAAATTTCTAATTTAATTCCATGATTTTTACTTAATGTGAGTGCCTAGTGGAGTTACGTTGGAAACGAGGGTGTTCGAGGCTTGTATGGAACCTTGATTTGAAGATTCTGAAGGATGCAACTGGGAGGCATGGTTAGTAGAAATTGTGTAGCCCTGGCCACATGGTTTGAGTTAACAATGCAGGGTGATCCATCCCAATATACATGGATGCACGATCAGAAGAAACCATGATAATAGGTGAGCACACCCATGTAAGGGATCTGCATTTTTTTACATAGGCTAAACACACAGTCAACACCCGTGTTGTCTAATAGTGCTCCATGACCATGCGACAGAGGTATTAAGGTAGAGAGGGGCACATCGTTGGTGCATTGTTTGGTAAACCATGTGGCCAAACCATGTGACCCATTACTTTTAGGGGAAAATTCCATTATCCACTTAAATCATTTAATTATTAACCCCCTTCTTTTCATTTTCTACAAAAAAATTTAGCATTTCTTCTCCTCCCAGGGAACTCCCCAAATATAAAGTTTTGATATAGAGTAAATCCTCGATATAGAATCCAATTCAGACACCATTGTTCTCATTGGATACATGTTAGTGAGTTTTGTATTCCTCTTTCACCTCATATCATTTTTATTCTTCTAAATTGAGTTATTCTTGTGAAGGAACATATACCCTATTTTGAGGGGGTACATCCATTATTTTCTTTTCTTCTGATCTGGGGAAAATCAAAGTTAAATACTGGAGAAGTATTCCAAAAAAAATATGTTAGGTGGTCTCATTTTATTACCTTATCATTTTGGTGTTTATATATTATGTATTTTTTCCCACACCATTTTCTTCTAGGAGATTCTTATAAACAGAATTGGTATTTAAATTTAATGAGTTGAATTGACTTAGATGACTCATGAGACCTATTGAGGTGTAATTAATGGTTAAAAAATAAAATTATAAACACCCCTTGGATGAATTGTTAGATTATATTAAACAACCAATTGTGGCCTTTATGTTTGTTTCACCTGTAGAGGTTTATCATTTTACCCCTTTCTTTAGGACTGTTAATTCAATTGATTGAATTGTAAATTTATTAATGAGTTAATAAAAGTCCTTGTCTCTAGGCCTTCCTAGATTTCTCAAGATAATTTATTCTTGAGACATGTTTTATAATTATAATGGATAATTGAAAACAAATGGAAATATTTATGTGATGTTAGGACTTACAACCTAATGAATTATTTAAACCACCTTTTAAGGTGAGTTACATGATAATAAATATGATGACCAATTGGGTTAAAAACCTTTCTTATATGGTAAGGTTAGACTATGGGGCCAAGACAATTATTATTGACATGCCTAGAGTTAGAGATGTATTCTAGCTTGGGATCACTCTAGAAAGAATTTTTTGGATTTAATAATTAAAATATGAATTTTTTTAATATGAACCCTTGGTGACACATATGTTCTTTTATGAATTCCATGGATGAAATCATTTGAAAGTTGGATTATACATGCCCAAGTGATACATGGACACATTTATAGACTGTGAATGATGGAATCAAGTGGGAACACTGTTATATGATCAAGTTATACTTGGAATCTTCATTGACAACCAAGGATAGACTTAAGGGGATAATATTATCATGTATGCCATGAGTGACACATAGTGTCTCATTCATGGACGACCAAGGATGGACTCAGTGAATGGTGAAATTATACTAGACCTAGATCGATACTAAGATTAAATTGAATAATTCCAAGGATGGGAATTTTGGGTTTCTTGTTCATGATATACCTAAAGTGACACCTGGTTTCCAATTTAGAAATAGAAAGGATGGGTTAAGGTTACATTTAATTGAATAATGATTAGATGATTATTACGATATATCTTCCAAGCCAAAGAATAATCTTGGATTAAATCAAAGCCTTTCAACTTACTGATGGTATTATTATACACATCATATTGGATATGATATATGGGGGATTATTGGGCACTGATCATGGCCCCAAGTTTTCATTATTAAATTAAATTATAATTGTTTCATTACTCAAAGACAGTCTGGCCTAGGCTGAAGTTGGTAGTAGAGGATGAGTGTTCCATGGGAACCTAGACATATGTGGGTTATTTTTATACCACACTTTTTTTCCAACATTATTATTACCCAAAAAAATTTTATTATATATTTATATAATGGATAAAATTAGGCTCATTTGGTGTTGGCCTACTATGTTTGTCTTTCACCCTTCTTGGGTCTCCTTTATAGTACCCATGTAGACTTCATGGATTCATGTAGATATAAGGGAAAACACCCGATTACTAATGATTAATTTATCATTACATAGGATTTGGGGGGTCACTATACTAGGACATGAATCATGATGTTATCTTGGGATAGTTTTTTTTCTTTTTGGTATTTTGATACATGTATTTTACTATATGCATGTTTCCATGTATTTACATGTCTATTGTATAACATTCTATGATTATCATCTATTTATAAATATTATGGATGCGTTTTCTTCATTTTTTATATGAAAGATGTTGTTATTATGATGCTTAGTTATTCATATGCTTCCACTATTTATTGGTATATGATTATACTAATGTGTTAAAATCTAATCATGAGGGTATATTCTCCCTATTGTTCCACCATGGACCCTCATTGCTAGTTGGCTGCCACTGGAATACAAGGAGGTGTTCTTGAGGCCATATGGACCACTGTATTTGGTTACTATAACATTATAAATCATTTGGAAACATATATTCTAGTGACTTTAAAAATATAGAAATTATGAAATTTTTACCAAACTATAAGGATCAGTAATTCCATTATGAAACCTGAATGAAACAAACAAAATTAATAACATCAAATGATTAAAAAGCAATAATGAACTATTATATATGTGGATAATGATTATAAATGAAGTAAATGTAAGGTATTAGATATGAATAAGTTTTAAAAATAATTAATCAAGATATTTATTTTTATTATAAAGGATGTTAAGGTTCTTTTGTGAAATTCAAGAGCTAAGGTAAGAGATTTCCCATCTCAATTTTTATTCTTTGACCCACATGCCTTATTCACAATTTGTTTTATTTTTTGCGGTGTGTATAATACCATAAGGATTCAATTTTTATACCATCTATTAATTTAAATTTATTTATACATCCATTCCATGTAATTTTTTCACGATCTTTCAATTCAAAATTTACTAAATTCTTAAAGGATTTTGTAAACTCAAATCTTGTTTTATTGAGTTATAATGGTTCCTCTTGAACTTCATTCTTCAATGAATGGATTCTTCCAATAGAAAATTTTATTATATGGAGAATTAATTTTTATCAATATCAAAAATGTATATATTAAATGATTTTATATGATGAATTTATTTCTAATAACATTATAACATTGTTATGAATAATTCTCATTTTATTTAAAGATTATTTTTCTTCTATGTACATATTCTTAATTTCCTAAAATGTTCTACATTGTTATTTAAAAATATAAATATTTATTATTTATTTTTATATTCATATTTTTCTTTAGTACTTTTCAAAAGGAATATTTATTACCCTTTTACGATATGGGTTTCAAAAAATTTAATTTAAAATACTAAAAATATTTCTCCTTTCATGAACATCTGTTTTTTCTATCTCCACATTTCTCAAGATAGCCATTATGTTTTTTCAGGATTCCATTTTTTTAGGTATTTCTATAAGTAAAATTTTTCAAATATTTCCACTTCTGGTTTTAGAAAATGTCTTTTTAAAGTGACCCATAAATTCATATTTTACGACAATGTAAAAAAAATATTTTAAAATATCATTTATAGTTTCACTTCCATTTTAATCTTTATCTCAAAAGGATTTATTTATTTAGAAAATATTGTCCATGAATTAAATTATAAATTCAATTATACAATTTTTTTGTAAATTAAATTCATTGTATCAAACTATCCAATTCTTGATCACATATAAGGTGGTATTATTGATAGTTTTCATTTAATAATGGGGTTTTTCATTTAGGTAAACATTCATCAATGTTTTCAAGATTAATTGGGGATATTTCATGATGTTACCATAAACCTTATCTATATTGATGCATTATTAAATGTTCTTGTGATGTTATATTTAAAGTCAATTTTTTTTCACATGTTAATTAAGTGATGTTTTAAAAATAAGTGTTCTAATGTTGTCAAGACATATAAATGTATGGTTTTAATGATGTGATATGCTGGACCAAAATTTTATATCCCTATAATTTTTTGAGTAATGTTTTATATCTCATGTTATAATTATTAGTTTCAAGTGTTTATGCTCACTCCAATATTAGAATAAAGAAGTGATGTAAGCTCTATAGTGTTATGGGAATCAAGATGGGATTCCAGCTCCACCATGTCATGGAAATCAGGTAGCTATGCTAGCTCTAATATATTATGGGAATCATGTAGTGATTACTACTATAATATGTTATGATTTCTTATTTTTTTCTCTATGACACATTTCTATGTTATATGATTATGTGAAGATTCCGTGACTGATGTTTATTACCTCATGTTTGGGTAATCTTATGAAAGGGTATATGTATGATCATTCAAGATAATAGGTCATTCTATTATACCTTGTGGGTAATTTTTATTATTCCATTTTATTTTTAAATATATATTCACCCCATTCTCATGTTTTCTCAATTTCTTATGATCCAAACATTAATGAAACATTGATATGTTTTTACCTTACTTGGAATTTGAGCTCAACCATTCTTATGGTTTCCCATCACACATGTTATGAAGTTGAGAATGAAAAATGAGATATCTATAAGGAATACTGGTATGGTGTGATTATAGAGAAATATTTACAAATATATGAAATAATGTTTTTTATAGAGAATATATAAATATACTAAACCATTAGATTCTAAGATTGTGTGAATATTTATGAGATTTCATGTTCAAATAATGTAATTAATGTGAATATTATTAAATTATAATGAAAATTGAATTCATCATGAAATAATATAAACATCTCCCTTCCTTATCTAGAAATAAATGTGGACATGAAAAAGGGATTCAAGGGAATAGAACGTGGGGTATTGGTTTATCTCACATGGTATCAAAGATAATTTGTAAAGTTGTTGTTATTGTAAATTATAGTCATCTTCAGTTTGGGTCACCTAAAAAACCCTATCAGGTATGTACACCACCATTTCTCTATCTAGAGACCACCTTGGGACATATTTGTCTCCCATAAAATTTTTACAAATTTTGAAACAATCAAAATTAGGCTCTTGGATGTCAATTTACATGTCTATAAATAAAAAGGTAATAGAAAAAGGGGAAAATTTAACATCTACTTATACCTTATAAATTCATAATAATCAATTAAGAAACAATATCATTAGCTCATACTTCTCACCATTTACCAAAATCCGCTACTCATTTGTTTTTTTTCTAGGGGAATGTGCCACAACATTCACTTTCCTTAGAGAGAAATCCATCTAAAAATAAAAAAATTATGTAATTAACAAAATGAATCTACCATAGGATCATGTCCCATTGGGATAATAAATAATAAAAGATCATGTTTTCTCTATTAATTATAAATCTCTCACCATAGAGATTGTGATGCGAACATTTCCGGGAATGGATCACTGTTGCTATCTCAAAGGAAAGTTAGTTACTCTCATGAGGTCATAGTCAAAGAGACCCATGATAGGCCAGATATACTTCAAAATAATAATAATTAGAATCAAAATCATAGGAGATCAAAATAAGATAAGATTTCAATCGTTCCTTTAACTCTTGAAATGAGGCTTTACACCAATTGGCCTATTTCAATTTCACCCCTTTTTATTTATCCACTTTATTAATGATTACAAGGGATAAAAGTACTAAATTGTATCATCTGCAATAATTATCCATACTAGGTAAATTTTTTACATTGAACACATTATCGGGACATACCCAAGATCTCAATACCCACACCTTCTTTGGATTCACTGAGATACTCAACTTAGATATAATATTCCCAAGTAATCATTCCTATTTAATACAAAAGTGTAACATCATGTATTTGGAATAAATATGGTGCGCTAAAAGTGTGATCAGTAAAATATCTAGGTGCACCACTCAAGTATACCAAAATTTCATCAATAAAAACCAATATAATGGAGTCTAGGTAGGGATGAAAAATATTTTTCATGAGATCTGTGAACACCATTGGAATATTCATAATTTTAAATGGAATCACATGGTACTTATATAACCCTTTCCAACATTGTGGTATATCACCCTCCCCAACTCCAAACTAATGATATCATAAATATTAGTCAATCTTAGAGAATTATCAGGATCCCCTAAAAAGGTAAAATACAACATATATTCATTAAAATGGATAATTATTATTTACTATTAATTAATTAAAATTTTATTCAACTATTAAAAATCTTATTCAACCAATGACCATTTTGGGTGAAAAACCAAACCAACCCAAGGATAGGTATTGACAGAGATGAAACTCTACGCCTTAGGATTCTTGAGTTGCATATTCAACTCTCCTAAATAGGTCGGTTTCATATGATAATATGTTATAAATGTTGGATTCAAAATCAACATAAAATAAATCAAGATATTTGTATCCCTATTGGAAGTCAATATTTATAAATAATTGGGAAATATAACCTAGAAATTGTAAACAACTAAGTGTAAAGTAAAATAAACTATCTCCCGATCCACTATTGAAATGATACCCATCATCTATGCTATAATGGCACCTAAATGACTAAGGATACATCCTTTTGTACCTACCTTATTACCCAATTCAACCTTATTAACATACTCCATCCTCAAAATGAAAGTAAAAGACTCATGAATTTGAAAAAAGGCAATGCGATCGAAGAAGCACACCAACTCGTCCATCCTTAAGATTAAGTCAATGCTTGCTATATAAAAAAAGGTGATCCCATAAATAACCATTGAAACATAACATTATAGAACACACAAAAAATATATTAATATGATCCAAAATAATTCACATAGCTATATCAATATTCAATATACCATAAGAAAAATCTACTACCAATACCAATATAGACACCACATGGGCATAGATAAAAAATGACACTCTGAAATATCAATCAAGGAATCAAATTTAATAGATACAACCAGAACCATACCTATAATGGTATACAATCCCTATAATCTATTAGTTAAATCATAGATTAAGGAATACAAAATTTAAATCATAGTTACATGAACTTGGATCCATTATCCCTAATTCACTTCAGGAACTAACCCTTGAGCTGTCTATGGTTTTTGCCTCTCCTAAGACCCTAAACTACCTCTTTAGTCTGACCTCCCATGTGAGGAACAAATATTTATTTACTATTTAACTCATAACTAATCCATAAAATCCTATTTATACCCTAACACTCTTCTTGAACCCCAAAAAGACATCATCAAATAGAATCTCCAAAGTTTACCCTTAGGCTATAATCAAGACAACCGTTTGATGACCTAATATGTATGTTACAAAAACTTATGTCCATATGAACTGATAATATAATATGGGTAACCCTTCAATTGGAGGTAATTATAATCCTATTTTATTCCCCATCCATCTCTCACTTTCATGTAACATAACACAATCCCTCATATTCCAACTAATGTAAGAGGATCCACCAAAGATAGGTAGGGAGCTTGTCACATTTTTCTCCACCAGGACCATGTTAATAGTAAGAGCCTTGTGAACCACATCAAAATATGATTTAAAACTGAAGATATGCATATATAAATTCATATATATCTAAATATATATCTATAATTTTCAATCCTTAGGGGCCTTATTCCCTATAAAAATGGGATTAAAATATAATATCTTGATAAATGGGGTAATTTAGTTCGTCATAGAAATCACCCCATGTTAAAGTTAAATAAAATCAGGGATCAATCAAAATTCTATGACATAGGGGATAAATCCTCAATTAATAGGTTCTTGATGTCTTAGAATGCTAATATCACATGCCTATTTCCTTAAACTATAACTCTCCATTATCTCCTATTGGGTCCTAAAAACACATAAGCCACCGACTTCACCTACAATTTATTGGGTGTTTGTCTTATCTCAATGAAAACCACTATCAAATCAATATATTCACTAACATTTTGAGGACCACCCATGAACTGGAATTTCATAGGGTTCTGTATCTCTAAGTCTTTGTTAATTAATATTGTGGTAGGTTAACCCTGATTTACACGTCCTCCACCAACCAGTATTATGTATAACACCCTTCTATATAAAATAATGACCACTTAAACCATTGAATATTCCTTAGGGGAATGATAAACTCTAGCATGAAGAACATCTTGAGGTATAATAGTAGTATTCTTAACCCAAGGGATATCCTTGGTCCTATCTCAGCATGGCACCATAAGATGCTGTGAAGGTGATATTTTTTTTCAGAAATTCAAAAATCTATACTTATAAGTTTATTTTAATAGCTTAAATAAAAATTAATTTTAAGAATTTCATTTTCACACACATGTAAATCCCACTAAGAGTCACACACTAATTTACAATATACAAAACACAAGAAAACCACTATGGAACATACACAAGGCTTATTTCCAATCACATATACTTGCATAATAGTCACAATAATGTACAAAAAATCATATAAGAACCCAATAAAAATTATTTAGTCTACATCAATAATTTAATTGGAAAACAATGTTTATATTTTTTAATCATAATTAATTTTTACACATAACATTAATACTCAAGTAGGTGTATGGAATTTAAACCTATATATTGAATCATGATGCATAAACTCATGCACTCTCACCACCATGACAAGAGGAAAAATACCTAAACTATAAATACACATAATCACGTGAAAAACAACCTAAAACCATAGTTAAATCATTAATAAAAGAAATCCTACTTCCCTAGAAACTGGAATTTACACTCTAGTAATGATGTATAAGAATAAGCATTGTTCTTTAGTCTAGTTTTTACCATATTATATCAAATCTAAGAAGACAAATAGAAAATGAATGAAAATAGATTAATAACATTTTATAATACCTTAATCTGGTTCACTGGGACTAACATAGTGTGTCACAAGGCTTCATTTATTCGTCCTTACACAAAAGTGGTTATTGATTTGTAGTGAGGGCATGAACCATAAAGTGAGGAGACCAATCACATGGTATCAAATATAAACAAAACATATAAATAACATAATCCGAATGGTAAACAAATAAATAATGTGAAATCATAGAGACATGAAAAGCATATCAATATCATCATTTTATATGACAAAATGCATACATGAAATTCATACATAGATTGTCCAAAGGATCCACAAAAGTGGTGGATGAATACATGTGATGCACAAAAAAATAAAAAAAAATAAGTCACAATACTAAAATGATTTTAGAGTATTTCCTAGTATCACCACCATTTGGATTAATCTATACTTTCTCAAGAACTTGACACACAACCCTTTTCATTTTTTGGATCTCTAGAAACAAAATTTTAACATGAAATGGGGGGTCCATTGAAGGTGTGAGTATGAAAACGACTTGGAAAATAGTAACACATCTTTATAATAAGTGCGATCGATATATGTGAGTATATCAACTGATCAATAATAAATACATGTAATATTACATCCCTGATGGGTCGTTGTGCACCAAACAATCTACTATGAACACTTACCATAACTACTTTAGTTCCATGCTAGTATTAAGAAGTAAATATATTCTAGGATTCCATTTTGACAAACCACAACCCTCCCACTCTAGGTGAATTCCACAAATGAGTCTCATTACATGAACCTAATACTTATGATGGGTCCTTAATTTTTCATCCCACACTCTCAACCTCTAATTAGGGTGAGTTCCCATCAATTCCCCTCACTGACACCCTATCACTCACAATGTTTATTCATAACACAATATCTACCACCATTCTTTCACTTTATGACCTAGAAGCATTACAAAATCTATACAACCACACCTTTACTCAGGGAACAACATGATAACCTAATATCATCTACCAATAAATGAAAAAACAAAACTAATAAATGATCCATAGACACATCAATGTATTACATTTCAATATCACATAACCCAACCAACATAGGACACCATTTCCATGCCCACAGTACTAATCTATAGGCATAATACATACCCAATTTCTATAGTAAAAACATGTTTCCCATATTCATCACCATAAGAAATGATATACCTAATTTATACTAACTAAACAATATGGGACACCCCATAAAACTATGGAATAATCTCATTGAAGAGGATTCAATCACACAAGAACACCTCTAACAAACCGCCATAGGGTCAATTCTAGCTACCCGAACCTACCAGTTCATTTTGATACCAAAAGATGAGAAATATCATGAAAAAAAAACACAAAAAATTTTATGCACACTAGTCCATGGAATAACATATAAATAGTGAAACATGGTACTGAATTCTTACCTCTAGCATAAGGCTACTCACTCACCAAGCCATACCCCCCCCCCCAATTAAATTCCAAGTTAGAATATTTATTTAAATATCCATAAACCTCTAGAATTAGGTATTTAAAACTAGAAAATAAAACATGATAACAAACAATTCTAATGGATTAGATAGTGGTCGAATTACCTAAAGCGGACTACTGCCACCATTGGGAATTTTATCTGATAGGAAAAGGAGGATGAATATCTCTATGAAGCCATAAAGGGACCCAAAAGTTGATTATAGATGAATATAGTCTTGGAGAGGAAGATATAAGGTATCAAAAGTCAGTTCTAAACTAAATTAGTAGATTTCACTAAAAATTCACCTAATTGGCCATCATGTACTAACTAAATCGCCAGTGACTGATCAGTGGGGTTCTAACTTCTACATAGATTTTGTCCATCTCACTAGATACTTGGTGCCTTTACACCCAGTTCTTATTTTCCTCTTTTTTAATTTTTATTAGGGGTTCCCTAATACCCCTCCCTAAAGTGTTAATAATCCCCAACAACCTACAAATTAATCCGAGATATACAAAAATATAATACTAACAAATATATCCTATGACCAAGTTATATCCTATTCACAAGTTCTATGAATCAATTTCATGTAACGTCTTGAAAACATATAAAATAAATAACATATAATAGATTAAGCAGGGGGAGATAGGTATATAACCCACAGTTTTCTATTTAGATCCAAATCTCCCAAGAAAATGAGTAGTCTAATCCAAAGTAATTATACCTAGAATTATTTACTCAATATATACTTTAATTCCATTTTAATACTAACACATAATATATATAAATTATAATTTACTTCATATTTCAGGTTACTAAACTAATGTAATCAAATTTGAGGGTGGGATAAAACTAAATCAAATATCATATCTTGTATTTGACTCCTTAAAATCATGTATAATACTTTAAATAAGGTTTTTGGACACATTTAAACTAAAACATAAAAATATTCACATGAATAATAGAAGGATGATATAATTAAATAAATGAAAAAATAATAATTTATGCTATGAGATAAACATTTTTTAATAATTCAGAAAGAAATTATAAAAACTTTATAATATAGGAATGTATAATCAAGAACAATGCACTTTTATCCAGTAAGAACATTTTATATTATCATTTACATTGTTTTAATATGTTATCCTTCATATTTTAGAAATGTGGGACACTCATGAAATCTTCTATCATCACCTAATAAATATTTACTAAATTATGTAACCATTTATAGAAGTTATTTTTTTTTAAATTGCAGATACATTTATAAACATTTAATATTTAAATTTATGATCTTGCCATAAATGAATAAAGAAAATTTAATATTTTACCTTATTTTAACCATGTAAATTCACTTTAAACCTATATCACATCTACCATAAATTTTTGATTTGGTTTATATTCCCCTTGGATTTGGTATAGGATTGGAGAGATATTTTTATGGAATGGTTATCATGAATTAAAAAATAATATTTTTTTTATAATTATAGACAATGTTACTTTCCACTTGGACCAATTTTCATAGAGTTTTGTTTTAATGGTCACACTGTCAACCAAGAATACCATGGAAACAATTTTAGGTATAGATAAAAATTTCAGTCTTACAATAATACAATAATAATTACCATTTGGGAATCTATTTTGAGTGGATTCCCTTTTTGGTAGAAGATAGTTTGATATAGACATGCTTGTTTTGGGGAAACTAAGGTGTAATAGAGTTGGATAAAATATTATATTCCTTTAGAATTATATTTAGTACAAAACATGGTCTTTTTCTATAAGTTATAAGCTGTTTTTTTATTTCTTGTTTATATCCACCACAATATATATTTTCATTATGGTATTTGTGACCATGATGCAATGTCCTTCAAACCATACCATAGTAATGTATATTATGAAACACTATTTTTCCTGATGTTTCATTAAATATATTTCAGTTTCACCACATTGTGATTTTATATATTTTTAAGACCACAATTTTTTAACTAAAATTATGTTTTAGAGATGGAAATTCAGGAACTAATGTGGTCGTTTCAGAATGGGAAATTCCATGGTGCTAAGAAAATTCATTATCGAGTTTCTCCATCATATTATAATTCAATCCAATCATGATGTAGGTTATTATAATACCACTAAAATGTTTTAAAATGGATTAATGTGATCAAAATATAATCAAATTTGTAATTAAAACTGAAAAACCACATGATCTTTCTATAGTAATTGGATTGAATAATATGAATGAAAAATAATGGCACACCTTTCACCAGTTAATCCGAGATTCATATAGATGTGTTTTGTAGATCCCAAATAAGAATTATATGGGTTCCTTTATCATATGATATTTATAGGTTCAATACATCTAACAATTCTTAGTATGGTTCCCCTCTTCCTCAGGTTTTATTAGAATCATGAATTTTGAGTGAGGGGGGAGTGGGGGGAGATAGAGGGAGAAATTCTCCTGTAATAACCCTAAATCCAGTAACATGGATTTATTGTATACTTTATTACATTAACATAGACACAAGGGATGTAATCTGTAAGTACTGGTCAGTTTAGTAGTTTTGGAGCTCTAGATACATACATGATACTAATTTTACCTTGGGGATAATATATAAAACATAATAAAACAAAAAAATTTTCATCCGTGAAACTCATTCAAAGATTAATTCTTCACAACCATGAGAATGGAAAAAAATAAAGGGTGATATCAAATTTACAGTAAGGGTTAGGTACATTCGAATATTTCATCAGTAAATATGGTATAATCAATATTGCAATGTAGAGAACAGAAACAGATTACTTATAATCACAAACTTGAGCATGAAATGAATCCATGGATAATATGAATGAAATATTTTCATGAATAACAATAATTGAAATCAAAATAATGGAAATTAATAATACTGTATGTCATGATATTATAGATCATGATATCCATATCATCGAGTCCTTACACCAAGATAGTTTAATCGATGGGTAGGTACACACCAAAAACCCATTTTATAATTTTGGATAACTAATTTGTCTCATGGGACCTATTAATACATCAAGGGGTTATCTATAACTATTAACTGATTTTCACTATATTTTCTTGTAATTCCTCAAATATTTAATGTTAAATTCAATTTATTAAAAATACTCATTATAAAAAAATTCATTTAGTAAAGAATATGAAATATTAATATTTCCCAAGTCAATCAAATAAAATTAAAAGTAAACCTATGTATGTAAAAATGGCATAAAATTTATTAAAAAATAATTTTCTTGATGAAAAAAATATGGATATTTAAGATAAATTTAATATTCAATGATCATAATAAATTGTATGTTTCAAGAGAAAGTTAACAAACACAAAATTACAAATAGATAATAGATGACATTCAATTCATTTGAAATATAGTTTTCGTAATAAATTCAAGTATTTTAGAGGATAAAATAAAATTGAACTAAAACATTAAAATAATATTTCTTTAATGATTCTTATCTACAAAACAGTATAAAAATTTTAGAAGAAGATAAATATCTCAAAATTTTTATGGTGGTGGGGAGGTTTGTTAAGAACGTATAAGATAGAAAACATTGGCTATGAATTCTCATAATGAAGGACTAATTTTAATCTTTTGAAAAATATTAGAAATATTTATTTAAAACCATTTAACACATTCAGGATAAAATAAAATCTATTTAATAAATCATTTAAATAAATAAATGGACCCTTTTTGAACAATTTTGGATAATATGGACATTAAAAAAATATACCCGGTCAAAAAGAGAAATCAGATCTGTTTTTGTTTTAAATTTTTATTTACATGATTAATGATAAAAATTGATTAAAATTTGGAAAAAATATGGAAATAATTATATATTTAGAGGATAATAAAATAGATTTCTTTTATTTAGGATATATTATAATATTCATAAAATTAATGCAATCCCAAAAATAATAGAGTATAAAATAATTACTTACCTATTTAGTAACATTCCAAATTGTAAACCATTAAATGAATAAACATATAATCATAAATAAATATATATTAATGATAAATATATCAATAGGGTAGTATATAAACCACATTAAATTAAGTAAGTGAAAAATATCAAATGTGTCTTTATAGAATGGAAATTGAGACCAAATCCCTAACCTCATACTTCCCTTCAGTTGAAAATTATTTAAACTACTATATAATGGATTTAAAAAAGTTATTAAGTTATTCCAAAATCATATTAATATTTATGATATCATATATGATCCTTTTATAAGGTCTTATCACATTTTCTCTAATAATGTTTCATTATTACCATTATTTTGGGTGTTAACTACTTCATATTCTCATGCATTATTTGTCATGGAAGTTTATTTTCTTATGAATAGGATATAATTCCATAAAAAAAATATTATATTAAATTTTTTTTATGATATTTATTTATGAGATATATTTTTTGAATAATTCTTGAAATTTTGATATAGAAATGAATCACATTATTTCAATCATTATGAGTATTCATGTAGGTCTGTGATGGAAAACAAATTACAATGGTTTGTAATGTGGTAGTCGAGCACACACATAAGCAATGGGTTTGTTTCCAATTTTATGGATAATGAGATAGATAAATATTATTAAATTAATATAATAACATATAATTATATTTTATATTTTTTTATTATACTATAATTATTAATACATAATTGAAGGTGGTGATATAAGAAGTAAAATGAAAGAACCTGGGGAAGACGATTACACTCTCTTAGAAAAAAGTCTTTTGGATCTCTTATTAATAACACTAGGGTTTTTATTTTTGGAAGACCAATAGATCTAGGAAATATATAATGATGTAAATGAGATATTTTTATAGATATGTTTTTAATATAAATTTATTAATAGTAGTAAACTAGTGAGGGGATGAGGTTCCTTTTTTTAATTGAGGTGAGTGGAATACTTGTAATTTTTTAAACTTTTACAACAATGTCAAGTCAATTTCATGGAAACATTGGTAAAAAATGGATAATATTTTAATTTTACAAGGTTAAGATCTAAACGAAACCAACCAATGGGGTTTTATTATATTTTTAGGCCATTTTAACACTTATACATTTAGGCTAACACCTCGTTAAAACCGTTTTAACCTAAACCATGGTGATAATTTTTTATTATTTTAAATATTAATTATAATAATAAATGAAATTTTAATTATTAAAAAAATTTAAATTATAATTAAAAATATGAAGTATGTTTTATCAAATTCAATTCATAGAATATTCATTATTTAATTTAAAAAGAAGCCCATAAAATAAGCCAAAAATGATTTTTTAGGAAATGTGTTTTCAGGTATAAAATGATTTTATGTTAAATACATGAATAATAATTCTAATTATGTGTATTTAAGTAAATATATATAAATATATTATCAATAAAAGAAATTTAAATCATTCACCATTAAAAATTACTTTATTTTATAAAATTAGAAGACATTATTCCTTAAAAAACATTTCTAAAAAATATCTCTTCTTACCTCAAAGGGATCATATATTTATATCTATCAAATTGATAGTTAATATATGGTTAATTATAAATATTATAAAATATTTTTATAAATAAAATTTATAATAGTTAAATAATAAATAATAAATTATTCCAAAATGTTTATTTATATGGAAAATATTCAAAAACTTATTCTCGGCGTATTTTGACAAAGTAAGTTCAAATATGATATTTATCCTATGAAATTACAATTTTTTTGACATGAAACGTAAGACATGAATTTTATTATAGTTTTATTAGAATATAATGTTTACTTACCATAATATAACCTTGTGTGTCACATTCTTCCCTCCAATAAAATTTTTACCCTCGATATTTTCAAGATATATCACTTTCTAAAAAATTGAGGGTTATTATTATTTATGATATACAATGGTTCCCACATTAATCCCTCCATTTTATGATTTCAACATTGTATGTTTACCGTTTGATTCATCTAATTCCTCAGCAATTTTTCTGTAGTTTTATGAATCTGGATAGGCTCTTCATTGTTTTATAGAACGAACTCAAATTATATTTGTTCAAAGGTGCGAACATGTGTTTGGTCTCCCATTTACTTCCTTAACAATTAGATATGTAACACATCATGTTATTTGGAGAGACATGGTGGAATTTTAAAATGTTAATACATAAGTTTATTTCTTTCCATAATTTCAGAAGCTCTTATGTACCTGGGGATGAGTTTCACTTTCTTTTCGAACCCTATAACTCCCTTCTGTGGATATAATTTTAATAAAATGTGATCACCCACTTGAAAATATAGATATTTTGTTTAGTTGTTGACATAACACTTTTTCATAATTTGATATACTTTAATATGATTTATAATATTCTTTACTTTTATTATTTTATCCTCTAAAATTTTTGGGCTTATAAGTTTCTTTTCACTAAATTCATCACAAAAAAGTTAGATTATAAAATATCTTTCCATATAATGCTTTATACTAAAACATTTGTATACTTTAATGGAAGATATTGTTATAGGTAAAATATAACCAAGTTAAATAATGTTCCCTTATACATTTAAAGTCAAGTTATAATGATCTCAATTTTTTTCTAATGTTTGAATAGTTTTTTTGATTTTCGATCATTCTGAGGATAATTTGGGATTCTAAAACAAATATTTGTTCCATGATCCTTCTAAATACATATCCATAATTTCCCTGTGAATCATGGATCTTGATAAAACAAATAAAAAAATTGGTTCATAATAAAGTCATACTACCTCATTTATATAGATATATTCTAGTTGGACAACTAGTAAATATTTTATTATATAAAAGGAATCTGTAGAATTTTTATGGTAAAAAATAATAACCCATATTATATCCTTATTTATATATGACCTTGGTAATGTAGTGAAACATTCTATAGTAATTTCATCTTACTTATATATAGTATTATAAATAGGTTACATGAATCCTATATGATGTTGTATCTTATTATTCACCTATTAAAAACACAAGCATATCAGGAAACATAATCTTCAATTTTACACTTAATATTATCCCACACAAAAGGTTCATTAAAATACCGATACATATTAGTACTATTATGGTTTATAGTGAAATTTTATATGTGAGAATTATCCTATAATTTTATTTTCAATATAGTATATAGAAAACCCATAAAATATTTCAGAATTGAAAAACTCTATCTTCATTTATAATGTTTTACAATTACCCATCATTCAAAACTAATTTTATTTTGAAAATTATCATCATCAGGTTGAGAAATTTTTATCTTCTCTAATAAATATGGTTTGGAATATAATAGAAAAATTAGTTATATCCCTATTCTATAATAATTCCCTTATCCATCATTACTTGATCCATGAACACATGACCCCCATCAATTCTCATTTTGGTTGATAATCCATGATCTTTCATGCTAAATGCATTTTCTACCTTATTTTACTTACCTAGGTGGTAGTGTATTTTGAAATCATAATCCTTGATTTCTTCAAGACATAAAATTTTAATCATTTAGAGATATTTCTGGGAAAATATGTATTTTAGGATTTTATGGCCTCTGTATATTCTCACATATTTCACCATAGAGATGACATATCCATATTTTAAAGAAAAGATTTTTTTCTCAACTCAATATCATTAGTTGGATAGATCATTTCATGAGTCTTTAACAACCATAATTAAAAGGAAATAACTTTATCATTCTACATAAAGACACAACCAAGTCCCTTCATTGATGAATCACTATATATTTAAAATTCATCATTTCCAAATGGTATATTCCAAATTAGATAATTTGAGCAATATCCTCTTCAATTATTCAAAATAATATTTATATTTGTTTTTCCTCGCCGAATTAATCCCTTTAATTGTATGCTTGGTTTATGGGTTATCCAATCAGAAAAAATATTAGACAAATCACTTATAGTAATTTTACTTACCAATGAATCTATGTACCTTGGTTATGTTCTTTGTTGTATATAATTATTTGAATACATGTTTCTTTGTAGGATCAACCAGGATTGCATCTACATTTACAATATAGACATTGAAATAATATTTTCAATTATAGAATTATCACTTACTAAATTTCACATAGAAATCTTTTCTTCTAAGATTGTCAATAATAATTCAAAATTGATTTTCATAGTGCCCAAATCTCTTCAAATACACGTAGATATTATCAATCAATATAAAAAATAATCATCATTATATTACATGAATAATTTGTTAATTATATTCATAAAAGGATATTTTTGAATCCAATTTTCCTTAAGTTAAACTCTTAATGTACATTCCCCATTAAAAATGTGGTCTTCTGAATATCTTCCTTCTTTACTTGAAATTGATGATACCAAGAATGGGGGAAAATATTTGAAAAATATTGAATTCCATGAAGATGATTAAATAAGTCAGCAATGTGAGGAAGATGATATTTTTATTTATCATAATAACATTTATTTCCCTATAATCAATTATAGCTTCATATATATAGCGTTCTTCTTAATAATAAGAATAATATCTCTTCATGGGGAAACACTATGGTGTATCAATCCATTTAAAAAAACTCCACTAGTTGTTTCTTAATTCCATTAATTTCAAAGTGTCCAATTTTCAAGGATTATTTGATATTGTTCTTCCATTGGTGATTAAATATATTGAATAATCAACTTCACGTACTGATAGATTTCTTTGAAATATCTCAGAAAATATATTATGGTATTCTTGTATAATATATATATATATACTGACTTTCAAGATTATATTTTCCAATTATAGTTTTGGTTTTCTCGTCTTCCCTAAGGATATCATTCAGAAGAGCTATTGGGGGTGGATCAAGACCCAACATATATGACGATGTCTCCCTCTTAAGATAATGAATTCCACATCTTCATCATGAATCATAAATTCCTTCTCTATACAGTAAATTTTTGCATCATATTTTTAATGAAATCCCATACCAAGGATTATATCAATGTAAATCATATGTATAATAATAATGTCAGAAAATAGAGAACATTTATGTATCATAATGAGAACTTCTTGACACATCATTGTTAATGTGATATTTTCAAAAGGATTTTTGACTCACAACTCCCTTCTTAAGATTCTAGGGAAATTTCTAATTAACATGGAAAATATGTAAGATATAAAAGATTAAAAGGAAATAAATTAAAATAAATAATTAGATAAATTTGAATATATGACTAAATTACCTACCACCACATTTTTGTGAACTTGAACCTCAGCTGTAGTAGTTACATAATCATGGTATTCTCTCATTATCCTCTTATATAATAAGTTTGATTGAAATTAGAAAATTTGTTTGAATAATGCACCATTTTATTATATTTTAAGCACCAAAAATGTATTTTCTCTTTGTTTTCCTTACATTCATTATCCATATGACCCTTAACTCTTCACTTGTAGCAAAATCCCATTCCCTTACATAATTTTCATGTATGTTTGATTCTATAATTTTTAAATGATGTAAATTTATTCATTTTATTTTTATTATTTTATGTTATTCCTTTTTATTAAGGTTAATACAAAGTATTTTTTCTTGATTTCCCTTGAATATATAGGATAAAAAACATTCCCTTATTTCTATGGAACACAAAACAATTTCATCATATGATTAAAAATTTTGAGAAACCAGTTCTTTTCAGATACTTGGATTATTCCCTTCAAATAAATGGTCAATATTATTTTTTGTATTATGTTTGTAATCCATATAATACCTGTATAGTATTGTAAAGGTATCCAAATACTAAAAAATTCAATTTTATTCATTTTTCATTAATATGAAGAACAATCTCTATATTTCAGTTCATTGATCATGAGAGAAGTATTATTTTATAGAATTTTACATTAAAATAATTCCATTCCATGTGTTCAATTGATTCTACCCCCTAGTAATATATATTAGTTAACAACATTGATCAACATATCCTTTGATAAAATATACTACAAGTATATGTTTTTTCCTTTCATTGGATCCCAAGTCTAGAAAGATAATTTCAAGTGACATAATCTATTACTCAGCTACCACAGTATTAGTATTTACACTAAATATTAGGGGATTCGATCACATAAAACAATCCAATGTATGTGTATAATTCCATGAAACAACATGTTTCTCTATATGTTCATAGTTATGATTCATAACTTGGGTAAAATACCCTAATACGGCCATGATCTACTTAGCTACAACAGTATTTGTAATGTCTTTCTTACAAGAGAAATTTATACATTATCTATGAGCATTGATACGGTTATTTATTTCAACGACCATTTATCAATAGTGGACTATACTGAATTAGGTTATAAAATTATGAATTATGATATATATTATATAATTCAATATAGAGTGTAACACTTAACTTAAATTAACAATTTATGAATTTTTAATATCAGAATCTTAAATTTAGTTTTCTTAGATATATCATTAAATCATAATTTTTTTAAAATATTTATTAATAGTTTGTAAAGAAAATGTGAATTAATTCAAGAATATCCTACAGGAGTGTCAAACTAGGTGTGTATTAAGGGAATAGACATTTTTCACTAGAATGATGGTTAAGATAAACATGACATACTCTTTTCAAGGTTATTAAACCTAGATTCATCCGTATCAAAACCATGTCCACATATAGTATCTACAAAGGGTTATATTTCAAGGAAAGTCCTCACAATATATACCATACAAAAAAATTAAAAAATTATCCTATAGTTTGAAATATCCTTAAATTTTATTACAGTGTTATGTTCTCTATTCTATTTTTTCATAAATCTAGTTCTCATGATTTCTACAAAACAATTATTAACACCAACTATAAAAATCCCTAATTCTGTAACCCAGAGTTGGTGTATAATTTATTACATTTTCATAGAGATAAGTGATACAATCCTAAAGTACTGAATAATTTATTATACTCGCATAGCCATATACATACATGATATCCATTTTACATTGAAAATAAAATATAAAACATAACTAAAATAAAATTTCTTCATCCTTGAAATTAATTCAGTGATTTATTATTCATAATTGAGGGAAAGGAAAAAAAAATAACGGGTGATAAAAAATTATTAGTAACGGTTACGTACAAAAATAAATATCTCAAGAAAATAAGTTATACTTAATATGGTATGTTTGATAACTAAAAATAATTTCTATTAAATCACTAACGTCAGTAGGAAATGAATCCATCAAAAATATCAATGAAATAATTTCATAGATAATAATAATTGAATTCTAAATTATTTAAATTTATAATATTGGATGTCATGATCTTACACATAATGATATTTATACCATCAATACCTTTTGCTAATATAGATTAATTAATTTATACATATATTCCAAAAACCCATTTAATAATTTTGGTGAATAGATTTACCTCATGAGACCTATAGATAAATATAGGGGATACTTATAACAAGTCCCCACCCCTCACCCAATTTCCAATTCATTCCTAATTTATTGAATGATCAATTCAACTCATAATCATTTTTATTTATAAAAAAATATTTATCTTCAGTAAAGAATAAATAATATAAATATTTTCCCATTTAATCAAATAAATATCAAAGTAAAACAAGATATTTCAAAATATTATTTTATTTTGGAACTATTAATAACAACTATACAATGAATTTGTAAATTTAGGATAAATTTAATTTTTAGTGATCACAATAAACTAAATGTTTCAAGTGAATGTTAATGACCATAAAATTATTAAGAGATAAAAGATAATAATCGATTCATCATAAATTTTGGTTTTGTAATAAATTCAATGATTTTATAAGATAAAATAAAATGGAAGTAAAATTTCATAATAATTTTAATTTAATTTTTTTTATAAATAAATATAAAACTTATATAAGAATATAAATATTGAAAAGTAGATACAACAGTAGAAAAGTATATTTATATCATAAAAAATAAAGAAACATTCCATCTGACTTTTTATAAAGAAGGATGAAAATGAACCTTTCATAAAAATTTAAAAATATTCATCTAAAAACATTTTAAAAGTAAAGTATAACATAAATTATCATTAATAAATCATTTGAGTAGATAAATAAACTTTTTTAAAACAATTCTTGAAAATAAATACATGTAGGAAAAAGATTTCTGATCAAAAAGAGAAAAAAGATCAAACTTTATTTTAAACATGTATTTTATTTATTAAAGTGATAAAGAGATGAAAATTTGGAATAAAATATTTAACCTCATTAAATATCCAAATAATAATAAAATATATGAATTTTATTTATGATGGATTATAATATTTTTAAAATTAATGTAATCTCAAAAACATAAGATTGTCAAATAAATCCTCACCTCTTTGGTAAATTTAAAATTTAAAAGCCTTAAAATAAAAAAGATTAATTTAAAAATTAAACATAATGAATAAATAGGTATTCATGTTAAATATATCAAAGGGAAATTATATACACAAAATACAATTATATAGGTTCATAATATCAAATATTTCTTAGTGGAATGGAAGTTGAGGTGAAATACATTACCACACGCTTCACTTTTTTTTGAATGTTATTTAACCTCATGTATAATAGTTTTAAGTGTGTTAATAATTTACACTAAAAATATATTAAATTTTTATAATATTATATACAAAACTATTTTAACATCTCATCCCTATTTTTCTAATAATATTTCATTATTACCATTGTTTCTGGTGTTAACTCCTTCCTTTTCGCAGGCGTGTTTTATGAAGCAAGTTCTGGTTATTGTTAATAGGATCTAGTAACATAATCTCTGTAATGGTTTTAATTTCATAAATATAATATTTATTCAATATATAAATTTTCATATCTATTATTGAAATTTGGACATGGAAAATGGATCACATTGCATCATGGAGATGGTAAGTCATTTATAAACACGAGTGACATTATCATTTAATTAATGGGTGAAAGGGTAAAAAAGTGTATGATATATCAATTTTATAAAATAAATATTTTTTCATTAGAATCATATATAATCATTATTTCAATTATTATTTCTATCAATGTGAGTTGGTGATAGAAGAAAAATTACATCGGGTTGTGAGGCAGTAGTCCCCCATACACACGAGTGATGGTTCTGATTCCCATTTGATCGAGAAGGAAATGGATAAATAATATGAAATAAACATAATTATATATAATTATATAATATATATTGGTGTTATTATATTTTAATTATTAATATATAATTGAAAATTTTAAAAAAAGAAGTAAAAATAAAGAGTTAGGTGAATAAGAATACGTTCACATAGAAAAACGTCCTTTGGATCTCTTATTAAGAACACTGAGACAGGAATCTGGGGAAGAAAAAGATCTAAAACATGAATAATTAGTTATTGAAGATATTTTGGTAGGTGTTGGTTGAGATAAATATCTTATGAGGATTAAATAATTTAGGGGATGATGTTACCCATTATAATTTATATGAGTGACACACCTGTAATTTGTTAATGTTTTACAATAATTTCAAGTCAATTTCTTGGAAACATTTCTTCGAAATAGATAATATTAGAATTTAATTATGGTAAGGTATAAATATAACAAGATAATTTGTGTTTAATAAATATATTAGGTCATTTTAACCCTTATCATTTTATGTTAACCCTTAGTAACCTGTTTTAACCTTAACCACATCGACACTTTTTTATTTTTTACTATTTATTATAAAAAATATTAAAGTGGATATAGAAAAATATTTTTCAAATGATCATTAAAAATATGGAATCTATTTTATCAAATTAAATTCAAAAAAATATAATAATTTAATATAAAAATATACTCAAAAAATGTTTTAAAAAATTATTTTTCAAGAAATGCATTTTTCAAACATAAAACAGTCTTACATTATCTAAATGACTAGTACTCATCATTATATGGATTTAAATTAATATAGTTAGGTATATAATATATTAATTTCATTTAAATAATTCACCATTAATTATTATTTTAATTAATTAAAATGTAAAGACATTATTCCTTAAAAATAGTTTTTTTGAAAAATATCCGCTTTACCTCTAAATTTTATTGTATTTATTTCAATAAAATTGATATTAAATAATTTTTTAATTATATATTTTATAAAATACTATAATAGATAAATATATTAATAATAAAATTTTTAAATTTTATTTATTAATAAATTTTCATTTTAAGGGAAAATTTCAAAAACTCAATATGGGATTTTTTTTACAAAGTAAATTAAATGATAATATTCATCCTATAAAACTATAATTTTTGTGGCATGAACATTAAAATTTTAATTTTATTATTGTTTTATTAATATATAATCTTATATTACTACAATTTAAGCTCTAGTATTACATTTCAAATATTCGGATACCATTAAAATCATATACTTTGAGCCCCTTTATGTAGCCATCATAAGAGACATTTAGGATTATAAGACATTTGGCTATTAAAGGTATTTTTTTATAAGTTAAAAATATCTATAACAAAAAAATAATCATTATGATAAATTTTTTTAAAGTTTAAAAAAATGATTGAGCTATTCAAAAACATCTGTATTATCGTCACATGATGCTCAGACCGACCATGATAGCTTTGTGTAGAAGAAAGGATCCAATCTTCATAATATCACATATCATGTTAGATTAAATGAACAACAAAATAACATTATAATATACACTATACCATGGTTCATCCCTACATAGACGACATTGTTGT
Source organism: Viscum album (assembly GCA_963277665.1). Lineage (NCBI taxonomy): Eukaryota > Viridiplantae > Streptophyta > Magnoliopsida > Santalales > Viscaceae > Viscum > Viscum album. The sequence goes on from OY728147.1 coordinate 375,694,298, forward strand.
CTAAATCACCATATTAGGTTAATGAATTTAGTGCAAAATTCCAATAGATTCTTTATTGTGAATGTGATGTTTCAAATTTTTTTGGTAGTTATGTTCACTATCATAATGAACATGTTGATTCCTTAATAGTGGATAATTAAATCCAGAGCTTGATAAATGATTTTTTTTCATATTAGTGTAATACTATCAAAATTGTAATACATGAGTTGATCCACATGTTTATTCTATAAATATTAAATATGTGTATAGAATTAATGTAGAACATAGTAAATTTTATAACCTATTAATGGGTGATATATTAGAGAGTAATGAAATATAATACTTAATTGGGTAGATAAATAAAAATTTTAAATTATTCAAAGATATAGTTAAGATTTATATAAAGGATACAATAATTATTCAAAACTACCTATATACTATTGTTATAACATATAAAATGTCATTGCTAAATTATAAATTAAGAAATGTCCCTGATATTGGAATTTTCAAGTGATGCATTTTCCGAAGCTAAGATCCATGCATAATTTTATAAGATGGAAATAGTTATTATCAATAAAGGACATAATTATAAAAAGATAAATAAACATCCCAATAATAATATACTATATTGGGGAAAATATTTGAACAAATATGAGTATAAAAACATGTTTTAATTATAGATAGAATATAGTAAATCATTATATTAGTATGAATTGGTGAATTACCAAGAAGAAATAGAAAAAGAAAAATCTTATAGAGGTTCTATAATATCTTCCTTTAAAATAACATTGTAAAAACTATTTATGTAATCTAATATAGATGATAATATGATGTTAAATGATATAAATTATAATAATAATGTGTTTGTGTGGAATTCAAGTGATTCAAATTCTAGGAATATATTTGATTGATTATATATAGATTTCTCTTCTAATCATAGAAATGTTACCATGGGAGTGGAATGTTAGGAATTGAACCGTTATGGTATTTTAAACAGTATTTATAACATATGAACATTTATTTTGACCCCTTATAATCTAATTTATTATATGTGTGTAAAACAACATATTTCATCATATCAATAACTATTAATAGAAAGAAGATGCGTGAAAATGACATTAATGTCTACCTTCAGAATATCATGAAAGAATTAAATGATTTATTTAATGATGGTGTATACAATTATAATTCATAAAAAAGGTTAATATAAATGATTTTATAATGTCTACTTTCTTTGAATTTCCTATACTACGAAATTTGGCATGTTGGAACATACACACATTGGATTTTCTTGTCCAGTATATAACTATGACTTTGAGCCCCAATGACTACCTTAAAGAATAAAGTGATGCTTCGAAATTCATAATTAATTCATTAGTACATATAATTAATTTGGGTATGAATATTTATGATTCAATATTAAAAGATATTTCAGTGTCTACAAAAATTATTACCTTTATCACAAATCATGGCACAATTATTAAATGTTAGAATAGAGTTTGGAAAATATTGTATGTTTAATGAAGGGACTAAATAGTTTAAACACCAATAAATACAACAATAAAATATCAAAGGACGAAAAATATAATATTTTTCAAAAAACAATATTAGGAATTTAATTTTTTATGTCACAATCTTGATGTTATACACTTTGGGAGGAATGTAAGTGGGGATCTTAATTTTCACATTACTTAATGAGCTGAGAAATAAAAATTTAATATAAATTATCTTAAGGAATTAAAAGCACTAAATATGATGAATGATATATATATAAGTGAGAATTGTATGTATCCAACAGTAATTATTTCACTGAAAAAGTAAAAAAAATATTTTTGTTTCCTTTGATGATTAAAAAATATGCAAGTATGTTATGTTAATAACAATAGTTCTAATCCAAATTTTCAAGTTCAATAAAAAAATCTATGAGAAAATACTAAGCCAAATTGAACTAGATAAAAATTATGTAATAATTATACAATTTTTTTTTTCATTTATATATGACCCCCTTACCTCTTATTTCATTGAAAGGATTCAATTTAATGTGCATTTGGACAAGGAAGATTAATGTAATAACCCTGTAAACTATCGATGAATGTATCCTACTGAGAGGTTTGAAATTTTAATTTTTATTTATATTAATTTATTTTTATTTCCCAGTAAATACCTATTAGGTTTATTTATTATTTTAATATACCCCTATATTATCTAACTTTGTTATTTGAAGTCTTATGTGAAAAATAAATCTGAACTAGAAGGTTTTATTACAAAAGGATACCTAGTCAAAGACTACCCAAAATTATATTTGGGGTATTTAGATTATATAGAGACAAAATTTAATTGAGGAGGACTTGCTGATGATATTATACATTAGTCTTATAAGAATAATAAATTTTCAATATTTTCAGCTTTAGGTCGAGAAGTTGGAAAAGTATCCTCATTTATATTGGTTGATTTTCTATTAAGATAAGAACATAGATATTTGTTACTCAATATTGATATTATGTATCCATATATAAAATAATTGAAAATAAAAATGAAAAAGAACCTTATAACTCAAACTAAAAACTAGGAAAAGATAAAAAAAATTGTTAATAAATAAACTAATGAATCATTTACCAATCATTTAAGTTTTTATTCTAATACCAATTTTAAATATATTGATAATTATTTAGTGAAAGTAATAATATTTAATATCAATTTATGTAGACATTTATTTCCTTTAATTGATTAAAATATTAGAAGATGTGAAGTATATAGATAAAGGACCTATGAATAATTCTAGTAGATTCCATGATTATAATATTAGCAGTTTCACATTTTTTGCTTTCAATCCCAAAGAATGTTAGAAAATAGAAAACATTGGTGCATGTATAATTGCAGATTGTGGATTCTCTAGAATGATGGGTGATATTTTTATGTTATATTATCATGGTTTTTTACTATGTTAGTATAATTAAATTAGGTCAGGATGAGAAGTTTTTCACTGAAATATTTGTTATAGTTTACTTATATAAACTTACCTCACTTGATCAAAACTTTTTATCTTGAGGAACACAATCCATATTTTTTGGAAACCTAATAAAAATTTATATTATTTCAGTGATATCATTAATGATGGGTGGAGTTTCATTTACCACAAGAAATTAAGGCATATGTTTGTTATGTGTGATGAATGTGAACTAATTTGTGAAAGTGAACCCCATTAACAAAAACACATTTAATAATTTCTCCTTGACTGATTGACTGAAATTATCTTTTTATTTGATTTTCCAAATCCGCTTCTTGGTTGAACGACAACTGATCCATACACGAGTTTACGAATTGAAAATTAAAAATTATACTAAATTCTATCATCATAGCCTCAATCCATGACCACCTCTATCATGTACCATTGTACCACCACCGCCATCAAGTGTCACGAGCAATCATCATATTAAATCGGGTTAAATCGAGATTTGGGAAATGCCTCAATTATTCCACTGCAACGTCTAACAGGGAAAACCCATCTGACCTTATCCCCCACCGATTAAAACCACTAAAACACCATCAAACTCATTGAACTACTTAACCCCCTTCATTATCACTGTAGAAACAAAAAACCCCAAAACCAGAAACACATTATTCATCGAATGAGCAAAAAATATCACATACAACCAAAAAAACCATCACCAGTAGAACATACACATCATCTAAAAACACATAGCCTAAGAGAACATCACTATCATCATCACTCTATCACTACTAAATACAAAAGTTGGAACAAAATAAGAAAGGGATTGAGCTGATGAGGATGATCCACCTTTAACTTTAATGATCTTTCAAAAATCACATCCCACATCTTCATGCGAACCACCCCTCTAGATAGTTAAGAGGGGAGTGGTGGAATACTAAATCTAGGGAATATTGGATGAGGCTGATACCTCAAAAACTGTCCACAACATCACTGGGAATCTAAAGCAAACCTTGAATCTTGAAATGAACCCATGACTCATCACACACAATAAACAACAAACAACACCACTAACTAAATTAAATCTAGTATAGGAAACGTCTCCATGACCACAATAAATTGATTGAACTGCACATCCCAAAGCCTCCATGAAACCACCACCATAGACCAACTAGGGGAGCAACGTAGGAACCAGAAGCCAGAGCTGAGAGAATTGGGAAAGGGCCACAATAGAGAAGGAAACCATGTAGTGATGGAGAACTAAAATGTGAATCTTGGATATTTTAAAAATGTTATTTTCCTAGATTTAAATATTTTTCCATATATATCATCATTATGTGGTGAGGGATAAATTTAATTGTTGTAGGTGTGAAGGTAGAGGTAAAGGAAGGGTATTACACCTTGGAAAAATATAGTCACACTCCGAGGCCCCTAAAGGATAGTTCATCACAAAATTAATACCCTACCCATGCCATGATAAAATATGGAAAGGATATTGTTCATTTTTTTATAGAAGACACATTGTGACCTATAGATCCTTACATGATGACATATCCACATAACCCTCACGGTCACATAGTGACTAGGCCACTATGCTATTTTCTTAATGGGTATGTTTGAAATTAAACCTTAAACCCATTAATTTGTCCCCATACTTCTCTCTTAATAATTATATGACCTAGATATATTTTGGATCCCTTCTAGGATTTTTTAATCTATCCCTTAATCTCCTCTTGATTGTTTGAAGAACTGTTTGTTATGGGGATCTTCTATTGCTAAGTTCAATCAAGTATATTCCTTAAATCATATATTATTTTTCAGTTTCTTAGTTTCCCATGGTAGAAAACTAATCATTAGTTTTTGGGGTTGGTTTTATGGTTTCATTGGATTAGGATCAAATCTAAGAAGTGACGTGAAGAGGGTTCTCCATTAATCATGAATGTAGGAAGACCATACAATGTAACCACTTTTATATGAAGTATTATGAACTCAACTTAAGTCAAAAACATGGGTTATCTATGATCAATTCTTATTTTGGTATAAAAGTGACTGTATATGCTCATATTAATGTTTTTAACCCTTATAGGGGGAGCTATGGGTCAATGGAATTGAATGGGTGGAATCACACCTTCATTCCCGATATATGTAGTGTTGTCCTTCAGGGTGAATTAGGATAAGAGTGATATATTTGGGATGGGTTAAGTCCTAGGTGACATAGTAGAGTGGTAGTTGGGTTCCAATGGAAAATAAAAAAACATATGATATTGTTGGTTTTGTGAACATGGATATGAGGGAAACCTTGATATGTTTGTTAGGCAATAGCTTAAGGGTTTGCATTGCTTGTTTTTTTATTATTCTATAACGTTATATATGATATGTTGAGACTATTATGTAACTACCCTTGTATAATAGGGGATAGTTTGGGAAAAAATTTGAACCAACCTCTATGAATTAGGGGATTGTTTGGGAACTATTATGTGACCACTATGGCACAATAGGGGATGTTTTGGGAACTATAAGGTGACCTAACCTTTGTAAGAGAGGATGGTTTAAAAAACAATGTAACTATGATCTAACATGAAAATTACAACCCAAATAGATCCAAAATAAGTATGTATTTGGGTTTTTAGTGGAATTATTAGTGAATGATGTCCTGATGAAAGTTACATGATTGTAATATTTTTATTGTGGTCCATTCAGACTTCTTTTTTATGTCTGTTTTAGTTATTCTTAGGTTATGTTATTGGTGTTATACTAGGTTTTATTACTCACTACCAACATGAGAATATAAGTGTGGGTGTATTCTATATATTTTAGGAACAACTAAGGGAAATGGAACTATAAAAGTCTACTAAGCATGTGGATTTTGATGGGGACTTGGGGTGATGATGGGACAGATTTTGAGATCTTTTAATGCCATACATGTACCATTATTTTGTTATTTTATTCTTTATTTTATTTTATATCATTCAAACAACTAATGTGGGGATATATTTTGACTTTATTATATTCATGATTGTATGTGATTAGGATATTACATGAGATGTTATATATATTGGATTCTATAATGCTTATTTCTCATTATTATTTATTAATTTGTGTTCTGTGTTTATTGTTTTTAGTTATCTGATATTGAAGGAATAGTTAACCCACTTCATGAATATTTACCCTTCATATGGTTTGACACATATAAGGTTATATGATCCACCACCCATGAATCGATGATTTGGGTTAATGAATAAAAAAATTCTATCATCTAATTTTTCACTTATTATTTATTTTTGTCTTAGTAGAATGAAGATACGATGGATTGAACATGATCATAAATCTATACATATGAATATAATAAATTTTTATAGAGGATTCTCTTCTTTCCAGGGAAGTGTGATATCTTTTTTTGGGTTATATTTTCATGTTGTTATTTCAGTTTTATTAAGAATTTATGGTTTATAGGTTTTTTATCATAATCGATATGGGGAGAGTGGTTGAGTTCATGAATAATCGATATGTATGTAGGTTATCATTTCATTATTCTAATTTCATGTAATAAATATAGGTTTAGAATAATTAAAAAAATATTTATGGTTTTTCTAAATACATTATTGGTGACATTTGACAAATTCAACGTAAGATTTTTTATAATTCCATATTATTATGATTATGACTAATGTGTTAGTACCAATGATATAAACATAGTATTTGGATGAAACTAAGTGGTTATACCCAGAAGTTATGGGTTTACCATAATGAAGTACTTTTGAGGGTAGTTTTTTGTGAGATCACCAATTAAATGACTAAATGTCGTAAATATTTATGTTGATAACAGTGTTTATGATTCATTTTTTTTAATTTCACAAAATTACGCCGCAATGATGTTCTGTGGTGGAACCTAGGCACCAAATAAGGGATTTTACTGAGGAATGGAATGATCTTACGATATGTTCAGATGATTAATATGGTGGGTATGGATGTGGTCCTAAGTCCATACCCATATTTAAAGTAGTGGATCTACCTCAACCAGGGGGTTTCTATCTAGCATTTATGGGAGCCGAAGGTTCTCATCAGGGTAGACCTACTATGGTAGAATTACCCCACGATATCTAGTTATAGTTCAAAATTACATTATAGGTAATGAGTGGTCCTCATGATGCTGAGTTTTAGATTGATATTCTTTAAGGTGTCTTTGAGCTTGTACAGACACTTGATCACTAGTGTGTCATTTTGGTAGAAAACATGATTCAGGTACCCAATAGGAAGTGGTGGGGTGTTAGAATACAAGTTAAGATACATTAAGGACTATTATGGGAGAACATCAAGGACCTATTATATGAGAGTTCATCCTCAATACAATGAAGATGGATTGATCATAGGAGTTTGTAGAGTTTCAATAGGGTATACTATCCATGATTGACTATGTGACTCTTTTGATGACGTTTTTACATTTCCCCCTTTTGTTTCCTAGAAATTAGGCCTAAAATTTCATCAAATTTGAGATTGTAATTTTAACAAAGGTGAGGCACTATTTTATGCTATTTAAACAAATGCCTCACTCTAATATGGGTTTCACGATACTCATGATTGATAAGTGGCTAATGAAGGATAATTTAGTGAGTTTCCTTCCCATATTCAATGGGATAGGTTATGGAATTTCTATTTGGGGATGTTCATTCCATATCCAATAGTAGGAAGAGGAAGTTATATGAGATTCACTAGTGAAACAAGATATAGTATGGGTAAAGATTGAGTTCTTCATGCCTTTTTATGGGCGTATTTCACCTTGTATAGTTTTAGTGTTGGTAGAACATACATTTTTTTCCACACATATATGAGTTTTTAAAGGGTTTAAATTCATTTGAAATGTTATGAAATTTATAATGACTCAATAAGATAATGTATCATCTATTCGTGGGAAGGTTATTGGTAGATTCCGACTTATAGTGCTTCACCGGGTGTCAGGGTGTGGGGGGGGGGTCAAAAAAATATTTTGGTTGCATGTAGGAGGTTGGACCACAGAGAAAGATGCAGTTTTCATGGAACAAGAAGATCTAGATTCCTTTGGGATACATTACTTAGGAGTGATTAGGATAACTAGGTTAGGGTCATAGATCCCTAGTAGATAAGGTATTAAATTTGACCATCTTCCTATTGATAAAGAAAATGATTCATATATTATTTATGGTGCGGTGATGATTTCCCTGCTCCTATCAGTTGATTTATTTGATATAGTCATGTCTAATTATTTTATTTTCATCTGAGTTATTTTTTGTTTGGAGTTAACCATGGAGTCTTACCCTCGGATATTATTTCTTGATAAATATCTTGAGAGGAGGTTGGATCCGGTACATAAGTTCCCAAGATATGTTTTAGTGGTTTTGGCTATGATAATTTCTAGGATTTCCGTATTCAAGATATTACGTAATTTGAATTTATCATGAGGATGTATTTTTGGATGAACAATCAAGATCACATTGAATACTACAATATGTGAGGGTATTTTATATGTGATTTGATAGATTCAAATTTTTTATCTCTTATTCTTTCAAATTACTCTGATTATTAATTCCAATTACTTTGTAAAAGTGTAGGTTTTTTGTAAATTATGATCCAAATTTAAAATTTTCTCAAATTAATTATTTTTCAGTGGTTTATTCATTTTTTTAATTTAAAAGCTATACAATTTAAATTTGATTTTTTAGAACATTTATTTAATGTTATAAACATTAAATGTAGAATGAAATTATTAATTGGATTAATTTTTAGAGTGTTCATTATGTCATTAATGTTTGGAATTAAAGAGAACATAGAAAATGAAATTGGAATTGAGACTGGGTTTTTAAAATGATAATTTAAAAATATATTTTATTTTTAAAATTATTTGAAATTTGATGTTTTTCAAATAAAAATTTGAATTGGTTTTAAAAGAATTATAATTTTTTGGGAATCAATTTATTTGGAGGCTTGAAGTTGTCTTTAAATTATTTTACTTATTTTCTTAATTTATTGGAAAAAATACTATACTAAAATATTATTTTTTTAAGTGTTGTTTGAATTGTAGAAAATTATGGATGTTTTCATGATACACTCTCACGACCACTTCCGAAGTGATTATTCCCATCAAGTGACTAGGCGTACAACTGACTACCAGAAAAATATATCACACCATGATCCTCATTGCCAGTATATGTACCACAATTCCATATTTTTCTCACTTTTCAATTAATCATGCCTTCTCCTAGTCTAAGTCTATAAGTTCAATGAGCCCCCTCCCAGTCAGTTGAAAAAAAGACCATTATCCCCTATATAAATCCTAACACATCTAATTCAAGTGATAGATTATTATAGTTTGAAGCTACCATGGATCTCTTCTTCCAAATTCATGGTAAATTATACCTACCACACCCAAATACCTACTCCGAGCAGCAAAATATGAATCCCAAATCATTGATTCCCAGCTCCACCATAAGAAAATATGATTCCATTGGATAATATGACTAGATGAGGAAGGTTAGATCTAGATTTGAAGATCTCCTTGTTTTTTCAAATAAATTAAGGTTTTTTCAAATGATGCACATCCATTGACCATAAAGAAGAATACCAGGTATATAATCAAGCTCCTACACCACTATAAATCCAAAATCAAAAACCAAATATTCTATGACACTACATTGAAGAACACTGCAGGAGTCGAGCACCGAGGGTGATGTATCTCTGAACCCCTTGTGTGCGCCACTACCTAAATGTGTATTAAACTCGAAGACAATACTTAATTTTGATGAATATTAGAGAATTGAGACCATACCACCCATTGATACTTCACTAATTCAAGCAAAAAAACCTCTATGGAGCTATAAAGCAATGAAGAACCTCAACCAATAATGACATTTCGGTTCTCGATGGTTGAAGGAGATCAAACACTACCATTGAATTGAGGAATAACAAGATGCCTTAGAAGAAGCTATTTTCCGGCTACCATATGGTTCCCAATAAATCCAAATGTAATAACCCAATATTTTATAAAAAACATTTTCCAATAAATTTAATTTTTCGAAAATTTTTCATTACACACAATATAATGTCTAAACAAACTACTATATAATATTAAAATAAAATATTTAAGGTGATAGTTATGGTCAATCCATTGGGATGGAGAGTAATAACAATAAAAAATAAATTATGAAAAAATTATTGTATATAGATGAATAAATAAATTCATCGGTAATCTATTGATAAGAAATGAAAATAATTATTGAAATAATTATTTTTCTCAGAAATATTTTATATACACATTGTGATTTCATTTTATAAAATGAAAATTTTTACTCTTAGTGAATAATTTGAATAATAATTAAATATATAAAAAATAAATAAAATGTTTTTTCAATCGCCTAATATTTTTTCTAGTCTTGAGATAAGAATAAATCCAATATTAGGTTTAAAAATGTAATTTTTTAAAGCCCATTTTGTCATGTTTTGACACTTATTTTAAAATTATTTTTTTTCCAATATTAAAAAAATTATTTTAAAAAAAGAAATTAATTTCTTAAAAAAAATTAAAAACTATCTTTTAATAAATTTTTTCTATCTTTCTGAAAAGACTCATTTTTTGATGAATAATGAACAATACTATTTTTTATTAAAATTTTCATTTCATTTAAAGTATTTAAATAGTGTTGTTTTATTTTATAATGACTTAAAAATTAAAAATAATTTAATTATTTTATTATTAATCTAATTTATATCTTTAGAATTTACTTTATGTTGAATTTTGATACAAACAGCTCTTTTAACTAATAATTTTTTTTAGAAAAACACTCTTTTTGACTCATTTGAACAATTAATTATAAATTATTTTATTCCACTTATATAACTTGAATTTAATAAAAAGTTTTCCATATTTTAATCTGAATAACAAATATTATTTAATATGGAAAATATAAGTTTTTTACATAATAAAAATTATAAATAGTAAAAATTAATTACCACATTTAAGGTTAAAATGAGGTTTTGTGTGTCACAAAAACTTTTGTTAAAATTAATTTTCCAAAGACATAAGTTTTTTATGTGAAAAAATTTATTTCATATTTATAATTATTGGGTCCAATGTATCTGTCAAGGAAAATTTTATTTTTAGGAATATATTATAAATTACATAGGTAAAATAACTAGATATCATGGTGAAATCTAAAATTATAAAAGTGAGTATCCTTGTTGGTAAAGAGAATAAAATTCTTAAAACAGATTTGTTTTTTAAGTTTACATGTTTTGATAAAACTTATATTCTCTCCAATCCATTATTTTATAAATTGTTTAGGCATTTTTTTATAGTGAGTTCCCATAATTGAATAGTTATGGGTGTTTATAAAAATGCCACTCCTCCTCACTTATAAAAACGAACCTCCAATAATATGTTACGCAAAATTAAAAGGCCTTTTGGTTTAGAAAAAACCTACCAAAAAACCTTCCCCAATTCCCATACCATGTCTTATAGGAATTTTCATGATTATAAAATCATCATAGAAATGGTTTTGGTGTAAACCTAAATAGGTTATCCAAAGAAGAGGTATCATTATTAATTCCATATTTTTTGTTGTATTTATTCTTCCTAATCCATAAAATATTATAATAAAATAATTAAATACTAGAATAAATATATACTACATAAAGGGTTTTTATATTAATTTAATAATCTATATACCATCATTTTTAACCCAATGGGAAATGACAGTGTTAATCATGTGTACGTCATACGACCGCCTCACAAACTGATGTAATATATTATCCCCAAACACCTATCATAGATAGATAAAATGATTTATTTAATGTATATATATATATATATATATATATTAGTTTTTTTAAATAATTATACATATAAAATTATATATCTCATCTACCTTATTAATTTCTAGTCTATTGAAAAATGATAACGTTACTCGTGCGTACTTATGGACTACAACCTCCACGAAGTGATGAGATTAATTATTCATTTACTATCAACATGGATGGTAATAAGGATGTATTTTATTAATATATATGATATTATAATAATAGCACTAATTTTAGTTATTATTTAACTTTTTTTTTCAATCAGTTGAAAAATGAAAACAACATTCCTCTGTACGTACGACCCACCATCTCCATGTACGATGCAATTTATTTTTATACCTATAACTTTTATAGATGAATATAAATATTTATATAATTAATATATATTATATTTATATCATAATTAAAGTTATTTATATGATTGAACCATGATCAACGTACATGGACAAAAACTACTAATCCAAAACATACATGAATAACAAAGTGGTTATCACCTGGAATGAAGAATTTAATAAATGGATAAGAATAACCACGTGATTAATGGGTTTTAATTATTCATATATTTTATTATATAGATTATTATATTTATTTAATGTATTCATAAAAAATATTTATTCATTATACAAGACTTTATAACATGTACAAAGGATGACATACCTAGTTTAAGGTATTTTTCCTCACACTTACTTCTTTTAAACACATGCCATATTCACTATGTGATTAATTTATTTTGTGTATATAATTATTATGAAGTAATATTATAATTATTATCATTAATTTTATGGGATAGAAATAACCATATATGTTTCTTTATTTGATGGGTGTTATGATTTTAATTGTTACCAAAGCGGTAAGGGTTTTTATGTTATGATCTCATTGTTTATCAGTATAGTTTATGATTCAGTTTATAATAACAAAATATTATGATATATCTATCAAGAAACTCATTAATTTTATTTTACTCTAATTATTTATGGACAATACATTCTATACTTTAATTTTTCTTTCTTTAAGAACCAAATATACTTAAATAATATTTTTATGGAAAATTAAATTTTCATCTCTTTGGTCGAAAATCAATTATCTATCATGTCAATGTTTTCGATTATTTTGAAGTTTGTTTTTAATATTCTACGATGATTTTTAGGGTAATTTTTATTCATGTTTGGGTTTTTTAAAAATGGTTTAAAAGTAATATACTTTTCATTTTCAAAATGAGGTACTGTTAACTTTTTACCGAAAATGAAAACAAATTCAATGTTTTAACATATAATATATGAATATAATTTTAATCCATAATGATTGATAATCTATATTTTATAATTTTCCAACATTTTTTTTCAAAGAAAAGTATATTTAGAATATTTTGTGAATTTTATGTTCTTAAAAATGATGTTCAATGTGGAAGAGGGTATTTTCATAAAGAATGTTTTTAATAATTATTTAATTGTATTTATATTCATTAATAATAGAAATACATGATATTAATTATCCTATAATGGGGATATTACCCAAGGTTACCATCCTTATTATTTTTTCAAATGGCTTACGATTATGATGATACGATTGTTATGAAACACATTCCATTTCCTGGAGTTATAATTTGATGAATTGATAAAATGTTTGTGATATCCATTTCCATTCCATGGGTTTTGACATGATGATATATTTATGAAACCCATTTATCTTTCATCAGTTATTATATAATGAATCTTTTATGATTATATGATTCAAATCTATATAATTTTTATTATTTTAAAGGTTGTTCTATAATTATATAAACCTCCAATTCAATGGGTAATGATGGATATGTCATCATATAAACATGAACTGAATGAAGAGTGAACCTAGTTCTGTAAGGGAATCTATCCACTATGAATTTTTATGGAGTTAACCTTTGATAGTATGATGGTTTCGATGGTTAACCCATTTTACTATGAGATTCTTGGCAATGATCCCGACCTATTAAGGAAATGATTTTCTATGCTTATGTGTATACCACAAACTCATTTATTATACCTATGTCTATAACAAAAAATCTTGTCTATGATAATGTTATGATCTCATGGATCAAGTTCATTGATTCCCTTGTTATTTATGTCTTATGAAATGTTAAACTCTCTTCCTTGACTCAACATTATGATCTATAATTTGTGTGGTATTGTTTTCAAGTGTTATAATAACATTATCATACACTAACACTCATGTTAGGTTTTAGTGATCACTAATATATTCCTTGTTTAACCTTACTAAGAATATGTTCTCACCATTTATTATGTTTCCTTTCCCATGGTTGTAAACAAAGGTTTTATGTATGATATGTATAAGAAGGGTTCTAGTTATAAAGAACTAAGTGGGATATTATTTAGTTCACTTAAAATCCAATTTTTTATGTTTAAATGTATCTAAATTTACTAGACATATATGATTATAGTGGGGATTGTTAATTTTTTATAATTAATAATCATATGATAAGTTGTAATATTTATGTATGGAAATTATGGTTCACTATAGTTGTTATCATAACATTATTTAGTAGAAATTTGGAAACTAGGATAAGAAAGCTTTAGTAAGAACCCTTAGGACAATCCTATGTATAGGAGAATGTACTTAGTTATTGTAAATAATTAAGTATTGTTTTCCAAGAAAAAAATCTATATTAAGATACTAAAAGTAGAAATGGTTTTGACATAGATTCATATAGGGGTAATAATGCTGAATTTTTTTTAGTACATTTCATCTATCATTTTGGTGCACGGTGAGTGTTCCACTCTAAAAAAGTCATTATTTAATGCCGTTTTACTAAACCGTCTCTAAAAAAATAAATTATTTCATATAGGTTCTTTAAAAATCACCATGAAATATAACATTTTTTAAAAATCTATCCACCCAAAGTGGTAAATTAATTTTTACTTAGATCATTGAGATTTTATTATTAATTGTAAACAGTGTGTGTGGTCTCAAATTTTTTTTTATAAATTATAGTAATGGGGATGTTTGTTCTAGGGATTTAAAAGGAATTTTGGACACTAAAATGGTCTAGTAATTTTATCATGGTTGTGTATTGGTTTTCATATCTAGTCAATTAAATAATTTTTTAATGTAATATTCCCCACCGTCATCAGTTATATTCCGACTCCCTCTATTACGAATTGTTTCTATAATTTTCATATCCATATCATTACTTATAAAATAAAATATTATATTAAAAACCAATTGTATTTACAACAATGGTAATGGAAACAAGAAACCCAAGGGCACTTCAATGTTCTTATATGTCATGGGAGCCTCAATCTCATCATTTTTATTTTTAATCAATACCACTATTCTTATACCAAATCATATATCTCTATGATCATTTAAATATTCCAGTATATACATATTTTTAATAAACAACTCTTCATTTTTTATTCTTTTTATAGCTGTTATTTGATTGTGTGTGATCATTTCGATTAATAAAGATGGACTAGTGATAGCGGGATTATACTAATAATGAGAGAATAATATCTCTAAATGTGACATGTAAGGTGGGTTAATTTGGTGTTTTAGGTAGGAATATTCCCTCAGATGGGGGACTGGGTTCTATAGGGTTTCAGACCATATTTTGAAGGAAATATAGAGTAGTTTTCCTTTGATATAGAATGTGTATTTTAGAATTTTATTGGCTTTTTTACTCTTATTGTATGATATTTTATTATTGGTAATCATCATAATTTTTAAATAAATCTATATTAAATCTTGATTTCAAAAGATCAAAGTAAGTATTTTTGAGTTGAATGATGGATGTGGAAGAAGGAAAGATAAATACCAATCATTTTGATTGATCTAACATTATATTATAGATAATATGGATAAAATATTATCTTTATCAGAAAAATATGTCCTTTTCACTTCTTGGTGTTAATGTAATAAGAATAGACAAGGATGGTTGAATGTTTTTGGATGAGATGGTTTGGGAAGTTGTTAGGATATAATGTGGTACTATTAGGATACTATAACCCCATATCACGGTTCACAATAATGATGTAAAAACCAATAACCAAAAACAGTATAATACATGAGAGGAACACATAAAAAAATCAAGATATAATATAAAATGAAATTTAGTAAAGGTTTGAACAACCATATAATACATAAAACTAACCACCCATTGGGATAATTACACAAATATAAAGAATAAAAAAATCAATGAAAGAAGTCTCTATTATATCTTGAAGACAAACCTCACCTAATCTCATGACACAATCCGATTTATCAATTGGGATCATGAAAAAAATTAATACGACACTCATCCCCAAACCCGTGCCCAAAAAAATATAAGATAGCTAATCAGGTACCAATGTGCAATGGTATCCTATGTATATATATCATTTCAATTTAAGGGTTCAACAACAGTTGAATTCATTTCAATAGGGATCTCTTTTCTTTAAAAGTGATTTTATAAAAAAAGATAGATTTATAAATTGATTTTTTACTTTGTAGTCTAATAAATTATTTTAAAATAACATTAGAAATGTATCTTTAAAATGGATTGGATTATGGATCTCTTTATTAAAGCCCAACTGATAGTTTAAGAAAAATTATTTTATACTATCTAGGATTGATTTTGTTTTTTACATTGAATTTTTAGTAAATATAGGAATCTTTTTAAAAGTACCTGAGTTTTTTCACTCCCATTTATCTTTTTTCCTTAATTTTTAACAATTACATGTCTTAATTATTTTTAATAAAGTCTAGGATCATTGTGATATATATGGATAAAATTTGGATCACATTTATAAGGAACACACATTCGTATGAAAAGGGTTTGGATGATTTTTTAGATTTCAAAATTTTCAATCAATATGTTGATGGGAGAGTAAGATGTCCATCTCTGATATATAAATTTAGAAGATGGCTATTGCGTGATGATGTTTATAAAAACTTTATATTCAAGAAATTATCTTCTCAATTTTTATGTTTTATATGGCATAGTGGATCTGTTATTACAAAAAGTTCGAGCACTAAGGTCAATTGACAGAATGAGCTACCAACTTCAACGATAATTAACAATGAAATGAAATACCATACTAATGATTCATTCAAAGTTGAAATACAACAAAAAAACAAATAAACATGTCAAAAAAACTCGTTGAGGGTTCTAAAAAGAGAAACATGATAAGTGATGTTCTTTGGAAAATAGGAAAATTAGATAAAGATTATAATATTTCATTGGATCACCCTATTGATTTTTGGAGGCTAATGTAAAAGAGGATGTCACTGAGTAGAAAAATGAATTTGTTGCTTTATTTCGTGATTTAAATCAAGACCTATGTAGAGGATGTTTTAAATATTCAAAACATTCTTTTCTTCTAATGTTTTACCATATCAAATGCCTACTTGAAATTACAAATTAGGTGATGTACATGATATTCAAATTTTGGCATGATGCATTTGATATATCTAAGATCCTTGAGTCTTTTTATGATATGAATTTTTTTTTTCAATATTCTTCTGAATTATACCAAAATACATGCTTTTCCAAATGATTGTGTGCTTTATTGGGGAGAGGATTAAATATGACGGGATTGAAAAAAATGTTCTTCTTCTAGATGGAAGTAAATGGGTGAAATTAGAAGTATGAATCACCATAATAATATGATGAAAAAGAACATTAAGGCACCTATAATGGTTTTGAGTTAATTTTTTTAAAGGTAAAAATTAAAAAGACTATTCATTTCACTGAAAATCCCCAAGCACGTGAAGTTTCATTCTATAGATAATAATAATTATTTTTAATGTGAGATCCCTGAGATTCAAAATCATGGAAGAAAATTGATTCACTACATAAAGATTTATCATTTGATCCTAGGAGAGTTTGGATGGGATTGGATGCCAATTAATTCAACCCATTTTAGACTTTGAGAACTTGTTATAGAATTTGGAACATTGTTATGATCCATTACAATATGGCTTTGTGGATTGTATGAAAAAAAATGTATTTTATCATTTTGATGATTATTTTTTGATGAAAAATTTCATGAAATGATATTAATACATAATTGAATACTCTAATTAAATAATTACATGTGTTATGAATCAACAATGTTTATATGTATGATGATATTCTAGAACAATATTCAAAATGAAAGATCCCCTAATGTGGAACATTAGTAACTTCCATGGACATGGGAATTTAATTGGTAGGATTACTTATAAAGGCTTTATTTTCCTATTTGTAAATTTTATTTTGATATTGACTAACTAACTCACATTAAAGAATGGTGATACTTGTGTTATAGAATATTTCTTGATATAGCTCATATATTTCGATTTAAAAAGTCAAAAAATCAATCGTTTTATTCATTGTAGACCACCTCTAATGTTGCTGAAAGGTTATAAAATATTGGAACAACTTGGAAGTTTTTATTTTCCTGGGAAGGTGCATCATTTGAATTATAGTGGGATATGAGTTCAAAGTGAATCATCATGTGAAACTGGAATGAAATTTTTTTAGAAAAAAGGTATATTATTTAAAATTTCATATTGGGAACTGAATTTTTGTAGCATAATATTGATATTATGCATATTAATAATTTTTTTTTAAATTTTCAACTTCACAGTACTTAATGATCATGGAAAATCAAAGGACCATATCAATTCATGGAATGAATTACAAAAAATGAACATAAAGCATGATATTTGGATAGATTAGAATATAAAATATGCTCCATAAAATTTTCAATGATAAATAGGGATAAAGATGCATTGCTCTAAATTTTAAATCATGTGAATATAAATGATGTATATTCAAGTAACATGTCAAGATATGTTGACTAAATGGATCATAGGTTACATTTATTAGAAAGTCATGACTCCAATATTTTGGTATAGGAGTTACTAAAATAATTATTTCATACATTATTACATAAAAAGGTTACTTCTATTTTACTCAAAATTTTCACATTCTCCAGACTACTGTGTGTGAAAAATCTATAACCATTTCAACTAAAAAAATTTAGGAGATATTGGTATTGAAACATTTTAAAATGGTTATGATCTTTCCTCTGTCCTTTTTACTATCATGATGTATTTAACTGTGAATTTGGTGAAGGAAGTTAAATTAGGAGGCCCCACACTGTATCGATGGATTTATCCAATTGAGTTGTACTTTATTTATGTGTTTTTCTTCTTATGTAATCTATTCTTGGCACTAAATTAAATAAAAAATAATGTTTTATTTATTTTATTTCACAAATATATTTTCTATTTGAAATATTATGTGAAAAATAATGCTCCAACTGAAGGATATATTTCTTAAGGATATTTAGAAAAAGAGTTTATTACCATTTGTTATAGATACCCAAAATTATATTTAGACATAATTCAATAAAGTTTCTTGTGTTTATGAAACAACAAATCAATATTATATAAATGAGAAATGAAACATCTTCCTACTATTTAACTTTTATTCAGGAGAATCTCAAATGTTACACTAACAAAAAATGGAATTATTATAGCCACATAGAAATGTGGTACTGAAAATTGAAATTATAGATTCATTTATTGAATATATCAAGATACAAAATAAAAATAAAAATGATAAGCTGAACACAAACTGAGAAAGATATAACCAAAGATGTTAATAAAGAGATTTTAGAATGGTTTACATGATGTATATGTTAATAAATATTTAATTCAATACAGATATTAGGTTCAAACATATATATTTTTTAATATAATAATATTTATTACTTTTTGTAGATCATGAATACTGATACTTGAGCTAAGTTGTTAAAATATTTGAAGTTTCTAAATCCAGGTCCTGTAAAATAGGCTAGAAAGTTCAATGTTAACAATATGATTGGCTATGAATTTCATACAGTCAATCCAAAAGAGGGTCTGAAAACAAAAAATAGTAGTATATATGCATTTTAGGATGTGAGATACCTTGTGAAGTAGACCGATATAATCAAATTAAACTACCACATTCATTTTTAAGTTTTTTATTCCAATGAAATTGGGTCGATATTATCTGGGGTGTTAAAAGATATTCCTTGCAATTTAATTTTATAAAATCCTCTCAATTGATGGATATCGGTAACCAGGAATTACATGATCCATATATCTCAAAATAACATATTAAAATGGTATATTATATAGAAGATGTCACGAATGAAGGGTGGAGTGTAGTTTTTCACATGAAACAAAGTGAATTTTATGATATGGTTGATGAAGTATAATATTTGACCTATGACATTGAATCTCATCAACCGCAAAAAGTTAAAATACTTTTCCATCATGATATTCATAATATTAGTCTTCTAAGGGTGCATGAAGTAGAGAAAGTAATTATAGAGTAGGAAAACAACATTATTTAAGGAAAAATTGATTGTATTTTAATTCATACATTCATTTATCAACAAGTTATTTAATATGTGTATTTATACCTTATCATAGCAATGTATATTTAGTTTTTCAGTACTATTCATATGTTATCATTTCAGATTTTTTTTCTATAATATATTTTTAATATATATGGTATAAAGTCAGTTTTATTAAATTAAATAGTAGGAATTACAAAGAGGAAACATTCTACTATTTCTAGTCAACTCTCAGCCGAGGTTCCCTAAACCACACCGATAGATGATGATCCATCGCTCTCCCTCCCTATAGCTTATGAGAAACCCTTCACCTTCTCCCCTATATTGTCTCTCACATCATCCATTATAAAAGCTTCTAGAACACCATTCATCAGCATCCCTACAACAGTTGAGATTGCTCCTCCCCATTCAGTAAGCTTAGTTGCAAAGGAGAGATTCGTCACTCCTATTTCCTCATGGGGGTGTTGGAGGGTGATTGTTATAGGATAAAATTTTAATTTAAAGAATTTTATTTCAATTTTATTATACTACTTACTATTTTTTCATGAAATATGGAAATAATTATACAATAGAGATATGTATGAACAATTTAGATGTCTGGAATCTGAGGGTATTGAAGGTAGTTGTCCTATTTTACTAAAATGGGTTTTCGATGGATGCTGACACATGATTATTTATCTAGAGGGAGTTTATGTCCAGGTAATTTTAAATTATGGAATATAGGATCATATATAGATGTAATATGGAAAGTTTTTCTCTTTGAATTAATAATTTTATGAATTATATTTGAAGAAGATTTGATCTGTCCCCATTGAAATTGCATCGATGACTGGTAGTGAGTAGGTAAATAAAAAAACATAAAATTCATTTAGTACATAACGTTTTATTAGATTTATCTTTAAATTTAAATATTAAACAATAATTAATTTTCAAAATATTTTTCATATAGGTTTTTTAGTAATATGTGTGGATGGATTTGGAGAGGGTGTCGAGTAGAGTTCCTTGGGATTGAACATGAATTAGTGAATATAAAATTCCAACCAATGTGACTTTTGACATTTTCATTTTCATTTTTAGTTGTTGGGGTGATTTTTAGGGCGGTTTACACTAGATTTCTAGAAATACTTTACATACATAATTTTATTAATGTGGTACATCAAAAACTCATCGATGTGTTATAGTTGGATATCATGATTTATTATAGTTGGATATATGATTTTTTGACTATTTTTGGGATCTAGAAACTATAGTTGTATTTTTTTAATTGATATATAGTATCGGTTTAAAACACCACCACATATGTCAAATTATTATTTATAAGTGGATTAAAATTCCACTATTTAGGGTCAATTTTATGTTAAGTGGCGGGTTTTCTTCCCAAAAAATGACTAATAGATATTGGTGGTTCAATCAACCCCTATTATTTTGTAATTTTTTGAGAAGAAAAACCGATAGTAAAACCTGAAAAACAGCTGCTAATCAAAAATTTTGAGATGGCTTTCAGAATCCATGGATAAATAGATTGAACTGATGTGATTTGACTACTGATTCCAACTTTACTAGTATATTTTAAAATGAATTTTATAACTATATGGTGGCTATTTAAACCACCACCAAACCACACTAAACCGACAGCACATGAAGATTTTTTTGTAGTGTGCTCTTACTCCACTACTGGTTTACCGCTCTTGGGGGATATCATTGGGTTAATTCACACTTTATTTTTGAACCATTATGAATGATTTGAACATATTTTGACTATGGATGACTGGGATAAACCTTTGGTTTCATAGATTGAAAAGTAGGTTTGAATATTTGGATATCTAATGAATTATTTTTTATGATCAATCACTCTGATTAATGATACTTGATGGTCATAATGATTAATGATACTTGATGGTCATAAAAACCATGTTGACATTAGTAAGGAATAAAAGATATGATAGTGACGTTGAGGTGGTAATTGGAAATACCAAATTGATGTATCCGATTTGATCATAGTTATATGAATTCCTTTATATCTTGAAAAGTCTCTAATAATGTTAATTCCTTTCCTCAATGATTATATATTGAATTATCAATGAAAACCATTAATGGTATAATTATCACACCTCAAGTCTATGATTATTCTACGATTGATGTTTTTGGTAATGTGTATATTGAAAATATAATTATTCTCCCTCTAGTAAAATTGATGTTATATTAGTCATAGATTTAATTTCTTTACATAAATCCCACATCATTTTTTGAGGAAGGGAAGTCACACTTGATATTATGAACCATCCAAGGATCATTTATCATCATGATGATAAGTATGAACTTATGATAAAAATATCATCTATCTTATGGGTATTTATTCTGATTAAAAAGGGTTTTTATCTCAGATGGTTGAGGAGGAACTCAACATTAATGATATTTCTATTATGCGGAAGTTTGATGATGTCTTTCTAGAAGAGTTTCATAGTCTTCCACTGAATCATGAAATTGAGTTCGTAGAAGAATGTATACCTAGTGCTACACATATTTCAAATAATCTATATTAAATGACCCCAATTTATTTGAAATAATTAAGGAAGTAACTTAAGGATTATTCGGTCAAGTGAATCACCTTAGGGTTAACATTTTATTCTTGTTAAGCAGAAACATGTATCAAGGTGAATATGAATCGATAATAAAGAACATAACAAGATCACTATCAAGATACAATATACCATAACTTGTATCAATGACTTCTTGGATCAAATACCAAGATATAAATAATTTTATAATATTTACCATCATTCTAGATATAATTAATTGATTATCAAGAGGGAGGATATGCCCAAGATAATGTTCCAAACAAGGTATGTACACTTTGAATATATAGTGTTGCTATTTATCCTCACTAATTCCCCCGCTATCTTCATAGATTTAATGAATAAAATCTTTAGATGATAA
The DNA here is from genome assembly GCA_963277665.1 of Viscum album. Lineage (NCBI taxonomy): Eukaryota > Viridiplantae > Streptophyta > Magnoliopsida > Santalales > Viscaceae > Viscum > Viscum album. Next base: position 375,717,353 of record OY728147.1, read on the forward strand.
ATTGATCATTTTGTGGTAGTCTTTATTAATGACATTCTTATATATACATGTAGATAGGAAGAGAATGAATACCACTTGAGGATTATACTAAAGAACCTAGGGAATGAGGGCTTGTAAGAAAATTTTTTGAAGTGAGAATTTTGGATAAAAATGGATTCATTTTTGGGTCATATAATCTCAAAATAGGGTATATCGGTGGATCCATAAAAGACTGAAGTTATTTAATGTTAAACCAAACCAAACACTATTATTGATATTAGTTGTTTTTATGGTTTGTCTATATATTATCAGTGATCAATAGGGAATGTTTCATGGATATCTAATCCCCTAACCAAGATAACTTAGTAAGGAATAAAGATCATTTTTATATATGAATTTGAGGAAAATTTATAAGAATTGAAGAGAAAGTTAATGATTAAACTAGTAATTACACTAACATATAGAGGAGAAGGGTTTTTTTTCTTTATTGAGCCATCAATTTAGTAGTATAGATTCATTACCTTTTCAAATGATATAGTGATATCTTATGCCTCATGAAAATTGAAGGCTCATGTGAAAAATTACCCAACTCAAGGTTTATATTAAGTTAGGATCATGGTTTCATTAAAGATAGGGAGGAATTATATTTGTGAATAAATATGTGATGTATATACTGACAATAAATTTTAGTGTATATATTCACTCAAAAAGTTTTGAATGTGTGCCAGATAAGATGGTGAGATATGATTAATGATTATGACTTCTCAATAAATTTCCACCCTTGGAATGTAAACAAGGTGGATAATGGTTTGTGTCAAAAATCTATTGATAGAATATATCTAATGAGGATCACAAAAAATGAAACATTTATAGATTTATAAGGGATAGATCATTGTAACTTTAAGGAAGGGGGAAATCACATCTTTATCAAATGAGTGTTCAACCATATAACCATGTGAAGATTAAATAGGCATATAAAGAAGACATGGATCTAGAAAATAAGTTGAGAAATGTTCCTTAGTTTAACCTTTATTATAATGGAATGAAATGGTTTAGGAACTTTTTATATGTTATTTCCATATACAATTTGAAGAAGGTGCTATTAGATGGGGCTCATATTTCATCATTCCCTATTCATCCTAAAAGTAAAAAATGCATATAGAGATATAAAAGAGTGTTTATGGTGTTACATCATGAAGAGATATATTTTTGAGTATGGTTCTTGGTGATTTTTATGTAAATGATTTGGTGTTGAGATAAAAAAAATAAGGGAATGTTTCAACAATTAGCCATACAAAGATGGAAAAGGAAATTTTTTAACATGGACTTTGTCTTCGGAGTCCTGAAAATGTAAAAATTAAATAAGGCTATTTTGGTCATGGTCAATCACTTTATAATTTCAGCACACATAATTTCTATTTGATAATATTTATTTCTGGACCATCTTTGAAAGTTATACATTATGGAAGTGGTAAGTCTTCATAGAGTTACACATTTTATTGTATCTGGTCTGGATCTGTGGCTCAACATGATGTTTTGGAAAAGTATTTAGTAGAATATGGAGATAAAGTTGTGTTTTAGAATGATTCGTCATCCTTGGATATATAGTTAGTCTAATAGGACCATTAAAACCCTTGATTATTTTCTGAGGTTTCTACTATGAATTTTAAAGGTGGTTGGGATCAACACCTTCCTCTTATCAAAGTTCTATTAATACAATTTCTTTCACTCAAGTATTCAGATGGATCCTTATGGATACTTGTATGGAGAGAAGTGTATAACCCCATTGCGATTTGATGATGTTATTGAAGGGAAGATATTGGGACCTAAGATATATGAAGAAATTATAGAGATTGTTAGAGCTATTAAATATCACATCGAGGCGGCTTAGAGTTCACAATAATGTTATACTGAGAATAGTCAGTGATATCTGGAGTCTGATGATGGTGCGAAGGTTTTTGTGTAAATTTATCCATTGAATAAGGTTATGATATTTGGAATGATATTAAATCAACGAGCTTTTTATATTTTCCTTTTTTTTATTATTTATGAATTCAGGATGGTATATTATCATTTGGTGATTCCACTGAACCTCTCTTAAGTTCATGATATATTCCACGTATCTCTTCTAAGGATGTAAATACATGATCCATAAAATGTACTGAAATCAGATGTCCTACTACTAGGGAGTGATATTTCCTATTATGGATAACTAGTATAATTATAGGATCATAGAGATAATGTTCTATGGAACAATCCTACTCACCTAGTTAATGTTCTTTCTAGTAATCAAAAATTCAAGGAATCTACATGGGAACCCAAGTGTGAAATAAAATAGACATATCCTCATTTTCGTGTATTGAAGTTGTATAATATTGAGGGAGAAATTTATTTTATGGTGTAATGACCCAAGATTTGTATGAATGGAAATTCCATTATTACAATTATGTATTAATCACATAAAATCCAATATATAAAAAAACTCTATAAATTAAGAATTAATGAAAAAATAGGTATATCTAGAAGTTAAGGAACCCATATCGATGCAATAATAACTTGACCATTGGAATTGTAATATGAACTTTATAAATAGTATGTTTAACAATTTAATAGTAACATCACCCATGAATGTATAAATAAAATTTAAGTATCTTACCAATGAAAATGTGATATAATCATATACTAGTATATGTCAATAATTATTTTTGAAATTAAATTTTAAGTGTTGATATTTTTTAAAAACATAAATCTTTATTTTAAATTATATAATTAATATAAGGATTTAAAAGAAAATTTATTTTCATTAAATGTATTCATAAATTAATATTTTCTTTGTCTTATGATTATAAAAAATTTTATAAGACCGTGACTAATTATTCAAAGTGTTATTAAATTTGTTAACATTTTAAATTTTTTATTTTTTAAGTAAATGATTATTTTAATTAAAAATTAAATTTCCCATATTTAGAAATTTACTTTAAAAAAATGGAGTTCATTTTAAAATTTTACACATTGAAATTTTTTTAGGTTAATATAAAATAATTGAATTTTTACTGAATAGAAAAATAATGTAATTGACAGTATAAGCTAAATACGTGATTTATTGAGTCATATATGATTTATGGATGACATAAGACAAAATAATTCTTACTATACATCATTATTTATATATATTTAGTGATAATGATAAAATTATTCATATTCTTGAGGTAAAATAATAATCTTTTGTATAAAATAATGAGAAAACAGTCATCTGCCCCTATAAATACAACCCATCATCACCTCTTCTCCTCACACCTATAAAGATTTGATACTTATTGAAATTCTAATAAAATATATTCCCAATACTCTCCACCAAATCTAGGATCTTTATTTATCAATAAAAGAACAAAAATATCCACCTAAGATGTTCTGAAGAAGAAGGATTCAAGAGGTAAAATACTTTTTCTTTTCTTTTAATTTCATTTCATGTTCTTTTAATTTCTTATTATATTCCAAAATTCCCCCATAAAAATGGTAAGATAACTCTAGTAACTTATATATAAATAATTTTCCTCATTTTAATGGAATAAACCATCATCATTTCCTTCCCCTCTCTTTTTGCACTAAAAATTTAAACATCATCTATGATGTGTTAATTTATTGCATTCATGGAAGATGAGTTTTCAATTTTTTTGATAACTTTGAGGATGACCATAAAATGATTATAGTGGATGTAAAATATTAAAAAATTTATTTTAAAATCCAAGTTTTTCTATATATAACATATATATATATATAATACTAAATTATAAAACAAAATAATTTCTTTGATATTGAAAACCACAAAATTAACCTCAACAATTATCATTAACTAATCATATAATTATTCATCTTCATTCCATATAAAAATTATTTTTAAGATATTTTATTAATATATATGTTCATTAATTATATATAATTTTAATTCCAGACAAATATTCTCAATTTAAATTATTTCTTTTACATCTAAATAACTAACCAATCATGAAAACAAAGGAAACAAACACTCCAAAATGATGAAATTATATCTCATAACTCATCAAAGAGGAAAAAATGTACTTAAATTATAATAAATCAAATAAATTAATAAAATGTTGGTAAATAATTAATTAATGGATTAAATTTTTATTATTTGGGAGATTAAGATCAAGTGAAGATAACTTTCAAATAAAAGGAACAAGATTCATTCCAAACCTCCATTTTTTACGTTGGGTTACTCTTTCTCTCTCTTTAACCTAATATAAATCTTAATTTTTTTTGTTAAAATCTTCTAAATTATTTTCATATGTTCCAAAATCATGTATCCATATCATATCATCCATATTTAATGAGGAAATACATGTTTTTAAAATGTTCCCTTCTCAATTCTTCATGAAAAGAAAACCCAATTCAACTGAACTTCCCAATTTATTACCCATGTTCAAGTGATCTAAATAATCTAATTTGAGCAAAAATTATTTTTCTAAAATCACTAATTTCTTCATTATAAAAAATATTAATTAATTTATGGTTTTATACAAATAATTATGCCCTGTCAATTTTAATGAATCTTGAATATTTTCCTTAAACCACACTAAAATGGTTTATTTCTAATGTTTCATAAACATTAATTTTTCATATATTCACTTACAATTGAAATAAATTATCATGATCTATTCCTAATTTCATTTATAAATGTTAATTTATGATTTAAAACCATTCTTTATTTAAAACCATTATGATTATACCTTTTTACTTCATTAGGATACCCAATTATTTTCATGGGTAACCATTATGATTAGGTTTGAATCCTTATGTATGATTATTCATGTGGAAAAAATATTGAAGAAAATTTTAGAATGGTTGCACCAAGATAGTGCTCCAATGAATTATTCAATGTTTAGTCTCATTCTACATCATGTTGGGACATGGAGTGAACCTGATTCATCTATGGTACTTTTTCCACCACATGATATAGTGTAAGATGTTTTCCTTGAATCATGATTATGTATCATTATATATTGTTTACACAATCCTATAATGTTTTTATTATATTTTCCAATTTTAAAAATGTTATGTTTCATTATGTTATTCATGTTTCATGCCTTTTATGTTATCATGTCTTGTATTCTAACCCATGTACTATGTTTATTCCTATTATTATTACATTACTGGTATTTTTAGATTATCCCTTTAGTTCATATATTCCTCACATTATCCTATGAAGATATAAGTGATCAAAGGGAGTTAGGATATCATTATTAATATTATATAAAAAATGTTATTATTTTTGTTTCATGATGTTTAATTAGGTATCAAATCTTCCAAAGATACATGATATTACAATACATGGTAATATTTGATCATAAATTATGCTTAAAATAATTTAATAATATTAATAAAATGCAAGGGTCGCTATAATTTATATTATAGAAATGTCTAGTTATTTTTGGATATTAGTACTATATAACTTTATTAAGAACGATATGGATAACTCAGTCACCATGGATAACCTAGATTGGAACATAGGGTATCACAAGAATGAATATATTTTTTATTTGAAAGTGTTTCCTTTTATGTTCAATGATTTATTTTTATATTTTTTTAGATAAGTATTAAAGACCCCTAAGTGTAAATTATTTTTCTTAGTTAATAGATAGAAATATATGAACCTGTTCTAATAATCAATGTGACATTAAATGTAATGATTACCCTAATGATATGCTAAATATGATGGTAATGACTGCTCAAAAATCATGATTGTACTTCCACAGTTGGATTATGTTATTAATAATAACATGAATTGTGTGGAACACCATCCTTATTCCAAGAATGAGAATGTTATGTTTTAATAATTTATGTGTAAAAGGCCTCTCATGTTTGGTGGAAATTTTGATCTTCTTCTCATAGAATGTTGAATTAAATCTATTGAAAAGATATCATCTACCCTTATATTCATAGATTATGAGAAATTTGTGTTGGTAGTATTTCATTTTGATGGGGAAGCTCATTAGTGTTGGACACTGATAAAGAACAAAAAGTACAAAGGAAAAATTGATTCCATGGAATGAGAAAAATTTAAGAAAATATTTTTCAATATATATTTTCTTATAACCCTTTATCTTAATATGGAAATGGAGTTCCATAGTCTAATGAAAAACGAAGATGAGTTTATCAGGGAATACAAGGTAAACTTCCAAAGGCTTGAAATATACATATCTGGATTTGTTATGAAAACTGAAATTATAGTGGGTCACTTATTTAGTAGTCCAAAGCCAAGTATATGAAAACAACTAGAGATTTGATAATTTGATAGTTATGAGAAGATTGTACTTTTCCCATTAAGGTTGAAATGGAGATCAAGGACTCTCTGTGGTCTCATGGTTCTGAAAAAATAGGAAAATTGAGTTTAATAGGATGGATAAATAGATAATTCCCATGATGGAACGAAGTCCCAACATCCCACATGTCAAAAGTATTGAAATAAGTATCCTTGAAACTACTTAAAGTAAATCAAGAGATGCTTAAAATATGAAATGGAAGAGAATATGTCTAATAACTGCTGAAGAGATATGAATAATCCCACCAATGTGGAATAATAAAGGAAGGTTCAGATCAACATTCAACCTTTAGTGTAGTGTTTCAACTACATGGAACATTTGAATTAAGAGAGTCATTACCCTATTCCACTAGTTTTTGGGGGAAATAAATTACAACCTCCATGACGCAAGGAAGTGCATATGAAATCACTACTTCTCAGGTGGAGCCTGACAATGATGTGGCAATAGGTACTTTGGATATTCATTTATGAATAGTAAATATAATATTTGATTCTTTTTTACACATTCTTTCATATCTAACATGTTTAGTGGAACTGTTAAATCACTACCTCAATATTTGGAGGCCGAGTTTTCTATGAGACTAATAAATGGGGGGAATTATTGCATCCAACTCTTATAACTATTCCCCCGTTAATGTTTGGGGACTAAAACTCCCATAAAATCTTGTCATACTCCATTTGGTAGAGTTTGATGCTATAATGGGCATGGATTGGCTATCTTTAAATAACATCAAAATGCACTACCATGAAAGGTTGATCATTAATCACAAAAAAAAACGAATCCTCCAATTCCATACAAGTATAAAGATGAGGATGGATCTCTATCAGAACCATCATATCAATTTTTGATATTTTTTTCTAATAAGAAATTACATCTAGCTCAAATTTTTGAGACACATGAGAGTACAATGCATGAATACGTACCCATCACGAGGGATTACACTTATGTATTCCCTATATAATTGAATGGTATTCCTAAAATAAAGAGGTTTAGTTCTCAATTGAACATATTCATGGGACACTACCTATATCAAATAAACCATATAGAATGGCCACCATTGATTTTGATAAACTAAAGAATAAGTTGAAGAAGATTCTAGAAAATAGTTTTATATGATAGAGTGCTTCACTATATGGTGAGCTAGTCCACTTCATCAAGAAGATGGCTGTATCAATGCGCATGTTCATTGATTATCATGATATCACCAAAATAACAATAAAGAACATGTATCCCTTTCCATAGATAGACGACTTGTTTGATCAGCAACATGGGGCCATACATTTTATAAAGGTGGACCTTTAGTATGGATATCACCAATTAAAGAGGAGAATGGAAGATATTCCCAAAAAGGCATTTCAAACTAGGTATGTACCATGAGTTTATAATAATTCCATTCAGCCTCATTAATCCAAAAAAATTATGGAATTAATGAATAGGGTCTTTAAAGATTACATCGAAATTTTTTTGGTTGTCTTTATCGATGATATTATGATATAGTCCCAGAAAAAAAACGGAACATGAGTATCATTTTAATACTATGATAAATACTTTGAGAAGGGATAAAATTTATTAAAATTACAATAAATGTTAGTTCTAGGGGAAATAAGTATCATACTTGGGGAATTCAGTCACTAGCAAAGGGATATCAGTGGACCCTTCCAGGAGAAATAAAATCAGAGAGTAGGCCAGGACAACATCTGTAAAGGATATTTTTAGTTTTGTTGGTCTGGCTTTGTATTACTACCGATTTGTGATGAAATTCTCAGGGTTATAAAATCCACTAATCAAGATTACTCAGAAGGGAGTAAAGGTTGTTTGGACTAGTGAATGTGAAGAATGCTTCAAAAAGTTGTAGAAGAGGCTTTATCACTGCACAAATACTCAAAATTTTGAAAATTGGGGAACTCTTTATGGTGTAAAACGATCATTCAATGATGGAATTAGGATTTTTACTCTTGAAAAATGAGAAATGGGTTGCCTATGACTCAATGAAGCTGAAAGTTCATTAGAAAAAATACTCCACACATGAACTAGAGTTAGCCGCCGTGATCTTTGTGTTGAAAATCTCCTGGCATTATCTATTTAGGGAGAAGTGTGAGATATATAATGATCATACGATACTAAAATTTATATTCACATTGAAAGAGGTAAATATATTCTAGTGGATATGGTTATATCTCATCAAGGATTACAATTTCTCAATCCACTATAATCATGGTTAGGCAAATAACGTAGTAGATTCTCTATGTATAAATAATCCTACATATTTATCAAAAATGATGATATGGAACGATATAATCTTATTAGAGTTGTAAATTATGGACATGTGAATTGTTATATAAAAAATCAATACTTTCTCAAATGATTGTTGAAAATTCCCTTATAATAAAAATGAAGGATTCTAAAATAAATTTTGTGGAAATTAAACAAGATGTGGACAATATGTGAAATGATAAATCCTATGAGTATGAAATTGGTGAGGAAGAGTCATAAGATTTGGGACACAAATAATGTGTACCATTGAATCTAGAGATATTGAAAAAGATTATGAAGGATTCACTTTGCTTAACATTCTCTATTCTCCCAGGGATCCCAAAGGCGTATTGAAATCTCAAAGTGAACTATTGGTTGGACAATATGAAAAATGGAGATCGCTAAACATACATTAAAGTTCGTGGAATGTTTCTAAGTGAAGGATGGAACGAAAAAATCCAAAGGTGATAATAAAACCACTACCCATACCAACATGTAAATCGGAAAACATCACCATGGACTTTGTCACTTGACTTCCAGATACATCCATAGGAAACAATGCTATTTGGGTCTTTATTGATCAGCTTACAAATATAGCTCACATTATAACAATTTTACAGGATTTATCACTAAATAAAATTTTAAAAATTTGCATTAAAGAAATTATAAGGATGCATAGAATACCACAATTGATTGTATCTTATTGATATTTTAGATTCACCTTCATGTTCTGGAAATGTCTCTAATACAATCTAAAAATAGAGATAAACTTCAGTACATATTATAATAATAAAACTAATGTCCAATACAAGAATATGATTTAAACACTATAAGACTTGTTGAGTGCATGTTCTATATACTTAAAAGGAGGATGGGACCAACATCTAACAATACTCGAATTATCCTACAACAACAATTTCCACTCATGAATCCAAATGGCCCCTTATGAATCCCTTTATGAGAAAAGGTATAGAACCCTGTCATACTAGGATGTAGTAAATGAACATAAGATGGTAGGGCCTGAAATGGTTAAAGAAGTAGCAGAAAAGGTGAAAACCATTATTCATAATATAAAGATAGCTCAAATTCTATAGAAGAGATATGTAGACAATCATTGATGGGACATAATTTTTAAGGATGGATTCATGGTATTCCTCCACATATCTCCATGGAAGAGGATCACGAGATTTGGGATGAAATGAAAGCTAATTCCCAAGTACATCGATCCCTTATAGATTCTTGTCATGTCATAGTAATGGCATATCGACTAAAAATTCCTCCTACAATGACTGAAGTACATGATGTATTCCAAATATCCCTCTTGGGGAAGTACATACTAGGTCCATCACTTGTATTGAGTTCAGTGGTGGTATAGTAGAAAAATGATCTCTGATACAATGAGCATCTGATAAAGATATTTGATCATAGAGATAAAGTTATGCACAACAGGCTATTCCCCTAGTCAAAGTTCTATGGTGGAACCAAAAGTAAGAAAAGGCCACATGGGAACCCAAGTAAGCGATGAAGAAGATGTATCCACACCAATTTTCAACTAAGAATGGAAAAATAAATTTCAATGGAGAAATTTTAGGATGGGAGATGAATGTAATGACCCAAAATGATTATCATTAGAAATTACCTTCTTATAATTATTCTATAATCACAATAAAGTCATATAAATAACACAAAACAAACTCTATAAATTAAAAATGAATTAAATAGGAGTTATTTATAGAAGTTAAGGAACCCATACCGCTGAAATAACAACTTCACATTTGGAATAGTAATACGACCCATATGAATAGTAAACCAGAAAATAAAATAGTAAACCCATCCACGAAAGTATAAATAAAATTTATATATATCTTATAAATGAAAATATGATATAATCACATCATAGTATAATTTAGTAATTGTTTTAGATATTATTATTTACGTGTTAAATGTTTTATGAAAAATAAATGTTTATATTCAATTACATAATTATTATAATTATTTAAAAGAATATTTATTTTCATTAAATTAATTCATAAATTAATATTTTTTTGTCTTATTATTAAAATATATTATTATGAGACCATGATTAATTTATCAAAGTGTTTATAATTAGTTATGATTTTAAAATTGGTATTTTCCAAGTAAATGATAATTTTATTTAAAAATTAAATTTATAATATTTGGAAAATTAATTTCAATAAATGGATTTCTTTTTTTAATTATATAGGTTGAAAAAGGGTTAGAGTGCATTTTTTTGATTTTTCTATTAAATACTTGAATTTTTAGTGAATAATAAACTATGATAATTTACTATATAATCTAAATACTTGATTTATTGAGTAATAGATGTTGTATGGCTAACTTAAGTCCATAATACATAAATATAATTCATTATCTTAATATATTTGGTGATATATTTGGGTTAATTCCATAATTCATTAATTCAGTTTTGAGGAAAAAAATAAACCAATGAATAAAATAATGAGAAATCACCCCTCTCCTCCCCTATAAATACCACCCCTCATCACCCCTTATCCTCACACCATTCAAGATTTTATTATTATAAAAATTATTCATAAATCTCTTTTAAAGACCTACAAAACATACAAGATTATTTTTTCTCCAGAAAAAACAAAAACCAATTCCTTTAATGAGGTTCTTAAGAAATAGTATTCAGGTGGTAAAATCCTCTTTATATTATTTTAATTTATTTTCAAGTAATTTTATTTTACTATTCTCTATTAACATACCCTCATACAAGTTTTATGATAACTATTGTACCATACATATATTGTAATGTTATCATGCTAATGTAATAATCATCATAATTTGTTTCCCCTATCAATTTTTTACAAAAAATGAAAACATTATCTATGATGTGTTAATTTATCACACTCACGGACGATAAGTTTTCAATTTACATTACCTATTTCAAGGGTTTTATTAAAACAAATACAATGGTTAAAAATATTTTTAAATATATTTTATAACCATATTTTTTTCCGAATTTAACATATGTACATAATATTAAATTATAAAATGAAACAAGTTTGTTTTGATTGAAAACCACCACAATTAACCTAAATGATTATTATTAACTAATTATCTAATGGTTCATCCTTATAACATATAAAAATAGATTTTTAAGATAATTAAAGCTTATTAAAGATAATTAATAATATATAACATTTTTATGGACAAATATTCTCATTTTACAAGATTTTGTATACATGTATACAAGTAGCTGATCATGAAAACCAAGGAAATGAACATTCCCAAATGATGAAATTATATCTTTTAACTCATAAAAATGGTAGTAAATAAACATAATAATTTTATAATAAATAAAATAAATGAATAAAAGTGTCTTAATAATCTAATTAATCGATTTAATTTAATTATTTAGGACCTTAAGAACAAGTGTAGAACACTTTAAGACATAAGGTAAGGGATTCTTTCCGAACACCCAATTTTTCCTTTGGGTTACTCTTTCTCTCTCTTTAAACCAATGTAAATAATATTTATTTTTATGAAATTATTATAAATTATGTGTATATGTTTTAAAATAAGGTATCAAGATCATATAATCTTTCTTATATGGGGGAATATATGTTTTAAAAAGGGTACCTTCTCATTTCATCCTGATAAGCAAACCTGATTCAAGAGAACTTCCTAATTTCTTAACCATTTTCAAGTGATCTCCAATATCTTATTTAAGAAACAATTTTTTTCTTGAAAATAAATCATTTCATTATTATCAACTATGTTGGTTCATTTATGGTTTTATTGAAACAATTATTTATTGTCTATTTTATGAATCTTTAATATTTTTTCTAAACCACAAAAAAATGTTTTATTCCTTAAGTATCTTAAACAATAATTCTAAAAGTATTGAAATTAGTTTGAAATAAATTATTATGATATATTCCTATTTTAATTTATTAATGTTAATTTATGATTTAAAATATTTCATTCATTGACACAATTATGATATTCCCATATGTTTTTCCTTTTGACATGATTATGATATCCAATTCATTCAATGTGTAACCCTTATGATTATGTTTGATTCCCTATCCATGATTCTTAATGTGGAACACATATTTATGAAGCTATTATTATGGGTGTTACTAGATAGCACTCTAATGTATTGGGTAATTTTTAATCTAATGAGACGTTATGTGTGGACATGGATTGAACCCGATTACTTTATGGGACTTTGTCCGACATGTGATATAGTATTGATAGTTATCCGCCACTCATGTTTAGGTCTTGTTATATAATGTTACCACATTCCTGTGATATTATGATTATATTTTTCCATGATATACATGTTATAATTATTTATGCTAAATCATGTTCGATACCTTTTATGTTATCATGTTATGTCTTCTAACCCATGTGTTATGTTTATTCCTATGCCCATTCCCTTAATAAAATTTTTAGATGTCCAATTTTTTTTTCACGTATTCTGGAGGATATCACATGTAGATATATGGTTAAAATGTTTTTAGGATATCATTATCAATATGAAATAAAATATGTTTTTATTTTTGTTTCATGATGTTTTATTATGCACTTAATCTTCCAAAGATACTAGACTTTATGATCCATGGTTGTATTTGATGGAAAATTATGCTTAAAATCATGTAATAATATGTTTAAAAGAAAGGGCCACTATATATGGGGGGTAGAATATAACACCCTAAAATATTAAGAATTTGTGTTCAAATAAAATTAATTTCAGTGACAGTTTGTATTGCACACAACATGTAGCTTAACAGAACCACAATATTCTATTAAAACATGAATATTTAATGTGATACTTATCACCAACAAATTTCTTTAGAGGATATGAATAATACAAAATAAATTATGAAAAGGATGTTTTTTACACATGTATAAAATAAATCCATTTCTTATCAATTGATTAGAAAGGAAAATAAAATGTAAAAGAAATATTTTTCTGATAAATGTTTTTATGGGGACAATGTGTTTTTACATTAATAAACTAAATTACTCAATATTAGTGAATTATTTTATTTACATTTTTAGATTATATATTAAATCAAATTTTTTTATCATTCATCTAATATTTCTTCATGACATGATACTAGAATAAATCTACTGTTATAACTACTAATGTATTATTTCCTAAAAAGCGGTTTCATCACATTTTATGAACTTATTTTAAAATAAAGTTTTTATAATTTTATAAAATTTATATTAAAAAATGAACCCAATTTTTTAAATCAAAATATTAAAATTATCTTACAATGAAATATTTAAAACATTTTGGAAATACTAAAATTTTGATGAATAGTGAAAAATACTGATTGTTATTAAGATTGTCTAATGGTTTAATTTTATTAAAAGCTCCATTTTATTTTAAAAAAGTTTTAAAATTAAAATAAATTAAATTATCTTATAATTAATTCAATTTATATTATTGGATTTAATTTGACGTTGAAATTTGACAAAAAAATGTTTTATATTGAAGAATTTTTTTTATAAAGACTGTTTATCGACGAATTTATAGATTTATTTTTAAATTAAATTCATTCACTTATTTGAATTGAATTTTTTAAAATGGATTAAATATTTTAAATAATTATAATTAATATTAGATAATAATTTCATCATAATGTTTGGTTATAATGAATATAAAAAATAAAAAATATAAATTTTTTCCATTATGGTTAAAACAAGCTGTTTTTTATTAGATTCACTTGTGTTAAAATTAATTTTTCACACACATTGGATTATTATTTGATAAATTTTATTTCATATTTATTATTTTTTGGTACAAAGTATCTAATAAGTTTCATTTTATTTTTATTATTAAATTATAAATTACTAAAGAAAAAACTAGTTACTATGATGAAAACTAAAATAGTTAAAAGTGAGTAAGCTAAGAGGTAAAGTGAATGATTTTTTTTAAAAAATGTTTCTTCTTAATGGGTTTTGTTTATTTAAACCTTATATTCCAAAAAATAAATTATTTATCAATTTTTAAGGATCTTTTTTTGATATTGGATTTCCATTATTGAATAGTTTTGGGTATTTCTAAAAATAAGGCTCCTCCCCAATTATAAAAGGAAACATCATATCCTCTCTTATTCAAAAATTAAAATAATTTTGGTTTTTCTATACCTTTTGAAATAATTTCCTTAATTACCTTAACATGTACTAGAGGCCTTTTTTTAGGAAACACTCCTAGGATATATTTTATTGAAAAAATATGTTGTCCAAATAAAAGGTATCATTCTTAACCAATCCTTTTTGTTTTATTTATTCTTACACCATCATTAAATATTATTGTAACATAATTAAATAATAATAAAATAATATAACATATAATTATGTGTTATTATGTTAATATAATATTTTGTATCCTTGTCTTATTCTATTAATAGGGAAATTAAATTGATGATCGTGTGTATGGTGGACTACCACCTCACGAACCGAGGTAATATTTATCCACCAAAGCCTTTCATAGATGGATATAATGATGGATTTAATTTATATATATATATATATATTATATAAAATAAATAATTATAATTTTTGAATTATAATATCCCATATACCTTTTTACCTTCTAATATGTTGGAAGATGATGACGTTGCTCATGTGTACGTATGGAATACAACCTCTACAAAGCGATGAGATTCATTTTTCATTTATAATCAACATGGATGGTAATAAGGACATATTTTATTGAATATATATGATATTAAAATTATTATATAAATGTTAATAATTATTTTAATTTATTTTATCTCATCCATTGAAAAATGAAAACAACGTTTATGTGTACGTATGACCTACCGTCTCCAAGAATGGTGTAATTCATTTTTATATATCTAGCTTGTACGGATGAATTTAAAGATGTATATAAATAATATATATGTTATTAATATAATAATTATAATTTTCTATATTATGAAACAATGATCAATTTACAAGGACTATAAACTTCCAAACCAAAACATATGTGAAAAAAGTTGTTATAAATCAGATTAATGAATTTAATAGAGGATTGTTAATAAATAGATGATAAAAGGGTTATAATCTACCATATATGGTATTATATACTTGATTATGGTTCTATAATATATATATATATATATCTAATAATACATATAAATTTACAATACTGGAGGTTCAAATAAGTACACAGGAACTCAAACCTGAGGTAAGGGATTTTCCTCTCCTTTTAATTATGAACGACACATGCCATATTCACCACTTGTTTCTTTAATATGGTGTATATAATTCCCATGAATTATTTTTATGATTATTATCATAAATGTTTTTTGGATATTAATATCAAATTGAATTTATTTCATCCACAGGGATTTTGATTTTAAAATATACAAAATTCATAAGGCTTTTATGTAATGATATCATCATTCATAAGGATTATTTATGATTAAGTTTTCGGATAATGAAATCTAACAATGAATCCACAAAAAAAATTATTTTATTATCCTTGATTTATTTTTTATAATACATAATATTCTTTAATTTAAATATATTTAATAACTAAATATACTTGAAAAATATTTTTAAGATAAATTGAATTTATTTTTCTATAAGGTTGAAACTTTTCTCTTAAATATCCATGATTTCTCAAAATATTATAAAGGATGGTTTTACTATTCCACTATGATTTTTTAAAATCAATTTTACTAATTATTGTTTTTTTTAAAATTTTATATAAGTAATATTCTTGTTTTTTTTAAAATGTCACTTTTGACTTTTTAAAAAAATTTGAAATTAATCATTATTTTTAATGTATATGGGATGAGTGAGATTGTTTAATATAATGATCACTAATTGATTTGAATATTACATTATATGTTTCTAAGGTTATTTTAAATAATTGGTTTGTTATTTTTTTTATTTTTTTAAAAGTGTGTTTCAATGTGGAAAAGTGTATTTACTCAGGAACGTTTTCAATGATATTTTAATGCTATTTATATTAATCAATGATAAAAATACTTGATTTTATGTATCCTCTACCTGGGATATGATCCACGGTTAACATACTTATTATTTCTCTAGATGATTTATTATTATAATGAATAGATACCTATCAAATCCATTCATTTTCCATGTGTTATGATATGATGAATTGATGAGATTATTATAAAACAATTTTTTTTCATAGGTTACACCATGATGAAAGGTTTATAAAACCCATTACATTTTCATGGTTTATTATATGATTAATGTTTTACAATCTTGTGGAGAAAATATGTAATATTTTAATTATGTGATGGGTGTTCCCAAAACTATATAGGCCTTTAATGCATTGGTTATTAAGGGATATCTCATGAGATAAACATGAAAAAAGTGGGGACTAAACCTAATTCAGTAAGGGACTATGTACACTATTATAGGCCCAGAGTAAACCTTGACTACTATTATTGTATTTCTATTGAACCGATTCCACTATGATAGTCTTTAAAATAATTTTTTATTATTAATAAAATGATTATCTATTCTTATGTTCATTCCATAAACACATGTATTTTGATTATGTAATTCTCTCATGGTTAATGTTCATTGATTATTTTTTACTTCATGTCTTATAAACTACTAATATTTATTCTATAAATCAATATTATAATCTATGATATACAATGTGTTGTTTTAGAATATTATGCTCATGTTCTTATACCCTTATTATCATGTTATGTTTAATTGATCATTGATATCTCCATTGATTACCCTTATATAGAATATTAACTCACCAATTATTAAGTCACATTTCCAAAGGTTATAAAGAATGTTTTTATACCCGATATGTGTAAGAAGGGATATAGTCAAGAAGAAATATGTGGGAGGTAATGTAGTTTACTTATGAAAAAGTTGGTTAAGTGTCTATGTTTCTAAAGATATTAGAACTATACGATTCTAGAATAAATATTTAATGTTATGTAATGAGTAATACACTAATAAGACTTAATATATATGTATTAAAATTATTTTTCTCTATACATATGACCCATAAATGCTACTATGAATGAAAAACAAAAGAGATAACTGAAACTATGAACCAAGCCTTCCATGTGTGAACCCCTATGATCAGAACAGATCCATCAATGTCTTATCTATTGGAGATAGACCAAAAATAAATTGAAGTTTCAAGATCTTCATCCGTTAATACTAGATATTGAAGATGAACCATATATGGTGGCCTAATCAATGGATAAATAATTTGAACCACCGAAATATTTATTTTAAATTTATTATTTTGTATATTCCACCCTCTATATGAATTTGAAGATCTCTAATACCTTAATCGAAACCAAATCATTGGTTATATATTATAAAAAATCCATAAATTAATAAGTGATGGTGAACCAAATAACAAGAAATCCAAATTAGAAGACCCTTGGTTAAATAATGGAATTTTGGACACAGCTACAGCCCAATATTTTGAACCATCTCAAGAAAAATTCTATTTGAGTCCAGATTCCTACCCACACCAGAAACCCCATTCAATTCCTTATGTGATTATATACATCACTCAATTGTTACTGATCATGAAATTCTACAAGACTATTTTTTACAAGATTTATATATCACTTAAGCATTTATTCATAGAAAATTCTCAAATATGTATAATAAACAATTATGGGAAAAAGATACTCCTAGATGAGTCCATCTCTACCTTTAAATATAATAAGTTGTATCTATCTATGAAAATATTAACTCATATATATTCTGAATGTGAGGAAGAAAATGATTGCTTCTTTAACTCTTATAAATTTGTTTTCCATACCCCCACATTAAAATTATTTGGCATATTCTAATCATAAGATAGGTTCTATATATTTTTCATTCTATATTTTAATTCAATTCACACAATAATTTTTGGATGTGTGTATTGTTCTTTTCTCCCCCCATTCCTTGTGTTTTTCCACTTACATTTCATAATTTTCATCATAATATCTTAAAATCAAATAGTATGGATTAACAACGTGAGGATAATTCTCATGCGTGGTTTACTATTTCATGATTCCTCATTGAAATTTCCGAAGTTTTAATTTAATTGTGATGATATAGTTGGGGTAATTTTGGGATTGGTGAGACAATCATCAATATTACCTAATAATTATCACTATTTCATTCCATTCTCTACTAATTATTAATCAATTATCCTAATTCAATAAATTCTAATGAAATTGAGATATTCATGGAATGAACAATACATGATGTATTTGGGTGTTGTTTGATGGATTATATATTATTTTTTCATCTTCATCAAATTAAACCATAGAAGAAGTATAATTTTTCATGCCAATGAATTTTTATTAGGGAGTAGGATCCAGAAATTTCTGTAGAGGATGTGGATTCATGGATTATATTGAGTGAATTATCAGTTATATGACGTAATAATAAAAAAATAATTAAATTAATTAGTGATCTAACCTAGTATTTACCCTTTACCATCTCAAAATTGGCTACATATTCCAATTTTCACTATTCTTTTGAATTAATTTCAATCAAAATAAAAAACAATCCCCTCATTTTCAATTATTTTAATAATTATAAAAAAATAAAAAAAAATTGTTAGGATAGTGAAACTCACAAATCCTTCTCACTCAGACAAGACTCTGGTCTGACATTAGCCTACATTAAGATTAAATATAAATTCTATTTGATCACGCTCTGTGATAACTACATGTTCAATTTTACCTCACTTAGAGGAGTAGATCTTGTTATTATGGGAGAATGTGATATATAGAATGTTATAAAAGGACTTGAACTCAGCTAATATTTTCCATTATAATTTATTTGGTAGGTATGGTTCTTATAGAAGTCTAGGTGGTGGTTCTAGTTACGTTTCCTCTAGTGGATAACAATTTCTATGATGTTTTAACAAATGACTTCTTGAGACTCCCTCATAAGAGAGAAATTGAATTTTATATTAAGCTCATGTGAAGTGAAAAGCCCATATTGATTCTTCATTATCATATGGATCCATATAAGATGATAGGGATGAAGTTATACTTCAGGGGCCTTGATTTAAAGGGTTTAATTCACTCATGCACCTCTCCTTCGGGTGATCTAATTTCATTTAATTAAAATGTATGCAATAACCTTAGATTGGTCATAGATTATAAAAATTTGAACAAGTATAAGGTGAATAAATCGTATCTGTTATCAAGAATAGAATATTTGTATTATTAATTGAGGAGATCTTGATGGTTCTACAAGATTGACCAATGGCCGGGTTTCCATCTGTTGTGGGACAGTATAGAGGATGTACCAAATATAGGATTTTGGACTATGTATAGGAAATATGAGTACCTTGTAACTCTATTTTTTTGATGAATGCACTATAAGTACTCATGGTTTTGATAAACATGATTTTTCATATCTACATGGTCTCTTTCCTTGGGGTATTCATGGAATATATATTTTATACCTATGAACATGAGATTTGAATACCAAGAACCCATAGATTTTACTGAGTATGCATCAAAGGAATCATATTTATTATAAGAACTCAAAGTTTCTCTGTTTGATTTGGTAAAAGTGTTTCCTTGGGTATGTGATCTTAGAGTCTGAGATCTATGTTAATATAGAGAAATTAGAGGTGGTATTATATTGGCAATGATCCAGGAATGTGTTCAACATTAAAATTTTCCTTGAGATGGATAGTTATTAAAGATAATTTATGCAAGACTTATCCTAATTATAAGTTTTCATGAAAGGGTCGTCTAAGAATGAAGTAATGTTCATGTTGACTAGATAGTGTGAGGTGTAATTTTAGGAGTTGAGGATTTGGTTGAAATATACTTTGATTCAAATTATTTCAGACATTGGGATCATTTATACAATTTATTTTGATGCCTTATAGGTCATACTCCGAGCTATTCTTATGTGGGGAGATCAGGTATTCACTAATGGGTCCCATTATCTATGTCCCCATTAGAATAGCTACCCTACCCACAATTTGGATCTAAATACTGTAGTTCACACAATAATTGTTGGAACTTTTATCTCTTTGGAGAGAGGGTTTTTTATCTACCCAAACTACATGTTCTTACAATATATATTCTCCATAATGGACATCAAACTATGGTAGTAGTCATTTCTCAAGCATGTATGGACCAATAATTTTGAGTTGGTGTATTCCAAAGTAATGGGGGATATCATCATGGACACTCTTAGTAGGAATAGTCAAGACCAGGGTGTAACTAACCACAATATAATGAGTTAGTGTGAATCATGGAAAATATGATTGGGCTAAAATTTAAAGAATATATTTTTTTTAAATTTATTACTAAATTTTTATTGTGTTTTTCATATCTAAAGGGGATTAAAAATAATAAATATAATTTTATTTTTTAATTTATTATTACAAAAATAATAACATAATGGAGATACATATAGATTTTATATATTCATGAGGTTTTAATAACTATTATTAATTGATTAACTATAATATTAATGGATTATTATTATTATTTAATTTTTTATTTTTGAAATGAAAAATATTCAGGATAAAGTGGGTATTGTGGTGTTTCCTTTGGAGGTTTTAAAAAATTAATAAAATTTTAAAGGTGTTGGTGTGGGTGGGGGGGGGGGAGAGGAGTATGAATTGGAAATAGGGGAAAAAAATTTCAAGAGGGGAGGGGGTATAATGGTGATACACAAGGAACAAAATAAAATGGAAAAAATTAAATCTATAAAAGAATACTAGATAAGTGTGAAAATGAAATGGGGGAATGGGGGATTCTTCTCATAGGTGGAAGCTTGCATTGTAGGGGGTATAATTTCTCAACCCCTATCCCACTATCCTCCCCTATCCAATTTCTTCATTATATTTCTTCAATATCTCTTCCAATAATAATCATAATGATGTGCCATTGGTGTAATTTTTGTCAGTGTTTTTGCGTAGAAGGTATGGCTTAAGTTTGTTTTCAATGGAATTATAGTATTTCATTAATATTTAATTAAAATTGAATTTCATGTTTAGTTTTTTTAATATTTTCTTTCTTATCTATGATGGTTCATTTGGTGTCTCATATTAGTTTTAGAATATCACCCAGGTTTGTGGGTTCAACTAATTGAAGTTGGTGGCTCCATATATTTCTTTAAAGATTTTATATATTGGTGGATTTCTGTATTTTTATTATTTATTTTGATGGGAGTATATATTATTAATATTTAATAATATCATTCATGAGGTTTTTTTAAATGATTCTATTGAATATAATTTATATATATTGTTCTCTACATTCTAAACCCCTAAAATATATTTCTATAGAAAATATTGGAAAACAACTATTTTATGAAATTTCAATAATAGATTTTAATGATTTATACTATTTTTATTTTTTAAAATAATTACTTAAGATTTATAATTAATTTTCATCTAATTATAATAATGGTTTCAATTATTTATGACCCATTTGGTCATTTTAAATTCGATTTATTCCAATAATAAAACTCATTTATGTTACTATTTTTTATTTTTATATGATGATTCAGGTTATACTTTTGAAAATTTAATTTCATTATTTTTCTTCAATTTTCATGTTTACTGGTTTTAAATATGTTTTTTTAAAATATTGTTACTTGTTTTCTTGGTTTCAAACCATAAAATCATACTCCATTTTGTTCCATCAGTTTTAAGATTGAATGAGTTTTTTATGAAATGATTATTTATATTAAATATCATAGTTAATTTCTTAATATTTGTAAATAATGGTATTTCTTATTTTAGGGAACGCAGATGTGAGATACGAGTTTATGTGTTCATTTATGTAGGTTAAATATTATTTTGATATATATTGGATGTTAATTCCTCAAATACATTTTACGACCTATGAAGCTTCATGTACCTTTATGGGGAAGATAAAAACTAGTACATGGAATTGATTAAAATATCCCTCAAAAAAATATTATCTGATAATATGTATACATTACTACTATATGGTTTTGGTGCCATAATATGGGTTTTCCTAAACCACTAGTCATTAGTATAGATCTCCAAAGGATCCCCCGAACATAGTTTTTTGTGATTGCTTCAATAATTAAGTGGGTAAAAGGATCCTAGGGTGTTCTTGACCTGATTACACCAGGGTTATTTCCATGATGATGGTTAATATGATTTTTAAATATGGATACATTCATAATACTGATTTTCACTATTGATTTATTTTTTATATTTCTATTAATTTTATTTTATTCTAAATCTTGAAAGTATTATTATTCCATTTAAATTATTTTATTTATTTTCTAATGACGTATCTTAATTCCATAGTAAACTCGATATTTATTTTTTAATGTTAACAATTTTAATAAAAATCATCTTTAAAATACATGATTATATATCACTATGATTCATTTACTCTCATTTTAAAGAATATTTTTGTTCCCTATAGAGTAAAGGGTCATGAGGTATTAACAAAAAAAGTTTTAGTTTTGTTGACTTGAATTAATATATAACTTTCCTAAAGTCTAATGTTTTCCAATTCAATTTTAGTAATAATTGAAAAAATTTTATAATTAAGACATGATGTTTCTCTCAAAAATCTAGGTTACCTTTTAATTGGAAAAAATCCATATTTTAATATTTTTAGTTCAAAATTGAATTTAAGGGTTAATATTTCAAAGGATAAGAATAGTGTGTGGGGAGGATACTAATGTTTATTTTTTATCATTTCTAATTACATTTTGGGTCTAGTAAAAGTTTAAATTGGATACAATAGTTGGTATTAGTATTTATGGTTTGTGTAAGGTGTATTTTCCAAGAAAAAGTGTTATTTTTCTTAAAATATAGAGATGGACCGATTATAGTATTTTATTTTACTTTTTATTTAATTACTATTTCTCTTTTTCCAGGTCAAAATTTTCATTCTAAATTAAAAATGACTATAAATTTTTCTTATTTAAATTTTATCCTTTATTTATATTGATATATTATAGTTATTCTTGTTGGATTTGGTTCATGATGGATGAGTTTTGTTTTTTGTTTACACCCTACTTGGTTTCAATATTTATTAAAAACTATTTAATTTATTTCGTGGTCATCTAACTTATAGAGTGGTCATTCTAGAATTCTTTGGAGAATTCTAGTATTTATTTTATTATCAATTAGAGATGTCATTCTCTCTAATGTTCATTTATTCCCAAGTACTAGTGTCCATCCCATGGGGATCAAGAATACCGTTTAAGACTTACCAAAAGATGGTGTTGGTACCCTGATTAAGGGTATCCTTGGTTGGTTTCTGAATAAAATATTATTAGACCTAGGTTTTTTTATATTGTTTGGGGATTCATGGTAGACCTAATATAGGAATTTCAGAACTCATGAGGTAGGTCACGAGTACGTGCTTGATCACCACCTTTTGTACCAAACAATGAGATTCTAAGGGAGGTAAAGGAAGTTTCATTCTAGTATTAGGTTTGATTCACCATTATTTGTGTTTAATATTCTATATTACAAAGGAGTTTCAAGAGGAACCAATTTTCTATATTTGTAGGGTGCATGGACTATAAACATTACACGCATACCTTGTATTTTGAAATTGTTCCGTTTTACTGTGTTTTCCATATTCAAATTATATATTATTTTCCACAGATATTATGGATGAGTTTTATTGATATTACAAATTTCTATATGATCTAGAGTTTCTTTTCACATGAATTATTTTAAATATAATATGTATTAATATTATTTCCTTGAGATGTTATCTATTAATTATTATGGGTCATAATTTTTAATGTTATGACCATTGGTGTTTTTTTAAATGTTCATTTTCATGGAAATGACTTTTGGAAATTTCAAAAGTGTTTAATGAAATATATAGTGAACTCCATAATATAAGTGGTTTTTTAAATTCATGTTCACTTTTTTATTTAAATTTCTTATAACTAAATAATGATTTTAATGGGAAGACCAAAAATAAAATATGAAATTTGAAATTGGTGTGATTGAAGTGTTCTGAAAAATTAACCATCTTAAATTAAAATTAATTAATTTATAATTATTTACTTGAATGTTTTAAGAAATAATTTTTTTGGAATATTTTTTTCCAAAACGATAACTGATGAATACGTGAAAAAATATCGATTTAATCTTACTTTGGAAGGAAATGGGTTTTTAATTATTAAATTGGATTATATTTTTATTATTAATGATATTGCTTTTGAATTGTTGAGTTAAATACCATATATTATTGTTTTAAAGGATATTTTTTGGATTATTCCATTCCTAGTTTTAAAATGAGTAAACTCTTATATTTTAAATGATATTATTTTAATTTTAAGGACTTATAGTATTCATTTGTGTCGGAAATATTTAATTTTTTAATGATGATTCAAGTTTTTAAGGGTGTTATATTTTATGCGATATGTCATGGTTAATTTTATTTAGTTATTTGAATTGATTTCTTATGATTATATTTTTCTTTATCATTAAGTTTTAACTTATTGTCCATCATTTTAATAGTATTTGGTTTTGGAATAAAGGAAATTATTTTATGGTAGTGTGAACCCCAATTACATTTATGTTTTAATGATATTTTTGTGGTGTTTATTATGGATTTATATGAATTTCAAATTGTCCCTTATTGTAAATTGGTTTCTTTTATTGGTTTTCTATTAGAATTTCTAAGAATGAAATGTTTTTTATTTTTTATAGGTTATAATAAGTTATGTTATTATGGTTTGGTGAAAGTCCATGGAAATGTGATTCATTAAAAATTAAAGATTTTTGTTTATTTTTTTATAATTGATTATTGAGCTTATTTATATTATTAATATTTTTGGGGTGATTAAAAAGAAAAATATGAGTTTTATTTTTTTATTTATGATTAAAAAATGAACATGTAATATATATATATATATATATATAAAGTAATATATATATATATATATTATAAATATTTTAAAAATATTACTAATTAAACAATAATAAAAACAATGCATTATTTTAATTTTTTTTTTGGTCAAAATTTAAAACAATAAGGATAAAGGGGGAATGGGTATGCTCTATTATGAGGTTAGAAAAAATGATATAAATTTGGTGGGGGGGGGATGCATGTGCTGGGTAAGAGAGGAAGGAACAAAATGAATGATAGTGTGTGGGGGAGTGGATCTTCACATGGAATAATACAAAATGAAAAAAAATAAAACCCATAAAAATATAAGTGTGAAAAAATCAGGGTTGGGGTGAGTTCGGTAATAAGTAGATTCAAGTTAGTATAAAAGGGGATAGTTTTCCTTCTTGCCTCTATATCTCCCATATCTATCCCTACTTTCTATAACTTATTCATAATCTATATTCAATATCTATTTGACATTGACTAGAATAACTCATAATTGATCATGTTGGACCCATCTTGATGAGTTGAAGTTACTCCCTATGTCTGATTTAATAAATGTTGTAGTTTTGGTTTCATATTTAATTAAATTTATACCTTATTTTCTATTTTTTAAATATTTTTTTCTCCAATTGAGGGTTCATTAGGATCCACCTTTTATTAGTTTAATAACACTCTTGTTATATTTTTAGTTGATTAAGGAAAACATATACATTAGTTTTCCATTAAATTTTTATACTGTGTGTTTTTACTTGATTTTGATCCGTCATTTCAATCAGAATTCATGTTACCATATTTATTAATAACATTATTTCG
Organism: Viscum album; assembly: GCA_963277665.1. Classification (NCBI taxonomy): domain Eukaryota; kingdom Viridiplantae; phylum Streptophyta; class Magnoliopsida; order Santalales; family Viscaceae; genus Viscum; species Viscum album. The sequence goes on from OY728147.1 coordinate 375,743,595, forward strand.
TTCTAAAACATATATATATTTACTCTCCTTGATATCCATGTGTACCTAGAATATAAACACACGAACTTATCATTTTATAAATGTATGTAAACTATGGGTTTTATGATATTACAATAATATATTTTAATTATTTCACATAATCTCCATTTATAAAATAATAACTTCTGATTTATAATGTTTTTATTTGAATTTCATCTCGTTTTAAAGTGTTCAGGACCTATTTAGTCTGTTTATAGTTAACATATTACATTGGTAAAACTCCTTTATATTATATTTCTTGGATGATTTGGGTTATTCATATAAAAATATAATTTCATGATTTCAAATCATTTTTCTAATTTTATATATTTCAAAGGTATATTTCTTAAATATTTATACATTACATGTTGGTCTCAACCCTTGATGCCATAAACCATTATTATTTCACATGTTTCATGTTGGAATGTGTTTTGTTATGAAATTGTTGTGGATATTGAAATAATGGTTATGTTATTAATGTTGGAAAAGAAATGGCATTCTTATTATAGGGTAACTGGAGGTGAGATATGAGTTTATGTGTTGGTTGATGTGGGTTATAAGTTATGTTTACATATATTGAATGTTGATTTCTCATCTCTAATTCATAACATGGTAAACCCAAAGTACATTGGTAGTAAATACTATGAAATGTACCACTAGAAATTGATTATGTTTTTCCTAGAAAATCATTATACGATATTAACTAAACATTACTATGACATGGATATGGTGCCATCAGATGGATGGCACAACATTGTTATCCATTTATGTGGGTTATAAGTTATGTTTACCTAGGGTGATCTTAACATTAGTTACCTAGTTTTATTACCTTGATTATGATTACTATTATTTTTAATTATTTACAATTCACTCATAACAAATTTCACTCTTTATTCCAGTGTTATATTTCTTTCAAATTATTTTTATGTTAAAACATAAAATTATGATTATTTAATTTAAATGAGACACCTAGAATAGTACTTAAAGATCTAGGGATTAAATCAAAATATTTATATAATAGATTTCATAAAAACTCAAGATACCCAATTTTAACCATATATAATTACAACATAAAAATAAATTAATGAGTCACTTACTTACCAATGATCTTTTTATGTTTAGATAACTAGGGATTTTAGAAAATTATTTACATTGAAAAATAAATATTTTTCCATCCAATAATAAATTTTTCCTATTATACAATGGTTTTATTATTCTATATGAAATATTCAAAGCCACCCAAAAAATTATAGAAATATGATACCCGTATATATATATCATATTTATTAATCTTATTCATCTCTTGGGAAGATGGAAACATTAGAAGGGTGACAAAAAATATTAGTAAGGGTAGCGTTCAATAGAAGATATCATATAGAAACAAAACATAATTATTATGGAAAGGAAATAAGTATTGATAGATCTATATAATCAATAATTTGAGCATGAAATATATCCAGGTATAACATAACAATGTAAAAAATCACATGGATAATAATAACTAATTTTTAGGGATGAAATGTATAATTTCAGACACTTAATCATATAATCATGGCCTCAGTCTAGGACATCATGCATAACATTATGTCCTTATCCATGAAATATAAAATAATGTTAAGGCCATATTTTATACAAATTACATACCTTTAAAGCATTATCTAAGACATTTTATATATGTTCATGGCCTCATAAAATACATGTTACATTGAATAGACTGGAATACAATAAGAAATACCCATTAATTTTTGTCTCATGAGACATTAACTGAAGCATTGTGAGGCTATAAAAGCCCCTAACTCACTTAAACTTGTCCAATTCAGTCATCTTGTAGAATAAATCATCTTTATTTTTTATAAAGCCAATAAATATTCTCATTGAATCAAGTAATAAATAATTTCAATATTTTAGAAGAGCATAATCAACATACATTATTAGTTGATAACCACCTACATAAAACTATCATGTATATGGATTTTAAATATTATACCTAGTAAATAAATGAGCTATATTTCTTAGTAAACACCCAAAATATAATTACTGCAAATTAAGGCCTTTAAAATTTATAGGGTAATGGGTATACAAGAAATTCAATAGAAATGATGTAGAATACATCCATGATAATAAAACACATGCCCATAAAGGAGGAAATCAAATCATCAAAAATTATGGTGTTATAGTAAATTCATGTATTTTGGGAAATAGAAAGGAAAATGGAAGTAAACCTTTTGAAAAATAATTTCCTTTAAATATTTCGTTACTTTGATTAAGAAAGTGAATATAAAAGTCACTTTAAAATTATTTTCATGTGATTTTATGAATAAATTTATATTTCTTTGTAAAATAATTTAAAATAATGGAAACTTTAAAATACACTATGCTTAATTATGAAAATGTGGAGTGGAAGATAAAAAAACATAAATAGAATGAAAATCGTTTTTTAAAATAATTTAATAAAATAATATAACTTTACTTAGAAAATGTAAAAGAATAATGGGGAAAACATTACATTTAATAACCATTAAAAAATGTTAAGGAATCTATAATGTGAATAATGTTCATGATTTTTGGAATATAGTTTATAGAGAAAACATTTAAAAGAGATTATTTTCACAATTTTGAAAATAATGTAAAGAATACCTTATATAGAATATTTTAGGAAGATTAATTTCATTTTTTTGAATAAAAAGTAAAATCACTCCATAATTGAACATTGAAAATAACTAAAGTATAGAAAATAACATTCTTGAAAAAAAATAATGAATATGGACTTTAAAGATAACAATTCCTAATCATTAAAGAGAAATAACACCAAACATTCTTACAAACATTATTTTCGTGTATTTGAGTACCATAGAAAGAAAATGAAAATAAAACTTATAAAACCGTGAGATATCCATAAAAGAATAAAATATATGATTTTAGGAATATAAGAACATACAATTGACTCAATGTAAATTGTAATATAATAATGACATTGAAACATTAACCTTCATGAATTTTATAACACTTGAATCAAAACCTCTTGAATAATAGAATATTAAACGGAAAATTATTTACTATGATTTAATAGTGTGACATGAAATAATATTTCAATGATTAATTATATACACAATACAATGGAAATGGGTGTATAATTAAAAACATGCCCTAAAGAAGGATGTTTGAGGAAAAAAACCATTGCCTCAAATTTCGGCGTGGTCTAATTCATTATAACATCATGTTAAATAAATTTATATTTATTATGAATATATAAAAATACATTATTTACATTTATATTACTATATACCATGAATTTAAAATTCTATTTACCAACATAATAATAAATTTTTGTTAAAATTAATAATTTTTTGTTAACTATTTAGTATTCTTGGCATGTTCTGATTAGGGTATTCTGGTCCTTACACTTTAGTAATTTTTAGTCATATTTAAAATTATTATGAATTTATATAGTATGTTTTTGATATAGATATTTATTAACATGGTCATTTCATGGAACTTATGATGATGATTCACTCAAAAATATAAATAATATGGATTTTTAGAAATTTTGATTCCATAAGAAGTATTTATTGTATTTTTGAACCAAAATATGAATTTAACCATTAAATTCCCTTAATAATGTTATTATTATAATATTTAGACATTAAATACATCTTTTATGACTATACATATAAGTTAGTGATGAAAAATGAAATATGCCATTTGTGGAGATAGTAATCTACATGTACGCACAAGAAACATTTTAATTTTTCAATAGATGTAAAGGTGAAAGATAATGATTATTACATCAACATAAAAATTATTTTTAAAACATAATTATAACTATATTATTATGTAAATATGGTTATAAAACATTTATAGGTGTTTGAATAATATGGAAACAATAATGAGATTAGTAAAGAGGATTACCTCTTCCTTGGGTATCCTCAATTACATTTCTTCTTAAGTAAGCCAAGTTTGGAATTATAGTTTGACCAAAACCTCTAGGTCATGGACAGTGGTATTGTAAATGAAATTATTATATATTTGAAAATATAATGTGCTCTAAGATAGTGGATAAGGGAAAAACATAAGGTCCTCTTATAAGTGTGAGGGGTGAAACTTTTTTAAATACTATTAAATTTTTAAAAATGTAAATTTAATTATTAAGGAAAGTAAAAAAATTTCCAAAATTTTAATATGGGCTAATAAAGGTTATAAATAATCTCATTCAATAAAAATTAAAAACTTTTTATTGATAATTGATGATTTTTTGCTTAGTTTAACATCTTCTTTAACCCTATTAACGTTTACCATGAAAAAAAATCTTACTATAGTGACATTATTTTATGAAAAAAATTAAATGAATCTTATTAAATAATTTAAACATTATGATTCCCAAAATTGAAACTATTTTACAAGATTACATTTCTATAGGTGTAATTCTTTTTATTATAAATATGTTAAATGTATTGAAAAAATAGTTTTTATAAAAAATTACATTTTATGAATAAAAATTATTTTGTGTGAAAACAATGGGCATTATAACACCCTAAGCTTCTATGGTACATCTCTCTTTGAATAACTCAATAGCTTGCGTTGTACGCAACTTCGAGTTATAAAACACCACAACTAATCAAACTAGCTGTTATGAAAATTAATACCCACCTTTTGAGATTTTATAAATTTTGTTTTCAATATGGACTTTATTTTTAGATTTTGAATGTCAAGATTAGCTTAGGGTGAATTCTTGATTTTTTTTTCTGAAAACATTCAATTTGTGATGAATAGTGAAAAACACTATGTTATTGTTTAAAACCAGATTTTATTTTGACTAATTAGTAATTTTATTTAAATTTATTTTAGGACAAAATTGATACATAATACCTATATATGTTGAATTTAATTCATTGAAGTGACTTTATAATAAGATTAGATATATAAATATTTATTGAACTTTTAGTGTCTTTTAGCCACCTTCTAGGAACATTTACAAATTTGCCTAAAACATAATTTTACCACTTCTACAAATTGAATTTCAAAACTCTAAGAGACACAGTTGACATCAGTATGTAAAATCTGGTTCAATAAGATGAAAATAATTTTTTGTGAATAGTATCTTTTGAATTTTATTTACCCCGGTTAAAAGTAAATAGAGACATTAAAGGTAAAAATGATATTATAATTACCCTAAAACATGTCCTAATTCTATTGGAGAAGTGTTTTTTGACCAAAGTAAACCTTAGGAAAAAAATATGATCATTTTGGTCCAATTTGTTTAGATTACAACATTTATTATTATTTTATATAAAGAAGAGTTAAAAGTGTTAAATTCAAAGTTTAATAACTAAACCATTTTTAATATAGGGTTATACATAAGAAAAATTTGAAAATAAATATTCATTATAATGATAAAAATATTTCATAAATAATGTTTTTTTTATATAATTTTTAGAAATTATATATTTAAATTTATTTATGACAAAATAATGATGCAATAATTACCTTATTAAAGAAAGATTGAAATAATTAATATTATAAATATAAAAATAAATGTAAATTGAGACTTATGATGAATTAATCTAATCCTATAGGTTTATATGACATGTTAGTGTTGATTAAAGAATTTTTTTTGAAGTGATAATGTTTTTATGGCTTTCAAAAAACAAAATACCAAATAGTGTCAAAATTGACAAAAATGAGTTTTTAAAACAAATACCACATTATTAATTGATATAATATTGTAAAAAATTAAATTTTCGGCCAAAGGACTTATTTAAAGTTATATATATCAATAATTAACCACTTGGGATTCTTTTTACATTTTATAATAATTTTATTAACCATTTATTATAATAATACCAGAATACATGGTAAAAGATAAACTATATAACTAAGAGTTAAATCTAAAAGATGAGGTTAATATGGTGACCTCAACCTATATAAAAAATATTTCATGAGTGTTTTTCAACCCAAAACCACTTTATATTCTAAATAATTCCCTTTTAATCCATTATAAATTGAATATTATTTAATAATAAAAAAACATTTCATGATTTTCCTAAAGTGACCCCCACCTCTCTTATAAAAGGGCACTTCCCCTTCTCCCAAAATCACACCTCCAAAGCCATTTGTCTCATAAAACCACACTCAAATATCCTCTAAACTACTATCACTTATACCTAGAGGCCTTACATTGATTATAATCTAACATAAGGAGCCCTTTTGATCAAATCAAACGGAAGCACCCGAAGAAGAGGTAATAATTTCATCACCCCTTTTAATGTTCTTTTCTTCTTCCACTTCCTCATTCTTTGTTGTTTCCATAACAAAATAATAACCTCAGTACCTTTTATATAATGTGATGTTTTTATAAATATGATACTACCATATTCATTATCTTATCCAGCCTATAAATGACAGTCACCATACATGCGTACGTACAACTTAATGTCTCCACTTCGTGGTGCAGTTTGTCATTCAACACATCATTATTTGGATGGGTATAATAATGATTATAATTGAGAAAATAATAAATATAACATGTAAATGTTTCTATATATATTATATACCATCCAATTACATACTATTTCACCATCAATAGAATGATATTTTTTCTCGTATGTACGTAAGGATTACCGTCTCCACAAACGTGATCAGATTCATTCTCCAACATAATAATTCAAGAATAATTTCCATTTTATGATTAAAAATAATGTTTAAGTACTTAATATCATTATGGATATGAATCTAATGCATCCTTTATAAAACCAACATGGCTTATGTAACCAATCATATAAAGGAAAATGAATCAATTAACACCTGAAACAATTATACTAATATAATATTATTAACAAAGAAATATTATAAGATCATATATAAGATCATATTTATGTATATGGTTCTTGTATAATATAGGAAAAATTATTTAACCATTATACTATAGGTTAAACTACCATCGACTAAGTAAATGTACAACGTAAGGGTTAATTCTACAATCTCTTCATTATCTGAGGTTGTTTATACGTGAGTATCTATTGGGTCCTCTTTATCATCCACATATGTATTTCATAAAAATGTATTTCAAAACATTTTTAATATTTACTTGACTATAGGTTAAAGTCATTTATACCATTCTTTTACTTTTTATGAAATTTTATTAACGGAATCTTTCATTTGTTTTCCAAACAAGTTCCTTTACGACCATTTCGACAAAATTAAAGAAAAATTGTTTTTTAACTTCTATAGTAGGTGTGGCTATTTTCCACCATTATAACACATTCTAAGCTTCCATCACAAGATTATAATAATATTTTCAAAATAAATTTTTTATTTTATAATTATTTTACTTTTAAATGATTTCAATATAAAAAGAAATATTTCTCTCAAATAAATTTGATTTCATCTATGTCAAAATCCTTTGATGGATTTTACACTTCATTGAAGTTTATTTAATATGATACAGTATTCTATATTGTTTTAAATGTTTTGTGATATGGTTGACTATGGATGTGTTATTTTTATATCATTCATGGTTCATGGTTAAAGTATTAACATTTTGAATGCTAGTTTTAATACAAATGCTTATGTTATGTTTCAACCTTTTCATATAAGGAATGGATTCGAGTTAGTAAGTGACTGGTGGATCCCACTATAGCTCTTTGATGCATTGGCAGGTCTCATGAGACAAATAGGTGTCTTGAAACATGGCACTAAAAAAAATTATTTTTAGTCTAGGCATGATGCATTGACTATGTGGTGATGATGTCCGACATTATGAATTCCATTATTATGAAATTGGATATTGATATTAAATGTCATTATTCAACTAGTAAAATATACATGTGAATAAGAAAATGACATTATTTGATTTATATTTTCCATATTATATCGATGTTTAAGTTTAATAGGCTTGTGTTTTAGTCAAATACATTGCCCTAAATATTTATGTTTATTTAGGAAAGTTTATGCTATATTATTATCCTTATTGAGAACCTGAGCTCACCCATTTATATGTTTAAATTTCCCAGGATGCGAAGAAGTATATTATGACTGACTTGTAGGGATAGTATAAGGGAGATAAATGTGTTAAAAGGAGACACAATGTTGTTGTTTTTCATTTCATAATGTAATGTAAAACTTATGTTTGTATCTAACAATTCCAAGGATACTAAACTCATCGGTCTTTCGGGATTTGATCCCGTGTGATCATGAAAATGTTATGTAATAATGAACCGAATTTGGGTAACTAGGGTTGGGGAATTACAATTGGAATCAGATGAAGTTTAGTACAAACCATAAAACCTATACTTAGAAAAATAACTCTGATTAGAAAACATTACCCTAAGATAGACTTTGAGGATTAGTATAGAAAAACTTCCTAGAATTTTGTTAATGTAGGTATTTTTTGTATTTTACAAGATATACATACTTGTTTGGATATGAGTAGGTAGATTCATCTCTGTCACAGATGTACCTAGGAGTCAAAACTCTGAAAAGTAGTTTTGGGTTTGACCTGGGATATCCTGGTACACAAAACATGCCTTGCTGCACTTTTGGTTATGACACTCCCTGTAACGCCCCAACCCCAGTTACCTAGAGTCAGTGCATTATTACATAACATTAGTATGATCACATGGACATCATGTCTCTAAATACTGACAAATTTAGTATTATTGGAAACAAGATTCACACATAAGTCAACTATACATCTTGAAAAGAAATACAACACTAATTAATTCCATTAGAAACATCCAAACATCCTAGAATATGCCTGAAAGTCACTCATAACTATGTTCTTCATATTAGGGTAAAATAAAACATAAGAAAGGGGTAAGCGCAAATTCTCAGTAAGAGTAAGCAATACAGTGTAAGATAACATAAATTCTAAGCATGGTGAATAATTGGAAACACATGCCTTTACAAATAATAAAAATGAAAACTTTTATGGTAGGAATGTGAGCTGAGTAAATAATGACATAATAAAACATAATCACAGGAATTCTAATAGTCGAATTACCACATGAACCATTAATATTATTTTCAAAATGAGGGAATGTATAATGCCGAACATTCTGAAACATTTTGTTAAGGCCTCAGCCAAGACATCTAAAAATGATTAAAGCCTCAACCAAACCATATATCAAATTGGGAAAGGCCTTGACCAATTCCACATATAGTTGTCTCATGAGACCTACTGATTCATCGAGGAGCTATATCGAGCTCCACCCATTAATTACTAAGTCCAATACATTCCTTATATGAAAACGATGAAATATAACATAAACATTCGTATTAAAACTAGCATACAAAATGTCAATACTTTAACCATATACCATGAATGGTTTAACAAATACACAATAAAACATATCACAAAACCATAAATAAAATATAGAAGATTTGTATCGTAATGAATTGACTTCAAACAAGTATAAAATCTATCAAAGGATATTAACATAGATGAAATCAAAACTATTTGAGAGAAATATCTGTTTCTATTTTTGAAATCATTTAATGTTTCATAATTATAAAAGAAAACAATTATTTTTAAAATATCATTATAAGCTTATAAGGAAATAATTGACGATGTTTTAATGGTGTATAATAATAGCACCCACCATATAAGTTAGAAAAAACATTCTTACCTTAATTTTGACGAAAATATCTTAAAGTACCTTGCATAGAAAATGAATGAAAGATTACATTCAAAACATAGAAGTTCAAATAAGGGTACAAATATATTTAAACCATTTTCTATTAAATAGTAAAAAAGTTTTCAAATACATTTTTATGAAACATGGATGGGGACGATAAAGATGTCCTAGTAGAAACTTATGTAAAAACAACCTCGGATAATAAAGAGATTGTAGAATTAACCCTAAACTTGTATTTTTCCTGGAGGAGGGTAGGTTAACCTCATGTATAATGGTGAAATAATGGTTATTAAATTATAAAATAACCATATACATTAATATGATATCATGTATGATCTTTTAATATTGCTTTGTTAATAATATTTTAGTATTATCGTCATTTTGAGTGTTTAACTGATTCGTTTTCATTTATATGCTTTGTTACGTAAGTAATGTTTGTTATGAATAGGATTTATCTTATTAATATTAAGAATGATATCATGTCTTCAAACATTATTTTTAATTATCAAATGAAAATTAGTCTTGAATGGATACAACGGGGAATGAATCTTATCGCGTTTGTGGAGACGGTAATCTGTACGTACGCACGAGTGACAATATCATTCTTTTGATATTAAAATCAAATATAATTGTATTTTTTATCATATATACAGAATAATTATCATATTATATTTATTATTTACATCATTTATACTCATTATTATACCCATCCAAATGATAAAGTGTTTGAATAACAAACTACACCACGATGTGGAGACGATAATCCGTATATACACACGTATGGTGACATTGTCATTTATAGGATGGATAGAATAATTAATATGGCTGTAACATCTTTATAATAACATCAAATTATATAAAGGATAGTGGATTTATTATTTTGGAATGGAAACAACAAATAATGAGGAAGTGGTAGAAGAAAAAAACTTGAAAGAGGTGATGACATATTTACCTCTTCTTCGGGTTCTTACTTTTGATTTGATCAAAAGGGCTCCTTAGGATGAATTTTTGACTAAATTAATGCCTATGGTATGAATTTAGGAGAGTTTTATGGATATTTGGGTAGGTTTTGGCTGAAAAAAGGCTTTGAAGGTGTGAATTTGAGAGAAGGGGATGTTTCCTTTTATAAGAGGAGTGAGGGGCACCTTAGGAAAATATTGAAATATTATTTTATAATAAAATCATATTAGGGTATTAATTGCTCCAAAATGAATTATTTAATGGATAAGGTGGATATGGGTAGAAAACATCTCAACCAATAGGGTTTAGATAGGTTTGGGTCACTATATTAACCTTATCTTTTAGATTTAACTCTTAGTTAAATAGTTTGACATTTACCATGTATCTTTGTATTTTTATATTATAGGGTTAATAATCTTATTATAAAATTTCAAGGGAACCCCAAGTGGTTCATTAATGATACAACTATCATTATATAATTCTCTTGTTCGAACCTTAGATTTTTAGGATTTTTATATCAACCAATAATATTGTATTTGTTTTAAAAAAACTCATTTATGTCAATTTTGAAATTATTTAATAATTGATTTTTGTTAAAGTCCAAACAACTTTATTACTTCAAACTAAATACATTTAATCAACCCTAATATGTCTTATGAACCTCTAAAATTATATTAATTCATGAAAAGTATCAAATTAGATTTATTTGGATATTTATAATATCAATTATTTTAATCTTTCATTAACATGTTAATTACTGCATCATCATTGTGTCATAAATAAATATAAATATTTAATGTCTAAATTTTTTAAATAAAATACCACTATTTAGGAAGTATTTATATATTTTTAATGAATCGTTATAGTCTAATTTATATTGTGTGTAACCCTATATTAAAAATGGTTTATTTATTAAACATTGAATTTAACTCTTTTAACTCTTCTTTAAATAAAATAATAATAAATATCCAAATCTAATTCAAGTGGAACAAAGTGGTTCATATATTATTAATAAGGTTGTTTTTGGTCTAATTATACTTATCAAATTGAATTTGTATTTGTGTTAGGGTCATAACAATACCATTTTTACCATTAATTACCCTATTTACTTTTAACCATGGTAAATAAAAGGAAAAAGTTACTATTCACCAAAAATTATTTTTATCTTCTTGAACCACATTTTACTTACTGATATCAACTGTGTCTCTCATATTTTTGAAATTAAACTCACAGAAGTGGTAAAATTATGTTCTATACAAATTTGGAAATTCCCCTAGGAGGTGGGTAAAAGACGATAAAATGTTCAATAAAATTTTATATATCAAAACTCATTATAAAATGACTCTAATGAATTACATTGAACATATATAGATATTAAATATTTATTTTGACCTAAAATAAATTTAAATAAATTAAATAATTTTTTAAATAAAATGTCGGTTTTAATTAATAACTCAGTGTTTTTCACTATTCATAAAAAATTTAATGTTTTCAGAAAAATACCAAAAATTCACCCTAAGCTAATTTTGATATTCTAAATCCAAATATGAAGTCTATTTTGAAATAAAAAATTTATAAAAATTCAAAAATTGTGTATTACTATTCATAACGGCTAGTTTGATTGGTCGCCGTGTGTTAGAATCTCAAAGTTGTGTATAATGCAATCTATTGCATTATTCGAAGGGAAATGTAACATTGAAGATTGGGGTGTTACATTATTCCCTCCATAAAATAATTTCATCCTCGAAAATTCTTGAATATTAGTGCATAAAAGGATTTGTATGGTTCTTCATCATAAGTTCCTCAGGTTCCCACATGGCCTCTTCCATCTTATGGTTTCTCTATAGAAAATTTACCAGATGAGTCGTCTTGTTTCTCAGCACTTATTCTCTGGTATCAAGAATTTTGAAAGGTTATTCATAATAAGACAGATCATGTTCTAGTTCAATTTCCACATAGGTGATTACATGTGTTAGGTGAGGCATGTATTTTCTCAATAGTGATACGTGTAACACATCATGAACATTGGAGAGACTTGGTGGAATTGCCAACCGGTAAGCTACATCCCCAATTATTTATAGAATTTCGAAAGGTCTGATGTACTAGGGACTTATTTTACCCTTCTTACAGAATCATATAACTCCCTTCCATGGAGATACCTTTATGATTGAAAATTAAATTTTTTATTATTCAAACACTTTTGAGGAAAACGTGAGAAACCAGACTTCACGACATAAACAACATATCACCATGGAACAAAAGTTTTAAGCTAAACAACACCACGCCATCACAGAAAAACCCCAACCCAGCATCAAAGACGATAAAAAATCTTCCTCCTGGTCCTCGCTGCCGGAAAGCTGTCCCGTGCATGAATGCACATGCCTGGTACCGATGGCAAAGCCATACCCTCTCAAACATTCAAATCCGAGGCGAAAACCAGGAGAAACCCGTTGCTCAAAACCCCATCTGGAACAAACCCTTGTGAGACAGATGCATCAACCCAAAACCTCGAACCAACAAATACCCAAAATTTCACAATGCCAAAATTCCATTTCACTAATTCAACACATTCATCCAGCCACTGCACCATTTCCAAGCATTCAACAAAATGTCAAAAACACCAACATGGACCTACGATGATTTTCCCACCTCAAAAGAACAACCATGGATCCAAATTGTTGTAGGCCAAACATCCCACAACAATTCTAGGTCCTGCTATCCTCTATCACCCCACAGAACAACTCAACAGACAAGAATTTCAAGACCCAAACCATTCGAAATCGACCACGAGCGGCAAATCCAGAGATAGCAGCCAACCCAAAAGTCAGAATCAATCGCGAGCAACAATTCCACAGCAGAACCCGATCCAAAAGGCATAGCATTCCAACCAAAGTGACCAACCAAATCCTTACCCCACAACCGAAATAAACCAAAAAATACAGAAACCCCACCAAAGAGACACATCCCAAATCAAACGAAGGCACAGAATAAGAACCAAGAAGCGATACCAAATCATCAGCAACCCGAGCACCATAGAACACCGGAAAATGACCCCATCACAAACCAGATCCCATGTCCCGTCGCCGCCATCCAAAACATCCTCGGAGACCACAACCGACTACCTAACGAACCCACAGCGGACGATGTTGCAACCCTCAGTCGCGAAAACAAGAACTCGGCCATGGAACCAGCATCGTGCTGCTAGGAGAAGCCCTATCCGAAAGATGGAGTTAGGCGGGAGCAGGCCAACACCGAAGAGAAAGGTCGTGCCGGCCGAGTCGAAGAGGTCGCCGACGCCTCTGCGGAAGAGAAACCGCAGCCGCAGTCACGCCAAGGGAACGTTGAGGAAGATAGCCGAGCCCAACCGAGGCATTTGGAGGCGGCGGCGGAGCAAAACCCCAGCGGCAGCGGAGATAGCTTTATGAAAACATGATCTCCTACCTAAAATTCCAAATCCTACCTTTGGTTATTGGCATATCTCTTCTACATACTTTGTTCTATTTTGATGTGGGTTTGGATAACCATCACCTTTTCCATAATTTCCTCAACATGTTATGGGACTATGAGTCTTCTTTCACTAACATCATCCCAACAAGTTTGTGCGTGACATCTCTTTCCATATAACGCTTCATATGGTTTCATCTAAATACTTGAATGGAAACTGTTGTTATAGTAAAATTCTAACAGTGGTAAATATTGTTCCCACATACCTTGAAAGTCAAGTGAGAAAGATCTCAACAAGTCTTCTAATGTTTTAATAGTCTGTTCAGATTGTCCATCAGTTTTAGGGTGGTAGTCAGTGCTCAAATGAAGTTTAGTATCCAGGGATTTCTGAAAACTTTTCCATAATCATGATATAAAATGGGGTCACGATCAGAAATAATTTATAGGGGTACACCAAGGAATCTTAAAACTTCATTAATATATATTCTTGTTAAACATTCAAGTGGTAAATCTTCTCTTATAACAAGAAAATGTGTTGACTTTGTAAGACGACCAACAAGGACCCATATTGCATCATTCCTTCTAGGTGTTTTTGGTATCACCATAACAAATTCCATCGTAACATTATCCCATTTCCACTCTAGTATAGGAAGAGGTTTCATGACTCCTCTAGGATGTTACATTCCAGATTTCACTTGTTGAAAAACCATACATCTTGACAATAAATTAGAAATCTCCCACTTTATAATGTCCCACCAAAAAAGATCCTTAAAATTTTCTATACATCTTAGTGCTACCAGGCTGTATAGAGAAATTGGGGCTATGAGCATCATCTAACAATTCCCTTTTCAGATCAGGTATATTGGGAACACAAAGTCTCTTCCCAAATTTCAAAATCCCTTCTTCAAATATGAAGTCATCAATCTACCATCATTCACAACTATAATGTTCTTTTGAAACTCATCATTATCGGTTTGAGAACTCTTTATCCTTTCTAGTAAAGATGGTTTGGAAACCATTTGAAAAATAATTGATGGTTCACCTTCTATGGTTATTCCAATTTCCATCTTTACTAGATCCATGTATATAGGATCTTTCTCAACTCTCATCTTGTTTAAAACTCCAAGATCCGTTCTACTCAAATCATCTTCCACCTAATTTTCCTTCCCTGGGTGGTAGTGTATAGTTAAATCCTAATCCTTGAGTAGTTCAAGCCATCGCCTTTGCCTCATGTTGAGTTCTTTTTATGAGAAAATATACTTCAACTCTTGTGATCAGTATAAATCTCACCTTTTTCACCATATAGATAGTGTCTCTATATCATCAAAGCAATGATTATAGCTGCTAACTCAATATCATGAGTAGGATAGTTTTTTCATGAATTTTTAGCTATCATGATGCATAGGAAATAACTATATAATTCTACATAAGGACACAACCAAGTCCTTTCTTTGAGGCATTACTATAAATAACAAACCCATCATTCACTGACGATAGAGTCAATATAAGAGCATTGAATAATATTCCCTTCAGTTCTTTAAAACATTCTTCACACTCTTTTTTCCAAACAAATTTAACCCCTTTAAGTTTGATCTTGGTTATTGGGTTAGCCAATCAGACAAAATTCTTGAAAAACGTCGATAATAACCTGCTAAACCAATAAACATGTGTACCTCAATTATACTTGTCGGTGTTGGATATTCATGGATTGGCTTTATCTTAGAAGGGTCAACAAAGACTCCATTATTAGAGACAATATGGATAAAAGAAGAAATCTCTTGATTCAGAAATTCACACATGCTAAACATTACATATAATTCATTTCTTCTATGGGTTTTCAGAATGGTGTGCAAGTGATTTTCATGATCTTCATAGCTTTTTGAGTATACCAAGATATCATAAATAAATACCACTACAATGTCATCAAGATATTCCTTTAAAACTCAATTCATCAGATCCATCAAAATAGAAGGCGTATTAGTCAACCGAAAAGGAATTACTATAAACTCATAATACCCAAACCTGGTTCGAAATGCTATTTTCAGAATGTATTCCTTCTTCACACACAATTGATGATATCCAGATCTAAGTTCAATCTTTTAAAAATATTGAGCACCATGAAGTTGGTCGAATAAATCATCAATGAGAGGTAGGGGATACTTGTTCTTTATTGTTATAGAATTGATCTCCCTATAGTCAATCCACAATCTCATAGATCCATCTTTTTTCTTAACAAAAATAACAGGGGCCCCCCATAGAGAAACACTAGGGTGAATAAATCCCTTATTATTCAATTTTTCGAGTTGTTTCTTTAGTTCCACTAATTTCACAGTGTCCATTCTCTTAGGGTTCTTTCATATGGGCCTTGAACCAGGAATTAAATCGATGGAAAACTCAATTTCTTATTCTAGAGGATGTCTAGGTAAATCTGCTAGAAACACATCCACATATTCTTGCACAATAGGTAAATCCTCTATTTGAACATTCCTTACCTCAACCACAGTTATTTCATTCTCTGCCACCCCAATAATTGAATTTAGTTGAGCTACATGGGGTGGATTTAGATAAGAATAAGTTGTTGACATTTCTTCCCTAAAGATAAGGTACTCTTTATCATCTAAGAAAATTGTTACCTACTTCTTCTTACAATAACTTTTCACATCATGGTCCTAAATACAATCCATTTCGAGGATTATATAAAATTCAATAAAGGGTATAAAAAAGAGATTAGTAGATAAATAACATATATATGACCTATGGGAACTGATTAACAAAACTTTGTTGCCGTGATACTTCTGTTAAGAGTTTTGACTAACAACACCCTTGTTAAATGAAATTGGAAATATCTAATTTTCTTTTCAAATTTGGAAGATATGAAACAATGCCATGATTAATAATAAAATAAATCATTGGATAAACATGAGGAAACCATTAAATTACCTTCAACGACATCTTTCAGAGCTTCAACCTCAGTAGTAGTGATAGAATAATCTTGGCCTTGATCCCTTGGCCTTTTCAAAGGTAAGTTTCCATGACACTTAAGAAATTCATTTGCATAATGTCCCATCTACCTAAAATTGTAGCATAGAACATTGGTAGTGTCATTCATTCCATTACAATCACTAGCAAGATAGAATTTCTGTCAACATTTGTAGAATATTCTTTTTTATTTTAGACAGGCACTTGGGTGCTTCCTTCCATTATTATCACAGGGTGGAAATTCAATTCTTCCCTTCTTCCTAGTTTCCTTATTTCCTTTCCCAGAGTGTTCAACGGATCTCTTCTTCTCTTTATTTTCTTCAAAGTCGTAAGACTTAGAGAATTCCTTTTCTATATTGATAGTACATGAGACAATCTCTTTGTACGATGAGAAGGATTGTGATACCAATGGTCGATGGAGAAATGGTTTTAACCCTTAAATGAAATGGTCAATATTACATCTTGGATTATGTATATAATCTACAACATGCCTTGATAATCTTGTAAAGTTAGACTCATACATTGAAACATTATCATCCTCCTTTTCCCTCAGACTCAGAAATTGCCTTTCCATATCCGGTCGATGGTCACAAGTATTTTTCTAAGAAAAGTTCTTTAAACTCCCTCCATTCAATACTGGAAACTTCTTCATATTCCTTTGTGTTTTGAATCAATGACCACCATTGATCAGAATCTCCATTGAGGTGATAAACTTCCATGACAACTTTTCCACTTTTGATACTCCCCAAAGAATGAAATATTTTTTCTCTATGGAGTTTATCCATTGCTCAGAAACTAATGTATTTTTACTCCCATTTAATGTTGGTGGTTTTTTCCTCATGAAGAGGTAAAAAATTGATCCTCCATGTTGTGGACCAGGTTGCTACATATGGGTAAGTTTATTATTCATAACCTGAGTGACTTGTCCAAGTATGGTAATAAGATGATCAGAACCAGTTACATCACAATCTCCGCTATAATTATCTTTAGTAGGAGGGAAATCCCTACATGGATTATGTACATTGATATGGTTTCCATTCCATCCACTAGGCTCCATTTCTAAACAATGCAATAAACTAGATTAGTTTATGAATCGAAATACATAATTCCATACTTGTAAAAACCCATAACATAAATTTAACAGTTTTTGGATATAATCCATTATCATAAAAATGATTTCTTTGAGGAAGTATATACTCATAAACCCTTCATAATGTTTTGTAAAGAAAATGAGAATTATCCTAATCATATTCCCCCCAGGAGTGTCGTAACCAAGAGTGTAGTAAGGACCGTTGTCATCCACCAGTTCCTATTCGAGTATATCTCACAGCGGTGTTTTGGGTTCTACCCCTAGGTACATCTATTCCAGAGATGCTTCTACCTGCTCGTATCCAGACAGGGATGTATTGGATGGGAAACTCCCAAAATATCTACAATACCAAAATTCTTGGATGTTCTTCTATACTAATCCTCGAAGTCTATCTTAGGATAATGTTCTCTAATCATAGTTTATCTAAATCTAGTTTCCAAGGTTAGTACTAATCTTCCAATGATACCAACAAGAAATACCTAACCCCAATAACCTAGAGTCAGTGCATTATTACACAGCATTGGAATGATCATAAGGAAATCATGTCCCGAAAGACCGATCGGTTTAGTATTATTGGAAAAAATATTCATACATAAGTTCAACTTTAGAACATGGAAAGAAATACAACACTAATTTTTTACATTAGAAACATCCATGCCTCTTAGATTATGCCTGAATGTCACTCATAACTAACTTATTCATATCCTGGGAAAATGAAACAAAAGAATGGGGTGAGCTCAAATGCTCAGTAAGGGTAAGCGATACGGTGGAAGATAACATAAATATTAAGCTTGGTGGATAATTGAAAACACATGACTTTAAAAATAATAAACATAAACCCTTTTTTGGAAGGAATATGAGTTGTGTAAAAAATGACATAATAAAACATAATAATTGTTATTCTACTAGTAGAATCTCCATATGAACCATCAATATTATTTTCATAATGAGGGAATTTATAATGATGGATATTCTAAAACATTTTTTCTAGGCCTCTAACAAGACGTCTAAAAATGATTAAGGCCTCATCCAAAACCACACATCAAATTGGGAAATGGCTCGGCCAATTTCACGTCTAGTTGTCTCATGAGACCTACAGATGCATCGAGCAGTTATAGCGGGCACCACCCGTCACTTACTAAGTCCAGTAGATTCCTCGTATGAAAAGGTTGAGAAATAACATAATCATTCATATTAAAACTAGCATACGAAATGTAAATACATTAACCATAAACTATGAATGGTTTAACCCATCCACAATCAAACATATCACAAAACCTTAAATACAATATGGAAGATTTTTATCATAATGAATAAACATCAAACATGTATAAAACCCATCAAATGATTTAGACATAGATGAAATCAAAACTATTTGAGAGAAATATCTATTTATTTTTTTGATATCATTTAAAGTTACATAATTATAAAAGAAAACATTTATTTTGATAATATTATTATAATATTTTAAGGGTATCTTTGATGATGTTATAACAGTGGAGAATAACCGCACCCGCCGTATATGTTAAAAAAGACATTATTACCTTACTTTTATCAAAAAGTTCATGAAGTTCCTTGTTTGGAAAACAAATGAAAGATTCCTTTCAAAACATATAAGTTCTAATAAGGGTATAAATGACTTTAACCAATTGTCTAGTAAGTAGTAAAAATGTTTTGAAATACCTTTTCATGAAACATTGATGTGAATAATAAAGAGGTCCTAGTAGATACTTACATAAAAACAACCTCGGATAATGAAGAGATTAATGAAATAACCCTTACCTTGTAATTTTCCTTAGTTGAGGGTAGATTAACCTCCAGTATAAGGGTGAAATAATTTTCATTAAATTATACAAGAACCATATAAATTAATATTATATCATATATTATCTTCTAATATTTATTTGTTAATAATATTTTAGTATTATCATCGTTCTGGGTGTTTAGCTGATTTGTTTTCCTTTATATGATTTGTTACATAAGTAATGTTTTTTATGGATAGGATGTATCTTAATCATATTAAGAATGATATCAAGTCTTTAAACATTATTTTTAATCATCAAATTAAAATTAGTCTTGAATGGATACGATGGTGAATGAATCTCATCGTGTTCGTGGAGACAACAATCCGTACATACGGACGAGTGACAATATAAATCTTTTGATATTAAAATCATATATAATTGGATGGTATATCATATATAAAAAATAATTATAATATTATATTTATTATTTAAATCATTTATATTCATTATTATAACCATCCAAATAATGAATGGTTTGAATAACAAATTACACCACGATGTGGAGACGGTAATCCGTACGTACGAACGTCTGGTGAATTTGACATTTATAGGATGGATAGAATAATGAATATGGTTGTAACCTTTTTATAATAACATCACAGTATATATAAGATACTGGATTTATTATTTTAGAAAGGATACAACAAATAAAGAGGGAGTGGAAGAAGAAAATAACTTGGAAGATGTTAGAAAATATTTACCTCTTCTCCGGGTTCTTCCTTTGGATTTGATCAAAAGGGATCCTTAGGTTGGGTTTCTGACTAATTTAAGGCCTATAAGATAAAGGGAGGAAAGTTGGGAGGATATTAGGGTAGGTTTTGGACGATCCGAATAGATTTGATGTTTTTAATTTGAGAGATGGGGAATCGACCTTTTATATGAGGGGTGAGGGGAACCTTAGGAAAAGATTGAAATATTATTTTGTAATAAAATAATACTCAGTTTATAATGGCTCAAAAATGAATTATTTAAAATATATGTTAGGGATGAGTCTAAAATATATCAACCCATAGGTTTTAGACTGGTCTGGGTCACTATATTAACCTTATCTTTATGATTTAACTCTTAGTTAAATTAGTTGACATTTACGATGTCACTTTTTATTTTTATATTTTATGGTTAATAAACCTTTTATAAACTTCCAAGAGAACCCCAAGTGGTTAATTAATGATGAAAATGTTATTATATAATACTTTTTGATGAACCTTAGATTTTTTGGATTATTATATCAACCAATAATATTGTATTTGTTTTAAAAACTCATTTATGTCAATTTTGACATTATTTAATAATTGATTTTTTTAAAGTCCGAAAAACATTATTACTTAGATATAAATATATTTAATCAACCCTAACATGTCATATTAACCTATAAAATTCGTTTAATTAACTAAAAGTATCAAATTAGATTTATTTGGATATTTATAATATTAGATATATTAATCATTCATTAATATGGTAATTACTGTATCACCATTGTGTCATAAATAAACATAATTATTTAATTTCTAAAAATTATAAATAAAATAATTTTATTTAGGAAAGATTTTTATATTTATAAGGAATATTTATAGTCAAATTTATATTGTTTTTAAACCTATATTAAGAATGGTTTAGTTATTAAACATTAAATTTGACTCTTTTAATTCTTATTTAAATAAAATAACAATAAAGGTCCTAATCTAATCCAAGTGGACCAAAGAGATTCATATTTTCTTCCAAAGGTTTTTTGGTTAATTTATAATTATCCAGAAGATTTAGGACATGGGTTAGCCTAATAATAATATAATTTGTACCCTTAATTACATAATTTACTTTTAACAGGGGTAAATAAAAGTAAAAAGTTACTATTCTTTAAATATTATTTTCATCTTATTGAACCATATTTTACTTACTGATATCAACCATGTCTCTCAGAGTTTTTAAATTCAACTCATAGAATTGGTATAATTATGTTTTATACAAATTTGGAAATTCTCCTAGGAGGTGGGTAAAAGACAGTAAAAAGTTCGATAAACTTTTATATAACTAAACTCATTATAAAATGAATCCAATGAATTAAATTGAACATATATAGGTATTATGTATAAATTTTTACCTAAAATAAATTTAAATAAAATAAATAATTATTTAAATAAAAAGTCGGTTTTAAAAATAACTCAGTGTTTTTCACTATTCATCACAATTGAATGTTTTCAGAAAAATACCATAAATTTACCCTTAGCTAATTTTGATATTCCAAATCCAAAAATGAAGTCCATTCTGAATGATAAAATTTATATAATTTAAAAAAGTGGGTATTACTATTCATGACGGCTAGTTGATTGGTCGTGGTGCGTTAGAATAACGAAGTTGCATACAATGCAAGTTGTTGCATTATTCAAAGGGAAACCGACCATGGAAGCTTGGGGTGATACACTCATAGGGTATATTATTAGGATAATTCACATTTTCTTTAAATCCATTATGAATTATTTATAAGTATATACCTCCTCAAAGAATGTTCTTTATGATTATGGGTTTTATCCATAAACTGGTCAATTTATGTTAAGTGTTTTACAAGTTTGGAATTAATGTATTGTGATTCATAAACTAATCTAGTATATCGCATTGTTTAGAAATGGAACCTAGTGGAAGGAATGTATACTATATCAATGAACATAATCCATGATGGAATTTCTCTCATACTCAAGATAATTATAGTGGACCTGGTGATGCAACCGGTGCAGAACAACTTATAACCATACTAGCATAACTCACTAAGGTTATGAATAATAACCTTACCCGTATGGAGCACCCTGATCCACAACATGGAGGATAAATTTTAGACCTCTTCATGATGAAACAACCACCAAAATTAAATGGGATTACAAATTCATTCGTAGCTAAGCAATGGATAAGTTCTTTAGAGAAAATACTTCATGCTTTGGGGAGTACCGAAAGGGAAAAAGTTGTCATTGCAGTTTTTCGCCTCGTGGGAGATGTATATTAGTGGTGGTCATTAATTAAAAACACAAAGGAACATGATGAAGTATAAAATATGTAATTGAGGTAGTTTAAAGAGATTTTATTAGAAAAATACTTTCCTTGTGACCATCAAGCATATATGGAAAGACAATTTCTGAGTCTAAGGAAAAAAGAGGATGAGAATGTCACAAAGTATGAGGTCAAATTTACAAGGATAGAAAGGCATGTAGAAGATTATATATGTAACCCAAGGAGTAATATTGATCTATTCATTGATGGTTTAAAACCATTTCTCCATCGAGCATTAGTATCTCAATCCTTTCCATCATATAAAGATATTTTCTAATGTGCTATCAAGAAATAAAATGAATTCTCTAAGTCTTACAGCTTTAAAGAAAAGAAAGAGAAGAAGAGATCTGCTGAACACTCTGGAAATAGAAGTGAGGGGAATAAGGGAAAACATGAATTTCCATCCAGCTGTAAATGTGGGAAGAAACACCATTGTACTTGCCTGAAGATAATGGGAGTATGTTACAAGTGTGGTGAAAAATTCCACCAAGATCGTGATTGAAAGGGAAAGAAAGAGGCTATCAATGTTAAATGATAAAATTGTAGATAAATGGGTCATTATGAGAATTAATGTACTAAGAGACAAAGAAACATACTTGAAAAAATATCAAGAAATAAAGGCCAAGCTTATGTGATCACTACTGCTGAGGTTGAAGTTTCAAATGAAGTATTGACCGGTAATTTAATGGTTTCCTCAAATTTGAACAATGCTTTATTTGATTCTAGATCATCCCATTGTTTCATATCTTCCATGTTTTCTATTAACATTAGATATTTCCAATTTGATTTAACAAGGATGTTTTCAGTCAAAAATCTTAAGGGAAGTATCATTGAAATAAGGTTTTGTGAATCAGTCCCCATTAGGGCATATAAATATTCTTTATCTGCTGATCTCATCGTCATACTCATGATTGAATTTCAAATAATCCTCGGTATAAATTTGATTTCCAACTATGATGAGAAAACTTATTGTAAGAAGTATGAGGTTACAATTTTCGATGATGCAATGGAGTACCTTATCTTTAGAGTAGAAACGTCACCACCAGATTCTTATCTAGATCCACCCCCAATAGCCCTACTACATTCAATTATTGAATATGAAGATAATGAAATAACTATGGGTGAGGAAAATAATGTTCAAATAGAGGACATATGTATTGTGCAAGAATATGTTGATTTGTTTCCCGAGGATTTACCAAGACATCCTACAGAATGAGATATTGAGTTATCTATTGATTTAACTCCTATTTCAAGGCCTATATCGATGAACCCTTATAGAATAGACACTATAGAATTATTGGAAACAAATAAAAAAATAGAGGAATTGAGTAATAAAGGATTTATTCTCCCTTGTGTTTCTCTATGGGGAGCCCATGTTCATTTTTTTAAGAAGAAAGATGGATCTTTGAGGTTTTGTATTCACTACAGGGATATCAATGATATAATAATAAAGAACAATTATCCCATACCTCACCTTTTTGATTTATTCAACCAAAATCATATAGCTCAATATTTTTCAATGATTGACCTTCAATATGGATATCATCGGTTGTGTGTGAAGAATGAAGACATTCTGAAAATAGAATTTTGAACCAGGTACGGGCATTAGGAGTTTATAGTAATTCCTTCTGAACAGACTAATGCACCCTCTGTTTCATGGATCTAATGAAAAGAGTTTTCAAAGAATATCTTTATGACATTGTAGCAGTATTTATTGACGATATATTGGTATACTAAAAAGGCTACAAATATCAGGAAAATCATTTGAGCAATATTCTGAAAACCCTCAAAAGAAATGAATTATATGGTAAGTTTAGCAAGTGTGAATTTTGGCTTCAGGAAATTTCATTTCATGGGTATGTTGTCAATAAGGATTGAATCAATGTCAATTTATAAAATGAAAAGGCAATCCAAGAATGGATAGCACCGACATGTATAACTGATGTATGAATATTTATTTGTTTAGAAGGTTATTATCAGCATTTTGTCCAGAATGTTTCCCGATTGGAAAACCCATTAACTAAGATCACACATAAAGGGATAATATTTGTTTTGAAAAAGAGTGTGAAGAATGTTTTAAAGAACTGCAGAGAAGATTATTCAGTGCTATTATTTGGACTCTACCATCAATGATTGATGGGTTTGTTATTTATAGTGATGCTTTAAAGAATGGAATTGGTTGTGTACATATGTAGAATGATAGAGTTATTGCCTATGTAGAATGACAGCTAAAAATAATGAACAAAACTATCCCACTCATGATATTGAATTAGAAGATATAATATTTTCTTTGATGATATGGAGAAACTATCTCTATGGTGAAAAACGTGAGATATATACCATCACAAGAGTTTGATGTATATTTTCTCAGAAAAGGAACTCAACATGAGGGAAAGATGATGGATTTAACTACTCAAAGATAATTATTGCACTATACACTACCACCCGGGGAAGGAAAATAAGTTGGAAGATTCTTTGAGAAGAAAGGGTCATGGAGTTTTGAAGAAGATTAGAGTTGAAAAGGATTTATTGTTCATGGATCTAGTAAATATGGATACGGGAATAATCATGGAAGGTGAATCATCAATTCTTTTTCAAATGGTTGGAAAACCATATTTACTAGAAAGGATATAAAGTTCTTCGACTGATGATGTGGAGTTTAAAAAGTAAATTAAAGCTGTGAATGATAGGAGATTGATTGGCTTCATATATGAAGATGGAATTTTGAAATATGGGAAGATAATTTTTGTTCCTAATATACCTGATCAAAAAAGGGAATTTTTTTATGATGCTCATAGCTCTAATTTCTCTATACACCCTAGTAGCACTAAAATGTATAGAGATTTGAAGGAAAATTTTCGGTGGGACAGCATGAATAGGGAGATTGCTGATTATGTGTCAAGATGTATGGTTTGTAAAAAGGTGAACATTGGAAGTCATCATCCTAGTTGAGTCATGAAACCTTTTCCCATACCCGAGTGGAAATTGGATGATATTATGATAGTCTTTTTCTTTGGGATACCAAAGAATCCTAAAAATAATGATGCAATATGGGTCATTGTTGATAGTCTTACCAAGTCAGCTCATTTTCGTACTATAAGAGAAGATTTATCATTTGAAAATTTAGAAATACTGTATATTAATGATGTTTTAAGACTTCATGGAGTACCCCTATTGATTGTTTCTCATTGTGATCCCCATTTTACGTCAAGATAATAGAAAGGTCTTAAGAAGGCCTTGGATACTGAACTTCGTTTGAGCACTGCCTACCACCCTAAAACAAATAGACAATCAAAACAAACTATTCAAACCTTAGAAGACATGTTGAAATCTTTATCACTTAATGTTCAAGGTATATAAGATCAATATTTACCTATGTTAGAATTTTCCTATAATAATATCTTCAATTCAAGTATTCAGATGGCACCATATGAAGCATTGTATATAATGAGATATCGCACACCAACTTGTTTTGATGATATTGGTGAAAGAAAACTCGTCGGCCCAGAACATGTTGAAGAAACAACGGAAACTGTGAAATTTATCCAAACCCACATCAAAGAAGTTCAATGTAGGAAAAAGATCTATGCCGATAACCAAAGGAATGATTCGGAATTTGAAGTAGAAGATCATGTTTTCTTGAATGTATCACCATGGAAGGGTGTTATACGATTCATTAAGAAGGGAAAATTATGTCCCAGGTACGTCAGAACATTATAAATTCTATAATGAATTAGAGTTATAACTTATCATTTGGAAATTCCACCAAGTCTCTTCAAAGTTCATGATGTGTTCCACATATTACTGTTGAGAAAATACATGCCTAACCCAACACATGTACTCATCATATGAAGAAATAGAACTAGAACCTGATCTATATTATTGTGTAGAGCCTATCAATATTTTTATAATAGAGTAAAAGGGTTGATAAACCAGATGACTCGTCTGGTAAATTATCTATGGAGAAACCATAAGATGGAAGAGGCACCGTGTGAACCCGAGGAACTTATGATGAAGAACCACCCGAATCATTTTATGCAGTAGTATTATAGAAATTTTGAGGGAAAAATTATTTGATGGAGGTAATAATGGAACACCCAAAGCATCCATGGTACATTTCTCTTTGAATAATTTAATAGTTTGCGCTATATGCAACTTCGAGTTCTGAAACCCCATGGCCAATAAAACTAGCCGTTATGAATAGTAATACCCAATTTTTGAAATTTTATTAATTTTATTTTTCAAAATGGGCATCATTTTTTCATGTTTAATATCAAAATTATCTTAGGGTGAATTTTTGGTATTTTTATGAAAACATTCACTTTTTAGATGAATAGTGAAAACAATGCATTATTGTTTAAAACCAAATTTTTATTTATATAATTCAATATTTTATTTAAATTTATTTTAGGTCAAAATAGATAAATAATAACTATATATTTTCATTTTAATTCGTAGGATTCATTTTATAAAAATAATAGATATATAAAAATTTATCAAACTTTTAATTTTTTTTACCCACCTTTTAGGCATATTTTCAAATTTTCATAAAACATAACTTTATCACTTATATGAATTGAATATCAAAAATCTGAGAGACATGGTTGACATATGTAAATAAATTTGCTGACACTTTACATCAAAAGTCTGATGCTAAATTAACCATGAAAAATTTGGAAAAAGAACCTCTGGTTATCAATTTGATGATTTGATGATTGGATGTTTTTGTTGTAGGGAATTCCTATTTGTTTTTTTTTCGGTGGAAATGAAATAATCTCTATTAGACAAAATTAAGGAATCATGGATAGAAGATTGTGAGTTACAGAAAATGGAATAATTGTTTCAAAAGGGTAAGTTACCTGAATTTAATATTTATAAACACTGTGTTTTGTGGGTGAAAAAAAAACATTATGTGTGACTTGTGAATCAAAGTTTATGAAATAGTTGTTATATAAATCTCATAGTTCTCCATTTTCAGTTCATCCTGGCAGTACTATGATGTACATAGATCTTAGGTAGTATTAATGGTGGGATGAAATGAAAAAAGATATTACTGACATTACCCTGAGATATTTGATCTGTAAATAGGTTAAAAAGAGGGGAAGTTACTAAAAGGGATGTTCAGCCTTTTCTATTACCAAAGTGTAAATTGGAAAATGTTTAAAAATATTTCATAGTGGGATTACCAAATACTATTTGAGGTAATAATTCAATCGTGGATATTGTTGATTAATTGACTAAATCAACACATTTTCATCCTATTCGAGATACTATACATCTAGATCACATTTTTAGATTTTATATTAAAGTGACAATCATGTTACATGGAGTTACCTTCTCTATTATATCTAATCATGTTCCAAGGTTCACTTATAACTTTCGGAAAGGCCTAAAGAAGTCATTTGAAAATGAATTAAATTTAAGTACAACTTTTCATCCCCAATCAGATGTGTAATCAGAATGAAAAATTTATACATTAGTGGATATGAACCATGATTATTCAATAGATTACCAAGGTAGTTGGGATAAAAATTATTCTTTGATTGAGTTTTCTTATAATAATAGTTTCCATTCTTGTATATAGATGGTGTTATTTGAATCATTATACAGAAAGAAGTGTATAACTCCATATTTTTGGGACGAAGTAGGTGAATGGAATTTAATTGAACCAGAATTGTTAGAAGAGATGGTAAAAAACTTTTAGTTGATTTAGAATCACATTTGGATAGCTCAGTGTAGGAATAAAAGTTATGTGGATAACCAGAGGAATCATCTTTCTTTCGAGGTAGGTGCTCATGTCTTTCTCAGTTTTTCTGCTTGGAAAAGTGTGATGCATTTTGTTAAGAATGGAAAACTAACTCCAAGGTTCATTGGACCCTATGAACTCCTAGAGAATGTTGGATCAGTTGTCTATAGGGTGGATTTACCTCCATGTTTTTCCTAGTTACACAATGTTTTTCTTGTTTCAATGCTGGGGTATTATATGGTAAATCTGTCTCATGTTTTGAGTATAGAGGTAGTTTAGTTGGAAAATAATCTTTCTTATGAGGAAAAACCAGTAAAAATTCTGGACTGCAGAGAGAAAGTGTTATGGAAAATGTGAATCTTCATGTAATGGTTTTGTGAAAAAAACCCTATGGATGAAGAAGAAACATGGGAATCTGTAAATTCTATGTGGGATAAATACCCCCAATAATTTAATAAGTAAATAAAATTACTAGGATGCAATTTAAAAAAGGGGGGAAGGTTGTAACATCCGAGGTATTTATAGAATAATATTGTTTCATATCAAATAGTATTTAAGAGTAAGATATTAATTTTATGTTAAATGGTAATCTTTTTTCGACATCAAACATGATACGCAACAATGAGTTTCTCTGAAATCTTCTGTTGCACACAATATTGAGTTATACCGAAAAATAATAATATTATGTTAAATAGTAGTTAATTACTAGCCATTTTGTCAGTGGGAATGAAATGAACAAACTAAAATATGATTACAATTTTTTTTTAAATTTTTTTAAATTTATCTAATAAATTTTTTAGAGGCTGAAAAATTAGAATAAATCCAATTATAAGCATAAAGTATTCAAATATTTTTAAATTCTTGATTTACCAACTTTTAATGAAGAACCATTTTTAAATCTATTTCTTTTAACTTTTATATGTTTTATTTTACAAAAAAAATCTTATTTGAGATAGGAACATCAAAATTAACTTTTCTTGAAATTTCGGTATTTTTCTGAAAAAATTTCAAATTTTAATGAATGGTGAAAAATATGGCATTATAATTCAAAACTGTCTTTCCATATAATTTATTTACATAGTTATATTTTCCTTTTAATTGGGTTTAATGTGTAATTTTAATAAGTTTTTATCATTGAATCCAATATTGGTAATTGGAAGTAATTTCACATAGAAATTGGACATAAACAGATGTTAATTGTTTTTGATAGTTTTAATTCTCAAAAGCCCGCTTTCTGGGTTTGACAATGAAAATTAATATTAATTTAATTTATTATAATTACATGTTTTTTATATGGAAAAATGGATTCCAAATTTGGAATCATAAGTTCCAAATTGTATAAATAGTTACCATTTATTTGTGGACATTATGAATAATAACTTCAGTAATTGTTTTTATTTACCATGGTTAAAGGATAAATCAAGTAAATATTGGTAAAAAATAATATTATTATAATATAAACTACCCTAACACATTTCATAATCCTAAAAAATTATATATATCTAGGCTTGGGCATTCGTGGGATCATTTTAGGACCTCATGGATCTAAATGGGTGTGATAATGACATGTTATAATAATTAATTTAATGAAAACAAAAATATAACTGAAATATGTATCTTTTTACAAAAAAAAAATTTGAGGTGGGGTTATATAATTGATATCTTTGACTATAAATAGTTATTGTAGAGATAAAAATATTTCCTAACTCATTTTATTTATTTTTTAATTTTTAGACATTAAATAAATAAATTTATTTATCACCAAATGATGATGCAATGATTACCTTATTAACGAAAGATTCAAATAAATGATATTGTAAATATTAAAATAAATGTAAATTGAACATTTTTATGCTATCAAAGAATTTTATAGATTTTTATGACATGTTATATTTGATTTAATGTATTTTTTTTGAATGAATCAAGTTGTTATAAATTTAACAAAAATCAATTACAAAATAGTGTCAAAATTGACATAAATGAGTATTTAAAACAAATAATACTTTTTCAATTGATATAATAGTAAGAAAAATTAAAAATTCATCCAAAAGAATTATTTAATTTTAATATTATCATTAATGATACATTCAATGTTCTATTTCTATTTTATAGTAACTATATTATCCATATAGTGTAAATATACAATAATACATAGAGTTAATCTATTAAACTAAGGGTTATTTCCAAATGATATGGTTAAATTGGTGACCTAAACTTGTCTAAAACCAATTTATTGAGAGACTTTATACCCATCCTCATATAATCCAAGAAATTTATAATTTTTTTACTATTATAATTCAAATATCATTTTGAAATAAAATAACATTTCAGACTTTCCTAAAGTGCCTCCCCCCATCTTATAAAAGGCCACAACTTCTACACACATACTCACACCTCTCAATCCCATTAGATCATCAAAATATTTCTCAAATAATCTCCCAAAATCATTAATTTCCTATTATATGCCTTAACTTGGGCAGGAGGAAACTCAAGGAAGACTTTTGGATCAAATCAAAAAAAGATACCTGATTTAGAGGTAACGTCTTCTATCAAGATCCTTTCATTTATTTTTTTCTCCACACCCCTAACCTCTATTTATTCCATTATATTATAACCACACCAGTATCATCAATATAATATTTTTTTATGCTATGGGTTCTAACTACACTTACACACACCTCCATCTAATGGTTATAGAACATATAGTTCCCGTGTACGGAGAACTACAACCTCACGAAATGATGATTGTTCAGTTTTAACCTACCACCTATCATGGTGGACATTATTATAGAACTATGTTTATATATGATATATATTATATATATATTGTCACTATTATTCTGTAATTTTTATTTATAACATATCTTTATGCTTTCCATATTGTGTAAATATGATAATTTCGTTTGAGGAAGTGTAGACTACCGCCCTCCCAAAGCGATGTGACTCATTCTATCTATATATAGAACATATAAAAGATCATTTTATTAAACCTATGAGACATACATGACATCAATATTATAATATTATTATAATATTCATTTATATCAGTTGATTATTATTCTTTTAATATGACAATGAAATGAAAGTAGTGTTCATGCATACATTGGACTTACCATCTCCTGAATGGTGCACTTCATTTATTATCTCCAAAAATTATAGACACTATACATAAATATATAATTTATATTTATGATAATTAAATCATGAATAATATTCTGGAGATGATGGAATTTTGACTACATGGACAATTTACATCATAACATGTTCATTTTTGACTCATGTACCGAACATCGACAAAACAACCGTTATAAAATTAAATAATTATGTAATTTTTAAAACATTGAAATAAGTTATATAAAAGTAATAATAAACTTGAAAAAGGATATCATAAAAATAGAAATTAACCAAAGTTTATTTTCTCGAAACATAATGATTCTATATGATGAGTCAGTCTCAAAGCAAGGGAATTTATCTCAATATCCTTTCATAGAGGAATATTTTAATGTATACACAACATTCTCTATATGGTGCTTAATAAAAAACTTTTACATTTTATTTTAATTCAAAATGTATTTTTCTACAATGAGGTTTACTAAATGAAAAAAATAATTTTTTTTAACATAGGCGGTGATAATGACCTTTCCGTCATTATGTCCATTATTTGGTATTTAGCATCCTCAAAAACCGTAATGTTTTTAAAAATAAAAGTAAATACCATATTACTTTTTCAAGAATTTTTTTTGTTGAAAATGGATTCGATAAAGGATTTATTATGTCAATAACATGAAATGACCTCTTGTGATTACAATGTGGATATTTGGGTTTTTTGTTATGTTTGTTTTATGTGTTATGATTATATAAATGTACTTGGACATTTTACGGGTGGTTTTGTGATAAACCAAAGATAGGTGATTACATGATAAACTAAATATGGCTCTTTCTATGTTAAAAAAATAACGGGTGGTCACGTTAAGGCCTCCAATTCATTCGGTATCAAAGTCATCCGTATGGATATTCAATTTAGTAATATTTGTGGAAGTCGACTCTATGATTATTATACATAAATATGTTTATGTCTGAAGTTATATTTATTTGTTATATGATTATTTCTATGGTATTTAAAATAATAGTTTTGTTAAAAAAGGGTAAGAAATTATATTATATTTAGTGATGTACATTTACTATTTCTTAAAGGTGAAAAGTATTACTTTATGATAAAGTATTCATTGTTTTAATGTTTTCAAAAGACTAATAGTTATCTTTATTTATGGATCCCTTACTAAGATTTTTATGCTCATCCCATGTTTTGAAATGTTTTTTTATAGGACATAAAGAAGAATAGAGTCATGGTTGGGATCAAGGAAAAGCCATGTTGTTTAAACACGAAACAAGCCATGTTTATTTCTAAAGATTTTTTATTTTATGAAAAACTTTTATAGTGAAAATAAGTGTCTACTTGTAATATTTATGTTTTTTATGTATGTGTTAGGTTATAATTATCTAAATATCTAAACCTGAAAAGATCCTCTAAGTGAATTAATTTCAAAATTTTGACTAATCTCAAGATTATGTAACCTTTAAGGTTGAGGCCTTATACATATATTTGGAAATGGTAGTGAAACATTTAAAAATAACATCATTTAAATCTCTTGAAACATTTTTTAAAAAATATAGTTAAAAGCCAATTTAAAAAATATTTTCATGAAACTTCAATAAGGCCTTTAAATTTTCAAAAAATAATTTATGATTATGGAAACATAAATATACACTATCCTTACATAAAGAAATGTGGAGTGAAAGATAAAAAATAAATAAGTAGGATAAAAACTTTTTTTCAAACTTAAATGAAAATCATATACTTTTTTATAGAAAAATCCGTAGAATAACTATAATAAATCATACATTAGAAAACCATAAAAACATGTAAATTAAGAAAAATAATAAATAATCATCATGAAAGTAAGAAAATTCATTTATACATAAATTTTCTAAAATTGATCCTTTTCATACTTTTGAAAATAAAGTCGAAAATGAATTATATCAAAAAATTTAATAATATTACTCTTAAGATATTGAAAATACTTTTATTTACAGAAATTGAACTTTTTAAATATTTATGTATATAAAAAAATCATGACATAAAATTAAAAACAAGTATATAGAAGAGAATGATTCCCCTCGAAAAAGTAAAATAGTCATGTTTTATTATAAAAATTCGTTTAGTGGGTTTAAGTATCAAAGAGAAGAAAAATTAAATAAATATTTTTAACCCCATAAATAAAAGAGTATAATAAAATACATGGGTTCAATATATTAAAAACATAAAATTCCCCCAATGGAAATTGAAACATAAATATTTTTGATAAAAGTTAAATTTGAACATAAACCCTTATAGATTTTATAACACTTGAATAAAACCCTCATGAAAGATAGAACCTGATATAAACATTTATTTAAAATGATAATATTTTTATAAATATATAATGTTTAAAATTTCTGTCATAAATATCATTTATTGGAAATAAGATTAGAATTATAAACATTTCTCAATGAAGGAAGTTTGAAATGATAAACACTTACATTCTATTCTTGATTTTCTAGGAATGTTTTACAGAACAATACAATAAATTTATATTTATTATACGCACATATATATATATATATATATAATATTTCTATTTTGTATAATATATATCAATAATTTATAATTTTAATTTACACACTTAGTAAAGATTATTTGTTAAAATAAATATTTTTATGCTATCTATATAGTTTTACAAGCATGATCCAATTTGATGACTTAGGTCATTGAACCTTAGTCAAGGATTTGTAATATAAATAATAATTATTATGATATATATTATGTTTTTTCTAAATTTATGAAGTTCCATTCTCACTTTAGGGAACTTATGTAAATGATTCATTTAGAAATTATAGAAATATTATTTTTGGGGATTTTGATTCTATGAAAAGAATTTATTATATTAGTGAATAAAAATATTTATAAAACCATTAAATAATATTAATAATGTTTTAAATATCATATTTAATTATTTGATACCTCTATTTTAACCTTCTATGTATATAAGTGATGAAAAATGAAATATGTTTTTATGTTGGTAGTATGCACGTACACACAAACATTTTTTTATTTTCTGATGGAGTAAAATCAGACAAATAATGGTTATTAAATAGAAAAGTATTATTTAAATGATATAGTGATACTTGTTTTATTATTTTAACATTTTTATTGAATATTTTTATGTGTATAGTTAAGAGATAAACTTGAATGAGGTCGGTTAAGACAATTACCTCTTCCTTGGGTATCCTCCTTTTGATTAATTTCTTAAAGCATTATAGGTTAGTCTTATGATGATAATAGAACCTATAGGTCATGTATATAGGATATATAAACTGATTTTATTAGATATTTTTTAAGATAATGTGATCAATTTTTTGATAAGAGAGAAGAGTATGGGTCCTTTCATAGGAAAGTGGGGTTGCACATTTACAACTACACATTACATTAAAATCATATAAATAAAATTTTCATGTAAAGTAGAGAAAATGGAAATATTATAAAATATAGAATAATTTATGGCCTAAATAGACTCATAAAATCAAATATAGACCATTTTAAACGATATTTAAATCCTTATCCCATGGTTAAAACCCTTCCTTAACACATTTTACATTTACATTGTTGACTAACTTTTTCTATAGTAACTTAATTTAATGACTAAAAATGAAATGTAAAATATTATTCAATTTAAATAAGATTCATATAAATATGGAATAATTATTTAATACTGGATTTCTAGATATTCTAAAATGTAATTTTACTATTTAGATGCAAAAAACAATAACAATCAGTTTTTACAAATAAAATTGTTTTTTATAAAAGAAAATGATTTTACACTAAAATGATGTATAGAAAAAATTCTCATTAAATTTATTGCTTTGTGAATAATAAAGGAGAGTTATTTTTAAAACCAATATATAAGCTAATTGATTCTTCTTTATACCTTATTAATGTAAAGGATAAAAATCATTCCTTAATTAGAATAAGAAATCACGTCGGTTCTAAAATGTCAAACGTGGTTTTTTAAATTCATGATAATAGTTTTAAATGTTTTATTTTAATCTTTAAACAAATCTATTAACATTTAAATTTTTATAAATATTTAAGTAATTATTATATCATGATGATGTCAAAAAAACGAATATATTTGTAAAAATGCAATTTTCACTATTCACCCCAAAATAAACCATTTTAGAAAAATCCTAAAAATTCAACCTATTATAATTTTAACTTGATTAATTAAATAATAACGTTATTTTTAAGATATTAAGAA
The DNA here is from genome assembly GCA_963277665.1 of Viscum album. NCBI lineage: Eukaryota > Viridiplantae > Streptophyta > Magnoliopsida > Santalales > Viscaceae > Viscum > Viscum album. The sequence continues at coordinate 375,779,660 of OY728147.1, forward strand.
TATAAAATTCATTAATTATTCTTTTAAATAAAAATACAAAATAAATATAATAACTGCTTTTATTAAAAAATGCATTTTTAAACATTATGTGTTCATAACCTTATTTCGTATTTTGAACAAATGAGTGTTAATTTACTTGTTTTGAAATTTTATATTTATATAATATTTAGGTTTACATTTCATTATTATTAAACATTATTCTATATTGATTGTTTTTGTGTATACATAATTTGTTTGAAAATATATTTATTTTATATATCAAGCACTACAATATTGGGTTCCTTAAAAAATTAAATTCTCACAATTTTAATATGTTCCAACCAATGTTTATGTATATATATGTTTAATATTTGATGTTTATTTTTTCTTGATAAATAATTCCAATGTTATGACCAGTAATCATAATATTTTTTAAATAAATATTTATAAATCCATATATGTATCGCTATAAGACTCATTTTCTTAATGGGTTTCCAAAAAATACCTTGATAAAAGTATGATAATTTAAACATAAGTCTTGATAAATTTATCTTCCATTTACTTGAGTTTGAGTTTTTATTCTCTATCGATATAGAGAATATTTGTAATGAACTCCCTCCACTGGTGCCCTGCCTACTCTGGTAGTGAAGAGAATGAGGGACCCCTAGACATACATTTAGTAAGATATTGATTGGATAATTGATCAAAGGGAATACAAATATTAAATGTGAGTAATTAACATCAATATACCTAGATTATAAAATAAAAAAATCAACTAATCCCCCATATTATAAAATAAATGACCTGAAAGAAAATACATGAAGTATCCCAGAGTCATTAATAAAAAACATATAAAAACTCTTATAAAGGAAAAACAATACCAAAAGTAAATCTTAGGGAAGAAACCACAACAAATAATGATTTGAGATAATACTGACCAACTTGATCACCAAATCCCTCATGGATTCCAAAAATTAGTTTACATATAGTTAGGTTGATTAAAACATGTATACTATGTAAGATTATACATAATATTAGTTGTGAAAATGGTAAAAGAGAATAATAAATCTTCGGTGAAAAAAAATATCTAACCAAAACCTATATAGCTCAAATAGTCCTCCAAAATCACAATTTATCACTCACTTAATAATAAATCCAAAATAAGAAAGTAATATCATAATAATGTATCTCAAGGCACCCCACAACCACTTCGACACTGATTTTTTTCTATCACCTAATGAGAAGACATTATTTGTTCTCATCCATTCCATATACTTTTACACCAACACCAACTGTGTATCTTGTCTGGTGAAATCAACCTTATAACCCATATTGTGGCACAAACACCATATATCTTATCATGAAACCCAGATAGTAGGGTATCATGAATGTGTTGTACATCAACCTCATGTCGTCAATCTATCATGCCTGACCCCCACCCTACATATCATCATACACCACTGGTATAACCATAATATATCATTTAAGGGAGAAAAATAGAGAGGGATAATCAACTATATGTATCCTCCAAATCATTGATGTTTATGTAAAACAACCCTAGCGTTTTTTGGGTTAGTTAGGTTACCCAAATTGGGTGGTATTCATTGAAAATTCCTAAAAGAATAAAAGTATATAGTATTATCACACATGTACACACCTATGGATTCTTAAAATCAACAATATTACAACCACGATTACATCTCTACTAATATATTTTCCACCTTTTATTACCTCAAACACAGAATAACTGACCCCAAAATCATATAAAGGGAAACAACACTATTTACATTTCCAATTATTTTATTTGAAAAAATAACCACCAAGGTTCATTTATTTTGATATTTGATTAAATTCACAATAACTAATTCCTTATACATGGCCACATTTATGATTTTAAATGTTATTACATAGCTACTACAAAACTGACCAGCAACCACATATTGAACTACCACACCAAAACTAAGGTCTCCATGAAACACACAATAAGAAAAGATGAAAACATGCCGATCAATTTAGTATTTTCATTTCAAAATTTTTATTATTTAACTATTTGATGGGTTCTCTAAAATCAATACATCAGTATAACTCATAATACAACAACAGTATTATAGAATAAAAACAATATCAACAACATCATGATAGTCAGTAATCACATACACATCACACCATTTCCTTTAAAATTCATTAGCCCAATTTATTATATTTATTGTAAATATTCATAACATCAACTAAATTTAACGGAAAATATTGATAATATAATAGATTAATATAAAAGAGAGAAAACTAAAATACTCTACCTCAAAAAAATCATTTAAAGTCACTATACAAGGATGGAACATCAAGTATATAACCACCCAAAACCATAATGTAAAGAAGCACCTCAATCAACCTAGAACAGAACATCCCTATAAATATCCCCCCAAAATTCTATCTCCACATCCATAAACTCCTCATAATTAAGAAATGGGATGGAAACATGGAGTCTTAATCACTTATAATCCCTTGTTATTTATCTATGGATTATAAAGGTTAAATCTTATAAGGAGAGGGTGAAATGCCTCATAAAATCACATAATATCTACCTAAAAATGAGGAAAATACTGGCATAAGAGAAGTTTTTAAGGGTATTAGAAATTTATAGGAAGAATGGAAATTAGAATATCATGGTGTAACACCCTTCAATATGGTGGAAGGGTGTTGACATGGAAAAATACTATGATGTAAAGGGATGGACTATTCCATAATAGGGCTGGTATAAATTTCCTTTCAGAATTATAAAGAGTTCAATACTTAAAATCCTATAACCTTAGAGAAGAAATATGATGTAAAGGGAAAATTTCATACCATATAATTTATTCCCTAATAAGAAGGCCAGACTATATCATTTCTATGTAGCATAACTCCCCTATAATGAACAAAAATAAGAAGAATCCATCATCTGAGGGTTCATGCCACATCCAAGAATCCATGTTTTACCTATATTAAAAAAGATAGATCAATGAATACCCTAAAACCCAAGGTTCTATACCCCAACTTATCTTTCCTCACTGTAAACACTCCCTTTATGATGTAATATAATCTTTTACACCACAAACCCCACCATTATCCGAATTCCTAAAAAGTAGTGGTTCATAAAGTTTATATCATTACATTTGATACCTCTAAAAAAAGACTCATCCCAAAGTATAGAAAACTATAAAAATAAAATGAATATTTTTTGAACAATACTCTTTGTTATATACCTCTCAAGGATCTCATTGTAGATAAAACAACACTACCAATAAAGTATATCAATCCAATCCATTCACTACCACAAGCATCACACAACACTGAAGCTATCAGGATGGTCAATGGAAGATGGTGGCCTGAGGATTTAAAAAAAATCATCATAGGAGAAAGAAAACATTTCATCTGTAGTGATCAGATCCCTAATAGAGGTCTGAGGATCTCACATGAATTAATCAAATCACAAAAATAAATCAAAATAAATAATTTGTTTGAAACAAAGTTAACTTGACTATAGGTAATCACGGGTTATTGTTTCTAAGAGGTTCTGGAGAAGAACCTATAAATATCATCCACACATTTTTCATGAATCAAAAATATTTATGCTCCTATAATTCTTAGTGCTGGAGCAGATCTAAAAAAATCTTTAATAATTGTAATGATCACCTCGATCTCAAACCTTCAATCTATCAATGGAGTTCTTAGATTGATCCCTCAAAGAGAGACTTTATCTCTCTATAATGTGGGAGGATAAACATGATCTCATTAAATTGGAATGAATAGTCTCTAGAATATATTATCCCTATCTCTTATATAGTGGGCCTACAAAATATTTAAATAGGGTTACTCAACCCCCATAAATAAAATAATGAGTAAATAATTTTTAAATGACATATTATGATGATCTGAATGCATCATCAAAATCATTTATATTTTATTAACTCCTTGTAATATAATAAATATATAAGTGGATAAAACCTGATTCATTAAGTCGACACAAATTCATATTAATATTAAATGAACCCTAATTATTAAAATAATATTCATTCGTTTAATATTATTTCTATATTCAGTAAATACCTCATGAATAATTTAAATAAACTTATCTTAAACAATTATTATTTACTATTATAATAATGAATTTAATTATTTTATTCATATTTTTATTTCTTAAAATCTCGGACTACCTGTGGTGGGGATCATCATGTCCTATATACATATTCCTCACACTAGGGACGATTCTCGAATACACTATTATGTGTGATCCTGTAGAACCTTATCCTGATAGAAGTGAATATTATTAAAATACCATGATATGATTATGTCAACAAATCAAGGCCCCTAAATAGATAATAAATAGTAAAATTAGTGGAAAATATTCTAAAAAGTTGCACTACGTAATATAATCACTTTATCTAATGATTTGTCATAAACTAGGATTCACATTTGTGTCATCATCGTTTATATCATTATATTTTTTTTATCTAATTGTAGTAAATTAACTTTGAATACCATGGAAAATGATTTATGAAGGTACTACCATCCTTATAAAGAAAGATCTAGATATCACATCTTGAATTGAATAGGATAAAATTCCATCTTCCTCATTCAACCAATGACACACCATCAAAGAACCACCCAACACCAGTTTCATCACCATGAATTCAATTTCATGGGTTTTTACTGTATAAATGTTCTTGATAAAATGGAACACATCAATAATGATTTCATGTAAGGTGACCAAGATAATTATATATAGATAGGAATAACCAATGAAACTTAAAACATGTGGTGTTACTATGGGCATTCCTATCCCCATGATATAACCTAATAGAGATCACTAAGTGAGAACATCATGAGTAGAATTCTCAATGATTCTAATTCCCTAACCCTTTATATTAATTCATTAATTTTGTATAGTTAATATTATTTATATAGACCATATGATATTTGTTTAAGATTAATGTTATATATCTCAATGTTCTCATTATATCCTAGGAATTTTTATAACCATTTGATATAAAATATATTCTATGAAAATTACCATTTAAATATTTGATGAAAAAATATATACACTATAATAATACATTTACATCATTCATATCTCACTGAATTCAAGATATTTTAATGAAAATTTACTATTCAAGTGGGGTATAGGGAACCCACTATTACAACACTCTTTCTTTCACTAGATACAAATTTTTTAAAATCGTTTTTATCTCTGACATGATATGATCATTTTTCCTCTAAGTTATGTCTTTGTCATGGGGCCTACCTCATCTCTACTATATGTTTATTCTTATATATTAGCCTTTAACACATTGAGTAATACTTATCAAGAAATGACATCACAAAGTATATCTCATTCGATCACAATCAAATTTGGAAATCTTGGATAATGCCTATAATATTATTTTCATAATGATAAAACATTGCATACTAGGTGTCATTCTTAGAATAAGAAAAAAGAGTTGCAGTTTATAAAATTCTTCTTCAGTTTCCTTAGAAGCCACAACATACTCAATATTTGTAAATATGGTTAACACTAACTTTAATTTGATTCTCATACTCATTCAATTTTCTAGAAAATGATATAATGTCTTATTGATCAATAAAAATACTAGTCTATGTCCCCTTATAACTATTATTCCTTCCTCTCCACAAACATGTTAAATGGATTTTTACTTGGTTAAGTACAATTGGATAGTTCTGATAGATTTCTTTGTATCTATCCAGAATAAAAATTATATTTTCTAACCATAATATATATTTTTGAAATATAAATATGTTTTACATAAGATGGAATACATTATTGATCTAACATAGAAGATTATGTAATCTAAATAATCACATTATTCTCCCTCTATGTATGATATATGTATACATGGAGAGATTTAATCTATGTGACATTGGAGAAAATTATTTCTTCAATTGTTCCAACTTGTGTTTTATTGTTCCATATGACTACTGTTTTTAGTTGAAGTAAATTTTTGGAGAGAAACATTCATTCTAGTCTTAACTAACTATAAGATGAATAGTTTTTCTAATATGTTATCAGACCTATTTTACTAGGGAAACTATGTCACTCACACTAACCATTGGTATGATCATGGGAAAAATTAATTCCACATGAATATTCTATGATCATTTAACTTATTTCAATCCTAAATTGGATTTCAGAAACTTGCACCCATTATTAGAATATTATGGTGTCACCAACACTTCCCAGTTGCATCGTATAAATTCTTTCCTTGATGGGTGAAATTGACATCCAATTCCCAATTGGATGATCATAAAAATATTTATAGAAAATGAAATTCTAATGGATTTCTTCAAAATGACATGGTATTATAGATCACGCTTTATCAGTACCATGCATATACCATCCATGTATTGTCTCACTTGAATACCCACCTCATTATTCAAATAATTATGCTCCCTCTACATTGATAAATTGAATAAATTACTAAATATAAATTGATATTTCTAATTTTATCTAATTTCTATATACAACCTACTTTTAGGAGTTATTATTCCCAATGAATAACATATCACCAATCGTTGGGAATATAAAACCATCACAATTGTTTTTTTCCAGCCTCTATAGTATGTTTTTCTAGAAAATTATCTTCCATAACTCTTGTAGAACATGTTCCTATGCTAGAAATTTGTACATCTTTTCCACCAACTAAATACAAGTCAATCACACTCCCACTATATTTAGTAGAGATGTGAACACCTATATTGAAATGTATTCTATAACTTACCTACAATTTTTCTATCATTGGGATTTCTATAAGATGCTATAAAACTTTTAGGATATTAACATTTGATTATAATTATGTTTTTCCTTATGCATGTTTGTTTATTTCATTAACAAACACATTTCATTAAAACCTATATTCTTATGAAATAATTTATTTTCATCATACTATAACTCATATGTTATCCATTTTTCAGGATAGATGAAATATGAATATTGGATAATACCATTATTCGGAATGAATATATTGAATCATCATGGAATTATAAACAATGTATATAAATTGAAACATTGATAGTCCAATTACATACATTATAAATTTGATGTGTATAATGACATAAAAATTTAGGAATTACTCCATGCTTCATTTTACGAATCAATGTTAACAAGTATGAATCATCATTAATTCAACATATTATCATCATAACATTTATGTGAATAAGGTAATGTGCATTTAAAAATTAATCCACACTATATTATATTGATCAATGAATAAACGATTAAGATATTCCCCCACACACCATCCTGAAGAAAATCATATCCATTAACCATGAATATATCATACTTCACATTAAAATTCCCTAAAAACATAAAAGATTATTATTAAGTATATTTACCTTTATATTACCCAAGGAATAGTTAATGCTCGCTAACAAAACAAATTTTGAAGGCATTGTGACATACCTTTATTTCTAAAGGTCTCTTTGTCAAAAACCAAGTACATAAGTTTGTAGATAATACCTGATGTATTTAACTCATTGGTGTCTAAAACCATAGAAGTTATATCCTTGAAAACTATATAGTATTTCTTGAAAATTTATTACATTTTAAAAACTAGGTATATAATTTTTATATTTTACATTCATCACGTATTTCCCATGATTCATGTATCACTGAACAATTGGTTGAGTATAAGAAACAAAAAAAAGTTCCTTCTAGAATTGGAATGATATATATTAGTTTACAAAGGAAATGTGAGATAATTATTTTGGTTATTCTCTAAACGTTCAATTTGAATCATTACAATTTCTGATATATAATTTATATTCTTCTCAACGATGACTTATGAACCACTATTTCATAATATATTGGAGAAAAATACATACATTATGTAAGGGTTCGTTTCTTACTCATTTACTATATCTAAATACACATATTTGATAGGTATATTATATTCAATAAAAAATAAGTATGATAGAAATATCACTTGTAATGATCAATATTCTTAAAAAGAATCATTTACTTTCTTCTTTAATTCAGTTCATTACATTTAAGTATCTATAGACATATTTAATGAAAAAACCTACAGTCTAATAACAATTCTCATTAAAGAAGTTATGAAGGTTTCATTGGTGTTATGATTTACATTGGCTATTTCTCCTTTATTTTCAACTTGTTCACCATAAGAACTAAATATTTAACCTTATTTATGTTCTTATTTTCTTGATGATACTATCCCAAAAGTTAGTGCAGTTATTTATCCTTTTAATATTCATTTTTAATATATAATGAAACTGTAGTATATGGATAGAAATGGTATATTAGAATAAGATGTATTGAATGATCATGATCCGTCTTTCAATTTACACACTAATAATTTAATCACCAGTTACTCGTATCTCACTTCACCTTCTCGTCACAGTCTTCCTAGAGTGGAGACAACATGTGATTTCATCCATATCCTGGTGTTGTATACACAAATAAAACAAGACATTGATGGTAGAATTATAACATATCCATCATATGAATCATAAAAGCGTCTTTTGTAAGTGTTTTTATTACCCTCGATTCATGAGGAGGACTAACAGGAATTGGGGACACTAAAACCTTTAATTTACAATTTCATAGTATTTTATACAAGACCTTATACTAGTCTTTAGAAACTTATCCTATATTGGAAAATTTTCTTATAAATGATTACCATAGTCTAATTGTGATATTTTTTCCATTTATTACCAAAAAATCTATCAGATTAGTACATTTACCTTGGTTACTTGTTATACATTATTGACTATTTGAATCATTAAATTTCTCCCACTGTTTTATAAATCTCTAAGAACTCTATATACTAGAATCAGAATACATTATCACTCAAGTATTCTAGTGTAAATGATCTAATAAACCTCTTATCATTGTCTAAATGATTTGGAAAATCTAATACATAGAGAGTTATAAAGTAGGATTTTAACAAAATAACCCCATTAATCCAAGACTCCTGGATCATTTGATTTAATTCTTTTCATCTAAAATAACCAACACGATTTACTCAATGCTTGCCTCTAAATATGAAACATGATATCTTTGGACACTTCTTATTGGTCAATTTTAATTAAGTCAACCGATTTGTCTCTTAAGAAACTTACAGTTGAATGATTCAACAAAACATTAGTACGATGAGCACCCCGTACAAACAGTTTGGTTCAAATTTGAATGATGGAAGGAATTTATTACTTAATATATATTTGAGGTTTTTTAAATATTTCATGATGAGTGTAATCAATTTTTATTAATATGGTCATACTATATTTTCATGCTTACAACTAAACATTAATAGAAAAAAAATTCATAACCTTTTAATGAATTTTCCTATTTATTATTGTATTTTTTCCTTGCTATCGGGAAAATGAATTAAATAATAAAAAATTCATAAAGGAAATAAAATTTGTCAACTGGTCTTGAGAATATAATATTGGGTGATCCATTTAAACTAAATTTACTAGCCATGATTTAGAATAATCATACCTGATTCAGGTAATAACACATGATGTAGCTTATCTTCATTCTAGTGTGTTTACTTTTTGTCTAGATTTTACCTTGACCTGGTGTGGTCTACAATATACAGTGTTCTCATCATATTACAGAAAATAATTGCATGCAGGTGAGGGGTTATCAAGACTGAAAAAGTCATAAAAAACTATTTTATTTAGGTTCATAAATCATTATACATATCTAATGGGGAAAAATGAAAATTTGTAGACTATAATATTGAGAAATTAATTACATGCAATTAAATAATTAATTCATTAAATAAAAACAGACATATAAATCCAATCAATTCTAAGGACTAGTCAGCGGGTAAGAGTACAGTGATGAAAATGAAAGAAATAAATTTACTAATGATGATATTTAAATAAAATTAAAGAATAACTTAAACTCAAATAATTTAATTTAATTTTGTCCAATATTTAATTTAAATTGATATTCTAAAATTAAATAAATTTAATAATTTAAGTTTAGACAAAAATTTTAATTACTTATTTGAACTATTAAAATTATTAATTTTATAATAAAAATTTAATAAATAAATTTTTATAATATTTAATTACGGTTATGGGAATTGAAACCCACACATTGGTAATGTGGCTCAAGATAGACTTTTATAGACTCATCCAATGTTGAGTAGGCCATATGAAAGGGTGCCCTAGGCCATTCAGGCCCGCATTGACCCATTCTGTATTTGGCCACCCCCTGGCCCATTGTATGTAGAGTTGGGTCAAACTGGACCCATAGAGCCGTAATGCTGTAATAATAGGGGGTATATTGACAAGGCCGGGATGTTGTGATTCACAAAGGGTTAACATGATGATCATCTAGTAGAATAGTCCAGTGGATGGAGATGGTGTATGAAAATATCGATAGAGGAGCACTAAATGGATGGAGTGATAGGAGGGAAGAGGTGGTTAATGAGGTGGCTCTATGAAAGTAGGAGGCAACGTTGAGGGATTTAGACATAGGTTACCCCAGCAGGATCTGGTGACCGATGGAGGAGAACTATTGATAAACAAGAGATTGTGGGCGAGAGGGCTGTAAAATAGAGTGATATAAGTGACCAAAGAGTGATGTTTTGTTGCTATACTCGATACGGGAGTGTGATGTAGTTGGATATGGGGACCATGTGTTGAAAGATGGTCCAAGAAATGCTGCTGGTGGTAGGAAGGTGAAGTAGAGATCAGGTGCATGGGTGGCATGGGTAGCAGAGGGCAGTGACGTGTGGCTGGAAGCTAGAGTTCAGTATAGGAGAAAGTTGGGTAGCCTCGATGTGTTGGGGAAGATTGGGGAGGTTCCCCCTTTTTTCCCTTTCATGTCCATTCATTTATAGTACACCATCCCCCAAAAAATTAATTTTCTAAAATTCTACACCACCCTATTTTTTTCTACATATTAATTTTTTTGTTTACAGGAAAACCCCCCAAAAAAGATAGTCGTCTTAGTAGAAAAAAATAGATTAATGTAGGCTTGTTCTTTAATTTAATGATTTCCTAGAAACATTTGGAATTAAAACTTCTGTAATGTACTTCACCTGTGAACTGAATCAGGACGGATATTGGATGGAGTAGTGGAGGTTACCAGAATCACTACCTAGAAGCTAACATAGAAAAACATAACATATATAAAATATATGTGTTTCCAATCTTAATAGATGAAACACTTCTACTCATGATCTATAATTTTTTTGGATGACTGTAACATGGTCATCTGAGATCAGATCGAAGCATGTTTAGAGCTATTAAAAAATAATTAATACCCTATACTTATTTAAATGGAATTTTAAAATTAAATGGATTAGAAAATTCAAAACCAAACATTGATACCAATTGAAGGTGTAAAGGGGCACAATTGAAGCCAATGGGAAAGGGATTTATAATACAATATTCACTAGAGTGATGAACAATGCCATATCTAGAGATCTAAGCCCTGATCGAGGTCTAAGCATCTCACCTGAATTAGTCAAATCACAAAAATAATACCAAAAAATACCTTTTTCAAAATGAAGCATACTCAACTATAGAAAATCAATGGAAATTTTTTCATGAATTATATTAAGTCTGACCCATCATGTTTATCCACACATTCTTTAAGAAAACAAAAAAAATCCCCATTTTTCATATTCAGGGTGTTAGAACAGAGATTTGATGAATCCAATGGTGCCCCAAAGATCACCTTGATCTCATCCAATTGATACATCGATGGCATTATTCTATTGGTCACTCAGACAAATAATTTGTCTCTATTGAAAGCGGGATTAGAGACATGAGTTCATTATGTTGTAAAAAATAACATCTATAATAGAGTCACTCTCCTGATTATATAATATTTCAACAAAATACATGTGTAGGGATCCCCGACCCTAGAAAATAAAACACCTACTAAATAAGCAGTAAATTAAAAATTATGTAGAATCAACTACATCTCTAATATCATTTATATTTTATCACCTCCTTGTAACATAAAAAATATATTTTGTGATAAAACCCACGTAAATAATTCAACTCAAAATTACCATTAAAAATAAACAATCCTGGAATATTGAATTAATATTTGTTCATATAATATTTTTCTTGTATTCACTAAATTCCTCAAGAAATTTTTTTATAAATATATTCATCCCAATAGTTATATACTTTAATGATAATGAATTTATTTATTTTTTGATGATCATTAATACTTAGACTACACTTGTACCACTATTGTGGGGGCCACTATGTCCTATATACCAATTCCCCTAAATAGGGGTGATTCTTGAATACCCTATTGTGTGTGACCCTCTAGAACATTATATTGGTAGTAGTGAATAATATTCACTGAAAAATAGTAGAGTCTCGAGAACTATCAAGGCAGCTAAAGAGATAAGGAATAGTCATCTAAATGACAACCAGCCTATGATAAGACACTGTATAATATAATATTTTTTTATCACAATATCTCATAAAGTAGGGCATAAACTTGTGACATTGTCCTTTATTCCATTATTTTTTTGATCTAACTAAACATACATAAATTATATTACAGTGGAAAAGGATTTATGAAGGTTCTAACACCCTGATAAAATATTCCTATGATATTACTTTCTCAACTAAGAAGTGACAAATTATATCTTGTTCATTCAACCAATATTGTACTAGTAATAACACACTAAAAAAGCTACAATTCAAAAACATAAATATCATTATTTTTCCATGTATAAAAGTAAAATATTAAATGGAACTTCTTTAAAATGATCTCATGTCATGGGGCCAATACACATGTCCATGAATAGGAACAACCATGAACACCTGAAACTTGTGGTGTCCATATTGGAGGGTATATCCTTATGATATCACCTCCTAGAGATCACCCAATATGAACATCATTAAAATAAGTCTCAATGCTTATAATCCCATACACCAAATAGTTATACATCAACTATGTCTAATCAATATGATGTATAAAGACCATATGACATACAGTTAAAATTATTTTCATAGTATCATGAGGTTTTAATTTTTGCATAATAACTACTATAACCATTTTATATGAAAAATAATATATGGAAATTACCATTAACATAGTGGACTTAAAAATATATACACTATAATGGTATGTTTACACCATGCATATCTCACTATGTACATTAAAAAGTAATTATAAAGTACTATTGAAGTTTGGTCTTGGGAAGGCACAATTAGAAAAAACACTACATCAAGTACACAGATTAAGGGATGCTACTCTCCGTATCCAGATATTATTCACTTTTTGTGGTAGTTACTCTCCCACTTGGTTTTAAATTAGTTCATAAATATAAAGTGTCTTAATTGGGAAGTATTTTTTCCCTTTCATTTTCTTGAATCCATACTAAACACTACGAGAAATTAAGAAGAAACATCTCAAAAATATCTAAAAATTAGATGTCATGAGATGAAAGAAAATAAATCAAAGAAAAACAAAAAAAATATGGGTACTAAGCCTGCATAAATACCTCAAGGTCCAAAGTACTCCCCTTCAGATCATTGTGTCTCATTAGAACTAAAACCAAATGAATTCTTTGTGTATGATGTAATTTCCAATAATGATACTTGATCCTTGATAGTTTCTATATGAATTCATTTTCATCTTTGATATCCAACTCTCACTGTTCAGTTAGTCTGGATTCATCATGAAGATACTAATGAATTTCAGACAATTGGAAGACATTTTGGATCTGGTCCAGCTATGGTGGAATTTCCAACTGACACACCACCTCTCCAACAAGCTCCAACACCTCAAAATGATAAATAAACCATGGAAAAATATAAATTCCTCTTCTAAACCTACACTTTACAAACTAATGTGAAATCCTTACGAAAACATGGTCTCCAACCTCAAACTCTAAATGTATCCTCTGGGAATTGAAATAATCTTTTTAATGGCCCCGCACCGCATTGAACCAGTCATGAACCACATGTATCTTATTCTTTATACTCTATACCACATTGGTATTTGGAATATATACCTCTATAATATCATTCCATATCAATAGGGATCATAATGATATACCATAAAATTCCTCAATGGGGGACATACCAATGGATGTGTGGTATTATTTATTATAAGACAAATAAACATGAGGTTAGCGCCACACCTAAGATCCACTGAAATAAATGATTGATTCCCTTAATATATCTTCTAGTGTTGGGGTAGTCTGTTCTTTTTACCCATCAATATAAGGATGAAAATTAGTTCTAAGGAATAACTAATATCCAAATGCATCTTGTAATCCCCTCTAGACTCACAATGCAAAAAAAGTGTCTCGATCAAAAATGATGATTCACAGAGCCCCATAAATCCTAAGAACATCATCAACACACATTTTATCTATTCCTTTGATGGTAATAAATTTTTGGATCTTAAAATTAGTTCACTAACTTCATCATTTGGTCCATGATAACCTTGATAGAATCATGTGCACCATGATTCTTGGACAAAACAGTGAATATGTCAATTAATATGTCTTCCCATTTCCACATGGTAATATCCAAGGGATATAAAAACACCATATATAGGTTGGTTTTACATTATTTTCAAGAATACTAGACATAAAACCATGAAATATTCCACTAACTACTTTATTTATAGCCACTTGAACTACCTCCTCAAAACACGATGCATCTTTGATATGCCCGGGTGAACTGTAAATGACAAGCTATGATAAAATATAAGTAAATTTTCACAAATCTTTATCAAGATGAATGTCATTCCATAAAACATAAGGAAATTTTCTTAATCCTCTAACCATACCATATTGTCATCACCATGAACAAACTTGTAATGTATCACCTTTAAGTCTATGTCTCCCCACTAACACTCTTACACTTTTAAAAAAATTGGATCTATGATTATCTGGAATAGGTATCACAATAACCTTTGTGATAACTTGTTTTAACAATGTTTTTTTATTTTTTGACAACTAACCACTCTATTAAATATTGTGTTTATTAATTTTTAATTAGACCCAATCCATATTAATGAGGTTTGTTGAATGTTGGTAAATGTTTTAACTCAAATGTAAAGGGGGAGAAAAGTTTTGTTTTAAAGAAAGATGTTTTTCAGACTCAGAGGATCAGACTAAGAAGAACCAGAAATAGAGTATCCTATTCATTTATATTGGATATGGATCATCAGATTCAAAAGAATCAGATGAAAAAGTTGATAATTGAATGTTTGAAATATTCATAATTAGAGAAAGAAAGAATTTTCTATGTTAGAAAGAAGTTGCTGAGAGAAGATTTCATTTTGTTTTTGTATATTTTTGAAAGAATATTTTGAAGTTAGGTGTTAGAATTTTTTTTACTATCTAAACTAAATTATTTGATTTTTTTTTCAGATCATAAATTTCACACAGATCATGAAAAAATTAATGATAAAATATTTTGAAGAAATGTTGGAGTTGTTTTATGAAATTTAAAATTAAATAGTTAATAATTCAATTGTAATAAAAAATTATATCATAATGAGAATATCATCATTATAGGGATTCCATAATTATGGATAAATCTATCAAAGGAAAAATGTTTAATGAAAATAAGATCCATAAGTATGAATGTGTGAATCTTATGAAGTTTGAAAAAGATCAAACCAGCTAGGTGGATTCATCATAGAATACTATACATAATTATGAAAAAATAACCATAATGAGATATCCATCATAATGGTAATTTCATTTTAATTGGAATCCCATCATAATGATAATTCCATAATTATGAGGATTTGTAATGAGGTGAGAAGGAAACACAAAATTGTAAAGAGGTGAAAAGGAAACAGAAATGATAATGAGATGATTAAAAAAAGTCACAAAAAAAGATTCTATAAGTTTAATGAAGAGTGGAAGAAGTAAAACATGAAATTAATTTTTGTGTAAATCTCATAGAACTATAAGGAGGATTGAAGGATTCAATGTTTAATTTCATATGTGAGGGATTTATGGAATTTTTAAATATAAGGTATTAGGGAATGTTTTCATGTTTCCCACTCTTGATTTTCATAAGTGGCCTATAAATACATGCTCATATCATTCATTAATTTGTTGATTTTCACACAAAAAAAGGCGGAGTTCTAATGAAATTATGTGAAATTCATTTCCATATAGAGATCTTGTGAGGAGGATATGGTAGGTGATTATTTATCATTTTGAGAATTTGAGTAGAGTTTGAGTTTTATAGATTGAGAATGGGTTCATCCTATTGAGTCAAACAAATTGATAGAATTGGTTCCAAATCCATCATATTGATAGAATTGGATCCAGACTCATCATATTGATTGATTTAGATCCAGGCTCATCATATAGATAGAATCAGATCTAGACATATTAGACTGAGAAAATATGATCAATCCAAATTGGACTGAGGATTCAGATTGAGAAATTATGGAGAAGTTTTCAAAAGGACTTTATTCCTTTTTTTGCCTCAATTGTTTTATAATAATTTTTTTTAAACTATCTAGATATCTTTTCTATGGGGATATATACGGTGTTTAACGGGATTTGGAACACGTTTTTTTTCAATTACTCTTAATAGATAATTACCATATACCCACGAGAGTGGCAATAGAAGGGATGTAGTTTCTCCCACTGAGGAGTAACATTGAAAGTATTATTTTCTTTACATGCTATCCGAATTTGTCATGTAAAATTAATAACAAAAATTTTATAAGATAACAAATCTTAACATGTTATAGGGGTTATGTTTCTAATTTTTTTTGAAAATAATAAAAAGTGAACAACTGATTCAAATCCCATTTTCTATTGTTATTCGATATTCTGGCACATAAATTGGTATCAGAGCCATGAAACATTATTGAATCCTTGTCATGGATTATATCAATTCTATATATAGTAAAGGCATTTCTGAGTTGGATGAAAAAAATTGATGATTCCATTTATCATATCTCTTAGCTTAGAAGTTATTGATGTTGATACTATTGGTTTTCCACCTATTTTGAAAAATTATCCTATGATGTTTACTGATAAGAGGAATATAGAAGTTGATGGAAAGGATAAAAATGAAATCCTAATGTCCTTATCATAAAGTTTTTATCATAATGTGATGGGTCTCAATACTTCAAAAAGTATGTGAGACAAGTTGGAATGTTTTTTGGAAGGGAATACTAATGTTAAGGATGAAAAGATACAAATATGGGATGGAATGTATGAAGAAATGAGAATGAGAGATAAAGAAACAATTGATGAATACTTCATTAGAGTAAGTGACTTTTTTTGCAACATCCATGGATTCAATGATGTCTACGAAGATTCTACAACTATAACGAAACATATGAGAATCTTTCTGGACATGTTTGATTATGAAATTTCTTATTTAGAGGATAGTGATGATTTATATCTTGAATAATTGCATAAAATTATTGTTTATTTTGAAAAAAGGAAATATCTTATGATAAAATGTAATATGAAAAATAGAATGGATTTTGATGCTATGAGAATGATGAAAATCCAAGATGTTGAAGAAGCTGAGCATTATGAATCTGAAGATAAAGAGGATGATGAGTTGAATTAAAAAATAATGTCACTTAAATACAAGAACTATCAAACAAGAAGAGTAAATAATGGAGGTAATATTCCTAAAAAATATTTTGAGTGTGGTGGAATCAGACACTTTACTATGAATTATCCCAAGAAGAATTTTGTAGTATATTAAGATGATTCTAATGAAAAACCATGATGAAATAATCAGAAAAAAAAGAAACTAAAATTTATCCAACAAATACAATAAAACTTTTAAATGAAAAAATGATGTATGTTGAGTAATTAAGTTTAATTGGACTAAACTGTCAATAATTCTTATGATGATGAATGTCACAAATAATTTCGAACTTTCATTGCAAATGTTGAGAAAAAAGGACTCATCATAGAGTGAATAACGTGGTGATGAATATTATAGAGAGTTTCTACTCAGAATGGAACTTGTTTCCTATATTGAGAAAAAAAACTCTCAAGAAATAAATTATAGTAATGAAGAAAGATTTTTAAGAAGTTTATAATGGATACAATATGTTATCAAGAAGGATGGAGAATATGTTATGTCACAGAAAAAAAATTCTTGATCAATAAAAAATGATTGATGGTTTAAATATGAAGATTGATTCTATGGACGAAGAATTTAACAACATTCAATAAAAACATCTTAATTTATAATGTTACTTGAGGTAGATGAATAGATATTTCAACAAAGTTCCAGAATTAAAAGTTCTTGCATCAAAAGTTTGTGAAAAGGCTCAATACAATAATAAGGATAAATATTCACTCAACAAAATTAATGTTTCATTTGATTCATTTAAAATTTCACGTTATTGAAATTTTATTAGTAAATAATGGGTGGAGAATGGATGTGAGAAACATATCAAATCTATAAAAGTATAAAACTCACTCAAAATAAAAAGATATACCTTGTACTTGTTATGTTAGAGATGAATTAATTTACAGACCACAACAAAGTTTCTACAATGAGAGATCATTCTTAAATTGACAATAAATATTTTAATTATTTTACAAGTGTCTCTAATCTATTTGTATAGACTATAAAATTGTTGGAACAAAATATCTTTACCTAGACGAAGGTTTATTAAAAATACAATAAATATTGATGGTAGAGTGTGTATCATTCCTAACATACCGAAAGTTGAAAAGGTGAATTATCAAGATGTTAGAAACATTCCAAAAAAATAAATTTGAATGTTTGGATGATGTTTATAGAGGAATTTATTAGTCTGGTCATCATATTGAAAATGAATGACACTACATCTAGAACTAGTTTCTTATGATTGAAAATAAAAAGAATCTGAAAAGAATAAAGTTGAGGAAATGGATTTATTTATTGAATAACATTTGAAGGAAATTAAAAGGAACAATCCTTGGGTACTTGATAGTGGTTTCTATTAAAATATGAAAGGTGATATAAAAATTTTGTAACATGTTTAGATTCATGATGGAGGAGTTGTTACCTCTCGTAATAATATTTCCTTAAAAATCAGTAGAATCAGAACGGCAGATATTTAGGAAGAAAATTTAAAATCTAAGGATGTTTCATTGTTGACGGGCTAAAACATAGCATACATAGTGTAATTAAAATTTGTTATTATGGAAATGAAGTTGTTTTTATAAATTTTTTTGTATAATAAAATGTTTAAAAAATGGATAAATTATTAAAAAAGGATAAATAGAAAGTGAGAATCACTTTCAAATAGGGGAATTCAACATCTTTTGTTACTTGAGTGATGAATATGAAAACAAATTGAGGCAACTAAAACTTGGTCACCATGGGAAGAAAAACATGAATAAACATTCTAAACATTATGCTATATAGAGTATTATAGAATTAAATTGATGAGAAGAAAATTTTTATATTACTTAAAAGAAAATAAATATTACCAAGAAAAGTCATATGAGAATTTTTATTCAATGTATCATAACTCTTAAAATTATTCATTCTGATTTATGTGGGATGATGAGAAATCAATAAATAAAATTAGATTCATAATTTTTCACTATTATTGATGAATTCACTCAGATGAAAAATATATTATTAATGAAACATAAGTTAGAGTCTATTTAAATGATTATGTTTTTCACAAAATACGTTACGAAATAAATGGGGGTTAATATAAAAATGTTGAGAACAAATAAGGGGACAAAAATCACAATAATTTATTTTAAGGAATGTATATGAAAACATTGTATCAAACATAGTATAGTGCTCCTAGCACACCATAACAAAATGGATTACCAAAAAGAAATAATATATGTTTAATGGAAATGGGAAGAAGTTTGTTATAAGAATACAAAATTTCAAAGATCAATTAGAGAGAAGGTATTAGTATTGTTTTACATGTTATAAATGGATGTTTTATGAAACCAAAAACCAACATGACTCCATATGATATGTAATACAACAGAAAAACATCACTGAAATAATTCATTATTTTTGGAATTCCATGTTTTCTCAAAAAAATAAAGATTTAGGTAAATTGTAGGAGAAAGATGAGGAAGGAACTTTTATGGGCTATTCACTAAATTGAAGAACTTTCAAATTTTGGGGAAAAAAATTACAAAAGGTGGTGGACTAATTTTATGTGACTATAATTTAAAATCAATGTTGCTATTTTTTTGAGAATGTTGAGGATGAACAAATTGAGATTTACAACAATAGTTAAGTATTTCAAAACATCCTGTTCATGATTAAAAATAATTGTTTGGTGTGTATATTTTAGTGTGGAAATAAACTTTGAAAATTCTTACATTACAAAAACATGAGTCCAAAAAAATTATTAGAAATCAGAAGGCTCTACTTTAGACAACAAGAAATTTGAGATTAGACAATTAGAATTCACTTATCAAAAAAGTATAACTAGAATCAGTTTTAGAATCTATTCAAGAAAAATAATGGGTGGATGCTATGAATGAAGAGTTATATTAGATTGAGAACAATGAAAAATGGGAACTTTTTTCCCGACTAGAAAAAATGTTATTAGAAAAAAGCTCCACATTATTCATATTCAAAACATGATTTTCATAGAATATTTATATTTTCTAAAAAATATTGATAGAAACATATATGTAACATATGATGACTCCAGATCTTTAATAGTAATTATTTATGTGGATGATATAATTTTTGTTGTAGATAGGGATGAGGATTTTAAAACACTTTCTGAAGAAATGAAGAAGAATTTTAAAATTGCAATTTTGTGAGAATTAAATTTCATCCTTTGTATAAAAGTTCGACAAAGGGAAGAATATATTTTCTTAACTGAGGAAAATATACTAGGGAATTATTTAATTGGATTGGGATTGTAGAATCCTAATAAGTTTCAACTCATAATTCAGTTAGTGGAAAGATGAGTAAAGATGAATCCAAAATAACTATGGATCAGAAAGAATTTCGAAAGAGAATAAGAAGCCTTATTTGACTTACATACTGAAGGACTAATATTGTTTATGGTGTGTATTTTTGTTCTAGGTATCAAAGTAATCCCAAATAATCACATATGTTGGCAGAAAAGAGAAATCATATATACATGAAAGGAAAAAAATTCACATGGGTTGTTATACAAATGATTTTGTGAGATTAAGTTTCATGGTTATACTAATAAAGATTGGCATGGATATTGTAATTATATAAAATAAACCTCAGGGGAACATTTTTCTTATGTAAATATTGTGTGAGTTGGAATAGTAAGAAACAAACTTCATTAACTTTTATCACAATAGAATCTAAATATATTATAGTGAATAAAGCCTGTACTCAAATGTTTTGGATGAATGTTCAGATGGAATAATAGAAAGTGAATGTTTATAAACCATTGAAGATCCATTATGATAATTAGAGGTTATATTAATCTTTTTAAAAATCCTCTTTAACATTAAATATCCAAATACATTGTTATAAAGGTTGACTTTATAAAAGATAATGTTGATGTTGGAGATGTTTTTCTAGAATATATTTCAAAAAAGTATCAGATTTCTGACCTCTTTAAAATTTAATTATGATATAATGGTTTGTGTAATTGAGGCTACAAATTTATTTCCACCTCCTACCATTTCTTTATAAACCTCATAATATATATCCCCAACCATGATTTTGATTATGTTGACAAAGGTGGAGAGAAATTAAAAACAGTGTACTTTGTAAGAAGTTTTTACTTATCATTCTAAAATGAATTTGAAGCTGTGGTTATCATAAAATGGGAGATAAAAAATGAAAAGTGAGAGAAAATAAATATTTATCGGAAAAGATAAAAGTTAGGGGGAGATTAGCATTACATGGCCTCAAAACATGATTTCCACACAGGGTTGAAATTCATTCAAATAAATCAATTTTTTCAGTAGTTTGGTTTTAGGAAACTCAATTTTCATAAAAGATATGTTTTTATAAAAGTGAAAAATGAATTTTTTTTACCAATGTTGAGTTGTGAAAAAATTCTGAGAGTGGTAAAAGTTTTTAAAAATGTATTTCAATAAATCTATTGGGGGATATTGAAGAATTTTTTTGATAAATTGTTCTATTTTTTTGTATTTTTTGCAAACTTACCTCTTTTTTAAAAAATGTTTTTGTAATTATGTAATCAGACCTAGTCCATCATAATCAAGTCTGTTGAAAGTTGATGAATGTTTGATCTCAAATTTAATGGAGAAGGAATATTTTTTTAAGGAATGATGTTTTATTGACTGGAGGATTAGATTAAGAAGAACCCGAATCAAAGTATCTTATTCATATGTATCAGATTTATATCATCAGAATTAAATGAATTGTAGGTAGAATTTTATTTCTGGATGTTTTCCTTCATTGTAATCTGATAAAGAAAATAGTTTCCGAGTTAAATGAAGTTTCTAAGTGAAAATGTCATTTTTACTAAAAAAAATTAAATAAAAATGTGATTTTGATGCGTTAAAAAGTTTTCATACTTTCTCAACTAAGTGATACGAATATTTAATGATTATTATGTTCTCACAAATCATGAAAAATTTTATGATAAAATTTATTCAAGAAAAGGTGGGGAGGTTTGAAGACATTCAAAATTATTGAGTGAATAATTCCAACATTTTTGGAAATTCTATCGTAATTAAAATATAATCCTAATAAAGATTACATAATTATGAAAAAAGTCAATATAGGGAAGAATGTTTAAAGAAAATTGTGTCCATGAGTCATAATTTTTGAAGCTGATGATGTTTGATGAAGATAAGAACTTGTAATTGGATTAATCATTGAATAAATTCAATCATTATGGAAAAATAAACGTTATGAAATTACTATCATAATGTAAATTCTATCATAATGGTAATTAAATTTTAATGATAATTCCATCACTATTAGTATTCTTAATGAGATGAGATGGAAATAGTAATCATTCTGATCTGAGAAGGAAATAGAAATTGTAATGAGATGATAACAAAGAAGACTCAAAAATAAGATTCCAAAATATTAATGAAGAGTTGAAGAGTTCAAACATGAAATTCAATTTTTCATAAATCTAGTGGAAATATAAGGATGATTGAAGAAGTAAAAGTTGAATTTTAAATGTGATAGATTTGCAATGTTTTAAAATTTGAGGCAGTGGGTAAAGCTTTAAATTTTTGTGATCTTACTTTTTCAACTCGCCTATAAATGATTTTTCACATCATTCATTCATTTGTTGATTCTCATGCAATAAGAAAAGGAAAATCACTGAATAAATCATGTGAAATTCTTTTCTCGATAGAGATCTCATGAGGAGAATTAGACAACTGATTATTTGTTTACAAGTTTTAGCATTTGAGTAGAGTTATCATTTTTTTATTGAGAATGAATTCATTAAATTGATTCCATCAAATTAAGATAATCAGTCCAAATCCATCATATTGGGAGAATTAGATCCAGAGTCATCATATTGAGAAAATTAGATCTAGACTCATCATATTGAGAAAATCATATCTAGGATCATTAGATTGAGAAAATCAGATCCAACCATATAGGAATAAGGATTTGGACTGAGCAATTGTGGATCAGTTTCAACAATATCTTTATTGTTTTTTTGGCTCAACTTTTTTCTATGAAATCATTGTAAAATGATGGGAGTTAGTATACTCATTCATATTAGGATATATAAGGTGTATATTGGGAGTTTTCACAAATTTTATTCACTTAATATTAATAGTGAATTTCCATAGAACCATGTGACTAGCTATGGTAAGTATGTAGGTTCTAAAATTGTGGGCAAACCTTGTAAATCTTATGTTCTTTACATGATTTACTAATTTTCCATGCATGATTTTTTACTAATACATGGTAAGGAAGTAAATTTTAATGGAATATAAGGGTTATATTTCTAAATGTTATAAAACTTATCAAAAGTGATCAACTTATTCAACCCCCATTCCTAGTTGTTATTAGATCCTTTGAAACTTCAGTATCCTCTACCATTAGGCTATTATTATCCAATATTTAAGGTTTTTAACTCCACCATTTCTCTCCAAGTGTCCTCATATTTCTGGAAGTTTCCCTATGAATGCTTTCTTAGTATTTTTTCTATGAAATTTCCCTTTATTGGTGTATATGATATCTCAAAACCATAGTCCTAGAGAAACTCCATCAACCTCTAATTTCATAGATTCAGGTCACATTGAAAAAAATATGTACCTTAGGTATTTGTGATCTATAAAGATCAAAAAACATTCCCTAATTATGTAATGTCACCACACCTTTAGGTAAAACAATTTTTATACTATGTATAGATCATGGATGGAATAATCTTGATCATGAGGGAATAAATTCCTAAACCCATAGGATAGAAATTCCTACTATTTTATGAAGATTCACCCCAAACCCAAGAGGGAAGCACAACATAATACCTCAAATAGTTTTCCCACCTCAGGAAACTAAAGGTCCAGGGTGTTAAACAATTACTCTTTTAGGTAATTGAATTATACCTATCACTAATTAGTATAAAAAAACGATCCTTCATGTTTGTGGTGGTTACAAATGCAATAATTTGAGATAAATTAGATGTAAAAATTTTATAATAACATGTGAGACAATTAACAATTCATACCTTCACCATGTTCTTGAGTTATTACTAGGAAATATCTTCCTCAACCTTTTACGGATCCACCAACACTCCGTAATCAGACACTATGTTTCCATGTAAATACACCTTTAACATACATAACATACCCTTGAACAATTTCCATTATAACTGGTGTTTTAAAATAGTCTACAAAATGATCCTCAGGTGCTTAGCATTATCCTCCCCTGATATCAAGTATATGAGGATATAATTAATGAAAGAAACTATGAAATCTTCTAAAAAATCACATGATATAGAGTTCATGATCCCCATGAACACAACTGGTTCACCCATGGCACCAAAAAACTTGACTAAAAAGTCAATGTTTTCATATTAGCACTATAATGCATTCATAATAATATCTACCACCATCACCCTTAGCGAATGGTACCCAAACCATAGATCAATCTTATAAAGCATGATATCTCCACTCAACTAAAAAAATAGATCATCAATCCTTTAAAAAGGGTAATGATTTTTAATAGTCACATGATTCAACTATTAGAAGTCTATACATAACCTTATTCTACCTCCTTCCTTCTTGGAGAAATTTTTTTAGCTCCCCACATTGACACAATAGGATTTATAAATTTTTTTTTATAAAATCATAGAACATTAATTTTCCTCAACGCCAATGATTCCATCAAAAAAGTATATATCAAAATTGGTGTAGTACATGACTAAAACTCTATTCAAACATGACATCACATCAAAGGGGTAGTTTAATAAACTCATTACAGAAAACATCCAAAAACTCTATAAAAATTATAGGGTATCCATCATTTTATTCTTCATTGGTTCTATCAAATAATTAGACATCAATGAAACAAATAGATCCACCCATCTACTTCCAATTTACACATTTTTCTCACAAACGAACACCACGTGTCGCGCTTCTACTTTAGAAAACTCAAATGTCTTCTTGAAACAGTCAAACACTTTATTAATATAATACAACCAAACCATTCTAATAATGAAATTGTATAACTATATTTATAATTAAAAAACTAAAATGAAGGATGTTTCCCCATCACTAGTCTATATTCCCACCAGACATCAAATAATCACATCTAACCTCTAACTATCATGGATAATACTAGGGGTGTAAAAATCTGATCCACATTCAGTCTTAATTTATATACCAATGTGGGATAAAAGAGAGAGGAATTATCTAGAATCAAAAAAAATAATGACTAAGGTAGTGGATAAAGTGATCTTATATTTAACACAATCTAGACCCTCTTACACCGACACCTCTATAAGATACATCTAGCCTCAAAAAATCATCATTCTCATCATAGGCGACATCCACATCCATGATCAAGTATAGGTCATTGATATAGGGGATCAACCTATGGATAAGACAAGTCAAATAAACCTTATATTTGATGAGAATAGTCCTACTAAACATGCTACTAGACATTATATGGAGGACCATATTGTTGAAACTACCTCATGGGTAACCACCACCACTACTGGAAGGGGGATTGACCATTTAACCATATTAAATATATAGGGATGAAGGATGTTTTTTTAAATTTCCAAGACATACACAATGAAGTAAAAAAAATAGGAGATCACATAGTAGACACATGAGTACAACTGGTCTTTAAGAATTGAGGTAATAACTACTAGTATTGTTTCCCTACTGATCAGATCCTATAAATCCTATCACGGTTGACCCTCTATCTAAAACCATACTCCTTATAGGTGCCTATTGATATTTGAAAATGGGTACTCTAGCCCACTCATTCACTCTCTCTATCAGCTCTACCTTCTTCTACACCTCCAAATATATAGGAAACAATAATGAAGAAAACACGGAGAAAAGGGTGGGGCATAACACCGACTCCATGAACCATTCTCAAGACTCCGCAATTGGAAATATGTCTATTAAAAATTATTATATGGCCTTAAACATAATCAACAATTTTGGAATTCTTATTCACCCCTAATGAAGGGAGTGAGACATTGTTTTCTTCATCAAATTTTACATCATCAAAAGAACTAATACATAATATCTTTCTAAAAATAAGAACATAACACATAAGTATTATTTTTCTTTGTAAGATATAAAACACATCACTAAAACACTGATATATTTTAATTTCTAACTATCAGGTGAACCTGATACAATGATTGGGGATTAATCTTGAAAAAATGGATATCAAACTAAACCATCTAGTGCTCTATCTCTATATAAAAAATGACACCCTTATACATTTATAGGCTATGACGTTTTAATGTGAAAAAATAGACTCCCACAACTCATATTCTCAATCAGTGTTGACCCTATGATGGTCTACCTTTTTAGCCTTTTAAACCCTCCCTAACGCAGACCACATGTAAAAAATGAAAAAATAAAATTTTTTCTTGGAAAGGAGAGACACCTAACCCTAGTTGAAATAATTTTTTAAAATTATTTAATTAGTTTTCTATTTTCTCTTATAACCATACCATTCAAAATAGATTATAATAATGTGTGATTCATGTACCTCTCCTAGGTATCTAACTTTCACACATAATCCCTTTTTCTATTATTTTTAGAGATCATAATTTCCTTGAGTTAAGTAAAGTCCCTCTAAAATAATATTTTTCTAGTTAGTCTCCCCTGATGTTTCCACACTCTAACATCAGTTTAAACTATTTCCCTTACAATACATGTAGTACTCACTAGTTACTAACAAAAATACTCCACCCTATCTCTTAACTAACACCTATGATAACACTCATTCATAAGTCCACTCCACTAGTGTACCACCTGGGAAGGTAGTGAAGAGAAAGAGTGACCCCCCAAGTCTTGCCTCTAGTAGGCCCTTGGTTAGATAATTGAAACAAGGATATAAAACACTCTAATGGGTGGAATTACACTAAATATCCCTAAATTATAACAAACATCCACCAACCAATCCATCACATTATAAAAAGAATGACCCAAAATGCAATACCATAAATATCCCAAATGCGTGAATAGAAAATATATTCAAAATATCCAAAGATAAAATAATTCCAAATGTAAATCTTATGGAAGAAAACAGAACATACAAATATTTTTACTTTTAATTGATAATTAGATCACCAAAACCATCCCAAAAGTCTAAAAAATGTTTATATATACATTAGGAGAGTATAAAATTTCTACTCAATTACATTATACCCAAGATATCTCATAAAAATTTTAAAAGATCATGAAAATCTCCTAGTGAAAAAAATAAAACTCATCAACACGTATAAATGTCAACTATTCCACCAAACTCAACTAGGAGCACTCACCATATAATTCATCCACGAATAGAAATTAAAATCATAAGAATGTAGCTAAGAGAACCCTACAACAACTTCCTCACTGATTTTCCACTCATTCCAAATTTGAATAAATCCTTATATATTGCTCCTTCAATATAACTAAAAAAGGAACCAACTATATATCATCCCTCGTGAAACCAACCTCATATCACATTTTAGGGAACCCATCACATATATAATATCTCACAACCAGGGGAGTAGGTTATCATTAATGTGTATGAAATAAACTTTATGTTCTCTTATCACCACACATTACCCCTAACATATATCTCATCTTCCACCGAAATTATCACTATTATCTACTACTATAGGGAGAACATGGGATATGAGGTTTTAATCCATCTATACCGTCCCTATCCTAGATTTTTACAGAAAATACCCATATAGTCTCTGGATATTAGTCAGGTGAAACGAATTGGGTGGGGTGCATTGAAAATTTACAAAATAATACAAGTATATAGTTGTCTCACACAACGACATCCCTATGGGTTTAAAAATGTAACACCATAGTTAGGTTATAATTGAGTAAAATAGACATATGGGGCGGTGAATTTCCCTTTAAAAAATTTAAATAAAACCATATGTTTTTAAAAATTTATCTTTAAAAAATAAAATAAAATTAAATAATTTCGATGATAAAATAATCAACGTACAAATTGAAATGATATACTTATAAAGAATATGATTAGAAAAATATAAATTTAAAATTATTAATCAATTTGAAAATAAAAATAATTAAGTGATTAAACATTAATTGATTGAATAAAAAATTTGAATAAATGAATGAAATATAGATATAAATAAATAAAAATGTGAAAATTAAACTAGACATGATATTTGGAATAAAAGTTAAATAATTCCTCTATGATATTCCAATTGTCTACCACCTTAATCCCTTTAAAATTTGATGAATTAGTCCCCTAGATTTAATGGTATCCAAGATACCAAAACATTCTTTTCATGTTTTGGTTACAATAAGAAACTATAAATATAATTAACACTATACCATAAACTGGAACTATAGAAACATCAAGAAGAATAGTCCCTTTCCATATTAACATAATTGCACAAAAGCCATGGTCCCTTACTTTAATGAAAGTGAGAAATAAGTATAGAATAATGCGTAAGAAGTGGGACACTTCTTAAAGGTAATCAATTTTGGGATTAGTAACCATTATACCAAATATTATAAATAAAAACTAGTATATAATGATAAAATAGAGAGAGTGAATGAATATTACAATTTAGTGCACAATCTATAAATTGGATACAATATTTAAAATGAGAATGATTTGGACAGAATGTTAGGATCATAGTGAATTGAAATTAGAAATTGGATGATCAAGTGAGTTTCCAATTACAATACATTCTGTATTTATATTCTCAAATAAATTTTTAAATTTATTTTTTCGTGATCAATGTCACAGGGTACTCAGTATCCCCTACTAGGTAGCTGATGTGCTTCCTAGAAATACCACCACACTACGTGCTTCCACCAGTAGGTTGATGTACCTCCAATTGATGGAAGATGGAATCTTGGAGTCTTCATATATACTATCCATCATCACCATATATCGAATGATCCTACCCTAAGTAACTAGTGGTGTCCTTCAAGATAAGGATGATTTTAAGCATTTCATCTGTTGGCCTGTTAAACTTAAAAAGCTAGTTAGTGATGCCTATAGCCTTTTCCTTCATTAAGTTGGTTCTCTACTTCCTTAAATGAGCCTCTATGGTTCTTCATACCTTATTATAAGGCTTTAAAAAGTATATTAAGATATTTTTATGTATTATTAAAAGGTTTCTAACAAGGCTTTAATAATCAAGTTTCATATCTATTATAATAAAATATTAAACACTTCAATAGTGTTTGTGATAATCAAAATTAAAGAACAAAGAGAAAAGAAATAATCTCCTCCTTTTTGATGATCACAAACACTTGAATTTTAATTGAATAAAAAATAATATAAATGGAAAAATTGAAATACCTACCATGATATAAATATTTTGTTATCTTTTAAAAAATTGAGAAAAATATTCCCCACAAACAATTTTACAAAGGATAAAATATCGTCCCCTTTGAAAATATCCAAAATTATTTTTATATAGGGTTATATAATGAGGTGGTAAATTTAAATACTACATTTATCAGTATTAACTGTCTTTTCAGATAGATGTTTAAAAAAAATATATTTAAAATAAGTAAAATAACAAACATATTTTATAAATAGGATTTAGAAGTTAAATAAAACATTGATAAGTGTTTTTGAAAAAGATAAATATTTTTTCTGAAAAATAAAATAAAATATTGGAAAATAATTCCCAAAAATGACTATAATAAGATCATTTCAATATTAACTAGATTATACCCCCCCCCCTGAATTGATGATTTAATATATTTTAATGGGATTATAACTACTAAATACTACTGAAATTAACAACTAAATAGATTAGTTTTTTAATTAAAATCATTTCATCATTATGGTATTGTATATTTTGTGTTAATAATTTGTAGAAAATTCAATGAGAGTGTCAAATTCAAGGTATATTAAAGTATCAAAAACTATGCCCATAATGGAGAAAGATTAGAAACCCAATAAACTCTATTGAAGAATAATACCTAGGATAATATTCCTCAAAACCACATCTAATTTTTTATATCTAGGCACAAATGTTTTTCTTAGAGTGTTATACCCAATTTATTCATCCAAAATTATAAAAATATTTAAGAAGTATTTTTAAATCAAAAATCATTTTAGAAACAAATATTTAAAATTAATAAACATTTCCATATTTGAAGGTGATTAATAGATAAGAATCAGAAGTTGATCATACATAATTTTCCTTTTATAAAGTCAAAGAAAACTAGATGAATGATATTAGTGAATATATCATCAATTTTATGGTTTCTGAAAAATGTTCAAGAATGATATGATATTTTGAAATTGATATTGTAGAAAATGGTGTCTTAAGTCATTGTGATTTTTGGAAGGGAGTTGAATGGATATTTAGAGATACTGATTGCACTAGTGTGGTCACACATGATAGGGACAAAAGAGTATGTTATCCCAATGTACGTGAGAGTATGTTTAATCCATAAAACATGGATACAAAATCCCAAAAACTAAGTATTCAACTTCAGACATACAACAAGAACCCACTTATTCTTCTTGATACTATAATAGATAAGGAATTTTCCTAGTAAACACATGTTCAAAAAGTTATTTTACTATCTAAATAGAATCCCCTAAAATAGAAAATATAAAAAAATAAATTTCCCATGAGTTTCCCTTAAGATAAAATAATCCATGTTTTTTACCATTTTAAATAATGATGGTATTTTTGATATATTTTAGATGAAATAACATTAGATTGGATTGAAAATGAGTACAAAGGCATACACTAAACCTGATGTCTATATAGGTTGAATGATGTTATAGTTAAATTATAATCATAATTTAATACATCCTATTTTGATCAATTATCTATATTCAACCAAAATTAAGTTAAATTTATACTCATGTGAATTATAATTTTTTTATCAGGATCCCAAAAAACATCTTTAGAAAATAATTTTTGTATTTATATTGGTTTAAAAAGTTTACATTATAATTTTAATAAATTTGAATACATAAAAAGAATTTATGATAAAATATAAAAAATTTACCTATTTATTAATTAAATCATGAAATTAAATATAAAGAGTTTATTTAATTAATCTAAAAATAGCATAGTAATATTAAACTTGAATGATTAATAAATAATTTTAAATGATTTTGATAAAAGGGTGGAATAATATTTTCCCATTTTGAAATCATTTAACAAAATATATTTTTTAAAACTCTAATACAAAGACCATGGGTCTTGTTTTAAACTATATAGATCCTTGGTTAAAATAATTCTTTTTTTGAAATTTATGATTTTAAAAACTAAGTGGGTATTATGAAAAAATATTTTCCAACATAAAAAAATTTAGAAAAGCACTTCTAACATTAATTTGAATGGTTTTAAATTAAAATTTTTGCGAAATGCCAATCGAATTCTAATGGATTCATGTTTCTCAAATAGAGAAAAAAATGTTTCTCCATAATAAATACCTTCTTCATGATTATTCCCTTTAGAAACAAGTTGAGTTTTATTAGGGATTACATTTAGTTATTCATCATGATTGTTTCAAAAAATGAACTGGGTTCGAATAATTGGATGGTTATTAGAATGTTCCATGAGAGTAAAAATATTATTCATCTAAAATGGATCAAAATGTATCCTAGGTAATGTATCCAATTTCCAATATTAATAAAATTATCAAAGGAATGAGATTTATTCTGATAGAGGAATGCTAGATGTTTGGCCTCATTTAATACCAACCTTATAGTGTGAGTTATAGATTTTAATTCACCAATAAAATTGTTAAGAGGATGAAATTTGGATTGAATACAATTATTTGGTAAATGTAATGGTCGAAATTATAGACAATCTTTAATTACTATAGAATACTGAGGTTTTGGAAATGTTAAATGAGGTTGGTCAATATAATCATCACATTTTGGATGTTATTTCATAATATTATCATTGAATTTGAATTTAAATAACTCTTCTAGGTTGTTAGTCCTCATATTTTAGAAACAAAAGGATTTAATTGAGTTAGAGTAACCAACAAAAATTAATTCCCTAGATTTAGGGATAAAATTTTCATGATTACACTTAATATTAAGGATAAAGAATTTATAACCAAAGCCTTTAAAGAGGTGATCATTATAAAATTTTCCTTTCCAATGCTCATAACGGTTTTTTCTTAAGACGAGGAATATGAGGAAACAATTAAGGATAAATAATTTGGTATTGATATCCTAAACCCAATATAATTGAGAAAAAAACTAATTTAGGGTATTCTTATTCATTTCGTAGAGGGTCATGTTTAATATTCTAAAAACATTATTTAGTTAAGGTGTTCTAGGTGTGAAGAACGAGTGATGAAAAACATTATGAGATAAAAACTTATCAAAGTCTTTGTTATCAAATTCTTCACTATTTAACTTCCTAGGTAATGAAGTTTTTACCCTTTTTCATTTTTAACTTTCTGTGAAAGGATTATAAATATATTAAAAGTCTCCTTCATATGAGTTAAGAATAAAATCCATTTAAATCTTAAATATCCATCAATATTTACATAGGCACAATATCTGCATCAAATAACAGAGACATGATTTCATTTTAAAAGATTAAGGTAAACTAGTTAAAAGGATTTAGAAGAGGAAATAATTTTTTTAGATCAGAAAGAGGATTTTTATTTCTTTATAGGTTAGAAAGGTTTACAAAATAATTTATATTTTAAATAAAATTTTAGTAAATATCATAGTCATATGTTATGGTCAATCATGAAAAGAGAGTGGATATTATGATGACCTAGGTACTGATGCTATATCCAATAATAATTATCTAAAGACCTTAAAAAATTATCATTTTTAATTGTAAGTGATTTTAGATAAATAATATAACCGTTTTTAATTAAATAAAAGATGTAGAAAACAATCATACCAATAATAGTAATTTTATCTTTTGAATCATATCCAAAAGTGAAATTCCCCATTTAAAGTACTCAATATTATTTAATTAAAAAGAATCACCACACATGTGCGTCAAACACCTACTATACATAGACCAATTATATTCTTTGTTTTTTATCTATAGAAATCATTCATAACAAGTATTTAATAGTCTAATTTTTTTAGTACCAAAATCATGGTTACACATAAGTTAGACAATGAATATTTTGGAATATAAACATGTTTGGAATAAGAATTTCCATTAGAAAAATGGTAATTGAGATTAATTATTTTTGGTCTACCCGGTATATAATTTTTATAAATAAAATTTTAAACAAGATGGCCATATTTTCTGAATAATTAAAAAAATGATTTTTGATAAATTCATTTGATTTTTTGGTATTTTTAGAAAAGTTCGTAAAACTATATTATTTTTAACAGTCAATCAAATAATTACATTTAATAACATGTTGAGATCCTAAATTTTTATTTAACATTTTTTTCCTTGTTTGAGATATATAATTTTAAAAAAATAGTTAATGTTTTTGAATAATTAATATATGATTTTAAACAATAAAAAAATAATTTAATAAATATAAACCTTCTTTGATACTAAATGTTGATCAGAGTTGAGTAAAAGCACAAAGAGGGGCGATTTACCTTCAAAAAATTAAAGGAAAATAATACATGTTTAAAAACATATATTTAAAATATTTATCAAAATGAAAACATTTTGATGATATAAGAATAATATTAGAAAGAACATTGATATAATAATTAAAGTGAAATTATACGAAAATGAGAAATTTAAAATGATTAAGTGATTATGAAATAAAAATGAATAATTTTTAATTGATGGATTTGAGAATTTGAATAAATGAAATAATGAAAGTAATAATGAGTTGAAATTATATATATTAAATGAGAAAACATATTTTATGATTAACATTTGAAATATCTATAAATGATCCCATATATCAACCACCTAAATCACTTGAGGTTTTAATGTATTATTTCCTTAGATTTAATGTTTTCTTAGATACCCAAACATTCCCTTAGTTTTTATTTTGCAATAAGAAAATATAAATACAGTAGACACAAGATAGTTAACCAGAAATATGAAAAACACATGAAAAATAATTCCTTATCTTATTAATGTAATGAAAATAAAACCAACACACGTAATTTAAATGGTAGTGGGCACAAAATATTAAAGAAATGCGTAGATTTGACAGATTTATAAGGATTAATAATTTTTAATCTTAATAAATATTCTACCAAATCATATGATGAAAAATTAATAGTGAATTAGAATGTAGTGATAATGAAATAATATTCTAATTTTCAACACACTCTAGAAAGGAGATATAAAATTTAAAAATAGAGGGGTTTTGAAGGAAATTAAGGATCATAGAAAATTGGCAATGGATATTAGAAGATAAAGTGAGTTTCCATGGCCACCATGGTAACTATTTATAGACTAAATTAACTTTGGTAATATTTTTCAATTCATCTAGGTACATTAAGTGGAAGTCATACAAATTAAACATATTTTTATCACTATAAGTGTTGTTCTAGAACATGTTGTCTTGATTCCAATAGGTACTTGGAACATCCCCTGGGTAGCCTATAGGTTACCTAGGAATACCCACATGTATCCTACTTCCACTTTATAGATAGTAAAACTCCACTAACTAGACAATGGACTCATTGTATCTTTATGGCTACTATCTATTAGCACCGACTATTCAGTGCTCCTCCACTGGGTAACTAGTGTGGTCTTACTGGATGAGGTAGATCCAGGGAATGCTACATGTTGGTCTATGGAACTACACCAGCTAGTTCTTGTTTCATATAGAATTCTCCTTCATGTATAGTCTTCACAACTTACTTCAAAGAGTTTTTATGGTTCATCTATCATTATTATACATCTTTAAAGCATCAATAAAGATATGTTAAATGATCCTTCAAATGGATTTTACAATCTTCCATAAAGAGAAATTCACATCACATAAAAGAAAATATTATGTTCTTAAATAATGTTTTAAATTTAATATATATTCATTATATACATATTTAGAGTCAATCATAAAATATTGGTATCGAAAAATGAATTACACAATCCATGAATAAAATAGGTCATATGTACACCTAAACACTATTTACATTTATAAATGGATGGAATAAAAGAAAGGTAAATAATTCATCACAATTATAAAATAATTATTATATCATATATATAATATATTTTTATTAAATCCCTTCGTATTACCATCCATGTAAAATAGAAAGGAAAAAATGAACCATTTCGCTTCCTGAAGGTGGTAGTCCATACGTACGTAGGATTGACATTTTCATTTTCCAATGGTTAGGAAGATAAGAAGGTAGATATCATATTATAATACTATAAGTATAATTATTTAATAATTATCATATGTAAACATTAAACGCAATATAATAACCCTCTAAAAAATATGGTGACTAGAAATAAATTCTATCACTATGTTGAAATGGTAAGCTCTATGAATGCATGATCGATATTTTCACTCCCCATTTGTTTGAAATATGTTGAATAAAGGTGGGTTTATTATCATAATAAATTTTAAGTATATTTAAGATAGATAATTTATTATTTTATGAAAAATAATATAGATTTATAGGAGGTAAAATAATAATTTAAAAAGTGATCAGTTATGGTGATTACCTCTTATTTGAAATAACTCCTTTAGATATCTTATTAATGGATTAAGGGTTAGTATTTTTGGAAGATTTAAAACAATATAACATGTCTAGAGGTGTCTATTAGGTAAATTGTAAGAGTGTGGTTGATTTATAAGGCTCAATGTGGTGTGAAGAAGAGAAAGGGGAAAAAATTTTAAAATTGAGGGAAGGTGAACTCTTGGAATTTTTTACAATATTAAAATAACATAAATTAAAATTGATGTTAAAATGGATAAAAATATATTTTTATATGAATATAATTCTTCATAATCTCTATCGATAACTTTTTTACAAGTTTTGAACACATTCATACCCTTATATTCTTTTAAACATTCATTTACTGTTTTTGAAAATTTATGTAGTATTAATGTTTTCTACACTTTAAGGGTTAATCATGTTACTATAAAATTAAAAAATACCAATAAATAGAAATTGGTTGATGTTTAAAATAATATTCCATTGAATTTTCTGAATTTATGATTTTTATTAATGTTATATCATTTAATAAAATTTTACTTATTATAATATATCATTTATGTCATTTATAACACTATTAATTATATTTTAATTTAAATAAATCAATATATAGGGGTATATATTATATAATTATTTTAAACAAACAAAATATTTCATATATATCTATAAAATTTCTGGTAAATATAAAATCATTAAGATTAAAACACTTTTAATAATTTGAAATAATTTATTTTCTTTTTCTGTTAATTAAATAAGTTCTGTATTAGCGTCACACAAGAATTTAAGATAATTATTTAATTTATAAAAATTAAAAAAGAATTATACCATGAAAAAATTTCATCAAGATAAAAATAGAAATATATATTTATTTGTAACTTAATTTTTTCCATATGAGCACATATAAGACTTATTTAAAACTATGAGAGTGACATTTTGTAACCTCATTTACATTAAATATTTATTAGATTAGTTTCATGGGAATGTGTTTATTAAAATGTTTTTTGATAATAATGAGTTAAAGGTATATTAATATTCATTAAATTAGAATCAGGATGACAAATTATGGTCTTATCACTTAGTTTTGACCAAGAATAATCTGATTTTAACATTACAGATGTGTTAGATTTTTCCACAGATACTATTGATATTGAAAAAATAAAATGATACTATTTACCAAATTTGAATGTACTGATTATGAATTTGTATAAATTATCATATATTATAATCCTATAATTTTCCGAAATTAATTTTAAAATATGTTTGAAAAACCGGATGGAAACCGCTCATAGAATAATAAAGTTTTTAAGTAAAATACTCTTTATTATTATCCCTTGGATAGAAAAATATTAGATGAATGTTTAAAAAAATATTTAATATATAATATATAAATTTAATTAACATAATTCACCTATATTGATCAATCTGATTTATTGAGATAAAATCACATTACTCGAATAAAATAGTTTTTCAAGAAAATTCCTTTTTATATATAAAATGCTTTTTCGATAAATTCAGACATAAAATTAATTAAAATGAAATTAATGAGATTTTAAAATATATAAAATCAATAATTAAACTTCTAATCCTTTTTTAAAAACTAGAACATTGTAAATTTTTGAAAAAATAACATTTTCCATAAAAATATATATTTTTCAATATTCATTGGAAAATCAATCTCTTTAGAAAATTATCTAAAATTCATCAGAATATAATTTTAATATATTAATTTCATAAATTATTTTCATATATAAAAATTAATAAAAGATAAGTTAATTAATCAGAAAATTTTATCACAAAAGAAATAATAATCCTTTTTGAAGAAAATATATTTTTGATGAATAAAATGACTTTACTATAAATCAATCAATTATTTTTTACTAATAATTTGTCAATACATTTATATATATTTGATAAAGTATTTAATCATATTCTTACCCAAAAATTCAATTTCTATGTTATAATAGCCACAATAAATTATATTTTAACAGTATGTCATGGGTTAATTAAACTCAGTGTTTCTTGTAAATCAAGTCCTCAAAGAAAAAAACTGATAAAATATATTTCATAAAATATCAAGATTCTACAATTAAAATTTTAATAAATAATTTAATAAAAAATTTCATATGTTTAAAATATATCATACTTCACTTATAAGCAGTTAATACAAATATATTTATCATTTATAGTTTATTTTTACCAACATGTGATAGTAATCTTAATTGTTTCACACACGCTTTGTATAAGAGATATATTTCCTCATTATTTTACTCCAAGTTAATAATTATATATCATTTGAGGAATTACAATAATTTTTTTTTAATTATTTATAAAATTATAACGTAATTCCATAAGTGATTTATTTATGGTTTTAGAGATGAAATCAGTCGCATTATTTTTGGTAATGTTTATCAAACAAATGATGGTATATTTATAATAAATTAAATATTAATATAAATATTACTTTACATAAAACCACACATTATTTTCTAAATTATGTGTAATAATAACTATATTTAATATTTTATAGTAATCAATTAAAGAAATTTATAGCACTATTCATGTTGGTGGTTACACCGACCCAAATCAAAACATGTTGTAATTGATGTGTCTGGATTAGAAAAAGACATTTTTTGCCTAAAATCATTATAAAAGACTAATAATAAAATTATTCATATTTTCTTAATCTGGTTAATTTTAATTAAATATATTTAGATAAATAATAAAATAATATATATATATATATATAATGTAAGACATCCCTTCATGGATGGGGTAGTCTGCTAGTACACACAGATGATGGTTTCATTTTCTATAGAATAGAAAAAGGGTATGAAAATGATTATATTTCCAAAAATATTAGTCATGTTGATATTATAATTTAAATACATTAAATAAACATTTATAATCATCCATGTATTCAGATTAATTAAAAATAATAAAATTCATTATTAGAGGCGGTAGTTCACACATACAAATGATGTTATTTTGTTTTTTTATGAAAAATTTATGAAAGGTTGGTAATATTTATTATATAAATATGAAAACATAGTAGTATAAAAATAAAAACTATTTAATATTATTATATAGTGTAATATTGTTATTGTGAAGAAATATAAATAAAGAAATAGATCAGAGAGTGATTTGCATTTACACGGAGAATATGAACTTTCTCTTGAAGCACTTCTTAGAAATGGAGACCATAAGAAAATATTTTGTTAACAGAGGCATATGGTCATATAATAGGAATTTAAAATAATTAAAAATGGTATATTTTCAATAAGAATTTTAATTTTATATTTTCCATGAATTGGTGGTGGAACATTTGTTTTATAAATGGAGGGAATGAAATTTTTGTAAATATAACATCCGAATATATAAGAAACACATTTTTAACATGGAATGTGGAATAAAAATAATAATATAAGGGATAGGAGACAAATTTAATTCATAAAAGTTTTGACCAATGATTTGGAGACATGTTTTTATCATCTTTTGGCACTTTAAAACATGGTTAAACAAATTAAAATAATTTATGTTCACCATGGTAACAAAATTTTAAACCTTTGAAATTAATTTTTATGGATAAAAATAAAAATAACATTATGAAATAAAATATTAATATTATTTCAAATATGGAAACAAATTTATCAAAAAAAATTGTAGGTGAGAAAAATGAATTTTAATATTATTACACATTACAAGTAAAAACAATTTTTTTGAAAAAGTGTATATTAAAGTACAGAAATATTGTTTAGAATAAAATTATAGATTTTTTTGACTTAAAAAATATTAGTTGATTTTTCATCACCCAATTAGATTTATAAGGATTTAAAATCAATCTATTTTCAAATTAATACATGGGAAAACTTAATTAAAAGTAAAAGATGAAAAAAAGTTTTTTTATGGTAAAATATTGAATAAGTTTTCAAAATAGAAAAAATGAGTATTATAAATTTAAGGTAATATTTTAAATGAATATTTTTTAACCTTAAATAAATTTTGTATTAATAAATTATTTTATAATATTTTTATCATAAACTCTATGGTATCACTGAATGCGGAAATTTTTAATATTCACCTAAAAATATTATTTTAGAGAAATACAAAAAAAATCCATCACCAGATAATATTATTATTATAATTCCTAAAAAAAATAAAATTCCATGAATTTAAAATTCTAAATTTTTAATAATTACAATTTAAAATAAAAACATTAAAACATAATGTGAACTAATTTCATAAACAGTTTCATAAATTTTGACTATTCTTATAATTATTTACTATCAATTACTAATTATATTTGTATTAATATATTATTAATATAAAAAATATATTTTACCGAAATTATATTTAATTTCGTAAAATAAATTATATAAAATTATTATTTAGAGAAAATATATTTTAATATAAATATTTCATATTGGTTATTTGGATATATTTATTGAATTTTATAATTTAATTAGTATAAAAAATGGACATTATTTTTCATTAAAATTAAAATTATAAAATTTATAAAATACATATTGTATATAAATAATTTATTAAATTAGTTATTGTGGGTATCTATATTTTTAATTTTTACTTCTATAACCCCTCCAGGTCACTACATAAGATCTAAGCACTAGAAAATCTCTTGTGGAAGTTATGGGTGGGAGTTCAATAAGAATGAATCTTATTGAGAATTTTACAATATTGAACTTGTCATGCCAATGATTTCAATCATTCTATAAATATTTGAGTTTGGATTGTTCATAGTCTTGGGAAGACCCTTATGATGCTATATTTTTCCATGCTTAGACAAATGAGACTTATGAGGAAGGATTCTAATAATTATGATGAAATGTTTTCACTTTTACAACATAAATTTTATAATTTGATTAATTCTATTTATACATTCTAATTTGATGACTATATTATAATGTTCATGTTTAGTAATTTTATTTTAATGTATTACAATTTCATTTTACTTTAGTTTTGCGTGTGATGCAAGAAATTAATCATAGTTTTTTATAAGTTGAACCTAATTTGTAAATATATTAGTGTTACATCCTTGTTAACTCATCTACAATTTTTTTCTTTATTACACATGTTCTCGGAATATTCCCTTGATGTTAGGATCTGACATTGGATTATTAAGAGGATTATTTCTTTTTCCCTTTCATGTATAGCATGTTTATTATGTGATTTCATGTAATATGTTGTATATTGTTATCATTCTAATTTACAGTATTCATTGTTTTGATTTTTTCCCATTTTATTTTTTTATTTTGGTGCATTTTAAAAAATTAGAAATTTAGTTTTAAAAATGAACTTCGTTGAAAGTGACGTGTCATTTATTTTGGAAAGGGTGTTTGAGATGAAATGGTTTTGATGAGGAAATTAATAGTTTTATTTTAAAAAATATTGTTAGTGGGGTTTTCATGAATTATTTCAGGTTGGTGTTCGAATTTTAAATGTAAATTGGTTTTCAAATTTTCTTTAGAAATTTGTTTGAAAGTGGAAACCCCTTTTTTTTAGATGTAAAACTGTATTTAGAAAAAGGTTTGTTTAAAATTTGTATTTTAATGTATAATTTTAATCGTTTTTTGGTATAGGGGTCTTTAGTTGGGTAAAATAAATTTTAAGTGATATTTTTCATATAATATAAATAATGAAAAGTGTTTTAACACAACATTGATGTATAATTAGTTCTCTTTATTAAAGGCTACGAGAAAATAATATATTTTTTCAAATTTATTTCAAACTAGAATGTATGATATATAATATGAGACTGAATATATAGATTGATTTGGTAGAAAACCACTGGGGTTTTTATCTTACACCTATATTTGTTTAATTCTATGTCCTTTTTGGGATGAATCTTATGCATTTGGTATAATAAGGGAGATATTGGATTTGGATGTAAACTGTGGGTTGCAGACAAGCTTGTTGGGGTGGTTCATGATTTTTTTTTGTTTTGGAGCCTGGTATATACTACTTTTTCCTACAATATTTTTTTACTTTTGTTCAATTTATATTTTCTTACGATGTATACTCATATTGTACTTAGTTCCATTACTTGTATCAGATTCCTGGTGTTCCTTATCTCATTTTTAGATGGCTTATTTCATTGGATTTTGGAACATATTTATATTGTTATATGTGGTTGAAATCATTTCTAAATTATGTTATGCAATGCCTACGAACTAGTTTATACCCTATGGGGACTGATAATTCCTTTTGGGCCAATGGGGAGCGGGGTCAGAATTTGGTTCATGTGCAATCATTGTATTGTTTATTATAGGTCTCTATACCATTTAACATCTTACCAACCTTAGAATTTTGAGCCCTTGATTATATTTATAACTCTTTAATTATCTTTAATTTGATATCTTTTTAACTAATAAAGGTATCACATCGTCATTATAATACAATCTATAATTCCACAAAACCATACTCTTAGATTAGGAACTAAAAACATAATCTTCATATACTAGATTGGATACTAAATCTAGTGACCCAGTTTTTACCATTTTTAATTTCAACATCAAAAGAAATTATAGGGTCACTTATATTCCAAAGACCATTTTAGGTTTAGATCACTAAAAAATTAGTAAAAAATGTCACTTAAAAAAACACTTGTATTTCCCATCCAATAGAAATTTTCCCATTATACCCATATTTTCTTATTCCATATCAATTATTCAACATATCCTATAAAATTTTCCATAGATAATACCCTTCCAGATATATATTATGTTTTATTCTTCTTCATAAACTTAGGAAATGGAAACATAATATGGGTAACATCAAATACTCAACAAGGGTAGACTTTAATGAAAGATTTAATTGGAAAACAAAATTTAAGTAATATAGAAAATTAAATAATCTATAAATGTTTACTATAATAAATAAAATTATTAATAAATATATACATAGATAAAATAAGAATATAAATAATAAGATGGAATAAAATAAATGATTTCATGGGGATGGAATGAATAATTTCAAAGATCTTAATCTTACCATCAAGGACTTGCTCAATTTCATCTTAAATACTATCATTGCCTTAGCCAATACAGATTAACTGTGAAAAAGTCCATATCCAGGACATCTTTCACACCATCAAAGACTAATCCATGGCATATTATAAACCATCAAAGCCTCAAACAAGATATTTTACATTGTATGAATTGTAATAAAATAAGAAATAACCATTATTGTTTGTCTCATGAGACCTTACCTAATGCATAGAGGTTATATTACAAACCCCACCCATCACATACACATCTCTAATGAAATCATCATATACAATACACAACATTATGGCTTATAAAACAAATAGATATTCATATTAAATTATGTAATATGGAATGTCAATATTTCCCCTAAATATAATCAACCTACCTTTGTAGTCAATAATAATCAAAATGGAACTAATATTTATAATCATTTTCCAATATTTACCTTAGTCAATGAATGATCTATCATTTTTTGTAAACACCACCAATCCGATTTTTTCCAAATATGGACTTTACTTAATATAAATTAGTATTAT
Source organism: Viscum album (assembly GCA_963277665.1). Lineage (NCBI taxonomy): Eukaryota > Viridiplantae > Streptophyta > Magnoliopsida > Santalales > Viscaceae > Viscum > Viscum album. Next base: position 375,823,344 of record OY728147.1, read on the forward strand.
TTTACTAAGTACATGAAAAGATATAGGATACAACCATTATAATAATGAACATGGACATGAAGGATACAATAATTCATGGGAAATAAATACATTGTAGTAATGCTCATTATATTGTTAGAGTGAGAGAATAATTTTTGTAAACCTTTTAGAAATAATAACCATTAAATATTTTAAATCTTTTTTTAAAAAATAATTCAAAATTAAATATCAAAAATCTTTTAGTGAGATTTTAAAAATACATTTAATTTATTTTTTGAAAAATAAAACAATGGAAACTATAAAAAAACTATTCTTAGGAATGTAAATTTGGAGTGGAATATAAAAATATATTTATGCAAAATTAAATCCATTTTTAAAAAATTTCGAAAAATAATATTATTTTCTATTGAAAATGACCAAATATAATTAGAATAGACATTTAATATAAAATCCATGATAATATTTAAATTAATATTAAAAAAAATTACAATGGTGATAAGAGAATTCATTCATGATGGAAATGATTAAAAGATATTCTTTTCACAGTTTTGTAATGAAATTCAAAAATTAATTATTTATAAAATTTTATAAATATTCCTTTAAAAAAATAAAAATGAAAATAAAATAATAAATAAATTGAAATTTTAAATCATTAAATCATATAAATGAATACAGTTAAAATAAAATGCAGAATACAGACATGGAAGAGATATATTTTCAATCAAAAAATGTAAATGAGGATCGCTTTTCTTATTAACATTATTTAAGTGTGTTTGAGTACCAAAGAGGGGAAATATAAATAATAAATTTAAACCCTATAACTCACAATACTATAAATAATTATATGTGATTAATATATTTTTAACATATAATTCCCTTAATGGATATTGAAACATAAATAGTCCTGATAAAAGTGAGATTGGATCATATTATCATATATATTTTAAAACCCATGAATGAAAACCAATCAAAAGAGGAAAATTGAAAAGTAAATTTTTATATAATTATTAAATATTGAATAATAATATAATATCTCAAATTATTCTTATACCAAAAATACAATATAAATAAGTGCATAATTCAAAACATATACCGGATAAGCATGTTTAAGACACAAAACACTTACAATGGATTCCTTCTTGGTTAGACATATTCTAACCTCGTATATAATATATTTATATTTATTATAAATATATATAATGACCATATTTATATTTATCTTATTATAGACCATTCACTTATAATTTATATTTACCCACATAGTAATTTTTTGTTGTTGAAATAAATATTTTTTATTAACAATTTTGTTTTCAGTGTATGTTTCTATTCAACAGTTAAAGTCCATGGAAATTGGAAATGGATTCATCATTTAAATAATGCTTATAAATAATTATAGATTTATATATTTATGTCCACCCATGGTAACTTCATTGATCTTAATATGATGATTCTCTTGAAATCTTAAAAATGTATCTTTTTATAAAATTTTGATTCCATAAAAGAGTTGACTTTATTAGTGAATAATAATATGTATAAAAACATTAAATATCTTTAATTATGTTGTAAATAACCTATTTGTTACATAAATTTATATTTTATAACCTTCCATGTAAGGTAGTGATGGAAAATAAAATAATAGATTCGTAGATGCAGTAGTCCAGACATAGACTGGAGAATGATTTTCATTTTCCAACAGATAGAAAGAAGGTATTTCATGGTTGTTTAATCAAAGTATTTACATTTAATTAAAATAATTATATAGATTTTGTAATCTTAATATAGTTATATAATATTTAGAGGTGGTTGAATAATATATGAACTTGAATGAGCTTGGTTAATATGACTAGCTCTTTCTGGGGTACCCTCCATTGGATTTCTTCTTAAGATTTATTAGGTTGTTATTTTCGTGATAAAATAACCTATAAGTGATGTATATTTGTTTTCAAAATTCATTTTATCATATTTTTTTAAGAAAAAATTCTGACAGTGTGTGGATATGTGAGGAGAGGAGGGATCCTTTTATAATTGATTGATGTGACAATTATGAAAATACTCTTAAATTTTAAATACCATAAATGTAATTATCAAAGGAAAGTAAAGCCAAATATAATTTTTTAAATATAATATAATCTTTGGTTTTAACCAAATCATCTTAGAAAATTTATTTATGTTTAAATAATATTTTAATCATTATCCTTTAGTTTAACACCCTCTTTAACCTACTTAACTTTCACTGTGGTGATTAAATTTTACTGTAAGAACATATTCTTACAAATAAAAATGGAATGGAACTTATTAAATAATTAAATTATTTTTACTGCAAATATGTAATCCATTTTTAAAGTTTCAATTTATTGTTTTGGAATATATTAATTTATAAATAATCACGCAAAACACAATGAAATAATGTTTTAAAAATGGATTTTAAGCATAAAATTGATTTTACACTAAAATCATGTGCATGATTAATCCATATGAAATTAATTGGTTTATTAATGAAAAATTGAGATTTATTTTACAATTAAACAAATCATAAACTAAATTAAACGTTGTTAAATATTAATTAATGTAAATGATCAAAAATAGTTCTTTTATTAGAATAAACATCAAAAAAGTATTAAAATGTAATAATAGGCTTCTATATTCAAAATAATATTTATAAATGGTTTATTTTCTTTCAAAAACTCATATTAGGTCTTAAAAAAGGGTTCTTAGGATTTTAAGTCATTATTATATAATGATCATATAATAACAATGATTGTATTTGTAAAAACTCAATTTTAGTTATTCACCCAAAAATTAACCATTTAAAAAATAATCCAAATGATTCACTGTAAAATAATTTTGACATGTTGAATTCAAAAATTAATTTCATTTCATAAAATTAAAATTTTTAAATTCATATATTAAACATTTAAATTAAAATACTATATATAAATAAAATGCGATTTTATAGAAATAATAACCCATTTAAACTTCAAGTGTTCTCAAACTTCTTTCATATTAATAACCAATGACTGATAATTTTTTTACATAGTATATTTATAATGTATTTATATTTATAAATAATTATAATAAAATATTATCCACCTTATCTTAGTTTTTCTATTACCATAATCCATTTGGAATCACATTTATTTAAATAAGTTCATACTAAAATATTACGGTGTTGAATTAAATAATTTTGTATGTTTTTTAATGATATTAATTACTTACTAAAATTGATTTTAAATTATTTAATTTCGTAATTTGAATAAATTTCTTCATTAAAATTCATGATTAATCTTTAATTATATTTTTTTAATATCAATATAAATAATTTGTATATTCCTTAAATCATAAAGGGTTATAGGTTGTTTTCAAATTAATGTTTTACTTTTTTTCCCAAATTAATTTATCAGTTTCCTCTTGAGTAATTTTTTTAAATCCCATTTTCATAAGTTATGTATTTTATTTTATTAAAACATGAGTTTGCCTATTGAAAATCCCTTAAAGTTGTTTTATTGCAATAAGTAAACCATATTTTCATATCATTAGTTCAAAATAACATTTCATGGGTGAATTTTTAAATTTTATGCATAATTTGTGTAGAGGATACATTATAGGAATTTTTTCTCATTCCTTTATAATTTTTAGATTCATTTTGAATTTATCTTAGATGTAATGATTGTCCTTGGGACGTCCAGTTTGAGTATGTTGGTGGTGCCTAGAAAAAGTATTATTTCTCATGAAACATGGAGATGGGTCCACTGTAATATTTATTTTATTTGGATATTTTCTTAATATTTTAATTATTATTTTCCAACATTTTCCTTCTGTAATATCCTTGGTTATAACTTCATTTTTATTTAAATTTAATCATGGATTCATTTAAATATATTTTTGATATGGTTGTTGGATTTTATTAATGATTTAAGAGATATTATATATATATATATACACTCATTTTTATTGATCATATTATTGAATAATATTTATATCATTATGTGGTAATCCAAATTATAGATGGATCATTCCAGACTTATGGTAGGAAGTCCCATGTTTAATTTTGTTTCATAAAGTGAAATAATTCCCACTTTTATGGATTTATTGTCAGGAACTGGTTAATAACCCGTATTGATTTAGAATTCCATTTAGAACTTTCTACAAGCTAGAGTAGTTATTCAGATTTGGTGTAGCCTAGGTTGGTTCATGATGATTGGAGTTAATAATTTTAACGAGCAATGAAAGCTAATCAGCATTCACACTAACTATAAGATGGATGTGTTAGATGACTAAGATGCTATGACATGTGTTACTTTGGTCATTACCTATTTATTAATAGAAAAAGTGATGGCTAGATAGAATCTTGATTCAAATTATATTTTTATATGGGATTAGGTCATAGGAGATGAACTAATCAAGTTCTAAGGGTAAAGATAAGGTGCCTTACGTCCATAGAAGGATGGTGTTCCCTATGTCTATGAGATTTGAGATGATGAGTAACATCCATTCCTCTATATGAGTGGTGAACATAGTGTTATCCAAGATTCATCATGATATCATGAATAATTAAAAATGGATTAGAATATGTAAGGATATCATAGGATTTTACTCTTGATGCCTTACCCATCAGAAGATAAATGCGGGGAACCTGTAACTAGGTGGATTACATAAATACCTACCAGTGCCAGTATAGAGGTGGGATGAGGTGAATATAGACTTTTTCATGAGAATATCCAAAAATATCATAAGTAATGATATATTTGGGGTTTAGTTTGAGTTGATGATTAAATGTGTGTATTTATTACCAATAAGAGAGACTAAGTCAGTGGATGTGTTGAGTGGAATATATGTGTGGGATCTAGTGTGGATGAATAATGTGTATACAATAATAGTATCAAATCATGATGCATGTATTGAATATATAATATATAAGGGCCTTTAGAAAGAAATGGGTTCTCAATTGATGCTGAGTATGACATACTATTCTTAGACTAACGACCATTCTAATAGGACAATCTAGATACCGGGGGATATGATTATGGTGTCTGTTCATGATTTCTGAAAATCATGGTATGAAAAATTGGACTTTGTAGAGTTTGTGAAAACCAATTTATCTTATAGTTTGATATTTATGTTTCCCTTTGAGGACCCTTATAGTAGGTCATATTGTTCACCGCTATGCTAGTTAGAGTCAGACAAGTTATTAGTGACTATATTGAGTTTCATATAAGGGCTATTGAGTGACAATAATTGATTTGGTAGTGGTTTTTTACTACTAATAGAATGAATCACTCTTATTATAATCAATGGATGGGGCCCTTATATTTTTCTATGGAAAATTTGTTATTCTTGTAGTTATATCCTCAGTTGGGTAATTGATCTCTTTGGAGATAGGGAAAGCTCACATTTCAATTTATCGACACATATGAGATTATAGAGATGCTTGGACCAATGTATCACTAGTTGGATTTTACCTCACTAAATAATGGTATTCATTTATTATTTCACATGTCATGGAATGAAAATTACATGCTAAATCCTAGACACATGATATATTGTGATGATGTTGAGTTGGAGGCAACTGCGTCGTTTTAGGAGTACTGAGTGAATATATTTGACAAAAGTGAGACAATGTTTTGTGGGAATAAATTTACAATTGTTTCGTCATTATGAAACCATGACCATTTTTAGAAGGATACTAGGGAGTGTGAGTTAGATATGTAGGCATAATGGCCAGATCTATTTACTGAGGACCCCTCTAGATGCATTTTGGGTATGAGAATCCCTTATAGGGGGAGTTTGTAATTAACATAAATTTCACGAATGATATTATTTATAAATTTAATTAATTTTAGAAGTATTGATTAATTTATTTCATACAAGGAGTTTTTCGTGGATTGAGATGATGATTCAGAAATTCTATAGTGTTTTGGAGTTGTAATTTTATTAAAGGTAGGTCGTCATGGTGTGATGACGGACCATCATGGCATGATGACTGGTTCCATGTTGGAGGATAATACATGATGAAGTAGAACCATTCCTTGAGGCCATGTTTTTCTGAAATGTTAAAGTCACATACGTATGTGTTATTACTTATGAATGGCTATAGAGTAGTGAGTATGTACCTGGGTGATGGTTGGCATGAAAGAAGAGTCGATGCTAAGGTGTTGTAGCTTGAAGTAAGGGAGTGATATTATGAGGACCCTAATGGATGGGTCATCAAGAAGTAGTAACCCTGGTCATTTTGTGACAATATATGTATAACAAAATGATTCCTCGGTCTAGGTGAGACCATTTCTTCACCCAAATGGTCCATACCATGAGGTGGGACTTACAAGAAGCCATCACGACGTCACTTTCATTGCAATTTGGTGAACAAGTTGATGGGTTTTTCTTTTAGAGTGTTATATATAGAATTTAACTTTGTATCAATTTATCACTTCCCCCTCCTCCATTAAACCTTACACGACATTGATGGATTTTATAGTGATTCCATGACTTTATAAGCACTATAATCCTCTCCTCTTGATTACTTTATTGATAGTTTATTATGGAGATATTCTATCAGTATATCTAATCTCTTATATGTCATAGATCCCTCCTTATTTTTTATTGGGTTCACTTAATAATAAAATAACCATGAGGTATTGGGGATGATTTTGGGTTTTAGTGTATTAGGATTTAATTAGAGGCCATGAATTCACATGTGTGCTATATCATGCTTGAAGAAGGAATTACATACTATTTTATGAATTTTTTATGAAGTGGTATGGAATGAGATCCATGTGGGTGCATGTTTTTCCCTTATGATGTTTTTTATAAAATTAAAGTGACTAGGTAGGCCCATATGGATGTAGATGACCCCATGGGGGGTATGGGGTTATGATTCAATGGATTTGAAAGGATGGAATCCCACCTCATTCAATGAGTAATAGTAAGGCTATCCACTATGTTGAATTAGGTTGAGAGTGAGTTGTTTGGTCTAGGATATGATCAGGGTGACCTTGTCAAGTATTAATTATGTACCAATGATTACTCCCATCACTTGTGATGGAATTAGATGTGTGGATACGGATTTCAGTGTAACCTTGAGTGGTTTTATAGAGAGAAGCCTAAGGTGAAGTGTTGGATATTTTTTTATCATCCCACTATCTAACATGAGTTATGATGAGACTATTTTATGACCACCCCAGTGCAAGAGAGTGTGGTTTTGGAACTATTTTGTGGTGATTCCAAGACATATTCAAAGTTCTTTTTCTACTATAACTCAATCATTATTTTTTTATTTAGTTCATGGTATATTATTGATAAAACACATGGGGGATCCATTTTAACTTGGTTCTCACTAGTGATTGTATATCTTTTTAATATTTAATGATATGTCTTATATATTACATTATTTTATGTTTCATTTTTCCATTTTAAATTTTAATACTTATGATGTGTTTAGTATTGTTTATTATATATTACTGAAGGCATAATATCCCCCACTGTATAGCTTATCCCCACACTAAGAGTGTAAAACCTCTTTCTTATTTTTAGGTGCACATGAGGTTACATGGCCTGTCAACTTGATTATTGTAATTTGGTCTAGGGCATCACAAGTTCACTATACTGTAAGCCTTTAACACTTATACGATGAATCAATCAATATTTAGATGATTTTGGTATTTCAACATTATCAATATGTATTTCAATATGATAACATTAACTATATTAATATATATAGTTATTTATAATTTATTACATAATAAATGGGAAATAATAATAGAAATGATAAATAGTATTAGTTACATTGGTTGGTTGAGTTTTTTAATATAAATTTTTAATCATTTTCCATTAAATTTTATTTAATAGATCCTAATGCATGGTTTGTTTTCACATAAGTGATGTCAAATAGAGATAAAACAGTATTATTTTTTTATCATAGTTACATTGGTTGGTCTATTGATTTATAATTATTTATAGCATTATGTTTCTCTATTTCAAAATAAACTATACATAATAAAATATTTTTTGAATATATTCATTACCAATGAAGAATTAACTAATTTAAATGAAATCACTTATGGAATACGATATGTATAAAAAAAATAAAAAAAAATCTATCTAGGAGACTGAAGGGTATTTATGTTAGTATAACATTAGATGTGTATGTTGAAATTTTATAACTTGTAATGTTATTGATAATCTGTACTTTGCCTAATTTGGAACGTAAAATATTATGTTTCAACGTAAAATATAATACTTTATTGTATGTTTGTAGATGAAATGATCAAATTATATTATACTGGATGAATATATTATATATGTTTTAGTTGTTTTAATTTTATTCCATGTAGAATGGAATAAAAATGGGTATATTTTTTATGATTTTTTCATAAACTACTATAATTAATGATGGTTTTAGCAGGCACTAAAAATTTAAGGGTGTTTTAAGCATAAATTTTATTTATAAGTGGTTTTAAATTATTCTATGTATGGTATATACCAATAATATGAACATATTCAATGGAATTTTTTCAATGAACCTGTCAACTAATTAGTGATGAAATAATAATTGTCTCTAAACATGAAATATACAGTTTATAATATGATAAAAATACAATCAATATTTAACGTTGTATTTAATGGGTTTTTTAAAAACCAAAACAAATCATGGGAAACAATCTCTAAATATAGGATTCAACAGAATCAACTAAAATCATAAAATAATATTAAACACTATGAAATGAACATTAACATATAAATTAAAGATGTTTTATATTAAACATCATGAAATAATATAACTATATCAAAATTTTCTTCAACATATAAAAAAATGAATCTAAATATGTGATTTCAAAATTTTTTCGAATAAAAAACGATATAATGTTATTTTTAACATATAATCATGTATTTAGATGATAAAAAACCTCAAGAAGGTAAAAAATTATTAGTATATAAAAGTGAGAAGAAAATTAGGGCCACCTACCTTAAAGAAAAAAATGGATTAAAATATTTCACTCACAAAACGTCATTCATCATTATTTACTCACCATATCTTCCACACACCAAATATATCCAAGGATTTCCACCAGTGGGATGGAGTGGAGATTATTTATTTTTGATATATATAGGTTTCAACCCTCACACTTTATAAATAAAAATATACCACAAATATTTATAGGTCAACAATAAATACATTGAATCCAAACATCTAATATCCTCATTTAAAGACATTATTTGACATATTAAGTAAATACAATGATAAATTTCAACCATAGGAAGATTCCTCCCATTTTTCATTACACTTATCACCACCCATCACCATATAATATATCATAATATTAAATAATATTAATTTTATAACATTGACATTGATCACAAAATATTAATAACATATGGTTATATTTATTTAAAAATAATAATCCTTAGTATAAATTAAAAAAATTAATAAGTTAATAAATTCCCTAAATATTATTTATACTAAAAAATTAAATCACGTCAAATTCGAACAAAATATTATGCCTTAGGGAAAAAAAGTTATTTCGAGTCTAATAATATGATCAAAAATATTATTTTGGGATATTCTGATAAGTCAATAATACCATATTAACATCTCTATACAAATATAAGCTAACCCTCCCACACACACACACATATTTATATTTATATATATACTAGAATGCAAACACACACACAAATGTAGGCATGTTAGGTGGGGTTAATTAAATGGGATCTTTTAAATTGGGTGGGTGGGGTTATTTGAAAATATATATAATTAAAATTTTATTATTTATATACATTCTACATATGTTTTCAAAAAACACTTAAAAATCAATAAAATTTTCTTTTTATTTTTTGAAAAATTTCTGTCATTATTTTTACTATACGGGTACATGTAGTGTGAGTAATTACCCACATAATTAATCATAGTTTATTTGATACATTTTGGAAAACATTAGTGATTAAGAATGACTTCTAAAATAACACTAATTAGAAATATTTCTGAAAACATTGATAATTCTGTTGTTGATTTTTTTTAAAAAATTTTGTCACAAATCATTCACCCATGTAAATTGAGTAAATTAAAAAATTATTAGTTTAAAAAAATTTACCTATTTTTTCTAATGTTTTTCTAAAAAATATTCCGATATTTTAATCAACTTTATTGATCCATTTCCAGTTTTTAGAATACATGACTATGTGATGTGAGTAACAACCCATACTTTTAATCATTATGAAATAACAAGATTTTCAAAAACATGGATAATCATGCCCATACTCTAAAGAATTTTTAATTAAGAATGTTTAAAAAAAACATGTCTAATTTTATAAATTTTTTTAAAAAATTATAATTATAAGGTTTGGTAATGAAAATAATTTAACCACACATCATTTACCAAAATTTCCGAAAATTATAGTTAATTAAATTAGTTATGTTTATAAATATAGATAATATTAAAATAAAATTTGAAAAAATGATTTTTTTATAGTGATTAAGAATGAAAATGACTGGAAAAACACTTAAATTTCACATACTCCCATGAATATAAATATTTTTCACCCCTTTAAAATTTACCATCCTTGAAAAGCGTAAACCACATTTAGTAAAATATTGAGAAAAATAATTAAAATGTGATATAATTGAGGGTTCCACAATCCATGATCAAAAAAATAAATAAATAGGAATAACTAGACTCAATAAATCTATAATAATTAAAAAATTTACATCTATGATCAATAGACATACATGATAAAAAAACTACCACAAGAACAAAATTTGGTAATGGGAATCATAGGGTAACAATCCTTCAATAACACATGTCACCTTAAACTATTAATGATTTTTTCCACCGATAGCACAACACCACAATATTTTTATATCTAGAGCCATCCATGAGAAGAGACATAATATCTACTCAATAGAGGCAAACACCATATCTATCTAACTCACAAACTATCCATACATGTCCAAATCTTGGTCTCTTAACCAAAACAGACATACTATGATGGGAGAGAATCAATTTTACTCAATTAATTTTCAGACACAAACTCCCTATAAAAAATAAAGGGTTAGATCACTACATGATCATATATGGTGGCTAGGTATATCCATAAATCATAGTGATTAGGAGATAAACAAATTGATATTAGTCAACACTAAAAAAACTATTTCTTATTCTAATCACGATGAAGTGTATATAAAATATGTATTTATTAACTCTAATCCAAAACTACTGTGTTATAATTATTCAAAAAGATGATAAATAAGGCTTTAAAAAAGTTTCCATTAAAATGGATACACAATCATAAAATCAATCAAAATTCACACACATCACGGTTAAATTGAAAATAATGACAAACAATGTAATAAAACTGAATGAATGGTAATTACCTGAGAAAATTTCCATTAGAAAGTACAATTGACTCTTATAATATATTTATAATTAAACATCATTGTTTGATGAAAATTTTCCTGATTAATTTTTCCTCAGGTACCATATGAACCTTAAGGGAGTTATAGATTTGTAATACCCCATGTCCACACATGTTGAAAATTCTAGACTGAATTTTAAATTTTAAATTGATGGATAGTCAAAATTTTGAACAATGTATTAGAATTGAATACCAAAGGATTCAAACTCTCATAGGAGGTGTTTTGGATAAGGAATGGGGCTTGGAATGTGTCATAGGAGCTCAATAAGAACCCATGAGATGTCAGGTTATCATCATTCTCAATGCATATTAATAATGGTTTAGGAATAAATATTTCATTGAAATAGATACATATACATTATATCATCCAGAATTCAAACACATCAATAATAAATTAAAAAGTAATCAAAAATAGTGAAATAATATTGAATAGATAAATATTGTTTGAAAACTCTATATTTTACAGAGTATCACTAATATATATTCTATAATATTTATTAACCTACTTTTTGGCATGCAGTTTTTTTGTTAATTGCACCTTACATTCCCTATGGCCCGTAATAGAGTAGTGGATCTACCACACACTATGTTAATACATGTTATAAATTCCAAAGGGAACATGAATATTCAAATTTGTGGATAGTTCAAACATTTAACTGGTATTAAAAATTTAATTTTGAAGGATGGATCCCCTTAAAGGTGGTATTTTTTGATGAGGAATGAGGCCTAGTAGGTAACTTGGGAGCTCAAGAGGGCCCCGTGAGTGGTCATGGTGGATACTCTATCTTTTTATATAGAAATAATTACTTTTAAAATCCATTTGAATGATGTTGGATATAGATATCTTCCATTTTGGCTGTTATAGCTAGGAATTCACCATTGTCCTAGTAACGATTATCCAGTAGACTTTGAAGATGAAGATTTTTTATTTTATCAATGTTGGATTTTGAGGGGGAATCCCCCTCCAATTTCATTTAATTTGTGTTTCCTGAGGGAATATATCCCTCCTGTATCATTTTACCCTATTTTTGGGGTGTATATCTTCATATATTTCAATAAAGGATCTATGTACATGATCCTCTCTTTCTGTTCCTTCATCTCTCTCATTCTCACTATTTTAGTGTTGTTTTAGAGTAGAGTTTTAATGAATATTTCACCAAATTATAGTAAAATAATATTAATTCAATGGGACTTATCATTTTACTAGTAAAGGTTCCTCTTGAGAAAACATATTCCTACCTCCATAAAATTATTCAATAAATTTGAGTCATGTCGTGGATTTATTTAAGGAAATTCTTAAAATTAAAATTAAATGAATGATGTTCATAGTTTGGTTGGTTAAAGAGTTTCCTAGGATAATTTTGTGGTCATGGAATGAGCCCCTAGTGGATTATTATCCATAGTTTGGGAATGATGATGCCACTCAGTAGGTTTTTGAACTGGTACAGTGGGTCTTATAATTGAGTTTTATATTATATACATTTAATTTAATTAGTTTCTGGTTATAATTAGTAAATTTTTTATCTTCAAGCTTAGAATAGATACTCGGGTGTTAAAGTCTACATTGATGAATTTTTGAAAAGGCTAGATGCACATTGGTTATAGTTTTCTACCCTTTGATTTTTTTGGAAAATCTCCAAATGAGGTAGGTTGTTATAGTAGTAGCCTTATAGATTTATTTTTGATTTTCTATATGCATATGGGTGTGCGACCCTTCCTATAGGGTGATGAATCCTATTATAGTAGAATTGTTTAATTTGATTTAAATTGTTAAAATTAAATTAAATATTCAACATTGTCTAAGAAACCAGGTCTAATGGGTCATGGTTATTGGGGAACCATAGACTTAGTGCACTTTCTTAACACCTTGTCCACCGATGGATGGGGCCTGGACTAAGAGGGATTTTAGAGACATGGAAACCTCTGAGAGGGGGTTGTGATGTGATTGAGTTGGATGATCTAAGTATGCTAGTGATGGTTCCTTGACTGTTTTTGTTGACATATGTTTATAAAACCAAATTATTTTATATCCAGGTATGTTGATCTGAATAAACTATGTGGTCCTAGAAATAGAGATGGTCCTTGATCCAAATATCATTCTTATTTCCTATGTGTTATACCCTACGACATGTGAGGCCACAAGATGATTTTGGTGATTCCAAGGGATGGAATGACCTCTGCTCATTGAGTATTGGCCTCAAACATGAGCTTTAAATAGAGGTGTCAACATAGGAAGTCTTTTCATATTGAGACCTAGGAGACCCTGATGGGTTCCCCATTGACAAACTATCCCTATAGTCTGTGTAACGTTGGGTAGTAATGGTATCATGTTTCCCCTAAAAATGGAACTAGATTTTAACCTTGAAGTGGATGTGATAATGGTAATAGTTTTGAGAATTTATAACAACCTTGTTATGTTTTTTATTTTATATTTCATATCTTATATGATTTACCAAGATGAATGGTAATCAGCTGTTAAGTTTGGATTGTTTGTTATTTTTCAGGATTCCCAAGAATCACCTATTGATATGGATGAGACATTGGGATGCCCTATGTGAATGGGATACAGTCTCAAAGTATTTTCGTGGCTGATGAAAATTTTTACTACAATCAATTATGTGTGATGCAATGTTTCATTCCTAGTGGTGGTTCTTAGGATCTAACATCAGAATATATGATGGAGTGTATGTAGTAATTCCCATGATTCTGGGGTTTCCATTGATATAATGGCACTATTGAAAATTCATAAGATACAAATGGAGATACCATCAAACCATTATCAATTCTAAGGATCTCTATGATTCAAAATGTGTTATGAGGTATGGGTGGGTTGATATCCCGGAAAAAAGATGTTATACCTCTCAAGGGAGACATTGGGATCCCCTTGATCGATTTATAGGATACACCTGTGGATATGTTGGATACAAAAGGGATGGTTTAGTTAAGGATCTGAGATATGTGGATAACCAAGTGAGTGAACACATTATCCAATAAGGTATTATTTTAAATTATTTTATATCCAAGGAATCAGTCATACATGTATGTATAAGATTTCATAAGGCCACCCCCTTCAAGGAATAAAAACAATTTTCAATGAAGAATTCCTAGGTACTACCATGGGTTTTATCCTTAGATCATGAGGATAAAGGATTTCTGGTAATGCATTAGGATTCAATACACATTATTTGGAGTGTGTGTGTGGGGTCCCCATGGTGTGGATAGAGGTTTCATTGAAGTGATTCTCAAATATAGAGACATTTAATCATAATAGAAATCATGTACGATTTATCGGGTCATAGACCTAAAGATCGATGGTGGTTTTTCGGAATGGCCCTTCCAATATGTTTATGACCTTGGGGAATTTGAGATTTTGTGGTTGTAATGATACCCATAACATGATCAGATACACTCTAAAAATTGGATGCTGAATGTTGCATTAGTGGGTTTAATTTTTTATTTATTTATTTCATACAGTTCATTTTATTTAGAATTTCACATGAAAATATCACTGCTTTGCTGGTGTAGTATGGAACTATGTTGGTGGTTCCCGGCTCAATTATATACACAAACCCAACTCAAGCATCCATGAGACCTAGGTACCTGAGAAGCTCTAAATTTTATCTACTTCCAGATGGTTGATACTCGATATTCCATGATTGAACAAGAAATTGTTTATGCTCAGTAGATTAAGATGAGGTAAGTCGCAGAGTAGTAGAGGAGACCGTATTATTTAGCCTTGTGTTAATTGTAACTTATATATGTTATCATCCCAGTTGGGGATTGATCTTGAATTTTTATATGTCAGTATTTCCAATTATTTATACCATGATCAGTTTATTTATTATTTATGAACACTATATTGAAATGGATGTGTATTATTATTGGTTATTTTATTACTATTTCACACTATAATATAGTGTTATCGAATCACATTGGTACCTCATTATACCCATGACATTAGTTATAATCCTATGGAACTCTACAAGGCGCAACAGAGGTCGTGTGGTTGTCCGTCCTATTTACTATTCATTGTGAATTGGGGTGACGCATTACAATGTTGTATCATAGGCTAGTAAATTTTTTTATGATTTAGTGAATGATAGACATAATTTATAGGAATGTGTCAGATATTTTATTGTACCATAAGATAGTACATGATGAACACCAATTCCTATTGTTAATCTAGGTTTATAGAGATGTGATTAATATTCTAGACCTTCTATGTTTTGGTTAAATAATTTCACCAAATTTTATGCACATTATATTTGTATTTATGATATGTTATTTATTTTTGGATCATATACTTTTTTAGGGGATTGTTCTGTATTTAAAAATTTATATATAGTGGTAAGAGTCACCTTATACATAATTCTTACCATGTATAGATTCACATGACATATAGGGGACTCATATTGTGTGATTTATCTAACAAATGAGAGGTTGAACTATTTAATGTATTACAAACAATATATATGGAATTTTATTATATAATATATTTTTTACATTCTACTTAGATGGAACACCCTGTATGTGTATATTATTCTAATAGTAGGTAATTTGGATCTACAATGAGATTATTGATGATGAGAATGTTAAAGGAGATCCATGTTCACAAAGGGGGGACTGATCCTAGTATGTTTACAAGGGAATTGGTGGCCCTTATGATAACCACTTGTGGGTAATTAGTATTCAAGATAGGTTACATAATGTTCCAGTAAACACCTATATAAAAAATAACTATATATCATTGAATGAAATTCTATATAATCAAATCATGTCAAAATGACTTATGAAATACGAATAATCCTAAGGTGATGCAAGTTGAATGTGCGTGTTTATGTTATGTGACTAAATCCTTCAGGGGGCATTCCAATGTGCTGATTCTCACAATGGGTGGGTGTCATTGGTTTAGTTATATAAATATCCAATAAAAACCTACATAGATCATTCTAATATATCTTGGAATGACATTATATGTAACCAAACCTTGTGTTTATGGTTTTTTGAATCATATCATTTAGAATGACTCCATTATTTATACATGTGGTGACCAAAATTATTTGGTTATTGAAGGATTTCTCCATAGGTATATGTTGATTGGGTATAAATGGGTGTTGGGTAGATGGTTTTGGAAACTGATCCTGGTTAGATATAAAAGACCTAAGAGTGGGTGATTTGACATGGGGGTTTCATGAGATTTTGAGATAAGAATATATATGGAACCCTATGTTCAATGACCTTCTTTGAGTTTATTTTTTGGGATAGGTGGGAAGACCAGAGTCCCTTAGATTCAACTCAGTCCATAGTGTCATAGGGTTAGTTACATTTAAGGGAATACATGAGAGGGGTTTTCCTAGGTTTACTAGACCTATACATGCAGGAATCATGAATGGATTCTTCCATTTGAGATCTATGAACATAGGTGCTTTGGAGAAAACACCATAGAAAAGATTATTTATTGAGTATTTTTTAAGGAAAACTCCCTGAGTGACATTGCTAAATATCAAGGCCAATGTGTGGAGGGAATGATAATTCAGATTCTAAACACTGTCATTCTAGGATGTGATTTTCATGATGGGTGAGTGCATGTGTAGACACTTATATTTCCTAATGATTCAGGTTGGAAGGTGTCACATTTTTATGCTTGGAACATGTAAGGTGATCTATTTTGAAGAGTGGAAATGGTGATATTGTTAGATAATATTATCATTCCAAGTATCCTAGTTAGTGATTAATTGTGTGGCCTAGTTTTGATGGTGTGTGACTCATGAGGTAATGTGTTGGGTTTTTGTGATTGCAAATTATTAGAGGGAACAACCATTAGTTATTAAAAGATATCTAGGTAATACACACTGATACATGTTGTTTGTATTTATTTTTAAATTGGTGGGGGCCATATATGAGCCATTTATTGATGTGATTTA
Organism: Viscum album; assembly: GCA_963277665.1. Lineage (NCBI taxonomy): Eukaryota > Viridiplantae > Streptophyta > Magnoliopsida > Santalales > Viscaceae > Viscum > Viscum album. Next base: position 375,840,653 of record OY728147.1, read on the forward strand.
TGATTTATAGTGGCCATAGATTCTTATAAATTGGATATAAATGGAATAGTCCCTCCATGGTAGTTGATACATGAAAAATGGATTGAGTGTGGTGGCATGATCGATATAGAACAATACGGTCTAGTAATTGATGGGAAAAGGAGCATGTCTCAGGAGGAACGACATGATCACAATAATGAATCCTTTTGAGGTGGGTTGGGAGGAGATGTGTTGGGTAATTCATATGTTGGTGAGAAAACCATTGGCTATTTGAGGGTTTTAACATTTTTATGATATAAATTTTGGTTGTTTCTAGGGATGAAATTTCTATAATCCATGAATAAGTGGATATTAATGTTTCATACTGGTTATTATGAATGAGTGAGACATTCATGTCCAAAAATTCAATGTGGTAGTAGTTGGAGTGTGTTCCACGGTCGAACAGACCTAGGATAATAGGGTTATTGGTGTAACATGACCAATCATTAAAAGATCAATATGATCCCGAGAGTCTAATTTAATTTGGTCTTAAGGTAAATACTAGATTTCTAATTTAGATGTGATTCCATATAGAGTCCACAAATTGTCTTCCGAATCCTGATGAATTAAGGTGATCTGATGTTGATTGAATTGGTGTCACTCAGGTGCTCATGGTATGAAAGGACATGAAGGCTAGTTTTGTAGGGGTTAAGAATGTACTATGTAATTTCACCTGGAGTCATATATCGACCTCAGTTGGTGTGTTTGAATGATCATGGTACTCATTTAGGTTTAAAGTAATTCAAACCAAATCAGTAAGTGACACGTTATTGGTTGGAGCTAAGCAATTTTTGAGGCTGGTCATCCAGAGGGTGTTTAGACAGTGTTTTTTTCACAAAATTGGATGAGGTGATATTGAAGCCGTATTAGGTGCATAATTTTTTATATGAAGGGATTATTTAAGTGGTTGGATAGTTATTTTTAGAAAATATAGTATTCTTATGTTTTGAAAAGATCATGCATGCATCTCCATCTTAGCTTCAATGGTGAAAATGGGAATGGGTATTTGAATTTAAATAGAGTTATCATATAATTTTGACTATTCTATTTTTTTAACCTTGTTGGGGGAACCATTAGAATATGGGAAATTTGTTATGATAATAATTTTAGTTTTTTTGAAATCACCAAATCCTAGAATTGGATTGTGTGTCAGATAATATAGTTGGGAGAACCACATTCATGATACTTAATTGGATGATAATGATATCATGTCTCAGGGTATAAGGGTGCTAGTATGCATTATCTTGATACATTAATGAAGATTTCATGTAGTGGATTATGTTATAGAATATGGAGCTCTATCAGTTTTAAAATTGAACCATTGGAGCATATTTGGAATACAAAAGCATGAATCAATGAGTTTTTCTAGAATTTGTGACATGATTTTGTTGAGATTGATGATATAATACATGATGATGATTTTTATTAGTGATAAGTTATATTATGAGGATATTTTCATACCTTGTTTCCATACAACCTAGACATTCTTGAAGAAATTTTAATTTTAAAATCGATGGCCATACAAAATTTAAAATCGGTATTTTGAATTGTATTTTCATGGTTTAAAAACCTTAAATTAGGTATTTCAGATGAGTAATGCGGCCCAAGATGTGTCATGGGAGAATGAGAGGCCCCCTAGATGAGATGGGGGTGTCTCTTGTAGCCTTGGTCGTAAACATAAACCATCCAACTGATTGTTGCAGAAATATTTTGTCGTAGAATAAAACATCATGGAAGTGGATAAATATAGTATCCATGTTGGATACAATAAACACCATTAATTTTGGTGACCTACTAGTGTCTATCCGGTGTAATTTTAAAAGTTAATTTTAAAAATTCCCCCCCACAGGATTTTGAGGTGGTAACCCCCTCATCCATCCATCATTTCCTGCATATGTCCTAGGGGTCTCTTCCCCATCCTTTTAATATTCACCTTAGTTTTGTGTGTGATTATTTTGTGATTTCAAGGGTATATTGAGGAATGGGATCTTATTTTTCATCCATTCCATATTCTCTCACTTTCCTTCTGATTTGGTGTTGTCCAAATGTAGGGTTTTAATGATGATTTCATCTGAGCATGGTAAAATGGCCTGGATTTGATACAATATATCTTTCGTCCTATTTTACGAGATGGTCTAAGATGATTTCCACATATAACCAATAATTGATTCAATAAATAAGAATCACACCATAGATTTATTTATTTTTACTAATATTTAAATTAAATTAATTGTGTTAATAATGCGGTAGCTAAGGTATTTTTTATAGGTTAATGTTTGGGGCATGACACATACCCCCAGTGGATAGTTTGCTATAATTTTGGTATGAATGGGACACTGAACAAGTTTTTCAACTCTTATACAAGTTTTTATATATTGGAATTAAATTTTAAATTGTAAAATTAATTTTGTTTTCAATGAAATATAATTATTTTGGATTATTTTGCTAATATTAGATAATTGGGTGATGAATTACGCTTGAACGGATCTTGGATGTGACTGGGTGGGCCTTAGAGTTAGCTTCTATCCCTTGTAAATAAATGATGAAATGATAAAAATGAGCTAGTTAGTCTTGGTACTATCGCAGTGGATTTATTCATGATATTTAGATGCTTGTTTTTGTGAAACCCTACTATTAGTAAAATAACCCTTGTAATTATGGATTTTTTAATTTTATTTTTAGAGTTTAATTAATATTTATATTTTAACATTTTATGAGAACCTGTGATTAATGTTACATGGTGTTTGGGCCACCACGAGACTAGTTAACTATCGTGACAACATATTTTTCAATGGATATATTAATTGGATACACTGACACATGGAAAACTCTATGAGAGGGTACGATGTGACAAGACTCGGACAACCCTTGTAGTTTGGGGACGGTTCATTAAGAGGTATATGTATTGATAGAAATACCCTAGGATGGTTAGATATTGTTTTGGTTAGTTGACTAGTCATAGAGTCCCAAGATATAGAGATAACCATTGATCCAACTCACAAGACTATCTCCAGTGTGTCACATCATAAGGCATGCAAGGATGAAAGATAATTCTGGTGCTTTTCAAGGAAATAATGGCCTCGATCATCAAGCATTATCCAAAAAATTTATTTTGACCATGAGGACCCACCCTAAGATTCCTATGTCATATTGAGAATAAGGGGATCCCTATGGGTTCCCTTTTAGAAATATATCCTTGGATAGTGTTTGAGATCAGGTAATTATGGTTTCATGTATCACCTAGAACATGAACCTACTTATAAGCCAAAAGGTGTTGTAATGGTAAGGGTGGACTTGGGAATTCAAGTAGACCCTATTATATTTTTATTTTTTATTTTTAATGTGACTTACCTGGAATCTTAGAAATTGGATATTGATATTATATTTATTTTTATTTCTAAGAATGTACAAAAATAACCTTTGAGAATAGATGATACCCTACAGTGCTGAAGATGTCTAGGATTTGTGTCATAATATTTTTGGAACAGATTTATAGTATGAATGGCATAGAGTATGGGTGATGAAATAGTGTTTTCCTAGTGGTGGTTCCTGGGATCCATCACTAGTGTATATAGTAGTGTATTTGTAAGAATTCCAATGCTTCTAAGAATTCCATTTATATAATGACACCATTATTAATCCTTTGGGTGACTACGATTTGAATGAAGATTTCAATAGTCCACTGGGAGTTCCAAGAACCTCTAGGTATTTCAAATATTATTTGAGTTATAATATTGGTTTATATTTACAAGAAAGGATGTTAGAAATATTGAGGGAGATTTTTGGATCCTCTCAATTGATGCATTGGATACCCCCTATGATTGGGTAGATGAACCAGTAATGGTTTCACTGAGGATCTATGAGAAGTGGATTCCCGAGTGAGTGAATGTAAGATCCAAGAGGTGATTACCTACAATTCACTGTGTCTTCCATGAATCAGTCATTCGTGGACATAAACCATTTCCTAGTTCACCCCCATATGAATAACTCAACATCCTTGTGCAAAAACATTCCATGGTACTATCATCATGTTCCTCTATAGTTAATGAGGATGGGAGATTCCTTATGATACCCAAGGGTCCAATACACATCGGGGAAGTTGTGAGCATGAGATTTCTAGAGATTAAAAAGTGGTCTTCTTGAGGTGATTCTCATGATCAGATACATTCTGACAGAGGGAAAAGTAGGTTTGGTCGATTATGTTTCAGACAAGAATATCAAATATGGTTTTTAGTTGTGGAACTTGTTATATATATACAACCTTTTTGAAGTTGTGATATTGTTGTTGGAAAACTCCCAATGACATTATCTGATACACTTAGACAATATTATGAATTAGGTATCTATTATTGTTGTATTTATTTATTTTTTCACTATAGTTTATATATTTCGAGCATATCATATTCCCAAATCATTGAATGTTTGTTATAGTAAAAATTAAAATGGGTGTTCATAACTGAGGTATGCACTCCCACCCAACTAATGTGAACATGACACTAGGTAACATGAGTAACTATAAACATTGGAGGTTTAGGTTGGACCAAGGCCCATTTTTTCATGACCAAGATTCCTAGATTGAATGATTAGGAGATTGAGATGATGCATTCTTAAAATTAGTAGTATATAATTTCATATTTATTATTGTGATTATTTTAATTTTTATATATTATCATCCTTGTGGTAGATTAGTATTTCATTCTTGTACATCAACATTTTCATTTCACTCACTATGTTTAGTTTATTTATTATTTATTTATACTCTGATGTGATGGAGTTTTATTATGATCCGTTATTTTATTATTATTTTAAATAGATACAGTTGGTATAACCTACCCACATTACCTCCTTACAACTCCACATCTATTTGGTAGCCATGGACATTTGAGGAGGTGAGCCTGAGGTTATGTGTAAATTTTTCCGTTTTAGTATTCATAGTGAATCGAGGTGGGGTGTTATAAAATCAACTCACAGAGACTCCACCCCTTTAGATATCAAACTATATGTCACCCATACTACCTATATTTATAAAATTACATCTAAAACTAGTCATGGGGTATCCAATAATTATTAAATTGTGAAATCGCTTCCATTCCCCACTTAGGTTTGAGATGAAATCAAAATTATTATTCCCAATCTAACTATAAGGGACACTTCTCCATTTTTTCCAACTCATTATGGGTTAACTTTCCTAGTGGACAACTAATCTAACTATAAGAAATCATTTATGCTTAGTAGATTGAGATGAGGTATGGTGCAAAGTAGTAGAGGAGACCAGATTATTTAGTCTTGTGTTAATTTTACCTTATATATGCGATCATCCAAGTTGGGGATTGATCTTGAATTTTTATATGTCAGTATTTCCAATTAGGTATAACAGGTTCAGTTTATTTATTATTTATAAACACTATGTTGTAATGGATGTGTATTATTCTTGGTTATTTGATTACAGTTTCACACTCTAATATAGTGGTATCTCATCACAATGGTACCTCATTATACCCATGATATTAGATATACTCTTATAGAACTCTAGGAGGAACAGCAGAGGCCATGTGGTTGTCCATCCTATTTACTATTCATAGTGAATTGGGGTGAGGCATTACAATGTTGTATCATAGGCTAGTAAATTTTTTTATGATTTAGTGAATGATAGACATAATTTATAGGAATGTGTCAGATATTTTAGTGTGCCATAGGATAGTACATCATGAACACCAGTTCCTATTGTCAATCTAGGTTTCTAGAGATGAGATTAATGTTCTATACTTTCTATGTTATGGTTGACTAATTTCACCAAATTTATTGCACATTATATTTGTATTTATGATATATTATTTATTTTTGGATCATATCCTTTTTTTAGGATCTAATTCTGTATTTGAAAATTTTTATATAGTGGTAAGAGTCACTTTATACATAATTCATACCATGTATAGATTCACATGACATATAGGGTACTCATATTGTGTGATTTATCTAACTAATGAGAGGTTGAACTATTTAATGTATTACAAACAAGTCATATGGAAATTTATTATAAAATATATTTGTTACATTCTACATAGTTGGAACACCATGTATGTGTATTTTATTCTAATAGTAGGTAATTCGGATCTATGATGAGATTCTTGATGATGAGAATAATAAATAAGTTCCATGTTCCCAAAGGGGGGATTGATCCTAGTATGTTGACAAGGGAATTGGTGGCCCTTGTGAGAACCCCTTGTGGGATATTAGTATTCAAGCTAGTTTACATAATGTTCCAGTAAACACCTATATGAAAATTACCTATATATCATCAAATGAAATTCTACATAATCGAATCTTGTCAGAATGACTTATGAAATACGAATAATCCTAGGGTGATGCCAGTTGAATGTGCATGTTTATGTTATGTAACACCCCGAGATTTTATGAAAAATATTCTTTTTAATTTCATTAATATCTTGTGTTGTACGCTACACCAAAAGGAGCTTGCAAAACACTCATCCTTGACTTTCCTTTCATTACACGCAATCACGACCTTCCTTGATAGCGTGTGTAGTACGCAATACCGAGTTTCACTAAACAACGATATGCTATTAAAATATTATTAAAACTAGCTGTTATGAATAGTAATAAACACTTTTTGAAATTTTGTAAATTTTATTTTTCAAAATGGACTTCATTTTTGGATTCGGAATATCGAAATTAACTTAGGGTGAAATTTTGGTAATGTTCGGATAACTTTCATATTTTGATGAATAGTTGAAATTATTAAATTTTAATTAAAAACTACCTTTTCAATCGAATTAATTAATAGTGATAAATTATTAATTTTAGTGGTTTTAAAGTATATTTAGAATATATTTTTACAATTTAATACAATGATGGTCATTGGATGTAATTTCACATTTAAACCAGTTATAAACAAGTTTCAATCTTTTGATAGTTATTATCTCTTAAAAACACGCTATTTGTTTTGACAACTGGAATTAATTTTTAAATTAGTTAATGCAACTGATATGTTTTGAATTTGGTAAAATAGAAATCATTTTTGAGTTCATAATATCAAATATATCTTAGGCCTAATTTTTGGTATTTTTCTGAAAACTTTTAATTTTTGATGAATAGTGAAACCACTATGTGGTAGTTAAAAAAAACTGAATTGTTCATAAAACATAATTTTACCGCTTCTGTGAGTGGAATTTCAAAAATCCGAGAGACACGATTGATGTCAGTAAGTAAAATGTGGTTCAATGAGATGAAAAGAATTTTTTGGTGAATAGTAACTATTTACTTTTTTTTACCACGGTTAAAAGTAAATATGGTAATTAAGGGTAGAAATGATATTATTATTACCCTAACACATGTCCTAATTATATTGGACAAGTGTAATTCGACCAAAAACAAACTTTGGAATAAAATATGACCATTTAGGCCCACTTGGATTAGATTAGGACATTTATTATTATTTAATTCAAAGAAGAGTTAAAAGAGTTAAAATCAAAGTTTATTTAATAAAACATTTTTAATATATGGTTATACATAAGATAAATTCGAATATAAATATTCATTATAAAGACAAAAATATTTCCTACATAATAGTGTTTTATTTGTAATTTTTAGGCATCAAATAATTTCATTTATTTATGACACAAAGATGATGCAGTAATAATCTTATTAATGAAATATTGACATAATGGATGTTATAAATACCAAAATAAATGTAATTTAAGGCTTTTTATGAATTCCAATAATTTTCTAGGTTAATATGAAATGTTAGTAGTGATTTAATTAACTGTTTTTGAACGTATCATTCTGTTATGATTTTCAAAAAAATAAATTACTAAATAGTGTCAAAATTGACATATAATAGTTTTTAAAACAAATATTATATTATTAATTGTTATTTTATTCCTAAAAATCTAAGGTTCGGCCAAATGACTTTGATAAGGTTATATATATTAATAATAAGAAATTTGGGGTTCGTTTGGCTTCTTATAGTATGTTTATTAACCTTATAGTGTAAGAACACAAGAAGACACGGTAAAAGTAAATTATTTAACTTAATGTTAAATCTAAATGATAAGGTTAAAATAGGAACCTAAACTTGTCTAAATTCTATTGGATGAGAGAATTTAGACCCATACCCACCTTATCCTCTAAATAAATCAATTTGGAGATATTTAAAACCGAACGTGACTTTATAATAAAATAATATTTTTAGTTTTTCCAAAGGAGCCCCTCTCCTCCCTTATAAAAGGGCACCTCCTCCCTCTCTTCCTGACACAACTTTGAGCCTTAAAGCTCGGCCAACCCCTACCAAATTCTCTTCTCCACTTCCCTAGAAACATCCTAGAGGTTCTGGTATTCTTCAAACACCCATTTTAGTTACCTAAAAGGAGGTCTCAAAGAAGCACTTCAAAGAAGAGGTAATGTCCGTTACCGATTCTTTCATCTTTATTTCTTCTTCCACTTCTTCTTATTAGGTTGTTTTATTATGAATTAATAACATCTGTATCACTCATTTATTGATATGTTATTATATGTATGAAACAACCCTATTTCACCATCTATCCATCCTACGGAAAAAGAAATCACCGCGCGTGCGTACGTATGGAATACCGTCTCCACGCCGTGGTGTAATCTATTTTCCACCACCACCTTACATGGATGGGTATAATGGTGTAAAGAATAACTATAAATATTTATTAGAACATCATATTGATTATGATATATTGTATCATCCACTCCAATTCAATTCAATAATTATGGAAATGATATCATCGCTCGTGCGTACGTACGGACTACCGTCTCCACGATGCGATGAGATTCATTCTCCATGTTAACCATTTAAGAATGATTATAAAGTATATATAAGAAATAATAATGAAATATATGATATTACAAAGATACTGGATTTATGTGTATATATATTTATGTCATCTACTTAATTCCACTCAATTCAATAACGAAAAGAAAATATCGTTCATGCGTACGTACGGCCTACCGTCTCCATGAATGGTGTATTTCATTCAATTTATCGATCCATTATATTCTAAATATATATTATATATAAATCATGTTTTATATTCTATAATTAAGTAATAATGATCTATTTAATGATATGAATAATTACAAGTTAAAACACGAACGACAAATGAGACGATTTTACCCAAAACGCTACTTTAACATGAATTTACAAAAGAACGGGTAATATAAAGTCATAAGTGAACCATATATGATATAATAACTATGAATATGATTCTTTAATAAGTCAATGACATTATTTAAATCATTATATAGGAGGTTCGGACACTTACGAAGCAAATCGGACCTAAGGTAAGAAAAATATTACAATCTCATTTTTATCCGAGATTGTTTATACTTTGGAATTTACTGGGGTGATTTTTATCATCCAAATCTATGTTTCCTCAATATGTAATATTATTTCCATCCACGTACAATTGTTTAAATCCAATTTTACCCTTCGTTGAGTTTTTAGTAAAAGATATGAAAGGAATCTTTTGTTGTTTTTCGTACGAAGTACTTTTTGACTTTTTCGAAAAATGTACGAGAAGAATGTTTTTTTAACTTATACGGCATGAATGGATTTTTAAAAAATTATTTCCAAGAAGGTTCCTTTACATGTTTTCATGTTTATTTTTAATCAATGTCTTTTAGTTTAAAATTGTATTACATGTTAAGAAAGGAATTGTTTTTTTGATGTAGAAAAGATATTTTCTTCAAGAATGGAGTTCAAGTGTTTTAGCAAAATTATTTTCCATCTAAGATAATATTGGGTTATGTTTCTATCCCTATTATTACATGGATTTGATTATGTTGTGATGAAAATATTTTTATTAATTCCTTTATCTTATATGAATTGTTTTATGATGTCATGTTGTTTAAGAATCCCATTTTTATTACATGGGTTATGCTATGATGTATGGTTTATGATTTTGTGGCACACATAAGAATGGTATCATTATGAGATGGGTGGGACCTATATCTCCCTAAAATGCATTGGGTAAAGATTTTATATCTCATAAGATAGACATGGATGGAATGGTAGGTTATACCGGTTCAGTGAAACAGGACTGAAACGAGGGTGACTCGGTTCAAAAAGGGACTTTGTCCACTAAGATAGTCTTGGAAATGAGTCTTGACTAACAAGAAATGATTCTCTATGATTATGTGTGCATGACACAAAGCATAATGTTTTATGTTATGATTATTGTGATTACATTTCACTTCCATGAGTTATCCCAAGTTATGAAATTATGATCTATTTTACAGGTTAAGATTTCCAAAAGTTATGTGCTTATGTATATGATGTGATTGATATTTCTTTTGTTTACCCTTACTGAGCATTTGAGCTCACCCTTTTATGTTTACTTTTCCCCAGGATATAATGAAAGGTTTTAGGTAAAAAAAAGAGAATATATTTATGGGAGATGTTGAAGATATTTCACCAGGATTAGAAGATTATATTTCGAGTTTCCAAAGACACTAAACTATTACGATCCTTGTGTGTGTGTTTTTGTTATGTACTAAGTATTCCACAAATGTAATGTAATGTCAATGTATGTCAAGATTTGGGTCTCTACAGTTGGTATCAGAGGAAAGGTTTAGTCAACCTTTGGAAACTAGGATGCCAAAGCTTTAGTGAGATCTCTAGAGATATTTCTAAGTTATGTCTAGGGATGTCCCTAAGGATAAGTATACGTATAAGATACAGTCCTAGAACTACGGTAACGATCATTGAATTTAACCTAAGAAGTTAGATATTGAGGATACTTCCCCTTTATAATGTTGTTTTCCCTAGCATGATTTTTTCCTCTCACACTATTCTTTTTGGGTTTTAGATGATGGCCGGAACCCGAAGGAACCATGTTGATCAATGAAATGGACAATGCAATGATTGTCCTCATGAACAAACAAATGTTATGGGAGATGGAGTGCAAAATCTTATTGCTATACTTACGCAAGCTATGAATCATTCTGGACTTCCAAATGAGCAAAGAAGGGAACAATATTCTATTGAGTCCTTCATGAGGCAACGTCCACCTTCTTTCAGTGGGACTTCCGATCCACTTGTTTCTAAACAATGGATCAGTACCACTGAAAAGATATTTTCAGTTCTTCAATGTTCTGAACATGATAAAGCCATCTTATCAGTATATCGTTTGGAAGGTGAAGCTGATCAATGGTGTAATCTTATCAAGAATACGAGGCCAAGAGATGAAATTGAGTCCATGGAATGGGAAGAGTTCAAGAACTTGTTTTTCAGTAAGTAAATCCCTCATATTCTTCGAACAAAGATGGAAAAGGAGTTTCTTGAGATGAAGTAGAAGGATGATGAATCTGTTGGTATATACGAAGCGAATTTTACAAGACTTGCAAGGTATGCATCTGGCATTATCATCCAACCTGAAATTAAAGTTGATCGATTTTTCAGTGGCTTAAAACAAAGCCTTCGAAGGGCATTAGCTATAAGAGACTTCAGTAGCTATGAATAAATTGTGCGTTGTGCTATCAAGGTAGAAATGGAAGTTGGTGTTACATATCCATCTCATGGTTTTGACACGAAACGAAAGATGGAGTTCAAGGAGAAATCTCAAAATAATGGTGATAAGAAGATGAATGTTTCCTTATGCACAAAGTGTGGAAAGAAGCATGGTGGAGATTGTATTTAAGGGAATAGAAAATGTTTTAAGTGTGGAAAATAAGGTCATCGAGCAGCTGAGTGTCAAAGTAATGGAAAAAGGGTTTATATTGATGTGAATAAAGAAAAGATTGCAGAGAACGCACCACCAACACTTCAATGTTTCAAGTGCAAGGAGATGGGACATTATGCCAATAAATTCCCTAATCCAAGGGTTAGTGATGATCTACATGAGCAACCGCTTAAGGAAAAGGACAAAGGGAAGTCACATGCGATCACTATTGGCGATGTTGAATATGACAACTATGTGGTGGAATGATTAAGTGTTTATGTAATGGGATTCCAAAATAATTTTGTATCATGGAGTATTGGAATATTTATATATTGGTCTAATATGGTATTCAAAGTGATTGAGATATTTTTAATAAGATGATATGCGCACAATGAAGGGAAAATGAGAAAATGAAATGTTTAATAGTATTCATGAGCTCATGATTGATATAAGGACTATGTGATATCATGGTTTGAGTATATAGAATTTTGAGGATTTTGGTATGTGGAAGGTGTTAACTGTTAACTGCATTCATGTTTTCACTAAGGTTCAATGGGCATTCAAGAGAATACATGATTAAGGACTTTGAATGTTTGTAATATGACCAACAAAACATATCTTATGATATATGAGGATCAACGATGGTATTAAATCTCTGGTAATCGTTTTCCCTATGTTATGAGAGTGGACCAAATTATTTTAGATAAGCCAAAAGATTTGAATGGATTATGTTGGACATAAGTTAGTATTGTTTAAGGATAGAACGTTTTTTTGATATTATTGATGGGATGTTATAGTAATGTAGTTTTAGAAAAAGGACAACCTGCAGGACGGGCGACAACCCATCGCGTCGGACAAGGATGTGGGAATCGAACCCACAACCGAAGTGCGGCTGGCCTTTATCGCCTACCACTAGCCTACAGGAAGTCCCTGGTTAGTAGAAACTATTTTTATTTTATTAAGCGGTATGATATATGAAGTATAAGTTCATTTTTGGAACCATATATGATTAACCATAAGATGGACTTATAACTTTTGCTAACCTTTTGTTTGAAAGAGATGGAATGACCCATCATTCTATCACATGATCTGCTAACACATCATGAATGAAAAATTCAACTTCATTTCTTTAAGTGATAAAGTGTAAATTGTCCAAATAACGACAAACGGTGAGACTATACCAAAATCACGAAAGTATTTCTTCTAATTCCAATTTCATCAACTTTAGGGAAATGATCATGAAAACAAAAAATGTTGTCTTAATGCTCTTATATCTGATGAATCAGATGGTACCTTAGATCGTCACAAATTTATGGCTTTGTGATTGCTAGATTTTCCATAGCCATGTTCTCTACCACTCTCCATCAGAACATGATGGTTAGATTTCTCTTCCATATCCATATTTTCACCTATGTGGAAACCCAGTGATTAGTTTATTTGGGTAACCGTTACGTTTCATACTTTTGTTTTTAAAGATTGGTATTGGTATTCTTTTTTACGAAGTGGGTTTCGATTAAAGAAACTTTCTAATAGTAAACCATTTATAACCCCGACGAATTTCGAGGGCGAAATTCATTTTAAGGGGGGTAGAATGTAACACCCCGAGATTTTATGAAAAATAATCTTTTTAATTTCATTAATATCTTGTGTTGTACGCTACACCAAAAGGAGCTTTCACAACACGCATCCTTGACTTTCCTTTCATTACATGCAATTGCGACCTTCCTTGATAGCGTGTGTAGTACGCAATACCGAGTTTCACTAAACAACGATATGCTATTAAAATATTATTAAATCTAGCAGTTATGAATATTAATAACCACTTTTTAAAATTTTGTAAATTTTATTTTTCAAAATGGACTTCATTTTTGGATTCGTAATATCTAAATTAGCTTAGGGTGAAATTTTGGTAATTTTCGGATAACTTTCATATTTTGATGAATAGTGGAAATTACTAAATTTTAATTAAAAACAACTTTTTCAATCGAAATAATTAATAGTGATAAATTATTAATTTTAGTGGTTTTAAAGTATATTTAGAATATATTTTTAAAATTTAATTCAATTATGGTCATTGGATGTAATTTCACATTTAAACCAGTTATAAACAAGTTTCAATCTTTTGATAGTTATTATCTCTTAAAAACACGCTATTTGTTTTGATGACGGGAATTAATTTTTAAATTAGTTAATGCAACTGATATGATTTGAATTTGATAAAATAGACATCATTTTTGAGTTCATAATATCAAATATATCTTAGGCCTAATTTTTGGTATTTTTCTGAAAACTTTTTATTTTTGATGAATAGTGAAACCACTAAGTGCTAGTTAAAAAAACTGAATTGTTCATAAAACTTAATTTTACCGCTTCTGTGAGTGGAATTTAAAAAATCCGAGAGACACGGTTGATGTCAGTAAGTAAAATGTGGTTCAATGATATGAAAATAATTTTTTGGTGAATAGTAAATTTTTACTTTTTTTTACCACGGTTAAAAGTAAATAGGGTAATTAAGGGTAGAAATGATATTATTATTACCCTAACACATGTCCTAATTATACTGGACAAGTTAAATTAGACCAAAAACAAACTTAGGAATAAAATATTACCATTTAGGACCACTTGGATTAGATTAGGACATTTATTATTATTTAATTCAAAGAAGAGTTAAAAGAGTTAAAATCAAAGTTTATTTACTAAGACATTTTTAATATAGGGTTATACATAAGATAAATTCGATTGTAAATATTCATTAGAAAGATAAAACGATTTCCTACATAATTGTATTTTATTTGTAATTTTTAGACATCAAATAATTTAATTTATTTATGACACAAAGATGATGTAGTAATTATCGTATTAATGAAATATTGACATAATTGATGTTATAAATACAAAAATAAATGTAATTTAAGACTTTTTATGAATTCCACTAATTTTCTAGGTTAATATGACATGTTAGTAGTTATTTAATTAACTTTTTTCGAACTTATAATTCTTTTACGATTTTCACAAAAAATCAATTACTAAATAGTGTCAAAATTGACATAAAATAGTTTTTAAAACTAATATTATATTATTAATTGTTATTTTATTCCTAAAAATCTAAGGTTCGGAAAAATGACTTAGATAAGGTTATATATATTAATAATAAACAATTTGGGGTTCGTTTGGCTTCTTATAGTAAGTTTATTAACCTTATAGTGTAAGAACACAAGAAGAAATGGTAAAAGTAAAATTATTTAACTTAATGTTAAATCTAAATGATAAGGTTAAAATAGGAACCTAAACTTGTCTAAATTCTATTGGATGAGAGGCTTTCGACCCATCCCCACCTTATCCTAGAAATAAATCAATTTGGAGCTATTTGAAATCGAACATGACTTTATAATAAAATAATATTTTTAGTTTTTCTAAAGGAGCCCCTCTCCTCCCTTATAAAAGGGCACCTCCTCCCTCTCTTCCTCACACAACTTTGAGCCTTAAATCTCGGGAAAACCCTGAAAAATTCTCTTCTCCACTTCCCTAGAAACATCCTAGAGGTTCTGGCCTTCTTAAAACACCCATTATAGTTCCCTAAAAGGAGGTCTCAAAGAATCACTTCAAAGAAGAGGTAATGTCTGTTACCGATTCTTTCATCTTTATTTCTTCTTCCACTTCTTCTTCTTATGTTGTTTCATTAGGAAGTAATAACATCAGTATCACTAATATACTAATATTTTATTATAAGTATGAAACAACCCAATTTCACCATCTATCCATCCTACGGAAAAAGAAATCACCGCGCGTGCGTACGTACGGAATACCGTTCCCACGCTGTGGTGTAATCTATTTTCCACCACCACCTTACATGGATGGGTATAATGGCATAAAGAAAACTATACATAGTTATTAGAACATCATATTGATTCTGATATATTGTATCATCCACTACAATTCAATTCAATAATTATGGAAATGATATCATCGCTCGTGCGTACGTACGGACTACCGTCTCCACGACACGATGAGATTCATTCTCCATGTTAACCATTTGAGAATGATTATAAAGTATATATAAGCAATAATAATGAAATATAAGACATTATAAAGCTACTGTATTTATGTGTATATATATGTATGTCATCTACTTAATTCCACTCAATTCAATAACGAAAAGAAAACAACGTTCATGCGTATGTACGACCTACCGTCTCCATGAACGGTGTATTTCTTTCCATTTATCAATCCATTATATTCTGAATATATATTATATATAAATCATGTTTTATATTCTATAATTAAGTAATAATGATCTAATTAATCATATGAATAATTACAAGTTAAAACACGAACGACAAATGAGACGATTTTACCCAAAACGCTACTTGAACATGAATTTACAAAAGAACGGGTAATATAAAGTCATAAGTGAACAATATATGATATAATAACAATGAATATGATTCTTTAATAAGTCAATGACATTATTTAAATCATTATATAGGAGGTTCAGACACTTACGAAGAAAATCGGACCTAAGGTAAGGTAAATATCACAATCTCAATTTTATCCGAGATTGTTTATACTTTGGAATTTACTGGGGTGAATTTTATCATCCAAATCCATGTTTCCTCAATATGTAATATTATTTCCATCCATGTACAATTTTTTAAATCAAATTTTACCCTTCGGTGAGTTTTTAGTAAAAGATATTAAAGGAATCTTTTGTCGTTTTTCGTACGAGGTACTTTTTGACTTTTCCGACAAAAGTACGAGAAGAATGTTTTTTTAACTTATACGGAATGAATGGATTTTTAAAAAATTATTTCCAAGAAGCTTCCTTTACAAGTTTTCAACTTTATTTTTAATCAACTTCTTTTAGTTTAAAATTGTATGACATGTTAAGAAAGGAAAAGTGTTTTTGAAGTAGAAAGGATATTTTCTTCAAGAATGGTGTTCAAGTGTTTTAGCAAAATTATTTTCCATCTAAGATAATATTGGGTTCTGTTTCTATCCCTATTATTACATGGATTTGATTATGTTGTGATGGAAATATTTTTATGAATTCCTTTATCTTATATGAATTTTTTTATGATGTCATGTTGTTTAAGAATCCCATTTTTATTACATGGGTTATGCTATGATGTATGGTTTATGATTTTGTGGCACACATAATAATGGTATCATTATGAGATGGGTGGGACCTATATCTCCCTCCAATGCATTGGGTAAAGATTTTTTATCTCATGAGATAGACATGGCTGGAATGGTAGGTTATACCGGTTTAGTGAAACTGGACTGAAACGAGGGTGACTCGGTTCAGAAAGGGACTTTGTCCACTAAGATAGTCTTGGAAATGAGTCTTGACTAACAAGAAATGATTCTCTATGATTATGTGTGCATGACAAAAAGTTTAATGTTTTAAGTTATGATTATTGTGATTACATTTCACTGCCATGAGTTATCCCAGGTTATGAAATTATGATCTCTTTTACAGGTTAATATTTCCAAAAGTTATGTGCTTATGTATATGATGTGATTGATATTTCTTTTGTTTACCCTTACTGAGCATTTGAGCTCACCCTTTTATGTTTACTTTTCCCCAGGATATAAAGAAATGTTTTACGTATAAAAAAAAGAGAAGATCCTTATGGGAGATGTTGAAGATCTTTCACCAGGATTAGAAGATTATATTCCGAGTTTCCAAAGACACTAAACTATTACGATCCTTGTGTGTGTGTTTCTGTTATGTACTAAGTATTCCGCAAATGTAATGTAATGTCAGTGTATGTCAGGCTTCGGGTCTCTATATGTTATGTGACTAAATCCTGCAGGGAGCATTCCAATGTGCTGATTCTCACAATGGGTGGGTGTCATTAGATTAGTTATATAAATATCCAATAAAACCCTTATAGATCATTCTAATATAGCTTGTAATGACATTTTATTTAACCAAACCTTGTGTTTATGGTTTTTTTAATCATATCATTTAGATTGAATCCATTATTTATAAGTGTGGTGACCATAAGTATTTGGTTATTGAAGGATTTTTCTATATGTATATGTTTAGTGAGGATCAATGGGTGTTGGGTAGATTGTTTTGGAATTTGATCCTGTTTATATGTAAAAGAACTAAGAGTGGGTGATTTGACATGGGGGTTTCATGAGATTTTGAGATAAGATTATAGATGGAACCATATATTCAATGACTTTATTTGAGTTTGTCTTTTGGGATAGGTGAGAAGACCGGAGTCCATTAGATTCAACTCAGACCTTAGTGGCATAGGGTTAGTGTCATTTAAGGGAATACATGATATGGGTTTTCCTAGGTTTACTAGAGCTATATAGGCAGGAATCATTAATGGATTCTTCCATTTGAGATCTATGAACATAGGTGCTTTGGATAAAACACCATAGAAAAGATTATTTGTTGAGTATTTTTTAAGGAAAACTCCCTGAGTGACAGTGCTAATGTAACACCCCAAACTTCTACGGTACGATTCTCTTTGAATAATGCAATAGCATGTGTTGTACGCAACATCGAGTTCTAACACACACCACAACCGATCAAACTAGTCGTTATGAATAAGAATAACTAATTTTCTAAATTTTATAAGTTTTATCTCTCAAAATGGACTTAATTTTTGGATTCGTAGTATCGAATTTAGCCTAAGTTGAAATTTTGGTACTTTTTGGATAACTTTAATATTTTGATGAATAGTGAAAATTACTAAATTTTAATTAAAAACAACTTTTTTAATCAAAATAATTAATAGTGATAAATTATGAATTTGAGTGGTTTTAAAGTATATTTAGAATATAGTTTTACCATTTAATTCAATGTTTGTCATTGGACATAATTTCACAATTAAATCGAACATAATCAAGTATCAATCTTTTGATAGTTTTTATATCTTAAAAACACGCTTTTTATTTTGACAACGGGAATTAATTTTAAATTAATTTCTGCCACTTATGTGTTTTGAATTTGGAAAAATGGATTCCATATTTGGAATCAGGATGTTCAAATTGTGTAAATAGGTAACTTTTATTTTTAGACATTTTGAATAATTACTTCGGTAAATATTTTATTTACCATGGTTAAAGGGTAAATCCGGTAAATAAGGGTTAAAAAAATAATATTATAATAATAAAAAATTAACATAAAACGTGTCCTAAACTTATTGGTTGATAAATTTCCGACCATGGTAATCTTTGGGTCGATTTGGGGACCCCATGGTGCCACTTGTAAGTGATAGGGACACTTTATTTTAATTAAGTTAAAATGAATACAAAAATGACACAAGCATATATCTTTTAGAACAAAAATTTTTACATAGATCTATATATGTTGTAATTTCGACTATAAACATTAATTAGAAATCTAAAAATATTTCCTACATTATGGTAGTTTATTTATAATTTTTAGACATTAAATAATATAATTTATGTATGACACAATGGTGATGCAGTAATTTCGATATTAGTGAAAAATTAAAATGATTGATATTGTAGATACCCAAATAAATATAATTTTATACTTTTTATGAATTACAGTAATTTTCTAGGTTAATATTACATGTTAGGAATTATTTAATTATCTTTTTTTGAAGTAATGATTCTGTTATTATTTTTATAAAAATCAGCTATTGAATAGTGTAAAAATTGACATAAAAGAGTTTTTAAAACAAATATTATATTATTAATTGATATTAAATTCCTAAAAATCTAAGGTTCGTCCAATAGACTTATATCATGATAGGTGTATCATTAATGGACCACTTTGGGGTCTATGGGATGTATATAGTATGTTTATTAACCATATTATTTAAAAATACAATGAGACATTGTAAAAGTGAAACTAATTAACTAAGTGTTAATAATTAAAGATAAGGTTCGTATAATGACCCAAACCTATCTAAATTATATTGGTTGAGTTGTTTTTGACCTATCTCCACCTTAACATTTATATAATCTACTTTGGATCTATATGAAACCGAATATGAATTTATTATAAAATAATATTTCTAGCTTTTTCCAAAGGTGCCCCTCACCCCTCTTATAAAAGGGCACTCCCCCTTCTCATTAATTCACACCTTCAAATCCTTTTGGTTAGGACAACCTCTGCACAAATACTCTCTCAACTTCCCTCACTTAATCCTAGAGGCCTTACTTTATTCAGAAAGCCAACTTAAAGATCCCTTTTGATCAAATCAAAAGGAAGAACCCGAAGAAGAGGTAATGATTTCACCACCCTTTTCCAAGTTCCTTTCTTCTTCCACTTATTCTTCCTTTGTTATTACCATTATAAAATAATAACTCCAGTATATTATATATACTATGATGTTATTATAAATATGGTACAACTATATTCAGTATTCTATCCATCCTTTGAATAACATGTCACCATACGTGCGTACATACGGCTTACCATCTCCACGTCGTGGTGTAATTGTTATTAAATAAATTATTATTTGGATGGGTTTAATAATGATTTATAATTAATGTAAATAATAAATTTCACATGATAATAATTCTATATATATGATATACCATCCAATTATATATTATTTTAATATCAAAAGAATGATATTGTCGCTCGTGAGTACGTACGGACTACCGTCTCCACAAACGCGATGAGATTCATTCCCCATCGTATCCATTCAAGTATAATTATCATTTGATGATTCAAAAATAATTTTTAAGTACTTGATATAATTCTGGATATGAATAAGATACAACCTATCTATTACATACATGTATTACATAACAAAACATATATAAGGAAATGAGTAAGTTAACACCCAAAACAACGATAATACTAAGATATTATTAACAAATCAATGTTAAAATATCATATATGATATCATATTAATGTATATGATTATTTTATAATTTAATAACAATTATTTCACCATTATACAGGAGGTTAACCTACCCCTAACTAAGTAAAAGTACAAGGTATGGGTTTATTTCGCAATCTATTCATTATCCGAGGTTGTTTATACGTAATAATCTACTGGGACTTATTTATCATCCACATCCATGTTTCTTAAAAATGTATTTCAAAAATTTTTACTATTTACTATAATATGGTTTAAAGTCATTCATACCCTTGTTTGAATTTTAATAAGAGGTTTATAAAAGAATCATTCCGTCGTTTTACAAATAAGGTGCTTTTTAACCTTTTCGACAGAATTAAGGTAAGAATTTTTTTTAACTTATATGGCGGGTGCGGCTATTTTCCACCATTATAAAATCGTCGAAGCTTCCCTCACAATATTATAAGAATTTTTTCAAAGAATTTTTTTTATTTTTTATGACTCTTAAATGATTTCAAAATAAAAAGAGACATTTCTCTAAAAGAAGTTCTGATTTCATCTATGTCAACATCCTTTCATGGATTTTAAGCTTATTTGAAGCTGATTTATTATGAAACAAAACTTCCATATTGTATTGATGGTTTTGTAATATATTTGACTAGGGATATGTTATGTTTATACCCTTCATGGTGTATGGTGAAAGTATTGACATTTCGTATGCTAGTTTTAATATGAATGTTTATGTTATGTTTAATCCCTTTCTATGGGAATGCATTGGACTTAATATGTGATGGGTGGAGCCCGCTACAGCTCCTCGATGCATCGGTAGGTCTCATGAGACAAACTTGTGTATTGGCATAAGGCCTTGGAAAAATATTATTTGTAGTCTTGGCATGAGGCCTTGGCTATGTGGTTATGATAGTCTGGAATTATGCATTCCATCATTATGAAAGTGGTTATTGATATTGCATGTGATTATTCAATTAGTAGAATATCCATATGAATAAGTAAATGTAATTATTTCATTTTATTTTTTCCATTCTATGTTGATGTTCAAGTTTAAAAGGCTTTTTTTTACTTATACCCTGCCTTAAATGTTTATTCTTATTTATGAAAGTTTCTGCTATATTGTTATCCTTACTGGTCATTTGAGCTCACCCCTTTTCAATGTTTTATTTTCCCAGGATGTGAAGAAGTAAATTATGAATGACCTGCAGGGATATTATAAGGGGATAATAGTGTGGACTATAGAGACAATATGTTGTTGTAGTAGTTTTTCACTTTATGATGTAATGTAAAACCCTATGAATATATCTAGGGTTTCCAAGGATACTAAACCAATCAGTCTTTCGAGATTTTATCTTTCTTGTGATCATTCCAATGTTATGTAATAATTCACAGACACTAGTTAACTGGGGTCATGGCGTTACAGTTGGTATCAAAGGATGTTTAGTACAAACATTAGAAGCTAGATTTAGATAAACTCTGATTAGGGCACGTAGACATAAGATAAAATTTGAGGATTAGTATAGAAGAACTTCCTAGAATTTTGGTATTGTAGAGATTTTGTGAGTTTTCTGAGAAATACATCCCTGTATGGATACAAGCAGGTAGAGGCGGCGCTGGCACAGATGTACCTAGGCGTAAAACCCAAAAACACCGCATTGAGCTAGATTCGAACGGGAACTGGGGCACGAAAATGGGCCTTACTGCACTCTTGGTTATGACAATCCCGGGGGATATACTTAGGATAACTCTCATTTTCTTTAAAAATTATTATTTATGGTTTATGAGTATATAATTCCTCAAAGAAAATTTTTTTTATGACTATGGATTATATCCATAAATAGTTCAATTTATGTTAACTGTTTTATAAGTATGGAATTATGTATTTTGATTCATAAACTGATCTAGTTATGCCATTGTTTAGAAATGTAACCTAGTGGAAGAAATGGAAATAGTATCAATGCATGCACTCCATGTAGGGATTTCCCTCCTTCTCAAGATAATTATAGTGGATCTGGTGATACAACTGGTTCCGATCAGCTAATCACCATACTTGGAAAACTCAATCAGGTTATGAATAATAACCTTACCCGTATGGAGCACCCTGATCCGCATCATGGAGGATCAATGTTAGATCGATTCATGAGGCAAAAACCACCAGTTCAATGGGAGTACAAATCCCTTAGTAGCTGAGCAATGGAAAAATTTCCTAGAGAAAATATTTCGGGCTTTGGATAGTAGTGAAAGGGATAAATTTATCATGGCAGTTTACCGCCTCACTAGAGATGCTGATCAATAGTGGTCATTGATTCAAAACATGCAGGAAGATGATGAAATATCAAATATTGAATTGAGGGAGTTCAAAGATCTATTTTTAGATAAATACATTCCTTGTGACCATCGAGTAGATATGGAAAGGCAATTTTTGAGTCTGAGACAAAAGGTGGATGAGAATGTCGCAAAGTATGAGGCTAACTTTACAAGGATAGCAAGGTATTCTGGAGATTATATATGTAACCCAAGAAGTAATATTGATAGTTTCTTTGATTGGTTAAAACCATTTCTCTATCGAGCATTAGTCTCAAAATCCTTCTCGTCGTACGAAGACATTGTCTCATGTGCTATCAAGACAGAAAAGGAATTCTCTAAGTCCTATGACTTTAAAGCGAAGCAAGAGAAGAAAATATCTGCTGATCAATCTGGGAATGAAAATAAGGGGAATAAGGGAAAGGATTAATATCCATCCTGTGGTAAATTTGGGAAGAAACACCCCGGTACTTGCTTGAAGGGAATGGGTGTCTGTTACAAGTGTGGTGAAAAGGGCCACCAAGCTCTTGATTGCAAAGGGAAGAAGGAAGCTACCAATGTTCAGTGCTATAATTTTAGGGAGATGGGACATTATGCAAATGAATGTCCTAATCGTCAGGGGAACTTACCTCATACAAGTCCAAGGGATCAAGGCCAAGCTTATGCTATCACTACTACTAAGGTAGAAGCTCTGAAAGATGTGGTAGCAGGTAATTTAATGGTTTCCTCAAGTTTATCAAATGCATTATTTGATTCTGGATCATCGCATTGTTTCATATCTTCCCAGTTTGATATGAAAATTAGATATTTCCAATTTGATTTAACAAGGGAGTTGTCAGTTAAAACTCCCAAGGGAATTATCATTGCAATAAAGTTTTGTGAATCAGTCCCCATTAGAGCACATAAATGTTCTTTATCCACTGATCTCATCGTCATACCTATGATTAAGTTTGATATAATCCTCGGTATGGATTGGATTTCGGATTATGATGTGAAGATTTATTGTAAGAAGAAGGAGGTTACGATTTCTGATGATGATGATAAGGAACACCTTATCTTTAGAGCAGAATCGTCACCACCTAATTCTTATCTAGATCCACCCCCAGTAGCTCAACTAAATTCAATTATTGGGGGGGAAGAGAATAAAATGACTGTGGGTGAGGAAAGGAATGTTCAAATAGAGTATGTACCTATTTTGAAAGAATATGTAGATATATTTCTGGAAGATTTACCTGGACATCCTCCAGAACGAGAAGTTGAGTTTTCCAATGATTAAATTTCTAGATCAAGGCCTATATCGAAGACACCTTATAGAATGGCCACTGTAGAATTAGTTGGACTAAAGAAACAACTAAAGGAATTGAGTGATAAGGGATTTATTCACCCTAGTGTTTCTCCATGGGGATCTCCTGTTCTTTTTGTTAAAAAGAAAGACGGATCTATGAGGTTATGTATCGACTACAGGGAGATCAATGGTATAACAGTAAAGAACAAGTATCCCCTACCTCGCATTGATGATTTATTTGACCAACTACATGGAGCTCAATACTTTTCAAAGATTGACCTTTGATTTGGATACCATCAGTTATGTGTGAAGATGGAAGACATTCCAAAGACATCATTTCGAATCAGGTACGGGCATTACGAGTTTTTAGTAATTCCTTTTGGATTGACTAATGCACCCTCTGTATTCATGGATCTGATGAATAGATTTTTCAAGGAGTATCTCGATGAATTTTTTGTGGTATTTATTGATGATATCTTGGTATACTCAAAAATCTACGAAGATCATGAAAATCACTTTCGTATTATCTGGAAGACTCTGAGAAGACATGAATTATATGGGAAGTTTAGAAAGTGTGAATTCTGGCTTCAGGAGATTTCTTTTCTTGTCCATATTGTCTCCAAAGATGGAATATCTGTTGATCCTTCTAAGACCAAGGCAATCAAAGAATGGCCAGCACCTACGAGTATAACTGAGGGATGTAGTTTTATTGGTTTAGTAGGTTATTATCGAAGTTTCGTCCATAATTTTTCCCGATTGGCTAACCCATTAACGAATCTCACACGTAAAGGGGTTAAATTTGTTTGGACAAAAGAGTGTGAAGAATGTTTCGAAGAACTAAAGAGAAGACTAGTCATTGCTTCTATATTGAATCAACCATCTGGGAATGATGGGTTCATTATTTATAGTGATGCATCAAAGAAAGGATTTGGTTGTATCCTTATGCAGAATGATAGGGTTATTTCCTATGCATCATGACAGTTGAAAAATCTTGAAAAAAACTATCCTACTCATGATCTTGAGTTAGTAGCTGTGATATTTGCTTTGAAGATATAGAGTCATTACCTCTATGGTGAAAAATGTGAGATTTATACTGATCACAAGAGTTTGAAGTATATTTTCTCACAAAAAGAACTCAACCTGAGGCAAAAGAGATGGCTTGAATTACTCAAGGATTATGATTGTACGATATACTACCACTCGGGGAAAGCAAACAAGGTGGCAGATGCTTTGAGAAGAAATGATCATGGAGTTTTGAACAATATGTGAATTTAAAGGGATCCAATTTTCACGGATCTAGTGAAAAAGGACATGGGAATAACCATGGAAGGTGAAACATCAATTCTTTTTCAAATGGTTTCCACACCATCTTTACTAGAAAGGATTAAGACTTCTCAGACTGATGATGAAGAATTTAAAAAGAAGATTAAAGCTATGAATGATGGGAGATTGAGAGACTTTGTGAATGAAGAAGGAATTTTGAAATTCGGGAAGAGACTTTGTGTTCCCGATATACCTGATCTAAAAAGGAAATTGCTGGATGATGCTCATAGTTCCAATTTCTCTATACACCATGGGAGCACCAAAATGTAGAGAGATTTGAAGGAACATTTTTGGTGGGACAACATGAAGAGGGATATTGCTGATTTTGTGTCAAGATTTATGGTTTGTCAACAAGTGAAAGTTGTAAGGAAACAGCCTGGTGGAGTATTGCAACCCCTTCCCATACCGGAGTGGAAATGGGACAATATTACGATGGACTTTGTCATGGGGCTACCAAAGACTCATAGAAGGAACGATTCAATATGGGTTATTATTGATCGTCTTTCCAATTCAGAACATTTTCTTGCTATAAGAGAAGATCTACCACTGGAACGTCTAGAAAGACTATATATTAATGAAGTTGTGAGACTTTATGGAGTACCCTTATCGATTGTTTCAGATCGTGATCCCTGTTTAACTTCAAGATTCTGGAAGATGTATCAGAAATCCCTGGATACTGAACTTCATTTGATCACTTCCTACCACCCTCAAACAGATGGACAATCAGAACGAACTATTCAAAACATAGAAGACATGTTGATATCCTTCTCACATGACTTTCAGGGTATGTGGGATCAATATTTACCTCTGGTAGAATTTTCTTATAACAATAGCTTCCATTCGAGTATTCAGATGGCACCATATGAAGCGTTATACGGAAATAGATGTCGTACACCAACCTTTTGGGATGACGTTGGTGAATGAAAACTTGTAGGCCAGAACTAGTGGAGTAAACGATGGAAAAGTTGAAGGTAAACCAAAATCACATCAAAGAATCTCAAAGTAGGTAGAAGAGCTATACTGATAATCGAAGTAAGGATTTGGAATTTCAAGTCGGTGATCATGTTTTCCTGAAGGTATCTCCATGGAAGGGAGTCATACGTTTTGGTAAGAAAGGTAAATTGAGTCCTAGGTACATCGGACCTTTCGAAATTCTAGAACAAATTTGTGTTGTAGCTTACCGATTGGCAATGCCGCCAAGTCTCTCCAAATTTAACGATGTGTTCCACGTATCTCTATTGAGGAAATACATGCCTGACCCAACGCATGTAATCACCTATGAGGAATTAGAACTGGAACCCGATCTATCCTATTGCATAGAACCCGTCAAGATTATTGATACGAGAGAACAAGTACTGAGAAACCGGACGACGCGTCTGGTAAATGTTTTGTGGAGAAACCATAAGATGGAAAAGGCAACGTGGGAACCCGAGGAACTTATGATGAAGAACCACCCGAGGCTTTTCATGTGGTAGTATTCTAGAAATTTTGAGGATGAAATTATTTGAAAGAGGGGAGAATGTAACACCCAAAGCTTCTACGGTACGCTTCTCTTTGAATAATGTAATAGCGTGTGTTGTACGCAACATCGAGTTCTAACACACACCACAACCGATCAAACTAGCCGTTATGAATAGTAATACCTACTTTTTGAAATTTTATAAATTATATATCTCAAAATGGACTTCATTTTTGGATTCGGAGTATCGAATTTATCCTAATGTAAAATTTTGGTACTTTTCGGATAACTTTAATATTTTGATGAATAGTGAAAATTACTAAATTTTAATTAAAAACAACATTTTTAATCAAAATAATTAATAGTGATAAATAATTAATTTGAGTGGTTTTAAATTATATTTAGAATATATTTTTACCATTTAATACAATTTTGATCATTGGACATAATTTTACAATTAAACCGAACATAAACAAGTATCAATCTTTTAATAGTTATTATATCTTAAAAACACGCTTTTTGTTTTGACAGCGGAAATTAATTTTAAATTAATTAGGTCAATTATGTGTTTTGAATTTGGAAAAATGGATTCCATATTTGTAATCAGGATGTTCAAATTGTGTAAATAGGTAATTTTTATTTTTTGACATTTTGAATAATTACTTCGGTAAATATCTTATTTACCATGGTTAAAGCGTAAATCCGGTAAAAAAGGGTTAAAAAAATAATATAATAATAATAACAAATTACCCTAAAACGTTTCATAACCTTATTGGTTGATATATGTCCGACCATGGGCATATTTGGATCGATTTTGGGACCCCGTGGTGCCACTTGTAAGTGATATGGACACTTTATTTTAATTAAGTTAAAATGAATACAAAAATGATACAAGCATATATCTTTTAGAAAAACAATTTTCACATAGGGTTATATATGTTGGATTTTCAACTATAAATATTCATTAGAAATATAACAATATTTCCTACATTATGGTATTTTATTTATAATTTTTAGACATTAAATAATATAATTTATGTATGACACAATGGAGATGCATTAATTACCATAATATTCAAGAATTAAAATTATTGATATTGTAGATACCCAAATAAATATAATTTGAGACTTTTTATGAATTAAACTAATTTTATAGGTTGATATGACATGTTAGGAATGATTTAATTAACTTTTTTTGAAGTAATCATTCTGTTATGTTTTTTATAAAAATCAATTATTGAATAGTGTCAAAATTGACACAAAAGAGTTTTTAAAAAAAATATTATATTATTAATTGATATTAATTTTCTAAGAATCTGAGGATCATCCAAGAGACTTATATAATGATAGGTGTATCATTAATTGACCACTTGGGGGTCTCTTGGATGAATATATTATGTTTATTAACCATATAATATAAAAATATGAAGAGACATTGTAAAAGTGAAACTAATTAACTAAGAGTTAATACTTAAAGATAAGGTTAGTATAATGATCCAAACCTATCTAAATTATATTGGTTGAGTGGTTTTCGACCTATCCACAGCATAAAATTTAAATAATCCACTTTGTAGCCATTATAAACTGAATATGAATTTATTATAAAATAATATTTCTAGCTTTTCCAAAGTTGCCCCTCACCCCTCTTATAAAAGGGCACTCCCCCTTCTCATTAATTAACACCTTCATAGGCTTTTGGTTCGGCCAAACTCTTCCCAAATACACTCTCAACTTCCCTCACTTCATCCTAGAGGCCTTACTTTAGTAATAAATCCATGTTAAGGATCCCTTTTGATCAAATCAAAAGGAAGAACCCGAAGAAGAGGTAATGATTTCAGCACCCTTTTCCACGTTCCTTTCTTCTTCCACTTCTTCTTCCTTTGTTATTACCATTCTAAAATAATAACTCCAGTATCTTATATATACTATGATTTTATTAAAAATATGGTACAACCATATTCAGTATTCTATCCATCCTTTGAATAACATGTCACCATACGTGCGTACGTACGGCTTACCGTCTCCACATCGTGGTGTAATTGTTATTCAATAAATTATTATTTGGATGGGTATAATAATGATTTATAATTTATGTAAATAATAAATATAACATGATAATAATTCTGTATATATGATATAACATCCAATTATATATTATTTTAATTTCAAAATAATGATATTGTCGCTCGTGCATACGTACGGACTACCGTCCCCATGAACGCGATGAGATTCATTCTCCATCGTATCCATTCAAGTATAATTATCATTTTATGATTTAAAAATAATGTTTAAGGACTTGATATCATTCTTGATATGAATAAGATACAACCTATCTACTACAAATATGGCTTACGTTACAAAACATATAAAATAAAATGAGTATGTTTACACCCGAAACAACGATAATACTAAGATGTTATTAACAAATCAATGTTAAAAGATCATATATGATATCATATTAATGTATATGATTCTTGTATAATTTAATAACAATTATTTCACCATTATACAGGAGGTTAACCTATCCCCAACCAAGGAAAAGTACAAGGTAAGAGTTTGTTTTTCAATCTCTTCATTATCTGAGGTTGTTTATACGTAATAATCTACTGGGACTTCTTTATCATCCACATCCATGTTTCTTAAAAATGTATTTCAAAACATATCTACTATTTACTATAAAATGGTTTAAAGTCATTTATACCCTTGATTTAATTTTTGTAAGAGGATTATAAAATAATCTTTCCGTCGTTTTCCAAACAAGGTGATTTTTAACCTTTTCGACAGAATTTAGGTAAGAATGTTTTTTTAACTTATACGGAGGGTGTGGCTATTTTCTGCCGTTATAAAATCATCAAAGCTTCCCTTAAAATATTATAAGATTATTTTGAAAGAAAATGTTTTATTTTATATGACTCTTAAATTATTTCAAAATAAAAAGTGACATTTCTCTAAAAAGAGTTTTGATTTCATCTATGTCAAATCCTTTGATGGATTTTAAGCTTATTTGAAGCTGATTTAATATGAAACAAAACTATCATATTGTATTAAAGGTTTCGTGATATTTTTGAATATGGATATGTTATTTTTATACCCTTCATGGTTTATGGTGAATGTATTGACATTTCGTATGCTAGTTTTAATATGAATGTTTATGTTATTTTTAATTCTTTTCATATTGGAATGAATTGGACTTAATATGTGATGGGTGAAGCCCGCTATAGCTCCTTGATGCATCAGTAGGTCTCATGAGACAAACTAGTGTCTTGTAAAAAGGCCTTGGAAAAATATTATTTGTATTCTTGGCACGAGGCCTTGTCTATGTGGTTATGATAGTCTGGAATTATGCATTCCATCATTATGAAAGTGGTTATTGATATTTCATGTGATTATTAGATTAGTAGAATATCTATGTGAATAATTAAATGGAATTATTTCATTTTATTTTTTCCATACTATGTTAAAGTTCAATTTTAAAAGGCTTTTGTTTTAGTTATACACTGCCTTAAATTTTTATTCTTATTTATGAACGTTTCTGCTATATTTTTATCCTTACTGGGCATTTGAGCTCACCCCTTTTCTATGTTTTATTTTTCTCAGGATGTGAATAAGTAAATTATGAATGACCTGCATGGATATTATGAGGGGATAATAGTGTGGACTATGTAGAAAATATGTTGTTGTAGTAGTTTTTCACTTTATGATGTAATGTCAAGACCATATGAATATATCTAGTGTTTCAGGGATACTAAACCAATCGGTCTTTCGAGATTTGATCTTTCTTGGGATCATGCCAATGTTATGTAGTGATGCACCGACTCTAGGTTACTGGGGTCAGGGCGTTACAGCTAAATATCAAGGACAATGTGTGGAGGGAATGATAATTCATATTTCTAACATTGTCATTCTAGGATGTGATTTTCATGAGGGGTGAGTGAATGTGTAGAAACTTATATTTCATAATGATTCCGGTTGGAAGGTGTCACATTTTTATGCATGGAACATGTAAGGTGATCTATTTTGATGAGTGGAATTGGTGATATTTTTAGATAATATTATCATTCCAAATATCTTAGTTAGTGACTAAGTGTGTGGCCTAGTTTTTATGGTGTGTGACTCATGAGGGATTGTGTTGGGTTTTTGAGTTTGCAAATTACTGGAGGGAACAACCATTAGTTATTAAAAGAGATCAAGGTAATACACACTAATACATGTTGTTTATATTTATTTTTAAATTTGTGGGGGCTATATATGAGCCATATATTGATGAGATTTATAATTTATAGTGGCCATAGTTTCCTATAAATTGGATATAAATTGAATAGTCTCTCCATGGTAGATGATACATGAAAAATGGATTGGGTGTGGTGGCATGATCGATATAGAACAATACGGTCTAGTAATTTATGGGACAAGGAGCATGTCTCAGGAGGAACGACATGAGCACAATAATAAAACCTTATATGGTGGGTTGGGAGGATATGTGTTGGGTAATTCATATGTTGGTGAGAAAACCATTGGCTATTTTAGGGTTTGAACATTATTATGATAGGAATTTTGGTTGTTTCTAGGGATGAAATTTCTAAGACCCATGAACAGGTGGAAATTGATGTTCCATATTGGTTATTATGAATGAGTGAGACATTCATGTCCCAAAATTCATTGTGTTAGTTGTTGGAGTGTGTTCCACGGTCGAACAGACCTTGGATAATAGGGTTATTGGTGTAACATGACCAACCATTAGATGATCAATATGAGCTAGATATTCTAATTTAATTTGGTCTTAAGGTAAATACTAGATTTCTAATTTATATGTGATTCCATATAGAGTGCAAAATAGTCTTTAGGATCCTGATGAATTAATGTTATCTAATGTTCATTGAATTGGTGGCACTCAGGTGCTCATGGTATGAAAGGGCATGAAGGCTAGTTTTGGAGGGGTTAGGAATATACTGTGGAATTTCACCTGGAGTAATATATGGACCTTAGTTGTTGCTTTTGAATGATCATGGTTCTCATATTGGTTTAATGGTATTCAAACCAAATCAGTAAGTGACACGTTATTGGTTAGTGCTAAGCATTTTTTGAGGCTGGTCATCCAGAGGGTGTCTAGAAAATGTTTTTTTCACAAAATTAGATGAGGTGATATTGAAGCTGCATTAGGTGCATAATTTTTGATATGAAGGGATTATTTAAGTGGTTGGATAGTGATTTTTAGAAAATTTAGTATTCTTATGTTGTGAAATGATAGTGGATGCATGTCCTTCGTAGCTTCAATGATGAAAATGAGAATGAGTATTTTCATATAAATAGAGTTATCATATAATTTTGACTGTAGTATTTTGTTAATCATGTTGGGGGAACCATTAGAATATGGGAAATTTGTTATGATAATAATTTTGTTTTTTTTGAAATCACCAAAACCTAGAATTTTATTGTGTGTTAGATACTATAGTGGGGAGAACCACATTCATAATAATTAATTGGATGATAATGATATAATTTCTCAAGGTATAAGGGTGATAATATGCATTATCTTGACACATTAATGAATAATTCATGTTTTGGATTATGTTATAGAATATGGAGCTCTATCAGTTTTCAAATTGAACTTTTGGAACATATTTGGATTTCAGAAGTATGAATCAATGAGTTAGTCTAGAATTTGTGACATGATTTGTTGATATTGATGATATAATACATGATGATGATTTTTATTAATGATAAGTTATATTATAAGAATATTTTCAAACCTTGTGTCCATACAACATAGAAATTCCAGAAGAAATTTGAATATTAAAATTGGTGGCCTTACCGAATTTTTAATCTGTATTTTGAATTATATTTTGATGGTTTAAAGCCCTTAAATAAGGAATTTTGGATGAGGAATACGGCCTAAGATGTGTCATGGGAGCACAAGAGGCCCTCGAGATGGGGTGAGGTGTCTCTTGTAGCCTTGGTCGTAAACATAAACCATCCAACTGATGGTTGCAGAAATATTTTGTTGTAGAATAAGACATCATGCAAGTGGATTAATATAGTATCCATTTTGGCTATAATAACCACCATCAATTTTGGTGGCCTACTAGCGGCTATCCAGTGTAATTTTAATAGTTAAATTTAAAAATTTTCCCCCCACAGGATTTTGAGGTGGTAACCCCCTATCCTTCCAGCATTTCCCGCATATGTCATAGGGGTCTCTTCCCCACCCTTTTACTATTCACCTTAGTTTTAGGTGTTATTATTTAGTGATTTAAATGTTATATTGTGGAATGGGATCTTATCTTTCTCCCATTCCATATTCTCCCACTTTCCATCGGATTTGGTGTTGTCCAAATGTAGGGTTTTAATGATGATTTCATCTGAGCATGGTAAAATGGCCTAGATTTGATACAATATATCTTTCTCCCTATTTAAGGGATGGTCTAAGATGATTTCCACATATAACCAATCATTGATTCAATAAATTGGCATCACACCATAGATTTATTTATTTTTTACTAAAATTTTAATTAAATTAATTATGTTAATAATGTGGTAGCTAAGGTATTTTTTATAGGTTAATGTTTGGGGCATGGCACATACCTCCGGTGGATAGTTTGCTATAATTTTGGTATGAATGGGCCTCTCAACAAGTTTTTCAACTCTTATACGAGGTTTTATAGATTTGAATTAAATTTTAAATTGTAAAATTAATTTTGTTTTCATTCAAATATAATTATTTTGGATTCTTTTTCTAAGATTAGATAATTGGGTGATGAATTAGGCTTGAATGGAGCTTGGATGTGATTGGGTGGGCCTTATAGGTAGCTTCTATCCCTTGTAAATAAATGATAAAATGACAAAAATGAGGTAGGTAGTCTTGGTACTATCGTAGTGGATTTATTCATGATATTTAGATTCATGTGGGTGTCAAACCCCACTAGTAGTAAAATAACCCTTCTAATTATGGAATGTTTTAATTTTATTTATAGAGTTTAATTAAAATTTAAATTTTAACATTTTATGAGAACCCGTGATTAAAGGTACATGGTGTTTGGGGAACCATGGGACTAGTTAACTATCGTGACAACATATTTTTCAATGGATGTTTTAATTGGACACACTGACACATGGAATCCTCTTTGAGAGGGTGTGATGTGACCAGAATCGAAAAAACCTTATAGTTTGGGGATGGTTCTTTAAGAGGTGCTAGGTATTGCTAGAAATACCCTAGGATGGTTAGATATGGTTTCGGTTAGTTGACTAGTCAGAAAGTCCATAGATATAGAGATCACCATTGAGCCAACTCACAAGACTATGTCCAGTGTGTCACATCATAAGGCATGCAAGGCTGAAAGATTATTCTGGTGCTTTTCAGGGAAATAATGACCTAGATCATCAAGCATTATCCCAAAAATTTATTTTGACCATGAGGACCGACCCTAAGATTCCTATGTCATATTGAGAATAAGGGGACCCCTATGGGTTCCCGTTTAGAAAGATATCCTTGAATAGTGTTTGAGATCAGGTAATTATGGTTTCATGTATCACCTAGAACATGAACATACTTATAAGCCAAAACAAGTTGCAATGATGAGGATGGACTTGGGCATTCAAGTAGAACCTATTATATTTTTATTTTTTATTTTTAATGTGACTTACCTGGAATCATAGAAATTGGATATTGATATTATATTTATTTTTATTTCTATGAATGACCAGAAATAACCTTTGAGAATAGATGATACCCTACAGTGCTGAAGATATCTGGGTTCTATCTCATAATATTTTTGGGACAGATTCATATTATTAATAGCATAGAGTATGGGTGTTGCAATATTTTATTCCTAGTGGTGGTTCCTAGGATCCATCACTAGTGTATATATTAGTGTATGTGTAATAATTCCAATGCTTCTAAGAATTCCATTTATATAATGACACCATTATTAATACTTTGGGTGAATATGATTTGAATGAAGATTTCAATAGTCCATTGTGAGTTCCAAGAACCTATAGGTATTTCAAAGAATGTTTGAGGTATAATATTGGATTATATTTACAAAAAAGGATGCTATAAATATTGAGGGAGATTTTTGGATCATCTCAATTGATGCACTGGATACCCCCAGGGATTGGGTAGATGAACCATTAATGGATTCACTGAGGATCTATGAGAAGTAGATTCTCAAGTGAGTGAATGTAATATACAAGAGTTAATTCCCTTTAATTCCCTATGTCACCCATGAAATAGTAATGTGTGGACATATACCATTTACTAGTTCACCCCCATATGAATAACTCAACATCCTTGTGCAGAAACATTCCAAGGTACTATCATCATGTTCTTCTATAGTTCCCACAGATGGGATATTCCTTATGATACCCAAGTGTCAAATACACATCAGGGAAGTTGTGAGCATGAGATTTCTAGAGATTAAAAAGTGGTCTTCTTGAGGTGATGCTCATGCTCAGATACATTCTGATAGAGGGAAAAGTAGGTTTGGTTGATCAGGTTTGAGATAAGAGTATCAAAGATGGTTGTTAGGTGTGGACCTTGTAAAATATATATAACCTTGGTGATGTTGTGATATAGTGTTTGGAAAAATCCCAATGACATGATTAGATACACTTAGACAATATTAAGAATTAGGTATCTATGATTTTTGTATTTATTTATTTTTTCACTATTGTTTATATATTCTGATCATATCATATGCCCAAATCATTGAATGTTTGTTATAGTAAAAATGAAAATGGGTGTTCATAACTGAGTTATGCACTCCCACCCTACTATGGTGAACATGACACTAGGTTACATGAGTACCTATAAACATTGGACATTTAGGTTGGACCAAAGCACATTTTTTCATGACCAAGTTTCCTAGATTGAATGATTAGGAGATTGAGATAATGTATTCCTAAAATTAGTAGTATATAATTGCATATTTATTATTGTGCTTATTTTAATTTTTTTATATTATCAGCCTCTTAGTAGATTAGTATTTTATTCTTGTATATCAATATTTCCATTTCATTAACTATGTTTAGTTTATTTATTATTTCTTTATACTCTTATGTGATGGAGTTTTATTAAGATTAGTTATTTTATTATGATTTTAAATAGATACTGTTGGTATACCCTCCCCACATTAGCTCTTTATAACTACACATCTATTTTGTATCCATGGACATATGCGGAGGTGAGCCCGAGGTTAGGTGGAAATTTGGTCCTTTTAGAATTCATAGTGAATCGAGGTGGGGTGTTATAAAATCAACTCATAGAGACTCCACCCCTTTAGATATCAAACTATATGTCACCCATAATACCTCTATTTATAAAATTACATATAAAACTATTCATGGGGTAACCAATATTTATTAAATTGTAAAATCCCTTCCATTCACCACTTAGGTTTGATATGAAATCATAATTATGATTCTGAGTCGAACTATAAGGGACACTTCTGAGTTTCTTCCAACTCATTATGGGTAACCTTTCCTAGTGGACCACTACCAACTAACTGCATGATGTAATCAACTATAATTCCCTAAAAATTCAATGAATCTCTATACTAACACAAACTATATCTTATTTAAATTAATATCCCAATAGGATGAAGATCATCTGGTAATTGTTTTTATCATATAAGATTCTACTAAGGAGACCTATGAATTCAAAAAACATGATCACCAAATATCGTACCATATTAATGTCTCCTATAATTTCTTTATATGGATGACATAATATTTAATGGGGAACTATAATTACATATGTTAAGTAGAGAATAACATATCTAACACCTGATACTAAAAAACTACCTAGTTTAGAAACCTAATACAACTCCCAAATCTGCTCAAGGAAATTAACTAGTATAATAATACCTATGAATTAAATACACTATGAAATATTGAAAATCTAGAATGGGTTTTTCACCTAATAAATGGAAACCCTAGAACTATTTAGTCATCTGATCCACTATTCCTTCTAATACACTATTCAAATCCCTCAATACACTCAACCATAATAAATATTAAGACATTCCATATTATATATCATCAAGCTATTGAATATTAGAAATATACCATCCTAACCTATTTTACCACCATGAAATCATAAAAAAGGAATTTATGATGAATATTTAGTGGAATTCAATTAATAAAAACTAGAAAATCTTAATAAACCTTTACCAAGGATATAAATGAAGAAATATTCTACCCCAAAGTGAACTCCACTTGAATCATCCAAAAAACATTGTGTTCAATCACAATAAAATATGTGAAACATCATAATGAATTGTTTTAATACATATATGAGTTCCCCTAGAAGTGGAAAATCCACCCCTAGGTATATTTTGTAATTTATCATGTTCTTTTTTATAGATCATAAGGGATTATTATTATATAACTTATTTAATTCATACAATTATTATTCTATGTTCAAGAATACCACAACCCTACTGACCCAGAATAATCCCCATATGTGTATATTATAAAAACAAATCCAATATCATTATCTCTGATACAAATTTGACATGACCAATTCCCATTTGGATCACACATGTATCTACGGCGAGATTGGTAGTGCCACGTCTCCTTTGAAAGGGTAGTGGTTGGAGATGTGCATCTATGGTAATACCTAAAATGGGAGGTATTTCCCTATAATAAAAAAACATTACCAAGAAATGAAAAGAATTAAAATCCAATAGAAATGTTTAAAAAATACTATCCTATATTAATTATGATATTTTTAAGTATACATGTATGAATAATAAGAATGCAATAACATGTAATAGAAAAAAATCATAACACACATAAGGGGATCTAAATAGAAAATAAAACTAGTAGAACACGTAAAAACAAAATATATTTTTACTATAACCTACACCAAAAACAACTAAAAACATTTTGTATAAAAAATAATCCTTATACCTAAAAACAAAACATGTATTAAAAACATTAAAATAGAACTCAATGATTATATAGAAGTTTCAAAACCAAAATAATCATTGTATTAATTCCAAATAAAATCCACTATATTAACATTAAATTAAAATAATATAATGAAATAAATAAAAAATAAAAGTATAACTTAATACTTAAAATGTTTAGTAACATAATGTTACTCAAAAATAACTAATCAGATACTCCTAACACAATCATCCCAAACCTAATATCTATAGCTACCTGGACATCGATAGTTCGAAGCCGATGTTTTTTATCAATTGTATTAACAAGATTAAAAGAAATGGAATCCTAAAGTACTAAGAGTTTATTTGTCTTGGAAAATATATACATAAATGTTTCTTGTATTACAAATGAATACAGTAATTAAATCATATTTTTTTCATCTTTATAAATAAATAACATTGAGGATAACTCCAAACCATCTATAAAGTACATAAATTTCAATTACAGAATGATTCTTGGATTTATGAAAAAAACATAAAAAAGGATATCTCAAATTCTTAGTAACTGAAAAATATAATGGATGAAATAATGAATCAATGATTGTAATAATGTTGGATTGATAAATAACAGAACACACATACCGCCTAATGAAAAGGCTACGAAAATAGTGCATAAACAATATGGTAGGATACTAACTGGAAACACATTCCATTAAAATAACTAGATAAGGAGAAATAAATATGGTGAGATTTGAAACTAAAACACATCCCATCTACAAAAATAAAAATTAAATATATCCATAGATATGTCGACGTTAAATATCACAGTTGAATAATCACTTAAAATAAATGATGGAAATGATTAATTATTGGAAGTCATGTTCCCTAAGCACATAGAACCATTACTATCAAGACCATTTACAAGATAGTTTATCACATTTTGTAAAACCCATCTGAATTGGCTATCTAACTAAATCCTCCCATGAGACTACTGATACATCAAGGAGTTATCTATAACTGGGCCCCACCAATGTCGTACCTTTACAAAACATACCTCATCTATCAAATAATAATTTTAACAATGTGCCTCATCAAATATCTCTATAGAGTACAAGATAGAGATTTATCAATATTTCCCAAAATAATCAAATAAATTTCAAAATAAACACCATAATAAAAATAATATATGGTTTATGAAATGAACATATCCATGATAAATGATATGGATAATTAAGTGAAATCCAATCAAATGATCATAAGAAATTAAATATTTCCATTGGACTAACAGATGAATCAAGGAAGATTATATTATCCTTTGTCAAATAAATCATAAACCATCTTGAGTAAGAATAAGTATGGTATCCATAAATAATATCCCATGTGGAGTAAAAGTAAGAATTTTTTTATTGATGAATATAAGTACTATAAAACGATCATTTAAAAATGTTATTGAGGAAAATATCCTTTAATTATGAAAAAAATATTGGAAAGAATTTTCATTGAATGTCACTTTTGAAAATATTTTCTTTAAAAATTAACAATTTAAACACACAAAGGTGGATTAAAAAATTAATAATTTATTTAAATCCATACAAGTCGTACATTGTAAAAGAAACTTTCCTTCTTCACAGTAAAATTTTAGAAATATTCATTGTTTGGAAAATAACAAGAAATATAATTTGAAATCATTGTTAAATGAAAAAATTATAATAAGTTATTTACCAATTCACTTTAATTTTTTGAAGGAATTTTAATATAAAAATGGATTTTAGAAGAAAACAGGTTCTCTGAATAAATATTGGAATAAAGTCGGTTTTTGTAAAAAACCATTCTAAAACATTTTGACTTCCAAATAGTGGAAGAATTATGCTTATTCTTGAAAATTTTCATTATTGACCGGAGGATATAAAATGAATATTTTTATTTCAAAACGTTCATATAATTTCTTTGAATTGAAATAACATTGAAATATCCTTAATATTTTCATTCATGAAAATAATTTTAAAATATTCCAAAGTGTCCCATACGACATTTAAATATTTTAAATCATAACCATCTTGGTGAAATAAAATTTAATGAAGGTTTAAAATTACTTAAATATAAAAATATTAATGATATAGTAAAACAAAAGGTTTAGTAGATACACCACAAAAAGGAATTAACTGGTGAACATGAAATTTATCTCACAGATGTAAAATGTGAGATGAAAATCACTTACCTTGTGTCTGATTTGACACGTGAGACTTTGTATTCCTGAATAAAAACATATTTTAATTATTTACATTCTTTATAACCTTTTTAATGTTTTTAATTACTTTTATTTCTCTTATTATTATGTTTTAAACAACTACTTGAATAATCATGTTTACATTGGTTGTTTTGACCAAATTCGGTTGATGTGTGAAAAATGACATTGGTAGGTCAACTATGGTCAATGGGGTCATTATATAACATCTAACAAATATTAATCACAAAATAATAATTTTTTATTATATATATTATAAATTTTAAACTTATAATTAAATCTAGTTAAGAAAAATTAAACAACGATATAGTCATATATATAGTAGACTGTACGTACGCATGAGTAACGTTCCCATTTTTCAATGATCATTATGAACAGAAGGTAAGTAATTATATATCTTAACAAATTAAAATTATTTCATAAATAACACATTATTTAATAAAATATATATATATATATATAATTCATTCAATATAAAAGGAATGAAATATTGTCGAGGAGGCAGTTGTCCACACATCCACGAATGACATTATAACTTTCTGTATGAAAGGGTAATAAATAAAATGATATATATATATATATATTATATTTCCATAATGTTAACTATTTCCTAAATATAATATATTTTTTTATTTTATATATTTATAATTAAAAACATACTTTATACATTCCATGTATAGTGTGAACGAATCACATCACTTAGAGGGGGCGATAGTCCATAGTTACTGAATCAAAATTATCATATTTAAACTAGATAGAAATCATACAAAATATTCAAAATATAATTTAAAGAAAAATAAATACATTAAAATTATCATATATATATATATCATATATTAATACATTTGCCATCATAATTTCCACCATGAGAGGTTGTAAAGTAAAAATGAATAATCATTATTTTGTGAGGTAGTAGTTCACCATACACAGAAACAATTTGTTCATTACCCATTAGACGGATGTGTGTGTAAGTATAGGTAAAACACTAAACATAAAAAATAATAGTATTTCTATGATATAGGTTTTGGGATACAATAAATTAATGTGGAGATTTTATGGAATGGATAATGAAAATAATACTAAACAGCTTAAGGAAATATATTACCTTTTAATCGGGTAACTTCTTCTGTTTGGTACCAAAAGGAATCCTTGGATAGATTTCATCGAAAAGTGAGGATTCAGGTTATATGATAAGGATTTTTGGAATCTATTTGGATATATATTTTCTGAACCTATGGGTTTTTTGTGGAGTGATGAAGGGGGAGAATTGGTTTCCTTTTGTAGTGAAGGTGGAGTGGCATTATTGTAACATTTTAACAAAGGATTCCTTCCCACATTGATGATGTTGCACGTGGGTACAATAATGCTACGTATTCAGGATAGTATCACAATATGGCTATAAAATATCTCTTGGACAAGTTTATAGGTCGTTTTGGGCCGTATGGTAATGGTTTATTCCCTTATTCAGCATAATTTAACCTCAATTGTTGTAAATAATTTTTATCATATTCACTGATATTTTATTTTCAAAAACAGGGATATTATTATTATTTATTACAAATTATTCTGATTCTAGATATTTAAAATAATTTTCAAAATTCCAATCATATATATAGAGGAAATTGATATAAATTTAATCACACTAGTGGGATGATATTGCGTGTTTTTAGAGTACAAATTTTCAAAAGTTTTCTATGTTTTTTATAATCAATTTCAAAGTGAAATTTATTCCAATTATATAAATTGTAATAATTGATAAATATATTATCTAATTAAACGTTAAAATTGAATAAAATTATTATTTTAACATATAAATTAATTATATGAAAAATAACATCTGAACTAAAATTCAGTATTTTTAACTATTCATAAAAAAATATAATGTTTCAGAACAATATCCAAAATTCAACCTTACATAATTTGCATGTTTCTATTTCAAATATGAATGTTATTATAAAATAATAAATCCATTAAAGTCTGAAAATGAATATTTAAAATTGTTTCTCCAGTAAATAGTAGTAAAATTGCCTTTACAATAATATAGGGTTTTATGTGTAAAATAGAGTTTGTTCTTATATTTTCCTATAAAAAGTAATGGATGAATATAAAAATATATTACTTAATATATAAAATATAAATTTCATGAAAATAATTAACTAATTTTAATTAATTATTTTTTTTAAGACAAAACTAATTTTGAAGCATAAAAATAATAATAATTTTTTTATATCCAATTGTTTCTTATTTGCTCTTCTCATTAATTGGAAACAAGTGAATTAATATTATATTTATATAAAACATAAATTTTTATTAGTTAGTTAATAATATTTATAACCTTTAACATAATGGTGAGGATATATCATACTCTATTAAATAACAATACATTAATTATAAATTATTGTTCTGTAAAGCTCAGTCTTGTGTGTAACACAAGCCATTGAAGATCTATCTTTTGTGTAACAAATTATAACTAGTTGATGAATTCATTCAAATACATAGAATTTATTTTAAATAGTAAATTTTTTATAATTTATTTGGATATTATATTTCCATATAATCTTGGTGTCGCATGTCATACACGATATCGAATACAAGATTGTTACTGTAGAATTTTAGGGTGTTACATTCTCTCCACCTTAATTAAATTGTATTATCACAATTTAAACCTGATCTTGGTGATATATTGTTTGATATTTCCTATGTTGAAATCCCTCATCACGATAAGGGTTTGTAAAAAATCCTAAAAAAATAGAATGGGATGTACAAGGATCAATGCAATAACAAATAACAAGTTATCTAAGCAGGAGAACATCAGTAGAAAATAGAGATACATATTGGAGGGAAAGAATGAATATTTATAGGGGTGATTTACATAATCAATCACAAACAAGTTAATGATCAATGTAATGTTTAGGGCCTCAAATCCATAAATCTTTTTTTATTTAAGAGATTATCAGTTCAATGTAAATTAAGGTATTAGGATAATATTTTATTTAAAAGTAATTTTCATAATGAGTTGTAATTATTTTTCATTATATATATA
The DNA here is from genome assembly GCA_963277665.1 of Viscum album. Classification (NCBI taxonomy): domain Eukaryota; kingdom Viridiplantae; phylum Streptophyta; class Magnoliopsida; order Santalales; family Viscaceae; genus Viscum; species Viscum album. The sequence goes on from OY728147.1 coordinate 375,883,731, forward strand.
CTTACATGACATATTTCTATAATCATAAATTCAACTTTTGGTTGTGCATCGTTCTAATTTCCAATTCATTCAAAATTTAATATTGATGCATGAAGCACAAAAATACATTTATAAAGGTTCTTAAGGCCCATAAAAGAGTGAAAAGTATTACTTTTTTGAATATAAATATCTTCGAAAACCAATATGATTATTAGAATAATATCTAATACTCAAAAGTGATACTATTGGTTAACCAATATGATTTAATCACCAAAATCCTTAACTAAAAAATGAAAAATTAACCAGGACATTGTGTAGGCCAGTGTTTGGTGTGAAACTCTTATCATCCTTCGGTCATGGGTTTAAGACTAGAAGCCTTGACGAATTTGAATCTTTGTAACCTATATTACAATTATTCCATTTCTAAAACCAAATTAATATAATTTCCCAAATATAAATATGATGGAAATAATTGAAAATAGGTTAATCATTAAATATCATTTCAACTATAGTTTTCAATACAAACTCAATATATAAATACTTCTCCATTTTATTATAACATAGGACCCTCCTTGGGAAAATATTTATCCATAATATCATTTCTAGGATTTGTAAATCATGAAACCTTATGTTAAATATAAAACACCTTAGGCTTAACATAGGTTATTTATTGTCAAAATCTTCCATAGTAGTTTTTAAAGAAAATTTGAATTATCCTAATCATATCCCCCCCCCCTAAATTGTCAATCTAAGTCTGAAGTAAGGTCTGTTGTTGTGTACCAGATTACACTGAGTCAGGCTTGACACACATTATAGAAGTTGTTACTCCTAGGTATATCTATTCCAGAACCATGTCCACATGTAGAATCCATACTAGGATGTATTTGTTGGAAAACTATATAATATGTTTAGAACTAAATATTTATGATGTTATTATATACTTATCCTAAAATTATACCTTAGATCTATGTTCTCTAATAAATGTTTTCATAAATTTAGTTCTTAAGGTATATACTAAACCTCATCTGATGTGAACAATAATGACCCGACCCAAATTTCCTGAAGTTTATGTCTTCTATCAATTATATTTTCATGTTTACAAGGAATCAAATACTGAAGGGTGTAAAGTTTAGTAGTCCTGCAAAACCATATAGATAAATGAGGATAGTATTACAAACAAATACAATAATAACAATATATTTTTTTTCTGATTTCTTAATAAATAACTTCTAAGGTAACTATAATTCATCTATCAAATCCCTACTTATATTTTATATCATGCTTCATGGATTTTTAGGGAATGAATCATAATGAGGATGAGCTAGGATTCATATTAAAGGAAAAAATAACAGAATCAATAATGAATCAATGAGAAAAATAATTATGGAATGATAAATAACTGAACACAAATACCATGTAATCAAAAAACTAAAAAAGAAGTGCATAAAAAATATATCAGGGTAATAAATGGAAACAAGTTCCATTCAAATAACAAGATATAGAAAAAATAAATATATTATGGAAAGAATATGAAACAAGTTCTATCGAAATTGATGAAATTAAAATATATCCATATATATGTAGACATGGAATATCATGGATGGATAATTACAAAAACTGAATGTGGGAAATGCTTAATTATTGGATGCAATGTTTCTTATGTTTATAAATATATTACTATAAAGACATTCCACATGAATGTTTGGAATATCTGGTAAAAACCAATATAAAGTGGATATCCAACTAAGTAGTCCCCTGAGACTACTGATGCATCAATGGGATATTTGTTACCAGGACCCACCTATGTCATACATATCCAAAAAATTCATCATCTATTGAATAATCGATTTAACAATGTTCCTTATCAAATATCTGTATATAGTAGATGATATGAATTTATCAATATTTTCCAAAAATAATAGAATAAATTTCAAAATAAAAACGGCATGAAAATTTTTATATGGTTTAGCCAATGGACCTATCCAAGATAAATGATATGGATATTTAAGGGAAGTTTAATGTCAAATGGTTCTTGGAAATTAAATAATTCAAGTGGACTCACAGATGTATCATGGTTGTGAATACTATCATTGGTCAAATCCATAATAAACCTTCAAGAGGAATAATAAGGATAAAATCAATAATTAATATCCCAAGTGGATTTAAATAAAGGGTCTTTGTTGTTGATGAACAGAAATAATATAAAAGGTTCTTTTTAAAAACGTTATTGATAAAAATGTCATTTATTATGAAAATACTTTTCAAAAATCATTTTCTTTCAAAATTAGTTTTGAAAATAATTTATTTTAAAAGAAAACATTTAAACATGAAATGTATGCTTCATAGAAATGATGCTGGGTAAATCCATACAATATTTACGAGGTAAAAATCATTTCTTTTGCACAATGAAAGGTTCAAAAAATTCCTTTTTTGAAAAGAAATAAAATTCCATCGAAAAAATTTGTAAAAGAAGAAATAGGTAAAAATTTATACACCAAATCATTTTCAAAATTATTTTATATTTTTTTAATTAATCATTAATTTTATTTTAAAATAGGTTCTCTAACTAAAGAGATGAATAAGGTCGGGTTTTCTAAATAACATTTTCTATAACATTTTGAGTACCAAAAAGTTTCAAAATGGTACTGATAATTGGAAATGGTCTTGATTGACCAGAGGATATAAAATTAAATGTTTTATTGAATAATATTAATATAATATCCTGGAATGGAAATACCATTGAATGATCATTAATGTTATTTTACAAGAATATAATCCTTAAACATTCCAAAGATTCACATACCACATTGAAATTTCATAAATACCTATCATAATGAAGGAATAAAATTAAATTATTTTTTAAAATACCATAAAGATAAGTGGATTGATGATATAATAAAACAAAAGTGTAAGTAGATAAACCACACAAAATATTCAAGTTTTGAACATGATGTTTATCTTGGGGATGTTAAAAGTTAGATGTTAATCCCTTAAATTGCATCTGACATCTCTCACCTGTCCCCATATTCTTGAATATCAATATTATGATAATTATTTAATTTTTTAATAACCTTTTACATGTTCATAATTAATTGTATTTCACTTTTTATTATATTTTATACAACTAATTTAACAATCATCTTTACAATGATTGTCTTGACCAAATTCGATTTATGTTCTAAAAACAACATTGGTAGGTTAACTATGGTCTAAGGGGTAATTATATAACATCTCTAGAATAATAATCATTAAATTATTATTATATTTATAAATATATTATACATTTAAAACAAATTAGTAAATATGGTTATGAAAAATGAAACAACGTTACACTAATGGAGAGGGTAGGTCATGCATATTCTTGAGTAACATTCCCATTTTTCCAATGATCATTATAAAGAGAAGGTAGGTAATACTATATCATATATAATGATAATTTTATTATAATTACCATATTATTTAACCATATATACTTATATGTTGAATTATTATAATGTAAAAATAATCACATCAGGTAGAGGATGCAGTAGTTCACATGTTCACAAATAAAGTTATCACTTTTTGTGTGAAAGGGTAATAATGAAAATTATATATATATATATTATTTCCAGAGATATAATTATGTGATAAATATCATATATATGTTTTTTATGTCACATATTATTAATTAAAACCATACTTTATACATTTCTTGTATAGTGTTAATGAATCGCATCGCTTTGAGGGGTGATAGTCCACACTTCTTTTAACGAAATTATCATATTTATACAAGATTCAAATAATAAAGGTATGTTCTAAATAAAAATTAAACAATCATAATGTTTAAGGACTCAGAGTTAAAAATCAAATAATCAATCTATTTAAACAATATTTCACATCCTTGCATTCCCAATGATCTTTTTTGTTTAGAGTTTTATAATGTTAAGACAAAACTCATACATATAGACCCTCAAACATACATATTGGGTACTATTAAAACAATATTCATTTCTTCCAAAAAATAATTTTTTAACACAAAACAACAACATAATTTATTTGAAAAATATTCATAACATTTATGTCTACTTTATTGTTTCTCTTACACATCATTATATCATATGAAAAACATTAAAAAAAGCGATGAGAATAAAAATCATAGTAAGGGAAATAAAAAAAAGGAAAGAAACCATTAGTCCATGAATACTTTTAATCATATGAAATAATTTTCACAAAGAGATACTTATCACCCCTAAATAAATACTTATTAAATCCTGATATTTACTTAAAAAATGATGAATATATTTTAAAAAATAAGGGTATCTTGTGGAATTACATTCATATATTTTAACCCTCGTGGCTACCTTTGTAAACCTCATGGATACCTTATGGTGTAACCATTACATTTACACTTGGAGTAACCATACAGATGACCTCCAATATACAGTTACCCAGTGTATTTGATCAAGATATTAGTCCCACCCAACAATATAAACAATTACCAAGAACTATAAAATAATCATTATACATTAATAATTGAAAAAAAACATTGATTTTGAATTTTTTAAAATAGAATTTTAAAAAAGAATTTTGAACAAAATATACCTTCCAAATATTTTATAATAGAAGTGAGAATTGAAATAATGAAATAATTTGTATTTAGACTGTAAATATACACAATAAAACATAATATTAATTAAATTAATTACATAAATAATCTTAGTACCACAAAATTAATGAAATGGAAGGTTAACCCCAAAAATGGAAACTAGGATAATAATTTCATTACCTAATGTTCCTCTTACTTGAAACTTGATTAAAACACTTATGACATGTTTAAAAAGGTGTTATTAATAATTTAAAGAGACATATTCATTTTTAAAACACCTTATATGATAATTTTATTACATCCGTCAACCCATTTATTAATAATATTTTGTTATTTCCATTATTTTAGGTGCGTTCTTTACATGATTTCCATGGTCGTATTGTAAAGGATTTTCTTGTTGAATGGAGGAGAAAATTCATAATTGGAATGAAATTGTGTTAATTTATTTCTAAAATATTATATGATTCCATAAATCATTTTGATTATATGGTATGAGAATGAATCATTACATAAATCATTAGTGATATTTTTTTAGATCATTTTGATTATATGGTATGAGAATTAATCATTAAAAAATTTTTACATCCATTTTTGAATGAATTAATGTAAATTGAAGACATTTTGTTCACGATGTCAGTAAATTGACCAATCACAGACGATGTATTTATTTTTAGAATAAGAGGAAGAGAAGAGGAAGAATGATGATGAATTTTTCCATTAATATGATAAAAATACCTGATATATATAATAATGGAGCTTTCATTCCTCTAGTATAATTTTAAAAGAATAGAATATAAGAAAATAAAATAATTGAAAATAAAACAAAAGAAAATGAAAGAGGATATTTACCTCTAGATCTTTTCGCACTGAGAACCTCCCTAAGGCCTTTATTTTTGTCCTTTATGTGAGATAAGAAGTCCATGGACATTTGTAAGAGCCTTGTTAAGGTTTTTGAGTATAATTTAGAAACTTTTACATGATTTAGGGGTGTAAGAGGATGGTGGGGTGATGGTTGTATTTATAATAAAAGTGAGAGAGTTTTTAATTAATTTCAAAGGACAACTCATTAGCCGTATTCGAAAAACCATGGGATTTACCATGGTGTTTCCCATGTTATTAGACATATGGGACATGTCATATCATATTTTAATCCTCAAGAGTCATCCAAAATTATAACATCATTATGATGACATCAAACACACTGAAAAACATAACACATAATTTTCACTATTCACCAAAAAATTCAACAATCTAAAAAAAAATACCAAAAAATCACCCTAACAATTTTTATATGTGTAGAATTAAAAAATTTGCTCCATTATATCAAATAAAATTCTAAATATGATTAATCTAATATTTATATAAAATTTAAATTTTGTTGAAAAATAACAATTTTGAAACTATAACCCATTTTATATCACTTTGAAAAATTAATCAAGATCTCATTATCTTATAACATTATAGAAATAAAATAATAATAGAATTTTATATTAATAAGGGTCATAATACTTTTTGTATCAAAATTCAGAAGGTTTTGTTTTTATTCAGCAAAAAAGTTGGTTCTTTCAGTCTCCAAATAACTTACTGATCACGACAATTGATGTCTGTTTTATGAAATTCAAATCATAGAAGAGGAAAAAATATTTTTAGCAGATAGCTTATAACTATCTACATAAGAAATGGTTTATTATGTAGGGACTCAGCGTTTCATTCATTTTAATTTATTTTTAAACCCTCGGGGTGTTAAATACTCCCCATATTCTAGAAATTGCGTCCTCACAAATTTATTATCAAATTAAACAATTGAGGGCACCTTTACCTAATAACATTTTTAAATTCCCATGTTTCTTCTTCAACCATGTGGTTTATCCACAAATCTATTACCAAATGTATTACCTTATTCATCAATACATGTTCTCTTTGATCAGGAATATAAATAGTTTTCTCTTTATAAAAAATATTATATTCTTGATAAAATACGTTAGGGATAAAAACAGATGAATTTAGAACATACATTCATAACATCAAAACATAAAAAACATTATTTACTTGAGATAGACATGCAAGAAAATATACATGTTAGGAAACTGTTCCAAATATCTCTAGTATTTCATAAAGTCTAAGGAACCGTGGACTTAGCTTTCCTTTCTTACAAAAAAACATAACACTTTACCATGGTGAGATTCTAAGAAAAACATGATCACCTTCCTCAAAGGAGAAGTATTTCCCCTGTTATATTCATAACATTATTGTCTACTTTGGGCTATCCTAATGTGTTACTAAATTATTTTCACTTTCCCAGCCACCTCCTCTACTAATTCTGGTCTTTTCAATATTCTTTCCTCGACTTCATCGCAAAAAACTGGAGTTGAACACCTCTTTCCATATAATGCCTCATAAGGTTCCATCTGTATACTGGAATGAGTATTGTTATTATAAAGAAACTAAAATAAAGAAATATGATGATCCCAAATTCCTTGGTAGTCCATTTAACAAGATCAAAACTTATCATCCAATGTCTCAATCATCTATTTTGTATACCTATCTAATTGAAGATGAAAAGTTGTACTAAACATTAATTTTGTACCCAATGACTTCGAAAGTCCTTTACAAAAGTTAAAAATGAACATTGGATCATTGTGAGGTACAATAGAAAGAGTAAATCCATGTAACATGATAATCTCTTTGAGTTATATTCGAGAAAGTTGATCCAAATACATATTATGACCAGTTTTAATTAGTAAATCAACAATAACCCAGATCACATTGTTACCTTGAGATGTATTTGTTAGTCCCACAACAAAGTCCAAGGATATATTTTCCTATTTCTTCTATAGCACTGGTAAAGGAAGAATAATCCCCTTTGGTTACTGACACTTAGATTTAACCTATTTACATGTCAAACATTTCAGGTTAGAATATTCAATACCTCTTTTCATTCCATCCCACCAGTAATACTCCATAAGGTCTCTATACATCTTTGTGCTACTATGATGAATTATAAAGGATGAAATATGATATTAAAAAAAATTACTTTTTCAGATGATAATCACAAGGCATACATAATCTCGTTCCACATCTTTGAACACAATCATTATCAATTGTAAATTCTACGAACTTACACATTTTAACCAATTATACCATTTTATATATCTCCCTATGTGACTTCTTCAATTTCCTATTCCTGTATGACAATGATGACTTCACTAAAACCTGAAAAAATAGTGGAATTTCTTGCACAAACAACATCAATGCCAAAATTCATTAAATCATTGATCAAAGGGTCGTGTTCCTGCTGTGACATAGTTAATGACGCATGGTGTTTTTGACTCAAGGAATATTCCACATTATTTTATTTTCTAGGATGGTAATTGATCATGAAATCATAATCTTTTATCAATTAATGAAATATTCCAAACCTCATTTTTAATTACTTTTATGTGAATATATACATTAGAGTTTTTGGTCAGTATATATTTCAATTTGGCATTGTATAAATGATTCCAAGAAATTCTTAAAACAAAAACCACAACTGTTAATTCAAAATCATGTGTGGGATATTTTAACTCATGAGATTTTAGTTTTCTTGAATCAAAAGCAATTACCTGATCATTATGCATCAAAACCCAACCAGATCCCTTTAATAAATCATCACTGTAAATGAAAAAAATCACAATTTCTGGAAGGTCGGGTCATAACATGATCACTACCAATGTTCTTTTCAATTTATGAAAACAATCATCACATTATTTTATCCATATGAATTTAACTCATTTTCTAGTAAAAATAGTCAGTGGACTAGGTAACCGTGAAGATTTTTAAAATAACCTTGGATAATAGACATCTAATCCAAGAAAAATATGAATGATGGTTATATGTATGGGTCTCGACCATTATTCAACAAGTTTTGTTTTAGTAGAATCCACTATTATGCCATCTTTAGAATCAATGTTACCAAGAATGAAATTTTTTGTAACAAAAATTCATACATTCAGAATTTTTGATCTAGTTTATTTTTATGTAAGGATTTTAAAACCAACCATTATATGTTATTCATTATCCTCTTTACTTAAAAAATACACAATAATTTCATCAACAAAAACATCTAAAAATTAACAATAAACTGATAGAATATTCTATTCATAATATCCATGAATACAGAAGGTGTATTAGTGAACTAAAATAGTATAAAAATCATAATGACCATATATAGTTCTAAAATCTATTTTTTTTAATATCATACTCCTTCAACTTTAGCTGATTGTGCCCGTATCTCAATTCAATCTTGGAATAATAATTATCTATGTTGATCTGATCAAACAATTCATTGATGGGAGGAAAAAGATATATAATCTTAATAGTAATCCTATTCAAAAATTTATAATCAATTTAGGGACTGATGGAACCATATTTCTTTTAAATGTACAAAATATGATCTCATTATGAAGAAATTCTAGGCTTAATGAAGCCTTTATCAAGAAACTCTTGCTACTAATTTTTCAATTCAAGAATATCCATTTGAGCCATTGGATATAAGGGTGGTTGAAATAGTATTATCATAAGGATCTAAGTCCATTGTGATTTAAACATCCCGATTATGTATAACACTGGGTAAATCATCAGAAAAAACATCAAGGTATTCATTTTCTATAGGAATATCATTAATCTGAACAGTTCGATTTTCTTCAAAAATATGAAAAATATAAATTTAATTTACAACACTCAATAGTTTATCAACTTCCTGATATATTATCAATTTTATGGGTTAATTATTGTATAAAAACAAAAAATCATTGTAAAAAACAAATTCTTTAGCTCTACGACAAATTTAAGCATGATAAACAAAAATCTATCAAATACCCAGAGTGACATTAAACTCTTTTAAGGAAAATACCAATAATGTTAATTTCATTCCACATATAATAATAGGAAGATTCTTAAAATTCCATTTTACTATAACATTTCTCCCTTATATTTTAATAATGTGTTCCATTCTCATTTGTAGAGGTTATATTTCCAATTTAATAGAAAATTTCTTTAAAATAATGGAATGTGCATACCCCGTATGAAAACCGAATTTTGTGAAATCTGAGTAAAAAAAATTAAATGATAAAACATAAATGGATGGAATGAAATATTCTGATGTATTCACAAAGGATCTTACTATACCTTTCTGAGGATAGTCTGGCTGCATTCCATCACTTAGATCGTTATTTGTGAAGACATTTGCATAATTACCCATCTCACCACATTTGAAACACTTTACAGTCTTCTTATCAGAATTTATCTTAAGATCATTTTCATTACCATCTAGGGATATATGTCTAATCATACAACATAAAAACACTTCTTGATATTTGTGAGGCATTCTCCAGGGTGCTTTTTACCACACTTTTCACAAACTCCAAACTGAACTTTCATACCATCAGATTTGTTAGATTGATTCTTAATCATCTCTTTCCATATGTAACTCTTCTTTTATTTTTTTATCAAAGTACATGTTATCATCAGTGAACTCCATTTATACCCTCTCAGTACATGTTACACGTTTCTCATAACTTTAGAATTCTCAAGTTTCTAATACCCTTTGATATCTTGGCTTCAATCCTGAGTAAAAACTGTAGTTTATTCTATCAAGATCCAAAATACTATTTGGAACATACCTTTTTAGTCAGGTGATGTTTTTATCATACGTAACCAATGAATCTTCCTCTTTTTTCCTAATTTCATTTAATTTCTTCTCAATCCAATGTTGAACCTCATTAGGAATATAATTTTCAAGGAAAACACATTTAAATTTATCCCACTCAAGGGCTTCAATATCCTCTCTATCCCTGATATTCTTAAACATTGACCACCACTGATAGATTCATATTTAAAATGATAAATGGAAGGACTAAAATTTTCATTATATGAACATCCCTTAACATTTAATATCTTTTCATGGTAATTAATCTATCCTTTAGTTTTTATTGGGTTAGAAGATCTACTGAAAGTAAGAGGATGTTGCCTCAAAAAATTATCTATTATCATCATGTTCCTTTATGGTAGCTCTGTATATTCTCTTGCATGTATTCCACTAAAATTTATAGAATGTGTAATCATAGTCAATACCATAAAAAATTTCTCATTTCTAATTCCCACCATTCTCAGCTGTGTATTCGGAAAGATATTAGCCCCTCGATTCCTTCCAACTTCAGTTTCCATGTTTCTTCTATAGAAAGAAATTCATAACAGGCGTATCATATATTAAGAAACATGGTATTCTTTAAATGATATACCATTTCAACATAATTTTTTTTTAAAAAAAATTATGGTATTCTATTAACAAAATACTTACTCCTACAGTTATCTAAACCGTGCTTTAATACCAATTATAAGGACTCGGGCATAAACATAAAATAATAATGCTTTTTCTAATAGATCTCAATTCCTTACATTCTTATTAATCTTTTAGGTTTACAGTTTTATAATTTTTTTACATTAATCATACATATAAACCCACATGGATTCGATGAGGGTACTATTAAAATAGTATCCATTTCTTCCAAAACATAATATGTTCAACACAAAACAACTACATGATTTGATTGAAAAAATATTCATAAAAGTTTTCCTAGTTTCATTCGTTCTCTAACAAATCCTTATAAACATTGAATTTTTTTTAGGAAAATGGGAAAAGAATAAATAAATTTGTAAGCGATATAAAAAGAGGGAAATAAACCATTAGCCCATGAATACTTATAAACACATGAAATCATTTTCACAAAGACATATATATCACTCATAAATACTTTGTGAAATAATAGATTTCTATAAAAAATTAAAGAATATATATAAAAACTTATGGTTATCTTGGGTAAAATTAATTTATATTCTAACCCTTGGGGCTAAATTATTATTTCTAACCTCACAGCTACCATATAATGTAACCCTCATGGAAACCTTATGGTGTAACCATTACAGTTGCATTTGGAGTAACTATACAGAAGACCTCCTATTTAATCATACCCAATGAACTGTAGAGATATATAGGTCCCACCATTCATCATACAAAATTCACAAGAACCATAAAACAATCAAAAAACATGAATAATTCCATAAAAACATTGATTTTTAATTTTGTAAAATAGAATTTTAGAAGAGAATTTTTAAAGAAATGTCCCTTACAAATATCATATAATTGATGTGAGAATTGATATAATGAATGGAATTTGTTTATAAACATTAAATACATATAATGAAATATAATAAGAATTAATTTCATTACCAAAATAATCTTAGTGCCACATAATTAATGAAATAGAAGGTTAACCCCATGAATTGAAACTAGGTTGAGAATTCCCATACCAAAGGTTCTTCTTGCATCCGACTTGTTTAAACCTATTGTATAATCATTAAAAGAAGTTATTAACATTAAAAAGAGATATTAATTTTTATAACACCTTATATGATCATTTTATAATATTATTAAACCCCTTAATTAATAATATTTTTTTATTTCCATTTTTTCATGTGCATTCTTTACATAACTTCCATGGTCGGTTTGCAAAGGATTTTTTTGTCAAATGGGATAGAAACAACAGAAGTGGAATGAAATGGTGTTAATATGTTTCTATAATATTAAATTATTCCCTAAATAATTCTTATTATATGGTATGAGGATGAATCATTAAATAAATCATAATTGACATTTGATTAGATCATTTTGGCGGTTCTTTGATAAACATGAATTTGTTTCATGATAAACATTAATATTATGTGTATAAGTTTTTTAAGGAACATAATAGAGGTCATATCAGACACTTTAAAAAATATTTTAATATTTAAAATGGATTTACAACCATATTTTAATGAATTAATGTAAATTGAAGACTCATCGTCCATGATATCGGTAAATAAACACATCACAGATGGTGTTTTTATTTTTAGAACAAGAGGAAGTGGAGAGGAATAATAATGAAGATTTTTTTCCATAAACAAGATTAAAATCCAGAATATATATAACATGGGAGCTTTAATTACTCTTGGATAGTTGGAGGTGAATAGAGTATAAAAAATAAAATAATTGAATAGAAAACACAAGAAAATGAATGACGATCTTTACCTATTGATCTCTTCTCCTTGAGATCCCCCTTATGGCCTTTGGTTTTGGACTATTTAGGATACCCAAAGGTCTTGGACGTGAGGAAGATACTTTGGATGGTTTTTGGGTAGAATTTATATGCTGCTCAATGTTTTGGAGGTGTGAGAGGAAGAGGGGGGGGGGGGGGGGTGAATGCGGTATTTATAGTGAAAGTGAGGGAGTTTTTAATTAATTTAAAAGGACACCTCAAAAGTTGTATTTGAAAACCCATGGGATTGCCCATGGTTTTTAACTTGGTATTGAAAACTTGGAAAACCTTATATCATATTGTAATCGTCAAAAGTGGACCATAGTGAATAAAACATTATTACATCATTATGATGTCATCAAACATACCGAAAAACATAAAACTGTATTTTTACTATACACTGAAAACTCAATTATCTCAGAAAAATTAATAAAAAACACCCTAAAATTATTCAATCTTTATTATTAAAAAATGATCTCCATTTTATTAAAATAATTTTTTAATGTGATAAATTCTATTTTTGATTAAAATCATAATTTATTCTTCCAATAACAATTTTAAAACTATAAATCATTTTACATAACTTTGAAAAATTAATAAATATGTCAGCATGTTATAAATTTTTTTAAAAAAAATATTATTACAATTTACTATTCATAAGGGTCATATTACTATTCATAAGGGTATCCTACTATTCACAAAAAAAAAACTATTTTGTTGTTTTAGAATATAAAAAACTTACTGATCACAACCGTAGATGCCCGTTTTTTAAAATTCAAATTATAAAAGTAGAAAAATTAGGGTTAGAAGACAATTTATAAATATCTCCTTAAAAAAAGTTTCATTATTTAGAGACTCAATGTTTCATGGATATTAATTTAATTGAAAAACCTTGGGGTGTTACATAAAAACTTTTAAAAATTCATTTATTTCATATATAAATAGTGTTTCCATCATAATAGACACCATGATAGGTGGTAACGTAAAATGAACAGTCATAATTTTGTGAGGTTGTAGTTCACCGTACATAGAGACAATATGTTTGTTACTAATTAGATGGAGGTGTATATAAGTTTAGGTTAAACCCTTATCATAACATCATCCATGTATTTTTATTATAATGGTGTTGTTATACAATAATGGGATAGTGTGAGTTTAGGGAGTTGAGAATGGAAATAAAATTAAATAGATTAAGGAAAGATGTTACATCTTAATCAGGTATGTTTTATTGGTATGTACCAAAAGGACTATTTAGATGGATTTATTCTCGAAGGGAGTATTAACGGTATATGGGAGGGATATTGTAATGATACTTGGGAAACTATTTTCTGAACCTAAGTGGTTTGAGAGGTGTGAGGAATGTGGATAAGTTGTGGACTTTTATAGTGATGGATGAGTGCCACTCTTGTAATATTTTGAAAATAGAATTCTTCCCACATTTTTCATGTTGAATGTGGATTAAATAATGGACCCAATTCTAGAAAATGGAGGACATGGTTTAAATATATCTATCCAATAGCTCTTGGTCACGTGTATAGTTCATTTTCAGCCTTTTGGTTAACCTTTTGTCCCTTATTATGTTTAATTTATCCTCAATCACTGTAATTAATTTTAATTACATTCACTAATATTTTTGGTCAAAAAAATTGTTCTTATTATATATTATATATTATTATGATTCAAAATTTGGAATACATTTTTCAAAATTCAAATCATATAAGTAGCTGAAATTTAATTCCACAGGTTAGAGAAAAACACAGATTTTTAGTGTAAAAACGTATGAAAAATTTCTTTGTTTTTACAATCATTTTCAAATTGAAATTTATTATAGTTAAATATATTTTATAAATTCACAAATATATTATATAATTAAAAATTAAAACATATTAAAATAATAATTTATCTTTATAATATATTATATTAAAAAGAAATTTTGAAATAAAATTGAGTATTTTGAACTATTTATTAAAAAGTGAAATATTTCAGAAAATTATAACAAATTCCCTCTAACATAATTATTATTTCTATATTTCAATCATTAAGTTTATTTTTAAATTTTAAATCAATTTGAGTGTCAAAATTAATATTTAAAATTAATTCTTCATTAAAATGTATTAAGAATACCTTTAGTAAAATATAGGTTTTCATGTGTAAAAAATAGTTTGTTCTTATATTACACAAATCAAACCTAAGGGATGAATATCAAAACAAATTGATGGAATAAATAGTATTTATTTTATTAAAATCATTAAATAACTATAATTAATTATGTTTATTAAGAAAAAACATGTTTGGATGAATAAAAAAATATTTCATTTTATACCAAATTGGTTCTTATTTTTGCTTCTCATTAATTTGTAACAAATGAATTCATTTTATATTTATATAATTCATATATTTTCATTATTTAGTTAATAATATTCAAAATCTATAACATAATGTCTAGTCTATATCATATTATATTAAATAATTATATTTTAATAATATATTATTGTGTGGTAGAACTCGTTCTTATGTGTAATTCAAGCCATCAATGTGGTCGCTCTTGTGCATAACACATTTCAAATTGGTATTTAATTAATTTAAGTATATAGAAACTATTATAAATAGTAAATTTTTTAAAAAGTATCTGGATATTATATTCCCTTACGTGCTTGGTGTCATGTGTTATACATTCTAACAAATACAAGGTTCTTACTGTAGATTTTTGTGGTGTTACAAGATCAATCATGAACTAATATCATATTTATATTGTGTATCAAGAGAGAAGAAAATAAGAAAATTTTATAATGATATAATTTTTCTTTGATATCCTCAAAATTGACCTCTAACAAACCAATAAAAATAATATTTTTCACACATGACACACAAACAATGAAAACATGGACGAATAAACAGTGCTCTTAATCATATGATAATGCATCATTAATAATATGGTGTATCATTCATATTTTATGTGAAATAAAAATTAGAGGAATTACCAAACTCCATTATTGAGGATTAAAAAATATCGAGGATAGTATTATATGAATGAATTCTAAAAACTCTATGAGTCAGTATGGAGGTTCGCACAACCCCGATCATAAATATTTGGTACAAGAATACCCAAAATCCATGTAATAATTTATCAAGGATCATGTGCTACCATGTGCCAGATGAAGAAATACCTAAACACCATAGAAACTTTATATCTACTTGTGGATTTTAGAAACACAATCCTAGTATTAGTTTCTCATAAGGAAAGGTTAAATGGAGTCAGAAACTACATCATAATCACTAAAATAAAAAACACATTAAAAAATAATCACATCACCCCATCTATGAGGAACCCCACTATAACTCTATCTTCATTTTAAAATAGATTAACTAATATCTAAAATCATCTAGAAAAATAGATACAAGGGGAAGTCACCTCACCTATCACATGAATGACACATACTATCATCACTAATAGGGAACACTAAAATTTAGGGGGATCTCAATATGGATATTATCGAATATCAATATAGTAATAAATGAAAGGTTACACTAAACATGAATAAAAATATATTCTTTCCAGTCCTAGAGAAATATCATTTCAATATTGCAATACACATCATATATCCTGAGTAATTTTGTGTCTGGAACACCGATCAGAAAGGGTTTTAATACATGAATCATGTACTACATTAAATTAATGAAGGTATCAAAATCAACAATGGTATAAAATTTACTCATGAATAGTAAACATTTGAATGTAAATATAATCCATCATGATTTAAATCCTCAAATAAAGAAACATGTAATATTTTATCCAATAATACAAGACAATATAACATTTTCTATCAAGTAATAAATATGGCACATAGTTTAAAAAACATTGTGAATTAAAGCTTTATAATTTACTTAGGTCTATTTTGGATCATAAACCCATCATTCATTTTCATATATAAACGAATTTTTTATCATTAATGTCACCAGAAAACAATATGACAGTCATTAATAAGTCAAATTTAGATTATGTAACCCATCTAGTCAAAACTGATTCAATAATATCTTCTTCCGAGTGCATAAGCAGCTCCACAGAACAGTCGATCACCACACCAAGCCCCCCAGCTTTCGAGAATCAACCTTATAGGGAGGAACACTTCCCTTCATTTTCTTCACTGATCTAGTCTCCCTCGGTTAAGGAAAATATGAATAATCCTTAATCACTGTCCGAGTGCCCCGCTGGTTCTTGCTGCCCCTCGGACTTAAAGGCCAATCACCTTGGGTGTCACCTTCTATATCACCTGATGAATATTCAAAGTCCTTATAACTGGACTTGGTCCTTAAGGCCCCCTGTTGATCCAATGAAGGCCTAACCGGTTCAATTTCAACCTCCTGAACCAGATTATCATGAAACAACCCTTCAAATCTGTTTCTTAGCACAATAGCGGCCTCCTCATCATGCTGTAGCACTTTACAACCTGATGAGTCTCTCTCACTTGGTGACTTAGAGGACTTAGCTAGACCCTTGTCAAAGGTACTAGCCCTTGAGTGCACTGCCTCGGTGTATGAAACAAACCTGAGAGTCATGGAGCCTCCTTCATCCACCGTGTGTGGATCCACAAGAACGAGACCACTATCAGGCCGTACCTCTTCCACAGCAGAACCTTCCAGCCCCAAATAAGGCAGAGACGTTTGGGGTATTCCCAAATCATTCCTTAAGTGATAGAAGATGTCAGACAACAAAGGATTCACTTCCTGTGATCCAATCTTGACATCCATTGTTGATTTAGACTTAGTGTCAACTCCCACCAACTTCTGTCTAGACAAGGATGACTCAACACGGGCCTCTTTAGCCTTTCCACTGTCCCCACCCATCTTCTTGTTGGGATTCATAAAACCTTGTCTACATGCTGACATCGAATGACCTAGATGCTTACAGACAACACAAAAATTGGACCACGATTCATAAACAACATGCTTCTTATACCAATACTCTTCACCTACGTTGATCCAAACATTATCAAATAGAACTCTTGACACATACACTTCCACACAGACTCACAGGTTAGGAAGATGGCATATAGCTTCAGTACGACTATCCGAACCCAAGAATCTACCCACTACGATCCTGATCATCCTAATCAAAGAGGGGTTTTGAAATGGTAGAGGATGATTAGGGAAACTGACCCAGATTTCCATCAAAGAAGGATCATGCTTCATGTTGAAGTCGTAGGTCCATCTAAAGAGGTAGAACCCGAATCCGTTGAAGCTCCGGGGTGTGCTAGACCAGGCTCTAATTAAATCTTCCTCTGAAGTGAAGCATATCATAATATGCTTGCTGTCAGGAAAACCCATTGTCGCCTTCTCTTGTAAGTCCCAAGATCCAAAAACATACCTATCAAAAGCATCAACCGAGGGGTGTTGCTGTGTGAATCGAGCAACCAATGTAAGTTTTAGAAATGTCGATGTTTCGTTGAAATCTGCAATATATAGCGGGATATTAGGTCTCCCCTCAAACAAGTCAGGGACTTTTGGACTCAACGATGTTCTAGGAAAAGGAGGAAGAGGGGAAGGGTTTGAAAAGGGGGAAAAGAAGAAACTGCTCCCATATGGATGTCGGAGGTCCGTACCCCACCAATGGGAGAGGGACCAGTACAGTGGTCGCCGCTGTCACGAAGAAGGATCAAGCATCGTGCTTCCCCCATTACTAAAATTTACTATGTAACCCCTATAGTAAATCATGGACAACTGTATTCAATCTTGGTTAGATCCAAAAAAAATTAATAATTCTGCTAAAAATTATCTGATTCAAGCCAATCCTATAAATATTTACCAATATATTAAAATCGAATAGTATTTATTCATCTTCATTCAAATTTGAAAATTTCATGTGGAAATTAATGAAATACAACCAATAAAATTGGGCATGGTCAAAAAAGACCATTAAATATCAGTGAACAATTAGAACCGTAATTATTATGGTTAAAAATAGTTAAATTGCATCAACAATGTTAAAAAATATCAATGTGGAACATATATGATCCAAATTATCAAAAAATAATTCTTTGAGGTTTGCGACTATACTAAATACCACATTGTAAACATTGAAGGCCTCAGAAGTCTAATGACATATCCTATCATCAATAATGGGCTCTAATTTTTAGAAAACCAAAACAGATAATAAAAGATCCAAAATTCACTGAAAACTACTTTATTATGATCTACGTGGAAACACGAGTGAAATAAATAAATCTAACACCCTAAATAGATTTTAAATAAATCAAAATATTTTAAAAACATTTAATAATGGAACCACTATGTTGTGTTCCATTAGTATACAACATAGAATGTTGGATGTGTGTTTTTCATAACCATCATAGAGCACTACCCATCATGGTGGTATTGAGTTGACTATATTATTAAATCACTGAAATTTATCTATACAATCATTTTAACATGATCTATTATTATATTTTATATAAAAACTCCTACATCTTATAGGATTTATATTAAATAATGTTTAAGGTGATTCAATTGAATTTTTTTCCACTAATATTTGATGAACCCCTTGTTTGATCTATGAAAAAAATATAATTTATAATCATCGCATTCATAACTTTGATTCTATGGGTAGATTGAATGTAAATAAAATTAAATAAAAAGTTATACATCATTTTTTATTTCTAGGAAATGGGATTCATATAAAACTAAATACTCAATAAGTATACTTGATATAGAAAATTGAGAAATTATATTTATTATTAAATTATATAAAATTATTTTTTAACACATTTTCATGAATTTATGATAACAATTAATTTAAAAAAAGAAGTAAATTGATAATTCTATAAAGAATGAATGAGTAAATTAATGCTCTCCAATCTAAATTACCATGATCATTCACTGACCTACACATGTTTTACTTTTTTCTCTATTATTCGTTTTTTGTGTCTACTTCAAAACAAATGTTTGAAAGGATTCCCACTAAGGGTAATAAAAAAACATGATATTATCCTGATAATTAGAGGTTCCATAACTATCCACTTATATTTTAAAAATCAACTTCCAATGTTAATATTTTAATATTAAATCTTTTGAATTACAAGTGTGACTATACTCTTTAAAAAACAATACTATACCTCTTCAATATCCATGATAGTAAACTTTGACCATAATACTATTTCTGTCATTTTACTTTATTTTTATGGAATCTCATACTCATATAATAAATAAATATAGTTATTAATTTCCTTAATTTATAAGTTTTTAGGAAAAAAATATAAATAATAGAGAAAAATAATTTTAGGGATAACAATCACAAATAATAAATAAATAAATATATAATTTCAATAAATTTTATTTACTCCCAAAAAATAGACAACGTTAGCTTCTTTTTTAATTTGTACTCTATGGTAAAAACCTTATTTTGAGATAAATGATATTATCATAATTAAATTTGAGACTATATGGTAGATCAAAATTACTATTTTATCCTTAAGGAGAAAAATAAAACAACTACCCATATAATTTTACTGTATCCCAAAAAGAAAAAGAGAATGTTTTTTACATCCATTCACATTAATATCAAGTCATGATATACATATGAATCTAAGAAATTAAATAAAAAGTATATTCTCTGATATTATGTGAATATCTTGGTATGATCGTATTCTTTAATATTCACACTCAACAGTGTCTTCACACTCTTTAGTTGAATAATAAAATCTTGGTTTATAAAATCTTCACTACATGATTAGTGGGGCACCCAAAAACATTTTATTGATTATAACTCAATAATAACATAATATGAGTGTCAAATTATATAACCTTTCATGTTGGTGATCTATCCAAATTCATGTATAATATGTTGTAATTAATGTATATTATATTTATATTAAATTACCAATATACAAAATTTGATTTAATGTCATTATAGAGAATATATGTGTACTAGTTCCAATATAGAGACTCTGTGATTTAACACATTAAAAAAACTATATAATAACTAAATTATTCCAATATTAGAATTATTATAATCCATAATGCACTAGAATGTACATGAATAGTTATAAATTTAGGAACATTTCATTAAGGAGTAACTGTTGTTCCCAAGTGAGTATTTTATTTTTTGTCAATATTATTAATAGGTGTTTGTGTGGTGATGATGATTTGTAGATGATATTTGAGGTTTCATGAAAATAAATTAGATTTCCTGATTAATTAATAAAAAATGTAAGTCTATAAAATGATTCATTTTCTGTCATATTATATTGAAAATAACATTTTCTTATTGTAGTACTATTATTTAACTCCTAAAGAGATGGTCTAATAAGTGTTTGAATATTGAACTATGTTAAAATCATGATGAAACCCTCCTATTATGTGTGTTAATTAAATATCATTATGACTGGGTGATGATTAGGAAATTTGTTTCAATGTCCATGAAAAAACAATTTATTTTTTAGGTAATTTAAGAAATAGAGATGGTATGAAATTATATTTTGAAGAATTCATTTTATTTTTTCATAAGAGGACAATAAAAAGCATTCAAAGCCATATAAATAAAAGGGGCTTGCTCAAAAACACATGTGGGGCCTATTCTCAACCACATTGGATCCATCCTATATTGCTAGTCTAACATGGTAGATTGGTGAGCATAATATAGGCAGAGCACCTAAATGGGAATGAAAATCTAGTAAGTTTGTGTGTAGTGTTGAAGAGTGGACCCAGTTAATCACATAAATGATATTAAAGGATGAGATTTATTATTAGGAGAATAATTAATTTCTAAATATTCGATTTGGGAATGAAAAATATAATAGTACTTTGGATATATTTGAAATGATACACTTGTGGAAATGGTTATTCGGTTCCAGTGATCACCTCTGTCCAATCAAATCAATCTCAATATCCTACCATTATCCCTTTCGGTGTTTGATGTATGTCATAAGTTCTAGTGTGAATGAGCTATGATCTCTACTGATCAAGTCATTGTTCATATCAAACCATTTTATAAACATACAAACTACATGATACCAATGAAGGAATTATTATATGATGATTTTTTATGCTCATTCTATAAGGATATTCAATGAGCATGATGCTTCCTTAAAGTGAATAAAAAATAGTATTTCCCTAAATAAGATCATATTTCTTCCATAAATAAAGTCACGTATCATTCTTAAGGAATAAATATTACATACTAATGATGTTTTTATGATAATGCCTTGGAACTTTTGGGAGGTAATAATCTACATCTATGATCATGGATCTACCGTGAGTGTCTTTATTCTGTATGAATTAAAGATTTCATGAGTGTGAGTATGGAATAGACCTTTTATGTATTTCATGATCATTCATGAATGAGTAATTCATAACAACTTCAATCAGTGATGGTGATTCTATTTATTTATAATTCTATGATAAGTTAATCATGAAGATCACATCATCTATGAGATTAAATCATTATGAAATTCATACACGCATCAATTAGATTCTCCATTTCATTTATGTGATACATATAAAATGAATGAATTTTTGAAGCTTGAAGTAATTTTTTTATCTAATTATTATGCTTTATATAGAAATGGATGATATTGAAATATTGATATCCACACATGGTTCCACATTGTGTTATATACAACATTTTAGAAAAATATTGATAGCATCATATAGTTCATCCTGATCTGTCGATTGGCCCTGAAATCTATAATAAGATATTTTATAAACTTGATTCACGTATTTTCTCACATGAATCCATGATTTGGGTTTAATGAATTCATTCTAATGGAAATTGTATGAAGAATCATGGAAGCTATACATGAAGATTATAATGTCACACGAGAACCAATAATGGATTATTCTGTGGTAATTTAGAAAAAAAATATTATTTTAATACCTGAGATATTAGGATAATTATAATGAATAAAACAATGAGACCACATGATTTTACCCCATATTTTATGATCTGAAATCATTCATGCATGTTTGTAATAAAATGATAAGAATCTATAGAAAAATTATGAGATTGTAGTACTAGAGATTCCATATAAAATAAGGTGTCAACTCAAAGCTTTCAAGCATTTAAATTTGTGCTTAAAATGTGAATATGATTCTATTGAAAGATTTTAGTGAATAATTTGATGATACAGGAATCTTTATTTTTGAAACATTTGACGAGGAAAAATTATTTGATATTAAAAATGAATTAATAACTCGAATTAGTGAAGGAAAAATTTGGATTCATTGACCAAATTAAAAATGTAGAAAATTAAAAATACCAATAATTAAAACTAACCTTAATTAATATATATGTTATTATTGTGAATATATTTTTATATGTATGATGATGAAAGGAAAATCTATAAATTATTTGATAATGAGACTACTATGAAAAACATTATATAGTGGAATAAGTGAGAGACCGATAGTTTCAAGTATAAAAAATAGAGAACAATAAAATTGAAGGGTTAATCATGAAAAGGATACCTATTTAACACGATATTCAATGATTGATATAATCATATAGTTAAATATATGATATTAATTTCCAAGGAAAAATTATTTCTTTTATTTGTGGAATACATTTAAGAGTGGTACATGAGAAAACCTATTCCTATAGGCTCATAGAGAAAGAATCTAATCAAGAAGATTGAAGATATTTATATATTTATATTATACATTATCAAGTGAATAAGATTTATAGTTGACTCTAATTATAGTATCAGCACATTGGGTCAATATTGGGAAATATTTTTTGAAATAATGACTAATCGAATATATATATATATATATAAATGAATGAATTTTTCGTGGTTTTAATAATTTTTGAAGATAACAGATAATCTAGGTTAGGGAAAATAACCAATATAACATGGAGTATGATTTTAGGATGAACTTTTAAATACCATGTATTTAACCATATTTAATTATAAATTTAAATAAGGCGAGGTTGTGATATTATATTTATTGTATTGATAACCCTAACAGGTTTGAGTGGTTGAATTTAACATGGATTTTTAAAAAAAGAGTATACAAATTATTCAACCCTCTCAGTGGCACCTAATGCAATGATACATACTCTAGTTTCCCACATCTAGTTTCATATAATAAAAAATTAGCATGATTATAAGAAATTCATATCCCAAAGGAATGAATAGTTTAGTAGTTTTGAAAAACAAGATACAAACACAAGTTCAAAATTATTACATGAAATGAAATACATAATTGAAATTTCATTGGAAACATCTATGGCTCATAGACTATCCCTGCATGTAATTAATTATTTCATCTTAAAAACCCGGGGAAAATAAATCATATTAATGGGGTGATATCATATTCTTAGTAATGGTTGGTAATACAACGTAAGATATCATAAAAATCTACATTAGGTATGGGAACAACTAAAAACACATACCTTTAGAAGTATTTGTGAGCATAATATGGAAAAACTAAATATTGTTAAATAGAGCAATATAAATGATCATAATATAATTAAACATAACCATTTATATTCTACTAGTTGAATAATAAAATGTTTTATCAATTATTAGTACCATAATGAGGGAATGCATAATGGTGTACATCTAAATCATACCTTCAAGGCCTTAGCCATGTCATCTAAAAATACTTGGGTAAGCCCTCTACCAAAACCCAATTATATTTTGTCTCATGATACCAAATGATATATATATGGGATATATAAGGCCCCTAATATCACATGTAAATTCCAATTAATTCCTCTTATGAATGGGGCCAAACATAAACAACATGGACATAAGAAATGACATTCCCCAATCTGTACAGATACACACTAACCATTCTGAGTAGTATAGTGAATGGTATCAAGACAGCACATCCACAGTCAAAATGATAATAAAACATTTAATACAATATGATAGATGTCAATATAATATATTAACCTTAATAAGGTATAAAATTAAAAAGGGGATTTGAATTAGAAAAAAATACTCAAATTAAAATCATGGGGGAATTTGGAGAGTAATACACTTTTAGTTTGAGAAGAAGAGTAATTTTGTAAAAATCATTACATAAACAAGAAATTAACTATGGTAGTTCTTCATTGATGAAATTAGTTATTTTATAAAAATAATTGGGGCTTAAAAATGATTATAGTGTGCACTAGAAAATAAGTAATAATTTGAGATGTTCCCTTAAGTCGGGCATGTTTATCAGGAAGAATTATGAAAGATCATTACAAAAAATTTAACACCTCATAAAATAAAAGAATTTATTATTTGTATACATATGTAAAAAATTAAAACATAAATTATGAGGATTTATAAATAATAATTATTAATTTAATTGGTATTAATAGAGACAA
Source organism: Viscum album (assembly GCA_963277665.1). Lineage (NCBI taxonomy): Eukaryota > Viridiplantae > Streptophyta > Magnoliopsida > Santalales > Viscaceae > Viscum > Viscum album. The sequence continues at coordinate 375,908,722 of OY728147.1, forward strand.
AGGGGAACCATAAAGAAAATAGATGTTTGTGTAGAAAAACCTTACCTTATGTCCGAACATGTTCTGCACTCTACCATAGATTTCTGGATAATAAAATCAAATACACTAATTAATAATTAATTAATTAAAATAATTTTATATTTTTATTTTATTTATTATTGTTTTATTATCTACATTTATTGAATTTTTGAATGAGTTATAAGATACAATTTTATTGCTTGGGAGAGTTATATTACTTGGTTTTCATGATCTGTATACTTGTATATGAGTATGGATGTTCATGTGGAATTGGAATAATTATAAAGAATTAAATTTATATGATAATAATAAAGATATAGAAAATTAAATGGTGTCATAATTCATTTGGTTATATAGTATTTTGATGGGTTATTAGATAAAACATTAGTGATGATCATTTATCTTATTTAAGCGATATTTAGATTGTTAAGAATAAGTTTTGTCGTATGAATTAGTATTATGCATATATCTTGGTTCCGGAACATTTAATAGGTTTTTATAAATATATTATAGTCTGTTTTTTCCCTAATAAAATTTCATGACAATATGTTAAGTAGAAATTGAAGAACGAAGGTTCGTCGTCCATGAAGGTTATAAATCAACACCTCATGGATGATGATTTTGTTTTTAAAACATAAGAGAGATATATATATATTAGTTTGAGGAAGCATATTAAATTAAAAATATATAATTATAGTATATTGATGATGTTAGATTTTTCATGATCATTTAGATAGAGGAGCTGATGAGATGATACAAAAAGAAAATAAATTAAAAAGAAAATTAAAATAAAAAAGAGAGGTTTTACATCTTAAAATATCTTCTTTGAGATCTTCCTTAAGAAGACGGTTTTGGTCCCTTAACAAGACCAAGAACTCCCAAACATGGGGAAAGAATATAGAAGAGTATTTGGAGAGAACATTGAGAATATTTAAGGCTTAGAGGAATGAAGAGAAGAGGGATTGAGGGGTGGTTTTTACAGTGGAGGAGAGGGGTGATTTTTAAATATATTATTCATTATTTTATTATTTTTCTCAAGAAAAACATTAGTGTTGAATATTGTGACAAAAATAGTAATAATTTCATGTGAGTTTTAACCATGAGTTCTTACATCAGAGATGACTCATGCAAAAGATCATTTATCTTCTAATTCATTTATACCGTAAATTACCATAATTTACCATTCACTAAAAATTGAAGTATTTAAGAGAAATCCCAAAAATTCACGCTAAACATTTTATGATGTGTAGAGTAAAGAAGTGTATGCCATTTTATACAAATAATTTTCTAAATATTTGAAATTATTTTTTTAATGAAAATCAACATTTACTATAAGAATAGAGAATTTAAATTTAAAATTGATTTTATAATACATTAAAAAATATACTGAGGACTCCTAATATTTTCATAAAATCATAAGACAAAAAATATTTATCTAGGAATAAATTTTATGAAAATAAACTTTATTTTAAATAAATCTATTAATTTAAAAATAATAATTAAATATTTAATACTTAAAAAATATTTTCCCTTGATTTTTTTTTAAAATTTTCACGCTCATTCATATGGGGCTTAAATTTTATTTATACCTCCACGGGTGAGGTTACAATTAATAAGGGTAAATTACTATTCATATGGGTCATGTTAATATTCACTAAGAATGTATGATGATCCTATAAGACTGTAAATATCTTACAAATCACAACCGTGTAAGTCCATGGTCTCCCGCATGAAATTCCAAATCCTTCCTTTTAGTATTAGCATTGATAATTTTTACTTCTTTTATCTTCCTTGAAATGGGTTTGAATATATTTTATCTTTTATATTGTTTCCTCCACAAGCTCTGGGCCCACATGCTTCCTTTCACCAACTTCATCCCAACATATAGGAGTCTGACATCTCTTTCCATAGAATGCCTCATATGCTAACATTTGAATAATTTAACAGAAACTTTTAAAGTGGGAAATCTCAATCATAGGTAAATATTGATCCCACACACCTTAAAAATCAACGGAGCATGATCTCAACTTGTCTTCTAAGGTTTGGATTGACTTTTTTTATTTCCTATCAGATTGAGGGTGGTAAGTAGCTCTCAATCGAAGCTCGATATCCAAATATTTCAAAAGACTATTCCATATTTTTTATGAAAATTGTGGTTCACAATTAGACACAACTTTATTAATAACTTCTACCTCAGCAGTTGTGATCACATAATCATGGAATTTCTCTACTGGTATTCGCTGGGAAATGATTCCATGATGCTTAGGAAAACCATTGGAATAATGTCCCATATCATTACAATTTTAGCATTATGCATTTCTTGTTAACTTCTTACCCTTTCAATCAAAATATCAGTGGCCTCTTACTACAAATTTGTAACAGACTCCTTTTCTTTATAAGTAGGATTCATATTATTTATTTCCACATGTATCACATGTTAAAACCCCCTTTCATTTTCCATTTATCCATTCATTACTTCACCACCCTCATCTTCTCATTCTTTCCATTAAATATGTAGGAAAAAGAGAATTCATTCTCTATCTTGATTTCACATTAGTCTATATCTTCGTATGATGAGAAATTTTGGGAATATGGTTCTCTTAAGAATAATTGTTTTAAACCATCAAATAATCAATCAATAAATCTATTTGGATGAAATATATAATACACATAATGCCTTGATTACCGTGTAAAATTATCTTCATAATTCACAATGGTTTTATCCTCTTTTTTTTAAACTCACGAATTTTCTCTCTATATCATTTTTTGTTCTCAAGGAAAATATTTTTCTTGAATATTTCCTTAACATCCCCAAATTCCATTTCTTCTAATTTTTTGTCCTCCTTTATGTTTTGAATTAATGACCAGCACTGATCCAAATCTCCTAATAGTTGATAAAATTCCATGATAACCTTATCCCTTTTGTTATATCCCAAAGTAAGAAATATATTCTCTAAGGAACTTATCCACTGCTTCACGATGAATGAGTTTGAATTACCATTGAATGGTGGAGGGTGTTGTCCCATAAAGTGTTATAACATTTATCCTCCACATTATGGATCAAGATTCTCTTTATTGTAAAGGTTATTATTCATAACCTGAGTCAGTTGTCCCAGTATAGTTATAAGTTTTTCATCACCAGTTACAGCTTCAGAACCGATATCATTATTTTTAATATGAGGTAAATCCCAAAAAGGGATATGTGCATTCATGAAGTTTACATTCCTTCCACTAGGCTCTATTTGTAAATAATGGCACACAAGAAATTAGGTTATGAATCATATTTTATACTATCAAACTAGAAAAACACTTAAAAAACATTGAAATTTTATGCATGTTTAATTTCATAGTCATAAGAATGGTTTCATAGAGGGAGTATTTACATTTAAATTCTTCATAATATCTTTTAAATGCGATATTAATTATCAAAATAATATCCCCAATGTGTGTCTAACTAGGTGCGCATTAAGTACCATTGTCTTGTAGTATATTACCTATAGTCAAGACTGGAAGACCTTGTTGGTGTTCTTACTACTAGGTACATATGTTCCAAAACTACATTCACTTGTATTATCCAGATAGGTATGTATTTTCCAAGAAGATACAATAAATCTCTTCTTTAACCAAATTATAGTATTTCCTTGTATTCTTATCCATAATTTCAACCTTAGATATTTGATCCTACATCTATGATTTCTATATCTATTTTCCAAGGTTTATACTAAACTTCCCCTAATACAATCTATAACGACCCAGATCCCAGTTACCCAGAGCCAATAATTTATATTAATAAATTAGACTGATTTTAAGAATGTAATATCCTTATATAACAAATAGAATAATCGTTTTGGAAAACAAGATACAAACATAAGTTCAATAGTACAACTTTAAATGAAATACATAATAACAATTTCATTTGAAACATCTATGTCTCCAAGATTAGCCCTGAAAGTAATTCATCATATTCATCTTAAAAACCTAGGGAAAATAAAACTTATGAAATAAGGAGATCATATTCTTAGTAATAGTAAGAAATACAACATATGTTATCATAAAAATAAACACAAGGCCTGGTGAACAACTAAAAACCCATTCCTTTAAAAATAATTTTGATGAGAATATGGCAGGATTGAAAGTAGATTAAATAAGTCCATATAAATGATCATAAAAGAATAAAACATGACCATTTATATTATACTAGTTGAATAATTACATGTGTTATCAATTAATAATACCATAATGAGGGAATTCATAATGCTGGACATCTAAAACATATCATCAAGGCCTTATCCAAGAGGTCTGAAAATACTAGAATAATGCCTCAGCCTAAACCCAATTCGATTTTGTTTCATGAGTCCTAATGATGAATTTATTGTCTATATAGGGACCCTCCCATCACTCTCTAAGACCAATTCATTCCTTATATAAAAGGGTCTAAACATAAACAACATGAACAAATGATATAACATTCCCAAATCTTTACACATAAACACTAACTATTCTGAGTAGTACGGTGAATAGTATCATGATAGAACATCCATAGACATAATGATAATAAACAATTAAATACAATATTCTATATGATTAAAATAATATATTAACATTAATAGGACATAAAATTCAACATAGGTGTTGAAATAGACAAAAATGCTTTAATAAAATCACCACGAAATTTTTGAGAGAAATACTCATTTACTTTGAAAAGAACAGTTACTTTGGAAAAATCTTTACATAATACTAGAAATTAACTATAACAGTTTTTACAGGATTAAATTAGTAGTTTTGGAAAAAATAACTGGGGCTTAAAACAGATTATAGAGTGCACATGAAAATATGTTAGAATTTGAGAAGATCCCTTCATTTGGGGTTGTTTATCAGGTTGAATTATGGAAGATCATTATAAAACATTTAACCACACATAAAATAAAAAAGGATTATCATTGGTACACATATATAGAACATTAAGGCATAATTTATGAGTAGTAAATAAGTGTGATTAAAAAATAAATTAGCATTAAGAGAGAAAGTAAGTAACCTGAAAGAAAATGGAGGTTTGGAAAGAAACTACATACCTTATGTCTGAACATGTTCTGCACTTGACCCTAACTTCCTAGATAATATAATATAATTAATTAATTAATTAATAACCTTATATACATATGTTTTATTCATTGTCATTTTATCATATTCATTAATTATCATGAACCATACGAGGTACCTTGGTAACCCAATAACTGATCCGGCCCTGACATAGTTTGAAGGGCATTCCCGATCCCCACAGGACGACGAATAGCACCTGGTATCGTATAACATACAAGTGGGGACGAGTTTTCTATAAGAATGTGGATTCAAAATAAAACAAAGTAGTATGCATAACAAAATAAAATCCACTGGGAGTGATGTACCAGAATACAACATGGCTTAAAAATCCCAAAGTATTACAACTGATGTACTAAAAAAGGAAAAAACAACTCCAAGGTCCCTAAGGACACAACTCACCAAGACCGATGCTCACTAGCTGGATCAACATCAAAGAAATCCCTTCCATTTGCTCAAACATGTAATAATAACGTCTAAAAACACCCAAAGTCAAAAGTAGGGTGTGAGCCTAATCCCAGTAGGATACCACCAAAGATTATATAACAGATGCCAAATATATATTCTCCAAATAATAGATTTCAATGTTAAAGTAAACATGTTTGGAAATTCAAAAGCATATTTAAACAAAACATTCTATACATTTTAAAAATATTAGAAAATACATTAAGAAAGGCATTATAATGAGGGAATATTTCTAAAACAATGTCTTAAATAAAACATTTATATAAAACAGTTTATGTAAATTCGGGAGGCATGTAAAGTTGTTCAAAAGCATTTGAATAAATTTATTTCTCAAATATAATTAAACATGTGAGAAACATGGTAATCTTCCAAATGGTACAATATTATTAACCAGTTATAGGATTCCACACTCTCTATGTGAACTCAAAAAAATGTGTATGCCCACGTCCCTATGACACTGGACAAAGGAAACTCATCACCAATCCATCAGGGATGAGACCCGCCACAAGTATATTTTAGAACGTTGTCGTAGCGTAGAGTGTATCCAAATAAAGCAGTAACTACCTAAGTCTTAAAGGCGCTCTTACATGATGGGCACAATATTTTCAGAATACTTAAAAAGATGATCAATCTCATTCTTCAATTTCAAATGTTCCAATTTTTTTCAATTTAAAACCAAAACAGGTTTTATTCAAAAACATGATTTTTTCACAAGATAAAACCAATGGGTTTCTATCAAATAATTTTAAGCCATTTTGACCAGTTTGAAATCCAATCAAAACTAATTCCATCATCACACCATTTATTTCCAAAATTAAATTCAATAATTTAATTGATATCATTTCCAAAAAATCCACAATTTAAATTAAACAATTTAAATTAGCAAATTTCCATAAACACACCCAATTTAATGGAATTGGTGCTTTTCCAAATTTTCATGCCAAAACCATTTCAACTACCACGATTCAATATAATCATCTTTTTATCAATTTAATTGAAAGAAAATAACATCAATTTAATTTAAATAAACAATTTAAATAAATCAAGAAATAAAAGGATAATCAATTTGGAATGTCGGGAAAAAACCACCTACCTCATGATCTTCAATGTTAGCGGTGAAGAAAACCCACCCAATGTGGTTCAATACACCTCCTCACAGCCTTATTATAATAAACTTTGACACACCAAGGGTTGATGTTCATCACAGGCTCTTAGAACCAAAACGATATATTTTATCTAAAAATGAAATAAAATATCAGATGTGCTGATAGTTTCTTTCTCTTGAATAATTTTCAAATTATCGATTAAAAATATTACATGCAGTGATATTTTATCTCTCTTAGATAATATCCAAACTATCGATTAAAAATATTACATGTGATATTATTTTCGCTTTCCTGGATAATTTTATATTATCTTTTAAATTATCACTTGTGATGATATTTTATCTGACGAGGATATGTTTCAAATTACATATATATCATCACATGAAATGATAATTATCATATGTGATAATATTAATCTTTCATGTAAAAATTTCAGTTTATGGTTAGGTCAACGCAGGTGCTCGCAATTAACCACTAGTAACATATTATGAATCATACATTAAAAATTATCTCTTGATAATTTATTGTAATTCTCATTTAGAAATACTATTAAAATGTCCCTTGATAAATAAATAAATTATCATTGATATTACATACAATAATTTGATAAAAAAAATTATAAATTTATTTAAAATTGTCATTTGATAATCTGGTGAGATTATCATGGATAATTTTATGATATTATCATTTTAAAATTATGATAATCAGCCTTTGATAAAACAAGTAATTATCCTATGAAAAATTTGATAATTTTTGTCAAGTAATAATTACCTCATAATTATCCTTTTAATAAAAATAAAAAATTATATTATAATAATTATTCCTTGCACATTTTCATTTTTTTCAATTATCTCTTGATAATTTGATGTAATTATCACTTGATAAATATTTATAATTATCATTTCAATTACACTTTGATAATGTTATTTTAAATAAATTATCCTTAATGTGTTTATCAATATATATATGAAAAATTATATATATATATATATATATTATTTGATAACTAATATAAAATTTATCATTTTATAAACTTTGTAGTATCCTTATTATTATTATTTTTAATTATGCTCGTCAAGACAAATTCAACAGTACCAACGACACGCAATTCCGATCATTAACGATGAAATTATTTAATATCAAAGATTAAAAGAATGATAACAAAAATAATAATAGTAATACTTTAAAGTAATAAAGAAATAAAATCACCTTCTTCAACCTTGTAGTGTTCCAAGGAATGAAACCTCACATGAAGGAATGGTCGCGCGGAATAGTGCTATTCCTCTAAACTGTTCAAAAATCACTTGGAAGGAAACCTGGAATCAATAATACTCAAAAAGATTGACCAACACTAAATATTAAGGGGTTTGAAAATTTTAAGAACCCTAAAAAAACAAATCCCACCTAATCCCATTTTAAAACACTCCATTAAATCTGTGATTCAACAAAAAATTAATGACGAAGTCATTAATTTCTCCCCTCTAAAGAATTGCAACTAAAATCGATTGAAATGGTTAATAAATAGATGGTTTTGAAAATTGAATAAGGATTCAATGGAGGAAGACTGTGCATAGAATATGAAGGGAAGAAAAAAAATAATTTCATAATTAAAATTGGGATATAAATATTTATCTAAATTAATTATTTAATATAAAAATTAAATAACTTCACATGACTGCTGCGAGTAAAATTTATAGCCTGTTTAGGTAAAACACCTAATTCCGGACCCAACGAAGGCCTCAAATTTCTCAAAGGATGAAAATTTTGAGATATATTTATGATTTAATATTTAAAAAACCGAATATTAAATAATTAAGAAAAGGTTATTTTTGTTAGTGCGACATCCAAATGCCCGATATGAATAAAAGTTATACCTTGTCTAGGGTAAACCCCTATTCTGAACCCATCAGTGGACTCGAATTTTCCATAAATTTTACCGTTTGGAAGATATTTAATTATCTTTAATAAATAATATATTAAATATTATTTAATATCTTTATCTCACAAGAGATACATCTAAGTGTATGGTTCCTTGGAATGTTATACACCTCCTTGGATAAACACTATATTTAGGACATAACTGAGGTAAAAAATTTCTTATATGATTGATTTTTTTGGAGTTATTCACTTATTTTTAATAAATTGCGCATTCTAAAAATAATATTTTTTATATTTTTATTCCATCCTCTTCGAGACTTTGTAGACCTCCCAAAATCATACATACACGGTGTTTGACTAAGAAAATATTTAATTGAATATTCTGGAGCATTAATTGGGCGTTTCACCATTCTGCAACATGTTTTTACAAATACGCCCCTTTTTACCAAAAATCCATTTTTTCCCAACTAACATAATAATAATTTAACAAAAGAAGGTCTAGGATTACCTGAAACAGCAACAAGATGTAACAACCTCCCCATCATTAGAACTTTCTATCCCCATAAACCCTATGAAAAATCCTCCACCTCAAAAATACAAAGTCACGGTTCCCTCATCAGTGCCTCCCTCTCTCATGTCTTATAAGAATTAGAATCGTGCTTCTTTATCACACATACCAGAGGTATCATCCTTCCATGAAGTACCTTTGTCTCAGAATCAACAACTATGATTGGTCGTTCAATTACAGATAAATATAGTTATACTTCAAGATCATGCCTACTTAGAACATGATATGGGTCAGATAAATGCTTTCAAAACTGAGATACATGAAACACATTATGTATCAACATCAGTTGTAGTGGTAGTGCTAAATGGTAAAAAAAATTTCCCCACCTTATCAACAACCTCAAAAATCCCACAAAACAGGGAGCAAGCTTCTCTTGCTTCCCAAGCTATCGATGACCCAACTAGGGTGAAACCCTCAAGAATGCATGGTCACCAAAACTACCGCTTCATGTCATAAAACAACTTAATGCTTCCTAGATGAACAACCCATAGGAAATTAGGAAGATCCCCCATTATAGATTTTCTTGTTGTTAACGGTGAAACATAACAATTCTGATAACACAGAACACCCTCTTTGGAGAACAACCACAGGGCATCAGTCTCCCACCATAAAGAGAGTATTTAATGCTTACAGAATTTGTCAAAAACCTTATGTTCTTGAAGAATCATCTCTAGATGTGAATATTTAGAGAACCATCATCTTTCATAAAGGACAGAACTGATGCCGCCCAAGGTGAAATACTTGAGTGAATAAAAGATTTCTCAAGAAGATCATCGTATTAGAACAATAATTCTTTCAGTTTAGTTGGATCCATTTTGTAAGAGAGAAAAGAAACTGGTTGAGTATTGACATCAAGCCAATAGAAAAATCAACCTCTCTTACTGGTGATAAATCAGAAAAATTATAAGGAAACACGATGGGAAACTTGATGGCAATGGGTGGAAGATCACCACCCAATGAATCTCTCTCTATATCAAATGTAAACACTGATATCACTTTCCCCAACTCCAGATAAAAAGGTTTACCCTTGCTTGACCTTGGGTCCCTTTCTCATTGAAAGATAAGAGACACAACACTTGGTATGGTAATTTTGACCCATCGATAATAACAAAAAATCTAGGATTTATTTGAAACAATCCAGTCCATCCTGATTATGAGGCCAAGAGATTTCATGTGAAGTACTAAAAAAACTCCAGGCATGTTTGATAAATGATAAAGAGAAGGCACAAGTGGGATTATAAAGACCCTGCTCTCTCTTTATACTGAGGGGTATAGTAATATCAATTTCACAAGATAAAATCTCCATAGGAAGATTAAGAAGATTAACATTATGGTTTGAAATCAACGAGTGAGATGCACTTGTATCAAAAGAGTAGTCAATATGAAAAATCTATAGTAATAGTACCAGTCACGGTCATTGGACCAGTATCTTCTTTCTTTGGAGACTATTTCACTGCATGAAGAAGCTTAATTCCAGATGCCTATGGCTAAAACCCTTTTGTACGTGAAGAATTTAATTGCCCCTTAGTTTTTGAAGGTGTTGATGATATTTTTCTGCTGCATGGAGTGGGAAAATATGTGGCATAACTCCTGAAAGTCCCCCAAAACTTTGTAGAATCCACAGTTCTTTTAGCCTACTCAGGCTTGAATAAATCCACATCTTTGACCAACACCATTGGATCTAGATAGATCTATTTGGTGAAAATAACCTAGATGTCTCTCCAATCTATGCCCTCATGTTTCTTTTTCGTCACTATCATGTCCCACCATCTCCATCATGTTCCCTCTAACACAAAGGTGGCACACTTCACCTTGATCACGTCTGGTGTCTACAAAAACTCAAACATAAGTTATGTCCTTCCCAAACATTCCTCAGCATGTTGAGGATCAATGGAGCCTTTGAAAACTGATGGTTTCTGATAAAAGAACTCTTGAGAACAATTTTTAAGAGCATTCCCCCCCCCCCATGATCCACAACTGGAGCCTGAATGGATACCGATGGTTGTGCCTGCCCGAAATATTAGACAGTACACATGATCTCTTCAATTAGGACCGGTTCCTTAGAACGATTCACTTGAAGAGGTTCTGTAGTGTCCCTTTCCTAGGTCCGATTCACACGTCTTCTTGGAGGCAGGATGTTATAAAACATCAGCTGAAAATAAGAAAGGCATTAAATAATGCTTTCACATAGAGTTGAGGGAAACATGATCCCAACCAGTCGAACATACATGATTTGGATTTCACTCTATCAAAATCAAAATAGGGAAACGACTATAACTAATCCATAAGCCGTCTTTCCCTAACCACCCCTGGTTACTTATGGTTCATTACGGTGAGAGCTGGCCAGGAACTCAATCGCAACAACCTCCTATGTCATGACAAGAATAATCAAATGCATACTATCATCAAGGAAAGATGCTTAACTTAACTTTGATACCATTTTGTCACGAACCAGCCCAGGTACCCTGGTAACCCAATAACTGATCCAGTCCTGACATATCCCGAAGGGCATTCCCGATCCCCACAGTTCGATGACTAGCACCTGGCATTGTATAACATACAAGTGGGGACGATTTTTCCATGAGAATGAGAATGTAAAAGAAACCCAATAAGTATGCATTACAAAAGAAACTCTACTAGGATTGATGTACCGGAATACAATGTGGAATAAGAATCCCAAATTAATACAACTCAAGTACTAAAAAGGAAAAAACAACTCCAATGTCCCTAAGGACACAACTCACCAAGACCAAAGCTCAACAGCTGGATCCACGTCCTAGAGATCCCTTCCATTATCTCGAACCTAGAAGAAGAAAGTCTACAAAAACCCAAAGGAAGAAGTATGGTGTGATTCTAATCCAAGTAGAATAGGACCAAAGATTCTATAACAGATGCCAAATTTATATTATCCAAAGAAAAGATTTTAATTTTAAAGTAAACAGGTTTGTCAATTCAAAATCATATTTAAACAAAAAATTATATACATTTTCAAAATATTGTAAAATACATTAAGAAATGCTTTAAAATGATAGAATATTTCTAAAACAATGTCTTAAATAAAACATTTATACAAAAATGTGTATAAAAATTCTGCAGGAATTTAAAGCAGTTCAAAAGCATTGGATTAAATTTATATCTCAAATATAAATAAACAAGCAAGAAACATGGTAATCTATCAAAATGTACGATAGTATTAACCAGTTATAGGATTCCACACATTCTATATGAACTCATAAAAATGTGTATACACACGTCCCTATGAAACTGGCCAGAGGAGACTCTTCACCACCCCGTCAGATATGTGACCCACCACAAGTGTGTTTTAGAACATTGTCGTTGCGTAGAGTGTATCCAAATAACTCAATAACTACCTAATGATTTCATGCGCTATTATATGAGGGAAAAAATACTTTAAGAATCTTTAAAAATACGATCAATCCCATTCTTCCATTTCAAATGTTCCAGTTTCTTTCCATTTTAAATCAATACAAGATTTATTTAAAAACAAGCCTTTTTCACAAGATAAAACCAATGGGTTTCTATCAAATCATTTTAAGGAAGTTTCACCAGTTTGAAATCCAATCAAAACTAATTCCATCATAACAACATTTATTTCCACAGTTAAATTAAACAATTTATTTGAAATAATTTCCATCAATTCCACAATTTAAATTAAACAATTTAAATCATCAAATTTCCATAAACACACCCAATTCAGTTCAATTGGGGGTTTTCCAAATTTTCAGGTCAAAACCATTTCAAATACCCCGATTCACTGGAATCTACTTTTTATCAATTTAATTAGAAGAACATTTCAGCAATTGAGATTAAATCAACAATTGAAATAAATCAATAAATACAAGGATAATCAATTTAGAATGTCAGGACGAAACCACCTATAATTTTTGTTAATTTTTGTCAAGTAATAATTACCTTATAATTATCCTTTTATGAAAAATGAATAATTATATTCTAATAATTATTCCTTGCACATTATTATTAATTTTCAATTATCTCATGATAATTTGATGTTATTATTGAATGATAAATATTTATAATTATCATTTCCATTACACTTTGATAATGCTATTTTAAATAAAATTATCCTTAACGTGTTTATCAATATATCTATGCAAAAGTGTATATATATATATATTTATATTTTTATTATTTGATAATTAATATAAAATTTATCATTTGATAAATTTATTTTGTAACCTTATTATTATTTTTAATTATGCTCGTCAAGATGAATTCAACAGTACTGACAACACACAATTCCGATCATTAACGAAGAAGTTATTTAAAATAGTAGATTAAAATAATGATAATAGAAATTAATAATAATAATAATTTATAGTAATAAATAAATAAAATCATCTTCTTCGACCTTGTAGCGTTCCAAGGAATGAAACCTCACGTGGAGGAATGGTCACGTAGAATTGTGTTGGTCTGATAAACTCTTCATAAATCACTTGGAAGGAAACATGGAATCGATCAAACTCAAAAGGATCGACCAAAACTATTGTTTAATGGGTTTCAAAAATTTAAGAACCATAAATAAGATGTTACACACCTAAACCCATTTTAAAACACTCCATTTAATCTGTGATTGAACCACAAATTAATGTCAGAGTCATTAATTTCCCCTCACTAAAGCATATCAATTGATATCGATTGAAACAGTTAATAAACGGAAGGATTTAAAATTTGAATAAGGCTTCAATGGAGGATGACCATGCGTAGAAGATGAATGGAAGAAAAAAAACGTATTTCATAATTAAGATTTGGATATAAATATAAATATAAATTAATTATTTCATGTTTAAATTAAATAAATTCAAATGTCTACTACGAATAAAATTTATACCTTGTTTAGGTAAAACACCCCATTCCAGACCTAGCAATGTTCTCAGATTTCTCAAAGAATGAAATGGTTGAGAGATATTTATGAATTAATATTTAAAAAATAGAATAATTAAATAATTAAAATAAAAAAGGTTATTTTTGCGGGCGAGACGTCCAAACGCACTATGCGAACAAAAGTTATACCGTGTTTAGGGTAAACCCCCCATTCCAGACCCATCAATGGTTTTAGATTTCCCATACATCACACCATTTGGAAGATATTTAATTATATTTAATAAATAATATATTAAATATTATTTAATAACTTTATCTCATGGGATAGATATCAAAATATCCCGATCCTTCAAATATTATACCCCTCCTAGGGTAAATACTATATTTCATACATAACTGATGTCTCAAATTTCTGATATGAAAAACTGTTTTGGATTTATTCAATTTTATTAATTGAAAAAGATTAAAATAATAAATTTAATATTTTTATTCTATTCTTTTTGAGACTTTGTAGACCTCTAAAACACATACTTACAAGGTGTTTAACTAAAAAAATATTTAATTTAATATTCCAGAGCATTATTTGGGCGTTTTACCATGATTCAACGTGTTTTAACAAGTACGCAACTTTTTTTTAATAAACCATTTTTTCACAACGAACATAATAATAATTTAACATAAGAAGGTCTAGGAGTATCTGAAATAGAAACGAGATGTTATATTTATGGTATTTTTGATGTGTCATAAAATACAATTTTATTTCTCTTGAGAATTTGATTCCTTAGTTTTCAAGATCAATATACTTGTATATGAGTATTGATGTTCATGTGGAATTGGTACAATTCTATAGAATTGAATTTATATGATACCAATGAACATACATAATATTATTTGGTGACAAAATAAAAAAATTTATATGGTATTAGGATGAATTATTAGATAAAACATTAGTGATAACCATTTATATTTCATTCTCAATATTTCAATGGTTACAAACTAGTTTTGTCATATGAATTTTTATTTTGTATATATACTGGTTAAATAACAATTAATTGGATATAAAACATATATTATAGTCTTTTTTCAAAAAAATGGATTCATGACCATCCTAGAAGGATAAATATTTGAATAAAGGTTTGTCGTCCATGAAGGTTGTAAATCAGAACCTCTCAGAAGATTATTTCATTTTTAAGACATAAGAGAGCGAGAGATAGTCATATGAGGAGGGATATTCGATTAACCTGATATAATTCAAGTAAATAAGTGATATTTAATTTATAATGATCATTTTGACAGAGGAGGTGAGGAGATGATAAGTAAAATGAATTGAAAATAAAATTAATATAAAAATAAAGAGGGTTTACCTCTTGAAATATCCTCCTTGAGAACCTCATTAAGGGAAGGTGTTTTAGTATTTTGAAAAGAAAAAGAGCACCATGGTATAGAGAGAGACTAGGGAAGTGTACTGGTGAATAAATTTTTAGAACCTTCAAGTCTTAGAGGAGTGAGGAGAAAATGTAGTGATGGTGGTTTATATAGTGGATGGGAGGGGTGATTTTTGACTATCGTATTCATTATTTTATTATTTTTCTCAAAACAACCAATAATTTTGATTATTGTGACCAAAATATTAATAAGGTTATATGAGTTCTAACCAAGTGTTTATACATCAGAGATGAGTCATGGAATAGTTTATTTAGATTCTATTGTATTTATACTATAAAATACAGTATTTTACTATTCACAAAATTAATGTATTTTATAAAAATCCCAAAATTTCATCATAAATATTTTTTGATGTGTAGAGTAAGGAAATGGACTCTGTTTTATAAAAATAATTTTATAAATATTTAATGTCTAATTTTAAAAAAATCAATATTTACTTGAAAAATACAGATTTTAAATTTAAAACTGATTTTTTTATTTAAAAAATTAATTAAGGTCACATAAATTATCTTAAAATAATAAGAAAATAGAATATTTACCTGGAAAAAATTTTATAGAATGAATTTTATTTTAAATCAATTTATCAATTTAAAAATTATAATTAAATATTTATTACCCCCCAAAATACCAACACTTAATTAATAATTTTTAAAATACTCACTCTCATTTATAAGATGATAAAATTTAATTATACTTACATGGGTGAGGTTACTATTAATAATGGTACATTACTATTCACAAGGTCATGTTACTATTAACTAAAAATGTATATTGATCCTATAAGACTAAATATATTATTAATCACAATCACGTATTTCTATTTTTTTGAAATTCAAAACACATTGGAAAAAAATTATTTTTATTGGCTATATTATAATAAAAAGTGTTTTTTCACAGAGACTCAGTGTTTCATTTATCACAATATATATTAAATTTATTTGTAAAACCTTGGGGTGTAACACGTAACTATTCATGGATCTCTATAGTAATAATTATTAAATATGTAAGAAGTATTAATTCATATATGATAAGTAGATATACTTTTATTTGATGATGAATATATAATAAATGTCTCAAATATAACCAATAAATCATAAAAAGTTGGATTTAAGTTAAACATTTATTAAAAATGTTCTTTTTTGTTCTGAATAAGCTTATGATGGGAGGTGGAATTAAGCATTTTAAAAATATTTATTAAATATGAAAATTTATAAGCTGTATCAATTTAGAAAAATAAATACATTTTAGATAAAAATACACTAATGGTTATGTTGAAAATTATAAGATAATTTTATAAAATAAAATAATAAAATATAATATAAATGAATATTATTTTATGGATTTATTGTGGAACTTATAATCCACACCCATGAGCCTGAAACCATCCTTAGTTATTATACAATGAAGACAAAAAGTTTAGATTCATTCATTGAGAATCTCACTACCGAAAAGTATCATGTTTAACTCATGTATAAAGGGAATTTAATCATCAAATTCCCAATCTTGAGATCGATCCCAAATCTCAAATGAAAAAAAAACTCTATGAAATATTCTATGATATTAAATAAATAAGAATTTATAAGGAAAAAAATTTAAAATAAATTTTCATAAAATAAATCAAGATGATCAGTCAAATTGAATCAAAGATAAGAAATTTCTCACATGATTATAGATATTTTAATTTATAAAGGCCCAAGATGAATATATATTTGTTTTCTATCATTTAAATTAATAAAACATAACATCTCATTAATATTATCTCATTCCAAAGAATAAATATTATAGTGGTTTTGGGGAATAGATATATGTGAAATTTATTTTTCAATACAGGCGAACATTTCTCCATAATTGCTTCATACTAGACCGAATTATATTCTTCCTATAAGTAATATTCATACTCAAAACATGGGGAATAAAAATAGAATAAAGGGGAAATATAAAATTATGAATGAGTAAAATAATGTCGTAATTGGATAGATCCGAACAATTTGATAAATCAAGATAAGTGGAGAAATTGTTTTTAATAGGAACATAGAATAATAAGCGCTTACTGTAAGTCATATTATCAGAACATGTAATGAAAAATGAATAAACATGAACTAAGGAATACAAGTTTTATTTAATAATGAAAACATTGAATATAGAAATGATATAATTATTTTTTGGAACCATAAATCAATGGAAGAAACATAAATCATTCAATCATAATCATTAATCAAGGCTCACAACTATGATAAAACAACCAATTGTTCTTAGGCTCTCTACTCTTGAACCATATATGGCATCTCCTGAGATGATATAATTTCCTAATGAAATGGAGTACTCTCTGGGTTTTCCCTTTATATTCATAACATGTAAATTCATAAATTCTCTAAAAGGGGAAGAAATAACTCACAAAAACACTAATCCTGATAAATATCTTGAAAATAATGTGAGTTTTAAAATCTCATCTAAAATACTTAATAAAGGATATATCATAAGGATTCCCAAGATAATAATGAATTAAATAAAAACTAGAAATTCATAAATGAATAATAAAGAAAATTTCTTGAATATAGAGTTCCAATGTATAAAACCTCTTGGGGAGGATTTGAAAATCTTGAAAAAAGCAAACCACTTAGGTGATGCTTTATAAAATCGGTAAAGAATATTTTGAAAAATGCAAGAGTGTATAATTTTCCATTTAACCGGAATTGAACAATGGGAGTTTTTTTATAAAATAATAAGGGTTTTAATAAAATACTCATAATTTAAAAAATATGACATGGTGGGTACGTGACAAGAAATAAGACATTGGGTAGTTCATTTAAATTTAGTTTACTTGAAGGAGAGAGACATGAAGGGAACATAAAACATGCATTATCCTCCAAAAATAAATGTAATGTAAACTATGTATAAATGTAATTTATATATATATATATATTTTGAATTTCATGATAATAATATATAGAAAAATGGTGAAAAGAAATATAATTCAAAACCCAAAAGTAATTAGGGTGGTTTTGATGATCCTTTTTTATGTTTTAATATAACTTTTTTAAAATCCATCATTATAAAAAAGAATGATTAATAATTATTTTTAAAATAAGAGAATGTAAATATTAATCTCTCATGAGATAAATCCTAATTTTATTTCAAAATATAATTGATTATTTTTTTGGTATATATAGACATGAACAAGGATGGGAAACCATTGTTATAGAGGATGATTATTATTCTCAATAATGATACACTATTTGAAGAAGAAACACATCAATGTAAATCATTGAATTTTAAAACATTATAATACATATATAAGATGAAAATGTACCATGAAATAAAATAATATGGTGGAATTTGAAAATATTATAATTAACAAGTCCAATATGAATCAAAATCTTTCAAATAAATGTGATTTGAGTTAAATAAAACCCTTATAATAGTGTAACCTTTTTAATTGAAAATCCTCAAAAGGTATACCATGAGATGAATTTTTAAGTACAATATATTTCATTTAAATTAGGAATATTTATATCCATTTAAAATATATTCACCACCAAAAAGAAATAATTGTTTAATATAAATAATTTCTGAATGAAGAAATATTATGATAAAGAACCCTACCACGAGACCTGGTTATCTTTGCATGTTCACTTAACATCCTCTTCCCTATAGATATTTTCCATTGGGTAAAAAATAATATTACATTATCTTGGTATTTTGGAATTAAAAATGATTCTATGAAAAAGTATGTGGTTTTAAAAGATACTATGGTAGAGTATTAGTAGAGATAATTCTTTGGAATGGGCAGATAAATTTAGTGGAAGTGGGCATCTTTTATATAAGAATAAAATGGAACTTTTGTAATTACCCATAATTTTTTCAATGATGGAATTGCACTATACATGGCTAGAAGGCACCAAAATGAAAAATAATTGAGTGGGGTTTGAGTTATGTTTAATAATACCTCCACCATTAATTTTTATTCCTTTTTTAAACATGTTTTTATTATGATACCATTAGGTTTTTAACTTTTAACTTTTTAGGTATTACCTTGGTAAATAGTTTTCACTGAAAAAATTTATATTTTAGTAAATTTATATAGTAAACAATCATAATAAATATGGATGTTTTATAACCTAAATATATTCTTTATATAATATAATTCAATTTCTAAATAATAAAAAATTAAATTTTAAATTAAAACATTTAATACATAGAAAAACAATTTTATAGAACAAATTTGTTCATACAATTAATTATTCCTAATATTAGATAAAATTAATTATAAATTAAGTTAGAGATAAAGTATTTCATATATTTTTAAAAGTAATAGAATATTTTTCATATAAGATATATCAATTTAATTTACTAGATTAAAATTACTTATTATTAATAAAACAATTCCTTGAAAATAGAACTTTCACCATTATCAAAGACATTAAATTTCATATTATTAATTATACATTAATGATTCAAAATTCAATTTACATTATTAAATAATTTTATCATTTTTATCAATAGTATGAAAACTATTTATTATATTTAATTTATAAGATTTATGAAAACAAAATTTTAAAATAATGGAATACAAATAATTTTTTAGAGTAAAATATTACATATATTTTCAAAATGTTAAAGATGAGTTTTATAAAATGAAAAATGTTTTTTAAACTCATATTTTCACCCCATATGTGAATTTATTATCATGAAAAATATTTCATACATTTTTAAGTTATACTTACCTCTTCATATAGTCATAAACACTATAGTTTTAGTAAAAATTGAATTTTTCATTACTCATCTAAAATACAATTATTTAAGAAAAAATCTCAAAAATTATCCCTAAGCTACATTTTACATGAATAATACAAAAATAAATGTAATTTTATTAGATTAACTTTATATGAGTAAAAAATTATTTTTTAATATAATTGGGAAAAACTCAATTAATTTTTTTTATATAAAAAATGTATTAGAAATCATGAAATGAATTTATTATTATTATTATACCATATGTTAGTTTACATTTATAATGGTATGGATAAAATTATAAAGATCATATAATTTTAATTAATTAATGATAAAATAAATACTTTTTATGACCTAAACTGAAACACATATATACTTAGAATAGAAATATTTATATATACTTTTTGGGTTGTTACATTCTTCACGCTAAATAATATTCACTCTTTGAATTTCATTTCATACGCTAAGGTTATGAAAATATTGATAGTTACATTTAATTTTCATTCAAGGTCCCCATTTTTATTCTTCAAACTTATGGTTGCACCGAAGTACTTTGATATGGTGAGTTACCTTGTTGCATAGAATGTTGTCTACATGGTCTAAGATCATCAACGACTACTCCACCTAAGAGAGATTATTTTAATCCTTACCACCCTATAGATAATGTGTGTGTGAGGGATCTGTTATATAAATTATTAATTGGGATACATAGACCACATCATTTAATTTATAAAAGTTTGGGGAGAGAACTAATCAATATTCAATATCTATAATGCGATGAGGAATCTTAAATATATCATGGAATTAAATTACAATTTACCACAAACCCCATGAATAATTTCCGTAGTAACATTGAAAAAAAAACATATTAGTAACAAAAAACTCCAGGTCTTTTTTATGGACATAAATATAACTTTTTTCTTATCTTTTCATGATTATGATATATTGTTCAATTTCGTTGATCTTCACCACTATTTTTTCAACCAATTTTGATCTAAAAAATCT
Organism: Viscum album; assembly: GCA_963277665.1. NCBI lineage: Eukaryota > Viridiplantae > Streptophyta > Magnoliopsida > Santalales > Viscaceae > Viscum > Viscum album. Next base: position 375,929,899 of record OY728147.1, read on the forward strand.
TACATTCAATCAAATTATCAAATTATCTTGGATTTATACATTTCCTCCAAAATATAGATTCATATGGGGAAATTTGAAATCTAGAGTGATAACTATTATTGAAAATGAACTCAACCAAAGGAATATGTTTTTCTTAGTGTTTGTTAAAATCTAAAAGGCAATCATTTAACATATTCTCAAGTGTCCAGATAGTTCATTTATATTTTCCATCATTCATGGGGTGATAGTTTATACTAAATTTCAAATATTTATTCAGATCATGTGGTAGAATATTCCAAAACATTGAGGTCATCCTTAGATAATGATCAAATACAATCTATAGAGGTGTTCTATTTATCCTTACAACATTAATAATGTATATCATTATAAAGTGATTCGGTGAGAAGTCTTTTCGAAAAGAAATAAATTAGAAAGTATTTATAAGATGTTCCAACACAACCCATATAACATTATTCCACTGTGATGTCTTTGGAAGAACCATGATAAAACCTAATGTGATATTCTCACATTTCATTTTAGATATGGTTAATGATTGAATCATCCCTTTAAAATTCTGCATCTCGAACATTACCTACTAACACACTATGCACTATTGATGTATTCTTTTAAATATCCTTCTTTATATTATCCCACAAATAGTCTACCATCCTAACATATCACATTGTTGGAATTGTAACCAAACTGATTTTCCACGTCACAATAGGCACAAATCCCTAAATACGTGAAGCTACTAAATAAAAATGAGGTTCTAAGGAGTCATTATGGGGTGGGTATACACCTAGTATATAAATATGTAGTAATAGTTAAAATAACCAAGTATCATACATAAATAATAAACATAAAAGTATGTAGGATAAATAAGACATCTCATTTAGTAATAATGTTCAATATAGAAGTTATACAATCATACAATTACAATCTCACATCTGGCCAATCATATATATAAATAAATATAAAATAAATTAAAAGTATAGAAGGCTTTACAACTACAATGATCCTCTCCTCAATTATAGACTATAATATTTCTTGAGCTACTTAGCTTTGAAATGAAAAACATACCAAGACCTTGCCCAACATGCTCCTGTGACAAGTGAGAGGTTCACCTGATTACCCAAGTCCAATGGCTATCTGAGTAGTGTGTGACTACATAACTTAGTAGGTAACCACCAATGTGATCCCATAAATAACTAGTAAAATTATTGACATGTTCATGTTTCATGCTAATAAAAAATAAAAAAAATACTAAAAAATAATATTTGACCAGTTCCATAATGTTTCTAACCATGTCGTGTGGACCATTCCAACCCTTGTACCACATCAAATACTACCTTGGATCCTTAGGTATATGACCCTAATTGAATATACCATCGTCAAAATATGTTGGGGGTGATTCTTATCACATCCTAATGACCATGCCAACCCATTAACATGTGGTCTTCAAATCCATGGTATCGCCGACTGCATCCGCAAAACTCCAACGACCTACCCCAATACATCCAAAACATTTCATCCCCAAATCCATGGGATATATAACACTGAGTTAAAAGTCCATGAAATCCCTAAAATAATAATTCCTATAATCCATGTAATCCCAACCATATATCTAGATCCAAATACAAGGTAGCACAATCATATCATCAATACCCCAGGGACCCATCCTATAGTAGTCCAAAAATCCTAGCTCTTAATCAATGGTACCTCTAACACAAATCTCTAAATCAACATAATCTAAAATGTATATCCATATCCAGATCCATGGTATCCTAACTACATATCATGAGGGTCAAAATCTAGATCCTTGTATATACCACTGGACATCCCCAAAGTCACCATCATATATAACTAGGCCCATAGGGTGGGTCCCATGAATCATGTTTTTTCATCTATCAATATATCAAGAATAAATTAGTCAAGAAATAAATATAAGATAGGGTTTGTCTGAATTCCTAATACTATAACCACATTCCACATCCCCTTGGGCTCATATCATTTGTTTGAGTTCTAAGGTGACACCCACTAATAACTCTACCAAATACCAAGTCCACCATCCCCGTAGGGACACATGTTATAAAGGGACCTTCTTGGGACCCTAGGTCTCATTGGGGCCTCCTTGGCCATCTAGGAAATTCACATTAAGGGGTTCTCCATAATCCAATTCCCTTTTTCTCGAATCCTAGATTGGACAAAACAACTGACAAATCCTATATTCTCAACATGGTCTAATATTCCATGTGATAATGGTCTGTTAGGGGGTGAAACACTCTCCCCATTATAATCTAAATCATACTAATAAATCTATGGTATATCTCATGGACAACCACTTCTCCATTCATCACAGGTCATCACCCATCTCTACAAATTGTTTACTAAGTCACTTATCCCTAAGGCCACTACATCATATTCATTCTAGTTTAATTAAATAAAACCCTAAATATGTTCAATTATCCTAGGGAACATGATTACATTTATATTAATAAGAATTTGTGGCTGATACATCTTACCAAATCATGAGGGTCCATCGAGTCCTCCAACACCGTGTTCATTCCAAACCCATGCTATAATTATTATTAAAAAACATAAACAATTTAGTGAGGACCGCCACCTAAAGTCAATGGGATTGAAAACCACATGATTATAAGTAAATGAATAATACCAAATGGTAGATGAATAAGGAACACCTACCTTAACAGTAAGAGTAACACCTTTTAAGAATCCAAAAAACTCTTGTCTAGGCTCACTAATCCTATATAACCATTTCTATAAACTCTCAATTCCCTTTATCATAGAGAAACCACAAAAATAAAAAAATTACATTCAAATTATAATTCATTAATTGATTGAAAAAAACTCTAAAAATTTATATTATTAAATAAATAGGCATGAATTCCTATAAGCTCACTAGTTAGCCTCATTACACCAAAACAATGATCAAATACTCCCAAAAAACCCATGATGTAGTCCCAACATGATTTAGGAAACAATAACTAACTAGTGATTCCAAAAGACAACAAAACATAATATATCATTTGGTAAATAAATTATTAAAATCTAATTGATGATGTACACATTTTGATAGACAAGTAGCTATAGGAAGACACCATCTCAAGACATCCTCTACACAACAAGAGAAATAACCCCAATAGAAAATGCATTTTCAATTAGATATTGAAAATACATTAAATAAAAAACCAAATAAAAATAAAAGGTGATGGATTACCAATATCAAATTTTGGTTTGATAATGGAAAACATCATCATGAGTTTTATATTATGTAAGGAACATGAAATAATCACGAAGAATAGATGATTCTGCAATGATTTAGTGGGATTAGCACTGAATCCATATACGGGGAATGAAAACATTAAAAAGATATGTAGAGGTTATCAATATAGAATGATGGATTCTAAGAAATATATATGATATGTGTTTAAACCTACTAAAAATACCTCTATTTAGGGTCCATGAAGGGTATTCGATAGAGGGTGATACCCCTACTGAATGATCCATAGGAAGAGAAGTGATAAAGGATACCCCCCTAAAAATAATAAAGAATGATATATTTTACCATTTTATTAAAAAACATGTCTATCGATTGGTTGCACTAGTTATTTTCAGTATCCATTAACATCCTTAGGCTAGTCCTTATTCTCACCCAAGCCTCCCCCAAAACCATCTAACTTCTTTTGTAATCCAATAAAATGTTTTAATATTATGGACTTCCATCCCAAAACTCAGTTCAAAATATGACCCATCCAATAATTTGAAATCTATATTAAACCTTGAACTGTATGACCAGTATATACTTATTGGTAATAGAGATTCCCCATCTCAACAGCTATTATCCATGAGATGTCATGGTGGACACCCCACTATATTTCTCGACCAAAATGTGCTTTAAATTCCAGGTCAAACAACAACATTCTACCTCTGAATTCATAACAAACTAATAAATTTCCACTTTGATAATATGGTTCCTAAACTTCCAAAGACCAATAAATCACTTGAATTTGTAATTGAAACTCTTGGACAACACATACCAGAGCTTGTTCATCCCAAAAATTCTATATGTCATCAACAGAAAAATCACCTAGCTCCTGGTGCTCCAACTATAGAATTTATCTTTTAATGATCAATTCTAATGTTATGAATCATAATCAATCAAAAGTTCTAACCAAAGAACTGCATACATTTTCTTATGTAATTCATGAATCAATTTTCTAACTTTATATACATGATGTACATGAGATCACAATATAAATACTAGAACCCATTATAATTTCAAAAAGGCTAAATCAGATCGAACGTGCCTCAACTATCCATGTAAAATAAGACCACACTATATCTACTTTATAAATCCTTGAATATTTCCCAAAACATACCCATCACATCCAAAATGATCCAACCAATGCTTTTTTGTAGCTCACCACATCCAATCATATGAAAAGAAAATGGTCAGGACACCTCCAGAAAACCTATCTCAAAAAATCATGGCTACACCAAGTGAGTTGTTCTAAAAAAACACAATCATGATGCCTCAACTCCTTAAGGTAACATAAGATCATTTCAATAAATTCATGAAAGTCTCAACCTGATTTCTACTGGGATTCTATATGTTTATCATCACTAATCCAAATCTTTTTTCATGATCTTCCATACCACGAGGACCAACATACCTAAATATGATCAAGATTAGATAATATCATTTCAACAAGATACATGGATTTATACTTGAATGTATTCTAATATATCACATTATTTTTCCTCTTATATTATTTAGTTTATATTAAAAACTCAAATTCTTATGATTACCTAGAATTTAGAAACATAAAGAAACCATTTAACCAATGATATCATTCACCTATTCCCCTTCGACATTGGTGTTATACTACCTACAACCGAAATCCCACTCCCAACACAATGAGTGACCTTATCTTTGCATTTATTGGTCAAATTAACAGTCACTATATCCCATTCCATATCCATCATTAAATGTATGGACTGGGCATGGATGAAACTTCTTAGAACTGAGAACCACTAAGAAACACAACCCCTATAGCATTTCTAGCTCACAAAATTCCAACCATAACAAAACAAAAAAACGTTCCCTCTCCAAACACCAATTACACTTCTCTTGATCAATGATCAAGTAGTACATTAAACTTTAATTCTTTTGATTGGGTCCAACATACATAATTCATAGTATAATACCCAACCCAATAAAGGTTCTATATATCTCTAAAGGGAAAGATTCATTTCCACCATAAACTCTAAGAGACTAGGCCCTTATGAAAATCCTAAAAAACTCTTTAGCCCATGACCATCACTGATTTAAAATTCAAAAATTTCAAAAAAATGAATAATATACATCACCTCAACATTTTCGAGACATAATATGTGTATAATCCCATACTACATGATCATAAAATGGAACACTTTATCCAATGAGTTTCACTACATTGAAATTAATCCCACACACCAAAATCAATCATTGAATATATTATATGTACATTTAGTCTTATACACTTACATAGATACTAAGTGAAGCCATACTAAAACCAAAATAGTTTATCCACTCATAGACGATTATCTTAAGAACATAAAAAGGTACATAGGTCCACACGTCACCCTGGTCATACCCTATCATATATATATTTATAAGTAACTGAAAATCTGAGTTTTCATTATAAAAAAACCCATTGGTGTTATCTTGATTATGTCATATACCCGGTAACACCAATCATGTCCTCAATGATTCTACATGTGCTTCCGTTATTAAGGAAAAATCCAACCTATGATAGCTTCTCTAATGAGTAACCCTTAAACATATTGATCATAGACTAAATAAGTTTTCTGTCACATATCAAAAGTCAATAGGTTCTCCCTCATGGAACCGAAAAATAGGTCTCGCGATTAGTTATCACTCATGAGATAGTACATGTAACACCCATATCAAAACTCACAACAAAAATGATGTCATACCACCAACCATAGGCTCTCACATATGATAGAAATAACCATCCAAAACACCACCCACTTCTAGGGTATTGATTCCCATAAGAATAATCATATTGTATTCCCTTCATGAATTAAAATACTACCTATTAACTTGTATACATAAAATTACATCATCCTATACTAACCATTCCAAACAACTATAGATAGAAATTTTTTGTTTTTTAGAATTCCATTCTATGCTATATAAGTAAACACTATATAAGTGGTTCATGACACATTAACAAAATAATCAAAATAATAAAAAACCACAACTGGTCCAATTGAATGGAATCTTGTGGCTATATCAACCCCAGGGACACAACACCACTTGTGCACATGGAATGCATCATCACATTCATCCTAGAGATTATAGTTCTAGATTCACAAGGCCTTACATTATAAAACAATATCAATACTATCCAACTGAAATTATTAGAATTCCACCCATTAATTACAAGGGAGGAATCTATAAGAGAACCTATTGACTCTTTAAATAATTTAACCTCAATTGACAATGAAATCTCACACTGGTGGGATTATATGTGACATGAATCCTATATGCCAAATATAAGACATGATTTTACCTTTTCCTATACATCCCAATATTCAAATCTGATCACTGGTATCATGGAAATATGATAAGATCCAAAATCTAATTACTCATAAATCATAAACCCCAAACCTCATATTAACAAATCTAGGAAAAATTTACAAATAACTATAGTAGTATTGAATAATAACATCAATATAATCATAAGTAACCTAGAGTTACATTGGAGAAGGTGTTCTAAAATAATGATTCCTAGATCCATCACAATATTTGACACATTTCTATGTATATAGTTTACCAAATGATGAAAAAACCCAACAAAGATAAAATTATACACTTTAATACCACTTTTCACCATCCTGACCCAAGTCACTCTATGAATAGTAATCATAATGATTCTCTTTATGACATTCGATGTCTGAGGAGGCACACATGATGACACTTGTTAAATAAGTATAATTACTATTCATATAGTGATGAACGATGGGATAGTACAAATAATTTACTTTAATATCTCTATACATATTTGTTACCTTATGTGTATGTTGAATATTGATTTGTGATCATTAGTTTGCATCTCCTTGTTTTACTTCGACTTTATTGGCATGAATATCCATTTTCTAAATCTAATAACTCATTCACTATCATTGTTGAATTCTGAGGATTTTCCATTTATCACAATATCCACATTATTCTATATTTCAACATTCTTCCTTTTATATTTTTTATTTTCATTATAAAGGATGGTTCAATAATCTTTTGAGAAAGGTAATATGATGTTTCTTCTATTAGGACTCCCATGTCCATCCTTTACTTGTATAAGATTATTGAATCCCTATCAATACTCATCAAAACTATGTTCATGGGATAATTTTTTACTCAAATCAATTTCCACTTTATTTACTATAATTACATGAGTTTTTCTACCTTAAGTAAAAAATATCTTCAGTAGATTGTTGTACACACAATAAAAAACTAAAATGTAAACACCAAAATATTTAGGTGAAATATAAATATTAAATATGACCATTAAAAATTAGGACATTGAATTAGTATGGACGAATGTGAATAAATAAAATATGGAATATTTTTATACAATAAATAGTGGATTGTTTTAATACTAATAAAATAAAATTAGTATATCTAAAACTACTAAGAAATTATTTTTTTCTTGAAAGTATATTTTTCCATGATTGGTGTTTTACTTCCAGAAACTAAGTAAAATAAGATTTAAAATAATAATAAAATAGATTTATATATTGAATGATATATTTCCAATATTTTAATTATTAAATAAAATGAAATTATAATAAATAATAATTAATATTTTAAAAAACAATTTTCCAAAAAGTAATGTTTTCTCCTATATTTTGGAAATTTATTTAAATATTGAATTTTAAAATTTTAAAAAATTTAAATTTTATAAATTAACACAATATCTGGATTAATTATAATAATACAATCTTAAAATGATTTTTTATTTTTCTGAAATAGTGGTTTTTAGGTGAAGGGTGGAAATACCTTTTTTACAAATAACATGAATTTTATGACACTATTATTATATAAATATGAATTATAAATCAATGAAACAAATTTCTAAGACCAAATATATAATTTACAGGTAAATTTAAATTTTAAAAATATTTTTTTAAATTTATAGACCCATATTCACCAATTTATAATTTATGTTATATTCTTTTACAAAATTATTACATTATACATTGTGTAATTTAAAATTAATCATTATTGAATTAAAAATTAAATAAAAAATGAATTAAAAATTAGGAATCGTTATATTAAATTTTTATAATAAGGAGCATTTTATATTTGGTTAAAAAGGATAAATTAACTTTTTAAAAACTAGTTACCATGTGGAAAACCAAAAATGTAAAAAAATTAACATAAGAGGTATATGGTTATAAATGTTTACAATAAGTTTTTAATTGACTTGTGGAAGTGTGTCTTGACTTTATCTCTTATCAAATCAATTATTTCTCAAATTTGGATCCATTTACCTTTATAGTGACTTCCCATTATTGATAATTTTTGGTTTTTACGAAAAATGTAATTAATTTTCACTTATAAAGGGTAATGGCTCACCTCACATTATTTCACAACAATGTTTTTTACATTTAGCCCAAACTCCCCAAAATCCTCTCCTCCAAACACCAAGAAACCTAAAAAAGTTTTTTTATTATCAGAATAACACACCTTAAAGGTTTAATCTCCTTGAAAATAGAGATATCCAAAGAAGCACTTGTTGAAAAATAATTATACACATTGGGATTTCATCATAGAGTTTAAATAAACATATGAAAAATTATTTTGACATCAATTTACTAAAAATCATGGATAAAATATACTTTAATCATTTTTTTTTCTAAAATAAATTTCAAATGTGTACTTTTACAATCGTTTTCTTAAACCATTGTTTAATGCATTATTTATGGTCGGTTTTTAGAAAATATGACATTAAAAGAAAAATATTAACTGCTTTAAACATTGGTTTTCTTCAAAACCTATGTTAAAAGTATATTTTTACTTATTTTTCTTCTCTTTTTTAGAAATATATAATGTTATAATTCTAGTTATTTATTTTTAAAATGAACACTTATTGATATTTCAATTTTTAAATCATGTTCTTGTGAGTTTTGTCTCTATGCTTACTAATTAATTGTGTTATTTTTAAATTTTTATCTTTCATATAAATCCAAAATCATTTCCAATATTAATATTTTTGATTAAAATATTTATTTCTATCAAATTTTAATTTCTTAATCTACTATAATTTTATCTCATTATCGATTGTATGTAGTAATCATTCAATATTCTATTTATTTTGTTTTTTTCATTGTATACATTCCTTTTGAAATTTTAAAATTTTATTGAATATGATGCTTTCAATTATCATTATGATTATAAATGATATATTAAATACTAGTCCCAATTTTAATAATATGTCTTTCATCATAAATCAAAAGAATATTCTGAAATAATATCTATTATTGATGGAAATGAGTGCAGATATAGAGAAGAAGGAACAATAATAACTCTAGTTTTTTCATTTTATCGCTACAATGTTTTTATTGAAATTTTATGATCTGATAAATGTTATGTTATGTGTACTAATGATTTATCATTAATTTTATTAAAACAATTCATATAATTTATCTATATAAACACCGTGAGAAGTCTATTTTCACATCGGTTATCTATATAACTGATATGAAATGTCACAATCTACGTAGATTATATATTACTGATGTGGAAATTATTTTTACATGTTGATTTTCTTTTTTCTAGGTATTTTTAAAATTAATTTTATATAAACTAAGTTAAAGTATATTTTCAACATCATCATATATTGTGATGGTTAAATCCCAACATTATAATAGGGAAAAAACCATTGTAAAAATGTATTATTCTATTAGTGAAGTGAGATATACATTACTGACCTCTAATTCTAATTTCAATTAGTTTATGATATTTTATTATTCATAAAATTTAATTTCAACATTTTTAAATTTTAAAATCAATATCATTATTATACAATAATTTTATTATAATGACGATACAAGCATTATCCATCTTCTGCTTTTCTTTTAAGAAAAATGAAAATGTGAACCATGCATTATACAGACTACTGCCTCAACTAATAAACATGTTATTCACCCTAACGTCCAAAAATAGAAGGTTAAGTTTATATTTTATGTGTATATATTTAATATATAAGTATTATATAAACAATTAATAAGGTTATTTTTTAATAACATAAAAAATAAATGATTTTTATACATTTATCTATCTATATTGGAAAACAAACCAAAACTAGTTTATCAACATTTTTTCATCATGAAACAAGAATAAAACATCCATGTAATAGAATTATAAAATCATAATACTTTAGAAAACATAAATTTATGTACATTAAATATTTATCAAATGATTATCTTTGAGATAAAATGGTATATTGGCATCGCTTTTACAAAAACTGGATCAAAATAGTTAATATTATTATCTCCTGATGCTAAAAAGAGATCAAAACAGTAAAATCAATGAGGATAATTATTATTAATGATGATACTAAATGGATTTTTATTACAATATGTTTATTAAATAGTGAATTAATATGTTTATCTCTTTTATAGACGTATTTAAATCACATTTGTAGAAATTAATGGTATAGTTATTGGGTTTGGTAACTCAAACAAAATTCTTAGATTTGTAAAATTTCTTATTGAAATTGTTTCTTCCAAGAATTTTTATTTTGAATTATTATATCTATTTTTAATGCGTAAAATGAGTTTTTGAACCAAATACCTTTTCATGAAAAGTTTTCATTTCATTTTTCATAAAACACTGGAGAATTTTTGAAAAATGTATTATCACTATAATGTTCTCAATTAAGAATAAAAAATATTTTTAAAAATATAATTTCATGATTTTGATTTAATTATTATCAAATGATCTTTCTCTAATGGATTTATGTTTCATGTTTCTCCATATGTTTTATTTTATTATGTTATTCTTTTTAGTGGTAAATTATTGGATATCAAAAAATTTAATTAATGATGTTATTTTATACCATTTTGATGTTTCAAGAAACCCATTTTAATATTCATCTATTCTTTTAGAAATGTTAATGATTTAAATTTGTATGTCTTTTGAATCCAAGTTTTATTTCCATCAGTTATTTATGATAAGTGGTAGACTTATGTTTATATTTTTTATAAAGCCAATTTTATTTGCATGGTTATATATTATTTGATAAATGAGTGATTTCATATGAATCATATATGTATGGATTATTGGAGGGTGGGGTCATATATCACCCTATAATGTATTTTAAAAAAGTTTAAATCTCATGAAATAATTTTTTTATGAGTATGTTTTAGATTCTCATAAAGGCGGGCATTGATAGTGTGAATCTGAAAATTAATGTTCCCAATGATAACATGTGTACCATATTTGAAATATGTTCTTCATTATTTCATTATACTCTCATGATATGGAATATGAATTTAATGTCTCTGTATACTAATTTTGTGCCAATGTTAAAGGTTGGTTATTCATTATGATATTATTCTCTCATAATTCATGTATTACGATGAATGATTCTAAAATATTATATGTTTTATGTTTCAATATTGATTTGATGTGGATTTATATTTTTATTTCATGTACTCTGAAGGACACTCATGTTTTATAGTTATCACTGATGGTGATATTATATTTATTTTCTTCTCATGTTTTTAATTATTCTTTTGAACTTATCATTGATGAAATACTTATTCACACCTTACAAATAATTTGATATCACTAATTTCTTACGTTTTCTTTTCCAAATGTTATGAGGATGAGTCTTACTAATGATATGTCTAGAAAATGGTCTAGTATTGTGAATTTATGGAGAAGTGATCTCAAATATTGAAAAATAAGATGATTATGTAACTAGCATCCAAAGACACAGATAAAATTAGTCCATGACATATTATTATTATTCAAATTTATTTCATATTCCATGTGAGAGACTCAAATCAAATGAATTTTTATCTTGGGTGTATATAGTTGTTATTAGAGTAAATGTTCAGTATCATTTAAGGTTTAGAGAAACTATTTTCAAATTTAAGGTTAGATACCTTTACTTGAAACTCCTATAGATGATTAGAATTATAGGAATATACACTAAAATATTTTCAAAGGAATAATAAGATTGTTTTCATAGAAAATACTTCCCAATGTAGAAACTAAAATTTTGATGTAGGCTTTGGAATAGTTGTACCTTCAGATAAAAACCTATAAGTGCATGTGTTGGGTATTAACTAAGTTGTGACCCAGTGAATAAAAAATATTATTAACTATAAATGTGGATACACATTACTAATGGATATGATTTTTTATCTCATACTCATTACCAAACATTTTTAATGATTGTTATTCAAGTTGTTTAGAGGTATTATGTTGAGACGTATGAGAAAACACAACTTAATGTTAAATCAATAATGATATAGATTGATCTAAAAAAATTTAGAATAACATGATATTGTCAATGAATAACACATTTTAAGGTTAAATTTATTTTATGTAATTTTTATTTTAGTATGTTAATTTTTAATCACTCATGATAACACCTTTTTTATTTTAGTAATGGATAGAACTAGAAGTAACATGGTTAAAAATGGGTGTAAGGGACAATGAGATGCTTTCACAAATGAACAACCAAATTTAATGAGATATAAAGTGAAAGACCTAATAAAAATTACCACTAAAATACATCACTCTATTATTAGTAACATAAATTGAATTAATACATAGATTTTACTAATAATATAGAATATTTTTACTGGGTATTTTTTTATTAAACATGGACCCTCTTTCAATGTCTTTTCAAATCCAATTACCACCTAGTGGTAGATAAATGCGATGGAAAATAAATTTTCTATTATACGATGCTCAAAACAAGATTAGGTAGTTTTGGAAATTTACAAATTAAAAGTAAATTTTGACCACCTGTAGAGTCTTTTATACAATACAATTAAGATTCAAAAAGTAAAATCAATAGAATAGAAAAAATTTAAGAAATTTTTTTTACTAAGTATTTTATCGAACTCTTAAAAAGAATATTGAGAGGAAATTCGTGGTGTTTATAAAAATGGAGTGTGAATACATTGGGATATATAAATAAAACTTCACGAGTCTTGTAAGACAGTCCTTTGGGTTTATATCTACTATAGAAAATAAAATCAATCATTTTATTAGTGTATTAAAACATAGTTTTTAAATGTATTTGTGAATATGGGCATTTGGAATCTATGAAGATATTTTTTTAATATTTTATAAAGGTATAGATGGAATATTTGTTTTATTACTAACCTAGGGAGGAAAAATTTATAGTCTAATAATAAGGTATCTTTGATGGTATGTCACATGGTGGAGGAAATTTCAACCCCCTACATGCCAAAAAATGGGAGGAAGTACCTGAGTAATTATATTAGGTATTAATGATGCTTTGTATGTGTGGAAATGTTTTCCATAAAGCATGAAACATTTTAATTAATAAAAAGAGTCCAATTAACACATCATATGAGGATATGGTCTCAACTAAAAATCTACCTATACTATAATGCATCAAGTGAAAAGAGTTTTTACACACTGATAATCAATGCACTAAACATTATGATAATGAAGAAAATAATACCCAACAACTTCTCAAATACATTGGACAAGGAAGGTAATTCGTGATCAATATCACTAAGATAGATCATAATAAACAAGTGATATGAGGTACACATACTATTTATTCTAGATCAGATAGTACCTTATTTGATTCTAGTTCATCACATTCTTTTATAACATAGAAGTTTACTAAGAATGTAGAATCACCACATCTTGTGATGGATATCAAAAAATCTTTAAAAACACATGGTATCCCAATAATTTAATTTATTATAGATAAATACTCTCTGATTGGGATTTGTGGTAGGATACTTACTATTTCGCTAATTCTCTACCCTTGTCTTAATTTGATGTGCATTTAGGCATGGGTTGGGTATGCATCAATATATCGCATATATATTTTATAGAGAATGATATATAATTTTAGGTTCCAAGCCATCATATTATAAATTATCAACATAAATATAATATCCCCTTGGAATAAAATTATATATTATGTCTTTTGATACACAAAAATGAGGGACACTTGAGTCAGATGATTGAGGAGGAAGCCAACATTAATGGAAAATCAATTGTATGAGAATATACTAAGGAATTTTTGAATGAAATACCTAGTATTCCCCCGATATCTTGAGTTTGAGTTCTTGATTTAACACATACATGGAACTATTCTAATCTCAAGTAGTCTATATAGAGTGTCTCTCATTGAAATATTATAATTGAAGTAGTAGTTTAAGTCAAATGTTTACAAGAGTTTTAATATCCCTAGTACCTCATCAAGATGATAATACATCCTTTTATTAAGAAGAAATATGGATAATTCAATCTTTACATTAAATATCATGTTTATACATATAAATATTAAGAATATGTATCATTTTCCACATATCGATGACTTATTTGATCAACTAAGATGATCACAATACATTATGGAGATTGAACATTGTCATTGATATCGTTAGTTAAGGGTTAAAATGGAGGATATTTCAAATAAATCATTTGGAATGAGTTATGGATATTTTTATTTTATTAGGTCTCCATTTATATTGACTAATAACCCATGGGATCTTCATGGATCTAATCAATAGAGCCTTTAGGGACTACATTGATTATTTTTTGTATGTAATTATAAAGATTATTATTATATTATCTTTGATTAATGAAGAGCCTGAATATCATTAAAAAATTATTTCGATTACATTAATAAAGGAAATATTACATGCCCAATTTATAAATTGTTAATTATGGTTACAAAATGTGTTATTCTTTGTATCTGTAATCACCAATAAGGTAATATCATAATATCCTTCAAAAAAAGTTGTGAAAAATTATTTTGACAAACAATTATAGTCGAGATCTGTATTTTCTATTGGTTAGTAAGGTATTACTAATACTTTAGGAGAAATTTTTCATGGTTATAAAATTTGTTATCCATGTTAAAAGGGATTGGAGAAAAGTTCCGTTGGACAAATGAATGTGAATAATGTTACAAATACTTGAATAAAAGGTTGGTCACTTCTCCTATACTTACATTACCTTGAATTGGCGATGGGTGTGTAATATAAAGTGATGCCTTAATGAAGGGATCGAAATTCATCCTTAGGAAAAATTAAAATGTAATTTCTTTTTCCTCATGAAAATAAAAATCTCATGACGAAAATTACCTGTAATATGACACATAGCTATGAATAATGATATTTTTATTAATGATTTGGGGAAATTATCTTTATAGATAAAATTTTGATCTATATATATACATATATTTATCGAAATATATTTAAATAGATATTCAAATATAAGTAACTGAATATTCACTAAAGTATATGGTTTGAGTTAGTAAAATATTATGATTGATCAATACATACTATTATAGAGAGAAAATAAGATGGTTGGTGCTCTTAGTAGGAAATTCCATGCTCCTTTATCGATTATTTCGATTTAAAAAGACCCAATACTCAATGATTTTCATAAAATGAGTCTTAAATTCATACCAGGGGAATATAATTGTTACAATTCCCAAAACAATTCCCAACATTCTATTCCTTATTGATCAAAGAAGACAACAATTATAATGGAGAGATATTAAAAGTGGTTGTAAAATTACTAGAGTTAAAAATAAATAAATGTATATTTATAATGTTTGGACCCTAGATATGTGTCCTGTTAAAACCATAATTAAAGAGTAAAACATTCGGTGAAACCCATAACTCGTCCTTATCTATTAATATTGGATATAAGAAGATATATAGAGATTTGAAGTGAAACTCTTTATGGGATAATATGAAGAGATATATTGAATAATACATATCTTGAGGTTTAGTAAGAAAACATGTTAAGGATGAATGAAAAAAGTCAATGGGTATGTTACATCCATTACACACACTTATATGGAAATGGTAAAAATCATCATAGATTTTTTCGTAGGACTCTCAGTAGTTTCTAAAAGAAAAAAAAATGATATTTTGGTTGCAGTCGATCACTTTACAATATTAAAAAATTTTATTTCCATCAAAGAGGATTCTCCCTAAACCATATTTCCATGAAATACATTAGAGAAGTGGTAGAGATTATTGGAGTATAACTACCTATTATATCTTATCGAGATCCGTGGTTTACCTCAAGGTTCTACATAAGTGTTTAGAATTCATTGGTGTCATATATGAGTTTCATCACTACTTACCATCCTTAGATAGATGGTTAGTTATATAGGAAAACTCAAAATCTAGAAGATATGTTTGGATCTATTCAATGGATTTCCAAAGATGTTGGGATCAATAACTTCCCCTAGTAGAGTTCTCATATAACAATAGTTTCCATTATATAATTTAGTTGTCACTATATAAAGTTGTATAAGGGAATAGATATAGGGATCTAACATGCTAGGATGGAATTAAGGAGAGAATTTTGATAGGTCCTAACATTTTCCAAGAAATGATTAAAAAGGTTCAAACCATTTTGGGCTAAAAGCACAAATTTGAAAAAAAAAGTTATGAAGATTATATTCAATGATATTTATAGTTTGATGTTTGGGATAAGGATCTTCTTTGAATATATCATCAGAATGATGTCATGAAATTTTCAAGGATATGGAAGTTCTTCCCTAGGTATATTGGCCTATTCAATAATCTTAATCATGTTAGGGTTATAGGTTATCACTTATCAATCCTTCCCGACCTCTCACATGTACATGATGTTTTCCATGTATAATGTTTTAGAGATTTCATAAAAAAACCTTCACATTTAATAAACATATAATCATTGAAATTGTAATATGATATATCATATGAGGAATAAACTGTGGAAATTATAGATTATAGAGATATGCTTCTAATGAACAGGAACACACACTTTGTTTATTTTCATCGAAGAAATAACAGTTTTGAAGAATCTATGTGGGAACCTTAAGTTGTATTAATGAAAAAGTAAACATATTTTATTTCTTACATGGAATAAAATTTTAAGTATAAAATTAATTTTAATGGGGGTAGAATTTAATGATCCATGTTTTTCCTCCTTAAATAAAAACTATGTTTAATAGCCTTCTATACATGCGACACCAACAAAAAATGGAAACTGTGAAATATTTAGGTATAATAGAAACATATAATATTACTATTAAAAAGGTTTTTGAATTAGAGGTAAAGAATAAAAATAACTATAATATTAAATAAATAAATAAATATATATAATGAATCAAATGACTAATTTTAATACTAACTAAACACAATTAATAAAGCCAAAGAAACTAAGAAAATCAATTTATGTTTAAAAATATATTTTTCTAAAATTCGTGTTTATTTCAGAAATGGTGCATATTATGAATGAATAATATTTAAATATATTTATAATATTAATAATTTATTATCAAAAAATTATATATTAAAGGATAAGACAAAAGAATAACTAATTATTAACATTTTGAAAATCTGTTTTAGAATATGATTTGTTTTTAGCTATATTATAGGATAATAATAAGATATTGAATTCAAAAATTTATGAAAATTAATTTTGCAAATTTATATCAATTTTTGAATAATCATAATAATATAATCTCAATAGAACTTTTTATGATTTTTATGAAACAATTGATTTTTGTTGAATAATGTAAAATTCTATTTTTACAAGTAACATAATTTTAATGACTTTATGAGTATATATATGTAAGAATTGTAAATTTATGAAACAATTTTATTAGATGTTTTTAATTTTATAAATGAATTCATAATTTTAATTATACATTTAATAATTTATAGATCTATATTTAACATTTTATAAATTATGTTTTATTTTTTTAAAGGTTTATTATACATTATATATTTCGTATTTTAAAACTAAATTTTATCACATTTAAAAAAAGAATAAAAATTTAATTCAAATTTTTAATCCTTAATTCCAAATTATATAATATGGAACATTTATTTTAATAAAGTGTAACTTTTCTTGGAAAAATCTAGTTATTGTGGTCAAAATGAAAGTGGTTAAAATTAGTAACCCAATAGGTAAAGGGCCTAAAATGTTAATAATATTTTTCAAATTGAGTGGAGGATGTTTGGATAAACCTTATATATTTTCTAATCTATTAGATCTAAATTTTTGATCAATTTTTTTTAAGAGTGACTTATAATTTTTCAATAGTTTTTTATATTAAAAAAATGCAACTCCTTTACACTTATTAAAGGGGAACTTCACTATTGATTTACCATCACAAAAAAAACACATTAATTTCATATGAAACACTACCCAAACCTCTAAAAAACAATATTATAAACTTTTTAAGGTTTTTTTATTCTCAAAAGACCATATCCCATTGTTTTAATACCCTTTTCAAATGAGATAATCCATGATGTGAGGTATAAGTTGCTAACATCTATTTCAATTTTCTACTTCTTTAGGTGCATGTATTCTTTTAAAAATTTAATTTAATAACATTAAAATTATAGAATATTTATAACAATTATATTATTATATAACTATAATTATTTCATAAGAATTAACCACCCACATTTTATTTAAGAAAATAAAAAAGTGAATTTTTTGTTGTACGGAGTACTGTCACCATGAATAAACATATTTTTCCATCATTGAAAAAAATGGATGGTTTTAGTTAATATTTTATGAGTATATATGATATATATGTGTAATATATAAATAATATTTATGGTTCTTTCAGGATATTCTTTTATGATCATTATAATGCAATCAATCTATATCAATAAATAACTTGAAACTAGTTCATCAACATTTTAATTTTCATGAAATGAGACAGAAAATCCCATATAATGGAAATATAAAATAACATGTATTTATAAAACAAAACATTTTTTACCTATAAAGGTTAATAAAATTTGATTTAGGGGAGAGAAAGGAAGATCAACACTATTTTTAAAAACCCAGTTCAAAATGCTCATGGTTGTTAACTCTTAATATAGAAATGAGATTACAATAATAAAACACATAAAGAGAATTGTTATGAACACAGACTATAAATTTAAATTCACACAAATAAGGTTATAAAATAGTTAATTAATATGTTTATCTTTATATTTAATGTGTTTAAGGAACTTATATAGAAACCAAGGGTATAGGTAAGATATATGGTAACTCAAATTAAATTTTTGAGTGATAAAATATCTTATTAAACTTATTCATCAAAGAGTACCAATTTCTAAAATTGTTTTTTAAAGGGTACAAAGATATTTTGAACAAAAACCGTTTTCATAAAATTTTTTCTTTTATTTTATCTAAAAAAATATAAAATACATTTTTGAAAATATATTATTAAATATTAATTTTTACAATAATTAATACAAAATGTTTTCAAAAATATTTTTTATTGATTGGGGTTTCATTATATTCAAATGATCTATCTATTATTGTTCTCAGTTTCATGTTTCACTCTATATTTTCTTTTATTAAGTGATTATTTTTGGTGATCGTGTTTTTTCTATCAAATGGTTTAATTCAAATTGTAATTTTATACCGTTTGTATCATTTTTTGAAACCAATTTTATTTATATGTTTCCTTTTATAAATGTGAATTATTTTCATTTCGATGTATTATGAAACACATTTTTATTTCCATGTTTTATTTATGAAAAGTTATTTAATTCCACTTTCATTTATTATGAAATCTATTTTTCGTCCATGGGTTCTAAATAATTTAAAATTGAACGATTTCTTATAGAACACTTTAGTATGGATGATTAACATGTGGGGTCCAATATGGCCTTACGATGCATTGGATAAATGTTTACATCTCATGTGATAAATTATTTATGGGTGTGTTTTAGTTTAACCTAATCATGGTAGTTAATGTCATAGAATATGAAATTAATACTAATATATTTTTCATATTTGAAATATGGTTTCATTCATTTATTATGAATTCATAATGTAGATAATGAATTTATTGTTTCCCTATGATAATTATTGTTCCAATGTAAATGGATGATTTTTCATTATGATATTTTGCTCACCTGATTCAAGGTTTATATAAAATAATTTTAATCCATGTTATTTCTTTTATTGTTCCATGTTGATCTTTTGTGGTTTTAAGTTCATATTCCATGTAATTTGAAGATCACATATATTTTATTGTTATCGCCCACAATGATATTATATATATATTATGCTCATGTTTGTGATTATTCATATGATATCATCTTTGATGAAATGATTATTCACCCCTTACTAGGAATTTTATATCACACATTTCCCAGTTTTTCATTATATAGGTTATGAGGACGTGTATCACTAATGTGATTCCTAGAAGATGATCTAGTATAGTGTCTTTAAGAAGAAGTGATCTCATGTATTGTGAAATAAAATAATTATTTAGGTAGTCTCCAATGACACTGAACCTATCAGACCTTGGGATATAATTATTCATAAAACATAATGTTTACATAATTTAAAAAAATGTAAAGTAATTAAATGTTTACATTAGGTATTTATAGTTTGTATTAGAGTAAATTTGTTTTTAATGTTATATATTAGAGAAAATAATTTGATAATTAAAGTTATATAACCTTAATGAAAAAAACAAGAGATGATTTTAATGGAAAGATGGTATCCTAATTTTTTTTAGAGTATTGAGAATGTGTATTGTCTTCAAAATGAGTCCCTGTATAGATATTGGAAAGTGGATGTTGGATTTGGAATATCTATACCTAGAGGCAATAACCAAAAAAGGCGTATTGGGTATTAACTCAACTATAACCTAGTGAATGAAAAACAGGCCTAACTACACACCTAGTTAGACACTCTTAAGTGATATAATTTGGTTGATCTAATACTCATTAAAAACCATTTGGATGATTTATTTCATATTTACTTGTTAGGATCTGGTTAATAAGTATAAAAAACTCAACCTATAGGTTACCCAAGAATGATATAGGTGAAACTAAGATCATTATAGACTAACATAATAGTGTCAAATAATAAGACATTATAGGGTGGAGTTTTGTTGTGTTATTTTTACATTATAATGTTAATTTTTCATCACTCATGTTAACTATTTTTTTTAGTAATGGTTGAATCAATAATGAATCATGTTAACAATGGGTGTGAGGGATAAAGCGATGGATTCCATAATGAAAAACCAAACCAAACTGGATGTCATGTAAAATGTCTCATAGAAATTCCCAATAAACTATTTCATTATAAGAATAATAACATGAACCGTTTTGAGCTCTTAAATGCAATGAGAAGGGAGTATTTTCTAATTTACTCATTCTAAGGACAACATACATCATTTTTCAATGTCTCTTATTGTACACTTATAATTAAGAAATGGTTCAAAGTAATTGAAAAGATATTTTCATTTATATAGTTCTTAAAACAATCGAAGGGTGTATTTTTTTATTACCATTTGAAATAAGAGTCTAAATAATAATGGAATATTATTAAGAATACAATAAAGAATGAATTAGTAGTTCCAATGGAATGATAAGAATTTAAGAATTTATTCTTTACTAAGTATTTTACTTAAACTCATAACACATTGATGGAGATGAGATTATTATAGATGAAAAAAGGATGATGAATCGATTGGTACATTGAAATAAAACCTCATGGGGATTACATGATACTCCTCTTGTTTTATCTCTGATCCAGAATGTAAAATCAATAATTTCGTTTACATATTAAAACCTATTTTTCGAAAGGATTTACCCATAAGTGACTTTGGACTCTATAGAGTTATTTTATGATTTTTTATAAAGGTGGATATTGAATATGGGGTTTATATTTACCCCCAAGTGTAAAAAGGGACAGTGGAATACCAAGGGATCCCAAATGGTATGTTACATGGATGAAGAAATTTAAACCCCCCAGTTTCCCAAGTGTGTGGGGAAACATCTAGTTAATTTACATAAATTATTAGGGACGTGTTATAATTCTTTTAAAGTATGCCATGAATCCCATAATTGTTAAGGTAAGACAAATATGTTAGTCAACAGATTAGAGTAGGAGAAGGTACACGCCAATGATCTACGTACACTATAATAGTTCATGTGTAAAGAGTATAAAAATTATGAGAATAAATTCCCTAACCCTTTTAAAAATATGTAAAATTGGACCCAAAATCCTCTCAAATAACATTAGTAAGTAAGGTAATTCAAAATCAGTATCATTTATGTAGCACATGATAATGAAGTGATGAAAGGTACACATTATCTTTATTCAAGATATGTAAGTACATTATTTGATTATATTTCACCACATACGTTTATATCATATATTTCTAATAATAATTCTGAATCACAATCTAAAGTGACTTATATCAATGTATCTATGAAAGCGCATGGTGGATTAATGATTTTTTATAATATATATATATATATATATATATATTTATTTATTGGTTGAGATTTTCTGGAGGATACTTCCTATAGATCTAATTGTTGTAAATATAGTTGAGTTTGAAGTGATTTTTTGTTAAGGATTGGTTATACCTATGTAGATCCAATATCAATTTTATAGAGAATTAGTTCTCATTTTTTATTATAGATCATTCTATTCTTCAATGTCTATATAAAAACTTTCTATCCGTGGAAGAAAATTCATTAATATTCTTCTTGATACCTAACAATGAGGGAATACTAAGAAAAATGATCATAAAGAATGTTAGCATTGATGACATTCCTACTATATGGGAACATACTGATGTATTTATAACATATCTTCATGGTATTACCTTAGTGTGTGAGGTTTGGTTCTTGATTGAAATTACATATGGATCTATTCCTATCATAATGGGTACATAAACTATATTCTATTGAATTGGTGGAATTAATGAAAAAAATAAAGGGAAATTTGGACAACAATTTTATACACCCCAATACTTCACTATGGGGAGCACTAGTCCATATTGTTAAGAATAAATAGAGATTAATGAATCTTTGAACTGAATTTCATGACTATAACAAGATCACAATAATGAATTAATACAGTTTACCCCCATAGTGATGAACAGTTTGATCAACTCATTAGAGCTCAATACATCTTAAAAATTGACCTACTATTTTGATATTATCAGTTAAGGTTAAAAATAGAGTATATTTTGAAATTTAAATTCCAAATGAGGTATATAAACTATATGTTTAAATAGATTCTATTTATATTGAATAATTATATCGTAATCTCTATATATCTAATGAATTGAGTATTTAGGGAATACTAGGATTAGTTTGGGGTTTTCCATATAGAATATATTCATATATACTTAAAGACAATGGTTGAGTATGAGTATCATTTATATATTATTTTTATGCTTTTAAAAAGGATGAGTTGTATGATTTTTTTAAAATGTAAATTATAGCTACCAAATATTTCATTATTGGGTCATGTAATCACAAGAATGGTCATACATATAGATCTTTAGAGAATTTGGTGAATAATGGCCCAAATAGACCAATATAACTAAGATCTATAGTTTTTTTGGGTTAGTATGACATTACATAAGAATTGTGAGAAATTTTTCATGGATATCAAATACACTGAACAAGTTAACATGGAAGGGAGTAAATTTCATTTATATAGAGGTATGGGAATAACGATTCATGGAGTTGAAGAAGAGGTTGGCCACTACTCTTATAATTTCACTACCCTGTAGTAGGGAAGGGTTTTTAATATACAATAACACCTCGAAGATTGTATTGGGATGATTACTCATGAAAGGTAAAAAAGGAATTACTTAAACCACATTAAAATTAAAACCTAATTAGAATAACTATCAAACAAATGATTTGGATCTAGTGATGGGGATCTATACATTGAATATTTGGAAAAATTATTTATATGGATAAAAGAGTAATTTATATAAAATGATCACATGATCTTATAATATATATACATATCGAGGGAACTAAAAATACACCACAGGATATGGTTGGAATTTATAAAATATTATGAATTATAAATAGATTCCACCAAAGGAAGGAAAATATGGTGGATGATTAGCTGAACACGAAATACCATGATACTGTATCTACAGTGAGGATTGAAAAATAAATAATAATCCAACATTTTTAGAGGGTGAATGTTGATTTCATAATGTGTGAAGATAAATACTATCATTCCAAACTCACTGCCAAAACATCCAGTCATTTAAAGATAAAATATTCAGAAGATTGTGATACAGAGATAGAAACAAATTATTAGGAATATTATAGATTTAAGATTTAATAATGATATAGTTATAAGGTTTGGATTCTAGATTTGTGTTCCATGAAAACTAAAACTAAATATAGAAATTTGGGATGATGATTATAGCTCATCCTTCTCGATCCATCTAGTAATAAAGAAATGTATTGTGATATAAATAAAATTATTGGTGTGATAATATGAAGAGAGAGATTATATAATATATATCTCAATGTTTATTATGAAAACTAATTATGGAAGAATGAAAAACTACTAAGGGAATGTTGTGACCATTACATTTATTATTATAGAAATTGAAAAAAAAACAATAGAATTCATCAAAGGACCCCCCAAATGACTAAAAAATATAAAACTTATTTTTTTTTTTAGTGAATCAAATAAAATTTTTACTGAATTTTATTTCCATCAATGAATATTTCTCCCTTGAACTACTAACCAATATATACATGAGGGTTGTGGCAAGGCTGTATATATACAATTATAGATTGTAGATGATTGTGATATGAGGATTACCTCAATGTCCTAGATATTTATTTATAAATCATTGGAGATAGTGTTGAATATTTTCACTACATATCATAATCATATGGATTCTATGTCTGAGAGGATATTTCAAACATTATGGGATATATTGATATCTTGTTCAATAGATTTCCAATGATTTGAAGACAATCAAATTCCTTTTGTAGAGTTCTCTTATAAAAAAATATTTCATTGAGGAATTTATATGGAACCATATGACGAAATATATGGGAAAGGATGTACGCATACAACATATAAGAAAAAAAATTAGATAGAGTAAGTTGATAGGTCCTATCATTTTCCATGAAATGATAGAGGAGTTTCATACAATTTAGTGAAATATTAATGTGGTGTAATGTTGAAAGAAGATTTATGTAGATTATCATCAATGATAACATGAGTTTATTTTTAGTGACAAGGTATTCCTATGAATATCTTCTTGGAAGCACATTTTGAGAATTAAGATGAAAGGGAATTAGATACCAAGGTATATTGGTCACTTCAACATCCTTCATCATTTCAGGGATTTATACAATTTTTTTAACACTCCACCTTAAATCACACATTCACATGATGTATTACATGTATCTCTTTTGAGAAAGTATATACCAAACCATTAAAATGTAATAAAATGAAAATATGTTGAAATATAGAATGCACTATCATATAAGGAATAACTAGTTCAAATTTCAAATCAATGTGATAGGGTCCATTGGTAGAATACCAGTCACACATCCAATTTTCTATGGAGAAATTAAATTTTTGATGATGTTTTGTAGGAACTTGAGGATATAATTAGGAGAAATAAACATACATTTTTTCAATTATTTTAATAAAATTTCATGGATGAATTTTTTTAAGAGGGTGTAATTTTTTAATCATTTCCCCTCCTTAAATAAAGTTATTATTTAATAGCTTTCTCCATATGGAATGCTGAACTAAAACAAAAAAATGAAATACTTATCTAAAATATAATTATTAAAAAATACCAATAAAAACATAACTATTGAATTATATGGTATTAATATGCATAGAAAATATTAAATATATGTATAATGAAAAGAAAAATCACTTTTAATACTAATTAAATGTAATTAGTATTGGTAAACCAACTATGAAAAGCATTTTTTTCATCAAAATATAATTTTCTAGACATAGTGTATTATTTAAGGAATCTAAATATATTATGATTAATAATAATAATATTTTTTGGTAATATGTATAAAACATTACCTAGAAATTAATTACTAAATAATAGGAAAAAAACAATAATTAACATTTTCAAAAGATATTTTCCAATATGAAAATATTTCCAACATATTTTTGGATTTTATTTAAATTTTTAATTCCCAAACTCTCTAATTTTATTTGTAAAAACTAATGTTATTTATATATTAAGAATAATAACATAATCTAAAGAATGATTTTTTTATTTTTCTTAAACATAGGTTTTTTAGGATAAAAATGAGAAATATTGTCTTTATAAATAATTTGAATTTTATGAATAAATATGAATGTAGTTATGAATTTGAAATTTATGAAAATAAATTAGAAGATAACATATGTCATTTTTAATTTAGACTCTAATTTTATAAACATTCTGTTTTAATTTTAAACCCATATTTTACATTTTAAAAATTCACGTATATTTTTCAAAAACATTTTTTTGTACATTATACATGTTTTATATTAATGTTTAATTATATATCATTATTAAAATAAATGTATAAGTATTTAATGTTTTAGATCATTATTTCCTAATTATATAATATGTTTCACTTTATTTTTGGATATTATAGATAAATTATCAATTTAAAAACTTGTTACCACAGTGAAAACCAAAATGGTAACCATGAGTAATCTAAGTCCTTAAGAGACTAAAATGTTTATACCAAATTTTTAATTGATAAGTGAATGTGTACATCAAAATTATCCCTTTTCCAATCCAACATTTATCAATTTTAGATCTATTTTACTTGATTGTGACTTCCTATTGTGTAGATGTTTTTAGAACTGATAAAAATGCAACTCCTTTTAAATATTAATGGGGCACACATATCATAAAGTACCATTACACTAAATATGTTTATAATTATATAAAACACTACAAAAATCTATCCTCCACAATTTTTTCCATCTTTAGGAGAATTTGGTTTTGAAAAAAGGTCGTCCCTAAGATGATTAATACCCTTTGAAAAGGATACAATCAAATAAGTGAGGTATAAGTTACTAACCTCTCCTTCAATTTTATATTTATTTACGTTATTTTATTCTTCCTAAAAGCTATTAAAATTAAAACATTTGTATAATTATTATAATTTTATATTTTTATAATGGTGTTACATTCATTAAACATGGTCCTCTTTTCCATTAAGAAAAATGGACACTCGAATCCTGCACTGTGCGAACTGCGACCTCCAGAAATAATCATGTTGTTTTCTATCACATACAACTATTTATGGTTTTTGTTTATATATAATTAGTATATATGATATATATAATTCATATATACATCATTAATATGGTTTTATAGGATAATAAAAAAATTAATGATCTTTATAAGTTATTCTATTGATGTATTTAAATGACATGATACCTGTTTATTAACAACATTGGTCTCGGCCATTCCATAATCAAATTTACCATTTAAGGATCCATAAATATCTATATACTCACTATAACCATCCCTAAGAATTATTATTTCACTATCCAAAAAATATATCACTAGTGTTTGTATATAAATTCTCCAACATCATTTTAATTTGTACAATATTTAAATTCCCTTAATGTTCTTACATTATTTTAGAGTATATAAAAATATATTATATAAATGATACCATAAATATTAATAGGTAATTTATAAATAATATATTCATCAGGCCCAGGAATTTTCTTGTGTACTCTTGAGTCCTAATTGAATGACTATGTACTCATTATGACCATGCCTTAAATAATAAGTAGTATTGCAGGTATCCACTTTATTCGACTTTAAGAGATGATATCCCAACCAAAAATCTAATTTAAATAAGTACTAGGACACATATAGATGGTTTAAAAAGTCATAAATCTCTAGAAGGGGACAATTTTCTGTTATTGTGATCATGTAATGTTATCGATAATCAATACATATATGAATCCACCCATCCTTATTCTCTACTATGGGGACATGTGAATCCCATGGGGATGCACTCAGATGTATAAAACCCTTGTTCAATTTTTCTATTAATTACTTATTCATCTCTTCTAGTAAAATTGGGCTATTATATAAGGATTTATGGATATTTTAAGGGATTTAATAATAATATTAATTGAGAGAACAAACTATTGATTAAGAGAAATACCTATGAACTATTTTGGAAATATAACAATATACTCTTTTATAATGATATTTTTTTATTAGTGGTACTAACCATTGTTTTGATAATTTGAAATATATATAATTTCTCATAAGGAAAAAAATATCCATCATTATGTAGAAGATTCCAAAGGAGAGTCATCCTTCTCCTTATATATGTATATAATTATTGAATAATTTAGGATATGGAAAATAATTTCCTTCTCACAGTAGTTGATGTGGGATCTATATAAAGATAACTTATCTGTTCCTAGTATAGTATTGAATTCCACTAATGGATGTATTTTATGGTTCTCTGGGAGAGTTAACCCATGAATAATTTCTAGGGTGGAGTAATATACATGGGATGTAATAATTGCACTATTGGCTATTTTCACTGATAATTCAACCTCCATGTTTTATGGTGGGGTTTGAATATTTGTAATAAATTTTCAAAATGTAAAATAATGTATAAACCCATAATAAAAAACTCTATTCCCTATTATATAACTGATAACTTGAATACCTTTCACTATTATGTCATCTTAATCCACCATAGTAGTTGTAATAACAAAATCCCACCCATTATCTCTTGGAATTTGAGCTTGTTGTTGTTGGTTATCATTGACAATAGTTGGCCTAGTACATCATTTTGAGTAGTCTCTATACTGCATGTAGTTACAAACTTTAGACCACAAACATAGGATTGGTCATGATATTCCTTTTCTCCACTCCATTAGAAGGATTATTCGTCTTTATTCTAAATTCATTATCTTGATTTCCCTCCTTTAAACACTTGAATAACATACAATACCCCTTTAGAGAGTTTATAGGATACATATTCTGATAATTTAGAGAAGTGGGATGTTTTATCTTCTTATCACAATGATATATATCTGGTAATACCTAATAATTAAACTCTATTAATTAATTCTTATATCCAGTTCCCCAAGTCCATTGAAAAACACATATATTCATCTCGACATTTAGGTCACATCATTCAACCTTCTCAAATCTACTAAAGTCCCAAATTTCAAAATATCTTCATAAAATCATCTTTAGCTCACTAAATATTTGATTTATTTTACTTATGGTGTCAATTATAAAACTAGAGGCTTATTATCCAATCCCTATTGTGTTTTCAATACAAGACCTAATATGTTTATCCTCATTTATCATGAATTCGGGGAACCACCCCAGCATTTTAATAGGGAGAGTGTGAGGAAAATATTTATTGATAAATATCCTTTTAAATTCACCCAAATATATCTATTCCATGTCTTATTTGGGTTTTATATTCTTGATAAGTGTGCACTACATATCAGATTATCCCTTAATGTGATAAATAACCAGTATGAACAACTATTTATCAAATAATTGAAGTACTACAAATATATTCTTCATAAAGATAATTAATTTCTTCATTATAAAAGGATCAGAAGATCTACTGAAATTTAGAGTAATCAGTAACATAAAAGGCTCAATCATAACATTATATTTATAAGGACAAGAGAGAATTCTATAGGTTTCAAGTTATTATTCAGAACATGCATTATTTGTTCCTATAATTCCATGATGTTCTTGACCCCACTCTTAAAATGTTAGGTATTTTATTAACTAAATCATAAATATTACCATTGAATAAGATTTTTTTATGATTCCTCATATTAATAGAAATATTTTAGAGTAATGGAGAGTTTTGGATGAGAGTTTTAAAAAACCCTGAATATAAAAGGGAAACTATGATTTTTTGAACAAAAAACCCATAAATGATATATATAACATATTTTTGAATTTATATATTTTAATCTAGGATATACATGGTATATTCCATATTAATGTATGAATCCTAACATTATATTAAAAACCATTATAATGGTTTGTGTAGAGAATATGGATTATCCAATGTGTATCCCCTGGGTGTTTTTTCTGTGTTTATTATCATAGGAACACTAATAATTCCCCATGTTATGATCAAGTTGATACAAAACATTCCATTTTTAGGGCGATTACCGTTAGGTGCATTTAGGACACAACCATATCCACTTTCCACTATCCAGATAGGAATTTAATTTATATGAAATCAAAATACTCAAAAATTATCTATCATTCTAGGATATTATCCAATATATAGAATTCACCTTAGAGTTTTTATTAATGTTTACATAATATAATATATAATAATAACTAAAATGGTCCTAAAAATGACTAAAACTTATGAAAATATAAACTATAATAACCTGATATAAACATATAGTAATTTAGATCATTTACAAAATATAAATGTTATATCTCCCAAGTAATCTCATAACCCCAAGTACATAATTTTTATTTCCTTTTCAGAATAGTTATATATTAAAATTTTCTTATAATAATCGTGAATATTTTTCCATAATTTTCCTACACTATACTCCCTTTTAGGAATCTCGTATGTTATAATCATCTTCCAAACATGGGGAATGGGAACAGAAGAAATAGGTGAGATTAAATGAGCAGTAAATCAAATCATGCCATTGAGGGGTATATTATAAGAATATATAAAAAGATATGTAGGTGAGAAACATCATATGGAATTGAATATGGTACAATAAGTGTTTTCCATATATCATGATTGTGGAACATGAAATCACAAATGAACATAAAAGGTACCATATTATCAATGTGAGAGATAACTATAGAATAATGGAATAAGTAAATGATATCATATGTTCATAGAATCCAAAATATATAGATGTAATATAAAACAATAAATAATAAGCATAATTCAAGGATAAATTCTATGAAAACAGAATATATTTTTCTTAGGCTCACCACCCATGCACCATACGTGGACTCTTATGAGATAAAAACATTACCCAATTCATCGAAGAAAAAACAAGGAACACTCTTAATTTCAATAACATGTACATGAATATTTGTTCAAAAAGAGATAGGGAAACCCTACATAAATCATATTCCTGATAAAAACCATCCAGATAAATTGGGTTCTATAATATCTTATAAAATCATAACCAAGGGTTGTATCATAAGGATTCTTTAGATAAGAATGAATTAAATCATCTTATATTTTCTTATTTTAATAATGAATCAATGTTCACTATCATATAGTTACATTATAGAAAAATTTATGAGGTGGATTAGAAAAGAAATAACAAAAAATAAACCACTTATGTAATTATTATTGAAGTGGGTGAATGATATTTTAAATAATTAAATCGATTATTAGTTCCCTTTAAACCATAATTAAACCAAAAGGGTTTACTTTAAAAAAATATGGTTTTAAAAAAATATTTATGGTTTAAAACATTTGATAGGGATTTTACTTGAAATGTAATAATAAATTGGGATGTTCCATTAAATAAGGATTAATTTAAGGAGAGAATCGGGAATGGAACATAAAACATGTATTATCCCCAACACTGAAATACAAAGAAAACAAGGTATATCTGTAAGGAAAAAATATTCTTAATATAGATAATTTAAATGAGAATAATGTGGAGGAAATGGTAGAAAATGAATAATAATGTTTAACCTAAATGTTACAAGTGTGGTTTATATGGTCCCTTTTTATGTTTTAAAATACGTTTTGTTGAAATCCTACATCATAAAAGGGATAATGAAAGATTATTTGGTAAGTACAAGAGCATGAATATAAAGGTAACATGAGATAAAAAATAATAAGGTTCCCAAATATAATGTATAACACTATATGGAATTGAAAAACTTGGACAAGGAGTGGAAACCATTTTAAAATAGAGTGAAAATTATTATCAACAATGAAATAATTTTTTAGGAATAAATTCATAAAAGGATTTTTGTAATTTTAAAATTTAATTTTACCTACATAGAAAGAAACCATTCAATAAATTAAAATATAACAGAAGAAGATACGAATAATAAAAGTAATATTTCCAATATTAACCATAATAAATCAAAGATAGGGGGTTGAGTTAACCAAATCCTTATAACATCATAATACATTTAATTGATAATCTATAGAGGGTATAAAATTAGTTTAATTTTTAAATACCCTATAATTCATTCAATTTATGAAAAAACTAAATCTATTTAAAATTAATAAAAAATATAAATAAATAAACAAGTATTGAATACTAGTCATATCTCAAAGAAACAAAATTGAGATTAAAAATCACTTACCTCAGGTCTTGGTTCACTCTATGTGTGCAGTTATCTTCCTTTATCACATTGGATGTTCTCCCTTGGGAAGAACCTTAAGGCTACATAGCTTGTTATTTTAGAAATACCATGGAATATAGGATATGGGGTGATGGTTTTAGGGAGAATAGGGACGATTTTTAAGGGATAATTCTATGGAATTCATGGATAAATATTTGGAGGTTGGTATCATTTTATGAGTGTGGAAAATGGATCATTTGTAAATACCCATCATTTTTTTAAATGATAACAATAGAGTATTCAAGGGTTAATGGCTGAATTTTTTAAATAATTTATTGGGGAATGAAGTAAGGTTGATAATCCCTCAAACATTTATTTTTTCCATGTTTTAAACATATTTATATCCTTTTGTCCTATTGTATTTTCTATTTTACTCATTTATTTTTTAACGTGGTAACTATCTTTTACCCAAAAAAATTATTTTTTATTAAAAATATAAGGTAAACAATATTACCAAATTTTAATTATCCAAAAAAAATTATATTCTACAAGTATTATTTTTCTATTTATAAATTTTAGATAATTAAATTTTAAATTTAAAAAGTTTAATATATAGAAAAAGTGTTTTTTTAGAAAAATGGTGCTTATACCTTCAAGTCTTCATAATATTATATAACTATAATGAAAAATTAACTGAGTGATGGTATATTTAAACAAAATTTGTAAGAAGAATATAAAATTTATAATATATGTTTTATCTATATATCTTATTATATAATTTTACACAATATTAGTAATAAAATCTATTTGAAAATAATGCTTTCACCATTATGATTGAAATTAACTTTAATCAAAATAATCATAATTTTATTCTTAAAAATGAAATTTAATTTAGTAAATAATATTAAAATGTTGATCCAAATTCTAAAATCAATTTTTTATATTTTATGTTCATTATTGTGAAAAATAAATTCTAATATATTCAAATAAAAATAGTTTACAGAGTAAAATAGTACATACGTTTCCAAAACAATAAACATGAATTTTATAAATTGAACAATTTATATTTAAATGAATCATTTTATTTTATATGAAAATTTTAGATTATTAAACAAAATTATTACTTTTTTATGATATACAAACTTCTTTATATATCCATAAACACTACAGTTTTAGTAAAATCTGCAACTTAACTATTAACCTCAACAACAATTAATTTAGAAAAATCATTATAAATTTATCCTTGTCTAGTTTTATCACGAGGAGTACAAAAATGACTGTAATTATGTTACATTTTATTTATGGAAATGAGAAAATTATATTTTAATATAACTGTTCCAAACATAATAGAAAATATAACACCTCAAAATTTTAAAGCGATAACATTGTATTTGACTGTGTGTGTGACACACAACAAAAAGTGTGTACGGGAATATAATATCCAAAAAGTTTACAATATATTTACTAGTTTAAATAAAATATATCTATGATATAGCTCTCAACTCATGAGATACTGAGTTATCACGTGTCACCCACAACTACGAGTTTCTTCAATGGCTTTCATTACATGCAAGATTGAGTTTCACCAAACAACAATATATTATTAAAATATAAATATTTAATATAATAATACTTAACTTATCGATTAAATTAGCATTTATGAAGACTATTAACTATATTTGGAGATAATATATATTATATATTCAATAAAATGTTTTGACATTAATCCAATGTATTTTATAGTTATAAGATAAGAGAAAACCAAATATTACTCAGAAACAATTATATTTTTATAGAGGTACTTTTGGCGTATTTTAATAGAGAACCTATTTTAAATAAATTAATATGATATTTTATCAAATTTATATGTAAATAAGAACCATCATTTTTTAATGTGGAGCATCATAATTACAATAAGATGAAATTTTGTGTTTTCTGTAATGTTTAATTTCGTGATGAACAGTGAAAAATAGTGAATTTTAATTCAATACCGCTCTTTCAACTAAATTTATTTATAAGGGTAAAATATATTTTTAATTGGTTTTAATGTTTAATTAGATTAAGTTTACATCAATTAACCCACTATGGGGAAAATCAATATTTGTGACGGGTTATTTGTGACAGGATTTATTCTCGTCGTATATAACTCGTCCAGGAAGTTATTTACAAAGGGGAAATTTCCCCATCACAAATAAACAATTATTTACAACTAGTTTTCGTCTCCCGTCATAAATAGTTTGGCACGACTTGTGCGCCAAACTGCGTGAATAGTATTTGCGATGGGTTTTCGTCTCCTGTCGAAAATAGTTTGGCGCAACTTGCACTCCAAACTACGCGGAATGCACGCCAAACCGCACAATAGTATATGCGACGGGTACCCGTCGCAGATACCCGACGGTGGTTAATAGTTTTTTGTGAGGGGATGTCGTCTAGTCGCAAAAAGGGTTTCAGCAGGAACAATTTGTGACGGACTCCGTCACACATAACTTTTTAACCACCGACAGTAATTAATGTGTGCGAGGGAATTTGGGATGGGCCCCGTCACAAATGTTGTCCCGTCGCAAAAAGTGTGTGGGCAGGAACTATTTGCGACGGGCCCCGTCGCAAATATGTTTTTAACCGCCGACTGTAATTAATGTGTGTGAGGGCATTTGCGACGGTCCCCGTCGCAAAGAACCCCGTCACAATTAATCTAACCTATATATAGCCTCATCCGTTTTTCACAAATCACTCAGATCATCCTCTTTCTCTCTTTTCATGCATCAGTTTCAAGGAAAAAATTTCATTGAGTTAAATTTTTTTATACGAGAGAAATTGGAGGGCGCTAATATCTTCAGAATATCAAAGTTTAAGGTATTTATATTTTATTTTTTTATATTTATTTTATATTTTATGTTAATTTTAATTGTTGTTTATTTGTTGTAATTAAATTAGATTTCAATTGATTTTTATTTATATTTATTTTTAGTAATAAATTGATATTGTTAGTGATGATTATAAATATTAGTTTTAATTTGCAATAATTAGATATAATTAGTAATAAATAGATATAAATAGATATAATTAGTAATAATTAGTAATAAATAGATATAATTAGTAATAAATAGATATAATTAGTAATAAATATATATAATTAGTAATAAATAGATATAATTAGTAATAAATAGATATAACTACTAATAAATATATATAATTAGTAATAAGAAGATATAATTAGTAATAAATAGATATAATTAGTAATAAATAGGAATAAATAGACATAATTAGGAATAAGTAGGAATAAATAGACATAATTAGAAATAATTAGGAATAAATAGCAATAATTTGGAATAATTAGCAATAATTAAGAATATTTATCAATAATTAGGAATAATTAGCAATAATTACAAATAATTAGCAGTAATTAGAAATAATTATCAATAATTAGGAATAATTAGCCATAATTATGAATAATTAGGAATAATTAGCAATAATTAGCAACAATTAGGAATAATTAGCAATAATTAGCAATAATTAGGAATAATTAGGAATAATTAGATATAATTAGGATTAATTATGAATAATTAGCTATAATTAGCTATAATTAGATATAATTAACTATAATTAGCTATAATTAGCTACAATTTAGAATAATTAGTAATAATTAGGAATAATTAGGAATAATTAGCGATAATTAGCTATAATTAGCTATAATTAGCTATAATTAGCTATAATTAGATATAATTAGCTATAATTAGGAATAATTAGGAATAATTAGGAATAATTACGAATAATTAGTAATAATTTGGAATAATTAGTAATAATTAATAATAATTAGTAATAATTAATAATAATTAGTAATAACTAGTAATAACTAGTAATAATTCGTAATAATTAGTAATAATTCGTAATAATTCATAATAATTAATAATAATTAGTAATAATTAGTTATAATTAGTAATAATTAGTAATAATTAGTAATAATTAGTAATAATTAGTAATAATTAGTAATAATAAGTAATAATTAGTAATAATAAGTAATAATTAGTAATAATAAGAAATAAATAGTAATAAATAGTAATAACTAGTAATAATTAGTAATAATTAGTAATGCATATGTAGTGAGTGGTTTTCGATAAGCAATTGTGCATTTTGAGTAACCCACCATCCAAAATGGTTAAATCATATAATGTATATGTAGTGAATGCTTTTCGATTTCATAAACATGCATACGGGGAATCAAAACAAACAATGAACAGTGGAGTTTTCTTGAGAGGATCACATCACAGAGAAACTGAAGTTGACTTTTATGGCATTTTGGATGAAATTATTGAGCTGTTCTATCTAGGATAGAATTACATAACAATGTTTAAATGTCGGTGGTTGGATACTGAGAGAGGCTTACGTGTTCATTCGACTCATGGAATCATCGATATTAAATATTAAAGTCTTATTATATTAAATGAACTATTATTACTGCCTCAACATGGACATCAAATTTATTATTCAATTTATTGTGCTACATCAAGAGAATTGAGCGATTGGTGGAGCATAATAAAAATGAAATCTCGGGAAAATCTGTTTACTCAAACGGAATGTGGTTCCGATGTAGTGGAAGGAATTGAAATTTTTCAAGAGACTACTGAAAATCCATATGATTCAAAAAGAGACATGAATATCGATGATGACACCCCACAATTAAGGATCGATGGTGATGAAGATGTTAATGATGTTACAGTTGAATTTGAAATGACAAGATATGCTAAAACTGAAAATCATATGGATTTTGATGATGCTGAGGAGGAAGATGAAGACATTGACATTGACAGCTATGGAGAAGAGAATGAATATTAACATTGACACGGTTAAATGTTTGTTATAATCATAACTAATATATATCTATATATAATAATTATTCTTAACTATCTGCTAACAACAATCATTTTGTGTTTCAGATGGACTCTGATCTATTGCGTGAGTTAGAGGAGGCTGAGCTACCTTTGGATGATGGGGATGTGGGATCATCTGACCCTCAGCCTACTGGTGGTTCAAGAGGTACACAGAAGGGTGAAGTCTTGCGTGACTGATGATTCCTGACCCTATCCACGAGCGATGTTCAGGTCTTGGTTTCGATCCACGCACAATGAGGTATGGTAAACTGTATAGTTTAGTTGGATTTAATTAATTAATTTATATATATACTAAATTTTTGATTATTTATTCCTTTTTCATAGTTCTACGCATGTAGATATTTGATAGGGGATCACTATTTTGCACAATTATTTTTCTCAACCATGGATCACTTGGGAACAGATTCCCGTTGATGTGTGATGCGACATGTTCCATCATTGGATGGTACGTAAATAAATAATATTTATTATGAAATTTATTTTATTAACAACGTGATATTATAAATTATTTGTAGGGTTTATGGTATCCTATCGATGATAGAAATCTCGACGCTATCCACACGGCATGGCAGGCCTCTATGCATGACCATTTTCGTCATTTTTTTCACAATTTGAGAAGGACAACCATTAAGAAAGTAGGAGTGACAGAATTTGATGAGTCTTGTAGAGCCCACTGACCAGAGTAAATTTCATCTCAAGATTGGGATGGATTATGTTTACACTGGTTGGGTGGTGGATTTCAGAAGAGATCTTCAGTGGGACAGTAGAACCGGGGGAGATAGGAGGTGACACATCAAGCTGGTAACCATACATTCAGTTCATATAGAGATCATCTAGTAAGTAAATTTTTTAAATATTTTATATAACATTAAATGTAATTAGTTTATTTTATATTTTTTTAGGAAGTTTAGCATCTCGATATTACGGAGTTTGACATTTATTGGAGGATATAGAATGATCCAACCACTGGAGATAATGGAGGGGATCTCCTGCGTCAGATTAGGGTTAGAATTATTTTTTCAGTTTGACAATTAGCTGCATATAATATTTTCACAGTTTTAATTTTAAATTGGAATTGAAGGAGTCATATGAGGCTGCAACCTCTCAGACACAGACTAAGAGTCAGGAAGGGATGACTGAGGAGACCAGTGCGCACCATTTGGATGAGGCGGCATAGATGCAGGCGACTCAGTATGGCTTTGAGAAGGGTAGAGTAGTTGGTATCAGCTCGAATTTGACTCCGTGTACTTATTATGGTTCTAATGCGATGTCGACATCCAACTCGAGAGGAGGTCATGGAGAGGCATCATCTTCTAACTCACAGTATCAAGAGAAGTTGTAAGGTCATGCTAAGCCTATAGAGACTTTGCAGAAGCAGCAAGAATAGATGTGTCGGTGGTAGCAGCAGTAAGAGCAGCATCACGAGGAGTAGATGCGTCGATGATGGAAACAACAATAACAGTAGAATTATGAGGAGATTCATCGATGGAGGCAGCAGCATCATGAGAAGATGAAATACATGCGCCGTCTAACTCGTAGTTTAAGGATGGAGTTTCCTCTACCAACTCCTCCACCTCCTCTGGAAGACGACCCCCATCGATTTTTTTATGTTAAAAAACATTTGAATTTGACATTGTAATATTAATTTTTTACATTTTATACTTTTATATCTGTGCAAATATTGCACAATTTAATTTTTAATAATTTTTTGATATTTTTATATTTTTTGTGAATATTGAGAATTTTAATATTTTTTATTTTTTTATTATTTTAATAATAATATTATTATTTTATTAATTATATTTTTTAGTATTATATTTTTTAATGATTATTTATTTAATAATAATAATAATAATAATATTTTATGATTTTTTTTATTTTTGTGAATATTTAGAATTTTAATATTTTTTTTAATAATGGTAATATTAATTTTTCATTAATCGTAATTTTATTAAATTTATTTTTTAAAATTAATTTATTATTTGTGATGGGACCTTTTGAGATGGTACCCCGTCACATTTAGTCTAAATAAATATTTTTTAAAAACGTATTTGTGATTGGACTACTTACCCGTCCCAAATACTTTGTTGCGACGAGCCCGTCGCAGAACGTAATATATATATATATATATATATTGTGATGGGCCCGTCGCGAAAAAATTTATGTATATATAATTAGAAAACATTCCATGACAAGGGACTAAACCATAATCACAAGGGATAAAACATTCTATAAACTAGTTCAAAATCCAATTTTGGCCATATTTATACCCTATTATATCTCGGATTTACCTTTTTTCATTATTAGAGCCACATGATATGGGAAAAACATGGGTTGAATTCCCTTTTTAAAAATTTATAAGAATACCACTCCTCTACAATATAAAGGTAGTCACCCCTCCCAATTTTTTTACACATATAAATATATTTTTAATTACCAAAATATACTCAAATAAGCTCAAAAAGACCTTACCATCAACAATTAATCCTTTCATTCAGCATATATAAAACCAAGGAGGTCTTTTGGTATAAACCAAATGGAGTTTCCAGGATAATAAGTAATATTCTTCCATGATCACCTTTCTTTCATTTAAATCTTCACCTCTTTAATTGTTTATATATAATTACTATTAGAAAACATAATTATATTAAATATAATTAGATATTGTAATGATCTAATTTATATGAGCACCTTCACTGACATCTTTTAATATGGGATTCATAACTATCATTTCTGTGTATAACGTACTACTGCCCTACGTATAGA
Organism: Viscum album; assembly: GCA_963277665.1. Taxonomy (NCBI): domain Eukaryota; kingdom Viridiplantae; phylum Streptophyta; class Magnoliopsida; order Santalales; family Viscaceae; genus Viscum; species Viscum album. The sequence continues at coordinate 375,969,932 of OY728147.1, forward strand.
TATACCTTGTTCTTCCATTTATAACCATTATTGTTTATAATTAATGATGTATTTGTAATTTATTTGTGATATATACGGTATTAAAATTTTATTTATACTTATTTAATTCTTATATAACTCATACCTTCAGTCTTTTCATTTTATGGTATCACAATAATATTGTTTGTGGACATGTGGAAAACTGCCTCCTCAAAGAGATGTGATTCTTTCTCTCTATACATGGAATTTACAAAGTATGGTTTAAAAAAATACATGACATATTCAAAATCAATATTATACTAGAATTATAATATTCATATAAATAAAATATCATTTACTTTTCATTTGTTTAAATATTACCACGAAATGGAAGTATCGTTCATGCCTATGCACGACCTACTATGTCCATGAACGGTGAATTTCATTTCGTATCTCTTTATCCTATGGAATATTATAAATTTATATATAATTAATATATATGATGATTATATCATTTTTTACAATATCTATATGATTAAGTCATGATTGATGTATGAATAACAAAAATAACATGACAAAACAGACTCAAAAAACTAGGCAATTAATATTCTCAAATGGCATGAAGGCCTTCATTTTTATTGATTTTTGATAACCCCCTATCAAGGGATGAGGGGAACCATTAAAAACGCCCATAGGTTTAATGATTCCATGTCCCATTGGCTTAAGTGGCATTACGTGACCCGAAGGAATTTGGAAATTCTACCATACTATAACTACAAAGAACCGCCCCTCCCTAGCATCTTCATCATGATGATAGCTCTCGACCTTCACTTGGATATCAGTCTAATATTTCTTTGCAAGAAAATGATAGTCCTTATTTCTTAGACATACCCTTTCATTATTCCATATCCATTGGATATTCTCTGGTGAGTGCGCCTGCTCTGAATCCTCCACCAGGGATTCTCTTTTTTATAGAGTCTGTTTGGGGCTAATCCTCTAGGGCTGCTCCTTTTATGTTTCTAGTATAAATTAGTTTTGTTATTATACCATTATATAAGAGTTTAATGGATTTTCACCTAAAAGGAAACCCAATTCATTTTCTTCTTGTCTCATTTTTACTTTCCATGAGGTACACACCATATTTACCTCTTATTTATTTTGTGTATTGTATACACTTCCAAAATTTTATTTCATATAATGAATAAATTAATCATCATGGTATTTTAATTTTCAATATAATTTATTTCATTAATGGGAATATGATTTAAAAGTCACAATGTTTTAAAGGACTTCATCTCAATTTCAATTCTGTGAGGAACACTATATTTTCATGCACCAAATTTCTTATATATATTGTATGTAATGATACTTTGACATGTAACATCCTGAATACCTCATTATTCATTTTTTTTGAATTTAAATTTATATTTTTTTTTATTTAAGTTAATTTAAATCAACTGCTATAAAGTGTAAAATAATTTCAAAAATAAATTTGTTTCAAGTGAGTTATATTATTTTTTCATTGTCGATAATATTCCTTGACTATGTTTGTAAATTATTTTGACAATATATTGTTTTATATAAACTTATAATTTTTTATTTATGTTTGAAACACATAATATATCAATTTATTTATTCTTAACTCAACGTTATGGTCTTTTTATGGGTTTATTTCATAATCCCATTATATTCGAGATTGTTTATTCTTTAATTTCAATTAATGGATATAATTTGATAAATTATCATTAAAACATATAATTTTACTATCCTATGTTTATTATTGACATTTTTTAAGATATAGTAAGTTTTTTTGTTATTGGTACTCAAAATATTTTAGAAAACTATTATAAAAAATAATGACATCAATTCTCTCTTTAGTCAAGGAACCCATTTTCCTCTAAAAACCATGATTTATAAAAACAATTTTTCAAAATATTTTCTAAAATTTCCAAAATTATTTATTAAATATAAAATTTCCCTTATTACATTTAGAAATTTTTTCAATGAATAATTCTTATCTCTTTTAGAATAAGGAACTTTTCTATCCTTTTTACCATGAAAAAATTATGCTCTTTTTACCTTGTATTGCCTATACAGATTTACCTGTCATAATTTATTTGAATAATAATTTTCTTTTTTGAAACTTTATATTAAAAATAAAATGTTTTTAAAAGTTATTTTCAATAAAAACTATTTACAAAATTTTTTTCAAAATATATAAAAAATTCCCATGAATGTATTTAAAAGTTCTTTTTATATTATTTATATTTATCATTGAAAATAGCCCAATATGTTTACTCCAGTTAGAATGTTTTGTATTGATACAATCCGTATTAATCATCTGGACTATTTTTTTGATTAATTTGGGAAAGTATAGAATTGACATTCAATTCATTAATTCCTTTATTAGTTTCCTTTTAAAAATTCATTTTCCCCAATAATTAAACATTGAATTTACCTATTTTTCTATATAATTTATCATGTATATATTCATTTCCTAATCCATATTCCATTTTTGCATATGTCATTTACTTTTAATATTATTTGATTGTCTGGGGTAATACTGATAAATCCATATTTTTTATACAATATGGATATCTGAGAAGGAATATTGTTAAATAATTAAATTAATTACATGATATATATGGAATAATTTTAATATGAAGTGATGGGTGGGGCCAAACAATATATGGAACCTCGATGAATCCACATGTTTTTATGAGGAAAAATAGTTTAAAATACTTAACTAGTTTCAAAATTTATTTTTAAATTGTCTTGTTAAAAGTATTGACAATATATGATTTCATGTGCCTAGGATATGTCATCCAATAATTATGAATTCCCTTCATTTTGATTTATTATTTATAATCCATGCTAATTTCACTATGAAAAAATATACTGATTCAATTTTTTTTTCTATTTACTTATTTAATTGAATGATTTTTTATTTTCTTACATTTACATGTTGATTATGCCTTATCTTGGTATTTGAATGACTTTTGATTTCAATTATTTACCTTTCCATAATCTTTACGCACTTCTTTATTTGTTTATTTATTATATGGAATATGTGTTTTGTTATTTCTCTTCCATAGTAACTATTATAATTGATTCATTATTTCTCTTATTAGACTTACCCATACTAAGCATTTGATCTTATAATGTTTCCTTTCCCCAAGAATCCTAGAAGTGTTCTATAAAAGATATACAAGGGAACTCTATATCGAATAAATTTATCTTAAAAAAATTTGTTGTAATTAGTGTATTACTTTTTAATACAAGACTCATTTAAAAATATAGTTTACCTAGAAGACTAAACTATTCAATCAGTTGGGAAGTAATTTACATTTATCTAATTTCAATCTAATGGTAGTAATAACCAGATCATGGATTTTTGGTGTCAGGTCTCTATTATTTTTCATTAGATAATATTTGTAAGGAATCATGGGAGAAATATTTATAAAAACATTGATTAGGTAACATAACCCTAATATAATATTTTTAGATAAATAGAGAATATCATTCAAGAATTTTAGTATGGTTGGGATTATGTGGGTCTTCTTAGAAACACATCCTTATCTGGATGCTAAAATTGGATGTCATTCTATAATAGATATACCTAGGGGTAAAAAAATTTAAAAGGCATGTTGGTTATTACTATAGTGTAACTTGGTACACAATAACTATCCTTAAGGTGCACCAAGTTTTACACTCTTAGGGGAGAGGATAATTCACATAGTCTTTTCAAACCATTATGAAGAATTTGAATTTATAAGGAAAATTAATTACCCATATTAATCCTTAGGAAATGGAATGACTTTGGTTTAAATAAAATGGTTGAAGTATATATTGTTATTCTAAAGGAAAAATTGTTGAGGTTTTTTTACAAATAGTTTTTTAGTTACAAGAATAATGAAACATGTAAGGATTCATTAAGTTTTAGATTCATATATGTCATTATTAACATAGGAGCGATGGATTATATAATGGCATTATTAAATTATGGTTGAAAATAAGTACTAAGTCTTAAAAATCTCTTTTTGTTTTATATAATTAAGTGTAATTTTGAGAGAAATTAATTGCAATACAACTCTTTAATTTGGTAAATTTTTTTTGAGGAAATGTTATCAAATGAATTATGAATTTATATTTTATAGATAAGAGTTTAAATGTATTGACAACCTTTCTGGTTATTATGATCGTTAATGACACAGTAATAATAGTAAAATTATATTAGTAGGATTTGAAACAAGAAAAATATGTTTAATTGAAAACCATTTAGAAAATGGTATTTAATCAGTAAACATAAAATATGACAATCACTGTTACTTTACAAATTATTTTATGAATATTACAACTTATAGGGTAGTAAGTCATGAACCCTTGAACGAAAGACGATATTTGTTTCATTCCAACCACTAACCTATGTGATGTTCTGGTAAATGTGTCATTATTTTTAATTAAAATATTTAATGAATAAATATTAATGATGAGCCAGTTGTAATTAGTTTTTAGGTCAAGATATTATTTTATTAAACACATTGGATTTGGAAAATATATAGAGACCTGGTTAAATAATTGTTTTATGGATCCTTTAATCCATAAATTTTAGTTCTTCTGGCAAATAAATTCATTTTTGGATATTCATTTATTAACGTAAATGGATGAATTTGATTTTGATAGAAGCATAACGAAAAAAATAAATATTTTATATTAAATTAAAAAGTATCAAGTTATTATATTTCCATATATATCTTGTCAATAAAATAATGACTCAACGTTTGGAAAATGATCTTAAAACAAAAATGTTATCCTATTAAATTTATTTTTGATGAAATGATGGTGTTTTACATCCTAATTAATATATATATATATATTTGAGGCCCTTAAACTTCACATTTATCATTCACATATTGATTATTTATGACATAAATAACTCTATAAAAATATTTACACTTTTCCTCCATGTATATATATAAACATCCCAAAAATGTTCTCTTACATAAAGACCTCGTTATATGTTAGTCCATGTGGCCTTTATACTTCTCAATCTTGTTTTTATAGAGGATGGTTTACAAACCCTTCTCCGGAAGCGGGATTTAAAAATGGAAATATCAAACAATATAATACCATGACCAAGATTAAATTATGAGGATAAAATTAATTTAATATAGGGAGAATGTAACACCCTGAAATTCTAAAGTGATATAATTATATTGGACATTGTGTGTGACATGAAACACTAATAACATAAGGGAATATAACATCCTGAAAAAATACAAGATATTTAATATTTTAAGGATAATAAATATACAATATAAATTGAAATGCACACGATACTGAGTTAGCATAAATCTCTTTCAATAAAGGAGTATTCAAGGTCTCAACTTACATATAAGACCAGGTTTTACAAAACAACAATATATTTTTAAAATATGATTATTTAATATAATAATACTTAATTTAGGTATAAAATTAATGGTTATAAATAGTATTAACTAACATGTAAATATATATTTATATATTATCTAATAAATTATTTTCACATTAATCTAATATATTTTATAGTCGTAAGATAAGAGAAAACCAAATATTACACAAAAACCTATATTTTTATAGACTCTATTAACGCTTTTTCATTGTGAACATATTTTAAATAACATTTATGGAACTTTTAAAAATTTATTATCTCAAAATAAATTTCATTTATGAAATTATAACATTAAAATTATATGTGGTTGATTTTTTTGTATTTTTCTGTATTGTTTCGTTTTTTGATGAACAGTAAATGATAATGAATTTTAATTCAAAACTGATTTATGTTTAATTTATTTAATAGATTAAATTATATTTTTAATTATTTTCCATGCTAAATTAGATAATTTTTAAATTAATAAATCCAATTAAGTAATTTTAGTCAATTTCAATTTGAAATTGGTTATAAAACTATAGAAAACATTTCAATATTTTTACATTAGAAACCCACTTTTGCATCCTGTCTATGGGATTAAATTTAAATTAATTTATGGAAATTATGTTATTGAAATTAGAAAAAAATATTTCTTATTTAAAATTAGAATATTTTATAATTTCTATTAATTTCAATGTAGTTTTTTACAAAAAAATATAAGTGAATGTAATTAATACTAATTAGAGTGATTAATAAAGAAAATAAATTTACAAGGGACTAATCCATAAAATATTGGTCAAAATATACATCAAAACATATGAAAAATAAATTGTATGGATTTATTTCAATATTATATTCTCTTGAATCTAATTGTTCCATTATTGGATCTACTTTACATGGTCAATGTGTGGGTGGAATTTCCTTTTAAAAAATTTACAAGAATACAACTCCTCCACTATAAAAAAGAATTAACCCCTCCCAATTAATCACTCAAATAAAGAACTTTTAATCTAAAAAAACCTAATAAAATAATCTCCAATAATACCCCCTAATAATAGAAGCCTCACTTTGTTATGAAAGAAAACAAAAGAAGTATTCTGGTATAATCCAAACAAAGTTTCCCAAATAGAAGGTAACATTATTCAACGATCACCTTTTTTTATTTAATTATCCTCCAGTTAAAATATTTATATATAATGATTATATAATAACTTCAATAAAATTAATATATTGAGTTGTTTTAATGCCAATATTTCAACCTTCACTTTAACATAGATACATCAAAATGGGATAAACAACCATCGTTCGTGTGTACAATGGATTACCACCTTGCGAACTGATATCACACATTCTTCTATTCACTACCTTTATAGGTTGGAAGTAAGGATGTAATTATTTTTTATTATATATATATAATTTATTTATTAGTATTTATTTTTCATATAAATCATGCCTTTATGGTTTTTAATTTATGGTAATTTGATGACATCATTTGTGGACGTTTGGACTGCCGCCTCCCCAATGTGATGTGATTCCATCATGCTATACATAGAATATATAAAAAAGTGTTTTAATAAAAATATGTGAAATTTTTGAAATAAATTTGAAACTATAGTTATAATATACATATACATACCTATACATATATATTTATATCTTCTAAATTTTAATATTTTAAATACAACATTGAAATGGAAGTATCTTTAATGCGTACATATGACCTACCATCTTCATGATGAATGCATTTTATTTCCTATATCCAAAATGTATTGATTATTATAAATACATATATATGGAATATATATTATAATTAAATCAGGTTTCACACTATGGAGATTTTGAAATAATGATCCATGAATGATGAAAATAAATAACATGTTAAAAATATTCAAAAAACTAGGAACTTTACTCTAGAAATGGTGAGAATAATGAATGATTATTAACCTAAGGGTAATGATATATTATAATAATATTATATATGATATTATAAATTGTATTATGGTTATTGAAGAAGTTCCTTACATGTTGAAAATCATTATAAAGAAGGTTAAGGATGTTCATTCAAAAGGAAATGAAATGAAAGTAATTCTTGTCTCACTTTTTCATTTCGTGAGGGATACAGAATTTTCACAACTTATTTCTATTGTGTTGTATATATAATTACCCAATTTTATTTCATATCTTTAATAAAATAATATTTATTTTATTTAAATTTTCATTTGAAGTTATTTATTACATTGTGGTTATGATTTAAAAGTTACCAAATGGTTAGGGACTTCGCCTCAATTTTTATTCTTTGAGGAATACTTTATTGTCTTTTTCTTGATTTCTTATATATTGTGTATATACTTCCAATTTTAAAATAAATATCATGAATACCTAATAATTCATGGTATTATGAATTACAGTTTTAATTATTCCATTCAATGTATTTTAAATTAAGAGTAACCAAGTGGAAAATAATTTCAAAACTCAATTTCATTTTATTGAGTTATATTACATACCCATTATTCTTAATACTGTTGGATTATGTCTATAAATAATATTTACTATTTTTTTACATTCACTTATTTTATTTGGATTTATATCTGACACACATAATTTATCAATTGATTTATTCTCACTTCAATGTTATGGTCTTTTTAAGGGTTTATTTCATAATATCATTGTATTAGAGATTTTTTATTATTTAATGACCAATAAAGGAAGTTTGCTAATCAATTTATAATAAAACCATTTTTAATCACCTAAGGTTATTCATGACATTTTTATTTAATAGTACAATTTCCCACTCTTTGGTACTCAAAATGTTCTAGAATGTTTTTTCAAAAAACACAACATCATTTCTCTCTTTAGTGAGAAAAACTATTTTCTTTTAAAAATATATTTTTCTAAAAACCTATTTTAGAAATAATTTTATGCTTGAGAATAGATTTATTAAATAAATTTTAATATATTTATATTTTCAAAACATTTCAATTTAATATTTTTTCTTTTTCTGAATAAGTCACTTATTTATCATTTTTAACAAGAAAAATTAATAATCATTTTACATTATACAACCTATATGTATTTAACCATCATTATTTCTTCTAAGATTTAGTTTATTATGTAAAAGGTTAATTTTTTAATATTTTAGTTAACATTTATTTTCAATGAAAAGTTTTTTTTCAAAATAAAAAGTATATTTTCCCAAGAATGTTTTTAATTTATCATTGTATAGTATTTCTCTTCTTGAATTAGAAAAAACCCTTTATTTTTACTCAACATGGGATATGTTTTATTGATAAATTCCTTGTTATTCCATTAGATGGTTTTTTTATTTGGATGAGCATAGTGTTGAATTTTACTTCCTTGATTCTTTGTTATCCCCCTTAAAATATTAAATATCTATAGTCATTGGACATTGAACATTCCTTAATTATACATATCATTTAGAATGGATATGTTCATTTCCTTATCCTCATAACATATTTACATATGGAATTTACATTGACAAAGATTTGATTATCTAGAGAAGTATTGATAATTTCACATTCTTTATTCAATAAAGATATTTGATATGGTTTATTGTTTTTTAGTTAATTCAATTTCTTGAAATATGATGAATGCATTTTACATGAAGTGATGGGTGGGGCTCCAAATTTATAGGCCCCCAATGAATCAATATGTTCTCATGAGATAAATTAGTTGTAAAGACTAAATAGGGGTCTACCTATAGTTTAATCCATCTTATGGTAGGTCTTGACAGTATAGGGTTTCTTGTGCCTTAGAGATGACATCCAATAATTAAACATTAATAGCATTTTGATTTAGTTTTTATAATCCTTGATATTTTCAATAAGAAAAAATAAATGTATTTATTTCACTGTTACTTTATTTATTTAATGGTATGTTTCTTTGATTTCATATCTTTCCATAATAATTATACCTTTCCCAATTATTTTAATGGACTGTTTTTTCTATTATTTAACCTGACATATTATTTATGCACTTCCATTGTAATTTATTGATTATAGGACATGCGTGTTTAGTTATTCCCTTTCCAGATTGAAAATTCCAATTGATTCATCATTTCATCCACTGTGATTACCATTACTATGAATTTTATCTCACCCTAATTGTGTTTCTATTCCCCCGGAATCCAAGAAGTGTACTATGAAAGATATACAAGGATAGAATATATGGAATAATGTAATCAATGAGAAAAAACCATGTTGTAATTATTGTATTCATATTTAATACAAGACTCATATATGTGTATAGTTTACCAAGACTATTAAATTTTTTGGTCATCAAGGATGCTATTTACTAGTATCGAATGACAATGTAATGGTAGTAGGAACAGACTCTAGAAATTTTGGGGTTGGGTATCTATAAATAAATTTTAAAAATTATTTTAATGTTTGAAATAAATTTATTATTATAAATATATTATAATAGAGTTTTCTATGCTAATGGTATGGATACTAAATTAAATAACATATTATGATCTTGATTTAATTTTAATGCTCAGATAGTTTTTATTATCTATATTACATAGAATGAAACACATATACACCAAGAAGGGAAAGGTATATAATTTCTTGGTAATTACATAATTCACTATTGATTTAGTAATATTCATATAATGTATATTATACATTAAATATTCGTATTTCCCATTATAGAAAGAGATCTTTGTATATATTCAGGTGAAGTATTAACATTTTTTCTTTAATTTTTACAAATGATCCATTATAATATTTCATAAATAATAAAAATAAAATTTTATTTTGGTTACTGTCAAATATAAACTGAGTTCATAGAAAAATATGTTAAAATTTTAATTGAGTTCATTACAAATGTTCTAATAATAAAAAAAATTTTACATGATAATCTATAGATTTTTATATTAATAGAAAATAAGTGAGAGGTGCTTATCAAAATGACTCTATAGAGATGATTTTGGGAAAATAAAATTATCAATGAAAAATTTTAAAATGAGGAATATTTATATAGACTCTACTTGATTCGAGTCTATAGTGATGTATCTATTGAAATAATTTTTTTATCCATCAAAAAATAACTCTACTTTTTGTTTTTAAGAACCATAATTATCCATGCTAAATGAAAATATACAATTAAAATTTTTAGAAAACTATAATTGTAGTATAAATATTTCCATTTTTTGTGAAAAAAAAAATTATTTTACAAAAGCACCTATCCAACCTCCCCCCATTCATTCTGTAACACCCCTAGATTTTGTGAATTATTTTTTTCTGAATTAATTAAATCATGTTTATAATTTTCATTTCATGAAACACTGAAGATAGTTTATTTTATATTAATAAACCATGTTTGGATTTCTTCACACACAACCCCATGTTAAAAATGAACAGCACGCAACATAAAACATATCTTGATATACATATAACACCAAGTTTAGCATGGGTTATACAAAATAATGAATTTCCTCGATGGCTTGTGTAACACGTATGACTGAGATTTACTGAATGATAATATATTATTAAAATATGATTATTTAATATAATAATATATAAAATAGATTTTAAATTAGAGGTTATGAATTTTATTAAATAATTTATTTAGATAAATGGTTTAAACAATATAATATAAATTCCTAGGTTACAAATTAATTATAAATTAATACGAATGCGATTGAACAAATAAGGTAATATTATTATTTTTATAGCCAAAAAATTGTTTTACCATAATAAATTAAAATAAATTCAATTATTAAATGAAAATAATTTAATATATTTAATATATTTAATAATATATTTTTCACATTCATTCAAAATATTTTAGGACAAAAGATATAGAACAGAACTAATTTTATGTTTAAAAACATATATTTTATTTAATTTAGTTTTACAGCCTTTTAATGGAGAACCCATTTTAAATACCAATTTTGGAACATTTATTTAATAAATATTTCAAAAATAATGTTCATATTTTAAATAGAAACAAAAAAATAGGTTAGGATATTTTTTTGTATCATTCGGTAAGGTTTCATTTTTAAATGAATAGTAAAAATACGAAATTTTAGTTCAAAATAGTTTTTCTTCGAATTGATTTATAAGGATAAATTATATTTTAAATTTTTTTGAAATTTAAATTAATTAATATTTTTTTTAGTTAATATAATATATTCAATTGAGATCAATTTCAATTGAAATTATATATAAAAACATAGCAATCTTTTTAATGTTTTTTACTTCAAAAAATTACATTGTCAACCCGACGGTGAGATTAATTTTAAATTAATTTATTCAACTTATGGGATTTGAATTCGAAAAAATGGATTATATATTTTTAATAAAAAACTTATAATTTTAAATATGTTAAACTTATTTTTTAACAAAAATATTAGTATAGGTGATTAAAATTAATTGCATTGATTATGGTTAAAATAAGCTTAATAAGGGACTAAACCATAACCTTAATGAAAAAATAACCTTTAAAAATTTCCAAAATCAATTTTATTACCATATTTCAACCTCATACTCCCTTTTATTTACTTTTTATTGTTATTGGTCCCACATGCAACATAAAAAGCATGGGTGGAATTCTCTCATCAAATATTTATAAGAGGGACACTCCTACTTTCATATAAAGTCAACCTCCTCTACCTAATATTAATACCACGAAAACCACATATGTTCTTCCATGATCAACCTAATATATTTCCAAATATCCATCCCTTACTCTTTGAATCCTCCCTTTTGTTAGAAATTCTTCTAAGGATTTTTTTTGGAACAAACCAAAAGGAGTTAAGTAATTAGTATGTAACAACTCCTCCAAAGATCCATTATTTTACTCTCCTTCTCCACCCCATACACCTTTTTTATTCTGTGACTATAAATAAAACATTTTTCCTTAATATATTTGTATTTTTAATTCTATGTATTCGAACTACACTTACAAACACCTCTGTCTTATGGGTAATTAATATACTATTTATGTGTACGGTGAACTACCACCTCACTAAACAATGACTATTCATTTTTTTCGTCACCAACTCTCATTGTGAACATTATGATTGAAAATATATTTATATATGTTATATATAATATTTATCATGTCTTTTTATGGTTATTTATTATATTTAAAAGGAAGTGTGGACTACCGCCCACTCAAATTGATTACATTCATCAAGACACAAAATATAATATATTAATAATGAGTTTAGAGAAGATAATATATATATATATATATATATAATTTTAGTTTTAATTTAATGATACAATATAATTTTCTACATATATGTAATTTTCTTATTTCTTTCCATACGACAATAAAAATGGAAATATCGTTCATGCATATGTAGGGTTTACCATCTCCACGAATGATGTATTCAATTTCATATGTATATATTATATATATTATTTTTATAAAAATATATAGAATATAAATTATATTTATATCATGGATTAAATTATGGAATCATGATATAATTATCAGTACTAATGATATAACATATTAAGACACAAGCCATGAACAAAAAAGATATTACCCGAAGTGAAACCTTAAAATAAGATTATTTATAAGAGGGTAACACAATGTAAAAATAAAACCATATTTGGTATTACATATAATAATATTGTTCTGATAAATATTTATAATAAATTTATATTTATTATATAGGAGGTTTGAATGAGTACGACGGGAGCCAATACACAGGGTAAGGAGATTTCATCTCACTTTTTATTTTCTTGAGATACATAGTTTATTCACCACCCATTCCTCTTATGTGGTGTGTTTACTACCCATGGATGTGTAAAGTTATTATTATAATAAAATTTATTTCTATTTACACATAAATTATATGGAATTTGTTTCATTGGGTAAATGTTTAAAAAGCTTCCAAATTGGTAAGACATATTTGTCTAAATAGGCCTTCTTTGAGACACATGATTTATTATGTACCTATATTTTTCAATGAGATGAATATAATTACATTAGAAATTATATATCAAGAATATTCTAGTTTCATGATATTTTAGGATTCATTTTATTTTATTTTATTAGAAATTGATTATAGTCCAAATTTACCATGTGATAAGAGTTTATTGAAACAATATCATCAATTTTCAAGATTGTTTATGTTTACACTTCCTTTAATGAGAACTTATAATTCATATCTTAAGAAAACTAAGGAATTTTATTAACCATTAGTTATTCATTATATACTAATGAAATGGTACAATTTTTCCTCTTTTTGGTAAATAATATATTTAAAAAAAGTGTTTTAATGAATGCGTGACTTTACCCTATTTTCGGTCAAAAATCTGTGTTCCTTAAAAACAATGATTTCTAAATTGGGTTTCCATGAATATTATACCTTTCTACTAAAATATTAAAAATTAATATTTACCCCTTTTGTGTTTTACCAAATTCTTATAAGAAATATTCATATAACTTTCTGAACAAGGAATTTTTCAATCATTTTTACAATATAAAATAAATGTTCTTTTTCCTCGCATGACATGTACAAATTTATCCATAAGAAATTCATTAAAGATATATCTTTATTGTTTAAAAGGTAAATTTTTAATAAAATCGTTCTAAAAGATATTTTCCAGGTAATGGTTTTCAAAATGTATTAAAGCATAATTTATATATATATCTAGAAAAGAATTTTGAAAATTATATGAAGCATGTTTTATTAGTTTTTAAGAAAAAAGGTTTTCAAAAGGTTTTAATGTCTAATTTTTATATTTTTATGGAAAATTGGTTTCAAAAGGTTTTATGTTTTAATGATCCTTCTTTCAATATAAAAATGATATTTACACCATGAAATTATTTCAAAATATCCTTCCTAGTTAATTTCCATCTAAGATAACATCTCTTAATGTTCAAAATTCCCTTCTAGGAAATGTCCCTAAGATTAAAATCATATAATTTCGTGAACTTTTTAGGATTTAATTGAATGATTCTTAAGACACAAATTTCACCTTTAGGGGGTTTATACATTTGAAACCCAATTCTGGGATTATGAAACTTATATCTTTTCATAGGTTATGATGTGTTGAAATTTTGATGATACCCATTTAATTTCATAGGACAAGATTTTATTTTTATAAAACTTATATTTATATATGGTTTATGATATGATAAAGGTTTTATTATCTTTTGGAACATGTATGGATGATTTTATTTTGATATTGGTGGGCCATGTATCACCCTCCAATGCATTAGGTAATGATATGTTTTAGATGAGATCAACGTGTAAAAGGGTTCTATCCCAATCCCCAAAACAATATGGTACATGGGTTGTACCCCAATCCTAAATGTAAGATGTTACATGGGTTGTAGAACAATCCTAAGAACAATAATGTATATGGGTTTTAAAACAATCATAAATTAAAGTGGGTACATTGGTTATTTCCCATGCCCAGAAACAAGATGGTACATGGGTTTTAGCTATAGCCTAAATGTAAGAGTATAGACACGTTTTTATCCCAAGCCCAAAGTACCTACACATGATTTAGCCCCAGGATTAACATGTTCTAAATATCTTGTTAGGTATCCTTGATATAATTTTTTTTATTATTACAATAATGCCACAAATTCCATGTCATATTCATATTTTATGCTTTCTTGATTTATTCTCTAAATTATATTATGGTCTATGTATTATGAAGTTAAAATATTTAAAATGATCTATAATATTCAGGGTATTATCTTCAAATATTATTCTCATGTTCCATACACTCTTGTTTATGTTATGATTGAAAATTTCCTCAATTTACTCGTTTTGGATTTCTGAGGTCACCCCTTTCTGATGATTTCTTTCAAGATGTTATAAATAAAGTTTTTAGGTATATGTATTAAAGGTGGATATATTTATGGGATATGTTGAAGATATTTCACCAGTATAAAAGATTTTGATTCCATGTTCGCAAAGACAATAAACTATTATGGTCCTCGAGCATATATTTTTGTAATATAGTCAATATTCATCTAAAATGATGTTATATGAATGTCTGATAATCCTAGGATGTTATAGTTGGTTTCAACAGAATGTTCTATTCATCCTTTGGAAACTAGGATGTGAAAAATTTAGTGATATACCTAGTTATATTTCTAAGGATATTTCTAGGGATGTCTTTAAGGATAAGAATAAGTATTAGTCAATTTTAAGAAAAATGTCTAGGATTTCTGGTAGTGGATAGATTGAGTGGTTTCGTTGAAATACATCCATGTATGGATAATACAAGTGTTTGTGGCTCTAGAACAGATGTACCTAAGGGTAACTACTCCAGCAATATTTCTTGGGGATGACATGGGGTAATCTGGTATATGACTACCAGCCTTTCTTTTTTAGATGTAGAAAGTACAGGAATTTTGAAAATTGATTTCCCAATTGGAATTATCATAATTATGATCAAGAAAGTGTTACAAGTATTGGTTATACATTCGAAAATAAAGAGAACAAAAACGCAAGTGAAAGGTATGTGATGTTCTTCTAAAAATTTTACATTAAACCTGAGAAACATGATTATATTGAGGTCCAAGAACAATAGTACATGATTCATATTTATCACTCCAGGGAATAGGTATTAAGGAATAAGTTGACAAAGCATGATTAATTGATTAAGAATAATGCTTGATGAATAATGTATTTTTGTTTTGGAAGTAAGAGATTATGTTATTTGAAACAAGAAATAAATATGTATTTTTAGTATAAGTATTCATTAAGGATTCAAAATAACATATTGAATGGTGATAAAGAAATAAAAAATTGATTTCATGGAAATGTGATATTTTGATTAAGGGAATCTAACCATTAATTAACTCCTAACATTGAGATAATGGTGCTTGGATAAAGGTATGATGGATATTAAAAAGTAAATTGTATGGTACAAATTACTTTGGAACTAATTATTAAAAAAGTGTTCCATGTAATCAAGGATTAAATTTACATCTTCTAGGATTTAAAAGATATATCAAGTAATCATTATATTGAAAAAGGAAGCATGTTTTCAAAAGGATTTATGTTAATTAAGGTTGTTAGCAGGTTTCAATGGAATATATGATGAGGGTATTCACATATTTGGAATGTGACAAAAAAAGTGTTACATTGTGATATATGGTAGATTAGTGTTATGATTATTTCATGAATTTATTTCTAAATCATTTAATTTTAATATTTCCCAAGGAATTTAAGGTTATACATTTAAAAAATATTTTAGATAAATTTTTGATAAAGACTATAAGATTAAATTGTTATCTCTCTATATAATAAATAATGTACATTGGATATCCTATTAAAACTCAGTTGGGTTGATTAAAATTGATTACAAATGGGATGAAATATCATGGGTATATTGATAGGTTAGTACTTTAGGAAAGAAAATTCCAGCTTCATTTTTAGAGAATGAGATGAATTAGATCAACAAACATAAAATAGAGACATTGTCTTGAAATCATGACATTACATCTTTTAATGAGAATTATTCTTATTTAATTAAATGGGTCTTGAAGCCAAAACATTTAACCTAGTACCTCCATTTCCGATGAATCATATTTTCCATTAGATGGTTATAGATTTTTGGATTTATGATTGGTAACATTCTCCCGACATTGATCTCTATCACTATCAATCAGAATATGATAGTTATATTTTTCTTCCATGTCCATGTTTTTACTTTCCACCTATGTCGCCGTTTATGGAAACATAGTTATATGCTACTTTTATTAACTTTTATAGTTTGAATAATCCCTTTTTAATGAATGTTTTAATATTCAATTTTATGATGTGGGTTTCTATGAATGAAACATTCAAATATTAATCATTTGATAACCCATATTAATTTCAATGGTGAAATTATTTTTAATTGGGGTAGAATTTAACACCCATAGATTTAATAGATTAATTTTTTCGAACTAATTTAATATTTTTGGTATTTATCATTTCACATAACACTGAAGATAGTTTATTTTATATTAAAGCACTATGTTTGGTTTGCTTCATATGAAACACCTTGATAATATTCCACTACAATAAATAGAAACATTATATTTCTCTACACAGAACACTGAGGTTATCTATCATAATACACAACAATGATATTCCTTGATGGCTTGCATAACAGTCAAGACTAAGGTTTGCTGAATGATAATTTATTATTAAAAATGATTATTTAATATAATAAGATATAACCAAGATAGTAAATTAGAGGATATAAATATTATTAAATAATTTATTAAAATATACATATTACACAATATAATATCAATTCATAGGTTAGAAGTTAATTATAATTTAATATGAAAGCCAATTTAATAAAAAGGTAATATTATAATTTTATGGTCACAAAGCTATTTTACACTTATAAATTAAATTAAATATAATTATTTTGTGATAATAATGTAATTTATATTATATATATTCCATAACTTATTTTTTTTAAATTCATTCAATATATTTTATTGACATAAGATATAGAACAAACCCAATTTTAATCTTATAAACATTTATTTTTATAACTGTAGATTTACCTCCTTTTAATGGTGATCTCATTTTAAATCCCAATTTTCTATCATTTTTATACATAATAAGTAAAAATATTCATCATATTTGAAGTAAAAATATAAAACTAGGTAAGGATAATTTTTTGGTATTTTTTTGTGAGGTTTCATTTTTTAATGAAGAGATAAAAATATGGAATTTTAGTTCAAAACCACTTTTTCATCTAATTTATTTATAAGGATAAAATATATTTTAAATTGGTTATAATTTTAATTAGAAAATATTTTTTCAATTAATATATATTAGTTCATTGATATCAATTTAACATGGAAATTGGATATAAAAACATAGAAAACTTGTTAATGTTTATACATTAAAAATATGCATTATTGACCAGACAACAGGATTAATTTTATATTAATTTTTGACAATTATGTGATTAGAATTTGGAAAAATGGACTCAATTTTAAATCATCATAATTTATAATTTATAATATGGTCAAATTAGTTTCTGGAAAAAATATTAATGAATGTGAATAAAAATAATTATATCAAATAAGGTTAAATAAAGCTTAATAAGGGACAAAACCTCAAACCTTATGGCCCAAAAGACCTACAAACTTGTCCAAAATCAATTTTATAGCCATATATAGACCCTATTCTCTCTAGATTGACATTGGATAATTATTGTATCAACTTGAAACATGAAAAATGTTGGTGTAATTTTATCGTCAAATATTTACAAGAGTGCCACTTCTCCTTCCCTATAAAAGGCCACCACCTCTACCTATTCTTCACACCTATAAAACCAATTAGGATCCCAAAATATCAAACAAATACATTTAAAACATCTTCCCTTTATTTTTTATGTCTCCCTTGGAGCATGAAGTCTTCCAAGGAAGCCTTCTGGAACAAACCAAAATGTGTTACCCGATAAAGAGGTAATGTCTTCTACCAAGATCCTTTCATTTATTTTCCTTCTCCACCCCATCCACTATTTTTATTCCAGTATTTTATAACAACACAAATAACCTAAATATAATAGTATTTTTTTTCATTATAATGTTAATAACTACACTTAGACACATACCCCTCTAATGTGCAATAAAGGTACTGTTTACATGTATGGTGAACTACTGTAGAGACCCAAAACTTGACGTACATAAACATTACATTACTTTAGCCGAATAATTAATACATAACAAAAATAGACACACAAAGACCGTAATAGTTTATTGTCTTTGTAAACTTGGAACGTAATCTTCTAATCGTGGTGAAAGATCTTTAACATCTCCCATAAAGATCTTCCCTTTTTTTCTTACTTAAAACCTGTGTTTATATCTTGGGGAAAAGAAAACATAAAAAGGGTGAGCTCAAATGCTCAGTAAGGGTAAGCATGGATAAAATAAAACATTCCATATACATTTTAACTTAAAAACAAGAACATAATTTTTAAACATCAAAAGCTTGAGAAATGACACAAAACATGGAAGTACGTAAGGCATAGATCATAAAGAAACATTAAGAATGATAAACTTTCATGGGAATAAAACATTTAATTGTGGAAACCATTAAGCACATGATATGATTTCCATAGTAGGAAAGGCATTGCTGCCAAGACCATCTTAGTGGACAAAGTCCCTTTCTGAATCGAGTTCACTCCTCGTTCCAGTCATGTATTACTGAATCGGTTTAACTTTCCGTTCTAGCCATGTTTATCTAATGAGATATAAATCTTTACCCAATTCATTGGAGGGAGATATAGTTCCCACCCATATCATAATTAAATCATTCTTTTGTGTGCCACAAAATCATAAATCATACATTATAGCATAACCAATGAAATAAAATGAGATTCTTAAACATCAGGCCATCATATCATAATCCATAAACATTTGATATCATTTCATCATAAGAAAATTGAAACCATTTAAATCATAGAAACATTTTACATGAAACATACACATATGAAATAATGTCATCATAGAAGGAAAATAGTTTTGACAAACCACTTGAAATGAATTCTTGAGGAAAAAATCCTTTCTTCTTTAAAATCTTTTTCTTTTCACAAAATTTCGTGAAATTTTAAAAGATAAGGGTTTTGTAGGAAATAATCATGCAATATTGTAGAGGATGCTTCTTTAAAATGAGGCATTTTGAAACCGTAAAAATCCGTTCACGCCGTATAAGTTAAAAATAACATTCTCCTCGTACTTTTGTCGGAAAAGTCAAAAAGTACCTTATATGGTAACCAAAGGAAAGATTCCATTCATACAATGTGGTAAAAAGTCAATAAAGGGTAAAAATGACTTTAAACATCCCTGGAAGAATGGTAAAAATTTTATGAAAGCATTTTTAGAAAACATGGTCATGGATGATAAACGTAACCCCAGTAAATACTTACGTATAAGAAATCTCTGATAAACATGAGATTGAAAATTTATCCCTTACCTTAGGTCCGATTTGCTTCGTAAGTGTCTGAACCTCCTGTATATTGATTTAAATAATGTCATTGACTTATTCCAGAATCATACTCACTGTTATGATATCATATATGGTTCACTTATGACTTTATATTACCCTTTCTTTTGTAAATTCCATGTTAAAGAGCATTTTGGGTAAAATCGTTTCGTTTTTCATCCGTGTTTTGACCTGTAATTATTCATATGATTACTTAAATCATGATTAATTAATTCTAGAATATATAACATTATTTATATATAATATATATTCAGAATATACATATATATAATAGATCAGTAAATGGAAAGAAATACACCATTCATAGAGACGGTAGGCCATACGTATGCATGAATGCTGTTTTCGTTTCCTTATTGAGTTGAATTTAATTAAGTACATGACATACATATATATACACATTAATCCAGTATCATTATTATGTCATATATTTCATGATTACTTATTATATATACTTTATAATCATTCATGAACGGTTAATGTGGAGAATGAATCTCATCGCGTCGTGGAGACGGTAGTCCGTACGTACGCACGAGCGATAATATCGTTCTCATGATCGTGGAATTGTATTGGAGTGTATGTATACTATTTCAGAATAAATATAACTTTACAATAATCATATATAGTTATTATTTACACCATTATACCCATCCAAGTAAGGTGGTGGTTGAAAATATATTACACCACGACGTGGAGACGGTATTCTGTACGTACGCACGCGCGGTGAGTTCATTTTCCGTAGGATGTATAGATGGTGAAAAAGGGTTGTTTCATACTTATAATAACATATAATTATATTAGTGATACTGATGTTATTACTTCATAATGAAACAACCTAAGAAGAAGAAGTGGAAGAAGAAATAAAGTTGAAAGAATCGGTAACGGACATTACCTCTTCTTTGAAGCGCCTCTTTGAGTCCTCCTCTTCAGGGACTAAAATTGGTCTTTGAAGAAGACCAAGACCTATAGGATGTTTATATGGAAGTGTAGAAGATATTTTAGCAGGGGTTGGCCGAGCTTGAAGGCTCAAAGTGGTGTGAGTAAGAGAGGGAGGAGGTTCCCTTTTATAAGGGAGGAGAGGGGCACCTTTGGAATAACAAATAATATTATTTTATTATAAAGCCAAATTCGTTTTTAAATAGATCTAAATTGATTTATTTAGAAGCTAAGGTGGGGATGGGTCGATATCCTCTCATACAATAGAATTTGGACAAGTTTATTTTCCTATTTTAGCCTTATCATTTATATTTAACTTTAAGTTAGATAATTTTACTTTTACCGTGTCTTTTTGTGTTCTTACACTATAAAGTTATTAAACTTACTATAAGAAGCCAAAAGAACCCCAAGTTGTTTATTATTAACATATATAACCTTATCTAAGTCATTTGGCCGAACCTTAGATTTTTAGGAATAAAATAACAATTAATAATATAATATTTGTTTTAAAAACTATTTTATGTCAATTTTGACACTATTTAGTAATTGATTTTTGTAAAAATCATAACAGAATGATTAGTTAGAAAAACATATAATTAAATCAATACTAACAAGTCATAT
This sequence comes from Viscum album, assembly GCA_963277665.1. Lineage (NCBI taxonomy): Eukaryota > Viridiplantae > Streptophyta > Magnoliopsida > Santalales > Viscaceae > Viscum > Viscum album. Next base: position 375,991,816 of record OY728147.1, read on the forward strand.
TAACCTATAAAATTAGTGTAATTCATAAAAAGTGTCAAATTACATTTATTTTGGTATTTATGACATCAATTATGTCAATATTTCATTAAAAAGATAATTACGGCACCATCTTTGTGTCATAAATAAATTAAAATATTTAATGTCTAAAAATTGAAAATAAAATAAGATTATGTAAGAAATCTTTTTATATTTCTAATTAATATTTATTGTCAAATTTATCTTATGTGTAACCCTATATTAAAAATGATATACTTATTAAACTTTGATCTTAACTATTTTAACCCTTCTTTAAATAAATTAATAATAAATGTCCTAATCTAATACAAGTGGGCCTAAATGGTCATAATTTATTCCTAAGATTATTTTTGGTCGAATTACACTTATCCAATAGAATTAGGACATGTGTTAGGGTAATAATAATATCATTTATACCCTTAATTACCCTATGTACTTTTAACTATGGTAAAAAAAGTAAAACGTTACTATTCACCAAAAATTATTTTCATCTCATTGAACCACATTTTACATACTGAATTCAACCGTGTCTCTTGGATTTTTTAAAATTCCACTCACAGAATCGGTAAAATTTAGTTTTATGAAAAATTCATTTTTTAACTACCACATAGTGGTTTCACTATTCATCAAAAAATGAAAGTTTCCAGAATAATACCAAAAATTAGGCCTACGATATAATTAATATTATGAACTGAAAAATGATGTCTATTTTACCAAATTAAAAACATATCAGTTGCATTACTTAATTTAAAAATTAATTCCCGTCGTCAAAACAAATAGCATGTTCTTAAGAGATAATAACTATCAAAAGATTGACACTTGTTTATGTCTTGTTTAAATGTGAAATTAAATACAATGACCAAAATTGTATTAAATTGTAAAAATAAATTATAAATATACTTTAAAACCACTCATATTAATAATTTATCACTATTAATTATTTCGATTAAAAAGGTTGTTTTTAATTGAAATTTAGTAATTTTAACTATTCATCAGAAAATGAAATTTATCCGAAAAGTACCAAAATTTCACCCTAAGCTAATTTCAATATTCTGAATCCAAAAATGAAGTCCATTTTGAAAAATAAAATTTAAAAAATTTTAAAAAGTGGTTATTACTATTCATAATGGCTAGTTTTAATAATATTTTAATAGTATATTGTTGTTCGGTGAAACTCGTTATTACGTACTACACACGCTATCGAGGAAGGCCGTGATTTTTGTAATGCAAGGAAATTCAAGGATGTGTGTTGTGCAAGCTCCTTTTTGTGTAGTGTACAACACAAGACATTAATGAAATTAAAAAGAATATTTTTCATAAAATCTCATGGTGTTAAATTATACCCCCCTTAAAAGGAATTTCGCCCTCAAAATTCGTCGGGGTTATAAATGGTTTACTACTCGAAAGTTTCTTTAATAGATACCCACATCATAAAAAGGAATACCAAAACCAATATTTAAAAACAAATGTATGAAACGTAACGGTTACCCAAATAAACTAATCCCTGGGTTTCCACATATGTGAAAATATGGATACGGAAGAGAAATCTAATCATCATGTTCTGATGGAGAGTGGTAGAGAACATGGTTATGGAAAAGCCAGCAATCACAAAGCCATAAATTTGTGACAATCTAAGGTACCATCTAATTCATCAGATATAAGAGCAATAGGAAAACATTTTTGGTTGTCAAGATCATTTCCCTAAAGTTGATGAAATTGGAATTTAAAGAAATACTTTCGTGATTTTGGTATAGTCTTACCGTTGGTCGTTCTTTGGACAATTTCCACTTCATCTCTTAATGAAATGAAGTTGAATTTTTCAATCGTGATGTGTTAGCAGATCATGTGATAGAATGATGGGTCATTCCATCTGTCTCAAACAAAAGGTTAGAAAAGTTATCAAAAAAAAATACATAATTCCATTTATAATGAGATTAATCATATATGGTTCCAAAAATGGACTTATACTTATTATATCATACTTCTTAATATAATAAAACAAGTTTCTACTAAACAGGGACTTCCTGTAGGCTAGTGGTAGGCGATAAAGGCCAGTCGCACTTCGGTTGTGGGTTCGATTCCCACAGCCTTGTCCGACGGGATGGGTTGTCGCCCGTCCTGCAGGTTGTCCTTTTTCTAAAACTACACTACTATAACATCCCATAAATAATATCAAAAAAAAGTTCTATCCTTAAACAATACTAACTTATGTCCAACATAATTCATTCCAATCTTTAGGCTTATCTAAAATACTTCGGTCCAAGCTCATAGTATAAAGAAAACGATTACTTGAAATGTCATCAACCAACCATGTGAATACCATCATTTATTCCCCATATATCTTGTTGGTCACATTCCAATCATGTGAATACCTTAATCATGTATTCTCTTGAAAAATGAATACCCATTAAACATTAGTTAAAACATGAATGCTGTCAAAAGTTAACTCTTTCCACATACCAAAATCCAAAAATTCTATATACTCCAACCATGATATAACCTTCTCCTTATATCATTCATGAGCTCATGAATACTATCAAACATTTAATTTTCTCCTTATCCCTTCATTATGTGCATATCATCTACATTCCAAAAATATCTGAATAACCTTTCATGGATACTGGTACCATTAATCATACACTATCAAAACTCAAGGAAAGACAACAGTGTAACAATCCTTAGATGTCTCTTTATTCCATAGTACCATGAGATTACTTATACAACATTACACATGATAAACATGTAATCATTCCACTACATTCTTAAACCATTGACCGAGCTTCAACAATTCTTTCATCTAACATATCATTTGTAGTCTCTTCATCATCATCAACATAAATACTACCCATACGACCATACTGATTCTCTTCATGAGAATTTCCCTTAGGACATTGGTTTGCATAATGCCCGTACATTCCACATTTAAAACATTTAACCATTGTTGATGTCATATCAATACCATTATCCTCATCCCTGGTGTTAACTGAACCTTTTCCTTTGCACTTACTGGCTTTGTCTCCTTCTTTTCCACACCCAAAGAATCTTCCAGTTCCTTTGAAAAATTCTCCTTGATGCCTCTTCCCACATGATTTACATAGGAGAAATTGAACTTTCTTTCCTCTATGATCATCATGAAACTCCATCTTTCTCTTATTAGCCAAGTTAGGAAACTTACCAAATTTTACTTTATTGATCATATTATGAGATTGCTGATTCGACATAATAATGATGTTTGGACTTCCAAATCCCAATTTATTTTGTTTCTCATGAAGAATATCATTCCATTGTCCATCATATCCTCCATTATCGTGAATCATCTTGTTTCCAGCCAATTTCTAAAACCCAAAAAGAATAGTGTGAGAGGCAAAAATCATAATAAAGGGGTAGTAACTTCAATATATAACATCTTTGGTTTACTCTAATATCGTTACCATAGTTCTAGGACTATATCCTATACGTATACTTATCCTTAGGGACATCCCTAGACATACCTTAGAAATATCTCTAGGGATCTCACTAACGTTTTCGCATCCTAGTTTCCAAAGGTTGACTAAACATTTCCTCGGATACCAACCGCAGAGACCCAAAACGTGACGTACGTAGACATTACATTACTTTAGCGGAATACTTAATACATAACAAAAACAGACACACAAGGACTGTAATAGTTTAATGTCTTTGGAAACTTGGAACGTAATCTTCTAATCGTGGTGAAAGATCTTCAACATCTCCCATAAAGATCATCCCTTTTTTTCTTACCTAAAACCTTTATTTATATCCTAGGGAAAAGAAAACATAAAAAGGGTGAGCTAAAATGCTCAGTAAGGGAAAGCATGGATAAAATAAAACATTCCATATACATTTGAACTTAAAAACATGAACATAATGTTTAAACATCAAAAGCTTGAGAAATGACACAAAACATGGAAGTACGTAAGGCATAGTGTAACACCCCAGGTAAATAAAGAATATGACATTTTCATATTTATCCATATTTGTGAATAAAATATTAATATGAATTTAAAGGGGACGCTATGCTCGATGGCGTACCCAACACGCAACAACGAGTTTCTTGGGAATCTTACTTTGCACTCTAATAATAAAATAATATTATTTTAAATGGTAGTTAACATGTAGCCGTTGTATTGGCGAGAATGGATAGAAATAAATAAAATATGATTATATATGTTTTTAAATGTTTTTACATTTTTCCAATAAAAGATAAAGGCTTAAGATACGGAATGAATTCAATTTTAGGCATATATGCCCTAGTTTTCACTAAAGGTTCACTTATCGCCTTTTGATGGAGAGCCGTCATTAAATATAGTTTTTTTCACTCTTATACATTCTATTGGACCAAATAATACTCTTCTTATGAATCGAGACATAAAAATTTACTTTGTGTAAATTTTTGGAATCTTTCTGATAAAGTTCATTTTTTAATGAATAGTGTAAAATGTTGTATTTTAATTCAAAACCTCTTTTTAATCTAATTTATTTATATGATTAGATTATCTTTTGAATTGTTTTTAAAGTGAAATTAGAATATATTTTTACCATTAAATCCAATAGTTGTCGTTGGAATTAATTTCACTTTGAAATCAGACTTAAACTAGTGTCAATCTTTTGATACATATTGTTTCATAAAAACACGTTATTTTCTCTGACATCGGGAATTAATTATTAAATTAATTAATGTGACTTATATGATTTTAATTTTGTAAAATAGACTTCATATTTGATTTCAGAATATCAAATATATCTTAGGGTGAATTTTTGGGATTTTTCTGAAAAACTTCGATTTTTGATGAATAGTGAAACCACTAAGTGGTACTTATAAAAACTGATTTTTCCGTTTAAATGAAAATTTTCCATCTTTGTGTTTTGAATTTAAAAAATCCGACATAAATGGTTGTCATTAAGAAGTAAAATGTGGTTCAATGTGATAAAAATAATTTTTTTGGTGAATAGTAACTTATTAAGTTTTTAATCACGATTAGAGGTAATTAGTGTAGTTTAAGGTAAAAATAATGTTTTAATAATATGAAATGAACATGAAACATGTCTTAACCTCATTGGATGTGTCATGGCAGACCAAGACAACCCATGGGTCAACTTGGGGACCCCATGAAGCCACTTTGGTTGGAAAATGACATTAATATCTTTTTATTTAAAGTTAAAGTAAAAAATGAGACAAACATGAAATGTTTTACTAAAACAATTTTTACATGGGGTTATAAAAATCATATATTTGACTATAAATATTCATTGGAAATCTAAAAATATTTCCTACATCATAGTATTTTTTTTATAATTTTTAGACATTAAATAAATTAAATTATTTATGACATCATGATGATGCAGCGATGACCTCATTATTTAACGATTTAAATAAAATGGAAATATAATGTAATATCTAAGACCTAAACATGTCCAAAACCTATTTTATGAGTGTATTTCGAACCATTATCACCTTATCCTCGAAATACATCAATGTGGGACCTTTAAAATCCGAAACTCTTTTGAAAATAAAGTAACATTTTGTAACTTTACAAGAGTGCCCCTCCTCTCCTCTTATAAAAGGCCCCCACCTCTACCTCCTTACCCACACTCTCAAAGCCTTTGTCTCGGCCAAACTCTGCCCATTTTTTCTCCCCACTTCCCTATCTTACTCCTTGAATCCTCACTTTGGGCAGAAGCCTTCCCAAGGAAGCCTTTGAGCTCAAACCAAAGGGGGTTACCCGATTTTAAGGTAATGTTTTCACTTGAGTCCTTTTGTTTTATTTTGCTTCTCCAACCCCCTAAACTCTTTTTATTAATTCATTTTGTAACAACTACAGTATCATCAATATACTAGGATGTTTTAATAAGAAGTATTCGAGCTAAACTTTCACACACCTACATCTAATGGTTAAAGAACATACTGTTTCCGTGGATGACGAATTTCGGCCTCCCGAAAAGATGATTGTTCAACATTATTTTAACACCTTCAAAGGTGGCCATTAATATGACACTATATTTATATATGATATATAATATGTTTATGTTTTCCTTAAGATTCTGTATTTTTTATTTTGGGAATACCTTTATGGTTTCCATCATGGGTAAATGCGATATCTTCATTTAAGGAAGTGCAGACTACCACCCCCTCAAAGTGATTTGATTCGTTATTACCATATGTGGTACGTATAAAGGGTAAATTTAATGATATTATATATGATTCCATACTTGAATTAAAATACTATTATGTATCATTATGTTTTAATTATATTAAATATGAAATAGAAATGGAAGTAGCGTTCATGCGTAGGTACGGCTTACCGTCTCCATGAACGGTACATTTCATTTCTTATCTCAAAATGTTATGTACTATTATAAGTACATATATATAATGGATATAAATTTAATATATGAAATATAAATTATGGATATCATTGTATAATTATAACATATATATATATATATATACCTCTTTTTTTAATTCCATTAATATGACAAAAAAAAAGAAAGTAGCGTTCATGCGTACGTACGACCTACCATCTCCATGAACGGTGCTTTTCTTTTTTTATCTCCAAATGATATGTAATAGTATAAAATGAATATTTAATGGATATATATGATATTTTATTCATTAATACTATTCTGGAAATTATTTAGTTATAACTACATGGGAAATCGTTTTTCAAACAAGTTCATTTTTGACTCATGTACCAAGCATCGACAAAAACGTCTGATATAAACAAACATTATTAAACAATTATTATAACATTATAATATGTGATATGAACTGAATAGTAATCTATAATGTAGGTTCTTAGGAAATTATTAATTGACCAAAGTTTATTATTCAAGAATATAAAGAAACAACAAGACAAGTTGGACTTGAGGTAAGGGATCCTACTCCTCTATTTCTTTTTAAGTACACTCTTTTATGTCATTCCTTCTAATCTCATATTTATTGTTATTGGGGTGTTCTTTTATATTAATATTGCTGTAATTTTTATTTTCATATGATGATATACCCTATTCTCTCTCATCAATCCATTTTGGAAGTTTTGAGTGGCGTCGTTAGGCTGCCGAATTTTCGTAAGAGATCTAACCTCTCTCTTTGTCTTTAAGTACTCCCCTTTATGTCACTTCTTTTAAGCTCCTATTTGTTATGATGGGGGATGTTCTTTCATATTCCTGTTGATTTAAAATTTATTGTAATGTGATGAGATACCCTATTTTATCTCATCAATCCATTTTTGGAAGTTTTAAGTGGCGCTGTTAGGCTGCCGAGTTTTCGTAAGTGATTTTTCATCTCACATTTATTCCCGTGAGATTTATGCTACATTTTCCACAATTTCTTTTGATTGGTGTATGTACTGACCATTATTTTACTCATTGTGTAATATTCTTTCATTTATTAGTATTTACATCAATGATGTGTTGTCCTTCTTTCACGGGGCGTATGTTTCGAAAGATACCCATGTTGGTAAGGGAACCTTTCAGACTCCTCTTTTTAAAAGCCTTATTTTGGTATGTCTTTTAATTAACATAATATTATTTTGGGATATGTTCTTCTATATACTTATTGATGTAAATTTTATGTCCAAGTGATGAGAAACCCTTTTTATCTCTCATCAACTCTTTTTATGAATTTTGAAGTGACGCCGTTAGGCTGTCTACTTTTTGCAAGGGAACTTATTAACCCAATTTCGATTCTTTGGGATAAACTTGTACACCTTGAATATGTCGTTCTATGATTATGTGTGAATGTACTCTGATTGTTTTACACGTAATACCCTCTTATATTTCGTGTATTTGTTTGTCACACATAGTTATGTAACCGATTTATCATTAATCCAAAGATACCGTCTTTGTATGGGACTTCATATCAATCTCCTTTCATTGAGGCATATTTTATTTTATACACAACATTATTTTATACGGTGTATAAACACCTTTTACTTTTACGTTTATTCAAAAGGAATATTTTTTATACGAAGCGTTTACTAAACGACAAAAGGTAATGTTTTTGCCGTACGTATGCGGCGACAACAACTTCTCCACCGTCGTGACCGTTATTTGATTTTCGGCTTCCTCTACAAGCCATACCTTTTTTAAAAGAAAAATAAATACCATGTTTTACTTTTAATTTATTTTGGTATTTAAAATGGTTTTCATAATGTCTTTTTATCAATGTGTTCTATTGATATCTTGTGATTGAAAGGTGGAAATGTTATGTTTCCTTTATGCATGTTTTATGTGATACGATTATGTTGAGGTTCTTGGGAATTATTTTGAAGATGGGTGGTTCCGTGATAAACTAAGGGTGGGTGAGCCTGATATAGCTCTCCAATGCATTGGGTAACGTGAAGGAGTGAAACGTTAAGGTTCCTCTGAAGAGATATAGGGAATATACTTTGATGGGTATTCCAAATGTAACCAAGAGGGTTACTCCCTATGTAAGAAAGTTATGAATGCCTCAAGTTACCTTTTATGTCTTATGATTTATATGATTTATTCATTATTTGATGAGGTATGTTAATGTGCCTATGTTTTATGGGTAGAGTATGATTTCATTCTTATGTATATATGAACTCATGTTTACTTTCCATATTTTTATAACCCTTACTGAGCTTTTTTTTCTCATCCCAAGTTTTTGAAATGTTTTTCACAGGTCAAGGGAAAGGTACATGATGTGATGATTGTGTCAAGGAAGTGTCAAGAAATAATCCATGTTTTATTTTTAATATTTTACCATTGATGGGAAGAATGAATACTGTCTTTTATGTAACCACTTTGTTTAAATGTGGAATGTAATGAAAGTTTCATGTTCTAATTCTCTAAAACTCTAAACCTGAAAAGATCCTCAATGTGAATTATTCATTTAGTTCAATATTAAGTAAGGTTTATGGCCGTGGCCTTGTAGTTGGTATCAAATGTCGGTTTAGATAACTTTAGAGGTTAGGGTATTCTCTAAGCATAAGTGACAGTACCATAATGGATAGGATTTCAGAAAGAGTCCTAGTTTTAGATAATGTGAATGAGTAAGTATATCTTAGTGCTTACCTTCCTCATTGGTACATGATGTTTTGGTTGATATACTCACACTGACATTTCTGTTTTTAGTGAATGGATGGATCTAGCAGGCACCAAAGAGACAACAGGTTTGAAGGAAACTGTGGTGGTTCTATTATTAAGATACTAGATAAAATGGGGGATTCAATGAAGAAACTCGTGGTTCTTCTAAACCAACTATCAAGGAGTCATGATCAACCACTTGAACCTTGGTATGTTCTGTAATGCATCATGTACGAGATGACCAATCGATGTGGAAGTTTAGGTAATAATTATAAAGGTAACAATTAGAGTTTATATGATCCTTTATTTTGAGGTAATTATGGGTTATTATATGATATGCTGGAAAATGAAAGGCCTGAGATAAACTTGAGGTTAAAATATGTTATGATCATTTTTGATGATTTTATCTCTTTTTGGGAATGATTTAAGAATTATATTGTTTTGGAAAAAGGACAACACGCAGACCGTGTGACAACCCCTCGCGTCGGACAAACCAGCGGAAATTGAACCCACAACCAAAGTGCGACTGGTATTTATCGCCTACCACAGGACTACGTGAAGTCCCTGGTTAGTTTGACCGATTATTTTTAGTTAGATAATTTTATGAATTAATAGTAAGTTGATTTTTGGTTATTTATGAATATGATTAACCTACCATGGAGGATATGTGATTAGGTTAATTACTTTTCAATACGAGACTTTAAGAGAAACTGATGTTGTTTCGAGATAAATGTTACTATTTAACTTGGAAGACTATGAGACTAAATCCTTCAAATATTTGGGTTTCAATCATATATTGGTTTACTTTGAAGAATCTTATGGACAAATTGTTTATCGGATGGTCCTCGTTGAACTTTGGGTTTTGTTGGACAAATTTTGAGATTAAGAATATATTTTCTTTTTATAAAGGGTTATCCTTTTTTTGGATTATCTGACCTTGTACTAACCATTCTGGTTTTGGTTTTGGTTAAAGCCTAAAGACATGGGATGTATATAGTTCTCTTTGGTGGATTAGGTGGTTCTCTAGAAGTTGATTATAGTACTCTTAATGTGAACAAGTCTCCCTAAATACTCGTCTTTTGGAAAAAAAAATTGAGTTTGATTAAGGAATCAAGTAAAAGTTGGAAGTCAACATGACAAGTAAGTATGTTTCCTTATGTTTTATTTAAGGTCAAAAATAAATTCCTCAATAAAAAGTAACTTAAAGCAAAAATGTTGTCTATTAACGTTTCCTACTGGGGAACCCAACACTGTTTAACCCATCACAAGTTTGTGATTTTCTTATTGTTAACTTTCTCCTAAACATGTTTTCTATCACTCTCCATTAGAACATGACCCTATGTTTTCTCCTCCATGTCCATATTTTTCTACATGGAATCCTAGTATGGGTTAACTCGGGTGTCCTTTGTACTTATCATTCTTTATTTTAAAGTGATTGTTTTACCGACTCTTGTTCCGATTTGGGACTTTCAAGGATGCTTCCAAGCTCAATTTTAAAAATTGCGAGGACGCAATTCCCAAAAGGGGGAAAGGATGTAACACCCCGGGTAAATAAAGAATATGAAATTTTCATATTTATCCATATTTGTGAATAAAATATTAATATGACTTTAAAGGGGACGCTATGATCGATGGCATACCCAACATGCAACAACGAGTTTCTTAGGAATATTACGTTGTACTCTAATAATAAAATAATATTATTTTAAATGGTAGTTAACATGTAGCCGTTGTATTGGCGGGAATGGATAGAAATAACTAAAATATGATTATATATGTTTTTAAATGTTTTTACATTTATCCAATAAAAGATAAAGGCTTAAAATATGGAAAGAATTCAATTTTAGGCGTATATGCCATAGTTTTCACTAACGGTTCACTTATCTCCTTTTGATGGCGAGCCTTCATTAAATATAGTTTTTTTCACTCTTATAAATTTTATTGGACCAAATAAAACTCTTCTTAAGAATCAGGACATCAAAATTTACTTTGTGTAAATTTTTGGAATCTTTCTGATAAAGTTCATTTTTTAATGAATAGTGTAAAATGTTGTATTTTAATTCAAAACCTCTTTTTAATCTAATTTATTTATATGATTATATTATCTTTTGAATTTGTTTTAAAGTGAAATTATAATATATTTTTATCATTAAATCCAATAGTGGTCTTTGAAATTAATTTCACTTTGAAATCAGACTTAAACTAGTGTCAATCTTTTGATACATATTGTTTCATAAAAACACGCTATTTGCTCTGACAGCGGGAATTAATTATTAAACTTATTAATGTGAATTATATGATTTGAATTTTGTAAAATAGACTTCATTTTTGAATTCGGAATATCAAATATATCCTAGGGTGAATTTTTGGGATTTTTCTGAAAAACATCAATTTTTGATGAATAGTGAAACCACTAAGTGGTACTTATAAAAACTGATTTTCTGTTTAAATGAAATTTTTCCATCTTTGTGTTTTGAATTTCAAAAATCCGACATACATGGTTGTCATTAAGAAGTAAAATTTGGTTCAATGGGATAAAGATAATTTTTTGGTGAATAGTAACGTATTTTGTTTTTAATCGCGATTAGAGGTAATTAGTGTAGTTTAAGGTAAAAATAATGTTTTAATAATATGAAATGAACATGACACATGTCTTAACATCATTGGATGTGTCTTGGACGACCAAGACAACCCATGGGTCAACTTGGGGACTCCATGAAGCCACTTTGGTTGGAAAATGACATTAATATCTTTTTATTTTAAGTTAACGTAAAAAATGAGACAAACATGAAATGTTTTACTATAAAAATTTTTACATGGGGTTATACAAATCATATTTTTGACTATAAATATTCATTGGAAAGATAAAAATATTTCCTAAATCATAGTAGTTTTTTTATAATTTTTAGACATTAAATAAATTAAATTATATATGACATCATGATGATGCAGCGATGACCTCATTATTTAACGATTTAAATAAAATGGAAATATAATGTAATATCTAAGATCTAAACATGTCCAAAACCTATTGGATGAGTGGATTTCGAACCCTTATCACCTTAGCCTAGAAATACATCAATGTGGGACCTTTAAAATCTGAAAACCGTTTGAAAATAAAGTAACATTTTGTAACTTTACAAGAGTGCCCCTCCTCTCCTCTTATAAAAGGCCCCCACCTCTACCTCCTTACCCACACTCCCAAAGCCTTAGGCTCGGCCAACCTCTGCCCATTTTTTATCCCAACTTCCCTCTCTTACACCTTTAAGCCTCACTTTGGGCAGAAGCCTTCCCAAGGAAGCCTTTGAGCTCAAACCAAAGGGAGTTACCCGATTTTAAGGTAATGTCTTCACTTGAGTCCTTTTGTTTTATTTTGCTTCTCCAACCCCCTACACTATATTTATTCATTTCATTTGTAACAACTCCAGTATAATCAATATACTAGGATGTTGTAATAAGAATTATTCGAGCTAAACTTTCACACACCTACGTCTAATTGTTAAAAAACATACTATTTCCGTGGATGGCGAATTTCGGCCTCCCGAAACGATGATTGTTCAAAATTCTTTTAACATGTTCAAAGGTGGCCATTGAGATGAAACTATATTTATATATTATATATAATATGTTTATGTTTTCCTTAAGATTCTGTATTTTTCATTTTGGGCATACCTTTATGGTTTCCATCACGGGTAAACGCGATATCTTCATTTAAGGAAGTGCGGACTACCGCCCCCTCAAAGTGATTTGATTCGTTATTACCATATGTGGTAAGTATAAAGGGTAAATTTGATGATATTATATATGATACCATACTGTAATTAAAATAATATTATGTATAATTATGTTTTAATTATATTAAATATGAAATAGAAATGGAAGTAGCGTTCATGCGTACGTACGGCTTACCGTCTCCATGAACGGTACATTTCATTTCTTATCTCAAAATGCTATGTACTATTATAAGTACATATATATAATGGATATATATTTAATATATAAAATATAAATTATGGATATCATTCTGGAATTATAACATATATATATATATATACCTCATTTTGTTTAATTCCATTAATATGACAAAAAAAGAAAGTAGCATTCATGCATACGCACGACCTACCGTCTCCATGAACAGTGCTTTTATTTTTTTATCTCCAAATGATATGGAATAGTATAAAATGAATATTTAATGGATATATATGATATTTTAATCATTAATACTATTATGGAAATTATTTACTTATAACTGCATAGGAAATCGTTTTTCAAACAAGTTCATTTTTGACTCATGTACCAAGCATCGGCAAAAATATTTGATATGAACTAACATTATTAAACAATTATTATAGCATTATAATATGTGATATGAACTGAATAATAATCTCTAAAGGAGTTAATTAGGCAATTATTAATTGAACAATGTTTATTATTCAGGAATATAAAGAAACGAACAAGACAAGTTGGACTTGAGGTAAGGGATCCTACTCCTCTCTTTATTTTTAAGTACACTCTTTTTTGTCATTCCCTCTAAGCTCATATTTATTGTTATTGGGATGTTATTTTATATTAATATTGCTGTAATTTTATGTTCATATGATGAGATACCCTATTCACTATCATAAATCCATTTTGGATGTTTTGAGTGGCGCCGTTAGGCTGCCGAATTTTCGTAAGAGATCTAACCTCTCTCTTTCTCTTTAAGTACTCCTGTTTATGTCACTTCTTTTAAGATCCTATTTGTTATGATTGGGGATGTTTTTTCATATTCCTCTTTCTGTACATTTTATTTTAATGTGATGAGATACCATATTTGATCTCATAAATCCATTTTTGGATGTTTTAAGTGGCGTCGTTAGGCTGCCGAGTTTTCGTAAGTGATTTTTCATCTCACTTTTATTCCCATGAGATTTATGCTACATTTGCCACAATTTCCTTTGAGTGGTGTATGTACTGACCATTATATTAATCATTGTGTAATATTATTTCATTTATGAGTATTTACATCAATGATGTATTGTCCTTCTTTCACGGGGTGTATGTTTCGAAAGATACCCATGTCGGTAAGGGAATCTTCCACCCTCCTCTTTTTAAAAGACTTATTTTGTTATGTCTTTTAATTCACATAATATTATTTTGGGATATGTTCTTCTATATCCTTATTGATTTAAATTTTATGTCCAAGTGATGAGATACCCTTTTTATCTCTCATCAACTCTTTTTCTGAATTTTGAAGTGACGTCGTTAGGCTGTCTAATTTTTGCAAGGGAACTTATTAACCCAATTTTGATTATTTGGGATAAACTTGTACACCTTGAATATGTCGTTCTATGATTATTTGGGAATGTCCCCTGATTGTTTTACACTTAATACCCACTAATATTTCGTGTATTCTTTTTTCACACATAGTTATGCAACTAATTTATCCTTAACCCAAGGATACCGTCTTTGTATGGGACTTCATCTCAATATCCTTTCATTGAGGTATATTTTATTTTATACACAACACTATTTTATACGGTGTATAAACCCCTTTGACTTTTATGTTTATTCAAAAGGAATCTTTTTTATACGTAGTGTTTACTAAACACAAGAGGGAATGCTTTTGTCGTACGTATGCGGCGACAATGACTTCTCCACCGTCGTGACCGTTATTTGAGTTTTGGCTTCCTCTACAAGCCATACATTTTTTTAAAAGAAAAATAAATACCATGTTTTACTTTTATTTTATTTTGGTATTTAAAATGGTTTTCATAATGCCTTTATATCAATGTGTTGTATTGATATCTTGTGATTGAAAGGTGGAAATGTTATGTTTCCTTTATGCATGTTTTATGTGATACGATTATGTTGAGGTTCTTGGGAATTATTAGGAAGACGGGTGGTTTCGTGATAAACTAAGGGCGGGTGTGCCCGATATAGATCTCCAATGCATTGGGTAACGCGAAGGAGTGAACGTTAAGGTTTCTTTGAAGAGATTTAGGGAATATACTGTGATGGGTATTACGAATGTAACCAAGATGGTTACTCCCTACGTAAGATAGTTATGAATGCCTCAAGTTACCTTTTATGTCTTATGATTTCGATGATTTATTCATTATTTGATGAGGTATGTTAAAGTTCCTATGTTGTATGGGTAGAGTATGATTTCATTATTATGTATATATGAACTCATGTTTCCTTTCCATGTTTTTATAACCCTTACTGAGCTTTTTATGCTCATCCCAAGTTTTTGAAATGTTTTTCACAGGTTAAGGGAAAGGTACATGATGTGATGATAGTGTCAAGGATGTGTCAAGAAAGAATCCATGTTTTATTTTAAATATGTTACCATTGATGGGAAGAATGAATACTGTCTTTTATGTAACCACTTTGTTTAAATGTGGAATGTAATGCACGTTTCCTGATCTAATTCTCTAAAATTCTAAACCTGAAAAGATACTCAATGTGAATTATTCATTTAATTCAATATTAAGTAAGGTTTAAGGACGGGGCCTTATACATAGATCATAAAGAAACATTAATAATGATAAAATATCATGGGAATAAAACATTTAATTGTGGAAACCATTAATCACATGATATGATTTCCATAGTAGCCAAGGCATTGCTGCCAAGACCATCTTAGTTTACAAAGTCCCTTTCTGAATCGAGTTCACTCCTCATTCCAGTCCTGTATTACTGAATCGGTTTAACTTTCCATTCCAGCCATGTATATCTCATGAGATATAAATCTTTACCCAATTAATTTGTGGGAGATATAGGTCCCACCCATCTCATAATGAAATCATTCTTTCGTTTGCCACAAAATCATAAATCATACATCATAGCATAACCCATGAAATAAAATGGGATTCT
The DNA here is from genome assembly GCA_963277665.1 of Viscum album. Lineage (NCBI taxonomy): Eukaryota > Viridiplantae > Streptophyta > Magnoliopsida > Santalales > Viscaceae > Viscum > Viscum album. The sequence goes on from OY728147.1 coordinate 376,007,758, forward strand.
TAAACATCATTCCATCATAACATAATCCATAAACAATTGATATAGACATTTTACTTGAAACATAAACATATGAAATATTGTCATCTTAGATGGAAAATAGTTTTGAAAAAACACTTGAAATGAATTCTTGAGGAAAATATCCTTTCTTCTTTAAAATCATTTTCTTTTCACAAAATTTCATGCAATTTTAAAAGATATGGGTTTTGATGAAAAAAATCATGCAATCTTGTTGAGGAAGCTTCTTGAAAATGAGGCGTTATGAAACAGTAAAAATCCTTTCATGCCGTATCAGTTAAAAATAACATTCTCCTCGTACTTTTGTCGGAAAAGTCAAAAAGTACCTTATATGGTAACCAAAAGAAAGATTCCATTCATACAATGTGGTAAAAAGTCAATAAAGGGTAAAAATGACTTTAAACATCCATGGAAGAATGGTAAACATTTTATGAAATCATTTTTAGAAAACACGGTCATGGATGATAAACGTAACCCCAGTAAATACTTATGTATAAGCAATCTTAGATAAAAATGAGATTGAAAATTTATCCCTTACCTAAGTTCTGATTTGCTTCGTAAGTGTCCAAACCTCCTGTATAATGATTTAAATAATGTCATTGACTTATTCCAGAATCATACTCATTGTTATGATATCATATATGGTTCACTTATGACTTTATATTACCCGTTCTTTTGTAAATTCCATGTTAAAGAGCGTTTTGGGTAAAATCGTTTCATTTGTTGTCCATGTTTTGACTTGTAATTATTAATATGATTACTTAGATCATTATTACTTAATTCCATAATATAAAACATGATTTATATATAATATATATTCAGAATATACATATATATAATAGATCAGTAAATAGAAATAAATACACCGTTCATGGAGACGGTAGGCCGTACGTAAGCGTGAACACTGTTTTCGTTTCTCTATTGAGTTGAATGGAATTAAGTAGACGACATACAAATATATACACATAAATCCAGTATCATTATTATGTCATATATTTCATTATTACTTATTATATATACTTTATAATCATTCACGAATGGTTAATGTGGAGAATGAATCTCATCGCGTCGTGGAGACGGTAGTCCGTACGTACGCACGAGCAATGATATCGTTCTCATGATCGTGGAATTGTATTGGAGTGTATGTATACTATTTCAGAGTCAATATAAATTTACAATAATCATATATAGTTATTATGTACACCATTATACCCATCCAAGTAAGGTGGTTGTGGAAAATAGACTACACCACGGCGTGGAGACGGTATTCCGTACGTACGCACGCGCGGTGATTTCGTTTTCTGTAGGATGGATAGATGGTGAAATAGGGTTGTTTAATACTTATAATAAAATATCCTTATATGATTGATACTGATGTTATTACTTCATAATGAAACAACCTAAGAAGAAGAAGTGGAAGAAGAAATAAATTTGAAAGAATCGGTAACGGACATTACCTCTTCTTTGAAGCGCCTCTTTGAGTCCTCCTCTTAGGGCACTAAAATTGGTATTTGAAGAACACCATGACCTCTATGATGTTTATAAGGAATTTTAGAAGAGAATTTGGCAGGTTTTGGACGAGCTTGAAGGTTCAAAGTGGTGTGACGAAGAGATGGAGGAGGTGTCCTTTTATAAGGGAGGAGTGGGGCACCTTTGGAATAACTAAAAATATTATTTTATTATAAAGCCAAATACGGTTTTAAATAGATTAAAATTAATTTATTTCGAAGATAAGGAGGATATGGGTCGAAATCCTCTCATCCAATATAATTTAGACAAGTATAGGTTCCTATTTTAACCTTATCATTTATATTTAACTTTAAGATAGATAATTTTACTTTTACCGTGTCTTTTTGTGTTCTTACACTATAAGGTTAATAAACTTACTATAAGAAGCCAACAGAACCCCAGGTTGTTTATTATTAATATATATAACCTTATCTAAGTCATTTGGCCAAACCATAGTTTTTTAGGAATAAAATAACAATTAATAATATAATATTTGTTTTAAAAACTATTTTATGTCAATTTTGACACTATTTAGTAATTGATTTTTGTAAAACTCATAACAGAATGATTAGTTTGAAAAACGTTAATTAAATCAATACTAACATGTCATATTAACCTATAAAATTAGTGGAATGCATAAAAATTCTCAAATTAAATTTATTTTGGTATTTATAACATCAATTATGTCAATATTTCATTAATAAGATAATTACTGCATCATCTTTGTGTCATAAATAAATTAAATTATTTAATGTCTAAAAATTACAAATAAAATACCATTATTTAAGAAATCTTTTTATATTTATAATGAATATTTATAGTCGAATTTATCTTATGTGTAACACTATATTAAAAATGATATACTTATTAAACTTTGATTTTAACTATTTTAACCCTTCTTTAAATAAATTAATAATAAATTTCCTAATCTAATCCAAGTGGGCCTAAATGTTCATATTTTATTCCTAATGTTTTTTTGGTCGAATTACCCTTATCCTATAGAATTAGGACATGTGTTAGGGTAATAATAATATCATTTTTACCCTTAATTACCCTATTTACTTTTAACCGTGGTAAAAAAAAGTAAAAAGTTACTATTCACCAAAAATTATTTTCATCTCATTGAACCACATTTTACTTACTGACTTAAACTGTGTCTCTTGGATTTTTTGACATTCCACTCAGAGAAGTGGTAAATTTAAGTTTTATGAAAAATTCATTTTTTAACTACCACTTAGTGGTTTAACTATTCATCAAAAAATGAAAGTTTCCAGAAAAATACCAAAAATTAGGCCTAAGCTATATTTGATATTATGAACTGAAAAATGATGTCTATTTTACCAAATTAAAAACATATTAGTTGCATTACTTAATTTAATAATTAATTCTCATCGTCAAAACAAATAGCGTGTTCTTAAGAGATAATAACTATCAAAAGATTGACACTTGTTTATGTCTTGTTTAAATGTGAAATTATATCCAATGACCAAAATTGTATTAAATTGTAAAAATATATTCTAAATTTACTTTAAAACCACTCAAATTAATAATTTATCACTATTAATTATTTCAATTAAAAAGGTTGTTTTTAATTAAAATTTAGTTATTTTCACTATTAATCAGAAAATGAAAGTTATCTGAAAAGTACAACAATTTCATCCTAAGCTAATTTCGATATTCCGAATCCAAAAATGAAGTCCATTATGAAAAATAAAATTTACAAAATTTCAAAAAGTGGTTATTACTATTCATAATGGCTAGTTTTAATAATATTTTAATAGCATATTGTTGTTTAGTGAAACTCGTATTGCGTACTACACTCACTATCGAGGAAGGTTGCAATTACGTGTAATGCAAGGCAAGTCAAGGATGCGTGTTGTGCAAGATCCTTTTGGTGTAGCATACAACAAAAGACATTAATGAAATTAAAAAGAATATTTTTCATAAAATCTCGGGGTGTTACAACTACCGCCTCACTAAACGATGATTATTCATTTTTCATTCACCACATATCATAGTGGAAATTATGATGGAAACTATGTATATATATTTTATATATTATATTTATTATGTATTTAATATTATTTTTTACTTTTACAACACGTATATTGTTTACTTTCCATTTGTTGTAAGTACGACAATTTTTTTTCAGGAAGTGTGGACTACCACCCCCTCAATGAAATGTGATTCATTACCAGAATACATAGAATGTATTAAGGATATATTTTGTGAACATATATAATTTATATATAATTATTATTATACATTAATTATGTTATATATATACATATTTTTTATTTTATTTCACTATTTAAATAAGACAATAAAAACAGAAACAATGTTTATGCGTTCTTAAGAATTATTGTCTCTATGAATGGTGTATTTAAATTCATAATTTTATATTGTATATATTATTATAATAATAAAATAATGAATTTAAATCATATTTATATTATGGTTTAAATTCTGGAATCATTATATATGTATATGGATTGATGATATAAAAAATCAAGACACATGTGAAGAGCAAAGCAGATATTACCCTATGTGAAACATTAACATAGGATTGATAATAATAGGGTAATACAACGTAAAAATAAAAGCATATATGATATTATATATAATACTATGGTTCTGGAAAATATTTATAATAAATTCGTATTTATTATATAGGTGGATTGAATGAGTATGACGGTATTCAAGACACAAGGTAAGTGGATTTCATCTCACTTTTTATTTATGTGAGATACATGATTTATCCACCACCCATTACTTTTATATGGTGTGTGTAATACCCAGGGTTGTATTAAATTATTATTATAATTAATTTTATGGTTATTCACAAACCAATTCTCTGATACTTATTTCATTGGGTTAATGTTTCAAAAGCTACCAAACTGGTAAAACTATTTTTTCTCAATTGGCCATGTTTATGACACATGTTTTATTATTCACCTATATTTTTACATGAGGTTTATTAATTCAATTAAAATGTCATATCATGATTATCCTTATTTTAATTATATTTTAGGTTTCCTGTAATTTTATTTTCTTAAATAGAGAGTATGGTCCATTTTTACCAACTAGTAAGCATTTATTGAATCAATCTCATCACTTTTCAAGTTTTTTTATGATATTAATTAATTTGATGAAATATTATGGTCCATCTATTAAAAACTGTCATGAATTTTCTTTTCCATTATTTATTAAGGTTAAAAAAATGTATTGGTAACATTTTTCCACTATTTGGTAAATAATATGATTAATAAAGTATTTTAAATAATGCTAGACATTACCCTTTCTTCAGTCAAGATTCTGTGTTCCTTAGAAATAATGGTTCCTAAAATGGGTTTCCATGAATATTCCAATATAATCCTAAAATATTTAAAATAATTCTTTACCTAAATTTTTCTTAAAGTAGTGTCTTTAAAAGAGTTTTCTTATCACTTTCTGAATGATCAATTTATCTAATGTTTTAATCATTCCATAGGAATGTTCATTTTATCTTGCACGACATGTTATGATTTACCCACCACCAATTCATTGAATATTTTATTTCATGACTAAAAGGATAATTTTTAAGAAAAACCATTAGAAATAGATTTTCAAGGATATTATTTTCAAAAACATTTCTATATTATTTTATATGTTTTTAAGGAAACCTTTTTTAAATAGTTTTATTTATTCAATAATATTTATTTAAAGAAAAATGGTTTTATATTTTAACAAGAATTTTTTCAAATAAGAAAGTATTTTGAGCTCAAGAAATGTTTTCAAAATATCATTCCAAGTTATTTTATATCAATGATAAAAACATATTGATGTTACTCATGCCCTTATAAGAAATGATACAAAGGTTCCATTTATATTCATTCTAAAATGGTTTAGATTTTTGATGGAATGATGATTAAGAAAAACGTTTCACCTCCACGGGTTGTATGGTTTTGAAACATGTTTTTTTCATGGGTTATGATTTCATGAATTAATTATGAATCCTATCTATTTTCTTAGAAAATTATGTGATGAATTATTAATGATACATATTTTATTTTATGTGATATTATTTGATATTTATAAAACCTATCCCTTTTTACGGGTTATGAAATGGTGAAGGTTTTATTATCTTGTGGAACTTGTATGTGTTATTTTATTATGAGATGGGTGGGACCAATATCTCCCCCAAATTAATTGAGTAATGATATTTTGTATATGCGGTGAAAGGGTACATGTATTGTAGCCTAATACTAAAAACAATAAGGTTCATGAGTTGTATCCCAAGAATCAAAGTAAGAGGGTACATATGTTGTAGCCCAAGCTCGAAAATAAGAAGGTACATGGGTTGTAGCCAAAGCCTAAAAGAAAAAGGGTACAAAATTTTTATCGCAGGTCTAAAAACAAGATAGTAAATGATTTGTAGCGTAATCCTAAAAGTAAGAGGGTTCACGGGTTGGTATCCCAAGCCTAAAAAATGTGCACGGGTCGTAGCCCATGACTAACATGGTATAATGGTATTGGTAGGTACCCTTGACCTATTATTTTATATTTTTATTTCATACCACAAATTAAAGGTCATATTGCAAGGTTAGGATTTCATGAATTATGAAATAAAATCTCTTATGATCTATTTATTATGAAATTACAATCACTATTATGACATCTAATATGATGGGTATGGTCTTCCAATGTTATTCTCAAGTTCTATACCCTTTTTTAATGATAATTTTTTGAATTTTTATTATTTACCCTTACTAAGAATCTGATCTCACCCCATTATTTTGTTTCCTTTATCCTGGTTATGAATAATGGTTTTAGGTAGAAGTACTAACTACGGAGATCACTATTTGAGATTTTGAATATATTTCACCAGGATAAAAGAATAGTTTACATATTTCTAAAGACACTGAAATATTACAGTCCTCTTGCATGAATTTTTGTAATGAACATAATATTCATTAAAAATGATGTAATATACAAGTATGTTAATCAATGTTTGTTATACATTCTTCCTCCCAAATCCATTTATATCCTTGAAGCTACCATGGACATCAACTCCATAACCATCTAATATCCTCTTACACTATCATCCTTCAATTGTTTCACCACTAATCATCCATACATTTATTAACCATCAATCTGATCATCACCTCTCCCATGAAAAATATAAATTTAGACCTATCTCCCACATTCTCTATTCAATTTTAAATCAAATAAACATAATTATTGATAATTTTTTTAATATTTATATATAATATCGTATATGATGATTATGGATAAATAAATTTTTAATGATTTTTTAATTATTCATAGTTAATAAACTTATTTTTCACAATGTCTATTCATTGGGTGTTAATTTTGGTTTTAATTTTGTTTTATTAACATTAATCATTACATTTATGAATTTATAAATAGTAATAAATTTAAAATTTTAATTTTTTTAATATAAATTTTTATCTTATACTTTATATATATATATTTTTCCATACATAAATTTTAATTTTTATAACTAAAATTACAATATTTAGGACCTTTTGTAAAATTAGAGGAGGGGGATACTTTTATGGATTTATTAAATATTAAAATATGTATGAAAAAAATAAAAACAAATATTACCCCATAAAAGAATACTTAAAACTATTCCAAAAAAGACTTATCAAGTTGGAACCATGGACCTTTATGGGGCACCAATAATGTAAAAGTGATCAAATTTAGGAAATTTTCATATGATATCATAAAACAATGTTTTTAAAATTTCCTAGGTCTTTAGATACTATTATAAGATCATATAATCATTATTGAATCCATAGATCATAATTTAGTGTTCATTATTTATCCTAGATAATTTGTTTATTAGTTTTGACTTGGGAATTTATATCAAGAATCTTATCATTCTTTATGTCCAGATCATGAATTATAAATTCATCTCCCGCTATCTACTTATAGTGCATAAGCAAGTACATTGAGATGTTTCGATCAGATTTCCCTCTACCTTATCATATAAATCCAACTATATTCTATATCTAATCTCTATCTTTAGTTGTTATATACACTTCCATTACACCTTTTATGATGGAAGACCCTGATTATTCACATGTCTATGTTTTTAATTTTGTGATCAAGATCCTTGAAAGTCTATATAATTTATCACTCATCTAGACACAATGGGTTAGGGTATAGGAAGGTAAAATAGTATTTATAGATTTTTTAATTATTAATTTCATTCATAAAGTAAAATCCCAAATAGTGGGTTCCCTTATTCTATTTATTCATTATTAAGCAATACTTCTCTATTTCTTAAATATAAACTTTGTATTTTAATGAAATTATTGAATAGGTGTAAACAACTATGAATACCATAGATTAAGAGTCCAATTTTAATGTTTGTATCTAATCATGTTCTTGATATATAAATGGGTCTCTAGCCTAATAATTTACATTCTTATTACACTTCATAATCTTGCATTCCCCATGTTCGTTCTCTGATATTTTCTCTTCCAATCTTCCAAATCGATTCAATTGCTCCTGGTCATTGGAAATTTTCTTTGGGAATAACTAACTCATTGATGGTTATATATTATTCATTAAAACATTGAAGTATAAAACCAATTCATGGCTCTCCTCCATAAAAATGATAGTATATTCTGATCCATTAGCATAAAAGTAGAGGTATAATTTGAATTAATCTCCAAAGAAGAGGGAAAAGTTTCTCCTTAACATTATCAACCATCCATGTGAATATGATTCGATTAATACTACCTTATTATATATCCTCCTATAATATATTGGGGTGAATAATCATCCCTTTTGATAAAATCATTCTCAGGTTTATAAATTACTTTAGACAAAACACAGAGCTTACCCCTAGACTCCAATTTGGGGCCCATCTAGGACACATTGCATTCCAGTAGGATATTCAAGATCCTAAATATCCCATAACAATAATCAATGGGATGATCATCATAGTTATCCCATGTTCACATGAAAAAAATGAAACCCCCATCTGAGAAGATCTTTCACCAGCCTTTGGATCCATTCATGGGACTAAATTAGAATGTGGTTTACCATTAATAGAACCATACATAATTCCATCATGGATTGTATCATCTACTATAAGAGAGTTATATTTTTTAACTTAAATATTAATTATTTGATCTCATCAATAATATTTATATATGTGGAACTACCAATTTTTGGAAGAGAAAAACTAACACCAAAACTCAAAAGGTATTGCTTAAAAAGATTGAATTAATCTTTAATATCATTCCAAATAGATACCATTACAGGATCTAAAACAGAAATTTTTATAATAATTCGTTTTTTATGGGGGAAATTTTCTTGGTCCTAATTTCAATGATTAATAACAATAAAACAATATGAAAAATAAATTATAGTATAAATGGTCTTGTGAGGTATGGGGAAAACCTAGAAAACTGACCCAGATAGTCAAGGTTGAGTGATCCCAATTCATTTAAAATGCATATGACTATTTGAATATTGAATAATGGATATTATATACATGGCATAAGGATTCAGATTAATTAAAAGTGTTTTTTTTTCTATTTTTGCAAGAGATATCAATATGTGTCTTGAATCTAGATACTTTATAGTTTCATGCTTATTCAATCGCCTAAAATAATTGAAATGTAATATAAGGGTATCAATAAATAGACAGTATTTTTTTGGAATAAACCCTAGTAGTGAAATTTGTTAAAATGGAATGGTTGTTGTGAATTTCAGCTTGGATAGTGGTATCTTTAGAAACATATTTTTGAGCCAAGGAACCTTCATGCATAACAAAATAATAGGAAAATGTCAAAGAGAATTAAGGTTAACAAAGGGAATGAAATCCCTAGGGTGATCCTAGGAAGAACCATTAGAGGGTTCTCCCTCTCTATGTGGTTGGGGAGAGACCAAAGATGTCAAAATTTCCACTATAATGGAATCTAAGGGTTAGTTGAGAACCCCAAACCATAAATTTACATTTATGAATTATAAAATATATTTTATTTTGTATATAATTTATGTATAAAAATTATCATACATTTATATTTTTATATGATTATAAATTTAAATACTTTTACAAATTTTATACTATATAATATTATACATATATATTTCATATACTTATATACTTTCATAATTCTATTATTATATATGATAATTTTATAATTTTATAATTTCACAAAATAATATACATTTTTAAAGTATGTATACTTTTATAAGATACAATTATTTTATAATTGTATAAATTTATATACATTTTTAAATTATATATATTTTATAAAATATATATTATTTTATATATTATATATATTATATTATATTTATACATGTTTACAATCTTATATACTAGTAAATAGATTTACAAATTTCTAATTTCTAATTTTTTTAATTTCCTCACTTTTTTCAATGTTACGGAATATTTGTATTTGGTTTAGGACCTTTGGTTTGGCTCAAATATTATTTATTAAGGGGGAAAAGGGGTCATTTGGGTGTACAATTCTTGTTCGGAGCACAGAGCCCTAAATTTTTTAATGGAAGACGAGGCCACAAGATTTGAATAAACAATTCCAACCAAATCACACGGTTTCTCTACCCACATGAATTGTAATAGTTGGGTATAGAGGGACACATGGTTTATTTTTAAACATGTGAGCCCAGGCGTATGACCATGTATTTTTTCATAAATTATAGATATTGTATTTTTGAATAGTTTGTGAACATCTATCCAAACTGTACAGCTCAACCATGCAGGGTTCCTCATTTTGTAGATTGGGGATCATGGTTGGCACATAGTTTGGACAATCCATTCTTCCTAGTAAATATGGAAAAAATTAAAAAAATCCTTAAGGTTTTTAAATACCTGAAATCCATTCTCATCCCTCATTATTCTCTAGTCAGTAACTCCATATATTCCATCTCTTCTCATCTTAGGATCTATGTTATCTCCTCTGTATGAGATGAAAATATTTGTTCATAATGTGTGTTGGAAGGCTTGAGTTATGCAGTACACTCCTCTTACATATATTTCATGTTTCCCTTCTCCAGTGTTAGGATATTTAGGTGTTTCCCCATTTTTATATAATATAAAAATTTATTTGATATATCTTATTCTATCATGATTCAAGGGTTGATCATTGAAGAGTTTCATTCTGTGATGATGAGGCAGGTGGTCTATTTCTTTGCTACTAATTTTTATTTTATATCATGTGCCATTATTCCACATGATATACCCCTCGAGAGGCACCACTAATATGTTAAATAAATTAATCTAAATTCTTCCTCATGTTCATTGTGACCATAGACTATGATGAAAACCATAATTGGGTTGAATTCTTTATCAAAAGACACCCCTTAGGTATTCCCCCTTTAAACAGCCTATATACCTTTTTCTTGAGATGTTAAACAGCTTGTGTGTGTGTGTTTCACTTGTATATAAAGAATTAATTTAATTAATTGTGGTAATAATGTATTGTATTCGATGATATAGTCCCTTTTTTACTTGATTATGATTCTCTATGTCATATTCCTTTTCCTTGTGGTTATGCCTTATAATCTTGAGACATATTCTTGTTTCTTAAAACCTTATTCCAGGATTTTGGGATTGGAAAAACGTCATGGATTATATTTTTAGAACGTGATATTGAAATTACTGAAGAAGTTATGAAATTGTAAATTATATTCCTAACATGCATATGGGATAGGTGAGTACCCTGATCTTGACATAAGGACTCAATTGATGGAATCAACGTGCACTCTTTTTGGATCCACTGGATGCACCTAGAGCAAACCTTGGCATGCCTTGGATGGGATCTCTGAGAATTTTATTTATAATCATGAGTGACACCGGTTCCATTATAGACAAACCATTAATTATATCATTGGGAAGATTGTTATTCCATACCTCGGGTGACATTTGGTGGACTTAGTGAGACACATGGGATGAGCTCTGAGGTTACCATACAAAGTCATATATGAGGGACTCTATTATGGGTCTCCATGGATAGAATCATTGGTATTTTTATATCATATACTCTTATATAGATCATTGAGAATCCTTATGGATCACCTTAGACATTCTTAGGTTCCCATTCTAGATTTGATGGATGCTTTATTTGAATTACACATGAAGACTTATTATTATAAAAGTATGATAATTGTTAAATGATGTTATAGGGGTGTGACACCCAACAAAATAAAAATTTTAGGGTTATCTCACATTTGTTTCCCTATTTAGAATGACCCTTATATACACCATATTACTTGTATAGGTTCCCTTATTTTAGAAATCCAACATCAGTCTAAGAAGGCAGAATCGGTCGGGCATCTATTGGGGAAATTGCACCAAGATTTTAATATTTATTACATTGAATTTTTTTTACATTTTCACACCTGTCATTTTATATTACATGAACTGGATTGATCTAAACACCATGGGTGGTGGCCTTCTGAGATTATATATCACACCCGTCTTAGTATTCATTTATACCAAAAGAAGACTTCATTATTGTAGGTAAGGACATAGGGATGCATCTGAATTCTGATGCTTGATTGAATATTCAGCGATGGAGTACAGGTGTAGAGGACTGAGACTTTTCTCATGATTCTAATATTATAATTTTTTCATTTTTATATTTTTATTGAATGTGGTATATTAATGTATCCCTGGTTCCCCATGTATTAAATTTTAATAGTTACTTGACAACATGATCATTATATTTTATATATATTTATTTTTCATATTCATTATGTTTTTATTTATCCTTGATGTTATATATATATTAATTCTTGTTTGAATATTTTACTACTTCTGTTATGGTATGTGATTGGTCTAGTTATTATAGATTATATTTCCTTCATTTATTATTTTTATAAACCAATTATATCCACTCTGATCTATGAGGGAATATCCTACCCATGGACACATCTTAGGCCTCACTACTAGTCAGAATCCTCTAGTGTATAAGGAGGTGAACTGAAGGTATTGTTTCCCACTGTCTTAGAGAATTGTTAAGTGGTACCCAGGGCAGGATAATACAAAGAGGGTTTAGATACTTTTTCTATTATATCATACTATATGGGTATTAGATAGGAGGCTAGATTTCGGAATTTGGTAATGAGCTTGTTTTATGGAGTAGCTAAACCACATGTAGGGGAAACCAAAATTACCTAGGAAGGGTAAATGATGTTATTGGTTACACTATTATAGTTTCATGGAATTCACCATTTGGTAACCCACCTAACCTGCAATATTGTAATTACTATAAATATTGTTAATATCAAGCGGTTCTTCACCCTGGAATGACGATATGAGGGAGTATCAGATAATGCATAATACTAGGAACCATAGGATTAAAATTACATTCATATACCATGGCGTATTTACTCTCTACATGCATTTCATATTGCATATTATTAGTGACTTAAAAAATTAATATCAAATGTGTTGAATTTCCCTATAGTAGTGAGAAAATATAATGGATATATAACGTGTCAGCCATATCCTCATAGTGTTTTCTAAAACATGTTAAATAATACACCATAATAAGTAGTTATAGAACAATGATCCATGGACCATTGGTCTCATGGGGTAGAAAATTTGTTGTTTAGGATTAAATAAGTGCTAGATTTTGATTTTTATGGTGTATGGACCTTATAAATTAGAAATATTTTTCCATCTAAATCAACCATTTTAAGTGGTTTAAATACATAAACAAATACAAAAATAAAAAGATATAATATCTAAAATGAAACGATAATCTTATATATGTGATATAGGACCTTGAACATGACACATCCTCAGTAGGGGTATTATGATATGTCTCTTGTGATCCATTTAGGAATTTTCTTATCACCTAGACCTATATCTTGGATCATGTTGAGGGTTATGTCATTTTATGAGAATCCATTTTTCATGTTCTTCTCATAATCGATTTCCCTATATTTTATAGACCCTATTTATGGAGTGAGCTTAGAAAATTGTAGAACTACGACATTGAAACATCCTCATGTTGTATACCAATAAAGTGGTGATGATAATGATATAGAGGTGGTGGGACCATATCCACCCATAGTACCTCCTATAGATATACATGAGTAACCACAAATAGATCTTCCACTGGATGTCGATGCTCAATTAAATGACAGTTTATTCTGGTTTATGTAGTCTGTATAGGGCTCTCCATGACTAACCCTACTATGGTAGAGTTGACCCAAGATTTCCATCAACATCATCATCCAAGGGACTTATGGGATAAAGAACCTTAGGTTGTTGATTCATGCTTAGAATCCATGGTATTAATCATAACACCTAGTGATTTTTGTAGGAGGAGGTTCAATCTCAATACTTTCATATTGTGTGATTCTTCAAATCATTGGGGGGACATCATATCTAAGGCTAACCATCATTGGGGAATTGTAGGGGAGGATTTATAGATATCCTTATATGATCACTTCATCCCTCATACTCTAAGAGTGGACCACACATGGAGTATATGCATATTTTGTAGGGTCCTATGACCATGAAAGAGTATTCTTCTCACTTCATTGGGCACCTTTTTTTTCTTCCTCTCTAACCTATGTCTAGTTGATAACAACTAGTCAATTTAAGGTTAGCCTTGTTTATGTTGTCAGATCGAAAGTGAGTTTCTTAATTATGAATACTTTTATAGAGATAGTGAACCAGAAACTTATTATTGAATGAAACCAAAGAGAATATTGAATTGTGAGCTAGTGAGGTTCAGTTACAAGGTTAAGTGATAGTTTATCTAGAATCCACAAGTTACATTTTGACGATGAACTAGGGGAGATTCCAGTTTGTTGAAACAAACACACGGTCAATTGGTTGTTCACCAGGGTGTCTATGTCTTAAGAAACCCTAGTGCGGGAAGAACCTGATCGAGTTACGAGTTTGTGGAAGTATGGGTCACCTTCATCTCTCCTACCTATATTTTCCTCCAGTATCCTAGGATATGGGATCTATACCGACACTATATTTGAGGGAAGGATCTATGACTCCACATTAGGATTGGAGTTGGTCTTCTACTAGATGATCCAGCTAAGGGCTGTTCTTGGTTGAGGAAATCAGGCCTTAGAGCTTCAGCTTCAGTAGAGTGTAACTACTCAGGATAGTCATGTAGTATATTAGGGATGGGGTTTGGGATATTTTTGTGTATTGTAGTTCACAATTGAGGAGTATATTATGGGTATTCTACTCTTTGAGGTACTATTCTAGCAGCCTATACTTTAGTTTCTTCTTAGTTTGATATATGATCATCACACACTTTTATATCTTCTATGACTATAAAATGTTTAGGGCTAGTGAGAGAATAATATAGTAACCTTATAACTATTGAAACATGACTTTGGGATAGATCAGAAATCCTATTCCATTGCAAGGAGTTGACCCTAAGGATATGTGGGCACCATGTCATTTGGGGTTCCTTTTTCCTCGAGGTGATTGATTTCAATGTCATTCTTAGTATGAACTGGTTTGTTTATTACCATGCACATGTGGAATGCTGTCGATGTTGTGTGTCCTTTATATCACGTAAAATTAGTGATTATATACTCAAGGGTGTATGGGATATTAATGTTAATCTATATGGACCCATGCATTTGGGGAAAGGTACAGTAATAATCCAAGTAGAAAGTCTCTTCATAAGTGATATGATAAGATAGATTGGGGAATTAATTTCTACTGGGGATCATTTCAAGTAATTCCACTCTAATAATTTCACGTCCTTATGCTATGATAGATTGGTTGAGTTCAGCATAGATATAAATCAATTTGTGGCAGAAGTTTCTATCCCTCCATATAGGATGACACCTACAGAGCTACAGGAACTGAAGATGTTTCTTGAGGATCTAGATGAAAAGGGTTTTATCAAACCCGACACATCACCATGGGGTTCACCATTCCTTTTTTATATGAAAGAGGATGGTACCCCCAGAGTGTGCTTTTATTATCACTAGTTTAACTCGATTATGATGAGGAAATGGTATCCAATTCCTCATATAGACAACCTCTTTGACGATCTAGGAGGACATAGAGTTTTTCCAATAATAGATTTGATTTCAGGTATAAATCATGTGAATTTGAGGCCATTAAATATACCAATACAACATTATAGAGTATGAAAGGATTTTATGCTTTTTTAAGTAAATAGGTCTTATAAATGTGGTGAATGTCCTTATGGATTTGATGAATCTATGTTTTCAATCATACCTTGATTAATTTGTGGTGGTCTTCACAGATGGAATATTAGTGTACTCTCGCACCAATCATGAAAATGGCATCCATATTGAAATAATTTTGAATAAAATAAGAGAGAATTATCAACAAGAAAATCTCAGAAAGAGACACTTTTGGATTAATAAGTTTCACTTATTATGTCATATCATCTTAATGTTTGGAAAATCTACTGACATAGACCTATTCTTAATTCATCCATATCTGAGCAAAGGCTATACTTTTTGTAAAGAAGCTTCAGGAATCGGTCTTAGTGAATTTTTAATGTAAGGTGATCGATATGTAGCATATTGGTCCCGCCATTTAAGCACTCATTAAATAAATACCCTATTAACAAACTAGAGGTATAATTCTTTATTCATGCCTTATGTTATAGGAGTAAATACATATTGAGTGAGTGATTATTCAATTACATGGATCACAAAAACCTCAAATACATCTCTATATAAAGAGGATTGTATCTAAGGATCCACTTCTACATAGATTATCTACATTTGTTTGACATTGATCTTTCCTATACACTCGGTAAGGTGAATTCCATTTCTAATTACTTGATTTAGCAGACTTAGTCCCAATTTTTCCTAGAGGAAAAATTTATTTTTAGCTGATGGATATGTTTTTTAAGATTTACATGGATGTTTAGTATGAACATGGATAAAAAAATTTAGCAACTATGGTGGGGATATCCTTCTTTCTAGAGCATTTAGGAATGAGTCAACTATATTATTTTGAGGGACTTGTGTTAAGGGAGAGAATCCTAGGTGAGAACCCGCCTATTAGTTGGTTTTTGGATGGGAATGACACACTACTCTTTTTTAGATGTGTTTGGTTGCCTTTAGATATATAGAAAGTGTTGATGTGAGAACCTCATGCCTATATTTGGGCAGTTCAACATTGTTTTACTATGATATACCATGACATAAGGTGTCAATATAGGTGTCCAGGTATGAAGAAAAAAATTATTGATATTATCACTTGGTTCTACACCATTCAATTGGTGATGGTTGATAACTGGGAATATGTTATAATTATAAAGCCTCTATCAATTCTTGTGTGTAAATGGAAGAATATGACCATGTATTTCTTGATATATTTCCTAAGATCTTCTCAAGGAATCAATAAAGAATGGTTTATCATTGATAGGTTAACCAAGGTATCACACTTCCGACTAACCTAAGAGACCTTCTTAATGGATTATCTAAGAAGGATATATATCTATGAGATATTGTGAATTCATGGTGTTCCACATCCTATCATTTCAGACTCAGATTTCTAGTTTACCTCGCGGTTCTAGGAGGGTTTGTAGAAGGCATTGGGATCACATGATCATTTGAGTATTTCTTATCACCATCAAACCGATAAGCAGTCATAGTAGATGATACTGGTGTTATAGTATATGCTTCAGGCATGTATCATTCATATTGGAAGTGTTGGTGGAAGGCACATACATCTTGATGATTTTTCCAACAATAATAGTTTCCATGAAACGATCCAAATGGCTCCATATGAGGACATTTATGGAATTTTCTTTTGGCCACCTCTTTGCTGGTTGGAGGTAGGTGAGGCAACGCTACTGGGGCCTCATCTAATTCAAAATAAATTAAATAAAGTTCAAAAAATTCATAAGAATACGACCATAGATTAGTCTAGGAAGAAGTTATATACTGATTATCATCAACGACGTCTAGATTTTGAGGTGGAAAATAGGGTATTTCCTTGTTTTTCTCTCTGGTTCGGTAATATATGGATCCGTAGATAGATAAAGATCTTAAATCAATTTTTGGCCTTTTAAGATAGTATAACAAGTCAAACTGGTTGGATATTGGTTGTCGTTACATCCGAGGTACCATTACATGAACATCATCTTCCACGTATCATTAATTTTTTAGTATTATGATGACCTATATCATTTATTTAACCAAAAGGATATAGATATTTAGGTGGATTCTTCATTTGAGGGGAATCTGATATGTGTTGTCGATTGATGCAAGAAGTATCTCCCAGGTAGGATCGTTCCTCTAGTATGATTGAAATAGAAACATGGATTCTTATATGATGAGACATTGGATAAGAATACCATTTTACATGAACAGTAGCTGGAACACTTCTCTATAGATGTCTCACCACCCCTGTAAGTGCAACTTTGGGATGAGTTGTCTTAAAAGGGGTTGGTTATAACATCCCTAGTTCTCTAAAAGGTATGTACCATTTCTTTTTGAGTTATTTCCTTTGGTTTGTCCATAATAATGTTTCATAAGGGATATATGAAGGTCACAAGGCTGTTTAGGGATTGTTCAACGCATGGATCACCATATTTTTTTAATGGAATACTCATTCACAAGGTTTAGAGAGTATGTGCCACCCATCCCATATGGTTCCTATAACCATGTGGATTATAACCTTCGGGTATAGGGGGCGCGCAGTTTTTATGAAATTATGTGAGCCTAGGAACATTCACATGTTTGGTTATACACATCATGGATAGTTTAACTTCACATGGTTTGGGCATAGTTATCACAACCACACCCTCAGCCATGCGGGGTCCCACATTAAGAAGAATGGGGTACACAATTAGTGCATGGTTTTTACAAACATATATCTAGACCATGAAACTAAATAGATACGTTTAAACTTAAAATATTTTCATTTAAAATTTTTAAATCCCTCAAAACTATTACCCTTACTATTTTTCTCAATCCATGGACTCCCAAAGCTCTCTCTCATATCATCTTACTCTTTCAGTTTTCTCCTCTACTAAACTAAAAATATATCACCATTAGATGAATTGGAAATATTGAGTTTTTCCCTCCTATCATTTTTATCTATTTCATGTTTTCTTTATCCTCCTTTGGGATATTTTTGTGTGATGTAATTTTCCCCATTTGGAGGGCATCTTATGATTTCTTTGATATCACTCTTTTTAGTATCATTTCAAGGTTAAAAATGGATGAGTGGTCTTATATAAGGCCAATGTAGGTGTTCTAGTTCTTTCTCACTAGTTTCATTTATATTATATATTATGTCATTGTGTTTTTGAAGTACCCCATTCTAGATATGACTTTATGATGTTAAATTAATTAATATAAATGGTATCTCATGTCGATCATGATCGTAGGCTATAGAAAAAACCATCCATGAGCTTTTTTTCTTTTTCTGAAGCCACCCCGGGGATGTTCCCTTCATAAACGGCGTATTTTAATTTTCCATGCGATGTTAACCACCATGTGTGTGTGTTTCACTTTTATATAATCCTTAATTTAATTAATTAAAGTGAAAATGGATTTTAATCCATTTGATATGACCTTTTTTCTTTAGGATTATTCTATATTCCCAATGCCTTTGTCTTATGGATATGCCTTATAGTCTTCTTCCTTATGCTTTTTACTTAATTCCCTAATCCATGACTGTGGTCTTAGATAATATTCTTAGATTATATTGTTATCTTGTGATATTTAAATTCATGATGATAACATGGAATTGGTAATTCCATTCCTTACTTTCTTTTGGTCCATGAGAGAACATGGGTCCTCACATAAGGATTCCTCGGATAGACTCATCCCACTTTGTTTCAAGATATGTTTAATGAGATATAAGTGACCCTTCCCTTTCCATGGATGGGATCTCAGGGTGGTTTTTTATATGCATGAGTGAAAATAATCCCTAGGGGAGAAATTGTGTATGAGCTCATTGGAAAGATGGTTCTACCATGCCTTGATAAATACTGGGTCCGCTATCTAGAATACCTTGGATGGGAATACAGGTTACCTTGAAAAGATAGATACAATGGAAGCAATTATGGGTAATCTTTGATGGAATCTCTGTTATTGGTTATATTAGAGTCTCTTGAAGTGTCCCTTGGAATTATTTATAGATCTTTATTGATGGATACAAGTTTCCATAGTAGATTTTATAGATTCATTATTTAAATTACATGTGATGCCTTGTTATTATAAAAGTATGATAATGCTTCAATGATGTCATATGGGTATGACCACCAAAACAAGTCAAAACCCTGGGGTCATTGAATGTTTGTTTATTTAATTATGATTACCCATATATACATATTATTTCTACTACATGTTCCATTTGTTCAGATATCTGTAACATGCTAATGTATCTTGAATAGGGTAGTTATCCATTTAGTAACCCAAAGAAAGATTTATTTATTTATTACAATGAATTTACCCGTATTGGAATACTGTTCAATTTATATTGCACAAACTAGATTGATCCAAACTTATTTACTGGTTTCCTACTTGGAATGTATCCCAAAACCTACTTAGAATGCCATTAGTACATATGAAGACTTCATGGTGGCAGGTTAGGAAGAAGGGAAGCATCCAACTTACAATATATAATTGATAATTCTAGGATGGAGTATAGGAGTAGAGGATTTGACATATGCTCATGATTCTAGTAACTAGAGATTTTGGTCCATTTTGTATTTTCATAGAATGTATTATATTCATGTATCCCATATTCCTTACGAAAATAATTTTTATAGTTACATGACATCATGATCATCATATTTTGAATATATTTATTTTTAATCTTCCTCTTGTTGTAATTTATCTTGTATGATATTTATTTAGTATTTATATTATTGTATGTTTCTTTTACTACTTCAATTATGATGTGTTACTGGTCTATTTATTATAGAGTATGTTTCCACCATTTCATGTTTTTATATACCTTCTTGGTCCACTCTGATCTATGAGGGAATAATATTACTAAAGACACACCCTAGGCATTCAATTACAGTCAAAAGTATCTAAAATAAGGGGAGGTGTTCTTGAAGTCTTGTAGACCACCATCTCATGGAATTATTATGTGGAACTCTGGGAGGGATGATACACTTTTATACCCATGAAATTTAATTAATTAATCCGTAGTTTCATACCATTATACTTCAAAAAAAAAATACTTTAATGAACTATAGTTTTATAATCCATAGTATTATTACTTTCTCTACAAATTCAATTAGTTAATTAAATGTTAATTTATTATATGCAGTATTATACCTCTAGGGGAATAACCTAATGTTTAAATATCTATGTGGTCTTAGAGAGTTCTCAGGGTCAAGTATCCCTGATTTCTTTTCATGTCCTATTAAATATTCTATATAATTATTAATTTCCATTAATAGGAGTTTTTAAATACTATATATAGTATTATATTTTGAAATAATAATAATATATATATAAGGGAAATGTTTCCCCATAATAGAGTGCGAAATGACATTTAGAATAATCATGAAGTATATTTGAAAATTATCTTTAAAAATGAATTATTTGGGAAGATTATTTGATTCCCTAATGATATTTTTATTTAGAAAAACATGGATAAATAAATTAAGATCTAGTTATTATATAAATTATGATGGATATCAAACCAAATTTGAGGTATGACAACACAATATGGAATCATTTCAGTATCCACAAAATGTTAATAGACCTGAGGGGTGTGGTGTGTAAAATATTATATTTGATTAGTTTCACTTTTATTTCTCAACATGAGCATTCTACTACGAATGAATTAATATAAATGACTATAAAATTCAATTTCATGATCTATTACACTATCCATAATGATGAAATTGATAAATTTAAAAAGTTGATGGAGGAAATTAAGACATCGGTGGATCCTGGTCATTTCAAGGTGACCATAATTTAATTTATGTTGCAATTATTTCATGTTAAAATTATGTAAGAATATAAAAGTAGTTGGGTTGATGATATTCTTGAATTTATAAAGGATATTCTTCCTTGTGGTGAAAAAATTAAATAAAATGATTAGGGTTATCAAATTTAATCTACAATATGGAATTTCCTTTTGATAAAATGCATGATTTGCCTATGAATTATGCTCTATTATTATGAAATTGAAACCTTATATGGATTTAAACAGTGTGGTACATCTATATAGAGATTAAGAAATATGACATACTATCTATGATTATTAAAAGGGTTATATAAAAGTTTAATTTGACCCTAATGTGTAAATGGATGTATATATTATAAAAAATGGTAGAAAATATGAGATAATATGTAGAAAAAATAAAAAAACAGAGTGAATCAGGTGCTTCTCACAAATGTATTATCATGAATGTGGTTCAACAAATTCAATATTTGTTTTCCTTGTGAGATACATATTGTCATATTGGGGTTATAATGTGATGGTTTAATCCTTATAAATTGACATATAATACGTATAACACATGGATAATATTCATTTATCTATAAAATAATATAGATTATATGTTTATGAGGAATCCATATACTTTATAATAGTGTATTCTGACATGAATGGTCCTATTATTGATATACATGTGTATCTCTAACCAACGATATCATAGTCGAATAATTATTTCACCATATGTGTGCCTCTATATGATTCTTGAATGAAAGTGTAATTTTTAATATGTTCTGCACTTATGTCGACTATAAATGCTTTAATACATATTAAATGATTCTCATTTTTAGAATATATGGGAACCCATCTTGTCTAATTTGAGAAAAAAAACTCTCCCAGAAGAATATAAACTTCCATAATGTTTTAGCATCATGGTAAATCATTTATTATTACCAATGATATAGTCATACATTAATAATATACACCATTTTGATATCATTTTTTAGAATGAGAAGACAGTTTTGTGCATGTGAAGATGTGAATGCATAAAATAGATTGAGGGGTTCAATTTAAATTCTATAAAGGGGGTCTTCTTGATAGAAATAGAAATATTATACTAAAAATAGAATATTTAAATAGAGGAAAAAAAGATTCTTTGAATTACATTATTTCTCATAAAATCAATTGTTATATTGTTTATACATGACGAATATGGAAAAAATTGTATACATATTTTTACTTTAACTATTATGAATATGATGTGAAAATGTAAGATGAATTAAGTGATGATCACGACTTATAGTGGGGGTATTAAAAAATCCCTTAATCCCAAAATAATTGGTATAACAAAGTGTCCAGTTTCTGATGACTATTATTTGATAAAACTAGTAGATTGAAAGGAATATCTGTATGTGTTAGAGACTCTCTATATTCTGGGATATTATTCAAGTACCTCATATAATTGATTCAATGTTGAAGAGGTGAAGTTGAAATCACTAAAACACAATGATTAAACAATTTTCTTACTTGAGTTACTTCTAATAATTGTTCAATATGTGATTATAAATGATTTAAGGGTAAATTTTATTCATTTGTGTAACTTATATATAGATATATAATATATAATATAAACAAAAAATGATGTAAAATTTGATAAATAATACAATGATCATTATTTTAGAATGAAATAAATATTTCCATAATTATCTTAATTGTAAATTATCACCTTAATGTGTTACTTTTAATAATGTTATTGTTGGGTTTTCCATTTATTTTCATTGTATGTATCCCATAGAAATATTGATAAAAAACATGAATTATTATATAAGAGACAATATCCACCCTTACTGATCTATTGTTAATGCTTATTTAGCTTAGAAGTGGATGAATTTTTGTTTTATTATTTAAATTGTTCGAATATGAGGTAAAATCTCCCAATGAGTAATGATGATGAGAATTATGATCCAATCGTGCTAATATTTCCATTAGTTTCAAAATAATGGGTTATATGTTCATGTGAATTGACTAATTTTATCCAATATAAGAGGGTTTAAAACCAGAAAATAATATAGGAGGATCATTTTATTCAATATCATATGAGACTTGAAACAGTAAACTTAAACAACCTATGAAATATATTTCTATATATTAAACCTCGTCAATAGCTTTCATAACACACAACCTCGAGTATAATTGAGCACAAATATAGTATATTTTTATAACATAGATGTTAAATTGGTGGGTATGAATAGAACTAAATAAACTATAAAATTTATATGCTCTAAAATTATAAAAAAACACATTTTTTATCTATTAATTATAATAAAATAAGAATCATTTTAAATAAAAAGAAATATTTTCGAAGAATTGTATTTTTTTTATAAAATACGATTTAAATATCACTTGTCACTTATATATTAAAATATTTTTTTTATCAATTTTATAAAATTTATTTAATGAAATAAACTTGACTTTGAATATTATCATATAAAAATTATCATAGGGTGAATTTTTTGTATTTTTCATTTTTTTTAATTGTTTATAAATAGTGAATAAAACTAATTTTCATTGAATACTTCTTTTTGATTTAAATAAATCCCAATGATAGATTAAATTTTAGCTTGGTTTTAGTATTATTCAAATATATTATAATTTAACTATTTTATATAATTTTAATCAATTTAATATAGATGTTTTATATATAATCCAACTATAATTATGAGAATTTTCACATAGAAAACCAGTTTTTTTATCAAATTTACTGGAATAATTGTAAATTTTATTCTAAAAATTATGTTAATTTAATTTCCTAAAATGGATTAAATATTTTGAACCAATATAATTTAAATTTTATCAATATTTCAAATTAATTTTTTATGATAATTATTGGTGAAAAAATAAATACATTAATTATCATGATTAATGTAAAAATGGGTTTATTGGGGGTTGATCTAAACATAAAATCTTTAAAATGATCAAAAAAATGCCTAGAATCTATTTAAAAGACACATTAAGTCTTTATAATGTATAATAATTGATAATAATATATTTTTTACCCATATGTCATGTGAATAGCATAGTTACACCTTTATATTTTAAAAAAATAGAAGTGTACCACTCACCTCACTTATAAAATGACTCCCCCACTCTTGTCACATCCATGAATTCCTTCAAGGTATTTTTAATTTAATTTTTATTATTTATCTGTTTTTGGGGTATCACTTGCATTTTGGCAGAAATGGCAGGTTTTCAAAAAAAATTCCAAACCACGACCCCATTTCCAGATTTAAAAACCCAATTTTTTTCTTTTATAACTCATTCATTTTTCAAGATTTTACACTCATTGCACTTCCCAATTGGCATCCCCTGGAATATTAAAACCGCCATATCTATTTGGACCTCATAGAAATCCATAATCATGAAAGATTTGGGTTTTTTAATGATGGTATTCGGCTAGCCCACAAGCCTATTTCCTGTTTTAATTTTTTTTATTTCTTAAATATCTCATTAAATTTTTAATATTTTTTGGTGATTCAAAATCTAACCCAAGACCAATTACTCAAGGTTATCCCCTTATCTCTCCACCCAATCTTTTCATCTCATATTAATTGTGAATTAGGGAAATACATCTACAGATTTCTCAAATCATCCAGATTTGAAGAGGTAAATTGTTTCTTTTCTATCTCCTTCAATTTATAATATTTTTCCCCCTTCTAGATCCTACATGACCTCCTCACCGATGTTATAACCACACATTAATTTCTGGTAGTTTGGAAATTCAGCTACTAGTGTATGTGGGCCGTCTTATTCAAGATATCTCATGTAAGTGGGTTTCCTCTCATAATCCTCCCATTTGCTTAGGGTTGCTTCCCTATTTCATGAAGATCTATAATGTCCAGAAGTTAGGGTTCATACCTAGGGTTTTATTTGGTGTATTTTGGGACAAATAATGGTGTTTTAGGTTAGATTTTACTCCATCGTGGTTCAGATATGGTTCAGTAGAAGTTTAGCACCATGATTTGGTGGTTTTGACAGAAAAGGTATGTGATTCCATGTTTAAGCATTAATTAATGAGTTAACATGCTTGATTTAATTAATTTTAATGTTCTCTATATGCTGTTCGTTATGAAAGAACATTTTTTTATGGATTTGTTTAAGAGGAAAATTTTATAGTTTCAATTTTGTATCATCTTGGTTGTTTTGCATGTGTAACTCTTCTGATAATATTTCAGTTTATTTTAAAACATCTGCAAGTGGTTTATTAAATGTTGTTTTGGCTGAAAATTATTTTTTGGTAATTATTTGGTGTGATTTTTTCCTGGAAATAGTGTTTTTAAGTGAGTTTTGTGTTCAAAACATAGTTATACCCCTCAACATTGTTTTATTAAAATTGTAAATGATTTTTTGAGTTTAACAAAGTGGGAAAAGGATATACATGAACTATTTTAGTGAGTGTGTTCACTTAAGATGGGGTTTTTAAAGGTAAAGTTGTGATTTAAGATGTCAAAAAAATTTATAATGTTTAATAAACTTATGATATGTTTTATCAAATTGCAAGAAAGGTGCAAAACACTTTTTGGACTCTTATGTGTGAGTATAATGTGAAAAATGATTTCTGTTTGTGAAAGGAGTTTCAAGTGACATGTTTGTGGGATATTTAGTGGGTGTGTGATGTTTAAGTGGTATATTAATGTGAAGCTTATATTTCATTTCTTGTATAACCAGTTTGAGCACAAGAGGGAAACCCTGGTATCTAGGTGGGTGGACGCGTACTAGTATGCAAGTGATCCCATAGGGTTTGGCCCCAGTTTCACGTAATAAGTTTGACTATGAAAAAACTATCCCAACTATGATGATGAAGATGATGAAGATGGTTTTTCACCTCTATGATATAGTTATGATCCATACTATTGGCTCGTGTGCTTGAGAAAAAATATTTGTTTCATTACATTCACCGAGATATGGGGTACCTGGGACCCACAATGAGCTAGTGACATGGGGTTTTTTTCTGTTGCCAGTACTTATTTGATATTTTATTCTTACTGTCAGAATATTGTATGTTTGGATGAAAAATAAAGTATCTTTGTATTTTTTTAAAAGTTTTGATTCATTAATGTAGCCAACTTTAAAACTATTTTTATTTAAAGTTGCATCTCTTGAAATTTCATAATAGCATCTCATGTTTATGCAAACATGAATGTGTTTCATCATTAAATGTTTATCACAGAGAATGTATTAGTAGAGGAATCCTTTGAGGATTTTGCTCACACACTACTAACACCATTGTGTGTAAGTATACATGGTTATTTTTTTTCATAGTTTTGGGTATAAAATTTTGTGAAAATGGTTCAGGTTTTTAGCGGTCCTTCATGATACATTGTTGTGGAGATAGCTTGAGGTTAGTGAATCTTTCCATGAAGAGGTTTTTGGGATGTCCATTTTTGGTTTCTTCATTTTGTATAGTCATTGAGAATTATTTTAAATTATGTAATTAAAATATGAATTTTTATAAAAGATGGTTTGTTTTGAAAAATCCAGATTTGTTATATTGGATTTTTTGTTTTGTTATGTTTATAAAATTAGGTAAATATTTCCAAAATACCATTTTGTGATACCCCAACACTTGTGCCAGACCATGTGGATCAGAATTCACCTTCGGGTGCTGGTTTTGGCGGTGACCATATTCGGTTCTTCGACAAATGATATCAGAGGTGGTTAGGTTCTTCCTTTGTGTCATGTTATTTGGGGAAGAGTCAGGATAATATAAATTTAGGATTTTCAAAGATTGAAATTTCAATTATGAGTATGGTTCCTAGCAATAACACCTCGTTACGTGATTCATGTCTCTAGGGTATGTCATATTTTATCTGACTCCTTTGTTTTTCTTGGTTTGATGATGATTAAGGCAAATAAAAAGAGTGTTTGGCTAATGGATTCAGTGATATCACAAGGCCTGGAAAGCCATGTGAAGTTGGGGATATTCTCCTATAACATACTCTGTGATGGTGAAGTTATTGGAATATATCTGCCAACCATATCTCCAAGTCACCCACAGAAACTAGTTTCTTCTCGCATTGTCTCATGTCTCTTCATGTTGGAATATTAGAACTTTGTTATACGAAAAAAGACTTTATTTATGAAATGTGAACATTTATGGAACTATTTTTCAGTAAAGGTGAAGTGTCTTGATTTTCTAAATGGTATAACTAAATTTTTAGATTTTTTTTGAAAAGCAAAATGGTGTGTTTACACATATTATTAACGAAGTAACTATGTTACTGTTGGTTTTGAAAAAAATGTTTCCAATAAGGTTCTCTAAATTATTGGAAGGTATTTTAATGGGATGGAATATCTTTGAGGTCATGTGTGGAGTTTTGAAATGGATTTTGATTTTTTAACTAGAGATATTTTGAAATGTTTTATGAAATTTTGGAATCTTTATTTTTTAAATGAGAATAGTTAAGTTCTGAATTTAATAGGGATTTATAAAATGGAGTTTTTCATGAAATTAGAGGTGTTTGGAATGGGATGAAAAATTTTGAAATTAATTTACATGAATTGGAATTAAATATTGATTTTAATGATTTTTCCTTTATGAAAAGTTTTGTTAGAAGTAAATTTGGATTTTTTTTCATGGTTAGAGGTCTTGAGAAAAAGGAATTATTGGTTGACTGTTTTGGTTTTGAAAAGTGGAATGAATTTTTTTTAACCTTTGGAATTTCAGTGAGCGATCACATGCATGGGTTAATATAGGATGATGGATTTTTAATGGATGTTTGGATTAGTTCCTAGAGAGATATGTGGAGGGTACTTGGTGTTTCATTGAAACATGGATGTATGAGCCCATGGGGTACTATTGGTGGATACACCCATTGTCGAACCATTTACATTCAAAGAGATGATTTTAAAGGATAGCTTGATGTCTTGATAACTGGTTTTGGGGTGGAGTGTCTTATGTGTTTTTAAAAATTTTGTGGTTGTGGGAAGTTTTGAGTCCAAGAACCCCTATTATTTGAACGGAATATTGGGGTTGTATTTGGTTCATAAGCTGGGTTGATGGGCTGATTAGTGGTATCTTATGAGAATAGATTGTGGAGCCTTTACGGTGGTTCCAATCATCTTTTTAGTTCAGGTTTTTGGAATTTTTTACCAATGGACCAGCTTGGTTGGGTCTGTGGGTTCTCTCGTTAGATAAGGTATGACCCCATTATGAGTTAATTCAAGACTGAGGTGCAACCCAGATTGTTTTTCCATTGGTATATCCTCTAGTTGATCAAAATAAAAAAAAAATTCTCAAGAATTTGAGATTGAGTTTACAACATTACATTTCTTTAGTTTGTAGATCCTCCTGTAGTGGGAGAGTTCCCATGGAAGGTTTAATGAGACCTTTGTTTCTCAGATTACCTGATTCGTTAAAGGTGAATGTTGTCTGGGGTTGTAATTGTTGATGTTGACTAAGAAGGCTTCTGGGTCCTTCATATTCTCTTTGGAGAAGAAGTTCATGTTGAACCACCAATGGTGGAAATATTCTCATTGAAGGTTGTTATGTCCACTTTATGGAATTTTGTGATGTTTGGGGATGTTGAATAAGGTACCTCTCAATCTATTGTTTCTATTTATTGCAATGGTCATGTTCAGTGACACCTTTTGATTTTGTGTTCTCATTTGATTGTAAAGGTGATGTTGTACAATCAACTATGAGTCTTTGTTTTTTTATATGTGTGTATCCTTTCGGGAAAACTCAACATACTTTATTTAGAGTAAGGTGTTTCTATATATCCTTTCCTCTTTCCGTTTCTCATCTGAAGAAACAAGGCGTGATTTGTGTGTGTCTTCTAAGCATTCGTTTCTGTGAAATGTCTGGTTAAGGTAAAGTGTGTTTGGAATGTGTTATGGCTTGTGACCCCATCTAGGATCAGGGTATATTTTTCATGGCACCGAAAGGAGAATTTCCATTTGGGGGTTTCCCAAATCCTAACTACGAGACTGAAGATTCTTCAATCATTTGAGCTGCAGCCATAGGCCCTGGAGTGATGATGGTGCGTAGTCAGGGGAAATCTCAGGGTCGTTCAAACCTTTGGTCAAAGTCCTGTACTTAGTATGAATGATGGGAAATTTTGAACCTATTTTGTTATCATCTTGATTCTATAGTTCTTATTTGGTGGAAATTGGTAGAGGGACTCGTGCCCAAGATATCACCTGATGTCATTCTTTTCCCCCTTTGGTTTCCATTGATTTTTTGAGAAGGGTTTAAAATTTGGTTAGATAGGTTGAGCGCACGGTTTATGAACGGTTAATATTCACCATTCCCCAAAAAACCATGCATATAAAAGGATTCCCACAGTTTGCGCACAGTTTCCTAAATCGTACAGACTAACAGTGATTCCATCCCAAATCATTAAATTTTGCGGTCCTCTTGTGTCGGCCCATGCTGGTCAGTTATGAAGGATGGTTCTTCTAGTGAGGAGACCCATTACGTGTCTCATATATATTATTTCATAAATTTATAAAGAAAGTATACCCCTTATGTTGGGAGCCTGTTCGAACCTCCCCTTGTTAATGTCCCGATTCTATCTTGGAAAAAAGAAATTGAGTTACCCCTTATAGTGGGGAATTTGTTTGTGTCTCTCCCTATCAGTAACTTGGTCTTTCCCCTATTGTTGTTGTAGAAGTATGTAGTCTTGTTTGGATTTATTTAATTACCAAGTTCCTCCTTGAGTAAACGTTGGGGTTAGTGTGCACCCAACTATTTTTTAAAGTAAGACTATGGTGACATCGTTCATTTTCATTTTTCAGTCATTGTAAGTTTCATGATTCTTGTTTGGATAGTGTTTGAGGAGTTTTATTTTGTGATAAAGATTGAATGTCATTCATTGTTTCAGGAATGTGGTGTACATTTTCATTTTTGATATTATTCCTTTCATAATTGATCACTGGAGGTGTTTTGACCTTTGGGGGCGAATCTTGGAAAAGGAGTCCATTTTGGCATTTCGATTGGGTTTGGGTTTTTCTTTTGGCCTTACTGCACTACTAGGAAGTTGGGTTTTCCAATTCCTTTATACTAATGGTTCAATAGAACCATTGGTATAGGGTTCCTTTACCAAAGGTTTGAATAAACCATTGGTAAATGTTGAGTTAGTGATGGATTTTCCAACAGGTTGAAGAAATTGTTTGGAAATCTACAAAATTTTCTCCCTTTACCAATGGTTTTTATAAACTGTTGGTAAAGTCCATTCTTTTTCCAATGGGTTTTAAAAACGGTTGGGAAAAGTCCCCCCAAATTCAGTAAAACCTCCCTAAATTACAGAGAAATAGATAACCTTGCATTTCCCTCGATTTCTAGAAGCCCCCTCCCAGGTGAACCCTATCCCGAGGTCTTCTATCCGATCGGATGTGACTCCCCCATCCATGTTAGGCTCCTTCAACATCTTCGAAAATATAGATATAGAATCCCTCGTTGAAGTAATTGACTTGGTTAGTCTGTGGTCTACGAAACTCTATGATCTAACATGGTGAGTTATGGTATGTTATCTGTTTCTAGTTTTTTTCATCCCAACTATGAGCTAGTTATAAGGATATCCTTATACTCTCAACCATTCTCCATTTATTTCACTATCTAGAAAGATCACATCATTGTTCTCTATTTCTAAGGTTTTTTGAAAATTTTATGATTCACACTATTTGATATTGAATCAATGACTAATAATTTATTGGTAGATGTATGTGGGTATATAGATGATGGTTTATAAACTATCCCATAAAAGTATCACTATTACGTGATCTTTATGATGTGTAGTATCATTGACATACTTTAATATTAATATCAATTTTAAAAATAAATGTTTTTATCTATATATTATGAAATTAAACCTCTTTACGATCCATGAACAAACAATTTGTGTACAATCCAAAACATTATCCATTCATGGGGTGCACTTGACTTGGTGAACTAATTGGGTAATGAAAGGTATAACCATAGGGGTTCCAAGAATGAGTTATTTAACATGATTGAATGATTTGGGATGCCTATAACAGATAATGGGACCTGAGGTAAGTGCCTCTTATATGAGACCTATTGAGAATTAATATAAATAATTTTTAATTTAATTTGTGAGTACTTGTTCATTGATTAATGATTTGGAATTCCTTAGAGAAACCAACCAAGGATTCATGTTAAAAAAATAGATTTTAATTCCATTTGGAAACCCCCAAGGATTCATGATGATTTGGTTTAGAATACATTGGGGAAATCTACCTTGGATTCATAATTATTATGATATAGGAAACCTTGGGGAAGTCCCCATTGGATTCTAAACTAGAGGCCTCTCTCTTTACATAGGATGGGAACTCCTTCCTCCCTATAAATCCATCAGAATTCAATCACGTTTTTAGTTCTACACTTCAAATATATAAGGATTAACTTAGTTTTAATGTCTTTCATCTATTATTCTTTGTTTCTATTTTGATTTGACCTAAACCAGGTGGTGACATGTGTGGCATGACATACCCATAAAGTGTAGTTTGATTTGTTTTACATTTTCGTTTTACATTTCAAGTGTCATGATTATATGTATCAACTTGATTTGAAGGCTTTAAAGCCACTCGTTTTATGTTGTTAGTGAATCATATCGACTAATGGAGGTGCTGGTGAGATGTATCCCCATTAAAAGATGGTAAATGGTTTGTTTAGTAATATTTTCTTGAGGAGGGTAATGGATATAAGGATGATCCATGTGAAGGGATTGGGTATGGTTGGGGTATTGGGGTAGGTGGTTTTCCTTTTTTTAGTGGGGTGTTATGGTACTTTATGTGGAATTTAGTTTGGGTGTTATAAAATGTACTAAATTTTAACCATATTAACATTTTTTATCATCAATAACTTATTTAAAAAAACCACTTTACTCATTCTTCATCTTTCATGAAAAGCCTTCACTTTTTAATATCTTAAACAATGTTCTATCAGGTCTATGGTGTCTTCTTGTATGTGATAAATGAAAAAATTACAAAACACGTATCACCTCAAATTTAGGCACACATAACTGAATTATTATATATTTACATTGTTTTAATAGTTCACTACATCAACTTGAAACTCCTTCCTTTATCATGTACATAAATATATTTTTGATTAAACTTTAATATTATTGAAATTCTTATGATGAAATGTCTTATATATGCTCTTTTTACAGAATGGATAGAAGTTGGATGTATGAAACTGATCATATCTCAAGTAATTTTCAAAAAAAAAATGGAGATTTTTTTAGATTTTTCATTTCACAATGCTTTAGATAGTGGTCCCATACACAGCCCATGTACCAATTGTGTTGGTAGACCTTGGTTGAGCTGTGAAGAAGTAAGCTATCACAAAACCAAATATAGTTTTCAAATAAACTACTATTTGTGGTATCTCAATGGGGATAAAATGAAATCTCAAATTGCTGATGACTGAAATGAAAGGACTGAACTGGAGATTTTTTTAGATAACTAATACTAATTTATTCTTCATCATGAAAAAGAATGGATTTTGACTCAGGAAGACTTTGATTTGAGGAAAGATGTTGCATCTAATGAAAATGATGATATTTTTAGAGTGAAAAAAATGAATGATGCTGCCATGAATCCAGTATATCGACAATGTGATAAAATGAAAAATCTGTAATTTTTAATTTGATTGTTTCATGGGAAAACTATGTGTGCAATTTCTAATACAGCAATCGATTACATTCTGACCTACTGGAAGTATTTACTTCCAAATGATGCTGATATTCCCTAAATCCACTATAAAGCATCGATGTTAGTTGGGGAACATGTATTTTGAAGAAAAAGATTCATGCTTGCTCAAAATATTGCAGGTTATTCCGGGAGGAAACCATAGAATGAAATAATTGTATAAAATGTGGCACATCCTGCTGGAAGTCAAAATCTGATGGAACACCATCCCGCATGCCACAGAAAGTAATGTGGCAATTCTCATTGATCCCCAGACTTCAGAATCTATTTATGTCTAATGTAATATCAATAAAAATGACATGGCATGATACCGAGAAAAAGAAGACTAATGATGAGTTGGTTCACCTTGGAGATGGATTTTCATGGCCTAGATTTGATGCTTGATATCCTAATATTGCAGCTGATGTGCGTAATGTGAGGTTGGGTATTTCATGCAACAGTTTTAATCCGTTTGGGTAGATGATCAATTTTCAAAAAACATTGCGAGTTTATATATTCATTTATAATCTTTCACCATGGTTTTGTATTAAAAAACCATTCACTTTAATTAGTATACTCATATCTGGCCCTTCTGATCCGAACATTGATATTAACAGATACATGCGAGCTTTAATAAAAGAGTTGAAACTTCTTTGGGTTGTGGGTGTGGGCACATACGATGCATATTCAAATGCGTGTTTCACTTATGCGGGAAATCAAGGATTTTCTGGATTATGAAATGATGTTTGGATGGAGCAAGAAGGGAAAACATTCATGTCCTATTTTAATGAAGAATACACGATCCAAAAGACTGAAACATTACTGTAGATTCAGTTTTATGGGACATCGACGATTCTGGCCAATGGATCATCCATATAGAAATAATCATTGAAGATTTGATAATACCATAGAGACCGATGATCCACCTCAGTGTATGTCGAGAATTGATGTGCTTAATGAATTTAAAGATTTCAGTTTTTCATTCGGGAAAGGTCAAATGAAATCTATAAAGAGAAAAAATGTTTCCACTAAAACCTGTTACAATTGGGGGATGATGAGTATCTTTTTTTATTTTTCTTATTGGTCAACCAATTTGTTATGTCATTTCTTAGAAATAATGAACATTGAAAATAATATATGTGAAATGTTTCTTTCGTTAGATATAAATTTTAAGGGAAAGAAAAAAGATGATTTACTGTCTCGGTATGACTTGGTGGATTGGGGAATCAGACCAGAATTGCATCTTGTGTGTATTAGTGAAAATAAATGGAAACACTACTGGAATTTGGGTTTTTCCCCACACTTCCATACCAAATGATTCATGAAACCGTTGTTAAAGTATGGTTTAGGGCAGCTTTTACCAACGATTCCTTAGAACCGTTGGTATAAGTGTGTTTGTGGGAGCTTTTAACAACGGTTCATTAGAACCGTTGGTATAGATGTAGTATAGGGGAGTTTTACTAATGGTTCAATGAGAACCATTGGAATAGGTGTAGTTCGGGGAAAATTTTACCAACAGTTCTAAGGAACTGTTGGTATAGGTTTGGATACCAACGGTTTTTAAAAACTGTTGGTAAAAATTTCCCCCAAATTACCAGCGGCCCATCCTCTACCCCATTCGCGATATAGAACCCTAAACGGGAGTAGCAGGCGATCTTGGAGCTCCTTCAGTGGGAGCAATTTGGCGATCTTGGATCTCCTTCGGATTCCTATTCCTCCATCCGATCCATGGTGTTGAATCTCCTTCCGAATCTTATCACACCCATCCTAAATTAGGTATTTTCTTAACTGATACCTTATTTTTATTGAAGTTTATCTGATAATTCATTTTTTAGTTTTGATTTTGATGTGCATATGTTTTTTTTTCTGTTTTGATTTAACTTATATGTGATAGTTAGTATTGTCATTAAGATGTGTCCAATGGTTCTTTGATCATTGTTTTGTGGAGAATAAATGGTGTAGGACCAGCATTAGAAGTTGCTTCCAGTGAGACCATTTCAGTATTAGGGGAAAAAATATTATGATCTACAAGGGGGTGATTGAGTTGGTTGAGACCAAACATAGTTTTTTCCTTGTGTTCAAGAACCATAAATAGAGTGTTCCAATTTGGTGGTCATCAATAAAGACATAGATAAGATTTCCAGGTCCTGTTTCATGAAGTTGAATATGTGGCGCTATAGTGGTTTTGGATTGTTTGAGGTACTCTTAGTGTATTGTAAACCCTCATTTGTTCCGTATTCATTTAAATTGATTTAATATCATTTTTTTCTTACACACCATTATATCCTCTCAAACTATATTTAGAGTGTATTTTTATTTTTATTGTGTTAAATATTTTAGTAAATGTCCATACTAGCTTATTTAATGTGTTCTAGTGGATTAGACTAATGACAGGGCTGCATGATTATTGTGGGGGTATTATTTTCATATAAATATAAATATACTATGTCATCAAATGAATCCACTAGTTATATTCCTTACATATTGTTATCAAATTATTCTGAAGGAGGTTTGTGTAATCATATGGGGATAGAAAAAATGTAGTTTTTGTTATTGAGTGGGAATTTTAGGTGGGATGTTGATATGTGGACCACCTAGTTTATGTGATTGTTCATACTTTTATAGAATAGATTAAAGCTATTATATTGGAGGATACCAAGGTTGTTAGGGTTTTTGTTTTTGTTTTTTAGGAGGTGGTTGTGCTGATACTCCCTTGACATGATGTTGAGATTGAGATAGACCAAAATCCTGGTGATTCTCTGTAACAACCCGATATTTTATGATGAGTATTCTTTTTAATTTATTTGATGTCATGTGTTTTATGCTACAACAAGATTATCTTGTGCTATACGCAACACCGTATTAGCTTGTAGTATACACAACACTATTATTAGATTGTGTTACACATAATTTCATGTTCGCAACATTGAGTGTATATATATATATATATTCAATGTATAAATGAAATATGGTTGGATTCTGTTATATGAAACAACAATGGAGTCTTTCACAACACGCAAACCTATCTTGGCTTTCATTACATGCAATCGCGACCTTCCTCGATAGCGTGTGTTGTACCCAATACCGTGTTTTACTAAACAATGGTATATTATTATAATATTATTATGAACTAGCTGTTATGAATATTATTAACTAAATATTGAATTTTATAACATTATTATTCATCTTACAAATTTTCTAGAACATGGTATAAGAACAAAATAATTTTTTCGTGTAAAATAAGTATTTTTCAAAAAATGCAGTTTTGCCGCCTTTTGATGGCGCACCCACTTTAAATCTAGTTGTTGAAATGTTTATAAGTTCAATTTGAAAAAATAAAATTCTTATTTTGAATCAGGATATAAAAATTTACATTGGATAAAGTTATGATATTTTTCTGATAACATTCATATTTTAATGAATAGTAAAAACACGCTATATTTTAATTAAAAACAAATTTTTTCACCGTAATAACTTATGTGATTAAATTATAATATTGAATGGTTTTAATGTATAAATAGAATATATTATTACCATTTAATATATTGTATGTCATTAGTATTGATTTTACATTGAATTTGTAGGTTAAATCAATTCAAACTTTTGCAATGTTTTAATCAAAAACCTGTTTTCATTCGACAACAGGATTAATTTTAATTTAATTTCATAAACTTCCGTGTTTTGAATTAAAAAAAAATGGATTCCATATTAGGAATCAGTGGGTCCAAATTATGTTAATAAGCTACTTTTTATTTTTGGGAATTATGAATAGTAACTACGGTAAATTTTTTTTACCATAGTTAAAGGTAAATCAGGTAATTAAGGGTAAATATAATATTATAAAATTACCCTAAAACATGAAAAAATTATATTGGATGGCTAGAAGTATACCCATATCACCTAAGGGTTGGATTAGATTCATTTTATGAACTTTTGTCCATGAAAACAATTTAATTATTATTAAAACCAAAGGAAGTGACAACATGTCACTCTCTTAAATCTTATAAGTATAATAAGTTTAATTTAGTGATAAAAATCATAAAACTTCAAAAATTAATAGTCTCCAGAAATATAATAAAATTCTACAAATCATGATAATTTATTTAGAATTTTTAGGGATTAAATAATTGTCATTAATGGTGAAACATTAATGATGCAGAAATTATTTATTAAGTTAAAAATCAGTAATATAGTTTTTAGTGAAATAATAATACCCATTAAAAGGCCTACAAACCTGACCAAAACTTATTTGTAGTGTATATATACACTTTAATAATCCAATTACCTAATATATAACCGTTTGTAGTCTTATAAAAGTGATTATGACACTTATATTATTTAATTTTAAATGATGACAAAGTTGTCAGCTTCATAATTTAATAAATATAACAATTTAAATATTGTGATTTTAAGATTATAAATTATAGTAAATGAATTATTGTGAATGTTCATAGATTTATATTCATCATAGGATTTTATTTTTATTTTTTATGCAACAAATAATTATATTAAATAATTATACAAAAATGTTGTAGTAATTATTTTATTAAGAGATAAACCAAATAAATGGTTTTAAAAATAAGAAAATAAATATTATATGAACTATTTTATGTTCTATACAAATTTTATAGATACATATGACCTTTTATTAACCTACTAAAGCTTTTATTTCTAACATATCTTCTGTATATATTTTATTTAAATTCAAATAAATGAATAATGTCAAAATTGACACTATTGTTATTTTATAAAAATAACATATTATAAAATTGTTTAAAAATCACAAAAATATATTAAAATTATAAATTT
Organism: Viscum album; assembly: GCA_963277665.1. NCBI lineage: Eukaryota > Viridiplantae > Streptophyta > Magnoliopsida > Santalales > Viscaceae > Viscum > Viscum album. The sequence continues at coordinate 376,045,679 of OY728147.1, forward strand.
AAATTTATATGGTCTAACATGTTATAAAGTATCCAATAATGGACAATTCACAACAAATAAGTAATTATTTGTTATAATTTAAAATTTAGAATGTTATTACCACAAAAAAAAAATTTGTTAAGTAAGGATAAATCAAGTTGATAATGTTTAAAACATGTCTAAATTTTATTTGTTGATGGTAATACAACCATATATCATCTAATATTCTAATATGAGTCATTTTTTGAGGTTTTTATGTGGGGTTTGATTTATTATAAATTAATATTTTTAAGATTTCCAATGGTGCCCCTCCCCTCCCTTATAAAAGGGCACCTCCTACCTCTCTTGATCACACCAATTTGAGCCTTCAAGCTCAGCCAACCCCTATCTAATTCTCTTCTACACTTCCCTAGAAACATCCTATAGGTCCTGGTCTTCTTCAAAGACAAATTTGAGTTCCTTAAGAGGAGGTCTCAAAGAGGCGCTTCAAAGAAGAGGTAATGTTCGATACCGATTCTTTCAACTTTATTTATTCTTCCACTTATTCATATTTAGTTGTTTAATTATGAAGTAATAACATAAGTATCACTCATATAATGATATGTTATTATAAGAATAAAACAAACCTATTTTACCATTTATCCATCCTATGGAAAACGAAATCACCGCGCGTGCGTACGTACGGAATACCGTCTCCACACTGTGGTGTAATATATTTCCCCACCACCACCTTACATGGATGGGTATAATGATGAAAATAAATAACTATATATGATTATTGTAAAGTTTTATTGATTCTGAAATTGTATTCATACACTCTAATACAATTCCACGATCATTGAAACGATATCATCGCTCGTGCGTACGTACGGACTACCGTCTCCACGACGCGATGAGATTCATTCTCCATGTTAACCATTTAATAATGATTATAAAGTATATATAATCAATAATAATGAAATATATGAAATTATAAAGCTACTGGATTTATGTATATATATATGTATGTCATCTACTTAATTCCATTCAACTCAATAAGGAAACCAAAATAGCGTTCATCCGTACGTACGGCCTACCGTATCCATGAACGGTGTATTTCATTCCATTTATCAATTTATTATATATATGTATATTATGAATATATATTATATATAAATCATGTTTATTTTCTGTAATTAAGTAATCATGATCTATGTAATCATATTAATAATTACAAGTCCAAACACAGATGACAAATGAAACGATTTTACCCAAAACGCTCTTTGACATGGAATTTACAAAAGAACGGGTAATATAAATTCATAAGTGAACCATATATGATATCATAATAATGTATATGATTCTGTAATAAGTCAATGACATTATTTAAATCATTATACAGTAGTTTTGGATACATACGAAGCATATCGGACATAAGGTAAGGGAAAATTTTACAAATTTCATTTTTATCCGAGATTTCTTATTCATAAGTATTTACTGGGGTTAATTCTATCATCCATGTCCATGTTTTATAAAATTGTTTTCATGTATTTTTAAAGTCATTTTTACCCATTTTGACTTTTACTACATGGTATGTAAGGAATCTTTATTTTGTTTACGTTACGAGGTACTTTTTTGACTTTTCTGGCAAAAGTACGAGAAGAATGTTTTATTAACTTATACGGCACGAACATTTTTTTTACGGTTTTATAAAGCCTTATTTTCATGAAGCTAACACCAAAAGGTTTCATGAATATTTTCAACAAAATCTCTTTCTTTTAAAATTTCATGACGTTTTTTGAAAAGAAATTGATTTTGAAAAAGAAAGGATATTTTCCTCAATAATTCATTTCAAGTGTTTTATCAAAACCATTTTTCCATCTAAGATGACATTATTTTATATGTGTATGTTTCAAGTGTAATGTCTCTATGATTTATATGGTTTCACTTTTCTTATTATGAAATGATATCCATTTCTTTTATATAGATTATGTGATGATGGGATGATGTTTATGAAACCCATTTTATTTGTTGGGTTATTATGAATGATGTAAGTTTATTTTGTGGAACAAGTAAGAATGATTTCATTATGAGATGGGTGGGACCTATATCTCCCTCTAATTCATTGGGTAAATATTTATATCTCATGAGATAGACATGGCTGGAACGGAAAGTTAAACTGGTTTAGTAATACAGGACTGGAACGAGGAGTGAACTCGATTCAAAAAGGGACTTTTTCAACTAAGATGGTCTTTGCAGCAATGTCTTGGAAACTATGGAAATAATTACATGTTCTTAATGGATTCCACAATTACATGCTTTATTCGTATGCTATTTTATCATGATTGATGATCCATTATGATCTATGCCTTACATATTGGCATGTTTTATGTCATTTCTCAAGATTTTGATGTTTAAATATTATCTTCATGTTTTTAAGTTCAAATGTATATGGTTTGTTTTATTTTCTCCATGCTTACCCTTACTGAGCATTTGATCTCACCATTTTTATGTTTTCTTTTCCCCCAAGATTAAATGAAAGGTTTTAGGTAAGGAAACAAAAAGGGGAGGATCGTTATGGGAGATGTTGAAGATCTTTCAACATGATTAGAAGTTTATATTCCATGTTTCCAAAGACACTAAACTATTATAGTCCTTGTGTGTCTGTTTTTGTTATGTATTAGATATTCCGCAAAATTATTGTAACGTCCATGAATTTCATGCTTCGGGTCTCTACAGTTGGAATCAGAGGAAAGGTTTAGTCAACCTTTCTAATCTAGGATGTCAAAACGTTAGTGAGATCCCTAGAGATATTTCTAAGGTATGTCTAGGGATATCCCTAAGGATAAGTATACATATAGGATATATTCCTAGAACTATGGTAACTATCATATAATTTAACCTAAGATGTTAGATATTGAGGGTACTCCCCCTTTACTATGTTGTTTTCCCTAGCATGATTTATCCCTCTCACACTATTCTTTTTGGGTTTTAGAAAATGGCTGGAAACAGGAAGATTCACGATAATGGAGGATATGACGGACAACGGAATGATATTCTTTATGAGCAACCAAATGAAACAGGATTTGGAAGTCAAAAAATTGTTATTAGGCCTAACCATAAATCTCATAATATGATTAATAATCTCAACTTTGGTAAGTTTCCCGACTCAGATAATAAGAGAAATATGGAGTTTCATGATGATCATAGAGGAAAAAAAGTTCAATTTCCCTCATGTAAATCATGTGGGAAGAGGCATCAGGGAGATTGTTTCAAAGGAACTGGAAGATGCTTTGGGTGTGGAAAATAAGGACACAAAGCTAGTAAGTGCAAAGGAAAAGGTTCAGTTAACACCATGTATGAGGATAATGGTATTCTTACGACATCAACAATGGTTAAATGTTTTAAATGTGGAATGTACAGAAATTATGCAAACCAATTCCCTAAGGGAAAGTCTCATGAAGAGAATCAGTATGGTTTTATGGGTAGTATTTATGTGGATGATGATGAGGAGACTACAAATGATATATGAGATGAAAGAAGTGTTGAAGCTCAGTCAGTTGTTTAAGAAGGTAGTGGAATGGTTGTATGTTTATCAAGAGTTATGTTGTATAGTTAATGGTACTATGTAATAAATAATCATCTAAGTATTGTTACGCTATTGTTTTTCTTAAAGTATTTTAAAGTATATGTTGAATGGTACCGGTAACCATGAAAGGTTATTCAGATATTTCTGGAAAGTAGATGATATGCTCATAATGAATGGATAAGAAGAAAATGAGATATTTGATTATAATAATGAGCTCATGGATGATAAAAGGACATAGTGATATCATGATTTGAGTATATAGATTTTATTTGGGATTTTAGTATGTGGAAAGAGTTAACTTTTGACAGAATTAATATTTTCGCTAAGGTTCTATAGTAATTCATGTTTCAAGAGAATACATAATTAAGGTATTCACATGATTTGAATGTGATCAACAAGATATATCGGGGAAAAATGAAGGAATTCACATGCTCGGTAAATGACATTTCTAGTAATTGTATTCTTTATACTATAAGCATGGACAGAAGTATTTTGGATAAAACTAAAGATTTGAAATGGATTATGATGGATATAATTTAGTATTGTTTAAGGATATAACTTTTTTAGATATTATTGATGGGATTTTATAGTAATGTAGTTTTAGAAAAAGGACAACCTATAGGATGGGCGAAAGCCCATCACGTCGGACAGGGCTGTGGGAATTGAACCCACAACCAAAGTGCGACTAGCCTTTATCGCCTACCACTAGCCTATAGGAAGTCCCTGGTTAGTAGAAACTAGTTTTATTTTATTAAGCAGTATGATATATGAAGAATAAGTTCATTTTTGGAATCGTATACGATTAACCTCACCATAGATGGACTTATGTATATTTAATAACTTTTGCTAACCTTTTGTTTAAAAAAGATGGAATGACCCATCATTCTATCACATTATCTGTTAAAACTTCATGAATAACAAATTCAACTTCATTTCATTAAGATATGAAGTGGAAATTGTTTAAAGTACGAACAACAATTAGATTGTACCAAAATAAAGTAAGTATTTATTCTAATTCAAATTCTTCAACTTTAGGGAAATGATCTTGAAAACCAAAAATGTTGTCCAAGCGCCCTTATATCTGATGAATAAGATGGCACCCTAGATCATCACAAATTTATGGCTTTGTGATTGTTGGATTTTTCATAGCCATGTTCTCTACCACTCTCCATCAGAACTTGATGGTTAGATTTTTCCTCCATATCCGTATTTTCACCTATGTTCTTCTACGTGAAAACACAGTGATGAGTTAATTTGGGTAACCGTTACATTTCATACTTTAGTTTTTAAAGCCATCTTTTGGTATTCTATTTTACGATGTGGGTTTTAATTAAAGAAACATTCAAAATGAAAACCATGCATAACCCCGACAAATTTCAAGGGAGAAATTCATTTTAAGGGGGGTAGAATTTAACAACCGGATATTTTATGATGTGTATTATTTTTAATTTATTTGATGTCATGTGTTTTATGCTACAACAAGATTATCTTGTGCTATACACAACACCGTATTAGCTTGTAGTATACACAACACTATTCTTAGATTGTGTTACACACAATTTCAAGTTCGCAGCATTGAGTGTATATATATATATATATATTCAATTTATAAATGAAATATGTTTGGATTATGTTATATGAAACAACAAAGGAGTCATGTACAACATGAAACCCTAACTTGGCTTTCATTACACGCAATCACGACCTTCCTCGATAGTGTGTGTTGTACGCAATACCAAGTTTTACTAAACAATGGTATATTATTATAATATTATTATGAACTAGCCGTTATGAATAATATTAACTAAATTTTAAATTTTATAACATTATTATTCATCTTACACATTTTCTAGAACATGGTATAAGAACAAAAAAAATTCGGGTAAAATAAGTATTATTTAAAAAAATGCAGTTTTGCCGCCTTTTCATGGCGCACCCACTTGAAATCTAGTTGTTGACAAGTTTATAAGTTCAATTTGACAAAATAAAATTCTTCTTTTGAATCAGGATATAAAAATTTACATTGGATAAAGTTTTGATATTATTCTGATAACTTTCATATTTTAATGAATAGTAAAAACACACTATATTTTAATTAAAAACAACTTTTTTCATCGTAATAACTTATGTTGATAAATTATAATATTGAATCGTTTTAAAGTATAAATATAATATATTTATACCATTTAATATAATTTATGTCATTAGCATTGATTTTACATTGAATTCGTAGGTTAAATCAATTCAATCTTTTGCAATGTTTTAATCAAAAACTCGTTTTCATTCGACAACGAGATTAATTTTAATTTAATTTCTGCAACATCTATGTTTTGAATTTGAAAAAAATGGATTCCATATTTGGAATCAGTGGTTCCAAATTATGTTAATAGGCTACTTTTTATTTTTGGGAATTATGGATAGTAACTACGGTAACTTTTATTTACCTTAGTTAAAGGTAAATCGGGTAATTAATTGTAAATATAAAATTATAAAATTACCATGAAACATGAAAAAATTCTATTGGATGGATAAAAGTATACCCATATCACCTAAGGTCCAGATTATATTCATTTTATGGACTTTTGACCATGAAAACAATTTAATTATTATTAAAACCAAAGAATGTGACAACATGTCACTCTCTTAAATCTTATAGGTATAATAATTTTAATTTACTGATAAAGATCATAAAATTTCAAACATGAATAGTTTCCAGAAAGGTAATAAAATTATATACATCATTATAATTTATTTATAATTTTTAGGGATTAAATAATTGTCATTAATGGTGATACATTAATGATGCAGAAATTATTTATTAAGTTAAAAATCAGTAATATAAGTTTATTGAAATAATAATACCCACTTAAAGGCCCACAAACCTGACCAAAACTTATTGTTAGTTTATATATACACTTTAATCGTCCAATGACCTAATATATAACCGTTTGGAGTCTTATAAAAGTGATTATGACACTTATATTATTTTATTTTAAATGATGCCAAAGTTGTCACCTTCATAATTTAATAAATATAACAATTTAAATATTGTGATTTTATGATGATAAATTCTAGTAGAAGAATTATTGTGAATGTTAATAGATTTATCTTCATAATAGGATTTAATTTTCAATTTTTATGCAACAAATATGTATATTAAATAATTATACAAAAATATTGTAGTAATTATTGTATTAAGATATAAACCAAATAAATGGTTTTAAAAATAATAAAATAAATATTATATGAACTATTTAATGTTATCTAATAATTTTATAGATACATATGACATTTAATTAATCTATTAAAGCTTTTAGTTCGAACATATCTTCTGTATATATTTTATTTAAATTCAAATAAATGAATAATGTCAAAATTGACACTATTGTTATTTTATAAAAATAACATATTATAAAATTGTTTAAAAATCAAAAAAATATATAAAAAATATATATTTATATTTATATGTTCTAAAATTTTATAAAGTATCTAATTATGGACAAGTCACAAAAAATAAGTAATTATTTGTTATAATTTAAAATTTAGAAAATTATTACCACAAATAAAATTAAATTGATTATGTAAGGATAAATCTAGTTGATAATGTTTAAAACATGTCTAAATTTTATTATTTGATGGTATTACAACCCTATATCATCTAATATTTGAATATGAGTAATTTTTTGAGGTTTTTAAGTGGGTTTAGATTGATTATAAATTAATATGTTTAAGATTTCCAAAGGTGCCCCTCCCCTCCCTTATAAAAGGGCACCTCCTCCCTCTCTTCCTCACACAAATTGGAGCCTTCAAGCTCGGCCAACCCCTGCCAAATTCACTTCTCCACTTCCCTAGAAACATCCTAGAGGTCCTGGTCTTCTTCAAAGTCCAATTTTAGTGCCCTAATAGGAAGGTCTCTAAGAGGCGCTTCAAAGAAGAGGTAATGTTCGTTACCGATTGTTTAAACTTTATTTCTTATTCCACGTCTTCTTCTTTAGTTGATTCATTATGAAGTAATAACATCAGTATCACTCATATAATGATATGTTATTATAAGTTTGAAACAACTCTATTTCACCATTTATCCATCCTACATAAAACGAAATCACCGCACATGCGTACGTACGGAATACCGTCTCCACACCATGGTGTAACCTATTTCCCCACCACCACCTTACTTGTATGGGTATAATGGTGCAAATAAATAACTATATATGATTAATGTAAAGTGGTATTGATTCTGAAATTGTATACATACACTCCAATACAATTCCACGATCATGGAAATGATATCATTGCTCATGCGTACGTACGGACTACCGTCTCCACGACGCGATGAGAATCATTCTCCAAGTTAACAATTTAAAAATGATTATAAAGTATATATAATAAATAATAATAAAATATATGAAATTATAAAGCTACATGATTTATGTATATATATATATATATGTATGTCATCTACTTAATTCCATTCAACTCAATAAGGAACTGAAAATAGCATTCATGTGTACGTACGACCTACCCTCTCCATGAACGGTGTATTTCATTCCATTTATCAATCTATTATATATATGTATATTCTGAATATATGTTATATATAAATCATGTTTTATATTCTGGAATTAAGTAATCATGATCTATGTAATTATATTAATAAGTACAAGTCAAAACACAGACGACAAATGAAACGATTTTACCCAAAACGCTCTTTAACATGGAAATTACAAAAGAACTGGTAATATAAAGTCATAAGTGAACCATATATGATATCATAACAATGAATATGATTCTTTAATAAGTCAATGAAATTATTTAAATCATTATACAGGATTTTTGGATACATACTAAGCATATCGGACATAAGGTAAAGGAAAATTTTGGAAATCTCATTTTTATCCGAGATTGCTTATTCGTAAGTATTTACTGGGGTTATTTCTATCATCCATGTACATGTTTTATAAAAGTTTTTTCATGTATGTTTAATGTCTTTTTTACCCATTTTGACTTTTAATACATGGTATGTAAGGAATCTTTCTTTTGTTTACGTTACGAGGTACTTTTTTGACTTTTCTGGGAAAAGTACGAGAAGAATGTTTTTTAACTTATACAGCACGAACGGATTTTTTACGGTTTTATAAAGACTTATTTTCATGAAGCCTACACCAAAAGATTTCATGAATATTTTCAACAAAATCTCTTTATTTTAAAATTTCATGACGTTTTGAGAAAAGAAATTTGTTTTGAAAAAGAAAGGATGTTTTCCTCAAGAATCCATTTCAAGTGTTTTATCAAAACCATTTTTCCATCTAAGATGACATTATTTTATATGTATATGTCTTAAGTGTAATTTCTCTATGATTTATATGGTTTCACTTTTCTTATTATGAAATGATATCCATTTCTTTTATATGGATTATGTGATAATGGGATGATGTTTATGAAACACATTTTATTTGTTCGGTTATTATGAATGATGTAAGTTTATTTTGTGGCACAAGTAGGAATGATTTCATTATGAGATGGGTGGCACCTATATCTCCCTCCAATGCATTGGGTAAAGATTTATATCTCATGAGATAGACATGGCTAGAATGGAAAGTTAATCTGGTTCAGTAATACAGCACTGGAACGAGGAGTGAACTCGATTCAGAAAGAGAATTTGTCCACTAAGATGGTCTTGGAAGCAATGCCTTGGATACTATGGAAATAATTACATGTGCTTAATGGATGCCACAATTACATGATTTATTCCTATGCTATTTTATCATGATTTATGATCCATTATGATCTATGTATTACGTACTGCCATGTTTTATGTCATTGCTCAAGATTTTGATGTTTAAATATTATGTTCATGTTTTTAAGTTCAATTGTATATGGTTTGTTTTATTTTCTCCATGCTTACCATTAATGAGCATTTTATCTCACCCTTTTTATGTTTTCTTTTCCCCCAATATTAAATGAAAGTTTTTAGGTAAGGAAACAAAAAGGGGAGGATCGTTATGGGAGATGTTGAAGATCTTTCAACATGATTAGAAGTCTATATTCCAAGATTCCAAAGACACTAAACTTTTGCAGTCCTTGTGTGTCTGTTTTTGTTATGTATTAGATATTCTGCAGAAGTAATGTAACGTCCATAAACGTCAAGCTTCGAGTCTCTACATTCTCTAATTTCAAATTTTCATAGTCTATTGTATCCAATATTGACACACAAAATTATTTTTATAAATAAAATTTTATTGAATTGTAATCACTAATATGTCACAACATCAATCATTAAAAAATAATTTCATAAACTATATTGTCATTTCATCTATAAATATAATGATTAAAGAGACATTATATGGATAGAAAATCATATTCATGAGATCATTGAAGAGAATTATAGTGTTTATTAACCCAAAAGTCAGGGAAAAAATAATAAAAACCATATATACTCCTAAACTCAATCTTGGGAATGATTCTTTATATGACCCACTACTAATGGTATTTTTAAGGATATTAATCCACAGAAAGAAATAAAATGTCATGTAATAGATCAATTTTCATAATATTTGTTATAGAGAACTTCTTCATCTCTATTAACTAAATAAGATTCATTGACAGCCCGCCCACCCCACCCCTGAACACCCACCCACCACCTTGGACAGCCCGTGTCCCCTGGATAGCCCCCCCACCCTAGTTGACAACTCGCCCACCCCACCCCCGGACACCCACCCACCACCCCTCGGACATCCCCACCCCCCCGGACGCCCCACCCCCGGCAAAGCCCCCCCCCCACCCCTTGACACCCTCGACCCCACTGGACATCGTCTCCACCCCCGTGGATAGCCCGACCACCCCCCGCCGACAGCCCGTCCACCCCCTAGATAGCCCTCCCACCCCCCTGGACACTCTAGACCCCCTAGACAACCCCTCCACCCCCATGGGAAGTCCGCCCACCCCATGGACACCCCATACGCCCCCCCCCCGGATAGCCCCACCCACCCCCTGGACACCCCTCTCACCTCCTTGGACAGCCCGCCCACCCCCTGGACTCCCCCTACCCCATTGGACAGCCTGACCACCCCCGCTGACAGCCCTCCCACCTGGACACCCCGACCCCCCTAGACATCCCCTGACCCCTTGGACACCTCCGACCCCCCGGACGGCCCCAGCACCCCCTAGACACACCGCACCCCCCTGGACACCCCGCACCCCCCTTGGACAGTCCCGCCACTCCACTAATCCTCATCCTACTCCTCATCCCGATCTCCCTAATGAAGTTAAATTATAAACTCATGTACTCCCAACAAGATCCTTAAGGATTATGTATTCCTTGATCCACATCCCATATATTATTGGGAAATACTTGAATATAAGGATTAGAAATTCTTTATCTTATTTTCTCATATACACTTTATTTTGTTGTATTTCTTAATATGATTCTCATATAGAGTAATGTGTCAGTTATTCTTTTATATAAATTAAACAATTGTAATTTACCTAAATATTTTTTTGATTAAACTTCAATATTATTGAATTTCTTTGAAATGAGTTATTGCAATTTTTTTACAGATTGGACAAAAATTGGATGTACGAAACTGATCAAATTTCGAACAATTTTCCAAATAATATGAACAGGTTACTAGATTTTGCATTTGACAAGGCTTCATATAGAGGTTGCATACACTTCCCATGTTTTAATTTTGCTGGAAGACCTTGGTTGAGTCATGAAGCAGTTAGCTATCATATAACCAAATATGGTTTCCAAACAAACTATTATGTGTGGTATCACAATGGAGGGATAATGGAATCTCAAAATGTTGATGATCCAAATGATAGGACAGAATTAGAGAGTTTGATATATGATCGGATTCCATTTAGTCGACATCATGAAAAGGAAAGGATGTCCAACAAACAAGATTTTGATACAAGCACACATGATGCGTCTAATGAAAATGATGATGTTGATAGGGTGAAAAAATTTAATGATGCTGCGACGACTCCAGTATATCGGCAATGTGGGAAAATGAAAAAGTTGGAATTTTTAACCCGATTGTTTCATGGGAAAACTATGTATGGGAATACTACAATTGATTACATTCTTTCCTTACTTCCAGATGATGCAGATATTCCCTCAAACCACTATATGGCATGGAAGTTAGTTGATGAACGTGGATTATCAAAAAAAAATTCATGCTTTCTGAAAGATTGCAGCTTATTTTGGGAGGAAAATGCTGAAAGAAATGATTGTATCAAATGTGGAACCTCCCGATGGAAGCCAAAAGATAATGGAACACCATCTCATATGCCACAAAAAGTAATGTGGCACTTTCCATTGATCCCCATATTAGAGAACTGTTTCATGTCTGATGAAATATCTGTAAAAATGCAATGGCATGACCTAGAGAGAAAAAAGAATAATAAAGAGTTGGTTCACCCTACAGATGGATTTTCATGGAAGAGATTTGATGCTCGATATCCTGAATTTTCAGCCAAAGTACATAATGTGAGACTGGGTCTTTCATGTGACATTTTTAATCCATTTGAGCAGATGCGTACTTTTCCCAACACATGGCCGGTTTTCGTACACATTTATAACCTTCCCCCTTGGTTGTGTATGAAAAAGCCTTACACTTTCTTGAGTGTACTGATATATGTCCCTTATGATCCTAGCAATGATATAGTTGTATACATGAAACCTTTAATAAAAGTGTTGAAACTTCTTTGGGATGTGGGTGTGCCCACATATGATGCATGTTCGAAAGACATATTTCAGATGCGTGTGGCGCTTATGTGGACGATCAATAATTTTCTTGCTAATGCAATGATGTCTGGATGGAGCACAAAAGGAAAATTGTCATGTCCTCTTTGTATGAAGAATACTCAATCGATAAGACTGAAATATCGTCATATTTTAAGTTTTATAGGACATCGACGAATATTTCCAATGAACCATCCATATATAAACAATCGTCGAAGATTTGAAAATACCATGGGGAATGATGATCCACCTTACCGTATGTCTAGAATTGATGTTCTTAATTAATTGAAAGATTTTAGTTATTCATTTGGGAAGGGTGTAATGAAATATAGAAAGAGGAAAAATGGTTCCAATGATACCAGTTACCATTGGAAGAAGAAGAGTATATTCATTAAGTTGTCGTATTGGTCAACCAACTTGTTACGTCATTACTTAGACGTAATGCACATTGAAAAGAATATATGTGAAATGTGGCTTTCGATTCTTCTAAATTTCAAGGGGAAGACAAAAGATGATTTACGATCTCAGTGTGACTTGGTAGATTGGGTGATCAGACCAGAATCACATCCTATCTGTATTAGTGAAAACAAATGGAAAGTTCCATGTGCTTCTTATGTGATGACACCTGCTGAAAAAAACCAATTTTTGGAAGTGTTAGAGATTGTTAAAGTTCTTGATGGATATTTAAGCAATATATCAAAACGGGTCAAAAGAAAATAGTTGAAGTTGAAATCTTTGAAGACTCATGATTATCACATCCTTTTGCATGAGTTGATTCCAATACCAATCCGTAATCTCTTGTCCAATAATGTTAGAGTCTCAGTTATTAGGTTGTGCTATTTGTTTAGAGATATTTGTGCTAACGGGTTTTCCAAATCCTTCTTGAAAAAACTGTTGGCAGAGACCCCATTAATTTTGTGTGAGTTAGAGAAAATATTCCCTCCATAATTTTTTACATGAATGTTGCATCTGACTATCCATCTTCCAACTGAAATACTTCTTGGAGCACCCATTGCTTTCCGTTGGATGTATCCAACTGAAAGAACATGTGCACATTGAAATCATATGTTCGGAACAAGAATTATCTTGAAGTTTCTATTATGAATGGTTACTTGGATCAAGAATGTATGGATTTCTGCGTAATGTATTTTTCTGATCTTACTACGAGAATAAATAGACCAATGAGAAATGAAGAAGAATAGTATGGGAAAATTGACCCCGGTTTTCCATCACTTCCTCAAATAGGAGGAATTCCGGGATTATATACATTGACGACATTAAGCCTTGAAGAGCAAGAGATGGCACATCACACAGAGTTGTTCAATTGTGATTTGTTCTATGAGTATATCAAGTAAGTAAATTGTACATGTATCTCTTATCTTATATTTTGTAATTTGAAATATTTGTTAAACAATTATTATTTTTATCTATAGGGAACATAAATAATTGATATATAGAAAGAAACATTCTTTATCTATGAGAAGGAAAGAGACTTTGCATAGAAAAGGGTTTTCTGCTTGGTTGAAATTGAAGGTAAAAATATTTGTGTAATAACTAAATAAAAATAATATTTAATTAAGTTTACTATTTGTTTATATTTTAGGAATCGAGTTTGCATGCAATCTCTGTTTCTGAGGAAATAAGAGCTTTGGATTTTGGTCCTAATACCATGGTTCATTCTTCTAAATAAATTGTGATCAATGGATACAAATTTATTATCACTAAAAGAGAAAGAAACATGAGAACATAGCATAATGGTGTTATTATAACTGCCACAACAGACAATTATTCTAGTTCATCGGATACAGGACCTCATTCGGAAAATTTTACTTATTATGGATTCGTGGAGAAAATAATAATTTTTTATTACTACTCACATGGTCGAGTCACGATGATGAAATGTCAATGGTTTGATTCAATGACGAGGAAAGGCACCTTTATTGATGATTGTGGATTTCGAGTTATTGACATGACTCACACTCTTGACACCGATGAACCATATGTATTGGCATCAATGGTGAAACAAGTTTTTTATTTCAAAGATCATCATCATCCTAAATTCGATGTAATTATTGAAGTAAATCCCAGACATGTTTTTGATGATGGTGATGATGATGTTGGCACTATCCCTACTGTAATTGGAAGCAATCCGTTTATTACTTATGATGACCCCAATAGCTTAATTTTCAGAGTTGATTGTGAACCCGATGTTGTGGTGGGAAATATATAGAATCATACAGTCGTGTTCTCACCTACATCATTTAGAGTGTGTATCCTATTAAATACATTGAAACCACCTTAAATCTTCAATTACATTATGATTTATTTATTAGAATGGTTTTTCTATATTTTTTGGGTTACACATTAGTTTTATGTTTCTAATTACTTCCATATTTTTTTTAATTGTAGGAAATGACACCCATTTAAGAGAGGTGACAGAAAAAGATGAACGATAATAATCGTCGCATGGTACATATGGGTGTTCCTCCACTCATCCCTCTTGTGAGTATTTTATTTCAAATATAAATATTTCAATAACATATAATATAATGTGTTTACTTTTGTGTTAAATGTTTTTTCAGGATCGACCCCCAAGACGAGAGATGTCTAAAGAGGAGCATGATATTGCTCCCAGTAGAGAGGCTGGTGTTAGGAGGGGGGTGGTGTTAGAGATCGACGATCATCTAGTGGTCCTGATACTGAGGCTGGTGGTACGAGGGCTCGGGGGGCGAGAGTTAGATGATCCAATGCCACAAACGTATCTTCTTCACCCCATTTTGATCATGGCGTGTCTTCATGGACACACGGGATATTTAGACCTCTGATGTTTACACTACCAGT
Organism: Viscum album; assembly: GCA_963277665.1. Lineage (NCBI taxonomy): Eukaryota > Viridiplantae > Streptophyta > Magnoliopsida > Santalales > Viscaceae > Viscum > Viscum album. The sequence continues at coordinate 376,060,813 of OY728147.1, forward strand.
TGTCCAAAAATCTATGCCATCATCTTTTGCTTGTGGTTCATTATCTCCGAACTATTATATTCAACCTTCTTAAACTCCTTCGGCGACACAGTATGTGGCCGAGGAGTGTACATTGAGGGACACTCCACCTGTATAGGATATTTCTTCAGCTTCTGCACATATAGTGACACCCATTGATCCGACTACCACAGGTATATTTATATAACTCTATCAAATTTTTATACCAATATTTATTTTATTATAAATTTTACTGATATTATTTTTCTTAAATAACAGATTCATCTACAAATAGGAGGCGGGGGAGGGGGCGTACTCACTTGTGTGCGGTATAGAACCTCCAAACACAGTTGATGGTTGAATACATTGTTGATGGACAAATGATTGAGAAATCTGGGCAGGAATGTCGGGGTTTTTGGGTGACGCTAGCCAAATACTCCGATATCATTCCGGTCAGCCCTCTCTCTTGGAGACATCTGCCACACGAAGTCAAAGATAAGATGTTGGCACAAATATGGGTAAAAAATATATTGGATTTAATGTAGTATTTTTTTATTTATATCAACTAATCTATTGGGTTTCAGCTTCGGTTTAACTTCCCTGATGGCAAAGGTGCACGACCAGCGCATTTAAAAGTGTTAGGAGAGCTTTGGAGAGCTTATAAGCATGACTTGTATGTTGGATGGTGTGATAGAGTGGGCACGGAGTTAGAGACATTAACTATCATGGATGACTGCCCGAAAGAGAAATATCGCCAAATGATTACCCATTGGGCGACTGCCAAATTTAAGGTATTAATCTCATTTGAGGTTGTAGAGACCTGAAGCTTAATGTACATAGACATTACATTACTTTTGCGGAATACTTAGTACATAACAAAAAAACACACACAAGGACCGTAATAGTTTAGTGTCTTTGGAAACTCGGAATATAATCTTCTAATCGTGCTGAAAGATCTTCAAAATCTACCATAAAGATCTTCTTTTTTTAAAACCTAAATCCTTTCTTTATGTCCTGGGGAAAAGAAAACATAAAAGGGTGAGCTCAAATTCTCAGTAAGGTTAAAAAAAAGAAATATCAATCACGTCATATTCATAAGAACATATCTTTTGGAAATCTTAACCTACAAAAGAGATCATAATTTCATAACATGGGATAAATCATAGAAGTGAAATATAATCCCAATAATCATAACATAAAACATGACACTTTGTGGCATACACACATAATCATAGAGAATCATTTCTTATTAGTCAGGACTCATTTCCAAGACTATCTTAGTGGACAAAGTCCCTTTCTGAACCGAGTTCACTCCTCATTTCAGTCAGGTTTCTCTGAACTGGTATAAACTACCGTTCCAGCCATGTCTATCTCATGAGATATAAAATCATTACCCAATGCATTGGAGGGAGATATAGGTCCCACCCATCTCATAATGATACCATTCTTATGTTTTCCACAAAATCATACATCATGCATCATTGCATAACCCATGTAATAAAAATGGGAATCTTTAAAATCATGACATCATAAAACAATTCATATAAGATAAAGGAATTCATAAAATATTTTCATCACAACATAATCAAGTAAATGTAATAATAGGGATAGAAACAGAACCCTATATTATCTTAGATGAAAAATAATTTTGATAAGACACTTGAACTCCATTCTTGAGAAAAATATCCTTTCTACTTCAAAAACATTTTCCTTTCTTAACATGTCATAAAATTTTAAACTAAAAGAAGTTGATTAAAAATAAACTTGAAAACATGTAAAGGAAGATTCTTGGAAATACTATTTTAAAAATCCATTCATGCCGTATAAGTTAAAAAAGTATTCTTCGAACTTTCTTCAGAAAATTAAAAAAGTACCTCGTGTGAAAAACGACAAAAGATTCCTTTCATATCCTTTACTAAAAACTCACCGAAGGATAAAATTGAATATAAACTGTTTTAGAATGATATAAATATTACATATTGTGGAAACATGGATGTGGATGATAAAATACACCCCAGTAAATACCAAAGTATAAACATTCTCGGATAAAAATGAGATTGTGATATTTCCCTTACCTTTGGTCCAATTTGCTTCGTAAGAGTCCGAACCTCCTTTAATTTTGGTAACTTTCTTTGGATTGAACCAAAAGGACTTCTTGGAGAGTCTTCTGCCTAATGTAAGGCTTCAAGGGGAAGCAGAGGGATGTAGGGAGATTAGTTGGGTAGAGTTTGGATGAACCAAAAGTCTTGAGAGGGGTGAGGAATTGCATAGAAGTGGTCTCCTTTTAGAAGGGAGAGGAGGGGCTCTTTAGGAAAGTGTGAAATAATTATTTTATTATAAACTTATCTTCGATTTCAAGAGTTCCAAAAAACATTTATGTCGAAGATAAGATGACTCATATTCTAAATAAAATCATCCAATAGGAATTTGACAGGTTTTGGATGATATTTTAATCATTTTAATCTTATTTATTTAAATCATTTATTAATGAGGTAAACACTACATCATTATTGTGTCATAAATAATTTAATTCATTTGATATCTAAAAATTATGAAAAAAATACCATGATGTAGGGAATATATTTATCTTTCTAAAGAATATTCGTAGTTGAAAATATAACTTATATATCCCCTTATAAAAATTAATTACTAAAAGAGTTTTGTTAAAGTCAATTTTGTCTTTACATTAAATTAATTAATCCAAATTTTCATTTTCACTACCAAGTGGATCATTGGGGTCCCAAAATCGTCCCTTGGATGCCCATGGTCGGCCACTACTCATACAATAAGGTTAGGACAAGTTTCAAGGTAATTTTAAACTATTATAATATTATTTTAACCTTGAATTACCCTATTTACCTTTAACAGCAGTAAATAATAATTACCGTAGTTACTATTCATAATGCCCAAAAATAAAAAGTAGCTTATTAACATAATTTGGACCCACTGATTCCAAATATGGAATCCATTTTTCCAATTTCAATACACAAAAGTTGCAGAAATTAAATTAAAATTAATCCTGTTATCGAAAGAAAACGGGTTTTTGTTTAAAACCTTGCAAAAGATTGAATTGATTTAACCTAGGAATTCAAGGTAAAATCAAGGCTATTGACATAAATTATAATAAATCGTAAAAATATATTCTATTTATACTTTGAAACCATTCAATATTATTATTTGACCACATAATTTATTACGATGAAGAAAGTCGTTTTTAATTAAAATATAGTGTGTTTTTAGTATTCATTAAAATATGAAAGTTATCAAAAAAATATCAAAACATTATCCAATGTAAATTTTTATATCCTGATTCAAAAGAAGAATTTTATTCTGTCAAATTTAACTTATAAACATGTCAAAACTAGATTTAATGTGGGTGCTCCATCAAAAGGCGGCAAAACTGCATTTTCTGAAAAATACTTATTTTACCTGAAAAAATTATTTTGTTCTCATACCATGTTCTAGAAAATTTATAAGATGAATAATAATTTTATAAAATTCAAAATTTAGTTAATTATATTCATAACGGCAGGTTTTAATAGTATTTTAATATCATATCATTGTTTAGTGAAACTCGGTATTGCGTACGACGCAAGCTATCGAGGAAAGTCGCGGTTGCGTGAAATGCAAGCCACGTCAGGGTTGCGTGTTGTGCAAGAATCCTTCGTTGTTTCGTATAACAGAATCCAACCACATTTTATACATTGAATATAAATATATATAAACACACCTAATGTTGCGTAGAATGACTATTATAAAACAAACTTGAAATTGTGTGTAACACGATCCAAGAATAGCGTTGTGTATACTGCAAGATAATATGGTGTTGCGTATAGTACAAGATAAACTTGGTGTGGTGTATAGAAGACATCAATGAAATTAAAAGAATATTTTTCATAAAATCTAGGGGTGTTACATTCTACCCCCCTTAAAATGAATTTCACCCTCGAAATTCGTCAGGGTTATACATGGTTTTCTACTTGAAAATTTATTTAATAGAAACCCACATCATAAAAAGGAATACCAAAACTTGGTTTTAAAAACTAAAGTATGAAATGTAACAGTTACCCAAATTAACTCATCACTGGGTTTCCACGTAGGAGAACATAGGTGAAAATATGGATATGGAAGAAAAATCTAACCATCATGTTCTGATGGAGAGTGGTAGAGAACATGGCTATGAAAAAGCCAATAATCACAAAGCCATAAATTTGTGATGATCTAGGGTACCATCTGGTTAATTGGATATAAGATCAATAGGACAACATTTTTGGTTTTCATGATTATTTCCCTAAAGTTGATGAATTAAAAGAAATACTTAAATGATTTTGGTACAATCTCACTATTGTTCGTGAATTGAACAATTTTCACTTCATATCATAAAGAAATGAAGTTGAATTTGTTATTCGTGAAGCATAAGCAGATCATGTGATAGAATGATGGGTCATTCCATCTGTTTCAGACAAAAGGATAGCAAAAGTTATAAGTCCATCTTATGGTGAGATTAATCGTATATGGTTTCAAAAATGGACTTATAATTTATTTATCATAACACTTAATAAAATAAAACTACTTTACACTAACCAGGGACTTCCTGTAAGGCAGTGGTAGCTTATAAAGGCCTGTCACACTTCAGTTGTGGGTTCGATTCCCACAACCTTCTCCGACGTGATGGGCTATCGCCCATCCTGCAAGTTGTCCTTTTTCTAAAACTACATTACTATAACATCCCATCCATAATATTGAAAAAAAAGTTTTATCCTTAAATAATACTATCTTATGTCTAACATAATCCATTCCAATCTTTAGGCTTATCTAAAATACTTCGGTCCAAGCTCATAGTATAAAGAAAATGATTATTTGAAATGTCACATAACAATCACGTGAATGCCATCATTTATCCCCCATATATCATAAGATATATCTTGTTGAATACCATAATCATGTATTCTCTTAAAGAATGAATAACCATTGAACCTTAGTGAAAATATGAATGCAGTTAAAAGTTAACACTTTCCACATACCAAAATCCTCAAAATTCTATATACTCAAACAATGTTATCACTTAGTCCTTATATCAATCATGAGCTCATGAATACTGTCAAACATTTCATTTTCTTGTTTTCCCTTCATTATGCACATATCATCTTTTTTTTCCAAAAATATCTCAATCCCTTTCCATGGTTACCAGTACCATAAAATTATTGAAAACCACAATAGACAAATACATAAATATTCCAATAGTCCACGATACTATATACAACATTATTTTGGAATCCCATTACATAGACACTTAATCATTCCACCACATCGTTTTCATATTCAACATCACCAATAGTGATCACATGTGACTTCCCTTTGTCCTTTGCCTTAAGTGGTTTCTCATGTCGATCATCACTAACCCTTGGATTAGGGCATTTATTAGCATAATTCCCCATTTCCTTGCACTTGAAGCATTGAAGTGTTGGTGGTGCGTTCTCTGTAGTCTTTTCTTTATTCACATCATTAGAAACCCTTTTTCCATTACTTCGATACTCAGCTGCTCGATGACCTTCTTTTCTACAATTAAAACATTTTCTAGTCCCTTTAATAAAATCTCCACCATGCTTCTTTCCACACGTTGAGCATAATGAAACATTCATCTTCTTTTCACCATTATTCTGATATTTCTCCTTGAACTCCATCTTTCGTTTCTTGTCAAAACTATGAGATGGATAAGTAACACCAACTTCCATTTCTACCTTGATATCACAACGCACAATTTCTTCACAGCTACTGAAGTCTCTTATAGCTAATGCCCTTCAAAGATTTGGTTTTAAGCCACTGAAGATTCGATCAACTTTACTTTCAGGTTGGATGATAAATCCAGATGCATACCTTGCATGCCTTGTAAAATTCGCTTCGTATATACCAACAGATTCATCATCCTTTTTCTTTAGTTCATGAAACTCCTTCTCCATCTTTTTTCAAAGAATACGGTGGAAGTAATTATTGAAAAATAAGTTCTTGAACTCGTCCCATTCCATGGACTCAATTTCATCTCTTTGCCTCATATTTTTGATAAGATTCCGCCATTGATCAGCTTCACCTTCCAAACGATATACTGCTAAGATGACTTTATCATGTTCAGAACAATGAAGAACTGAAAATATCTTTTCAGTGGTACTGATCCATTGTTCAGCAACAAGTGGATCAGAGGACCCACTGAAAGAAGGTGGACGTTGCCTCATGAAGGACTCAATAGAATGTTGTTCCCTTCTCTTCTCATTTGGAAATCCAGAATGATTCATAGCTTGTGTAAGTATAGCAATAAGATTTTTCACTCCATCTCCCATAAAATTTGTTTTTTCAGGAGTACAATAATTTCATTGTCCATTACATTGATCAACACGGTTCCTTCGGGTTCTAGCCATCGTCTAAAACCCAAAAAATAGCGTGAGAGGCAAAAATCATGCTAGGGAAAACAACATAATAAAGGGGGAGTACCTTCAATATCTAACATCTTAGGTTTAATTATATGATCGTTAGCATAATTCCAGTACTATAACCTATACGTATACTTAACCTTAGGGACATCCCTAGACATACCTTAGAAATATCTCTAGGGATCTCACTAAATTTCACGCATCCTAGTTTCAAACGGTTAACTAAACCTTTCCTCTGATACCAACTGTAACGCCCCGACCCCAGTTACCCAGAGTCAATGCATTATTACATAACATTGTCATGATCATAAGAAAGATCAAATCTCGAAAGACCGATTGGTTTAGTATCCTTGGAAACACTATATATTTTCATAAAGTTTTACATTAAATCATAAAGTGAAAAACTACTACAACAACATAATGTCTCCATAGTCCACACTCTTATCCCCTCATAATATCCCTGCAGGTCATTCATAACTCACTTCTTCACATCCTGGAAAAAATAAAACATAGAAAAGGGGTGAGCTCAAATCCTTAGTAAGGGTAAAAAAAAGAAATATCAATCACGTCATATTTATAAGAACATATCTTTTGGAAATCTTATCCTGCAAAAGAGATCATAATTTCATAACATGGGATAAATCATAGTAGTGAAATGTAATCCCAACAATCATAACTTAAAACATGAAACTTTGTGGCATACACACATAATCATAGAGAATAATTTCTTATTAGTCAAGACTCATTGCCAAGACTATCTTAGTTGACAAAGTCTCTTTCTGAACCGAGTTCACTCCTCGTTTCAGTCCTGTTTCTCTGAACCTGTATAACCTACCGTTCCAGCCATGTCTATCTCATGAGATATAAAATCGTTACCCAATGCATTGGAGGAAGATATAGGTACCACCCATCTCATAATGATACCATTTTTATGCGTTCCACAAAATCATAAATCATACATCATTGCATAACCCATGTAATAAAAATGGGAATCTTAAACATCATGACATCATAAAACAATTCATATAAGATAAAGGAATTCATAAAATATTTCCATCACAACATAATCAAGTAAATGTAATAATAGGGATAGAAACAGAACCCTATATTATCTTATATGGAAAATAATTTTGATAAAACACTTGAACTCCATTCTTGAGGAAAATATCCTTCCTACTTCAAAAACATTTTCCTTTCTTAACATGTCATACAATTTTAAACTAAAAGAAGTTGATTAAAAATAAACTTGAAAACTTGTAAAGGAAGCTTCTTGGAAATAATGTTCTAAAAATCCATTCATGCCGTATAAGTTAAAAAAACATTCTTCGTACTATTTTCGGAAAAGTCAAAAAGTACCTCATATGAAAAACGACAAAAGATTCCTTTCATATCCTTTACTAAAAACTCACCGAAGGGTAAAACTGAATATAAACTATTTTAGAAGGATATAAATGTTACATATTGAGGAAACAAGGATGTGGATGATAAAATACACCCCAGTAAATACCAAAGTATAAAAAATCTCGGATAAAAATGAGATTGTGATATTTCCCTTACCTTAGGTCCAATTTGCTTCGTAAGAGTCCGAACCTCCTTTAATTTTTGTAACTTTCTTTAGATTGAACCAAAAGGACTTCTTGGAGAGTCTTCTACCTAATGTAAGGCTTCAAGGGGAAGTAGAGGGATGTAGGGAGCTTAGTTGGGCAGATTTTGGATGAGCCAAAAGGCTTGAGAGGTGTGAGGAATTGCATAGAAGTGGTCTCCTTTTATAAGGGAGAGGAGGGGCTCTTTAGGAAAGTGTGAAATCATTATTTTATTATAAACCTATCTTCAGTTTAAATATGTCCAAAACACATTAATGTTGAAGATAAGATGACTCATATTAGAAATAAAATCATCCAATAGGAATTGGACAGGTTTTGGATGATATTTTAATCATTTTAATCTTATTTATTTAAATCGTTTATTAATGAGGTAAACACTACATTATTATTGTGTCATAAATAATTTAATTCATTTGGTGTCTAAAAATTATGAAAAAAATACCATGATGTAGGGAATCTCTTTAGCTTTCCAAAGAATATTTTTAGTCGAAAATATAGCTTATATATCCCCTTATAAAAATAAATTACTAAAATAGTTTTTGTTAAAGTTAATTTTGTCTCTACATTAAATTAATTAATCCAAATTGTCATTTTCACTACCAAGTGGCTCATTGGGGTCCCAAAATCGGACCAAGGATGTCCATGGTCGGCCACTACTCATCCAATAAGGTTAAGACAAGTTTCAAGGTAATTTTAAACTATTATAATATTATTTTAACCTTGAATTACCCTATTTACCTTTAACCGTAGTAAATAAAAATTACCGTAGTTACTATTCATAATGCCCAAAAATAAAAAGTAGCTTATTAACATAATTTGGACCCAATGATTCCAAATATGGAATCCATTTTTTGAAATTAAATATAAAAAAGTTGCAGAAATTAAATTAAAATTAATCCCGTTGTCGAAAGAAAACAGGTTTTTTTTAAAACATTGCAAAAGATTGAATTGATTTAACCTACGAATTCAAGGTAAAATCAAGGATGCTGAAATACATTATATTAAATAGTAAAAATATATTCTATTTATACTTTTAAACCATTCAATATTATTATTTAACCACATAATTTATTACGATGAAAAAAGTTGTTTTTAATTAAAATATAGCGTGTTTTTACTATTCATTAAACTATGAAAGTTATCAGAAAAATATCAAAACTTAATCCAATGTAAATTTTTATATCTTGATTCAAAATAAGAATTTTATTCTGTCAAATTTAACTTATAAACATGTCAAAAATAGATTTAATGTGGGTGCACCATCAAAAGGCGGCAAAACTGCATTTTTTGAAAAAAACTTATTTTTCCCGAAATATTTATTTTGTTCTCATACTATGTTCTATAAAATTTATATGATGAATAATAATGTTATAAAATTAAAAATTTAGTTAATAATATTCATAACGGCTAGTTTTAATAATATTTTAATAGCATATCGTTGTTTAGTGAAACTCGATATTGCGTACGACGCAAGCTATCGAGGAAGGCTGCGGTTGCGTGAAATGCAAGCCAAGTCAGGGTTGCATGTTGTGCAAGAATCCTTCGTTGTTTCGTATAACATAATCCAACCATATTTTATACATTGAATATATATATATATATATATATAAACACACTTAATGATGCGTAGAATGACTATTATAAAACGAACTTGAAATTGTGTGTAACACGATCCAAGAATAGCATTGCGTAAACTGCAAGATAATACGGTATTGCGTATAGTACAAGATAAACTTGGTGTGGTGTATAGAAGACATCAATGAAATTAAAAGAATACTTTTCATAAAATCTCAGGGTGTTACAGAGGTATTTAAATGAGAGTGTTCATATTTTTTATTAATATAATCTTATTTATTATTAAACATTATTTAGGAATCTTCTGAAAAAAACAAATAAAACATTGATTCTAATCAATACCTCCACACTTTGGGGCACACAACTATGTTAGATCATGAGAGGCAGCTGGTACAATATAGTTGTTTATAATTTTTTAAGACATTCCCCTTTTATTGTTTCCTACTTAAATTATGTGATATATTGAATATTGAATATATGATTATACATGCACTTTATATTCTTTCAATGTCATTATAGAAGCACAAATTGAATGTTGAAGGATGTATCCCTCAAGAAAAATTCTTTTGCTCGAGTAGAAGAAAAAAAGATGGAACTGCTATAAATGAATCAACCCAAGAAAAGATTGTAAGTTTTAATTTTTTTTTATTTCAAAGTTTAATATCTATTTCGATATTTATTAATCTATTAATATTTCTAACAGGCTGCTTTAGAGGCTCTGGATGCCCAGGAGACTGACAATTTTGGTCCACATGATCATTTATATCAGGTTTTGGGAGAGGAGCACTCTGGTCGAGTATGATGCTGACCTGGTAAGAATATAGTCCTGATGACGTATTGGTCCTCTCAAGGTATCCATTCTAGTACCACTGAGATGGAACAGATCAAGGAGCATGAAAGACAGTCTGATAAAAGGGATATAGAGTTGGAAGTACAAGTTCAAACGAGGGACAAAGAATTTATGAAACTGATGAAAGCTTTATCTTCATCACTTCCACCAGAGGCTAGCGCGGCATGTTAGACATTTATGTTGTCGATGGGTGCATTATACAATGCACCATGCGGCAGCTCTAGTGGAGGTCGAGATGAGGAAGTTTTTGGTGATGATGAGGATGCTGAAGAGGATGAGGGCGAGGATGAGGATAAGGATGAGGGCGAGGATGGTGCCGAGGGCGAGGATGGGGTCGAGGGTGAGGATGGGGCTGAGGACAAGGATGAGGCCGACGATGAGCATGGGAATGATGATGAGGATGACGACAAGGACAGAGATGGTGGCGAGGAAGAGGTCGATGATGATGGTGGTGATGGTGATGGTGATCAAGGGAAGATTGATCCATTACATTTTTGAATTTTGTATAACTCTTAATTTTTGAACTTGGTTTTCCACTCTAGGGTTTTCCTCTGCTTCATAGGGATGTTGTTATCAGATCTCTTTTTTTTCACTTCATTCTTATTGTATGATTATTATACAACCTAGACCTTTATTATTCCTTGGTACTATGAAACCCATTTTTCTATTTTTTATTACTTATCTTTCTTAGTTAGCCATGTATTTCATGTTTATGTATTTTTTCCATAGAATTGCATTTTATGTAATTTATGACTGATAGTAAAATGCGTGGAATAATCACATGCAAATAAATGTGCTTTTTCAAGTAGTAATTTTACATTTTTTTTATTATGTTCTTATTTTTGTGTTTTTGAAGTGAATCGTTCTGTTTTTGAATTTCCATTCTCTTCATAGGATGATTTCTGTTTTAGTAATGGTTGATCTTCTGGGAATTTTGGGGATGCCAACTAAATTCTAGAATGCTAATTTAAGTGTTTCCAAATTTATCATACTTACTGTTTCAACAGATTTCTTATATATAATTATGAATTTCTTATTAAAGTGTTTCCCTATTAGTCATACATATTATGTAATGTTATTTTTTAATATTACTATATCTTCATGTAAACTTATTTCATGAATGAGCAGGTTCTGGGGGAAGAGGTTGGGCAGGGGGAGGGGAGGGGAGGGGGGCTGCTGGGTGAAAATAGAGGGTAGGAGGGGAGGGGTAGGGGGCTGCTGGAGGAAAAGGGTGGACAGGGGGGAGGGGAGGGGAGGGAAGGTGAGGGAGGAGGGGAGGGGAGGGGGATGCTGGGTGAAAAGGGTGGGCTGGAGGGGAGGGGCAAGGGGCTTCTGGAGGAAAAGGGTGGGCAGGGAGGAGGGGAGTGGAGGGGCAGGGGGTGGGCAGGCTAGAGGGGAGGGTAGGGAAGTGGAGGGGAGGGGAGGGGAGGGTAGGGGGGATGAGTGGTGGCAGGAGGGAGGGGGATGCTGGGGGAAAAGGTTGGGCAGTGGGGAGGGGGCTGCTGGTGGAAAAGGGTTGGTAGGGGGAGGGGAGTGGAGGGGTAGGGGGATGCTGGAGGAAAAGGGTGGGCAGGGGGGAGGGGAGGGGCTAGGGCTAGGCAGGTTGGAGGGGAGGGGAGGGGAGGGGAGGGTAGGGGAGGGGGCTGTTGGGGGAAAAGGTTGGGTAGGGGAAGGGGGCTACTGGGGTAAAAGGGTGGGCAGGGGGGAGGGGAGAGGAGGGGTAGGGGCTAGGCAGGTTGGAGGGGAGGGCAGGGAAGGGGAGGGGAGGGGAGGGGAGGGGAGGGGAGAGGATGATGATGGCAGGAGGGAGGGGTGATGGGGGAAGAGGTTGGGTAGGGGGAGGGGATGGGAGGGGGCTTCTGGGGGAAAGGGTGGGCATGGGGGAGGGGAGGGGAGGGGCAGGGGGCTGTTGGAGGAAAAGGGTGGGCAGGGGGGAGGGGAGGGGAGGGGTAGTGGCTAGGAAAGTTGGAGGGGTGGGTAGGGAAGGGGAGGGGAGGACAGGGGAGGGGATGGATGATGGCAGGAGGGAGGGGTCTGCTGGGGGAAAAGGTTGGGCAGGGGGGAGGGGAGGAGAGGGGCAGGGGATGGGCTGCTGGGGGAAGGGGATGCACAGGGGGGTGGGGGTTCTAAGGTTGGAGGAGGAGGTTCTTCATGTTTCATTGATTTTGTTTCCTTTTATTATTTTAAATGTATGTTACTTCAGGATTACTATTTCAATTTGTTGAGAATAAATTTTCCAATCCTGTTCCAATATAATTTATGCTTTCTACTGTTGCTTAGCTATGCAGATGCGTGGTGGAAAATTATTTAGGGAAATCAACAGTTTGGTTATTATGAAGTTCAATGTGTCTTTTTTGATGGGTCTTCTCTTAAAGAAAATGACAGGTCTCTTCTGCTGGGATTTATGATATGAAGTCAGCACAAAATGGTTATTTCTGAAGTGGAATCTCATTTGGGCCAACTTGTGAGTTTTAAACACGGTATAAAAAATTCTCCATGGTTGGAAACTAATATTGTTATAAGGTGCATAATATTTATCATTCATGATGTCCTCTTCAAACAGACCTTTAGGGAGGGTGTCTTTGTTGCATATGCATTTGGTTATCAAAGTTTCTTTCTTTTATTTAAAATGGATGCGCTTTTAAGTAAAATAAACGCCAGGCAGAAAACTGACCAAACGCATTTAGATTGTGTTGATAATTTAGGAAAACAATCGATGGGTCATTTGTGATGTGTACGAGTCAACCCCGCCTCAATCCGAGGCGCAGTGTGATCGACACCACTCAAAATGTCTCACTTTTCTTTGAAATGGACAACAGTTTAAGTCAAAACAACAAATGACATACGGAAAATGGACCAAATGCATTAAGATTATGTTGATACTTTAGGAAAAGTATCCATGGGTCATTTGTGATGTTTATGAGTCATCCCCACCTCAATCCGAGGCACAGTGTGGTTAGTATCACTCGTAGTGTCTCACCTTTATTTGAAATTGATAGGATTTTAAGTAAAACAAACAACATATATATGGAAAACTGACCAAAAGCATTCATATTCTATTGATACATTACTAAAAGTTTCCATGGGTCATTTTTGATGTGTACGAGTCGACCCCACCTCAATCCGAGAGCCGGTACTACTCAAAGTGTCTTTCTTTTGTTTAAAATGGATGATCTTTTATGTAAAATAAATGACATACGGAAAACTGAACAAACGCATTCGGATTGTGTTGATAGTTTAGTAAAACGATCCATGGGTCATTTGTGACGTGTACGAGTCAACCCCGCCTCAATCTGAGGTGCGGTGTGGCCGAAACCACTCAAAGTGTCTCACATTTATTTGAAATGGACAACAATTTAAGTCAAAACAGCAACTGACATACAGAAAACAGACCAAACGCATTCGGATATTGTTGATACTTTAGGAAAAGTATCCATGGGTCATTTTTGATGTGTACGAGTCAACACCTCCTCAATATGGAGCATGTTATGGCCAATATCACTCGAAGTGTCTCACTTTTATTTGAAATGGATAGGATTTTAAGTGAAAACGACAACCGACATATGGAAAACTGACCAAACACTTTCGTATTCTGTTTATACTTTAGGACAAGTTTCCATGGGTCATTTGTGACGTGTAAAAGTCAACCCTACCTCAATCTGAGGGCCGGTGTGGTCGATACCGCTCAAAGTGTCATTCTTTTGTTTAAAACGGTTGCGCTTTTATGTAAAATAAACGACATACGGAAAACTGACCAAACGCATTCAGATTGTGATGATACTTTAGGAAAACTATCCATGGGTCATTTGTGACATGTACGAGTCAACCCCGCCTCAATCCAAGGCACGGTGTGGCCAACACCACTCAAAGTGTCTCACTTTTCATTGAAATGGACAACAGTTTAAGTCAAAACAACAACTGACATATAAAAAATGGACCAAACGCATTTGTATTCTGTTAATACATTAAGAAAAGTATCCATGGGTCATTTTTGACATGTACCAGTCAACCCTGCCTCAATATGAGGCACGGTGTGGCCGGTACCACTCGAAGTGTCTCACTTTTATTTGAAATGGATAGAATTTTATGTGAAATCAATAATCGGCATACGGAAAACCGACCAAACGCATTCGGATTCTATTGATACATTAGGACAAGTTTCCATGGGTCATTTGTGACATGTACGAGTCAACCCTACCTCAATCCGAGGTGCGGTGTGGATGACACCGCTCAAAGTCTCTCTTTTGTCTGAAAAGAACATCATTTTAAGTCAATACAACCGAAATTTACACTCATCAACGATTGTCGCAAACTCTTTTTCATGAGTTGGGTAGTTTCACTCATGGGATCATAAGTGACGAGACTCCTAAGAAAATACCTTTTCACCATATATTATAAAAAATACATGTTCAATCTAAAATTCATCACAAATCATCACATACCCAAATCTAGGATCTGAAAAAAAGGATATGAGCCAATTTCAAACTCTTATTCAACTCTAATATGTATTTCTCATACTATTCTGCCTATTAGAATTTGATGGGGAGGTGGGGGGATGTGCTAGTTGGGGGGTTGTGTAGGGGTGAGGTGAATTACTATCAGATGATTGTTGTCATATGAATATTGAAATAGGAAATTGAAGTACATGACATGGTTGGAAGAGTTTGATGGTTTTATGTGTTTTTTTCTGTTCTATTTTAGGTGTTTTTTATACTGTTTTAAGTTTGTATGTGGTTTTTGTGATATTTTTTATGCAGGTGTAGGTGTATTGTAGTGGGGATACTGGAGGGGAGCTAAAGTGCAGTAGTTCTGGAAAAACTCAATACCAACAGTTCTAAACCGTTGGTATAAGAGTGCTGGAATTCTGGAAAAACACTATACCAACAGTTTAGAACCGTTGGTATAGGTTTTCTGGAATTTTGTTAAAACACATATACCAACGGTTTAGAACCGTTTGTATAGGTGATCGAGAATTCTGGAAAAACACCTATACCAACGGTTTTAAACTGTTAGTATATGTGTTCTGGAATTCTGAAAAAACACAATACCAACGGTTCTAAACTGTTGGTATTGTGTTCTGGAAAATCACATTACCAACGGTTGAAAACTGTTGGTATAATAATTCTCAAAAAATACAGTACCAATGGTTATAAACCATTCTTATACAGTGGGAGAAATTTAATAAAACAATATACCAACGGTTTAGATCAAACCGTTGGTATAAGGATTTCCTCACGACTTACTAACCAAATGTTTGGAAAACCATTGGTATAGCCTATACCAACGGTTTTCCAGCCTATACCGACGGTTCTAAACCGTTGGTATAACCTTCTTTTCTAGTAGTGAAAGTTCTATGTGCTTCTTATGTGATGAAACCTACGGAAAAAACAATTTCTAGAAGTATTAGAGACTATTAGAGTTCCTGATGGCTATTCAAACAACATATCTAAATGGGTCAACAGAAGAGAGTTGAAGGTAAAATCTTTGAAAAAACATGATTATCACATTATTCTACATGACTTGATTCCAATAGAAATCCATCATCTTTTGTCCAATAATGTAAGGGTGAATGTTATTCAGTTGTGCCATTTTTTAGAGATCTTTGTGCTAAGATGTTTTCCATGTATTTCTTGCAAAAAAAATGTTGACATATGCCGCATTAATTTTGTGTGAGTTGGAGAAAATATTTCCTCCGTCATTTTTCACATGAATGTTGCATCTGACTATCCATATTCCCATTGAAATACTTTTTGGAGGACCTATTTCTCTTCATTGGATGTATCCAACTGAATGAAATTTGTACACATTAAAGTCGTATATCCGAAACAGGAATCATCCCAAAGGTTCTATCATAAACGGTTACTTTGCTCAAGAATTTATGAATTTATGCTCAAGGTATTTGTTTGATCATACTACAAGAATGAACAAACCAATGAGAAATGAAGAAGAATAGTATGAGAAAATTGAATCTAGTTTTCTATCACTTCCTCAAATAGGAGGAATTCATGGATCATATACATTGAAGACATTAAGCCTTGAAGAGCGGGACATGGAACATCTCACAGTTTGGTTCAGCTGTGATTTGTTCAATGACTACATCAGGTAACTAAATTGAATATGTATATCTTATATATATATCAGTTAAAATATTCATATTTTTATCTATAGGGAACATAAAACAATGATAAATAGAAAACATCTTTCTTTATCTTTGAGTATGAGGGAGACTTTTCATAGCAAAGGGTTTTCTGCTTGGTTAAAATTGAAGTTAATAATATTACTCTCTAAAATAATTAAATAAATATTTAATTGATTTTAATATTCATTTATATTGTAGGTATTGAGTTTTCATGCTGACTCTTTCTGTAATGAAATAAAATCTTTGCCTTTTTGTCCTAATACCATGGTTCGTGACTGTAAATCAATTGTTATCAATGGGAACAAATTTATTATCACTGAATGAGCAAAGAAAATGAGAACACAACATAATGGTGTTATAGTAACCACCACAACAGATTTTTATACCAGTGCATCTGATAGTAGACTGCGATTTGAAAATATGGGTTATTATTAAGTTTTTGAAAAAATAATAATATTGGATTATTACTCTCATGGATGAGTCATTATGATGAAATGCCATTAGTTTGATTCGATGACGTGATATGGAACATAAATTGAATATTGTGGATTCCTAGTAATTAATATGACTCTCACTCTTGCTACCGAAGAACCATATATATTGTCATCAATGGATAAACAATTTTTTTATGTCAAAGACCTACTTTCACCTGAATTTTGTTTCATAGTTAAAGTAATTCCAAGACATGTTTTTGATGATGGTGATAATAGAATTGACACTTTCCCTGCTGCCATTAGAGTTAATCCATTTATTTCTTTTGATGACTCTAATAGCTCAATTGTCAGAGTTGATTGTGAACCTGAAGATGTGGTGGAAAATATATATAATCATTCATCCTTATTCGCAATTCTTTTGGTTTACCTCGATTTGGGTTGTTAAGGTTGGTACTATTCAAATTGATTTAATATTGTTTACAAATATGTTGTATCCAACATGACCGTTATGTGAATTTTCATTGTTTATTGGTTGGAATTTTAATTGCAATTGCATTTTCTAATTTGGAATTGAACTATATTTAAACCTATGAAACCAACATTTCTATCTTTGTGAACATTTCAATTCTTCAACTATGATTTGTATGAAATTTGTATGACTCTAAGACCTCTCTTTAACATTTTACCAGGTAATGAACATGATGGTTTGTATTCTTCTGCAAAACATGTATTAAATCCTGCAGCATCAACCTAAGCTAAAGAAATTTAATTTTTCCTTAATTTTGTGAACTACTTTGCCACTTATGAATTTGGTAAAATCAACGTTCCATGATTTTAATAGACTGATGGCACTTAGTAAATAATCATCCTACTAAAAATTAAATTTCTTCATTGCAACTTGTACGACTTATTGACTCTATTATATATTTGTTCATGGAAGGGTTGGTGTCCTGAGAACCAACTATTTTGTACTTTGAATACATGAATTTTCACTTATTATATATTGTTCATTGTTCTACATGAATATAATATAATTATGTCATGGAATATTTGTTGCATTAATAAGATCACGGTAGATCCCCACTTTGATGAGAACCTTGAAATGCTATAACAATATTCTTAAATAAAGTTCTGCGGTTGGATGACATACTATGATAGGACACATAGCATACATACCTTCATATGCGAGTACTCGTAAGAAGATGAGACTCTCTCTCATGGAGTTCTCACTTGGTAAACTCCAAGATGGGAGATTATGAGAATAGACCTGCCAATATCAATTCTGCATGTCTTGGTGTCATCGGACATTGCTATCTACGAGCATGTGTAATGGTCCTTAGACTGGAAGATTATCATTAACTCGTGTAATGACTCGTGCACTTAGATTTACTGACGAAAACTGTCACGCAGATAGTTGGCGAGAAGTAGGGTAAGTTGGGTGAGTCATGAGTGACATGTTGTTAATGGATAAGTCAAAGAAGGATTTGTCCCTTCCATTTATGGAAGATGATATCTCGGCCCTTTGATTGAAATAGAATTGTCGGATGAAATTCCTTGTCCATGGTGTAAAAGACGAGTTTATTTCAGGTAGTCAAAGAACAACAGATCAAGCATATAGGTTTATGACACTTCCATGAAACCTGCTTGATGAGATATTGAGACAAAGGGATTAAATTACACAATAAGTGTTCGTATGTGGTGATACGTCAATGTGGCATCAACTTCTTTCTCTTGGGTTCCTCGACCCATTGCTAGACGGTAATCTTGGAATTTTGGCAAGCCCACCTAATGCCAATGAGAAATAAGCCTAGAGGGTCACAAACTCAGTGTATTCAAGTATCTCAAGTAGAAGAAAGCTTATTCCCGTACATGGGTTAATAATTATTCAAGGAAGCCTAAATCATTTTAATGTTGGAGGAAGAATAAAATGAAAACAAGTACATGCCCTGTATTAATTATTACACGCCGTGTCGTTTTTATTTTGAAAACAAGTACAAGCCGTGTATTATTAAATTTACATGCCATGAATTTTTCATTTTTGAAAGGAAATGAATAAATAATAACAAGATATACATGTCGTGTACATTTAATATACACTCTGTGTAGTTTTCAATGAAAAACAAGTACACGCCGTGTATTTATTATTACACGTCATGTAGTTTTTTCTATCGGAATTATGAGGATATTATATTGTTTTATTAAATGATATTTATTATAATATGTGTGAGCTCATGTTAAGGAATTAATTATTCAACATGGGATTTTCAATAAGAGTTAATGAAATAAATGAAACTCCAAACGAGTTTATTTATTTTCATAACTCTACAACCTCAAACTCAATTATAAACATCCTCACAACCCCAACTCCATTCCAACACAAGATAATCGTTGTGAACAACAACTCTAGGTAATTCATTCAATGCTAAAAGAACCTCTTCCTCCAATAACTCTCTCAAGACCGAGAGATATCCTCTTCCATCGGATCAAGATGATCTAAGGCGGACAACACAAGCAAAGATTTCTCTACACTAGCACCCAGAGACTCCTTTGGCGACGTCCAGATATACGAGGTACACATGTGGATCACCGCTAGAGGAAGTCTACACTTGGATTCTGTGACACAACGATGAATCACATCCAAACATGATCAAGAACATCAACGAAGAATGAACAACCAAAATTTATATCTTTTCAATTGATTAAATTAATTATAATCAACCTATAATGATCCTACTTTGTGGTTCCGGGACATTTCTTTTCCTTGTCTTTTTCTATGATTCGATCTATGGAGACTAGAGTTTATCGTCGTATTGATCCTAGATTGATCATTATTAATGACAAAAATCCATGTGGGCACATCCACCCACGTGCTTCCGCTGCGCCCGAAACATTCAAATGGTATCAGAGGGAGGTTACAACGTTGATTATAGTTATTTAATTTTCATTGATAGTTTATGCATTTATATTTAATTCAATTTGAAATAAATCGTTCTATAAATCTGAATAAACGAGATCTATTCATCCTCCTTTGTTTCCTGATTCATATCATAGAAATAGCCATTTAATTTTAATTTTTCATTAAAATAAAAACGAGGAACTCTCCCGGAGGAGTCGCGCTTTTTGTCTGTACAACACAGGATTACACGGCGTGTAATTAAAAATACACATTGTGTACATAGGTTCAATGAACAGGAACTGGTCCTCCAAACCATGCCATGTGATTTGATTATTCCTATTTATTTATTACCCTGTGTTGAACAGAAATGAACGGCGCATGGAAAACAGGAATATACGATGTGTATGTTGGAGCAACATGCAGTGTAGTCCGATCCGGACCAAGTGAAACTGTGTATAAAAGAGAAGCTGTGTACGACGTACACGGGATCTCCATGGAGGTTACCGCATAACAAGGAAGTACACTCCATGTATGATTTATCTACACACCGTATACTCCAAAATTTCCAAAGTAGAGAAAACACGCCAAAGCCCCCGGCGTGTACTTTAGATAAAGGGTGAAAAAAATACACGCCGTGTAAATATAAACTACATGCTGTGTACTTTCCAAAAATTTCAGCAGGTTTCCTCCAAGAGTACAAAAACCTATACAAGGAATATGGATGAGAAGAATCTCAAGGAAATGCAGAAAGGAATTGAAGATAAAGAATTAATTATTTATAAGATCATAATTAATTTAACTCGACCACGACGTATCTTAAATGAAAGAACTATTAAATGAATTTGATTTCTAAATACGAGTAAATGACGTTGTATTCTATGGATGATCATGAGATAGACTATATACCCATTGTATGTGGGTATGGTTTCATTTTTTTTTGTTTAATTTAAATTCATTGGCCTGCGAGCCTTCTTCTAATAAAATGTTGGGCATGTGTGACCATGGTTTCTTTAATATAAACACAATGTAATGGAGGATCACTCAAGCCAGATTAGACGGTTTGAAATCCTAAGATGAGGTGAAACCAACCCAAGAAGATACAAAGTTGGACAGGTGGGAGATGCAAAACACGAACCATCAGGTTTAAGGTGTTTTCCCTAGGTCAGGGTTAGCTTATCAAAACCGCTAGATAAGTTAACCAATAGAAGCTCATGATCATGCCATATTATTTTATTTCAGTCTGATTGCATGGTTGATTTATTATGTATGTATTGTCATGATCACATAATTAATAAAGTGAACAAGCATGCGAAGATGGAATAAAATAAAATCCGGACTATGCGTAAACATTATAAAAACATGGTAAATCACTTAAGAAAGAATCACTTAATATTAACAATCATGTGATAATTTAAAACTACTCATAAATAATAAAATACCTCAAATACTATATTAAGTCAGACCAAGACTTCTCTTACTTGATTATGGGAAAGAATCAATAAAACTATGTGTTTGACCAACCCTTATTGGGACACTTACTTTTATAAAGGAAGCCATTATGAAAGGTTTCGAGTTGACTTAACCATATTACATCAAGAGGAGTAGCCCTTGCTAGAATTGATGTAATATTGGAGTCAAGAGTTGAGGAAATACTAATCAGGATTTCAGGATTGGGGAGTCCACTCAATAGATCAAGGAACTGTAAGTTCACAGTTGGCAAAGACCTGCATACCTAAATACTTTCAAATAGCCTGACCAACCCTTGTTGGGGTTATGCGAAGGGGAATATGGATCCTTTCCACTATAATGTCAGTGCAACTGGACATTCCTAGTTCAATAGTGACGGCCATTGGGACTTGATAAAATAGTGGGAGAATTAATAAATTCATTTATTATTTTTCATAAAATGTAATCAAGAAAGTACTGATAAATCTACTCTTTTAATTTGTAGAAAATAAATGAAAAACTCGTCAACCACATTTCCTCTGCGATCAATTCTGGATAAATACAATATCCTCATAGGATGTAAATTTCTTGAATGGTTTAGGTTCCTTCGGGTTATCTTATGCCATGAACGAAAGTTTTACATGTTGGAGTCCTCACTTCTTCATTCTCCTGCCCCAGGGGAGAGTGATGAAAATTTCCTGGTCAATAATAAACATTTGAACAATGCTCTAGATGTTCAATGTTTGATGTTATCATCGATGTCTAGTGAACTCATGATGTCTCATGAAGACATGGATGATTAAAGCATGCTCGAGCACCTCTGTGGTCTATACTAGGAGAGAGCAAGATAGGAAAGTTTTGAGATCTCCAAGTCTCTATTTTAGAGCAAGCTTGGAGAGGGTTCCCCAGCCGGGCCTCATGAAGTCATGCTCATTGACTACATTGAGATCTTGGAGGCTCTAGGGTTTAAACTCCCCAACGAACTGGGTACTGATCTCATTCTTGCATCACTCCCCCAGAGATTCTCAAACATTGTTGTGAACTTCAATATGAATAACATTGAGAAGTCTATGTCTGATCTTCTTATCCTTATTCGCCAAATGGATAATGACATGAAGCATGAAAAACTGTCTATCCTTATGGTGAATAAAAGTTAAGGGAAGGTGAAGATATTTAAGCCCAAAGCTTTTTCAAGGCCTTCCAAGAAAAGGAAGATCAAAGGGTAGGAAAAGGAACAAGATGCTGTTTGTTTCCCATGTGGCAAGAAAGGCCACTGAAAGAAAAACTGCACCCATCCAAGGAAGCAAGGAGAAGCTTTAGGTGCATTTGTTATCAAATGAAATCTATCTGTTTCTACTAATTGGGTATTATATACTACTTTTGGTGCTCACATCTATATCCAAATATAAGAACCAAGTAGATTCAGAAAGATTGACTGGGGTGAGGTGGATCTATGAGCATCCAACAGAGCCAGAATCGTTGTTGTAGCTGTTAGAGACAACCATCTCACATTGCCTACTGGGATGGTCTTGGTTTTGAAAGAATGTTATTATGTACCCTCTGTAACCAAAACATTATTTCAGTATCCAGATTTGATACTGATGGATTCACCTTCATGTTTGGAAGTGGACATTGGTACTTTTATAAAGATAGAATTTTTTTGGTATGGAACATTTATATAACGACCGTTATGTGTTAGAGTACACAAACCATGTAATGGCCATCAATGACAAAGTTAATTCACTTGACTCATACCACACCCAACTTTAGCATCACCAGCTAGGTCATGTCAATGAGAAACGTATGACAAAATTACATCATGATGGGTTTTTAGAGTCTTTCGAACTAAAACCACTTGGTGTATATCATGCATGTCTACAAGTCAAAATGACCAAATCCCCATTTAGTGGGAAAGGTGAAAGGGCTAAAGAGCTTCTAGAATTAGTTCACATAGATGTGTGTGGACCATTTCCCGTTGAATCAAGGGGTGGGTTATCATACATCGTAACTTTTACTGATGATTTTAGTAGATATGGATATATCTACTTAATTCGGTATAAGTCAGATTCTTTTGACCAGTTCAAAGAATACAACAATAAAGTTTTGAACCATCATGGTAAGAAGATTAAGAAACTCCACTCAGACAGAGGAAAAGAATATCTTAATTAGGACTTCATTGATTTCTTACGGGAGTTTGGGATTTTATCTCAAATCACACATCCATACACGCCCTAGTGGAATGGTGTAAGTGAAAGGAGGAACCACACCCTGTTGGACACAGTGAGATCACTCATGAGTCATGCGAGTCTTCAATTATCCTTTTGGGGATATGAATTACAAAAAGTATCACACATACTAAACCACGTACCAACTAA
This sequence comes from Viscum album, assembly GCA_963277665.1. Taxonomy (NCBI): domain Eukaryota; kingdom Viridiplantae; phylum Streptophyta; class Magnoliopsida; order Santalales; family Viscaceae; genus Viscum; species Viscum album. Next base: position 376,084,554 of record OY728147.1, read on the forward strand.
ATCGATAAATTGTATTTCATACGAGTTATGGAGTGGATGCAAAGGCATGTTATCAAATTTTCATGTGTAGGGTAGCGAAGCATTTGTTAAGACCTCTTCAGGTAATAAGCTTGCACCCCAAGGAACAAAGTTTATCTTTATAGGGTATCCCAAGTAAACAAGGGGATATTACCTATACAACCCCTTAGACAAAATGGTTACAATGGCAAGACATTCCATATTCCTTGAGGGGAGCACATCTCCAAAAGAGATAGTGGGAGCGAGATAGGATTCGTTGAAGTCGAGGCTCAAAATACACGAAAGCTGGTACAAGAACAGATTCCACAAAGCTCTGTGGAAGAACAATATATTCCAAAGACACAAGAACTGCGTAGGAGCATGAGAGAGGTGAGAGAACTAGAACTATATGGTTTTCTTGTCACCGAGGATGGTGACTCATTATTGGTTGACAATGATGATCCTCTTACCTACAAGGAAGCAGTTGAAGGCACAGACATTGCCAAGTGGCAGGAATCCATGAATTCTGAAATGGAATCCATGTTCCAAAACCATGTATGGATTTTGGTAGATCCTCCAGTTGATGTAAATCCTATTGGTAATAAATGGGTATTCAAGAAGAAACTGGACATGGAGGGGAAAGTCATCACCTATAAGGCACGACTGGTTGCAAAACGTTTTAGATAGTGTCAAGGAATTGACTATGATGAAACCTTTTCACCGGTTGTGATGATGAACTCCATCAGAATCCTATTGTCCATTGTCGCTTACCATGACTATGAAATTTGGAAAATGGATGTCAAAATAGCATTCCTTAACGGGAACCTCCATGAAGATGTCTACATGACACAACCTGAAGGGTTTGTGTCTCCAAAGGATTCCAACAAGGTATGAAAGTTGCAAAAATCCATTTATGGATTAAAGAAAGCATCTAGGTCATGAAACATTCGTTTTGATGAAGGTGTAATGGAATTTGGATTTGTTAAGAACGGATGTGATCCTTGTGTCTAAAAATGGTTTAGTGGAAGTGCAGTCATTTTCTTAATTGTATATGTTGATGACATATTACTAATTGGAAATGAAGTACGTGTCTTATAGTTAGTTAAGCCATGGTTGCATAAATGCTTCTCCATGAAATACTTGGGCAAGGCAGCATATATTCTTGGGATCAAGATCCACCGTGATAGATCCCAGAGAATGTTGGTCCCGAGTCAAAGTACATACATTGACAATATACTAAATAGATTCAGTATGAAACAATCCAAGAGGGGATTGTTTCCAATGTCACATGGCATTCATCTTTCCAAGAAAATGTGTCCTCATACACAGGAGGAATGAAATGGAATAGCAAGGATCCCTTACGCATCCGCGATTGGGTCAGTCATGTATGTTATTCTATGTACGAGTCTAGATGTTGCTTACGCATTAAGTGTGGTAGGCAGATATCAACCTGATCCAGGAGACCGCCATTGGATGGCATCCAAGACTATCCTTAAGTATCTAAGGAAACTAAGGATATGTTCCTGGTTTAGTGAGGAGATGAAAAACTAGTCATCAGAGGACATGTAGATTATAGTTTCCAGACTGGTCAAGATGATATGATGTTGCAGACTAGATATATCTTCAGTTTGAATGGAGGTGCAGTGAGCTAGAAGAGCTCAAAGAAAAGTGTGGTGGCAGATTCTACAGAGGAGTCTGAGTATATCGCAGCTTCTGAGGTAGCTGAAGAAGCTGTATGGATGCGAATCTTCGTCCAAGAGCTGGATGTAGTACCAAGAAGTAAAGATCCTATCACACTCTATTGTGATAATATTGTAGTGGTGGCACTTGCAAAAGAGCCAAGGTCACATCAGCCTACAAAGCACATACTTTGAAAGTATCATCTCTTGAGGGATTTTTCTCAAAGAGGTGAAGTTGCAGTGAGCAGTATTTCCTTGGAAGGCAATGTGGAGGACCCCTTGACTAATGCCTTGACTTAGCAGAAACATGATCATCATGTGAGGTTTAGCAGACTAAAATTCGTAAGCAGTTGGCTCTAGTTCAAGTAGGAGTTTGTAAGGGTTGGTGTCTTGAGAACCAACCGTTTTGTACTTTGATTACATGAATGTTCACTTATTATTTATTGTTCATTGTTCGGCATGACTATAATAAAATAATGTCCTGGAATATTTGTTTTATTAATACATTCATGGAAGATCCCCGCTATGAGGATAACCTTCAAATGCTATAACAATATTCTCAAATAAAGTTCTGTGGTTGTATGACATACTATTATAGGAGACACAATATACATGTCGTCATGTGCGAGTACTCGTAAGAAGACGAGACTCTCTCTCAGGGAGTTTGCACTTCGTAATCTCCATGATGGTATATTATGAGAACAGACCCGCCAATAAAAATTCTGCATGTCTTGGTGTCATTGGACATTGCTATCTATGAGTGTGTGTAATGGTCCTTAGACTGGAATATTATCATTAACTCATGTCATGACTTGCGTAATTAGATTTACTAACGAAAACTGTCACGCAGACAATTTGTAGGAAGTAGGGTACGTTGGGTGCATCATGAGTGACATGTTGTTAATGGATAAGTCAAGTAATGATTTTTTCCTTCTATTTATGGAAGTTGATATCTCGGCCCTTTGATTGACATAGAACTGTCACATGAAATTATATGGCCATGGTGTAAATGACGATTTTATTTCAGGTAGTCAAAGAACGATGGATCATGCATATTGGTTTATGAAACTGCCATGAAACCTTCTTGATGATATATTGAGACAATGTGATTAAATTACACAGTAAGCATTCGTATGAGGTGATACGTCAATGCGGCGTCAACATTATTCTCTTTGGTTCCTTGACCCATTGCTAGACAATAATCTTGGACTTTAGGCAAGCCTGCCTACTGCCAATGAGAAAGAGGCCTAGAGGGTCACACACTTAGTGTATTCAATTATCTCAAGTAAAATAAATCTTATTCCCATACGTGGTTTAATAATTAATCATGGAAGCCTAAATCGTTTTAATGTAGAAGGAAGAATAAAATGAAAACAAGTATACACCGTGTATTAATTATTACACGCCGTGTAGTTTTAATTTTGATAACAAGTACATCTCCTGTATTATAAAATGTACACACCGTGTAGTTCTCATTTTGGAAAGGAAATTAATAAATGGGAACAAGATATACATGCCATGTAAATTTATTGTACACGCCGTGTAGTTTTCAATGAATAACAAGTACACGTTGTGTATTTATTATTATACGCCGTGTAGTTTTTCCAATCGGGATTTTGAAGATATAATATTGTTCTATTAAATGATATTTTTTATAATCAGTGTGAGCACATGTCAAGGAATTAATTATTCGACATGGGGTTTTCAATAAGAGTTAAAGAAATAAGTGAAACTCCTAACGTGTTTCTTTATTTTCATAACTCTACAACCTCAAACTCAGTTATAAATATCCTCACAACCCCAACTCTTTTCCAACACAAGAGAATCATTGTACACAACAACTCTGGGGAGTTCTTTCAAGGATGAATAAACCTCTTCCTCCGAGAACGCTCTCAAGACTGAGAGATATCCTCTTCTATCGGATCAAGATGATCTAAGGTGGACATCACAAGAAAAGGTTTCTACACGCTAGCACCCAGAGACTCCTTTGGCGACGTCCCAAGATACGAGGTACACATGTGGATCACCGCTAGAGGAAGTCTACACATGGCTTCTGTGACGCAACGATGAATCACATCAGAACGTGATCAAGAAAATCAACTAAGAAAGAACACCCAAAAGGTATTTCTTTTCAATTGATTAAATTAATTATAATAAACCTGTAACGATACTAATTTGTGGTTCCGGTGCATTCCTTTTCATTGTTTTTTTCTATGATTCGATCCTTGGAGACTGGCGTTTATCATCGTATTGATCCCGGATTGATCATTGTTAATAACAAAAATCTAAATGGGCACATCCACCCACGCACTTCTGCTGTGCCTGGAACCTTAAGATCAAGCTCACCTAAAACAATGGTTAGTTAAATTATCCATGAATCCCCATATTCCTTCTCATTTATTTTATTTTTTGGGTTACACATTAGTTATCCTTTTCTATTTACATCCATATTTGTTTTCAAAAGCAGGAAATGAAACCAATTGAAGGGAGGCGATGAAGACAGATTATGGACAACAATCGTCGCATGGCTGAGCTGGCCATTCCACCACTAGGGCTTGTAGTGAGTATTTTATTTCAAATATATTTACTTAAATAATATATAATGTCACGTGATTAATTTTTTTTAAACATTTTTTTTGGATCCATCTATTAGGCGACATTTATTTGATGAGAAACCTACTAGTGGTCCCAGTACTCCGGGAATTCGTACGAGGGGGGAGGGCGGGTACGGAAGCTAGACTATCTAGTAGGCATACCCGATTAGAAACTGCCCCTCCCACTGACATACCATCAATCCCATATTCTGATCTCGGTGTTCCGTTGGTGATACACGGGATATTTAGGCCACCCATATTTTTACCACCCTTTAAATCTGAGCCTCCTCAAATATCTATACCATATCCGATGATGATTTATAATCCCCATTCCGCATTTGGCCAGCCATCCCTGTCTTCTTCTTTTACTTCTGCATCCTTCTCTCTAGGCTTTTATATTTCATCTTCTTCAAATCCTGCTCCACTAGAGTCTGTCTCTACAGAGCATACATTGGGACCCAATCCATCTATACAGGGTGGTATTTTAGTTTTTGTGGATCCAGGGGCATCCATTGCTCAGACTACTGTAGGTATACTTATACAACCCTAACAAATTGTTACACATTTATTTATTTTCATTATAACATGTATTGATAAAATATTTGTCTTTCTTTCAAAATAGATACATCTCCTGATAGGAGGCGGGGGAGGGGGCGTACAGTCATGCATGCGGTGGGGAACCGCCGCATGCTGTTCATGGTGGACTATAATGAAGACAGTCAGATGATTGAAAAATCAAGGCAGGAAGGTCGGAGATTTTTGGCGATGCTTGCCAAATAATCTGACATTATTCGTGTCAGCCCACTCTAATAGAGACAACTTTTAAATTAAGTCAAGGACAAAGCCTGGGCAGAGATATGGGTAAAAAATATATTTTATTTTATGCAATATATTAATTTTGTATTTATATAAATTAATATTTTGGTGTCAGCTGTGGTTTAATTTCCCCGATGGTGAGGGTGCATGACCAGCACATCTAAAGGATTTAGGTGAGCTTTGGAGAGCTTATAAGCATAAGTTGTACAATGGATGGATTTCTAGAGTGGGTACAGAGTTAGAGGCAGTCACTGTCATGGATTATTTTCTATTAGAACAGTACCGACAGATGATTACTCATTGGAATACTAGCCAATTTACGATATTAATCAAATTAGAGGTATTTAAATTAAAATTTTCATGTTATTCATTTTTACTAATTATTGAATTTTATTTAGTATGTTTGTGGAAGAAATAAAAATAAATTGATGTTAAGAAATAATTCCACACATTGGGTCATACTATGATGACAGATCATGGGAGAAAGCAGGCATGGAAGTTTATAATTTTTCATTACAACTTGCACTTTCTATTGCTTCATCCATAATTTATTCAATTGCTAAAGTTATATAATTTTAGTTATGAAATTACTGTTTTTTATGGTATCCTATTTTTAATTATGGTTACCTATATTCAATGTCATTGTAGAGGAAGAAATTGAATATTTAAGGACATGTATATCAAGAAAAAATATTTTGATTGAGTAGAAAGAAGAAAGATGGAAGTGTGGTTAATGAAACGACTCAGCAGCAGCAGATTGTAAGTTTTACTTTGTAGATTTAAAATTTTAATCTCTATTTCATAAGTTAATAACATATTTATATTTGTAACATGCTGCTTTAGTGGCCCTTCATTCCTAGGAAATTGAAATATTTTGGCCAAATGATGACTTACACCAGGTGTTGGGTGATGAGTACCCTAGTAGAGTACGTTGTCGACCTGGGAAGAGTATAGTTCTGACAAGGTATTGGCCCTCCTTAGGTATGAGTTATAGTGCCACCGAGTTGCATTTGGTTATGGAAAAAGCAGAACAAGATGAAAAAAGGGCCATTGAGATGGTAGAACAGACTGTTAGGGAAACCACTGCATTTATAAAACTAATGTAAGTTTTACGTCCAACACATCCATTAGAGGCCAACAATTCTTTTGATGAATATATGTCATCGATGAATTATATATATGGTGTACCAGGTTGCATTTCTAGTGTTGGTTGAGATGATGATGAAGAGGAGGCCGAGGTGGAGGAGGAAGAGGGAGAGGAGGAGGTCGAGGCGGAAGAGTAGGTCGAGGAGGATGGTGAGGGGGAGGAGGAGGGCGAACAGGGGGTTGAGGCTGAGTATGAGGGAGAGGAGGAGGGTGGAGACGATGATGTGGGAGATTATGAGGATGAGGGTGAGGGCGATGATGATGTTGATGATAGTGATTTTGAAGAGGGATAGATTGATCCATTTTATTTTTGACTGATATTACTGACCTTTGATGTTTATTGCTTTGTTGTGACTAAATATATGTGTGACTAGGTTGGTCACATTATCTTTATTTGTTTATCTATAAATAATAAAACTTGTCTTGATGATTTTCTGTGATGGATTCACCCCTCCCCTAGATAGACCCCACCCCTTGGACACGTCCCCACCCCCATGGGCAACCTATACCCCCTGCATAGCCCTGCCACCCCCATGTATGGCCCGCACACCGCCCTGGATAGCCCCCCACCCCCTGTTCATGGGTTTTCCTATTGTGGGTGTTGATTTGAACATTGATAAAACATCACTGGTTCGATAATATTTTTTTCTATATACAAAACCTTAAATTAAATAAATGAAAATAAATGAGATTCTAAATGATTTAAATTATTATTTATATATTATTAATGTTTTATTTTTAAAAATCATGGATGTTGTGAAATCCCCCTATTTTAATGAAAATGTAATTTTTTTAGTGGAATTTAGAAAAATGGTGGTCTGATTATAAGTTGATATAATGACATTATTTTTTTATCCTTGAATGCATTTTCTTACAAAATATGTAAATACCATCCCATGAACTTGGGACAACCCCCTGGATAACCCCCCACCCTCCTCTATGGACCCCAGACATCCCCACAGACAGCCCCACCGACATCCCCCCGGACAGCCCCACCACCCTCCTCCTTGGACCTCGGACAACTCATTGGATAGCCCCCTGGACAGCCCCTCCACCCACCTCCCTAGACCTCGGACACCCCCCCTGGACAGCCCCCCTTACAGCCCCTAGATAGACCCTCTGACATCCCCCCACCCTCCTCCCTGGACCTTGGACTCCCCCCCCCCCTTCCTAGGCCCTGGACCCCCACCCTCCTCCCTAAACCCTGAACAACCCCCCACCCTTCTCTCTAGACCTCAGGCAGCCCCTCCCCTCTCTCTGGACATGTGTGTTTTTTTGTTCTATTGAAGGTGTTTTTTGGTGTTTTAAGTAAGTATTTATATGTTTTTTGTGCTTTTTTATGTTGGTGTATACAGTGAAGTGTATGTAGTGTATTATATACTGTGTTATGTGGTGTGTTATGTTGTGTGTCTGTTTGTTGTGCTCGTTTTATGTGTGTTGTTTATGTAGGTGTATGTAGTGTATTATGTAGGCTACGCTATTTTTATGTGTCTGTTTTTTATGCAAGGTTATTTTTATGTGTCTGCATTTTTTGCTGGTGAATCGTGAGGATCTCTGAAGATTTTTGTGTGTTTGAGAACTCCCTAGACAGTCCCTCCTCCTTTATTCACCCTGGACAACCCCCCCCCCCCCACACTCTTCCCTAAACCCTGGACAACCCCCACCCTCCTTCCAAGACCCCAGACTGCCCCTCGGATGGCCCCCACCAACCTCCCTAGACCTCCGAAAGCACCCCAACCTGACACCCCAACATTTAGCTAACATCTATTCAACATATATAAAACATCACGACAATTCACGAAAGTCTAAAGACCACATACATTGTTTTGGAGACAATAACACTCTTAATTTGGCATCTCAGATCCCAATCTAGTCTCTCTTCAAGAATCACCATAAATACCAATGGAAAAAAGAGGGTTTTAGAGCATTGGAAGAATATGAGAGAATAGTTAATACCCTAATCGAAAAGAGGATGCAAGTAGGATATTAGACTCATCCAGATCTTCAATCTGCACTTTACGGCACTCAAAATTCCCAAGGATCGAAGGTGATTCACCCTTAAGATCTCTTTAGAGCTTTGGATTATGTTGATTCTTTAGTTCAAGGATTAATGGGTCATTTTTGATGTGTACAAGTCAACCTCTCCACAATCTGAGGCACGGTGTGGCCGGTACCACTCAAAGTTTCTCACTTTTATGTGAAATGGAGAACATCTTAAGTGAAAACAACAACTAGCATATATAAAACTGACCAAACGCATTCATATTTTATATAAACTTTAAGAAAATGATCCATGGGTAATTTTTTATGTGTACAGGTCAACTCCTCCTCAATCCAAGGCATGTTGTAGCCAGTACCACTCAAAATGTCTCACTTTTAGTTGAAATGGACATGATTTTAAGGGAAAACAAGAACTTGCATATGGAAAACCGACCAATCTCGTTTTGATTGTATTTATACTTTAGGAAAATGATACATGAGTCATTTTTTACATGAATGAGTCAACCCCACCACAATCTGGGGCACGGAGTGGCCGGTATCACTCAAAGTGTCTCTCTTTTTTTTAAAATGGAAACTGTTTTATGTAAAAACAACAGACATACGGAAAACCATCCAAACATATTCCGATAGTGTTGATACATTGGAACAATGATCCATGGGTAATTTTTGACATGTATGAGTCATCCTAACCTCAATATGAGGCATGGTGTGGCCGGTACCACTCAAAGTGTCTCGCCTTTATTGGAAATGGACATCATTTTAAGTGAAAACAACAACTGGCATACAAAAAACTGACCAACTTATTTCAGATTATGTTGATACTTTAGGAAAACGATCCAAGGGTCATATGTGACGTGTATGAGTCATCCCCGCCATAATCTGAGGCACAATGTGCCCGGTATCACTCAAAGTGTCTTTCTATTGTTGAAAATAGACACTCTTTTAAGTAAAAACAACTGGTATACGGAAAACTGACCAAACGCATACCAATTATGTTGATACATTAGCTCAAGGATTCATGGTTAATTTTTGATGTGTACAAGTCAACCTTTCCTCAGTCCAACGCATGTTTTGGTTGATACCACTAAAAGTGTCTCACTTTTATATTAAATGAACAAAATTTTAAGTGAAAACAACAATTGGAATATGGAAAACTGACCAAACACATTTGGATTCTGTTGATACATTATGAAAATAATCCATGGGTCATTTTCAATGTGTACTAGTCAACCCTTCCTCAATCCGAGGCACAATGTGGCCGGTATCACTTGAATGTATTTTTTTATTAAAAATGGACACTCTTTAATATAAAAACAAATGGAATATAGAAAATCTACCAAACTTATTCAGATTGTGTTGATACCTTATCACAAGGATCCATGGGTCATTTTTTGATGTGTATTAGTCAACCCCGCCTCAATTTGAGGCACGGTGTGGCCGGTATCACTCGAAGTGTCTGTCTTTTGTTTAAAATGGACATTATTTTATGTAAAAACAACTGGCATACGGATAACCAATAAAATGTATTCAGATTATGTTGATACTTTATCACAATGATCCATGGGTCATTTTTTATGTTTATGAGTCAACCCGACCTCAATCTGAGGCACGGTGTGGCTAGTAACACTCAAAGTGTCTCACTTTTTTTTTGAAATGGACAACATTTTAAGTGAAAACAAAAAATGGCATATGGAAAACCCACCAAACACATTCGGATTGTGTTGATACATTCAAAAAACAATCCAGGGGTAATATGTGATGTGTAAGAGTCAACCCTACCTCAATCCGAGTCATGGTGTAGCTGGTATCACTGTAATTGCCTTTCTTTTGTTTAAAATGGACACCCTTTTAAGTAAAAACAACTGGCATAGGGAAAACCAACCAAACATATTCAGATTGTGCTGATACTTCATTAATAGGATCCGTGGGTCATTTTTGATGTGAACGAGTCAACCCCACCTCAATCCGAGGCATGGTGTGGCCGGTACCACTCAAAGTGTCCCACTTTTATTTGAAAAGGATGACATTTTAAGTGAAAACAACAACTAGTATATGGATAACCAACCAAATGCATTTAGATTTTGTTGATACTTTAGGACAACGACCCATTGGAAATTTGTGATGTGTATGAGTCAACCCCACCTCAATCTGAGGCACGGTGTGGCCAGTACCACTCAAACTGTCCCACTTTTATTTGAAATGGATGAGATTTTAAGTGAAAACAATAACTTGCATATGGAAACAGAACAAATGCTTTTAGATTGTATTGATACTTCTAGACAACGATCCATGAATCATTTTTGATGTGTACGAGTCTACCCCGGCTAAATACGAGTCATGATGTGGCCAATATCTCTCTAAGTGTCTCTCTTTTGTTTAAAATGGACATCATTTTATGTAAAAAAAACCGGCATACATAAAACTGACCAAATGTATTCATATTGTGTTGATACTTTAGCACAACTATCCATGGGTCATATGTGTCATGTACGAGTCAACCCCACATCAATTTGAGGCATGGTGTGGCCGATACCACTCAAAGTATCTCCTTTTATTTGAAATGGACACCGTTTTAAGGGAAAACAATAACTTTAATATGAAAAATTGACCAAATGCAATCAAATTGTGATGACACTTTAGGGAAATGATCCATCGGTCATATGTGATGTGTATGAGTCAACCACACCTCAATTTGAGGCATTATGTGGCCAGTATCACTTGATGTGTATGTATTTTGATTAAAATAGACATTATTTTAAGTAAAAACAACTGGCATATGGAAAACCGACAAAAAATATTTGGATTGTGTTTATAATTATGCATAAGGATCCATGGTCCATCCTCAAACAATCCACCTTTCATGTGAGGAACTCCTACCCCTATTCTAAAAAACATAACATTTAATATGCCAAGGACAACTACATTACCGGAGTCAACAAGATCATTAATACACACCCATTATCATAATAACTATGTTCAAAGACCCTCGCCCCATACCATGGGACATTATATTTGAGTTTGGTTGAATTCATTTATCCATTTCCGTATTTTGGGGTTATTAGCTTCTAATAACTGAATTCAATCATGTTTGTGTTATACAAAATTCAATTTTTTATATATTCTTAATTTTGTATAACACATATAATTATGTATTCAGTTATTTATGTATTTAATTCATAGTTTATAATTAAATTATGTATGTATTCAATTCAAAATTCAACTTTAAATTGAATTCTGGATTGCAAATGTAATTTTCATATCAATTCTGAATTGAATTCTAAATCAATTATGTATGTTTATAATTACCTTATGAATTATGTTTTAATTCTGTATGTGTAATGTTGCAGGGTGAATTATGTGTAAAATCTATATGAATTAATTGTGTATATGTATGTATTATAGTAGGCTATAGCAGGTAATTGGAGTTGGGGAAGCTTTAAATGTAGAAAGGGAAGCATGCTAATGGAAGTCACATAGCATCATAGAGTAGCAAGCTGATGCTTGAATTGTAGAGGAAAGCCTATGCAAAAAATTTACAATCGTTGGTAAAAACACTTTCACAATGGTTTACAAACTATTGGAATATAGGTGAAATGTTTAGATATACCAACAGTTTGTGTTAACCATTGGTAAAAATCATTAAAAAACAATATTCCAATATTTTGAAACCATTGGAATAGTATGATTACCAATGGTTTCAAACAGTTGGTGAATGTTTATACCAACAGTTTGACATAACTTTTTGTATAATGTATATTTAATAACATATACCAATGGTTTTCTAGAAACTGTTGGAATATTTTTTTCCCTACAGCTTAATTCCCTACAGTTTGGATAACCATTGTTATATATTATACCAACGGTTATCCATCATTTACCAACGGTTTGGAATCATTGGTTAAAGGTTCATTTCCAGTAGTGTTGTGGCATTCCAAGCGAATAATGTTTTATAGTGGGGAGAATTTTCACATCCACACATTCTTTTAAAGGTATTTTTAATTTTATTTCCATTCTTTTTTTGTTTTGGGGGTTTCCCATGCATTATTGTGAAAATGGTGGTTTTTCAAAAATTGGTCCAAACCATGAGCCCATTTATAGATTTAAAACCAATTTTTTTCTTTTATAAGTCTTTCATTTTTCAAGATTTTACACCCATTCAACTTCCCAATTGGCATCCCATGGTAAATTACAACCACCTTCTCCATTTGGACATCATAGAAATCCACAATCAGGATGGATTTGATATTTTTTTTATTAAGGTCTAGGGCCAGCCTGAAATCTTATTTCCTAAATTAATGTTTTTTAATTATTTAATATCTCATTCAATTTTTAATTTATTTTGGTTATTTCTACTCTCAACCGAGAACAATTACCCAAGGCTCACCCCCATGCTCCTCTCCCACTCTTTTAAGAGCATATTCTTTGCAAATTATGGTGAAACTTCTCTGGATTTCTCAAATCTTATAGATTTGAAGAGGTAAATTATTTTTTTAATAACACCTTCAATTTATATTCTGTCCCCCATTCTAGTCCCTACATAACCTCCTAGGCCTTATTATAACCCCAAATTCATTTTTAGTTGTTTGGAGATTCAGCGACTGGTGTATGTGGGTCATTTTATTCAAGATATCTCATGTATGTGAAATTTCTCTCATGTTCCTCCCATTTACACAGGGTTTCATCCCCCTTTACAGAATTTATAAAATGTCCATAAGTTTGGGCTAGTACCTATGGTTTGATTTGGTATCTTTTTTGGTCAAATATTGGTGTTTTGGGTTGGATTTCACTCCCTCATGGTGCGAAAGTTGGGAATTTGAGGTTTCACACCAAGATTCAGTGGTTTTGACACAAAAGCTCAGTGATTCAATGTGTAACCATTTATTTATGAGTTAACATGATTGATTTAATTATTTTTAATGATCATTATATACTTTTCATTGTGAAAACCCCCATTTTCGACGGAGTTTGTTATGATGTTAATTTTATAGTTGCACTTTTACTTTAAATTGGGTGTTTTCCATGTGAAACTCTTGTGGTAATATTTGGGATTATTTTATAACATTTTAAAGTGGTATATTAAATGTTTTTTGGGATGAAAATTTTGGTTTTGTAATGCTTTGGTGTGATTTTTTCCTTAAAGAGTGTTTTGAAATGTGTTTTATATTAAAAACAATGTTATACCCCTTGGGATTGATTTATGAAAACTGTAAATGATTTATTGAGTTTAAAAAAGTGTGAAAAGGACATAGATGTACTTTTTTGATGATTATTTTTTCTTAAGATGGGGGCTTGAAAGGTAATGTTGTTATTTAATATGTCAACCATTTTTAGAATTTTTTATAAATCCCTAAAATGTTTTATCAAATTTAAAGAAAGGCGTGAATCACATTTTTCGGTTGTTTTGTGTGACTATGAAGTGAAAAATGTATTTTGGTTTAGAAACGAGTATTATGTGACATGTGTGTGGGATATTTGGTGGTTGTGTAATTTGGAAGTGTTATTATTATGTGAAAATTATATTTCATGGCTTGTTGAACTTGTTTGAGCATATGAGGGAAGCACATGTGTCTAGGTGGGTGGTTGTGTACTAGTATACTAGTGATCCCATGGGGCTTGGCTCGAGTTTCATGTAGAATATTTGATTATGAAAACACTAAATAACCAACAATGATGGTGATGATGATGAGTATGTTGGGGGACTAATTGTTAATGGGTATGATCCCTACTAGTCGCTCATGTGCACAAGAACAAATATTTGTTTGGTTACATTCACCGTGATAAGAGGTGCATGAGACCAACAACGAGCCAGTTCCAAGGGGTTATTTCCCATTAAATGTGTTCATTAGATATTTTATGCTTACCATCAACATACGGTATGTTTTTCTAGAAAAATAAAGTAGCTTTGTAATTATTTTTAAAAGTTTGTATTCCTTAAAGTATCCCACTTGAAAACAGTTTCTATTTAATGTTGCATCTCTTTAAAATTCTTAATAGCATATCATGTTTATGAAAATATAAAATATTTTCAACTTTTAATGGTTATAACATGGAATCATTTAGTGGAAGAATAATGTCTGGATTTTTATTCCACCTTACATACACCTTTCGGTGTAAGTAGACTTGGTTATTTTTTTCGTGGGGTTGGGTACAACTTTTTGTGCTAATGGTTCAAGTTATTAGCAGTCCTTAGTGATGTAGTGTTGTGGAGATGGATTATGGGTGGTGCCTCTTTCCACGAGTGGGTTTTTGGTCTTTCCATTTTGTGTTTATTCTTTTGATATAGTCTTTTATAATTATTTTAAATTATGTAATTCAAATCTTAATGTTTTTAAATGATTGTTTGTTTTGAAAAATCTAGATTTTTTTTTAATGGATTTTTTTTATATTTATAATCTTAGCTAAATAATTCCCAAATTTTATTTTGTGAACCCCATGTACTTGTTCCAGCACATTGGGATCTAGAATTCCATTTGGGCCTTATCGCGGGCTGTGTCGGGTGATGGTTTTGTTGGAGACAAGATTCAGTTTGTGATAACTGCTATCTTTTTTCACACTATAAAACCCTTTTTTTCTGTCAATACGTGCTAAAATAACTTACCCAATTCAATATACTATTCACATTATACATTATTTGATTATATATCCATTCTAGTATACTTTAGGAATAATCCAAAATAGGTTGCTTGTGAAGAGGTAAAATCCCTAACTACGCACTTTTATTTTATTTCTTCTTCAACATCCATAAAATATTATTCCTCTATAATAGTATAATAACAAATTTATATCCAATATAATAAGATTTAATTATGTTAATTTTATAACCTATATACATATCATTTGTCCAAATGGAAAATGGTAACGTCGCTTTTGTATTTGGAGGACTACCACCTTGCAAATCGATGTGGCACGATGTCCCACAACACATCTCATGGTTGTGTATGGGGATGGATATAAATCATAAATATAATATTTAATACATAATTATACCTTTTGAGTAAATAAACAATATATACATTCATATTACCATTTTGTAGGGGATATGATTGCATCCCTAGTGAGTACGAAAAACTACCCTCACAAAGTAATGAGATTCCTTTTTTCACTAACTCTTTAACTTAAAGGTAATAAAGATGATGTTAATGAATATATATGATACATAAGAAATAAAAGTGAAATTAATTGCACATTTATCATTATAAAAAGATAATATATCATATTATTTCATATATTTTCATTCACTGAATGATGATAAGATCGTTCGAGTACGTGTGGACTACTACCTTCACGAAGTGATGTACCTCTCATTTCATCACCACACCACATGGATCATTTATTTAAGTATATTAAAAAATAAATAATATGTTATTTAATATATTATGATCCTTATTTAATGATAAATTATTAAATATATATCATTTCTTTAACAATATTTGAAAAATATAAACATTACTCATGAATATGTACGATCTATCATCTCCAAGATCATAATATACATTATTTCTCAAAAAATCATTACTGATTGATTTGAAAATTATAATTTTTTTATCATATGATAATTATTTCATGATAATTATTCTACATATTATTTATCTATATCATATGCCCAAAATAGAACATTCATGAGTAACCACACATGAAAAAAAAGGGCAATTAATACCCGGAATGATGAAAATAATGAAAGATTAAAAACGAATAGCTAATATGATGTTATAAGTAGATAATATATGGTATCATAAATATGATTATCCTTATTTTATAAAATAGTAGAATTCTTAAAACAATTATATAGGATGCTTAATAATATTCAACCAAAAGGAAGCATTAGGTAAATGAATTCGTTTCAATTTCCCATCAGTAAAGAATATTGTAATTTTATGCACCTAATTTATCTTATATGGTTTATATAATTCAACTTTTACATTTTATATCAATATTATTTTATAACTGATTTTATTTTATGATTCAATTTGAACTATTTCACCTATGTGGATTTTAGATGAAAATGACAAAGTGTAATGACTTTCATAAATAAATTTCTTTCCATTAGGTTATATTACATCTTCGTTATATTTGATATTGAGTGATAATTTGTCTATTTATCTTTTAATATATTATATTTTATATCTTATTATTTTATGAGTATTTATATTTGACATAAAAAATCAATTCATCGGTTAATTGTCACTTCAATGTTATGATATTTTTAACGGTTTATCTAACAATATCATTCCAATAATGATTTGGTAGTCTTGAATATCGATTGAAGGAAATTATTTGATCATTGGATAGTAAACCTATAAAAATTTTGTCTCTTATGGTTATTAATTATATTTTAATGTAATAGTACCATTTTCCACACTTCGGTACCGAAAACTATTGAGAAAATAGTTTAATAAACACCAAATTTATTTATCCCTTCAGTCAAAAAATCATTTTCCTTCCAATACTATGTTTTTGAGATTTTTTAATAATGTTTTAACCCATTTCCAAATGATTTATTTATGAAATTTTTTCCAATTTTTAATTTTTATAGATTATTTGAAAGTAATCTTATGTCTTTTTCAAAAGAAGGTCTGTTTGGCCTTCACAAAAATAGGGAATAAATATTTGTTTTAACATGTATGGAATGAAAATAATTTCCAACCATCCTGAAAATTCAATTTCTATAAAGCTTATTTTAAAATTTTCCAAATCTATTATTTTTAAAAAAATTCAAAATATATTTTTTTCAATTTTATTTTATTAAAATTATATTTTCAAACTGTAAAGGATATTTTCAACATTAATATTTTTAGAGATATTTGATTTTTATTTCTATTCATCAACGAAAAAAACCATTTTATTTTTATTATAATCCACTAGGGAAATGTTATATTATTGAAATAATAATTCTTTATATTGATGAATTATTATCATTTTGACAACATAATGTATTTACATTCAAGTTAATGATTCATTTTTGTAGTCATTAATTTTACCATGAAATATTAACTTTCATGAGATCATTGGAAATTAAATTTCCCCTAAAAACCCATAATATTCTTCATGAATATGTTGATTTCGTAAACCATATATCATTAATAAATAAAATATTTTTCAATAAATGTTTTTTATTTATTTGGGGAATCATAGATAAATATGTATTATTAACTAAATATAGATATTTGATAATACGTACGATTGTTCACAAATTAAATTGATTATTGTATGTGATAAATTCATCGAACATGGGATGATGGGTTGTTCTAGATATTATATAGCCCCTCTATGAATTATTGGTCTCATAAGGGGAATCAGTATGCTAGTATTGAAAATGTTACTATGTATAGTTTTAAAACCATCTTATGAAAGATCTTGATGGTAGAGGTATCATATACCTGATAAAATAACATTCAATGATTAATAATTATCCTCAATAAGAATTTAGATATTATTATCGATAATATTTTCAGAATTATATTATCTCTAGATGAATTTGATTCTTAGTTATTGATTAAATGGAATTGTTTTAAGTTATTTACCTATCCATACTAATTATGCTATATTTATTCATTATATTTAAGTTATTTAAATGGAATATGTGTTCAATTATTTACCATTTCATTTTGATTATTCCTAATATATTTTATATAGTATTGTTATTTAAATGGACATATGTTCTGTTATTAACATTCCTATATTAAATATTATGTATCTGTTCATGATATTTAAGTTGTTTTAATGGAATGCGTGTTCATTTATTTACCTTTCCATTCAACTTATTGATTCATGATAGATTCATTTATACGTAACCCTTACTGAGAATTTGACATTACCTGTATTTTTATTCCATTCCCCAAGAATTTTGGTGGTGTACTAAGAATGATATCCAAGAATATTCAAGAGGGAATCGTGATAGTTTTGAAAAAAAATATATTGTAGTTTGTGTTTTCAAATTTAATATAGGAATCATGTATATATCAAGATTATCAATACTATTAAACAATTAAGTCCTTTAAGATGTGATTACTTATATATTATGTCAATTTAATAATGTAGACACCATCTCTAAGCTCATGCAGTTAGAGTTTTTATAGATTGAGATAACATATCATACTTTTTTGTTTAATTTTTATTTCATGGATTAATACCTCAATTAAGATCAAATATTAGTTAATTTGAATTTCCATTATGTTAAATTTCTATTTTTAATGTATTATTATAAAATATTATGTTTATCATAATTATTATAAATGTAATTCATTGTTCTTGACCTCTTATAAAGAGATAAAATGTTCATAACCAAATGTCTCTCGCATGTTTCCAATCTCATGTAAGTTCCTAAATTTATTAACTTTTTTATATTACATAAATTATTAATAATATTAAATAAATATTTATATATTTAAGTATGAGAGTTTACATAGTAGCAAAATATCTCATGAGATTATAAAATTATCAACTGGTCCTAATATTTTAGTATGTGAGTGTAAATCAATTGCGATCAATAGATGAAAGTTCATTTTTAAAAACCATTTTGTAAACCTAAAAAATTTATGTAATTTATTTGAGGTCGAGTATTAATCTTCCGTACTTTGAAATAATATGTGGTGGAAAACCACATTCAAATTATCTATCTTATTATTTTGTAGTGGATAAAATAATTATATTAGATCATTAATATCATGGTCTAGTTGTTATGTTGAAATATAAATGGTCTGAAATGTTGACTTGACAAGGAGTAAATATTGAAAAATATGTATTTATTTTAGGGTATGTGTATTTCTATCATTAAATTGATGAACCTTAAATATTGGTGTCTCATCCAAGTTGAGTGATCTAGGTATTATATTCATTACATCTACAATTTGGGTTTGTTTTTAGAATAATACCCTGAAATATACAAGATAATGATAAAAATGTATTTCCCAATATAATATAAACATACTTGATCTTCCTAGTATTCAATATGTTAATAAAAAATTTATTATTAGTTAATATTATGAACATAATGGATTATTAGAAAATTAAGATTACTTTTTGTAATGTCACTTTACTTTCAAATGTAAATTATATTTATTTTTGGTTTATTTAGTATATATATGGTTGGTGTTACTTGTATTTTTATCATTAAATATATAAGTTTTCATAAAAATATCAAAGGATGAATTGTAATGAGTTTTAAATTATTAAGGAATGTAAATTGTCAATTTCATTTCATATTAATGAGAAATCATGACTTAGTCAGAAAGTAAACTATCTAGAGTCTTGTTTAAGATTTAATTTACAATTTAATACATACATTAATAAAATTAATTTTTTTTAAATGTTCACAGAAAGGTAAATTATTACAAGTGAACTCAAAAAATATTATTCCCTTAAGAAAAAAAGTGGGTAAATAAAATACATACATTCTAAAAATATTTCAATATTTATTATTTCATTTAGATTAATTATCTACACCGTTTATTTTTTTGTTTAATTAAAAATAAAATGTATATTGGTTTTTTTTTTAGTGAATTGGAATTTTTATTATATAGTGATAAAAGTAACATATTTTTTTAGTTTTTCATATTTGGATATTGGGAACTCTTTAGAACTATATCAGAAGAAGGTTTCATATGAGAAATGTGGGATGAAAGGTCTTCCTTCCAATCTCGGTCGAATGAAGCGAATGATATAGGATACAGATTTAAGAAATCCCATTGATCAAAATGGTGATACACCCATAGAGCCATTACCAACTATAGAAGACTTGTCAATTTCTGAGAAATATCTTTCTCAGTATCATAATTAGAGAGGCAAGGAGCGGTTGGGTGGTGAGTTGCGGGTGGGAGCTAATAGTGGGCCATCGAATATATGGGTTGATTTTAGTAAGAGGTTACTTAAATAAGGGATACTACTACACGATCTAATTAATGTATGGAATTGGTGACCTTGGATCCCTCTCAAGATATCATTAATCTAAATTATTCACTACAACATGTTGATTTTCATCAAGATATTAAAAAACTATTTCAATCTTCAGGATTGTATGATAAATGGGGTAACATCTTTGAGGATGAAATGGTGAATGTTGGTACCCCTATCAAGGCTTTGGGAATTGGTATGCATTCCTCTTTTACAGATGAATTCTTAAGTGGAAAGAAAATTATGACTTATATTGAGGGTTTCACCTCTATTTCTCCAAGTAGATGGCCATGAATGAATTATTCTACTATTCCTTAGACTATGTACACTAGATCACCTTCTAAGCTACCAAGGATGGTGGATGAAAATATCCATAAGATTTTCGATCTGGGTAAGTCTCTATATGAGAATGAAATTTCTTATTATTCTAGAATGTGAATGATATGTCATATTAGGATCTTTAGAATTGTTATTTAATGGATGAGGGAAAGTCTGTTTGTTTGACATCATTATGCTTTTTTGCACCTTTCCATTTTTTTTAATAAATTTTTAGAGGATAATATTCTAGATTGAATTGTTGGGTTTAATTTTATGTAAGAAGGAATTGGAATGAGGGTTTTATGTTCTTGATTTATTGATATTGGGTGTATATATCTGGTATATAGAGTAACAAGAAACATTTAGCACAAAATGTGGGATTAATTAGTGATTTTATTTTAAAAATTATTTCATTATCTATTAATCCCCATGAACTTGTTAAAATTTTTAGTCTCGCCAATAATATCTCATAACAACGACTCCTGTAACACCCCGACCCCAGAATCATTGATCTAGGGCATTATTTTAATACAATGGCATGATTACAAAGAATTATATCTCGATGTTATGAAGATCTTACCAGTCTTGTTAAACTGTATACATACATGAATTTTTATTATATTTAATACACTAATTACAAAGTAATTTATTTCTTTTGAATAACAAAATACTCCCACATATCATATACATTCATATATTTCAAACTACACTTATTGGATTCCTGGGGAAAGGAAACATAATAAGGGTGAGCACAAATTCTCAGTAAGGGTCAAGTATTACAGAGTCATGAATGAACCATTGAGAATAGTCAATACAATAAAGTAATAGGAGAAGACACATTCCAGGTAACAAATATATAGAAAACTAATTTTGTAAAAAAAACATGGAAGGATAAATAACTGGAAAACACATGCCATTAAAATAAATGGATAACGAAAAATCAATATAGACAGTAAAGAAACCAAAAACATATTCCACTTAATCAATGAACTGAGAGTGAAATTAATCCATAATTAATGTAGAAGAAAAAATATCATGGATAATAATAACTAAAATTAAGTAAAGGTTTCATTATTTGATGTCATGTTTTCCATGAACATAATACCTTTACAATTAAGACCCAATCTCAAGAAAATTTAGATGTGTGGGTAAAAACCCATCTATTTTTCTTAGAATAAAACTTTTAGGGTTTTTAGATAACTGATTTTGTCTCATGGGAATACTGATTCATTTAGGGGTTTTAATTAACTTGTCCCCAAAATGTATAATTAATTTCCAAATCATTCCTCACATATCAAATTATTTTTTTAAAAAGATATTTAAAGCAAATGTTACCATAAAAATTTGATACATTTTAATACTATGAAGTTAACAGAATTCATGATGTAATATATAAAAATGGGTAGTTGATACACCACACAAAATAATTAAGTATTGAATTAGGTTTATATCTGACAGATGTAAAAGAGAGAAGAGAAAATCCTTAAAACATTTTAATAATTTATTTAAAAGGATGTGAATTTATAAAAGATTTTTTTAAATAACCTATAATTCTTGTAAATTAATCTTCAAAACATTATGGAATCATGATGGTGGGAAATTATGTTTTTTCAATATAATTTAAAAAAACATTCATTTTACATTTGTAAGAAAATCAATAAAGTACCTTATTTTGAAAAATGACAGGAATATTAATTTTAAATTATTCTATAAAATGTAAAAAGGAGGTAAAAATGAATTTTAAAAATAACTCGTGAATAGTAAAAAAATATATGAAATCATATGTAGAATAAACTAACATGGATGAGAAATATTTCCCAATGGAGACATAAACAAAAACAATCCCGAATGATAATGAGATTTTAAAATAACCCCTTACAACATTATAATAAGTAGAATCATATAACCCATGAAATATAATAATATGGATATGAAAATACCATTATTATCAAAATAATCCTCATAAAATAAATTCATTAGGATTATATAAACCATAAAAAATAAACAAGTAGTGTAAATAACATGTGTCCCATAAAAAAGTGAGGTAGAAATCACATACCATGGGTTTCCTTTTTGGTGAATGCACTTTAAAATCCAATATAATGGTTTTAAACAAGTTATTAACTTATAAAAAATAGTAATAATTTTTATAATATCATATATTATCTTATTATAATATCATATTACCTGTTTCTTAGAAATATTTCATTATTTTCACTATTTTAGGTGTTAATTACCTATTTAATCGAATATGTTTTGAATTTTCACCTATCATTACCGTTAATTACAAAATTTTTTCATCATATCATGAATTTAAACCATTATTTTACTATGTTATATGTTCATTATATATTTATTTTGAACAATACATAAAATTTTGAGAGAGGAAATTAAATGGACCGTTAATGGAGACGGTAGGACATATTATGCATGCACTCTACATTCATTTATTTGTCATATTAAAATAATGAAAATTATATGATATATATATATTATAATTAAAATTTCATCTTTATTTCAAACTCAATCATATAATTCACAGTACTGAAATGTCTATGGCTTGCTGGAAACATTACCAAGACGAATTGTATGATCGAGGTCTTTTGGTTTCTGCCATTTATGGGTTGGATAAAAGGATATAATGATGGTGCCTCTAGGGGAAATATAGTATCATATAGATATGGTTCCATATTTTGTGGCCACAATAGTATCATTGTAGAAAATTTCTAAGGAAACTATGGTCACACCATTGCTCCTGAGGCTAAAATTATGGGATTTATTAGAGCAGTTGACTTTGTTTGTCAAAGAGGTTGGAATAAAATTTGGTTTGAATGTGACTCCATAACAATTATTCAATCCATTAGGATGGGAACATTCCATCTCTCGTGGAACCTAATATCCATGTGGGAAAACCTTCTTCACCAAATAAACTCATTGAGATAATCATCACCCACACATACGAGGAGGCCAACTACCTTGATGATGGTCTTGTAAATAATTTTTTTTCTAAATAAGTATATACTTTCTATACTTCTCCCCCATATAAAATTTTTCTTTCATTCTTACATTACAAATGTAAAATGACCCCCTTAAAGATCTGATAATCGTTCATTTTTATAAATAAAGAACCCCTACTCTCAATTTTCTCAAAAAAATCATATTTTTTTCTCATATGTTACATATTATTAGTAAAACCATCATTTATATATTTCATTAATATTTTTAATTAATCACATCACTTTGAGGAGGCATTAGTCCACACTTTCACAAAAGATGCTATCATATTTACAAAAAATAGAAATCATGAAGGTATGTGTTATATAAAATTTTTATAAGTTCATAGAGAAGATATATATATCATATAAAAACCTAATTTACATGATAATGAACAACCATGAGTGGAGGTAATGAAAGAATGAATGACATCGTTTCGTGAGGCGGTAGTTTTCTATAAACGAATTAAAATTTCATTTCCAATTTTATGGATGTTTGAATAGATATAGGTATAACTCATAAAATAAAAACATATTAGCATATAGAGGATTATATTTTTAATATGTAAAAATAAAAAATAATAAGTCAATGTTTTGGGAAAGAATTAATAAAAGACTGATTGTTGACATATGTTACCTCATTTTTGGGTAACTCATTTTTGATAATATGAAATGAATCACATGGTTTAATTTCTACCAAATAAGTGGATTATAAGATTAGGTAATGGAATTTGGGATCTTATTTTTGAATTTTTGGAATGATCTATAAGGCTTAATGTGTTGTGAGTAATTGAGGGATGAGGTTCCCTTTTATAATTAAGGTGAGGGGTACATTTGGAAACTCCGAAAATATTAAATTAATATGAATTATTTTTCAATTAAAAATCTATCAAAATTGAGTTATAACATAGATAATGTGATTATGGGTATGAATAATCTAAAATTATAATCGTTAAACAAGTTAAGGTCACATTATTACCCATATCGTTTGGCTTTAAATGTTTGTTAAAACATTTAACTCTTCTCATGACAACATTTCTTTTTTACTATTTAGTGGTTACTTTAGTTTGTTTAAGACTCCAAACAAACCATAAATGAGTAATGGAAGAAATTTACAACATTATTAAAATTATTTGGTATAATTGTATCTATTTATTATTTTTATATCATATAATAAAATTTTATTTATTTTAAAACACCATAAATGACAATTTTGACAGTATTCATTCCATGTATTTTGAAAAAATACCAATACACAAGATCTGCTTGACCTAAACTATTTAGTACATACATAATATATATATGTATTTTATAAAATTCCTCTCATATATTAATTATATAAAATCATATTTATTTTATTATTTTCAATAACATTTATTTGATATTCACATTAATTAAAAAATAATTTCATCATTGTTGTGAAAGCCTTAAATTTAATTATATCTTACATAAACAATAAAAATATATTATCATGATGAAGTTAAAAATTTTACCCTTCCAATTTGTATTTGTAGTTGAACAGAACCTTTATGTAACCCAATATTAAAAATATATAACTTGTTAAACACAATTGTATGAAAAAATTTACTTTACATTGAAAAAAATACTATAAATCAAATAAATTCTTAAAAATGGATCAAAGAGATCAAAAATTCGCCCAATGATTATTTCAGTCAACCATAACTCATCCATTGAAATTTTAAAATGTGTTAAGTTAATTTCATAGTCTTATTTTTACCCTTAATTACCTTATTTATGCTTAACCAGGTTATACAAATTACAAATGTTTACAATTCATAATTTGTCCAAAAAATAAAAAGGTATATAATTAAAAAAATTGAACATTATGATTCAAAAAAATGGAATCCATTTCACTAAATTTAAAAAAAATAAGTGTATAAAATTAATTGATAATTTATCCAATTGATGGAACAAGAAAATAAGTTTTTCAAGTGAAATTGATCAAAATATTGAAATCTTTTTATTTCCTTATTCAATGTTAAATATATTCCAATGAAAAAAATTGTATTAAATTATAAAAAATGGATCTAATTATTCTTTAAAAAAAATTAATATTATAATTTAAAACAATCAATTAATAAGATGAAAAAGTTGTTTTTGAATTAAAATGAAATATTTTATCACTATTAATCAAAACATGAAACTTAGGATAAAAAATCCAAAAAAGATACCAAAGTAAATGTTTATATTCTAATTTAAAATAAGAATTTTATTTTGTCATATAATATGTATATAATTTTCCAAAATTGGAATTAAAATAGGTTAACCATTAAAAGGTTGAAAAACAATCATTACAAAAATATATTTTTTTATTTGTTAAATTGAGTTCGTTATTATATTATGATTATTAAATCTATTCGATGAATGTAATGAATATATTATTGGAAATAAATATTAAATTATTATCATTCAATGAGTGTAATTAATTTAATTTATTAGGATAAAATGATTTTGTGAGGATAAAATAGTTATTTATTAAATCATTCTCTTTATATTCATTTGTTTTCGTAAATAATTTCTAATTAATTGGTAACCAATTAATTAAACAATATAATTTAGTAAATTAGTTAATGCTATTAATAACCATCAATTTAACTGATAGCTTATAAATTATTAAATAATAATTGTTTAATCAAATATTGTTGTAATATAAAACTTGGCTTTGCGTGTAACAGAAACTATCGAACGAAGTCATTGTTGTGTGTAATGTAAGATAACTCAGAGTTGATTGAATTACAAGCTATAGAACTAATTTATTTAAAACATTAAATATATTTTAATTTATATCTATGTTATGTTCCTTATATATTATTTGTGTTGTGTTTCATAGATGCTATTAAATAACATGTTCTTAAATCATAATTTCACAGTTTTAGATTCTCTCCGTCATAATTAAATTTCATCATAGAAATTTAAATTTTTTTTGTTAATGGTGGGTTCAATATCCTACAATAATATTTTTTTTAAAACCCACATCCAAATAGGGTTTATAAAATATCTTCTTAGTAAGATATTATGATAAGTACAAAGGGCACATGAAATAACATATTACTAGTTTTCTACATAAGAGAAAATTAGTGTAAAGTGAAAATATGGGCTTAAAAAACTTATAAATATTATTAGGGTGATTGAGGTCATGAATAAAAAACATGTGAAAGATCAATGAAAATTTTAGGTTTTCAAATTCATAAATATGTGATGATTTAAAATACCATCAATTCAAAAACAATTATTGTATTTGGAAAAAAATTGATCATTTTTTTAATGTTAAGTAATTAGTTTACTACAAAATACTATAAGAAAATATATTTAATATCCATATTTATATTTAATAAACTATATTTACATCTTTTTTTTTCTTTTATCTATTTCATATTCATCCATTACTTCATGAAATGGATATTCAGAAATTAACTTTGATGTTTAAAGAATGAAAATTCACTTTTATCTAATTTTAATGCCTATAAATTAGTGAAATGTCTTTCCATTTGACACGGACTAATTTCAAAATATAATTTAGTTTATACATTAACCTATAAAACACTAAAATAATGAATTAAACAATGAATTGAATTGGTTAGTGGCTATAGTTAAACCCTTATCATCCTTCAGTCATGGTTTCATGTCCCTTATCATTGGTAGAATTGATGGGTTGTCACTTAGCATAAATGTTTTAATTTTTTTAAAACCATATTAGTATAGCTTTCAAAATAGAAAATATGAAAATATTTGAAATAATTTTAATAAATAAATAGCCTTTTGGATATGGTTTTCAACATAACCACAATACATAAATACTTAATTTATTATATTTCATCCTAGGTCCTTACTTGGTCTCTGTTTTACCATAGTTTATTAATTTTTGTTATCTCTTAAAATCCTTTATAGTGGCCTGTAAATAAAATTTATATTATCCTAATAACATCACCTAGGAGTTTCATACCAGGTGTATAGTAAGGCTCATTGTTGTGTACCTTGTTACACTCCTATCATGTCTGACATAAATTTTTGGAGTTGTTACCTCTAAATACATCTGTGCTAGAACCACATCCACTGGTAGTATCCAGAAAGGCTTGTATTTCTAGTAAAAACACATAATATCTATCCTACAAAAACATTAGGATGTAATCCTATATATATTCTCAATTTCTAGCTCTGGTTCATTATTTCTAATATATTATTTTTTAAATCTAGTTCCCAAGGTTTCTACTGAACATCCTTTGATACCAACTTTAATGCCCCAACCCTTGTTTCTTGAAGCTGGTGAATTATTTTACTACATTGGAATTTTTTTAAGAAATCAAATCATAAAGGACTGAAGAGTTTTATAGTCACTGTAAACCACATAAAAACACGAGATTTGTATTATAGTCAATACAAAAATTAAAACATATTATTTTTCATTCCATGATATCATTATTCATACTTTTAATTTACTTGTATATCATTCTTCACACACTTAATGGATTCCTAAGGGAAGAAAACATAACAAGGGTGAGAGAATATGATAATTAAGGGCCAATTATAGTAGAATAAATAATGATTTAATGAGAATAGTCAATATTATATATTAATAATTCAAGAAACATGCCATGTAATCAATAAAATGAGAAGGTAGTTTTTTATCAATATTAAAACAAACATAACTAAAAACAAATTCCTCTCAAATTTCTAGATAAGGAAAAAAATCACCATGGAAAGGTAATAAAATGATAACCCATTATATTTAATCAATAAAATGATAATTAAATGAATCTATATATAATTTGAAGGAAACAATATCATGGATAACAATAACTGAAATGATGGTAATTCTTAATTATTGGATCTCATGTTTTCGAGGAACATGATACCTTTACCGTCAAGACGTAATCTCAAGAAATTTTAAATATATGTGATTAAGCCCATATATTCACATTGGAAAAAAAAACTTAAAGGGTTTATCTCCAACTGATTTCATCTCATGAGACTACTGATGCATTAATGGTACTACATTAACTGGTCCCAAACCAATATAGTGCATGTCCAAAGAATTCCTTGTATGTTGAATAATTGTTTTTAAAAGGTACATATAAATAAAAGTGTCAAATTCCACTTTGAAACATTTTAATATCGTGAATAAAAAATTATTAGTGATATTATATATCAAAAGGGGAAGTAGATACATCTCAAAAAAGAAATAAGTGGTGAATAACGCTTATATCTCTTAGAGGTAAAAGTGGGATGTGAAAATTCTCACCACTTTGTAATAATTTATTTAAAAGCACTAAAAATTATAAAAGAAAATATTTTCTTTAAAAATAACCATGTAATATTTTAATGGAATACATAGAACATTAGGGTGTCAAGATGGTGTGAAATTTAATTCTTTCTTTATAAGTTAAAAAACATTCCTTTAACTTTTGTAAAAGAAGTCTTAATGTACCATGTTATGGAAAATGATATAAATATTACATTTCAAGAATTTTTTAAAAAGTAAAAGGGGAAAAAATTTAAAAAAAATTGTAATTTTATAATGGTAAAAAATTGAAAACATTTTTAGAAAACACTAACATGGATGTGAAGCATTCCCCAGTACGGACATAAACAAAGAAACCCGAATAACGATGTGATTGTAAAATAAACCCTCTGTACATTATTACATATTAAATAGTATTCCCTATTAATGAGAATTATATAGATTTGAAAAAAATAACAATATTCAGAATAAAAATAATAAAATTCATTCATGGTATTTATATACACCACACAAAAGAAACAAGTAGTGTAAATGACATGTGTCCCATAAAAGAAAAGAGAGACAAAAATACCTTACCTTCCATTTTTTGGGTGAATGGTATTTTACCATATAATTTTTTTTAATAATGTTATGAAGTTTTAATATAACAAACAACATCTTCATAATTTCATATATTATCTTCTTCTAATATCTTACTACCCATTTTTTGGTTATTTCTCATTATTTTCACTATTTCAAGTGTTAATTACATAGTTTTTTGAGAATATTATCACTTGTTACTTTTTTATATTATCAGTAAGATCATGATTTAATCATCTAATGAATATAAATAATTATTAAAATATCATATATATATATTCATTATAGATGTGTTTAAAACATTCTATAAAACTTGTAGAAAGAAAATGAAATGCATTATTCATGGAGACAATAGGTCGTACGTGTGCATGAACAATACTTCCATTTTTTTATAATATTAAAATAAAGAAAAGGAAGTGATAGATATATATAAGTATATTTTAATAAAATTATCATATTTATGTATCATATAAACAATATTAATATTAAAACCATCCTTTATACATTCAATGTATAGTATGAATGAATCACATCACTTTGAAGAGGCGGTAGTCTACATTTCCAAAAATGATTTTAACAAATTTATAAAAAATTAAATGAATGAAAATATTTGTTTTATAAAAATTCCAGAAGTATGAATATTACATAAATATACCATATCAAAACATTATTTCCATCACAATTTCCAACCAATAGGGGTGGTAATGTCAAAAATGAACGATATCATTTCGTGAGGCGGTAGATCACCTTACATGAACTATAAGTTCATTACAAATTTGATGGAAGTGTGTGTTGGTGTAGGTTGAACCCTTAACATAAAAAATATCTAGGTATACTTTTTATATTATATAATAATTTAATAATAATAATATAATTGTTTGATAATGAAATAAAACAAAATTGATTATTGAATAATGTTACCTCTTTTTTGGGTAATTCCTTTTGGTTTATAAAAATGTACTTAGATGGATTAATGAAAACAATTTGAGTATAAGATGAGGGGAGAGAATTTGGGAGATAAATTTTGACGTTTAGGGACAATATAGAAGGATAAATGTGATGTGAAGAAGTGAGGGAGGAGGTCCCATTTTATTATTGAGGTGAGAGGTACTTTTGGAAACATGGAAATTATTAATTTAACAAAAATTAATTTTCAATTCCAAATGGATCCAATGTTTGTTAGTTATAAGATAATATTAGGATGTGAGAAAATGTTTTCAAAAAATAATTATTATAAATTTTATCATAAAATTATTTCCCTTATCTTCTTGGTTTAACCCTTAGTTAAACCATTTAACTCTTACTGTGACAACACAAATTTTTACTCTATAAGGGTTAATTTAGTTATAATAAGATTTCAAATGAACCAAAAATGAGTCTTGGATTTCATTTTAAACCATTTCACAATAAATTTTACAAATGTTAGATATTTATGAATTTTATATCATGTAATAGAATATTATTTATTTTATAACATCATAAATGTCAATTTTTGACACTATTAAATTCTTTAATTACAAAAAAATATCAATACTCATGATAAATTTTAAAAAAAACCCATTAATAAATACAAAATATATCTATTTTGTCTATAAATTTTATTTTGGATGTTAATTATGTCAAATTATATTTATTTTAATATTTTTAATAACAACTATTTGATATGTTCATTAAATAAACAATTAATGCATCATCATAGTGAATGATTTTAATTTAATTATATAATACATAAAAAATAAAAATAACTTATCATAATAATGATAACTATTTTAAATTACCAATGAGTATTTAAAGTCTTATATATCCCCAATATAACACCATAATGAAAATATTTAACTTATTTAAAATTAAAGTAGGAAAAAATTACTTTTCATTGAATAAAACACTATTAAAGGATTGAAGTCATCAAATTGGCTCGAAGAGTTCAAATAATCATCACATAGATAATTTTTTTCTAAAATAATGCATCCAATGAAATTTGGAAAATTTTTAGGTTACTTTTATAATATTATTTTAACTCTTAATTTAACGATTTATCCTTAACCATGGTAATAAAAATTAATAAAGTTCAGAATTCATATTTTTTCCAAAAATAAAAGTGATATAATTACCAAATTTGAGAATTTTTATTCCAAATAGAGAATTTAGTTTTAGAAACACAAAATAATGATGTTAATAAAATTAATTTCCTATTAAACTCATTTACATAAAGTTAAAATAGGTTTTCAATGTGAAATCATTCAAATGATTGAAATGTTTTTATATCCTTATTTGATGTGAAATTGATTCCAATAAACTAAATTTTATTAAATGAAAACAATTAATATAATTAATATTGAAATACAATTATTAATATAATTTAACACTATTACGTATTTATTTTAATACCCTTTTTTCAATTAAAATGTCGTATTTTATCACTTTTCATCAAAACATGAAACTTATTAGAAACAAACAAAAAATTAAAGAAAATAAATTTATTTATCTTAAAACTAAAATGAATATTTGTTTTCAAATAAATTATATAAAATATTTAAAATTTGATTTAAATAATTTTTTCCAATAAAAGGTGGTAAAACTGTCTTTAGAAAAAATGTAGGTTTTTTTGCATAAAATTGGGTTTGTTCTAATCTTATACCTATGAAATATATGGTATGAATGTTAATAATAATTTATTGAGCATATAATATATATATTAAATTAATATCACTCATTAATTGTAATTAAATTATTTTATTATGGTAAAATGATTTTGCGAGGAAAAAATAGATATTTATTAAATCACACCCTTTATATTGATTTGGATTCTATATTAATTTCAAATTAATTAGTAACCACTTAATTCAACTCTATACTTTTATAAGTTAGTTAATCATATTCATGACCTCCAATTTAAGGGCTAGGTTATGTCCCATAAAATAATAATATTTTAATAATATATTATTGGTCAGTAAAACTCTACATCATGTGTAATACAATGTAACACCCGAGAATTTTATAAGAGATATTTTGTTTATATGTTATATAAATCATCAAAGGAATCTTTAACAACACACAAGACTTTCTTGGCTTGCTTTACACGCACTCACGACCTTCCTCAATAGCTTGCATCGTACGTAATACCGAGTTTCACTAAACAACGATATGCTATTAAAATATTATTAAAACTAGCCGTTATGAATAGTAATAAACACTTTTTGAAATTTTTTAAATTTTATTTTTAAAAATGGACTTCATTTTTGGATTCAGAATATCAAAATTATCCTTGGGTGAAATTTTGGTATTTTTCTAAAAACATTCAATTTTTTATGAATAGTGAAAACACTGGGTTACTATTTAAAAACCGACTTTTTATTTAAATAATTATTTATTTTAATTAAATTTATTTTATGTAAAAATTGATACATAATACCTATATAAGTTCAATGAAATTCATTGGATTCATTTTATAATAATTTTAGATATATAAAAATTTTATTGAACTTTTCACCGTCTTTTACCCACCTCTTAGGAGAATATGTAAATTTACATAAAACATAATTTTAACACTTCTGTGAGGGGAATTTCAAAAATACGAGACAGAAGGTTGATTTTAGTAAGTAAAATGTGGTTCAATGAGATGAAAATAATTTTTGGTGAATAGTTACTTTTTTCTTTTATTTACCACGGTTAAAAGTAAATAGGGTAATTAAGGGTAAAAATGATATTATTATTACCCTAACACATGTCCTAATTCTATTGGATAAGTGTAATTCGACCAAAAACAACATTAGTAATAAAATATTACCATTTAGGCTCACTTGGATTAGATTAGGACATTTATTATTAATTTATTTAAAGAAGGGTTAAAATAGTTCAAATCAAAGTTTAATAAGAAAATAATTTTAAATATAGGGTTATACATAGGATAAATTAGACTATAAATATTCATTATAAATATAAAAATATTTCATACATAATAGAACATTATTTGTAATTTTTAGACATTAAAATATTTAATTTATTTGTGACACAAAGATGATGCATTAATTATCTTATTAATGAAATATTGACATAATTGATGTTATAAATACCCTAATAAATGTAATATGAGAGATTTTATGAATTACACTAATTTTATAGGTTAATATGACATGTTATTATTGATTTAATTAACTTTTTTCTAACTAATCATTCTTTTATGATTTTCACAAAAATAAATTACTAAATAGTGTCAAAATTGACATAAAATAGTTTTTTAAAAAAATACTATATTATTAATTGTTATTTTATTCCTAAAAATCTAAGGTTCGGCCAAGTGACTTAGATAAGGTTATATATATTAAGAATAAACAGCTTGTGGTTCGTTTGGCTTGTTATAGTATGTTTATTAACCTTATAGTGTAAGAACACAAAAAGACACGGTAAACGTAAAATTATCTAACTTAAAGATAAATCTAAATGATAAGTTTAAAATAGTAAACTAAACTTGTCAAAATTCTATTGGATGAGGGGATATCGACCCATCCCCACCTTAGCTTCGAAATAAATCAATTTGGAGCTATCAAAAACCGAATATGACTTTATTATAAAATAATATTTTCAGTTTTCCCAAAGGTGCCCCTCTCCTCCCTTATAAAAGGGCACCTCCTCCCTCTCTTCCTCACACCACTTTGAGCCCTAAAGCTCGGCCAAACCTTGCCATTTTATCCTCTCCACTTCCATAGAAACATCCTAGAGGTCCTGTTCTTCTTCAAAGACCAATTTTAGTTCCCTAAAAGGAGGTCTCAAAGAAGCGCTTCAAAGAAGAGGTAATGTCTGTTACCGATTCATTTAACTTTATTTCTTCTTCCACTTATTCTTATTTAGTTTTTTCATTATGAATTAATAATATCAGTATCACTCATATACGGATATTTTATTATAAGTATGAAACAACCCTATTTCACCATCTATCCATCCTTCGGAAAATGAAATCACTGTGTGTGCGTACGTACGAAATACCGTCTCGACACCATGGTGTAATCTATTTTCCACAACCACCTTACTTGGATTGGTATAATGGTGTAATGAATGAATATATATATGATTATTTTAAAGTGATATTGATTCTTAATTAGTATACATACACTCCAATACAATTTCTTGATCATGGGAACGATATCATCGCTCGTGCGTACGTACGGAATGTCGTCTCCACGATGTGATGTGACTCGTTCTACATGATTTTCATTGCATAATGATTACATAAATGAATTGAGTGAATAAATATGATATATATTACACTAATACCATTCTGTAAATGAGGTATCTATAACCTAAAAATAAGAATAAGAATTTATTCAACAAAACACGCATAAGAATAAAAAGTAATAAACACCCGAATAACAAGTAGCAATGAAATATTACTAATAATAAGCTAAGAATATGACCATATATGATATCATAACAATGATTATGATTATGGAATAAGTCAATGACATTTTTTAAATCATTATACAAGAGGTTCAGACACTTACGAAGAAAATCGGACCTAAGGTAAGGGAAATATCACAATCCCATTTTTTATCTGAGATTGTTTATACTTTGGAATTTACTGGGGTGTATTTTATCATCCACATCCATGTTTCCTCAATATGTAATATTATTTACATCCACCTAAAATTTTTTAAATCCAATTTTACCCTTCGGTGAGTTTTTAGTAAATTATATGAAAGGAATCTTTTGTCATTTTTCGTACGAGGTACTTTTTGACTTTTATGACAAAAGTATGAGAAGAATGTTTTTTCTTAACTTATAGAGAATGAATGGATTTTTGAAACATTATTTACAAGAATCTTACTTTACAAGTTTTCAGGTTTATTTTTAATCAACTTCTTTTAGTTTAGAATTGTATGACAAGTTAAGAAAGGAAAAGTGTTTTTGAAGTAGAAAGGATATTTTCCTCAAGATTGGAGTTCAAGTGTTTTATCAAAATTATTTTCCATCTAAGATAATATAGGGTTATGTTTATATACCTATTATTACATTGATTTGATTATGTTTTTATGGAATTATTTTTATGAATTCCTTTATCTTATATTAATTGTTTTATGATGTCATGATGTTTAAGAATCCCATTTTTATTACATGGGTTATCCAATGATGTATGATTTGTTTTATTTTGTGGCACACATAAGAATGGTATCATTATGAGATGGGTGGGACCTATATCTCCCTCCAATTCATTGGGTATATATTTTATATCTCATGAGATAGACATGGCTGGAACAGCAGGTTAAACCGGTTCAGTGAAACAGGACTGAAACGAGGAATGAACTCCATCCAGAAATGGACTTTTTCCACTAAGATAGTCTTGGAAATGAGTCTTGAATAATAAGAAATGATTCTCTATGATTATGTGTGTATTCCACAAAGTGTCATGTTTTAAGTTATGATTATTGTGATTACATTTCACTACCATGATTTATCCCATGTTATGAAATTATGATCTCTTTTGCAGGGTAAGATTTCCAAAATGTTATGTTATGAATATGATGTGATTGATATTTCTTTTGTTTACCCTTACTGAGAATTTGAGCTCACCCTTTGGTATGTTTTCTTTCCCCAGGTCAGGAAGAAGGTTATTACGTAAGATATGCCAAAAGGGACTATATATATGATGAAATAAATGGGAGACATTGTAGATGCTTTATGAACCAGTTGTTTATGTTTCCCAGTTTCTAAAGACACTATACATATACGGTCCTTTCATGGTTTTGTTTTATGTTGTAATAAGTGTACTTCAATTTCGAAGTACTAACAATGTATGTAAAGTATGGGTCGTTATAGTTAGTATCAGAGGAAAGGTATAGTCAACCTTTGGAAACTAGGATGTGAAAACCTTAGTAAGAATCATATGGATAAGTCTAAGCATAGAACACAATCTTAGTGTCTTAGAAATAGCCTTGAATAAACTAGGATAAGACCTTAAGTGTGAAATTTTATTCTTGATTATGTGGTTTTCCTATTATAATTAGTGTTTCTCACACTATTATTCTTGGTTTTAGTCAATGGATGGATCCCGAAAAAACCATGTTAATGCGGAATGTGACGGGCAATGCAATGATTGTCCCCCTGAGCAACCAAACGTTATGGGAGATGGAATGAAAAATCTTGTAGCCATGATCACATAACTTTCTCAAGCTATGAATCATGCATGAATTCCAAATGATCAAAGGAAGGAGCAAAATTATGTTGAATTCTTCATGAGATAGCGTCCACCTTCATTCAGTGGGTCTACTGATCCATTAGTTGCTGAACAATGGATCAGTACTACTGAAAAGATATTTTTAGTTCTTCAATGTTCTGAACATGATAATGTCATCTTAGTGGTGTATCATTTGGAAGGTGATGCTGATCAATGGTAGAATCTTATCAAGAATACGAGGCCAAGAGATGAAATTGAGTCCATCGAATGGGACAAGTTCAAGAACTTATTTTTCAATAAGTACTTCCCTCGTATTCTCCAAACAAAGATGGAGAAAGAGTTTCTTGAACTATAGCAAAAAGATGATGAATCTGTTGGTACATGTGAAGCAAATTTTACAAGACTTGCAAGGTACGCTTCTAGTATTATTATCCAACATGAGAGTAAGATCGATCGATTATTTAGTGGCTTAAAACCAAGTCTTCTAAGGGTATTAGCCATAAGGGACTTCAATAGATACGAGGAAATCGTTCGATGTGCTCTCAAAGTTGAGATGGAGATTGGAGTAACCCATCCATCATATGGGTTTGATAAGAAGAGGAAAATGGAATTCAAAGGAAAATCTAAAGAGCACACTGAAAAGAAGATGAGTTTTCTCTTATGCTCAAAGTTTGGAATGAAAAATGGAGGGAGTTGTCTTAAAGGGACAATTAAATGTTTCAAATGTGGAAAGGAAGGTCATCAGGCATTTGAATGCCGTAATGATGGGAAGAAGATGTCTAGTGATGAGAACAATGAAAAGGCTACACAGAGTGAACCTCCTACACTTCAATGTTACAAGTGCAAGGAAATGAGGAATTGTGCCAATCAATTCCATAATCCAAGGGTTTTTTATGATGATCGATGTCAACAAACTCTTAAGGCTAAAGAAAAATGAAAGTCACATGCAATTTCTATTAGCGATGTGGAGTATGATAACGAAGTGGTGAAAGGTACACTTACTATCCACTCTAAAGTATACAATGTTTTATTTGATTCTGGATCCACCCACTCCTTTATTTCTGAAGAATTTTCTAAGGGTATCACTGGATTACCTCAACAATTAGGTGTTGAGTTAGCTCTGACAACCCCTAATGGCACAACAGTCGCATCAACAGTTTATTTCTCCGATTGAAGTTTGTGGGAAATTGCTTCCTGAAAATCTTGTGATCCTATCTATAGTGGAATTTGATGTGATTCTTGGCATGGATTGGCTTTCTCTATATGGAGCTCATATGCATTTCCAAAGAAGGGAAGTCACATTTCATTTTTCAAATCAATCTTTCATCGTCTATCGATGCAAGTATGAACATAACCTTCCAGTGTAAATTTCTTCTATCTTATGGGTCTTGATTCCACTAAATGAAAGTTATTTATCTCAAATGGTTGGTGAGAAACTCACGATTATGAATATGCCCATTGTACGAGAGTTTGATGATGTCTTTCTGGAGGAATTGACGGGTCTTCCACCAAATTGTGAAGTTGAGTTTTCAATAGAACTCGTACCGGGTGCTTTACCTATTTCAAAGAAACCTTGTAGAATTTTCCCAATTGAGTTGCAGGAATTGAAGAAGAAACTCCAAGAGAATCTTGATAAGGGGTTCATACGCCCTAGTGCATCACCTTGGGGAGCACCTGTTCTGTTTGTTAAGAGGAAAGATGGATCAATGAGACTCTACATTGATTGTCGAGAACTTAACAAGATCACTATCAAGAACAAATATCCTCTCCCACGCATTGATGACTTATTTGACCAACTACGCGGAGCTCAATACTTTTCCAAGATTGATCTTCATCAGGGTATCATCAATTAAGGTTCAAAAGGGAGGATATACCAAAGACGTCTTTCCGTAGAAGGTATGGACACTAGGAATTTATAGTGATTCCATTTGGTCTTACTAATGCCCCTCCTATCATCATGGATCTGATGAATAGATTCTTTAGAGACTATCATGATCAATTTGTGGTAGTCTTTATAGACGATACTCTTGTATATTCAAAGAGCAAGGAAGAACATGAAGATAACTTGAAAATTATATTGAAGACCTGAGAAAGGATACGCTTTATTCCAAATTTAACAAGTGTGAATTTTGGCTTCAAAAGGATTCATGTGTGGGTCACATCATCTCAAAAGAAGGGATATATGTGGATCCAGCAAAAATAGAGGTTATTGAAAGATGGTCGAGACCAACAATAGTAACTGAGATCCGAAGTGTTCTTGGTTTGGATGGATATTATCGACGTTTTGTGAAATATTTTTCATGATTTTATAATCCACTCACCAGGTTAACTCGGAAAGGAGTTATGTTTGTTTGGATGGGGGAATGTGAAGATAATTTCAAGGAGTTGAAAAGAAGGTTATCCAGTGAACCTGTGCTCACACTGCCTTGTAGTGGAGAAAGGTTTGGGATTTGAAGTGATGCATCCAAGAAGGGATTGGGGTGTGTTCTTATGAAAAATGATATGGTGATAGCTTATGCCCCACGATAGTTGAAAATCCATGAGAAAAAAAATACCCAACTCATGAT
Source organism: Viscum album (assembly GCA_963277665.1). Classification (NCBI taxonomy): domain Eukaryota; kingdom Viridiplantae; phylum Streptophyta; class Magnoliopsida; order Santalales; family Viscaceae; genus Viscum; species Viscum album. The sequence continues at coordinate 376,123,561 of OY728147.1, forward strand.
TTAGAGTTAGCTGCGGTAATCTTTGCATTAAAGATTTGGAGGCATTATCATTATATATAAAGGTGTGACATTTATACTGATCATAAAAGTTTAAAGTCTATTTTCACACAAAAGGATCTGAATATGCGCCAAAGAAGATGGTTGGAGCTGATTAAGGATTATGACTGCTCAATTCATTACCACCCTGGGAAAGAAAATAAGGTGGCCGATGCATTAAGTCTACCAGACCATGCCAGTTTATCCATGATGAGGATCCCAAAAGATCTAATATTTGTGGATTTACAAAGGATGGATATTTTAATTATAATGAAAGGGGAAAAATAGTATCTTTATAAAATGAATGTTCAACCATATTTACATGTTAAGATCAAAGAGGCACATAAAGAAGATGTAGAGTTACAAAATAAGGTGAGAATTGTTCTTGAATTCAACCTTGATTGTGATGGGATAATAAAGTCCAGGAATCGGGTTTGTGTTCCTCCCATACCCGAATTAAAGAAGGAGCTGCTGGATGAGGCTCATAGTTCTTCATTTTCAATTCATCCTGGAAGCACGAAGATGTATAGGGACCTAAAAGAGTACTTCTAGTGGGATGGCATGAAAAGAGATGTTGCTGAATATGTCTCTCGATGCTTGGTTTGGCAGAAAGTTAAAGCTGATAGACATAAGTCTAAGGGGATGTTACAACCATTACCCATACCCGAATGGAAATCAGAAAACATCACTATGGACTTTGTCACAGGACTTCCTAAAACATCAAAAGGCAATAATGCTATCTGGGTTATAGATGATCGTCTTACAAAGTCTACACACTTCATTGGTATTAGAGTGGATTTATCTATGGATCAAGTTGCCAGGATATATGTAAAGGAAGTGGTAAGATTATATGGAGTTCCAATTTACATTATATATTATCAGGATCTGAGGTTTACCTCAAAGTTCTGGAGAAGTCTTCAACATACTCTAGATACAGAGTTGAGTTTCAACATTGCTTATCATCCTCAGACAGAAGGTTAGTCTGAGAGGACGATTCAAACTATAGAAGATATGTTGAGAGCTTTCTCTGTGGATTTCAAAGGTGGTTGGGATCAACACCTACCTTTGGTGGAATTTTCTTATAATAATAGCTTTCACTCCAGTATTCAGATGGCTCCTTATGAATCTCTCTATGGAAATAAATGCATGACTCCAACTTGATGGGATGAAGTTGGCAAAAGAAAGCTATTAGGACCTGATCTTGTTGATGAGATGGCAGAAAAGGTCCGATCTATTCAACAAAACATAAGAATAGCTCAGAGTTGAAAAAAAGTTATGCCGACAATCGAAAAAAGACTTAGAGTTTGAAGTGGGTGATAAAGTGTTCTTACGAATATCTCCTTGGAAGAGAGTAATGAGATTTGGAAAGAAGGGAAAGCTGAGCCCTAGGTATATCGGACCTTTCGAAATACTTGATCGTGTTGGGAAGGAAGCTTACCGATTGGAACTTCCACCAAATCTCTCTCAAGTTCACGATGTCTTCCATGTATCTCTCCTAGAAAGTACATACCTGATCCTTCACATGTACTCAGCTCAGAAGTTGTACCGCTAGAACAAGATTTTTCTTGTGAAGAACAACCGATAGAGATTCTCGATCGTAGTGAAAAAATCCAACGGAACAAGACCAATCTCTTGGTGAATGTTTTATGGAGGAACCACCAATTATAAGAAGCTACATTAGAGGTTTAGGATATGATGAGGGAGAGTTATCCTCATCTGTTTGTTACAAGTGACGAATTTCGAGGGAAACATTCATTTTAAGGGGGGTAGAATGTAACACCTGAGACTTTTATAAGAAATATTTTGTTTATGTGTTATATAAATACTCAAAGGAATCTTTCACTACCCACAACACTAGCATGGCTTGCTTTACACTAAATCGTGACCTTCCTCGATAGCTTGTGTCGTACGCAATACCAAGTTTCACTAAACAACGATATGCTATTAAAATATTATTAAAACTAGCCGTTATGAATAGTAATACCCAATTTTTGAAATTTTGTAAATTTTATTTTTCAAAATGGACTTCATTTTTGGATTCGGAATATCGAAATTAGCCTAGGGTGAAATTTTGGTATTTTTCTGAAAACATTCAATTTTTGATGAATAGTGAAAACACTCGGTTACTATTTAAAAACTGACTTTTTATTTAAATAATTATTTATTTTAATTAAATTTATTTTTGGTAAAAATTGATACATAATACCTATATAAGTTCAATGCAATTCATTGGTGTCATTTTATAAAAATTTTAGATATATAAAAATTTTATTGAACTTTTCACCGCCTTTTACCCACCTCCTAGGAGAATTTGCAAATTAACATAAAACTTAATTTTACCACTTCTGTGAGTGGAATTTCAAAAATCAGAGAGACACGGTTGATATTAGTAAGTAAAATGTGGTTCAATGATATGAAAATAATTTTTGGTGAATAGTAACTTTTTACTTTTATTTACCACGGTTAAAAGTAAATAGGGTAATTAAGGGTAAAATTGATATTATTATTACCCTAACACATGTCCGAATTCTATTGGATAAGTTTAATTCGACCAAAAACAACCTTAGGAATAAAATATGATCATTTAGGCCCACTTGGATTAGATTAGGACATTTATTATTAATTTATTTAAAGAAGGGTTAAAATAGTTAAAATCAATATTTAATAAGTAAATAGATTTTAATATTGGGTTATACATAAGATAAATTCGACTATAAATATTCATTAGAAAGATAAAATAATTTCCTACATAATGGTATTTTATTTTTAATTTTTAGACATTAAATAATTTAAGTTATTTATGACACAAAGATGATGCAGTAATTATCTTATTAATGAAATATTGACATAATTGATGTTATAAATACCCAAATAAATGTAATTTGAGAATTTTTATGAATTAAACTAATTTTCTAGGTTAATATTACATGTTATTATTGATTTAATTAAATTTTTTCGAACTAATCATTCTGTTATGATTTTCACAAAAATCAATTACTAAATAGTGTCAAAATTGACATAAAATAGTTTTTAAAACAAATATTATATTATTAATTGTTATTTTTTGTCCTAAAAATCTAAGGTTCGTCCAAAAGATAAGGTTATATATATTAATAAAAAACAACTTGGGGTTTTTTTGGATTGTTATCGTTGGTTTATTAACCTTATAGTGTAAGAACACAAAACGACACGGTAAAAGTAAAATTATCTAACTTAAAGTTAAATTTAAATGATAAGGATAAAATAGTAAACTAAACTTGTCCAAATTATATTGGATTAGAGTATTTAGACCCATACCCACCTTAGCTTCGAAATAAATCAATTTGGAGCTATTAAAAACTGAATATGTCTTTATAATAAAATAATATTTTTAGTTTTTCCAAAGGTGACCCTCTCCACCCTTATAAAAGGGCACCTCCTCCCGCTCTTCCTCACACCACTTTGAGGCTTCAAGCTCGTCCAACCACTGACAATTTCTCATCTCCAGTTCCCTAGAAACAACCTAGAGGTCCTGGTATTCTTCAAAGACCAATTTTAGTGCCCTAAAAGGAGGTCTCAAAGAAGCGCTTCAAAGAAGAGGTAATGTCCGTTACCGATTCTTTCAACTTTATTTCTTCTTCCACTTCTTCTTCTTTAGTTTTTTAATTATTAATTAATAAAATCAGTCTCAATAATATACTAATATGTTATTATAAGTATGAAACAACCCTATTTCACCATCTATCTATCCTACGGAAAACGAAATCACCGCGCGTGCATACGTACGGAATACCGTCTCCACGCCGTGGTGTAATCTATTGTCCACCACCAACTTACTTGGATGGGTATAATGGTGTAAAGAATGAATATATATGATTATTTTAAAGTGATATTGATTATTAAATAGTTTACATACACTCCAATACAATTCCACGATCATGAGAACGGTATCATCGCTCGTGTGTACATACAGAATACCGTCTCCACGATGTGATGCGACTCGTTCTACATGATTTTCATTGATTAATGATTACATAAATGCATTGAGTGAATAAATATGATATATATTACACTAATACCATTATACAAATGATGTATCTTTAAACTAAGAATAATAATAAGAATTTATTCGACAAAACACGCATAAGAACAAAATGTAATAAACACCCGAATAACAAGTAGCAATGAAATATTACTAATAATAAGCTAAGAATATGACCATATATGATATCATAACAATGAGTATGATTTTGGAATAAGTCAATGACATTATTTAAATCATTATACAGGAGGTCTGGACACTTACTAAGAAAATCGGACCTAAGGTAAGGGAAATATCACAATCTCATTTTTATCTGAGATTGTTTATACTTTGAAATTTACTGAGGTGTATTTTATCATCCAGATCCATGTTTCCTCAATATGTAATATTATTTACATCTACCTACAATTGTTTAAAACCAATTTTACCCTTTAGTGAGTTTTTAGTAAAAGATATGAAAGGAATCTTTTGTCGTTTTTCGTATGTGGTACTTTTTGACTTTTCCGACAAAAGTACGTGAAGAATGTTTTTTTAACTTATACGGCATGAATGGATTTTTAAAACATTATTTCCAACAAGCTTCCTTTACAAGTTTTCAAGATTATTTTTAATCAAATTCTTTTAGTTTAGAATTGTACGACATGTTAAGAAAGGAAAAGTGTTTTTGAAGTAGAATGGATATTTTCCTCAAGAATGGAGTTCAAGTGTTTTATCAAAATTATTTTCCATCTAAGATAATATAGGGTTCTGTTTCTATCCCTATTCTTACATTTATTTGATTATGTTGTGATGGAATTATTTTTATGAATTCCTTTATCTTATATGAATTGTTTTATAATGTCATTATGTTTAAGAATCCCATTTTTATTACATGGGTTATGCAATGATGTATGATTTTTTTGATTTTGTGGCAAAAATAAGAATGGTATCATTATGAGATGGGTGGGACCTATATCTACCTCCAATGAATTGGGTAAAGATTTTATATCTCATGAGATAGACATGGATGGAACGGTAGGTTAAACTAGTTCAGTGAAACAGGACTAAAACGAGGAATGAACTCGGTTCAGAAATGGACTTTGTCCACTAAGATAGTCTTGTCAACGAGTCTTGACTAATAAGAAATGATTATATTTGATTATGTGTGTATGCCACAAAGCTTCATGTTTTATGTTATGATTATTGTGATTACATTTCACTACTATGATTTATCCCTTGTTATGAAATTATGATCTCTTTTGCGGCGTAAGATTCCCAAAATGTTATGTGTTGGGTCGGAGGTGATGGCAAGAGGGGGGGGGGGGTGAATTGCCTTTTTAAAATTAATTAACAATTTAAAACAAATTTAAATGCAGCGGAAAGTAAAATGGCAAGACACAATTGATAACGGAGTTCGGCTTTAAACTCAAGCCTACGTCTCCGCTCCCAACTCAACCGTTGGGAGATTTATACTACCGCTTGCTTTTTAATGGCTATAGCAAGAAACCCACTAGCCATTTTAAGGTAGGCTAGATCACCTTCTTACAGCTTGCTTTTTTATTATGGTTGTAGCAAGAAACCCAAGTTGAAAGAAGGAAGAAAAAGGGTGGTTTGTTTTAATACAAACCCAATTAAGAACTAAACAAATGAAGTAAATAATTTAGAACAAACTAGAGGAAGCCTTGAGCGCCAAGAAGTGAGTGTAGTTGATGTAGAGGCAGCCCAAGCTTCAAGGATGGCAATTGAATCTCAAGTGGCCTTTGAGAATTGTCGTAGGAGCCTCAAAATGATCAAAATAGCTTTGGTATGCTTTGGTATATGATTGGTAGTCTTCCCGGCATCCATGGACGTCTATTTATAGGAGAAATACTCCCAAATACTTCAATATGGCCGTTGGAGGGCTTTCGGAGCCGTTGGGGATCAAGTGGGCAAGTCTGGTCAAGCTCTAACGGCTAGTTTGACTTTGCTTACCGGCTGACCGGTGCTTGTCCACCGGCTGGCCGGTGCCTTGGAAGGTGGAGAGAGCTTCTGCCCAGGAGCCACCGGCTGGCCGGTGGGAAGGCCACCGGCTGGCCGGTGGTGAGACAGTAGGTCTCACTTATTCCAAAGAGTTCCACCGACTGGCCGGTGAGGAGGCCACCGGCTGGCCGGTGGTCTGGACAGAAGACATCCCATTCTGTCTGGGCCCACCGGTTGGCCGGTGGCCAGACACCGGCTGACCGGTGGCACCTGGCAGAGGGCAAGCCCTTCTGCCTTGTCCACCGGCTGGCCGATGGGCTGGATCCGGCTGGCCGGTGCCCTTACCGGCTGGCCGGTGGTCCTACACCGGCTGGCCGGTGGACTTGAAAAAAGTCCACTTTTCCTTTTTTTTGCCACTTCTTGCTCCTGAAATCATGCCTATTAACAAGAACACTTGAAACAACATTAGATCACTATGAGAGTTATTGTGATCATTAAAATCCAAGAGAGTGGGGTACAACAATCTCCCCCTATTTTGATGATCACAATCACAAAAAAGAAATCTTTAAAAAAAGGGTATGAAAGCTTTAAAAAAAAGGTATGTCAATTGAAAACTTTAAATAAACAATTTGAACTTGGAAAACTTAGAGACGTGCCAAATATAATGATCTTGAAAGCATTGAAATACTGATAAAGGAGCTTTTTTTTGAAATTGCAACCAAAAGCCATTTTTTAAAGAAATCAATTGAAAACAATAACTTAATCATTTAAAACAGATTTTGATGACATCAATGATTTAAAATGGAACTTGTAAAAAGAGCATTTTAATAAAAGACTATGTAATAGAGAGGTTTTCTCCCCCTTTGGGATTATCAAAATAGGAGAAAAATTATGAAAGAAAAATACTAATAAGTAATGAAAAAAAGGATGGAAAGATAAGATAACTTGAATTCCATAAAAGATGAAACGATACAAAGGAAGTTCAAAAACAAATACAAATACAAATACAAGCCAAAAAACAGAAACGGCTCTATTCACTCCTAGAGGGCCGAGAGTGACGGCGGCGCCTGAAGGTCGGAGGAGCCGGAGGAGCCTGGACCGCCTCAAAGCGACGATCTAGAGAATCAATCCGTGAGTGAAGCTGATCAAACTGAGAGCTGATGTAGGAGAACTGTAAGTCCAGCCGGTTCTCAATCTGATCCTGGAAGCGTAGGAACTGGTCAGCCGTCACCGGCAAGCCACCAGCATCAGTAGGAGGGGGCACAGCCTCAGCAGGCTCAGGTGCATCATCACCCTCTCCAGCCTCCTCATCAGCAGCAGCATCAGCCTCATCTTCGCTGTCACCACTGCCTTCCTCTTCATCATCATCACTATCCTCACTGTCTGAAAGGGGATAGGCAGCGGCGATAGCAGGAGGCATGGCATTGGCAGGAGGATGGGAATGAGTCTGAGGAGAGTAGGCGTTGAGAAGACCGTCCTTGTCCACAATCCATTCCTGACGCCAAGGGTGCCAACGGATGTTCATTCGTTGCACCATCATAAAATTCACTATGCTATCCTTCGTTGGCTGCTCGAAGGAAGTAGCATGAAGAGGCACATCAATAAATGAAAAGATTTTAGTCAAGAGGCGTCCGTAGGGTAGAGTTTTGGACCGGCGCGGGTGCTCAGCCACATAAGTCATGGCCCGGAACAGAAACCGGACCAAATTGAAGTGTATGCCTCGGGTGATAAATGAGAGAAGATAAATGTCAATGAATTTGACATTATCATGATCCCCGATACGGGGCGCAAGGGAAGTTTGGATGAGGCGCTCAATAATACGATGATTAGGAGAAAGCTGGGAGAGCTTGACAATAGGATTTGTGGGCTGCCCTGTGAGATGCTCAAGGGCTTCAGCTACATCAAACTCACGGTCCCGTGGAAACTCCCCCTGAGCAAAAGCATGGGGTCCAACATGAGGAACCCCGAGCATCCGGGCAATCTCCAACGAAGTGATAGTGATGGGTTGCCCAAGAGCAGTGGAGGAGATGGTATCAATGTCATCAGAAACGGACCATGTCAAATGAGCATAGAACTCTTTGACTAGAAGAGGATAAATGACATCCTTCTCAGGGGGTTCAAAGAAAGAATGCCAATGTTGATACTCAATAATCGAGAAAAGCTCAAGACGAGCAGTAGACAACCAAGAAAAATCAATTACCCTACCCGGCAGAATAACTTTGTCATGCCAAATGTCCGGGAGTTGAGGGATGGAAGGAGGAGGAGGAGCTTCTTGAGCGATTCCCTTGCCTTTGCGAATGGATCGAGGTCCCATGAAGGCAAAAGGAGCAAAAAGAGAGAGATTGAGAGAAGAGGGAGCTTGAGAGAGCAAGGAGGAGGTTAGGGTTTGGAGGACCTGCGGTTCTAGGAGGAGCAGCCCGAGAGAGAAGAGAGAAATGAGGGAGGAAGGGTTTTAAAATCAATTTTAACCCTTCCTCGGCCGGCCCATTAAGCAGAACCCGACACCACCGGTTAACCGGTGATGTACCACCGGTTGACCGGTGGCACTAAAAGTCATAAAAAAAATAAAAAACAGAATTAAGAAAAAAGTTTAAAAAAATTCTAATAAAAATCAAATATAAGCAAGCCAAGAAAGTCAAATATTTAATAGTGCTCATTGACGAATCATTCCTAACTCCCCTTTAATAAAATCAAAACGGTCAACCGGGAGCGGTTTGGTAAAAATATCAGCTAATTGGAAATCAGTGGAAATGAAGTCCAAAGTTATATCTCCTTTTTGAAAATGGTCACGAAGGAAATGATGCCTTAAGTCTATGTGCTTTGTCCTAGAATGTTGTATTGGATTCTTAGAGATACTAATGGCACTAGTGTTGTCACACCGAATTGGGACATGATCATAGGAAAGACCATAATCCAAGAGAGTGTGTTGCATCCAAATAATTTGGGCACAACAATTGCCAGCGGCTACATACTCGGCCTCGGCAGTAGAAAGAGCAACACAATTTTGCTTCTTGCTACTCCACGAAACAAGGGACTTGCCTAGCAGATGACAGGTTCCACTAGTACTCTTACGATCTAATTGACATCCGCCAAAATCAGTATCCGAATAAGAAGATAGTTCAAAAGAAGTATTTGAGGGATAAAATAAACCAAGATTTTTGGATCCTTTTAAATACTTAAAAATTCTTTTGACCGATTTAAGATGGGATTCTTTAGGATTGGCTTGAAAACGAGCACAAAGGCAAACACTAAACATGATGTCAGGACGGGTCGCAGTTAGGTAAAGTAGACTCCCGATCATACTCCTATAAAGCTTGTTATCCACCGGTTTCCCGGCTTCGTCTAACGTAAGCTTACATGAAGTACTCATGGGTGTACTAATTTCCTTTACTTGATCCATACCAAAACGACTTAGAAGCTCGTTTGTGTATTTGCTTTGGCTTAGAGAAATACCTTTTGAATTTTGAAAGATTTGAAAACCAAGAAAAAATTTCAATTCTCCCATAAAACTCATTTCAAATTCTTTTCTCATTAAATCTGAAAAATCAGTACAAAGAGATTCTTTGGTAGAACCAAAGATAACATCATCAACATAAATTTGGACGATTAAAAGATCTTTTGAAGTGTGTTTTAAAAAGAGGGTACAATCGGCTTGACCCATTTTAAAATCATTTTCTAAAAGAAATTTTGTTAACCGCTCATACCAAGCCCGAGGGGCTTGCTTTAAGCCATAAAGAGCCTTGGTTAACTTAAAAACATGATTTGGAAATTTTGGATCTTCAAAACCGGGAGGTTGTTCAACAAAGATTTTTTCAGAAATAAAACCATTTAAAAAAGCACTTTTAACATCCATTTGAAAAAGCTTAAAATTTAAGTGGGCGGCGAATGCCAACAAGATCCTAATGGATTCTAACCTAGCAACGGGGGCAAAGGTTTCACCATAATCGATTCCTTCTTCTTGATTATAGCCCTTAGCTACTAGGCGAGCCTTGTTCCGGGTTATGTTTCCTTGATCATCAAGTTTGTTCCTAAAAACCCATTTAGTGCCAATAATTGGATGATCATTGGGTCTTTCAACAAGAGTCCAAACATCATTTCTAGAGAATTGATTTAGTTCCTCTTGCATTGCAAGAACCCAATTCTCATCATTAATGGCATCATTAACGGTTTGAGGTTCTAGGTGAGAAATGAAGGCTTGATGTTCAACTTCATTGAGGATAGATCTTCTAGTTCGAGTACCGGCTTGAAGGTCACCTATGACATTTTCTAAAGGATGGTCTCTAGAAGGTTTCCAAACCTTGGGCAAGGTGGAAGGCGAAGTAGGTGAAGAGGGTTCTTGATGGTCATCCTCCTTGGGAGGAGAAGTGGAATCATCCAAATGAAGCTTATCAAGCTTATCTTCAACATCCTCAATGACCGGGTGAGGTTTTGGAAGAGTTTCATCAAATTTGACGTGAGATGATTCTTCGATGGTTTTAGAACGTTTATTGAAGACACGATAGGCTTTGCTTGAGTTGGAGTACCCAAGAAAAATACCTTCATCGGATTTGGCATCAAATTTCCCTAGGTTATCTTTTGTGTTAAGGATAAAGCATTTACACCCAAACACTTTAAAATAACCAACTTTGGGAAATTTGCCTTTCCAAAGTTCATAGGGGGTTTTCTTAAGAAGGGGTCTTACAAGGACTCTATTAATAGTATAACAAGCAGTGTTTACCGCCTCGGCCCAAAAATATTGAGGGAGGTCGAATTCACTAAGGAGGGTTCGAGCGATTTCTTGGAGAGTTCGGTTTCTCCTTTCAACCACTCCATTTTGTTGAGGAGTCCTAGGGGCTGAGAAGGTGTGATTGTATCCTTGAGAGGAACACAATTCATCGAATTCTTTGTTCTCGAATTCACCACCATGATCACTACGAAGAGATATGATTTTATATCCTTTTTCGTTTTCTACTTTCCTAGAGAATTTCAAAAAGGTTTTACAAGCATCATTCTTATGGGCTAAAAAGAAAACCCAAGTAAAACGAGAAAAGTCATCAACAATAACTAAGGTATAGGATTTTCCACCTAAGCTTGCTACGGGAGTAGGACCAAAAAGATCAAGATGAAGGAGTTCAAGAGATTTTGAGGTGGACACTTCCTTCTTAGATTTGAAAGAAGACTTGTGTTGCTTACCAAGTTGGCATGGCTCACAAATCAAATCTTTCATAAATTTAAGTTTAGGAAGGTCACGAATGAGCTTGTTCTTATTAAGCTTTAGAAGTGAATGAGAGCTACAATGCCCCAATCTTCTATGCCAAAGCCAAGACTCATTGTCAAGAGCACTTAAACATTTAACATTTTGGCTAGCTAGAGATTTTAAATCAATAATGTAAACATTTTGAAAACGGGAAGCAGAAAATATCAACTTGTTTTGAAAATCTAACACATTGCATAAATCATTTTGAAAATTGACTGAAAAACCACTATCACAAAGTTGACTAATGCTAATTAAATTATGATTTAAACCTTTAACTAATAAAACATCTTTAATAAAAGAGGAGCTACCAAAACCAATGGTACCTATTCCGACGATCTTGCTTTTTGAGTTATCACCAAAGGTGACATATCCTCCATCGAATTCTTCAAGAGAGTTGAACTCGGAGGGATCGCCACACATGTGCCTTGAGCAACCGCTGTCGAGATACCACGAGCCTTTAGAGATCCTACTCTTTTGGCGTTTATCCTACAAAATCAAGAAAGAAGAGATTTTGGTACCCATATAAGTTTGGGTCCGGAAAGATTAGCAAAAAGAGACTTTTGAACCCATAATGTTCTAGAGGGATTCCTTCTATGATACTCATCCGAGTAGGTAATGGATTTGGGTCTTCCATACCTAGCATTTTTACAATCACATTCATAAATCATGTGACCGGTCTTTTTACAATAATTACAAAATTTGTATTGAGAGCTCCCCCTTACAAAAGTAGTGGGTGCCCTAGTAAAAGTGGATTGCTTGTTATAGCCAAGTCCATGTGTGGTTCTAGCCGAACGCTGAGAACCTAGTAATTTAGTTAAGTTTTGTTCACCTTGGGTGAACTTGGCAAGAGATTCCTTCAAATCCTTAATGGTAGAATTTAAAGAATCTACATTTGGAATATTTTTGACTTTAAGGGCAAGCTCCACATTCTCTTTGAGAAGTTTGTCTTTTTCGGAAATAAGAGTTTTGTTTTTCTTTTTCAAGGTCAAAAATTTAGAGGTAAGTTCGTGAAAACCTTCCTCTAATTGATCTCTTGCATTTTGAAGTTCTTCATAAGACATATCATTATTAAAAGAAGAAGATGAGGAAGAAGAGTGAGGAGAAGAGTGAGAAGAGGATACCTCATAAAATGCCATTAGGCATTTTCCACCTTCATCACTTGAGTCGCTTGATGACATGGAGTCATCACTTTCACTCCATGTTGATGCTTTGAAGGCCTTGTTGTCTTTCTTTTCTTTTAACCTTTTCTTGAAAATGTGGCACTCTGGTTTGATGTGGCCTTTCTTTCCACATTCAAAGCAAGTGATTTCTTTCTCCGCCTTTGGCTCTTCATTTCGTGCCTTTTGAAATTTCTTCTTCTTCTTCATGAACTTACTCATTTTCCTTGCTAGTTGAGCCATCTCGGATTCACTATCATCGGAGGAGCTTTCTTCCTTTGCCTTGAAAGCAATGTTCTTTTTCTCCCTGAAGATCTTTCCTTCTTTATCGGCTTGCCATTTCATGGTAATCTCATAAGTCATGAGTGACCCTATGAGTTCTTCAACCGGCATCTTCTTGACATCTTTCGCTTCTTGGATTGCCGTCACCTTTGGTGCCCAAGAGCTTGGTAGGACCCAAAGAATTTTCTTCACCATTGTTTCTGCTGAAACATCATCACCAAGGGACTTTCTCCCATTGCAAACATCAGTAAAACGAGTAAACATTTCAGTGATTGACTCGTGTGGGTGCATTGTGAAACTCTCAAAGTCTTGACGATACATATCTAACCTAGTGTCTTTGACTTTGTTAGTGCCCTCATGGGTCACTTCCAAAAGTTTCCAAATTTCGTGTGAGGTGGTGCAAGTAGAAATACGATTAAACTCATTACGGTCTAACCCACAATGAAGAGCATTCATGGCTTTGCCATCAAGCTCAAAATTGGCAATGTCTTCGGGGGTCCAATTAGATTCATCCTTACTAGAAAGAGTGTAGCCTTGCATAAAAATTCTATATATAGGATAGCCAATACTCCTAAGAAAAGTAATCATTCGTGTTTTCCAATATGTGTAATCGGTTCCATCGAAGTATGGAGCCCGAGTCATGGAATACCCTTCGGGTGCTTGTGAGGAAGAAGCCATCACTATGGATTTTTCGTTTGTAACCGGTTAAGGTATTACACAAATGCTCCCTCTGATACCAAATGTTGGGTCGGAGGTGATGGCAAGAGGGGGGGGGGTGAATTGCCTTTTTAAAATTAATTAACAATTTAAAACAAATTTAAATGCAGCGGAAAGTAAAATGGCAAGACACAATTGATAACGGAGTTCGGCTTTAAACTCAAGCCTACGTCTCCGCTCCCAACTCAACCGTTGGGAGATTTATACTACCGCTTGCTTTTTAATGGCTATAGCAAGAAACCCACTAGCCGTTTTAAGGTAGGCTAGATCACCTTCTTACAGCTTGCTTTTTTATTATGGTTGTAGCAAGAAACCCAAGTTGAAAGAAGGAAGAAAAAGGGTGGTTTGTTTTAATACAAACCCAATTAAGAACTAAACAAATGAAGTAAATAATTTAGAACAAACTAGAGGAAGCCTTGAGCGCCAAGAAGTGAGTGTAGTTGATGTAGAGGCAGCCCAAGCTTCAAGGATGGCAATTGAATCTCAAGTGGCCTTTGAGAATTGTCGTAGGAGCCTCAAAATGATCAAAATAGCTTTGGTATGCTTTGGTATATGATTGGTAGTCTTCCCGGCATCCATGGACGTCTATTTATAGGAGAAATACTCCCAAATACTTCAATATGGCCGTTGGAGGGCTTTCGGAGCCGTTGGGGATCAAGTGGGCAAGTCTGGTCAAGCTCTAACGGCTAGTTTGACTTTGCTTACCGGCTGACCGGTGCTTGTCCACCGGCTGGCCGGTGCCTTGGAAGGTGGAGAGAGCTTCTGCCCAGGAGCCACCGGCTGGCCGGTGGGAAGGCCACCGGCTGGCCGGTGGTGAGACAGTAGGTCTCACTTATTCCAAAGAGTTCCACCGGCTGGCCGGTGAGGAGGCCACCGGCTGGCCGGTGGTCTGGACAGAAGACATCCCATTCTGTCTGGGCCCACCGGTTGGCCGGTGGCCAGACACCGGCTGACCGGTGGCACCTGGCAGAGGGCAAGCCCTTCTGCCTTGTCCACCGGCTGGCCGATGGGCTGGATCCGGCTGGCCGGTGCCCTTACCGGCTGGCCGGTGGTCCTACACCGGCTGGCCGGTGGACTTGAAAAAAGTCCACTTTTCCTTTTTTTTTGCCACTTCTTGCTCCTGAAATCATGCCTATTAACAAGAACACTTGAAACAACATTAGATCACTATGAGAGTGATTGTGATCATTAAAATCCAAGAGAGTGGGGTACAACATTATGTTCTTATGAATATGATGTGATTGATATTTCTTTTGATTACCCTTACAGAGAATTTGAGCTCACCCTTTTGTATGTTTTCTTTCCCCAGGTTAGGAAGAAGGTCATTGAGTATGATATTCCAAAAGGTACTATAGATATAATGAAATAAATGGGAGACAGTGTAGACGCTTTAAGGACCATTTGTTTGTGTTTCCCAGTTTCTAAAGACACTATACCTATACGGTCCTTTCATGGTTTTTTTTATATGTTGTAATAAGTGTACTTCAATTTTGAAGTACTAACAATGTATGTAAAGTATGGGTCGTTATATAAAAACTATCGAACAAAGTGGTTATTGTGTGTAATGGGAGATATATCAGATTTGTGTGAATTAAAATAAATATAATATATTTTTTAAAATATTAAATACATTATAAAGTCTTGGAACATTATAATCCATTTTATGATTGTGTTCTGTGTCATACACATTACCTGATACAATTTTATTACATTATAATTTAAGGGTGTTACACTTCATATGTAGTAGCAATGATAGAGATATAAACACGCATTATGTATAAAATTTGTCATAAAATACTACTCCTTAAAATGTTGGACTGATATCTCAACATATATTCTCCACTATAATCACAAGTTTTTACAACATGATTTTGTTAGATAACCAAACTACAATACCCTCGTAATTGGTTACACATCCCAGTTACAAATCCTTATAAAAATTGGTTATTCACCCCAATTGTAAACATATGAAATAGGTTATACCCCAAAACCAGAATCCACTTTATTAACTAGTTTGCAAATTGAGCTACAAACACATTCATATTTGATCGAGTAATGAAATATATATTTTTTCTTTAAAGAATCTATTACACCACTTCATGAAATATGGTAACTATTATAAGAGTGTAAGATATATTGTGAACTCATGTTAAATTATTTAATATCTTTATTAGCCTCTCGGAATAGTTTTATTGGTCTTGAAACTCTCTCTAGATATTGAGTGATCTAGTTCTTCCTTGTCGCAATAGATACTCTGGAACACCATGCTTTCTCTTACCCAAATAAACCAATAATTTAAATCTATTTCCCTTTCCATGATATGGATGTGTATCAAATTATTATATTTTTTCATCAATTTGGGATCATGTTCTAGTTTAGTGTTACCTTTTTAGTATCCCATAATTCCCCCAATGACATTTTATCTTATAGTATATGCAATATATGTACACAACCGAAAATATCTTCCATACCAATAATATTGAGACTCCGTGATCTTAAATTACAAGATATATCCTCCATTAATATGATCAAGGTTATTTATAATTCATTTGCTCATTTAAAATCTTTTGAATTTTTATTAAAATCATACTTTTAGATATCTTTATGAAATTGTGTATTTACTGATTTTAATTCTCTATGAAATTATATCCCTTAAACAATTTGAAATATCTGTCCATGTGTGTATGTACCGAAGAAAATGATATGGCTATATAATCTTGTGGTGGGAACCACATAATTTCAAAAAGGTGGATTAAAAACTGACCATGGGATTCATAACACACAATGGTCTTTTAACATGGTGTACTAGAATAATTTCTTATCTCCCTATAGTGTGATCTTATATTCTTCTATATGGTAGCATATCTATGTACTAGAATATTATATACTAGCTTGTCCTTTTATATTTCATGGATTTCAATCTATATTAGTGGTTGTGATTTAAAAATCCAAAATAATTGACCAAATACAACACCTGATTTAATTTTTTAGACTAAAATCATTTTGAAAACTAATATTTTTTTACAGATTTATTAATGAATTTTAAGTCTCCATGTATATTTGAATCATAAATTTATAGCCACAAATTTCATTCCACTAACATAAAAATGTATTTATGCTTCCTCTATTTATTTATCCATGTCTAGTTGGTCATGAAAACATTTCATGAACTATTTCTTAACTCTCTCATATTTCTCAGGCTTCTCACATGACTTCTTATTAGGTAACAAGTATCATACCTCACTTTTTTATCATATGAAACATATTTAGAGTTTTTATTCATTCATGCCTCAAAATTATGACCACTATTTTTAAATATTCATGATATAATTTCAAATTTTTTTTTTTCTTATTGGATAAATTATATGATATTATGGTCAAAACATGTTTCCTTTATGAAGTGTCTCTAATTTTCCCCCAAAAAACCCCACTCGTTTCTTTCATCATTACAATAAAGGATATATTATTCCAAAAAATAGTATTTATGGCCATACCTTTAACAAAATCAGTATTATCACATGAAATTGGATCTCTCGCATTGATGACACATCTATCTAAATTTTGTTAGGTAGTATTTATTCAGTTTCATCCTTATTTTTTCTTGGGAACAGTGGTATCCTTAGCATGTTATTCCCCCCTTTAATGTGAAATATTAACTCTCACTTTTCTTGATACAAATGCCATCATATTTTTTATCACCAGTACTATTAGAAATATGAAACATAATTTTTAACAGATTAGGATCATATTTTCATTATTATATTGGATCTTTATTCTCACTAGTATAAGGATAATCTTCAATAAACACAAATTTCGAATTAAAATATAAAAATAATTTGTTAAACTCATTTGATACTAATAGACACATAGATTTTCTCCCAACCTACAATTTTTTCCTCTAATAAACATATCTAAAAGGCCACATACAATTTTATCTTGGTCATCCACATTTATCTTGTTTGTTCTGATATTAGCAACATATGATACAACTTTCTTTTTAGAGCATTCATTTTCAATTTTTTAATTATTATTCCCATTATATTCTTTCTTTATCTTTGTAATATAATCAAAACCTACTTCAATTTCACATTTCAAAAACCATTACAACTCTATTATTTTTTTTATTATCATTATTAAATATGAGTAAAATCATTTTTCAAATTTAATTATAAAATTAACTTCATCTTATGAAGTAATACCTGATGATGAATCAAATTTCTAATGTTTGATATTCAATTTTCTATTCTTTATACTATAGTTTTTATTCACGATCTTATAATTTTTTTATTTTTATGTTTCTCACCTTCCTCATCATATTCTGATTCGGAAATAATTTTATTTAGAATATTAATTGAAAAGCTTGTAGTGTGCTCATAATTACAAAATTTTAGTATTTTTTTCATTTACCTTACAATTTACCTTTTTAACACTCCTAACATAATATAAATGATTTAATTAAGATTTTCATTACCATTTGAATCTAAAACCATTTATTTAACAACCTAAATTTATTACTTTTATTTTTCTCATGGTCTCAAAATACATCCCAAATTTTTCATTGTTCTGAAATGTTGGGATTTTCCTATATCATTATATATGAGTATGTTTTGTAACTAATTTAGTTACAAATACTCAATTTCTACTACGAATAATATTTTAAATTAAGTCAATATTCAGAATTCATTATTATTTTTTAAAAAATGATGGAATACTTTATCATATCACCAAAACCCCGTTTTCTCACAATCTAATTAACCCTTGTAAATAGTCATTAATAGTCTCATTATCATCCATTTGTATGTCTCCAAATTTTTTATTTAATGTATATAGCTTTGAATCTATGAATTTTATATTTCCTTCATAAGTACTCATTAGATTTTCCCATTTATCGTTGGTAGATTAGAGACCCATGAAATTTGTGTTGTCCTTATCCAATAGAGACATAAATTTGCTAGTTTGAGAATTTTCATCTAACTGTATATTTCTCTTAGCATTTTGATTCATATTAGAACCTATAATAATGGGAGAAAAACCAATTGCTTCAATATCTCTCACTTTTAGTCTATTTTATAGGAGGCATGGTAGAATCATATTCCACTAACCATGGTAATTCCTACCATAAAATATTAATACGATCTAGTTTTTCCAAAAATTACAATTCTTTGTTTCTTAGAAACTTATTTCGGATCATCAAATGGAAAAATCGACCAGAAATCACATTTAATGTCGAAACAAAATTTTAAATTGGGGGGGGGGGGTGAATCATTGCTTTTTCCAATTTATTTCTTGGTTAATTTAAACTATTTAACTTATTACGGTTCTTGATCTAATTAATAATATCTCATAGCCTCATATAAAATATAATGATATTGATAGATATATTATCACAAGTATTTACAACGTTTATCATAAAATATCACTCTTTTACATGTTAGTAAGATACTCTAACATGTATTCTTCACAATAATCACAATTGGATACAATATTTTTTAGTTATACACCATAACTATAAACTTACAGTAACCAACAATACACTCCAATTGAAACGCCATTAGATATTGCTTGTGCACTACAATCGGAAACCTCTAGTGATTGGTTATACACTCCAACCAAAATACTCTTTAGTAAATAGTTATATTTTCGAACATTAATCTCTTTCGAGTTTGATCTAGTGATAAAAGGTACCCTTATCACTCATAACATCCTCTCCACTAATTTTCAAAATACGATCACTCTTCCATGTGTGTATAGGATCTGGTGAACTTGTGTATAATTTTTAAAGATCCATAAAACTTCTTAGAATTGGCATGTTGGTTTCAAATATTTCTCCAAATATTGAGTGGTAAGGATCTTCCTCAACTCTTTGAATACTAAGGCACAACATGTTTCTTCTTCCAAAAATGACTCCGAAATTTGAATTATACTTATCTAACAACAATAGTATTGTGAATCTAATTCTTATAATTCTTCTTTTATTATGTGTGCTTTTGTAGTATAATAGAATAATTAAATAATCTCACAATTATCATCTATATTATATTATTTTGGAACCTTAAATATAAATTAACATAGATAAATATCTTCCATAATTAAAATATTGATATGATTTCATTTTTTTATTTCATGATAATCCATCTTTTTAACTAGGTTGAGATGGAACCCTTATATAAACTAGTGTCCTTGAGACACGGGGACCCTTATTATATGGACGATGGGACCAAATTCATAAATTCCTTACATATTTATTTGAATTAACTACTTTAGAATATCCCCACCCTATCAATACATAAATTCTGCATCTAGATCCCCACCTAACTATATTAAAAATATAGAAACTCTTGAATATTTGGTTGAAAGTGATATACTCATTTAAACTCTTTTGGAATATTATTAATTATTTTACTCATTCAAACAATTTTTAATTTTTATTGAAATATTCCTTTTAAATATTATAATGACTTTATCTATTTATTTCATTTAATTATATAAGAAATTAATATATGATAACCATTATAAATAACCTTCCACATCTGCTTGAAACCATGAAAATGAAATGGAAACATTGGTTTGTGGAAAGTAACATCATAATTTCTCACAGATAGATTTAGAACACACGATTACCTTAAAAAACGGATGATCTTTTACTATATTATGGTAGAATCATTTCTTAACTACCTAGATCAAGATCCTCTCTTCTTAAACATTGTCGCTTACCTCAGAACTAGTATCTTCAATTGATGTTATCTCAATTTATATTGTCTTAGATCATTATACATATTAGTGACAGTGATTTATAATTCATATATGAAAGACTAACAACATCAAATAATTTAATTTCTATAAAATATATATATCTTATAAAATCAAATTTTTACATAGAAGGCCGATCATGAAGATCGACCATGTAATGGGGATAAAATAATATTTGGATCCATTGCATGTATAACATTCATACTTTGTAGATTAATTAAGAGATCAAAAAGTGACAATAAAAAGATAATGTATATTTAATAGACTAGTGACCATATTGATCAAAAACATGCACAAACTATCGAACATAAAGATAAACCATGTAAAGAAAACACACAACTATATGAAGGGATCATATATGGATCCAATTCATGAACAAACTTATGATCATATAGATCGATGTGTGAGGTGACCCTCTTGGCCAGTCTATAAATTCTATACTTTATTCACTTAGAATTAGGGACCCATAAAAAAATCCCCATCACTACTCATGTAACTCAAAATCACTTACAATTTGATGCAGGTAGTTTCTCTATATCCCCTAAAAGATGTCCATGATGTTATTGAGGATCAACACATCAATAATCACATTACAAGGTTCTACATTGAATCATTCCAAAAAAAAATTCATCATAAAAATTACCAATATCCATCACAGGATCAAATCATGGATGTATTCTCAACCATGACATCGATAAAAATAATTCAATTATCACCATATCTTACACTATACTCATATGGACTCATTGTAAATAAATAAAATTCATCCAATGGGAACATCAAGGATTAATTTATATATATATATCATAAATTGGTGTGAGTTTAATTATATACAATGATGAAATAAAATTAGTTGAAAAGTGGTTGTGAATGTAATTTTTTGGTTGATTTTAGTTTTAATGAGAAATATATTTTTTGGAGTAATTAAACCATCTATAGTTTATTTGTGGAATTGATTTATAATTAGGTGTATCATGTATTTCTGTATGAACAAATAATACATAATTATATCTATAGATGCAGTGGAACAATTTGAAAATTATTTTTGAATGTGATTTTTGAGATTTATTTATTTTTAATGATAAAGACCTGTTTTATGAGTAATTAAAGTTACCGTAGTATAATTTGAGAATATAATTAAAATTAAATCAATTATTCAAGTAATTTTATTTTTTGGTAATATTTGATGTTGAAGTACATGAGTTACAGTTATCTAGGGAAAGAATCACATTTTTTTGATAAAATCTAGTGGTATAGTAAGTTAGTTAAATTTCTATGAAATTTTAGGCATTCTTCTTTATCTCCACTGAATTAACTACACGATTGAGTTTTATTCTTTTTCTAAAAAAGAAATAGATATTGAAAGGGTTGTCTTATAATGACGTTGAATTATAAATGTATTGTGAGGAGTGTTAGATGATAGTTTTGTGTATATTTTTATTTAACATTTTAGGGGTAAATTGAAATTTTACGTATATAATGTATTTTTATGTTGTATATATACATATCATATACGTTTACACATATTATTTCATTATTTTAATCATAATTAACCATAAAATACAAACCAAGGATCGTAAATTCTAGTTTCTTTTGAATATTATGTCCATAATATGAATGCATGAAACAAAAATAATGACATATTTTATTTTAAATACATAATGATATCCTAACATCCTTTGAGATCATACATCTATAAAGTATAACCTGGGGAATAAAAGAATAATGGCATGAGCTAAAAATCCTTGTAAGCATATAAACATATGAATAATGTCGAGCACATGGGTTAGAAGGTCAACATGATGACATAAAAAGGAATTAAACATGAATAATCATATGAAATCATAACATATATAATGTGGGCCATGTAATCATGTAAACATAGTAATGTGGTTGTAATATATATCATCACATAAATATCAGTTAAGGATGACTACCAAGACTATATCACATGGTGGATTAAGTCTTATAAATGGATAAGGTTTACTTGTTTTCCCAACATAACATATCATGAGAGTAAAAATTAACCAATGTAATAGAGTGCTAATGGGTTCCACCCATCATTCATATTTGTTCCATATAAAGAATCAAAATAAGGAATAAACATAAGGGTTACCCCTAGAAGGAAATGTGTATCATAATCTTGTCATATGTCATAAACAAAGAGCAGATCATAATGGTATACAATAAAGAGGAGATTTGAATAATATTTTGACATTCATAATAGAGAATTGGAAAATATCAGGATAAATTATGTGCAAATTAATTTCAATGATGTATAAATCGTTTTTTAGAAACATTAGAAATAACCCACTTTATTTCTTTTTTAAGGAAAATATTAATGTGTATTTAAAATGAAAAAATGCATTATTTTTTTTAAAAAACCAGAAATGAAAAAATATAGTGTTTTATAAAAAAATGAGTGATTTTAGAAAAAATATTGTGGAAAAAATTGATTATGGATTTTATATTAGAAAAGGTATGAAATGGGGAATTTCCCTTTAATCAGGCTTCGTATCAAGAGGAATTGAGATGGAAACCTTATAAAATATGCATTTCCCTATAAAATTAGAATTAATTAATACGTATAATTAATTTTAGAACATAGAAAACGAATTTATAATATAAATATATATATAATATTAATTAAGATAGAAATTTGTGTAAATAGAGATAAAACCTGACCTGAAGGAAACATAGAGGTTCAGAGAGAATCCCTTACATTATTGCTGAATGTGTTTTTCAATATAACATAATATCAAGGAAAATAAAATAAAATCAATAAATTAATTAATTCAGAACCTATTTTAGATGTATTTTATTCATTAAAATTTTATTATGTGGATTTATGGTTATTTTAAGGACTTATATTATTTAACTTTTACATTCTAGGAGTGTTCGATTCATGATTTTTTGATCAGTTCTCTATATTTTAATTAAGAGATTTATTTACCAAAGAAAGAAAATGATCATAAGAGTGATTAAATGTTATTAATATGATTAACTAATTTTAAATGGCCTCATATGTCATTTTTCAGATATGACGATTATTTGTTAGATAAAACGGTAAGGATGAACATTAAAATATTTTGGTAGTTTTTTAATCATCACAAACTTGTTTGGTTTTATTATTTAATATAATATATATACATATATATGTCAAAAAACGTTTTAAGAAACTTATAAAATTATTTTTTATTCATAAAAATGGTTTTATAACCATCCTAGATGGTGGTATTGAAAAACAAAAACACGTAGTCCATGAAGGCGGTGAATCGACACCACATAGATGATGATTTCATTTTTAGAATAAATGGATAGGAGAATAGGTTTTATGATGAATATTAGACTAAAATAATAATATTTTAGTATATTTATGATAGTGGAGTTATCATGACATTTTTAATGGGGTTTAGAGTAGGATAAGAAAATAAAATAAAATAAAAGATAATAAAGGAGGATTTTACCTCTTGAAGGTACTCTCCTTGAGATCCTCTTTAAGGCACATGGGTTTGGTATTTTAGAGTGACCATAAATATCAAGGAATGAGGAAGAGGTAAGTGAGAGGAATTGGGTAGAATATAAGTGAGTTATAATTATTATATGATGTGATTAGAAGATGTGGTGATGATTGGTATTTATATAAGGAAGGGATTGGTTTTTTTATTATTTTATTCATTTTTTTATTATTTAGGCTAAAAAATATCAATAGTGTTGATTCTTATGACTAAATAATTTAATTTTCTTAATATATTTAGAAAAAATGGATTTTTTCCTAATCCATACACTATCCATGATACAATAATTCATGTATTTGTTAAATACCGTAAATTACTATACATCACTATTCACTAAAAATTAAACTATTTTAAAAAAATCCCAAAAAATTATCCTAACCATTTCTCAATGAATATATTTCAAAAAATGATCTCCAACTTATAAAGAAATTTTTTTAAATAATAAAGCATTAATTTTTAATTGAAAGCATCTTTTATTCTTAAAATAATGATTTTAATATTGTAATCGAATTTATGACACAATTAAAAATTAATTAAGGCCTCATAAAATTATTTATTAATAATAATATTCTAAAAAATTAATTTATTAATAAATTTAAGAAAATAAATTTTCATTTAAATAATTATATTAATTATAAACATGTAAATAATATTTTTTGTTTCACATAAATACCCACACTTAATTTAATCTTTTGAAAACATTTATTTACATATTCCAAGATATATAATATCATATTTTCATTTATCTGTTACCTAAGATTAATTATAAATTCACATGTGAGGTTATTATTCTCTTTTCTAAGATACTATTCTAAATGGTCATAATGATATTCCAACAGTTTGGTTAATATTTCATTACTATAGGTTCCTTAATATCTATAAACAAAAATTATTTTTTATTGATTTATGAGAATAATGTTTTTATTGGGTTCTATATGTGATGTATTATATTTATTAATGTGAAATAATTATAATAAGTTAGTTTCCATTGATAAAATTTTGGGTTGTTACATTCTTCCCCCGTTATGAAATTTCACCCCTGAAATTTCATTTTACATACTTTGGTGAAAATTGGGGATGATATTTCATTAGGGGAGCAATCACATTTCATATCACATTTGTTTTTAGAATGGTTAATCCTATCACATTTCATTATCAAATAAAAATATAAATAAAATTCTGGGGATTAAATATATTTCTAGAAAGAATGTCAAACAGTAACATTGAACATAGAAGGATAAACTTATAAATGAAAAGTATGTCATATATTGTGATTCACTAAGTTTCAATATAGGTTTATCTAGTGTGATATAATAATCTTATGGGGTCTTAATAATTTTTCTAGTCTATATATTCATAAATAACTAGTTCATCATCTCATACCAGTTATAGAGACTATATAAATGAATATATTTTATTACATGGTTTTAATCATAATTATCCATCAAATAAAAAACCACCGATCATAAATTATAGTGGTTATATAGTAAACGTTAAATAATTAGAATGAATGAAACAAAAATAAATACATATTTTATTTAACTTCATAACAAGAACCTAACTTTTTTTGAGATCTTACATCTACATTGGATAAACTTGGGAAAACATGAACAAATAGATGAGTTAAAATGAACAGTAAAGGAAAAACATAGTAATAAAGTAAAGAACATGTGTTATAGGGCATAACGTGATGATAAAAAATGACATTGAACATGAATAATCATATGAAATAATTACAAGAAGAACGTGGGATATTTTAACCATTTCATCATTAGAATTTGGAAGAAACATATAACATAACATAAACACGAGTCAAGGATAACTACCAAGACAATATCACTTGGTTGATAATGTCCCATAATGGAATTAGGTTTAAACCTTATCACAAAATGATGTCTCATGAGAATTAACATTACCCAAGGAATTGGAGTTCTATATCCCCACACACATCATAACATGATCTTGAATATATGTGATGTATTATGAATAAAAAATAAAGAATAAACATAAATGTTACCCATGTTAGTAAATGGGTAAAATAATCATGTCACATGGCATAATCAAATAGCATATCATAATGGTTACAAGAAAGAAGGGATTTAAATAACATATAGAAATTAATAAGGTAAATTTGAAATATATATTGATAAATTATGTCCAAATAATGTTAAAACAATTATAAATATTGTTTAAGAAACTTTATAAATAATTTAATTTAGTGCGATTAAAGGAAAAATATTAAAGAATCATTAAAATGTACAATGAAATAATTATTTGTATAAGACAAAAAAATGAACCAAGACGGTTTTTTATTAAAAAAGGATTGATTTTAGAAAAATAAAGGTGGATTGAAATAGATCATGGGGTGTTCATGTGAATTTGAAAGTAATGGGGATGTTCCCTTTAATCGGGCATGCTTAACGGGAGTAATTGAGAAAGGAAACTTTTAAAATATGTATTTTCCACATATAATAAATATAAATTGATGTGAATAAATAATTTTGGAACATATTTGTTGAATTTATTATATTTAAATATGATAAATTATTAAATATATTTTTTTAAAGAGAGAAAAAATGTAACCAAAATGAAAAAATGGATGTTCGGAGAGAATCCCTTACCTTATATCCAAATGTTTTCTACACTTGCACTTAATATCCCAGATAGTGAAATTAGATCCATTAATTAAATAATTATTATTCATTTATACATATTTATAATTTTTTATAATTTTATTAAGTTCATTTATGGTTATCTTAAAGAGTTATATTATTAAATTTTTTCATTCTAGGAGCATTCAATTCATGATTTTATGATCAGTTCACTGGAGTTTAATTATGGGATTTAATATCATAAGTAAGAAAAAATAAAGAATTGGAATGATGTATTATAAATATATTTCCCTATTTTTTAATGGTCCTATATAAAATTTTGTTTCTAGATATTAATATGATACATTTTAAAACTGTTAATGATGAATAGTAGTTTATTTTGGAAGGTTTTCGATCAACAAGAAATAGTTTAATTTTAGTATGTAACATTATTTTAATATATGTCTTACAGAACTTAAAACATAATGTAATGAAAATATTTTTTTTAACCATAATATGGTATATTACTATCCTTGAATTTAGTAATGAAAAACAACATCTCATTGTATACGGAGGTGGTGAATTAACACCCCATTGACGGTGTTCTCATTTTCAGAAAAAAAAGAGAGGAAGGAATTGATTATGGGTATTCCATTAAAAATGGAATTATAGAATAAATATTATAATGGATTTTTCGTGTCACTTTTTCTGTGGTAGGTAAGGGACAATGAGAGAAGAAAAGATAAGATAAGATAAGATAAGATAAAGAAAACAGATTTTACCTCTTAGATGTCGTCTCTCGGAGAACCACCTTAAGAAACATAGGTTTGGTCTTTTGGTGAAATAATAGAGATCTAGATTTTATGAATATGGTTCATAGTGAAATTTGGTATAATATATGAAACCTACAATTCTAATAATGTGCAAGGAGAAAAGGTTGTGAGGGGTGTTATTTACTATGAGGAGAGATGGGGGCTTTTGAATATTTTTTTTATTTTTTTATTATTTTTGATCAAAACTATCAATAGTGTTGATTCATGAAACTAATTATAGTAAATAGTTTAGGATAGTTTGAACCAACTAGTTCTTACCTCATACATATATCATCCATGACTCAATAATTCATGTATTTGTTAAAAAACGTTAATTATTGTATTTCACAATCCAACAAAAATTCAACGGTTTCCAAATAATATAAAAAATTAACCATAAAATTTTAAGATATTAATATTTAAAAAACAGAATCATTTATATTATATGTGTTTTATAAAGTGTACAATTTTTAAAAAAAATTATTTAATCGAAAAATACTTATTTAAATATTATAATCGATTTTATGACACATTGAAAAATTACATATGGTCTCACAGAATTATCTTATAATATTAATGAAAAAAAATTAATTTATGAACATATTTATGAAAAAATAAATTAAATAATTATATTAATTATTATATTGTAAATAAAAATTTAATTTCTTAAAAAATACCAACACTTAATTTATCATTTTTAAAACACCTATTTACATATTTAAAGATATAAATATAGTATATTTTCATTTATAATATTCATAAATTTCATTTTTTCTCAACATAGGTGAGGTTAATATTCTATTGGTCATGTAACTATTCATAATGGGCACATGACTATTCTATCAGTCCGGTTATTATTCCATCAATATAAGTTCCTTTTTTTCATACACAACATAGTTCATTATTAATTAGTAAGAATAATTTTTTATTGGGATCTCAATGTGATTTATGAGATTAAAAATATATGGAATAATTATAGGAATGGAAATCACATTGATAAATTTATTGGTCATTGTACTATAATTATTATTATTATAGAATCGATTTTTTTGTTTATGTATATAAAATTTTTTATTTAAGGATAGATTGGAATGAAAATTTATTATTATTGAGTTCTCAATTTAGTTTATATTTTTTAGGATAATCTTTTATTGTCATTCATATATATATATATATATATATATATCTAATAATTAATTATAATTAATTTCAACGTAGTTGTGCATGTAAATACATGGTCTAATTCCCCTTTAATGATAATGAGAAAATTTATTAGTAAGTAAATGTTACAGTATATGTAGAGAATGGATTTAAAATTCAATTCATACATTGATTATTTTTTTTATTTTTTTTATTTCAAGTGATGAAAATGATAGAAAACTAACTATGAACGCATCATTTTAATATCATACAAGATTGTAGGTTAGTAAGTTAGTTACATTACCATGTAATTTCAAGCATTATTATTTAATTTTGTTTTATTAAGTATATCATTATTTTTTTGTTATTAGGTATTTTATGGGTGTTGAGTTGTTAATGTAGGGTTATGATTAATAATATTTTTCTATGAAAAATGATTTTAAAATACTACACTGGTTGTGTGGATTATTTTTTCCATTATATATATGGTAAGTTTTAGGAATATCTGTTAAATTTTTGTTGTTTATTTATTCTTATAACATTTATATTATTTATATTCATAATAAAGGATGCGTTGATTTTTATTGGGATACTAGTTAATTATGAATACTGAGACTGATTTGGAAATGGATAGTAATTTAATATTGAATAATGTTATCTAGTTTAGTTGATACTAGATATTTTTTATTTTAGTAGGTTAATGGGAAATTTGAATGATCTATTATTTAGATAATATCTATTAATCTATTAAAATAGTTTTAAAATTTATAGAAATAGCCTATATACATAGATATTTTTTTAATATCTATCATTGTATTTTTTCAATGATCATTTTTTTCAAAAGCATTATTGTATCATCTCTCTAAAAACATAAAACCATGGTTTCAAAAAACTAAACCTATATATTATATATACTTATTATTTTTCTCAACAATGTATATAGACCTATCATGACTGTGACAAATTCAATTGTTATATAATCCATCTCTATAAGTTACAATAATGTAGTTAGGTCCATTAACCATGTTTTAAAAATGTAGATACAAGTTTAATATATAATAGTGTGAATGGTTTATGTGGAATACATTTATTTAATACATTAATGACTGAAGTATTATCCCTCAGTGTTAATTTTCAAAATGGTTTTCCACTTAACAAGCTATTAATGAATAACTAAATGTATAAAATTCTCTAAAATGATGGTTTTATGCTTAAATATAAATAAATACATATATATTTTAATCAATAATTCCCTTAAATAACATACTTTTAATAATAAAAAATCTTATTTAATAGTTTTTAGTTAATTAGGATCTTTAAAATTAAATTTTAATTGATTTAACTTTTAATTAAATGATTTCCCCCAAGTGATTAACCCCTTAATACATGTGTAGATTTATGAATGAAACCACATTTTGAGTTATATGGGAACCCTCACAGGATTTCCTTTGACAAAGTAGAAAAAAACTAATGTAAAAAATTATACTAAAAAAAACCGACCCCAAATTAAAATAATAAATTCTATACTTGTGATGAGGATGACATAACCTATCCATTCTATGAGGAGCCCTTGGAAAACCAAAAAAAATCATATGTCAACCCCACTGCCTCCTGCATCACCTAAGGTAACATGTTTCTCGATTTCTCCTAGGATCATTTTCATCATTATCCATCATCATAGACAATAGTGATAAAAGAAAAATATTCACAACTGAACAAGAACAGACATCAATGGATCATCACAATTTCTAATGATGATGACACTCAAAAGAAATTGTATGTCCACTTCAAGTACCATTGCACCAAAATACTCTTGAATAACCCACCCTAAATCTGAATGTACATGATGAGTAATGGTATGATACGGATATATTCATATATAGTACAAATTATGGAGTGTTTAGGTTTGGATAATATTAGTCCAATATTTGTTATACACACAACATCATTGTATATCAACATAATTGAGGTGTCTAAAATTTCAATAAATTAAAAACTACCCATAATGTAATAGAAAAAAACAAATATCACCTTTATAAAATCGGAACTACTGAAAAAATAAACCCTTATGATACCAAATTATATTCATAAATATAATATCGAAGCCACCCAAACCATCATCACCCTATAGAACATCAATTTTGTAGAAGGAAAGCACCATGTTAAGGACACAATACCTATATCGGAGAAGAGCTCCATAGGATCCCTAATTATTAGTAAACATAAACGTATATTGGAGAGATACTATTGAGCACTTTTTAAAAATAGGAAAATGAAATAGGGAACTTTGGAATACTACAATTCCACTATAGACCATCATAGAACTAGAAAACCCCACACCACGAACTAAATTACCATGATTCCAAAAGAGAAAAACAAAAATAGGTCGGGACCCTTGTAGCACCACAAACCATTAAAAATACATATCCCAAAACCACCATTGAAAATAAGCCACAATACCATGATAGTGATTGATGTAAAATATTGGGTATCCATTGAAGAGATAAAACTACATGAAGACCTATACAGAGAGAAACAACCATGGAAACAAATAAAAATGGGAAGGAAATCCCAAAATGAATATAACATAACCCGAACAACCTTCCATTTTCATATCATCAAACTTCTTAAAAAATCATTTTACTTGTCCAAGATGGTGTCTATAATGACAGGTAGGGTGGAATTAGCATACCCATAGAGCACAAGAAACATGAAAGTGAAAATAAATGATCCCCGTAACACACGAAATAGCATCCCTAACTAAAAATTCAGAGATTAAACCAATGTAAGAGACTATTAAAGAAGGTGTAAAGTATAAATTTTAGAAGATAATAATGGATAATGGGGATTAAATTTCCAATAAGTGATGGAAGTGAAACCATAGTGGCTAAAGGAGATGAAAGAGAGGTAATTTTAAGGGGGAACAAAACCATCTCATCACCAATACGAAGTATTATTCTATTAGATATTTTTCTATCAGAAATTTTACAATATCAATTATTTATATTCGTAAAAAATGAATGAAATTATTTATTAAAAATGAAACTAAATTTATTTTATAATTTTAATGACATTTTATATAATAAAATTATAAATATAGCTCAATAATTATTATCCTTAATATAATTATTTGTATTTTACATTATAGAAATTGTAAAAACATTAAAAAAATAATGGGTTTTCTGATTATTAAAAAATTGATGTGTATGTAAAAAATAAATAATATTCAAATCGATAATCACCACTATTTAATCATTACAATTCCTATAAAAAATAAACCAATTATGGAATAATTACGAAAATTAATAACTATTTTATTATGAATTTCTTATTCATACATCTTTCCATGAAAAATGTTAATAAAAATACACTAATATATTTTCACTATATATTTTGATAAATTAAATTATTTTCATTATTTAAATTATGATTATGGAAAAAATTTAAAATCAAAAAAAAAAATACTAAATAAAAAACATAAACTTTTAATTTAAAAAATATAAAATGAAAATAAGAGAGTTTTTTTTAATTTATTTGTAAATTTAAAATAAAATATAACACCTAATACACTATGAAAGAGAATAAATATCATTTTTTGACTCACAAAATATACTTCATAAAAAAACTTTATGTTCACAGACTACATTCTTTTGAATATTTTTATGGATTTGATAAAATTTTTATTTAGAAGATTCAAATTATGAAGTAGTTATAAAAATTTTATTCTTTCAATGAAAATTCATAATTTAATAAAATAAAAAGAAATATATATGGATTTTGAAACTTCCTAACCCATTGCAGAGGATTTTAATGATTCATGAGTTTGTAAATTTCATAGAATCGTCTTCCTTTTATTATCAATTAAACTCTCCAACTTTCTTGTTGGTGCTTTTATTTGTTTTTTCATGGGAGGATAAAGGTCTATCAATATAAATAATCATGCTATAAATCATTATGTATACTATTATATGAAATATATCATTCAAAATATAATTATAACTTACTATATTTTTTGGTCATTAATCATTTCACATTGCTCCTTAATGAATAATAGTAATATTTTCCCTAAACCACTATCAAAACTCAAAAAAATTCCAACAAATTTAGTTTATTTTTTGAAATCATGCATTAAATTCATAATGAAATTTTATGAATTCTAAAATCAACTATCGATAATCTAATGTATTGAATGTTTTATTAAAATTTTGATTATTTATTTTAACAAATACTATAAAAATAATTATTTTCTATTGAAATTTATCAACATTTTATTGAATTACCTTGTTAATATATTATATTTAGAATGTTTTTGTATTATTAGAATAATTTAAATTTAACTTTTGAGTATACATGTACTTAATTATATAAATAGCATTAAATGTTCTTGATGTTGATGTGTAGAAAACATACACTGTAATATTTGACAGTGTTTTGACATATTCAAATATTTTTCTTTTAGAATCAATAATGATTTTAAATTTTTATAAATATTTTTTAAAATTTAAAAAAAATTCTATTACTTCAACCATATAAATATTCACCATATCATTGATCTTCTCTATTGAAATATCATCACACACTGGGATTTTTTTGTACATCTAATTTCTATTTTTCTAAATCTAATTATTTTTCAATAGACTATATAAAATTTTAAATAATTTTAAATCATTATGATTTATAATTTTGTTGAAATGATGACATCATCATCATAAAAATTTAACTTCTTAATTTTTTCGTGATTTATTAGGTAATCATTTAGAACATTTCCAATCTGTGAATAATTTACTATTTTATGATATTCTATATAATTTTATTATTGGCTTTTCATGGATATGAAACGATAATTTAATATTTATTTCATCATTGTTTTATCTTTGACATGATAAATATATGATTTCTAAATAAGAAATTATTTTAAATCATAAATTTATGGCCTATTATTAGAGTTAATCCTTTTTAAGTACACAAATTTTATTAATTATTAATTTATATGCTACAATTTTTTATATATATTTTATAGGCACCACTGGACATCCAAAAGGAATTTGAAAAAAATATGTTCAAGTGATCTTTATTCAGAGACATACTATAATAAAAATATTTATCTTATCCATTATATTAATTATCATTGCATCTTAATAAATTTTAATTATATTAATATAAAAAATAATTAATGGAACAATATTTTTATATATTAGTTTATTTCATTATATCCCTTTTAGGAAATTTATTATTTTGATAGTTGACATTATTAAATGCATAAGTTATAACCATGCCTGTATAACAAAAAATAATTAAATTATAAGTCTTTATATGTATAATTTTATCTAAAAAAATTCACTTCTTGTATTGAATAAATTTTACATCAATAAAATATATTATCTACAACATTTTTAAATATATCTTAGGTTATATGCTTTTTTATCCAATGACAACAATTCTATAATCCCATTATGTCCATGCATACTCTTATTTAATAAGTAACATTTTATTTACATAATTATATATTTATTATTCCCTAGGAGGAAAGATCCATTATATTTTAATTCAAACAATAGTTTGATCTCCCCAGGAAATATATTGAAGATTTTTTTTGAATTTGTTTCCCTTTCGAATATGTTTTTTTCACTAAAATGGATAATAGTTTACACTTCTCTTGAAATAACTGTAATGATCAATAAAAATATAAAAAAATTATTCTATAATTGAACCTTTCCATTATAGTATGAAAATTACGAACACATACATGTCCCAGACATAATGTTTAAAATTATCTAGTCCTTAGATGAAAAATTACTATGTAAAATATTTTATATAAACCATTGAATCATGTTTTAAAAAATTCACATTAAATTTCAATAAATTATTATCATCAAACAAAACAATCATAGAATATATACCATTAAATCAATTTCACCATCCATGGAGTAATATAAATTAAATTTTAAAAAATAATTTATTCTAAACACTATTACAAACCCAATAAATGTAACATTTTAATGAAAAATATTTGATTTTGAAATTTGAAGATAAAATATTTCTCATTACAAATTCTTATATTATTATGAAATTTATTAAATTCATCAATAAAATAAACCATTAACAATGTCAAATAAAATGTGTTATCCCATTTATAAAAAATCATTACATTATTTAATAATAAATTTTACTTGATAAGCTATTAATTTTCAATAAACTCATTGGTAGTTTTTCCATTTTTTACCCATATAATGACATTTATGATGTAAAGGTAATTATAAATCACGGTTTTACAAAAACAAATTGACATAATAATTTTGAAATATCATATAAAAAGATATGATTTAGAAAATACCAATATTTGTTATTGATAAAAATATAAATGAGTGGTTAAAAAATTTAGGTTTCATTGAATGTTTTGAAAAATTAATGCAATTTTAAAATCCTATTATTATTTTATGTTAAATTATAAATATTTTTATTATTAATATAGGGAGGGAACTATTTGTAGCATATATGATGAATAAAAATCTATTTATTTTTTAATCTAGTGATATACTTACGAATTGTTTCTAAGTGACCTCTGTATGTTTTTATGATAAATTGACTCAATTATGATTTTAAGAAACATATATTTTTTATGAATGAGTAAACCGTATATTGAGTTTTTATAATTATTTAGAAATTAATAAGATTTAAAAAAGTGTAAAAGGAATTTTTTTTAATAAAATTGAATAAAAATACAGAACTATAAAATAAATTGAAGGAATATGATAATTAATTAACCATTAATATTTATATATTAATTAAAACATATATAATTATAACTATTTTTTCAAAAAAATTTCATGTTTTATTGTATTACAATTTTTTTTAAAATAAAACTTTTTAGCATTATCTCTTCATGTGTTTTTTAGAGACCATGGGTTTTCCATGGTTAAGATTCATATAATTTTTTTTGTTTCAAAGTCCTTGATCAGTAAAAGTTATAAAATGGTAAATTTACCCTATTTAATGTCGTCAAAAAAAATTCAAATAATTTTTTTGGTTGGGAAAAATGGTTTTTACCCATGTGGTGAATTTTGGTTAAAAAGGGAGATCATTGAATTTTAAGGGTTATTTAATAATAAAATATATATCTTGAGGGTGGATGTTGATATTTTGACACCCCAAACCCAAAATCTTGGTTATAGTGAAAAATTAAAAATTATTTACATAATAGCCTTTAAATGAACTAAGATTCCCCAGACCCACACTCCAAATATGGTAGTAAAATACACATTCATTTCATACTAGTTTGATAACAAACGAATTGAGACCTAAACACAACAATCCATATTTACAATATTGACAACAAATTATAAGTCACTTGCAAAGACGAGATCATTTTGTTATAGAGTTTTAGAGATTCAAGAAAAATCATTAACCTAATAAAACCCATATATTCTCCTTCAAATGGTCAATTCTGCTACTAAACCAAGGAATCCTTATTATACAGCATGCCTTTTAAATCATCTAAAAAAATACATACACTTGACACCCATCTTTAAATTTCAAAGTTAATACTCTTCTTTATATTATAATGAAATAGAGACATAAGTATCATTATATTAGATACTCAATAATGGGTATTAGACAACATAATCTATCAAGGAATACACAATTAATGAAAAATATAACATGAATAAATAATAATAATTTTTTTATATGACTAGTAAAATCAGCATATAATATATACATGTATAACCTAACATTGTAAAGAATTATGTAGAAATAGATAATGATTTGATAGTGATAGAATGAATAATTTAAAATATCATAAATATACCATCAATGTCTTTTTCAAGACATCATACAATAATTATTATGATTTACGCTAAATACACAAGATAGTATGTCTCAAGAAACCCACTGATTCAATGAGTGACTAAATAATTTCTCGCTCCTCACATTACCATTTAATTCAATTGAATTTATCATGAGAAGGAATGAATAAGAAATAAAATACACAACAAAATGATCTATGTAATATAAAAATACATGTATGGAAGTAATGAGTATATATATTATAAATATTTCTCCAATCAATAAATGTAATAACATTCTTTATATGAAACCATAAAAATGAAACTATATATAATAATGGGAATATAGTCAATTCAATACTATAAAACATAATATATAACTACTAAAAGTGATATAGTATTTATCCTTGAAATTAAATAATAAGGGATAATGTAAAAAAAATCAGGAGAGAGATGAAATTTGGTAGAAAACACAACCCTTATAAACAAGGATATGAAAAGTCATTAAAAATATATATCCCTAAATCTTTGGTAACATGGTAGTGAAATAAACCGTCTTAGTAACATTCTAAATTTAATTTCAAGGGGTAAAAATAATTCTTTGAAAACCTTAATTTTAAAATAATTCAAATATTAAAATAATGAAAGGTAATGTTTTAAAAATCGGTATCATGGAGTGGAATATAAAATTATTAATAAGTGGTATAAATGCCATTTATATATTTTTCAAAAAAATTATCCTTAATTTTTAAAATAAAAAATTCATAAACAAATGGGAATATTTTTTCCCTTGAAAAATCATGGAAACTTGTAAATGATGAATGATATTGTTGAACTGATATAAAAGTAAGAAAAGTAATTCATGTAGAAAAGAATTAAAATGAGATTCTTTTCACACTCTTTTAAATAAATTCAAAATATGACCCATTAAGTAAATATTGAAACCTTCATTATTTCCAATTTTAAAAATATATAATAATATTACCTTAATAAATATTTTTTGTATATATAATAAAATAATTGAAATAATATATATAATATGGAAATATAAGAAAAATATTTCATAATATAAAGAAGAGATATGTTTGAGTCAACATATAAAAATGGATTGGAAAAGAATGTGACCCCAAACAAGGTTTAATTTCAAGAATACTTTTATAAAACAAAAAATAAATAGATAATACAATATAATACTATCATAGGGTTGACTAAACCAAACTTATAAGGTTGAAGTTCATGAATATAGGACATAACTCAATGAAAGTTAATTTAGTTAAGAATAACCCTTCCAAACAATTGTAATTTATAAGTAAAAGTGCATGAAAAATAAATTGATTAAATTATTCTAAATCACCAAAATATAATTTAATTATTAAATATATAATAATTGAAAATGTTATAATTTACACCATAAAAAGTAAATTGACTCTTATTAAGAAGTATATTTCAAGGAATTAAAATTGTGGCCAATAACACTTACCTCAAGTATTGAATTACTTTGTGTGTTCATATAACCATTTAAATAACTTAATTATGTTTATTGAATAGTTTATAAAGAACAATTTTAATATATATTTAATTTTTATGCTTTATTTATTATCTTATATCATTAATTTATTCAATATTTTTTTCTTATCATCAGCCACTTGAGGTTGTTATATAAATTCTTAAAAAATATATTTGGTATGAATAACATAGTAAGAGGACTTATAAAATTGTTTAATAATCATTAAGAATATATATATTATTTTAATTATAATTTCAATAGATTATATTTTATATTTCAATAGTTTTTTAAAAATATATTTAAATTAATAAAAGTGTCTCCATATGCTCATTTTAGGCGGTTAGATTTATAATGACAATTTTAAATTATTAATATAAATATAATGAATAATTTATCTATAAATAATATTAATAATTTCAAAAATAACATTCTTATTCAATAAATATAATTTTACATCCATCCATGTATGTTGGTGATGAAAAATTAAATATGTCGCTCGTGGAGGTGGTAATCTGAACAAAACATAGCCATCAATTTAATTTTCTAATTGATGTGAGTGAGGTATATAATGGTTATATAATGTAAATGATAACATTTTAGTACACTAATGATACTAATTTAATTTAATTTTTACGTTTATAATAGATTTTTAGTAGCTGAAAAAATGAATAAACTTGGAATAACTCGATTGATATAATTACCCTTTCCATTGATATCCTCTTTTAGAAAATTCATTAAGCATTCTTATATTTTTTTTGGTGACACCAGTCCCTATAGAATATTTTAAAGTGTTCTAGGGATGGTTTTTAGTAGTTTTTGTTTAATATAATAATCATTTTGGTGTGAGGAGAAGTGGGGGATGAAAGGGGTCATTTTATAGGTGACATGGGTGAAATTTTTATAAATATTAATATCATATTATAATAAAAGAAGTCATAATCAAGCCAAGTGGATCCAAAATTTAAACATAGTCTGGAAAATATAAGGTTCATTATATCAAAAAATCATCTACCAATGTTGATATCAGGTTTCTATGATATTTTGAGACTTTACTTCTTTATTTACAATTTTGGCCTCATTTTATCCATTCTAGTGAAGAAAAAATTTTCATTGGTAACTTCTTTTTGTTGTATAAAAGTAAATTGACATTTGTATTTAATTTTTAATTTTTTATTCCGCATTTTAATTTTATTTTTCAAGATTAAATATCTAAAAAGTGATAAAAATAATTTTGATATAGTTACATATAATGTAGAAAATTGGTTTTTTTTAAAATGAATTTTTTATGTGTAATGTTCCTGTATTCTCATATATTTTCAAGAAAAAGTCCTAAAAATAGTGTTATTTTTTATTTATTTTATTTATATATTTCATAAGATTAATCATCCAAAAATTATTAATTTTTTTTGTTAATATAAAAATACATAATATATTGAAAAATAAAGTTCAAAAAAAGGTTATTAAAAAATAACGTGATTTTGCAACTAATTTATAAAATATATAACTTGATTCAAAAAAATTAAATAAATTTATTTTTATTTAAAAAAATAATCTAAATTAAATTTTAAATTAAATTTTATATAAATTACTAATAATGAGAAAAAAGAAAAAATTAATAATTACATGTTTATATCATCTTAACATCTGTATAAAAGGATCCCTCGAGATGTTTTCAAAAGATCCCAGTTTACAGTAAATAATGGAAGACATCATTGGTGGTGATTCATCTAGCATGGATATTCTTGTTACTTTTAAGAGCATGAACATCTTCCATAAACAATTTCACTCCAACAATTCTTATTGATGATTAACTTTGTCTTGGTCTTGGGTAAATCCTGTTGATAGTGATTTATTTAGAATCTCAAAGAAAGGAGCCTTATAAGGAATAATCCTATTGTTTGATTTTATTTCTTCTACATTCTACATAGATTTATTAAGGTACTTTCTACTATTTATAACCAGTAATTCAACTACTATTTTACAAAAGTTATATTTAATACTTATAATTTTATACTATTAATATTTTTTATTTTGTTTTTTAGTTTGGTGTTTTGTATGATATAAGTTATTACACATAGTATTTATTTAAAGGATAATAATTACTAAAATATCAAGATGTTATATCCCACAAACTTAAATTAATTACATTATTATATCCCACAAACATAAATTAACTACGTTATCACAATTTAAATTTTTCTCACTGATGAAAATAGATTATGGTTTTATTAATATATTCATTAATCATCATATTATAATGTATTCAATTCCTTAATAGTGATTCATAAATAGAATTTTAATTGTCTATGGTATATCACCCCAAGAGTGTCAAATATGGTGTATAATTTGGCCTTCATTTTCTTAACTAATATAAGATATATTTAAAACCCACTAACAATTTTAAGGTCCATTACCCCTTGAAAAATTTGATCACAATCCTATAACCACTTATATTATATTGTAAGATAGGTAATTACTATAAAACCACCCTCTCATTACAAAAAAGTTAGGTTTTTTTCTAATATTTAGATTTATCAATATGGGTTCCATTAATGTATTCTAGTCCTAATCTTTTCCAAATTTTTAATGATCATTCTTATTTTATTCTAATTTTTTTATGAAAAATTATGAACTCAAAATTGAATTTACCCTTTGGTCTCCAAATAGTATAAAATTCATTATCAAACAATATACACCATAATTATTGATACCCCCGAACAAATTTAATATTATCCAAAAAATATGAAATCCCATAATGTAAATTTATATAACTATACTTCAATCTTGTATTATTCCTAAAAAACTCTCAAAATACCATTAATTATAAAAAATACAATCAAATCAGATCTCAAAAGGGGTATTTATTAATTTAAACTTATTACCAACCTCAAATTGAATCACCCAACAATGGTATCAATGACTATTATCATTTATTTATCTAATAAAATCCCAACCTAAAATGTTATCTAAACTCAGATCAGATTCCAAATATGATGACATAGACTTACAATCTAGATTCTTATGCTTTAATACAATTTCATTATAGACTATATTTCAAACCAATATAATAGAAACTCCAACATAACCTTTTACAATTACAATATTTATAAACAATATTTAGTCACATATACAACCAATACATACTAGATTTATAGTCTAATATATTTAGTAAAAACACTTAAAAAATAAAACATATAACATTCTCATCATATAATATTTTTTTCCGCTAAACTAAGGACTCATTAATTAATAATAATTCTTAAAAATATTCCATAAAATCGTCTTAATAGGAAACCCATTTAGAAATTTCACTAGTAATTCTTTTCTTCACAACTTGGGTAAATCTAAACATAATAATGGTGATCTCAAATTCTTAATATGGGGTAGTGAATAAAAGAATCTATCATGGAATAAACTACTCTTGGAATATATAGATGGAATAAATAACAATATAAAAAATATCATATCACCGATAAGATGATCGTGTAATATAAAAAAGAATAATATAATAATGAAAATAATAACATGGAAAATAAAAATTGACTTCCTATTAATGGAATACATAATTTCAGACATAAAAAAATACATTCAAGGCCTCATTATAAGAACTTTTAGAGAAATAGTTATGTTTTACACCAAAAACCTAATTTAGTTTGTCTCATGATTCATACAAATTCCTCTAGGGGATATATAATTATAGTACCCACCCATAATTATTTATAATTCATGTATTCATAAAATTAAATAATGGAAACATAATATAATATGTAACCATCGTTTCATAATAATTATTAAACATCCGTATTTGAGTAACTTGTGTGCATATTATCAATATTTCATTCATTAATAAATAGAAAAACAATATTTTTAAACACACATTAAAATGAAAAAATATAGAGTAAGAAGTATATGTTTATGTAAATAATAGAAAAAAAATATATGAATACTGTAAGTGACAGAGAATATAAATATATATATATATAATTAAATAATATTGATATAATGGGGAAACTAAAGTCAAGATATTGATATATAGTTATACAGAACATGAGCCTTATGATCAAGGTTAGGTATGAACTGTAAATTCATAAAATAATTTTGAAGATACATGGAACATAACCCCAAATATGTATATATTTTAGTGTTTTAGATGAAAAGGGAAGCATAAATATATTAAAAACATCATAAACATTTGGTAACATTGTTTTAAGAAAACATTAATGTCACGTTGAAAGAAACATGTCAAGGGTTAACAAGAAGACATTAAAATCCTTAATTTGTAAAGAATTCATGATATTTAATCCTTGAATGTAATGGAACACAATTATAAGAAATATAGAGTGTAAGATAAAAACATACATAAGTGGAATGAAATCCCAATATTTATTCTTCTAGGAAATAATTTCTTAAAAAAATACATAGAATAATGGGAATAGAATTATCTTTTTATGAACCCATGTAAGCATAGCTAAGAAGCCTAAAATTTATGAATAGACATAAAATAAGGAAAATGTGTTCATTCAAAAAATTTCCACAATGAGACTCTCTACAGATGTTTTTAAAGAACCTATAATGTAAATGAAAGAAAATATTCATTTTAAAACTATACTAAATATAGTATTATCTGATATTTCAAAATATTTTATGTATAGATAAGAAAATTATTGAAATAGTGTAAATAATGTGAATATAGAGTAAATTAACTCTCGACTATAAAAAAGAGTTCAGGATGACTCTATATATAAGAAAACATTTTGTTTAACTGTGAATCGAATTGAGGTGAAATGTAAAAAATAATTCTAAACATAGAAAAAAAGTAATATGGTAAAATACATATATAGTGTGGTAAAACCAAACCTTTAAGGATGAAGACGAATAATAAAGGTTATAAGTCAATGAAAGTAAATTAATTTTACAATAACCATTACAAATTATTTAATTTTTGAATTAAAAGAAAAATTAAAAAAGAGAGATTAAATAAAATATAATATCTAAATAGTAAAAAATTATTTAAGATATAATAAGTTAAAATTT
The DNA here is from genome assembly GCA_963277665.1 of Viscum album. NCBI lineage: Eukaryota > Viridiplantae > Streptophyta > Magnoliopsida > Santalales > Viscaceae > Viscum > Viscum album. Next base: position 376,166,084 of record OY728147.1, read on the forward strand.
CAGTATTTACACCATATAAAAGTAAATTTGGGAAAAATAAGAAACATGTCTCAAGGAATTAAAATTGAGACCAAGAATGTGTAAAAAAGTTCTAACTCACCTACTTAAAGAATCTAACCTCAAAAATAACCAAATTAAATTTGTTAAATGATTAATCAGGAATAGTTTTCCTATATTTTATTTTTACGGTATATTTATTATCACAGGAAATTTAGTTATTGTATATTTCATGCTCTCATCAGCAACAAGAGGTTTTTCAATCGATTTTCCCAAAAATACATCATTATGTTGACCATGGAAAATGTAGTTATCAAATAGTTTAATCCTCACTATAATTTTATAAATATATTTTATTTTTTATTATTGTAAAAAATACTTTTATAGTTCAATATGTTTTAAATAATACATTCAAATTTAGAAAATTTTATCGATATTCTTGTTTCAGGGGGGGTAAATTTATAATGTAACTTTTTGTTTATATTATTAATATAATGAATAATATATCATTACAAAATTATAATCAAGAAAAAAATTCATATTTTGTTAATTAAATACACTTTTATAACCATCCATGTATGGTGGTGATGAAAAATGAAATATATCATTCATATAAGAAACAATCGGACGATAACCCGAGCACAATTTTCATTTTCTTGTGGATAGTAGTGAGGTAAATAATCGTTATCCCATAATAATAATATAATTTTAGTATAATAATGATAATTATGTCATTATATTTGATTGTTTTTAATATATTTAGTGCAGATGTAATAATAACAATACTTGAAGGAGATCAATAAAAACAATTACATTTTTATTCAATATCCTTCATTATAAAATTCACTAAACCATATTATATTGACATTATGGATATATTTAATGTATAATACACATAAAATAGGGTCCTGGATTGGTTTTTATAGATTTTTTCAAGTTAGAATGTATTTGGTTTTAGGAGAAGTGTGATGGGGAATTGATCTTTTTATAGGTGAAATGGCTGATATTTTTGTAAATTTAATTTTCAAATATAAAAACAGATGTCATTAATAAATAATGGGGATCAAAAATTTATAATTAGTAGTTATATTATATATAAATGTTGAAAAAATAATCATATACCAAATTATAGATGAGGTTTTGTGAAATTTTGATATATTTTCTCTTGATTTAACATATTTACATCATTTTAACTGTTACCATAGTGACTAAGTTTTACCATGGTAACATATTTTTTTCAAAAAAGAAATGAAATAAAACATATTACATAATTTTTGAAATTAATATTCCAAAATATTAAATCTAATTTACATGATTTAATTTCAAAAAAAATTTACAAATTAATTTTAATATAGTGACACCAAATGAGGAGAAATAATTTATAGATTTTTCTTTTCAAACTTAAGGTGAACACTATATTATTAATTTTAAATTAAAATATATATTCAATGAGTAATAATTTGTTTCTTTATATATATATATATAACCATTTCAATTAATTAATTTCGTTATTCAAAAGTGATTAATTTAGTTTATTAAAATAAAATATAAAATATATATAAATATAAATTTCCTTAAAAAATAAGTATTTTTAATATAAAAAGAATCTAATCCTATGTTATAAAATTTATTAACAATTTTAAGTTATTAATAAAAAAATTCTTATTAAATAAAATGTTTTTAATTTAATTTAAATTTAAATTTTAAAAAATTTAAAATAATGATAACATATACTATATTAATAAAAAAATTTATCTATTATCCTTACTTCAATATAAAAATTCCCTTAAGAAATGTTAATAATATCTAAGGGTATGTTTTGGGATTATGGAGATCATAGGGGGTGATTCCACTAGAATGGATATTGTACTGATTTCCATGATCATAAACTTCTTTTAACTACAATTTGACTCAAGTCTTTTCTATTAAATGTCCATATAGGATTAATCTATGGAATATAAAAGGTATGTTACATACTATATAGGATTTAATAATTTTACATTATAAGGAATAGTTCTATAAATTGACAATATTTCATCAATTTTCACCATAGGATTCATATTGCTGTTAATTCTTTTCATAGACCCAATTTAATGGCTATAATATGATTATAAAATTTAATAATTAAAACATTATCTTGTTAATGTATAATAGTCTATTTTATTTTAGTGATTTCTGTGATTCAATATTTTAAACATATTATTTATTTAAAGGATAAAAATATTCAGGTTTTTTATCTTACCTATAATGTACCCACCAGGGTTCCACTAAACCGATGCCTAGAGTCATATTTTCACATGACCTCACTCATGCATCATCATATGCTAGAGGCTTCCAACTAGAAGCGAAGGTGTAAAGGGTAATGGTGAGGAGACATTTACCACTTATTAGATTGAAAACCATAATTAAAAAAACAAATATCAAACAATTTAGATTATGTGGAAACAATAAATAAAATAAGGTTAAAAATGTTGTAATAAAAATATAATGTAATAAGGGCCCAAACAACCGTGTAATAAATAGAACAAACTTCCCATATGGAAAGTAACAATACATACCTAAATAAAATTAAATATATAATGGATCTACATAATAATTGATCCAAACACATCAATTCACTTGATACCCACTTAATCAGTCTAACTCAATCAACCAATACTCAATGTTGTCTTGACCTGAAACTGATCCTTCAATAACATGTGAGATATGCTCGGGTACCGTTTTGCAATGAAGGATCAATAAGGGTGTGACTAAAACAGAGTTAGACACCACCAATAGTGTCAAATGGAAATACCAGATAGTGAAATATTGCATGAATTAATAATATAACTATAGAAAAATATGTAAATAAAATTTGTTTCATTATTTAATAATATTTAAATTTTTATATTTTATTCCTTGTTCTATAATGTAACCCATTTACCACAAAATTTCCATTGTCAAATCCAATCATCTGAGCTATATATCACATTTTTCACTAGTTTGAAAACAAGGGAACTCATTACAACTATCCAATAGGGATCTGGTATGCCTTGTTCATCCATCCCCACTATACAGTCACAATTCAGAAAACACGGAGCACCAATCCATGAATCTAACTGGTACTCAAAACACTATGTTCGACCATTCCAAACAATGGTTAAATGTCTGAAAACATTGAATAGCAATCTATTAGTCAAACTCGTAATTAGAACACCATGTACAACCATACCATCCATGTTATGGAATTACATTTACATACCCTTGGGGTAAGAATAATCAGTCAGTCCGTCAAAAAACTACAGTTCCTCAAGGCTCTGAGAGAATCAGTTTGGGCCACACAAAATTGGGTAGTGGAGTGTCAATCCTACATCTCAAAAACATTAGTCACAGGTAAGAAAACATGGATCATCAGTCCATGAATCCAACCTGAAATTTGAATGCTAGGTCATATTATCCTAAACCATTGAATAATAAATTATACCATTTCATTCAAAATTTCCATATTCTGATACATTCAACAATAAAGACAAATTTAAAAATAAACAATTTCACCTTTAGCAAGATATATATTTGTTAAAATTTTCTTCAACCCATTTAACCATCAAACACACCCTTTTATCTATTTCCATTTTATTTCTCAGTCCCAACATTTATCATGGTCCCAGTGGACCATTAAATCAATACGAAGATCTCATAAAACCAAGAATTATTTGACATGTCAATAAACATAAAATGAAAAATTTCAATCAATCATTTCTAAACCACCCTTTATAATAGGTTTTTCTATTTGAAAACCATATAAGGCCGAAAGACACCATATTACATTAAAAACATTTAAATAGTCTCAAAAATCCAATTTAAAATAATCATATGAGAACCGTTTAAAACCCATTTAAAATCATCTTTAAGTCACACCTCATTTTAAAATAAGAATCATTTCAAAACATAGATTTCCACCCTTTTCATCCAAAACCAGTCAAAACTACAATAACATTTATAAAAACCATTTCAAAAGCTTATTAAAATTTTAATAACCACATAACATATATAAAAATATAATTACATTTGTTGGAACACTCCATGGGTAGTCATAGGTCCAATATCACATCCCAATGGATCTAATGAGGTCCATAGAAGGTCCAAGGTATCAACCGAAGGACAAAAAAAATTCTTAAATCAAGGGATAAAATGGAAGAAACATGGAATTCATGTAAAAACCTATATTCGACATAATTAACAATTATTATGACTATGATTAATGCTCTTAGACCAACTCCCTCATCAGAGAAGCCTTAGATTATTTTCCCAAAAATGGTGGCCTCGCCAATGCCCGTTCAAGCATTATATAGACCACATGGTATCCATCTGAGCAATTCACCACCACATAGTCTCTTTCATCACACCATTAAATCAAAACAAAATAATTATAATAGTTATAATATATTATTTAAAAAAACTAAAAATGGAATATTGGCGGAAAACTAACGGGGTCAATCAAATCTTATCAAAACTCCATGAAACCGCGATGTAAGGACCACAATACACTCCTAAAGACATTAATGAAAAATTAAATAATAATTTAATAAAAAAATGACTAATAAAATTTTACTAATCAAGGAATGTTAATAACATCCATCGCGGTAGGATACAACGATCAAATTTCATGCAATTACGTGAAAAATCAATCTTAGGGTATCTTCTACCAAATATGAAAAAACCCCTCAATAAACAGATGAATACATCACGATCCAGAAGATTTTTTAACAATAACATATGTTAAGATCCCCAAAATTAGATATAAATAATAATAAGAAGAAATATAACCATCGTATGACAAAAAATCACATCAAATTCCATGAAATCCATGAAAAATGACCCCAAAATCAAGGGAAGGAAAATGAGGGTGGGGTTTGGGAACCCCCTGGTTCATGAGACTAGAATGGAGGAGAAAGGGAGTAGTGTGCTTTAAAAACCAAGTGTTTTTTTAAAATACCCTCTTTTTAGTGAAATTTGGGGAGCCACAGGGTTCGGTCTAATAGTTTTCCAAACCATGTGCCAACCATGTGGAATTATCTATTTATTGCCATTGCTAGCATGGTTTGGCCACATGATTGGACAAATCATGAATCAAATATTCAAACCCATATGGATAAACCCTCATTCTCAACATGGTAAGGCTATATGTTTATAAAACATGTTCTCTAACCTTTCTATTAGCACTATCCTTCTTCTCTAACAAGACTCAAAATTTTTATGAAACTATAAACCCATTCACCATGCCTTGTAAAATTTTATATATCACATATATTCTCAATTTTCATCACAATACTTAACCAAAAATATTATTTAACTATGAACAATTTTAATTGTACTAAAAATATCATAACAAATATGATGTTTCATAGTTTCTCCTAAATCACACACACCAAATTGTGAATCCTGTTCAAAAAACTTTAAAACTCACAAAACATAACTTGATGACTCTGAGGCTGATTTTAACTCTTGGGATACCTCTTAAGAATTGAATTGTATCTCAAAAGTCCGTATTATGTCATTAAATCTCACTGAACCCCATTTTTATTCTAGATTCATATTCCAAACCATCTTGTAATGAAAATTAAAATTTATTTTGAATTTTTTATCAATCAAGATGAAAGATCTTACAGCGTCAAAAAATAATACTTATCATTCTTAGAAATACAAAATTCCCATCAATATCCACTAACTGATCTACACTGGTCACTAAATTTTAACCAACAACCTCATTCAGACCCTAAAATCCTCAAACACTATGAGGCACAACCTCCAACTAAAGGCCCTTAGTTGGTCGAAAAATCGAGCTAACACCAATTACCAAACTGAAACACCATGATGGAATTTACCCAATCCCACCCAATAGAAAAATATATTACAACATCACTTGAGCTGTCATTGAGCAATGTTTCTCCCCACCATATCCTCAGCTTCTAATACTTTTAACCCCTTACATAAAAAACCCAACATAAACTAAAGTAATGTTAACACCATACGCCTGACTCATTTCAAGAATTCATAGCTCTAGATTCTATCCCATAATATTTACATATGATTATAATTCCCTCACACATAAGGGAATTACAAAAACATCCAATCATATCCACTGAATTCCACACATGAAGTACCTGTTAGAACTACCCTAATCTCAAAGCCAATGGTCATCTTGATCATTCTCTATAACTTATCACCATTTTTAAATCCATATGGAATCTAAGACCACAAAAAACTATTTTTCATTGGAATCACAATGCCTCTATGATTGATATATGTTCTGTTACACACACTCATGACACGTCTATCAACAGGTTTGTATCAATACAACTGATACATCACTCTCTTTCATAAGAGTGTCATCATCCCAAACTCACTCTAAAAACCTCTACCATTTCATCCCAAACTCCACCCACTTTCAACAAATTAATTAGACATGGAAATATTTCCTACACACAACCGACCAAACTAAACACAACTGATTCTTATTCTTGGTATCCAAGATATCACCCAAGGTATTCGTTGACATCCAATCTATCACAAAGACATGACGAAATAATTTTTTTTGTGATCCTCGGCCATATAACTCTACTCAAACTACTCTGCAAGCAGAACTCAAGGGAGATCACTTGCTAAGAATTAAAAGACATTTATATAGACAGGTGTATATCCATTTTTTTATCCGAATTCCCATGAAGATGTTATGATATTCAGAGTGGTCATTTATTATCTAAGGATATGTTGAGATTTCATTGATGACCACCACCACTAAAGACATCCATTTCCAAAGAGACCTTTCACTACAAGGATGTGACATACCCATTCAGAGCCACCCCATGCCTGAATGTCATCATACCCACATCGTTCTTTGGTCTACTCATAGGTTCCCACATAACCATACCACCTAGAATTCAAAATCTATGACATTGGATCTATAAGACAAAGAACACAACACCAAACCATATTATCATATATCAGTGATATAATTATTAACTAACCATTACAATCTCTTACGTAACCCAACAACAAATCTGGTATACCAAACTAGTGAGTTATGTTTCTTGAAATCTTGTCTCCCAATCTATATCCACTTTTGATTCCTATTTTTCATTCAAACTTCACCAAATATAGAGCACCATTGGTTAATTAAAAAACCAAAGTAATCTCACCGAACCAAAACAGCCTTCATGACCATTCGAGACACGAGTGTCATAAAAAATGTGCACTAATACCATATAAACTCACATACAGTTTCTGAAGAAACATTGAGAAAAGTCTATGTTAGGTAAAAAACTAGTCTTACCATCAGACTTTACACATGCCATCACATCCTCAACACTAAAATAACTTACCATTTCTAGAAAACCAGACACCTCCCAATTGTTATTCCTAAAAATAAACTCACACAAATGTTACCACACAAATAGATGTTGATCACATGAAACCAAATTTCCTTGATCACCTTACATTCACCTGTACTCACAACCACTCCTACAGATAGGTTCTTGATCAAACCATTCCCTCTAGAAACCAGCCATAAGGTGGAATACTAGAAATCCATTTCTATTTTCCAAACCAAAGGCATTCCATGTGCTAGAACACCATACATGGCTGCAGTAATCATTCATTGTTGTTAGAAATCCCCAAACATCCACTTGTAACTTATGAAACCCAATTATCTTAAGACTCATCCAACCCCTGACATGAGTTACCCATGAAATCCATCAAATATCACATATCAAAACCAAATTCACATAAAAAGGTCACTGAGTTTGACCACTCATGGTCAATTCACACTCTCCGAATTCAAAACTGACGGGGCATCAATATGAGCTCATCTCATCATCATATGACATTGTATAAAAACACTCCTCCCCCCCAAGATCCTAAACCATAATGTTTTCATATACCATCACGTTACCTACAACTAGAAAATAGATCCCCTTTGAGCATATGAACAACATGACTCTACTTATATAACCCATACATACTACAATACTCACCCTAAAGCCACCCAAAAAATGTTTAACAGTTATACACTTATACCACACTGACCCACCAGGGTCACTGCACCAGCCATGCATGAGGACCACACCAACTTCTTCAATGTCAAGCGCATAACTATTGATTCATAGTGCCTTCCATCAATAAGAAAATCAAAAAATCACCCACTAGAAGTCCTATAATATGATTATCCAATATATTGAATCATGTGGCATGAGAAATCTTTTTTCATTACATGATAAGAGGATAGACCAATTCACATGCATCTTGATAACATCGAAGAACATGGAATCCATAAAAAACCCATCAAATCCAAAACATGTATGTCACATAATGGAAAATCCATTTGCAACCATAAAAAACAAATGAGAAAAGAAATACTAGCCCCTTGTAAGCTAGAATTATTACCAAAAGAGCTATTATTGAAACAATAGCCTAACATCCATCTAAATATCTGACACATTATTATTTCTCTTGTCTACCAAACCCCAAGTAGAAAAATAGTAGGAAAGTAAATTTCTTTGATACCACTTTGTAACATCACAGCTTGGGTTCCACTAAACTGATTCCCAGATGCGAACAACCCCATGATATCAGGATATCCTCCACATATGATTAAGTCTACCTACCAGTAGTGGGGGTATAAAGTGGAATAGTGGGGAGAATATACCCCCATATCAGAGTAAAAATTAAGATGTAAATAATCGAATATAGTACACATCTAAGTAAGTAAAGGGAATAAATAAATTAAAGATAAAACAAGGCTTAATAAAAATGAAATAAAATATGGACCCGAATAGCCATGGAATACATAAAACTAGTCTCTCACTATGATGGTAAAAATACATACCAAAAATAATAAACTATAAAAGGTTTTAGCTAAATCACTGATCTTAACCCATCCGATCACCTGATATTACCTGAGAAATCATTCTCGATAAAACAATAATCAATGAGGGCATCTACGTGAACTGATGCCAAAAATAACCAGCAACAGCTACTTAGGTACCCAAGAGAAATAGTGGCTTGAGAAGGGTGTGGTTGAAACATAGTATTCCACCACCAATTATGTCAAAATAAAATACTAGTTAATGAAATAGTTTCTTCAGGAAGAGAATAACTATATAATTTAAATAAAATAAAATAGGTTTAATTATTTATTAATAATTAAATTAATCTCTTTTTTCTATAATCTAAAATGTTATTAATTTCCAAAAAAACAGATATGATCAAAACCATTCATCTGATCCATATTCATAGGGGTCACTGGTTTGAATTGAAAGAGCCACAATCCAAGTACCCAACCATGATCTGGTGCGTCGTGTCTAACCATCCCAACCACTAGGTCACTAATATAAAAACACATAGCATCAATGCCCAACCATCCGAACCTTCATGTCACCAGTTTGGAAACACATATCATCTATCCACAATTCCAACCAGGACTCAGAATGGAATGTTCAACCATCCCAACCATGATATCGAATTCCATATCCATACCAACGGGTTCAGAAGAACCATTCCCCCCCCCCCATAAAATTATGGTGCATTAGGTAACCTAGAGAATTAGTTTAGAACACCCATAACTGGGGAGTGGATTTTAAGTCAAATATCCCAAATCCATTAGTCATAAGTCAAAAAACATGGAACCTTATTCCATGAATCAGATCAGTACTTAGAACTCCGTGCATGACTATCCTAAAAAATATATTACCAATTAAAAGCATATAATTTTACATTTTTATAATCCATTACTTTCATTAATAAAAAAAATTCCAAAATAAAACCTTTCACATTTACATAGATACATATTAATTAAAACATTCTTCAACCAATTTAACCATCAAACAATCCTTTTAACCATTTCCACTATATTTTTATTCAAAAAAATTTATTATAGTCCTAATATACCATTAATAAATAAAAATATTTCATAAAAAAAATATTTTATCACAGGTTAAATAAAAATAATATAAAACATTACATTCCAACATTTCCAAGACACCCTTTAACGCGGTTCATTCCCTTTTAAAACAAAATGTGGCAAAATTCCCCTATATTACATGGAATCCATTTATTGAACCACCACACTCCCATTTCAAATAAACAACTAAAATACTGTGAAAACCCATTTAAAATCACCTTAATATCAGCATCATTCGAAAATAAAAATCATTTTAAAACATATATTTTCTACTATTCATCCTAAACTATTCAAAAATAAAATATAAAGAATAAAAACCATTTCCAAATCTTCATATGAATTTTTATAAACACTTTAGACATAAATAATATACTTATAACGGTTGGCACACTCTATGGGTTATTATAAGTCTTGTCTCACATCACCAAGGATCCAACATGATTTGTTAAAAAACTATAATATCAATATAAGGCCAAAATAAATATATTAAATCATGGGAGAAAACATAACAAACATAGGATATATATAATAAACCACAATGTGAATATTTAAAAACTATTAAGAATATAGGTAATTCTCTTATACTACCTACCTCATTAGAGAAGTGTTATGTTTTTTTTCAAAACATAACAGCACTACCATGGCCCATACAAGAATCATACAAACCTCTCATCACCAAAATATGATCTTAACCACCTCACACACTATAGTATCCCAATAATAAATCATAATTAATTTATAATGATAATTATAATAAATTAAGTAACCAAAAACCAACTTAGAATAATTTTTAAAAACTCACATGGTCGACAATAGAATCTGGACAGAATTCATGGGAAAATCCGTAATAGGTTACACCAAATCGATAAATAATTAAATTATACCATTTGAATCTACCTAATAAAATCCAACATGATCATATATTTTGATTAGATTCGTCATAACAATGTGGGAAAACAGTATTAGGATTTCTTATACCTAAGATGATTAAAATACCCATGAGAAACAAATGATTACCCCATGATTCAGTAGAATAATCAACAAAACCTAAGCTGGAGATCCCCAAAATTAGAGAGAAAACGAGGAACAGAGGAAACCATTGTAGGAGGAAAATTTTCATCAAACACAACGAATTATCCATGAAAATACCCCAAAAATTGAGGGAAGGAAGTGGAGGAAGGATTTCTGGAACCCCTTGGTTCATGATCCCAGAATGGGGGAGAAAAGGGGTGGGAATTTTGGAAAAATAGAGGGGTATATTGAAAAAATACCCATTATGATGAAATAAGGGAAGCTGTATAGTTTGGTTGCATGGTTTTCTTAACCATGCACTAACTATGTGGTTGGATTTATCCACATCCGACACACAGAGTATAGTTACAAGATTTGTTGAACCATGCTCCACCAATTCACACACCTATTATTTAACACCCTTTCCCTGCACGGTTATTCCACATAGTGTGAAAAAATTGTTCATTAACCATGCTATCAGCAATGTCCTCCATCTCTTATAAGGAACATGGTTTGTCTAAAATCATGTATAGATTGTGCACCATACCTCCGAACATCCTCAGACTCACATGGTTTATGCCTTTTCCTTTAATAGTTTACCCCAATGCTCTATCTAATCATGAAAATAAACAACGAATTGTTTAAATTGAACTAAAAGACTCTTGAGTATCAGTATTTCACATGGTTTCTCCTAAACTCTGTGCACCAAACCCTTCACCCTTCTTAGAAAATTCTAAAACACCCATAACATACTCTAACGCCATTGATGATCCTCAAACTCTCGAGCAACCACATGAGCATCAAAACACATCTAAAAACCATTTGGATTCATTATAAGACTTTGTAACACCATTTTGAGTCTTGATTTATGTTTTGACCCATTTGGTATGGAAAATTAAAATTTCATTGGAAATTTTTGTTCCATATGGATTTGGGGTCTTACACTACCCACTTAAATAAATCATGTCCTCACAATATTATTTTATCTCCTTAATGAAAATAGATTAGGGTTTTCTTCATATAGTCATTTCTCATGACATAACATTATATTAAAATACGTTATAATTTATATTATATATCAGCGTTTTATATAAAATGTATCACACACTTACTTCAAATCCATAGGCTGGAAGGTTAGGTCCTAGACCCCCTAATGGGGAACCCACCCTATCAAGTGTTTTTTATTTTTATTTAATATGTGGGAATGTAGGACCCTATTATTTTTAAAGTCCCAAATGATGTTAAATATATATATATCCTATTGGACCAATGTTGAAACCAGACCAAAGGCTCCGGATTCCATCACACACCATCTGTCCCCATATAAGACCCTTGATCGAGGATCACCATACCAGGTGGAGCACTTATAACCACAACCACCAATCATATGAACCCTATTAAGATTCCACCAAAAAAATTGCCATAATTTCTACAACCCTATCACCCACTAACACCACCACACATGCCACCTAAAATCCTGAATGACCTAGCCACAAACCACCAATGTTCGGAGATCCCCTTCTATCATTTAGTTTTCTACCCCCCCAGAATCTACATTATGAATTCCTGATACTGACATCAAGAATTCATATTACCCCAAAAGACTCGACATTCACCCTTGTACGAAGAGCACCATATTAATCACTTATAATTCCACCATAAATCATCAGTTTTTATAAATCCTCCCCATTTTACACATTTTTTAGACTAACACACACAGTTGAAAAGTTTCACATGTTCTACAATCGACATCTAAGGTATTGTTGGAGATCCTACCTCCCATACTACGTATTCATGCACACATTATTCCTACCCACATTAAGGATCACCACCCCTAAGTCACTCATGTTAGACTGGCATCAAGGTAATTACCCCTTGGTGTGTCAATTCTAGAATTAGTAATAACCTTTATTATCCTAACTTGGATTTAATTTATAATAATCCATACATTCTTTACATAACTAAGATTTTAGGATGTTTTTTATATTTAGATATATCATTGGGGTTTTCACTATTTTATCATTGTCTAAATTTACATTAAACATTAAACTTAATTAATATTTATCTTCCTTACTATTGTATAAACCCATTATTCATGAAAACCTATGCTTAGACAAAATAATTGATGCTTTAATCCCAAAAAATATAAAATCACATATTAATACATATATTCATAAATAAAATATATTCCAAAAATATTTTTAATATTCCCATAAAATAACTTAATTATCCTTGAAATATATTTACACCGGAAACCTAAGGGCTAACTATACCTCGAAAATGTTCTATTCCAAACCCCTAATAAATATATCCCAAAATATCATTAATAACCTTTTAATAAAATCATATATGACATATAAAATGGGTATCTAAGCATTGAAAATTATGAAGAATCATTAAACATATTAACCAATGATGGTATCAAAAAATATTAACTTTACCTCATCTAATAACGTCCTAACCTATAAATTTATCTATACCTAACTCTCATATAAACTGTGATTCCCCAAACTCATACTCCTAGAAATAGTGATAAAAATAAAAAAAGATCATACTTGATTTGGAACTAAAAGAAGAGTTACCCAGCCATAACCTTCAATAATTACAACATTAACAACAAAAATTGAGTCACTTTTACAACCAAAGCCTTTTAGTTTTATATTTTTAAAGAGTTAGTGAAAACATTAAATTACCAAACCAACATATTTACCATAATATAGGCATTTTAAACACTAAAATAAAGACACATTATTTAATAATAATCCTTCAATATATTCTAAAAGATTCATCAAACATGAGAACCATTTAGAAATTTCTTATTTTATAAACATTTTCAAAACCATGAAAAAATGAAATATATAAATTGCGGGATAAAAAACTTTGAAATGGAAAATTTAAATAATAAGATAGAATCAAATGAAAAATGTATGAATAATAAGTAAAGAGTAAATAAAAAACCATTTGAAAAATAAAAAGAGCAGGTAATATAACAGTGGATAACATATTAGTGTAAATAATCATATAAGAACTAATTAATGATTTTATAGTGATTTAATAAATAATTTTTGATATCATAAATATACCATTTAGGCCTCGTAAAAATACATCATATATAAATGTTTATGTTTCGGCTAAATACCGAAAACAATTTCTCTCATGAGACTTACAAATACAATGAGAGGATACATAATTTTTTTCCCCATACTTCACTAATTATGTTAAATTAATTCAACATATCACTAGAGGAATAAATAGAATAATAAATAACCAACACATCATAATAATCTATAAGTATCCATATTGAATTAATAATCATGTATATTATCAGTATTACCCTAGTAAAGAAATCAAATAAATTTCATATTAAACACACATCAAACAAACACCATACAGAGTAATGGGTATACAGTTAATTCAATATTAAAAAAAACATTTAAATAGTATTTGAGATATAGAATATATTCATCAAATTAAATAATATATACATAATGGAGAAAATAAATTTAAGGGAGAGATAATGTGCTATAGAGAACATAACACTTATAAAAAAGGTGAGGTATAAACTATAAATCCATAAGTTAATTTAAAGGGTAATAAAAAAATAAGTACAAAGGATGTATTTCATTTAGTGTTTTAGAAGAAAATGGTTGTGAACTTATAAAAATTTTATTTTCATAAATCTTTTGTAACATGGTCATAAAAATAAAATTTTATGTCACCTTCAAAAATCCATTTAAAGGGGTGAAAAGAATACATTGAAGACAATAATTTTGAAATATTTATCAATAATGAAACCTTAAAAATTAATTATTTTAATAATAGAATTTTTTTATGAAATATAAAAATATACATAAGTAAAAAAATCTCTCTTTATATATTTTTTAAAAAAATTGAAATTTGATTTTGGTTTGGGTTGAACTATTGTAATGGAATTTCTTGTGGGTTCCTATAAGACCCCTAAAAGAAGATATTCCTGATAATAGAAATATTTTATATGATAGTTATTAAAATATATATAAGTGGGATGTATTCATATTTAAAATGTTTGAAATGAGATTTTTTTTATAATTTCGTAATGAAATGTAAAATGAAAAATGTGTTATAATTAAAATGATTCATATTAAATTTTTGTAAGATTGTATAAAACGACCTTATTAAAAAAATTTAGTATATAAAATAACATTATTAAAATAAATATAAATGATATATACATCAAAGGAAAGTATTTTCAATCACAATAAAGAGATATGTTTGATTCCACATACAAGCAACCATTTAGTTTAATTGTGTTCTAAAGAGAGGTGAAATAGAAAAAAGAATTTTAAAACCTATAAAATAAATAATTCATTCAATTTAATGTAGTAATATGCTAGAATTTCCCAAAAAATTAATGATGAAGTTAAACTATAATGGTCGAAACACAATTAAATCAAATTAAGTTAAAAACAAAACATAAAAATTATATAAAGTATAAGTCAAAGGATGAGGAAACGAAACCACTTTAATGGAATTTAAAATACTGATTTTAAAAAAATTATTATATAAAATATAAATAAGGTATTATTTACTCTATATAAAATTAAATTTGTTCGTTATAAGAATCATGTATCATGAAATTAAAATTTTAATAAAGAAACCTTATACAATGTCCAAAATTTCTTTATTAACCCATATAACCAAAAAAAATAACAAAATTCGGTTTATTATTACATATTTTAGGGAAAATTTCTTGTATATGTCATTTATTAGGGTTTATTTATTGTCATCTTTCTTTCATTTTTTGTATAGTTTTTTGTCTCATAAGCCACCTGAGGTTGTTCAATAAATTCATCCAAAATTTATTCCATATGTTGAGCATGGTCAAAGTAGTTATAAAATAGTTTCTTTATGTCCATATTTGTGTATATATTTATATATTTTACCATTATATCATAATAGAATGTTTACAGTACAATTGGTTTTAAAAAATATTTTCAAATTATCAAAAGTGTCTCTACATGCTTGTTTTAGGTGGTTAGATTTATAAAGGTAATTTGATGTAAATATTGTTAATATAATTCTAAATTTATACCTAAATAATTTTAATAATCTTATTAATATTATATGTATTGAATTATTCTACTTTTATGACCATCCATGTAGGGTGGTGATGAAAATTGAAATACATTATTCATGTTGGTGGTAGTCATACCATAACACGAGCAACGTTTTCATTTTCTAATATATAGGATGGATGTATATAATGATTATATAAATAAAATAAAAACATTTAAATATATTAATTAATATAGATTAATTATATTATTATGATTATAATATATTTTTAGGAAGTTGAAAAATAATGAAACATAAGAAAAATAAATTAAAAAATTACCTCTTCCTTTGATATCATACTTTAAGAAACTCCCTATGCATTCATAGATTGGTCTTTTTGGAGATACTAGATCATAGAACACATGGAATAGAGGTATTTTGAGGTATTTTATTAGAGTTTTATCAAACTACGAACATTTAGGTATGAGGTGAAGTGGGGTGTGGAAGGGGTCCCTTTATTGGTGAGGGGTGACATTTTTTTAAATATTAATTTCCTAATCTAAAAAGTGATTTCATAATTGAGTAAAGTGGATAAAACAATTATAATTTTTGAGGATAAGATAATTTATGGTTGATAAATCCCTCATACACTAATTTATAGTTGAGCTTTTTTGAAATATCGAGAATTTTTATTTTGATTTAACATTTTTACATCATTTTACCCATTAACATGGGGAACAAAATTTACCCTATTAAAATATATTTATGATAAAAATAAGATTGAAATTATGTTAAAATTTGGATATTTATTTTCTAAATATAAAATACCCTTTAATTTATTAAATTTCTAAATGTGATAAAAATTAACTTTAAAGTTGTAATAAAAAATGTGGTAGAACGAATTTTAGATAAATGTATTTTTTAAACAGCATCTTAATTTATTCTTTGATTTCTAATTAAAAATAATAAAATGATTCCAAATTTCTTTTTTATAAATATTATGAATATATTTAATTATATTCATTATTAAAAATTGATTAATTTTTTTTATTAAGATAAAAAATAATATTAAATAAAAAATAAATTTATTTGAAAAATATGGCTTTGAAACATAAAATGATTTTACTCTAAAATATTATAATTTCGTATTTATTTCATAGAAATTAATCAGCACATTTTAGGTAAATAAAAAAATTAATATATTTTCAAATGACAATTTATGAAAATTTAAAATTATTATAACACGTAATAAAATAATATTTAAATATTTATTTCATGAAAATATATATATATATACAACTTCAAAATACCTCCACATAAGATCTATTTTTTAGATAATAAATGGTAGCCATTTTGGGTGATGTTTATTCAAGCATGGATGTCATAGATATATCGATGAGTTTGATCTTATTTTATAAATGATTTCATTCGAGATGTACTTATTGATGATGAGATTTTTCTTGATCAAGGGAAAATCTGAATATTACTACATCCTATCCTAGCTCAAAAAATGGGACTCCTAAGGAAGACTCATATATATTGATGTCAATAAGTTTTTTACCTTTCTATATATATATATCATATTGTGATTACATTTATTTATCCCACAAATTCAATTACAATATTATAATGTTCATATTTAATACTTATGATTTTATCTTACTAATATATCAAGGATAATATTACATTAGTATTACTTTTGATAGATATTATTCAAATTAGTAATTAATTAAAGGATATCACATGAAAAAATATTAGGTTGTTAAAACAATATTCTAAATGGAGGATCATAGGGAAATTTTTACGCAAATATTGTGTCAGAAATGTGGGGTTCTAATTAGGAATATTATATGTTATGTTCCAAAGTGTTGATTCCTAGATAGACACTTTTGAAGTATTTCTATGTTTATATCTTGTTTCCAAAAAATTGTAATATTAATCATTCCTTAGTTCAATAATATAATAGTTAAATATGAAAGATATATTATCTAAATCCATTCTACAAGGGATATATTTGACTATGATATATTATAAGACTAAGGTATATCATAAATCATTTTTCTTCTATTGAGTCATAGTATACGATTGGATTTGTTGGGAGCTTTCACTACCCATTGACTGTCATAGTTTATGAATTTCCATATCCTAATAGATGCCATTATCTTTGATTTTTTTGGTTGGTGAATAATTATTATTATCATTCGAGAAGATATTCCTTATTTTCTATGATTAATTACTGTTTCGTGAGGTAAATTGACAAGGAAGTAGATGCATTCATATGACGAATACATCAATTAGACGAGAAGAGTTTACTCATTCATTACAACAAATGACTATATGCATGAACTCTTGAAGAGAATCATCAAGATATTTATAAATATTCATTAACAATGAGATGAATGTGCATAAAATTATACCAAAAAATGAGCTAAAACTTCATAATCCTAATGAAATATTCTCTTACCTCCATGATTAGAAAAAAGCATGTCATGGAGTGTGGAGGATCCCACTCATATTATATGAAATCCAAAAAAACAAGTGGATATATTCCATGGAGGGATGTCATTTTTATAAGTATTCTATAATATACATCATGAAATGTTTAATATGAATTAAATATTCATTTATCATGTAAGGTGTACTGGTTTCATCATTTAAATTTTATGCATAATTTTATTTTTCTAGAATGGGAATCTTGGTTTCAGGTTTCTTAATATATTTTTATATATTTAACTTGTGATGTTAGATCCATATAAACCTAAAAATGGTCTCAATGATCTACCATTACTTTTTATTCCTTAAATAATGGTGATAAATTAATTTTTTTTAGAAGTTCAAACAATGTTTTAATCCCTCTTGTAAAATAAAATTGTATTTTTTGTACATAATGATTGAGTCAGGACTTCTAAAATGGGATATAAAAAATGAAAAACTCATTAAAAGCCCTAAATTTTATATTTTTAACATTGTATGACTCTCAGATATCATATAAAATAATAAAAATTGGACCATTTTTCAAAATATAAGAATCGTATCACCATTAAAATATTAGTGAATGTTCTTAAATAGGATATGATATCAAAGAAGATGATATGAATTTTTTCATAAAATATAACTGGTAGCACGTAAAAGGATTAAGCCCCACTTCCTATCAGTTATATTCTATAATATGGATAAATTCATTATATATGAATAGATTATAAAATTTTTCTTTCATTAAATTTTATTATAGATTGAATTATATAATTTTTAAATTGTTCCTAAATTATAATAAAAATTATTTGGGGGTGTTTATTAATTTGTAATTTTTTATAAAAATAATTAACTATAAAATTTTCATAATAAATTAATTAAATAATTATGACATATTTATTAAAAAATATTCTATTATATTAACTCTTAATTTAAATAGAACATTTACAAAATTATATGAAATTAATTATGATTTAGAAATAATTTTGTATTTATAAATCATAAGTGTAATTTATAATGTATTTATAAATTACAAAATAAGTCTTAATATATAATTTTCATATGTTATAATTATGAATAGTTTATATGAATTAATTATAATTTTTCAATTAATGACCATTTTTGAGATACTATTTAGACAACATCAGAATATGTTTTGATGGTTTATTTGATCAAAGATTAAATAATATTAAGTATGAGCTATTTAGACTATGTAAAATGTTTACTCATTATAAACTTGATTTTTTTTAATTCATAGGCATCATTTTTATAATTTAAATTCCATATAATGCATAATATAAAAGTTTTTATACAAGAAAATTTATATAAAGTGATTGTATTCATGACAACATAATTACCATAGTTAATAGCTCAAATTATATTATTTATAATTAACATTGATTTTTTTACTGTTCATAAATGTTTATATGATATTTATCATACTAATTGTTTATAAATTTAAATTTCATTCACTTATTATTTAAAATTATAATGTATTTATGTTAAAAAATTGTGTATTCTTTTGTTTAATTTAGTAAATAGTATCTATGTTATCATATATGTATCTAATGTGTTACATTCAAGGTATAATAATGGATTTAGATTCTCTATAAATTGAATTGTGTTTATAACTAGAGTTTTTATATTTAATTTAGTTATTTAATATAGTTTCTAAATATTGGGTATTAGAGTAATGTTGAATTGTAATTTCAGTTGATTATAGTAACCCTATGTATAAGGTCTTTGGGTTGGAATTCCCACAGGCCTAATGGCTTATTCCTTATTCTAAATATGTGGTGATTGGCGATTTGTGGATAAATGATTACTCATTAGGGGGTTATAATTTCATATAATTATAAAACATTATACTAATGTTTCATATACCTAATACATGATATATTTTTGGATACATGTAAAAATTATTAGCCTCTAAATTTGAGAGGGGGAAATAAATTATGGGTTGTGTAAAGTGTGACACATAAAAATGATTTCAATATGTTGATATGGTTAAAGTAATATTATTAAAGAATATATCATTATAACAATGATTATAAAAAATAATTACATAAGATAATATGTTGAGATTAAATAGCCATGAAAATAATAAGTGTTATATTCCTAACATGTAGTAGTTTTCAAGACAATGATCATCCAATCATGTAATATCATGCTAAAGAGGAGTTCCACTAAACTATATTGTTAAATGAAACCAAGTAATGTGGTGACACTAAGTGTCAAGTGTTGCATTCTTGGTGCTTTCATTACATTTCACACAGTTGGGAAACAAAAATTTTTAGGATAAAAGATGAATAGATTTGTGTTTTCTGATATGTTGGATTGGAAAAAATTCTACTCCTAAAATAAAAAATATTTAAACCTGATATTACTAGGATGAATACATACCTAAATAGACACATGGTTAAAGTAATTCCAAATATGACTCATTAAATAGTGAAATATTGATCTTTCACCTGTAACAGATATAAATAATTTAAAATGGGTCTATAATTTTAGTGGGATCTAATTAAATAAAATTCCTTATTAAATAAATGTAAGGAATGACACTAATAAAATAAAATTATTAGTTTTATAATATAATAGTATTCTCAGAAATATATTTCATATAAATTAATCCTACAAGAAGGAAAAGTTTAACTTATGAAAGAAAATTTAATGTTACCTTTAGTAGAATTTTTATGTAAGGTAAAATGATATTTGTTAGAATAACAGCTTCTTGATTAACCTAGTATTAAATCTATTCAACAGGTGAATCTATAAGAATATGTAATGCGTAGATTGATTCATACAGGGTATCAATGGAACAAGATAAAATAACAATTAAGGAGTTTTATTATCCCCTATTATATTCAATTTGATAGGATATATCAATGACATAGTGAGACTAAGTATTTCCATAAGGATTATTTTGGTTACTGAATTAATGTATTTATCATCAAAGAAAATTTTCAGAAAGGATGAATGGGTTAACAAAAAATTTAACCTATTATTCTCAAAGTGTTGATAATAGATGGACATGGGTTTTCATGTTTAGTTTTTCTTGGTATGTTCATAGTTTATGTGAGTGATACTTGAAAAAAAATAATTAATGTCTGCTAGAACGTCCAAAACTATTTGTCTGAGGAGATGGTCAGGGCCATTAAAACCTAAAGGTTTTTTTAAGAAAGAAGACTATTGATTCCAAATAAAGAAAGTTTCAGAATACCTAAATAATTTTTAGAAATTACATTGTATTTTTTATAGGTATTAGTGTTATCAAGATAAATTCTTCGGTTTTTAAGGTTATATGATAGAAAATGTAAACTTCAATTGTGTTATAAATATACAAAATAAATGGATGAATTTTGAGCGTCGATGTTTTTCATTTTCATTCAATTTACGGTGTAAAGTGTTTCATCATAAAAGAATCGATTATAATGGTGTGTTACAATATTAGATGAATATAAATAAATGATTTGTATAGTTTTCTCAATTATTTCTTATGATAGTATAATTTCAGTACCAGAAAGGATTTTTTTGAACAATATGATATGATTTATTGAAAATAAATAGTTTATGATTCATCTGTTTCTATAACATGTCTTTAAAGGATATAATGATAAAAATGTTTTATCTATGATAAGTTATTTTAACTAAATATCATTAAAAAATTTAGGGAAGGTGATCTTCCCCACATCAAGGGTATATTTTAAATAATAAATTTCTCATTTTAGTGATAAGTCAAAAAAATACATAAATAACCACATGAGACATGGAATTAATAGTTTATCTGTTCTATTTTATGATTGAAAACAATTATGAGTTATTTAATAACATAATGGAGTTTTTATATCTTAACATGATATTATAGAATTAATATAGCATTTCATAGGATCGTGGTAGCATAGTTTTTCTTTTATAAGTTCAAATTTACCAAATAAAATATTATTCCATTCTAAAATTAATGTGATTTCCACTAAATATCCTAATGATTTTATGATATGGGATAGTAAAGGGAAATGTAAAATGTAACGTTTAGATACCCTAAGAAATTAAATATCACTATTTCATAATGGTTTCTACCATTTAAAATAAAATTTGAATTTAAATTAATATCCTATATGAAATTAGCGTAATATAGTAAAGTGAAATGTAATGAATTACATTTAGATTTCATAATGAAGTGAATATAAATTTCTCTTAATGTATTTTAGGAAGTTCTGATAATAAATAATGTAAATGGCTATATTATTTATCAGAAAATAAATAGGGAAAATATAGATGGAATGAATTCCAAGACTTCTAATGATATAGTAATTATAAAATAAAAGTCAACATTGTAACAATTTATTTTTTAATGTTAATGATTATGAACTTGTTCGAGGAGATGAACATTAAAAAAATGATTACTAAATTTCAATATCATTCAAAATTTATTTATTCAAAGATATTTCTCACTAAATATTTAATATAACAGCTTAATATTTTCTCACAAATTTTTATTTATGTATATTTTATTTCTTCGATGTATTTGATTACATGAAACACCATGTTTAAAAGGATCGTGATATACTTCTAAAATATTACTATTCGATATTTTAATATCATAAACTTGAAATTTAATAAGATGGTATAAATTGGTGTTAACATATTATGAAATTTAGGTATAAATTTCCTTTTTAATAAAAATATATTGATTAATTATTTTTAACAAACCACTTAATTTTTAGTGAACTCATTTTATGCATCAAAAATAAATTTCTATAAAAATTGTATTTTATTTCATTTTGTGATAGAATATTATAATTAATTACAATAAATTTTCAATTTTTTATATTATAAAAAGGAAATTATTTTTAAATTACAATATAAAAATTATCTTATGGTTAAATGTTTTTATTTTTTTAAAATATTTATTTTTTAAAAAATATTGAAAAATACATCCTACATTAATATTCATATTTTAAAAGAGGAAATACTTTGTCAGAAAAAATTAAGGTGGTGTAAAATAATGATGACCAAGTGTGTCCACCCTATAAAAATTAAAACATGCATAACAGAGAGACCCCAACAGAGAAGATAAAACAATGTGGTCTCCATCAACTACATTAGATGATTAGAAGTCTACAACATTGTTCCCCTTATGCCATGTATGAATGAGGTCCACGAATGATTCCAGTAGCCTTTTATAGAAAACATTATTTTTAAATCAATTATTCTAAACAAAAAATTTTTAATTGATTTTAAAATTTATACAGTTAATTTTTATTTATAATAATACAATAAATTTTAATAGAATCAATATTATTCTTAATTTTGGTAAGAAATGTTTTTATTTATCAATCAATTTTTTCATCAAAACAAATTTTGCTCGCAATTTTTGGGATTATTTTACGAAGAATTTATGTAACATATAGATATCGAATTGTATTAAATTTACTCCATATTTTCTATCATAATACAAAATATTACATAATAATTTCTATATATATTTTTCTCATTATTAATTCTAAATGAGTTAAGAATTCATTATTATAAGAAACATAAAAGGGGTTTACAAGGGGTTAAAATAAATAGATTGGGGTTAATATGAACAAACATTTTTCATATCATATTTCAACCCTATATCATATAACATTATAATATGAGTCATTTTAGATCCATTTTTATTGATTGATATATTTATAAAAAAAATCTATGGAAAATTCAAAGTGTGCCCTATCCCTCACATATAAATAGACACATTTCCAGTCTTTATGACACATCATGATCATATTATATTAGATGAGTCCTTAAAAAATGGTTTCCATTAATCCATATTAAAATACTTTTGGTATTATTTGGATCAAAATATCATACTTTAATTTATTAAGGTAAATGCCAAATGTGGTTTATCAATAAAGAGGTATAAGTACTTTCAGTTTTATTTCTTATTCCACATTCTCAAAACCTATAATATCCATCATAAGAGGATTAATAAAATACTATAAATATAATGATATTTCTTTACATATATGTTTCATCCTTTACTCACTCTATTATCTATCAAATAAGAAACAAAATCATTATTCGTACAAATGTTCAGTTTACCACCTCACGAAATAATGGATTTTATTTTTCCATCAACATTATTCAGGATTTTTTATTAAGATGGATTTAATATTAATATGATATATTATATAAATAATTATGATTCAAAAATTATGATATCTTATCTACCTTCCTAATTCAAAATATATTGTAAAATTATAACATCACTCATGCATCATGTGGACCACCACATCCACAAACAACATGATTCATTTTTCATTTACACATTACATTGATTGTAATAAGGATAGATTTAATGAATAAATATTATATTTTTGATATTTTAATGATTATTTAAAGGTGAACCCTAACTTAACCTTCTTTGTTTCTATACATTAAAATTTTGAAAATTTACACATGCGTAAGGATGGACTCCCATCTCCATGATGTGATATCATTCATTTTTAATAACCTTTTTATATGAATAATTATAAATGTGTAGACAATAATTACATACGATACTTCTGAAAGGATTATAAATAGTTGATGAGATGTTATATGGAAATCATATATGGTATGATATGCAAGAATACACATCTATAAAGGATTTAAAAAAAAATCTATTACAATTATAAAAGGGGTCTATATTCATACGAAGTGGGACAAGGATTGATGTAAGGGACAGAGGGTACAATATCATTTACATTCAATATTTTCTTTTACATGTTTTCATTGAGAAAATGTATGTAGATATTATACTTTAATCCATATCTAGTTTCTTCTCATAAATTTATTCCAAGAATTTTCATGTAATTGTCTCATTTTCATCACTTTTCTATAAAACATGAATGGGAAAATGTTTTCATGAAAAACTGACTATATTTCCTCCTTGATAAGAATACATATATTCAATGTAAAAATTTTCATTAAAATATTTTC
The DNA here is from genome assembly GCA_963277665.1 of Viscum album. Classification (NCBI taxonomy): domain Eukaryota; kingdom Viridiplantae; phylum Streptophyta; class Magnoliopsida; order Santalales; family Viscaceae; genus Viscum; species Viscum album. The sequence goes on from OY728147.1 coordinate 376,191,501, forward strand.
AATAATTTTTTTTTTCTATTCTAAAATTATTTATTTAATTCATTTTTACTCATATTGAACTTACTATAAAACATTTAAAATGAAACTTCTTTTCATTTTTTGAATGAGTTTCATTTCACCAAATGTGTGAACATAATCTCTATTTTATAATTTACCACATGATAGAATTTTCACACCATTGTGAATAATCAGTCATTTGAATCTTACAGTAAAATTTTCCATAGTAATTTTCAAACAAAAGTTTTTCATATTTTTCTGAAAAAATTTATTCATTAGATATGCATTTTCAAAATTAAAAGGGTATTTTACTTAAGAAATTTTTTAATCATATATTAATGGTATTTTCATCTTTGAAAACATACTTTACTGTAATTAATTTTATACTAGGTACATGATCAAATGATAAAATAATTATTCTATATCTTTATGGATAATAATTATGATAATGAAATCATAATGAAACCCATTTTCCTTTCTATAGGTTAAGCTATCACCCAAAGCAAATTTTTTCAGGAACTTATAGATTATATATGAATGCATTAAGATTATGTAATTGATGGGTTAGTAATATAACTCTAATTCATTAGGTGATATGATATAGATATCTGATGATATGATGATGATAATTTTGGATATGATTATGAATTGTTATATTCACATTTTGATGTGTGAGTATGGTTTTATCTCCCAATGCTCAAAAGATAATGAGTGAAAATGATTGGGAATATGTATTCTCATATTTGGATATGTATGTATGATTTATTCTTTCTATGTTCACAATATTTTGAGTATACATGATATTGAATAGATATATTCACAATATTATGATTTTCTATTCTTGTGATGCCACATGTGTATGTTATGACTATAGAATGATTATTATTATTTTAAAACCTTTATTAATCATGCGTTTAGATATGAATTCATTTAGAATTTTATGATTTAAGATTTTATATCTTTGAATCATATACATTTTTATCATTCACATGATAATGTAATTATAAAATTATGATCATATTATTCTCTTATGATTGGTATCTCACATTGTTACCCTTACTGAGCATCTTTTCTCACCCTTTCTTATGTTTTCTTTCCCTTGGTTTTTAATAGAAATTTATAAGAATAATATGTTTAAAAGGTTAATAATATAAATATATTTCTATAATCCTATGAAGAAATTATTGTAAATATGTTGATTATGTTTCTTGTCTTCAAATACACTAAAACTTTATGATCATTAGGCATGTATAATTGTGATATGTATTGAATATTCATCTAGAATGATGTAGAATTTTTTTATGTTATGCACGAGTCACTTATGTTGGAATGATATGATAGTTTAATAACTTTTTGAGGTTATCATTATAAAAATGATGTGTAAAATATTATTATAAACATAGTTATAGAATAACATCAAAAGTTATGGTAACAAAAATAGTGTGTCTTTCGGAGAATTTATATCCCCATTGGGATACTGATAATCCGATGCAATTGTAACACATATGCACCCATGGTTAAAAAATATGAAATGGTTGAATTGGGTTTTAACATGATCATCACTGGTTCATGATGAATGTGTCCAATTTTTCACACATGAATAGACACTCATGGGGTAAATTCTTGGGCTAAATCACTTTTTTATTAATAACAATTCTGATGAATTATTGGATAGAACCTATTATAACTGATATCAATATATAGTGATATAAGATTAATAGAGGGCATCATGACTTGAAATAAGGTTCTATAATTTAAAAAATTATAAGAATGAATATCATAACCATATGATTGAATAATTTTATTATTGATGTTTTATACCCACAATCAGTTTATCTTATTTTTTTCAATGGATAAAACCAAACAGAATCATTTTAACACTAAATATGATGCAATATGAAATGATTTTACTCATTATAAACCCAATGAAATGGTACCTGGAATTTGAATGCTTCTAATTATAGATAACCAATTAACTCAATATATAATTAATAAAATATACATGGGTAAGATTATCGACACACCTAATAAGAGAAAAAATGGTGTTTCATAAGAGTTTGGTTTATGAATTCCATAGAGGAAAGAATATTAATCATTACACAGGTTGATAATATGGGAATAAGAATACAAGGAAATGTATCAATGGAATGTAAAAATGATTTATTTTTCAAAAATAATGGTATATTGACGTAATTGATAAAGAATGATAAATATTTCCATGGTGGGAAATGAAGTACATCCTTAATAACCATTTTTAATTGATTGAAATATATATGGAGAACACAATAATTATCCTATTCAATTCCCTAATATATGGGATAGATCCTAGATCATGGAAGGGCCCATATTATTTCAATCGCTGAAGTAGATCACAATGTTTGAGGTAAACATATGCTCCACTCAGTATTTGGGGATTCTATGTTAATGTTGGTCAGAATTTTCCTAATAACAAAATATTTATTCTTAATTTAGACCTACCTACAAAGGTCCCTAAATAATTATTATAATAAGGATATCACAGTTGATATTACAAAAAAAAAATATATTATCATATTTTATTATGGGGATGAATATGAACTTCTAATGCAAGTTACTTCAGTTTATTCCAAGTGTATATTCACGAGGGATATTTATCTCAAATGATTGTAGAGAAAGTATATATTGAATATATGACTATTATTGATGATAATGTTTATTTATTACAAAATACATTCATATTATTCTACAAAATAATGAAGTTCTATTTTCAATAGAACTAAAACATAGTGGTAAACCTATTTCAAATAATCCATATAGAATAACCCAAGTTAAGTTATAGGAATTGAAGAAGAAACACTAGGACAATCTTGATAATGGAATCATGTGACTGAGTACAATACCATGGGTTGAATCTATTATTTTTTATGATTAATTATGGTTCAATGTGTATTTTCATTAAATTTTGATTAATTAACAATATCAATAACTAGAAAAAGTATAATTAACTATGTATCTATGTCATGTTTGATAAAATATTTAGAGATAAATATTTGTTAATGATTTACCTTCAATTTGAATATCATCTATTGAGATTCAACATGGAGGATATAACAAATAAAACATTCCACATAAGGTATGATAATTATGATTTTATAGTAACTCCATTTGGATATATAGATCCCCCCTATATTCATGGATATATTTAATAGATTCTTTATAGATTAGATTGATCAGTTTGTGGTAGTATTTATAGATGATTTAATTATATATTTAATGGTTAATGAAGAGAATGAATATAATTTTAGGATTTTATTGAACAAATTGAGGGATAATATGTTTTATTTCAAATTAAACAAGTAAAAATTCTATCTATATAATGTTTTATTCATGGGTCATATAATCTTAATAGAGGGTATAGCAGTAGATCCTTAAAAGATGAAATTTTTTGAATAATTAGACATATTACACATGTTAATAAAGATCAATAGTTTTCTTTGGTTAGATAGAAATTTTCAACTCTTTTTAAATAATTTCTCATGTCTATATATTCAACTAAATAGGCTTACATGGAAAGGAGAGAAGTTCATATGGATAGATGAATATGAGGAAAATTTCATGGAGATGAAAAGAATTGTGGTATTTACACTTTTTATCACACTACTAAATAAATGATAAGATATTATGATATAAATTGATTCATCAAATAAGGGAATATGAATCTTCCTCATTAATAATCATACGATGATAGCTTATTCCCATGACAATTGAAAATTCATGAGAAAAGTTAACATAATAATAATCTAGAGTTATAAACTCTAATCTTTACACCAAAATTTGGAGGCATTATAATTGTAGTAAAACATATAATATATATTGATCATAAATGTGTTAAGTATATATTCAAAAAGAATGATTTAAATATTCTCTAAATGTAATGCTTGGAATTGATTAAAGATATAGATTTTTCAACACACTACCACCCAGGGATGGTGAATGATGTGGATAATTACCTGAGTTATAAGGACATTTCTAGTTAGTACAAGATGTGGACTCCTAAAGATAAAAAATTTATGGGTTTTAAAAATATGGAATTTAAAAGTATGGGTAAATGGGCCAAATAATATAATTCCTAGATGAATATTCAACCACGCATCTATGTGATGATTAATGAGCATCACAAGGGGGATGTGAAACTATTGAAAAATGTGAGAAATGATTCATTGTATAAATATTATTTTCATTTAGTGATGAAGTTTTTAAAAAATAATAATGTATCACATCCATACATGTCCTAATGAATGAATTTTTTGATTAAGAACATAGTTGATCATTTTATACTCATCTCAAACGTATGAGAATGTATAGAGATTTGAAATTGTATTTTTAGAGGGATACCATGAGAAGGGATATTATAGTGTATGTATATAGATTTCTAGTATGTTACAAATTTAATTAAATGAGATATAATCATATGGAGATTTTACAACCATTATCATTACCAGAATTGAAATTGAAAAAAAATTCCACATATTGCCTCGTGAGACTCCTCGAGAGATCTAAACAAAATAATGTTTTTTGGGTTATAGTCAACCAATTCAGGAAGAATGAATATTTCAATATAATAATATAATAAATATACATTGATCGTATATATAGTATATACATCACTGGAGTGGTAGAATTACATACAGTACAACATTCTATTGTATTTGATCAGGATATGAAGTTTACTTTGATGATTTTGAAAATTCTTCAGGTGTAATCGAATATAAAGATGAAATTTATCACTATATATCATCCATAGAAACATTTTATTCTTAATGGACTATTATAACCCTGTAGGATATAAGGAGATCCTATTATAATAATTTCAATAGTTCTTGGGATCAACAACATTCTTTAGTGAAATTTCTTTACAACAACAGCTTTCAGTTTAGCATTCAATAGGATAATTATAAAGGCTAATTTGTATGTAACTGTATAACTAAAATGTGATGGAATGAAGTTAAAGAATGAAATATATTGATATATAATATAGTGGTTTAAATTGAATATGTTTTATATCCATTCAGCAACACATTAGGGTATCATAGATTCGATAATTATTTTTGTAGACAATCATCAATGTGATTAATGGTTTCAAATTAGTGATAATTTATTCAATTGAAAAACTCTTTGAAAGAAAATAATAAGTTTTGGAAAGAAGTAAAATTGAGTCTAATGATATATAATTCCCTGTTAAATTCTTGATTTTATCAATATATTTAATAATTTAATGGAATTTACTCCGAATTTATCTCATTGTCATGATTTTTCAATGTATCTCTACTAAGGAAGTATATACTTCAGCCTTCACATGTAACGAATTCGGAGGCCATAGAAAAAGTGCTTGAATTCTCATATGATGATGAAACGATGGATATTTTAGATCTAAGAGAGAATCTTATAAATAAATACCACTCTCATGGTCAATTTTTTTATACTAAACAATAAATTTGAGAAAGACATGTGGGAACACAAGGATGTGATGAGAAAGAAGCATCATCAATTATTTATATCAGAATGAAGAAATTTCAAGGGAGAAACTATTATAAGGCGTCCAATGTGATACCATTATATTTTATGATAAATTTCCCTTTAAAAATTTATTTCTCTATTATCATGCTTTATGCACAACACCATGTTTAAAGAGGCCACGTTATAATATTGATATATTATTATTTTAAATATAACCATTATAACCTAGATGATGAATTTTTTTATGAATATGAGAAAATAAATTATCATATATGTGTATACTATTCATACTAAATATAAATACATTTATTATATATTAGTAATTAAGTAGTCAATTTTTAGTGAATTTGTTTTATACGTTGAAAATAATTTTTCTTCAAAAATGTGTTTTTGATTTTTGTGAGAGAATATTATATTTGATTTATTAAAAATTTTGAAACTATATTTTTTAAAAATAATATAATTTTTGAAACATGAATATCGAAATTATATTATGTTCATATATTGGTATTTTCTAAAAAGATTTTAATTCATAGTTAAAAGATATAAGATATCAATTTTATATAAAAAAAATTTTCATTCAAGTATTTATGTAGTCCCATTTTTTTATATTGACATTAAAAATTAAATAGTAAATGTTGAAAAAATATAATAAAATTCAATTAATTTTAATCAAAACTATTCTTCATTTTGATATGAAAATATTTTTATACTTCCAAATGTGTTTTTATGAAAAACCGTTATTCGCCACGTTTTGTGTGTTTATTTCAAAAATATCGTTTTCATTCATAAATATTGATTATAATGATATGTATTAATTATTTTTAATCAAAATATTTAATAATATATATCGAGGATCAATAAATTTTCATCATTATAAAATGAAATCGAGTTAAAAATTCATTACTTTGGTAAATGTCAAAACTAAGTAACGAAGTGTTAAACTATAGTGATACTGGTTAAAAGGACCTAAAAACATGTCTAAATAAAATTTTCTCTCTATATTTTGATATTATATCATCCAATATTCTAATATAATAAATTTTTTATCCATTTATCATGAATAATAATATAATATATTTTTATCTTTTCAAAAATTCCATGTGTGTCTTCTCCCTCAATTATAAAAGGACACTGCCTATCCTACCATCCCCAAACATCATGAGCCTTAATTATTATAAAATAACAACAAAAATCCATCACTTAAATCCCTAAATATTACTATAGGTTATTTTTTGTCATTAAATCATCATTTCAAGGATCATGGAGTAGGAAAAAAAGGAGGGTTCTCAATGAAGAGGTATAACTCTTAACCAGTTACTTTCAATTTTATTTATTCTTCAATGTCATCTAGCAGTATGGTATTCATAATAACATGATTAATACATTATCAACAATATACTTAGAAATTATTATATTTAAGTTGAATCCTTTGTCCTATACTTCTCCATCAGATGGGAAAAACTATCATTCTTACATATATCAAGACTACTACCTCACAAAACCCAGTATTTCAATTTTTTGTAACCATAATTCATCATTTATTATAATGATGGATTAATTATGTATATATTATATTTATTACATAACTAGTCTTATTTAATAATAATATATTAACTACCTTCTTACATACCCATCTATTGGAAAATTATAATGTCACTGATGCATACTTACAGACTACCACCCCCACGAAGTGATGGGATTCGTTTTTCATTTCTAATTTACATGGATGAAAATAGGAATATATTTAATAAATAAATATGATATTTATAAAATAATTATTACTTAATAAATTTGAATTAGAATTTATCTTTCTTTTGTTCTATCCAAAAAAGTTGAAATATCATTTATCCGTATTTAGAAACTGCTATATCAACAAAGTGATGTAATTAATTAATCATCAAAAATTTATAAAAATAGTTAAAAAACTTTACACAAAATTTTCATATGATATTTATGATATATTTAATGTTATTTAAATGATAAAACAATGATTAATATAAATATCATGAACTGTCCTAATGGCGCTCATGCCACGACTCCCCAAGCCCGCCTCAAATAGATCAGGGGCTGACAACTATATTTATGTATGCATATCACTAAAATGAGTGGGATTAGAATATGAACATATGCAAACACACTCATATCAGAGCCCATGAAATGTTGAAATGTGGAAACAAATGAACATCCTTTCATTTATAAATCTAAATAACATAATTACAATACGATTGAATGTAAAGGATATTTAACATGGCCAAATACAATTCCATCACAGAGTCCAAAAAAGACCAAATTGAAAGTAAAAACGGTAATTATATCAAAACACCATAGGAAACGAATTTTTTCTCTCTAGTCTTTCTAATAATCTTTTGGTCCTGGTTCATTAGGGACTCTGTCAAATGGGTTATCTTCTGTACCAAACATGAGAAGTGCAGGAAAAGTCTATGCATGTCTAAGTATAAAAATACCTTGTTCGAAATCCCAAAACCACAATGAATAAAAACAATAGATATATTCATCTCTAAAAAGGTATATGTATAAATCACATATAACATGAATATCAAGATATACTGAATAAACAAAAACAATCTAAAAGTAAGTCAAAACTGTAACTTTCCATCCTAGGATTATAGCTCAAAGGTTCCACATTGCACTCATCTTGGGGAGCACACTCCTGAGTCTATTAACACTGATGAAATCCTTCCAAGAGTCAACTATTGTTGGGTTATTCAATTAGATGTACACACTAATAGTCTGAAAGGATATGATATTCAGATGAAGATCACCCAAATTAATTATCCCCATAAATCCCCTCAGATAACTATTACCATAGTACACATGATGATAGAATGAATATTCTTGTAAATAGATTCACATTCATCATAGAACTCAATAATGGAGAGAGAAACCCAAAACAAATAAACATCTTACCTCAATTTGGATTGATCACTGATGATGAACTGGGTTGTGATGTGATCGTTTGTGAGATCCTTTGATTCTGTTTCACATAGATCATCAATCCACGATCCAGCTACCATCGATCTGAGGGAGATTCTCTAAAGATCTCCCCAACAGTTCCCCAATGGCTCCAGGGTTATGTGGAAAACCTTATAGTTTCCTCATAATTGTATACTTAAATACTCTCCAATCACAACATCAACAAAAAAGAAATATATTTATTTAATTAATTATTTCATTAATTTCCACACCCATGATGACTTTTACACTAATGACCCATGGAAAAAAGGTTAGTTCAAGCATATATTAAGCCCCACCATATAAACTCAACTGTGCACATAGAGATGTGAACTAAATCCCCATTTAGAAGTTATTCCACATTCTTAGAAAAACTGCATGTGTGTGCTATTTAATAAGTTTACTATATTTTAAACATTTATTTTAGGTAAATCATGCCTTATAATCCCATTTCATAATAACGTTTGGTCTAAAAAATAATCCATACAATATACATAATTAATACATGGAAAATCATATTCTTTACATTTTCACCACCTTCGGGATTTAATGTCCCAAAAACAAATAACAAGGGACGCACAAAAATGTGTTGGTGCAGATCAGGAATTTGAACCTCCCATTCCCAAGATCTCTCTTGTTGACTCCCATGATTCCAAAAAACACGCACTAATATAGTTATTCTATCACTATGTATCCTCCCATAACGATCCTTGATCTCTACCTAGTATTCAGTAAAACTAAATATATCCTTGAGGTCTATATCTACTCATCCAATAATGTGTGGTGGGTAATGAACCAACCACCATAGTAATGATATAGGGGAGATTAATTGTACCCAGTATAACTGATGAGGTAGTACTATGTAGTCTTCTAACTCACCATCTCTTTATACTATCATAAAGGGCCAATGAATCTCATAGATAAGTTTTATCCCCAACCAAATATCTGTAATCCATATATAGGAGAAACCCATAAAAGCACATGGTACCCTTCATCAAACTCTAAGGATCACTATATTCTATACACATAATACTTATGATAGATCTTTTTAGTGTTTGTCTTCTCCCAGATGATATGAACCTTCTCAGTAATTTCTTTCACCGACTCATGGACGAAGAGCGCTTACTCACCTGGGTCAGGCCAATGAAGTGGTTACTTGTAGGGTCACCAATACAAGGCCTCCAATAGTTTCATAAAAATGTTGGAATGGTAAATATTTTTATATTATAACTCCACCAATGGTAATAAATCCTCCCAACAATATACAAAGTCCAACATTCATATTCGATGCATGTTCTACATAACCTAAATGGATCACTATGTCTCTCCATCTATTTGGTGGTAGATCACTATGCTCATGTGTATCTAAGTCCCAAATTCCTACAGTAATCCCTTAAACAATGGGTACGTAAATAAAGAATCACATAAATAAATGATCATGTATAATACTCCTCGTATTCGCACAAACTCTTGCACATAGTGGCATCCCATGCCCTCTACTAAACACTACAATTGAATAGATAACAAGCTAGAAAACATGTTTTGTTAGTCTATGATATCCTCGATATAATTTTATCACTTATATGTATTTTTATCCCATTAATATGCCCATGTATATCTCATCCCACATCCACTCTCTAACCTCATGGGACTCGGATAAACATGATGGAACATGGTGATCATCTTTCACTTGCTAACAAGTAAGGAATCAAGAGATAGAAAATGAAACTCCCTTCATCATCCCTAGACACCAATGTTATCATCAAAGGTCATGGTATATCTTTTCCACACATGGATGTACCTCCAAAGGATATGTGTGAAACTATATCAAAATATCCCCCCATAATGTCACTAGAACCATCCTGCATCCTCTAGAAATAAATGCATGATCAACAGCCTTAGAAAATCAATGTGAAACATGTCGAGTAGATATCTGAGTATGTGGGGTCTCACATTCACTCAAACTCATGTTACGCCTTCATGACTCACAACAAAAGTGGATGGGTTACAACCATCATCTCCAAAAATTATAACTGAAACAAGGACAACTACACTGAATTCTTGTTTAGTAAATATGATCAAGATATCCTACTAAGAGAATATTCTACCATGTTACCCATATAAATATTATAGAAAAACTATAAGTAAGAGTCCTGGAGTATCTATATCCATTTACCTATATCAATAAAAAATTATTCTTAGATAAGATATACTTGAGACTCTTGTGATCCGAATATTTGATAAACTACTCTCCCAAAAGGTAGTGTCGCCACATCTTTAGTGTAAAGACTACTGCTACTCACTCAAGATCGTGGGTTGCATAGTTCTTATCATTTGGTTTCTAATTACATGAACCATATGTAATCACCACCTTCCTATATATCAAAACACAAACATTCCCTAATACCAATGCATAAACAGAATCTAAATAATCGACACCCTCCTCTAGAAATCTCATGATGGGATCTATCATTGATTTATTTATCATATACTGAAATGATTATTGGAACCTCTCCATCCTCATGAATGGATTCCCTTTTTGGGTCAATGATATCATGGGTATTGATAATTGGGATTAATTAGTTATGTATTATCTAGTAATAGCATGGAATCCCAAGAAATCTATAGACCTCTATCATGTTATTAGGTTCCACCCAAAAAAACGTCCTTAACCTTGGCTGGATTCACCGCCACTCCATTTGATGAGATAACATGTCTCATAATGTGGTCCTACTAAATCCATGACAAAAAATTCAAGAGAATACCATAATTCTAGTGCTATCATATTAAATCCAAGACCGCCCTCAGGTGTCGCATAATCCACCTCAATCATAGAGTAAACATTTTTATATATGATGAAGACTACCATGAACCAGTTTAAGAAATAATGAATGATCTGGTTCATGAGTCCCACGAAAACTGATGGGGTGATCGTCACTCAAAAAGGAATCTCTATGTTCTCAAAGTGACCATTGTGACATCTGAACTCCATCTTTGATCTATCACCACCACAAACATAGAACCAATATTAACCTGATATGTGGTCAACCATAAAAAACCATCATGCCCCTCTCAATTGATCAAAGAGGACATTGAAAATTGGTAGTGGATACTTAATAGACAAGGTCACATGATTCAAGAATTGGTAGTCCACACATAACCTAATGCTCCCATATTCCATCATGGTTACCAAAATCGGGGATGCAAAGGGTGAAACAATGTGTCTAGAAAAACCCTTCCCCTACAAGTCCTCCAACTACACGTTGTTCTCACAAAACTCTGCAGGATCCGTCTGATATGCTGGAATAGATATCAATTTCATCCCAAGGTGTAGATCAGTGAAAAATTCTATCTTTCAAGTCAGGGGTAAACCTAAAATTACATCAAGGAAGATGGCCTTGTAATCTTCCAACAAAACAATAAATAGAAAATTCATGAAACCCATTGCACTAAGGGTCATGTTATCTAAGTAGTGAGTAATTTGATGTACCCTCCTATGGATGAGTGGATAATTCATTTCTAAGGTTTCCATTTCACATACACTAGAGAACCTAGATCCATCATGTGAACACACTATATCCTCATCCTGAAATATTTAATCTGGGCATGAACTATAGAAAATCAGCCCATACCTAAGTTGATGTTGAAGGGCTCATCGTTACTACAAAGGGATAAAAAAAATATTTCCTCCAAGATTCAGGCCACCATATCAACAAAATTGTGTTACCCATGAGTCATCTTTGGTAGGAGTATCCGAGCATAAGGGTTGAGCAAAGGGCTCAAACAGAATCTGTATGTATCAATCAAGATATGTGGGAAGAAGGGACGGTATAGCTCATATTTCTATCAGTACTAAAATTAAGGTATAAAAGAAATATAATATTCTTCAAGTAATTCCCAAAGCCTCTGGGTCATATTCTTCGACCGGTTGTAATTGTCCCCACCCCAGTCCTCCAGCTACCTGAGCATGGCGTGGACCACATGGGGGTGGTACTGGTTACAAGACATAGTGTAAACCACCTATTCTAAACTCTCAAATCCTATTCCACATCCTCCACCTTGAACCCCCCCCCCCCTTCTCCTACCACTGAATCTACCTCAGAGGCCCATTTATAGTCTCTCATTAATTTGTATGATAAGTTATACAATCTCATGAAAGATATCCCCTACCATCACATGAGTAGTGCCACCTCTATTTAGGATTACAAGAATAACCATGATAGCCTTGAACTTTACATCCTCCATCACAGTACCTCCTCCACAATTTTCTCATAAATCATGGTCCTGAATATTGGAATCCTCTATCAAATTACGATGTCTCTAATATTTTTTTCCCACTGTCATCAAGCAGTGAATATATCTTATCATCTATAAAACTCTCTACCACCATAGATCTCTCTAACACCCTAGTATAGGTAGGGATGTATACAGGGATAACATTGGCCATGATATCACTACAAAACCCATTCTCAATGGTCTGAGCCCTAAAGAACTAGTCATGAACTATATCCATCGTGTACCTAGAGAGGATGGTAAACCTCAATGAATACTCAGTAAGTGTCATGATACCCTTTCGGATCTTCATAATCTTTTTGACACATACATCCCTAAACGTAGGTAGAAAGAACTCCTCTTTGAAAAGAAACTCATACTAAATTCACACAAGAGTCATATCATCATAATACATGCTCACCAACCCACACAATCGCCATGTTGCACCATCAAGAAGGCTTACTGCTAGGAATACTATATGATCTACTCATTTCCTGATCAGATAGAAAACATTGCTCACATCCTCAAGACAATCCTCATACTCCTATGTGTCTGGCTCATCTTGGAACATGAGGGGTCTCCCTCAGTAAAATGCTTGACATTCTCTTAGCCTGCACACATCATCTTCTAGTACTGTGGGGACCATCTACTACTCTATAGGTTGTGGTATATCTAGTGTACCACGGGGAGGTAAAAACTCTGTAACTGGTCCTTGTATCTATTCCACATCAATGAAGGGATCATCCTCATGATCCGGATATTGAATCTTAGTTCGAATACATCACAGATGCATCTTTAAATAAATAATATTTACCATAGTCAATGAGTATATCTTGGGAGATGACCCAAGAAGGAAATGAAAACCAAAACCCATTCTTATATGATGCATGTAGTCTTTTTTCTATCCAAACCATTTTCTCATGTACCATGTCATAAAAGTTGAGTAGGGTACTAGTGTATGGATTCATTGACGACTACTCCAACAATGGAGTCCCTATCATGAAAATCGAGCTCAAAACAGTTAACACTGTTACCTAAAACAAAAAATTTCAAACTGTAGTCCTAATGTAGAACCAACCACTTTGATGCCACTCTATCATGACCAATATGAATGGCCCCCATGAAACGTCTCACTGTGTTTACCTCTTATAGGCCTTGGGATAGAAAATATCATCGAGTAGGCATATCACTAACATGGGAGGCCTTAGAATAAGTACATATACACATGAAAACGTCTCCAAGATGATGCAATAGTGAAATTTAAAAACTATTGAACAATTAAGCATTCATGTATAAATATAAATCTCAAAACTAGATTATGATCGTATGTAAAGAATGTAAGAAAAGCTAAATTCAATCCTAATGCATAAAGTTTGAGAAAATGATCAACCAGAAAGTTCAACTGGGAAAATATAAAGAATATTGAAGGAACAAGCCTTAGTCTATCCAGTATCACTATGCACAGTCCGGTCTTGGACATTCATATAATCTATCCAAAAGTTGATCTTTTTCACAAAAAATGAAATATGTGGCCAAATCCCGTTCATGGGTGAGTATAACAATACCATGTAGGAAAACCCAAAACCACAAATATTTCAATAAGAGATATAAAATCATCTCTAAACATGTATATGTTTACAACACATATAACAAGAATATCCATATATACAAAACAATGACACAGAGTATAAAATTAAGTGAAAACCTTAATGTTCCATCCTAGGATTCCATCGTAAAGGTTCTACATATCACTCATTTGGGAGAAAACACTCTTGAGTATGATAACACTAATGATGTGTGTCATAGAGATAATGTGCAATAGGTCTCACCATTAGAAATATAAAATGGATGTTTGAAGAGATAAAATTCACAAATAAGGATCACACCCAATGCTATGGCATATACCAATAAATCAATATCTATTATCCCAATATGTAAAATATCAACACCCACAATGTTTTGGACACCATGATACCAAGAACACCACCTAGGTCACAAAAATGAATTGGGGATCCTACTCTTGGGCTCATGGATGCATTCCAATAATAAAAACCAATTTGTAATACTGAAGGGATCATTATCCAATGTGTGGGAGGTGATTCCATACTGACCCATAATGAATTTATATGGGGAACACCATAATGAAACATTTCCATGATAAAGAGGAAAATGGATACAAGCTATGTTTTTTAAAGTAAATCGCCTGCAGAAGGGTTACATGTGTTGTCTATTGACTCTGGGTCCTACCTATGTATATGACCTGTGTCTCATGCCTAGTTCTGTGTAATATTACATATCATGTAGGTTGTCTATATACTCTAACCATGTAATAGTACAAGGATTCTGTTGTGTAATTTTTTCAAATCCATGTATGTGTAAGGGAGTATAAAGCATGCTCATGCCCATGTACTCCAACCTTTGTCCGCGTACCCTCTGATTTATATGCCAAGTTCATCAATGTGGACCACACACCATATGGTAAGTTCAAACATCATGTTAAAACAATCTCTTTCCCATAACCCTATACACCACTAAGAGGGACTTCCATGTTGTCTAATACCATATTAAACAAAAATTATATTAGGATTTTATATAAATCTAAATATTTCTTATATACTCTCTTGTGCCAATAACACCAGGAAATAAGGCCTCGATCAATCAAAAAATCAGGGATCAATCCTTGCCAAACTATTTTGTAGTTATTCTTTAGATTCTGGCATTCATATCTGTTCAGAAAATGGGTCTCCTTCAATAGATATCGACCCACACTCCCCGATCAAAACCGAGGGTTTACAAACCTATCCAATCCATTCACAACAACTATCGTCTCACCACTATTATGTAATTCTAACCTAAGATCTATGATTTCTAACTTCTTCACTATGAAAAGTGTGTAGAACATTCGATTTTCCATTTTCATCAAATCAAAGCCCAATGAAGACCACCCAAGATGTGAAAAGGAAAAGGGGATAAAATAACAAGAAAAAACCCTTGAGAAATAGACCTCATTTGATGTACATTTTCTTCATAATTTTTTCCAAGAGAATTTTGAATGCAGAGATAATAAAAAACCATGAAGACAGTCTCCCCATAAATCTCTAAAAATAACCCATCCATCTATACGAATTATCCACATATCAATCCTATGGTCAATTGATTCCTATTAGTCATATAAATAATGAAAGGGGAGAGAAAAACAAATCAAATTAACATTATAACTTTATTTGGATCGATCACTAATGAAGAAATAGGTTGTGCCACAATCATTGGAAAGATCATTGGATTCTGTTACGAGTCGATTGGTGATCCACGATCCGGTTGACATCTATCTAAGGGAGATCCTCCAATGCTATCTAAAAGAATACTATAATAGCTCCAAGGTTATATAGATAACACTATAATTCCTTCATACTAGTCTACTTAAAGACTCCTTAATCACTGCACTAATGAAAAGTAAATAAAATAATTTATTTTATTTATTTCAATGTCAGTGATTAGTTTTCCAAAAATATACAATAACGAAAATTGTTATGTCGTGGCTTTTCTAAACCCTACATTATGAAATCAATTGTTCAATTAAATTTCTGATGTATCCCCTAATATATATGTTATTCCACTTTTAAGGAAAACAGCACACACATTTTATTTAATATATATTATAATTTTCAAACATTTATTTCAGGAATATCGGGCATCAAATAACATGTTACCTTAGTGACCGACCTATAAAATAATCCATAAAATACAAATAAATATAAAATTTAAAATACATGTCATTATAGGGGCACCCTAAGAATTTTTAAGAAGAGCATGATGTTTGAAAACATGTACCATATGTAACACTGATCTTATATGAACAACAAAATATAATAAGTTAAATATAACAGTTATAACCTTTTAGTTGAATTAGTGGTTATAAATAGAATATTCCAAATTATGAAATATATATTATTTTCCTAATAAAAAAATTAACGTATTAATTATTTGCAAATAGTCGCTCAATTTTTTTAAGTAATTTTATTCATCAATAACAAATCTGCTTGATAAATATTTTCTATAACTTCTCATGAGTGAATATTAACTTAATTTCATAGACTTTTAGTAAGAATATTTGATGAAAATGATGTAGTTTTTGAAATAATAATATAAAAATTATCTTATTGTGCAATTTTTGGACTTTTCTATAAAGTTTGAATTCTCAACGAATAGTGAAAATCATAATTTCTATTGAAAAATATATTATATTTTAAATTATTTATAAGGGAAAATTTTAATTTCGATTATTTTTTATATGTAATTTTTTCCATTTCATTAAATGTAATAATCTTATATTCTTTGATAATAAATTTATACATTAATTTATTATAGAAAAAAATTTCAAAAAAGGAAATTTTTTGAAAAACTATTTCTCATGAAGTTATTTCAGGTCTCATTTTAAATTACATTAAACCACTTTTGTGTGATGAATATTCAAAAATAGATTCCATATATATAATTAAGAATTTTAAATTTTTTAATATGTCCCATTTATTTTTTAGTCATTAATAAAAATAATGATACTAAATTTTGTTACCACAATATATGTAAAATGAGTTATTTTAGGGAAATAATAACATGATAAGGACTTGAAATTAATAGGGAAACCTTTCATACTTTTATTCTATTATTACATTTTATCAATAATCATATAAAATAATAATATATGGATTTTTCCATATGTCCATGATTTTTTCGATTATTATATTTTATGTAATGAAAAATAAAAAATGTCATTCAATATATTTAATTATATTTAATATTTTGAGATAGAAATAAAAAGAATGTATTTTTTTATAAAAATTAATTTTAAATATAAATTATTTTTATTTATCTTAGTTATTTATTTATAATTTTTAGTTATGAAAAAGTTACATTAAATTCTTATAAAACATTGATACAATATTTATTTGATTTATAGAAAAATAAAATCAATGATTTTAAAATTTTTATAATAAAAATGATTTAAAAAAATTATTAAATTCAAGTTTTAGTTATAAATGACATATTAGAGTGGTTTCAATGTGTTATATTCCAATTCCATCACTTTATTATAGGTTTAAAAGTCAAATACATTTTATAGTTATAAAATTGACATTAATGTTTTTAAAAATAAATAAAATTTCATTAATTAATTTTAAACTAAAAATATATTATATTGGGTCAAATTCATGGGATATAGT
This sequence comes from Viscum album, assembly GCA_963277665.1. NCBI lineage: Eukaryota > Viridiplantae > Streptophyta > Magnoliopsida > Santalales > Viscaceae > Viscum > Viscum album. The sequence continues at coordinate 376,209,461 of OY728147.1, forward strand.
TGAAAATATTAACCATGGTCCCTTTAAGGTCCATTTTTATGAAAATCCTTTTTATATTACACCTTAATTCATGATTTATAACCTAATGGTTCAAATAATATAGTCCAATAAGAACATGATTCATGGTGCCTTTGGTAAATTCGGTTGTAGAACCAAAATTTATAACAGAAATACAGTGAAATTGTTTAAAACATCATTAATAGGATCATAAAAGTCCACAATTCTTCTAAAATCGTATGAGATAACCTGGGGATGTACATTAAAAAGGTGTGATCTATAAAGCCTTGTAATAGAATAAATAAATCCCAAAATAAAAAAAATATTTACTCATTACCCAATATGCATATCAATGTAATATATGAGGGGTTTGAATCATAATCCTGAATAGTGAGGCATAATATAACATGATAACATAACAGAAACATAAGAATATATAAATAAAATAATACATGAAATCATATGCTTAAGTCAATGCTAAAATCCGAGAAACCATACCATAGTGTACTTAGGAGGACCACCTATTCCCCATACATGGAATATCATGAGGAAAACAAATTACCAAATTCATTGGAGGGCTATATAATTTTAGACCCACCCGACACTTTCATATCATGTACATTCATAAGTGTGCCATGTAGATCATTCAAAAAATTATGTATATAATTAATTTTAACCGAATAATTAATCAGTTCTAGTTACATACATGTAAATACACAATAAAGTATGAATAGGTACATCAAGGGGAATACCATTGAGTGGAACTAGGAATAACTATTCTCCATAAAAATATTGGTCTTAGAAAATCACAGGATAAAATTGGCATTATAACGAGAATACATAAAGATTCATATAAGTGTTAAATATGAGTTAAGGGGGTCTCTAATAATTTTTGAACAATAATGAATATAATAAAGATGTGTTGAAACATATCCCAAAATGAACATTTTTTATACAACAGGCATAATTTAATGTAGGTTCCTGAATAAAGAGGAGAAGAAGAAGATCCCTTAAATTGGGGTGGTACTTCTTAAATATAGGGAGGAGATTCATAATATATTTGGGGAACCATGGGAATGATACAGGGAGGAAAGGGAATATGAATTTAATTCTCCAAAGTATATGAATGTGTATGGGTGGTAGGATGGGTGTGTTTATATATAAAAATATAGGAGTGTTCTTTATTAATTTTAAAACATAAGTTTTGGACTCTATATGATAAGGTAGATAGAACCAAAAGTCTCCCAATGTATTTTATTTGTTTTCAACCAAGAATATTTTTATCTCATTATAATATAATTCTAATAACCTCACTCAATGGAATAATACCCTGGGTGATTCGGATGTGAGTCATGGTTATAAGGAATCGATTTTAAAAACATATAATATAATATATGTTTTGGAGGATGCATTAATGGTTTATATAATTAATAAAATTATCTCAAAAAAACATTATTTTATGGGGTAAACATGATTTGGTTCATTGATACCTTTTATGGAATATATATCATTACTTTTGGCCATAATGATTTTAGAATACATACTATTTATTTGTACCATTTTGTATTTTGATCCAAAAAACTCTCTCAAAAAATTTATAGAAAATCCAATGTTGGATAATTTCAATGTTTAGATTGCAAAAAAAGAATTATTTTTGTCAATGTAATTCTCATATATTATAATTTAATCATTTACTTATAAAATAATCATTCAGTGAAATATACTGGTTTTTTGAAAATAATAGTTCTCTATCCATTATAAAAATTACATTTGAATCTATAAAATTATTGTATAATATATATTTGATAAATATTATTTAATAATAATATTATATTAAAATATAATTTATTTAAATTGTTCATGAATTCATCAAAAAGTGTTTTTAAATGAAACTGTATCTCCCAAAAATATACAATTTCAATTTCATCGTATCAAAATCAATAATTTATTACACTAATTATTATGAATTTAAAAATTAATATTTAAAAGGGAAAAATAAAAAAATAATTTTATTATAAAGAAAAATATAAAAAATCAAACTATTAGATTCTAGATATGTATCCCTTTATTACATATACCAATGAATCTATGGTTTGGTGTGAGATGGTGAAATTTTTCTTTGTGGTTCGGTGAACATGGTTAGGGAAGTGATATCGGTGAGCCATACAATCTCTCATAAATATTTTCAAACATTATTCAATTGTTTAATATCATCTTTGGATTTGTTATGAGAAAATATTATTGATTCTATCTCCCTTAGAAGCTCTAATAAATGGGTTTTAGAGTGTGTGATCCTATTGGCCAAGGGCATCACTACCTTTGTCTATGACAAATAGAGTTTAACATGAACCTTAATTTACTAATCTTAATGGACACTACACAATGACAATATTTTAAAAAATTATGATTCTTAGTAGACTTTCAAATATTATAGGACATATAAAAGTCGAAAATAACTGAATTAGTGCATCTATTTTCAATAACTACATTACATAATAATTCATCTACTTATTAAAAAATGGAATATCATTTATAAATTTTCTAGTCATTAAATTATCCCCCTTCAACAATTTCACCTTTGGAATATTCTTTTCATACACACAAATTGATGAGGGAACATTTTTTTCATCACCTCATCTAGCTACCATGCCACTTCTTCAAACATGTGGTTCCACCATAAAACATTAACCAGGTGATTTTTTTTTTTTTAGAACATTTTCACTATATATAATGTCTTTAATGGATACTCCTCATATGAAATTCCATTCACCAATGGTACCACATCTTTATTTATTTCATGCGAGGGTTATGGTATATAATTCCCTAACAAGTATACATGGAACGCATCATCTACTTAAGTTATCATAGGATGAATTTACAGTAGATATGATACTACTCCATTGTGATCAGGGATCTCAAATGTGCTAATGTATCTAGGACTAAACTTTTCCTTTCTCTCTAATGTCATAAATTTATTCCATAGTGAGATATGAAGGAACTATTTATGTATGACCTCAATCTCTAGATCATTTTGATAATTGTCTACATATATTTTTTTGAATATTTGTGGATTTTATATTTTAATGGTTTGAACATTAACTAATTATATATTAGATAAGATAAATTCACATCAGCTTCCACTACCCAAATTTATTCTTTAATTTTGGATTCTGACACCTCTTCTCATATAGATCCTCATAAGGTGACATTTTTCTGATACATTGTAATTTTTTAATATGATAACTCCACCAGGGGAATGTGTTGATCATAACATACGTGGAAATACATTGGAAAATATCTCATCATATCCTCCAAAATTTAATTGTTCTTTCAAACTGAACATCCGCCTGAGGGTGCTAAGAGGAGTTAAATCTTAGTTTTATATAAAATTATTTTAGAAGTATTCTCCAAAACCTCAAGGTAAATGTTGGATATAGTTCAGATATAATAGAGTGTGGAACTCCATACAGTCTTACCACTTCTATGATTTATATCTTGTTGAGTTGGTTACTAGATAAACCATCCTCGATATCAATGAAATGTGTTATCTTTGTAGGTGGATCCACAACCACCAAGATAGTGTTATTTCTTTTAGGTGCTAGGGGAGTCCTTCAATGACATATATGGTTATGTTTTCCCATATACATAATATTATGAGAATTCTTTTCATTACAACCTTAGAAATATTTCACTCCTCCTTGAATTGTTGGCATACCAAGAATAGAGATACAAACCCCACAATATACCTCTTTATATTATTCCCCCAAGAAGTATTTCTTCAAATATCAAGACACATTAGTTCATCCTAGATGAATAAAAAAGGATGAGTTATTTGAATTATCCAGAAGAACCAAATTATATTATGTTTTTATGGGAAAAATATTTTGGTTCTAAATCTTATATCTCTATCTTTAGCAAATATGAGCTCTAAAATATATTCTACCTTTTTCTATAGTACCTCATCATCATTATAAGAAATTATGATCCTCTTAGGAATGTATTTTTGATCAATTATTTGATCATGGCTAGATGACATTAATTTTTTTTATTCCCATGTCAATACTATACATGTCAAAAATATTTTTTACCTCGCAATCCTCATAAAAGGTAGAGTTGAGAGATCTATTATACGTAGATCATCTTTAACATTGTTTTATTTCATATGATGGTAATGGATTAAACAATCATAATCCTTAATTGGATATAAAAAATATCTTTTTCATATTTAAGATTCTTTTCTATGAATATATACATGAGTCTTTTATGATCCACTTATATGTTACACTTTTACCCATAGAGGAAATGTCTCTAAATATTTAGTGTTCATATCACTATAGAAAATTCTAGCCCATTTGTTTGGTAGTTATAATCTTGAATCATTAAATATATGGAGGAATATTCTCTCAATTTTTTATATTACAAGAGTACACAACCAAATCCATTTTTGGATTCATCATATTAGATAGTAAATACTTACCAACTAGTGAGTAATGTGACCTCATGTTAAATGATTAGCCTCTTCCTTATGACCTTAAATATTCCCTAACATTCATCTGTCCATAAAAAATCGACTACCATTAGAATAAACATAGTTAGTGGGATTCAAAATCATCATAATGTTTTCACAAATCTATGATAGTAACATCATATATATTGGTCTTGGAAATCCTTAAATTGATCATATTTTTAAGGATCTACATACACCAATTTATTGATGATGAAAGTCCTCATAAATTTTATATGCACTGACAAACAGTCCCATTTACAATACATTGTATTAAACTAATCCTTCCACACGGAATTTTGTATGGTATTTAAAAATTTATCATGTTACTCATTTATTTTTTATGGGATGAGAATATATTTTATAAACACTGACAAAATTTCTTAGTAAATCCCTAAATAACTCTATTCATTAAGTACTGATGATTTTTGGAGAATATTTGAGTCCAAATACAATCAATATGAACTTGTAGTTCTTGTACCCCATACAAAATGTATTCTTGGGTATATCATCCCCTTTCACCTTTATATGAGAATATTATGACCAATATTCAAACATAGAGAAGTTTTTGTATCCATGTAGCTAGCCAAGCAAGTTAACAATCCATGAGAAAGGATACTTATTATCTATCATGATATTTTTGAGATCATTATAATCTATATAGAGGCACATTTACCCATCCTTATTATTGGTGAAGAGTATTTTTAACCCCATTGTTAATCACTTGGTAATATAAAACACTTCATTCATATTTTCATATAATTATTTTTTTAACTCCTCAAGTTCAGCAACGACCATTCTACATGGATTAAAGAATATTGGAAAAGCTTTTGGAATGAGATATTTTGATAACACAATATAAAAATTAAATGGAAAAATATGTAATTCTTTAAGAAACTCTTAAGAGATTTCACTTATGATGGACATTTCATCATTAATTATCTGTTCATTAGTATTAATAATTTTATCTAGATACTTTTTCTTAAAAAATATCCATTCTTGAGATATTGTTACCTAATAAGATACATCATTATCCTTGGAATATTATAAAATCATAGGGTGATTTGTGATATGAAGGTTGATTTTATTTTCATAGCATTTTATGTTGGTTATATTCAAGTAAGGAAATCCATTCCCCTAATATTATCAAATTCCATTAAGGGGAGAATCACATGGTTATATAGGAATTATAGCCCAATAGTTTGGATATGGTATGTCTTATAAGATTGGGGTGAAATAATTGAACCACATTCCATCTTCCATGATAAATTAGAATTTAGTTTTTGAGGAGGTGTTTGAATAGTTAAACTAAATATCTATTATATGAATGAATTTTTAGATCCAAAATGAAATAGTATGCTCAAAATCACTAAATGAATTACTAGAACATTTTTTTACCACTTCATTATCCTGGTCCACCTCAGTCAATTATTATGGAATAGGTTAGACTTTATCTATAGGCCTTAGAAGAAATTGTCATTGGTTATCATAAACCAACCTTAGCTTAGTAAATTGATTCACATAGTTCCATTATCTGTTATGTTGAAACATTGGATAACATTATGAGGGTTGACTAAAGAATTAGTTTCTTACATCACATTGGTGGGTTTGTCCCACTAATAATTGATAGATATGTTCCCATCCTTTCGATACCTAAACCATTTCATTTCCCCCATTAATAAATTTATAGGACGATTCTTCCAACAATTTTAACAAGTAGTATGTTGGAATTTATTACCCCCATGTTATTTCTCCATCACACTTATAGAATTAAAACATATTCTCCACATATTTTATCATGTCCCAAGAGACCCCTGAGATTAACAAATCTATATTTCCTCTTTGAGGGAAAATTAATTTTTGTTCACAGTTGTAGAATTCATGAATGGATATGGATTTTTGTAGAATTGAATTTATACCTCCATATAAGCAATCAATGTTACATTTTCAGGAGATGAAAAGGCTTTATGAATATAGTGAAAGAATTGTAATGTTATCCTGACACACCTTGATTGATTTGTTGTACTTTTTCATGAGGGTAAGGAAGTCCCTCTTAATTTTCATATTGAGAGTGTGAAGAAAATATGTTTTGGCAAACATTTTTTAAAGTTTCATTCACTATATCCCTTTGATGTCCTCCTAAAACAACATATTTTTTACCAACATGCACTAATGATTAGATTCTCTCTAGTTACAATAAAAATATAGCATTTAAATCATTTAAATATAATATTAATGGATGGATAAGTTATTTTCAATGTAATTGTTCAATTTCTCCCTAATTATTGTATCAGAAGATCCAATGAAATTCAGAGACCTTTTTGCATAAAGGTATCGAATGATGCATTTGGTTTCTTAGAGTGATTTAAGAATTATACTTAATTAATATTTAATTTCAAAACAAGAGATAAAATAGAATTTATTGTCACCAAATTTTTTATTCCTACTTCCATTAGGTTGGGAATTTCATTTGGGTAGTCATCACATTACCCCTAACATTTTTTATAGTATCAATTTTCCATTATATACATTCATTTATTAAAAATAAAAGGAAAATTTGATATGACTATTTCTAGACTACTAAAATCATAATGTAGAAACAATAAAAATTAAATGGATACTTTATAAATGATATATATTATTTAACATATGAATTAATTTGTTTCAATATAAGTTATTAATGATCTATTTCCTAACCCATAATATTATGGTCATTATTCCCAAATATTTGTTTGTAAGGAGATTAAAAATTTACCAATGAATATCACCTAGTAGTTTTAAACCTACTGTATAGAAAGTTCAATCTTCGAGTACTATGTTACGATTGATTCCATCTAAATTCACCCTTTTTGGGGTTATTTCGAAACATATATCTATGCAAGAGACACATTCACTAATAGTATCCAGACAGATAAATATATTTCATATGAAACATATAATATATATTTTATTGATATTGATATACATTTTTCCTAAGTTTAGTCTTATCCTTAAGTCATTAAATATAACTTTATAATATTAATCCAAAAAATAAATAGTCTTTGACTTGATATCAACTATGACAACCCATATATTTAATACACATTAATTATTTATTTATTAGATAATGGTGTGTATAATAAAATTAGAAATGATTGTGAATATAATAATATATGATAAATTAGGTATATATAATAACAAAACATAATATTAATAAGGTGGAATTATTGAAAACTTCCATACCTTGGTCCTAAAAGTCTGTCATACTTCTAAACCTGCACGGGATAACCTAGGGACGTACATTAGAAAGGGGGGATCTATAAATCTCATTAATGGAATAGAAATTAATAGAATAATTTAATGTAGTATATATAAACCCAAGAATAATATAGTGCCCACCTAACAGTGGTGATATTCATAATCATGAAAAATGAGGTATTATATAACATGATAGCATAAACGAAATATAGGAATGTGGAAGCAATATTAAATATAAAATCATAAAAATATTTCAATGATAATTTCTAAGAAAACATAACATAGTGTTTTTATGATAACTTCTCATGCACCATATATGTAAAATTATGAGATTAAAAAATTACCCAATTAAATAGAGGGATAAATATTTTTGGGCCCACCCATCACTTTCATATTAAAAACAAGCATATGTGTGCCACCCGGATAATACATCATAAGGATTTATTTAATTAATATTTACCCAAAAATTAAGGGGTGATGGTTTCATACATAAAAATAAAACATTAATTAATTATAGGAAAAACTATGTGAATTCCTTTGAGTGGATATGGGAATTGGTATTCACAACAAAAATGTTTGTCATGTAAAATCGCAGGGTGATTTCAGAAGCATAATGGGAGTACATAATGATTTATATATGTGTTATATGATAGTGAAATTGGACTCTAATAACAAGGAAATCATATTGATAGTAATTGGGATTTATGAAAACATATCCCAACATAAACAATTTTGGAAACAAAAGGCATAATTAAATTGTGGTGCTTGAATAAGTAAGAGGATATGATTCTTTATTTTGACATGGCTCTTATTAATGCTTATGTGAATAATCTTATGAGAATGGGGATACTTAATAGGCCTTAAAAGAGATAATACAAGAGTCGTTTTGTGATAAAATGGATTTTAGTGAATTTTAATGGGATGTTGTGCGGGTTTATATAGAAAAAGTTATAAGAGTTATTAATTAACATCCAAATGTAGGTTTTGTAATCGATACGATAAGGTAATCAGAACCACAAAATATCCAATGAATTTTTCACATGGTTTCTAAAAAATAAGAGTGGTTTTTATTATTTTATAAGGCTAAAAATTTAACTTATTTAATTAATTTCCCCGGTGATGTGGAATTGAGATATGTCTATCAATAATTGATTATAAAACCTTATAATATAATTTTTATTTTAGGGAATTTGTTAAGATATTTTAATTTTAATAAAATAATATTAAAAATATTATTTTAAATTTGAAACAATATTTTGGTAGTGGATACCTTTTATGTCATATATTACATCACTTTGGGATCATTATTCTGTCATAATACATACCATATATTTATACAGCATTTATTCTTTCCAAAAAATCAACTGTTTCATAAAATTAAAACAAATTGGATATTGGATAATTTAAACAAACTAATTTCAAAAATAATATTTATTTTGTCAAAATAATTATATATATATGATAATTCAAGATTTTAAATCACAAATCATCACTTTTTTAAATATGTGTATTTGATAATAAATTTTTTCATATCACTATAGATATTATATTTCACTTCATTAATTATTTTATCTTTTATAGTTATTAAATAATATGTAAATAATTTATTTAAATAAAATATCAATTATTTACAATGTTCTTGAATTCACCAAAAATATTATTTTGATTGAAACTATATATTTTTTAAAAAATCAATTTTTTCATTCATCGTATCAAATTTTAATTTTTCTCTAACGTGCTATATAATAATTTAAAAATAAATAATAAAAAGGTATAAACATAACCATTTATTTATTAGAAAAAAAATTCATACTTTTAGGGTCTACCTCAAAATCCATTTATAGCACTAATGATTTCTTAAAGTGTATGTTGTATAATGGCGTCATTTTCCTAGGTTGGTTTGGTGAATAAGGTTTAGTACATGATCTTGATGAGCTTGAACTTATTCTATAAATAGTTCTCTTTTGCTTTAGTTTTTGAATACTATATTGGTCTTGGTCAAGGGAAAGACCTAGTGATGTAATCTCCCTTGGAAGATCTAAAAAATGAGATTTATAGGATACAATACTACTAGTTAATGCCATCACATCCCATTCCTAAGAAAATGGGATTTATCATAACCTCTAATATACTAAATTTAATGATAATTGTAAAACAACCATATTATCAAAGGTTATTATTTATAATGGTCTTTTATATTTGACAGACAATATATTGGGCCTGAATAACAGAATTAGTGCATTTTTTCTATAAATATATTACCTAATAACACATTTATTCATCAAAAAAGTGATATTTATTTATAAATTTTTTTCACTTACAATCTTTTCTTTCATTGTAATTTTATTAACTCTTAAATATGAAAAGATTTAATATCATGGTAATATGAAAATTTTTTATCAGAAGTTAAAAAAAGAAAAGTGTAAAAACCTCACATAATTTTGTTAAATGTTTATTTTAATAGATTATTTCTTATAAACCACATAAAATATTTAAATATAATAAATTTTGATCCATTTTTTCAAAAAAATAATTTTTTATTCATTTAATGCTTTAAAAAGTTTTAAGAGTACCCTCCCCTCTCTTAAAAATGAGTAGATACTTTACTCTTTTATTTAAACATCGAAGACCTTTTGGTTCATAAAAAAACTAACCTACTACATAACTCACATACCATCCCACATTTTAGAGGCCTTTTTTGATAAAAACCATCTTTAGAATGATTTTATTGTAAACATTAATAGTCTTTTCAAAGATGAGTTATAGTTATTAATCAATAGAATTCATTTTTTTATTTTTTTATACCACTTTCAAATCTTATTCAACCATTATGAAAAAATAAAACCATTATATTCAAAGTAATTATTTGTTATTTTGTTAATTACATAAACTATATCCATCTCCTCTTCAATAAAATGGGAAATGAAACCATCATTCATTTGTACGACAAACTACCACCCCGTGAACCATTGTAAATCATTTTCCATAAAATCCTCTTAATCCTAGTTGTAATGATGTATTCAATATAAATATATAATATTAATTACATAAATATAATCAAAAAAATTTAATAAATAATTTTATTTATTAACTTTTCATTCACTAAAAAATGACAATGTCAGTCGTGAGTCCTTTTTCAATACCACCTCCATGAAGCAATTTGACCAATTTGTCATCAACAAATTAGAATTATGATAAATATAAAAAAGTATATATAAAAAATATTATTATTTTTATTATATAATTATAATTTTATTTGATTAAATAAGACTTACCTTCTTTCTGAAATGATCATTGAATCATGAAAACAATACTTATGAGTACGTACGACCAACCGTATCCATTACTGTAATGTAGCTCATTTTAATAATCAAATTTCATGATATTCATTAATAGTACAATGGATTTATAAAAATGATAATTATTTCATGATTTTTATTCTTGATTTTTTGTAATAATGACATATTTATAATAGTCAACCAACTGAATTCAATTTTGAAATTGGAGTCGAATATCATTAAGAAATCTAAATTGATCAAAAATGATTATGTAATTGAATATAACATGGTGATAAATATAAAAGTTTTAATTATAAAATTTTAAATATTCATAGGAAATTAAATATTTTATATATTTTTATTATTTATTAAGATAAATAATGTATGTGACGATTCAGACTCAAGGTAAGAAACTTTCTTTAAAAAATCCCCTTTAAAATTTTCCCTTCCAAATCTTTCCATTCACATAATATTTTCTAAAATACTTTATAGATGTATTTATAGGGAAATATATAATATTAGTACTTTTTTCAATTTTTATTTTCTTTGAATGGTTTTTAAAAAGTATTTTTAATTTATTTTAAAAAGATTTTTTTTAATTTAATTACAAAATACAAAAGGAATGATCTATTATAACATATATGGTGAGAAAAACTTTTCCCACCTCCAGAAACAATATTTTAAATTTGAATTTTTTTATATGATTCTATTTATTCTTAAAAAAGGATCCACTTTAATTTGTTTTGGGAATTTTGTTTTCCATTATTGAATTTAAATGGAATGGGATATGTAAATATTTTGAATTTTTTTCTTAAGATCCAAAACAATATTTTCAAAACTGAAAGCATTTATATGTTATGATTTTTGATAGTTACTAGAAATTATTTATTATGATGGGGTTTTCCATTATAAACCAATGATAAATGGTTACATGGTATCCCTTAAATTAATTAGGTAAGAATTATGTTTGGATTTTGTCTGTAATGGTTGATCTATGTTTAATTGTGATGGTTATTCGATGTCTAAATATGAAGATTTTTCAAGTGTAACTATGAATTTTATTCCATTTGAAACATTAACGGTTACTCCGTATAAAAAAGTGATATTAAAATTACACATCATGTTTCCTACATGATTTATGTTTAAGTGTAATGTTTTTCTAGAAACCATATAATGATTCATAGAAAGTAAGGGGTTTATGTATAAGGGAAATTATTTTTTAATTATTTTGGGTAAAAAGTATAAATTTTTTGAAAAAAATTAGTAATTTTTCATGTTTTAAAATAAATATTTATGAATATAATTTAGATTTTTGATTTATTATAAATTTTTTTATCAAAATAATTTGGTTGATATGTTTATTTCTTTGGTAGGAAAATTTTTATGTTGAGGAAAAATATTTTATAAAAAAACTAAATCTATTAAAGTGATTCAAGGGAATATAATTTATTTATTTATTTTTTATGTACCTTATCAAGTATATTGTGCTTATCACAAGATTCAAAATATTTTTCCTAGTGTTTTACAAAAAAATAGGCACTTTTATGAGGTCTAGATAAAATTTTTGAAGATGTGTCATTAAAAGAAAACTTTTTTATCTTAAATGTTTTTTTGTGAAAAAATAGATACTTAATGGATGTTTTAACTTGTTGATGAAATGAATATTTAGGTATGAGTGATGAAATAATGTTCTAAAAATATAAACCAATAATATATTTGGGAATGAAATAAAATGAATTATTTTTATAAAGATAATATAATATGTATTGTTTAATGATGAGTCCTTCTAGTTGGTGTCAAATAAAAGAAAGTGATTTGATCCTTGGGAACTCTCACTTGTGAAAATTGTGGGAATCTTGACTCTCTACCCAAGAAATTCACGATGATATGGATTCCACTTGGGATGGTTATAAGAGTCCCTCCCAAGAGGTGTAGTCTTCCATGTAGTTCTATGGAAGGTATAAACTATTTTCCATTGATTATAATTATAGAAAATTAAAGTTGGTATCATATAAGGGTTTAGATAAATTTGGATATTATGATGTTTTTATATCATATTTTCATAATATTTTTTGATACTGTATTTTTTTAATAACTCTAATGTTGATCATAATTTCAAATTAATATTATATTTTCTAGGTTTTAAGTTATTGGTGTTTAATGTAATTAATTATACTTCTTGAGATTGTTTTTTGGGTGGAGGTATATATATCCAAAAGGATTAACATAAGAGATTATTTTAGATTAATATATATACATTTTTGGGGATGTAAGTGGAGTTATATGATATATCCTTTGAAGTTAAAACATTATTTAATGTTGAAGAAATTAAGTATGGTTTTGAGATTGAAAGGATCATGTATTAGAAAATGTCTATTGTTATTGCCTTTTGAAGGACCATTTTCAATTTAATATGAAATATTTCATTTAAAGTTTTAATGTTGTTCTTATATATAGGTTGATAATAATTCACTGATATTAAAGGAAAAGGATTTCACATAAACTTTATTTCCATTCTAGTTGTATTTATTATCACTATCATGGGAAATAGTTGCTCAAATTTTTTTTAAATCATTTTGATCAACTAAATCACCTACAATAAGGGATTTTATATATCCAAATAAATTAATATTATCGAATGTTTAAATGTATTCTAATATTTATTTTATATTATTTCAAAATATCATCTCATCCAACACATTTAGTAAGGGAAATACCACTAAGGGTTTTTCTATATCTATTTTGGAGATATGGAATTTATGTTAGATGATAATGTAAATATCAATAATATAAATTATGACACTGATATTTAGGTTTCATGTATGAATTATTTTATTATGATATATATATTAATCAAGATATAAGTGATATTGAGTAATAATAAGTACATATTCAATATCATTGAATAAGATAAAAAATAGTTAAAGGATTAAGAATGAAGTTGAATTAAGGATGTGTTTATCAATGATATTTTGATATATTATAAATATTATGGAAATTATGAAACATTATATAGTATATTTTTTTATAAAAAATTTGGAAACATATGTTTTATGGAATCAATACATTTAGAAACCAGTGTAGTGAAAATGTGACAATATTATGAGAGATTTATTTAAGGACATATGATAAAGGGGAAAATAATCCTTTTAGACAATATTTTCTTAATGATATTAAATTAAGATTATTTGAATATTTGAAAAAATGATATGTATAGAAAAAATATTCTATTAAAATTTGATTTTATGATTCCTTATATTTTTATGGATGTTAATTATATTTTTGTAAATTTTATAAGAAATATATTAATATATTTTTAGTAAAAATGATATTCTATCACATCTTGCAAGGATGCATGGATTTTACCCACAGCTAAATGGTGACATAGATGAAAATACATAGAATTAGACTATGTGTTTTCCATGTTACTATAAAAAGAAATAAGGATTAATTGGATATTTGTAATGTGTGTTTTATCATATGGATAACAATGGAAAAGAAAATTGATTTGGTAAGTTTTGAGGGGATATCTTATATGGGGTGATACATAATCATTAGGGTAAGGTGCATCCTAGTTGATTTGTGTGGAATCGATGGAAAATGGTTGCAGACTCCCTCTCTATGCAAGTTTTATGCACCTAAAATTAAGGCCCAGCAGTTAGGTATCAGCCAGCATGGGAAATGGGTACGAGGGAGCCCTCTTGATGTTGGGCTCAAACTTAATACAGATCGTTCCTACTTATTAGTTGAAATGCGTTATATCAGCTTGGTCTGGGATTCCATGGGTAGTGTGGTTTTAGTGTTCACAGTGTGTTATGGAAATGTATCTTCTTTGCAGGAAGAGGAAAACGTGGTTTATTCGTGTATTACCATCTGTAGGCAGAGGTAGCTTTACATCTCCCAAGTGGAGACTAATTCCAGGATTATTCACGATTCCTTTCATAGGAAAGGTTCTATAATATAGTTTATTATTTACATAATCAGTCATTGAAAATTCCTCATTGATAGTAAAACTAGATTCTCCCTTAAGTAGAGAGATGGAAATAAGGTTGTAGATTACATGGACTCTACGAAGACCCCTGGTACCCCAGTTAATTATCTTTATCAAATTTCTCATTTTAAACCTGAGGGGCTGAACTTGATTTGGGGAGATTCTCTTCGCCTTCATTATTTCTGCCCCCTAGTTTTTGGTTTCTCCATCTTTGAATTATTTTTTTTAGTAAAAAAGGTAACATTTATGTTGATGATGGTGATTTGGTGATTATGTGATTAATGTTATTTTTTAAGAATATCCCTATATTTTGGGGAACAGTATATGGTCAAGGTAAAGAAAATCTTATGCGATTTTATTTTATGATTAATTGTTGGATTATATTTTGTATTATTTTATTATTTTATTGTGGCTATGTTGTGATTCTAGTCATTTATGAAAATAATTATCATATCATAGAAAATATATGATTATGTCATATACATTTAATATATGAGACATTAAGAGTGATTGATATGATTTAAATATGCATGTTGGAAGAATATGTTATCAAATCATTCTATGTTTTAAATTTTAATCTCAATTAAGAATATAGTGAATAATGTTTTGGACAGTTATTTAAAAAATGATTTTGTTTTGATATTTGTTATTTCTATGAAATTTTGGATGAAAATGAATTATTAATTCATATAAATGTTTATTCATGTGGGTAATTATATTACCTTATGCCAACAATTTTAGTTTTTATTAAATTTTTATTATTAATTAATTATCTTTATATCGATTTATGAATGAATATGATATGATTTATGTTTATTTTAGGGCTTTATGCATAAAAAATCATCTTGAATACTCATCATTTATGAAAATATGAGATCGTAGAGGGAATTTATTAATGGATGGAATTATACTTATCATGTATGAATATTTAAAAATGATATTACTATACATGGTAATATATTTCAAGAAATTTAGGAAATGAATCTTGAAATAAAAGTGTTATGCTATTACATTTATTTCCAATTAATCAGTATTTTTTTATAAACTCTTTAGTGTATAGTTTTGTGAGCATTAACATTCTCATAACCATTAACATTATTAGGATCATTGATCATTATCACCATCAATCATTATTTTGAAATTATTCTTTCATCCCATATCGATATTTTCAATTTCCACTAATGTATTCATATTTGGATACATAGTTATTTTTTATTCAATATGACCTTCATATTTCCCTCTCCCTCTTTTCAAGTGGATGTTTTAATAACATTTGTTAAGATGTTAGATTTCAACATTTTTATTTAAGATACAAATAATTTAATTTGAACAATAAATTTTTAAGGAAACACCTTTTCAAATTTGGTATAATTTAACACCTCAATATTTTAAAATAAGGGACTTTTGTTAAATAATTTGAAAATTACCCAATAAAAAGCTTAAATGAACCATGGAATTTTGTCTTTGAAATATTGACATTATAACCTAGATATTGATTTGGAGAATATGAATAAGATTAATCTCATTATGATATATACATTACCTAATAGAAAGAAATATATTCATTGTTTCTTAAGAAATTCGATGTAATATTTTATAAAAGTTGAATTATTCATTAAAAATATTTTTTAAAATAAAAATTATTTATAACTTTGTATGATTGAATATTATAATTAAATTCTAAAAACATTAAAACCTAATATGATAACGACTATATATTTTTTTAAATTATATTCAAATTATATTAAGTTGAAATTTTGATACTTTTTGTAGAAGCATTTTTAAAAATGAATAGTGAAAAATTTTGATTTTTATTTAAAATCATATTTTATTTTATAATGTTTAAAAAAATGTATTTCGGAATATATGTAAATTATAATTATAAAATTTATTTTAAACATAATCTAAATATATTATATGGGATAAATTATATAATTTAATTTATTATAAAAAGTTGTTTACACTTAAATGGTAATTTTTTGAAAACTCTTTTCATCGTGTTTAACAGGTTTAATTTTATATTAAATTCAATGAAAACAATATATTGAATATAAAATAATGTATTCAATATTTTTAATCATAAAGTCCAAATTTGATAAATATTTCACTTTTATTTTTTATTCATTTGTATAGTAATAATAGTATATTTTGTTACAATAGTAAAGGTAAATGGGTTAATTAAGGGTAACAATAATGCAATAAAGACTATAAAGTGATCATAACACTTGAAATAAATTATTTTGATGAGAATATCTCATACATAATCATCCAAAATGTAAATATATGTCCTTCTATTTCCATATGGGATTTATTTCTAACTTTGAAAAAAATTATGTAATGAAAAGTAAAAAATGAAATCTCTCTTTGTTTTATTTTGACTAAAATTGTGACATAAGAATACCAAAATCTATTTTTAGTTATCAAATTAATTTTTAAATGTAATTAATTTTCCATTATCATGAAAATTTATTTCTAAATTTTAGTGAATAAATAATTACCTTAAATTTGTACCCAACCTTGATACAATATTTATTAAATAAATATAAAAATAAAATAAATAATATTAAAAATGTTAAAATTAATATTATTTGAATGAATTATGTTTTAGAAAAACTTTTTTCATAAAAATGTCATATTATATATTCTTTAATTCCTTATGTTCAATTTCTATTATTATTGTATAGTTTTAAAGGAAAAATTAAATTAATAGTCCATGAATGGACATTAATGTTATTTTATAATCAATAATATTTTATTAAATGATTTTATATTAAAAAATATAGAAATTTTGGAAAAATTATTTTGATACGGTTCAATTTATCAAAATAATTCCATTATGATCCAATTTTCCTTTTATCTTAACACTCTTAACCCCAAAAGATAAAAAAAATTAGTACAACGTTAATTGTATGAAAGAGCTAACCCAAGTTTAAATAATAATATAATGGTGCAGACACCACCAAAAATTTTCAATTCTTCTTGGATGAGATTATCTAAACTCATACCAACATTATCATCAAATATTAACAGTTTTTAGCCATACTAAAAATATAATTAATTAATAAATTTAATACGTTAAAAAGTTACAAAAGTTCTCCTCCGATTTATTATAAATGTTAACCTATTATCCACTTCTACTAAAAAATATTGAATTTATTATTGAAAAAAATGTGCCCAAATACCATTCTCACATCCAAAAACATGTTATATAGGAATTTTTTTGTCATAAACCTATAGTAGTAAATATTTTTCTGTCAACCCTAAGATGATTTATGAAGAATAGTTCTATTTCATAATCAATTGAATTCATTTTTTTTCATTTTCTACCTCCTTAAAATAGTGTTAACCCATGTTTAGATAATTAAAAAATTATATACTACGATATTCTCTTTGTGATCTCTCCAACTTCTCTCTCACATTGATGTCCTGACCTTAATGTTGTGAAGATCTGGTCCCCCTTCTTGATCAGATGGGGGAGCTTCATAATCTCACCCTCATGGGAAGGGTATCTTCTTCTCACCATTTTCAAATATTGAATTTCATCCATCCTTCCAAATGATCCTGGTTTGTCTAAAAGTCCCTACTCTCTTTTGGGAAGTGACTCAGCTCTCTCTTTCCCCAACAGAGATCAATAATGCCACATATCGATGAAAAATCACTCTGGTGGATAGGTTTTGTCATCAACACCCCTCACTTGATGATTTTGATCAGTTCAACTTCGATTCCTGGGACCTACAGAAGTGTGTTGTTGTTTGAATACTTTATTGGATGCACAATATGATATGGTTTTGTTCAGAAGAGGACTTGATCATTTCCTGGTCCAGGGATCCCCAAATATGCAATGGATATCTCTTATAACTGTTTTGATGGAGCCTCATGTTTCTTATGTGATGTGATCTATCAATAAAGGAGAAAAGAGAATTTCTTCCGAGTCTACCACATTATTTTTAAAATTCCTCCATTAAGTGTGCTCTCAGGAATATGGAAGGATGGTATCTCTACTCCCATCATCGAACAGATGTACTGTGTCACACCATCAATCCAATAATTTTTGTTGATCTTGATGTTGCAATTCCACCTGTGAACTGGGGTTGAATCTAAAATTTGAAGGAATTTTGATTGAAAGGGGAGGCCATTTTTTATTAATGGATGTTATTCTATGTTGCCTTCAGTTGTTTTGGTCACCTCAAGTCATTATGTTGTATCAAAAGTTTGAATGGGATCTCACATGTGGTGCAGAAGATGGGCACTGGTGGATGTGATTCTACTGGTTTGGCTCAGCCGATGATGAGGGATCATCCTAAGGATGTTCCTCTAAGGCAAGATTCTATGGTTTTGAGTGGTCAAGGATGATCTGATATGGAAGTATCTTATGAGCAGGGATGTGAGTGGTGGTGAATTCAATTGGACGTGTAGTGGTTGAGGAGAAAAGTCAATCAATTACATAGGGGGAGGCAAAGCAAGATGATCACACTGAGGTCACTATGCATTCTATTGTACTGGAGGAGGTGTAGTGAATGCCACAGGATCTGATGGTGTGTTAGGTTATTGATTTACTGAAGCATGATCTTGTTTTTTGGGAACGTTCCTTTGTGGGAAGATATTGCGGGATCCTGTCCTCTACGGTTAGAATCAATTAATGATGAGTCTTATGATAAAGTGGTTTCTGAGGATGGTGCAATGATCATGGATACAAAAGTATCAAGTAGATATATAGACCCATACCTCTTGGGGGATCCTAGTAATAATGTTGGAAAATCAAGGGATGATAGAGAGGGACTTGCGGGAAAATTAGAAACAGTTACAGGTCAATGTCCAAACTTGTATTCGATTTGAAGGATTGGAGAATAAGGGGATACCCCATGTGAAGGAAGGTCCTCAATGTAATGATGATTTGAGAATTCAGATAGACTCTATAACTCATCATTTAGTGATTTTGGAGGATACAATGAAGAAGGAGTCCCATGATGTTCAAGACACTAAGTTGTTCTCCTAATTTTTTCCCCGATTGATACTAACAAGCACTCCCAGCTGGCGGGAGGAGGGAAACTGTCTGCTTTAGAGGGTTTTTTATTGAGAGAGAATGATGGATTCCAAAATTATCTTTCTACTCATATCCCTGAAAATGGGTAAATGTCTCTAATAGTGATAATGAAAATGATAACGACATTGTTATACCTTTCTATAGTGATATTAATAATGGTGTAATGAATAAGATGTCAAAAAGTGAAAGAGATTGAACAGATCCACCAAGGAGAAGGCCGAGAGAAGACTACTTTAACCTACCAAAGACGATTTCTACTAGTTCCACTTCCATTAAGGAAAGAGGGGTTGTCCGTGATCCTAAAAAGGGTAGTACAAATAACCAATCCTATAAGGAGCATCTCTCCTTGGACAAATTGAATATTAGAAAGATGTACGTCATGTTTTTGAAGTAGATTGAAATGAATTCAAAGTCATAATTAGCTACAGTGGAGGAAGCACCCTATTATTGATGTGGTGAGGAGTGTGAATATTTTGATATCTATTTGCCTCTTTCTAGTTGGGATTATCAGCTGGTTGTGGGAAAGTGGTCCACCCTCATCCATTTCCTTGCTTGCGGTACTTTTGTCTTTACCTTTATGAAATAGTGAGTGGTTTTTTCCTCTAACTAGACATTCCTCAGAAATTATTAAATTATATTAAATATACTAATATTTTATTACATTAATTTTGTAACTTATATCCATCTACACTTCGATAAAATTGTAAATGACACTATGATTTATGTGTACGGTGGAATATTTCCTTATGAACCAATGTAGTTCTTTTTCCATCACCACCCATTATGAATGGTTGTCATTATGGATTTAATATATATATATATATGATATTATTAAAATATTTATTATTCATAATATATTATATATCATTTAATTGTTTCCCTTACACTCCATATAATATGATAACATCATTTGTGTGTATGTGTGGACTACCACCTTCGAAAAGTGATGTGATTCATTTTTCATCACCACAACTCATGGATGATATATACTATAATATTAAATGGAATAATATGGTATTGATAATATAATAAAAAAAATTCAGGATAAAATAATAATAACTTTCATTCCCTAATGATATTTTAAAAATGTAAATGTTACTCATGTGTACGTCCAACATACCATATCCTTGATTTTAACATCATTCGTTGTTCGTAAACATATAACTTCGTATGTTTTATATTAATAATTAATGTATAAAAAACCCCACTATTGGTGGTGGAGTTTTAAGGGTTTGGGGGTGAGGGGCAGGTCGTGGGGTCAAGTCCATCGGCTTGTAATTTAATGTATTTTTCTTCCTTGCGTCATGTGTCGCTTTCGCGGTTGTACCCAATTTTTTTAAAAAAAATTAATTTATAAAATTTTTAAATATATCATTATTATTATTCTAAATATTATATAATAATGACGATTTTTCATATTCAACCTATTAAATTCATTTTGGAAATTTTACCCAAATACCCTCAAAAAGTCTAACATGAACCTAAATGATTTTGTAATTGAATATAATAAAGTAATAAATAAATTTAATGCACAAATAAATTTGAAAATGGTTT
Organism: Viscum album; assembly: GCA_963277665.1. Taxonomy (NCBI): domain Eukaryota; kingdom Viridiplantae; phylum Streptophyta; class Magnoliopsida; order Santalales; family Viscaceae; genus Viscum; species Viscum album. Next base: position 376,231,066 of record OY728147.1, read on the forward strand.
TAAGTAAGGAAATAACTCACATATGTTTATTATTTAGGAATATAAATAACATATATGATTAATCGGACTCAAGGTAAGGGATTTGTTTTTTATAAAAAACCTCTTTTAAAGTTTCCCTTCCAACTCTTTTTTTCATGCACAAATTTTTAAAATTATTTTATGGTCAAATTTATATGGAAATAAATGACATATAAAGTAATTTTAAAGTTACATTTTAAATTATTTTTATGGTTTTGAAAAATATTTTTTTATATATTATTTAGAGAATGTTTGTACATTCTTTAAAAAAAAGTGTTTTTAATTTTAACATATACTGTGAAAAATAACATCTTCTCTATCATAACCATTATTTTATATTGGACTTACTTTATACGGTTCAACGTTTTCTTCCAGGAGGACCCCCCTTTCCTTTTTTATGTAAATTCTAGTCATGAAAATTATGTTTAAATGGAAATGGATATATGAATATCTTGATCTATTTTCGCATGAGTGAAAAGAAAATTTTTAAAAACAAAGGAATTTTTGTTATATGATTATGTTATGGTTCATGGGAATTGTAAATGATGATGGGTGTTTCTGTTATAAACCAAGGATGAGTGGGTATATAATATCCCTCTAATGTAATGGGTAAACTTTCTATTAGGAATTCTACTATGGGGGTAATTCTAAGAGTAATTTTGATGGTTATTCCAAGGGTAACCATGATCATTATTCTATGTGTAAATAGAAAGGTCATTTCAGGTGTAATTGGGATGGATATTCTCTTTGATGCCATGAATTATACTTTATTTTAACAACTGATATGAAGATGATGCCACACATTACCTACACGATTTATTTATTAATACTGAAATATTCTCATTTCATGAGGTAAACAAAAAAAATTATGTTTAATGGAATGTATTTTGTGTATCTTATTTGTGAAAAGTGTAACATTGTGTGAAAATTTCATGAATTTTCAAAATTTTAAAGAGACCATTATGATTTCCCTTTTTTCCTTTAAGATCATATATGAAATGTTTTTTGAAAAGGTTTTGGAAGATAAGTTCATTTCTCATGTAATAAAATGTTTATTTGGAGCTCAATATTTATTTTAAAAAAGGTAATATTTTTTATAATTATTCATGTAATGGTGGTTTATTTCATTTTTTTATATTCCGTACTGTGTGTTTTGTGGTCACCCCATATTTTAAAATGATTTTCTGAGGGTTTTATGTATTAGTATGGAAAAGGATGAGGTCAGGATTGTTTTTTTTAATTTTCATGAAATGAAAACATGTTATACCTTAAATGTTTTATTGTTAGAAAAATTGATACTAAGTGGATGTTTCCACACTATGATGTAAAACTAATTTATTTAAGGGTGATGAAGTAATTATATAAAATTTTAAACCTAAACTGTCATTAGGAATTAATGAAAATGAAATATTGTATAAATATACTAGACTATATATTTTTTGAGGATAGGTATATATAATCAATGTATAAGGATAAAAACCTATAAATTGAAACACGCATGAAACATGAAATAGTTGTAACTAAGAAAATTTATATTAATAAAAAATTATTAAAAAATAGAATATAAGATCTTATAAGAAAATAATATATAGTATGATAATTATAAATTTTGTTCTATAATATATTTATAATAAATCTTTAGTTATTATATATGAGGTATGAATGCCTAAGAACAATGACAAGACATGATGTATGGGATTTATGTTACTATATTATTTCTTTTTGGGATTGACTATGTGAAATTTATATTAAGAGAAATTATATATATATTATACTTTAAAATCCATATATTTTATTATACTATATTAGTTCCCATAATTATCAAGTAATATGATAAATTTATCATATTTTATATAGAAAATAATAGATAAAATGTTTTTATGAAAAATCGACCACACATACTCTTTGGTCAAGAAACTTTTTCTCCCATAAAAATATTTTATAAAATGTGATTACTATTATCCAATGGTTGATTAAAGACTTTTTCATCCATATGTTACATTATATAATTTCTCTAAAATGATTATTTTTTTCTCTTTAGAACAAGTTACTTTTTACCAATGTATTGAGAGAAATATTTGCTTTAGCATATAGTGCACTAATAGATTTTAATGTTATGATTACTAGTCTTTTATTTTAAGTTTCTTTATTAATTTAACATGGTTATTTTTTAAAAAAATGGTTCTATTTATATTATTTATATTTTTATACCTAAATAATTTATTTCAAAAATATAGATAGGGTATTTCCTAAATAATTTTCTAGAAATCATTTAAAGGAATTATCATCTATGACAACATCCTTTGATGTTACATATTATTCACTAAGTACATGATCCAATGATAGAATTAATATTGTTTATCTGGATAGTTATTGATTAATAATGAAATCTTAAAGAAACCCATGTTTTTTTCATGAGTTAAGACATGTTGAAGTCATTAATGTATTCATGAACTCTGTAACATCCCGGGTATTCAAAGCGGGTTGAAATCCTCACCGTTTTAGATTTTCTTTGAAGTTTGGTGGGGGAGATTTTTACTTTTCCCTTATTTATAATGGCCTAAATCTAACTTTTCCATTAACACAAAACCTTGTTTTTAGATGGGTTTAGGGGTTTGGAAAATTCATTGGGTGTTCATATGGGTTTCATGCGCATTGGAGGCTCTAAAGCACCGTTCTAGAGAATTAAAGGCTAAGGCACATGATTATATTAAACATTGTGGTGTCCTCATCAAAAACATGAAGCTCCAAATTTCACTACCACATGGTTTGGGAGACAATGTGGGAGGGGGATCATATCTATGCGTGACCTCTTTAGTTTTTATTAGAGGAGATTCACATGGTTTTTTCATGGTATCCCAAACTATGAGAAATATGCATAGTTAGTTTGATTTGGTTAGTAACCTCGCACTATATCATGGCTGGGTAGTGAACTGTAAGGAGTAACCATGTTGACTAACCATGCAGGGCTTTGATCCTAGGTTGATGGAGCCACATATTATCCAATCAGTTTATAAAACCATGTGAGATAACGGTGGGGCTCATTAAAGTGTGAATTTAAAAATTTTCCACTCCTTTTATAAACCTAAATTTTGGATCTTTTCACTTTTTTGGGTTACACACAGTAGTGGAGGAAGCACTCCATTTTCCTCCTCCTAGGAGTGGAGATATTATCTTCATCTGACCTCTGTTCTTCATACCATTTACAATGTAAGGTATATCTCGATATGACTCTACATTTTATTCCTTATATTTATTTCTTTTCTCTTGTAATGCACTGATAAATCCATGTGATTTGTTTTTCCCTATATCTAGGGAAATAATCTAAATTTATTATTTCTTTCAAAATAGTTTTAGTTAGATAATAAGACTAGAAATGCCTATGTTTATGATTATATGATCATGATTCTTGCTTTTATTTTTGTTTTCATGAGTGTTTTGGGGGGACATCTTTTAGCCCACAATTTTTTTTAATAAGAGAGACTTTTTTAATTCAATGGTTTATTTTAATTAAATAAATTGATCTTTTTTAGATGCTTATGGGAATTCTTTCATGACACAACAAGTGGTTTGATCCGAGTGGGAGGCTATAGACCTTGGGTAGTTAGGATGGGGTGATTTTTTATATTAGATTGATTTGTATTATATTATTGATTGTTCAATTAAATTTCATTGATTTTTTTATTGATTTGGAGTTATTTAATTCAATTATATTGAATATATATATATGTGAAATTATTGTGATGAGTTCCAGGGGAATTGGATAAGAATGACCTGATGGTTTAGATATCGCTAAGGTGATGGGATCGTTACGTATTGTGTGGCTCGAGATATGCATATTTGGGTGATGTTGATCACAGGATGGGGTGACATGGTCATAATATTATGTTTGAAAGGTTTTTAGGAATTGGGAATCACCTTTGATATATTGGATGAAATTATCATCAGAATTAAGAGATATGGTTTTATGGGAACTAGGTACCGATTGTTGTGGCATAGGTTCTATATTTGTGATTGCTGGTCAATAGTATTGGACATTGCACCATTTGGAGTCTGTTTCATAGATTATGACTCATATATTTGACTTGGTGTGGTGTAATTATGGGGGTATAGGACCTGGTGGTTGCATAGTAGGTAAAAAGATGGAGGGTCTTGCCATAGAAATCCACGAGGATGGTGAGGATCCATCAGAGGATAGTAATGATCATATTGGTTGGGGGTGAGGCTCATCATGCTTGTGATTATTGGGCTAGGACTAATTTTGGGGGAAGGGTATCACTATTATTCTGGATATCGGTCGTCGATCCAACGATGGTTATTGTTTGATAAAAGGTTTCATTATACCTTTTGATGTTGGTAACTGAGCGGATAGGTGCTATCTATCAGGGGTCTGAGGTACTAGATTCTATTTATTATGCTTTCCTTCGGGATGTCTATTAGTTAGTTGATGGCATGAAGTGTTTAGTTGCATTTTGAGGTGGGATATGAGGGTTCACTGGGGGATATTTGACCTCATAGGATGCCTTGGTCCATGGGATAATGATCTTATCCTCTATAATTATCATGGTTTTGGCTGAAGTATGTGGTAGTGTCTTGGTGGAAGTCAAGCAGAAGAGAATATTTTGTTTTTATGAATCCTCACTACTAGAAAAATACCCTATACCAACGGTTTGAAACCGTTGGTATAGGTCCCCAAACCGTTGGTATAGGCTATACCAACGATTTGGAGTACCGTTGGCAAGTAATCCGTGACAATAGGTCTATACCAACGGTTCTGAAAACCGTTGGTATAAGTAATTAGAAAATCTATACCAACGGCTCTCAAAACCATTGGTATATGTATTTGAAAAAGGAAACATCCGGTGGGATTTGATCCTAGGACCTCTAGTTTAGAACGGAATGACTTAACCACTAACCTAACATGACTTTTCTTAACATAATTTCATAAATATATATATGTATTGTTCTAATTATTTTAAATTTTGATTTATATAATGTTCTCCATAGGTAGATTCCAAAAAAAATCAAAGGACCTTTCTTAATAGTTTTGCAAACCGTCGGGAAAGGTCTTGATTTTATTTTGGAATTCGGGCCAAAGGTTGAATTTTGGACACCCTTTCCTAACGGTTTGGCCAAACCGTTGGGAAAGGATGTCCAGAATTCAGCCTATCCAAACGGTTTGGCCAAACCGTTGGGATAGGCTAACCTTTCCCAATGGTTTGGCCAAACCGTTGGGAAAGGGTGTCCAGAATTCATCCTTTCCCTACAGGTTGGCCAAACCGTTGGGAAAGGGTACCTATACCAACAGTTTTTACAAACTGTTGGTAAAGAAGTGTTGGGAAAAAACATTTTTCCAGTAGTCCCTGCACTATGTTTATTTATTATCATTACGCACCATCTTAATAGAAAACTTAAGGAAGGTATATGTTGTTTTTGACCTAATGAGGCTCTTTCTCACACCCTATAAGGTCATATTCAGATGTGTGTATAAATTCCTGATTCTACATTCACGTAAAGGACTATGTTCAGTAGCAGGATCCTAGTGGTTGCTTGGCATGGGATAGAAGGAAAAGACTAGTGGTTCATTCCACAACTCAAGTTATGTTTTTTATTCTTTTGGTATCAATATTTTTTCTATATGTATACACTGAGGTCAACTCTGAGAGACCTTTTACATTGTATTGATATATATTTGACATGTTTTTAAAGCATCTTAAGCTCAAAAACTACAAATGTAATGTTGGATTTTTTATCTATTTCTAATGATGTTGTTTAACATGCATCCTCTATTGTATGTAATTAATTGGGCATCTACTATGGGAAGGTTTTGGTTTGAGTTGTTTTGCCTCTTTTTTCCTCTACTATATCAATATATACCATTATTATGTTACCACCAGAGGGTATAGCCTCCCCACAATCACCCTTTACACACTATATACTAGATGGGAGCCTTTGGAATATGGGGAAGCATTCCTAAGGCCAATGGAACATAGACAATAATAACTACTCGAGTTTTCAAATTGGTTTGGAGCACAAAATATGGTATTAGAGAATTTCATAGATAGGAATTAGTAGAAACATATGGATAGTAAATAAAGATACCAAATGGTTTTGTTTTCTATTCGTCTAATTTTTTCGGTTTGGGTATATTGAAAATTAGTACGTTGTTCATATTGGGTTTATAATATTGGTTTGGGTTCTTGAATCCCCGTGAAATTGGTATTGAACAAGTTTTAATGGGTGATAATTATTTTTCTTTTGTTCCTCATTTTACAATTTATTTGATTTCCAGCTCGAGTGTTGTAATAAGAATGTGATTTTTTATTTTTTATTAAATGTGATCCTGGTCTTGGTATAAAAGGAATGGAATTTGGGCCACTTTCTCAGCATAGAAAGGGGTTTATGTTTGTTATTCTTATGATTAGGAACATATAATGTTTAAATTATATATGCATTTTTTCCTATGATATAAATTTCATGTGATATGTGATGTGTACTTGTACAGGTCTGCATCCTATATGAGTAATCAGTTATGATGATAAGGGGTGATTGTTTCTGATTCTTTCGCAGGGGTGCGTGCATTTGTTTCTCAAGGACGAGGACACATTATTTTTTCCCCAAAATTCCCGCTTCCCAAAGGTGGCTGACATCCGTTTCTTATTCAGGGGTGTTTTCTCCTTGATCGAAATGGGATGATGGGATGTTGTTTCCTCGTTATGTGGATTCCTCCTTGGAACTCGTCACCTAGTTCGGGTCTCCCTTATAGATTAGGACGTTGTTAGTGAAACTCTTCTTCGTGCCATATCTTCATGTATTCCGATTAATTACACCACTTCTGTCAAGAAATTACATGGGGTCTTGACAAGGCAGCAACTTTCAGTCGAGTGAGTAGTCATGTTGAACATCATTGGCATGTTTGGACACTAGAAAAATAGTGCATCTGAGTTTCTTCCCCTTATTATAGGGATTCTCGAGGGTGCGAGAGACCTAGTCATCCCACGCTGAATGTGGGAAATTATATTCCATGGGAAAGTCCATGAGATTTTCCTTATATTCCCATGTTTGACATAGAGTATGTCGCAAGTTTAAAGTCTTACGAAGATAGATCAGACAGATTGGAACACTGATTGGAGTGGGTCAAATGGGTGAAACCCCTAGAGGGGACACTGATGCTAGGTCTAACACGAGGTTTGGTACCGGATTAATGATAGGGGAAGTGAAGAGGTGAATGGAATGATCTTACTAGGATGTGGCGGCCCGGGGAAGAATCAAGATGGATGATGGAGAGTTAAATGAATTGGTGGGGGAATAAGATGGAACTGTTGTAAAAGTGATGGTACCACATGTCTTGAGCCTCGAAAAGACTTCCTACATATCCACTTGGAAGGGAATCATAGTCCACGTAGTTTGGCAGGGCGAATTGACTCTTAAAAAGAAGACCTATATGGATGGGACCCAGAGGAATTGGAACTTATGGGTTGGGGTATGACATTCTTGAAACACATAGGCTCGAGGGAAAGACTAGGATGAGGCAAGGGCGATGGGCTTGAACCTTACGGAGGTGTTCTACGTATCCCCGCGGAAGGGAATCAAAGTCCACATAGTTCAGAATAGTTGATGAAGAATCAGGGTGTGCGCTGAGGACAATGACCAGATGATATACTGGGTCTTACACGTGGTTTGCATCCCATAGTTGGTCTGACGCCACTAGGGTGGACCAATGTCATGGGACCCAACAAAAGGGAAGAGAATGGATTACCATTTATTTCATAGTACAACGTCTTACTGCTGGATGGAGATCACAACGGCTTACCATTGGATGTGTTTAACAACAGCTTACCATTGAATAGGGGTCAGTCTAGTGTCATACATAACGAAAGGGGTGTACATTTTAACGTCATGCGGGACGGGGGTCGACTGACGTGAAGTGGTCAGGACCAATGGTTATTGGGTTTGATTCTTAGGGAGGCTTCCAATATACCTTTCTTTGGCAAGGATAAAAGTATGTGTAGTTTGGGAGAGGTGTTGGTGAACCAACATGAAGGGGGAGGGACCAACGGTTTTTGGGCTTGAACCTCATATAGGCTTCCTACATACCTTGCCTTGGCAAGGATCAAAGTTATTTTTTTTGGGATAGGTGTTGGTGAACCGACGTAAAAGGGGTTAGGACCAATGGTTGTTGGGATTGAACCTCAGGGAGGCTTCCTACATACCTTGCCTTGGAATGTATCAAAGTCTATATAGTTTGGGATGGTGTTTGGGGCTTACACTCTAGGATTCCCAGAGAGTATGTCCTGGTCGATACTTACTCTAATCCGACATGAATCATGCTCGGTGTGTGAAACAAGTGGCATCAATGACTTGGTGATCACATCGTGAATGGTGTGTTCCTGGGAAGTGGAGTAGGGATCACATGTGGTTAGTGACCCTAAATGGAAACTGGGGATTACGTGTATTTTGTTGCCCAAAGGGGAAACGGGGGATTACATGTGTTTAGCAGCCCAGGGAGATGGAGATTGGGACTTAATCCATGATGATGGCCTAAGTGGTGACGAAGCCCAATGGGAGAGGGATTTTCTATGGAAGCTAATAGAGTTATGTTTCCCATCCCCACCTCTGGTCTTAGGAACCGAAGAAGAAAGGTGGACCATGGGTGCAACCTCCTGCAAGAAAGGCTAGGTGCTTACACCATGGTGGATTCCCTTCCCCACATACAGACGCTGCTACAGTAAAGAGGATCTCATTCCATGTGAAGAATATTTCACTCCCATGGAGATGAGAGGGCATAGAGAATGTCTGAGACGGGGAACCCCATATATGAAGCATGGGGGGCTTAGAGTTTAAAGTCATGTGCTGAGGACGATGGTGCTTTGAATTTTAATGTCCTGCATCTCGAATGAGGCGGGGTCACTCTGCACCCCTAGGACATACATAACTGATACTCGTCGGCCCATGGGTAAAGGAAGGCATCAACAATTCCATGGTGGTGGGGTGTTGTGGAGTTATCAAATTAGGGGCCCATGTTATCATGGCTATGAAAAGAGGAAATATCTATTAGCATGCATGGGTGCCACTAAAGAGGGGAAATGATGGATGGGGATTATGCAAGGATGCTTCCCGGGTGCCGCTACAGAGTGGCAATGGAGAATAGTGATTACACATAGAAGTAGCCCGCAATGTCTTCCTCATGTCTATACGTTATTGAATCCCAACTCACTAGTGGGGTGAGGAATATAATTGTGTACTAAACCTATGCGCTAGTGCACCACCGGGATAACACCAAGGGCGTTGGAATCAGTCTGAACAAAGGGAGGTGACAAGTGTGAATTACATGCCCGATATTTGAAACGTACTGAGGGTGATGTGATGATGGAGGATAACTATTGATCATATTTGAAACACCGCATCCATATCATGTTTTCCTAAAATGGGGAAAAACAAATGAGGGTCGACTGATGACCATGTTCGAAACACTAGACCTAACTCGAAGTGTCATCCAAAGTCTTTCGGGGCATTGGCCTAGAATGGTAGGTGAGCTGAGGCAGCATAGGACCAGGCCATTATAGGATCCCATCAAACATGAAAGAGGATTATGATATGAATGAGGGGCACACAAATCATGTTGTTGAGTGATTGAATTTATGAACGGATTCCAATGCTCTTGAAATTATGCCATTGTACTCACGGAATGAAGTATCCTATGCATGTCACATAAGCCATCACTTATTTGGAATAAGAGGCATCCTATTATTTAATGATAGGGCATACTATGGTTTATATTCATGTATATAGGATTGTTGGAATCTTATGCTTGGAGAATAAGTAATCCCCTGTTTGGGGAAATAGGCATCCTATATTTGTCACTTAGGGAGTACTATAGTTTATAGTCATATATATAGGACTATTGGCATCTTATGCATGGTGAATAACACATCTCTTGTTTGGGGAAAGCTGAATCTTATGTTTGGAATATATGGTTTACTACACTTTAAAGTCATATAGATAGAATAATTCACATCTTATGCTTCATGCATAAGGCATCTCTTGATTGGAGCAAGAGGAATCCTTTGTCTGGCACATAGGGTTTACTAAAATTTAATGTAATATAGATAAGACTATTAGGCATATGGTGCCTAGAAATTGTTGGTATTGGGACGTACGCAAGAGAGTACCTTTCTAGTGGATCCTGGCATAGGAGTCAAGTGATAGGGTTTGGATGAGTTACATGAGGAATGGTTCGACTCAAGGTACTTGGGGAATTGAGGATGAGAATCTCATCTCACAACATTGGAAATGAACCAATAAGAATATGTCAACTCAAGGTATTTCATGGTGTGGGGTGGAGTATCTCAAATCATGGTATTCTATTGTTAGATGGTGGGCACGTATAAGGGCACAATATAAAATGTCGACGTCCGGGCCCGAAAAGTTAGTGGTGTTACACTCCACTATGTTCACGTGCCAAAGTGACCCCATATATGACATGTCATGAAAGATCTCACATAGAGGGTTCCATTATTTCTTGCAGGTTTGGAAGAGGTGGTCTTACATACAATAGAGTGGCGGCCGACCTCCCGAGACCTCCCCTAAGGGGTGGTGCTGCACTTGTATTTATAGGCGAACCTGGGAGCGATTTCACGTAAGATTCCAGGCATGTAAGTGATCTTACGCACACCCTATGGAGAGTTAACACACAAAGGGTAGATTGAAATCACATTGGGCATTTCAGAAACTAGTGTGTGGCTGTTAATCTTGTGCACACCTCTCAAACCTTGTGTCCACCTTCCTTAGACATTTTTCAGGTGGCCTGGTCAAGAGATGCCTTATCATTGGACGCATAAAAGTTTTGCATGACTTGTGTGAAATATTTTACTGTTTCACAAAATATTCCATTCTTGCATGAAAAAAATCCATTCTTGTGTGCAAGATTTCAATTCTTGTGCGCAAATCCATACCTTGTTCCAAAATCTTCTTGCATGGCCATTTCCAGAAGCCTGACTTTGAGAGACCATAACTTCTGATCCGTAACTTCGTTCGGGCTCCACGTCCAGTCAAATTGATGATTCTAGAATGAGATACGTTCCAAGATCATGTATGGAAGAATTCAGTGAATTACATGGATGAGTTTTCCAGTTCTAGTCATGATGTTTTCACTAACCGAATATGGTCACCATCAATACCGGTACCAAACCCAACCCATGACATGGCCCGAAGGGTGTTCCCTATCCCCATGGGCTGGAACAAGTGCCCAGGTATCATTTATCTTGGTTTGGGAATGATTTACCTGAATATGTATACATAAAACATCAAAAACATTAGATAAACTGAATCTGAAAATTCATACCAAAAAAGGGTTATAAAAATCCATAACTCAATACATAAGTTCAAATGAATTAAAAAAGGTCCAAATACACAAATAAATAATAGATTATAGACCAAAGGATTCCACATGACATGGGGTCATCACCCACAAGCCGTCTCCACAACTCCGCACCAAGGATAGGAACTAACACCCTGAACCGCCATCACCCAAAGCCTTTACTTTACCTGAGTCAAGAATTATAAAGTCTAATTACACCCAAGGGGTTTAAGTAGGGTGTGAGCCTAATACCAATAGTATACCACACAATTATTCCAAAGAGCATTCAATACATTGTGACATGAAAACCCTTTTAATATGCAAAGAAAAGCAGTGATAACTTCTGAGAAATGAAACTTTTAATTGAAGACATTTTTCAAACTAAAATTTTTAGAATGTTAAAAAATTTAAATAGAAAAGGTATCTACTATAAATTAATTCCGAAAACACCCTCAAGAAAAGGTCAAATACCAAAAATAAAATGAGCGACAAAATCAGGAACACCCCAAGGCACTAGATAGTCTCGGGCCCCATGTACCTCATACCTCTGTGTAAAGTAACCATGGAAAAATTCATTCTCGTGCACGAGCCAATTGTAGGGAACATAAACATTACCTAGTGGTCCACAATCATCACCTATATAGTATATATAGAGTTTTTTTATCCAAATTCTCAGTGAAACAGGGACAAAACCAATCTGGTCCACTAGCCGTACTAGTACACATCCGCCCCACCTCGGTACTCGGGATGCCCCCTTGGTGCTAAAACAATTTCAGCATTTAATACATATCCATTTTCATGTAAAACACCACTACTGTTCACATACACCAAATACAGTATCGATCACATTTTATACCACTTAAAACACACAACAAACACTTTGATTTTTAATAAAACAATTTATCAAAATCCTGTGTTGTTTTGCAAACAAAACCCCTTAAGAACCCCACTTGTACACTATGTGCACACTTTTATGTTACCAAAACAGTAAAGGAAACCCAATATATTTCAATGAGAACAAAAAATTAATTATAGTTCATCCCCATGTTAAACAAAAAGTGATAACTTTTTAAAACCTTCATTTTCACACAAAAGTGGATCCAAAACTTCACTTTCTTTACAAACACAGTTAAACCCCATTTTTGCAGCAACAACCAAAGGGGATAAACATTCTAAACAGTATTTTTATCCTTATTAAAGTTCAATAAAAACAACTAAGTATTTATTGGGATTCCCCAAATAAACCAATAAAACATTTCTTTGGAAAACCCCCAATTTCACACCAAATTGGAATTTAAAATTCAATTGCAATAGAAACATCATTAAAACCATTTTTCAGCAATAATAAAATGATATAAACCTGAAAATATGATAAATACAGCATGCTAATACACATATATTTCATAAACATTGGAATCACCTACAAAATCAAATGAAACCCTTGAATCACCGTGCGAAAATCAAGTCACACCGAGAGGGAATTATATCGAACCAAAAACCACATTCATTGACCAATAAAACCAAATATTAAACTCTAGGTTCAAAACCCTACCCCATGGTCATTTTTAACTTCAAGGAAATTGAATTAAGCTTCATGAAAAGGGGAGGAACTAAGGAGGAGAGACACGTACTTGAGATTCTTCGAAGTTCCTCCACCAAATACCCCTTCAAAATGGGGTTACAAAGAGGTTTTGAGAAACATGGAGGGATGACATGGATTTTAGTTTATAAGGGGATGAATAAGGGTGGAAATAGGAACTATAATGGAGGAAAGATAGTAAGAATTAAATGAGTTTTTAAGGGAAGAACTTACCTCTTATAATTCGGACGATTTGAGAAACCCTATGAAGTGTTGCACCAAATCGCAATGGAAATGAGCACCAAAGAGGGAGGAAAGAGGAGGGGAACGTGTCTGGGTTCAGTGGGATCAGGTGAAACTTGGAATCACCAAAAAATACAAAAAATTGAGTAATTTATTAAATATACAATATTGATTTTTAAAACTGGAAATGGGCTTCCGGTTAGGCCCATTCCCTTAAATAAAAACCCAAATACACCTTGGTTATGAATTTCTAAAGGATCCAAATTTACACGATGTTGTTAATAGGATAGGGTAGGCCAAGTAGAAATTTAAGTGGATGAAAAATTTTTGAAAATGAAGAAGATATAAAAGAAACAAAATTTATTTTTAAATCTGGAATTGGGCTCACGGTTTGGCCCAATATATTAAAACTCACCCATTCCTCCATAAAATCATGGGACACCCCCAAAACTAAGAATTAATGGAAATGGAAATTAAAATAAATTTAAAATAAGCTATGTATGTGACTATTCTACCCACCATGAAAACATTCCATCCTATATAGTCACAGTAAGGACAAAGCAATATCCAAACCCAACTGAGAAACCAAGAGATACTCCCTTGCTAGGTTTATCCCCCAAAGGCCAAAACACCTCAAGTGATCAATGAAGGAAAGAATACTCTCAATAACCAAACATACACCACTTTCCTGAAAAAATCAAGCACATTATGGTTAAATCCCAAATTAAAACTTCTAAAACACACTTTGAACAATACTCAATCAATTTACCGACACAAAAAACAACATCAAATAAGGTTACACTTACCCTACTATAACATAACCATTGGGAACTCGTTAATCACAATGTTTACCCAAGGAAGGTGTATGTAGTTATATATCTCCAAATTATAATACCTACTTCAAAGACAATACCATGGAAAAATATGAGTTACTCGTATGAAGAGACAGAAATGGGCTTCCCACCATAAGAGACAACTAAATATTTTTCCCGAGACAGAATCAGGACAGTAACACGGGGAGGCCTGAACAGTCTCTCTATTACAAGGGGTGTACTTCCATTAGAAATTTCCAAAATAATATACATGATACCCATGGTGGGTCTCCCCACCATAAGAACCAACCATCTTAACTAACTGGCGTGGGCTGACATGAAAAGACCCCAAAATTAAGGAGTTGGGACGACCGCACAGTTAGTCTGCACAGTTTTGGAAACTATGCGATAACTGTGTGGATACTTATATCTGCATGGTTTATTTTTTGGTACGGTTACAACTAACCATGTGAAATCCCTGTTCTCATCCTATATAGAAAAATTTTCATCCATTCTCTAAAGACTCAATGGAAAACAAAGGGGGGGGGGAATAACATTGTGTGATGACATGGGTACAAGACCCTCCACCTATTTCCACCAAACGGGGAAAATAGAAGAAATATGATGACACCAGAGGTTTAAACTCTTCCTATATTTTATACTGAGGATAGGAATTTGTACAAGGGTTTAAAAAACCCGGGGATTTCCCCTGACCACGAGCCAGCTTCTCTCCAAGACCTATGGTTGGAGCTCAAGTGATTGAAGCATCTTCGTCCTCGCAGTTAGTCTTTAGAAACCCCCTAAACAAGAATTCTTCTTTTGGTGTCACAAAAAACTACACCAAAATCCCCGATAAGTTTTCCAAGACATAACACATTCCAAACTCACTTTACCCTAACCCGATATTTCAATGAAACAAGGGCTTAAAAGATGCACACACATCACACATTGTTTCTTCAGGTGAGAAACAATAGAAGTAAAGAACACTTAGACTCACCATCTATAAAATGGAAGATTTTGATGTTTTTCCAAGGGAGAAATTCTCCCAACATAATAGAGACTCTCATAGTATTGCATGAATTTCACCTTTACAGTTAATCGAGCACATGACATCACAAGGCATCACTGAACATGGCCATTGCAACTGATATAATCAATGCATGGAGAGGGACCTTATAAAACATCCCCAAACAAAACAAAATTCACGAAAGTGGCCACAATATCCTCTCATGAAGACATTTCTTGCACTGGTAGTTTAACATGAACTCCATTTTCGAAGAGACTACAAAAGACTTAAAGGATCTATTAGACACCATCCAAATACTCATCTAGGCTAACAACCCCAGAGCAGTTCAACCTTCATAAAATCAGAAATCTTAAGAATCTAAGGTCTCTTTAAACCTTCCATGGTCACTCTCCCACTACAAAAGGATGAAAAAACCAAGAAACGAAATTGTTTATACTCAATCCAAAAATCTCAAAAAAATATTCCTTATATTGATCAACTGGAGGGTCTTTAAATGGCGAAACAATCCGGGTTGCACTTCATTTGTGCAATAACCCTTAATGGGGCATACCATATCCAACGATTGAACCCAAGGACCCAACCAAGATGGCCCATTGGTCAAGATATACCATAAACCAGATCCGAACACATTAAGGTAACCACCGTAAAGGCATCCCAAAACCTTTTTTAGAAGAGACCACTAACCGTCCCTACAACACTGCTTACCGACCAAACACAAACCCAAAACAAAGTTCAAACAGGAGGGGTTCTTGGATTCAAAACATCCCAGAACATCAAAATTTTCAAAAACCCACAATACAAACCATCCCCAACAATTCATTAAGACATCATGTTTTACTTTAAAATCATTTCTTTGAAAACAAACGGTTCAGCGGTAAGCATATCCACCAATGGTACCACATGGGCCTCCCACAGACATGCTTTTGTGCCACACCAGCCACCATCCTCATATCAGTCCTGGAACTCATCCATTCCTTCCATCAACCATCCATCACCCCATATAACCCCATGCATGTGGTTGCTCATGGAAATACCAAAGGTTAAAACAAATATTCTTTCCACTTTTCAAAACCAAAACGGTCAACCAACACATCCTTTTTCTCCAAACCGCTAACGAGGAGATCCAAATACCAATTCAAATATTACTAAAACATTTAGAAAGACACGAAAATTTATACAATAACTCACTTTCATGTTATTCACATCAATTTCATAACATCTCATCCCATTAAAACACCCTATGATAGTTTATAAAACTGTATTGGAAAAACTTTTTCAAAACCAACTTCACTATAGTTTCTGCTTTATAAAGAGGTGTAAGCACACCATTTTCCATTTCAAAATAATTCTGAATATTCAGTTCCACCATTTCATAAAACAAACCATTCCATATTTATTTGAAAATCATTTCACAAAAACTTTACACTTCTTAAAACCAAGTCACTTTAAAATCAATGTTCCAATACTTCAAAACTAAAGAACACAAGACAATGTGAGAGGAAACTAGTTTCAGTGGGTGACTTGGAAATATGGTTGGTGGATATATTCCAATCACTTCACTATCATAGATAGTGTTATAGAGAATATCCCCGGCTCCACATGGCTTTCCAGGCCCTGCGAGCTCACTGAGACCATTAACCAAACTCTTATTTCATTTCCCCTAATCATCATTAAACCAAGAAAACCAAAGGAATCTGAAAGTTCCCAAATTCCCCTAGAGACATGAATCCTGTCATGAGGTGTGGTGATCATCCACACTACTCATAACCAATATTCCATGTCCTGAAAATCCTAACTCAAGACTATCCTAATTGTTCCCTAAATAGCATTACCCAAGGAGAGCGAACATCCTATGATACCATTTTGTCATGAACCGACTCTGGTCTCCACCAATACCGGCACCAAAACTAGCTTGTGAAAAGTCTCGATGGGCTTTACCTATCTCCATGTACTGGAACAAGTACTGGGGTATCATTTATCTTCTTTTGGGAATGATTTACCCCAATATGTATACACAAAACATCAAAAACATTTGATAAACTGAATCGGAAAATTCATTCCAAACAAGGATTATAAAAAAAATATAGAAATTAATACATAAGTTAAAATGAACTAAAAAAGGAAAAAATAGTCAAATAAACAATATAAAAACAGACCCAAGTGCACCACACGACATGGGGTCATCACCCACAAGTAGTCTCCACAACTCCGCAGCAAGGATATGAACTAACACCCTGATCCGCCATCACCCAAAGCCTTTCCTTTTCCTGAGTCAAGAATGATAAAGTATAATTACACCCAAGGGGTGTAAGTAGGGTGTGATACTAATCCCAATAGGATACCACCCAATGATTCCAAAGAGCATACAATACATTGTGAAAAGCAAGTAGTTTCAATATGCAATGAAAAGCAGTGATAACTTCCAAGAAATGAAACTTTCAATTGAAAAAAGTTTTCAAACTATACATTTTAGAATATTAACACATTTAAATATAAAAGGTATATATTAAAATTTACATCCAAAAACACCCTCAAGACAATGTCAAATACCAAAAATACAATGAGCGACAAAATTGGCAACACCCCTAGGCACTAGATAGTCTCTGGCCCCATGTACCTTATACCTTAGTGTAAAGTAACCACAATAAAATTTATTCTCATGCATTAGAAACTAGTAGGGAACATACCCATCACCTAGTGTTCCACAATCATCATCCATATATTTTAGTTTTATTTTTTGTTATCCAAATTCTATGTGAAACAGGGACCAAACCCATCTAGTCCACTAGTCGTACTAGTACACATACGCCCCACCTAGGTACTCGGGCTGCCCCCTTTGTGCTCAAACAATTTCAGCATTTAACACATATCCATTTTCATTTAAAACACCACTACTGGTCACATACATCAAATAAATTAGCTATCTCATTTTATAAAACTAAAAACACACAACAAACACTTTGATTTTTAATAAAACCATTTCTCAAAATCTCGTGTTTTTTTTGCACACAAAACCCCTTAAGAACCCCATTTGTAAACTATGTTCACACTTTTAAGTTTCCAAAATAGTAAAGGCAGCCCATTAAATTTTAGTTAAAACAAAAAATCAATTTTAGGGCATCCCTATGTTAAAAAAGAAGTGATAACGTTGTAAAACCTTCGTTTTCACACAAAAGTGGAACCAAAACTTCACTTTCTTTACAAACACAATTAAAACCCATTTTTACAGAAACAACCAAAGGGGATAAACATTCTAAACATAATTTTTAGAATTATTACAGTTCAATAAAAACAACTAATTATTTATAGGTAATCCCCAAATAAACCAATAAAACATTTCTTTGTAATACCCCCAATTTCACACCAAATTGGAATTTATAATTCCATAGAAATAGAAGAATCATTAAAACCAATTATTGAAGAAATAATAAAATTATATAAATCTGTAAATATTATAAATACAGCATGATAATATACAAAGATTGCATAAACATTAGATTCACCTACCAAGTCAAATGAAACCTGTAAATCACCATGCAAAAATCAAGTCGAACCACCACCACACCATGAGGGACTTATATCAAACCTAAAACCAGAATAATTGACCAATATAACCAAAGTTTAAACCCAAGGTTCAAAACCCTACCCCCTGGTCATTTGTAACTTAAATTAAATTGGAAAAAAACTTCCTGGAAAGGGGAGTAACTATAGAGAAGAGACACTTACTTGAGATTCTTTGAAGTTCCTCCACCAAATACCCCTTCAAAATGGGGTTGCAAAGAGGTTTTGGGAAATATGGAAGGCTAAAATGGATTTTAGGTACTAAGGGGATGAGGAATGGTGGAATTAGGAACTGTATTGGAGGAAAGATAGTAATAATTTAATGATTTTTGAAGGGAATAACTTACCTCTTCAAGTTCGGATGAATTGAGAAACCTTATGAATTTCTACACCGTATCACGATGGAAACGAGATACAAAGAAGGGGTAAAGAGTAGGGGCGCGTGCTTGGGTTTAGTGGTATTGGGTGAAACTTGTAATCACTGAAAAATACTTAAAATTGAGTAATTTATTAAATAAACAAAAGTGAGTTTTAAAACTGGAAATGGGCTTCAAGGTAGGCTCATTATTGTAAATAAAAACCCAAATACTCCTTGGTTATGAATTTCTAAAGGATCCAAATTTCCATTATGGTGTTAATAGGTCAGAAGGGGCCAAGTAGGAATTTAAATGGATGAAAAATGTTGAAAAATAAAGAAGATATAAAAGAAACAAAATTTATTTTTATATCTGGAATTGGGATCATGGTTTGGAAAAATTCATGAAAACTCAGTAATTCCTCCATAAATGCATGGGAAACCCCCAAAACAAAGAAATAATTGAAATTAAAATAAAAATAAATTTAAAATAAGCTATGTATGTGACAGTTCACCACTTATTTATTTCATGTGGTGTATTTTGTACTTCCATTTGATATATATTATCCTAATTATTTTTATATTCATGGTATTATGTGATTCATTTGGTGGTTTTTAAATTTTGGACATACGACTCAATTGATTACAATGTGGTAAGGGGTTTCATATATCACTTTTAATTCCATGATATTTCCATTGTTCATGACTTATTTCATGCACATGGTGTATTGTGTAATTCAATTTGATGTATATTATAATGATTTTGTTTACATTCATGGTATTATGTGACTAATTTGGTGGTTATAAAATGTTGGACATACAACTCAATTGATTGAAATGTGGTAAGGGGTTTTAATATCACTTCTTATTCCCGAGAGATTCATGCTTTATTGACACAATGTTCTTTCATGTGGTGTATGTACTTCCCATGATTGTATTATTTGTGTAATATACTTTAATTTATGTATATTTTCATCTTCATTGTATGATACTTCTTTCATAGGGTGAATGTTTCGTATGTTACCAAATCCATAAGGAAACTTCAAATTTCAATTTCCACTCATTGGGCATTACACATACTTCATTAATTATTTTACTCCAAGATTATTTGTGGAATCTCTATTTATTATTTATGTAGTAATTTCCACTCACATTTATATATATATACCTTTGATACACATAATAAATCCATTGATAAATTCACCCTCCATTGATATGAACTATTTAAGGGTAATCTTAACTCAATATCCATTAATTGAGTTAAACATCCATTTCATTGGTATTGTTTTTACAAGAAAATGTGTGAATGAAATATGATTGATTTAAACTGAATATCCAATTATATGGAGTGTATTTATATTTTTCACAGATAATTATTTCATTGACTCATCCTTAATCTAATGATACTTTCTTTATAAGGTGTTTCATCTCAATTTACATTCCTTGGAGACCATTTATTGTTATGCACCAATTAACATTTATGTGGTGTATATACTGTCCTTCGACATAGAATATCATGAATCCCTTTATTCTAATGATATTATAATGTTTTGATTACCTCTATTATTTGTATTTAAGCATCTCTCAATTTGTTAGGAACTCTAACTAAAGTGTTCGAATTATCGATTTTTTATTTAAAACAAAGACCTCTTATGACTGGGTAGAGGGTGACCCATTACATAGCCCGAAGGACAAAGACCAAGTGGCCTGAATACAAGGTTTGAAAGCCCATTTTTTGGCCAAGAAGACCCCTTGGTGAACAGTACTGCTATAGTACTCGTGCTGCTACAGTACCTGCTACAGTACAGCAGCCGCTCCACTACCTATTACAGTCCCTCTGCCGCTACAGTGCCAACGCTTCTACAGTACTGCTATTGTAACCCAGAAATTCTCCCCTTCCCGGATTTGATCCTGGGTCTTTTGGATACCAAGTAGGATCCATTACCACTACGGTACATGCTCGTTGGAAAACTCTAACTAAAATATCATTTTAAATCTTTTAAATCATTGTCATTAATGGCCATGTTTTAAAAATGGTTTTAAGGGTTTATTTATATGGAAATTTAGGTTTTGAAATTAAAATTCCTTTTAAATGTTTCTAAGTGTTTTGGGAAACTTTTATTCAAAAATCTCTTTTAAATGACTTCTTTGATAAATAGTGTGACATTTAAATGTTTTCAATAAAAATGGGATATTTATCTCAAATAGTTTTAATGACCGTTTTCATCTCTTTCAATATCTTTCAGTGTATTTTATTCTTGATTTAGGTTGATTTATTATAATAAAATTATCCACATTGTATTAAATTAGTTATTTTTGACTGTGGATGTGCTATTTTTTTCCATTCGTGGTTTGTGGTTAAAATATTGACATTTCGTATGCGAGTTTTAATATGAATTTTTGGATTATGTTTCTCCATTTCACATGAGGAATGAATTGGACTTAGTAAGTGATGGGTGGAGCCCGCTATAGCTTCTCAATACATCGGTAGGTCTCATGAGACAAACTAGTATCTTGGCACAAGGACTTGATAAAATCTTATTTGTAGTCTTGGGACCAGGCCTTGACTATGTGTTTTTGAAGTCTGGCATTATGCATTCAATCATTATGAAATTGGATATTGATATTACATGTGATTATTCGACTAGTATAATATCCATTTAAATATGTAAATGACATTATTTGATTTATATTTGCCATATTATGATGATGTTTAAGTTTAAAAGGCTTGTGTTCTAGTCTTATACATTGTCATAAATGTTCATTCTTATTTATGACAGTTTCCACTATATTGTTATCCATACTGAGCATATGAGCTCACCACATTCTTATGTTTTCTTTTTCCCAGGATGCAAAGAGGTATATTACGATTAACCTGCATTAATAGGCTATGGGATATAAGAGTGTTCAAAGGGGACACAATGTTGTTTTTTTATTTCATGATGTCACGTAAAACTTTTGTATGTATCTAGTACATCCAATGCTACTAAATTAATTTGTCTCTCGGTACATGATTCCTTGTATCATGTCAATGTTATGTAATAATGCACTGATTCTGAGTAACTAGGGTTAGGGATTTACATGATACCTATTTAAAGAGATAGTATGGTCTGATGAAAAAAATAACTAGGATTTGTGCTAATGGAGAAGGTTTAAGATAATACAAAAGATGCGTAGTACACCATTAGTTCATGAATGTCGATGGCCCTCAGTGTGGTTAAAATTATTAATTCAAAATGAGAACCGTTATTTTGGGAATTGGAAAATGAGATTGGGGATGTTACATATTTCATAGGTATGAGAGTTTTTTAGACATGTCATCATTATGTCCATAAATGGAATGGGCAAGGGATTTGGTGATAAGTTTTCATTTCATTTAAGTGAAAACGAGTACACTCTTTAGATGGGGAGTGGGACATTGATATTTAGAAGATGAAAATCATGTGAGAGGGTTCATGGGACCTTTAGATTGGTCACTTGATGATTTTATTGGCACTCATATTCCAATAAATAAATGAATCAATATATACTCATAAAACATGTTATGTTCTAGCTGTGGTTTTGATAATGGTATTTTTTTTAATCTAGATGTGGGAACTAATCTCAATGTACCCTATAATGATCCATGGATGTTATATTGGAATAATTTTGGTGCATGTGCTATAGAATGATGATAGATTTGATCTGGATATAATTCATCTATTATATTTTACATAAACTCGGTAATTGATTCGATGAGTATGTCAAGAACAATATTAGTGTGCCTTAGGATAAAAGTGTAAGAATTTGGGGTTTTTTGATTTGTTGTCCATATGAACTGATAATTTTCAAAATAGATTAAGGAAAGTCTTATTGTTTTCTCTCTTTTAGATGGATGTTTTTTG
Source organism: Viscum album (assembly GCA_963277665.1). NCBI lineage: Eukaryota > Viridiplantae > Streptophyta > Magnoliopsida > Santalales > Viscaceae > Viscum > Viscum album. The sequence goes on from OY728147.1 coordinate 376,253,904, forward strand.
TGAGAAAAGCACATTGGGCATGCTGTCGGAATGAGGCAGGTGAAAATTTAAGGATCAAGAGAGGCTTTTTATGGGAAATCTGTTGTGACCAGTTTGAGCTTGGATAATTATATTTTTACTATTTCAACAATATAAATGAGTAAGACTAGTGTAATCTTATGTAATTTAAAAAATTTTCTAGAAGAACACCTAAAATTCTATGGATGCATTTCCAAAGGTAATTCTGATGGTGGGTGTACAATGATTCAGAGTTAGTCATTTAGGACTGGAATCATTGGTGGGGAGAACCATAGCCCAAATATTGTAAGAGATAATTATGTGACCATATATCATGTAATTAGGGCTTATGTAAGTTTCTTCTTCATGTCTCTATGATAGTGTGAGCGTTGGATCAAGTTATAGAATCTTAGGTTCTGTATGTTTTACGTGATGCCTGGAGGTGTGTCAGGTGTTTAGAAACAGAACACAACCATTTGAATGAAACTTCATAACCTAAGTAGGTATGATGATTTTTTTATTTTATAAGGATACTTAGGGAAGATAATATCTATGGTGGAGAGGTTGTAACAGCCCATTTTTTGGATGGGTGGAAGATATTAAAGAATTTCAAACTTTTTGTTTTGAGGATGAGCCAAAGATTAAACTGAGTCTTGGAATGTAATTATATGAGTTTTAACAATCTAAATTTAGTTTTTGGATTCTATTTAATTCCAAATAGGTTAATCAAATGTTTGTATCTGTTTTGGGAGTGTTTGGATTCAATTTATTAATTCTATAAGACACAACCTTAGGTGCATGGGTGTTATATGGTTTGTACTAATCATGAGGGTCAAATGTGCACGACCTTTTTGTTAAGAAACATGTAGAGATTAATCATACATGGTGACTCCTGATAATAATTAATAATGATAGGGTATCAAACTATTTGATAAACCATGCACTCATGTCAGCACGACTATTCAAAATGTTTAAAATTAATTATAGAGGCAGACACACACGTTACATAAATTTTGTTTTGTTGTGTTCCTAGTAGTGTGAGGGTGTGAGCTACTTAGTAATATCTCTAAATGGGATGCCCACTATTAAAAAAACCATAGACCTAGCAATGTAAGGCTAGTGGACCTTGGGACCATGCTACAACGTTGTTGGTGCATGGATTGATTAACTGTTCATCCAAACCACGCACCTCATTCAAAGGGGAATATTTTTTGAATTACCGATCTCACCTTTAGTGGGTTTCCACTTTTTCCCATTTTTATCACCTAGAAATCCTCCCGAATTCACACAACCCTTCCCACCTCTTCCATTGATGAATTTATTTTATTCTTGATTCGGTTTCATCAACAAAAGACTCATTGGTAGGCCTATGGTATTCAATCGACAAATAATGATTCCTTTATTTTTTATCCATCCATACATAACGGTAAATATGTGTGATATATTTTACATTATTTTCCGGGTCTATGTATAATCTTTTTATATCTACCATTTTTTATTAAATAAAATCCCAATCATTTTTGAGTGGATAGTCTAAATTACATGGAAGGTCATCTATTCATTTTTCCTATGGGTATGTAAATTATTAAATTGTCTTCATTGTGATGCACCTAGGAATTTCCAAGCGTTTCTCCTAAAATAAATAACTTAATTATATTAATTTTATAAACCCTTAATGTGATACCTATGAAGAATCATTAAATGGTTGGAGATTTTCAAAATCAACACTAACCACATCCCATGTGGGTTTTTTCATCTTCCAATGATAAGAACCGCCACATTGGCTGTGTGACCTTTGTACTGGGTAGTGGAATACATAAATAAATTAAATGATTTAATGAATGTATTAATAATGGATATTAAAATGAAATAAATTTTAAATTGTCTTCTTCCATTTTTTGGATGATTAGATGTGGACTTGTAGACTAACATAGCCCCTAGATTTTATGATAATTTTTTTTTTCATTAATGCGTTACAGCAATGATGTTTATTATCAAATATCATCGATTATTATTATGGTATGGAATTGATGAGGGGGATTGAGTTATTGAATCTATGACCCCTATATGCATTTATATATCTGGTGTCAATGTGTATAACCTTGGGTCTTGACCAATATTGGTATGACACTATTTGGATTCCTTGGACTCGAGAAGGTCACCGTAGTCTACATCCTTAAAAACATTCCCATGATGGTTTGATACTCTTTTATTTTTGGAATATTCTTGAGATGGTAGTTACATTCAAAAATTTCAGTTATATACTACTATTCATCATTTATATCTTGCTCATTATTACAACCCTGATTGTATGTATAATTCAGTCTATCATTTAATATATATCTTGACAAGTCATAACTTCACATAATTATAGTTTTATACATAGGAAATATTTTTATAGACACTTTTGGTCATGGGATACTTATTAAATCTCACACTATTTCTAGGTCGCTATTTCATAGGGGTTCCCAAACAGACCTTATGCTTGTATGATCTAGATCATTGATTGTACTTGCATGAAATTATGCATTTGGTCAAAGATGGAGTAAGAGATAAGATTACTGAGCTAGTTCTCATTGTTATAATAAAGATAACATATGATCCTTTGGTTAATTCTGTTCTTCTATTATTATGAATGTATGTATCAAATCTTATATTTTCTTTCATGGGAATATTTTTTGTATTGTTTAAATGTTGTGTATTTGAGCATGTTCATGCATGATTAATTTCAATTTATTATTATTGATATGTTGTTATTATATTCTACAACTCTTATCTTTTTATATTTTTTTTATTTCTAATATATATGTTACAATCCCTCATAGTACCTACATTATACCCTTAATTCTTCTTGAAGTTCATTAGTGTAAGGGGAACAACACTAGAGGCCTAATGGAAAATCAGCTTGGGTAACTGTTAATAACATCCCAGGTATTGATAGAATAATAGTTTATATTATATAATAATATTTATGAATAAGATATTAATATTATTTTAAAGGGGATTCTTTTTCTGATAGTGTACTTGGCACGCAACAATGAGTTTATCCTAAATCGTAAATTAACGACAAAAATGAGTTATACCAAAAATGAACAAAGTAATATTATTTTTTTGGTCACTTTTATATATTCTATGTGATAATATAATCCTCTTATTTAGAATTAGAAAAATAAAACTTATTTTGGTTGAAATTTTGGTATTTTTCTGATAAAATCTATATATTTATGAATAGTGAAAAATACAGCATTTTAATTCAAAATTGCTTTTTCATATAATTTATTTATATAGTTATATTGTAATTTTAAATGGTTTTAAAGGGTAATTAGATTAGTTTTTTATCATTTAATACAATTTTGGTCATTGTATGTAATTTCACATTTTAATTTGAAATTAAAACATGTCAATCTTTTGATAGTTTTTACTTCTTAAAAACTCACTTTCTAGTTTTAACAACAAGAATTAATTTTGAATTAATTAATATAATTTCTATGTTTTTAATTGGGACAAATGGATTCCATATTTGGAATAAGATGTTCAAAATTTATTATATAGGTAACTTTAATTTATAGACATTATGAATAGTAATGTTAGTAATTATTTTTATTTACTATGGTGAAAGGGTAAATTAGCTAAATATGGGTAACAAATATTATAATATTATAAAACTACCCTAAAAATTGTCCTAATATTATTTTATGAGTCATGGGAAACAAAAAATAACCCATATTTGGAACTTTTGTCATTTTGGATCCCCTTGGGCGTGAAAAAGGAAAATTATATTAATTAATTTAATGTAAAGAAAAATATAACACAAACTTCTATCTTTTTACAAAAATAATTTTCAGGTGGGGTTATATAAATTTTCACTTTGAATATAAATAATCTTTATAAATATAAAAATATATTCCACATAGTTTTATTTTATTTATAAAATTTATACATTAAATAAATAAATTTATTTATGAAATAATGATGATGTAGTGATTTCCTTTTTAATGAATGATTCAAATAAATGATATTATAAACCTTAAAATAACTATTATTTGTATATTTTGATTCTATCCATGATTTTTCTGGATTAAATATAAATTTTAGGGATGAGTTAATTCCTTTGGATTAGAGTAATCAAGTTAGGAATTTAACAAAAATATTTTACTAAATAGTGTCGAAATTGATATAAATGAGTTGTTTAAAAAAATAATATTTTATTAAATGATATAATATTCCTAAAAAATAAGATTCATCCAACTTACTTATATAATCTCACAATGCTCATTGATGATTCACTTATTGTTTGACTGCCATTTAATAGTTACTAGAGTAACAATATATTTTGAAAATACAAGAAGACAATGTAAGAGTTTATGTTTTAAACTAAGGAATAAAGCTACATGTGTAGTTTAATTTTATGACCTAAATATGTCTAAAATGTATTGGTTGAGATTTTTTTGATCCATACACATATTATCCTTGAACTATTTCACTTTGGAGGTAATATAATCATAAAATCAATTTATAATAAAATGATATTTCAACACTTTACTAAAGTTCCCCTCCTATATCTTATAAATTCCCACCACCTATACCCACTTTCTCACACATATAAAGCCCCTTTGATTGACCAAATTATTCTCAAATAATCTCCCAACATCCCTACCTTACTCCTAGAAACCTTAACTTTGGCATAATGCAATTCAAGGAATCCTTTTACTCAAATTAGAAGGAGTTACCAGATTATAGGCAATATCTTCTACCATGCTCATTTCTTTTATTTTTCTTATCCACTCCCTATGCGCTTCATATTCTATGATTACATAACAATAACAGTATAATAAATATACTATTATGTTACTATGAGAAGTATTCAAACTACACTTACAAATACCTCCATATAATAGACATGATTATGTTGTTTCTATGTACGGCGAACTATTGCCTCATGAGACGGTGATTATTCAATGATTTCCTACCACCTATCTAGGATTCCATTATTATTGAACTATATTTATATATGATAAATTTTATATGTATATGTTCTATATTATTCTGTAATTTTTATTTAAAACATACGTTTATGCTTTCCTTAATGTGTGAATACGATAATTTCATTTGAGGAAGTGCAGACTACCACCCTCAAAGTGTTATGACTCGTTCATGCCATAAATGGAATGTATAAAGGATTGATTAAATGATCTTATGTAACAAATATAACATAGATATTATAATTTAATTATAATATAACTATGTATCATTTAGTTTTCATTCCATTAATATGAAGAAGAAATAATAATATTGTTCATACGTACATAATGCCTACCGTCTCCATGAATGATGCATTTAATTTCGTATCTACAAATATTATGGACATAATAAATACATATATTCTAGATATATATGATTTTTAAATCATGAATAATATTATTGAGATTATGGACCTTTGACTTCCGGGAAAATTTACATCAAAACAAGTTCATTTTTGACTCATGTAATGAAGGTCGACAAAACGACCAATATGAACTTAAATAATTATTTAATTTCTATAACAGGGTAATAATTTATATAAAGGTAACAATAAAATTAAAAAATGTTCTCAAAAAAGTATAAATTAACCTCATTTTATTAATTATCAATATAACGATTATACACGATGATTCGGACTCGAGGTAAGGGACTTCGTTGTAAAATCCTTTTATTAAGGTATATTTAGATGTTATAGACCAACTTATTTTATACAGTGTATAATAAACCCCTTTGAAATTTATTTTCATTCAAATAGAATCTTTTTTATGATGTTTTTTACCAAATGGAAAAAATTAATTTTTAAACGTAAACGGCGACGCTGACTTGTTTGCCGCCAAAACTATTGTTTGATCTTTGGCTTCCTCTATAAGCCTGAAAGTTTTTAAAAGGAAAAGAAACACCTTATCCCCTTTTTGGGAGTTTTGGTATTCAAAATGATTATAAATTTGGAATGAATTTATTAATATCTTTAAATGACTTCTCATGATTGAAAATGAAATTTTATGAGTGAAATGTTGATAACTGCAATCATTTATGTTTTATAAGTATATAATGGAACTTAAACATTACACAGGTGGTTAAATGATAATCCATTGATGGGTGGTTATTTGATAAACCAATGATGGATTATTTCATGATAAATTATGGATGAGTGGTTAAGTTATAACCTCTAAGGCATTAGGTATGGATATCGGCCGCATGGGTATTCCAGTTAGCGATAGGTGTGGAAGTGGATTGTATGGTTATTCCAGCTAAGTATGTTTATGTCCCAAGTTTCCTTTATATGTTATATGTTTATTTTTATAGTTTTATAGTAATATTTTTTGTTATAAAAAGGGTAAGTAATGAGATTATATTCAGTGATGTATACTTACTACTTCTTAAATGTGAACAGTATTACATTATGATAATGTATTTATGGTTTTTATATTATACCAAGACTAACAACATTTCTTCCTTGTGTATCCCTTACTGAGTTTTTTATGATCAACCCATGTTTTGAATTTTTTTTCATAGAACATGAATAAGAATAGTGTTGAGCCCTCTGGAAGATTGTTGATTTCATTTCTATGATTGATGTTTTAATAATCACAAATCATCACATACCATTAATGCTTAATCTGGTTTGATTTCTCATAAACATAATTACAATCTGTTAATGAATCTGTTATCATGTTTTTGTCTATGATTATTGACGTACAAAGTATTTTGGAAGCACCGATTCAATATCAACAGACATCGGAAGCACTGATCTCATATCAAAGGACAACGGTCGCACCGATCCGATGCAAAATGAGTCACCGATGAAAATGACTCACCGATGCAAATGACTCACCGATCAGATGACAGACCGATGATGATCAAACTGACTCACCGATCAGATGACAGACCGATGCTGATCAAGCTGACTCACCGATCAGATGACAGACCGAAGCTGATCAAACTGACTCACCGATCAGATGATAGACCAATGCTGATCAAAATGACTCACCGATCCGATGAAAAATGACTCACCGATGCAAATGACTCACCGATGAAAATGAGCCACCGATCAAATTACTCACTGATGAAAATGACTCACCGATGCAAATGAGCCACCGATCAAATGACTCACCGATCAAACTGACTCACCGATCAGATGACAGACCGATGCTGATCAAACTGACTCACCGATCAAACTGACTCACCGATCAGATGACAGACTGATGTTGATCAAACTGACTCAGCGATCAGATGACAGACCGATGCTGATCAGTCTGATTCACCGATACTGATCTATCTGAGTCACCAATCATTACTCACTAATGCTGATGACCTACCGATCACCTGATTCTTCAATAGTCATAAAAAACTGTTTGAATTTCATTATCTTTATCTTTATTTAATCTAACCAACGGTCATATTAGGTATATTTTAATGCTCTGACAATTAATTAATAAAGGTTGTCGGATTTCAGGAAACCGTACCTCGTACCTGCGGAAAGGAAACGTTTTCTGTCTTCCGAAGCACGTGACATAAATACAAGAAGACTCTGCTGAAGACAAGTGCAGTTGACAGAAGAACACAAGAGGAATACAGAGGAAAAGAAAGAGGAGGAAGAACCAAGCAGAACAGAACCTCATACACAATCAAGCCTACTCAAGAAGAGTTCTGTGCATACAAAAGAACATTGAAGAACTTCATTGACTACATCTCACTGCCTTTGAGCCTGAAGCATACGACACTCTTCTTCTCAAAAAAAAATGAGAAGAGGACTCAGAATAAATTCTGACCAAATACAAAAGAGTCCAGAGCTATACTGAAATCACCAGAGCCATTTCTAAACTCTACATCTCTACTCTGTGATACATTTGTTTTACATTTTGAGCAGTGTGTGTTATCTGCTGTATCAAACACACACACTGACTCTTGTACTTTCACTGGAGGATCTGTAAATCCTCAGCAAACCTTTTTACACTTCATTTCCCACTGTGGATAGTGGTAGAGGTCGTATGAGACCTGGACAACTCTAAGCTATTGTTTGTTTTCCCACGTAGAACTGTGGTAGAGGTCTTATGACCTGGACAATGTGTTCACTGTTGTTAACCCCGATCCAGGGTGTGGATCATTTTTATATAAACTTTTGAGAGGACTAAGTCTTGGATTGAGACTGAACCTCTTGGTTAATTCTCTGTGTTTGTAGCTACATACAATATTCATACTACATATTTATTTCATATTCCGCTGCTATTACTTTGAAATATAATTTATTTTCAAAGATACTTTGATAGTTAAACTCGCAAGTGTTTATATTTTTTATAGACCAGTAAGTTAGTTTCAAAAGTTAATTTAATCATAATATTAAGTTAACTGAGAACTAATCAATCTTTGAGAAACTAATTGAACCTTTATAATCTGTATAAATTCACTACAGTTTAATCTGTTTTTGAAATAGGGGGATTTTAATCAACATTGTTTTTAACAGAAAATTTTAATTGGAACTCAATTCACCCCCCTCTTGAGTATCCACTCCGACCAACATTTGGTATCAGAGGTTGTTAATATTTTTTAAAAGTACTCTGTTTTTCAACTGTGATTTTAGTTGTATTTTAAAGTTCTTAAAATTTATGTTATTTCTAAATTATTATCTCTTTAAAATTATTTTTGTAATATAATGGATAATAGACTTGAGGGTGCTTCTACTAACCGACCACCTTTCTTTAATGGAAACAACTATTCTCAGTGGAAGCTAAAAATGATAATTCACTTAGAAAGTATGGGCATTGATATTTGGACTATCATTGAAGCTGGATATAAAATTCCCAGTACTGATAGATCTACTTGGGATGATCCTACAAAGACTTCTTACAATAAAAATTTTAAATCTATGAATGCTCGGTACTGTGCTCTAGGAGATGAAGAATTTAATAGAATTTCTGCCTGTAAAACTGCATATGAAATTTGGGATACCTTAGCTGTTTCTCATGAAGGAACAACTAATGTTAAGGAGATGAGATCGAATACCTATACTATTAAGTATGATAATTTTAAGATGAAGCCTGATGAACCCATTTCTGATATGTATCTCAGGTTCAATGAAATTATCAACACAATGACTTCTCTGGGAAAGGATGTTCCAGCAAAGGAACAAATCATGAGAATTCTGAGATGTCTACCTGAATGATGGAGAGGAACCTCTGTCTCCATTAGAGAATCCTGTGACATTGGAACACTACCTTTCAAGGAGTTAATTGTTAAGCTGATGATGTATGAAGAAGAGCTTAAAGTAAATAAAGAAGAAGATGATGAACCTAAAAGGAAGTCTATTGCCTTCAAGACTACAACCTCAAATAATAAGGATAAGGAAAAGCCTCCAGCTATCAATGAAACTTTAAGTAGTGAGGAAAGTGAGAATGATTCTGATAGTGATGCTGATATGGCACACATTGCTAGACGATTTAAGAAATTCTATAGGAAGAAGAAGTTTTTCAGAAAGTCAAACTACAAAGGCAAGTATGATAACAAAGGACACTGAAAAAAGGATTGGAAGAAGTCTGATAAATCAGATGAAGTTGTCTGTTATGAATGCAAAAGAAAAGGACACATAAAAACAGACTGTCCAAAGCTGAAATATAGAAAGAAGTATGAATACAAGGATAATAAGTACAAGAAAGCCATGAAGGCTACTTGGAGTGCTTCAGAAGACAGCACAAGTGAAGCTGAATCTTCAGACTCTGATAGGAATCGAGCCAACACGTGTTTCATGACAAACACTTCTGAGGTAACATCAGAAACTCCTACTTCAAATTCATATTATTCTGGAGATGATTCTGAATGTGATAACATGTCTAAATCTGAACTGTTTGAATATTGTGATATGCTTGAAGAAACCTGTAATGAGCTTAAAGATAAATATAAAGGTTTAAAGAAACAGTATTCTTTAAGTGTAAAGCATAAATCAGATCTGGATATAGAAGAAAAAAAGAATGCTCAGTTGCTTAAAGAGAATACTGAACTAAAATTGTCTAATGAACAACTCAGAAAAGACTTAGAGAAGTTCACAAATGGAAAGAATACTCTAACACAAATGCTAGGAAAACAAGTTTCACCTATATATACTACTGGTATAGGATACCAACCTAGACAAAGAAAAGTTACCAAAACTAGATTCATTCCCAAATCTGGACAGAAGATAGTTAATTCTGGAACTTCATATGCCTCAATCAGTTATATTCATAGTTATGGATCTAATAAGGTTTATCTTTCAATGAATGTTAATTATACAAATTATATGAGACCCATTAGACAAATATGAGTACCTAAAGTATCATTGGCTAACATATCTGGACCCAAGAAGATATGGGTACCAAAATCATCTTCCATCTAAATCTATTTTGTAGGAGACCTGCTTGAAGAGCTGTCACAAGAAGATATGGTACTTAGACAGTGGATGTTCAAGACATATGTCAGGAGACTTTTCATGTTTCAAGAGCTTAGTAAAATTTGATGGAGGCTTTGTCACTTTTGGTGATAATTCAAAAGGAAAAATCATTAGCTTAGGCCAGATTGGTAACACAGATTCAGTCTTGGTTTATGAAGTTTTATTTGTCGATGGACTTAAATATAACTTGTTAAGCATTTCTCAGTTGTGTGATGATGGTTTTTATGTGAAATTTAAAAATGATTCTTGAAATGTTTTTAACTCTAAAAATGTTTTAGTATTTTATACTTTAAGAAATGAAAATGTTTATGTTGTTGATTTAGATTCTTTAGCTAAGCAGAATATTCTTTGTTTAATTGCTTTTCATAAAGAGTCTTGGCTTTGGCACAGAAGATTAGGACACTGCAATGTACACTCACTTAGAAAACTTTCTAGGAAGAAATTAGTTAGAGACTTACCCAAACATGAATTTCTAGCAGACAATGTTTGTAATCCCTGTCAAAAAGGAATGCAACATAAAGTTTCTTTTAAATCAAAGAAAAAAGTGTCAACTTCTCAACCTCTCGAGTTGGTTCACATGGATTTATTTGGACCTTCTAGAGTTTCTATTTTAAATGGGAAGCACTATGTCTATGTTCTTGTAGATAACTTTTCTAGATATACTTGGGTATATTTTCTAGCTCACAAAAGTGAAGCTTGTTCTTACTTTGTTAAATACTCCCAGTCTGTAGAAAATCTTAGTGGACTCAAGATTAAGACCCTGAGAAGTGATCATGGTCGTGAGTTTGAAAATCACGAGTTCGATTCTTACTGCTCACACAATGGCTATGGTCACAATTTCTCTTCCCCTAGGACACCCCAACAAAATGGTGTAGTAGAGAGAAGGAATAGAACCCTGCAAGAAATAGCTAGAACCATGCTCAATGAATATGAACTACCTATTTACTTTTGGGATGAAGCTGTAAATACAGCTTGTTATGTCATTAATAGAGTCTTGATCAGACCATTTCATAAGAGGACCCCTTATGAGTTGTGGAACCATAGGAAACCTAAGGTTAACTACTTCAAAGTTTTTGGCTGCAAAGTCTTCATTCTCAATACTAAAGACAATCTTGACAAATTTGCATCCATGAGTGATGAAGGAATTTTCCTAGGTTACTCTATCTCTAGTAAAGCCTATAGAGTTTTCAATAAAAGAACCAAATGTGTGGACGAATCTGTTCACATAAAATTTGATGAAACTGATCCACATGAACCTAAAATCTCTCTTGAAGATGATCTCTCTGGTTTGAATCTCAATGATAAAGACAATGGACCTATAGTTAAAACATCCAGCTTTGGAAATTCTCCAGAACCTGCTTCTGTTGAACCTCAATCTGTAGATGAATCTGAAATCTCTAGCCCTATCTTTTCAAGACCATATAGGACTCTAAAGAACCATCCTTTATATGATGTTGTAGGAAATCTAGATAGAGGAACACAGACTAGAGCTTCTCTAAGAAATCAGGTTGAACATCAAGCTTTTCTTTCACAGTTAGAACCTCAAAATATCAATGATGCTATAAATGATAAATTTTGGGTAATGGCTATGCAAGAAGAACTAAATAAATTTGAAAGAAACAAATTCAGGAAATTAGTAGAAAGATCTAAGGACTTTTTGACCATAGGCACAAAATGGGTGTTTAGAAAAAAAGTTGATGAATATGGAAACATCATTAGAAATAATGCTAGGATAGTTGCACAAGGTTACAATCAAGAAGAAGGAATTGACTATGAGAAAACCTTTGCACCTGTAGCTAGATTAGAGGCTATTAGGATCTTACTTGCCTATGCATCACATTTGAATTTCAAGCTATATCAAATGGATGTAAAAAGTGCCTTTCTAAATGGTTTTATTGTTGAAGATGTTTTCGTAGATCAACCACCTGGTTTTTAAATCCTCATTTTCCAAATCATGTTTTTAAACTTTATAATGCTTTATATGGTTTAAAACAAGCTCCAAGAGCTTGGTATGAAAGGATTTCAAACTTTCTTATCTCAAAAGTATTTACAAAAGGAGTAGCTTATCCCACACATTTTATAAAAAGGATTTCAAAATATTTATTAATAGTACAAATCTATGTTGATGATATTATTTTTGGATCTTCTAAAAATTCTTTATGTACTGCTTTTTCAAAGGTTATGCAAAATGAATTTGAAATGAGCTTAATGGGAGAGCTTAAGTATTTTCTTGGTTTTCAAATTCTTCAAACTAAATATGGAATTATTTTAAATCAATGTAAATATACAAAAGATCTTTTAAAACGTTTTGGATTGGATAGTATTAAGGAAAGTGATACACCTATGAGTACTACCTGTAAATTGGATACAGATGAAGCTGGGAAACCAGTGGATCAAACCAATTACAGAGGTATGATTGGGAGCTTACTTTATCTTACTGCTAGTCGACCAAACATTATGTTCAGTGTATGTATGTGTACTAGATTTCAAGCTAATCCTAAAGAATCACACTTACTGGCTGTTAAAAAGATTTTTAAGTATCTTAAGTATACTATAAATTTAGGTTTGTTTTATCCAAAAGGACAATCATTTAACCTAACTAGCTATTCAGATGCTGACTTTTCTGGATGTAAGTTAGATAGGAAGAGCACATCTGGAACATGTCACTTGCTTGGAAAATCCCTAGTATCATGGTGTAGTATGAAACAGAACTCAATTGCATTGTCTACTGCCGAGGCAGAATACATAGCTGCTGGTAGTTGCTTTGCACAAATTCTGTGGATGAAACACACTCTATTGGATTATGGATTTGATCTTAAACATGTTTCAATTAACTATGACAATACTAGTGCAATCAATATATCTAAGAACCCTGTGTATCACTCTAGAACTAAGCACATTGATGTCAGACATCACTTTCTAAGAGATCATTATCAAAATGTTGATATTTCTTTAAAATTTATTAGTTCTGAACATCAATTAGCCGATATCTTCACAAAGACATTATGCTCTGAAAGAATGAAATTTATTAAACAAGAGTTGTGTATGATCGATCTGTGAAACTGATCTGTGAAACCGATCTGTGAAACTGATCTGTGAAACCGATCTGTGAAACAGATCTGTGAAACAGATCTGTGAAACTGATCTGTGAAACCGATCTGTGAAACTGATCTGTGAAACCGATCTGTGAAACTGATCTGTGAAACTAATCTCTGAAACTGATCTGTCAAACCGATCAGTGCAACCGATCTGTCATACCGATATTCTTTTTTATTATTATATTGTAATTAATTAGTAAATTTCTTTTATACTTTTTATGGGAACCCTAAATGATAAAATAAATGATACGCGGCTATTTATCTTCCCTAAACCTTTGACCTTTCATTTCCCGCCGAACCTTTCAACCTCTCTTCCCCTCTACTTAGAACCTTCGAACTCATGCCTTCCCAAAATCCTCGAATGGCTAAGAAAAAGAGACCGAGCAAAGGACCGGATAGCCCTGTACCTTCAAAGCGTGCTCGAGGCGAGTCGAGTAGTACCTCTAAACGATCAGTAAATCCGAACCTGGAAACTTGGATTGTTGCTATAGAAAAAGAAGTCAGCTCTGCGTGGCTTTTGTCAAGTAAGTCACTGTTGCTGCAAGTTCTTGAATCGCAAGGATGGATAGACTGGTTTTCTAACAACTCTCGAATAAACTACCTGAAGCTAGTACATGAGTTTTATATGAATCTGGAAATCACTTTAGATGGTGTGGAGGCTGCCAGGATGTCGTCTGTGGTAAAAGGAAAGAAAATATCCTTATCATCTAAGCAGTGGGCTTAGTGCTTGAACGTACCTCATGAAGGTCGGTATGAGGATTATGATGGGAATATTCCTCCAACATCTGATTACTTCTCTTATGAATTAGCTCTAGAGCTTCTGACAGGAAACAGAGAGTCACGGAGAATCACAGCTTCAGAATTAGATGGTGAATGCAGACTTCTTTTCAAGTTTATTCAGCACCAACTTTGCCCTAGGAGAGGAGATTTTTCTGCTGTAAAGTACCAGGATGTTTTCCTGTTGTTTCTTCTGAAAACACATGATAAGATCAATTTGTGTAGATACGTGATGGTATACATAGCTGGAATGGTAAAACCCTCCTAAAAAGCCACTGCCTTGTTTTATTCAAAGATGATATCTACCATGCTCAAGAATCTAGAATGTATTGATGAAGATGATGAAGTTAATGAAACATATCATACCTTCTGTCTCAACAAAGAGATCTGCAAGAGGATGAAAATCAATTGGAATCCATGGAAGAAGTGCTGGGTTGAAGATGAAGATAAATTGTATGAATCCTACAATCCCATAGATCATGGAAAAAGGCCAAAGGATTTGAGAGACCCTGGCTTGAAACCAAATGAGGAACCAGTTTATTCTGATGATGACGAGAAAGAAGAAGGAAAGGATGAGGCCACCGAAACCCAAGAGCAAGAAGAAGCTGCAACTGAGGAAGGAAGTATGCCATCTCCTGATTATAGGAGTGATCCTGGCACTACTAGTCCCAAAAGATGAATAGAATTTCGACCTGCTAGTCCACCCTTAGCCCTACCAGAATCAGAACCTATTCTTGGTGATGAAGAAGATTCTGACACTGAAGAATATCACAGTGAAGCTTCTAAGAAGAGTGATGATGGACGTGCTAATGATGTTGAGGCTGCTGTTGATGGTGATAACAGACCAGTGGATGGTCTTTCTGAAGATCAAATAGAATCACCTCAGTCAGCACAAGAAATACATATCAGTGGAAAGGATGATTCACCAAAAATCAGTGGAACAGCAAGCTATGAGAAACCAAAACACACCCTGTGTGCTGCTGTTTGGGATGACTACCCTGGTTATGCTGTGTTGGGCTTAGAATATTCTGAAGACGAAGAAGCAATTCCAGATTCTGCTACAGTTGTGAAGAGGAACCTCCCACGAGAAGCAAGGTCTGTTCCTGCTGTTGATCCTACAAATGTTGATTTACCTGGTTCTCGAATCTCTCAAGCTGATCTTGATAAGTTTATGATTGAATTGCTAACCACTGTGAGAGCCACAGTTAGAGAAGAAATTTCTAATGCTCTTACTCAAGTGTCTCTCCAAGTTTCTGAAAATTCATTAGAAGCCTTCTCACAAAGGGTATCTAATGCTGTGAAGCCAGACCTGGCCAATACTGGTGAACTTATTGGCAGGCAAATAGCCTTTTTGAATCAGAATATGAAGGATCTTCACACCGGCCTGGTATCTCTATCAAGCAAACTCCGATCAACCATCTCTGGTATGATGGAAGTTTTGAGAAATTTGATTGAACATCTCAACAAGTCTGACCTGAGGATGTTGAAAGCTGAGTTAACTCACATAGTTGTCCAAGCCAGTACAGGCAAGGTAACCAAGATCACTACCCGTGAGCTAGAAGCTCTATGAGAAGTTGTTCATGATGAGTTAGCTGCTGTTAGACAAATTCTTGATTTAGAATCTTTGAGGAAGATGAAAGAGCTCTGTGAGAATAGTCATAAGATGGCATTGGTGTATTCAGCAGATGCTAAGAAAGCTCTGCAAGATATCAAAGAGAAAGTTGATAATTACTTTTCCAAGATTTATACAAAACATGAGATGACTGCAAGCTTTAAGGTGTTGGAAGAGAATTTGAAATTACCTCCAGTCACTCAGGCCTTCAAAACTCAAGTTCATCAGTTGCAAGATTTTATCCCTTCCTTGGCATAGTTCATGGAGAATAAAGATGATTTTGAAAAAGCTATGAAGTATGGAGTAGAAGTCATTCAGGACTTTATTCATCTTTTGAAGCCCTATTTGCATGCATAGGCCACCGTAATAGTACTTCCTTCTTCTGAACCTCTCAGTGACTCTGATGTATCTCCAAATCAGATATCTGTTGCTCAAGCTCTATCTCAGTTAAGACCAGTCCCTCAGCAAGCTTCTCAACCAACTCCTGTTTCTCAACAACAACCTTCTGTGGAACCTGCTCCTGCCCCTGCCCGAGTTGTCCTACCACCACTTCAGATTCGCCAAGTACAACCTGCCTCCAAGCCTTCAACCTTACCCACTATTGATCCCAAAGACAAAGGCAAAGCCCCTTTGTATCCCAAAAAAATAGTTGTGTATTTTTTTTGATAGGGTGAAAAATGTGCTTCTTGTAATAGTCTGTACTTTATCAAATATTTTTCTATCTATACTCTCTACTGACTGCTTTTACTTTCACTTTCTCTTATCTGTTTTCCCTCCTTTTTGATTATCCCAAAGGGGGAGAAGAACAAGAATACTTTATGGGAGAAGAAAAATAATTCTTTATGGGAGTGAAAAGATGTATATATCTCAGGGGGAGAAATCTTTATAATATATATGGGTAATCTAAATTAAGGGGGAGATTTATATATCTCTTTATATTTATTCTCTTTATGGTTTAATTCACATTATGTTTTTATTAATGAAAATAATATTATTTATATTTTATGAAAAAGATTTGTGATTATCAAAAAGGGGGAGATTGTTGAGCCCTCTGGAAGATTGTTGATTTCATTTCTATGATTGATGTTTTAATAATCACAAATCATCACATACCATTAATGCTTAATCTGGTTTGATTTCTCATAAACTTAATTAAAATATGTTAATGAATCCGTTATCATGTTTTTGTCAATGCTTATTGACGTACAAAGTATTTTGGAAGCACCGATTCAATATCAACAGACATCGGAAGCACTGATCGCATATCAAAGGACAACGGTCGCACCGATCCGATGCAAAATGAGTCACCGATGAAAATGACTCACCGATGCAAATGACTCACCGATCAAATGACAGACCGATGCTGATCAAACTGACTCACCGATCAGATGACAGACCGATGCTGATCAAACTGACTCACCGATCAGATAACAGACCGATGCTGATCAAACTGACTCACCGATCAGATGACAGACCCATGCTGATCAAACTGACTCACCGATCAGATGACAGACCAATGCTGATCAAAATGACTCACCGATCCGATGAAAAATGACTCACCGATGAAAATGAATCACCGATGCAAATGAGCCACCGATCAAATGACTCACCGATGCAAATTACTCACCGATGCAAATGAACCACCGATAAAATGACTCGCCGATCAAACTGACTCACCGATCAGATGACAGACCGATGTTGATCAAACTGACTCACCGATCAAACTGACTCACCGATCAGATGACAGACTGATGCTGATCAAACTGACTTAGCGATCAGATGACAGACCGATGCTGATCAGTCTGATTCACCGATGCTGATCTATCTGAGTCACCGATCATTACTCACTAATGCTGATGACCTACCGATCACTTGATTCTTCAATAGTCATAAACAACTATTTGAATTTCTTTATCTTTATCATTATTTAATCTAACCAACGGTCATATTAGGTATATTTTAATTCTCTGTAAATTAATTAATAAAGGTTGTCGGATGTCAGCAAACCGTACCTCGTACCTACGGAAAGGAAACTTTTTCTGTCTTCTGAAGCACGTGACATAAATACAAGAAGACTCTACTGAAGACAAGTGCAGTTGACAGAAGAACATAAGAGGAATACAGAGGAAAAGAAAGAGGGGGAAGAACCAAGCAGAACAGAACCTCATACACAATCAAACCTACTCAAGAAGAGTTCTGTGCATACAAAAGAACATTGAAGAACTTCATCTACTACATCTCACTGCCTTTGATCCTGAAGCATACGACACTATTCTTATCAAACAAAAACGAGAAGAGGACTTAGAATAAATTCTGACCAAATACAAAAGAGTCCAGAGCTACACTGAAATCACCAGAGCCATTTCTAAACTCTACATCTCCGCACTGTGATACATTTGTTTTACATTTTGAGTAGTGTGTGTTATCTGCTGTATCAAACACACACACTGACTCCTGTACTTTCACTGGAGGATCTGTAAATCCTCAGCAAACCTTTTTACACTTCATTTCCCACTGTGGATAGTGGTAGAGGTCGTATGAGACCTGGACAGCTCTAAGCTGTTGTTTGTTTTCCCACGCAGAACTGTGGTAGAGGACTTGTGACCTGGACAGTGTGTTCACTGTTTTTAACCCCGATCCAGGGTGTGGATCATTTTTATATAAACTTTTGAGAGGACTAAGTCTCGGCTTGAGACTGAACCTCTTGGTTAATTCTCTGTGTTTGTAGCTACATACTATATCCATACTACATATTTATTTCATATTCCACTGCTATTACTTTGAAATATAATTTATTTTCAAAGCTACTTTGATAGTTAAACTCGCAAGTGTTTAAATTTATTATAGACCAGTAAGTTAGTTTCAAAAGTTAATTTAATCATAAGATTAAGTTAACTGAGAACTAATCAATCTTTGAGAAACTAATTGAACCTTTATAATCTGTATAAATTCACTACAGTTTAATATATTTTTGAAATAGGGGGATTTTAATCAACATTGTTTTTAACAGAAACTCTTAATTGGAACTCAATTCACCCCCCTCTTGAGTATCCACTCCGACCAACAAATAGATTCATTAATGGTTTCAATGAACTTTTATTCTGTTAAATCATGAAATGATACCATGTTTCTTTTTAATCTGTTTTTGTTTTATGAAAAAATGGATAGTTATAAGATGTGTCTAATTTTAATATTTAAGTTTAAATTGATGATTTATTACCTAATTTTATAAATATATAAACTTGAATAGTTCCTCTATGTGAATTAAGGTCAGTTGTTTACTTATCATAAGATTAATTAATGTTTAAGGATGAGGCTTTATAGTTTGTATCAGGGGTCAGTTTAGATAACTCTAGGAGTTATAATATTGTTAATAGAATATCCATATAATATTTTTTTAATTATGTACATATTTAAATCATATATAATTTGAATATTTCTACATTGACTCATCTAATCTATGATTGTTCAGATTGGTTATCCTTATAGGACAAAAGTCAGTTGCACTAGGAAGGAATACAGAGTGAAATAACCTTCCAAATAAACTTCCTATGATGGTCAGAATTGGGATAGAATAGTATGTTTCACTGATGGCTCAGTTTAATCAGGTGATAAATGGTGGAGTTATCCACTCACGAGAACAAAAAGACCAAAATAAATGGAATATTCCAATTGTGGAGCATTTTATGAGGAAACATCACCCATCATTCAGAGGATCATCTGACCCTATGCATGTATAAGGGTGGATTAAAGTATAAAAAATAATTTTGAGGTAATGGTGTATTTTAGACAATCAAAAGGTTACTCTTTCTATTTATAATTTTGAAGGTGATGCAGATCAGTAGTGTCAATGATTAAAAATATCATAGGAAGTGTAGAGATTGACACCATGGAATGGGTTGAATTTAAGAATATATTCAATGATAAATATTATCATAAGGCTATTAAAATTATGATGGAAAAGAAATTCAAGGATTTGAGACAAAAGGAGGAATATTCTATGGTTGTATATGAAAAATATTTCACCTGTTTTTCAAGTTACATGTCAAAATTTATCTAGTATATTGATTGTAAGCTAAATCAGTTCCACTCAGGATTGAAGTTAAAATATCAAAGGTTGTTAGCTTCTTGTGAGTTCAAGATTGTTGAGAAACATTTTTGATGTGATGATAAGTTAAAAATAGAGTTTTATAATGATCATGAGTTCTATGAGAGATAACAAAATATGTTATACAATTTTTGGGAAATGGGAAAGAAATATTCATAGAAGGCTAACAGTAAGAAAACCAAATTACCAAATTCTTAGAAGTGTGGTAAAAATAAACATGTATATTTCCACTAAATGTCCGAGAAGTGATTTTTATGTGGTAATACTGGTCATATATCTTGTAACTACAAGTGATATTATCACAAAGGAAAGGAAAAACTAGTGGTAAGATGTTTTTGTCTCAACGAGATGGGACATTATGCCAATGTGTGTCCAAAATTGATTACCTAGGGTGGAAACTAGCAATATCGAAAGATGAATGGAATGGAAAAATCATTTTCTACTACTATGGTTTACGTGGTTCCATTAAATGAAGTGGTGACAAGAATGTTACATTTTTTTCGAAATATTCCAATACTCTGTTTGAATTTGGATCAATACATTCCTTCAATTCTGAGAGATTTGCATCTAAATTGGAAATAAAACCTCATAAATGTTATATAGAAATATTTGTATATATTACGGGTGGAATTATTAAAGAAACTAATATTTATAGGAATATTTTTATTATCATTAGTGGAAGGGTCATTCCTTTATATCTTGTTGATATTTCCATAGTGGAATTTGATATCATTTTTGTTATGAATTGGCCTTTAGTTTATCATGATATAATATATTTCAAAGCCAAAAAATGTTTTATTCAATGATTTTATACCTTTTTATAACATACCAATAATCTGAAATATTCATTAAATATGGTAGTGAATGTTATAAATCTCATGTTGTTTAAAATAAAGAAACATTTTTGATTTGCGAAATTCCTGTAGTGAATGAATTCACTGATGTTTTTCTTTATGAATTGCCTATAATTGTTACAAATAAAGAGGTTAAATTTACTATTGATTTAGTGTCTACTATTAATACTATTTCAAAACTCCCTTATCGAATGGATCAGGTAAAACCAATTGAATTGAAAAAATAGTTGCAAGAATTACTTAATAAAGGTTTATTCTACCTAGAAATTCTTCATAGGGTGCTCGAATTTTATTTGTGAAAAATAAATACGGTTCTATGCGATTATAAATTGATTACATATCAATGAATAACATCACTATTAAGAAAAAATATCTATTCTTATAATATCAATTATTGGTTTGATTAGTTATAGGGAGTTTGGTATTTTTTGATGATTGATTTGAGGTCCGGCTACCATCTCTTGGAGGTGAAGGAGGATGAAATTCCAAATAATTATTTTTGAATGAGATATGAACATTATGAGTTTGTAGTTATGCCCTTTCGTTTATCTAATGCATCAAATATATTTATAAATCTCATGAATGGAGTCATACATCAGTTTTTGGATTAGTTTGTTTGTTGTGTTATAGATGAAATTTTTTATATTCTAAATTCCAAGAGGAACATGAAAGTCACTTACGGCCTATTTTACAAAACCTAAAAGACATGAAACTATCTAGAGTGTTTATTAAGAATGAATTTTTTTTGAAAAAAAATTCATTCCATGGACATATTTTACCTACATACTGCATAACTATTGACCCCTCTATAATGAATGTTGTGAAAGAGTGTCCATAACCAACCAATATCATTGAGATTCACTATTTTCTTGGATTACTAAGATATAAATAATGATTTGTTGAAAAAGTTCTCAAATATCTTGTATACTAACTAAGATACTGTATAATGGAGTTATGTTCATTGGAAAAAATAGTGTGATAATTGTTTTCAGTAATTGAAATGAAGATTGGTAAATGCTGCAGTTTTTGACCTACCTTCAAAGAATGGTGAATTTTTTATATAAATTTATGAATTATCAAATGTAATTGGTTGTTTCCTAATAAAGAAAGATAATTTATTTTCTTATGTGTCACATCAGTTGAAATATCCGGAGTTAAATTACCCTACACAAGATTTTTAATTAGATGATATTGTTTTTTTCATTTAAACATTGGAGGCATCATTTGTATGGTGTAAAGTGTGAAATATATTCTCATCATCAAAGTTTAATGTATATATTATCTCATAAATAACTAAATAGGATTTAGAGGAGATGTCTATAATTTATCAATGATTATGTTTACACAATTCATTTCTATCAATGAAATACAAATAAACCGGCTGACACTTTGAGTCAAAAGAGTAATGAAACATTAAACATGATACATTTGGAATAAGATCCTTTGGTTTTTTGATTTGATTAATTTTGTACTGGACGTTTTTGTTACAAGGAATTCCCTTATTTGGCTTCATGTGGTTATAAAATCATCTCTATCAGACATAATTATGCAAGGGCATAAATAATACAGTGAGTTGGAGAAAAGGATAGAATTGGTTCATAAGGTCATGTTACCTAAATTTATCAATGATAATGACTGTGTTCTGAGGTTTGGAATGATATTATATTTTCCTTGTAGTTCATAGTGGAAGAAATAGTTTTTATGTGAAGATCGTAGTTGTCCATTTTCAATTCATCCTAGAAGTAATATGATATACATATATCATCACGAGTATTACTGGTAGGATGGAATGAAAAGAGTTACTATTGAATTTACTATGAGGTGTTTGATTTTTAAGTAGGTTGAATATGAGTATAGTTACCAAAAGAGATGCTTCACCATTTTACTATTCTAGAGTGGAAAGGGGAAAATGCGTCCATTGGCATTATAGTGGGATTACCAAAGACATCTCAACATTCACTTCTAACATTTGGAAATGCCTTTATAAGTCATTGGGAACTGAATTAAATTTTAGTATAGCTTTTCCACCTCAATCCGATGGGTAGTCAAAATGAACAGTTCAGACCTTGGAGGATATGCTCGGTTCTTGTTCAATGGATTACAAGGGATTTTGGGATAAACATCATTTTGGGGTGAGTTTTCTTATAATAATAGTTTTAATTATAGTATAAAGATCGAAACATTTGATACATTATATCGAAAGCGGTGTCGAAAACCATATTTTTAGGATGAAGTAGGTGAAAGGTAGTTGATTGGACAAAAATTGGGAGGAGAAATGGTAAAAAAAATTCATTTAATTCAGAAGCCCATGAGGACAACATTGAGTAGGCATAAACGTTGTGCAGATAACCATATGAAGGATCTTTGTTTTGAGGAATGTGATCTTCTATTTCTCAAAGTTTCTCTTTCGAATTGTGTGATACGTTTTAGTAAGAAGGGAAAGCTTAGTATGAGGTTCATTTGAAACTTTGATAACTTAGGGAAAGGTGGATCAGTTTCTCATAGGAAAATTTTTCATTCACGTTTATCCCTGCTACACAATAGTTTTTTTTGTTTTAATTTTTATAAAGTATATGCTGAATCCATATCATATTTTGAGTCCAAATGAAGTAATGTTGGAAGAGAATTGTTCTTATGAGGAGCAACCAGTATAGATTCATGAACACAGAGAGAACATGTTGCAAAATATGGTGATTAATCAAGTTAAGGGTTTTTGGAAAAACCATATGGTTGAAGATGCAATGTGGGTATCTTAAAATTCTCTTAGACATAAATACACACACTTATTTCATAAGTAAATAATATTACACGAAATCAATTTACAAAATGGGGGGAATGATGTAACATACCAAGTATTTCTAGAATAATAACTTTTCATTTATGATAATATTTATAAATAAGTTATTAATTTTACGTTAAAGGGGATTTTTTTACTAATAATGTACTTGACACACAACAATTGGTTTCTCTGAAATCTTACACTGCACACAACATTGAGTTATATTAAAAAATAATAATATATTATTATTATTATTTTAAATGTTAGTTAATTATCAACCATTGTATTGGTAGGAATGAATATAACTATCTAAAATATGATTACACATGTTTTTTAAATGTTTTTACATTTATCCAATAAATTTTAGAGGCTTAAAATTTGAATGAATCCAATGTTTTACATAAAATACTCTAATATTTCTAAAAGCTTTTTTATATCCTTTTTATGGAGAAAATTATTTAAATCTAGTTTTTCTATTTTATATGTTGTATTTTATACAATAAGATTCTTATTTTGATGTGGGAAATCAAAATTTACTTTGGTTGAAACTTTTGTATTAATCTGATAAAATCCATATTTTTATTATTTGTGAAAATATTGCATTTTAATTCAAAACTGAATTTTCATATAATTTATTTATACTGGTAGATTTTTCTTTTAATTGGTTTTATAGTGTAATTGGATTATGTTTTTATAATTTAATCCAATTTTGGTCATTTGAATTAATTTCACATTTAGGTTGGACATAAACAGATGTCAATCTTTTGATAGTTTTTACTTCTTCAAAACCCGCTTTCTAGTTTTGACAATAGGAATTAATTAAAAATTAATAACTATAGTTTTATGTCATTGAATTTTGAAAAATTAATACAATATTTTGAATCATAAGTTACAAATTATGTAAATAAGAACCTTTTATTTTCAGAAATTATGAATAGTAACATCAATAATTTTTTTTATTTACCATAGTTAAAGGGTACATTAGGGAAATAAAGGTAATAATAATATTTTAATTATATAAAACTACCCTAAAATTTGTTATTATATAATTTTATGAGTCATTTGTGACCAAAAAAATATTTAGGCCAAACTTTTGTCATTTGGTAGCCACATGGGTGTGAAAATGACATGTTATAATAATTAATTTAATGTAAAGAGGAATATAACAAAAACATGTATGTTTTTACTAAAACAATTGTATGTTGTAGTTATATAATTGATCTATTTAACTATATATAGTAATTATAAATCTAAAAATATTTGATAAAATATGTTATTTTTTTATTGTTTGTAGACATTAAATAAAAAAATTATTTATGACACAATGATGATGGAGTGATTACCTTATTAATGAAAAATTCTAATAAATGATTTTATAAACATTAAAATAAATATAATTTAATCATTTTTAAACCACAGAAGAATTTTTGTATTAAAAATACATGTGGGTGATGAGTTAATTTATTTTTTTGTAGCAATAAAAATTTTTATGACACTAACAAAAATAAATTACTAAATAGCATCAAAATTGACATTAACGAGTCTTTAAAACAAATAAAATTTTATTAAAGGATATAGTAGTACTAAAAAATATAATATTCTACCAACAAACTTATATATTGTAAAAAATGACATTAATGATCCACTTGTGGTTCTACATACATTTTATAGTAACTATAGTTATCACATATTGTGAAAATACAAGAAGACATTGTAAGAGTTATTGTTTTTAACTAGGGGTTAAAGCTAACAAGTGAGGTTAATTTTATGAAATAAACTTGTATAAAACCACTTTTTGAGATTTTTTAGTCCCATAACCATATTATCCTCATAATATATCACATTTGAGCAATTATAAATTTAAAATATTTTTCTAATAAAATAATATTTCAAGACATTCATAAAGTGCCTCTCCTCCCTCTTATAAAAGGCCGGCACCTCTACCCACTTAGTCACCCCTATCAAGCCCATTGGATCATTGAACATCTTCTTAAATAAACTCCCAACATACCTCTATTCCTTATATATTCCTTTACTTTGGTGTAAGTCATTTCAAAAGAGCCTTTTGGTTCAAATCAAAAGGAGTTACCTGATTAGAGGTATCATCTTCTCTCAAGATCCTCTCCTTTACTTTATTGTCCCACTCCATATGATATTATTATTCTATTATTACCTAACTAAACTAATATACTCAACATAATAGGATTTTTTATGACATGGAATCAAAGTATACTTACACATACCTCCATCAAATAGAAACGAATATACTGTTTTTGTGTACGACAATCTACTACCTCATGAAATGATGATTGGTCAATTTTCTACTACCACCTCTCATGGTGGCCATTATGATGAAAATGAATTTATATATGATATATATTATATTTTTATTGACTCTAAACTTTGTAATTTTTATTTACAACATACCTTTATGGTTTCCATAATGTGTAAATATGATAATATCATTTGACGAAGTCCGGACTACCACCCCCTAAAATTTATATGACTCGTTAATTCCATACATATAACGTATAAAGGATGTAGTTAATGAACTTATGTAGGATATATAAAATACATATTATACTGTAATTATAATATACTTATGTATCATTTAGTTTTCTTTCCAGTAATATGAAAATGAAATGAAAGTAGCATTCATGCGTACATACGACCTACCGTCTCCATGAATGGTGCATTTCATTTCTTATATTAAAATATTATGGACATAGAAAATACAAATATACTAGATATATATTATATTTAAATCATCAATAATATTTTTCGAGATGATGTGATTTTGACTACATATATAATTTACATCAATACATGTTCATTTTCGACTCAAGTACTAAATATCGATTAAATGACCAATATGAACATAAATAATTATGTAATTATTTTAAAATTTTAATGTTTTATATAAAAGGAATAATAAACTTTAAAGAAAATTTAATCACATATAAATCTACCTATGTTTATTATTCAGGAACATAACCATTTTATGTGATGAGTCGAACTCAATGTAACAGACTTCATCTCAATATCAATTCATTAAGGCATATTTTGATGCTACACACAACCTTCTTTTATACAGTTTATAATAAAACACTTTGAATTTTTATTTTATTCCAATGGAATATTTTTCCATTAAGTGTTTTAATAAACAAAAAAGGAATATATTTAACGTATGGGGTGACAATGAATTCTTCACCACTGTAAACGTTATTTGATATTTGGATTCCTTTATTAGACTTAATGTTTTAAAAGGAATTCATTTCTATTATTACATTTTTTGTTGTTTTGGTATTGAAAATGGTTTTGAATGTGGACTGACTATTTCAATATCTCAAAATGATTTCTTGTGGTTAAAAATAAAATTTTATGAGTTAAATGATGATAATTGAAATCATTTATGTTTTATGATCATATAATGGTACTTGGACATTTGACGGGTGGTTATGTGACAAACCAAATTCTGGTGGTTATTTGATGAACTAAAGATAGGTGGTTCCATGATAAAACAAGGGTAGGTGGTTACGTTATAACCTGCAATACATTGGGTTTGGAGGATGACCGTTTGTCTATTCGGTTTAGTGATATGAGTGGAATTCGGTCGTACTGTTATTATATTTTAGTATATTTGTGTACAAAGATACCTTTATATGTTATATGTTTCATTATATGGGGTTATGGTAATATTTTGGTTACAAATATTCTCTGAAATGAGCTAATATTCAGTGAAGTATATTTACTACTTCTTAAAGGTGAAATGTATTACTTTATGATAACGTATTCAGGGTTTTTATATTATCCCAAGACCAACCGTTGTCCTTACTTGGGTATCCCTTAATAATATTTTTATGCTCATCCCAAGTTTTGAAATGTTTTTCAAGAGACTTAAATAAAAATGGAGTCAAGGATAGGATCAAGGAAATGTTAATTTGTTGAAACATTAAATGATATTGTGCTTCTTTTTAAACATTTTTTGTTTTATGAAAAAAATGATAGTGAGTAGAAGTGTCTATGTGAAATATTAAATATGCTATTTTTGAGTTATGACCTAATTCTAT
This sequence comes from Viscum album, assembly GCA_963277665.1. Classification (NCBI taxonomy): domain Eukaryota; kingdom Viridiplantae; phylum Streptophyta; class Magnoliopsida; order Santalales; family Viscaceae; genus Viscum; species Viscum album. Next base: position 376,281,640 of record OY728147.1, read on the forward strand.
AATGATATAAACCTGAAAAGATCCTTGATGTGAATTAAGGTCAATTGTTGACTTACCTCAAGATTAATTAAAATTTAAGGTCAGAGCCTTATCTGTTCTAAGTGGATTCTAGGTTATAGTGTAACAACATCCATGATCATGTTCTATATATATATATCTGTGTGTGTATGTGTGTGTGTATATATATATATATTAAATATTCACTAATAATCAATAATCATAGAACTTGATAAAAAATTATTCTAAAGGGTAAACACTATTTTTTAAAACCAAACATGTAACTAATTTTTTAGAACATTCACTATGGTTAATTTACTATTTTCCCCCTATTGAGGACTCCATGACATCGAAACTCAAAAATTATATATTTATTAGACGTGGGAAAACTTGGGTCTTAAATGCATCCATAATTTAAGACATTTTATTCCAAAAAATGAAACATCCTATGATACTAAAATTGGATGTTAATATATAACCCTCATGTATAGTGAAATCCAATTCATATACATACTTATTTCAACTCTCGTATTCAAGGGTTGATGCTATCTCATAAGAAAACCACACAAAAAAGTATTCTTAGGATAATACTGAATAAGGAAAAAATTGAAAAAATTATTAGACTAATGAATACAACCACACTATATGAATATAGTAAGGATTTAATTTCATAAACCAATAAATTTACAATTGATCCACCATCATAACATAATATAGAAACTACAAACCCTAAAAAAATGTCATTAATAATGTTTTTTTCAATGGTGATGACCATGATATCATTATTCTCCTCACAATTAAAGAGTTAACCATAAAATAACACATGGAAACCGTTGGATAATATCAAACCCTTACATTTGGTTTATCATCAAAATATTCCTCAGCATAACCATAAGATATTTTAGGAAAATCCCTTTGTGTTCTATTATAACTCTATTTTGTCACCCTATAAGGTACATGCAAAACAAATTTTATCATATAACTTAGATAGGTAGAATTATCTTCATGAAATAAGATGGTGATATTTTCAAGAGATATCTCTGTCCTTTATAAGTTTTTATATAACTGTCCTTTAATTCATAGGTGACCTATTCCTACCTAAGTAGAATTGGAGGATTCAAACCCATTTAAATGATAATTATTTTTTGGTTACCGACCCTAGAATAACACTTATTAAGACCAAGTGACTGAAATATTCACCCTAATAAGAATTTTCCTTTAGTATATACCTAAATTCACTACTAGATGAGTGTAAATACTTTGTTAAAACAACTCCACAAATTTATCATACCATACTAGGGGAATTGTTTTTTAATCTTATAAATGGAGCACCAAATATGATACTCACAGTAACCCTACAATATAATCCTATAATGAGATTCCGTACTCCCCACCTTTAAGACAACTCATTTTGTTCATTAGTAATAAACACTTGATCACTCGTGATAACACAATCATTACTTATGTGTTATACACCCCCACACATTGAGATGTGGGGATGATTAGAACTAAAAAAGAAATTCCAAGTGTAACACATAGACTAAAAATAATAATACAAAACTATAGTTGTTAGACCTCTCCTCTATATTCTAGGTACAACATTTCTAATAAGGGCGACAACGACCACATAACTGCTATACTACACTATTAGTGAAAACCATTACAACCCAGAATTCAACCAAGAACAACTTCTAAACCTTAATTATATAAAAAATACAAATCATATTTTATTTATGGTATCTATTACTCTCTACATGGTATTACACCGTACCACTAGTTATCTTCATGTTTGTTGGGAAAAACCCCCGAACATATGCATAGTCACCAACAAATCCTAATAAATCAAGTGTTTAAATAGTGAAATGTACAACTAATGATCCACATGTTTGATAATAAATAAAGGTAATTAATTACTTTTAATGAAACCACTAGGATTGTATTTTTCTATAGAAACACCAAAATTTACCCACAAACATCATTTTCCGGATACTGATGATGAAATCAATATGACCTAGATTTAACCATGATCTACCTATTTCATTCCAATAGTTTTTGCGGAATTTATAATTCATTGAAAATTTCTTCAATGGTCCCCCTAGAGAAACATCAAATCATTGAGCTAATAAGATAAATTTATTAAATTTTGGAAGAAATCAAGGAAAACTTGATAAAGATTTGATACAGACATCGATCTCTTAATAATAATAACCCTGTAACTTCCTCCAAAAAACCATTCTTATGTTTACTAGAATCGGGAAACACTCTTATAGAGTATCCATAATGTTCTAGGATTAACTAATCAACTTATTATTAACCAGTTACTAATATATGAGGGTTGGACTAATTAACCAACTTGAGGGTTCGAGTCACCACAAAGGGTGATTCCTTACTTATCCACTTATTTACATATCAGTCTACCCAACTAGCACTTCATATAGTCAATACATGTCTAGGATTAAATTTCATTATCTAAACTCTTCAATGATGAAGTCCCACAAAATATAACACTTTCTACTGAGCAAAAACCCTCACTATCAATGAAAATGAGAAAGAGAATGATCTACAAATGAACCTTCAAAAAATATTGATCATGTGAGTAAATCTACTCTATATCAAATCGATGAAGCTCAAGAAAAAAAATTATATATTTTACATCATTTAAATAATTCAAACATTACAAATCATAAATAAACACACAATACTAGAACTCATAGATTTAATGTCTTCGTAGATTTCCTACATAAATGAGTTATTAAAATTTATTTATTCCAAATCTTCCAAAAAAATTCAATTCATGTTATTTCCACCTATTTATATTCCCATATTTAATTTCGTGAGGGCATGGGAAATGTGAAGAGTGAGATAAAAAACTCAGTAAAAGAATATTATATTAAATTAGTTATAAAAGGTTAAATAACTAGAATGTTTGAAAATAATAACCTGGGAGAAATACCTGATTAAAAATATTGTGGAATCTTAATAGTTTATCATATGTTATAATATGAAAACATATATCATGGCATGAGAACATGGTACCTCAAAATACCTATCATATAAGCATAATAGATACACCATGGCATGGAAACATGTGACAGTAATTATAATCCCTAGAAGCATTACATATGAATGAAGAATAAACATAAGCATAAAAATCATCACATAGATCAAAGTTAACCACTAAGTCAATAATAACATAATTGACTAGACATAACTACCTATTACCCATAATATAGAATATTAGACATAACTACCTACATCTTATAGTGGATTGAGAATCACTACTCACATCAAAAAAATAATCCCATGAGATATAAAATAATACTCAAATAATTAGAGTGATATAAAAAACCTAACCATTATATATTTTTTATCCAAAAAATATGTCACACATCAAATCACTAAATAATCTTATCATGAAAAACATATAAAAAGAAGATGGGTTAAAAAATATTTTCAAATGGTTTGAAAAAAATATAATCAATAATATTATCATTCAATACCAAACATTCAAAGACAAAAAATAAGTATATCAAAAGATTAATTGGAATGTTTTTCATTAAAAATGATTAAACATGAGATCTAAATTTTATAAATATAGTGGAAAAGAGAATAAAATTATAAAGATAATATCTTAAATCTTGATTAATGTTATCATAAGAATAATGTTTGTGCAACATTAAAAATCCTTTTTCAATAGGTGATAATAATACTTTAGAAACCCTATATTAAATTTAATTCTAAATAATGGAAACCTGAAAATTAATAAATATTAATAATATGTAATTTGTATTGGATGCTAAAAATACAATGAAATTCCTTTTTAATTACATTTAATAGATTTAATGAAAAACCCCAACGATGGAATGAATTATAAAATTTAATTTAGATAATATATAATGATATATTATTATGATATATAATGGAATAAAAATTTAGACATCAAAATAATAAAATAATTGTTTTTGGAAAGAAATAATATTTAAAAGGAACCCAATATAGATGCCGAAAATTATTCATAATGATGTTGTATTTTTAAAATATAAGAGATTGATCAATTAAAAAAAATTATATTGAAAATATAATTTATAAAAAAAAGAAAATAATTTTTAATTATATATATGAAATAATATAACAAATAGAGGGTAATAAATTCAATGATGAAATATTATGGCCCAATGAAATGGAAATTGAGTAAAAAATACCCTTACCTCAAAATCCCATGTGGTCGGATGCTCTATAAAATCATATGTAATAAATTTACATATATCATTAATCAATATAAGATTCATATTTATATTAAATTTACTTGATAGTATTCATTTATAATGTATTATTACCATCTTAATAACAATTATTTGTTACAATTTATAGGCAGGTTTTAATTTTCTCTTTTATTCTATACTAGCTTCGACATGATTGTTCGAGTTATTTATCATTTATAATGATTTCATCATCACTATAATGTACATGGTGATTATATAGGTATTTTTGATGTATTTATGAAGTATAATGTTCTTTTTATAGAAGTTATGAGGATTTTTTAATAATAATGGTTGAAATATCATTTTCCTTGTTTTCAATTCAATAAAAAATTGATTTTGTTAATGAATATATTTATTGGTATTACCATTCTAGAAATAAGATTAATATCAAATTTATTTTTATTATATAGTATTAATGTTTTTTATTTTTTATTTTTTATTTATGATATAAAAATTATACGATCATTCATGTAGCTGATAAAATTGACCAAAAAAAGAATGTGTTATAAATAATGAGTTTGTATTAACATAGAGTTATATTAAAAAAATATAATTTTTTTAAATGAATTACTATTTAAATATTACATGATTTTATTTTATATTAATATTTATTGAGGGAATATATAAAAATTTAAATGAAAATATTGAATAATAACTTGGTAGTAACATTGAAAAAACAACGCCTTCCCCTAAACTTTTCCTACAGAATGAAGGACTTATGCATCATTATTATGGTTAAAGTGTACTAAAATTAAAATGCTGGTCTTTTCATAGGAAACATGAGTTTGATGAAGGGTAAAGGTGAAATCTCTTGTATGTAGGGAGATTTGGTACATAAATGATGGTGATAATTTTATTATTAACTCATAATAAAATAATTTTTCTTATATAATTAATTTATATCATTTTAATTAAAAAATAAAATCCATCTCATTTTACCCTTTTGACCTCTATTATAAAGATAAATTATTTACCACAGTAATTATTTTTATTAATATATAATAACCCCACCTAATTTAAATGATATAATTACAAATTTTGTAATTATTTAATCTCTTTTAATATATATATATATTATAAATTTATTTTTAAAAAAAGTTATATAGAAAAGAAACTATTAGTATCAAAAAATTACAATTTAAAAATTACATGTTCTAATTCTTGTTTCATACTAATTAATAATCGCCACATTATATATAAAAATATTGTGTAATTATAAAAATTTATTCTAATAAAATCATCCTTAAACCATTATATAATAATTTTTTAAGGTAAAATTTCATAACACTTATTTTTTTATAGAAAAATGTAGTTTTAATTATAAAAAGTAATTCTTTCTTATTCAATTCCTGGTAATAATAAATAGATGAATGATTATATATATATATATATATTATTCTTACATTTAATTAAAATAATTATTTAGTGGTTTTTCCAAAAATGAATATTTTCTATAAAAAATGATCATTAGAAGATCACTTTTTCTAATATGAAAATATTTTATTCTTAAAAAATTAAAATTGATTATTTTTAATAAAAATATATTGAATTTTTTCTATACACATATATAAAATTACATTTTCCACTTAGAATAATTCATCATTTAAAAATAATTTTTATAAAGATACCAAATGTATAAAAATATCTGTTATTATGAATAAAATAAAATTTAATTACTTTAATAACTAATTGTTAATATCATCTTGAATTAATTTCAAAGAACACCCTTAGAAATATTTAGAAGTCCTAATATTGGGGCAAGAAGTGTTGATAAATATGGGAGGTGATTTAGGTAACATAGATCTTGTAGTAATTTCCATAAGCATGAACTTCTCTTGAAAATAGTTTCAATCAAGCTCTACTTGTTAAATTTGTTTATCAACATACTCTAGGTTAAATCCTTATGATTTTACCTGATTTCCATGACAAAAAAATGTGCTTGATAAGGAATAATTTTTCAACAAGATTTTATTTCTTGTAAATTCTATATATATTTCATAATTTTATTACTTTTATTTATAACTTCTGATCCAATAAAATTGTTATAATTGTAACATTTGAATAAAATGCTACTTATAGTTCATCAAATTAATTATTATAATATCAAATGATAGTATCACGTACATATAATCCCATTGGAAATATAATCCCAACCACCAAATATATAATCATCATATTACATTTCAATGTATCACTCATATCATTCTGTCAATTCATTTGTAATTTTTTTTATATTCCTGAAATGATACATTTTTTCTATAGTTATATTTTGTGTTATAATCTAAAAATCCTATCACGATGAGGAATATTTTAATATATTTTATATTTATTTACTTATAGTTTTTTTCTAATTATTATTTACTTATATATATTATTTTATTTTATTTTATTTTTTAATTTTCCACCTTTATAAAATAACGTGATGTTCATTTTAGTATATTATTTCATTTAAGACATGTTATAATGAAATTAAATCAAAATTACATCTATCAATTTATGGTACTACATTCTACCCCTTAAAATAATTTCAACCTAGAAATTTCATTAAATGGAAGGGAAATAAAAGAGGGTACATTTCTAACATTCATCTTCTAGGTCTCATGTGGCTTCATCGAACTTTTGATTTGCCACAAAACATTTACCTGATGGGTGGTATTGTTTCATGTAATATTATCTATACAATTGAAGATCTTCATTGGTTATTCCATAAATGATAAATCATGTTCCAATTAAAAGTCATCTGAGTTTAGCACATATGATAGTCCATTTATACACATCCTCAAAAGCGATACATGGAACACATCGTGCACCCATGAATGGTTTCGTGGACATTCAAGGTAATAAGATACAGTTTATAAAATATAAAAACTATATAAGTGGTCAATTTATATAACGATTAACTTATCTTTCTTCTGGAATCTCATAATCCCTTTCCAATGTGATATTCAAAAGAATAATTTATCACTAACCTCACACTGTAGATCCTATAAAAATTATCATCATTTATCTTATATACAAAATTGTTCTACTTTAACATATATATATATGGCTTGACTATTTCCTGTTATTTCTTAAACAATATGAGGTCTGAACTACTTATTCTCTAACACTTCATTCTCACATGATGGAGTTCCATATCAATTCCCATATAGAGACTCATATCACTCCATTTGGATGGTATTTTGGAAACTAATATTATATGATAACTCACCTAAAGGAAAATGTTGTCCCAAAATTAATTTGAAATATAACAAAAATGATCATATGATATCATTAAAATTATAAATGTTTTATTTATTCTGAAAATTAGATTTGGGAAGTTATATTCAATTAATGTTTTGTTCAATATCCAATTATGGTTAAATACAACTATGTGATTGTTTTGTGAACCAAAGTTCTTGATCATATATAAGTGTAAGTGGTGACCATGTTTTCATACCACTTCGTTTAGGTGTATTTTGGAATGTTGAAAGTTTATGAAATATTCTAAAGCATATAGTGAAAGGTTCTAATTTTATAATCTGATCTACCACTACCTAGATGGTATTGTTTACATTAGAAGTTTTATGAATAATTATGATGAATTATATGGTTATATTCTGCTAATTTTATATTGGTATAAAAAGTGGTTTCATCATCCCATTATATATTTTTTACATTCTTCATTTACTTCTTCATATATTAAAAATTGATATATAAACTTCTAAATATTCATTTTCATGTTTTTACCATATAACTTCTTATTAATATATCTATAAATATTTATGTTTCCTTAGTGAATAAATATTGATGACATTTGTGTATCATCTAAAAGTTTCCTTTTTCTGTTCTGGTGTTAATGGGGCACATATCTTGGTTATGAATCTTTTAACTCCATCTATATTAATGTTGAACTATGGAATATATGATACCTAATTTTATAACACTACATCATCTTTATGGGCTTCTATGATCTTTACATAGATGAATATAGAGAAATCATTCGTCAAAAAGGTATGATTTTATCACTTTATGATTTACATATACATACATTAAATATCTATAAAATCAAGTCAGTTTCTCTCCTTTTCTAGTATATATTTTGAAATACTTAATAAACAATTTAACACTTCTATATCAACATCATGAATCAAGTAATTTTGATCTTTGTTCATTAATTAACATGATGCATAATCTGTCACCATTTCATATGTCATGAATTGAATCTAGTCGCCACTAATAACGGCACCAAATCCATCCCATGATAATCCTCGAAGGGTTTTCCCTATCCCCATGTGCTATCACAAGTTACAGGGTATCAGTAAATTTGGTTTAGAAATTATTTACCCGAGTATGAAAGCAAAAAACAATAAAAACAATCAATAATATGAATCTAAAATTTTCATGCCAAACATTCCTTAACAGAAAGCAGAACTAAATACTTGGTATTAAATAAAGTAAAAGATATCCAAGCATAAATTAAAATATCCATAAATAAGCCACATGGACTCCTCAAGATAAGGGGTCGTCACCCCCAAGCCATCTCCCAAACACCGCAACATAGGGGGGACTAACAACCCGAACAACCTTCACCCAAGGCTTTGTCTTTAATAGTTTCAAACATGGCCATGTCCACTAACACCCAATGGGTTGAATAATGGTGTGATCATAATCCCAATAAGATACCACCAAAATATTACAATGAGTATACAATATAAGGTGAAAATCACAAAGTTTTAATTCTTATGGAAAAGCGGTGATAAAATCCAGGAAATGAAACATTAAATTGTAAACAGTTTTCAGAATAAAACATTCATAATGTTAACTAAATGTGAATAATATATGTTAGAGAGTTTAATTTATAGCCAAACACACTATAAGAAAAGGGTAAATATCACAAATCCAATGTGCACCAAAACCAGGAACACCCCTAGGCACTAGATAGTCTCTGGCCCTATGTACCTCGTACCACAGTGTAAAATATCCATGTTACAATTCACCAATGTGCATGATCCAAAAGTATGTAACATAACCATAACCATGTATTCCCAAAACACCATCCATATTGTTTATTTAGAGTTATTATTATCCAAAATTCTATGTGAAACAAGGATAAAACCGCTCCGGATCACTAGTGTACTAGTACATATACGCCCATCAAGGTACCCTGACTTCCCCCATTGTGATAAAAAAATTTCAGAATGATGCATATACCCCTTTTCATTTAAAAACATCACTACTGGTCACATACAAACAATACAGAATCTATACACACTTTATACCACTTAAAACACACAACAAAACATTTTGATTTTTAATAAAAAAAACTTCTCAAAATCTCGCATTGTTTTGCACCCAAAACTCCTTGAAATCCCCCCTTTTCACACTATGTTCACACTTATAAGTCACCAAAAAAGAAATGGAAGCCCAATACCTTTCAATGAAACAAATTAAATCAGTTATGCGATGACCCCATATGAACCAAGAAGTGATATCTGGGTAAAACCTCTATTTTCACACAAACATGGAACTTAATGTTCATATGCTACACAAACACCATTAATTTTTTTTTGATAGAGATAACCAAAGGAGATAAACATTAAAAACATTATTGATAACCCTAATACATTTCAATAAAATGAACTAATTAGTTATTGGGATTCCCCAAATGAATTAATAAAATATTTCTTTGAAAACCCCTAATTTTACATAAAAAGGGAACATAAAAATCATTTTCTTTACAAATACCACTAATACCAATTTTTTCACCAATAATAAAATTAGATTAACATTAAAATATTATAAACACAACCAGCTATGTCACAAAGATTATATACACTTGGAATCACGAACCACAAATGTAAAAACCCCAAAATCATTGTGTGAAAATCCAACTGCACCACCGTCGCACCACAAAGGACATAGATCAAGCCTAAAACTATAATTATAGACCATGAAACCATGGATAAAACCCTAGGTTCGAAACCATACCTACATGTCACTAGGACCTTAAAGAATAGTGGAAGAAACCCTATGAAAAAGGAGACAACTAAGTAAGATATTCTCTTGTTTGAGGAAGTTTGAAGTTTCACCAAAAATCTTTCTTCAAAATAGAGTTCCATGAAGGGTTTGAGGTTCATGAGAGGCTTCCATTGCTGCAAGGGTCATTAGGGAAATGAAGGGGAGTTTTTTGGATAAATCTTAGGGGAGAAAATCAGAATTATAAAAATATTTTTAATGACCAAGACAACATGCATGGTTTGTTTGAATGATTTAGTAAACAGTGATGCCAAACTGTACGACTTGTTTTCGCCTCTTAAAATTTGAGGTTTTGCCTCCAATTTCATGGGGTTATAAGGGGGAAACCAAGGGGTAATGATAGTCTATGTATAGGGGAGAAAATATCCCAAAACAAAGCATTCTATTCACCCCAAAACTCATCCAACTCATGGGTAAAAACCACCTCACCAAATTACCCACAAGTGGTGCCACTTGGAGTGCCACTAAAACAACTCCAAAACGCCCAAAACTTATACCACCCCTTTGAGAGAAGAGGAGGAAAAGTACCATAAAATACTCCCAAGACCATTTTCATAAATCAATAACACAATATACACCATAATTTCAAACCTGGAACACCCAAAACCGAGAGAATTCTATGAACCCAGAGAGGATTGGAAAATAGCATGGAATTGAAATTATATATGTGAAAAATATCCCTACCATAAGTCCTTTCACCTCCAGAAAGATACAACAACACCATATGTTAAAAAAATCCTAAATGAGAGACCAATAAAGACTCCCTTTCCATGTTTCCACCCCCCACCCACCAAAAGGCTAAACACCTCCAGTTGATCAAACAAAATAAGTGAATACTCTCATCAACCAAAACTTACCCCACTTACCTGAAATGATCAAACATATAAAAATTAAATTACAAAACAAAACACCTCAAACACTACCAGAACATGCTCAAGAAATCCACCTAAAATGAACAACAAACCAAAATAACGCTACCACAACCTTATATAAACAAAACCATTGGGTGTTCTTGAATCCCACAGTTACCCAAGTAAGAAATTAGTGCCTAGAAATACTAGAATGAGAATAATTACAACCAAGAAAACACCAAGGAGAAAAATGAGTTTCTATTATTGGGTGACCCAAATGAACTTCCCACCACAAGGGACAACGTAATTTCTGAGACAAAATTTAGACACCAACTCGGGGAGGTGCGAACAGACTCCCTGGTACAAGGGGTATACTTCCATTAGACCCTTCCAAAATAACTTACAAAAAACTCATAGTGGGTCTCCCAACCAAAAGAACCAATCATCCTAACATACTAGTATGGGACAACACAGAAAGAACACAAATTTTAAAAATTTGGGATGGTCGCATGGTTAGTCCTCTTAGTTTGAGAAACCATGCACTAATAGTGGGGATCATTCTGTCTACATGCTTCCTGGTACATGATCACTACTAATCGTGCACAAACAGTGTGCTCAAACTATCTAGAAAATTCTCAAAACTTTCTCCAAAAACCCAATGTAAACCAAATGGGGAAGGAAAGACATTGGGGGTTAACATGGACACGAGGTCCTCCCACCTCTTTCCATCTAATGGGAAAAACCCCCCAAATGAGGAAACCTGATGTTTAAAATATCCCAATATTTCATACTCTAGATAAGACTTTGTACAAGGGTTCGAACGACCATGTTATTTTCCCCAACTACGTACCATCTTCACTCTAAGACCTATTGATAGAGCTCAAATGATTGAATCATATCCAGCCTCGCAGTTAGTCATTGTGAACCCCTAGAACGGAACTTATCCTTATAGTGCCATGAAAACTATACCCTAATCCCAGATGGGTTCACCAAGACATAACACACTCCAAACTCACATTACCCTAACCCTACATTTCTATGAAACAAGGGATTAAAAGATGCACACACATCACACATTGTTTTTTCTGGTGAGAAACAACAAAAGGAAAGGAAAAAATTTAAAAATAATCCTATAAAATAGAGGTTTTTGATGTTTTTACAGGGGAGAGATACTCCCAACATAACAGAATCTCTCAGAGGATTGCACACTGTTCAGATTTACAATCAAATGATTATACAACATTACAAGGTATCACCGAACACGACCATTGAAACTGATAGAAACAATACATGGAACTAGACATTATTCCAAGTCCAAAAAAACACATAATTCCAAAAAGTGGCCATAACATCCTCTCATGAAAATATTTCCCACAATGGTGCTTTAACATGAACCCCTACTTTAAAGAGAATCCAAAGGACTGAGAGGCCCTATTAGACACCATCCACACTAAAAACCCATGACCACATCCACTTTAATGAATCAAGTAACTTAAAAAGATATGTACTCTTTTAACCTTCATCGAGCACTCTCCCTCTACAAAAGAATCCACAAAAACAACAAAGGAAAGGGGGTAGGCTCAATCTTCAAAGTTCATAAAGAATACTATTATGTTGATCAATTGGAGGATCATCCAACGAAGATTCACCATGGGTCACACATGAATCATACATTAACACTTTATGGGGGCATACACTAGTCAACAAGAAAACCCAAGGACCAAACCAATTTGGTCATTTGGTCAAAACATACCACAAACCTGAACCGATCATGTGAGGGGAGCCACCACATTTCCCACTCAAAATTATCCTCAAAAGAGACCACTAACAAATTCTTTATTCCAACATATCGACGAAACAAGAACCCAAAAAACTGTTTAAACAAGAGGGGTTCTTAAACTTGAAATATACCACAATAAAAATCCAAAAAACACATAAGCCAGACCTCCCAACCACGCGTAATCAAAGCACAACACACTCCTTCAAAAAAATTCTTAAAAATAAATAATGTCAGTGGGTTGTGCATTTACCAATGGTATCTCATAATCCTCACACATAAATGTTCACATGCCACACTGGGAACCCACCTCATATCCATTCTAACACCCATCCAGTCATGCCATTAACCATTCATATTCCCATATAACCCCATTCTTGTGGTCACCCCTGAGAACCCCAAATACCAAACCAAAGACATTGTTTTTTTCAGAATCAAAACATTTTTAATCACACATTCCCTTTCTCAAAACTACTAACCATAAAATCAAAACCTCATTTAAAACATACAATTTTATTTAAAAGCATTCATTATTCAATAAAAACTCACTTTCACCCCTTTCCCAACCATTTGAAAACATTTCAACCCTTTTAATATCAATTCTAATTTTATGAAAAATAAAATATCATAAAATCTTAATTTAATTAAGAACTCATCTCTTCTCATTTCAAAACAAGGTTCTAAAATTTCATAAAACTTTTAAAATAATCAGATGATAACAAATCAAAATCCTTCTTCCACCCCCACACATAAATTCTAGAACACTTAATTCATTTCAAAAACATTTTCCATAGTTTAGAAAATTTTACTTGAAACACATTTTCAAAACCCCCCTTTAGCATAATTCAAATGTTCAAAAGACGTGCAAACACAAAATTTACCTATGAAAATAATTACAGAATTTAATTTCTATACATTCAGAAATTAATCCATTTTCACTTTACTATAAAATCACTTCACAAAAGTTCACACTCCGTAAAATCATGTCCTTTTTCATTAAAAACCATTTTCCCATGATTCCAGAACAAAGGGGAAGAAGATAATGTGAGAGGTAACTAGTTTCAGTGGGTGACATGGACATATGGTTGGCGGCCATATTCTAATTACTTCACCATCACAAAGAATGTTTATGGGAAATATCACCAGCTCCACCGGGCTTTCCCGGCCAAATGAGTTCACTGAGACCATTGACCAAACTCTCTTTTCATTTACCCCAATCACTAATGAACCATGAGAAATAATGAACTCATATAAAACTCAACATCCCATGGTGACTTGAATCCCATAATGATTTGTGCCTTTTATGCACACTACCCAAAACCAGAATCTCAAGACTCAAAAATCCTATCTCCAGACTATCCCAACTCTTCTTCAAATAACAAGACCCAAAGAGTGAACCTCCATTGATACCATTTTTTCATGAACTGAATCTGTTCACCACTAATAAAAGAAAAAAATAAAGCCCATGAAAATTATTGAAGGGTGTTCTCTATCTCCACCAGTGGACAAAAGTTCTTGGGTATCAATATATTTTTTTGGAATGATTTATCGGAGTTGGAAAGCATAAAATATTAAAAACAATCAATAATATGAATATGAAATTTTCATGCCAAACAAGTCTTAACAGAAACCATATATGAATACATGATTTTAAATAAATAAAAAGTTTCCAAGAATAATTAAATACTATATAAAAACAACCACAAAGACTCCACATGATAAGGGGTCATCACCCATGATCCGTCTCCACAACGCGCCACCAAAAGAGGGTACTAACAACCCAAACTGCCTTCACCCGACGCTTTTCCTTTACCTATGTCAATCATGATCTTGTCTACATACACCCATGTAGAGTAAGTAGGGTGTGAGACTAATACCAATAAGATACCATCCAAGGATTACAAATATTATGCAATACTTTGTAAAAAATCACGCAATTTTAATAAGTAAGGAAGATCAGTGACAAATTCAAACAAATGGAACATTCAGTTGTGAACATTTTTCAAATAAAACATTCATAATGTTATTATATTTGAATAATATATGTTATATGATATAATTTACATCCAAAAACACCCTAACGCAAGGTTAAATACCACAAATACAATGATAACCAAAACCAGGAACACCCATAGGAACTAGATAGTCTCGGGCCCTATGAACCTCGTACCTTGGTGTAAAATATCCACGTCACAATTTCTTTCCCATGAATGATCCACCACTAGGTAAAATAACCATAACCTATTTTTCCCAAAACATCATCCATATAGTTTAGTTATAGATTTTGTTATCCAAAATTCTTGGTGAAATAGGGATAAAACCACACTGGATTTCGAGCTTACTAGTACATATCCACCCACCTAGGTACCCGGGCTTCCCCCTTTGTTATCAAAAAATTTCAGCATGATAAACACATACCTTTTAATATAAAAACAATACTAATGGTTACATACAATAAAATTCATTAGGTATACACACTTTTTACCTCTTAAAAATTCAACAATATATTTTTATTTTCAATAAAATAACTTCTCCAAATCTCACATTGTTTTGCACCCAAAACTCCATGAAATCCCCACTTTTCACACTATCTGCTCACATATAAGTCAAAAAAATCGGCCTAATACCTTTCAATTAAACAAAAAAATTAGTTATATGGTAGCCCCATATGAATAGAGAAGTGATAACTTTGTAAAACATCCATTTTCACAAAAACATGGAACTTAAAGTTCATATGCTTCACAAACACCATTAAAACTAATTTTCACAGTATAAAAAAAGGATATAAACTTTAAAAATATGATTTTAATCCCTAATATATTTCAATAAAATAATCTATGTAGTGATAGTGTATCCCCAAATGAACCAATAAAATATTTCTATGAAAATCAACCAATTTTACATAAAAATGGAACATAAACATCATTTGCTTTATAGATACCACTAAAACAAATTTTTTCACCAATTATCAAATTATATGAACATTGAAATATTATAAACACATCATTATAAGTCACCAGTAATTCATACACATTGAACCACCTTCCAAAATTGTAAAAACCCTTGAATATTTGTTCAAACATCCAACCGCACCACCGTTCCACCACAAGGGACTTAGATCAAGCCTAAAACAAGAAGACTAGATAAAGAAACCAAGTATCGAACCATAGGTTATAATACATACCTTCTAGACCAATGGAACTTTGAGAATAGGGGATGAAACCACATGAGAAAGGGGAAAACTAAGGAAGAGATTCACTTATGTGGGGATGTTTGAAGAATATGCACCAAATATTTCTTCAAAATTGAGTTCTAAGAATGGTTTCGGGTTCTTGGGAGGCTACCATGGCATCAAGGGTCAAATGGGGGAAATATGGGAGAGTTTTGATAAATCCTGGGAGGGAACAATTGTAATTAAAAAAATATTTTTAAATAACTGGACACCATTCAGGGTTTGGCTGCACAGTATAGTAAACTGTGCTGCCAAACCCTGGGGCCTATTCTGGCCACCCAAAATCTGATGTTTTTCCTCCATTTTCAATTAGGAACAAGGGAGAAACCAAGTGGGAAATATATTCCTAGTTTAGGGGATAAAATTTCCTAAAAAATAAATCTCTTTTCCCCAAAACTCATCCAACTCATGGGTACAAACCTCCTCAACAACATACCCCACAAGTGGTGCCACTAGGGGTTCTATTAAACCAACTCCAAAACACCAAAAACTTATACCATATTGTTAATAGAGGAGGATAAAAAGTACCATAAAATACCCCCAAGACAAATTTTATAGATCTATAACATAGGATACACCAAAATTTCAAACCCGGAACATACTGAAACCAAGAGAAAGCTAAGAACCGAAAGAGGATTTGAACCAAATCATGGAATTGAAATTCTAGGTGTGATATAATATTTCATAAGACATATCTCAAGCCCTTATTTAAAGAATTATTGTATATGAAAACCCATTAATCATTGTATCATATTTTAATTATATGTGTAGTGAGTAACCTATTCTTATGATCCTTGATGTTATGTTCACATTATTCAAACTAGATATACTTAAAACCCTTCCTTATTATCTTGGTTATTAGATTTTATAATCATGATAAATTTCTCTCATCCCAATAATGGCATCAATAAAATCTAAAAAAACCACAAATAATTTTCTTATATGCTGATATAGGTACTCTCTAATAAATTCTAAAATTTTAGGATCCTCTAACATGACCTTTCTTATGATTTTGTGAACCAATAATGATGGTTTTTGTAACTAAAATTCACCATTACTGGTTCATTATACAATTTTTCCTCATATATGGTCTTTATAAAAATCATTGATAACACTTCACATTATTCCCTTCTCATTGAATATACATAAATACCATCAATAATGATTATTGCATATTATCAAGGTAATATATAAGGACCCTATTCATATTGTTCTTGAAGATAACATCGGAATTAATTATCCCAAATGGTGTCACTGTGAATTTATAGTGTCTATATCAAGTAAAAATGGTTGAATTATGTATATATTCTCTATTTACCCTTAATTTGTGGTATCCCGATCAATGACCCCCCATTGAGAATCATTGATACCCACTAATTTAATAAAAAAATCATCAATATGGGGTTGACGGTAATTTTTATTGATTTTAATTTTATTAACACCACAAAAATAAATAAAAAGTCACATTTATCAATCAGTATTTTTGAAAATGAGGAGAGGAAGACCCCTAGTGATGTAATAGGTTATATGAAGCCATTTTACAGATTCTCATATAGCTATTTCACCAATTCATTTTATTAATTTAGGGTTATTATGTGAGGAATATTTAATAATTTTTAAATCTAGGTACATTTCAATTGAAAACTCAACCTCAGGTTATTGGGAGAGACTATGAAATTCATTGGAATGTATATCAAAATATTCTCATACAATTAGAACATATTCATGGTTAAATTCCTACAGAACTATTTTATCAATTTATCAATTACTATCAGGTATTAGAACCCATATTAAGGAATTTTTTTCCCAAGGGAAATTTATAATCATACTTGCTTTGATATTTAGTCAAATGATGATTTGGGATACAAAGTGTGATTTCGTTATTTCAAAAATTGAAATGAGATCTATGTATATAGACCCTATACATGCCAAATTTCGGATTGAATTATAACAATGGAAGAATAACAATATTTGTAGAAATTTCCCCCCCACAAACCCCAATTGGAGAAATGTAAAATTCAATGGTGGAAATATTCACTCCACCAGGTGTATTCACCAATAATTCCATATATAATTTTTTAGTTGGTTACCCAATATTCCTAGTAAACTAATAAGATCTAGAGGAATAAAATGAGTCAAAACTAAATAATAAATATGTAGTTCTAAAGTAGATAATAAGTTTACCATTAAACACTTAATTATCATGATCTAAAATGATAGTAGTTATTTCATATTTTGTTCCATGATCCCTTGGTTTTGGATGTTTCTGGTAGTAATTTTCCACATTAGCCAACATATTTTTTCGTTTAATTTTATAATACACAAATTCCATTTATTTAAAGCCTTAATGTGTGGGTGGTCTAGTAGTTAGAACCATATTATAACCATTTTTTAAATTATCCACTTTGTTTATATTTAAAAATTTTAGGGCTGATATCCCACTGCACCACATATAAAACGTACCACCCTGTACTTTTAGGAGAATGTTTTTGAAGTCTAATGTTGTATGCAATAACATGATAAGCTTGAGTTGTACGCATCACCAGCTTATCATATTTTATACACAGCTCAATTCATATCTTGTGTTACACACAATTTCTTTTTCTTTTTATATAATTAATTTCACATAACACCTTGTATATGTGAAAAACTAAATATTATAACATAGTCATTATAATGGCGTGTAGGAATAGTATTAAATTTCTTATGGAAAACTATTTAAATGACAATATGTGAATCTAGAAAATAATTGAATCACTCTTTATGGATTTTATTAAGGATAAATATATATAATATATTCAATATAATGTTTAAAAATTCTATTATACATTTTCTAGACATGATATATGAACAAATTTTTTTCTTTGGATAATAGAAGTATTTTCCAAAAAAATGAAAATTTTCCACCATTTGATGGATCATGGATTTAAATTCTGGTTTTGACACTTTTTTATGTTCAATTTGAAAAAAAAAACAAAATTTTTCTTTTAATTCAGAAAAAAATTACTTTGGTTTAATTTGTGGTATTTTTCTGCTAAGTTTCATTTTTTTTGATGAATAGTGAAAATACAAATTTTTAATAACTTTATTTTCATTTAACATAACTAAATAGTTACAATATGTTGTTAATTTTTTTTTAATTTTAATAAGTTCATTTGTATTCATTTATGATTTTTAAGAATCATTTTATACATGAATTTATTGTAAAAAAAATTCCATTTAAAAGGGGTAATTTTCCAAAAAACAATTTTTCGTGACATTTTACCGGTATTATTTTATCATTAATTCTGAAACAACTGTGTTTTGAAAAATGGATTTAAAATTTTTATTCCAAAGGTGTACTTTTTTTAAGTAGTTCCCTTTTATTTTTTTATACTATGAATGGTAACCATTGTATGTTTTGTTACGATAGTAAAGGGTAAACTAGGTAATTTTAGTTAATAATAAAAATATAATGACTATAAAATTACCAAAACAAATGAAAAAAATATATATTATGAATTTATTTTGAGCCTAATCACTTATGGATATAAATTATGTCATTTAATATAAAATTTTCCATGAAAATGAATTAAATAATATTTAACTCAAAGAAAGACACAAGTGTCATTTTCTTTGTCTTTAATATCTATTATATGTCCACATATAGACAATTGGGCGGTATCAACAGATATATGTGGTTATTCTTAACATAAATAACATATTTCACTAATATAAATTTATTCCTGACTTTTTGGGGCTATTTGGAAGATATTATGGTATTTATAATATTTTATATAATGAAAATTTAAAGATATGACATTCATGTTTTAAATATTATATCATTTTTTAAATAACGTTATACAGAAGATATATTCGAATATAAATTCTCATATGAAAGATAATTTTTTTTCAAGGTATTTTATTTTTAATTTTTAGAAGGTAAATAATTATCTTAAATGCTTATAAATTGACGATGGAGAAATATATTAATTAATGAAAAATCAGTAAAATAATTCTATTAAAATCATAATAAATATTAACATACCAAAAAAGCTTCCCCAATCTTTCTAGTTGATTAGATATCGACCATAAGAATCCAGGGGTCGATTTACTGCCCTTTTGGAGCATTATATAAAAGTTTGTGACCCTTATATTATTTTATTTAATGTGATGTTAAAGTTGTCAGAATCATTATTTAATAAATATATCAGATTAAGTGATTTATTTTCTAGAATATTAATTTGACAAAATATATTCCTATGAAATCTAGTAGATTTATATTCATTATAATATTTTATTTACATTTTTTATTCAAAAAATATTTATATTAAATAATTACAGAAAATTGATTTAGTAAATATTTTATTAAAAGAGATAACAAATAAAATTTATTAAAAATATTATAAAGAAAATAATTTTGGATACTTAATATTTATAGTTAATATTATATATTACCTTTAAATATTATTAATATAATATTTTTTTGAAGTTGAATTGTTAACTTAAAATTTTATTAAATAAATTAATTAAATTGGGGAAAAATTGGAACTGTTGTTTGTTTATCAAAATAACGTTTTATTAAATTATTTAAAAATAATTAAACCTTTATAAAATATTTACAAATTATAATATGGTATAAAATGATATAAATTCTTTATTTATTATTTAATTTACATTAAATAAGTAAATAGTTTACCCTTTTAATATTGAAATAATTGTTACCCTAGTTAAAATGAAATAGAATAACAAAGTCTTAAATTAAAATGATAATATTTAAATAGAAATAAAAACATGTAAAAAAATTATTAGAAGATGATATTAAAATATTATATCAACTCATATTAAAAAATATGTCATTTTGCGGTTTTCAGATGTGGTTTTATTTTAATATAAATTAATATTTTTTGAGATTCCAAATGTGCCTCTCACCACCTTTATAAAAGCAAAAAAACTCTCTCACAATCTCAATTCAAATTTAGTTTTAAATATTGAATATCCCCTAGAAATTTCCCTTATAAAATTCTTTAATCACATTCTAGTGGTTCTGGTCTTCTCAAAAGACCAACTCTAGTGCCTTGGAGAGAATATCTAGAGGGATCCCATTAAAGAAGAGGAAATCTCTTCAAAAGATTCTTTCAAATTATGTATTCTTATACTTCTTCTTTGTGTGTTTTTTATTCCAAATTAATTATTCTAGTATCACATATATACTGAGATATTATTAGGATTATTTAATAATCCTATTCAACATTATATCTATCATAAGAAAAATGAAATCACAACGTGTGTGTACATACAACTTACCATCTCTATGTTGTGGTGTAATTTGTTTTTCACCAAAACATTAATTGTAAGGTTATAATGATTAAAATAATGACTATATATAATTATTATAACAATGTATTTATTCTATAACAATACATATACCATCTAATTTGATACCATTTCATAATTAATATAATTTTATCATCACTCGTGTGTATGTACTGTCTACCGTATCCATGATGTGATTCATTATAAATGATATATATTAAATCATGATTATATAAATGTTATGAGTAAAAAATTATGATATATATTATGTTAATATCATTTTTTAATGATATAACTGTGAACAAATAAGTAGAACATGAACTTATTCGACAAAACTTGTACGAGAAAATGATACCATTAATCCCCAATAACGACTAATAATGAAATATTGTTACAAAACGGATGATAATATGATCATATATTATATCCTTAAAATAATTATGATTCTATAATAAGTTAATGATATTATATAAAAAATTATATAGGAGTTTTATATACAAATAAGATATAGTGGACCAATGTTGTGGGATAATTTCACAATCTTATTATTATATGAGATTGTTTATATATAAGTATTTATTGGGATATATTTATCATCCACGTCAATGTTTCATATGTTCGTAATATTATTTATATTCTTAAACAATTTTTTAAATTCAATTTTATACATTTGGGTAATATTTATTAAAGGGTATCTATTTTCGTTATTTGATACGATGTACATTTTGACTTTTCTATAAATAGTATGAGGAGAATGTTTTTTAACTTATACGACATGGGAGGATTTTTATGTTTTCATAACACTATATTTCCATGAATCTTCCTTTACCCGATTTTTGGTTTATTTTTAAATATATTCGTTTCTTTTAAAATTTCGTGGTATTTTGAGCATATAAATTGTTTTTCACGAAGAAAAAGTATTTTCCTTAATAATTAATATCTGGTGTTCTATCAAATTTATTTTCCAAATAAGAAGACGTTATTTAAATATGGTTATGTTCCTATACCTATTAGTACTATGGTTTGATAGTTTTTATTATTGAATTATATTTTTGAAATACATTTGTTTTTTATGGACTATTATAGAATAATGATTAAAAACCCATTTTATTCCTTGGGTTATGTTATGATGAATGATTTATGTTTTTGTGGAACACATAAGAATGATTTGATTATGAGATGGTTGGGACCAATATCTCCCTCTAATGAATTGGGTAAATATTTATATATAATAAGATAGAAATCACTAAAATAGAATGTAAATTTGGTTTAGTAATATACAGTTTAAATTGAATATAAATATGGTTTTGTAAAACAATATTGGAATGAGGAGTGAAATAGGATTGGTAATTGAATTTTTCTGATATGATAGTCTTGGAAATGATCCTTGGCTAATATGGAAATTATTTTCTATGCTTATGTGTTTTCCACAATTCAATGTTTTATTCTAATGCAATTTTATCATGGTTTATGTTACATTATGACTTATTCCTTACGTACTACCAATATTTATTTCATGACTCAATATTTCGGTATTCAAAATTTATGTTAATGTTGTTACATTCTTATGTTTTTGTTTTGTTTTATGTTCTCCATGTTTACCCTTACGGAGCATTTGAGCTCACCCTTTGTATGTTTTCTTTTCATCCTGATATAATGAAAGGTTTTTAGTAGGAAAACTAAAAGGGTTGATCTTTATAGGAGATGTTGATGATCTTTCACCATGTTAGTGTAAAATTTATTGAGTTTTCAAAAAACTAATATAATATAGTCGTTGGGTGTCTATTAGTGTAATTTATAAATTATTCCACAATGTAAATGTATTTTCTATATATTTTAGGCTTTAGGGTCGTTACAGTTGGTATCGGAGTAATGGTTTAGTTAACCATTGTAATCTAGGATGAAAAAACATTAGTGAGATCCCTAGAAATATGTCATGGTATGCACTAAGTATAAGTATAAGTATAGGATACAATCTGGATTTTTTTTGGTGATAATCATGAATAACCTAGGATAAAACTCAAGATATCATAGACTGAAATACAATATATAAATTACCTTACTTATGTGTTTTTAATCACTGGTATGTATTTCTTTATTTTTTCTTTCTAGTCTTATTCAATAGTCATATCTGGATAGAACATCATTATCCACAAATGTATTAGAAGTGGAAATGTATGGTAATTTTATATCCAATTTATTGAGTGGAAATATCATAAAGAGAATCTTGAAGATGATATAAGTACGGGTTATACTATTGAGGATAAAGAGACTGTAAACAACCTATAAAAGTTATGGGAAGTTCTAGCATTATTGATTACATTAAACCTCAAAAATATGGTTATATTTTGGTTGTGGAAACATAAGAAATGATTCTTATTTTAGGACAGAATAGGAAGATGGATCATCAGTAATGGATTAGGAATAAAGTTGGATGATTGAGGTATATATTTTTCCGAATTGAATGATTATATAAAATGAATGATTAAATAACGAAATGTTTTTAGTATAAGTTATTCATTATGGATTGGAAAGGATATATTCCAAGCACCTAGAAAAGATATTTAAGGTTAAGGTGATATACATGGAGAACACACAATTAAGGGAATGATAACCCTTAATATATTCTTTCTATTATGATAATTATGCTGGGATAATGATGTGTTGGATTTGAATAAGTAATTTGAATGATTTTGATTTCTTGGGAACTAATTATAGTTTCTTTTAAATAGGGATTTTTTATCATGGATTAAGTATAAAAAAATTTGGGACATAAGGAATATATCCAATATGTTTTGGAAAAATTGAATGTGCATGTTTTCAAAAAGGATATATGGTAATTAAGGTTATTACCATGACTCAATAGAATACATGATGAAGGTATTCACATGTTTGTAATGTGATCCACAAGAGATGACTCATGTTATAGGTGGGATAAATGTTATTTCGAGTTAGGAAACCATTTTACAATTATTTTTATTTTTAGATTTCTGAAAGATTTTAAGGGTCACAATTTATGGAATGTTTAATTTAAAATATGGATGTTTTTTTAGAATAAATAATTATATTACCAGAGGTCGAGTTATTATGATTTTATTACTCATGATAACAATTTTTTTTGATAAATTCAAATGTATTAACCTGTAATTATATTTATGGATCACATGATCTGTTAACAAATCATTAATGAAAAATTCAACTTCATTTCATTGAATCATAGATGAAGTGAAAATTGTTAATGTCACGACCAATAGTTATATTGTACCTAAATAAAATTAGTTTATTATCTCATGTAAATTATAAATCATTAGGAAAAGTGATCATGATGTAAAATGGTGTCCTATTATCATTATTTTTTATGATACTAATGAAATATTTCATGATTATTTATTTTATGGTTTTATGATTGTTAATTTTTTTAGATCACTAAATTGTGTCTAATCAGTGATCTTTATCAATATCTCTGATTATTTAAATTTTTTTTTCATATCTGAATCATTCCTTATATTATCCAATGTATAGATGTAGTTATGATTTACTTTTAGTTAATATTATTTTCAAACTATAACTTTTTAAAAGGATGTTTCATATTTCATTTTCCTGGTGTGGGTTTCTAAGAAAGAAACATTCATATAATAATAATTTCATAACCCAGATGAATGTTGAGCGTGAAATAATTTTAAGGGGGCTGAATGTAACACCACTATATTTTTAGGTGATTGATTTTATTTTCTTTTTCGATGACTTATGTTGTAAACTACACAAATATATGGTTGAGCTATATACAAGACTAGGTAATCTTGCAGTATACGCAACTTAATGATTTTCTTGTGTTACACAAAATTTAAATTTATTTTGATACAATTAATTTAATGCAATACCATATATAAGTGAACAATAGTCTGAATGGCCCGAAGGCCTTCATTTTTATTTATTTTTGATAATCCCTGTTTCAAGGGATGTGGGGAACCCTTACTAGGCCCGTAGGCTCAGAGATTATATGGCCCGTTGGCTTAGGAGATTAAATGTCCTGAAGGTCTTAGGGAATTCAACCAGACTATCTACAAGAAATTGCCCCTCCCCAGCATCTGCATCATGATAGTAGCTCTCCACCTTCGCAAGGCCATTTGTCTTGGTTTCCCATGCAAGCATATGCTGGTCCTGATGGCATAGTCCTCCCCAGCATCTAGTCATTACAATTGTCGTTATGAATAATATTATCTTTAATCTAAAAAGCTATTTGAATTCAAATAAGTGAACCCTTAAATTAATAAAATCACTATGGATGAATTTTATTTATGAAAAATTTATATAATATATTCAATATAATTATTAAAATAATTCTTATTTTTCTTGTAGACATGAAATTAGAAAAAAAATCCTTTTTTGGATCAATGAACACCTTTACAAAAAATATATTTTTGCTGGATTTTGATGACATTCCCATTTTAAATATGGTCTTTGACGCATTTTTATAGTAAATTGGAAAATTTAAACTTCTTATTTTAATTAAATATATAAAAAATTACTTTGGATGCATTTTTTGTTACTTTTCTGATAAGTTTTGTTTTATTGATAAATAGTGAAAATACTGATTTTTATTAACTTTATTTTCATTTGAATTCATTAAATAGTAAAATTGTATTTTGGTTTTTTTTAAGTATAATTATTTAATTTTTATCCATTTATTATTGTTTAAAAAAATTATACACAAATTTATTAAAAAACATTTTCCGTTTAAAAAGGGTAATTTTCCAAAAAACAGTTTTACATGACATTTTACAGATTCTACTTTAACATTAATTCTATAACATCTATGTTATGAATTATGAAAAATGGATATAAATTTGGATTCTAGAAGTCCAACTATTTTAGGTAGTTCTTTTTTTGACCAATATAAATAATATCTATGGTAAATTTTGTTACTCTGTTAAAGGCTAAATTTGGTTATTTAGGTTAAAAATAAAATTATAATGAATATAAAATGGAAAAAATAGATGAAAAATTTTAATTTTATGAATTTAAATAAACCATAAAACTTGAGGATATAAATGATGTAATTTAATAGACAATTTTACATGAAAATGATATAAATAATATTTAAATCAAATAAATCCACAAGTATCACATTCTTGGTCTTTAGTATCTATTTTGTGTCTACATATGGAAAAATGGGTGGTTTCAATGAATATAAATTATAATTTTTTTAAAAAAATATACGTATTTCACTAATATAAATTTATTCTTGACTTTTTGGGGACATTTGGGAGATATTATAGTATTTATAATTTTTTATTTATTGGAAATTTAAAGATATCACATTCGTGTTTTATATAACATATCATTTTTAAAATAGGGTTCTACAGAAGATATATTTGAATATAAATAGAAATTTAAAATATAATTTTTTTCTAGTATCAATGTAATTTATTTTAATTTTTATAAAATAAATAATTACCTTAAGGAGTTATAAATTGATGATGCATACATAATTTAATTGATGTAATAACAATAAAACAATTTCATTAAAATTATAATAAATTTTTAAAACACCAAAAAATATTCCCCAATCTCAATGGTTAAGTATATCTCAACCATAAACATCCAAGGGTCATGTTGGTGACCAATTGAAGACTTGTATAAGATATTGTGACATTAATGATATTTTATTTAAAGTGATGTTATATTGGTCACATTCATATTTTAATTAGTATAACATTTTAAATTATGTATTTTACAAAATATAAATTTAATTATATATATTCCCCTGAAATATAATAGTTTTAGATATATCATACTTTTTTATTTTTTATTTTTATTCAATTGATAATTATATTAATTAATTACACAAAATTGATGTAATAATTATTTTATTAATAGATATAACAAATAAATTTTATTAAAACATTTAAAAACATAATCTGGGATAATTAAAATGTTTAATGAATTTTATAGATTAATTTGACCATTTAAGAATATTTTATAATAGTTTTCTCGAAGTTAACTTGTAATCTAAATAATTTTTTTAAATCAATCAATTAAAAGGTGAAAAAATTGACAATATTGTTTTTTTATCAAAATAACGTTTTATTAAATTCTTTAAAAACAAAAAAAAATTAAGATTATATAATAATTAATATATGGTGTAACGTGATATAAATTATTCATTTATGATTTAATTTATATCAAATAATTAAATATTTCATCATTTTAATGTTGAAATAATTATTACCCTAGTTAAAATGAAATAGAATAACTAAGTGTTAAATAAATATATTAAAGATTGAATTGACTGAAAAACATATTCAAATTTTATTGGTTGATTAGACTAAAACCTTATAAAATTTCATATTAGAAACTATGACAATTTCATGGTTTTTAATGTGGTTTTATTTTTTTTATAAATTATATTTTTTGGGATTCCAAATGTGCCCCTCGCCTCAATTATAAAAGGGAACTTCCTACCTCGGAATTTCAATTCACTATGGGCCTTAATTATCATCCATCCCCTGAAATTTTAATTTATCAACTTCCTTAATCACATTCTAGAGGTTTTGGTCTTCTCAAAAGATCAACTATACTGCCTTTAATTTGAGATCTATAGGGAGATCATCGAAGAAACTTTAATATCCTCTATCGATTCATCCAAATTATTTTATGTTGTACTTCATATTTTGGAGTTTTTTCCATTATAAATTAATTATTACAATATCAATGATATAATGAGATGTTATTAATATTATGGAAAAACCATTTTACACCGTCTATCCAATATAAGAAAAATGATATCACCACACGTGCGTACATACGGCTTACCGTCTCCACATCGTAGTGTAATATGTTTCTCACCACCACATGACTTGGATGGGTATAATGATGGAAATAATAACTATATATGATTATTATAACAATTTATTTATTCTGTAACAATATATATACCATCCACATTGATACCATTTCATAATTAAATGAATGATATCATCGTTCGAGCTTACGTACGGTCTAACATCTCCATGATACAATGCGATTAATTCTACATGATATCAACTAAATCAAGATTATACAAATGTAAAGAGTAAATAAATATGATATATATTATTTTAATAGCATTTTTTAATGATATGACAATGACCTAATATGGAAAACATAAACTTATTAGACAAAACATGCATGAGAAAATGAATCAGTTAATAACCAAATAACAAGTAATAATGAAATATTATTACCAAATAGATGATAATATCATCATATATGATATCCAAAAAATAACTATTATTACAGAATAAGTCAATTAAATTTTTTAAATTATTATAATGGATGTTCA
This sequence comes from Viscum album, assembly GCA_963277665.1. Lineage (NCBI taxonomy): Eukaryota > Viridiplantae > Streptophyta > Magnoliopsida > Santalales > Viscaceae > Viscum > Viscum album. The sequence goes on from OY728147.1 coordinate 376,310,396, forward strand.
GAAATTTATAATGGATAGCGGACCTAAGGTAGGGGATACTTTCACACTCTCATTACTGTCCATGATTGTTTGTACGTAAGTATTTACTAGGGTATATTTATCTTCCATGTACATGTTTCCTAAGTATGAAATATTATTTAAATTATTATACAATATTATAAGGTCATTTATACCCTTTGGAAAATTTTCATTAAATGGTATCTTTTTTTGTTATATGATAAGAGTTACTTTTTGAATTTTCCAGGAAAAGTACGAGGATAATGTTTTTTTAACTTATATGGCTTGAGTATATTTTTATGTGTTCATAATGCCTTATTTACATGGATCATCTTTTACACGATTTCAATTTTATTTTCCAATAAATTATTTTATTTTTATATTACATGGAATTTTGGGAAATGGAAAAATGTTTGAAGAAAAAAATGTTATATTCCTCAAGAATTAATATCAAGTATTCCATAAATATTATTTTCCATCGAATATGACATTATTTAAATATGTTTATGTTTCTATTCCAATTATTAGTACATTATGATTATTTTTATGATAGAATGATATTTATGAAATCAATTTTTTATATGGATTGTTATGGAATGATGTTTAAGATACCCATCTTATTCCTTGGGTTATGTTAGGATGAATGATTTATGTTTTTTTGGCACACATAAGAATGATTTGATTATTAGATGTGTTGGAAATATATCTCACTCTAATGCATTGGGTAATGATTTATATCTCATGATATAGATATGACTATAATGCCATGTAAATATGGTTCAATAAGACATGGATGAAATGGAAAGTAAATCTCGTTCAAAAATACACGGATGGAATGAAGAGTCAACTCGGTTTAATAATAGACTTTGTCCACTATGATGCCTTGGAATTGAGCCTTGGATAATATGGAAATGACTTTATATCTTTAGGTGTTTCCCAGAATTCCATATTTTATGCCAATATTATTTAATAATGGTTCATGATCCTTTATGATTTATGTCTTATGTAATGCAAATATTATTTTTCATGACTCACGATTTTGATATTCAAAATTAATTTTCATGTTTTACATTATAATGTTTATGTTTTGTTTTATATTATACTTATTTACTATTACTCATCATTTCATCTCACCATTTTTATGTTGTCATAAAATCAAGATACAAGTAATGGTTTTTTGTAAGAAAACTAAAGGGGAAGAACTTTATAGGATATGTTGAATATTGTTCACCAAGTAAGAAGAATATATGTTGTGTTTCCAATGACACTAAACTAATATGGTCATTCAGATTCAATTTGTGTATTGTATTAAGTATTCCAAAAGATAATTGTAACGTCTATATACATCATGATTTAGGGTCATTACATAAAAAAAATTTCTAATCCTTTGAGGAAATATCTCAGGTGATTCGTCCCACATTTTTGGCATCTAGGTGGTTTACTTTTCTTACCTCAGTGTGATATTTCATTAGAGTTTCCATTAAAACCAATTTTCCATTTATTTTATTAATATTTATGAATAATTAGATAATATAATTTCTATTTACACCTTATTTTTACATCACAATATTTTATTATAGATACTAATAATTCTTATAGAAGATGAATTTCGATGACTTTGTTTTACACTACTAAATAATTGATTGATATTATTTTCTGGTCTAGTAATAAAATCGGAGGAATACCTAGTGAGTATCATTAATTTTAATTCATATTGATTCATTCTCATTTTACTTTAATTTTTGTAATTCTTTCCCTATTATTAGGTGAACAGTTCATGGAATGAACTTGTTGAGGATTCTTTCATTTACTCCTACCATTGTAAATATTATATTTCTTCATATTTATTTATGTTATTGATTAAAATACACTTTTTTTTGCTTCACCTTCCAAATTACAAACAACCAAGGTAAAATTTTCCCATTCCAAAAATTGAAGAATAAAACATATGTTTTCTGTTGTATTAATCTATTAATTTAAAGTTAGTGGATCAAAATATCCATAAGAGGATGGTGGTTATTAATTCATGAATGATTCAATAACATGTTTCTCATTAAAGTTTTTGGTATTATGAATGTTTTCAAAAATTATTTATAACCTAATACCTTATAGCCATGTTTTTTAACACCACCTCCAATCCCATTTGATTTCTCATTGGGATAATTATCAAATTTTCCATAAAACTCACTATTAAATTAGTTCATCATGGTTAATTCCATTTATTAAAAACAAATGTGTTAACATGATTATTAAAACACAATATCTCAAGTAAATCAAATTTATTAAAAATATTAATTTAAAAAATTAAACCTACAATGTCTTTCTATGAAACACATACGCTTCAACCTATGTTAATATTGGTTCAACATAGGTTTCTTTAAATTTAGTTTTGTTATACCTCTTAATATATTCATTAAAATAACTAAACCCCAATATAATATCAATCAAGATGATAGGAGTATAACATGAATATAGTTTATATCATTTCCATAATTTAAATATTACATATCATAAATAAACATATAGTCCCACAACCCAAATTTTTAGCACATTTTGAGACTAGCTTAATCAATTTCTTATTAAAAAATATCTCTTTATCAAATCCCATAAAATGTTTCTCATATGACTTCCTTCATCTCATATTCATGCTTATAATTATACGTGGAATGGTGAAGATAAAGAGTCAATAAATCATTTAAGAATGGAAAATCATATAAGTGATTTAAGAAAGAATTGATCATAAGAATGTAATACAATATAAAAAAGGAGAAGTGCATAATTTAAAATATAATGTGATCATAATATCTGCTTAAAAGACATTATAGAAAAACATATATCTTTATATGGGAAGATAATAATATAAAAGCTCTATCAAAGAATCATAACATATATAAATGGTGTGGAAACATAACATATGAATGTGGAACAAACATAATAATAAAAATAATGAAAAATTTCATGGTTAACCACCAGGAAAATAATATCATATTTGAGTATGATTCCTTACATTTTTTCCATAACATAGTGGATCAGGCATCACTACCTATGTCCCATAGCTAATAAATAATCAGTACTCATTTTCCAAAATAATATTAATTGAAAAAAATCACCCAATGCATTAATGGTATATATTAGGACCACACATCACATAATAATAAACCATTTGTATGTTTGTCTGATTAAATCATACATACTTATTAACATAAAAACTCTATAGGATTAATATGTCTTACAAACAATTTTCAAATGGTATCACACAAAATCTCATCAAAAATTGTATTAGATGATACAAATAATTCATTCTCCCAATATATGTAACCATATTATCATTTAGAAGGTGACTCCTGAAAAAAACCATAAGAGATAGGTATTTTATAGATAAAGAGTAAAATTGATGTGAAATAATAATGCTAATTTTCTTAAATCTTTTGCAGTGTTATTGAAAAAAATGATGTCATAAGTCGCATTCGAAATCATTTTCAAGGGTTGATAAGAAGTACTCAAAAATTTAATTAAAAAATAATGAATAATAATATTACCTTGAAAATATCTAAATTAAAATAATAATAAATTTGTAGTGGATGATATTAAAATAGAAAGAAATACATTTTTTATTGCGTTCGATAGAACCAACATTGATAAAATAAATATAAATTTTAGTTTCCTAAATCAAGTTTATTTCTATTAAATATCACATTTCCATTAAATAACCCTCCATCTCTTTAGTACCATTCAATATATTATTGAAGATCCACAACAAAAAACTAACTCATATTAATAAATATATAAATCTTAATACTTATAATAAGAGAAAAATTGATAAAAATGATTCAACTTATATCTTTAGATACGACACATAAACTCTTAAATTATTCCTCTACAATTATTTTAATAATATAATCCCTTGGTAATTCATCCATGGATTAGGTAATTGACTTATATTATGTCCATGTTACATATCTATAAGACATTTAACTATAAATAGTGCCTTTAGATGAACATCATATCCTTCTATTGAACTCTTAATTTTTACTCATCAATTACTTTTCATATCAACATACTATGATTCCATATAGTAAAACATAGATATGGAAGATAAACTAAGTATCAGGTTCAGATTTAGAGTGATAGAAAACATGATCAAGAGAAAGTTAACAACTAGAAAACCACAATCATTTGATGGGATAAACAGTCATTAGTTTCCCAGTAGGAAAAGTAAATAGGAAATATTTGTTTGTTTTATGTTCCATTTCATATGGATGAGGAATTTATTTATGATATTTACTAATTACTTAAAGAGATATACTAACTTTTTAAGTATAGTTTTATCCTTTTATAAATTCCTACCACTAACTCATCTCTTTTTTCAAACGATGAGTATTCAAGATGAATTGGTCACACCTGAAGCACTAGAATCAAATTCTAGAGAATCACATGATCCATAAAGGATAAAATATATATTTCCCTTGTCTTTAGAGATTAACCAAAACCAAAATGGTCAGTACAAGATCAGATGAACTCCAAAAAGGATAATCCTTTAGAGAAAGAAATACTAATATTAATTTTTAAAATTAAACGATAAATACCCAACGATAAATAAATACCATTCAATAAAAAATTGTCTATAAAATATTTCAATCTAATCCAAACTAATATTGAATCCCAAAACTCAGAAGAATTTTCTTACATAGTATTCCACGTTAAATTGTATCTCCAAATAACATCGACTACTCTTAAAGTCACATACTTAAAACAAATTAACCTAATCACATATTTTCTATTATAGGTTAATCATTTCCATAAATAACCCAAATCTCTATAAACCCACAATAAAAACATAGATAAAAACCCACCATTACTCCTCAAATGAAATCCCATAGTATTATATTTTTCTTAGGCATATAGTTATACCAAAATAGAGAATATCTTCCAAAATATCATTTATCACTTAATCACCAAATCATTTTCCTATAATAAGTATAAATCATAAGTTCCCAAATTCAACATATTCTTGATTTATAAAATAATTTAACTAAAAAAGAATTAGTCATTCTAACAAGGGACTTCATGTAGTCCAGTGGTAGGTGATAAATCCCAGTCGCACTTTGGTTGTGGGTTTGATTCCATAGCTTTGTCCGATGCGACGGGTTATCACTCGGTCTGTGTGTTTTCCTTTTTTAAAAACTATATTTTATAAAATTACTTAAATGAGATACATTCCTCAAATTAATCATAATAAAATTTAACTGCTACTGTTGTCTCATTACTCACATATTCATCCCAAAAATTAATAACCTATAATTGACTTAAATTCAAGAGTCATATAAACCCAAATATTTACTTATAACTATATCCACAAAAGGAAAGATAATTATTCCATGAATATAATTTTCACATAACAAACTGTTGGGTTACACATACAAGAGAAAAGTCTTCCAAAGTAATCTCATCAGTGAAGAGCAGTAATACCTTTAATCATTTTTTCATCCATTTATTTCCACATAGGTTCTTCCTTGACAAATAGGATATCCTATAAAATAGGTCATTGACTTGGGTGATTCCAAGGTCCCTTACATTTATGATAAATGACCGTAATTTTATTCTTAGGATAATTTTTATTTTCATTCATATTACTCTTCATTTTTCCTCGGCAATTATTTACTTTATGCTTTTCTTTCCCACAAATAAAACATTTCTTTATTCCATTGATACACTTTCCTATGTGTCTCCTTCCACATTTATGGCATGATGGAAATTGAGTTTTATTCTCTCCATGGTCTCCACTGCTGGAGCTCTTGTCATTCACCGTCTTTCTGTTCTTTGTTGATTTCAGGAGTTGGTTAATATATATGTTGTTGCTCATATTTTTGGAAAAATGATTCAGCATGAAGAAAATATATTTCACTGTTATAAATATTCCATTTCATTTCTTATTTCCACCATTATTCCCACATTATACATCATGTTCAATGTTACTATGAATTCCATGGAATCCAGCCCTTACCTTAAACCAAAAATCATTGTGTGAGTAAGAATAGTCATAAAGTTTTTAGAAAATATCATCACACCTTGTTTTCAATCTAAAAAACCCTAGGATTAACCAAGGCTATTTATTCTCATATTATATTAAATTCCTTTAAATCAGTTTGTAATGAAAATGTGAATTATCCTAAGCGTATCCCCGGGGAGTTTCGTAATCCAGAGTTCAGCAAGGCCCATTTTCGTTCACCAATTCTCGTTCGAGTCTAGCTCAAAGTAGTGTTTTCTGGTTTTACCCCTAGGTACATATGTGACAGAGACACCTCTACCTTCTCGTATTCATACATGGATGTATTTCTTGGAAAACCCGCAAAATATTTACATTACGAAAAAATTTGGATGTTCTTCTAAACTAATTCTCATAGTCTATCTTAGGGTAACGTTCTCTAGTCATAATTTTTTAAATAATTCTATCCAAGGTTTGTTATAAACATCCTCTAATACCAACAGTAATTCCCTGACCCCAGAATTCAGGATCCGGTGAATTATTTTAATACATTGGCATGATTACAAGGAATAAAGTCCCAAAGGGATGATTAGTTTAGTAGTCATGGAAACAAGATACATACTTAAGTTCAACATTACAACTTGAAAATAAAAACAACACTTAATTATTCCATTAGAAACATCCAAGAATCCAAGATTATTCCTGCAAGTCACTCATAACTAACTTCTTCATATCCTGGGAAAATGAAACATGAATAGTTGTGAGCACAGTTGCTCAGTAAGAGTAAGAAATATAGTGGAAGATAACATAAACATTAGGCATGGGGAATAATTGAAAACACATGCCTTAATGAATAATAAACATGAGCAATTTATGGAAGTAATATGAGCTGAGTAAATAATTCCATAATAAAACATAGTCATGGGTATTATACTAGTCTAATAACCACATGAAATATCAATATCTAATCTCATAATGATGGAATGCATAATGTCGGACATCATAACCACATATTCAATGCCTCATGCCAAGACTGCAAATAATATTTTGTCAAGGCCTTGTTCCAAGACACTAGTTTGTCTCATGAGACCTACCGATGCATTGAGGAGCTATAGCGGGCTCCACCCATCACTTACTAAGTCCAATTCATTCCTCATATGAAAATTCTGAAGCATAACATAAACATTCATATTAAAACTAGCATATGAAAAGTAAATACTTTATCTACAAACCATGACTGGTATAAAGATAGCACATCCATATTCAAACATAAATCATTCAATACAATATAGAATCTTATATTGTAACAGATTAACCTCAATAAAGAATAATGATGGATATTGATATAGATGAAAATAATCATCAAAAGTATTTGAGAGATATATCCCCCTTTTTCTTGAAATCATTTAAAAGTCACACTATTTTTCAAGAAGTCGTTTAAAAATAGATTTTGGAATCAAAGTGTCCCATACCAATTTGAAACATTTAAAAAGAATTTTAATTTTAAAAAATTAATTTCCATATAAATTAGTCCTTAAAACCATTTTTATAACATGGACATTAATGATAATGATTTAAAAGAATAAAATTTTAAAACATTTAAAATGATATTTTACTTTGAGTTCCTAACCAATTGAGAGACGCTTGAATAAAAATAATTGAGGTAATAAAAACATTAAAATATATTGAGAATAAATGATTTCAGGATATACTATGTCAAATTACAGTATATACACCATATAAAAGTGAATTGGTGCATAACAACAAAGAAGTCTCAATGGAATGTAAATTGAAATGAAATCCCTTATAAAGACAGTATCTTTAGGTAAAGGATAAATCACTGACATATTTATGTGTGACAAATTTAAATACACTCAATATGATTGGATATTAAGTGTAAATAAATCAGATGACATTCACACATATTCTTGTAAAAACAACACCAATGACTTGAATGTTTAACTCAATGAATGAAAATTGAGTTAAGATCAAGTTTTTATCAATGACTTGAGAAATTATCAATGGAGTGATTTTGTGTATCAAAAGTATATCCACACAAAGGGGAGAATAAATTATTACATAAATCATAAATATTTATTCCACACATAATCTTGGAGTAAAATAATCAATGATGTATGCGTAAAGCCCACCGAGTGGAAATTGAAATTTGAAATTCCCTTACCGATTTGGTAACTTATGAAACATACAACCCATGAAAGAAGGATAATAAAATGAAGATGTAAATACCCAAAAAATTAAAGTATATTACACGAATAATAAAATAATGGATAGTACATATTCCACACAAAAGGAAATAGTGTCCAATATAGCATGAATCTCATAGGAATAAAAAGTGATATGAAAAACCCTTACTTCGTTGTAATCAATCGAGTCATATGACTAAAAGTTAATAACAACCAAATGAATCACATAATTCCATGAATATAAAGAGAATAATGTTAAAATATATCAAATTTTGGTACACAATACACCACATCCAATAAATAAGTGGTGAACAATGGAAATCTCACAGAATTAAAAGTGAGATAAGAAACCCCTTACCTCAAGTCTGACTTGTCATGTATGTTCTTTGTTCATCCTGAATAATAAACTTAAGTCACTTTTTACTTGATTAAGAAAATTTTTCAATTTTATTATTCCTTTTATATTACTCATTACCTTGCTATAACAATTAGTTATTTATTTGATTTCATAATGGATATTTTATCTATTTTCGGAATATGAGTCAAAAATGAACTTGTTATAATTACTCTTTTTTCCATGAGGTCAAAAGTCCATTATCTCCATAATGATATACATGATTTAGATATCATATATATTTTATATATCCAGTATATATATCTATTTATACCAGTACAAAACATTTGGAGATAAGAAATGAAATGTACCATTCATGGAGATGGTAAGTCGTACGTACGTATGAACGCTACATTCATTCCTATTATGTATTTTAATGGAATTAAAACATAATGATACATAGGTATATTATAATTCCGGTATAATATGATATATAATATAATTAATTACATCATTTATATGTCCCACATAATCCATTAACGAATCATATTATTTTGAGGGGGCGGTAGTCTGCACTTCCTCAAAAGAAATTATCGCCTTTTACCTATAATGGAAACCTTAAAATAATGATATAAATTGAAAATACAGTAGAATAAAGAAAACATAAACATAATATATATATAATTTATAAATAAAGTGCCATTTTAATGTCCACCATTAGAGGCGGAAGGAGATAATCAAATAACCATCATTTCTTGAGGCGTTAGTTTTCCATCCACAGAAACAGTATGTTCTTCACCAATTAGATAGAGGTGTCTGTAAGTGTAGTTATAATCCTTCCCATAAAAACATCCTAGTATATTGAAGATACTGGTGTTGTTAATAAAGTAATAAAAACATTTTAGGGGGTTGGAGAAGTAAAATAAAACAAAATAAAACAAAAGAATTTAAGAGAAAGCATTACCTTTAATTTGGGTAACTTCCTTAAGTTTGAACCAAAAGGACTTCTTGAATTTACTTCTGCCTAATGTTAGGATTCTAGGAGGAATAGGGGGATCTTTAGAGATTATTCTTTCAAGGGTTGGATGAGCCATGTGGCTTGAGAGGTGTGTGGAATGAGTTAGAAGTGGTGTCCTTTTATAAAGGGGAGGAGGGGCTCTTTAGGAAAGTGTGAAAATATTATTTTATTATATAGTGATATTCAGTTTCCATGATTCCAAAAATAATTAAAATAGAATATAAGACGACTCATGGTCTAAATAAAATCATCCAATAATAATTGGATAGGTTTTGGATAGTATTTTAATATTAATAATTATTTTTATTTAAATCATTTATTAATTAGGTATATACTACATCACTATTGTGTCATAAATAATTTAATTTATTTGATGTATAAAAATTATAAACAAATTACCATAATGTAGGAAATATTTTTATATTTCCAATGATTATTTATATTTGAAAATATGACTTATATAACCCCATGTAAAAATCTATATACTAAAAGATATTTGTTAATGTCATTTTTGTCTTTACTTTAAGTTAATTTAAATAAGTTGTCATTATCATTCTTAAGTGGATCCATGTGGTCCTGAAATTGACCTATGGATGCCCATGGTCGTCCATGACTCATGAAATAAGGTTAGGACAAGTGTTAAGGTAATTTTTTATTTTTATAATATTCATTTTACCTTGAATTATACTATTTACCTTTAACCGCGGTAAATAAAAGTCAAAAGTTACTATTCACCAAATATCATTTTTATCTTATTAAACCAAATTTTACTTACTAATAAAAACCATGTATCTCAGATTTTTAAAATTCAATTCACATAAGTGGTAAAATTTTATTTAAATGAAAAAGTTGTGTTTTTAACTACTACTTAGTAGTTTCACTATTCATTGAAAATTGAGGTTTTTCAGAAAAATACCAAAAATTCATCCTAAGCTATATTTGATATTCCAAATTCAAATATGATGTAGATTTTACCAAATTAAAAATTTAGAGATTGAATTAATTAATTTATAATTAATTCTCATTGTCAAAACAAATATTGTCTTTTTAAGAAATAATAAATATCAAAAGATTTACTCTTGTTTATGCATAATTTCAAAGTGAAATTAATTTCAATGACCAAAATTGGATTAAAGGGTAAAATTATTATCTAATTAAACTTCAAAAACAATTTAAAATATAATCTAACCATATAAATAAATTATATTGAAAGGTAGTTTTTAATTAAAATACATTATTTCTCAGTATTCATAAAAAATGAATATTATTAGAAAAATACCAAAAATTTACCCAAAGTAAAATATAATGTCCCAATTCTAAAGAATAATTTTATTTTGTCAAATAGAACATATAAAAGTGACCAAAACTATATTTACCGATTTTTCACCCTTAAAAGGTGTTAAATCAACCCTTTAAAGTAAATTATGTTCAAAATAAGATTCATTCAAATTTTAAGCCTCTAACTTTTACTGGATAAATGTAAAAACACTTAAGAAACATATATAATCATTTTGTAATTAGTTCTGTTCATTCCCTCCATTACAACGGAAAGGTTTTAACTACCATTTAAAATATAAATATTATATTATTAGTGTGCAACGTAAGATTTCAAAGAAACCCATTGTTGGGTATCATGTATACCATCGAACATAATGTCCCCTTTAAAGTAGAATTAATATTTAGTTCACAAATATTAATAAATATGAAAAATGTCGTGTTATTTATTTACCTGGGATGTTACACTTATATTTTAAATGGATTGAAAATCCTCTAAGATACCCAAAGGATCATGGTTTTTCACCTAAGGGGGTGGGGGTAGGGGTGAATCATGCGTGACATATTTTTTACCAAAATAAAAAAAACTTGAAATTTTACACTTTTGAAATACCCCTCTCAATATATAAACCCATTTTACCAGTTAGGATATAAATAAATGTATTTTTATAATACCTAATACCCAATAAATACATAAAATCCAAAATTTTAATAAAGATCTTCATTCAATGTTTTTACATGGTTTGTACCATTCATGATAAACCTACTCTCTATTGTGTTTAGTTATTATCTTAAGACATTTACGTTACACTATATTTTATAAGACATTGTAACATGTATCATATTCACCCCATAGTGAATCTAAAACCCACAAAATAATTCATTGTGATTATATACATATCCCACATACCTATGGATAAAAAAAATCTATCTTGGATTTATGATGTCACCGCCAATCACTAGTGAACATGACCAGCTTTGGATTTTTGGATTCCACTACATTAATATTTGAGAACTTTTTCCTCCAAATTTTCATAAAAATACTATGGATATCATGCTCAACTACATGGAACCCAATCATTGTAACATCCAAGTATATAAATCTATTTTGAACTCAGTTTTTGTCCTCTATTAACCCAAACTGAAATTAATTAGTGTATGTTGGTTGAAGGAAATCTAAAATGTATTCTTCCTTAATTTTTTACCAGTTATTTAAAAAAAATATTAATTAACTATAGAAATTATAAACATGATATTATCATGAATAAAATCATCGATATACTTCACTAAACTCAGTCTACAAATATCTTTGATTTTAATTCTTGATCAAATACATTGAACGCATGTCATAATTCCATAACTCGTATTCTATACTTTAATTATATAATACTTGGTATTATAGAAAGGATCATAGAATATATTTATCCTACTTCTATTTCTATTATATTTTGATTCTATTGATCATATATTTACAATCTTTTTGGAACCTTCATCTCCTTTGATTCTTAGAAGGTTCTTCATTCACATTGATGTAATAAGTTTGTGTCTTCCCTTTTTTAGAGATGTATATTATTTTTATTATTCTAACATTTTGACTATATATCAAAAAATATATTTTCAATAAATTAAATGAATAAAATATTTTCAAAAATTTCATTTCTATGATTATTCATCTTGTTTTCCTTTACTCCAACACATGGGTGCACCTCCACGATTATTGAATATTAGTTATCATTAAAGTGGTTATCATCAATGGTATTCTAAGTAAACACATTACACATTAATTTTTCATTATTTCAAAATAGAATAAATATAATTTTAATTTCAAAAAAAATGGACTATATTTCACAAATTTTTCTATAGTATTTTAAGTCAAACAATCATTGTAACAATATAAAATACATAAAAAAATTTTTTTGGCATGGGGTGAAAATTTTATTTAAGGATTTAGTGGATTTGAAATACCAATACAATTTTTTTATTGAATAATTAATTCATAGATTCAATATTGTCTTGATATCATTCATCTTAGTGTGAAGATGATCAAATAAATTATTTTTATTTACTTGAAATAAAATTGTGATATTAAATTCAATAAATATCAATTTCAACATCACTAGATTTTATTTTATTTTGATTATTAATTATGAAAATATCAAAAATTCCTTCATAAAAAATTTAAAAAAAATATATATCTATTGAAATCAATATGAGCCTTAATATTTTTATTTTAAGCCATAATTAGTCTATTAATCCATTTTCTTTTTTTAAAAAAATATTCAATACCTAATTTTCATTAATATTTATTAAGTCATATATTATTAGTAAACGTATTTCACTTCATATAACATCTTATGAAATTGAAAATTATTACCCATTAGATGTAATTTATTTTTGATTGATGCCTTTAATAAATTTAATCTAGCTAAAAATTCATAAAAACAGAAAAATAAATTCTTACACTCAAAAAATTATTACAAATTTGTAAAAACCTTTAAGACACTGACAAAAATGTTTTTTGTGATAATAGAAAAATCATTTGTGATCATCCCCTTATCATAATTCAATTATATAAAACATCATATAATCATAAAAACAAAGCCTTACAAGATCATAGTGACTTATAAAATTCAATGTCAATGTTTACATGATCACCAAAAGACATATAAAATCCCATAATGGATTACAAATTCATGTGAGGTATTAAAAAATGAGTGGTGTCCAATTTTTTATATTAAAAGACAATGTATTACAAAACCCTAAAGGGTATTATAAAAACATCACGACTCATGAAAAATTACTGTGGAGTTTTCCTTTCAATACTTAGATATTAAGTATTATGAAATTTTTTAGAAGTCATAAAAATAAATCTAAAGTATTAATAAATCAACTAAATGTTTTATTTTTAAAATTATTTTTTCCCAAGGACTTTGAAAAATTTCAGGTCAAACATCCATAATTCCAAAATTCTTCAAATAAATTCCAAATTTTAAAAATAATTCCAAGGATCCTATAATACAATAGAAAAAATCAAATAAATTTTCCAATTTATCAATCCTACTCACACCATTTCCACACTAATTGTAGAGACCCGAAGCTTGACGTACATAGACATTACCTTACTTCTGCAGAATACTTAATACATAACAAAAACACACACACAAGGGCCGTAATAGTTTAGTGTCTTTGGAAACTTGGAACATAATCTTCTAATCGTGGTGAAAGATTTTCAACATCTCCCATAACGATCTTCCTTTTTGTATACCTAAAAACATTCTTTATATCCTGGGGAAAAGAAAACATAAAAGGGTGAGCTCAAATTCTCAGTAAGGGTAAACAAAAGAAATATCAATCACAGCATATTCATAAGAACATAACATTTTGGAAATCTTAACCTGCAAAAGAGATCATAATATCATAACATGGGATAAATCATAGTAGTGAAATGTAATCCCAATAATCATAATATATAACATCAAACTTTGTGTCATACACACATAATCATATAGAATCATTTCTTATTAGTCAAGACTCATTTCCAAGACTATCTTAGTGGACAAAGTCCCTTTCTGAACTGAGTTCACTCCTCGTTTCAGTCCTGTTTCGCTGAACCGGTATAACCTACCGTTCCAGTCATGTCTATCTCATGAGATATAGAATCTTTACCCAATGCATTGGAGGGAGATATAGGTCCCACCCATATCATAATGATATCATTCTTATGTGTTCCACAAAATCATAAATCATACATCATTGCATAACCCATGTAGTAAAAACGGGATTCTTAAACAACATGACATCATAAAACAATTCATATAAGATAAAGGAATTCATAAAAATATTTCCATCACAACATAATAAAATCCATGTAATAATAGGGATAGAAACAGAACCCTATATTATCTTAGAAGGAAAATAATTTTGACAAAACACTTGAACTCCATTTTGGAGAAAAATATTATTTCTACTTAAAAAACACTTTTACTTTCTTAACATGTCATACAATTCTAAACTAAGAGAAGTTGATTAAAAAGAAACTTGAAAACTTGTAAAGGATGATTCTTGGAAATAATGTTTTAAAAATCCATTCATGCCGTATAAGTTAAAAAAACATTCTTCTCGTACTTTTGTCATAAAAGTCAAAAAGTACCTCGTACGAAAAAAGTAAAAAGATTCCATTCATATCTTTTACTAAAAACTCACCAAAGGGTAAAATTGGATTTAAACAATTGTAGGTGAATGGAAATAATATTACATATTAAGGAAACATGGATGTGGATGATAAAATACTCCCTAGTAAATTTCAAAGTATATACAATCTCAGATAAAAATGAGATCGTGATATTTCCCTTACCTTAGGTCCGATTTGCTTCGTATGTGTCTGATCCTCTTCTTCTTTGAAGCGCCTCTTTGAGACCTCCTCTTAGGGCACTAAAATTGGTCTTTAAGGAATACCAGAAACTCTAGGATGTTTCTAGGGTAGTGTAGAAGAGAATTTGGTAGGGGTTGTCCGAGCTTGATGGCTCAAAGTGTTGTGAGGAAGAGAGGGAGGGGGTGCCCTTTAATTAGGGAGGAGAGGGGCACCTTTGGAATAATTAAAAATATTATTTTATTATAAAGCCAAATTCGGCTTTAAATAGCTAAAAATTGATTTATTTCTAAGCTAAGGTGGGTATGGGTCGATATCCTTTCAACAAAAAGAATTTAGACAAGTTTAGGTTCCGATTTTAACCTTATCATTTATATTTAACTTTAATTTAGATAATTTTACTTTTACAGTGTCTCCTTGTTTTCTTACACTATAAGGTTAATAATCATACTATATCAAGCCAAAAGAACCCCAAGTTGTTTATTATTTATATATATAACCTTATATAAGTCATTTGGCAGAACCTTAGATTTTTAGGAATAGAATAACAATTAATAATATAATATTTGTTTTAAAAACTATTTTATGTCAATTTTGAAACTATTTAGTAATTTAATTTTTTGAAACTCATAACAGATTGATTAGTTAGACTAAAGTTAATTAAATCAATAATAACATGTCATATTAACATATAAAATTAGTGAAATTCATAAAAAGTCTTAAATTACATTTATTTGG
Source organism: Viscum album (assembly GCA_963277665.1). NCBI lineage: Eukaryota > Viridiplantae > Streptophyta > Magnoliopsida > Santalales > Viscaceae > Viscum > Viscum album. Next base: position 376,326,317 of record OY728147.1, read on the forward strand.
GTATTTATAACATCAATTATGTCAATATTTCATTAATAAGACAATTTCTGCATCATCTTTGTTTCAAAATAAATGATAATTATTTAATCCCTAAAAATTATAAATAAATTCCTATGACGTAGATAATTGTATTATCTTTCAGGAGACTATTCATGTTCGACGTTTCATGAAGTTTATCACTAAATTAAAATTATTATACTTATAAGATTTAAGAAAGTGACATGTTGTCACATTCTTTGGTTTTTATAATAATTAACTTATTTTCATGGAAAAAAGTCCATTAAATGAATCTAATCCTACCTTTAGGTGATATGGGTCGCCTTTCAGTCATCCAATAGGATTTTTCCAAGTGTTAGGGTAATTTTATAATATTATATTTACCCTTAATTACCCGATTTACCTTTAAATATGGTAAATAAAATTTACCGTAGTTACTATTCATAATTCCCAAAAATAAAAAGTAACCTATTAACCTATTAACATAATTTGGACCCACTGATTCAAAATATGGAAAGCATTTTTTCAAATTAAATACACAGAAGTTGCAGAAATTAAATTAAAATTAATCCCGTTGTCCAAAGAAAACGGGTTTTTCTGTAAAACATTGCAAAAGATTGAATTGATTTATCCTACGAATTCAAGGTAGAATCAATGATAATTATATACATTATATTAAATGGTAAAAATATTTTCTATTTATACTTTAAAACCATTCAGTATTATAATTTAACCATAAAAATTATTGCGATGAAAAAAGTTGTTTTTAATTAAAATATAGCGTGTTTTTACTATTCATCAAAATATGAAAGTTACCAGAATAATATGAAAAATTTATCCAAAGTAATTTTTTATTTTATGATTCCAAAGAAGAATTTTATTTTGTCAAATTAAACTTATAAATATGTCAAAAACTAGATTTAAAGTGGGTGCGCCATCAAAAGGTGGCAAAACTGCATTTTTTTAAAAATACTTATTTTACCCAAAAAAATTATTTTGTTCTTATACCATGTTTTATAAAATGTGTAAGACGAATAATAATGTTACAAGATTCAAAAATTTAGTTCATACTATTCATAACGGCTAGTTCATAATAATATTATAATAATATATCATTGTTTAGTAAAACCTGGTATTGCGTACAACACACGCTATCGAGGAAGGTCGTGATTGCGTGTAATGCAAGCCAAGTCAGGGTTGCATGCTGTGCAAGAATCCTTCGTTGTTTCATATAACATAATCCAACCATATTTCATTTATACAATGAATATATATATATATATATATATACTCAATGTTGCGTAGAATAACTATTATCAAAATTGTGTGTAACACGATCCAAGAATAGTGTTGCGTATACTGCAAGCTAATACGGTGTTGCGTATTGCGCAAGGTAATCTTGGTGTAGCATACAACATAAGAAATTAATGAAATTAAAAGAATATTTTTTATAAAATCTCAGGGTGTTACATTCTACCCCCCTTAAAATGAATTTCTCCCTCGAAATTAATCGGGGTTATAAATGGTTTACTATTCGAAAGTTTTTTTAATAGACACCCACATCGTAAAAAGGAATACCAAAACCAATCTTTAAAAACAAATGTATGAAACGTAATGGTTACCCAAATAAACTAATCATTGGGTTTCCACATAGGTGAAAATATGGATATGAAAGAGAAATCTAACCATCATGTTCTGATGGAGAGTGGTAGAGAACATGGCTATAGAAAAGCCAGCAATCACAAAGCCATAAATTTTTGACGATCTAAGGTACCATCTGATTCATCAGATATAAAGGAACTAGGAAAACATTTTTGGTTTTCAAGATCATTTCCCTAATGTTGATGAATTAAAAGAAATACTTGCATGATTTTGGTACAATCTCACTTTTGTTCGTGAATTGAACAATTTCCACTTCAACCCTTAAAGAAATAAAGTTGAATTTGTTATTCGTGATGTGTTAGCAGATCATTTGATAGAATGATCGTTCATTCCATCTCTTTCAAACAAAAGGTTAGCAAAAGTTATATGTCCATCATATGGTTATATTAATCATATATGGTTCCAAAAATGAACTTATACGTCATATATTATACCGCTTAATAAAATAAAACTAGTTTCTACTAAACAGGGACTTCCTGTAGGCCAGTGGTAGGCGATAAATGCCAGTCGCACTTCAATTGTGGGTTTGATTCCCACAGCCTTGTCCGACGCGATGGGTTGTCGCCCGTCCTAAAGGTTGTCCTTTTTCTAAATCTATATTACTATAACATCCCATCAAAAATATCAAAAAAAGTATTATCTTTAAACAATAATAACTTATGTCCAACATAATCCATTCCAATCTTTAGGTTAATCTAAAATACTTCAGTCCAAGATCATAGTTTAAAGAAAATTATCACGTGAATGCCATCATTTATCCCCCATATATCATAAGATATATATTGTTGGTCAAATTACAAACATGTGAATACCTTAATCATGTATTCTCTTGAAGAATGAATACCCATTGAACCTTAGTGAAAACATGAATGCAGTCAAAAGTTAACTCTTTCCACATACCAAAATCCAAAAATTCTATATACTCAAACCATGATATAACCTTCTCCTTATATCAGTCATGAGCTCATGAATACTATAAAACATTTAATTTTCTCATTATCCCTTCATTATGCGCATATCATCTACATTCCAAAAATATATGAATAACCTTTCATGGATACTGGTACCATTAATCATACACTTTCAAAACTCAAGGAAATACAACAGGGTAACAATACTTAGATGTCTCTTTCTTCCATAATACCATGAGATTACTTATACAACATTACACATTATAAACATGTAATCATTCCACTACATTCTTAAACCATTGACCGAGCTTCAACAATTATTTCAACTCACATATCATTTGTAGTCTCTTCATCATCATCAACATTAATACTACCCATACGACCATACTGATTCTCTTCATGAGACTTTCCCTTAAGGCATTGGTTTTCATAATGCCCGTACATTCCACATTTAAAAAATTTAACTATTGTTGATGTCATAGCAATACCATTATCCTTATCCCTGGTGTTAACTGAACATTTTCCTTTGCACTTACAGGCTTTGTTTCCTTCTTTTCCACACCCAAAGAATATTCCAGTTCCCTTGAAACAATCTCCTCGATGCCTCTTCCCACATTATTTACATGAGGAAAATTGAACTTTCTTTCCTCTATGATCATCATGAAACTCCATCTTTCTCTTATTATCCGAGTCTGGAAACTTAACAAATTTTACTTTATTGATAATATTATGAGATTGCTAATTTGGCATAATAATGATGTTTGGACTTTCAAATCCCAATTCATTTGGTTGCTCAGGAATAATATCATTCCATTGTCCGTTATATCCTCCATTATCATGAATCTTCATATTTCCAGCCATTTTCTAAAATCCAAAAAGAATAGTGTGAGGGGCCAAAATCATGCTAGGGAAAACAAAATAGTAAAGGGGGAGTACCCTCAATATGTAACATCATAGGTTAAATTCTAAGATCGTTATTGAAATTCTAGGACTATAACCTATACAAATACTAAACCTTAGAGACATCCCTAGACATGCCTTAGAAATATCTCTAGGGATCTCACAAAAGTTCTCACATCCTAGTTTCCAAAGGTTGACTAAACCTTTCCTCTAATACCAACTGTAGAGACCCAAAGCTTGACGTACATAGACATTACATTACTTTTTCGGAATACTTAGTACATAACAAAAACACACACACAAGGAAAATAATAGTTTAGTGTCTTTGAAACTTGGAATGTAATCTTCTAATCGTGGTGAAATATTTTCAACAGCTCCCATAAATATCTTCCTTTTTTTATACCTAAAAACTTTCTTTATATCATGGGGAAAAGAAAACATAAAAGGGTGAGCTCAAATGCTCAGTAAGGGTAAACAAAAGAAATATCAATCACATCATATTTATAAGAACATAACATTTTGGAAATCGTAACCTGCAAAAGAGATCATAATATCATAACATGGGATAAATCATAGTAGTGAAATGTAATCCCAATAATCATAACATAAAACATGAAACTTTGTGGAATACACACATAATCATAGAGAATCATTTCTTATTAGTCAAGACTCATTTCCAAGACTATCTTAGTGGACAAAGTACCTTTCTGGACCGAGTTCACTCCTCGTTTCAGTCCTGTTTCACTGAACCGGTATAACCTACCATTCCAGCCATGTCTATCTCATGAGATATAAAATATTTACCCAATTCATTGGAAGGAGATATAGGTCCCACCCATCTAATAATTATACCATTCTTATGTGTGCCACAAAATCATAAATCATACATCATTTCATAACCTATGTAGTAAAAATGGGATTCTTAAACAACATGTCATCATAAAACAATTCATATAAGATAAAGGAATTCATAAAAATATTTCCACCACAAAATAATCAAATCCATGTAATAATAGGTATAGAAACAGAACCTTATATTATCATAGATGGAAAATAATTTTTACAAAACACTTGAACTCCATTCTTGAGGAAAATATCCTTTCTACTTAAAAAACACTTTTACTTTATTAACATGTCATACAATTCTAAACTAAGAGAAGTTGATTAAAAAGAAAATTGAAAACTTGTAAAGGAAGCTTCTTGGAAATAATGTTTTAAAAATCCATTCATGCTGTATATGTTTAAAAAAAATTCTTCTCATACTTTTGTCGAAAAAGTCAAAAAGTACCTCGTACGAAAAAAGTAAAAAGATTCCTTTCATATCTTTTACTAAAAACTCACCAAATGGTAAAATTGGATTTAAAAAATTATAGGTGAATGGAAATAATATTACATATTAAGGAAACATGGATGTGGATTATAAAATACACCCCAGTAAATTTCAAAGTATAAACAATCTCGGATAAAAATGATATTGTGATATTTCCCTTACCTTAGGTCCGATTTTCTTCGTATGTGTCTGAACCTCCTCTTCTTTGAAGCACCTCTTTGAGACATCCTCTTAGGGCACTAAAATTGGTCTTTAAGGAATACCAGAAACTCTTAGGATGTTTCTAGGGAAGTGGAGAAGAGAATTTGGCAGGGTTTGGCCGAGCTTGAAGGCTCAAAGTGTTGCGAGGAAGAGAGGGAGGGGGTGCCCTTTTATAAGGGAGGAGAGGGGCACCTTTGGAATAACTAAAAATATTACTTTATTATAAAGACAAATTCGGTTTTAAATAGCTCCAAATTAATTTATTTCTAAGCTAAGGTGGGGATGGGTCGAAATCCTCTCATAAAATATAATTTATACATGTTTATGTTCCTATTTTAACCTTATCATTTATATTTAACTTTAAGTTAGATAATTTTACTTTTACCGTGTCTTCTTGTTTTCTTACAGTATAAGGTTAATAAACATACTATATCAAGCCAAACGAACCCCAAGTTGTTTATTATTAATATATATAACCTTATCTAAGTCCTTTGGTAGAACCTTAGATTTTTTAAAACAAAATAACAATTAATAATATAATATTTGTTATAGAAACTATTTTATGTCAATTTTGAAACTATTTAGTAATTTAATTTTTTGAAACTCATAACAGATTGATTAGTTATAAAGAAGTTTATTAAGTTAATAATAACATGTCATATTAACATATAAAATTAGTGAAATTCATAAAAAGTCTTAAATTACATTTATTTGGATATTTATAACATCAATTATGTCAATATCTTATTAATAAGACAATTTCTGCATCATCTTTGTGTCATAATAAATGATAATTATTTAATCCCTAAAAATTATAAATAAATTTCTATGATATATATAATTGTATTATATTTTTGGATACTATTCATGTTCGAAGTTTCATGAAGTGTATCACTATATTAAAATTATTATACTTATAAGATTTATGAAAGTGACATGTTGTCACATTCTTTGGTTTTTATAATAATTAACTTATTTTCATGGAAAAAAGTACATTAAATAAATCTAATCCGACCTTTAGGTGATATGGGTAGACTTTTAGTCATCCAATAGGATTTTTCCAAGTGTTAGGGTAATTTTATAATATTATATTTACCCTTAATTACCCGATTTACCTTTAACTATGGTAAATAAAATTTATCGTAGTTACTATTCATAATTCCCAAAAATAAAAAGTAAACTATTAACATAATTTGGACCCACTAATTCCAAATATGGAATCCATTTTTTCAAATTAAATACACAGAAGTTGCAGAAATTAAATTAAAAGTAATCCCTTTGTCGAAAGAAAATGGGTTTTTCTTTAAAACATTGGAAAAGATTGAATTGATTTATCCTACGAATTCAAGGTAGAATCAATGATAATGACATACATTATATTAAATGGTAAAAATATGTTATATTTATACTTTAAAACCATTCAGTATTTTAATTTAACCATATAAATTATTGCGATGAAAAAAGTTGTTTTTAATTAAAATATAGTGTGTTTTTACTATTCATCAAAATATGAAAGTTACCAGAATAATATGAAAAATTTATCCAAAGTAAATTTTTATTTTATGATTCCAAATACGAATTTTATTTTGTAAAATTGAACTTATAAACATGTCAAAAACTAGATTTAAAGTGGGTGCGCCATCAAAAGGAAGAAAAACTGCATTTTTTGAAAAATACTTATTTTACTCAAAAAATTTATTTTGTTCTTCTACCATGTTTTAGAAAATGTGTAAGACGAATAATAATGTTATAAGATTCAAAATTTATTTAATACTATTCATAACGGCTAGTTCATAATAATATTATAATAATAAATCATTGTTTAGTAAAACCCGGTATTGCGTACAACACACGCTATTGAGGAAGGTCATGATTGTGTGTAATGCAAGCCAAGTCTGGGTTTCATTCTGTACAATAATCCTTCGTTGTTTCGTATAACATAATCCGACTATATTTCATTTATACATTGAATATATATATATACTCAATTTTGCATATAATAACTATTATCAAAATTGTGTGTAACACGATCCAAGAATAGTGTTGCGTATACTGCAACTAATACGGTGTTGCGTATAGCACAAGGTAATCTTGGTGTAGCATACAACACAAGACATTAATGAAATTAAAAGAATATTTTTTATAAAATCTTGGGGTGTTACACTAATCCCAAGGTATCTTGTAACACATAAAAAATTATATTTAGTTTCCAATGAAACTTTTCCACATGTGAAAACATTCATTTTATGTAATCTATGAATCATTTATCAATATTACGGTTTACTTTAACTTCTTTAGAAAATAACTACCAAAGTATTTAGTTGTGAGCTTAATAACAATATCATCTAACTCCATAACACTATTACTTCTCACAATCTTAAATAGATTTATTTCACATGAATATCAGGTCACCAATTATAAAATATAAGGTATTATCACCAAGAATAATCTCAATTATATAGTTTTTGCACAATGATAGTGAATTTTCCTAAAATAAGAAATGTTGGATTCCCAGTTATCTTCACTGGGGTCTTATTTTATCATCCATTTTAATAATAAATTGATTTTTATTTACCAAACTATATTGGAAAAAAATAAAACATTAGAACCATTATTCATTTTATGTTCTTTAATATCCCCCTTTTTATTTATTATTAATAAATTATTTCAATCTAAAATAAATTTTATTATTTCCCCCTAATTAATAATAAATGAAAAATTAATAGTTTAAGGGAAGGTCTTATTTTATCATAAAATTTATATATATCATTTAAAAATAATCTCCTTCTCTTTGTCGTCCAACAGCCTTTTTTCTCCCTTATTCAGAGAATGAGTCAATTTCACGTAAGAGAAGCATAGAATCAAACTATACTTAAAAATATGCAATAAATTAATAAACTCTATGTATACATAAAAAATGAACATGTTATAAAAAAATTGATTGATCTAGATAAAAAATATGTCCATAAAATATAAAACATTGGACACAAACATAAATATTATTTCTTAGGGAATGTATGTATTTTATAATAAATTCATAGACTATGCACAAATATAATTATCTCATTAAAAAAAATCATGCGAATGAAAATTTTTCCAAATGTTATTTTAACAATAAGCACTCAAAATGAAATTTAACATATTCCAAAATAATAAGGGAAATTTAATCATCATACGTTTACCTTTAGTTATATGATTTTTATCTAGATTTCCATATTCACATACAAAGAAAAAATTCTTGAAGAACTAACTTTTAAATAGCCACCCCTCAAGGGATGAATTTAAATAAACATAAGAATGGATTTTTTAATTAAAAATAATCTCCAGGATCTTTTCATACTAGTTTAATATTGATTCTAATTTATATGTTATAATTAATGTGTTGTATGCAGTAAATAATTAACTTATTCAATGATGGACTAATATTTCATGCTTTATAGACACCACAACATTCATTAAATTCTCCCCTTTTTGTATATCCCCAAAAATTCTCTATATAATATGGATAATCACAATAATATGGGAATAATATGAGTCTTCATGATTTCGTTCATGAGATAAATACGGTCTTTAATTTGATATGAAACCATATACACTTTTCATTACATCTCTAATGTATTGAGAACTCTTCATCATATCTTCACCCTCGGTTCTCCGCATTTCATATTCATTATTAATCATTGTAGAACCCCCGGAATCACAATCTCGAGATCGATTCCATAAAAAACATTATATAGTCAATTTTATACAAATAGTAAAATCCTAGATATAACAATCCTTAATTACAAAATCAATAAAAATTATTTAATCCCTTTTTTACCAATAATAATTCTTGGTTTCAATCTTTATAGAAATATTAAAAATCATAAAATAATAAATCATGTGTATTTATAAACTATTTTATTTTTTCAAATATATAATAAACTAATTAATACATATCAATTCATTATATTCTCCCATAAATACCTCTCACAATATACTTGTAAAGACCCCGAACGTAGTTTCCCTGACCTGATGCCTTTCTTTATAAACACCGAGTACTATGTCCAATGAATTCATAATATATGGAATAAAATTATATAATTAATCAAAGTGAAGCATAAAACTTTGATATATCATATATGAAATAACTTTAATAAAATCATCGATAAATTTTTGAGAAAAAATAATCATTAAACATTCCAAAGTGTCCCATACCACCTTCAAATATTTAAATATTAATATTTTATAAAATTAAATTAAATGTTTAATATCAATAAAATAATAGAATTCATGATATAATATATCAAAGGAAATTATATACACCACACACAAGGAAATAGTGGTGAACAAGGTGTATATCACAAAGATATAAAAGTGAGATGAGAAAAAAAAATTGTAAAGAAGGTTTCTTTTGGAAGATCATTTTTATTTCTCATAAAATAAGATTCTAAATGGGTATATACTAGAAAATAAAAGGTAAATAAAATTATCTTTTAGGAATAAATTATTTCCACATGAATTGAAGTCGTGATAAAAGAGTTTTTAAGAATCATTAAAAAAAATATTTTAGTACAGTTTAAGGAAAATATTAATTTGATTTTAAAGAGGAAAGGAATGTTTGTTTTTATAAAACCATAAATTATTAAAGATATATATTCATGATAAAACTATTTATTTAATAAAAATATTAGTGGCTAAAAATATATTTTGGGGTGCACTTGAAAATGTGTAAGAAATCAGAATGTTTCCTTCAATCGGGCTTGTTTATCAGGAAGAATTGAGAAAAAACCATTTTAAAACTTATATATGCACATAAAATATGGATGATAAGATATAGATATATGATTTTGGAAAATATAAAAGGAATATATAATAATTATAAAAAATAAAAAATTATTACATTTGAGTAAAGATGGAGAAAGAGTAACCTGATGAAAAAATGGGTGTTTGGGTAGTATCCCATACCACATTGTAATCAATAAAATCATATGACCCAAACTTAATAATCATAAAATGATAAAATTAATACCATAAAAATAAATAGATTTATTTTATGATACATAAATGGGATTTATAGGTACACCACACCTAATAATTACTGGCGGGTAAGGAAAATCTTATGGAAATCAAAGTGAGTTGAGAAAACTCTTACCTTAATGCGGAATGCATTATGAACTTGACATTAAGTTCATAGAATATTAAATTAAAATCATAATAATTTAAATAAGATCATATTAGACATAAATTATGTTCATTATAATTTTATTAAGATCATTAGTATCCTTTTTTATAAGTTATAATATTCAATTTTTTCATTCCACGGTATTTGTTTCCTAGGGATTTATGATCAGTATACATGTATTTGAGTATGGATGTTCATGGGTAATGGTTATAATTATCCACAATTTAAATAATATGATATTAATGAAAATTAAAAATTTATAATGTTATATATATCATTTTTATATATGGTATTCATATGAATCATTGGATAGTACATCATGAGATAATTGATTGAATTATTACGATTGTTTTTTATCATAATGAACTCAATTTTTTTTATTATTTATTATTATGTAAATATTTCACTTAGAAAATAGAAATAATAATTAATATATATATTATAGCCTTTTTTACCAATAAAATTCGTTTCATTACTATCATTGATGTAGAAATTGAGGAACAAAATTTCATTATCCACAGAGGTTATAAACCAGCAACCCCAAGTCGATGACTTCGTTTTTAAAATAAAAGATTGGGATATAAAAGTTTGAGTAAGGATATTCCATTAAAATGATATCATTCTAGTACATTTATGATATTGGAGTTATCATAATCGTTTGGACAGAGGATGTGAGGATATAAAAATAAAATAAAAGAACTTTAAAATAAACTAATAGGAAAAGGAAGTGGATTTTACTTCATGAATACTCATCCTTGTAACCCTCCTTAAGGGGATTAGATATAGACTTTTGTCTAGAAAAAGAGATAATGGAAATGGGGAGATATTATAGAAGAGTACTTTTTTATATATTTAACAATATTCAAGGTATAGAGGTGTATGAAGAAGAGGGTGTGAGGGGTGGTATTTATACTGGAGGAGAGGGGTGATTTTTTATTATTTTATTCATTATTCTATAATTTTTTAAAATACAAGATATAGTGTGGATTATTATGAATATATAATGTAATAAGTACATGTGAGTTCTAACTAAGGTTTCATATATCATCGATACATAATATATAACTCCATAAATTATGTTTTTTCCATTTATCCTAAATTATAATATTTTACGATTTTCCAAAAAAATCATGTATTTTATAAAAATCCCAAATATTCAGTCTAAATTTTTTTTGATGTGTAGAATTAAAAAATGAACTCTGATTTATGAATATAATTTTATTAATATGAGAAATTTAATTTTTAATTATAATTATCATTTAGTCAAAAATAGAGATTTTAAATATATAAATTATTTATAGCACTTTCAAATATTAACTAAGGTCTCATAAAATTATCCTAAAATCACAAGAAAAAAAAAATTAATTTATGAATAAATTTTATATAATTAATTTTTCAAACCATTTTATTAAATATATAATTTTAGATAAATAGTTAAGACTTACAAAAATATGAACATTTAATTTAACAATTTATAAAATATCCATTTACTTATACTATGTTATAATTATATAATACCTTCATTTATAAGATTCATAAATATTATGTATACATTTAGGGGAGAGGATACAATTCAATTGGATGATTTGCCATTCATATGGGTCATATTACTATTCATAAGGGTAACATTATTATTCCTAAGGGTAAACATAATATTCACTAAAAAAAATAAGTTGATCCTATTAGACTTTAAATATCTTACAGATCGCAACCATGTATATCTATTTTTTTAAAATTAAATTCATTGAATTTGAAAACTTATTTTCAAAACATGTTCTCCATTATATGGTGGTAAAACGTTTTTCTAGAAAAATGTAGTCTTTTAATTTGTAAAATTGAATTCATTCATGTAAAAAAATAGTTATAATATATAAATTCCATAATATTATTAATTACTGCCAATTTAATTTCTAGATTATAAATTTCATTTTAAAATAAGGATATTTAATTTTTTATCATTGATCACTTGGCAGTGCGTGAAAACTTATCCATTAAAGAAATTTAATTTAATAAGGGTAATAACATAAAATATTTGGGTGTTACATTCTCTCATCCTTCAATAAATTCCATCCCTACAATTTGAAATTTAACTTCGAAAATTAATGGTTGATACATGAGAATTATTTTATGGGAAACCCACATCAAAAATAGGGCAAAACAATATCCTATTAAAAAGGGTCTATGGTAAATGAGTTGGTCACCACAAGATTTTTCTTTCTAGTAGGAAAATATTAGTGGGAAGTAAAAAAGAAACATGAAAGAGAAATATAACCATCATGTTCATATAGACAAAAATAGATGATAATTTCCTTAGAATACTAATCAGTAGAAAACCATAAACCACAGTTATGAAAAAGTTCATTGATATCATAAAAATTGATGATAATAAGAATGAAAATTTTTTAATACTATTTTACTTGGGATGATTAATTACTGCACTCTATAAAAGTATAAATATGAGATTCTATTTTTTAAACAAAATCATATCCTTTTTATCCTCAAACTATCTATACTTCTTCTCTTAGAATAGGATGTACCATGTGGTAATGTAACACATTAACCTCTAAAACCTCATACAGTGATCAAATTAAACCATTTCATAATTGGTTAAAAATTACAAAATATCATGATCCAACACTCCAGAATCATTCCCATAGTAGTTAGTACTATCCAATTTACATTATCCATATCAATCATCTCCCAATAAATCGTCATTATCCCAACACTAGGAACATTTTAAGGTTTATTATTCCCTTAACCATGTGCTTTCAAATGTTTTGCTTTCTTACAAAACATTTTTCTTAGTACCATTCCATTATCATCTTGTGTGGAATATTATTTTAATGCATGGGAAATTGATTTGTGTAGTGTCATATATCTTTTTCTTTATGCATATAACAAGAGAAAACTATTTTAGTTCCTTTAAATCATGATCATTGTGTCCTTTCTCTCCACATTTGAAGAAAACAAATTTTCCTCTCAAGAATATTCCAAGTTGTTTCCTTCCACAATTATCACATGTGGGAAAATACTTATTTCCCTTCTTCCCTTTACCCATGTTTTTAACATTTGTCTTTTTCTTCACATACCTACTTCCAAATCGGTAATACATAGAAAAATTTTTATACATCATGTTATTATATGATACTATCTTCTTATATGATGAGAATTTTTGAGAAACTAGTTCCCTTTGAAGGACTGGCTAAAACCCATTAAATAAACAATCATTATTACTCTTTGGATTACGTGAATTCATACAGTTCTCATTCCATTTGATAGAGGCCATTTATAAACAATTTCATATACTATAATATATCACTACATAATTAAACATAATGTATAATCCAAAAACTATGGAAACACTTAACATAAATTGAAAAACAATTGCGCAACTAATCTCATAATAATAAACATGGCTTCTTTACAGACATATTTTCATTTAAATCCCTTATAATGGTTTGTAAAGAAAATGTGACATATCCTATGAATATCCCATGGGAGTTTCAAAATAGGTGCATAGTAAGACCCGTTTCCATGTACCAGGTAAACCTTATATAGGCTCGAGACACATTTTCAGAGTTGGTAACCCTAAGTACATCTATACTAAAACCATATACCACTATAGCATCCAGATAGGGATGTATTTATATGATATTTATTATAATATCTCCCTTACCAAAATTCTAGGTTTTTATTCTTTTCTTATCCTCAATGTTTTTATTTTGTTAATTTTCTCTAATATATGTCTAATAAATCATATTTCTAAGGATTCTACTAAACTTCTTCTTATACCAATAATTAAAAAACAGACCCCAGTTGCCCGGAGCTGCTGCCTTTCATTATTACATTGTTATGATTACAAGTGAGGATAATCCTAAAAGACTGAATAGTTTATTATTATTGGAAAACTAGTTACACAAATAAGTTTTAATTTAAAACTTGAAAGGAAATACAATATAAAAATTCCTTTGGAATATCTATAACTCCTGGAATATCCCAGAAAATAATTCACAATACACTTTATGACATTCTGTGGAAAAATAAAACATAATAAATTGGTGATATCAGATTATTAGTAAGGGTATGTTATTTAGAGAAAGAGTAAATAATAAGGTATGATGAATAAGTAAAGAATAAATTTCATTAGAACATAATATTGAGCATATTATGGTAGGAATAAAGATCAATAAACAATTACATAATAAAACATAACATGATATATTCTACTAGTAAAATAATAATAAGGACTATCAAATACTAGTTTCATAATTACGGAATGAATAATATGGGAAATCATAACCATACTGTAAAGGCCTCATGTTAGGACCATACAAAAACAGGTAAAAATCCAAACTAGTTTGTCTCATGAGACCCACTGATGTATCAAGGGGATATATGAGGGTCCACCTGTCACATACAAATTCAAATTCATTAATCATACATTGAATAAAATGAGATATTTAAATCAAAAAATCTATTATCACCTTCATGTACCATAGATAAATTACTCTAATAAAATCGTTTTTAAAGTCTTGAGGAAAATAATCATTAATCATTCCAATGTGTCCCATACCACCTAGAAAAAATTAAATATTAATATCTTATGACATTAAATGAAATATATAATATCATTAAAATAATATAATTTAGGAAATAAAATATAATAGGGTACTATCGACATCACACTCAAGGAAAAAATGGTGTACCAGACATATATCTCAAAGAAGTAAAAGTGAGAGGAGAGAAATTCCCATTACTTTGGAATGAAGGTTTTTTTTTGGAAAATAATTTGTATATATCATAAAATAATATTTTACATGTGTATATACACGAAATTAAAATGGATGGACATTATATTTTAGGTATAACTGATGTCCTACTAATGTGAAATCATTTAAAAAGATTTTTAAAGAAACTTTAGAAATAAAACATTTTAGTGTAGTTTAAGGAAAATATTAAAGTGATTTTAATGAGGAAAGACATGTTTGTTTTTATAAAACAGTAATTTAATCAGGATAAATTTTCATTATAAAATGGTTTATTTTAGAGAAAAACAGAGGCATAAAATATATTTTGTAGTGCACTTTAAAATGGGTAAAAAATAAGAAAGTTGCATTGAATTAGCTTGTTAATCAGGAAGAATTGAGAAGAGACCCTTTATAAAACATGTATATCATCATCAAATAAGGATGATCAGATCTAGATATAAGAATATGGAACATACAAATAGAATTTATAATCTATATATAAAAATAAATAAGCATTATATTCGAGTAGATATGGATAAAGATTATCCCTATGAAAAAATGGGGGTTCAAGTAGTATCCCTTACCACTTTATAATCAGTCAAATCATATGAACCAAAATTAATAATTATCAAATGATATATTTTATATCATGAAAATAAATAGATTCAGTATATGATACCTCAATGGTATGTATACATTGAATTAGTGGCAATTGAGGCATATCTCATGAAAATGAAAGGGAGTTGAGAAAACCCTTACGTTATGTCTGAATGTGTTCTTCACATGAACTCAATGTAAAGTAAAAAAATTATAATAATTAATAATTTAATTAAGAAATAGTTATTAATGTAATTAGTTTATTATAATTTTATAATATTCAGTTATTGAAACTTTTTATAAGTTATAATATTGGATTTCATCGTTCTAGAGGGTTTGTTTCCTTGGTTTTTATGAGCTGAATACTTGTATTTGAGTATGGAAGTTTATGTGAAATGGGTAAAATTTTATAGAATTAAATTTATATGATATTACTGATCATAAATAATTTATAATGGTTATATTTATCATTTTTTATATAGTATGAGGATGAATCATTTGATAAAACATTTAGTGATAATCATTTGCATTATTACGATGACTATTGATCATAATGAACTCATTTTGGTTTTTAATTTGGTATTATTTAAATATGTTTCATAGATATCATAATAATGGATTTATTACATAAAATATAGTGTTTTTTATCAATAAAAATTGTTTCATTACCATCATTAATGGAGAAATTTAAGAACGAAAATCTTTCATCCATAATGGTTGTAAATCCGCCCCTCCTAGATGATGATTTTGTTTTAAAAATAAAATAGAGAGAGAAAAATGAGTTTCACTAATGATATTATATTAAAATGATTTAATTACATTATATAGAAGATACTGGAGTTATCCTGCACATTTTGATTGAGGAGTTTATGAGGGAAAAATAAAAGAAAAGAATGTGAAAAAAACTAAAAGGGAAAGGAAGAGGATTTTACCTTTTGAATACTCTTCCTTGAGAACCTCATTAATGGGATTGGTTTTTGTCTATTGATAGTACCAAGAGATCAGGTATGTGGTTAGAGACTTGTTAAGAGTATTTCTGTATAAATTTCCTAACATTTAAGGCCTACAGGTGTGCAGATAAGAGGGATGAGGGGTGATATTTATAGTAGAGGAGAGGGTTGATTTCTCATTGTTTTAGTAGTTGTTTTATTATTTTGCACAAGACAAGCATTAGTGGAAATTATTAGGACTAAATATAGTAATAAGTGCATATGTGTTTGATACAAGGGTTCTTACATCACCCAAACATCATATATGACTCCGTAATTCATATTTTTAGTAATTACCCTAAATCGTCGTATTTTACTATTCACTGTAAATTCAATTATTATAGAAAAATCCCAAAACATCACCCAAACCAATTTTCAAAGTGTATAATTAAAATATTAAATCCATTTTATGAAAAAAAAACCTAAATATGTTAAATTTTTATTTTAATTAAAATCGTCTTTTACTCAAAAAATACATATTTTAAATTTATAATTGATTTATAACGCATTCAAAAAATAACTAAGGTATCATACAATTATCCAAAAAACATAAGACTAAAAAATGTTAAATTATGAATACATTTTATGAAAATAATGTTTCTTTTAACCGTTTTTTTTATTATATAGTTGTAATTAAATATTTATGACTTATAAAAATCTCAACACTTAATTTAATTATTTTTAATATATTCATTCACATATACTATTTTATAATTATACGATACCTTAATTTATAAGATTCCTAAATTTTATTTACACATTCATGGGTGAGGATACTATTCATTTGGCTGATTTAATATTCATAAGGGAAATACTACTATTCAAATGGGTAAAATTACTATTCCCAAGGGTCAAGTTATAATTCACCAAAAAAATTAAGATGATCATATCAGACACTAAATAACATACTGATTGCAATTTTGTTTGCGATTTTTTTTAAATTCAATCCATAGATGTGGAAAATGTATTTTTTAAAAATCTTCTCTATTATAACATGGTAAAACAACTTTTAAAAAAATATAGCCTTTTAATATGTAACATTGAATTCATTATTGTAAAAACATTTGATATAATTTATAAATTTTATCATAAAATTCCTTCTAACAAATATAATTTCAAAGTTATAAATTTCATTTTAAAACATTGATATTATAATGTTTATCATTGTTCGTTTGGAGTTCTTCGAAATCTATTTTGTTGAAGAAATTAAATTTAATATAGGCCATACCATCAAATATTAGTGTTTTACAAAATTATTCCATTCATATAATGGTTAATACTTTTCTTTATATGACGGTGAATTTAAAACATATAAATATGTGAGATCAAATACCTAGAAATTGAAACAATTAAACTAATATATTCATGGAATAATCATGGAGTTATTATTATGGTAGGAATAAGTAATAAATATAATTCCATGATCAACTAAAATTGAGAGCATTATATATCCATGTATGGCATTGAAAACAATATCATAAGGTTAACTATAACACAATTTGTATTAATGGAATGCATAATGTTGATCTTATTCATCTTACCATCAATACCTCAACCAATACATCATTATTTTCCCTAAGGACGTAGCCAATACATAATTATTGTCATCAATAGGATAGTAATGACATCATGTGGAATTTGTTATGAAAACAGAAAAAACTAAACATGTTCATCTCTTGATATCTATCAATGAATCGATGGGATATATAATTCCATGTCATACTCATCAATTTTTTGTGTTCAATGCATTCATTATATATGATAATGGGTATACAATAAATGATCAATTTGACCAATAGTCATCTCTACTAGAATAACAACATATAGAAGACCAATACTTTTTCCCATGTTAGAAAATGGGATAAAATGATCAAAAACCATCCTAGGAATAATGTTGTGTGTTTAAAAAGTACATATTCAGCATTCATGTGTAATTAATATATATCCATTTTGAAAAAAAAGGATTTTTATAGTTTCCCAATGAAAAAATTGATTAGATTTCATTGTAAGCAACTCTCAGGCTCTGTATGGAGTGATGTTTTATGGTTAATTTAAGAATTTCTCAAATCAATTGATGTATATAATCTAGGTTAACACCCTCTAATTAGAATAATGGAAAATATGGTATTCCCAATGTAGAGGCACTGGAAGGAAATTTGTACATATTCATAGTGGAAGGTTAGGAATGAAAAATGTAGGGATAAATTATATATGTGATAGAAAATGACATTACAAAATCTATCTGGAGAAATAAGGTGTATGTTTTCAAGGAAATATATTCTCATCATAATAATGGAAACTCCAAAACAGTTTGACATAAATGAAAATCATCATTTCAAAAGATTTGTTTGAATGGTATGATATAATAAGGGATAAATAATAAAATTGATGGATACCATGAGTCATATCACCCAAATTATAACTATATTTTTTAAAGGATAAATAATGTTACATAATTCAATGATTATAAATTGGTTTTAATCTGATATGATAATTAGATGTAAAATATTAAAAGATATTTTAGAAAACATTTGTATCATTGATGTAAAATAAAAACATATATGATAGTTTCAAAAGTAAATTTTTCAAATATGAAGTGATTGATTTAGAAAAAAATTTACATTTAAATATAATCTCTCATAATGGATCCTTGAAAATGAATTTTTTTTCTATTGGTAATGTTTTTATAATGTTAAAACATTTGTTTATTAAAGGAACCAATTAAATTATTTGAAATTTCCTATTATAAAAACCTTTATTTTATAAAGAGTAATAAAAATCATTTTGTATTAAAAAATAATTTTCCCAAATAATATTGTATAATAAAAAATAATGATATATTATGGTGGGAGAACCCAAACATGGAACAAAAGTTCAAGATAAAAGATTATAACACATTGAATGGAGATTTGAGCTATCAAAATCCATTATGGGAAACACAACCAATAAGGTAAGAAATATTTGACAAGGTTTTATATGTTATTAATGTAAATCTTTATAAAATAGTGATAAAATTACTAATAATACATTTAATGGTAGAATGTTCCAACCTTATATAAAATAAGTCCAATATAATGATTATATATCAATTAATGATAGTTTTGTTACTAAAAATAAATACTCTCGTTCAAAATTTTAATCAATAAAAATGTAAAGAAAGTAATAATATGTAACTTAATATATCCAATTAAATAAAAAACATTATGATAATAATACGTCCATCGGTAGTGAAAAATTTATAAATGGAACACATAGAGAATATAATTATTTATGTCTCAAAGAATCATAATTAAGACCTAGATAAACCTTATGATATTAGAAATTTTTTAATAAAATCCCCCTTCAAGGATATGGTTTCAAATTAAAAATATATTACCATTAATAAAAATAGTATAATGATAAAAAATATTAATGGGGACATATATATAAACTTTTAAGTAATACATATCCTATAATAATAATTATGTCCCAATGAATTAAAATTTAGATAAGAAACGCTTACATTAAATATTTCTTAGTTGATATATGTTATATACTTTGATCACAAAGAAGTCTGAGATTCCATCAAACCTGACACATGAACCTACATGTGGCTTGGTTTGACATGCATTAATGACCACCGCAGGTTGGATACTAGTTCCATGGAATCATTAAACACCTTTGGGAATGATTTCTCCCTTTGTAAACAACCATAAACATTCCATAAGGACTATACATTGTATCATAACTAATATCCAAATACAAGTGATCAAATGGTGACACTACAACTTGAATGAAATATTTTCAATTTATAATGAAAACCAAAATACCCAAAATGGTTAGAAGGGCATATAGACCTAAACTAATCTATACAAATTGTGGGACAACACCTTGTACCAAAACCAGAAAAAACCCTCCAACGAAGGAACCACCAGCACATAGATCCACCATCGCCCCCATATAAACTCTTTCCTTTACCTAGGTCAAAAATTTCAAGTTCTACATACACTAGGGGTGTATGTAGGTTGTGATCCAAATTTATGGGTAGTATAACACCAAAAAATATTAAATTAATTAACATTAGATGGTAAATTTACATGCTAGTTTTTATGAAAAAGTGTGATACAATTTTAAATAAATCAATCATTGAAATTAAAAGAAGAAACAAAAAAGATAAAAATATTAATGGTAATCATAGCATGATAACCACATGAAATCCCTATTTCATCAAGGTTAGTGTTGTCATAGAGTATATGTATTCAAAATAATCACATCTCTCAAATGTTAAGGTCCTGGTCGAGCATCCAATCCCCATCACATGATTGTTTATTTAGTTTTGGTATGTTAATCCTTATTTGAGAGACTGGTCCAAGAACATACCAAATAAAAAAACATTATAGACCTAGACATCCCATAGATATAACATGGATTCCCTTATATAAGATTTCATTCCCCATTGTAAATGACACATCATTTACACAATTGCAATTCAATCATTTGAAAAATTCTTGGAAAACAAACATTTTCAGTATGAAAATAATTATTAAATCCTTACACAAACAAAAATGATGGAAAATATGATTCTCAGAATAAAAAATTATAAATACCATTAAATAAATAAACAAAACATACTAAACCAAAAAATAATGTCAAATCATTGAACCCCCAACCTCTTTCTACTAAATCATCCAAAACAGATTGTAAACCACAACTACACCAAAGAGAGACCCTATATATAAAATTTCCAAACAATTCATCAATATTTTACCCAAATAATCAATATTTAAACCACACTAGAATATCATATCTATCATAGAAATAGAAAAAATTAAATAAGGGTTAACATAATAAAAAGAAGGAAGATAAGGGGAAATGGGAGGATTACTTGATGATTTCATGATGAACCATGGCCAAAACCACCTAATGATTGAATCTTATGGTAAAATAAAGGATATATAGGATTTCATACATATATGGAGTCCATATATGACAATATAGGGGTGATTTGTGGTTATAATCTATGAAGGGTAGGTTAGGAATGTCAAAATTGTTAATATTATGGTAGGTCGCAGGGTTTGGCTACACAGTCCAATCGTTGGACATCTATATCCAAGAGGAAAAATAGCCACATAGTTTTTCTTGATGTGGATCATTCCCATGAACATAGATGTGTTCCTTGTATAGAGCCATTTTCCTAGGTTTGTGGTTAGTCCTAGAGGGCACAAGCTCGTGTGCTAGGTCGTGTGACTTGGGTACTGACACTATCTTGAGCATGCATTTTCCATTTGGTTGGAGCATAGTTTCTTATAAAAATGGGACAATCATGCGCCTCATGATTTTTATCTCTATAACAAGATTTTTACTCAACACACCCAAGAAATCCATGTAATAATTATAGAACCAAAATAAATGTAAAAAATACCTCAAAATAAAAAAGAAGATGTTACAATTCTTACAACTATGCAATACATTTTCCCTCATAAGCTAAAACCAAAGCATGGTCATAAAATAAATGAGATTAAAACTTCTCCACACAATAAATTTCTTCCATGCATCATTATTATTAGTTTGGTGCTTTCAAAGGACCGAAACCAACAATATAAATTTTCTCTAATGGACAATATTTTGAGAGTACACAATCTTTACCGATTTCTAGAAAATAAAAAAAATCAGACTCCATCTCAAAAACATCCCATTTTAGCAGGTGATACAAGTTTAGATTATATTTCCTTAATTTTTAGAAATGGAACATTTCATGGATCAATTTCAACTAGGTCATAAAATATAACCACTTTTCTAACATACCAATTCTCTTGCTCATCTCAAAAGGTCCTACCAACAACATTATCAACTTCCATTTATTACCAAGATGATGGTGACACAGGTGAGGGGCCACCATTAGAAACACTAGGATACCAGTTGAAAACTCTAAGAATTATTTAAATTGATCGACATAATACTTATGAAATTTTGGTGATTTGAACAAATTTTGTCTTATAAAATAAGCTTTATTTCTCTTTTCTTATATAAGGACTAGTCCCAAAAAATAAGTCTCACCAACTTCCCTCTAGCGCAAAGGAAACCGACATGGTCGATAACAGAGCACCCTAAAGAGAACCATTATTATATAGTATTGAAACCTTTTTTTAATCCACAAAATAAACCAATACCTTTTGGTTATCCCATGAGCCTTTTAAATTCCACACACATGCATGGAGCATGTAATCCAAAACATTTTTCACCAAATCTGTTCGGTCATCCATTTGAGGATAGTATACTTTACTAAGTTTAATCTCCAACCCCATATTCTTATAATTGACTACCCATATCCAATAGATAAAATGGGGGTATCATTTTAAAAAAAATTACCAATTGTATACAATGATCCTCACAATATTTGAAAACTAAAACAATCCCAACTCATCCACCTTGGTTGAATCCTTTATCGGGTTGAAATGGAATAATTTTTTCATAAGTTCAATGAAATAACCTATAAAATTACTCCCCCATAGTACACATGGTAATTCAATGATTATTTCTATCATAACCTCATCCCAATTCTATGTAGGAATTGAAAGTAGATGAAGAAAACTAGAGGGACACTGGTGCATGGATTTAACAAAATGGAATGTGTAACACCTGGATACATAGTAGGCTATATAATCCCCCATATCAAGACACCATAAATAATGAAGCACACCATAAAACATATTTATGGTCCTTAGATGAATGGACCACTGATACTTGTGGTTATATATCATCATCACATTCCACAAAGACAATGACACCACAAAGAGACCATTCAAACAAAGAACTCCCTCGAAAGATTAAGATCATTTTATGGGCACCTCCCCAACATTTAGAAGATGCATAGTCCAATAACATAGAGTGTTATTAGGTTTCTCTTCTTGAATCAACTCTTTGTGGAGGGTTTAAACGAAACATTATCCCAGAACATTCTTCCACTATGCTCTTTGGATTCCAGATGCATCTACTCAATCTTCCCCATCAGAGTCCACTCATCAATGGACTCCTTTTCCACATGCACTATTACCTTCCCTCTTAGAGTTTAGGCTTCCACGTTCCCAATTTATCGGGTATATATGATATCAAAATTGAACCTTTGAAGCTACTCAACCCATCACTGCTACATCAGATTCATACAGTTCTTGTAGATAAGGTACGACGTGCTCTTATGGTCAATGTAAAACACAAATTTCTCTCGGAATAGATTGTGACCCGATGTATTAAATTAACGCATCACCATTAATAGTTCGCATTCATGGGTTGGGTAATTAATTTAATGTGACCAATATTGGAAAGAACTATACACAACAAAATGGAACACCTACATCAACACACACTCAAGACCCATAACTAAATCATCACAATAGACCATGTATCCCTTACAAAATTCCAGTAAAACTAACATAGGGGCAGTGGTCAACAACTTTTTAATCTCCTAAAAATACACTTGAAAGATAAGGATCCATTAAAACCTCACCAACTTATAGGTGGTCATAGTCATGGGCTAGGCATGCTGAGATAATTCCTAACAAATGACCTATAGTTTCCTCCCCGGAAAAAAATAGCATGATCTTAAAGACATTATTTAGTTGATCCAATTAAATAACTACTTATACCTCCTCTATGTCAACTAAAACCCAATATTATGACATCACAAGGCCAATAAATTTAACCTTAAGAATCCAGAAAGTTCACTTGAAGAGATTACCATAAATATAGTGTCCCTGAAGAGTGCCCAGTTCTATAATAAAGTGCTTCTCATGATCATTCATAGTCCCATAGTAGACCAGGATGTCATCAAAAAACACCATTAAAATGTAGTTTAGGTACTAAGGGATCAATGGATTCATAAGATCAATGAACACTACCAGATTATATTTCATCCCAAATGGCATGACCAAATAATAGATTTTTCTATACCTACTATGGAAGGATTTTTTATGGATGTTAAGATATTAAACCCTCAGCTGATTATATCCAAAATACATTTCAATAATAGAAAAAAAAAACATCCCCTTGAGATAATAAAAAGGTCATTAATGTGGGGAAAATTTTATTTGTTATTGATTGATAACTTATTAAACTTATGGTATTTGACACAGAACCAAATATTTTTATTGGTATTTTTATAAAAAACAAATATAACATAATTCCATGGTGAGATGCTCAAGTGATTGAATCCTTTGTATTCCAAATCATCCAGTTGTATCTTTTAATTACCACAACTTGTTGGAGCCAAATGATATGGGTGAAGATATATGATCTATGTTCCCATAACCAAATCAATGATGAAATCCACAACCCACACAATAGTTAAACCTACAAAATAATCTAGAAGTGTCCATGGGAACTCATATACCATAAGAGGTAATTCATCCTCAGAACCACTATCATTATCCTTCCACATGTGAGAAGAATCCTAGAAAACAAGACTACCAAACTCTAGAAGTGAAGGTCATTCCCAATTTGAGGATCACATTCAGCTTAAAAAATATGAGTACTAACATTTGTTTCTATAATGATCACTTACTACTGATAACAATCAAGGTGTGATTTGAAATGAACCATAAAATATGTGCTGAAAATCATGTCAAAATGGTTCATTTCTAGAACTAGGATATCTGATTACAACACAACCACAGATATAGTGGGAACACATGATAGAAATATAAACCACTTATCCATATTTTTATAAATAGTGTCACCAACTCAATGGAATATGAAATAATATTTTTTGTAAAATTCAATAATTACAGAAGAAGGGAATAAATAAATAAAATTATAAGCACCCTTGTGAAATAAAACAACAACTATTGTTGATCTAAAAAAATAGAACTTAAAAATGTTATAGGTCATACATCTGATACCACTAGATCTTTATCCATAAAATGAAGTTTCGTTGCCTCTAAAAATTTTTAGGATCATCTAAATAATTGAAAATATGTCTTTATAATTCTCTTTACATATGAGGATATAGCCTTACCACTACACCCAACAGATCAAGAACACAATAACCTTGATGAACCAGGCTTAGATGGCAATTTCTTGTAGGCTAAGGAACCTACACCACACTATTTTTGCATAACTCTCATACTGAACCTATAAATGTTCCCATACCACCCACACTTATAGAGGGGTGTATATGGAACTATCCACACTGACCACATATACCTCAACCATCCACACTAGTAGAATATAATTGAACCACCACCTGGGGTCACAGATGAAGGAGGTTGGAAAGGGGGGACAAAACTACCACAACCCTTCTAATCTTACTAACCACACTCCCTATTATTATATGACTAAAAATCTTCACCATATACCATAGATAAATCAATCCCAGAGAAACCCGACTTACTTACCTGCTCAATTTCTAGCATTAAGGCGTCATCTTCCTCCTCAACATACATCCTCAGTTTGAACAAAAAATTTTGGGTTCAGATATCCAGCCTCAACCCCATTTCAAATAAATCATCCTTTAACAACTCATTATAAATAATATAGGGTGTTAAAGGAACCATTTCTTTGAAAAAAAATTCATATTCAAATGTAGTATGATTCCCTTCATAGATATCATGAAAATCTCAGGTCATGGAAAGGGCCAAGGTCTTAGGGAAATAATTCTCATTAAAGACATCTTTGAATTATTTCTATCCAATTTTCTCATGTTTCCCAACTTGGACTACTAAATCCCACCACCTATGACTAGGTTTTTCAAACATGAATGAAGAATATTTTACCTTGACTGAATCAGGAATATCATGAAATCCAAAATTCCTCTTGATATTCTAAATCCAATCCTCAACTTATTTGGGGTCCATTCAACCCAAGAAATAAGTTGGTTTTCTCTTGAGTAACTCATTATAATATTTCTTTTCTGGACCTGGTTCGACTTATTTAACATGAGTAGGACCAAATTATGCTTCCTAATCTAGTGCTTGAACATCCAAAACCATGAATTCCACTAATCCTTGATTAACTAGAGAGGGATAATTCTTTCCATCCACTTAATGTAGTTTCACATGGAGTCTCCCTAGAGGCATGAGTCGTCGTCAATTGAAATAATCAATGAAACTATCAATATAATATTCAGATATTTTCTGAAAAAACAACCATAAAATGATTCTATAACAAAAAAACCATAACACAAATAGTATCAAGTCAAACCACTCCACCCCATATTGGTTTCCATGCATAGTTTGCATCACATAGATAACACCTTGAGGGGGAGTCAAATAAATTCCAAAACATCCCATGGAGTGCTGAGGCCTATCTTGAGTGGTGTTGTCCAAAATCCTCACTCGTTACCAGAAATTCAAGACATTATATTCTTAACACTAGTTTATCCAAAACATCCAAAAAACATGTCTCAATGAAATGTAGATACATAATCTGATACAATTTTTCCATGAACTAGGTTAATATTCTTTCCAATCCAACTCCTAGCCCATCCTGTAGTATGTCCCGAAGGGTGTTCTTGTTCCCCATGTGTTGGAAAATAGTGTCTGGGCATCAAGAAACACCTTTGGGAATTATTTCACCCATGAGAAAATACCATTAACATTCCCGAAGGATCATACATCACATCATATCCAACATCCAAATAAAGGTATCAAAAGTTAACACTACCGTATGAGTTTAAAATTTCCAATTTACATCTAAAACCATTATTGTGACACCCCTTGATTTTTTGAATTATTTTTTTCAAATTAATATAATCCTTTTCATCCATTTCATTTTAAAAAATATTAAAAATAGTTTATGTTATATTAATGCACTTAGTTTGGATTATGCTCTACGAAAGACCAAGTTAATAGTGCACTACAAGAAACATAAAAATTATATTTCCATAAATGGAACATTGAGTTTATATTATGTTACATGCAAGCATGACATTATTTGATGGATTTCATAACACACATGACCGAGGTTTTCCAAACAATAATATATTATTCAAATATTACTATTAAATATCATATGATAAAACTTTGAAATTAAATTTAAAATTAGGAATGATATAAAATAATTTATGAAAATATATGGTTTACAAAAATAAATGATAAATTCATAGGTTGCAATTAATTAGAAATGAATATGAAAACTGGTTGAATATAAAAGGAAATGTTAATATTTTTATGGTTATAAAGTTGTTTTATCCATTTAAATTATATTAATTATAATTATTGTGAAATATTAATGTAATATATATAAATATTATATTAAGTCAAATATTTATTAAATTCATCTGATATATTTTAAAGACTTAAAATAATAAAAAAATCCAATTTTATGCTTGAAACCCTATTTTTCTTAAAAAGGTAGTTTACATCATTTTAATTCAGAACCCATTTCAAATACAAAATTTTAAACTATAATATATTTAATATGACAGAATGAACTTATTATTTGAAAGGTAAGAATAATAATTTTGTTGTGCCAAATTGTTTGTATTTTTCTGTAAGGTTTCATTTTTTAATTAATAGTTCAAAATGAAATATTTTAGTCCAAAACTACATTTTAATCTAAATTATTTATAAGGTAAAACATAATTTTAAATTTTTTTAAATTTTTGATTAGATATTAGTTTTATCAATTAATATAATATATTTCATTTGAACTATGTTAAATTTTAAATTGAATATAAAAAACATAACAAACTTTTGAACATTTTTTCTTCTTTAAAAACCTATTATTTCGTCTCGTTTGTAAGATTAACATTAATATTAATTTTTCTGATTCTATGAATTCAATTTAGAAAAATAGAAATAAAAAATTTTAATAAATATAAAATTTATTATTTTTTTATATCATGTTAATTTTTTAACCAAAATTATTAGTAATAGTGATTAAAATTAATCATAACAATTTAGGTAAAATTAGGTTTAATTAGGGACTTAACCATATTCTTAGGGGCCCAAATGACCAATCCAATTTTCCAACAGTCATTTTTTGGACATATTTCATCCATAAACCTTATATTACTAATTTTTGTTTGTTTTTATGTATTTTTCATTGTAATAACATGTATACACAAACCTTTTTTTAAAAAACACCAAGTGATTCCTTTTCCTTCCCTATAAATGGCCACCACCTCTCCCTCATCTTCACACCTCTAAATGCTCTAAGTTCCAACCATTATCAGCCTAATATACTTATAAAAACCCCTCCATTCTTCTTAGAATCCACTAATTGGGTATAAATAAATCCTAGTAAGCCTTTTGGTACAAAAAAAGAGTTACCTGATTAAGAGGCAACTACTTCTCTCAAGAACTTTTTTTTATTTATTTTCCCTAAATCATCCACTTTATTTAATACATAATGGTATAAAAACACTAGTATATTATATATAATAGGTTGTTTTTATTCCAGTTATTATACCTACACTTACACGCACACCCATATAATGGGTAATGAACATAATGTTTACGTGTTCGAAGCACAACCGCCTCACTAAATAACGATTGTTCATTTTTCAATTAATGTTTATCATGGTTGAAATTTTGATGGAAATTTTTTAATATAATTTATATATTATATGAATTATATATTTATTCTTATTTATTCCTCTTCACAACACATATCATGTTATGTGATAATTGTTTGTAAATATGATAATTTTGTTTGAGGAAGTGTGGACTACCTCACCCATAATGTGACAAGATTCATTCACGCACTAAATGGAATGTGTTAATGATTGTTTTAGTGAACTTATATTATATATATATCATTATAATTGTACTTTAATAATATTTTATACAAATATAATTATATTTATAAGTCATTAAATTTGATAATAACAATGGAAATAACGTTCATACTTACATACAGCTTACTGTCTCCATGAACATAGTATTGAATTTAATACTTCTATATTGTCGAAATTATTATAATACAAATAAACTATATATTAACAGTATTTATATATTTTTTTACAATCTGTAATCAGAATATAGGTATAAGGACCAATGTTATAACAAATTAAGACACATGCGAAGAATAAATCGAATATTATCCGAAGTGAAACCTTACCATTGGATGGTTACCAAGCGGGTAATATAAGGTCATAATAAAACCATATATGGTATTAGATGATATCATATTGTTTTTTAATATATTTATAATAAATTTATATTTATTATAATGGTTTTTTTAATGAGTATGATGAGATTCAATACACAAGGTAAGGGGATTTCATGTCACTTTTTATTTCTGTGAGATACATGCTATGTTCACCACTTTTTCCTTTTGTGTGGTGTGTGTACTGAACATGATTTTATTATATGTATCTTATAATTAAATTTAGGGGTATTAACATATCCATATTATGGTATTTATTTTAGGGGCTATAAGTTTCAAAATATACTGAATCAGTAAAATAGATTTGTCTCAATTTCACTTCATTGAGACTCGTGTTTTGTTATGCACCTAAATTCTTAATTGAGATGTATATACATCCATATTACATTTCATATATATAATATCATTATATTAATTATATTTTAATATTCATGTAATTTTCTTTTCTTTCATGGAGAATATGGTCCCAATTTAACAAGTAATAATTGTATATTGAATCAATATCATACCTTTTCAAGATTTCTTTATGTTTATACTTTCTTTGAGTAAATATTATAATGAATCTCTCAAGAAATCCCATGATATTCCATATCCTATGTTTATTAAAAAAAATACATGTATTAATACCATTTTTCAGCTATTTTTTAGATAATATAACTATGAGAATGAATTTATGAATATTTGACCGAAATTATCCCTTCATTCAGAAATTTGTTTTTTTTTTCAAAAAAACTATTTTAAAAAATGTTTTCAAAAAGCGTTTTGAATAATCCTTGAATACCATTTCTAAAGATAAAATATTTTTAAAATGTTTTATAGATTTTATGTTTCCTTTAATATATTTGAAATTCTATTTTCAAATAAAAATGTTTTCAAGAATGTTTAATATTTATGAAATGTTTGAATCGTTTTGACAGTTTATTTCTATGTTTTCAAGGAAAAATTGTTATCAAAATGATTTAAATTATTATTTAGAATGTTTTATGTTTATTTTCTAAAAAAATTATTTTCAAATGGTCTTATATATTAAATATTATTTTTCAAATATGAAGGTATATTTTCCTCAATAAATGTTTTCAAATGATATTTCAAAACTAAATCCCATCTAAGATGACATACATTGATGTTACTCAAGCCTTTAGTTGAAATTGTCTAAATTTTACATTCATATTCTTTCTATGAATGGTTTATTATTTTATTTCCAAATGTTTATGAAACTCATTTCTCTTGTACAAGTTATATTATTTTGAAACATACTTCTTATCACAAGTTATTCTTACATAATGTGATTACGAATCCTTTAGATTCACAATTTTTATGATTAGATGAAATTTTAATGATACACATTTCATTTCAAGGGTTATGATTTTATGTTTATAAAACCTATGAATTTTTATGGGTAATTATATGATGAAAGTTTTATTTTGTGTCACGTGTATGAATGGTGTTATTATGAGATTGGTGGGACCTATATCCCCCTCTAATGAATTGGGTATCGATCGATGAATCATGAGTAAAAATGTTATGTGTGAATATTATTACATGTAAAAAAATTTATTAATGGATTTGGTTTCATGTTCATATGTTTATGCAAGAACCCTATTACAAGTTCACAATGTTATTAGTGAACATTATTATGTGTTCTCAATGTTATTCATGGACCTGGTTGTGTTTCTACAAGTTTATGCGTGAACCTGATTACATGTTCACAATGTTTGTGTGAAACTGATTAGAAGAATATGGTCTTATTCATGGAAATGGATTCATGTCTATATTGTTATACATGAACCTGATCACACATTCATAATTTTTTCCATAGACTTGGTTATATGTCCATAAGTTGATACGGGGGCCTGATTTCATGTCCTTATCTTAATGAGTGAACTTATTTCTACATAAAAATGTTCACAATGCTGTATGATAATGTGCATGCCAAAAAAATCCATATAATATTCCTATGTTATGATTTCATGACATATACCCTTAATTTCATTATGATACATGTCTCATGAAATCCGAATCTTTATTTTGATCTATAATATGTATGATATAATTTTCAAATTTCATTCTCATGTTACATACAATTTTGTTATTGTTATGCATACACATCTCTTTATTTACTCATACAGAGCATCTGAACTCACCCATTTCTTACATTTCCTTTCCTGATGATAATAAGAATGGTTTTAGGTAGAAGTACTAAAGGTGGACATCTTTATGGGAGTTTTTGAAGACCATTCACTAGGATGTAAATTGTTTTCCATGTTTCCAAAGACACTAAATTATTATGGTCCTAGGGCATGTATTTTTATAACTAACAAATTATTCATCCAAAATGATGTAATATCCATGTATGATAAGACTAGTTGGATATAGTTGGTAACAAAGGAAAGGTTTAGTCAACCATTGGAAAGTAGGATGAGAAAAACAAATTTATAGTTCAATGTATATTCCTAAACATATGTCAAGGAATGTATCTAAGGATATGTATAAGGATAACTTAACATTTATGAAAAATGTCCTATAATTTTGGTAAAGGATAGAGTGAGTGGTTTACTATAAATAAATCACTATCTTTATACCACAAGTGGATGTGGATCAAGAACAGATGTACCTAGGGGTAACAACTCTGAGAACATGTTCCGAGACAGACTTGGGTTTATCTGGTACGTGAATATGGGCCTTATGTCACACTTACTTTGACCCTCCTATGGGATATGCTATGGTAATTCAACAACTATAAAAAACCTTCATGAATGATTCCAATATAAGTTTTATATGAATAACCAAGGATAAACCAAAGGTTTCATATATTAAAGAAGTAGGATCCATGATTTAGGCACCCAATAAATTAATTTTTAGGATTATATGGTATCCCAATATTATAAATGTTTCTCACACTATGATGTTCGATTTTAGTAAATTGACTAAACTACAAGTAATGTGGTTAAAATTTAATTTTTAATATTTGTAATTTATGGTCACTATGAAAATTTATTTCCCAAGTGGAAATCTCACAAAGAGAATCAATTATATGGTAAGACTGTTGGTTATTATTCTGAATATAAAAATACCACAAACAACATGTGAATGGTATGTGATTTCTTCCATTATTATATATATTATACATAAAAAGCCTGATTAGATTGTTTTTGAGGAAAATTCAGTCATGATTTAAATTTCATATTATAAAAAATAGGTATTAAGGGATAAGATAATTAATCCTTAGTAATGTTTTAAGAACAAGGATGGTTGAATGAAGTATTTATGTTTCAGAATTCAAATATATCATATATTAATCATGAAATATATGAGTATTTTTACTAAAAAAATTTATTTTGGATTTAAAAGGATATGTATAATGGGGATTAAGAAATAGAAAAGTGATTTCATTGAATGATGATATTTCGATTATGGGAAGGTAACCACTAATTAGTGTTTAGTGTTTAGATAATGATGTTTTGATAAAGATATGTCGGGTATGAATAATTAAATTGGACGGTACAAATTACCCTATAACTGATTATATAAAACATGTTCTATGTTATCAATGATAAAGTTTACATCATAATGGATTTAAATAATGTATCCAGTAATTCTTAGAATAAGGAAACATGCATGTGATGAAAGAATTAATGGTAATTCATGTTATTACAATGTTTTAAGAGGATTTATGATGAGGGTATTAACATGTATGAAATGTTTTTACTAAGTGTTATATTGTGATATATGGGAGATCAATGTCAGTTTGATTTCATGAAATTATTCTTAAGGCTTTGAATTTCCATATTTCAGAAGTGTTATGAAGTTAACCATTTATGGAATGTTTATGTTAAACATCAGATGAAGTTAGAAATATTAAATTCTTATCTATCCATATGATGATTTATCCGTAATGGATAAACTATTATAAAAATGAGGTATTGATGATAAATGATGAAAGATAGGGTGGAATATCATGGATCTAATGATATGTTAGTGCTTTGAGAATGAAAATTTTTCCATCCTTTTGGGAGAATGAGGTGAAGTGGAACATGGAACAAAAAAGTTTGAGGTTGTCCAGAAATTATGTAATTATATCTTCTCATGAAAATTCTTTAACTTTTGGAAAAAATTTCTTCAAACCAAAAATAGTATCCTAGTACCTCCTTTTCTGATGAATCATATTTTCCTTTTGATCATAAGATATTTATTGCATTCTAATTTTTATCTTTATCTTGACCTTATTTTCTATCACTATCCATAAAAACATAATGGTTTGATTTATCTCCCATGTTAATGTTTTCTCATTCCTCTTATGCTCTCCCATGTTCAAACCCAGTTATATGTTATACTAGCTAACTATTATGGTTCCAAGTTTCACTTTTGAAAAGAATTTTTATTATAAATTGTTATGATGTGGGTATTTATAAATAATAATTCAAAGTATTAAACCTTTTATTAGAGAGAATAATTTTAAGGGAAAAAATCATTTTAAGGGGGGTATAATGTTACACCCTATGATTTTATAACATATTATTTAGGATCAACTTAATAATTTTGATATTATTCATTTCACGCAACACTAAATATAGTTTATTTAATTTTAAACAATAATGTTTTGATTAAAATATATGCAAAACCATGTTAATCATGCACTACATGCAAAATATATTGTACCTTTCTCTACATGGCACACTGACATTACCTACAATTACAAAAAACAATGACTTTACTTGATGGCTTGTGTAACACGCATGACCAAGGTTTACCTAACAATAATATATTATTTAAATATTATTATTAAATATTATAAGATATAACCATGAAATTAAAAAACAAATTATTAATGGTATAAAAAAATTTATAATAATACATGTTCTATGTAAATATAAGATGAATTTTTAGGTTACAATAAATATTAAATGAATATGATAACTGATCGAATATAAAGGGAAATATTAACATTTTTTATGGTCACAAAGTTGATTTAACCTAATAAATTGACTTAATTATAATTAGCGAGTAACATTAATGTAATAATATGTTATATATTCAATCAATATTTTTTGATATTATTCTAATATACTTGATAGACACAATATAAGAACAAACCCAATTTTATTCTAAAATCATATTTTTCTTATAAAGGTGCTTTTACCACCTTTTAATGGCGATCCCATTTTAATTCAGAATATTGGAACATTAATAGATTTATTATTTAAAATTGAACTTCATATTTTAAATAGAAACATAAAAACTATGTTATGAATTTTTTTTGGTATTTTCAGTAAGGTTTTATTTTTTGATGAAGTGTTAAAAATAATTATTTTAGTTGAAAACTGATTATTTATATAATTTATTTAAAAGGATAAAATATAATTTAAATTGATGTTTAAATATATAATATTTTTATTATTTCATCCAATGTTTCAAAATTTAATCAATTTCACTTTTAAATTGAATATAATAAATTAAAAAACATTTGAACATTTTTCTACATTAAAAACATGGAACTTTGTCTCATTAGTAGGATTACCATTAGTCATAATTTTTTTCTTATGTTAATTAAATTTATAAAAATATACATCAACCATTTTAATAAATATAATATTTAGTGTATTATTATATCATGTTAATGTTTGACCAATAATATTAGTAAATGTGATAAAAATTCATCATAGAGATTAAGGTAAAATTAAGCTTAATTAGGGAATAAAACATAATATTAGGTACCCAAAAGACCAAAAACATTTTCAAAAACCCATTATATCTATATATTTCATTCATAA
Organism: Viscum album; assembly: GCA_963277665.1. Lineage (NCBI taxonomy): Eukaryota > Viridiplantae > Streptophyta > Magnoliopsida > Santalales > Viscaceae > Viscum > Viscum album. The sequence goes on from OY728147.1 coordinate 376,361,670, forward strand.
AGACCAATTATATAACAAATTAAGACATATGTGGCGAATAAAGTGACTATTATCTGACGTGAAACCATAACAAAGGATGGTTAACAAGCCAGAAATATAAGGTTATAATAATACCATATATTGTATTAAATATTAGAATATGTTTCTATAAAATAATTATAATACATTTATATTGATTATATCATTTTTTTGAATGAGTACAATGAGATTCTAGACACAAGTCATGGGGATTTCATCTTACATAATATTTCCATTAGATACAGGCTACGTTCACCACTCATTCCTTTTGTGTGGTCTATGTGCTACAAATGCTTTTATTATTTGAATCCTATAACTAAATTTATGGGTATTAACCTAAAAAATTTAGGATATTTCATTCTTTTTATTATTTTTCAAAAGTAACCAAATTGGCTAAATAGTTTTGTCTCAATTTTATTTCTTTGAGACTCATGTTTTGTTATACACTTAAATTATTATTTGAGGTGTATATACTTTCATTTTATATTGTATATAATGAATAGACTTATTTTCAGGATATTTTTTTCTTAAATAAATATGATTTTCTTAAATATAATACATTATCCCAATTTACCATGTGATAAAATTTTATTGAAACAATCTCACCCCTTTTCTAGACTGTTTATGTTTATGCATTTTTGGATGAAATATTATCATCCATATATCAAGAATACTGACGAGATACATTATCATCTATTAATTAAAGATATATTTATGTATTATTACTAATTTTCTACTCTTTGGTACATAACATGATTAGGAAAAAACATTAAAGAAAAATTTACCCTATTTCTCTCTTCGATCAGAAATCTGCTTTATTTCAAAAACCATTTTTTCAGAAATTATTTCAAAAATGATTTCAAATGGTCATTGAAGTAAATTTTCAAGGTAAAATTGTATTAAACAATTTTTATTCTTTTCAAATCATCCTTTAAAATATTTATATTCTATAATCAAAGAAATACTTTTCATGAATAATTTATTTTTAGGAATTTTTTTTATCATTTTCAATTATTATTTAAATGTTTTCCTGGGAAATGATATAAAAATTATTTAAAGTATAATTTATAAGTTCCATATTAATTTTCTAATAAAATTGTAATTTTTTTAAAAAAAATATTAAAAATCGTTTTTTAATGAAGAAATGATTTTTTCCTCAAATGATATTTATAAAATATTTTCCTTCTAAGATTAAATCTGTTGATGAAACTCATGCCCTTCTAAGAAGATATATAAAGGATCCATTAATATATTTTTTCTATGAATGGTTAATTATTAGATTTCATGATATTTATGAAACATGTTCACTTCAACGAGTTATATGCTTTTGGAACCAGCTTATTTTTCATGGGATATACATTCATGATGTGATTGTGAAACCTATCTATTTTGAAATTTTATGATTTTGTGAAATTTTAATGATACACATTTCATTTCATGGGTTATGATTTTATATTAATAAATATATGCATTTAAATGGGTTATGATATGAAGGAAGATTTATTTTGTGGTGCATGTATAATGATTTTATTATGAGATGGGTGAGATGTAAATCTCCCTAAAATGCTTTATGTAATGATGGATGAATGATGATTATAAAGGTTATGCGTGAACATAATTACATGTTCACTATGTTATTAATTTACCAAGTTTCATGTCCATAAGTTTATGTGTGTACCTGATTAAATGTTAAAAATGTTATGAGTGACCCTTATTATGTGTTCACAATGTTATGAATGGACCTGGTTGGATGTCCATAAGTTCACACGTGAACCTAATTACATGTAAAAAAATTTATGCATGAACTTGATTACATTCTCACAATGTTATAAATGGACCTTATTTCATGTCCATATGGTTATGTGTGAACCTGATTACACATTTACAATGTTAATCATGGACCTAGTTTCACATCCATAAGTTTATGTGGGGGGATTGATTTAATTTCCATAACTTAATGAGTGAATATGTTTAAACATATACCTGTTCAAAATGTTATAAACAAATGTGGATGAAGCAAATTCCATTTCATGTTTATATAAAATTATTTCATGAATTATACTATAAATTCTATTATGATCAATGTCTTATGAACTACCAATCATTATTATGATCTCTAATTTGTAAGGTATTATCTTCAAATGTTATAGTCAATTTCCGTAAACTTTCATTCATGTTAAGCTTATGAATTTCATTTATTTACCATTACTGAGCATCTAAGTTCATCCCATTCCTATGTTTTCTTTTCCCATGTTAAGAAGAATGGGTTTAGGTAGAAGTATTAAAGGTAGATATCATTGTGGGAGTTTTTGAAGATCTTTTACCATGAAAAAATATTTTGTTTCCACGTTTCCAAAGACACAATACCATTATTGACCATGATAATTTATTTTTGTAATGTACTGAATATTTATCTAAAATGATGTAACATCCATTCACTTTGTGCCAGGTTCACTATAATAACACCCCAAATGGGGTGAGGGACCACTAGACCAAAAAGACACCATGAAACATGTAAGTTAACACCCCATTCCACCACCACCAACACCCACCAATAAAGGAAACACTAGAACATAAATCCTCCATCACCACCATAGTAAAACTTTCCTTTACTTGGGTCTAATATAGCAACATTTACAAACACTCGGTGGTGTATATACGGATTTAGACGAAATTACCCATAGGATTCCACCAAAATTAATTTCATGAATTAAAATTTCTTGAAAATTAACATGTTTATTTTAAAGAAAAATAAGGATATAATTTTAAATAAAAAATTATTTGAAATTAAAATAATAATGAAACATAATAACAAGATAAATGGTAAGAGTAGCATGATAACCATGGTAAATTCCTATAGAAAAAGGGTTAATTGGGTTGTAGGATCCTCATACACTAGATGATAATATATCCAGGATGTGAAGGTCTAGATCAAGCCTCCAATCCCCTTCAAATGAAGGTTTAGCTACTGTTTTTATGTCAATCCTTGTCAGGGAGACTAGGCCTCGACCCTATCAACTCACATAACATACTATACAGAGTCTTCCCAACTAGATACATTGGATTACATTGTGCTCAAATTCATTCCTAATTTCAAATGACCCACCTCTTATGCAACCCAAATTCCATAACATGAAACACAAATGGAAAATAAATATTTACAATAGGTAAATAATTATTAAACCATTACACAAACCCAAACCCTTGGCATTTTTTTACTATTAACACAATATTTTTAAAAAATTGAATAAACATAGAAATCATGACAAATAATCAAACAATACCAATTCATGGATCCAATTACCTCGTACTAATAAATCACACATAACTGATTGGACGCTACAACTAAACCAAAGAGAGACCCAATGAATTCAATAACACACCACAATCTTCCAGATTTAACACAAATAAAAAATATTGAACCCAGGTTAGGTGAACCTATCTGTTGGAGAAATAGAACACGTGAAAGAAGAATGAATATACCAATGAGAATGACCGAAAGGGGAATGATGTGGATTCTTGATGATTTCATAAAGAACCCCAGAATAACATAGTGATTAAAGACTAATGAAGAATAGAGGAAGTTGGAGGCACACTTTGGGATAGATAGTATGAATGAGGTGAGGTAGTGGTGATATTGGAATAAAATTTTGGAGCATTAATTTAGGAATTTTGACATTTTTAATGTTTTGGAATATCTCACAGTTTAGATACATGGTTTTTCAAAATTGTGCACCAACGATGCGGCACCATAATAAAAAGGGGAAACAAGACATAGAGTATTTCTAGAGGGGAAACATGTATTTGAGCCTATCCATTAACCTTAGACAAAGCCATTATCCTTTGGGAATCATTATCCCTATAGGGTCTCACACCCTTGTTCTAGTTCATGATACCAAGATAGCACTACTTAATAGGGTGCACAGTTTCCATTGCGTTGGTATATGGTTTCTACTAACCATGTTCCATCTGTGTGAATCCTACTGTTCAGCCCAAAAACTTCCATTTTTCTCATAAACTGTTAATAAATACATTTAATAAATATATGACTAAATTATAATATAAAAAACCACAAAATAAAATTAGGGATTTGACTTTTCATTGTAACACCCCAGAAAATTTGATACATAAAAGGTTAAATGTTACTACCCATGTAAAAAAATGTGAAACTTTATTTTTTAGGATCCTATCTGATTAAAACTCAATAGTTAATCATGTATGGCCTGGAATAGTGATCAGTATAGTTGAACTCTTGGGATGTTTCCTTGTGTTTTTTTAAATGATGATAAAAGACACTAACAGAACATATGTTGGCCTATGGGGACAATCATAAGTATTATAAGTGACCCAAGTGGGTAGTACCATGTTGTCTTCTAGGAAGGAAACCTAGGTATTATAGGATACCTGTGGGATCAGGTTATAATGTTCATGGATTGGTTAAATTCGGGTCGTGAAAAATGGTATCAGATCTAATACCTACAAAGAAGTTCATAGGAGTGGCTTGGGTATAAGGATTGGGGTCCACATTATGTATGTTTTTCATTAAAGTGGTGAAGATTGTAACAAATCAAATAATGTGAGACAAAAAATTCTCAATTTTTCTACCCTTTTAGAAAAGGTTAACCTTTATTTTTGGGATCCTACCTGATTAGAACTCCATAGTTAAGAATACATAGATTGGAGTAGTGATTTGGATGGGTGAACTCCTTGGAAGATTCCCTTGGTGTGGATTAGTGAGGAAAAAATATACAGAAAAAACATGTGTGAGCCTATGAGGATAGTCATTAGTCTGATAAGTGACCCCAATATGTAATAGCTTTTGGTGTGCTAGAAAGGAAACTGAGGTATTACAGGAGACCCGTTAGGTCGGGTGATAAAGTGCATTGACCATGGAAGGATAGGTCTTGACACCTCAAATATATAAAAATTTAAATATATCAGTCACTAATTTAATATAATTTTAATATTTTTATGGTTTTATAACTTCATATATAATTATTCTATAGATTTATATTATTTAATTATTATCTATTTTCATGTCGGGTGTGTGTAATCTTTATCATTTTGAACTAGTTTCATAATACCGATGTTAATATTCATTCTTGATACATAGTTTTAAATCTCAATATCATTAATGGTACTTGAATAGAAGATCCATGATATTTATAAAGGTTCAATTTCATTTCAAGATATATTTTTAAAATCCATGAAGATGAAATTGATGATGGTCATGTTTATGTGATTCTGAATAAAGAAAGAAACTTTCCTAATTAATGAGTTGAATAATAATTTTACCATTAAATAAACAACATTATGTGATTCTATAATTATTTATATCATATTATAAAAATAATTAATTTCATATATTCATTCATGAAATAAATGCATATCATTGTGGAATTAAGTTTTCAGACCGACACAAACATAAACCTTCCATGATTAATGTATAATTATGTTATGGTTTAGTTTTAATATCATCATAAAAGAGGTAAAATTATATTATTTATTATTTATTAGTTTCATATAATATTATTTTAATTAGTTTTAAAAATAATTATTTGATTTGAATAATATAAAAAAATATAAATTAAAATATTTTCCACTTAGTTTTAATATGTTAGATGATTGAATTAATTATGACAATTTTTTATATCATGTCAATAATAGGTTCCCCAATTTTTAATTCCAAGACATTAATTATGTCATAAAATATCATATTTATCTATTAATCCCATTATTACAGCTAGACATGAATGATTATAATGAAAATCCAAATGAAAAATTCCATGGAGGTGGTAGTCAGCATGTATGCGTAGAAGATGATTTTTGTTTCATAGAAAAATAAGAAATAGTAATATGGGTTTTCATTTAAAAATATTAAATATTTTATACATATCATATTTATATTTTAAATTCCCTTTTTGGCCATTTATGATATGTAGTAAAGGGAAATATATATTTATTTCCATAGAGGTGGTAGTCCTATTGTACAAAAAAATCGAGATTTTTTATTAAGGGAAGAGGTGGAAGGGGTTAATGGTTATTATAATAGCATAATAAAATTTTATATATAATATATAATAATTTTATTGGATACCTATTCAAAAATTTTAAAATTAAAATTATGGTATAGAGAAAAGATATTGAGGGAAAATGATAACTCGCGTTGAGAACATAGAGTTTTCCATGGAGAAATACATGGAAATAGAAGGATTAGGATAAAATACATTTACTAGAGGATAAGAAAATAAATATAGGATTCAATGTTAAAACATAATCAGTTTTTCAAGAAGAAACAAAATTTTAGGAGTGGTATTTAATTGGTAGTGAGATTCTGCTTTTATAAGTGAAGTGTAGAGGAATTTTGGTAAATATCCATAATATTTTAATAAATGGAAGTCCCTATCAAGTCATGTGGCCTAAAGTTCATATATAATGAAATATATAAGATATTAGGTCCATAAATTCCTCATTTAGTCATTAAAACAAATGCTCTAACATGTTTTTATTTTTTTCACTATGATAAACATTTTTCTTCATAATTTTCTCTTACCACAGAAACTAGTTTTTACGTATGTAATTTATTATTTAGAGATAAAAATAAAATAGTAATTATTAAATAATTTGTACACAATTATTCAAAATTTTAAATATATTTTATTTGAATAAATTTTAAAAAATAATAAAAATTTATTTTTAAATATTAAATGTATCACATTTTAAAAAACAATTTCTTCAGAAAAATATTACTAATGTTCAAAAATATCAGATATATGTTTTTAAACTGAAAGAAAAATTATTAGATATATAATTTCAATTATAAAATACAATTTTAAGGGAAATTTTTTTAAAAAAATAATTTGACTTACTTACATACTAATAATGTCATTAGATCATGGTAATTCTAAAAATGGTATATTGCACTACTCTCCTTGAAATCAATAATTTTAGAAAAATAATAAAAGTTCATCATAGTAATATATTACTATGATGAATCCAAAATCAATCACTAATTTATGAGATTCAAATTCTAGAATTGAGAAAATTAATTTTTAAATAAAATGTAAAAAATAATGAAAAAGATATTTTATAAGGAATGTGAATATTTAGAGCACAATTTATTCTTCTTCTATTTATAAATAATTTTTTAATTATTTTTAACCAATTATTAATATCAATATATAAAAAAATAAATATAATTTTCTTGTGATAGAAATCTTATATCATATAACATTGTTTTTTTAGAAAAATGAAATTCAAAGATAAAAATGTTATTATTAGTCATTTTAGCTATGCCAATTACAATTCATTATTGTTCAAAGAATCCTTTATTTGTTTTATATAAATATTTTCATAATGATATTATTCTGATTCATTCTCTCTAATTAAAAATTTTTGCTTTAAATATAATACATAAGTATTTATATCTTATCTGAATATATCAAGGTTTCATATAAGTTTGGTGTTGCATGTGGATCAATCCATTGAAAAAATATATAAGTTTAAATATAATCCTTTATTAAAATATTTTGTTTTTATATCCCCCCTTAAATAAATTACATCCTTACAATTTTACTCATACGATCATATAAATTTCAATAGATAACTCATAATTAACAATACACTGCTAGATGATCATGGAATTATATTGGATGTAGAGTGAAATTTGTTAATATAAAAAATTATTATTATACCCTGATAAATAAATACATCCCATTATAAATTTCATAGAAAATTATACTAAGGTATGAAGAGCTAAATCATTGAATAATAATATCCAAAAACCATTAAAATTATTTATACAATAATCATACCACAGTGATAATTTATTTATAAATCATTATTTAGTATTGTTTGAAAAGAAACATGATATATAACAAAAGTAAATCTTTAGTTAAAACTCACTATATTATATACAAGTTATATTTTCATTGTATTTTCCTTATTCTCATGGTAGTTGGTGGATATTTCCCTTTTTAGACCTTGGATTAGGACATTGAGACACACTATTCTCAACTCCTTTTCTATCAAAGAAACGTATTTTTTAAAAATTATCTATTTCCCATACATCTTTGAGTATGATTACCGTCATCTCCATACTAATAACATAGATATATCCCTTGAAGGAAATTTCTCTTGTTATTCCACCCTTATCATTGAAAAAAATAAAATTTAATCTTCTTTTCTTTATTATCTTCTTCCACTGAATATCCTTAAGAATAATTCAGTCTCTTCATTATTATGTTCATGAAATCAAATATGTTCATATGGATATTAATATTCCATGATAGTTGGTTTGGAATAGTCTACAAATTTATCTGTCCATCTCTGATTTCTATGTGTTTATTATTGTGATAGTCTCTCTATTTTCCTCATACCCATTTTCAACATGGTTACCTCTATCCCTATGAATTAATAAAACCAAAAGGTTCTAAAATAATTTGTAACAACTAATATCATAAAAGAATGGTTAAATTTTATCCTCAGGATATCATACATTATCACACTATTATGTTTTTTATAGTTTTTTAGTCCAACCAATATCACTATTAGTTTAACCTACTACATTCATAAATCAACTTATATCATTATAGTTTCAACCTAAGTTACTCTTTTTTGGGTTTTCTCATAGTCTTTAACCTAATCACTTGATTTAACTAGGAAATAAATCCAAAATAGTGGTTTATATAGATAATATTTGAAGCAAAGGAATATCCAATATGATTTTCTATCCAGGTATGTAGTCTTAGGATATCCAATATATACAACAATAAAGATTGAGATAATCCTCAATCAGCCTTTTTTGGGTTATTACCACAAGCTACATCTTTTAAATATCCACATTAACTTTTTAGTATCCATACAAGGATGTAATTTATAGGAAAATCAAATTCCAAAGATGGTGAAAAATTGTTAGGATGTCATCCAATTATGAGGCTTATATCTTGGATTTTAATCATGTTCTCCTTATCCTAAACCCAATGGTAACTAAACTAATACCAAAATCGTATATATTATTACCTTAATGTTAAATCATATTCCCACACAAATGGTTATCCATACCTTTTAATGTACGGTCATCCTTGATTTATCAACCCTCAAATAACCAATGATAATCATCCAGATCTTCAAGGCCACCTAAACCCTATGCTGATGCCAACTGTAGCTCCCCGAACTGACACTACCAAGACTAGTTCTATAAACACATACATTATATGCACTCTTTTATACCAAATATTAAATATTAGATATAAAAATCTTCAATTACAAAATCAATAATTTTTATTTCATCTATTTCATACTAAATATATTTTTTAGGATTATAGTTTTAGAGAAATATGAAAAAACATAAACTAATAAATCTTATGTAATTCCCAAATAATGGTTATTTTATCATTATAGAAGAATCTAATTAATCTATAATAAGTATTCAACATATCCAAAAAATTATGCACACATTCTATTCTTCTTGTAATACCACGTGTAATAAATTTCTTCATAATTAGGGAAATTGAGTCATAAGAATGGGTTTGATCAAATTATCAGTAAAAGAAAATATAAAACCAATGAATTAATGGAATAAAAATGGAATAAATATTTTTATAGAAATATATAATTATCATAATTCCATAATCAACTAAAAGTGAGTACATAATATAAACCCAGATAATAATGAGAATAAATAAATCAAATGGATACAAATAAGTAAATTTTTATTGATGGAATTAATAATACTAGAAATATTGACCTTACTATTGAGGAATTTTCCAAATAATAATTATTTACATCAAGGTCTTAGCCAAGAAATAATTATTTTTGCTAAGATCGTACTCAAGGAATCTTGAAGAATTGTGTAAGCATACACCAAGTACCCAAATATTTTTTTCTCATGTGACCTATCGAATCATCGAGGATATATTAAATTTTCATCCACACTAATCAATTTTTTAATTCTAATGAATTAATTCTATGTGATTATAATTAAACAACTCATAAGCATCTTGGGAATAAACATCCATTTCTTGAAGAAAAAAATGACACACTAATACTTTTTTCTATTTTTATTATAAGGTTAACATGATCATAACATATATATAGAAATATGATGGAAGGTTAATAAATACATATAAAACATTCAGGAGTAATCAAAAAAAACTTCTATTGAAGAAAAAATGTATATATATATTAAAATATTCCCAATCAATAAATGGAACAAATTTCTATATAAGCATCACTCATGAAAAATTCATAGATAGTAATGGTATATGTTTAAGTAAATTATTAAATAAATAAATCAATTTAGAGAATCTAGGTATGCACCCATCAATCAAATAATATAAAAATAGGGTAATCACAATGTAAATGAATTGGGAGAAAATCTTATTCTAATTAATGGTGGATTGTTAGGAAAGACAAAAGAAGTGATGGATCGTATATTTGGTAAACAAATCAAATAATATATATATAAAAATAATGTGGATGGATGAAAAAGAACATTTCACCAATATAACAAAGGAAACATAAGAGGATTTTGACATAAATGAAAAATATCCTTGCAAAAGAATCCTTGAATAACATCACACAATAAGGGATCAAGAATTGAATTGTTAAATACCATGAATTAAATCCCTCCAAATTATATATATTTATATTTATTGGATGTTTAATCTTATAAAATAAATCCAATGATTATAAATACATTTTAATGTGGAAACTAAATTATAGGTTAAATCTTAAAATATATTTTTTAAAACATTTTTAACATTTATATTAAATAAAAACATATGTGTAACTTTTAAAAGTTAACTTTTAAAAGGTGAAGTGGATGATTGAAAATAAATATAATTTTAAAATAATATTTAAAAATAGATAAATCTAAATGAGAAAAAAATTATCTAGGAAATGTATAACTTAAGAAAATATAGTTTATTACAAAGGAAACCTTTTAAATAGTTCAAAATTACCTTTTTAGGAAACCTAAATTGTAAAAATTGTAATAAAGACCTATTTTTATTAAAACATAATTTATTCAAATAGTATAATAAAATATCATATAATAAAAAAATTGTTGGGATAACCCATTCATGGAAGAATAATCCTCAATGAAAAATATTATAACTCAAAAAAGGATATTTGAGTTATCAATATCCCTTGCTAGAAACATTGTCAATAAGGTAAGAATTATTAAACAAGGATTTATATGGTTGGAATGTAAATCAAAAAAAATAATATCACAAAACTAAAAAAATGATATTATATAATGAACATATAATAGATAATATCTATATAATGGTCATAATATAATGAATGAATGTTGAGTTATCAAAAATTATTTATGAAGATATAATAATTAAATCAATCTATATTAAAGAATGATATTTGATTTAGGTTATTATAATATATTATATATGGAATAATAATGATAAAATTAAATATATGGGAATTAAATAAAAAATATATGGAAAACACAGTGCACAAAATGAATTATGTCTCAATGAATTAGAACTGCGACCAGAGAACCATTACGATATTAGAAACAATCCAATGAAAAAAATTGAAGGATTTGATTTCAAATGAAAAATTTAATACCATGAATAATAAAAATTTATTGATAGAAAACATTAAAGGGGAAATAGATGCACCATTCCCAAAAAACGATGTTGTATAATTATAAATATGTCCCAATGAATTAAATTCCAAATAACAAATAGTCACCTTAATTCATTTATAGTCAGAATGAACAGTGACTACTTATATAAAAAAGAAGCTACATTAATGGCCAATTTATAAATCATTTTCAAATATACAAAAAATTTTAAACATAATTTATAATTTATTTCAAAATATATAATATTTAGTTATAAGATATCTTTGATATCGTGTGGGGTTAATATTGATCATTTAGAACTAGTTTCATAAAAAAAATTAAGTATTAATTATTGTTACAAATTTTACCATGTTAATATCATTAATGGTGATTCAGTAGTTTTCACATTTTATTTCTGAAGGTATGATTACATTAAATGGTATTACTGATTAAATTCCCTAAATATTAAATTGATAATGACCAGGTTTCAGTGATTCTAGTAAATACCCCGACCCATGTAGTTCAGAGTCGATAGGAATCATATAACATTGGCACTATATAAAATAAATCACAAAAAAATAATAAAAAATATATAAGTCTTTTTTAAAATATATACATACATGAAAAATAAATTAAAAATAAAAATATAACATACATAATATTTTTTTATTCGATTGAATCATTTTTTCCTCTAGCATAACCATACATGATAATCATAATACACATCTTTGAATCCTATGGAATGAAACATAATTAAATGGTCAGATCAAATGATCAGTAAGGGTATAAAAATGTAATAATCTATAAATAAATAATTTATAATAAATATGAAAGGAAAATAAGAGAAAAAAATGGAAATTAATCAATAACTAAAAAATAATATGGTGGGAAATAATGTAGATCATGTAATGACATAAATATAATTACATGTGATTGAAACTTATCCATGGGTTTTCTAAATAACATAATAATTACGTGGAAGTTAATAAATAATATAATAATGTGGAAATACATAATGAGGAGAACCATAAACATACTATTAAGGCCTCCTGTTTAAACATCTTACATAAATGGGTGTGGCCATAACTAATTACTCACATTAGTTTTTTTTCAAGATAGGGGTTATAATGGGCCCCTCTGATCAATTATTAGGACCAGTGAATTACTCATATGAAAAGTTTGAAACATTATAAAAATATACATTCATATTGGAAAAATATCATGTGAAATTTCTACAACTACCCCAATCAATAAATCTAATGATAAACCATTTAGTTTAATATAAATGGTATAAAACAGGTGCATCCCCGACCGAACTGATCATAAACTATATGGATAATTGTTAAGTATAGAATCACTAAAATATATAATAAATCCATCATATTTAAAATAAATAGCTTCTTTCGTTGATGAATAGAAATACCATTAAAATTTCATTAGGACATTATTATGGAAAAACCCATATTAAATTGAAAATATTCTTAAAACTAGAATTTTAAAAAATATTCTGAAAATTCATTTCTAATGGAAATAAATGTTGAACATATATATTAATCTTAAAAACCTTATTTGGTCAATATGGAATAAATTATATATAATATTTACATGTTAAAACAAAGATAACATTGATATTTTTAATAAAATAATAGCATACATTTTTTTAAAAAAAATACCTGAAGATTACTTTAAAAAAATTTTGTAAAAATAAAAACACTGGTAAAATGTATTGAATAAATCATTTTGATAGTTTTAGAAAAATAGTTGAAAATATTTTTTTTGAGAATATAGTTTTCAAGGAAAAGTATTTTTGATAAAAGTGAGAAATAAAGTTGAATTATCTTGTTAATACTGTATCAATAATTTTTATAACCAAAAAGAGCAAAAATTTTAAAATTACATGAAAATTTTAATTATTAAATATTTTTAAAGATTATTGGATTATTTTAGGAAATATAATATATTTTCCTCTTGGGTGATCTAAATATAAATAATTTTTAATATTGATGATATTGTGAAATACTTCCATACAATTTTGGTAACATTTGAATCATATTCATCTTGAATAGAATAAGATAAAATTAATCTTAAATTACCATGAAAATAAGTTTATTAATTATTTAAAATATCAAAATTGTAATTATAATAATCCACACAAAGGAATATGTGGATAATTTTGAATATATATCACAAAATAAAAGTGATACGATAAACCCTTACCTTAAGTTCATGTTCCTATGAATGTTTTAAAACCTCTTATATAATAAATATTGGCTTCTTATAAATACATAATAGGTCTATATTTTTTAACAATGATGAATATATAATAATCCATTATTATATATTTTTTATGTGTGGGCATGTATACACCACCATACGTGATTTTAAAGTGTTTATAATAATCCATTAATATATATATATCATTGAAATGTGGTTATAAAAATGAAATACAATAGTTCGGGAGGCAGTAGTCCACCGTACACACAATCTACTATTTCATTTTCTATTTAATTAAAATAAATTTTAATCAGGGTTGTTAAATTAACTTAATAAAATCTAATTAAATAGGGGATACTTTTTTTTATATTATCAATGTTAAAAGTTATTTTATGTTGGTGTAAGAAGAAATAAAACAAATACTCATGTTCAATAATTTTATGTATACATTGAAGCACCTCTTTAGGTTTGTAGCTCAATCCATCAAAGGAAAGATTAAAAATAATAATAAGGCATATAGTATGGTAGGAGGTAAGTAATAATCATATTTTGGTATATTTTGGCTGAACAAATTGTTATGTATGTGTAAACCATTGAGGGGATGAGGTTCCCTTTTATAAGTGGGGGATAGGACACACATGGAATCTTTTGAAATGATAAAAGGATATATAATTTTTTTCATGAAAAAAATATTTAAAAATAGGTAATTATCTACAATTATAGGTTTTAAATTCACAATATGACCATATAATTTGTGTTGAAGAATGTTTTGGTTAATTTTAACCCTCATATTTTTTTAACAACCGATAAGCCCATTTTTTGATTAACCACTGTAATTAATTTTGACATTTTTTCAATTTTTTATGATTAAAAATTAAGTTCAGCTTTTTAATTAATATTACACATACGGATTCGAAAAAATTGAATCCATTTTTCCAAATTCATTTCATAGAAAGTTCATAATTAAAATAAAAACTAAACTCACCCACACGTCGAAAAAAATATTTTTCCAAATGATAAAATTCCAAATTTTTAAAAGTGTTTATATAAAAATTCTATATGAAACTTATTATAATGCCAAAAATTAGTTAAATTTTAATATATTTGAACTAATTTTACTTTAAACCCCATTTTATCTATAATTTAACAATGTAAATAATTCAAACCAAATGATTGTTTTCAAAAAAATCATTATTTTTCACTATTCATAAGAAAATTAACCTTTTTAGAAAAACAACTAAAATAAACAAAGTGATAATTTTAAAATATATATTTCATAAAAAAATATAATTTTTCAAATAAATTTTATAAATTTTGTAAAAACATATTTTGAAATTATGTGCGCAAAGAGCGAGAAAACCGCCTTATATCAAACAACAATGGTAGGAAGAAAATTTATAATTCACAAAATATGGTATCAATTTTATTTTCCATAGTTGTAAATTTTATTGATTCTATAAAATTTCTACATATATATTTGAAATATAAATAAATTATTTTTAATATATGATGAACATATTTATGAAAAAATGAAATATAATGAAACAAGCATTAAATCTTGCATCAAATCATGACAGCCATTTGATTTCAAGACATTAAACATTAATCCATTCATTAACACAATATTCATGATATTTTACGAATACCCCTATGGAACCGTTAAAATATTTAGAGATGTTCAAAACTGACATATCTCTTTCTTGGAAATTATTTAAGCATCGGGTAGAAAAAAATCTACCTTTCACCCTTCACTGGAACCGACTCTCCCCATATCCTTATATAAATCTTGTACAGGCTAGTATTAATTCCTTAAATTATTTTTTCACGTGAATTTTGAAACAATAAATGAAAATATCATATATATTATTTTCTATAAGTATGAAATCAATAAAATACCTAATCTATAAAAAATCTCTATACAGTACTTCAAACAAATCTGAGCACTTTTTCAAACGAGTTTTCATATGGTTTTCCAAATAAGGTTTACCAAAATCAGTGATCATATCCTTGAATTTCTCAAATAGTTGATCAAATTTTAGTGGATATGGTGTTTTGGCTTCTTCTAAATTCTCATCTAATGATTCCATCCAAGATTGGTATTTACAAAATTATGGTAGAAATTTTTTATGTTCTAGAAAAACCGTCTTCGAGGAATTTTTTAAATTAACTCAGTTTGTACCTTATTAACAGATGTGCTACCCTTGATTTTTTTAATGCCATATCCAAAAAAAAATTCCATGAGAAAGAAATTCATTTATCATACTATATAATATTGATGCAAATGTTAAATATTTGTTTCTATAAGAATCTTAATATGTAACACCATAATAAAACATTAATTTTTAATATTTGATCAACGGATCCAAATAAAAATCAATATCATTTCCAAGTTATTTTGATCCTAATACAAGAAAATTCATTATAATGTAATTTATCTTCTTGAATAATAACCGTAGAAAGTTATAATTTTCCAACATAAGTAGTCATGTACTTTGATTGATGATTTTTACACCAAAGCGATTCAAGTAATCTATAGATAGTGCACAATGAAGGTTTCATGGATCATTTTCAAATTCAGTTTACTCCTTCTCATGGCTGGTTACCCTCCCTAAATGGATGTTATCCATACTATAAGAACCCGTGAGTTAAAATTACAAGGATTCTTGTGTAATCACCTATAAGGCCCCAGCCTTAAACCTTACTTAATCTTGAGTTATTACAAGATTACACATTGAGGATCTTTTCGGGTTTAGAGTTTTAGAGAATTAGATCATAAAACTTGCATTACATTCCACATATAAACAAAGTGGTTACATAAAGATAGTATTATTCATTACCATCAATGGAAACACATTTAAAATAAAACATGGATTATTTCTTGACACATCCTTGACTCTATCATCTTATCATGTACCTTTCCCTTGACCTGTGAAAAACATTTCAAAAACATGGGATGAGCAAAAAAACTCAGTATGGGTTATAAAAAAACATGGAAAGGAAACATGAGTTCATATATACATAAGAATGAAATCATACTTTACCCATAAAACATGGGCACCTTAACATACCTCATAAAATCATGAATAAATCATATAAATCTTAAGACATAAAGGTAACTTGAGGAATTCATAGCATTCTTACGTAGGGAGTAACCCTCTTGGTTACGTTTGGAATACCCATCATAGTATATTCCCTAAATCTCTTCGGAGAAACCTTAACGTTTCACTCCTTCGTGTTACCCAATGCATTAGAGAGCTATATCGGGCTCACCCGCCCTTAGTTTATCACGGAACCACCCGTCTTCATAATAATGCCCAAGAACCATAACATAATCGTATCACATAAAACATGCATAAAGGAAACATAACATTTCCACATTTCAATCACAAGATATCAATACAACCCAAAAACATTGTGAATACCATTTTCCATACCAAAATAAAAGAAAGGTAAAACATGGTATTTATTTTTCTTTTAAAAAAAGGTATGGCTTGTAGAGGAAGCCGAAACTCAAATAACGGTCACGACGGCAGAGAAGTCATTGTCACCGCATACGTACTACAAAAACATTCCCTTTTGTCATTTAGTAAACGCTTCGTATAAAAAATATTCCTTTTGAATAAATGTAAAAGTAAAAGGGGTTTATACACCGTATAAAAGAAAGTTGTGTATAAAACAAAATATGCCTCAATGAAAGGAGATTGAGACGAAGTCCCATACCTCATATCCGACTTGACCCGACCGTTCTTTAATCTCCTGAATAATAAACTTAAGTAAATCTCTACTTGCTTAAGAACACTTTTCAAGTTCATTATTCCTTTTATACCATGTTATGGACATCATGTAATCATTTAATTTAATAATGTTCATTTTGTCGGTATTTGGTTCTTAAGTCAAAAATAGACTTCTTACACATACATGTTGTTAATTTTGTCAAAGGTTCGTTATATCCAGAATGATATTAATGATTTGGATAACATATACATCATATATATTCAGTATATACATGTGTTTATAATATTACATCACATTTAGAGGTAAGAAATGAAATGCACCGTTCATGGAGACGGTAAGCCGTACGTACGCATGAACGCTACTTCCATTTCTATTTCATATTTTTTTGGAATGGAATCATAATTATATAAGAGTATATTATAATTCAAGTATAATAACATATATAATATCATTAACTTTATCCTTTACACATCCCACATATGGTATTAACGAATCAAATCACTTTCAGGGGCGGTAGTCTGCACTTCCTAAAATGAAGATATCGTGTTTACCCATATTGGAAACCATAAAGGTATGCCCAAAATGAAAAAAACAGAAGCTTAAGGAAACCATAAAGATATCATATATCATATATAAAAATAGTGACATCATAATGGCCACCTTTGAAGGTGTTAAATGAGTATTGAACAATCATCGTTTCGGGAGGCAGAATTTCGCCATCCACAGAAACCGTATGTTCTTTAACCATTTTATGTAGTTGTGTGAGAGTGTAGCTCAAAGAAATCTTATAACAACATCCTAGTATATTTTAGATACTGGTGTTGTTACAGAAAAAGTAAATTAAAAGAGTTTAGGGGTTTGGAGAAGCAAAATAAAACAAATGAATCATGAGAGAATGAATTACCTTTAAAAGTGTAACTCCTTTTGATTTGAGCCTAAAGGCTTCCTTTGAAAGGATTATGCACAAAGGGAATCCAATAGGATGAGGAGAGGGAAGTGGAGAGAGTAAATGGGCAGGGGTTGGCCGATCCAAAGGCTTGAGGAGTGTGTGAAATGAGGTAGAGGTGGGGGCCTTTTATAAGAGGAGAGGAGGGGCACTTTTTGAAAGTAAAGAAATATTACTTTATTTGAAAATGTGTTTCGGTTTTAAAAGGTCCCACATTGATATAATTCGTGGATAAGGTGATAAGGGTTCTAAATACACTCATCCAATTGGTTTTGTCCATGTGTAGTTCATAGATTTTACATTGTCTTTCCATTTTATTTATATCGTCAAATAATGATGTCATCGCTGCATCATTCATATTTCATAAATATTTTAATTTATTTAATGTCTAAAAATCATAATAAAAATACTATGATGTAGGAAATCGTTTTATCTTTCCAATGACTATTTATAATCAAATATATGATCTTTATAACCCCATGTAAAAATTGTTTTCGTAAAACATATTATGTTTGTTTCATTTTTACTTTTACATTAAATAAAAGGTTATTTTTGTCATTTCCCAACAAAAGTGGATCCATGGGGTCCCCAAGTTGACCCATGGCTTGTCTTGGTCGGCCATGACACAACCAATAAGGTTGGGACATGTTTCTAGGTCATTTAATATTATTAAAGAATTATTTATACCTTAAACTACCCTAATTACCACTAATCGCGATTAAGAACTTAATAAGTTACTATTCACCAAAAAATTATTATAATATCATTGAACCACATTTTACTTCTTAATGACAACCATGAATGTCAGATTTTTGAAATTCATAACACAAAAGTGGCAAAGTTTCATTTAAACGAAAAATCAGTTTCTTTAACTACCACTTAGTGGTTTCACTATTCATCAAAAATTAGAGTTTTTCAGAAAATTACCAAAAATTCACCCTAAGATATATTTGATATTCTGAATTCAAAAATGAAGTCTATTTTACAAAATTCAATACATATAAGTCAAATTAATTAATTTAATAATTAATTCCCGCTGCCAGAGCAAAAGCGTGTTTTTACAAAACAATAAGTATCAAAACATTGACACCAGTTTAAGTCTAATTTCAAAGTGAAATTGATTCCAATCACCACCATTGGATAAAATGGAAAAAATATATTCATATTACACATTAAGACCAATTCAAAAGATAATCTAATCATATAAATAAATTAGATTAAAAAGAAGTTTTGATGTAAAATGCAGTATTTTTCACTATTCATTAAAAAAATGAACATTGTCAGAAAAATACCAAAAATTCACACAAGGTAAATTTTGATGTCCCAATCATAAAGAATAAGTTTATTTTGACAAACATAGTTTATAAAATTTTCAAAATATAGATTCAAAAATGGTTTTCCATCAAAAGGCAGTAAAACAATCTTTTAAGAATATTAGTGTATTCCATGCATAAGATTGTATTTATTTTCATTTTAAACCTCTATAACACTATCTTAATCATTAATAGACATAGATAAAAATATATATTATTCATTACTTACTTGGGATGTTACATCCTTCCCCCCTTTAGAAAATTGCGTCCCCGCAATTTATTTACTTATCGAATAAATGGGGGTACTTATCCCTCATTGCATTTTCAGATTCCCATGTTGCCTCTTCAATCATGTGGTTTTTCCACAAATCCTTTACCTCGTGAATCACCTTATTCCGTAACACTTGCTCCCTGTGGTCAAGAATCTAGACAGGTTGTTCCTCATAAGATAGGTTCTATTCCAGCTGAACTACCTCTGGACTCAAAACATGAGATGGATCTGGCATATACTTTCTCAACATCGAAACGTGAAAAACATTGTGTACCTGAGATAAACTCGGAGGTAAAGCCACTCAGTATGAAACTGATCCAACTCTCTCCAGAATTTCGTATGGTCCAATGAACCTTGGACTCAACTTTCCTTTCTTACCAAATCTCATCACACTTTTCCAAGGAGAAACCTTGAGGAAAACATGATCACCTACCTCGAAAGTTATATCCTTTATCCGGTTATCCGCATAACTCTTCTGCCTGCTCTGAGCTGTTCTCATGTGTTTCGGAATCAGCTGAACTTTTTCTGCCATCTCTTCTACCAATTCTGGTCCCATCAACTTCCTTTCACCCACTTCATCCCAGAAAGCTAGAGTTCGACACCGCTTCCCATATAATGCCTGAAATGGTGCCATCTGTATACTGGAATGAAAACTGTTATTATATGAAAACTCAACCAAAGAAAGATGTTGGTCCCAACTTCCCTGATAATCCATAGAACAAGCTCGTAGCATATCCTCCAATGTCTGAATTGTTCGTTCTGACTTCCCATCTGATTGAGGATGAAAAGCTGTACTAAAATTTAATTCAGTACCCAACGACTTCTGAAGGCTTTTCCAAAAGTTAGAAGTAAACCTGGGATCACGATCCGATACAATGGAGAGAGGAACTCCATGTAACCTGACTATCTCTTTAAGATACAAACGGGAAATATGATAAAGAGAGAAAGTATCTTGTATAGCAAGGAAATGAGCAGATTTGGTCAAGCGATCAACAATAACCCAGATTGCATTATTACCTCGAGATGTCTTCGGTAATCCAACAACAAAGTCCATGGATATATTCTCCCATTTCCACTCTGGGACTGGTAAAGGCTGAAGCATCCCTTTCGGTAACTGCCTCTCTGCTTTAACCTGCTGACAAGTCAAACACTTCACAGTAAAATCAGCAATATCTCTTTTCATTCCATCCCACCAGTAATACTCCTGCAGATCTCTATACATCTTAGTACTGCCCGGATGAACTGAAAACGGAGAACTATGAGCTTCACATAACAAATCTCTCTTAAACTTTGAATCACAAGGCACACACAATCTCTTCCCAAATCTCAAAACACAATCATTATCAATGTTGAATTCAGGAAACTTACCTTTCTGAACCATCTCTACCTTTTTCTGCGACTCACTATCTTGCTTCTGTGCTTGCTTGATTCTATCTGATAGAGATGATCTCACTGATACCTGAAACAAAACAGAAGGAATTCTTGCACCAACAACTTCTATTCTAAAGTTCATCAAATCCTTAACCAAAGGATCACATTCCAAACGCAACATTTTTAATGAAGAAATACTTTTTCGACTCAAAGCATCAGCCACTTTATTTTCTTTTCCTGTATGGTAATGAATTGTACAATGATAATCCTTGATTAATTCTAGCCATCTCCTCTGTCTCATGTTTAACTCTTTCTGAGTGAATATATACTTTATGATTTTTTGATCAGTATATATTTCACACTTTAATCCATACAAATGATGCCTCCAAATTTTTAAAGCAAAAATAACAGCAGTTAGTTCCAAATCATGTGTAGGGTAATTGACCTCATGAGTTTTCAACTGTCGTGAAGCATAAGCAATTACCTGATCATTCTGCATTAGGACGCAACCAATTACTTTCAATGAAGTATCACTGTATATAAAAAACTCACCATTCCTGGAAGGTAGTGCCAAAACTAGAGCATTCACCAATATTCTTTTCAATTCCTGAAAACAATCATCACATTCTTTTGTCCAGATAAACTTTACACCCTTCCGAGTTAGCTTAGTCATTGGACTAGATAACTGTGAAAAATTTCTAACAAACCTTCGGTAATATCCCGCCAAACCAAGGAAGATACGAATCTCGGTTACATTTGTGGGTCTTGGCCATTCTTCCACAACTTTTGTTTTTGCAGGATCAACAGTTATTCCATCTTTAGAAACAATGTGACCAAGGAAAGAAATTTGTTGCAACCAAAACTCACACTTTCTGAATTTCCCATACAGTTTCTTTTCTTTTAAGTTTTTCAAGATAACCCTTAAATGTCTTTCATGCTCCTCTTTACTTTTCGAAAACACCAAAATATCATCAATGAAAACCACCACAAACTTATCCAAGAACTCATGGAAAATTACTATTCATTAAGTCCATGAATACAACATGTGCATTGGTTAGCCCAAAAGGCATTACTAAAAATTCATAATGGCCATATCTCGTACGGAACGTGGTCTTCGGAATATCTGCCTCCTTTACCTTCAGCTGATGGTACCCCGATCTCAAG
The DNA here is from genome assembly GCA_963277665.1 of Viscum album. Taxonomy (NCBI): domain Eukaryota; kingdom Viridiplantae; phylum Streptophyta; class Magnoliopsida; order Santalales; family Viscaceae; genus Viscum; species Viscum album. Next base: position 376,384,289 of record OY728147.1, read on the forward strand.
TCAATCTTTGAAAAAAACTGAGCTCCCTGGAGCTGATCAAACAAATCATCGGTATGAGGCAAAGGATATTTTTTCTTAATAGTGATATTATTCAAGGCTCTATAATCAATGAAAAATCTCATAGAACCATCTTTCTTTTTAACAAATAAAACAGGAGCACCCCATGGTGATTTGATAGGTCTAATGAAACCATTCTCTAATAAATCTTGCAATTGCTCCTTCAACTCTAAAAGTTCAATTTGTGCCATTCGATAAGGGGGTTTTGAAATTGGCTTAGCATCAGGAACTAAGTCAACAGTAAACTCAACTTCCCGATCTGGTATTATTCCAGGCAACTCATCAGGAAAAACATCAGGATACTCATTTACCACTGGCACATCATTAATCTGAACAGTTCCTTTATTTTCAACGACGTGTGAAAGGTAACATTCATTTCCATCTTTTACAAGTTTCTCGGCCTCTTGATATGTTATCAAAAGTAAGGGTTCATTCTTGTTAACAAACTGAAAGTCTTTCTGAAAATAAACTTCTTTAGCTCTACAGTCAATCTTAGCATGGTAAATAGAGAGCCAATCCATACCCAGGATAACATCAAACTCTACTAGAGGTAGAACAATAAGGCTTGCAAGTAGGTTCTTTCCACAGATAAGGATAGGAAGATTCTTATAAATTCTTTTTGCCTCAACATTCCCCCCAGGGGTTTTTACCAAAAGTTCAGGAGTCATTTCTTGAGATGGTATTCCCATTTTACTAGAAAAGGTTTCAGAGATGAAAGAATGTGTAGACCCCGAATCAAACAACACACTGGCATAATCTGAAAAAACAAACAAAGTACCTGATACAACTTCATTTGATGGCCCGACATCTGCTGAAGTAGTTGCAAAGGATTTCACCACCCCTTTCTGCTTGTAGTCTAACTGCTTCCCATCACTCAAGCTCTTTGTTGGACACTCGTTTGCATAGTGACCCATCTCATTGCACTTATCAAATTTCACTAACTGTAAATCAAATTTGTTCTTACCTTCACCTTTATCCTTTTCAGTGCAATCACGAGCCTTATGTCCCATCTTACCACATCAGTAGCACTTTCCAGAATTCAGAAGACATTCCCCAGCATGCCTTTTTCCACATTTATCACAAACTGGAAACTTAGTTCTCTTACCATCAGACTTTTTTGATGAATTCTTACCTTTCTCCTGCCACCTCGGTCTCTTCTTCTGCTAGTTGTTATAGAACACTTGGTCATCGGAAAACTCCATTTCCACCTTCTCAGCACATAGAACAAGCTTTTCATAACTTTTAAACTCTCGAGAAGCTAATGCCCTTCGATATTTTGGCTTTAATCCTGAGTAAAAACGATTGATTTTACTATCAAGGTCTCGAATAAAATTTGGAGCATACCTTGCCAATCGTGTGAACCTTTCTTCATAGGCAGCCACTGAATCTTCCTCTTGCCTCAATTCAAAAAAAAAATTTCCATCCTAAGTCGAACAGCCTTAGGAAAATACTTCTCAAGAAACATACCTTTGAATTCATCCCAGTCAAGAGCATCAATCTCATCGGCGTCCCTGATATTTTTAACCATAGACCACCACTGATCTGCCTCACCCTCCAAATGGTAATTAGCAAGACTATCCTTTTGATTGTCTGAACACCCCAAGACATCAAAAATCTTCTCTAGTGCTTTAATCCACCCTTCAGCTAGCACAGGGTCAGATGATCCTCTGAATGATGGTGGATTTTGCCTCATGAAATGTTCCACCACTGACATGTTCCTCTGCAGTTGATCTGGCTGATCTCGTGCATGGATACCACCACCATTTATCGCTTGAGTCAACTGCGCCATTACTGCAACAAACTGTTCAGTTCCAATTCCGACCATTTCTGGATGCTGATTCGGAAGGTTATTTCCTTCTGTATGCCTTCCTAGCACTGCTTCCCTGTTCCCTCTGCGGAAAACCATTCTGAACAAACATGTCTTAGATGAAGCAACATGGTAATCTTGAAATGCTATATCATTTCAAAAAAAAATATTTTGGATAATCATTTTAATAGAATTCTAACTCCTAATGTTATCTAAACCGACCCTTGATACCAACTATAAGGCCCCAGCCTTAAACCTTACTTAATCTTGAGTTATTACAAGATTACACATTGAGGATCTTTTCGGGTTTAGAGTTTTAGAGAATTAGATCATAAAACTTGAATTACATTCCACATATAAACAAAGTGGTTTCATAAAGATATTATTCTTCATTCCCATCAATGGAAACACATTTAAAATAAAACATGGATTATTTCTTGACACATCCTTGACTTTATCATCTTATCATGTACCTTTCCCTTGACCTGTGAAAAACATTTCAAAAACATGGGATGGGCATAAAAACACAGAATGGGTTATAAAAAAACATGGAAAGGAAACATGAGTTCATATATACATAAGAATTAAATCATACTTTACCCATAAAACATGGGCACCTTAACATACCTCATAAAATCATGAATAAATCATAGAAATCATAAAACATAAAGGTAACTTGAGGCATTCATAGCATTCTTACGTAGGGAGTAACCCTCTTGGTTACATTTGGAATACTCATCACAGTATATTCCCTAAATCTCTTCGGAGAAACCTTAACGTTTCACTCCTTCGTGTTACCCAATGCATTGGAGATCTATATCGGGCTCACCCTCCCTTAGTTTATCACAGAACCACCCTTCTTCATAATAATGCCCAAGAACTATAACATAATCGTATCACATAAAACATGCATAAAGGAAACATAACATTTCCACATTTCAATCACAAGATATCAATACAACCCAAAAACATTGTGAAACCCATTCTCCATACCAAAATAAAAGAAAGGTAAAACATGGTATTTATTTTTCTTTTAAAAAAAAGGTATGGCTTGTAGAGGAAGCCGAAACTCAAATAACGGTCACGACGGCGGAGAAGTCGTTGTCGCCGCATACATACGACAAAAACATTCCCTTTTTTCGTTTAGTAAACACTTCGTATAAAAAAGATTCCTTTTGAATAAATGTAAAAGTCAAAGGGGTTTATACACCGTATAAAAGAAAGTTGTGTATAAAACAAAATATGCCTCAATGAAAGGAGATTGAGACGAAGTCCCATACCTCGTATCCGACTTGACCCGACCATTCTTTAATCTCCTGAATAATAAACATAAGTTAATCTCTACTTACTTAAGAACCCTTTTCAAGTTCATTATTCCTTTTATACCATGTTATGGACATCATGTAATCATTTAAGTTAATAATGTTCATTTTGTCGGTATTTGGTTCTTAAGTCAAAAATAGACTTCTTACACTTACATGTTGTTAATTTGGTCAAAGGTTCATTATATCCAGAATGATATTAATGATTTGGATAACATATACATCCTATATATTCAGTATATACATGTGTTTATAATATTACATCACATTTAGAGGTAAGAAATGAAATGCACTGTTCATGGAGACGGTAAGCCGTACGTACGCATGAACGCTACTTCCATTTCTATTTCATATTTTTTTTGGAATGGAATCATAATTATATAAGAGTATATTATAATTCAAGTATAATAACATTTATAATATCATTAACTTTATCCTTTACACATCCCACATATGGTATTAACGAATCAAATCACTTTCAGGGGGCGGTAGTCCGCACTTCCTAAAATGAAGATATCGTGTTTACCCATAATGGAAACCATAAAGGTATGCCCAAAATGAAAAAAAAAAGAAGCTTAAGGAAAACATAAACATATCATATATCATATATAAAAATAGTGACATCATAATGGCAACCTTTGATGGTGTTAAATGAGTATTGAACAATCATCGTTTCGGGAGGCAGAATTTCGCCATCCACGAAAACCGTATGTTCTTTAACCATTTGATGTAGTTGTGTGAGAGTGTAGCTCAAATAAATCTTATAAAAACATCCTAGTATATTGAAGATACTGGCGTTGTTACAAATAAAGTAAATAAAAAGAGTTTAGGGGGTTGGAGAAGCAAAATAAAACAAATGAATCATGAGAGAATGAATTACCTTTAAAAGTGTAACTCCTGTTGATTTGAGCCTAAAGGCTTCCATTGAAAGGATTATGCACAAAGGGAATCCTATAGGATGAGTAGAGGGATGTGGAGAGAGTAAATGGGCAGGGGTCGGCCGAACCAAAGGCTTGAGGATTGTGTGAAATGAGGTAGAGGTGGGGGCCTTTTATAAGAGGAGAGGAGGGGCAGTTTTGGAAAGTAAAGAAATATTACTTTATTTGAAAATGTGTTTCGGTTTTAAAAAATCGCACATTGATATAATTCGTGGATAAGGTGATAAGGGTTCTAAATACACTCATCCAATTGGTTTTGGCCATTGTAGTTTATAGATTTTACATTGTCTTTCCATTTTATTTAAATCGTCAAATAATGATGTCATCACTGCATCATTATTATGTCATAAATATTTTAATTTATTTAATATCTAAAAATCATAAAAAAAATACTATGATGTAGGAAATCTTTTTATCTTTCCAATGACTATTTATAATCAAATATCTGATCTTTATAACCCCAATTAAAAATTGTTTTCGTAAAACATATTATGTTTGTGTCATTTTTACTTTTACATTAAATAAAAAGTTATTTTTGTCATTTCCCAACAAAATTGGATCCATGGGGTCCCCAAGTTGTCCCATGGCTTTTCTTGGTCTTCCATGACACAACCAATAAGGTTGGGACATGTGTCTAGGTCATTTCATATTATTAAAGCATTATTTATACCTTAAACTACCCTAATTACCACTAATCGCGATTAAGAACTTAATAAGTTACTATTCACCAAAAAATTATTATAATCTCATTGAACCACATTTTACATCTTAATGACAACCATGAATTTCGGATTTTTGAAATTCATAACACAAAAGTGGCAATGTTTCATTTAAACGAAAAATCAATTTCCTTAACTAACACTTAGTGGTTTCACTATTCATCAAAAATTGGAGTTTTTCAGAAAATTACAAAAAATTCACCCTAAGCTATATTTGATATTCCGAATTAAAAAATGAAGTCTATTTTACAAAATTCAATACATATAAGTCAAATTAATTAATTTAATAATTATTTCCCGCTGCCAGAGCAAATAGCGTGTTTTTACAAAACAATAAGTATCAAAAGATTGACACCAGTTTAAGTCTAATTTCCAAGTGAAATTGATTCCAATGACCACCATTGGATAAAATGGTAAAAATATATTCATATTACACATTAAGACCAATTCAAAAGATAATATAATCATATAAATAAATTAGATTAAAAAAGCAGTTTTGATGTAAAATGCAGTATTTTTCACTATTCATTAAAAAAATGAACATTGTCAGAAAAATACCAAAAATTCACACAAGGAAAATTTTGATGTCCCAATCATAAAGAATAAGTTTATTTTGAAAAACATAGTTTATAAAATTGTCAAAATATTGATTCAAAAATGGTTTTCCATCAAAAGGCAGTAAAACAATCTTTTAAGAATATTATTGTTTTCCATGCATAAGATTGTATTTATTTTCATTTTAAACCTCTATAACACTATCTTAATCATTAATAGACATAGATAAAAATATCTATTATTCATTACTTACTTGGGATGTTACATCACCCCACACACAACAGGATCCAAACCCAGAAACTTAGGTTCTCGCTTTATTAAAAATAAGATGAATACACGAAGAATAAGATCATAAAATAAACTATGTTTATATGAAAAAATATTCATATCTACTTCCAAGATCCTTTAAAATATGAATGAAATAATTTTTTATAGTTAACACATGAATTGAAATTCCCAAGAGATCTCAAAGTCAATTAAAACTCCCTAAAACCATGATATTCATTAGATGTTAATCACTAAAAATACAACCACGGCTTTAGACTCTTCTACTTCTTCTACTTTTTTAACTTTACACAAAATAAATGAAGTATATAATTTCTAATTTATTCACTATTACATCCAAATAAAAACATTATTTTTAAAAACTACTGAAGACTCGTGCTTTAATTTTCACATGATTTAAAATAAATATTTTTTTACTCGCATCCTCATTAAAATTCTCGATAGGCTTGGGTCTTCTTTCCTTATGAAATATTAAAATATCAAAAAATATAAGAATCCACAAATACCGATTCATTAAAAACCATTCAAAATGTCCATATGTATGGAAACACTCAATATTTCCACACAAAAAATGTTTAGGTGACTCACATTATACACATCACAGTAATCAGTTATGTGCCTCATTCTATTACTTGGGAAGTTTGGATATGTGGTTTACACCGGCTATGTAAATTTGACCTTATGATTTACACACATAGATTTTCACATCACATAATTGGATATGTGGTATGTTTAGACATGTGAAATCTTGTACCAACCTAATTAGTAGAAATATCAATGTGATATACCTTGAACACATTGAAATCAGCTTTGTAGATCTAAAAACTATTAATTATTTAAAATTAATGTAAAACATTCAGCCAAAATCAAGGACTTCTAAAAAAACTTCCTAACATCAGGAAACTCTCTTCAATGATATATAATCCATTCAAACTATATCAAGAATCACAAAAATTGGCGATAACCTCAATATATGTTTGTCATCATATAAAATAACACAAACTCAACATGAACCATGGGATCATAAAACCTCTTTAAACCAAGCCACAAATCCATGGGGTTCTTCCATCACCCCATTTTTATTTTATTTTACAAAATATAAAACCCTTAAATTAATATTTTATAGATCATAAAATAATTTACAATATCAATTATATTTATCTTGACAACACACTATAGTATAATATAGTACTTTTTAAGATTTTTCCATCCCTTTGTGAAAAACATGTTTTGGTCGAGTAAAGGATAAACATAAAATGATATTATTTGTGGGTGTCTCAAAGGGTTATGGGGGTCTCAAATGATTATGGGGTCTCAATGAAAAAAACCTAAAGTTTTTGGGGAAGTATGAAAATAAAATTTCATACCTATCTAAAAAAAACTCTTACCTAGCATAGATTTTTAAAAGATAACTACAAGGTGATACATTGTTTCAATAAATAATAGTTTCATTTCACCTAAGGCCACTTTATCTTTAAAAAAACTGATATATAATTTCAATATGTTTATATTGAGAATATTGAATAGAACTTTTCAAAATATCAATAGCACTTTTATTGTCAAAATGAATCTTCAATAGTCTATGAACATTAACTTACAAATATTCGAGCTAAACCAATATCCATAATGATCATGTAATTTCATGAGTAGCCATCATATACTATGATTCATTTATAATCAGGTTTATTGAACTCTACATTATAATATACTAGATAAGGCAACCATAAACTATAAGGAATACACCTACGGATGTGGATCTATGATATGTACCTTCACTTTCCCAATCTTCATCTATGTGACCAAAAAAATCTAGATCTTTACTATATCTGTAGACAAATCCATAATTCACCAACCCATTTAGATTGATAAAAAAATTTAATTGTGAGACTATGTGACTCCATTTGTTTTCTATTAGATATCTAATATAGTTTCATAGAATAGTCAATGTCTGGTGTGAACACCATGAGATACAATAAGATTCCTATAAGGCCCCATCCTTAAACATTACTTAATGTTTAGATAATAACTAATTTGACATTAACTCACATCATGGGTATTTTCAGTTTTATAACATTAGAGAATTAGTTCATAAAGTAAACATAAAAACTTGAATATTACAAGTAGACACTTCTACTCACTATCCATTTTTTTCACAAAACAAAAACTCTTTTAAAAAAATATTGGATTGTTTCATGTTTTAATAGCATAACTTTACCTTGATCACATCCTTGAATCTATACTTATTTATGTCTTGTGAATAACATTTCAACAACTTGGGATGAGGATAAAAAGATTTGTAAGGGATACACAAAGAAAGAAAACTGTTAATCGTTGGAAAAAAATAAAACCAAGAATACTTTATCATAAATTAATATATTTTACCTTTATGAAGTTGTAAATATACTTAACTAAATATAAGCTCAATTATTACACTTTTTGTAACCAAATTATTACCATAAATCCCATATAAAGAAAAATATAACACAAATAAGGTTACAATGGACATAAACATACATAAATGGAATAACCATATGGTCGACTTCCACACATATAACTAAATGGAATAGACAAATGGCCAACTTACATGCCCAATTCATTAGAGGTTATAACATAACCATCCATCCATGGTTTATCACAGAATAACATGTCATTTGGGTTATCACATAACCACCTGTCTTGTTTTATCAAGTATCCACTCGTCAAATGTCAAAGTACCATTAAATAATAATAACACATAAAATAAGCAAAAAGGAAAAATAAAATCTCCATTCTGCAACCACAAGAGATCATTTTTAAGACAGAAATATTCAACCCATTTCCAAAACCATTTAAAACAATTAATAAATGGAATATTTAATCAAAGTTTCTCATACCAATTTGAAACATTTTAAATAAATTATCATTTTAGAACATTAATGGCTATATAAATAAATTATTAAAACCCATTTTGAAATCACGGATATGGAATAGAGTGTTATTAATGAATAAATCATTAAAACATTTAAAACTATGTTTAAGTTATAGAGTCCCTTACCACATGAGAAACACTTGAATAAAAATAATTTAGGAATAAAATTAAACAGAACATAAAATATCATGAGAATGTACTAATTCATGATATAATAATTCAAAAGGGTTATATATACTTATTATAGGATAATAAATTTTCATAAAAACAATATATGCATCAATGAAAGGAGATTGAGGGAAAATCCCATAAAAGACCATATCCATAGATTAAGGATAAGTCAATGATATAATTATGTGTGAAAAATATAAATACACCCAATTTAGGTGGATATTAAGTGAAAAAAAAAACAAATATTATTCCAATCTATTTTTGGAAAAACAAAACCAATTATGTGGATATTTAACTCAATGAAATAAGATTGAACTAATATTTCCCTTAACAAATTTTGATAAATGACTTATGAATTAATAAATGGGGTTATTATGTGTAGAAATAGTATATCGACATAAATAGAGGTTGAAATTAATACATAAATATATAAACAGTGATTCCACACATAATATTGACGTAATATAATCGATGAAGTATTCATAAAACCTAATGAGTAGAAATTTAGATTAGAAACTCCATTATCTTGAGTCCGAGTTATCATGTTCTTTATTTATATTATGTAATAATAAACATAGGTTAATTTATACTTGATTCATAACACTTTTAAAGTTTATTATTCCTTTAATATCACTTATTAACATGTTATAAAAATAACATAATTATTTAAGTTAATATCGGTCCTTTTGTCGATATTAAGTACTTGAGTCAAAAATGAACTTGTTTTTATATAAATTGACCATGTATTAAAAATTAAATTAACTACCGAACGATATTCATGATTTAAATATCATATATATCCATTACATATTTATTTATAATAGTCCATAAATTTTATATATAAGAAATGAAATGCACCATTCATGGAGACGGTAGGTCGTACATACACATTAACGCTACATCCATTTCTTTTCCTTGTTAAAAGAATAAAAATAAAATGATATAAATATATATTATAAAACCATTATTATATTTATTTTATTCATGTCTCATATAAATAATAAAAAAATCTTTTATAGGTTCCATGTGTACCATGAACGAGTCATATCACTCTGAGAGGGCGGTAGTCCACACATTCTAAAATGAATGTTATCGTATTTATACATCATGGAAAGAATAAAGATATGTTGTGAATAAAATTAAAAATTCATAGAGAAAATAAAAATATAATATATATCTTATATAAATACATTTACATCATAATGGCCACCATGAGAGGTGGTAGGGTAAGATTGAACAATCATCATTTTGTGAGGCAGTTGTTCGTCGTACACATAAATAGTATATCTATATCAATTAGATGGATGTGTGTGTAAGTGTAGTTAGAATACATATCATAATAACATCCTAGTATGTTGATGATACTGGTTTTTATGTAATCAAATAATAATAAAATCATTGTGAGTGAATATGGAAAATAAAAGAATGGAAATTGAGATAAAACAATACCTCTAAATCAGATAACTTCTTTTTATTGGAGCCAAAATGATTTCTTGAATCGCCTTCTTCCGATGTTAATGATTCTAGGAGGAAGGGAGGGATGTTGGGATATTATTTCAAAAGAATTTGGAAGATTCATGATGCATGAGAGTTGTGAGTAAGTGGGTAGAGTTTGTGTCTTTTATAAGAGGGAGGAGGGGCACTTTAAGAAAGTCTTGAAATATTAATTTATTATAAATTCAATTTTGATTAAAAATGGTCTAAAAATCATAAATTATAATATAAAAAGATTTTGGTTCTAATAAATATCATAAAATAATTTTTATACAGGTATTAAAAAACATGTTCCTTATCATTTTTGTTTAATTCTTATTTTACCCTTTTTAACTTACAGTGATATCATGTTATTTACATATTATGGGTTAATGTAATTACCATATCATGTAATTAGTCCCAAAAAAATTAATTTATTTCATATTTGGAATTATCTTAAACATTTGTCTGAATATTATATTTTTAAGAACTTAATAACAATAAATAAACTATTTTATATTTTCAGTTATAAATTATATCAATTTTTGATACTATCTATACATGACTTGTTTACAAATTCATAAAAACATTATTCCATCGAAATATAACATTTAATTAATCCTAAAATCTCCTGATCACATAAATAATTCGTGCATGACATTAATTATATCATATAATATTTATTTTAATATTTATAATATCATATATTTTAATCTTTTATGAATTAGGTAATCACTGCATCGTCATTGTTTCATAATTAAATTTATTTATTTAATGTATAAATATTATAAATAAAAAATAATGATTTAGGAAATATTTTTAAATTTTAATGACTATTTATAATTGAATTGATCACTTATATAACCCTCATATAAAAACAATTAGTAATAAGATACATGTTTATGTTATTTTTCTCTTTACATTAAATTAATTATTTTAACATGTCATTATCGCTCCTAGGTGGATCCATGGGGTCCTAAAATTGACCCAACAATTCACATGGTCTAAAATATCTCATAAGAAAATATTACATGTTTTAGGATAGTTTAATATTATTATAATATGATTTCATACCATTATTTTCCTGATTTTCCCTTTAAACATGATAAATAAAATAATTACTGAAATTACTATTGATAACGTCAAAAAAATAAAATATACCAATTTAAAAAAAATTACCTTATAATTTCAAATTTGGAAACCATTTTTCCAAATTAAAAACAAATAATTTGAAGAAATTAATTAAAAATTATTCCCATTATCAAAACTAGAAATTGGGTTTTTAAGAAGTAATAACTATCTAAAAATTGAAATGTATTTATGTCCAATTTCAATGATAAATTACATATAATGAATAAAAATTGTATTAAATGATAAAAACATAATCAAATTACACTTTAAAAAAATAACATTCTAACTATATAAATAAATTTGATGAAAAGATAGTTTTGAATTAAAATGTAGTATTTTTCACAATTCATTAAAATATGAATTTTTTTATAAAATTACCAAAATTTCAACCAAAGAAAAATAAAATCTTCTTATAAATAAAAAATTTATTTTGTTCAATAGAATGTATAAAAAACTATATTTAATCAGGGTTCTCTATCAAAAGACGGTAAAACTTCATTTTTTGAAAAATACTTCTTCTATCTGAATAATTGAATTTTGTTCTTATATAATATCTAGAGAAGATATAAGATTAATTTAAAACAATAAATTAAATATATAACATATATTTTTTCCAAAATTAAAATTCATAAATAGTGATATGATTTTAGAAACACAAGTATTCTCTTTTTAAATAAGTTTTTATAAAAACACATCATATATATTCAATAGGTTTTTATTTTTATTTCTAATAAATTTAGTGACCAATTAGTCATTATTTAAAAATGAGTAAACCATATTTTTATAATTCAATTGAAACTATTCATTCATTTCATTCAAATGACTAGGAGTTAAGTTCCATTTTAAAATAAAAATAATGACTTTATATTATTTTTCAGTATAACTCTAAGTTGTGTGCAACGTAAGATTTCAGAGAAACCTATTGTTTTGTGTCATATAAATTATTGGATAAAGCATCTCATTAAACGTAAAATTAATATCTTATTAATAAATGTTAATAGATATGAAAATATATTATTCTAAAAATACCTGGGTCATTAAATCATTCCCCACTTCTAGAAATTACATCCACGCAATATTAAAATTGGGATCAAAAATAACATTTAAAATCCCACATTGGAAAAAGAGTCAATAAAAATATCAATTTAAATGAATGAAATAGAAGTACAAAGGTCACCTTAGATAACACCTAATATCATTCAGTGTAGGAAAACATGGATATGGGAGAGAAAATGCACCATCAAGTTCTGATGAAGTGTGATAGAAAACATGATCTAGGGAATGATAACTACTAGAAAACCATAAACATGGGATAGGTTAAACGGTGTTTGTTTTCCAAGTTGGAAAATTAAAACGACATAGTTTTTGTTTTAAGGAACTTTTCATAAATTCGAGGAATTATTTTACTACTTAGAAGGAAACATACATACTTGTCGTGTAGAGTTTGATTCATTAATAAATATCTACCATAAACACATCCTTTCTCCAAACTATGAGAATTTAAGAAGACTTGGTCATAGCTAAAGCGCTAGAATCAACTAATAAAGAATAACATAATCCTCAAAAGATTGACTATCTATTCTTCATATCTTGAAACATTAACCAAAACCAAAATGGTAAGTACACGATCAAATAATTCCCAAAAAAGTATAATCCTTTATAAAAGGAAATAATACTCGTAATCTACAAAATTCATCAAAACAATAATTTAAATTTCAACAAGGACCATTCAGTAAACAATTTTTCATAAAATTATTAGATGTAATCAATACTAATATTAAAACACAAAAAATTAGAAGTATTTGATCACCTAGTCTTCCATGATAATTTTTAACATTTATCTCCAAATAACATCTACTACCCTTAAAGTATCATACATAAAAGTAATTAACTAAATCATGTATTCTCCATGATTGGTTATTCATTTCAATAAATAACCCAAATCACCATTTTTCAACAATAAAAAAATAGATTCTTATAAAATAAAATTCAACCATTACTCCTTAAATAAAATCCCATATTATTTTATTTCCCATTGGAATATATTTTTCTAAAAAGAGAGAACGTCTTCCAAAATAACATTTATAACTTAATCACTATTTTTTTCTATACTAAGGATCTCAATTTGATAAAGCATAAGTTCTAAAAATAAAATTATTATTGATATAAATAATAATTTAACCAAGTAGAATAATTTCTACTCACCAGGTTCTTCACATAGGCCAGTGGTAGGCTATTCTCCCTTGTACCCCTTCGGTTATGGGTTTGATTCTCAGGGCCATGCCGGATGTGACGGTTTGTCACCATTCTTGTGGGTTGTACTTTTCCAAAAAAAATAATTCATAAAACATTACCAAAATGAGATAAAATATTTAAAAATGAGAATAATATATTTTAACCTCAAATTTTATCTAAACACTTTCATTTTTCATCTCAAAAAGTTATAACCCTTAATTTCCTCAGATTCAAGAATCATATAATCCCTAATGGTTCTTTATAACTATATTTACAAAAGAAAATATAATTATTCCTCAATTATAATTTTTTTATAAAAAACATAAGGATTTTAAATACTTGAAGTCTTCCAAAGTAATCCCATCATTTATACATTTAAATATATCATCATACATATATAAAACATAACCCTTCAATTCATAAAATGTAGACATCTTAATCATCGAACATTCTTCATGATATTTTATCCATGTTTTTTCATCTTATTATTTTATATTTCTTTCCTCAAAACAAAATTATGAATAATGCCCTAAGATACATAATTTCAAAACATGAGCTATGAAATAATCCATATCTTTCCTAGGTCATTTTCAGTTTCCTCGTCCTCAATTGGAATGGAATTCGGTATTGGTAAACATATATTTTTTTGGTCCCGTTGATCCAATTACTGAACCTTCTTCATAGGACATCTATTTTTGTAATGAACACACACACCACATTTAAAAAATTCAATTGATCCCTCTAGAATAAATTATTTCCCTTTCCGGGATTCAATAAACACTTCCTTTTTTAATGTTAGGTTATTGCTTTATGGCCTTCATTACCACATATATAACATCTTCCTATACCTTTGATTAATTTTTCTTATTGTTTCTTTCTGCATCCTTGACACATGGTTTTTTGAATACACTTACCTTTATGATTATTACCTAAATATCCAAATGTATTTTTTCTCCCATAAATGAAGCATCGGAAAAATTACCAAGATTAATGTATTCAATCATGACTCTAGATAGTTGATTAAGGATAACCTCATGAGTTCTCATTGCAGTTCTCATTTCAGTTGTTTACTTATTCAAAAAACTATCATTGTTTCTTTCACATCCATTTTTTCATTATTTCCTTCTAGATGAATCATTTTACTAAAACCAAAATGGTTAGTGTGTTTATATCAGTAAAATCATTTTATATTATCCTATGAGGTGGGTAAACACTAATATATACTTATTCATGTTATCTTAAACTCATTCATTTAATTTAAATAACTATAACTCTTTCTAATATTCTAACCATTATAGTTATATAAAAAATTTCATTTATCATTAAATAACACCCTAAAATTAAAAGTTATCTAAACCAACCTATGATACCATCTATAAGGCCCCATCCTTAAACATTACATAATCTTGAGACATTTCAATAATTCGAATTTAATTCACATCAAAGAACTTTTCAGGTTTAGAGCTTTAGAGAATTAGGTCACAACATATACAAAACTACATGAATATTAAAAGTTAACATTTTTACTCACTATCCATTTTTTCATGAAACAAAAATTCTTTAAAAAGAAACATGGTATCATTTCATGTTATAATAAAATAAAATTTCCTTGATCCCATCCTTGACTCTATACTTTTTAAGTCCTGTGAAAAACATTTCAAAAACTTTAGATGAGCATAAAAATATCGATAAGGGATACACAAAGAAAGAATACAATTAGTCTTGTAGAAACATAAAAACCATTAATAATTTATCATAAAGTAATACTTTTCACTTTTAAGAAGTAGTAAATATACTTCACTAAATATAAGCTCAATGCTTATCAATTTTTGACCAAACGATTACTATAAATCCCATAGAACGAAGCATATAACACATATAAGGTACCTTGGGACATAACATACATTAATAGAATAAAAATACTATCAACTTCTAAACTTATCACTAAATATAATATCCATACTATTGACTTCCATTCACAAATCACTGTAGGATATAATGTAACCACCCGTCCTTGGTTTGTCAGAGAACCACCCATCATTTGATTTATCATGTAACCACCCATCTTGCTTTATCACGTAACCACTCATAAAATTTCTAAGTACCATTTAGTAATCATAACACATAAGACAAAAATAATGGAAAAATAACATTTCTACAAAGCAATCACAAGAGAACATTTTTAAGATATATAAATATTCAACCCATTTCCAAAACCATTTAAAACATTTAATAAAGATAATTTTTAATCAATGTGTCCCATACCACGTTGAAACTATTGAAATAAATTATCATTTTAAAACATTAATATCCATATAAATAAATTATTTAAACCCATTTTTAAATCATTGACATGAAATATAAGTTTTTAAATTAATAAATCATTAAAACATTTAAAGTGATGTTTTATTTGAAGAGACCCATACCACTTGAGAATCACTTGAATAAAAATCATTAAGGAATAAAATTAAACATAACATTAAATATCATGAGAATATAAAATTCCAAAATATAAAGAGTCCAAATGGTTTTATATAAATATTATAGTATAATAAGTTTTCCTTACAACAAGACATGCCTCAATGAAAAGAGATTGAGACAAAATCCCTTAAAAAGATCGTCTCCTTAGATTAAGGATAAATAAATGACATAATAAAGTGTGAAAAATATAAATACACCCAATATAAGAGGATATTTAGTGTAAAACAGTAAATTTTCATCCACACATATTCTTTGAAAAACAAAACCAATAAAATTGATATTTAACTCAATGAAAATAGATTGAGTTAAGATTTCCCTTACAATGTTTGTATAAATGACATAAGAATTTATCAATGGGGTCATTATGTGTTGAAACATTATTTCCATGCAAAGGTAAGTGTAAATTGAAACATAAATATATAAATATAGATTCCATACCTAATATTTTCATAATATAATCGATGAAGTATGCATAAAACCTAATGAGTGGAAATTTTAGTTTAGAAATTCCCTTACCTTGAGTCTGACTTGTCTCACCCGTTCTTTATATTCCTGAATAATAAACATAGGATAGTTTAAAATTGATTTAGAACATTTTTAAAGTTTATTATTCCTTTTTATAACTTATTACAATGTTATAAAAATTACATAATTATTTATGTAAATATCAGTCGTTTTGTCGATATTCAGTACTTGAGTCGAAAATGTACTTGTATTGATATAAATTGTCCATGTATTCAAAATTAAATCATCTGTAGAATTATATTAATGATTTAAGTATCATATATATCCATTATATATGTATTTATAATAGTCGATAACATTTTGAGATATGAAATGAAATTCATTATTCATGGAGATGGTAGGTCGTACGTACGCATGTACGCTACTTCGATTAATTTATCAAATTAAAAGTATAATAATCAAATGATATAAATATATAATATAATATATTTATTATATTTATTTATAATAGGATTAAAAAACCCCTCCTTTATGCATTATATGTATAGCATGAATGAGTCATATCACTTTGAGGGGGTAGTAGTCAACACTTCCTCAAAAGATATTACTGTATTTACACATCATGGGAAGCATAAAGGTATGTTGTAAATATAAATTACAGAATAATATAAACAATATAAATATAATATATATCATATATAAATATACTTCCATCATAATGTCCACCATGATAGGTGTTATGGGAAAATTGAACAATCATCATTTCATGAGGCAGTAGTTCACCGTACACAGAAACAGTATGATTGTACCCATTATATGGAGTTTTGTGTAAGTTTAGTTCTAAAAATTATCATAAAAACATCATAGTATAAGGTTGAAAATTGTGTTTTTATGTAATAAACTATTAAGAATATCATAGTATGTGATAATGGAAAATAAAATAAACGAACATGAAAGAATATGTTACCTCTATATCGGGTAACTTCTTTTGACTTGAGCCAAAAGGAATTATTGAATTTCCTTCTTCCCAAGTTAAAGATTATAAGGGTAAGGGAGAGATTTTTGGAGTTTATTTGAGAAGAATTTGGATGATCAAAGGGGCTTTACAGTTGTGAGTAAGTGGATAAAGGTGGTGTCCTTTTACAAGGGTGAGGATGGGAACTTTTGGGAAGTCCTCGATAATTAATTTATTATATATTAAATTTCGATTAAAAATGGCCTATAACTCATGTAATTAGAATATAATAATATTTCGGTTCGAATACACATAATAAAATAATTTTTAGACATGTATTGAATATTTTTTTATCCATATTATTTTGGTTTAACCCTTATTTTACCCTTTTTAATCTTATAGTGATATCATGTTATTTACACATTATGGGTTAATGTAATTACCACATCAAGTCAAAAGAACCAAAATAATAATTTAGGACTTATTTGTACTTATATAAATCATTTAAAAAATATTTTATTTTTTGGAATTAAATATCATTTAATAAACTATTTTATATTTTATGTGAAGAATTATGTCAATTTTGGACACTATTCGGACTTGAATATTTTTATAAATTCATAACAACTTGATTTATTCAAAAAAAAAATTGAATGAATCCTAAAACTAAATATTCACAGATATAATTTATTTATGACCTTAATTATATTAAATAATATTTATTATGGAATTTTTAATATTATTTATTTGAATCCTTTATTAATGAAGCAATCACTACATCATCATTGTGTCATAATTAAATTTATTTATTTAATTTCTAAAAATTATAAATAAAATATCATTATGTATTAAATAATTTTATCTTTCAAATTAATATTTATAGTTGAAGATATAAATTATATAAACCCATATAAAAAAATTTTATTAAGAAGATACATGTTTACGTTATTTTTCTCTTTACATTTATTTAATTATTATAACACATCATTATCACTCCCAAGTGGATCCATGGGGTTATAAAATAGGCCCAAGAATGCCCATGGTCAGAAATATCTCATAAAATATCATTAGGATGTGTTTTATGGTATTTTAATATTATTATAATATTATCGTTTACCTTTATTTAGTAGATTTACCCTTTAACCATGGTAAATAAAATATGTACTGAAGTTACTATTTATAATGTCCAAAAAATAAAAGGTGCATATTAAAAAAAATTTAAATTATTATTACAAATATAAAATCCATTTTTCAAAATTCAAAACACAAAATTGGCAGATATTAATTTAAATTTATTCACTGTCAAAACAAGATAGTAGGTTTTTAAGAAGTAATAACTATCAAAATATTGACAAGTGTTTGTGTCCAATTTCAATGAAAAAGTACTTCCAAATACTAAAATAGGATTAAATGAAAAAAATTAATTCAATGCCACCTTAAAACCTTTTATAATAAAATTCTAACTATATAAATAAATTATATTAAAAGAAATTTTTGAATTAAAATGTAATATTTTCCACTATTCATTTACATATGAATTTCGTCATAAAAAAACCAAAATTTCAACCAAAGTAATTTTGATGATAAACATATAATGAAATAAATTTAGTATGTAAAATATAACATATAAAAGTGACAAAAACTATATTTATAAAGGGTTAACCATTAAAAGGTTGTAAAACTGCATTTTTTGAAAAAAATACTTCTTTTATCCAAATTGTTAAATTTTGTTCTTGTATCATATCTTTAAAACATATAAAATGAATTTAAAACATTAAATTGAATTTACAGAATAAATTTTTCATTAAATTAAAATCCATAAAGTGTGATATAATTTTATACACACGATTATTCCTTTTTTTAGTAGGTTTTCATAAAAACAAATCATTTATATTCAATTGGTTTTTATTTCTATTTCTAATAAATTTGGTAACAAATGAGTCATTATTTAAACTTGAGTAAACCATATTTTCATAATTCAATTGAAATTATTCATTCCCACCATTCCAACAACTAGACATTAACTACTATTTAAAATAATAATATTATAATTATATTATTTTTCGATATAACTCAATGTTGTGTGCAACGTGAGATTTCAGAGAAACCTATTATTGTATATCGAGTATGATACCAGAAAAAGAGTCCCCTTTAACATAAAATTAATATCATAATAATAAATATTAATAGATATGAAAATGTATTATTCTATAAATACCCGAGTCGTTACAATTCTAATCATACATTTAAATTTCTTACGATCAACCTTGTTTCTATGTTAATATTTTCTCAACTTTGTAACGAGAGATATAGGTGTAGAAAATAAATATGAATTTTCCATTACAGACTTTTTCAACAATCCTCTATCATATTTTTCTTTTAAATTAAATATATAATCTTAGTTTTCCTCAGTTGTTTAGCCTAGAAAATAGTTTTATCCCCCTGTATTAGACAACTCAAGATGATTTTGCAAATTCTCAACAAATTATCAACATAAGAAACTATTATTTATAGAATATATTGTTTCATAGACCTATACAATAACCATTAGTGTAAATAATAAATCCTTCTTCAAGTACAAGTTTATATCAATACTACCTTTAGAAAACCCCATTTTTTCTCAAACAGCCATCAAGTTTGGAATTCCATAACCATGGATCCTACTTCAATACAAACAATTATTTATTTACTCAATATACTATTCTTTCATACTTTTCATGAACTAAACCTTATGGTTGTTTAATAAATACTTCTTATTCAATTAATACATTAAAAAATATAGATTGTACATCCATTAGATAAACCCTATAATTATTATGAACCTCCACTACTGTGAAAATTCCTTTTTCCTAAAGTCTAGTAATTTGAGGAAATTTATTTTAAAATTTTATGCCTTCCATTGGATAATATCCCATTCAAAAAATTATTTCCTTTTTCTAGGCCAATTTAAATTTATCTTTCATTCATTCTTGAAAATCAATTTTTTACCAATGACATTTTTACTTTTCAGTCTTGGAACAAGTTCTCATGTAATGTTTTTCTCAATTTTATTAATTTATTCATTTATAGCTTCCACCCAGTAATTCGGTTTAATGGCCTCATATAATATTATATGTTCAATGTGTGATACAATTTCTATTTTTTTCTCCACACTTAGCCTTTTTTTGGTTTGAACTATTATATTGTGATTCCCAATGATATTCTCAATTTTTATATGTTTCGTTATCTGCTAAATTGAATTTCTATCATAACCAAAATATTATTCATCATAAATGGAACATTTTTAATGGAAATAAACATTTTGTTACTCTAATTTCAACAATTTTTCAATTATTTATCTAGAAATCATGTCATTATATTCAATAGTAAAATCAAGATCTACTTGAAAATGCATACCTGTTCTGTAAATATTTTCACCAATTTTCACATCGGAACACTAAAAAATATTATTAAATCTCTTATTATATCATCTATATCAATTTATATTATATAAATACCCCATAAAGAATCCATCATAATTATTCTATACAAACATTCCAAACCTTATTCCTTTAAACCATAGTAAACACTTCTTCTCTCTATAATAATTTAGAAAATTTATTCTCAGTTAACATTGTTCTATCCATTTCGCCAATTCTTTTATTATTCCTCTCTAAAACTAATTCTATTATGGTGTATATGTTTTTTTATACTTATAATTTATTCAATGTTTTCCAATATAAATCTCAAATGGATCAATTTTGTATACTTTCCCATTATGATATTTCAGTTTTTTGATGCATAAGCTAAGCTCTTTTTCAACCTTCATTCGATACTCTTTAAACAAATTAATAGCCTGAGACTTTTTCTCGATAAAAATAAAATTGATCATATGGGTGAATTAATATATGAATTTAATGAAATAAAGATCACCTTGATTATATTTATATCTCACATTCCCAAAAATATTTGCATGGAAAATTTTCAATGGTTTTGTAGAAGTAATATCCACCATCTTCCACACCTTATAAGTTATATTTCCTTTATAACATGTTCAAAAAATATAATTTTGTTTTCTTTTCATCTTGGTTTGATCTCATACCACTTCATGTTTCACAATATTTCATAGGATTATTTGGCCAAATTCTGATGAATTTTTTGACATAACATGTTCTAATCTTTAATGCTTATGTATCATGTGTTGGAAGGATCACTAACCAAGATTAAATTTTCATTTGTTATACTACCTTGAGAAATATTTCATCCATCACATGTGATTTTAATAATTAATTTGTTTCTATTATATTTTAACTCATTAAAATTATCACAAAGTTGGATAACACCCATCAAATTATGTTTTAGCCCATCAATATAAATAACATCGTCTCATTTTAATTTATCATTCTCAACATCAATAGTTCAAATATCATTGAATTTTTGGTAATATTCTTTTCCACAAATTATGGCACCTCTTTCATGTTTATAAATGTTCTTTATAATATTATAATCACTGGTCATGTGTGAGGAGAACCCACTATGATGTATTCATGCATTTGTCTATGTGTATGCTTTAAAGAAACTTCTTCCAAAAAAACTTTTCTTCATTGTGAGCTTGTACTGATTTCCCTTTATCATTGAGTGGGAACTGATAGGGTATGTTCATCATGAATTTCTCAGATCCATTTCACTTTTGATCACACCTTCAACATAGATCTTTTAGACAATCAACCTTATGTTTTGTTTTCAACTTGTAACCATTTTCCATATTTGTACACAAACTTATGGATTTGTATTCCTTTTCATTGGAACTACTCCCCATAGCTTATTTATTTATTCCATGTAATTAAATGTGTTTATGACATGTATATTATGTATTCCCCGTTATTCCACAACACCAACAATAGCCTTGAATTCCAATTTTTCTTGTAAACCCAGTGCCATATCCAAAAAATTTCAAACCAAAATTTAACATTTTTTGAACTGTTAGGATCTTCCTTCATCACTGATTTAGAATTAAAATGTCATTATAGACTTTGTTTTCATCATATAATTTTATAAGAAATTTCTCATCATTTTTATTATTCCATGTTTAACCATAATTATTATTTATGCTTATATATTATTTCTAATATTTTTACAATTATTTGTAACATTCTCGATCAATAAATTTTCATAAAACCATATTTTATCTTGGGATGTTGGGTGACGTCACATTTAAGAATGGTCACATAGATGGATGGTCATATAGATTAATGACATAGCTTATTTATCTTGGTAACTGATTCACATAGATGATTCAGACATGTAACTAATTCATATAGCTATATAGTAACACAGAAGATTCAGCCACATAACTAAATTCACATACCCAAAGGATTCTACATAGAAATATAATCCACATAACATAATTTAATAATACAAATGTTGTCTCATATCTAAATAATCTATGTAACCATTTTCATTGATGTAAAATATTGAGTAATGTTGCTAAATACTTTATGTAAAGGTATATCATATATTCCACTATGTATGTAAGGGTAAACTAGTACCTATGTAAAGGTATAACCAATTCTCTACAACTCATGTAAGGGTATAGGGATTTTCCTTTACATATTTAAGGGTATTGTTTTTTACCTAGCTTTTTTATATTTTCCTCTTCTTTAACCTATAAATTCATTTATAACCCCTTTGATGACCTTTATTTTATTGAATAATGGGTTTCCATTATTTTTTTTGTTGTAGGTTTAAAAATCATGTTATAGATATTTTTAATCACTATAATTACAATATTTATGTGAAGAATTAATTAAAATTTATCTTAGTTTCTTAGTTCTTCATTGTGGAAAACCAGTAAAAAGGTTATCTTCTTTAATATTATCTAAACCATTTTCACGCCATTTTTTTATCCTTTTATGTCTAAGAAACCAAATGATTCCTTTTATAAATTTTCATGGATCTTTTTTTGCAATATGTGAGCTATTCTTCTATTTTTTATGCATGTATATTATTTCCCTTTCTTCCTCCTAGGTGAAGTACATGGAAGGGATTATTTCTTCGAAACCGTGGGGATTAGTTTGAGTCGATGAAAAATTTGATGTGATTTGAGTGACAATTCCATGGAGAAATTTGATGTTGATGTGGAAAACCATGAGGTAATAAGTTCACTCCCTTTTTGGGGTCTCATTTATAGAAATTTAATTGTTATAATTAAATTTTTTTCATACATTATGATCCATGTTTGATTGTGATCACTTTTTGGGGTGTGTGTGTGTTTTCCATGAGAATTGTTGTGATAATTGATTCCATGAGTATTTCTAGAGTAGATTGTTTCCATTTTTAATTAGGATCACATGTTGTTTTGGGGGATTACTATTTTCTCATGATGATATGTTATTCCTACCTATTATGATCTACCTTATTATGTGTGTTACCATGCCATGGAGGTTCTTATTGTTATATGAGATAGGTGGACCATCAGGTGATGTTTATCCTTTAGAGAGAGATTGAACATGACATGTGGTGATGACATCGATGTAAATGAGCAGAGGGTATGGGAATAATAGTTTAGGGTACTAACCCTTGATAGTGTGTTATAGGGGTGACGATATAGGGGCCTTACCTAGGGCATATATGGGGTATGACGGTCTTGAGGCCTGACTCATAATGAAGTCAAAATTTGACGGTCTAGGGGGACAATCCAACTTCATTCCATGAATCCCCAGGGAGATGTTTTTTAAGCCTAGTGTTTTGTTCATTATCAATTTGACATTATATTAAAATTATTACTACATATATTAAAAGAATGTATGAATAGGGGTGTGTATTTTCTTGGTTATCACACGAATTCCTAGTCGGTGTAGTGTGATTGTTATTCTTGTTAAAAATTTATTGTTATCATAAAATAAACCTACTACACTTTCGTACTTTGTATATAGACACATTGGTGGTGTCTTAATAGATTTATTACTCACACCATCAATGGGTATCCAGATGTGTAGGAATACTTCATGACACAGGATCTAAGTAAGGTGCAAGGGGACTATGGCTAATGGATCAGTAGAAGAGCCCAGATTTGGTAGCAGATAGGTATGGGCTCCAAGGGAACCCACTATTTGTTTTATTTACTTGCCATATTTTTTATTACTCTAGATTGTATTTCAACTTTGGGATCCCTTTATTACTTGTATGGAATGTATTCCTCTTTTATTTAGTTTCTGCAAGATAATTTGATCATTATATTAATGTTTAATATGTTTTATTATTATTTGTGCTATGACATGACACTGAGGGTATATTTTACTCACTCATGGACTTAAAAACTCACAGCTATTTGGAGGACTCCTTTATATCAGTGGGTTCTTCTGAGGTCATCTGGCACTCTGGTTCAAACCTAGTGGTTAGGGTTGAGGTATTACAAGATGGTATTAGAGGACTCGTTTCAGGTTTGGAATCCACAATTATGTCGTGATACTTTAATGCAGGGAGACTATAATACCATTATTATTTTCTTATTGTAATCTTTTTGGACTCTTTTTGGAGTAACCTAGGAGATGGTGTGATGTAGGTAGTTGTGTCGGACTCGGGTGGCAGAGTTTTCATATGCTTGATCGTCACATTTTTAATGGACCATCGAGTTAACATAGAAAAGATTATTGTTACTTATTTTTGTAATTTTTTTTGCATTAATACATCATAATTATGGATGTAATCTTAAATTACATATATATATGTGTGTGTGTGTGTGTTTCATATTAGTTCTTACATTTCATGCTTTTATTTTTGATATCTTTTCTAGATAGATTCTTTACTGAATGATATATCTTTTTCATTACTATTATCTATGTTATAATTAATTAGTTAAACTGTTCATGATATTAGGTTATTATATATATAGATGATTTTGACTAACATGTAGGTATGACACCATTTGTTATTATTTGTAGGGATATAACATGGGTTGTAGGTATACACTTAGGGAAACATTTATTTGATCCCATAGATTGGTTATTATAATGGTTGTTTTTTCTAAATACTTTTTTTCATGATGCCATGATTCTAACTCATAGAAGTCTGATGGAGACACTAGATAATGTGGTAAAATTTTCTCCTTATTCACTTTTACAACCACATTCTATTCATAATGGGGCTCTATAGAATTCTATTGTACCTATTCTAGCGGTTCATGTAGTAGGCCCACACTAGCTGAGAGTCTTTCCAATGAGATCCATAGTCAAATATGCCAGGGATTTTCACCTAAAAAATCCACTAGCCATTCATGGTATTGGTGGACTGCATGAGTCTATGGATTTTTTGGGCTTCATCAAGGGTACCTTCAACATCATCAAGATGCCGGAAGATATGAAGGTGGTGTTGTATGTGTTCATACTGCTTGGACCAACTAGTCATTGGTGCGAAGTCATGAGAGAGGATAGTTTACAAGAGGGTCTCACTTGGGAGTCCTTCAAGAACATATTATTTAGGAAATTTATTCCCAATACAATGAATCATAACTGGTTGTGGTAGTTCCTAGAGCCATAATAGGTTTCCATTATAGTTTCTTCCTAATCTGGATGTTTTGCTGAGCTTCTTTTCTTTGCAACTTTTCTGGTCAGGAATGAACCTCAGAATTCCAAAAAATATTGATATATGAATTCATCCTAACATTAAAATGTCTGTATGGAGCTTTAAACTATCATCATAGATACTGTTTCTATGTAAAATCTTAACCATTAAATAGATCTTAGATGATAGTCAAGTCATCGATCTTATTCTACCATTCACTACTCTAGTGGATAGACCTCCTACTGCTATAGGGAGTACTTCGTGAAGAAGAAGAAAGAGAAAGACCAATCATGTACACTATACTTGTGTTATATTAGTGGATTAGAGTTTATTTTTTCAGGTCCCCTCAAGAGGCAACTTGTAGTGCTTCAACTATGGGAAGATTGGACACTACCGCAAAGCATTCTCAGTACATCAGAGCAAGTACCAACAATGTGTCAAGATAGACCATCTCTAAAAACATTATGTGGAGTTCATAGTTTGATCAATTATTAAGGGGAATCTAGATGTGTGTAGGGGACTAGGTATCGAACAGGGGTCCTCAATACCATTTTCTGATGATTAGTCGGACTAGCCATGCATCTCAATAATAGGGTCACAGATCTGAGGCGGGTCATGTGTATGTAGTGGATCAAACACCATAAGATAGCTGTGAGGGTGTATAATCTATTTATGAAAATTTCTTGATCATTTCTATGTTATCTACAGCCTTTTTTAATATTTTTTAGTCCCATTATTTCATTTATGCAATGTAGTTTTTTTATTTTACTTACTAGACAAGTTATCCTCTGAGTTAATTTCCCTTGATACACTATTGGTAATGAAGGATGACCATATTCATTGATTCCCAGAGTTTCATATATTATTTTTTTAGTTTTCAATATCTATGGGATTTTACTATTATAGAAATGATGACATTCTATGTGATTATTTGAAAGGATTGGCTGACTAGCATCTAAGACATGTGTCATTTGCTTCAATAAAGGGTGAGATTATCATGATGACCGATGAGTGGGAACTAGGAGTAGGTAGATTAGGTCTAGAGTTGAGTCAAATTAATATGATCATAGAAAATATGGATATATTCTATTTTAGAAGGATCAATTATATACCCTTTGACTCTTTCAAGATGAATTCACAAGACATCCTCCTAATAGAGGTGTTTAATTTTAGATAGATCTTGTACTAGATGCAGAATCCATTTTCATACACCATTATAATATAGTTCCATTCATGAATAATGATCTCAAGGTAAAGCTTTATGAATTCATGTGAAAGGGATTTATTAGGTTCCGTACTTCACCATGGGGTGCACCAGTGTTTTTTTCCCTGAAGGTGGATAAAGGTATTTGCCTTTGTGTATATTATTGAATGTTGAACCAAGTGATGATTAAGAATAGATATTATTTTCCTTGGAATCATGATACTTTTTTATATGATATTAAGATATTTTTGGTCCTAAATGATTATTCTTCAATCAAGTTATCACCAGAAATGAGTTAAAGGAAATTACATCCCAAATATTTCATTTTGAAGAAGGTATGGCTTGTGTGAGAACTTAGTGATGTAGTTCAGACATTTAAACATGACAATATGTTTGGGATATGGTATTTATCATGTCTACATTATCAAATTTCTTTTTTGATGTTATAACGTCCAATAATTTTATATTTTATACAATTATTTGTTGGACTTGACTTACCGATTAAGTTATCCTCTGAGTTACTTTCCCTTGAAACACTACTGGGCATAAAAGTGATCTGTATTCAGAAATTATTAGAGTTTTTTACAGTCATTTCTATTTAAAAAACTATATGGGATTTTATAATACTAGAGTTTATGATAATTGAAGTGTTTCTCTACATGGACTGGATAATAATATCCATATCTCCCATTGATTATTATTGGTGATGTTTGATGTCCACTTCATTGAAGGGACTAGCGTTCATGATGACTAGAGGGTGAGAACTGAGAGTAGGTTGATTTTTTCTAGGCATGAGTTAGCTTGGTATGATCGTATTATAGATGGATAGATTATATATTTCTATAGGATCAGTGAGATCCCCCTCTCCTCTTTCTTGTGTCACAGATCCCTATTTGGATGTCTTTTCGGATGGATTTAGAGGATTTCTTCCAGATAAATGAGTTGACAATGAGATAAATTTTGTAATAGGTTTTCAACTCATATATATACTACCCCAAATCATATGGTACTATCTGAGCTGAAGGATATCAATTTAAGGTTGACGACTTACTGTAGAAGGGCTTTATCAGGTTAGGTACTTTAACACAGGGTGCACCTATATTGTTCTCCAAGAAGGTGGATGGTAATATTCAAATATTAGTTGATTACTAGAAGCTAAAATATAAAAGGTAAAGAACAGATATATTTTGAAAAGTGTTGATGATATTTTTTATTATCTTTTGGAATTCTGGTGGTTCTACAAGATATATATCTGATTAATATATCACCTATTATGATTTACATAGGAGGAAATCCCGAAGATGATGTTTCAGAGTACACATGGATTGTATGAGTACATGGTGATATAGTTAGACTTAAGAGAATTCGAGAAGTATTTATGGATATCATAAAAGTGATATTTCACCCTTTTTGAGACTCATTCAATTTATTTTCATTGAAAATATCCTAATTTATTCAAGGACAAAGGAGAAACATGCTAGACATCTTGAGATAGCCCTTACTACACTTTGACCACATCAGATTTATTCCAATATGTTAAGGTGTAACTTCATGATTCAGGATGTTATGTTATTGGGAATTTTGTTTCTATTATAGGTTTATCTCTGGACCCAGAGAAAGAAGATATAGTGATATCATAGGCATGTCCCCAAAACCTATTCAAGATCATGAGTCTTTTATCTTAGTAGGTTACTACCATCACTTTATCCACGACTTATCCTTATTATTATAACTTAGGGATATGATGATGAATAACTGAGTAATGTTCCAATGGAAATATTAGTGTGAAGATGTGTTTTTTGATCTAAATAGGAGGTTTACTATATCACCAATGCAGATACATCCCAAGATATGGATCGAATACACTGTATATTTTGATGTATTGGGAACTAGTCAAGGAGTAGTATTAATGTATATAGATAAGGTAAGAGCTTATGATTTGCATCATATATGACCCAATTTGTGTAATTATCTTACTCATGACTTAGATCTAGCATTTAGGGTTCACACTATACAGTGTGGGAGAAACTATTTCTTTAGTGAAGTTTTTTCTACAATAACTACAAGATCATCTATTAAATATTCACACATCGATACATGAATATGGGGCATAGGTTCTAGGTGTATTATCTTCCTCCATTTCACATTGAGATGGTGTATGCATTTACAAATGGTTACATCGTAGAATATTATAACATCCATAACCAATGAGCTGCTAATTTGGCGCCCTGATCAGGGTCACCACATGACCTTAAGTGCACCTCCGTGTATTCCAAAGGTTATTGACTAGAAGCGATGGTCTAATAGGTCACATGGGGAGACTATACCTTAATTAATAGATTAAGACACAACAGATATAAATTTAAATACCAGAATCAATAGGTAAAAATCAATAACATGCATAATTAACCAATTCCCAAAACTGGGTACAACCATATACAATAGTAAATATGTCATGCCATGCTCTAGTGCCAATTTAACAAAACACCAAAAGGAAGAATAATAGCAGAATCTCTAAAATGTTCTAGACACCAATTTTGGAACCTCACCCATACATGTCCCAGGTCCAACTCAACTCCCTCGCATAGGGCCCTTGCCCTTGTCCTCACCTGAAGGCATGAAATCTGCTCAGGTACCCAATGGAAACTCGAGTAGTTTGTGAGTATCACTCAGTAGGCCACGACCAACGGTTTCTTCAAAATATCCAGAAAAATAAGATAGTTCATCTAAGTGATAAATAATATAAAGTAAAGATAGATAGTTCAATATTCCATTCTAGACTATGTTCCTTTTAATTATACTATCATTGAGTCCGGGTTTACTACTTAGGAATTCGTGATTTAATCTACCTTCTTAATGTATTCAATGGATTAGGAATATTCAATGTTCTCAAGAATATGGGAATAAAATCAAGTCTTATGTCACTAGGCATCACATTATAACAATCTCATAATCCCCACCTATAAGCCTCAGTCCTAGTGGAATGAAACTATTTGGTGAATAGAACTTTGTATCCTTCCCTAACTAGTGAATTTGGGTGTGGAGATAGAACCTCGATCCAACTCGACCCGTGGGAATTGAACCAAAAGTCTACACCCCACTCTTCCAATCCATGTGCACATGATTATTTATTATTCAAAATAATTAACCCCATCAATCAAGAATTTACAATATCATTTATAACATCACAACATTATCAACAAATGAGAAATTAACATTATGCCTCAATACATTAACACATTCATCATTTATAATACTTAACCCTTTAGTCCCATTTCCCATTTCCAATTCCTAACTCACTAATAATATTCATGTGAAAACATAATTCATTATCATATTCTCATTATTCCCATTTAACCCATTTAAATTCCAACCTAACAATCCCTTAGCCTTTAACCATGTTAGAACAAACTATCCGCAAACCTTGTACCCCATTATATAAACCAATTAAAACATTCATGAAGGCTCTATATGAATATGATTCCATTTCTCACTCCATGTTTCTGTTATCCATTCGGGAGGGTTAGTACACTTCATGGGTGTCCCTAAAATAGTCCACATCATCCTTCATGCATCCGATGGGAGTCATGAGGGTTTCATTAGGTTGTTTAGGCACCCAATACATCACATCATGTCAAAGGAACCTAGAACTCGTCAAAATGGGGCATGAATAAAAACCCTAAATGCAACATTCTACATAGAAACCAAGGGATATAACTTGTAGACCACCTACCTAGAATCCGTTGGCGAACACACACTCAACTGAAGCCTTAGATCCCGATTCAATCAACCCTTGAATCCTCAACCTAAACCTCCCTAAAGAATAAGGGTTCTAGATATTCAAAAGAAGATAAGAGAGAGATACCAACCCAAATCAAGTAAAAGATCCAATGATGGGTTTATACATACCCATATCTTTAATCCACAACTAATGGATCTCCCAACGGTCCTATGATGAGGGATATTTATCCTTGGAAACTCTTAGAGGATTTTGTTTGTTCTTAGGGTCCAAAGGAGGAAGAGAGGATGAAATATTGAGTTGGGTATAAAAATCCCGTAATGGAATTTTTGAATTTTTTTAATTGTTTCTAGGCTACACAGTTTACCCGCACTTTTTTCCTAGTCGTATGAAATACGTGTAGATGATACTGTCCAAAATTAACCCTCTCAAATGGTTTACCAGCACGGTTTTCCAAACCATAAACAAACTATGTAGAGGCTACTATCTGAAAATCCTTCTTTCTGTTTAGTTTACCTGGGTTTTCTTCACAATCAAGACTAACTGTGCGGAGACCATGCAGTTATCCCAGAAAACTTAATTTTTCTTTTTTTTTCATTTTTCAATCTCCTGGGACACCCCTGAGCCTTCTTAAGGACTTGGGAAAACACTTATTCAGCCGAAAGGAAAAATTAAATTGAAGCATGGAAAAAACATACCTTAATGAAGATTGAAGATCATACAACCTCCTCACCTTATAACGGCTCATCCTCAAGCCGCTCTTCGAGAGCATCATTGATTTCCCAAAGAAAAGAAATTAGGCCACTAGGCCTGCATATTTTATTCTCTCTCCCATGTTTTTTCCTAAACTTTTCCATGATTTCATAGAATTTGAACCAAGGCCACAACCTTTCCCTGCAAAAAATTCTCTCTATGATCCACAATACGAAGTAGGTGCTCCTTAAAGGATGCATCATCCTCAGGATCGGCATCCTAGGAATTTATCACATGAGATGGTCCTGGATGATACTATCAGAGTTGTGAAACATAGAAAACATCATGCACCCCACTATACCACTATAGAAGATCTAGTAGGTATTCCATGGGTCTGACCCTCTCCAAAATCTCAAATGGCCCTACATATCTTGGTGCCAACTTTCCCTTATTTTTAATTTGACGATGACCCAACTTTGGAGAAACCCTAAGAAACACACTATCACCAACCATGAACTTAATAGGTCTACGATGCTGATCTAAATTTGAGTTCAGCCTACTCTGAGTTGTTTCCATATGTTTTTGAATCAAACGAACTTTCTCTAACCTATCCTACACAATACATGGTTCTAACAGCTCAGACTCCCTAGCCTCTAACCAACGCAATGGAGATCTGCATAGTCTCCCATATAGTGCCTCAAAATGTGTCATAAGAATTTGACCATGAAAGCTGTTATTGTAATCAAACTAAAAAAGTGGAAAGTGATATTACCATGAACCACTAAAATCCCAATCACATGCCATCAACATGTATTCTAATACCTTAATTGAACACTCTGACTACATGTCAGTCTGTGGGTGGTAATCCATACTAAAAAAAACCTGGGTACCAATTGCCATATATAGTTTCTTCTAGACACGCGAGGGCAAATGTGGACACGATCCAAAACTATTGTTCATGAAACACCATGAAGTCAAACTATTTCTCGAACATATACTTCTCCCAACTGTTCATCTGTATTGGTCTCCAAAATTAGAATGAATTGTGCCACTTTGGTCAGTCGATCTACAACCCCCCAAATTGCATCATTCTTCTGAGGCATCCTCAGAATTCCCACTACAAAGTCCATCTTGACATCATTACACTTTCACTCTGGAATAGGCAATGACTGTAACAACCCACCTAAACACTGATCTCCATCCTTCCCCTTTTAACAAGTAAGGAATCATACCAAAAAAACTCTCATCTTCTATCTTCATTTCAGTCCACCAAAACTACTTATACCGATCATGGTACATCTTAGTCATGTCAGGATGCACATCCAAGGTTGATGTGTGAAACCATCATATCAACTCCTCCTATACATATACCGGCCCCACAACATGACCATGAACATAAGAAACTCCATTAGAATTGAATGTCCAGTAAGAAGGCGACTACCCAACTTTAAGACTTTCCTTTAGAGTCAAGCACTTTAGATTCACCATATGAAACTCTTTAACTCACCTCAAAAGTGTGAATTCAATTGTGATTGATGCAAGGGTCATATTCTTGTTCCCATATTATACATCCAAATTCATCTCAATAAACAATGCCATCATCATCCACTCTGAACTGGATTCCTGAACTACTTGATTCTGAGTCTTCCTGCTTAGAGCATCGGCCACACTATTCCATTTCCCTAGTGTGTACACCATCTCAAAATCGAAATACTACAGGTACTCCACCCACTGTTGTTGTCGAAGATTCAAATCCCACAGAGAGAGTATATACTTGATAATTTTATGGTCGGTGAAAATTGTAAAAGGTTTTCCCAATAAGTAATGCCTTCATCACTTTTAGGCATGATCTATAATAGGTAGATCCAGGTCATGAGTATGATTATTCATTTAATGTGGCCTCAACTGTCTCGACCCATAAACTACAACTCATTCATCCTTCATCAACAATTCCTCATTTCCAACACCAGACACATCACAGAACAAGGTGTAACTCTTACCTAGTACAGGTAAAATCAAAATCTGTATGGTGGTCAACCGCTTCTTCAGCTCCTAAAAACATTCTCACAATCCTATGACCAATCAAATTTAATCCCCTTATTGGTTAGGCATGTGAGTGGTGCTGAAAAATGAGATAAATATCTAATAATAATTCAGTAATAACTATCCAAACCATGGAAACTCCAAACATCTGAGATGTTCTTGGGCTGTACCCAAGACATCAGAGCCTGCACCTTCTCTGGATCCAACGACACACCTGACTCGGAAATGATGTTTCCTCAAATGGGAACCTCATTAATCCAAAACTATCATTTTGATAGCTTGGTGTAAAGACTGTGATTTCTTAGTATACTCATGACTATGTCCTATATTTTGGCATGATCGTCATGAGTTATGGATTACACAAAGATGTCATCAATGAAGACAACTACGAACTGATGTAGATATGGGTGGAATATCCAATTCATCAGGGCCATGAACACCACCGTTGCATTTTTCAATCCAAACAACATCTCTAGAAATTCATACAATGAGTACCTACTTAAAAAAGTTATACAATTTATGTCAGAAGGTCTTACTCTCAACTGATTGTATCCTGATATCAAATCGATCTTGTAAAACACTGAGGTACCTCTGATCTAATCAAAATAGTCATCGATTCTAGGAAGAGGGTATTGGTTCTTAACTGTTATCTGGTTCATCTTCTTATAATAGACACATAGCCTTAGTGATCATTAAACCTTATTATCAAACAATATTGGATATCCCCACGGTGATGTACTATGATGTATAAACCCCTTATGCTCCAATTACTCTAATTGATCCTTTAGTTCTTGGAGCGTTGTGGGTGACATTCTATAGGGTGGAATAGAAACTAGCTCCTCTCTGAAAAAAAAACTCTATCATAAAATAAAAATACCTCTCAAGCGGTAACCCTGAGAAGTCCTCAGGAAACACATCATGATACTGGCCCACAACAAAAGGGAAGATTGTTTGTCTTTTCTCCCCATCATCTAACTTAAGGCATGTAACTTAGGCTGTGAATTCTCCCAACTATCTGTGTAGCGACCCTGTGTGGCCCGCTCGAGTATCCCCCTCACCACGAAGAACATAAGTGATTCCATCGAGCTATGTGAACATTACCCAATGTTGGTAAGAGTCGATATGATCTAGATATAACACCAACCAGTCCATTCCCAATATTAAGTCAAAACCAGACATCTCTAGGACAAACAGATCCCATAGAAAATATACCCACCAACCTCTAGAGAAAAACCCTTACACTGCTAGATGTATTTAACATATACCCCTAGAAGAGTATCAATAGAAATTACCCCACATGTAGTCCCCATGTTTAATCCCAGCACAACTACGAACTGAGTAGAAATAATGAAATGAATTTCACCTGATCAAATAATGCACTGGAAAGCATGGAATCTATTGGAATCATACATCGAATTGTAGAAAGTCCTTCCTCACATCATCCAGGTGTATCATGAACACCATGGATATGACCTGCCCTATTACCCCAGGATCTAGCCTGAGTACCCTACACTACACTCCTCTATTGGTAAAGATTTTCTTTCCCCAGAGTTCCACATCTACTTCCCCTACCATTAGGACCCATGGAGCTCCAACTACCTTTTTGATATGAGGTGACTGACCCCTACCTACATTTGGAATCTACCTATGACCTCTATCATTTCTTGATTTTCATGGGTTACTATAAAACCTCTACACATGGACTAATCTTCCATTTAATCATCACACGAACAGTGGATAGGGACACTAGTCACGCTTGTTCACCAGCCTTCCACACAGATAACAGAAGACCTGGTCGCCACCGTGAGAAGATGACCCCCTCTTCTGACTACTCTATGCACATCCACCTTTCTGAAATGTTCCAAAACGGTGCTTCCTACTATTATATGTCACACCACATTCTCTCCCATCTAGACCCACATGTTTACTACCCGTGTCTTCCTTTAGTTTCCCCTCTAAGATAAGTTCTTGATCCACAACATCAACAAACCTTTTCAGATGAAACATATTCACTTGAGATTTGATCTAATGTCACAACTCATCCTGTATGTGTTTCTCCACAACTACCTCATCTCCTGTCAACTTCAGAATGAAGTATCTCAAATCATTAAAGAGAATGTCATAGTCCAATACCAACATTTCCCCCTGGGTCAACCTCATATAATCAGCAGCCTCCTCCTACCACAAGATTTATGGGTAGAAGTTCTCAAGAAACATCTCTTGAAAATTTCCCCACATCATTCCTTCAGAATTCTTCATCTTAACCATGATGTCCCACCAATGATTTTCTTGACCTCTTAGAATATATGTCACTAACATGAATCGTTTATCAAGATGAGTATCTATATGGTCCATAAATGTTTGGATGGACTTTATCCAAAAAAAATTGCATCGGGTCCATCCACTCCAGTAAAGGTGAAAGAGTGCTTCAGCTAATACTCCCTTCTTAGTTTAAACATACTTAGTGCAACTTGCACTAGGTATCATTCCATCATCTTCATAAAATGGGAAAATTTCACCCAAAACTATTCTTCCCTATATTCTTGGGTGACCACATTCTCTTTCTCTACCACTGGAGGAGCATTCTAGGCAATGTCCTCCTGTCTCCCAACAGGAACACGTCTTCGAGGTGATATTTCTCTACAATTCCAAACAAAAGATTTAGCAAGAAACCACAACTCTGTTACAAAAAGGAAAACGATATAGGTAGTTTCATGACTCACCACAACCAAACTAGTTCATATACACTACCCAAATGATCCCATCACAACCGGATCACTACCCTTCACTATCTTTCCTAAGGTCATGGTTATCATGGGTATCTAATTCACATGGTTATAAGCCTTATATTTTACACTCATTTAAAATAATTTCCATATTTCAATTTACTCTTACAACAGATTAATCCACTTTTACTTCATT
This sequence comes from Viscum album, assembly GCA_963277665.1. Lineage (NCBI taxonomy): Eukaryota > Viridiplantae > Streptophyta > Magnoliopsida > Santalales > Viscaceae > Viscum > Viscum album. The sequence goes on from OY728147.1 coordinate 376,420,933, forward strand.
ATCAGTAACAATTTTCCAAATATTACTTGACATTTTCACCTCCCTTTTTACTCATTCATGTCATCTTATTGGGAACAATTTTCATTAATTTTAAGAGAACATACACATCTTAACCTTCTTATCTCAAAAAACCATCCCATGTGTGTGCCCAGAATGAGGCATGTCACATACCTACATAGGTTCCTAGAATGATTCATGTATGCACAACCTCGTACCATTCCATCCATGAGAAAAATATCACAAAACCATCAAATCATACCACAAGTGAATAACACAATGGTGAAATAAAATCGAATATAACAACACACAACAAGAATAACAATCCCCTCCCAGGTTTACATGGGTTTTCCCTTATACATGGGTTAGCTAATTCAAGCATGATCTCATTTCCAAGGCCCAACACCTTTCTAACCTCATGTCTACCATCCATAAATATTATGAAAAGGAATAAAACTCCTCTAATACCACTTTGTAATGTCCCTGACCTGGGAGACACTAATCTGTTTCCCCAACCTGGGTCACCACATGAACTCAAGTGCACCTCCCCATAAGCCAGAGGTTGCCGACAAGTAGCCAGGGTATAATAGGTCATGTGGGGAGATTAAATCATTGTAACCATAGTAAGCCACAATAGATAATAATTTGAATAAAGGAAACAATAGGCAGCAATCAATAACATGCATAATTAACCAATTCCTAAAATTGGGCATAACCATATACAACTGTAAATAGGTCATTCCATGCTTTAGTTCCAAGTTAACAAAATCCCAAAAGGATGAAAAAAATAAGAACCCCCAAAATGGTCCAGACTCCAAGTCTGGAACGTCACCCATATATGTACCATGTCCAAATCAACTCCCTAACATAGGGAAATTTCCCTTGTACAGACCTATAAGCATGGATTCTTCTTGGGTACAAATTTGTGGCCCAAGCATGGTGGGAGTATTACTCAGTAGGCCACCACCAACGGTGTCTAGAAAATATATAGATAAATCAGATAGAGCATGCAAGTGATTAATAATATCAAGTAAGGGTAAATAGTTAAATAGGCCATTATAGACTATGTTCATTTTAATTATACTACCACTGAGTCTATGTTCACTACTTAGGCATTCATGTTTTAATCTACCATTTTCATCTGTTAAATGGATTAGGCATGTTTAATGTTCTCAAGCATATGGGAATAAAATCAAGTCTTATCTCACTAGGCATCACATTATAACAATCCCATAGTCCTCACCTCAAAGCCTCAGTCTGAGTGGAATGAAACCATTAGCAGAATAGAACTTTGTCCCCTTACATAACCCGTGAATTTGAGGCTGGAGCTAGAACCTCGGTCCAACTCAACCCATGGGCATACAATCTCAAGTATATACCCCACTCTACCAAACCATGTTCACATGGTTATTTATAATTCACAATAATTAACCACATCAAAAAATCATATCTAATATCATTTACAACATCACCACATTATCAATAAATGAAAAATTAACATAATGACTCAATCCATTAACTCATTCATCATTTATAATACTTAAAACATTATTCGCATTGCATATTTCACATGCCTAACTCACTAATCTCATTCATATGTAAACATAATTCCTTATCATAATCACATTACTCCCATTTAAACCATTTAAATGCCAACCAAACAATCCCTTAGCCTTTAACCACATTAGACCCAAATATACACAAACATTCTAGCCGATTACATAAACCAATCGACACATTCTCTAAGGCTCTATATCAACAAGAATACATTTCACACCTTATGTTTCTGTTATCCCTTTGGGAGGGTCATCACACCCCATGGGTGGCCCTAAAATTGGTTATATCATCCTCTATGCATCCCATGAGGGTCATGAGGGTTTCAATAAGTTGTTTAGAAACCAAATTCCTCACAAAATGTCAAAGGAACAAAGAAATATTCAAAATATGGAATGAATAAAAACCCTACATGCACAAATCTACACAAAAACCAAGGGATATAACTTCTAGACCACCTACCATGAATTTGTTGGCAAACACACTCTCAACTGAAGCCTTAGATCCTGATTAAATCAACCCTTGAAGCCTCAACCTAAACCTCACTGAAGAAGAATGGGTTTAAGAGTTTTAGAAGAATATAGGAGAGATATTCTTACCCAAATCAAGAATAAGATGTAAGGATGGGCTTAGCATTACCTTGAGCTTCAATTCACAAATAACGGTGCTCTAAATGGTCCTAAGATGAGGGAGATTCATCCTTGTAATCCCATGAAGACGTTGGTTTGTTCCTAGGGTCCAAACGAGGAAGAGAGTAGGATATCCCGAGCTGGGTATAAAAATACTGTAATGGAATTTTTTTTATTTTTTTTAAAATTTTATGCATCGCATGGTTTTCAAAACCGTGTGCAAACTGTCTGGATGATACTTTCCAATAATATCCCCCTCGCACAGTCTACCTGCACGTTTTTCTCATCCATGTGAAAACTGTACGGAGGCTACAATCCAGAAACTTTTTTTCCCACGGTTTACCTGGGATGTCTGCAAGGTCAGGACTAACCATGCACAGACTGTGTGGCTAGCCCAGAAAACGCTTTTCCCACTTTTTTGTGTCCTGACTCCAAGGAAACCCATAATCCTTCTTGAGGGCATGGGAAAACACTTATTCAGACAAAATGAAAGAATTAAACATAAATGTGGAAAAAAAACATACCTTAATGAAGATCCAGGATTTTAAAATATTCTCTTAGATGTAAGATGCATGAATCTCTGGTGCTGTCTGAGTGACCTTTAAAGGAGGATTTGTGCTCGACGACCTAAATATGAGACATAGGTGTTGGGTGATTATAATGTGATCCTTTTTCATGGGAGATTACTAGAATATGATTCTATTAGAGAGGATATTTCTATGCTCGTGTAACACCATGGGATTATATATATATTTTTGAATTAATTTAATATTTTTGATATTTTTTACATTACATGACACTGAATATATCTTTTTATTATATAAAAACATTTTTCTTTGATTATGTTATACGCAACATTAAGTTAAGATTTCTCTATATAGAACACAAACTCGGCTTGCGTTACACACAACATTGAGTTTCTGCAAAACAACACTTATTATAATTATTTAAATAATATAGTTATAAACCATACATTAAAAACAGTAATATGAATATAAATAAATAATTCATAAATGTTTTTACATAAATAAAACAAATTTATAATGAAATGTATAATTTTTTCTAAATTCATTATATGTTTAGAAATACTGTTTTCTTAAAGGAACTGTTTCTTATTTCCTTCTATGCACATTAATGAAATTATATTTAGGCACTATTAGAAATTTAATTTTATAAAAATTACATATTTTTTAAATTTCGAAGGTAAAAATTAACTTAGGTTATATTTTTATTATTTTTTAGAGAAGTTTCATTTTTTATGAATAGTAAAAAATACAACATTGTAGTTAAAAATGCCTTACTTTTTTAAATAATTATCATAATTTACATAGTTTTTAAGTAAAAATATATCAATTATATATATATTAATCTATTTTAGTTAATTGGAATCATTTTTATATTGAAAGTTGTTATAAAAATTATTGATCTTTTGAACGTTCATTCCTTTTTACCTCATATGCGGGATTAACATTAAACTTAATTTTCCCACTTCCGTGAATTGAATTTCAATAAATGGACTTAAATGGCTATAAAAAGTTTTCTTTTTAGAGTCTAATAGCATCAAATCAATATTTTGGATAGTATTAATAGTAACTTTTATAAATTTTTATTTACCACGGTTAAGAGTAAATTGAATATTTAAATGTATAGATAATATTAAAATATTATTAAATAACTCTAAAACATTAATTTAATCACTTGGATAAGTGGTATTTGAATAAAATAAACCTTAGTCTGAAATTATAACCTTTTAATCCACATAGTTAAGAATATGAAATTTATTATATTTTATTTAAAGATAGTGTTAAAAATGCCATACTCATATTTTTAATAAATATATCATTTTTAATAGTGTTATATAGGACCTAAATTTGAATATAAATAGTAATTTTATATATAAAATGTTTATCTATATCATGATAATTTATTTATAACATTTAGTGATAAAATTATTTACAAAAATGGTGAGGCAATGATTATGCAGTAATTATTTAATTAATAAAAGGATCAAATAAATGATATGAAAAATAATAAAATAAATATAATTCGAATTAATAAAGGTTCTCCTTGAATTTTTTTTGGTGAATATTAAATGTTAGGAGTCTCTTAAATTGTTTGGTTTTAAATTTTCTTGTTTTTTGGATGTTATTTAATGGCAATGTTGTGAACGGTGTTAAAATTGACACTAATGATATTTTATAAAAACAATATTTTATTAAATTAATAAAAATGCATAAAAAAGTTAAAAAATATAATGATATTATGATAAGTTCTAAAATTTTCTAAAGATTTCATTTTTTGACAATTGATATCAAATAATTTATAATTTATAATGTAACACCCCAAGATTTCATAGTACATTATCTCTTCAAAGTAATTCAATAGCTTGTACTACATGCAACACCAAATTCGAGGGCACCACGACTTATCAAACTAGCCGTTCAAAAAGCAGTTATGAATAGTATCATTTGAATTTTAAATTTTATATACTCCATATAATTTTATAATCCATATTATGTGTTTCTTAGACAAAATATAAGAACAAATTCATTTTTTTCAGAAAAAAGAAGTATATTTCAAATAATGCAATTTTATAGTTTTTTAATGGAAAACCCTTTTTAAAACCAATATTTGACTCTTTTATATATAAAATTTAAGGAAACTAAATTCTTCTTTATAATTTGGATATCAAAATTTAGTTTGGATAAATTTTTGGTACATTTCTGATAACTTTCATGTTTTGATGAATAGTGAAAAATACTAAATTTTAATTAAAAACTACATTATTAATTGAAATAATTTATATTGTTAAGTTATATATTTGAGTTGTTTTAAAGAATAATTAGATTATGTTTTTATCATTCCATATAATCTATGTCACTGGAAGTAATTTTACATTTAAATAGTACATAAACATATGTCAATCTTTTGATAGTTTTTACTTCCTAAAACCCTGTTTTTTGGTTTTGACAACGGGAATTAATTTTAAATTAATTTTTGAAACTTCAATGTTTTAAATTTTTAAAAATGGATTTCATATTTTTAATCAGGAGGTCAAAATTTTGTGAATAGTTAAATTTTATTTTTAGACATTATGAATGATTACTCTGGTAAATATTTTATTTACCATGGTTAAAGGGTAAATCTGGTAAATAAGGGTAAACAAATAATATTATAATAATATTAAATTACCCTAACACATGTCCTAACCCTATTGGATGATACATTTCCAACCATGGGAATTTCTCATTCGATTTTGTGACTTCATGAAGCCACATGGGAGTGATAATGACATTTTATATTTAATAATCTAACATAAAGACAAAAATGATATAAACATAAATCTTTTAGTAAAACAATTTTTAACTCCAGTTATATAAGTTATCTATTTTACTATAAATATTCATTTGAAATATAAAAATATTTCCATCATCATCGTATTTTTTTATAATTTTTATACATCAGATAAATAAAATTATTTATGACACAGTAATAATGCAGTGTTTACCTCATTAATGAATAATTTAAATAAATGATATTATAAAAACTAAAACTATATCAAAACCTATCCAATTAATATTTTATGACTTTATTTCTAGAATTAATCATCTTATCATCGATTTTACGTTTTTGGATCATTTGAAACTAAAACTGATTATATAATAAAATAATATTTTCAAACTTTCCTAAAGAGCCCCTCCCCCCCTTATAAAAAGACCTCAACACTAACCCATTTCTCACACCTCTCAAGCCTCTTGGCTCATCTAAACTCTGGCCAATTAATCTCCCTACATCCCTCTCTTCCTCCTACAATACTTACATTAGGAATACCTCTCTTCAAGGAAGCCTTTTGGTTCAATCCAAAGGGAGTAAACCAATTTAATGGTCACACCTCCTCTTAAGTTCTTTTCTCTTATTTTACTTCTCCAACCCCCAAAACTCTTTTTATTCATTTATTTTATGAAAACCCCAGTATAATAAATATAATAGGTTGTTTTTATGAGAATTATTTGAACTAAACTTACACACACATCCTTATAATGGGTATCGAACATAATGTTTCTCTAGACGATGAACTACTGCCTCATGAAACGATGATTGTAAATACTATAATACCACATATTAGGGTGACATTATGATTTAATTGTAATTATATATGATAATTATGATATTTATTTTATCTATAATCTTTTTTAATTCTATTTTATATATTACCTTTATTCTTTTCATTTTGTATATATATGATAATTTCCTCTGAGGAAGTACGGACTACTGCCCCCTCAAAGTGATATAACTCGTTCATACCATACATGGAACTTATAGAGGATGGTGTTAATGAACATAAATAACATATAAAAAATATTATATTATACTGGAATAATAATAAAACTATGTATCATTTGGTTTTGTTTCCTTTTAAAATAAAAATATGAAATAGAAGTAGCATTTGTGCGTACGTACGGATTAACTTCTCCAAGAACACGATGAGATTCATTCCCCATCGTAATAATTCAAGAAAAATTTTCATTTGATTATTAAAAATAATATTTATGAACTTAATATCATTCTATATATATATATCAAATACATCTTCTCCACAACAAACATAGCTTACATAACAAAAAATATAAAAGAAAACGATTCTATTAACACCTAGAACTATGATACTACTAAAATATTATTAACAAAGAAATATTAAAATATCATATATGATATCATATTTAAGTATTTTTTTCTTATATAATTTAATAACAAGGATTTATCTATTTTAAAGGATTTTAACTTACCCTCGACCAAGTAAAAGTACATGGTAAGGGTTGATTTCACAATCTCTTTATTATCTAAGGTTGTTTTCACATAAGTATCTACTGGGACCTCTTTTTCATCCACATCCGGGATTATTAAAAATGTATTTCAAAAAAAAATTACTATTTATTATACTACAGGTTAAAGTAATTTATAACCGTGTATGAGTTTTTATAAAATGGTTTGAAAGGAATCCTTCTGTTATTTTCCAAACAACGTACTTTATGACCTTTTCGACAAATTAAGATAAGAATGTTTTTTTAACTTATATGGCAGGTGAGGCTATTCTCTTCCGTTATAACACATTTGAAGCTTCCCTTAAAAGCATATAAGAATATTTTCAAAATAAATGTTTTCTTTTAAAATTACATGAGTTATAAATTATTTCAAAATAGAAAGAGATATTTCTCTCAAATAGTTTTGATTTCATATATGTCAACATTCTTTAATGGATTTTATACTTTTTTGAGGTTGATTTATTATGATAAAAATCTTCCATAATGTATTGAATGTTTTTTGATATGTTTTACTATGTATGTGTTAGTTTTATACCATTCATGGTTTATGGTTAATATATTAACATTTTATATGATAGTTTTAATAAGAATGTTTATGTCATGTTTCATCCTTTTCATATAAGTAATGCATTGTACTTAGTATTTGATGGGTGGAGCCCGCTATAGCTCATCGGTGCATCGGTAGGTCTCATGAGACAAACTAGTGTCTTGGAAGATGGCATTGAAAAAATCGTATTTGTAGTCTTGGCACGAAGCCTTATCTATATGGATAGTTTGTTCGGAATTAGGCATTCCATCATTATGAAATTAGCTATTTTTATTACATGTGATTATTCGACTAATAGAATATCCATGTGAATAAATAAATGATATTATTTGATTTATATTTTCCATATTATGATGATGTTTAATTTTAAAAGGCTTTGGTTTTCGTTTTATACGTTGCCTTAAATGTTTATGCTTAGTTATGAAAGTTTCTGCTATATTGTTATCCTTACTAAGCTTCTAAGCTCACCCATTTCTATGTTTTCTTTTTCCCAGGATTCCAAGAAGTGTATTATGTTTGATATATAGGATTAATCAAGATGAATAATTTCATTCACAACGTTTTATTGAGGTTGTGTTTTATGTTTGAATGTGTAATGTAACGTTCATGTATGTAATCTATTTTTCAGGACTGCAAAACTGATCGGTCCTTCGGGAATTAATTCCTTGTAATCATGCCGATGTATTAAAATAATGCACAGACTCTGGTTAAGTGGTGTTGAGCATTTCACTTCGTATCAGAGGAAGTTTAGTAATAACCATTGAAACTAGATTTAGAAATACTCTGATTAGAGAACATTACCCTAAGATCGACTTTGAGGATAAGTATAGAAGAACATGCTAGAATTTTGGTAATGTAGAGGTTTTTGTGAAATTTTCAAGCAATACATCACTTTCTAGATACGAGCCAGAAGAGGTGGCTCTGGCATAGCTGTACCTAGTAGTGAAAACTCCGACAAGGATTTTTGGGCTTGACCCGGCGTATCCTGGTACATGAAAACGTGCCTTAATGCACTATTGGTTACGAAAATCTCAGGGTATATGCTTAGGATAATTCATATTTTCTTTACAATCCATTGTAAAGGTTATAAATAGGTTTCAAATGTATAATGATTCATCTGAAAGGAGTTGGGACATAATGCAAATCAATGTCTCAATCATCAGAGTATATCGCAAATGTTGTTGTTGGATAATAATCAAGTTATGATATTACCACAGATGTAGAGTAATGACAAGTGTTCTTATGTTGATATTAAAGGATTATATCATTTTAGTTTTGTATCAACAATGTACTTGTTATAATAATTATCGAGTATATAAGGATTGAACTGCAGCACTATTTCATTAAGGATTTGAGATTATGTGGTACCAAGAAAAGAGACTAAATATAAAATTAATCTATTTTGAAAATACATGGTTGAAGGAAAGATAAATTTTAATATGGTCCTGATACAGTTGTATCGATTTTGGAATAAGAGATGATTGATTTGGATAAATTATATTGGATATTATTGAATACCTTGGAACTAATTAATGGTTATTTTCCATCATTGTTGGTGATTACAACATTTTTGTAATTAATGTGTATATCCTGTATTCTACGATTTATAGAAGGAATAAGGAAGTACATACCTATTCAAATATGGTTTTTTGGAAATTCATTTTATTACCACGTTTTAAGATAATACGTGATGAAGGTATTCACATGTATATTATGTGACCTTCCTTATAAATTTTGGATTGTGAGTTCGGACAGAAGTATTTTGGATAAGTCTAAAGGTTGGAAAAGATTATTTTTGACATTTGATACGTTTTTTAAGGTTAAATAATATCTTAAGATTATTTTTAGATTAACATAAAAATGAAAATGTGGAGGTCGGGTGACAACCTGTCACGTCCGGCAAGGCCGCGAGACATAAACCTGCAACTGAAGGGTGACAAGGGTACATCACCTACCATTAGCCTACATGATGTCCTAGTTTGTATAATTTAATTTTTTTAAATAGTCGGTCAAATGAATTATATATTTATTATTTTTTGGAACTCTATACGATTATGATAAATAGATTATTTTTTAATTTTATTATCTTCTGGAGTGAAAGATGTATTTGTGGTAGGAATTAGTTTAAAGATGAAACTCTACCTATCAAGTATATTTTTTATCACTTATTATATGAATAAAATAATTCTCAAAATTTATGGAAGGGATCTTAAAACAAAAAATATGTTATCCTAATACCTTTTGATTTGTTGAACTGATGATATTTTAAATCATCATAGATTAATGGATTTGAGGCCCTCAATTTTTTACTTGTTTATGATTGATGTCCTCAATAACATCCTATAAATAATTACGTCTTCCTATAAATATGTGTCTCTAATTTCCACCAATGTTCTCTTATCCAAGATCATAATTTTGTGGTGAATTTTTCATTTCTCTTTCCCACTTATTAAGACTAAACATCATTAATCCAATTTTAGATGTGGGTTTTAAACAATGGTATTGTTATATTCTAACCTTTTATTTTTAAAGAAAAATTTTAAATTGTGAGGAAGAAATTTATTGAAGGATGGTAGAATTTAACACCCCAAGACTTCATAGTGCGTTATCTCTTCAAAGTAATTCAATAACTTGCGGTACATTCAACACCGAGTTTGAGCACACCACGACTTACCAAACAAGTCGTTCAAAAAGCTATTATGAACATTATTAACTGAATTTTGATTTTTATAAACTCCATATAATTTTAGAATCCATATTTTTTGTTTCTTAGACATAATATAAGAAGAAATTTCTTTTTTCAAATGAAAGAAGTATATTTCAAAAAAATGAAATTTTACAGCATTATAATTGAGAACCCTTGTTAAAATCAATATTTCACACTTTTATATATTAAATTTAATGAAATTAAATTTTTCTTTAGAATACAGACATAAAAATTTAGTTTGGATAAATTATTGGTACTTTTCTCATAACTTTCATATTTTGATTAATAGTGAAAAATACAAAAATTTAATAAAACACAACTTTTTTAATCGAAATAGTTTATAGTGTTAAATTAAAAATTTGAGTTGTTTTAAAGTATCATTAGATTATGTTTTTATCATTTCATATAATTTATGTCATTGGACATAATTTTACATTTAAATAGAACATAAACATATGTCAATCTTTTGATAGTTTTTACTTCCTATAACCATGATTTTTGGTTTCAACAACAAGAATTAATTTTAAATTAATTTCTGTAACTTCTATGTTTTGAATTTGGAAAAATGGATTTAATATTTGGAATCAAGATGTCAAAATTTTGTGAATATGTAACTTTTATTTTTAGTCATAATGAATAATTACTTCGGTAAATATTTTATTTACCATGGTTAAGGTGTAAATCCTGTAAATAAGGTTAAACAAAAAATATTATAATAACATTTAATTACTCTAACACGTGTCTTAACCCTATTATATGATACACATCATACCATGGGAATACTTGGGACAATTTTGGGACCCCATGGAGCCACTTGGGAGTGATAATGACATTTTATATTAAATAATATAATGTAATGACAAAAATGACATAAACATATATCTTTCAGTAAAAAAATTCAGATTGGGTTATATAAGTTATCTCTTAAACTATAAATATTTATTTGAAAGATTAAAAGATTTCATAAATTAGGTTATTTGTTTTATTATTTTTAGACATCAAATAAATAAAATTATTTATGACACAATAATGTTGTAGTGTTTACCTCATTAATGAATGATTTAAATAAATGAGATTATAAAAATTAAAACAACATCCAAAACCTATCCAGTTCTTATTGGGTGACTTTATTTTGAACATGAGTCATCTTATATTCTATGTTAATTATTTTTGGAACTTTAGAAACTGAAAATAATTATATAATAAAATAATATTTTTATAGTTTCATAAAGAGACCCTCCTCCCCCTTATAAAAATCCCTCAACTCTAACCCATTTCTCACACCACTCAAGCCCTTGTCTCATCCATACTCTACCCAATTAATCTCCCAACATCCCTATATTCCACATAGAATCCTTATGTTATGTATAAGTAATTTCAATGAAGCCTTTTAGTTCAAATCAAAAGGAGTTACCCGATTTAAAGGTAACATCTCCTCTTAAGTTTTTTCTTTTATTTTACTCCTCCAACCCCCTAAACTCTCTTTATTGCATTATTTTATAAAAAAAATAGTATACTCAATATACTAGGTTGTTTTTATGAGAATTATTTGAACTACTCTTACAAACAGACCATCTAATGGGTATAGAACATAATGTTTCTATGGAGGGCGATCTACAGCCTAACGAAACGATGATTGTTCAATCTTATACTTCCACTTTTTATGGTGTCCATTATGATGGAAATGTAATTATATATGATATTTATGATATTTATTTTATATATAATCTTCTTTAATTCTATTTTATAGTATACATTTATTCTTTTCATGTTGTTTATATACGATAATATCATTTGAGTAAGTGCGGACTACCGCCCCCTCAAAGTGATATGACTCGTTCATACCATACATGGAACGTATTATGGATTGTGTTAATGAACTTACATAACATATATAATACATTATATAATACAGGAATAATAATATACTTATTCATACTTTGGTTTTTTTCTTTTTAAAATAATAAAATTAAATGGATGTAGTGTTCGTGCATTCGTACGGATTACTGTCTCCACGAACGCGATGAGATTCATTCCCCATCATAACCATTCAATAATAATTTTCATTTGATTATTATAAATAATGTTTAAGAACATAATATCATTCTGTATATAAATCATATACATCCTATCCATAACAAACATGGCTTACGTTACAAAAACATATAAAGGAAAACGAATCAATTAACACCTGAAACAATGATACTACTAAAATATTATTAACAAATCAATATTATAAGATCATATATGATATCATATTTATTCATGTGGTTATTTTAAAATTTAATAAAAATGATTGGAAAATTATACAGGAGGTTCATGTACCCTCGACAAAGGAAAATTACAAGGTAAGGGTTAATTTCACAATCTCTTTATTATATGAGGTTGTTTTTATGTATGTTTTTACAGTGACCTCTTCATCATCCACATTCGTGTTTATTAAAAATGTATTTCAAGAAAAACTAATTACTAGAATATGGGATAAAGTTATTTATACAATTGTATGACTTTTTATAAAATTGTTTGAAAGGAATCTTTCTGTCGTTTTCCAAACAAGGTACGTTATGACCTTTTCGACAAATTAAGGTAAGAATATTTTTTAACATAAACGGAAGGTGCGGCTATTCTCCTCTATTATAACACCTTTGAAGCATCCCTTAAAAGCATATAATAATATTTTTAAAATAAATGGTTCCTTTTATAATTACATGACTTATAAATTATCTCAAAATAGAAAGAGATATTTCTCCCAAATAGATTTTATTTCATCCGTGTCGACACCCTTTAATATATTTTATAATTTTTTGAAGTTGATTTATTAGGATAAAAATCTTCCATATGGTATTGATGGTTTTGGGATATGATTGAATGTGGGTGTGTTTTTTTATTCCATTCATGATTTATGGATAATTTATTAATATTTTATATGAAAGTTTTAATACAAATGTTCATGTTAGGTTTCAAACTTTTCATTTGAGGAATACATTAGATTTAGTATGTGACGGCGGAGCCCGCTATAGCTCCTCAATGAATTGGTAGGTCTGATGATACAATCTAGTATATTTTCACAAGGCATTGACCAAATCATATTTTTAGTCTTGGCATGAGGCCTTGACTATGTGCTTATAATGTCTAGCATTTTTCATTCCATCATTATTAAATTAGTTATTTATATTACATGTGATTATTCGACTAGTGGAATATCCATGTGAATAAGTAAATGGAATTATTTGATTTAACTTTTCCATATTATTCTGAAGTATAATTTTAAAAGTATTTTGTTTTATTTTTATACATTTCCTTAAATGTTTATCCTTATTTATGAAATTTTACTCTATATTATAATCCTTACTGGGCATCTGAGCTGACCCCTTTCTATGTTTTCTTTTTCCCAGGATTCCAAGAAGTGTTTTATTTTTGATATGTGGGGTTAATATTGGGGAATAATGGTGTTCAAAATGGATTATTTATGTTTTGTATTATATATGAATGTTTAAAGTAACATTCATGTATGTAATCTATTTTCCAAGACTGATAAACTGATCAGTCCTTCGAGACTTTATTCCTTGTAATCATGCCAATGTATTAAAATAAAGAACCAACTCTGGTTAACTGGGGTCGGTGCATTACATATAACCACGTAATATTTCAAATTTTGTTACCACAATAAAAATTAAAAAATATTATTTAGGGGAAAATCAAAATGATATGTTTTAAAATAAAAAAAACTTATCCAAAAATTATTGTATGAAGTGGATTTGACCCTTAAAACCTTAATATTGAATTACAGTGTTTTAATGGACATGAATCCATGAAAATAACTTTTATATTAATTAAAGTCAAGGATATTTACAAAATATAACTCTCTTGTAGTCCAAGTCTTTTATGTGTCCACAAAGGGACAAAATAACGATATAAATGAAACTAAATATCTATTTTTATCATAATGAATATAATTTGATTATAGATTTTTTTTTTCGAATTTCTGTAAATTATATAATTACCTTAAATTATTCTTCAATGTTAAAATGGTATTTATTTAATTAATAGAAAAATAAAATAAATGATTTTAATAAATTTAATTTCCAAATAATATGGATAAATTTATGTTTCCAACAAAATTTGATAGATCTATAATATAAATTAGATATGTGTCAAACCATTATATTCAAATTCTTACATTGTCTTAATGTATTTAAAATCAAATTAAATTAATAGTATTATATTTTACAATAATGATATTTTATTGAACAAATATGTTATAAAATTTTTTAAAAATCACAAAAAAATAAAATAATCAAAAATGGGAGTTTCCATTTTATTAAATATATTCTTAATATTATTATTATATATATTGTAAACTTTCTTCCCCCATTCCTTTATATCTGATTTGTATTTTTTTTCTCAAGAATGGCCTTATTATATTTTAATATTTTGAGAATTCCCAAAAGTGCTCGTCACCTCAATTATAAAAGGGAACCTCCTCCCTCACTTCCTAACATCGGTTTTAGACTTTTAGCTCGACCAAAACTTGACCATTTATCCTCCCATAATTATTATCCATGTTCTAGAGATCTTGGTATTCTAAAAAGACCAACTTTAGGTCCCTTGATAAGATATCTAATGGAAGCTCACCAAAAAAGAGATTATATCCTTTACTGAATCTCTCGAGATCAATTATTCTTCTACCTCATCTTCTTATGTTAATTCTATTATAAATTAATAAATATAGTATCACATATATTCTGATATGTAATTATTATTATGGAATAACCATGTTTCACCTTTTATTCATTCTACAAAAAATGAAAGCACAATGTGTTCGTATGTACGACTTACCGTCTCTAAGTCATGGTTTCATATTTTTTTCATCACCACTTAACTTAGATGATTATAAAGATGGAAATAATAATTTTATATGATTATTATAACATTATATTTATTTTTGAACATAATATATACCATCCACTTTATTAATTTTTCACAATTAAGGAAATGATATTTTTGCTCATGCATATGTATGACCTATCATCTCTACAACACAATCAGATTTGTCTTCCACTTTAACCCTTTCAAGAGTGATTACTAAAAATGAACTTAATTATTAAATATGAAATATATGATATAATAAATCTAATTTAGTATTATTTATATACATATATTTCATTTACCTTTTTTATTTAGTATGGAAAGAAAATGGAAACAATGTTCATGCGTATGTATGGCTTACCGTCTGCATGAACAGTGTTTTCTATTTCATGTATCTATCTTATGTATATATATATATACGAAATATATATGAAATAAAAATCATGTTTCAAATTCTTGATGTAATTAAATCTTGATCTACGTAATATCATCAAGACTATGAATTCAAAACTTATACGATAAACAAAGAGGTTATTACCTGAAACGTTTCTTTAACATGAAATTATTAATAAACTAGTAAAATAAAGTAATAAATGAATCCAATATGATTTAATAAATATTATTATCATTTTTGGAATAATTTCATAATATTTTTAAAATCACTATACAGGAGATTTGGACACGTAGGAGGGAATCATACCTAAAGTAATATATTTTTGTCACACCATTTTTTATGTGAGACACATGCCTCGTACACTTATTGTTTCTTCTACATGGGGCATATATTGTCCATGAGTTTATTTTATGAGTCTAAACCAAATGATTATGATATTTTCTTATCTATATAATTTTATTTCCTTCATGGTGTATACGATTCTCCATATTATTAATTTGTAAGGGTTAATTCCACAATCTCACTATTATCAGGATTTCTTATACACAAGTATCTACAGGGAAATATTTAACTTCCACATCTATGTTTTTTTAAAATTTATTCCAAAATATTTTTACAATTATTGAGAAAAAAAGTAAAGTAATTTCTACCCATGTGTAACCTTTTATTAAATGGTATTAAAGGAATATTTTTTCATTTTCCTAAGAATATTTTTTTTTGACATTTCATACAAAAGTATGAGAAAAATATTTTTTAACTTATACGGAAAGGACATATTTTTTTTCTTTCATGATACCTTAATTCATTGAATATTCTATTATAATCTTAAATGGTTATTTTTAAAAAAATATTTTAAAAGTGTACATTGTTTTAACAAAAGTAAATGATTTTAAATAATAATGGATATTTTCATCAATAATTGTTTTCAAATGATTTATTAAAATTATTTTCCATATAATATAACATTATATGATGTTACTTATGTTTTACTTGTGATATGATTCAATTTTACTATTTTTATTCTTTCTAGGAATGGTTTATGTTTATAATGGGCTGATATTTATGAGACCCATTTCATTACTGTGGGTTATGTTATGATTTAATGATGTTTTTGAAACCCATATCATTATATGGGTTCTGATATGATAACTTATTTATGTTATTGCGGCACATATATGTGTAATTTCATTATAAGATGGTTGGTACTTGAATCTCCCTCCATTGAATTGGGTAATGATTTATATCTCATGAGATAGACATAAAGGACCTTGTCCACTAAGACGGTCTAGGGAGTCATCCTTCACTACTAGGATGGTTATGGGAGTTGACCATGTGTACCATGATGGTTATGTGAGTAATCCATGACTATGAAGATATTATGGGGAGTGAACCCAAACTATTATAATGGTCTTACAGTGATTCCTTGACTACTATGGAAATTATTTTATATTCCTATGTGTTTTCCAAAAATTCCATTTATTATTCCTATATTGTTCTTTCATTGATTATGTTATTTATTTCCTTAGGTTTCATGTCTTATAAGATTCCAATCATTATACCATGATTTCTATTTATTATCTTCTATATGGAGGGTATGATATTTTATTTTCATGATCATATTTTCATAATCTTATGCTCATGGTTATGTTTATATGTTTATCTTGTTTACCCGTATTGAGCATCTGAGCTGACCCTTTCTTATTTTTATTTTCCCTAGGACACAATCAATGGTATTAATTCAGACATTTCAAAAAGGGTTATAATTATGAATAAATATACTGGATTATAAGTAGATTTTTTCTGAACCATTGGTTTGTATTTTATCTTTTCCATATTGACTAAACTAATACAGTATTTGGGAATGTGTTTGTGTAATGTATTAATTATTCTTCATAAATAATGTAATATCCATGTATGAAAATCTTGGGTTGTTATAGTTGGGATCATAGAAAATTTCTAGATATATTTAACAACTAAGATGAGATAACTTTAGTGAGATCCCTAGGGATATTTTGAATGAAATTTTTTTGGATGTCTCTAAGGATAAGTATATGGATGTGGAAAAGTATAGGAAAATGTCTTGGTAAATTTTGTAAATAATAGAGATGCTGGTTTCCTAGAAATAAATCAATTTATCAGTATGAAATGTTTATGTGGATCTTTAATATATGTACCTAGTGGTAACAAATTAGAAAAGGTGTGTTTATCCTGACTCAATTATAAATTGGTTCATGAAAATAGACCTTATCACACACCTAGTTTGACACTCCTAGGGTATTTTCTTTAGAAATTCACAAACAATTTGTGAACCATCATGAAGGATTTGAATACAAGATGACTATGAATATCCTAGGACAAACTAAAGATTCATCTCAAAAAACTTAGGTATTATGATTTAGACATCCTCTATTTAATTTTTCATAAATATGTGGTTTTCTCATATGATTTATGTTTCTCACCCTATTCTTTCTTACTTTAGTCAATGGAGAGAACTATATGGAACATTGTTTACATTGAATGTTTCAAATGTTCAATGTATGTGCACTATGAAAATCTATTTCCCAAGCTAAAATATCATAAATATATTTTAAAAACTGGTATGAGTATTGGTTATACTTTTGAAGATAAATATATCTAAAATGACATGTGAATTTTATGTGGTGTTCTTCCAGTACTATTTTCAATAAATATCCAAATCATGATTATATTGAAGTTGTAATGTCTTGTATTTTCTTTGTATTTTATTTTAATATTATATGGGAATTATTTCGAGAGCAGGCTTTGATACGGCGGGTAGTTTCGAGGCCCGGTGAGCCCGGAACAGATGTTTCTATTTAATTAAATAATTAAATTATGTGCACATGTGGTTTTCCTGAAAAAGTGGAATAACTCCTGAATGGGTGTTTGGATCAGAAATCTAAGGACACCGTTGCATTCAGAGCAGTGAGTTTACCTTAGGAATGTCCTAACATCGGCTGGCGAAGGTCGGTGGTGAAATCCAGTTTTTGGACATAACCGTAATAAAATATTTAATAAAAATATTTTATTAAATTTGGTGGCGGTGAATATCTTTTTATAATTTAAAAAAAAAGGTTTTCACAGGGTTCCAGGGTTACAGACCTCATAACCCTGAAACCCTTGGAGACTTTGGATGATCTGGAGGAAACCCCAATGCAGCGCCAATGTTCTTGACGAATTTCACTGGTGATGAAGACACGGTGACCAGATCTTCACCAACGAACGTCACGAATCCAGGTAGTATGTTTGATTTTGGTTTCCTTTCCTCGTTCTTGACTCCTACGTCAAATGCAGACTAATCCATAGGGAAATTAGCCCATGTATTGATCGTATTTGTGGGATGGTCTTTTGCGGGGATTTGGGGGATTTATTCTTGAACGTTATTTTGGTTTCGTTTAGCCTTCTAATAGTGAATAACCAAGATCGACATGAACATTGATTGAGTTTAGTCCCTCTCGATTTTCTGTGCCTTTCTTCCCCGATTTATCACATTATTTGTGTGCATTCTACGTGTTCTTCATAGAAATATGAACGATGTATCATTGTGCATCCATTGTGCGACTTAATGATCCCAAATTGAAGATCCGGTGTCGGTACAACCCCACGGAGGTGTGACTGCAGTGGCGATGGATGGATCGAAGCGGATCGAAAGATATCGTTCTTCAAACGATTTCCGCACGAGTGACCAGAATCAGATTTTGGAGACGATCGAAGGCCCGAAACCCACAGATTCGGCATCACGACGACGAGGTGACCTGAGATATTGAGTTTCGCGGCATACCGACAAAAGAAACGAGATCCGGAGATCCGACTAAGGCGTAAGGAGGAAGATGGCAGTTCTAGAGAAATCCTGACTACACGCCGCGTAGTATGGGCTACACAGCGTGTGTTCATCGGTGGACCACCTGGCGTGTACTCCAAGAGTACAAGGACACAGTTTGGGTAGATGTCCAAGGACACGACGTGTATACCCTTCCCCGACTAGACCCAACCAGATACATGGGATACCCCGTGTATTGGTACACAGGCATGAGACACGAACATAGATCGTGTACGGGCACATGGCCAGCATACACGGAGCGAACCTCAGGTGCTCAGACACGGCGTGTAATCCTTCTACACGTCGTGTAGTTACTTTTTTTATGGAAAGCCTAGACACATGGTCCATTTACACGGGCAGTACCAGGAGTCAAGGAACACGGTGTGTGATCCTTCTACATGTCGTGTAGTCTAGTTTTACACACCTGGACTGGAGACACATGCCATTTACATGGGAAGTACGTGGAGAGAAGGAACACGGCATGTAACCATACTACACACCATGTAACGTTTTTTACATTGATTGAGCCAGTTTTCTTCTATGACTTGGACTAGATTTATTAGGGTTTGTACCCTTGGTCTTTCCCCTGAAGGTTTCTGGTATCATTTCCTATGTACAGGAGTATGATCTCTTTAGAAGGACTTCCTGAATAAATTCAGTTGAATCCCCTCTGTGATAGGTGGATCTGGATCCTCTATTCATTCATGTAACCCTATGTAGTGTTCTTGGTATCGACGTGACCTACATTACCCGGGCGTCGATCCTCTGCTTAGTGGATTAGTTCAGACTGAGTTGTTGGAATCACCCCATAGCTATTGATTGTGATCCTCATCTAAACATCATTTTCTCAAGTACTATGGAGTGTGTTCTCTTGGAATGAGTACTCCGTATCTCTCTCTTCAGACCTACGAGTGTGTTCCCCTTGTTACGTGATTAATGGAATCTTCGAGCTGGATCTTAGTTGTGGTTTCACAATGGTCGATCGTGTATGAGTATGTCTTGATATTCTTGTTATATGGTCTGTAAACATATACTGTATAGAGATGACTGTATCTTTCCTTTTTGGTATTTTCCCTTTTTTTATTCCTTGGTGGTTTCAGGGTGTCCTACTGGGTATTTTTATACTCAACCATGTATGGGATTTGCCTGCACGTGTCATGTCTTGTGTAGACGAGTGAGCCTTTGATAGGATTCTAGGTGGACCAGGACCAGATGGTGCTCAGTGAGGTCAGACAGGCCAAGGTGTGTTCCTAAGGTTATTGATTGCAGTCCCCGTACCTTTTTTATAGGTTGGACTTTGTTACAGACTCTCTTTTGGTGGGCTTGTACTTTTGGCCTAGGGTTTTACATCACTGTACTTTACTTTCCTATCATACTCTGTTGGTTGGGATTTTAGTGTATGCATGAATTTTATTTTTAGTAGATTTTATTTTCCGCTTTGTGGGCTTGGAGAAGTGTGTGCGTGTGTATGGGTTTATAATCAATGCCTCCCATTTTAGTAACATGCCTACTCAATGCTAGTCACCAGCCCCTGGCCTATTGGAGGCGAGCTTGGGGAGTTGCGGCTCGGGCCCCATTGGGACAGGTCATGACAGAAGTTTAGTAACATTAATACATTATTCATTTTTCATATTCTATAAAGGAGGTATTAAAGAATAAGTAGATGATGCCTAAGTAATGGTTTAAGAATAATGATGGATGAATAAAGTATTTATGTTTTGTAATTTAAAGATTTTGTTATATAAATCATGAAATATATAATTATTTTCAATATATGTTTTCATTAAGGATCGGAAATTATATGTTAAATATTGATGGAGACTTAGAAAAGTGAAATTTTAATTAATGCAAGTTAACCCGTAATTCGATCAAGATGTTCCTAAAATTGTATTTAGAATGGATAAGGATATTTTTGCTTTTGATGAAGTAATTGGGATAGTATCAATGACCTTGGAACCAATTAAGGATTTTTTGAAAAATAGCCTATTTCTTCATGGATAAAAATTAAAACATCTTGTATTTAAGGAATATATCTAGTGATCATTGTAATAATGAATTATACATGTTTTTGAAAAGGATTTATGGTAATTATGGTTGTAACCATGCTTCAATAGAATATAAAACGAGAGTATTCACTTTTTTGAAATGTGACAACAAATAATTACTTTCTGATATATGGGGGGATAATGTTAAGCTGATTTCTTGACCTTATATCTATTTTTGAAGTTTTCATCTTTTGGAAGTGTTACAAGGTTAACCATTTATGGACTAGATTTAGTTAAACCTCAAATGATGTTTGTGACGTTAAAGTAATATCACACCATATGAGGATTTATGCATATTGGATAACTTATGCTAACATTTTGTAATGAAAAAGATAGTTGGAATGACCTATCATTCCATTTATAGATCTCATGATCTGTTAATGCTTTAGGGATGAAAAATTCACCTTCATTTGCTGGAATAAGAGATGAAGTGGAAACTAATCAAGGAACAAAAAAGGATGAGATTGTGCTGAAATCTAGTAATTATATCTCCTTGTTAAATTTATAAAACATTAAGAAATGATATTTAAATAAAAGATAATCCAGTTTTCATTGTTTCTAATGATATCAATGTAATTTTTTAAAAAAAAATTGTGTTATGGATTTGATTGATAAATCTCACCTAAATATGTTCTCTATCACTGTATATTAGAATATGATGGTTAATGTTTTCTTCCATGTCTAAGTTTTCACTTCCCACTTATGTTCTTCTACGTGGAAACCTAGTTGTGTGTTATATTGGGTAACTGTTATGTTTTTAACTTTCCTTTTAAATGTTATTTTATTTTTCATTTTTACAGTGTGGTTTTATATGAAATATACATTCAATTATTAAATCTTTTATAATGTAGATGAACTTCAATGCAAGAATTCATTTTAAGGGGGGTAAAATGTAACACCTCAAGATTTTGTGAATTTATTTTCTCATATTAATTTAATCTATTTGATTTGCTTCACATTTTGTGACACTGAATATAGTTTTTTGTTATTAGATTAAAACACTATTTTTGATTACATTATACGCAACACCATGTTATGATTTAACTACATGCAACTTCGACTTGGCTTGCGTTGCATGCAAAACTGAGTTTATATAAAAAAAAACTTTTTTATTATAATTATTGAGGTGAGATTATTAAGACCTGGACATTTAAAATTTTAATATAAATATTAATAAGTAATTTTTAATTTTTTCAGATAAATAAAACATATTTATATTGATATTTATAATTATTGCTAACGTATTTATATGTTTATAAATTTTATTTTCTTAAATGAACTGCTTTATATGGCCTTCTATGTATAATAATTAAATTAATTCTAAAAAATATTAGAAAATTAAATTTTCTAAAAAAACATCATTTTTTAATTTTTATTTTAATATTAAACTTAGGGTGATTTTTTTGTATTCTTCGGAGAAGTTTCATTTTATTATGAATAGTAAATAATACTACATTGTTGTTAAAAACTGCCTTTTTCATTTATATAATAATCATATTGTAAAAATATTATGTAAGACACAACAAAACAATTATAAATATATTAATCCATTTTAGGTCATTTGAATCGTTTTTATTTTGAAATTAGATCTAAAAAATTATTAAACGTTTGAATGTTCTTTTTACCCACCTTCTTGCCACATCTCTGGGATTGGCGTTAAACTTAATTTTACAGCATCTATTAATAAAATTTCAAAATAAATACATAATGTTTTTCAATTTTTATGATATTTAGAGTCTAATAGGATAAACTAATAATTTCAGATATTATGAATAATAATTGTAGTGAATTCGTATTTACCATGGTTGAGGGTAAATATGATAATTAAAGGTAAAAATAATATTATAATATTATAAAATTACGATTAAAACTGTCCTAATTTTATTGGATAAGTAGGTTATGACATAAATAAACCTTATTCTGAAATTATAACCTTTTTATGAATCTTGGGTAACAACGTGACATTTATTATATTTTAATTTAAGATATGTTAACAAAGTCATACTCATATTTTTAATAATTATAAAAAATTTAATATATGATTATATAGAAGATAAATTCAACAATAATTTTTTATTTTAAAGATAAACTGTTTTTCTACGTTCTGATAATTTATTTATAATTTTTTAGGGAAAATAATTTACATAAATTGTGACATAATGATGATACAATAATTGTTTAATTAAAAAATAATCAAATAAATTATATTAAAAAATTAAAATAAATATAATTTGAATTAATTAAGGTACTACGTGAATTTTTTAGATTACTATGACATGTTAAGAGCCTCATAAATGATTTGGATTTAAATCATATTTTTTCTATTTTTTTTAGGATAATGTTACGAATAGTGTCAAATATTAGAACTTTGATGTTTTATAAAAATAATATTTGATTGAATTAATTAAAAAACATAAAAATTATTAAGAGATTATGATAAGTTCTAAAATTTAATAATGTTTCCATTTATAGATAATTGATCCCATATAAGTAAAAATTTATAACCTCTTAATATTTAAATTGTTGTTTCTATAATTAAAATTAAAATTGATTAATGAATGGTAAATCAAAATGATAAGGCTTAAAATTAAACCAAAACCTTTCAAAAAATTATTGCATGAATATGATTCAACCTTATCACCTTAATATTGAATTAGAGTTTTTTAGTGGAAAATATTCCAAGAGAATAACTGTTATTTTATTTAATCTCAAGGATAGTTACAAAATTTCACTATCTTGTATTTCATAACTTTTAGGTGTCCACATAAAACAAATCAATATATGAATGAATCTAAATGTCTATTTTTATCATAATGAAATAAATTTAATTATAGAATTTTATTTTTAATTTTTATAAATTATATAATCAACTTAAATGCTTGTTCAAGGATAAAATAATATTTATTTAATTAACATAAAAATAAAATAATTGATATTAATAGTATTAATTTCTATATATTTTGAATGAATTAAACTGTATAATTAATTTTATAGATCTATAATAAATATTAGAGATGTTTCAAACCATTATATTCTAATTTCCACATTTTTATTATGTATTAAATGTCAAATTAAATGAATAGAATCAAGTTTTACAATAATGATATTTTATTGAATTAATATATTATTAAATTATTTAAAAATAAAAAATGTAAAATAATAATAAATGGGATAATAAATGGTCTAAAATGTATTCCATCATTCATTTATATCTTACTTGGAAGATTTTTTCTCTAGAATATCTCTATTGTATTTTAATATTTTGAGGATTTCAAAAAGTGACCTTCACCTCAATTATAAAACGGAACCTCCTTCCTCACTTCCTCACACCCCTTTGAGCCTTTTAGATCAACAAAAACCAGATAATTTATCCTCCAAAAATACTTATACATGTTATGGTGGTTATTTTCTTTGAAAAATAACAACTATAGATCCCATGAGAAGAGATCTAAATGAAGCTCACTGAAAAAGAGACAATCTCCTTTACCGACTCTATTAAGATAATATGTTCTTCTACATCCTATTCTGATGTTTAGTACATTATAAATTAATAAATCTAGTACCAACTATATTTTTAGATATTATAATGGTTATTTAATGACAAAATTCTACCTTAAATTGATCCTTCGAAAAATGAAAGTACCACATGTGCGTGGGTATGACTTACCATCTCTACATCATGGTGTAATATGTTTTTCAAAACCACTTTATTTAGATTAGTATAATGATGGGAATAATAATTATATACGATGATTATAACATTATATTGATGACAGAACAAAATATATTATGTTTACTTCCCAACATTTTCATAATTAATTGAATAATATCATCGTTCGTGCGTCCATACGGCCTATCATCTCCATGACGTGATGAGATTCATCTTCCATATTAACCATTTCAATAATGACTATAAAAATTCATATAATTAATAAATTCTAAATATATTACATAATAATGTTAATTTCATAATATATATATACATATTTTTTGTTTACCTTCTTTTATTCGTTATGATAAGAAAATGGAAACAACGTCCAAGCGTACATACAACTTACCGTCTCTGTAAACTGTGTATTAATTTTCATATATATTTATTTTATATATATTTCATTTATATATATTTATAATAAATATATATGATATAAAAATTATTTTTTACGTTCTATGTGTAATTAAATCATGATATAAGTAATAGGATCAATAATGATAAGTCAAAAAATGTAAGATAAAAAACGGTTATTACCCGAAACGTTTCATTAACATTGAATTGTTAATAAACAGGTAATATAAAGTTGTAAATGAATCATATATGATATCATAAATATTATTCTGATTCTATTAAAAGTTAATAATATGTTTAAAACCACTATACATGAGTTTCAGACATTTACCAAGGGAATCATAACTAAAGTATGGGATTTTTTTTCTCACCATTACTTTTGTCAGACACATGCCTCATAGACTAAATGTTTCTAATATGTGGGGTATATACTTCCCATGAATGTATTTTATGAGTCTTAACCATAATATTATGGTATTTTCATATCCATATAATTTTCTTCTTTCATGGGGCAAACTATTAAACTAATTATATTGTTTTAAGGCTTAATTCAACAATCTCATTATTATTAAGTTGTTTATACATAAATATATGCAGGGAAATATTTATCTCCACTATTTATATTTCATATAAATGTATTCCAAAATATTTTTACTATTATTCTAAAAACAATTAATGTTATTTTAACCCTCTTATTTCTTTTTATTAAACGGTTTCAATGGAATATTTTTTAATTTTCCTAACGACGTACTTTTTTTACATTTATGAAAAAAAGTACGGGAAGAGTGTTTTTTTACTTCTAAAATATGAATGTATTTTTTTGATTTTATGATACAAAAATTCATTGAAGATTACATTATAATATTATGATATTCCTCTCATAAAAAATACTATTTCTTTTAAAATTGGTGGCATTTTAAGAAAAGAAAACAATTTCAAAGAAGGAAGATTATTTTACTCAGGAATTGTTTAAAATGATATCTAAAAATTATTTTTCATCTAATATAACATTATATTATGTTTCTTATATTTTAATGGGGGTATGCTTCAATTTAAATATTCTTATGTTTCTATTAATGGTTTATGTTTTTGATGGAATGATATTTAAGAGTCTCATTTCTTTTTTAGGGGCTGTGTTATGATTGAATGATGTTTATAAAACCCATTTCATTTCATGGGTTCTGATATGATATAAGATTAATATTCTTGTGGAAAATATATGTATGATTTCATTGTGTTGTGGGTGGGACCCATATCTCCCTCTAATGCAGTGGTTAATGATCTATATCTCATGAGATAGACATAAAGGACCATGTTCACTAACATGGTTTTGAAAGTGAACTTTGACTACTGAGATTGTTATGGTAGTGAACCATGACTTCCAAGATTGTTATGGGAGTGAACCATGACTACAATGATGGTACAGAAAGTGAACCTGCACTACTACGACGGTCTTGTAAGATATGTCTTGACAACTATTTAAATAATTTTACATACTTATGTTTTTGGCCCAAATTTCATGTATTATTCTTATCTCATGATTTAATGGATTATGTTCTCAATTTCATTATGATTCATGTTTTAAACACATCCAATTTTTATTCCATGATTTCTATTTATGATCTTCGAAATGAGGGGTTTGATATTCTATTTTTATGATCATATTATCATACCCTTTTTCTTGTTGTTATGTTTACATGTCTCCCTTATTCACCCTTATGGATCATATGAGTTCACCCTTTCTTTTGTTTCTATTTTCCTTGATATGAAGAAAGGTATTATGTATGATATGTCCAAAATGGTTATAGTTATAAATATATAGGTGGTAGAAGAATAGATTTTTTATTAACTTGTTGTTTATGTTTCCATGTTCCCAAAGGCACTAAACTTATACGGTATTTGGGCATGGGTTTTTGTAATGTATTATGTATTCTGAAAAAATTAAGTAATATCCATGTATGGTAATCATGGGTCATTATAGTTAGTTTCTTAATGCCTTGCCTTCTAGAGGGTAAAGGCAAAGAACTAGTTTGACAATGGTTTTCTGCAGCAACATCCTTTTCCCCTATGTATGTGGGAGGAAATTATAATTGTCTTGTTTATGTGGTCACCCATGTCCATGAGAAGTCATGATGTTGTCTGGGTTATTTTCAACCAGCTGAAAAATATTTCTGACTTATTACTAATATTAGAGACTCGCTTAGTGGATGAGTAGGGAAAGCAATTTTTTCATTAGATAATACCCTTAAATAGAGTTACTATGAGCATTTTTTATAACATGAATTCATGTTTTATTTAATTAATTTAGTAGGTCTTGTAGAAGTACCTAGGTACTCAACTGATATTGAGAACAACATACCACCCTATGGAAAATTGATAGTTGAAGTGAATGATTTTCATACTGGTTGATATTCTATGAGCATGTTTACTAAACTTTTTTAGAGCATGAGATGATCATCTAGCCTTAGTGGAGTTATCTTACAAAATATATATGTTAGGCTTCTATACAAATGGAAACTTTTGAGGCTATATATGGATCATTGTTTCGCTCAATGTTATTTTGTTATGAGTCTGGTGATGTAGCAGTTATTGGGCCTAGTCTAGTGTTAGAGACCTCATAGAGGGAAAAGTTGATCTAGAAGCAATTTATGACCACTCATAGCAGACAATGGTTTTGTGTATACTATATGATAAAACCATTGGAGTTCGATATTGGTGACTAGGTTTTTATATGATTATTATATTAGTTGGTACATCTTTTTTTATAGAATAGAGGGAAGAAAGAACCAGGTTTTTTAAACCCTCTATGCCTGCTAAGTGCATTAGAATAATGGAGTAACTTCTAGATCTTACTTCTTACTATTGAGGTATGCATGATGTGTTTCATGTGTCACATCTCTAGTGGTAAATACCTAATCTTACACACATCATTAACTATAAGGATATTTAGTTAGAGAAAAACACATCATAAAAGGAGTGCCCAATGTAAATTCTTCACTAGAGTAAGAAATTTATTCAAGAGATGATAGTATCACATGACTGGGTCCTCTGGAAGTATTGATGGATCTAGGAATATACATGGGAGTGGGATTCTGATGTTTGATCTCAATAGCTTGATTTTTCAAGAAAGGCCACTAGAGACACTTCTGTAGGATGAGAATTCATTAGAGGGGGTGAATTTTAACATTCGGAATCTTTAAATTTTATTAAAACCATCTCTTATTTTAGGGATTTGGGTGGATTCATGTAGCTGAATGGTCACATAGCCTAATGTTTAAGTAAACGATTCACATAATTGATTCATCCACATAACTGATTCATGTAGCTAAAAGGCCACATAACTGATTCACGTATCCAATTAAACCACATAACTAAATCACATGGATGAATGGTCACATAGCCAATTCAAATAGCTGATTTAACCACATAATTAAATTCACATAGCCAAATTATATTATGTAGAAAATTGATACACATAATAAAATTGATGTATTCGAATGTTGTTGTGTTCGAAAATGAACCACATAGCCATTTTCAGGAAGATCTAGGATTGAGTAATGTATCTGAATACTTCACATAAGGGTGGATTAGATATTCCATTATTTGTGTAATGATAGATTTGTACCTATGTAAATGTATTTATATGTTTCCACAATTCATGTAAGTGTATACGGTGTTTTCCTTGATTTACATAGGGGTAATTATTTTTACCTAGTTTTTTATATATTATTCTTATTCAACAATTAAATGAAATGGTGACCCCTTAGACGAACTTGAATTCATTAAATAATTTTTTTACTATTATAGGTTTAAAACATCTATTATGGATGTATTTAATCACTCTACATTCAATATTTTCTTGATGAATTAATTTAATGATATGTTAATTTTGGTGTTCTTAATTTTTGTGAGCATGTGAACGGTTTGTGTTCCTAAAAATTATTAAAACATTTCTTTCTTTGTTTTGCTTATCCTAATGAGTCCAATAATCCTTGGAATTGATTTGTACAAGGTATATGGACCCTCATTCGATCAATATATACCATTATTTTGGTTTATATACACATAAATCCTTCCTCTTTCCTCCTCCTAGGTGTAGAGCATGTATGAGATTATTTCTGAGAATTTTTGCTGAGTGGTTTGACCCAATGAACACATGTATGTTCTTTGAGTGATGATTACACAGAGAACTTTGATGTTGACATCAAAAAACTTTATGTAGAAAGTTACTTACCATTTTTTGATATTATTTACACATTTTTTCACGGTATAATTCTTATGTTGGAACTCATTGTTAATAATGTTTTATTGTGATTTCATGTGGGTGTGTGTATGTTTTCAGAACTATTTCTAAATATGATTCTATGAGTATTTCTAGAGTATCTTATTTCCATTTTTGATTATTTTGACTTGTTGTTACCTAATTCTAATATTTTATAATGATGATAAGATATACCTACATTGTAATCTCTACATTGTGATATGTGTTACCTTTCCATGGAGGTTTTTATTAGTACTTGAGATAGGTTGTCCATCATGTTATATTTATCCCTTATACGGGGAGTGTGTCTGACATGAGACAATGATGATGATTGACATGATCATAGGGTATGGGAATGATGGTATAGGGGATTAACCCGAGAAATTGAATTAGGGTAATGATGGCATGGGGGCCTAACCAATGTCATAGATGGTTTATGAATTTCTGGAGGCATAACCCATGACAAAGTCGAAATACAATTATCTTGGGTCCAGATCTGACCTTATGACATGATACTGTTGGGAGATGTGCTATGAGACTAGTGGATTGTTCTTTATCAGTATAACATCATATGATTATCTTATAGGTATAGATCCTAAGAAATTATGTTCATGGTTCTATGGTGGCTTGTTCAATGATTTAATGATCGATATGTGTGGTATGATCTTTATTATTGTTATGCATGTATTTTTGTTATGGTATATAAAAATTATACTTGATCACATTGGTTAAGGACATAATGGTTGTTTTATACTAGATGTATTACTCACACCCAATATGGTAATCTCAATGTGCATGCAGACTTCTTGACTAGGGTATTTGAGTAAGTGAAATGTGCCTATGGTTGATGGATGAGAAAAATAGAATGGAACTGGTAGAAAATAGGGACAGACTCCGAAGTGACCAAAATTTATTTTATTTACCAATATAATATATTATTAACATGTACTAGCATTCCACTTTAGGTGAACATTTTATCTATATGAAATGTATTCCACTTTTATTTAGTTTCCACAATACACTCTAATCATTACATTAATGGTAAATATGTTTTATTATTATTTGTGTTATGATATGATATTGAGTGTATAGTTTACCTTTTGATGGAATTAGAACCTCATTATTAATTATAAACGTCTTGTGTAAAGGGAGGTGTGCATGGGAACATGTGGAACTCTGGATTAGACCTAGTGGTTTGGTTCAAGGTGTTAAAATAGATTTTTCAAATGATTAATTTACCAACAATTTCCACATAATCATTAGACGATTCTACCTTCGATTTAGTAGATATTTTTAAGTCCTTTTTAATCTTTTATAGTTATCTATGAACTTCAAGACACTTGGATTTCATCCTTGATACTTATTTATCTTTCAAGGTTGGTTTTACTCTTATATCTTTTATCATATTCTCATATTTTATATCTTTCAACCTATGTTTTTTATTTTATTTTTAAAGAGTTTTCTCCCATTTAACTTGATCACCCTTTTTATTTATTAGATTCTTCTTCCCCTTTACCAACTTATTTTTCTATTTCATTAAAATTGTTTTCTTTTCAATACGTGACACTAGTTCATCTTTTAGAATGTATTAATAGTCTATTGATTCTGAATTATCTTAATCGCAATATGATAAATCAATGGTTTTCTGAACACAATCCATCAGAATCACTGCATGATATAAGATCAATTTCCTCTAATTTTGTCATAAAATTTCTTCTTTTGTTTCTATGAAATCTTTTCTTACTTCTACCTTCCTTTTAGGATTTTTTAAAATTTTTTATCCACTTATTTACTTATTCATTTTAGTTATTTTCATATTCATAATATTATCCTTTATTCTTTGTATAATAAAATTCATTGTCTCCATGTCCATAAAATTTATATCATCTACAATAGAATCTACCTTTAATCATTATTTTCCTATTTTGTGATCTTTTTAAAATGATAGATATAACTATATTATATTCATTTTCATTCCCATATTCACTTGAATATGTAACATCTTCGTCATTAAAATTTTTTAAATTCGACAAGGCTTCCAATTCCATTTTATATTTCACTTTATTTTTGAATTTTGGAAGCTTTATCTTTTCATAAGAGATGATATTATTATGTAAATAATCAAGTAAAATATCTTTACTTTCTTTGAGAGTTGAAATTTTTTGATGAAATATATCCAAAACATTTCTCGTAAACTTCTTTCATAATTGTGGAATCTTCATGTTTCTCCCCAAATCCTAAAATATTACATAAAATTTTATTTACCCAAGTAAATAAATAATCAAAAAATTTATTTTATATAATTTTATGTCATTTAATTTCATTATATATATCTATACATTTTCCCCATTGAATTTCAAATTTTCTTTTTTAACAAATCTAAAAATTTTCCCAGATTTATTTAGTGTTTTTTAGTCCCATAAAATTAGTGTATACATTCTCTGATAATGATATAATAATTGTATTTCAAAATTATCCTTCATCTTCCATATTCCTCATTTTAGTAAACATCATCTGAACATCATTTAAAAAGGTTGGAAGTCCCATTTTGATTATATTATTAACTTCCAATAAAAGAGATAAATTAAATGCAAACAATTTAATATTACAACAATGATAAATGTTTCCATTTAATATGGGTACACCACTATTGTTGACCGAATTAATATTATCCATTTTCAAAAGTGATCTACTTTTATCATATAGAAGTAACCTTCTATGATACTAATTAAAGTTCCTTATTGAATTAGCTTCCTATTTTGAGAAGGGGGGTTGTATCAATGGAGGGTATTTTTTAAAATTTATTTTCAATAATAATAATCCTCTATGACTTGTTAGGGTCTACTCCACTCAAAATAGAAATATCAAATCCTCACACGATCATGAATGGAAAATAAAGAAAAAGTAACGTAAATTTGTTATAACGTTCATATCCAACGTGGATTCCTGCACCTTATCCTGGTAGGTTTCCCTTATAAACCATGGATTATCTTCACTATAATTAAAAATGAGTTACAATAACTTGACATCAAGTGGAATTTCACTATAGAAATTAAGATTCTCACCCAATAAAATAGATTCATGTTAAAATAAAATTAGATGAATATAAGATGAATAAGATCAAAAAATTAGAAAAGTTCCTATAAAAACAAAATATATAGATCTTATTCCATGAACATCCAAAATATTGGAGGAATAATTGATCATAGTGCATACTTGAATTCACTACAAAAAAAGATCTTAGAATAAAATACAGCCCCCTGAAACCATGAGATTTATAAAATTTTTATCTCTAAAAATCCAAACTTATATTCAAACTATTCAACATCTTCACATTATCACTACTGAAGAAAAATTGCACATAAGTCACATAATTCATAATTTAATTCCTCATTTTGGTACAATTAAATTTCAATAAAAACATCATATTACAAATATATTAAATAATTGTATTTAATATTCATGTAATATAAAATAAATAACTATGTACTCATATCCTCATTTATATTCCCTATAGACTCTAATATTCTTTCCTTCTATGATATTTAAATATAAAAAATCTCAACATCCACAAAAAATATTTCATTAAAACCAATTTGAATTTATCATGTGCATGGAATCACTGAATACTATCTTAAAAAAAGAAAATTATATGTTGCTCACATCGGCCATGTAACAATAATCATCTATGTGGACCATTGTAAAGACCCAAATATTGACGTACATAGAAATTACATTAATTTTGCGGAATACATAATACATGAAAAAATAGATGCCCAAAGACCGTATTAGTTTAGTGTCTTTGGAAACTTAGAACATAATCTTCTAATCATAGTGAAAGATCTCCAACATCTCCCATAAATATATTCCCTTTTTTTTCTTACCTAAACCTTTCTTCTTATCCTAGGGAAAAGAAAACATAAAAAGGGTGCGCTAAAATTCTCAGTAAGGGTAAATATTGAGAACATAAAAAAAATCCATAAATATTTGAACGTAAAAACATGAACATAAAACATCAAAATCTTGAGAGATGACATAAATACTTATAGTACATAAGGAATAGATAATAAAAGAACATTAATCATGATAAAATGGAATCGGATTAAAACATGTAATTGTGGAAATCAATTAAGCACATGATGTGATTTCCATAGTAGCCAAGGCATTTTTGTCAAGACCATCATAGTGGACAAAGTCCATTACTAAACCTTGTTTACATGTCATTCCAGCCCTGTATTACTGAACAGGATTTTACTTGTTGTTCCAGCCATGTCTATCTCATGAGATATAAATCTTTATCCAATGCATTGGAGGGATATATAGGTCCCACCCATCTCATAATGAAATCAATCATACGTGTGCCAAAAAATAAACATAAATCATTCCTCATAACCTAAAGAATAAAATAGGTTTCATAAACATCATCTCATCATAACATAATCCATATAAAACAAATGGATATCATTTCATCATAATAAAATTGAAACCATGTAAATAAAAGATACATTATACTGGAAACATACACATATGAAATAATGTCATCTTATATGGAAAATGGTTTTGATAAAACACTTGAAATGAATTCTTGAGGAAAACATCCTTTCTTCTTCAAAATCAGTTTCTTTTCACAAAATTCCATTCAATTTTAAGGGAAAAGTATTTTTTGAAAATATTCATGAAATCTTGTAGAGTAAGCTTAATGAAAATAAGGCGTTATGAAACCAAAAAAATTTGTTCATGTCGTATAAGTTAAAAAAACATTCTCCTCGTACTTTTAACAGAAAAGTCAAAAAGTACCACGTATGGTAAAAAAAGAAAGATTCCTTCCATAACACAAAGTAAAAGTCAAAGAGGGGTAAAAATGACTTTAAAAATACATTTAATAATATTAAACACTTTATGAAAAACATTTTTATGGACATGGATGAAAAATATAACCCCATTAAATAGTTATGTATAAGCAATCTTGGATAAAAATGAGATTGCAAAATTATCCCTTACCTTATGTCAAATTTATTTTGTATGTGTCTGAGACCCTTGTATATGGGTTTAAAAAAATTATTAACTTGTAACATAACCATAATAATATTTATTTTATCATATATGATTCACTTATGACTTTATATTACCCGTTCATTTGTCAATTCCATGTTAAAGTAGTGTTTTGGGTAAAACGTTTCATTTATCGCCCGTGTTTTGACTTGTAATTATTCATATGATTACTTAGATCATGATTAATTACTTCCATAATGTAAAAAATGATCTATATATCATATATATTCAGAATATACATATATATAATAGATCGACAAATGGAATGAAATACACGGTTCCTGGAGACGGTAGGTCGTACGTAAGCATGAACGCTATTTTCATTTCCTTATTAAATTGAATGGAAGTAAGTAAATAACATATAAATAAATCTAGTATCATTAATATGTTATATATTTCATTATTATTTATTATATATACTTTATAATCATTCTTGAATGGTTAACTTGGAGAATGAATCTCATCGCGTCGTGGAGACGGTAATCCGTATGTATGCACGAGCGATGATATCTTTCCTATAATTATTGAATTGAATTAGAGTGGATGATATAATTTCTAGGAATTTTTATCATGTTATAATAACTATATATAGTTATTCTTTACACCATTATACCCATCCAAGTAAGGTGGTGGTGGAAAAACATATTACACCACGGCATGGAGACGGAATTTCGTACGTACGCACGCGCGGTGATTTCATTTTTCATAGGATGGGTAGAAGGTGAAATAGGTTTGTTTCATATTTGTAATAACATATAAGTATATTATTTATACTGATGTTATTACTTTATAATGAAACAACTAAAGAAGTGGAAGTAGAAGAATAATGAATCCTGAAAGAATCGGTAGAAGAGATTACCTCTTCTTCGACGTGCCTCCTCTGAACCTTCTCTTAGGGCACTAAAGTTTATATTGGAAGAAGACCAGGACCTCTAATAGGTTTATAGTGAAGTGGAGAAGTGAAATGTGTAGGGTTTGGCCGACCTTGAAGGCTCAAAATGGTGAGAAGAGGAGAGGGATGAGGTTCCCTTTTATAAGAGAAGAGAGGGGCACTTTTTGAAACCTCAAAAATATTAATTAATAATATAGTAAAACCCCACATAAAAACCTCCAAAGTGACTTAAATTCGGATATGAGGTAAAATAGGGTTTTAATATCATCAAAAAATTAAATTTAGACATGTTGGAAATTTTTTTTATCCATTTTCCATTTTATTTATCCTTATTTAATTTATTTAATCTTATTTGTGGTAATAATATTTTAAATTTTAAATTGTTATAAATACATTCTTATATGTAGTAAATTTACCAAACTTTGATACTTTATAACCTTATATACAATATAATTTTTAATTTTTAATTTTTTTAATATTTTGGTGATTTTTAAATAATGTAATAATATGTTATTTTTATAAAATACCAATAGTGTAAATTTTGAACCTATCCATTTATTTGAATTTAAATAAAATAAAAAATGAGAATACATTCGAAAATAATTATTTAATATGTTCCTAACATGTCATATTAATCTATAAAATTGTTGGAGTATGTTAATTAGTTCATATAATATTTATTTTGATATTTTTAAAACCATTTATTGGATATTTCCTTTAATAAAATAATTAATACAACATTTTTATATAATTATTTAATGTACTTATATTTTGAATAAAAATTAAAAATAAAATACTATGATGAATATAAATATAATATAGTTTATAAAATTTCTTTTAGTTGAATTTATCGTCTAAAAAACCCATCTTTTAAAATGATATATTTATTAAATTATCAAGGTGACAACTTTGACATCATTTAAAATAAAAAAACTATAAATGTCATAATCGCTTTTACAAAGATCCAAATAGTAAAAAATTAGACTTTTGGATGCTTATGGTTCATATGTACATGACAAATAAGTTTTGGTCAGGTTTGTTTGTCCTTTTATGGGTATTATTGGCCAAATAAAAACTATATTATTGATTTTTCACTAAATAAATAATTTATGAATCATTAATGTATAATCTATTAAGGTAATTATATATTTCTTAAAAATTAAAAATAAATTACCAGGATAAAGAAAAACATTTTATCTTTCAAATGAGTAATTATAACCGAATTTATATTCTGTATAACCTTATATTAAAAATAATTTAATTATTAAAGTTTGATTGAGACATATTTCACTTTCATTTAAATAAAATAAATTTAAGGTCTTAATCACATACAAGTGGTTTATAACAGATAACATTTCAACCCAAGTATATATTAGGACTAAATATAATCATCCAATTATATTAAGACATGTGTTAGGGTAATTTTATAATATTATTTTTCCCCTTAATTACCTAATTTACCTTTAACTATGGTAAATAAAATTTACCGAAGTTACTATTCATAATGTACAAAAATCAAAAGTATCCTATTAATAAAATTTGGAGCTACTGATTCCAAATATGGAATCTATTTTTCCAAATTCAAAACACAAAAGTTTCAGTAATTAATTTAAAATTAATCTTGTTGTCGAAAAAAACAGGTTTTTGTTTAAAACATTGCAAAAGATTGAATTGATTTAACCAACGAATTCAATGTAAAATCAAAGAAAATGACATAAATTATATTAAATGGTTAAAATATATTCTATTTATACTTTAAAACAATTTACTATTATAATTTAATCATATAAATTATCTCGATGAAAAAAGTTTTTTTTAAGTAAAATTTACCGTGTTTTTACTATTCATCAAAATAAGAACATTGTCAGAAAAATATCAAAACATTATCCAATGTAAATTTTTATATCCTGATTAAAAATAAGAAGTTTATATCACAAAATTTTACTTATAAACATGTCAAAAATTATATTTAAAATGGGTGCGCCATTAAAAGGCGGCAAAACTGCATTTTTTAAAAAATACTTCTTTTATCTGAAAATTTGATTTTTCTCTCATACCTCATTCTAAAAAATGTGTAAGATGAATTATAATGTTATAAAATTCAATATTTGGTTAATAATATTCATAACGGCTAGTTTATAAAAATATTATAACAATATATCGTTGTTTAGTGAAACTCGGTATTGCGTACAACACACACTATTGAGAAAGGTCACTCTTGCGTGCAACACAAGACAATAATAGTTTTTGCGTATATTACAACCTAATACGATGTTGCATATAGAGCAATATAATCTTGGTGTAGCGTACAACACAAGACATAAAAGAAATTAAAAATAATGTTTCTCATAAAGTCTTGGGGTGTTACATTCTACCCCCCTTAAAATGAATTTCGCCCTCGAAATTCATCGGGGTTATAAATAATTTACTACATGAAAGTTTCTTTCATAGAAACCCACATCATAAAAAGGAATATTAAAACATAATTTTAAAAAGTAAAGTAAGAGACATAATTATTACCCAAATTAACTCATCTCTGGGTTTCACATAAGAGAACATAGGTGAAAACATGGATATGGAAGAGAAATATAACCATCAAGATTTGATGGGAGTGGTAGAGAACATGGCTCTGAAAAATCCAACAATCACAAAGCCACAAATTTTTGGTAATCTAAGGTACCATTTGATTCATCGGACATGAGAGTACTAGGGATATATTTTTGGTTTTCAAGATCATTTCCCTAAAGTTGATGTATTTTTTGCATAAGGAGAAATACTTACTTGATTTCATTGTAATATCATTATTGGTTATTCCATGAACAATTTCAACTTCATATCTTATTTAAAGAAATGAAGTTGATTTTTTTATTCTTGAAGTGTCAGTAGATCATGTGATATAATGATAGGTCATTTCATTTGTCTCTATCACAAAAAGGTTAGTATAAGTTATTAAATATACATAAGTCCATATATGCTGAGATTAATCATATACGGTTCCTAAAATTGACTTATACTTCATCTATAATATCGCTTAATAAAATAAAATTAATTTATATGAACAAGGGACTTCTTGTTGGCCAGTGGTAGGGGATAAAGGCCTATCTCACTTCGGTTGTGGGTTTGATTCCGGCATCCTTGTCCGACGCGCCGGGTTGTCGCCCATCCTATGGGTTGTCCTTTTTCAAAAAAATTACTATTATAAAATTTCAGAAATAATATCAAAAAGTTCTATCCTTAAACAAAACTATCTAATGTCTAACATAATCCATTCCAACCTTTAGGATTATCAAAAATACTTCTTTCCAATATCATAGTATAAAGAAAACTATTATTAGAAATTTCATCAACTGAGAATGTGAATACTATCATCTATCACCCATGTTTCATAAGATATATCTTGTTGGTCACATTCCATACATGTGAATACCTTAATCATGTATTCTCTTGAAACATGAATTACTATAGAACCTTACTGAAAACATGAATGCTGTCAAAAGTTAACTCTTTCCACATACCAAAATCCCAAAAATTATATATACTCAAACCATGATATCACTTTGTCCTTATATCAGTAATGATCACATTAATAACATCAAACATATTATTTTCTCCTTATCCTTTCATTATGTGCATATCATCTGCTTTCCAAAAATATTTCAATCACTTTCCATGGTTACCGGTACCATATTCTTTTGTAAAACCACAATGGACCAATACATAGATATTCCAATATACCATAAAATTACCTCAACAACATTATTCTTGAATACCAATACATAAACACTTAAATCCATCCTCTTCAATGATTGACAAGGAATAAGTCCTTCATTGATTTAGATATAACCTCTTAGGTCATGGCATTGTGTTGTGTAATGCCCATGTTCTCCACAGATAAGATGTTGAACTCCATAACAGTATGTTACTCTATGATCCTTCACCCAACATAGATAACATCTTCCCCTCCATTTTATGTATTCATCAAGGTTATTCTTCCCTTATATATAAATATAAATATTCCATTCTCTATGCTCCTCACCATGCGAACATGCATAAAAGTCCATATTACTCTTATTTGATGAATTAGGAATACCAATAAAGTTTACCTTGTTAATCATATACCGCGATGACTGATTCGGCATAATCACAATGTCTTTATTTCTAGGCATTATGCAATTTTGTGGCTCATAGTTACTAATTTTTCCATTGGATTCAATTTTTTCCCAAATCATTCTGGTTCCCTCCATTGACTAAAACCAAAAACCATGGTGTAAGAAAAAGTTAAAATAATGAAGAACGACATAATCATAAAAATTATAACTTATCACAGATTATTTAATCCATGACACCTTAAGTTCACCCCAGTTTATTCATGATCATCAACATAATTCTAGGACTATAACCTATAGGTATACTAAACCTTAGAGACATCCCAAGACATACCTTATAAATATATCTAGGGATCTCACTAAATTTTCCGCATCCTATTTTCCAAAGGTTAACTAAACCTTCGCTCTAATACCAAATGTAAAGACCCAAAGATTGACATACATAGACATTACATTAATTTTACAGAATATATAATACATGAAAAAAATAGATTCCCAAAGACCGTATTAGTTTAGTGTCTTTAAAAACTCGTAATATAATCTTCTAATCAAGGTGAATGTTCTCCAACATCTCCCATAAATATCTTTCCTTTTTTTCCTTACCCAAAACCTTTATTTATATCCTGGGGAAAAGAAAACATAAAAAGGGTGGGCTAAAATGATCAGTAAGGGTAATCATTGAGAACATAAAAACAATCCATAAACATTTGAACATAAAAACATGAACATAAAACATCAAAATCTTGAGCAATGACATAAATCTTGACAATACATAAGGAATAGATAATAAAGGAACATTAATCATGATAAAATGACATGGGATTAAAACATGTAATTGTGGAAAACCATTATGCACAAGATATGATTTCCATAGTAGAAAAGGAATTTCTTCCAAGACCATCATAGTGGACAAAGTCCATTACTGATCTTTGTTTACATGTTGTTCCAGCCCTGTATTACTAAACTATATTTTACTTGTCATTCCAGCCATATCTATCTCATGAGATATAAATCTTTACCCAATGCATTGGAGGGATATATAGGTCCCACCCATCTCATAATTAAATCATTCTTACATGTGCCACAAAATAAACATAAATCATTCATCATAACCCAAAGAATAAAATGGGTTTCATAAATATTATCCCATCATAACATAATCCATACAAAAAAATGGATATCATTTCATCATAAGAAAAGTAAAACCATGTAAATCAAAGATAAATTATACTTGAAACATACACATATGAAATAATGTAATCTTATATGGAAAATGGTTTTGATAAAACACTTGAAATGAATTCATGAGAAAAATATCCTTTCTTCTTGAAAATCATTTTCTTTTCAAAAAATGCCATTAAATTTTAAAATAAAAATATTTTGTTGAAAATATTCATGAAATTTTGTAGAGTAAGCTTCATGAAAAAAAGGAGTTACGAAACCGTAAAAATACCTTCATTACGTATAAGTTAAAAAAACATTTATCTCGTACTTTTAATAGAAAAGTTAAAAAGTACCATGTATGGTAAAAAAGAAAGATTCCTTCCATAACACAAACTAAAAGTCAAAGAGGGATAAAAATGACTTAAAAAATACAGGGAAAAATATTAAAACCTTTATGAAGAACATTTTTATGGACATGGATGAAAAATATAACCCCAGTAAATACTTACATATAAGCAATGTCAGATAAAAATGAGATTGCAAAATTATCTCTTACCCTATGTCCAATTTCTTTGGTTTGTGTCTGAGACCCCTTTATAGTGGGTTTAAACATATTATTAACTTATAAAAGAACCATTATAATATTTATGTTATTATATATGATTCACTTACGACTTTATATTACTTGTTCATTTGTCAATTCCATGTTAAAATCGTGTTTTGGGTAAAATGGTTTCATTTATCGTCTGTTATTTGACTTGTAATTATTCATATGATTACTTAGATCATGATTACTTACTTACATAATGTAAAAAATGATTTATATATAATATATATTCATAATATACATATATATAATAGATCTACAAATGGAATGAAATACACCATTCATGGAGACTGTAGGTCATACGTACGAATGAACACTATTTTCGTTTCCTTATTAAATTGAATGGAAGTAAGTAAATAAAATATACATAAATAAAATATCATTAATATGTCATATATTTCATGATTACTTATTATATATACTTTATAATCATTCTTTAAAGATTAACCTGGAGAATGAATCTCATCGCATCGTTGAGACGGTAATCCGTACATACGCACGAGCGATGATATCGTTCCCATAATTATTGAATTGAATTAGAGTGGATGATATAATATATCAGAATTTTTATCATGTTATAATAACTATATATAGTGATTATTTACACAATTCTAACCATCCAAGTAAGGTGGTGGTGGAAAAACATAATACACCACGGCATGGAGACGGTATTCCGTACGTACGCACGCGCGATGATTTCGTTTTTCGTAGGATGGGTAGAAGGTGAAATAGGGTTGTTTTATATTTATAATAACATATCAGTATATTATTTATACTGATGTTATTACTTTATAATGAAACAACTAAATAATAGGAAGTAGAAGAATAATGAAACTTGAAAAAATCAGTTGAAGAGATTACCTCTTCTTTCACGTTCCACCTCTTAACCTTCTCTTAGGGCACTAAAGTTGGTCTTGGAAGAAGACCGGGACCTCTAGTAGGTTTATAGGAAAGTGGAGAAGTTAAATGGTCAGGTTTTGGCTGATCTTCAAGACTCAAAATGGTGTGAAAAGGAGAGGGATGAGGTGCCCTTTTATAAGAGAATAGAGAGGCACTTTTGGAAACCTCAAAAATATTAATTAATAATAAAATAAAACCCCACTTAAAAACATCCAAAGTAACTCAAATTTGGATATGAGGTAAGATAATATTGTAATATCATCAACCAATAAAATTTAGACATGTTGGAAAATTATTTTATCCCTTATCAATTTGATTTATCCTTATTTAATTTATTTAATCTTATTTGTGGTAATAATATTCTAAATTTTAAATTGTTATAAATAAATTCTTATATGTTTTAAATTTATCATAATTTGATACTTTATAACCTTTTAGACAATATATTTTTTAATTTTTAATTTTTTAAATATTTTTTTGATTTTTAAATAATTTAATAATACGTTATTTTTATAAAATACCAATAGTGTAAATTTTGACCCAATTCAATTATTTGAATTTAAATAAAATAAAAAAAAGAAAATATATTCAAAAAATATATTTAGTAGGTTCCTAACATATCATATTAATCTAGAAAATTCGTGGATCATGTTAATTAGTTCATATAATATTTATTTTAATACTTTTAAAACCATTTATTGGATATTTTCCTCAATAAAATAATTACTACAACATTTGTTATAATTATTTAATATACTTATTTTTTGAATAAAAATTAAAAATAAAATACTATGATTAATATAAATATAATATCTTTCATAAGATTACTTTTAGTGGAATTTATCTTCTAAAACACCCATATTTTAAAATGATATATTTATTAAATTATGAAGGTGTCAACTTTGACATCATTTAAAATAAAAAACTATAAATGTCATAATCGCTTTTATAAAGCTCCAAATGGTCAAAAATTAGACATTTGGATTATTATGGTTCATATATACACGACCAGTAAGTTTCGGTCAGGTTTTTTGGGCCTTTTATCGGTATTACAAGTCTAATAAAAACTATTTTATTTCTTTTATCGCTAAATACATAATTTTTGAATCATTAATATATAAGTTATTAAGGTGATTATATATTTCTTTAAAATTACAAATAAATTACCATGATAAAGAAAAATTATTTTATATTTCAAATTAGTATTTATAACTCAATTTATATTCTGTATAACCTTATATTAAAAATAATTTAATTATTAAAGTTTGATTGAGACATATTTCACTTTCATTTAAATAAAATAAATTAACGGTCTCAATCACATACAAGTGGTTTCTAACAGATAAAATTTAGACCCAAGTATATTTTAGGATGAAATATAATCATCCAATTATATTATTACAAGTGTAAGGGTAATTTTATAATATTATTTTTACCCTTAATTACCTAATTTACCTTTAACTATGGTAAATAAAATTTACCGTAGTTACTATTCATAATGTCAAAAAATAAAAAGTAGTCTATTAACATAATTTGGACCTACTGATTCCAAATATGGAATCCATTTTTCTAAATTCAAAACACATAAGTTGCAGTAATTAATTTAAAATTAATCTCGTTGTCGAAAAAAATAGGTTTTTTGTTTAAAACATTGCAAAAGATTGAATTGATTTAACCAACGAATTCAATGTAAAATCAATGCTAATGAAATACATTATATTAGATGGTAAAAATATATTCTATTTATACTTTAAAACAATTTACTATTATAATTTATCCATATAAATTATCTCGATAAAAAAAGTTGTTTTTAAGTAAAATTTAGCGTGTTTTTACTATTCTTCAAAATAAAAAT
Source organism: Viscum album (assembly GCA_963277665.1). Taxonomy (NCBI): domain Eukaryota; kingdom Viridiplantae; phylum Streptophyta; class Magnoliopsida; order Santalales; family Viscaceae; genus Viscum; species Viscum album. The sequence goes on from OY728147.1 coordinate 376,465,236, forward strand.
CTTCTCAAAAAAATATCAAAACATTATCCAATGTAAATTTTTATATCATGATTTAAAAAAGAAGTCTATTTTGTATAATTGAACTTATAAACTTGTCAAAAATTTTATTTAAAATGGGTGCGCCATCAGAAGGCGGCAGAACTGCATTTTTTGAAAAATACTTCTTTTATCCGAAAAATTGATTTTGTTCTAAAACATCATTCTAGAAAATGTGTAATATGAATTATAATGTTATAAAATTCTATATGTGGTTAATAATATTCATAATGGCTAGTTCATAATAATATTATAACAATATATCGTTGTTTAGTGAAACTCGGTATTGTGTTAAACACACACTTTTGAGAAAGGTCTCTCTTGGGTGCAACACAGGCCAGGAATAGTGTTTGCGTATACTACAAGCTAATATGGTGTTGCGCATATCACAATCTAATCTTTGTGTATCGTAAAACAAAAGACATAAAAGAAATTAAAAATAATATTTCTCATAAAATCTTGGGGTGTTATACCCATTCTGTTACATGGGATGTTTGGCTACATTGTTTGCATAATCTATGTTTATTTTCCAGTGTAATTCGACAACAAGGGCGTTAACATCACATATTTGACTGCATGGTAAAATTATACATTTGAAATACCATATTTGGCTATGTATAAGAAGAATATATGTAATAAACATCATCTATATAGAAATTTTCTATGTGGATCAGGTAAATTATAGACTTCTCTCATATTTACTCAGATCTCTATACTGAATTCCATCCCTTCTCAAAATCACTATCTAGGGTAATGTAACTTGATTTCATGATATATTTTCTATACAAAATAGATCAATAATCATTTGAATTTGTGAGCATCTCGAAAGATATTTGTCGACTAGTAAAATTACTCAAACTCACAATAAAAATGTGGGATCTTCAACAATATTTATGTAAACCCTTAAATCCATGGGGTTATTAAATATCCAACACTTTTTATTCGGTAACATTCATATTTAAAAAATACACAAACATCTGTGACCTTAAAATCCTAAAAGTATATTCTTTATATATACACACATAGAGTCATCAAATTTTTATAAATTACCATTATGCCAATAATTTTCTCAAACATAGAAAGACAAAAATTTATATGAATTTAAAGTATTAAAAAACTTATTTTTTTATTACAAGAAGTTTAATATCACAATTCATTATTTTTTTAACAGGATTCATCAAGGGAAATATTAATGTAAACTTTTAAAATGGAGAACAGCTCCTCTAGTTACTCTACTTCATCAAAGGTTTTCAAGGACATTGAAATTCATTATAGGCCACCTTGAAGAATATATACGCATAAAAAAATATAATTCTTCCAATTATACATTTCATATGGTGTATTTTGAGTTTTTATACATAGATATTGGTTAACTGTTAATGCTCTTGTTTCTAGAGCATAATCCCAAATTTGTGTAAGAAACCCAATCTTAAATTCTCGTTGGATGAACCGTGTTTAAAAATGTTTGTTTAATTTTAATAAACTATTATATTATAGTATTTACGAATGAGTGGGTTATGATTCAATAATAAACCTAATTAAATAGTAGGTAAACTCATCAGTTAGTTATTCAGTCCCTCAATTTGGTTAAAATAATTTAATATAATTTCCATGAATTTGTTTTGAAATATTTATTTGTTAATTTTTAACATTTAAAATATTAAATATTTTTACTTAATTATAAATACATATTTATATATACTAAAATCATCCATAATGGTAACAAACTACCATAAACCACCAAATTCTTGTGTACTTGTTAATCCACACACATATGTATATTTTATGGACAATAACATTCAATATCTATTGTACTTTTTTAAAAGGAATTTTCATTGATTTATTCCCAATAAAAAAGATTCAAACATAAAAAATTATTTATAATCAAATGATTATGAAAATTATCTTTATGGATCTATTGGATTTGTTTTTCATTTTTTATTTCCAAGGTGGTAATGTTAAACGTTATATATTATTTTTAACTTTCATCATCTTATTTTATACATTATAGACATATTTAAAAGTCTTTGATACATAAAACTTTAAAATAATGTCTTCCACCATGACACATTTCATTTATGTAAATTAAAACTTTTTTATCGATCCTTGAAAAATTATTTCTTATTGAAAAAAATAATCACAAATCAAATTAATTATATTAGGGACTTATTATAAATTTAATAATATAAGAATCAGTCCCCTAAGAAAAAGGTAGACGGTATGTCCCTATAGTTAAAAACACTTAATCTATATGCAACATCAAGATGGTCTTTTTATTTAAAAAATTCAATTTTTCTTATAAAATTGTTAATGTTAGTAAAAATGTATGACACAAATCCAACATCTGAAATTAATGAAATATAATAAAAATGATTAATATCCCAAAAATATAAACCATAAAACCCATTTTTTTAGAAATTCATTTATTTGTTAGATCATATTAAATGCCTTTATTCTTTCATTTTGATTTTGAATAAATAATACATGGATTCCAATATAAAACATCTTATTTCAATGTGAAAAAAATATTAAAATAGGAAAATTCTGATGAGAGTTTTTTTAAAATTCATAGAAAGTAAGACATTTAATAATTTATTATGAAAAATAATACTATGTAAAGACAAAATAAAAATTATGAAAATATAAAAGAAAAAATTATCCAAACAAGTGGTTGAACATTGATTAAAAGAAGAAAAACCAAAAATCATTGGAGCAGGGGATCAAACATTGATCATTAGAGAAAGGCCAAGGATAAGAACCAAAACGTGTGAAAACAATGCCAAAATATCATGCAACCAAGAACCAAGTGATAAGAATAAAAAAAATGTGAAAAAAATGATGAAAGATCAATTAAAAAAGAGTAATGAATAACAAATTGCAATTTAGGGTCTGATTTTGTCAAAATATTTGAAGGTAGAGACTATAGAATTCAGCTTCCACAAGAGCTTGAAAAGTATGAGTAGGAGAAATCTCAGTTAGGGCTCTTTTAAATTATGGTATTGGGTTTTATCAGTGCTAGTAAAATATGCAGATAAAATTCACAGTTATATGTGTTAAAATGGAAAGAAATGTTAAATTCATGATTTATTAGAGATTTCTATTTTAGTGCTGATAATTTTGTATTTTATCATTGCTTTTAACTATAGTTGATAAATGATTCTTTTTTCAGTGATTCCTATAGTGGAGAAAATTAGTAGTGGAAAATAACCATAAAAATTTAAATTTAAACATTACATATATTACTAATTATATAAAATTGAATATTAAAAATTACATCATAATAAAAAATAATACATTTTAAAAATAAACGCACAATATTATTAATATTAATTATATTAATAGATGTGGTAATAATATGATATATGTATTAATATTATTATAAATTTATGAGTGATAATAATTTTTTTAGTCACAAAAAATTTAAAAATGAATAAATTATATAAATTATTTACATTACAAGAATATTATGAATGAATACTTATTAAAAAAATGAATAAATACTAAAAATGGCTTTTCAATTTCAATGATTAAAAAAATAACTTCTGAATAAAAAATAAATAGATAATAGATATAGAAATATTTAAATAAAAAAATATAAAATAAATATTAACAAATATAAATTATGTAAATTAAAACATTATAAAAAATTAAATATTAATAAATCAAAATGTATAAATAAAAATTGAAAATGAATAAATTACATATTTAGTAAATGAAGAAATATTAACAATGAATAAAATTTAATAATGATAAATTATTAAATTGAAAACAATATTTAAAAATGAATTAATAATTTTAATAATATAAATTAATGAAATATTAAAAATAATGAAATACTAAAATAATATTGAAAAATAAATTTTAAAGTAAGGGATTCTTAATGAAGTACCGATTATTAATGAATAAATAATGATTTTATAAAAATTTAAATAAAAATATTTTAAAATAAAAATTACTAAATATTAATTGTATAAATTACGTACATATTAAAAGAAATGAATATTAATATTAAAAATGTATAAATAACTACCAAAATTGAATATATTAAAAAAATATATCAAATGAATAAACTATATAGAGTGTTAAAAATGGGGAAATAATAAAAACGAGAAAATAATATTAAATTAATAATCTAGCATACACATTACACACATACACATATACATTTGCATAAAAATAAACATACACATATAGATACACATACACATACAAATATATACACATATATGCATATCAGTTTAGTATCAATTGTATGTGATGTGGGTTTTTTCAAATAAATTGTTTTTTCTTATATTGTATTTGGATTTTTTGGGACTCAATCATCTCTCCACCATTTTTTGTCCTTGGTTATTCATGATTTTTATAGATGAGGCTCCCAACCCTTCATGTAGTGGAGAAACATTTTTAACATATTTCTGGCTACTATAGTAGATGAGGCCATTAAAAGCTCTATAAAAGGGATTTTTAAAGAAAAATGTGATTACTAGCCTAGCTTTATTAAAAGTGAATGTCCTTTATCAGTGCTTTCCCTAACATAGATAATGGATACCTTTATCATTGTGTTTTCTTGTGCTAATAAATTCCATATCAGTTGTTACAGAGTTGTAGCCCTCTAACATCCATAAAGCTACCCTATAAAAACAAAGTTAATTACAATAGATAAAGAGGAATAGAAATATATAGAAAATGAAATTTTAATAAAAATTTCACATTACACCATCACATTAAATCAAAATTTACATGAAAAATGTTTACATTTGAGTAATAATAAAAACTCATCAAAAGAATTACAACTCCTATACATAATTAAAATAAAGAATAATATTTTCAATGATCATACTCCATGATAAATTTTTTGATTCAAATAAGTACAAAATTTATTTTAGTAACAGTAAAAATATTATTTTTTAAAAAAATTTATATAATCCACATATGAAAATTAATATTTTTAATTAATTTATATACTAATTATATTATTAGTTAATCATTAATTAGATTAACTTGTGGTCATTTCCTATATGCCACAATTGAATTATGGGTTTTTTCTCTAATGTTTGAAAACAATCTAATATTGTTTTCTCTATTTTTTCCATGTGATAATTTTTTTTTAAAAAATGAAACATTTATATTGAAAATACACACTCCAAGTTATATTAACCACATTATGTGTTAGATTGATATCGAGTCAATTATTACAATCCAAAAATGAATTATGGATCATATTCTTATAGTTTTAAAATAATAAATGTTTATTCACTTGGTTTTGTTTATATGATGCGCATTTAAATCTATAATGGAACTTTTATAATAAAAAAGGAACATCAAGTAATACCAACCACATCATATGTTGGATTGACATGTGGTTGATTCTTATATTTCACAAATTAATTATTGATCATTTTCCTAAATTCTAAAAACAATGTGAGATCGTTTGGTCGTTTTTGGATAGTGAGTCTAGATGATGTTTTAGATTGATGTGTAATTGATTATTACACATCAAAAGTGAATTATGGATAATTTTCCAAAATTATGAAGGCAATCCAAGTTCATTTGATCAGTTTTGGATATTGATGTGTTTTTTAAAATAAAATGTAATTTTCATGTTCAAAACACACACTAAGAGTCGTACCAGCCACATCACATGTCATATTGAAGTGTGGTTAATTTATACACATTGAAAATGAATTATAGAGTATTTTCAAAAAAATTAAAAACAATAAAGGGTTTATTTCTTTTTATGGTCTACTGAAGTGCATTTTAAACTAAAATAAAACTTTTATGTAGAAAACAATAACTTAGAGTAATACTAGCCACATTGTGTGTCGGATTTACATACAATAAATTCCTACACATTGAATAATAATTATGTATCATTTTCCTATTGATTGAAAACATTATTATATCATTTTTCAGATTTGGTTATGTGATGCACATTTTAAACAAAAAAAGATGTTTTATATTGAAAACATTCACTTCAAGTCATACAGAACATATCAGGTGTTATATTTAAATGTGTTCAACTACCACAAATATAAATAAATTACGGATCATTTTCCTAAATTTTGAAAATAATACAATCTTGGTTTCTTGGTTTTGGAAATGTGATTCTAGTTTTAAATTAAAATTATACTTTTATATTAACAAACAATTATCGATTCATAACAACCACATTATTTTTCATATTGACATGTGGTCAATTCCTATACATCAAAAATAAATTATGGATCTATTTAGTAAAATTTAAAAATATTCCAATATCATTTGAATGATTTTGGATATGTGACATGGGTTTTAAACTAAAATGAACTTCTATATTGAAAACATGAACGTAAAATCATACGTTACACATCATCTATTATATTAATTTATTGTCGATTATTACACATAACAAATGAATTATGTATTATTTTTCTAAATTTTATATACAATCTAATATTTTTTGTTTATTTTTGGAGATTCAATGAATTTTAAACTAAATTGTTACTTTTATACTGAAGACATGTACTTTTAGTTAGGTCGATCACATCAAGTTTTAGATTTAATAGAGCTTGATTCATACATTTCAAAAATGAATTATAGATTGTTTTCCTAAAATCTAAAAACAATCAGTTCTCATTTTTAGGGCATTGGAAATGTGACACCTAGTTTAAAAAATGAAACTTTTATATTAATAACACGTACTTCAAGTCATACCAAAAACATCATATATTGGATTGATATGTGGTGAATTCATACATTTCACAAATGAATTATGGATAATTTTACTAAATACTGAAAATAATTCAATTTTGATTTCTTGGTTTTTTCTATGTGGTGAGCATTTTAAACTGAAATGCCACTTTTTTATTGAAAACAAGCCCTTCTAGTCATACTGACCACATTGTGTGTTGGGGTTATGTGTGGTCAATTCCTACACATTAATAATTAATTATATATCATTTTACTAAATATTAATAACCATATTAGCTATTTTTATGGGTTTTTTCAATGTGTTGCTTGTTTTAAACTAAAATGACAATTTTATATTGAAAACATGCAATTTGAGTTATTATGAGCATGTCATGTGTCATATAGATGTGTGGTTGAGTCTTACACATCACAAATGAATTATGGATCACTTTTATAAGTCATGAAAACAATATTATCACATTTTATTAGTTTTGGATATGTGGTGAGTGTTTTAAAATAAAATGGAATATTAAGATTAAAAACACACACTTTGAATAATACCGAATATATCTTGTGTTAGATTTAAATTTGGTTGATTAATACACATATAAAATGTATTATGGATCATTTTTATGTATTTGAAAAATAATAAAATCATGTTTTCTCGGTTTTTGCTATGTTATTAATGCTTTAAACTAAAATTGATCTTTTATATTCAAAACATGCACATTGAGTCATTTCGACAACGTCATGTGTCGGGTTTACATAAAGTCAATTAATATTAATCAAAAATTAAATATGGATCATTTTACTAAATTTTTAATGTAATAAAAGCCCATTTTCTAATTTTTTTTTCTATGTGACGCGTGTTTTAAACTAAAATTGCATTTCAATATTGAAATCATGCACTTAGAGTCATATATTCCACATCATCTATCAGATTGATGTATATTTAATTACTATAAGTCACAAATGAATTATGGATCATTTTGATAAATTTTGAAGACAATCTAATATCATTTTCTCAGTTTTGGTATTGTGAAATCTATTAAACTGAAATGATATTTTATATTGAAAATATGTACTTTCAGTCATACCAAGAACATCATATGTTATAATGACATTTAGTAGATTCCCACATGTCATAAATTAAATTAAGATTGTTTTAAAAAAATTGAAAACAATTTGATATCATTTTATTGGTTTTGGATATGTGACATGCGTTGTAAACATAAATGGAACTTCTATATTGAAATCATACAATTTGAGTTATATAAGAAACATTGTGTATTAGATCAACATGAAGTCAATTCATACATTCCACATATGACATATTGATCATTTTCCTAATGTTTCATTACAATATAAATGTGTTTTCTAAAATTTGAGTTTGTGATGTGTGTTCTTAACAAAAATTTCAATATAAAACTAAACACAAAAATTTCAAGCTATATTGGTCATGTCATATATCAAATTGAGGTGAGGTTTATTCCTACACATCAAAAAATATTTACAGATCATTATCCTATAGTATCAAAATAATTTGAAAGTTTTTCTTTATTTTTGAGTTGGTCACATGTTTTTTAACTAAATTGTCAATTTTAAACTAAAAACATACACTTCAAGTCTTACCGAGCACACCATGTATCATATTGAGGTTCAGTTGATTCATACATATCAAAATGAACTATACATCATTATACTGATGTATCAAGACAATATTAATGGATTATATTGATTTTGAGTATGTGATGTGTGTTTTGAACAAAAATATCAATTTTAAACTAAAAACATACAATTTATGTTATATGAGGTACACCATACATAGAATTGAGGTTTGGATGGTTCTAAAATGCCACAAATGGATTATGGATGGTTTTTATATATTATCATAATAATAGGAATTTCATACTCAATTTTGTATATGTGGCATGCATTTTGAACTAAACTATCAATTTTAAACTAAAAACATATAATTTCAGTAATACCAGGAGCATTGTGTATCAGAGTTATTTTTGATTTATTTCTAAATTTATCACCATTTATTTTTATTCCAAAATGATGTTTCTATTGAATTGGATCACATTTATGGTGATAATAAACTCTCACCATGGTTGTGAGCCAATTTAAGTACACATTATTTTTAGAAAACATTCCATCAACTGTCACACCTTAAATCTTATAGCTTAATGATTTATCACTATGAAAAATATGTCAATAAGAATTAGGAATCCTTCTTTTCATTAGTTTTTTTTTCATTCCAAACCATTATTTTTATCATAATTATCTCATTTGTAGCCTTGAAGTAAAATCTCTCACAATCATGAGCAGCTTAAGGCATGTTAATAGCTCTTCTAGAATCTATATAATGGAAAAATCCATTATTCTTCTCCATGATAAATATGTAAAAAATAATATATAATCATTAAAAAACTAATTCCTCACATCCCAAATGTATCTATGATGTCATAGCCTATACTAGATCATAAACATGATAGGTAATCTCCAAAATTTGATATCGGAAAACATTTTGACAACTTTTCTCACTCCTCACAAAAAAAAATTACTTCTTCTTTTGAGTATGTAGATGATTGGAAATATTTGTGGTATTAAGACAATATATGAAAAAAAATGATTAAAAAATATTTTTAATGAAATTGTAATTACCTTTGGAAATTACATGTTTATGGATTTTATACGTTTCATGGTATATGATATCTTTTATAAAATTTTAAATTAAATATCCACAATCATTGTCAATATTTTTTTTTAGAAATTGTAGAAAGATAGAAAAAAATATGTAATTTTTTTTTCAAATATGTTATGATAGTTAAATATTACTATATGTACCTTAATATTTTTCAACTTTACAAAAAACCATAGGTTTATTTTGTTCATTCACTAACCTCATACCATGATTGATCATATATTTTTAGATCTCCTTATCAGAAAAAAATTATCAATAAAACAAAAACTACAGCATATAATTTCATGTTTATCAGTAAAATGTTGATTTCCATGTATTACAAATTCGTAATTGACATCCTGTGTTCTTGGTTTGTTGGAAATCCAAGAATTGGATTTAGAAAATAAAAATTTATGGAATCCAAATTTATTGTGATGATCATCCACATTCCTAAAAAATAAGTAATAATGAAAAGGAAAATATATTTAATATGATTAGATTTTAGATTTTTACCACTTCATTGTAGGAATAAAAAGGATTATGTCATCATTTATTTTCATCAAAAGATCTTGGCTTAGTGCATATTTTTTCTATTTAATTTCTTTCAATTCTAATGAAAATTCATGAATATAAATGTTCCTCATGTATTTATTCACAAAAGAGACTCATATCTATTAAAACATGATAATATCATTAATACTCTCTAGACCTGCAACATCTATAATGATATCTCTAAATATTTCTTATTCATAGGGAATGTAGGACATATATCCCTATTTGAATGATTTTTATACATGAAATTTTAATGATAAAATATAAAGTAGTGGAACCAGAGAGGAGAACGTTCTCCCAAAATCAAAAGGATCTTTCGCCACCTCACAGCTTTGGAATATATTCATTACCTAAATAATAATGTATAAGATGGATAGGAAACTCAGTGCTCAACTCAATATCTACTTCAATACCATCTCTCATGTGATCTTTTGGGAGTTTTTTGTTGTGTAGGATGTGTCCTAGGATATGATACAATGTACCCCACATAATAAGGTGATGTGTGGTCGTTGATAGATATAAATCACATGAATATTACCCTATGTAATTTTAGTGATATAATGTTATCATAAGTTGTTTGATTAAAATTTAGTAAAAATCATACTGGAAAAATTAATTACCTCACGTAAGGTAAGTGGTTGAGGGGAATTGATATCCCCAATGATAGTGGGGTCATTTGGCTCTTCATGTACTGATCTTTGTTCTATTACTGATTCTCATTGATCCTTTTTCATATATTGGTCATATAAACCAGAACAAACAATAATATATTTCAAATAATATATATGTTCCTATTATCCTTTCATCTTCACTCTCTCTCTCTCTCTCTCACACACACACACACAAATATATATATATATATATATATACATCTTGGTAATCTTGAAATATTTTTTTGGTGACACTTAAAAACCTATACCTCTTATGTGGACATATTTTTTAGCCTCTGCAATGCTACAAAATATAGATTTTATTTAGGTACATTCAATACTGATTCTTGTTTCTAAACCATATAAAAAACAAATGAACAAAAAATTATATTTTAATGTAAAATTATTATAAATAATAGATAATTATAATTATGTCATACTTAAACATTATTCTCATACATTTTGTGTGTTTCAATCAACTAGATTACCCTCTTTATTTACACATGCCTCCTTCCATAGCAGTTGATGTGGGATAAAAGTCACTTCAAACGTCGATTCATTAATCAACATATAAATAGAAGAACATATATTATTTCATATCATAAAAAAATTATTTTATCTTTAAAATACATATAAATTTATTTTCAAGTGAATCATACCCCATCTTTTGTTTATAATTGGGAATCATTGGCTATGTTACTTGTTGTTTATTTTCAACACTCCTTTTTGGTCTCATAAATTAATAATTTTCAATCAATGTGGATAAAACAAATAATTTCAAATAAAATATTATCGATTACATTATGCCTAAACTGACTTCTCATTATGATGAATAATGAAATATTTCCATGTATCATATTTTATAATGTCTCCGTAAATAAAAAGTTGTTGGGGGTTTAATTTCTTCTTATCATCCATGAATTGAATCTTTGTAACAACTTTATACATGCCTCTATAAGATTTTCTAACAGCCATTAAGAAATATGTATTAAAAAATGAGAAAAAAATGAATTCTATAAGGGATAATGAAAAGTAAATAAAAATTTTATTAAATAATTTTTTGATAAAATAGTGAATGTGTATTCGAACATTGTCTTAACATATCCACAAAGGTTTTACTTCAATATACTAAATACATGGTGATATATATCTACATCAATTCGAACAATTATTATTTTTTTGGGCCAAATGTAACTAATGAATATTGAATTTTTAGTGCCAACAGGTTATCCATTTTGATTCCATCTAACCTCAAATTTAATACCCTTGATTAATTGCATGATAATTTTATTTAACACGGTGATTCTACATCGTTATTGTTTTTCACCTTTTTTATCTCTAAATAATTATGTAGTTTCTATATGAATAATTTATTCTTCCACATGATTGGTAACATCCTAATGTGGATAATTCATTGTATGTATGATTAGTGGAACATTTAATTTAAATTATGTAAATGTAGTGGAGAACACATAATATTACGAGGAAAATCATAGTATATTAAAAACCCATTAACCTGGTCATTGAAATGTATTTTTTCTTTAAATGTTATTTTAATTTGGGTCCTCTATCGAGTATCAGAATATCCTCTTTCTAACACCCTCTAGTGTACAAGTAATTTTCTATATTGGGACCATCATGATGTTATTGTGATCTCACAATGAAAGGGTCATCCTCAATTAAATTTTAATCTAACCATATTGTTGTTTTAGTCTCCATTAATACAATTTCCCAATTCTTATTATCTCAATTTGGGATATAAAATTCCATCGCTACTTTTTATTCTCTTATGAATGACTCATCCTTATAACCATATGTAATGTAATTCATCTTAATAATGTAAAATTAATGGACTTTACCATCACCCATGTTGTCAACATATTTTTAATGGAAAATAAACAATTTATATATTTTATTATCCATATCGTATATATATTGGATAACACCAAATTATGAAATAGTCACATAAATTGGATTTTTACCAATAGAACTACATACATATATCACTTACACCACAAGCATAACTAAACCATTTTTCATCATACCATGTTCATCTTGTTCCTTTGCATAAAATGTATATCCATTAACTAAAAAACCGATGTAAGATATAAAATTTATATTTAGTCCCATAGCTATCCTTCAAAGTAATTATGTAATTAAATTTTAATTTTTATATAAATATTTATAAATATGATATTATAACCAACCTATAAACTATCGATTATGTGTATTTGATATCCATCCTTCAACCCATAATGGATTCAAATGTATAAGAATTACTTTGTGGGATTCAACATATGGATCAACATATGCACAAATGTATAAAAATTAAAGGTAATATTTCTCCCAATTTATAATGTTAATTGTAAAAATATATCTTTTGAAAATCCTTGACATTTAAGGCATACTCTATAAAGAGGCTTTGGGAGACTGATTCTATCAATATCTGATAGGCACTCCTTACATAATTCAATATCTTATTCAATAATATATCATTCGGCAATACAACCATCTGGAAAACTTTTATTCTTAATGTACCATTTAAAAATATTTATATATTATTCAGTGGGGTACATACATCTATAATAGACATGGACGCATAGTTGAATGATAAGATGAAATAAATGATACATTCTGCTATCATTTGAATAATTATTATTTATGTTTTACTTGATAATGCACCAGGTATGTTTTGATTATTTCAAGAAATATTTTTCCAAGGTATCTAATTAAAATCTGGATAAGAGGACCAAAATGATCATTAAACATTTTGAAACTCACTTACACAATGTGTATTCAACTTTCATAGAGTATGAACAGTCCTGAATCAATTCATGAAAGAATTTCAATACATGAAGTGATTAAACAATGTGAGTCACCAATACATGATGTGTATCATTCAAATATTAATTCCCACATTAATGATCCAAACCAAAGGAAGAAACACGTTGTGAGGATCAGTTACATGTCATGAGAGAAGTCAATTTACAAATCTCAAAGATCCAGGATGTGATTCATACATGAATCAAAAAGTACAGAGAAAATATTAGATCAAAATTACACTATGTGAAGACCCATAACACATCATGTAATATCCTTAATTTTTATCTTCAACAGGTGCACATCAGATAGAATGTTTGGGAACTTATTTATTTTATCTAATTTCCATCACATTATTTATTCTTTTTTCACTCACTAAACTCAACTTTAATCTATTTATTTTATTTTTTTACATCTATTAAATAGTTTTTTTAAGGTTCAAACCTTCCAATATTATTTGACATTGCTGATTTGAGTTATTTTCATTCTTCATTTAAATCACTGATTAGTGACAAACCCTTGATACGTTCATTCCTGTTCTAGTTTTAATAAACTGTTTTGTTGAATTTGTGATTGATTAATGTTTTAAATTACATATTCTTGAATGCATGATCTTTAATTTCATAATATGAATTGATATTGACAAAATCAACATGTTTTTAATTATTTACCCATTCTTGATCAATTCTACCATTAGTGGATCAACCACTTACTATAGGGGTTGAGAGTAAGGGTGTCTTCCCTCAAAAAATCATTAATTATAAACATGGTAAGGATAAGGATAGTAATCAGATATAAAAAAATATCTAATTATTTTGAGAAACTCTAACAATGAGGAGTTTGAGAGAATGACCCCTGTCTGATTGAAGTGGAATAGGTTATTACCAATAGCCTTTGAATATTTTTTCCTCAGAAGCCTAATGCATCGTGGTTGTAGCTATCTCCACACTAATAAATAGTTTTCTATTATATAGATCTAGTTGTTTTGACCATATTCAACTACTGTCCAGTTCTTTCTTCACAGCCTAAACATTAGGACCAAGCCAAGTAAGTATGGAGTTTATCCTTTTTCTTAAACAATAAAATTAATCATGATTTATATTCTCTATCTGATCTTAATCCTTAATTACCTTAGAATTGGTTCATTCCCAAACTCAATAAACTTGGGAGGACTCTTGAACCAAGGTATCGAATCCTAAGTTCCATATATCCAATTAGAACCTTGTGGAACTGACCCCATACATCCAATATAATATGCATTTGTATAAAGTATAGTTTGTGAAAAAATAAATATAATCTGACTATAGAAAATACTAATTAAAAAATGACTAGGGGAATGTAAAATTTTGGTGTCTTTTCTATGGAATCATAAAATTGTGATTCACATGAGAACCTAAGGAAATAACCTTATATTACCTCACTCATTCCTCATTTATCTTATCTTTTATTTTCCCTTTTCTTTTTGGATGCCCTTTCATTCTTCTCCTTGAGGCCTAGTGCATGTATCAGGGCCATTTAAATCATTCAAGGAGCCTTGATTCCTAAGAATAGTGTAACTTTGAACCATAAATCCAATGGTACATCTCTACATGCCTTCATTCAATAATTATTGACCATAGTAATTCTACAGGTCCCATCCCACCAAACATGCCAAACATGAAACCGGTAATACATGTAGAGAATCTCATGTATCAATAATAAACCATTATGGATTATACCTTTCCATCTATACATGGTACTACACCCAGTATTGTACTCCCTCTTATTTAGACACACACATTTGAGATCAAACATGTACTCATTCGTATGATCTAGAAAATGGGCCAATTTAGTGGACTTGAAAGTAAAGATCCCTATGAACATATCTCAAACATCCTAGAAGTTTGTGATACCTTTGAAAACCAAGGAGATTCTTTTAATTCTATAAGACTAATAGTATTTCCCTTCTCCCTAAGAGATTGTTCCAAATATTGTCTCAAGCATCACACTCTTGTTTGCATTAAATATTTAAATTATTTATCTATGAAATTCCAAAAAATGTACGTTTTTCCTATCTGCACTTGGAATCTCTAGAATGACACCGAGATTTTTTTTTCAAACTGACAGAGAGTCACCATGGGAAGCATTGGATTGTTTCAATTAACTCACTCATAAGTACCCACATCATGAATTTGATATGTGGATACAAATCCAAACATTATATCATGGCCTCTAACCAGATTCTCTCACAATTGTCGATGCCACCACTAATGGAGGGATAATGATCAAAACATCTGATGGATAGCTGAGAAATTATAGATGAAGTCTCTCATAATGTCAGTATAAGGAAAATTGTGTGTGGACCACCCCATTGTGTAATCCATCAAGTTTAAGAACATACTTAACTTGTTTCATAAGTAGAGTACTTAACCAAGAAGATGGAATCCTTTAGGATACATACTGAACCACCTCTCACTCTTTCTCCAATCAAGGAGATCCAATACTATGAAATGTCCAGTGACCCATAACTATAGAAATACTACACATCAGGTTTTGATGAAAAACAAATATAAGATTTTAATTTCATTAATTACAATCTATTAAATCAAAAAATTTAGAAACTTTAGTAGAATTATCATCAGAGTCTCATGCAGAAACCACAACCAAATAATAAATTGTATTATTAGTAAAGGGGTGGTTAGGAACCAGTTAGGAACTAATGAGAAATGGGACATGTTTCAATGAATGATGTTCCAAGACCACCACAATAAGTAACGTGTCAACCCTTTCCTCTTTGAGAAAAAAAACCAACCATCTCAACAGAGACCTCCCCAACTGACTATTCCACTTTAATCAAATTTGAAAATTTTAATCTCATCCTTTTTTCAAAATGTTGATCATAAGATGACCACCCAATTGATTGAAATGTAGAATCAAAGGGAATATCTTTATAACCTCAAGAATCAAATGGTTATGATCTCAAATACCATGTCAGAGATATTTCTAGGTACATTACCTAGTAATATGGATACATACCCAAGGGAAGAGGTAAATATGGTGGTTCTATTGAGTAGAAGAGTGATGGAATTTTAGCAAAAATGTAGAGGAGAATAAAAAAATGTTTAAGAAACTGAGAATAATAAAAATTTTATAGAATAAGAAATTGATTAAAAAACCTGATACTACTCAATATATACCTCAAGAATCCCCGCCTTCTACAATAGATAAAACTCTAGAACAAACCAAAAAATATATATACATTTTGGCACCACCTTATAAACAACCTCTATCTTTTATGGAATGAAATAGACATGGAATTATTAAAGGGAAATACAAGAATGTTTTGTATATGTTAAAGAAATTTCTCATCAACAGTCTATATGTTGAAGCAATAGTGCAAATTCATGCCTATGAAAAATTTCATAAGGATATTCTATTCAATAAAAGTATAATGGGAAACCTATGATTCATCTCACAAAATTAGGAGTGGTCTATAATTTTTCAGTAGAAAATTCCACTGATAATGAGAGATACTGAAAGTTTCTCAATACTATGCACAATAAGATAATGTAACTTCAGAAGAGCTTTGTATGATTTAAGAGTCAGCATCAACCTTATTCCTTCAAGTGTATTCTGAAAGCTATTACATGAATAACTCAACCTGACTAGAGTGTAAGTCCAGTTATTTGACCGATCAGTAATTTATCCTTAAGGAATTGTAGAGGATTCCTTAGTCAAAGTTGGTAATTTCATTTTTTAAGTAGAATTACACATTATGCACAAAGATTAAGATAGAGAAATTCTAATCATATTAGGAAGACAATTCCTAGAAACTAGTAAGGAATTTATTGATGATAATAATGATGAATCATCTTCTGAGTAAGTGATGAACAAGTGGTGTTTGACCTAGAGAAATTATCAAAACATGTAGAAGATTATTTTTACTAGAAAGCTATCTTTCTCATAGTTGAAAGAAGCGACTACCTAAACATGAAAAAATAACATGATGAATTTTCCATACTGGGGATGAGGTATATAAATTTGATTAATTAAACTACATAAAACCTATTACAATAAAAAATATCCTACCATTCATACCCTTGTCCATTCAGCCTCTACAACTAAATTTGAAACCCCTCACTAGTACAGTCAAGTTCGGTTTTAAATATCTCCAAATTGATTTATTTAGAGTCTAATGTGGGGATGGGTCGAAATCCTATCATCCAATAGAATTTAGACAATTTTAGGTTCCTATTTTAACCATATCATTTAGATTTAACATTAAGTTAAATAATTTTACTTTTACGGTGTCTTCTTGTGTTCTTACACTATAAGGTTAATAAAATTACTATAAGAAGCCAAATGAACCCCAAATTGTTTATTATTAATATATATAACATTATCTAAGTCATGTGGCCAAACCTTAGATTATTTTGAATAAAATAACAATTAATAATATAATATTTGTTTTAAAAACCATTTTATGTCAATTTTGACACTATTTAGTAATTGATTTTTGTGAAAATCATAACAGAATGATAAGTTCAAAAAAAGTTAATTAAATCAATAATAACATTTATTATTAACCTATAAAATTATTGGAATTCATAAAGTCTCAAATTACATTTATTTGGGTATTTATAACATCAATTATGTCAATATTTAATTAATAAGATAATTACTGCATCATCTTTGTGTCATAATAAATGTTAATTATATAATCCCTAAAAATTCGAAATAAATTCCGATGATGTAGATAATTGTATTAGATTTCTGGAGACTATTCAAGTTCGAAGATTCATGAAGTTTATCACTAGATTAAAATTATTATACTTATATAGTTTAAGAAAGGGACATGTTGTCACATTCTTTGGTTTTGATAATAATTAAATTATTTTCATTGAAAAAATTTAATTAAATGAATCTAATCCGACCCTTTGGTGATATGGGTCTACTTTTAGTCATAAAATAGGATTTTGACATTTGTTAGGGTAATTTTAAAATATTATATTTACCCTTAATTACCCGATTTACCTTTAAATATGGTAAATAAAATTTACCGTAGTTACTATTCATAATTGCAAAAAATAAAAAGTAGCTTATTAACATAATTTTGACCAACTGATTCGAAATAAGGAATCCATTTTTCCAAATTCAATACACAAAATATGCAGAAATTAAATTAAAATTAATGTCTTTGTCGAAAGAAAACGAGTTTTTCTTTAAAACATTTCAAAAGATTGAATTGATTTAACCTACGAATTCAAGGTAAAATCAATGCTAATGACATACATTATATTAAATGGTAAAAATATATTCTATTTATACTTTAAAACCATTAAATATTATAATTTAACCACATAAGATATTACGATGAAAAAATTTGTTTTCAATTAAAATATAGCGTGTTTTTACTATTCATTAAAATATGAAAGTTATCGGAAAAATATCAAAACTTTATATAATGTAAATTTTTATATCCTTATTCAAAAGAAAAATTTTATTTTGTCAAATTGAACATATAAACATGTCAAAAAATAGATTTAAAGTGGGTGCACCATCAAAAGGCGGCAAAACTGTATTTTTTGAAAAATACTTATTTTACCCGAAAAAATTATTTTGTTCTTATACCATGTTCTAGAAATGTGTAAGATCAATAATAATGTTATAAAATTCAAAATTTAGTTAACACTATTCATAACGGCTAGTTCATGACAATATTATAATAATATATCGTTGTTTATTAAAACCAAGTATTGCGCACAACACATGCTATCGAGGAAGGTGGCGATTGCGTGTAATGGAAGCCAAGTCAGGGTTGCGTGTTGTGAAAGAATCCTTCGTTGTTTCATATAACAGAATCCAACCATATTTCATTTATACATTGAATATATATATATATATACTCAATGTTGCATAGAATAACTATTATCAAAATTGTGTGTAACACGATCCAAGAATAGTGTTGCGTATATTGCAAGCTAATATGGTGTTGCGTATAGCGCAAGGTAATCGTGGTGTAGAATACAACATAAGACATTAAGAATATTTTTCATAAAATCTCGGGGTGTTACACCCCCCCACCCTGGATAGCACTCCCACACCCCTGGACAGCCCTCCCACCCCCCCCCCCCCCCTCACCCCACTGGAGAGCCCCCACCACACCCCTGGACTGCCCCCCCAACCCCCTAGACAGCCCCAAAAACCCCTAGAACCCCCCCCCCCCCACCATCATGTATACCCCCCACCCACTGGACAACACTCCCACACCCCTGGACAACCCTACCACACCCCTGAAACAGACCAAAAAGTTACCAAAACAAACCAGAACCCCCTCACCCCACTAGACTTCCCCCACCACACCCCTGGACACCCCCCCCCCCCCCCCACACCCCTGGAAATCACCACCACCCCTTGTACATCCCCCCACCCTCCTGTATACCCCCACCCCCTGGACAGCACTCCCACACCTCTGGAAAGCACTCCCACACCCATGGACAACACTCCCACACCTCTGAAACATACCAAAAAGTTACCAAAAACAGACTAGAACCCCCTCACCCCACTGGACTGCCCCCACCACACCCCTGGACACCCACCCACCCCCTGTACAACCCCCCCACCCTCTCAGACACCCCCCACCCTTCTGGACACCCCCTCGGGGGGCACGCCACTGGAAGGTACTCATCACCCCCACATGTGAAGCTTGAGCTCTCAAAATGTTTCACATGTGAGAGTGATGAATACCTTCCAACGACATTCATCCCCCCGAGGGATGGACCCCCCCCCCCCCCCCACCACTGGACAGCCCTCCCACACCCCTGGAAAACCCCCCTCACCCCACAGGACACCCCCACACCCTTGGACACCCCCTAGACAGCCTCCCACTCCCCTAGAAAGCCCTTCCACCCTCCTAGAAATGCTCCCACCCCCTGGACTACCCCCCCCCCCCCCACCCCACCCCACCAGACAACCCTCCCACACCCCTAGACACCCCCACCCCACTGAACACCCCCCCGCACCCTTGGAACCCCTCCCCCCAAGACCAAAATCCATTCCAGAAAAACCATCATAAGTAGACCTAAACAAGAAGTATAGAAAAATTAAACATTCACATATATAACATTAAAAACCTACACTGTCAACTTCAAAAAAACTAAATCCAACCTAAATGTCTTACAAATACACAATTACAACGACGATATTCAAAATTACATTTTACACTACAAACAAAAAAAATTCAATCAAACCTTTAAAATAATTTGACCACTCCACTTGCATGTGTTTGATGTCTTGAGTAGTATAGGGTTGAGGGTCATAAAATAGATACAAATGAAAAGGATAGTAGTCAACATGTATAATGAATAAATCAAATTTAAATATTATGGAAAAGTTTAAAAGGAAATCTTACCAGGTTAAAGTTCACAACTATCCCAGTTGTTATTATTTCATACATAAATCTTAACATATAATATTCGCATTCGATGATTCCTTGTTGTTCATGACAATTCTGTTTGAATGAGTGTAAATTCAATATAATATTGTTATGTAATTTATCAAAAAGTACAAATTATAAATAGATATTTACATTCGTATTTACATATTTTATCTTTTCACTCTTTTTCTTTGTGTTTTTTCGAAAGTATACCCATCCCCTGTTAGAAAATAATACAAATAGGGTAAATTTAAAATTCATTATAATATATAAAACTATTAAGAAATTGAAACTTACTTTTACAATATATTCTTAAAACTTTCTAGCACAACATCATGGATAGATCATATCTAATAATGTGTTTTCTCCCTTGGGAAAAACCCATAACATCCAATTATCACTGATAAAAGATAATTTAAGGTTAGTGGTTTTTTATGTTAAAAGATAATGAACTCTTTGAGAGAGATGTGTTTCATACCTCTCACAAAAAGGCATCATCCAACATTGTGTGACTATATTCTGTTCAAGTCTTTCAGCAATATAAATCATTCTTTGTTCCTCATCCAATGCACATGCTTCAGGGGTAGTCAATTGCGGGTCCATGAATCCATATTCTTCTGTCATCTCATTCCTATCACAAATTTTATAAAGATACCTAATACAAAACAGACATAAGTGTATATTTTTAATAAATATAACACAGATAAAAGGTGTTAAGACTTACATGGAAAAAAATTTCACCACGTTGATTCCCAACTTATTTCCAGTAACAAGATCCATGATATCAGTTTTCATAATCCCCATAGTTATTTCACATCCACAAACATGAGCTTCAATTGGAAACTCATAATTACCCGCCATCAAATTTGAATATCTTGACAATCTGTCAATACTACTAGAATTTGTATTTGATGTCATATCCATTTGTCTTTGTTGTTGTCTATATATTATTTATTTACCTTTGAAGCATTCCTATAAAAATAAATAGAAAAATATATTAGTTTTTAAATGATAAAAAAACTTTAATAAAGAAAATAAAAGATATAACATTCATACCTCTATGGTAATGAGTCGAAGATGTCTGGTTGGCCAAATTAAAAAATGGTCAATACTATGTCCAACTATCGTCACCTCATCTGTAGGTAATAGTACTCGAGCTAATATATCTATAATATCTTATACGGTGACCCTCTGATTCTCTTCCACTAATTTTTTATGATTAACTGTATCTCCTATACAATATACCAACCCATATGCAAATATATGATGTTGAGGATCATCAACATACAACTCGCAATAAGTAGGAAGCTGCGGTGGAGGATTAAGATAAAAAATGGGGTCCACAGGCTGAGGTGGGGGAGTGGGAGCTACTGGCGGAGGTGGAGGATAAATAATGGGGTCTGTAGGGGGAGGTGGAGGAGTGGGAGCAGCAGTCTGAAATTGTCTTTACATGTTTGCAAACATAGACTGTACCAACGCTCTAATCATTTCCTCTATCATCGCATTAATATTATAAACTTTAGCCCCCATGGATTCTATTTTTTTTATAAACACCCTAAACGTTAGAAGTTGAAGAATGTGGAAACACTTTTTTACCGATACACCTTCCGGATATCCACTTACATGACCAGGATGATTGGGATTTCCCAATGATACAGATAAAATATCTTGCCTCCCAGTAGGTGTAAATGCCCCTTTTGAGCTCTGCTCCTCAAGAGAGTCCTGTATTAATTAATTGAACATTTCTGTAATGATTGAAATTATATGAAGAAAATTGTTAACATAAATAAATAAAATAGATATCTTACAATCTCTCAGCTACGATTCTCAATTCTAACGAAATATATTGCCTTTTTCCCATATGAGCTCTCTTCCATTTTTCATGTCTATATGGAGGGGATGGAGGGGCCACCTCTCTAGAGCATGAAGACTCACCTCTTAGTTTTTGAAATTTTTCCACCATCATTTGCTCTTCCAAAAATGCATACCCTCCCCAAGATAAAAAATGAGGGTATACATTTGTAGATTGGATCTCCTGATGAGATTTCATTGTTTTCTATAAATTAAGAATAAGAAATCATTAACAAAACATCAATAAGATCATTTATATAAGAAAGCTTATAAAATTATACATTGCCCTTACCAAAAATGACTCTTTTCTTCTACTTTTAACAAACAATCTCCATGTGTCTTCATCTATAGAAGGATATATACGACATGGATTGTCCTGACTCCTATGACCAAAAATGAAATCAGATGATAGGGTTGATTTGAAATCCCTCCATCTCCTGGCAACCATTAATTAGAATTTCTTCCTGACTCCTCTAGTGTCAGGAATATCAAATTTCATCTGATAAAGAAAAGGTTAAACATATTATATATACTAGAAACATTTAAATAATAGTCAAACAATTTCAAAATATCTTACAAAATCATCTCCTACAACTAAGATATTATCGATTTCTCCACACTTCTCCAGTCATCATACAAAATTCTTACTTTTCTCTTAGCTTGAGTTGATACAAAACTGTTAAAATATTTTTCATTTGGACCACTAGGAATATCATCATCATCAAACTCAACGAGTATCCTCTGATCCTACGTACGGGGCAAGTGATAATTTTTATAAATGTGTGCACCCACGTTTACCAAATATTGAACTCTTTGTCATAATAGTAGCACATGAGGAAGATTGGGGAACATCAAGAGGAGCATGTAAATGTTCCTCCCCAGAGGTATGACCAATATGCTCATCTACAGAATCATGTGCTTGATCAAATAAATGATCTATCATTGTCCTACAAATCAAAAAAACAAACATTAGTTCACAAATATACAAATTCAAATATTTTAATACTACTGTAATCAGAAAATAGAAAATTGTACTAAGTTATGCGATAGAAAACATTTTTAATATGGTAAGCATGTTAAACACTGGTAAATATGGTCAAGATGGTCATGATGGTAAACATGGTAAACCTGGTAAACATGGTAAAGTAATTTTCATTAAACAAAAATAATAGATATATAATTCATGTAATGGTAAACATGATAAAGTAAACTAAAGAAACTTAAAACAAACAAAAACTTATACTTATTTTGTTTTAATACATGTTTTAATAAAGAAAAAACTTACAATATCTAACATTTTATGAAAAAAAATAAATGTAAACAAGAAATAAACATATGTTACTTGTAATTTTAGGAATGTACAAATGGATTTTTTTCCAAAATTCCTTCGTTGTGATCGTTCCTTATGGCACAAACCGTATCTTCAACATGATCATCATTATGTTCTGTTAATCTTTCCATGGAAGTAGAGATCTCACATAAATCAGCATCTTCATCAAGTTCATCCTCACCAAAATATTGTTTTTCCCTTGTAAAACAACTGCCCACCGCATATTTGATTAATCTACTACATAGAAAATTTGTTTTTCATGTGTTTCCATTATAAAAGAATCAGTTGTGTCTTCCAATCTATTTAGATTAACAAGTGTCATTCCAAATTCATCATGTCTGACACTATTGTTTCTGATAAACCATTTACAGTTAAAAATATGAACTTTAATTTTAAAGTAATCACCCTCTCATATGTCTTAAATCTCTCCATAATATGCACTTGATGCAGAAATTGGGTTTTTGTCCTTAGCACTCGAAAAATGAATTGCTTCTGCAAACACCATTACACCACTATTCTGAACTTAAATTCTATCATCCTGAGATTTCGTATGAAATTTTTAGCCATTAATGTCATAACCAGACCATGTTATCACATTTAAACATGGACCACCCACTATCCATTTTAATGTCTCTGATACATCTGATCTACCAAGAAAGGTCTCTTTAAACCATTACAAATTGTGCTCATTAAAAATCCACATTTCTTTCTTCATTAGATGACATTGTTTCAAATCATTAATATGCAATGTGATATACGGTTGAGCATCAGCTATGTTATTCAAGAGGTATTATTCTAACTTCTTCATCTATTCAGCTGACGATGATTTGACTTTCAAGCCACGAATCCCTTTTCCCTCATTATTAACTTGTTCATGGTGATATGGAGGAAAACCCATGCACTGTGCCACAACCAAGTATCTCGTAAAAAACACTGCAACCTCCTCAGAAATATACTTTTCAATGAAGAGGCTTCAGGTCGATATGGATTCTTAACATACCCCTTCAATTTTTTCATATACCTTTCAAAAGGATACAATCAACGAATATATACAGGTCCACAATGATTTATTTATCGAACCAGATGAATCATTAAATTCACCATTATATCAAAAAAAGTTGGGGGAAAATACATTTCCAATTGACAAAGTATAAAAATTGCATCCTTTTCCAAAATGTTCAAAGCATTCACATCAATCCCCTTATTACAAATTGAATTGAAAAAATAACACAACTTCATTATAGTCTTTCTGACACGGATGGGCAATATTCCACGTAATGAAACTGGTAGAATTTGTTGCATCATGACGTGACAATCATGTGATTTTATACCTATCAACTTCAAGTCCTTCAATGAGACAAAAATTCTTACATTTGAAGAATAACCTTGAGGAACTTTGATATCATTAAGACACTGACAAAAGCAAATTTTCTCCCTCTTCGATAATGTATGACGATATGGGGGAAGAAATGTTTGTCTTACTTTAGGAGTGGGAGCTAAATCCAAACGTATTCCCATTGATAGTAAGTCTAATCTTGCATTCATCCCATATTTTGTCTTTCCTTTAATATTTAACAATGTTCCAATCAAACAATCACAAATATTCTTCTCCACATTCATGACATCAATATTATGTTTAACTTCATGATATCTCCAATATGGTAGCTTAAAAAATATTGACCTTTTCTTCCAAATATGTCTATCATTACCAGATTTCTGTGTCTTTCCCAATGTCACATAAAGGTTTTTCTCCCTCTCAAAATATAGATCCGGGGATAAAGGTTTTGGATTAATATCAAATTCTTGTGAGCTATTGAATGCCTTTTTTAGTCTTCTATAAGGGTGATCCATAGGCAAAAACTTTTGATGACCCATGTAAACTGTTTTCCTCCCATGATGCAATTGACAATATGACGTCTGCTGTTCGCAAATTGGACATGTTTTATTCCCTTTAACACTGTATCCAGACAAATTTCCATATGCTGGGAAGTCATTTATAGTGAACAAAAGGACTGCATGCAGTTTAAAATATTCCATTTTATAAGAATCATACACCCTAATACCGTCATCCCATAAAAGATTCAAATCATCAATCAACGGTGGCAAGTATACATCAATGTCATTGTCGGGTTGCTTCGGACCAGAGATCATTATACTCAAAAAGACATATTTTCACTTCATACAAACTTCAGGAGAGAGTTTGTAAATTACCAATAAAACAGGCCATGAACTATGTGTGCTACTGAGGGTTCGGTATGGATTCATTCCATCTGTGCACAACCCTAGTATGAGATTTCTAATTTCATTTCCAAATGTAGAATATTGCTCATCAATTTTCATCCATTGTGGACAATCAACTGGAAGAAGTATTTTTCCATCACATAACTTCTCATCATTATTCCATCTTAACCTTTTTCCATTATGTGAATTATCAAATAAACGTTTGAAACGATAAATAATAGGAAGATACCAAAATACCTTTGTAGGGATATTTGTAATCTCTACATAAACCTGTTATTTTTCTTTCACGTTATACCGTGATGTCCCACATTTAGGACACTCTGACAAAAATTTATATTCCTTACTATATATAATACAGTCATTCAGACAGGCATGTATTTTCTTGTATCCCAATCCCATCGGGCATAATATTTTCTTGGCCTTATAATGTGAATATGGAAGATCGTTATCTTTTTGATGAATGTCTTTCATCAATTGTAGTAGCTCCGTAAAACTTTTTTCACTCCATCCATGTTTCGCATTTAGGTTAATCAATCTTAACACCATCGACAAAATCGTAAAATCTATATAACCAGGATATAACGGTTTTTTAGCATCACTATATAGACGTGAAACTATCGGATCTATATCAATTTGTTTTGCTGTAATATCGCGAATCATTTCTTCAATTCCATCAGAGTTACCATCTTGTGAATCATCATCATCAGTTACATTCTGTCCAGTTTCACCATGCTAAATCCAAGGGTTGTAACTCAGATTAAAACCACACCAAATCAGATGATCTTTTATCTCTCTACTTTTCAACTTCTTCATATTCAAACATTTCAGGCATGGACAGAAAAAAATGTCACTACTTGGAACATTTCGTTTATCAAATCCTAAAAAGGCATCAACACCTTCCTCATATTCATTTTTCATTTGATGTGTCGTGATCCAAAATCGACTCATTATTACCTATAACAAATTTCAAAATTATACATCTTTTTAATATAAGAAAAATATATTTTTATATGAAAAAAAATAATATTTTTAATGTAAAAAAATTGAAATATAAACCAAATCTATGTGTATTTTAAAAAATATGGTTGAATATGATTTTAAAAAGAAAATATAGTTAGATATAACAGTTTTAAATTCCATTGAATCAAAGAAAACCATGGGTCCTCCAATAGTTGAGAGAAAATTGGAGAAAATGGAGTAAACCTGAGAATCAAATCAAATTTAAAATAAAAACTCAGATGGAGAAAATCACAATGTAAATCCAATCATCACGGCACAATGGTGTCAGGTAACTACGCTTATTTGAAAACCACGACATGGTCTCCCCCATATCCCATAATTTTATCATAGTCGACGACTGGTTAAAATATATATAACCAAAAAGAATCATATTGCAACACTAATATCCATGAAACAATAAAATCAACATGTCATAATCTCACAAACCACGATGCAGTAGATGATCCCAACTGACACTTCTCCCCCACCCCCTTGAACACCCCTTGGACACCACCACCACCTTGGACAGCCCCCCACCCCATGTACACCACCCCCACCCCCTTGGACACCCCTGGACACCACTACACCCTTGGACAGCCCCCCCCCCCCACCCCCTAGAAACCACCCCCACCCCCTTAGACACCCCCTGGACACCACCACAATCTTAGAATGCCCACCCACCCTCCTGGACACCCCCACCCCTCCTGGACACCACCACCCACCTCCTACCCCCTTGGACAACCCCCTGGACACCACCCAACCCTCTTGACACCCCCCCGAACAACCCCCAAACCCACTTAACAGGCCCCCACCCCCTTGGACAGCCCCACCCCCTTAGACACCCCCACCCCCATGGACCCCCCCCCCCCACACACACACACATGCACCCCTGGACTACCCCCACCTCCATGGACACCCTGAACACCCCCACCACAACCCTCTGGACAGCCCCCTGAACCCTCTGAACACCACCCCAACCCCCTTGGACACCCCCTTGGACATACCCCACCCCTCTGGACAGCCCCCCACCCCCTAGACAGCCCCCACACCTCTAGACAGCACCTCCACCACACTAGACAGCACCCCCACCCCTCCTGAAGACCACCCCACACCCCCTACCCCCTTGGACACCCCCCTGGACACCCCCAACCCTCCGTACAGCCCCCCAACCCTCTGGACAGTCCCTACCCCCTGGACAACCCCCCACCCCTCTTGACAGCACCCCCACACCTCCTGGACACCACCCCCACCCCCTACCCCCTTGGACACCCACTGGACACCCCTCAACCCTCTAGACCGCTCCCCACCCCCCGGACAACCCCCAAACCCACTAGACAAGACCCCACCCCCTTGGATAGCCCCCCACCCACCCACCTACCCCATTAGATAGCCCCCCCACCCCCTTGGACACCCCCCCCCCCCCCCCCGCACAGACCCACCCCTGGACTGCCCCCCACCCCCCCCCCCCCCCCCCCCCCACCTACATGGAAACCCTAGACACCCCCAACCCTCTGTATAGCCCCCCGAACCCTCTGAACCCCACCCCCACCCCCTTAGACACCCCATGGACACCACCACCCCCTTGGACAGCCCCCACCCCTCTGGACATCCCCCACCCCCTGGACAGCCTCCACCCCTCTAGACATCACCCCCACCCCTCCTGGACACCACCCACACTCCCTACCCCCTTGGACACCCCCTTGGACACCCCCAACCCTCTATACAGCCCCCACCCCTTGGTCAACCCCCCAAACCCTCTGGACAGGCCCCACCCCCTTGTACAGCCCCCTCCCACCCACCCCCTTGGACCCCCCCCCCCCCCACACACACACACCCCTGGACTCCCCCCCCCCCACCCCACCTCTATGGACACACTGGACAGCCCCCAACCCTCTAGAAAGCCCCCAACTCCCTGGACATCCACCAAACCTCTTCACAGCCCCCCCCCCCAGAACCATGGGATTTTAACCTCAAGCTACTAGTTTTGGAATATCTAGGGATTTTAACCTCAAGCTACTAGTTTTGGTATCATAACATTATTCAAAATGAGAACCATGAACTGTATCTCCTACTAGTCTAAAATGATATATTGTGCAATGAATCGGGTTTTAATATCATATGAAGACTTATAATAGTCCACAAAAATATGAGACATAAATAGATTATGGAACAACACAAAGTGATACCCAAAATAGAAACAACCAAGGATCCAAAACAAACATTCCACCATGAAAAACCATATATACTTATAAAATAAATCATACTGGTACACGAAATGGGTGTATCACAATGGTTTACAAATAAATTGCAGTAATATAGGTGAATGAGATCATTAGTTATCAATGACAACAAAAATTACCATCTGTTGGAACCATGGTCTTTTATGCATGATTTGGAGTATGGTTTGTGTTTGTTTTCAATCCTCGGTGGAAGTTCAGAATTTGTACCAGCAAAGAGATCATACAGTTCAAGTAGACAATAGTATTAAAGGTGGCACCGTTTCCCAGTGTTTGCCAAATTTTTGGGCCTCAAAACTTGAAATATGGAGAAATGTGTTTTTGGAAAAGATACTTGCTCGTCGAGGCCTTGGAGTCTTGGAATCTTGCGCGCCTAATGTTTTTCAGAATGATAACATGAAAATATAGCAAAGGAAATAGGGTCACACAAGTATTGGTTTGGTCGCACAATTGACTTGCGCGTCGGTACCTTAGAGGATTGGAAAGTTGCACACATTTTGACCATCGTGTTTTTATCATCAAAATATGGAAAATTAAATAGGGGCACCCAATATTGGAATTTGGTCGCGCAAGTGTCTAGGAGGACAGAAGGGTTGCGTGCCGAGACTTGCGCGCTGAGGGAAGTCCTGTGCACCGCCGCACAGGGTATCCAAATTCCTATAAATAGAGGACCACACCTCCTCATTCAACATGAACTTTGTACTTGAAGAAATTCACAGCTCCCGTCACACAGGTGTTGAAGTCGCGCAAGTGTTGGTGGGTCGCGCAAGGTGGAGCAGCACAACAGTTGTTTGCTGCCCGTCCAGTAGTCGCGCAAGTGATTTGGTGATACTTGCGTGCCAGAATTGAAGTTACGCGACAGGTTTCCATTAGGTTTCAAAATCGATTTGGGTTGAAAAGATGTTGAGTCTCACAAGTTTTATTTCGAAGAAGGTTGAGTCATGCAAGTGTTGGAGGAGGACTTTCGTGCCAGTTATAAATTTCATGTCATCCTTAAAAGTTGTGCGTCGTCTTGGTGTTGCGCGCCAGGTGTTTGTTGAGGCTTTCTGATTGTCTTGGAGCTGCATGAAAGTTGAAGACCAGTTAACAAGTGATAATTGGAATTCAACAGAGCATCTAGATATAACAGAGGATGCTTTCATTGAGCAATGATGAAGAGACCTTAACGTCTATAAACTGAGTGGGACTTCACCAACGGCAGTGAGTCAGGGGGAGTCAACGGGAGCGACCCGAGGGACGCAGTGAGCTATCCCTGAACAATTGAAAAGGCAGTGAGCCTGGGACAGAGTGACTGTGCCCGAACCATTGTAATCTACATCTAGTGAATATTAGTAGAATTAGGTACGACCAACAACTTGTCGGCGTATTCACCATGGACGTAGCCCTTAGTGGTGAACCATGTAAAAATTGTTGTGCCATCTCTTTTGCATGCAAATGTTTGATTGCTGATCATATCTATCATACAGGTTCAACTAGTTCCTACCAACGTGGGAACAAGATCCTTTAATTTAAAAGAAAAAGTTGACACCCTGATTCACCCCTCCCCTCTTAGGGTGTCCCGGGGTCCTACACCATCAATGTCGGGCATCCGCGAAACAAAAACAAACGAAATAGAAGTAGGTGAGGCTTTCATGAATATTGTGAGTCTATCTAATAGATCTGGTGATAATAAATAATATGATGAAGGAAAAACGAGGTAAGAGGGTTCGAAATCGAAGAATCTTACCTAGTTTAAAAACAAAAATCACAAAACGTAAGTATAGACTATCCGGGAAAAAATGAACAAAATAAAGTCATGGGAGGCTTACCTGAGTGTTACGAGTGGAGATGATAGATCCAAGGCGAGTAAATAAGATAAAAGATGATGGAAAAATGAGTTTAACGAAATGAGATCGGAGAGTCAATTAGGGTTTTTCGCGTGAGAGAGACGAGTCGCCGGTCTGTCGATCGAAAAATTATAAATGACAATCCATGGGGCGTGTTAATTTTTGAAATGTTTTATAATGTCGGTTATTTAATAACCGACATTATAGAATTTTTTTATTACATTTATAACGTCGGTTATTATAATAACCGACGTTATAAATGTATCACATACCACTTTTTTTACGTCGGTTATTTTATAACCGACGTAAAAAAAAGCCGCGTGTTGGTTTTTTACATTGGTTATTCTATAACCGACGTAAAAAACACATCAGAAACCACTGTTTTTACGTCGGTTAGTTTATAACCGGCGTAATAACTGCCGGGTGTTGGTTTTTTCCGTCGGTTATAATATAACCGATGTTAAAAATTTTCCGGGTTAGGTCATTACATCAGTTTTCAAATAACCGACGTCAAAAAGGCCTCAGATGCCTCCTTTTTTACGTCAGTTATTTTATAACCGACCTAAATAAATCGTAGATACCTCGTTTTTTACGTCGGTTATCAAATAACCGACTTAAAAAATTTACGCTTCGTATTTTTTACATCGGTTATTTTATAACCGACGTAAAAAACCACGTATCACAGATTTTCATGTCGGTTGTATATAACCGACGTAAAAAATGGTGACGTTGAAAACGTTTTCTTCACTAGTGTTTTTTCTCCCCCGCATTTGAAGTTTGATTCAATCACTCCCTCAAAAATTACCTCATGAATTTTAATGAGTGGGAAAGATCAGGTGACCGATAATTGTCAGTGTCCAAATGTCACATATGATTAATATAAAGATATCTGTTATGATTAAGCATACAATATCTAGAATAATAATCAAGAAATTGAAATAATATGATACATTTGTCCACTGAAAAGTATCATCCACCCAAACATTAAATCAAAAGAAAACATAAATTTGAGAATAATTGATTGGAATAGCAGAAGGGTGAGTTTGGTAATGAACCAGGTGATAACCCCACTTGATGAGGATTTTATTAGGGAAACAGGAAGTAGTGTGTGATGTAGGTTCTATATCAGGTATGTGTGAGTGAGGTGATGCACGTCAAGGATGGTATCCTAAGGATAAGCACACAGATAAAGATAACACATGGTATCGACAAAAGATATACATTTTTAAATAATGTATACATCAATATAAATCATCTTAACTGAAGTAATAAAACTTTTAATAATAAAATATTTAAAAATGGGATTCCCATAAATTACTAAAAAATAGGATCTCCCAAAAAAATTTAGTCATGGGGTATCTTTAAAAAAAGATTTAAATTACAAAGTAATACCATATGGACTTATGAAATTAAGCGACATGATTTCAAAAAATATTCTCCATCCTATTTAAAGGTAACCTATAAATAAATTGGAAAAATACTAATGTCAAACTATTTTTTATAAAACTTATTTGAGAAACCAATTCAATTTTTAAAGAAGACAAAATCAAGAGACTAGTTTATATGACACAAAAATCAGTTTAACTTTAGAGGATAAATTTAGTAAAAAATTTATCACAGAAAACTCTCAGAAAAAAATGATTTAATATCAGTTTTCATTTAAAATTAGGAACAACCGGATTTCAAAAAAAGAACATATTCTCCTCATGGGAATTCAATAGTTCAATTAAAATTTTTGAAGAAAACAAATTTAAGAGATGAAAACAAAACCATTTCAAATTCTAGAATGTATTTTAACCTTTTCAAAATCTTCTAGAAACAAAAA
This sequence comes from Viscum album, assembly GCA_963277665.1. NCBI lineage: Eukaryota > Viridiplantae > Streptophyta > Magnoliopsida > Santalales > Viscaceae > Viscum > Viscum album. Next base: position 376,498,372 of record OY728147.1, read on the forward strand.
ATAATGATGGGTTTTTACACATCCAATTTTGATAGATCAACAACAAGTACAATAATTGATTCAAACAAAACTTATCCTCATTTTAGAATAACAGTTAATAAATGTGACGACATGGGTGTGGGTGACACAATAGTGGCTTGAGTTGAGGGAGATTGGGTGTCGAATCAATGAGGTATATCAAGGTAATATCACTCGTGCACACTATTCAAACCCTTTAAGAAAATTAAAGACACCCAAATAAGAACTAAACATGCATAAAAGTGGTTATCCAAATCGAACCACATCTAATCCTTATTTCCATCTTCTTCTTCACCTAATTCTGTCCAGAGCATCCGAGGAGGTCGAATCTTCTATGAACCACCGATCCATGACCGTTTATCAAAATCGAACACCGTCAGATGCAATAGAATCGCAGCGGTGAGTTCTTAGTTCTTCTTTGGCCACGTTTCCTGATTCTTTCTCTTATGAGAGTTATCGTAGGTTGAACGTTTTAGACGTTTTTTCAAATATACTCCGTTCTAGGACGAATCACAGGTTGAGGTTCAAGTATATTGATCTCCTAGGATCGAGGTAGGTGGTTTGTTGCCTTACGGTGAATGTCTTTGAGTTTTTGTGTAAAAGTGTCAGATTCCCATGTTTCGGGTATCCCGGGTTAGTGATTTTGGTCCTATTTTTTAATTTCCTTAGATTTCTTGTTAGCTTAAAGTTAATTGATAATAAAATATTCTTTTTTGAATGATTGAGGATCACCCCAAGGGTGTTATCCCTGTTTGGCTATTTATCGTCGTTTGGAACAGTTTGCCTGCAAGGCAAACTTTACTGCAATTGCTAGTTTGATTGTTATAACTTATTGCATGTGTTTCCTGCTAATTTAATGATTTTTATGCATTGTAACTTTTAGCCAAGTAGTTTTTAAACTTACTTAGGACTTCTGACAGTCGATTATGCATGACTGGACTGCTCAGGGCTGTGAGAACCTGGTGCGGGAGACCAAAGAGGGAATAGACGATTAAGTGCTTTCCAAGGGGGTCTGTTGGAATTAGTTTCATACGCAGGACCTATGAGAATTGGACATTGTGCTTCCTAAGAGTGTCCCTAGTTTACGCACATATCGAGACCACATGAGGAATTAGACGTAAGAGTTTTCTCAGAGAGTCTGTAGATATCATTGCAAGACCACAGGTGAATCGACGTGAGTGATTCCTAGAGTGTCTGTGCCATTGTATGTTTACTTGACTATAGGGGTCTGCTAGTTTGAGCCACCCAAAGAGTCAGTGTGAATGTGGATTGTTTGGTTGGTTTAGTTAGTCTACCAAGCCAAAACACAAGCTTGGATATTTTTCCACACATGTTTGTTTAGGTAGTCTTTTGATGCTTGTTGTATTACATGTTTACCTTGGAATAGAGAGCTTTTCTAGATTCCATGGTTGTTTAATTAAAAGATTAAATAAATTTTTAAATGAATGTGAATTGTAATTGGAAGGATTGTTTACTTGTGTACTCCTATTTCATTACTACATTTACTTTCATTACTTCTTCTATATTACTCATTGACAGTAGGGCACATATCTTGTAATGGTTGCCTACTGGGATTAGTCTCACACCCTGTTTGGGTCCTGATTTTCGGCCCAAATAGGTTATATGGTTGAAGGTGTGGATAGGGATTGTGGCCCTTCTAATTCAAGTACATGATTGCAGGTTGGAGCTGGAGATCATAGGAACGAGCTTAGGCTTGTGATGCTGCTGGAGTTACTGTTTCCTTTTTGTACTTTGTTTCTCAGTTGTATTTCAGTACATTGTTGTGTTTGCTGCTTTCCTTAGATACATGTATCTGCTGCATCATTATCATCATTACTATATATTCATTACTTCCGTTGTTTAGTTTCTGTTATTGTATGTTGTTTACTGCTTCTGCTATTGACTGTTATTTCATTTCCCTTATATACTTTACCAAATGAGGGCATAGTTTCCCCAATAACTCACCAAGGCCCTCACTGCTAGTCGGTAGATTCTGACGTTTGGGGAAATGCGCTTGAGGTCATGTGGCGAACTGGGTACGGGGCACCAGTTGACTGGCACCGAATTCAGGTCGTTACAAAGTGCTATCAGAGGAGGTTTCTTTTCTTTTTTATTGACTTACTGTTTAGCGACATTAGACAGGGATATGACGGAATAGGTAAATGGTAAATAGTTGTGCCCAGGAGTTCTAGAACCCGTATACAGGGAAAAATCCAGGTTACCTCGAATATTTCAATTTTCGGTACATCCCATCAAAACCAAGATGTACCATGCCTTGAGAGGTCAATTTTGGTGGCCTAGATTGATGCATGTTGTTCAAGATTTTGTTTCTCCATGTTTGGTATTCCATAAGGAAATGGTCGAACATTATGTTCCTAATGGATTGATCCAGCCAATAGATGTGTAATAAATATATTTATAAATATTTGTATATATATATATAATTATATATATTAATAAAATTATATGTGTAATAAATATATTTATTATATATATAATTATAAATATATATATATTTATTTATAGTTATAATTATAAAAAATATATATTCATTTAAATAATTGTAAAATCATAATAAATATATTTATTATCATCATAATTTTATAATTATATATAATAAATATATTAATTATATATATTTATAAAATTATAAATATAAAATATATATATATTATTATTTTATAAAATATAAAAAATATATTTATTATAATTTTATAATTATTTAAATATACATATACAAACATATTTATTATTATAATTATAAATAAATATTTTCTTATTTAAATAATTATAAATTTATAATAAATATATTTATTATATTTACAATTTTATAATCATGTATAATAAATATATTTAATATAATTTTATAATGATTTAAATAAATATATTTATTTATAATTATAATAATAAATATTTGTATATATTTCTAAATATTTTCATATATTTCTAAATATATTTATATAATTATATATATTTATAAAATTATAACTATAAAAATGTATTTATTATAATTTTATAATTATTTAAATATATATATATATATACACATATTTATTATTATAATTATAAATAAATATTTATTTATTTAAATAATTATAAAGTTATAATAAATATATTTATTATATTTATAATTTTATAATTATATATAATAAATATATTTATTATAATTTTATAATGATTTAAATATACATATTTATTTATAATTATAATTATAAATATTTGTGTATATTTATAAATATTTGCATATATTTCTAAATATATATATAATTATAATTATAAATAAATATATTTATTAATATATGATTATACATATTTATAAAATTAGAATGAACTTATTTATTGTAGTTTTATAATTATATATATATATATATATTTATATAATTATCATTATAAATAAATATATTTAAAAAACATTTATATATTCTTGAAAATTTATAATTATAAATATATTAAATATTTTAATTATTTAAATATATTTATTGTAAATTTATAAGTATTTATGAGAAAATAATAACTTCATGGGTATAACATGAATGAATCATACCTAGTAAAGTATATATTATAAAAAATGAACCGTTACATATATGAAAAGCATGAATAATAAGGGTATTAATGTATAAATAAAAATCCATGAATCCTGATTACATAACATATGCATGTGTCATCATAATATAGGTAATCTTAATATTTGGAACATAACAAACCACAATCATGTCCAAAAATAAACTTATGATCATATAACTTTAATTATACTCATGCATCAATATATGAACATGAATAATGTCAATCATGTCTTTGAATATCATTATTATCTGATGATATATATATTTATATTTATATTTATATTTATATAGTAGTTGAGGTTTACCTTAGTGGTAATGCACTCTGTAATACAACATCGAGGTTAAGGACTCAAAACTCATGAGGTGTGGGGTACTGTAGCATCACTGTTGTTGTATTGTAGCATAATGTATCACTGGTGGTTGGACTGTAGCACTGGCGGCACAATTGCAACACTAGACATTATTACGGCTACAACATTGTAGCAACACTACTACAAAAACGGGCAAGGGAAGCACCCCCTTATATCAGCGCTAAGCAAAACCGCTGATAAAGGTTACCCTGTACCAGCGCTAAAATTTTAGCACTGATAAAGGAGTTCTTTATCAGCGCTTTTCTAGCCCTGATATATGGCCTCTTTATCAGCGCTATAAAAGCCCTGATAAAGAAACCCTATATCAGCGCTACAATTTTAGCGCTGATAAAGGGAGTCTTTATCAGCGCTTTTCTAGCACTGATAAAGAGGCCATATATCAGCACTAGAAAAGCCCTGATAAAGAACTCCTTTATCAGGGCTAAAATTTTAGCTCTGATACAGGGTAACCTTTATCGGCGCTAAAATAGCACTGATAAAAAGACCCTTTATCAGCGGTAAGATTTTAGCGCTGATACAGTAAGGATTTATCAGCACTTTTTAGCGCTGATAAAACCTTAGTGCATTTTATTATAAAGTCAGTTGCACAGTGCCCTCGTTTTATCGTGACCTAAATCTCTCGCGGTACTAGAACCCTGCGACTCCCCTCTGCTGCCCACTGAGATCATGTTGCCGGACCTCCGCAGCCCTTGCTTCTCGTTGCCGGACCTCCGCCACCTGCTGAGTTCGCATTGCCGGACCTCCGCCGCCCTCGAGCTTCAGTTTTCCGGACCTCCTCCGCCCACAACGCTTTCAAGCTTCGGTTTGCAGGACCTCTTTTAAGGCATGTTTTCCAAATCTTTTTTTAATATTGTTCTCCTCTCCCATTTTTATATCATTTTTTTAACATGCTTTTTTATTCTATGGGTGAGTATTATGGATTGACCGATTGAAGAAAATGGACCATACTTGATGGAAAATGATGTAAAGGGGATGATTCACATGTGTTTACTAATTTTCATTATATTTCTCAAGAACATGGTGCTTGTTTACTTTTATTGTTGAAAATCATCATTGTTTTTATATGGGGTAGTTTGAGAAGTTTTTTATTAGTTTGGTTGTGATAGATTCCATTGGGGGAAAATGTGAGATGGTTGAGGTGGTAAATCATGCAGTGGGGAAGCATCAACCTTTACATTGTTAAAAAGATGTAATGAGTTGGTTATTGTGGGAGATGACATCATTAGTTGATATGGGTTTTCCTTTTAGTTTCTCAGTGACATAGAAAGCATCGATGTAGTTGGAGATGTATGATGTTATTGGTGAGGGCCACTATCTAGCTAGTGGTGTCATTGTATATGAGAAAGCATCGATGTAGTTGGAGATGTATGATGTTCTTCATTTGAGTAGACTCATTCAGATTCCAAGTGGGTGTTTCTATACTATATCTTCTTTTTGTGATTCATGTGTATCATGAATTCATATTTTATCCATTTGAAGATGGTTAGACATGTTTTGATCATTTTGAAGCATAAAATAACCCTATTAATGAAAATAATATATGGAATGGATTGTATGTTGTTGTGAATTAACCTTTTTCATTGAAATAAATTAGGTTTCCTTATAGAAAACATGAAAGCCAGTAACCTATTCTCAAATACCATGTTTTTCCATCTTGTTTGGGGTATTTTGATTCACTCCCCCCTTTTGGTTTCCATTTCATCTTGGCATGATCATCAGGAACGACTTCACTTCCACCAGCAGTGAGTATTTAGGCATAACGAATAAATACTAATGGTTAGGCTCTATTAATCTCCATTTTTATAAGGAAGTGGTTCTCTTCTACTGTATTTGGAATTCTTGTTTTGTGTACTTGAACCCTAAATAGTAATATTTAAGATTCAAATAGGATGGAGATGAATAAAGATTTGATGGATGCTAATCATTTAACAATAGAGTACGAGAACGGAGTGAAAGAGTTCATCAAGTTTGCAAAGGATCACGCAAAGGATCCTTCTCAAATCCTTTGTCCATGTTTACATTGCTGTTATTCTAGACTACTTACTTCAGAGGAGGTGGAAGAAAATTTTATATGTCATGGAATAGATCGGAATTATAAATGTTGGAATAAACAAAGAGAAAAAGAAAATGTAGCTACTGGCTGGGATAAAACTGCGTTTTATGGATCGTCATATATGAATAATAATATGGATAAAAAAGAAGACTGTATGGAGGATGTGATTATAGATGTCAATGATGATGAATATCATATTGAGGAAATGAAAAAGACAATTCAAGATGAACTCTGTGATTGCCCAAAATTATTTGAGAAGTTAAAGAGTTGTGCAAAGACGACATTGTATACTGCTTGCACTAGGTATACAACATTGTCAGTTGTACTGAAGTTGTATACATTGAAAGCAGGAAACAGATGGAGTGATGTCATTTTTACGGAACTACTTTCTCTCTTAAATGACATGCTCCCAGATGATAATGAGCTCCCAAGCCGGACATATGAAGCTAGATGAATGTTACGCTCAATGGGAATGATTTCTGAAAGAATACATGCCTTCCCATAAGACTGTATATTGTTTCTCAAAGAGAAAAAATCACTTATAGAATGGCCAAAGTGTAGTGCTTCTCAATACAAGAAAGATAAATCCAATCCTACGAATGTTTTATGGTACTTTCCAATCATTCCAAGGTTTAGACGTCTATATGGAAGTGAAGAAACTGCAAGACAATTGTCATGGAATTCAGATAAAAGAAATAAAGATGGGTTATTACGTCATCCGTACGACTCTCCTCAATGAAAGAAAATTGATCATGAGTATCCTAAATTTGGAAAAGAGCCGAGAAACCTTCGTCTTGCATTATCTACAGATGGAATGAATCCTTTTGGTTTTCAAACCAGCACTCATAATACATGGCCTGTTATGTTGGGAAATTATAACTTGCCACGCTGGTTATGCATGAAGCGGAAATTCATCATGTTATCTATGCTTTTATCTAGACCCAAACAACCAGGTAATGATATTGATGTTTATCTGGCTCCATTGATCGAGGATTTGAAGTTATTGTGGGACTCAGGTGTAATGTTTTATGATGCTTATAAAAGTGAATACATCACGTTGAGAGTGATGTTTTATGGGACAATAAATGATTTCCCTACTTATAGAAATTTGTCAGGCTATAGCATTAAAGGAAGTCAAGGGTGTCCCGTGTGTGAAGAAGATACAAAATCAATTAGGTTGAAACATTCATCGAAACCTGTTTTTCTAGGACAATGTAGATTTCTACCTCATCGGCATAAGTACCAATCTTGGACGACATCATTCAATGGAAGTTTAGAAAAATGTGCAACACCGTTTTCACTAACAGGTGATCGGCTGTTTGAGAAAGTAAGAGATCTAAACACTATTTTTGGTAAACCATTTTTGAAAAACCTTACGAAAATCAGTTGGAAAAAGAGATCAACTTTTTTTGAATTACCATACTGGAATTGTTTATACGTCAGACATTTTTTTGATGTGATGCATGTGGAAAAACAATGTATGTGACAGTGTTATCGGAACGTTGCTAAATGCCCCTGGAAAAACAAAATATGGATTTAAGGCAAGGTTGGACATGGTTGACATGGGAATACAAGAAGAGTTGGCTCCTGTGAAGGGTGAAAATCGAATGTTTCTTCCTCCAGGTGCTTATACTCTTTCTAGGGAGGAGATATATCAGTTTTGCAACTTCTTCGATGATGTAAAGGTTCCTGAGGGGTACTCATCAAATATCAAGAACATTGTGTCAATGAATGATTTGATGTTAAAAGGTTTGAAATCACATGATTGCCATGTTTTGATGCATGATCTAATTCCTATAGCTTTGTGTTTCATTTTTCCCAAGAATCTTCATCATACATTAACCAAACTTTTTTTCTTTTTCAAATCTATATGTAGCAAAGTTTTAGACCTGGGGAAATTGCCAGCTATGGAAAAAGAAATTGTCATCATATTATGTGAATTAGAAATATTCATCCCACCAACATTCTTTGATATGATGGTTCATTTGATGATTCACTTGGTGAGAGATATTCGTCTTTGTGGTCCTGTTCACTATAGATGGATGTATCCTATTGAACGGTATATGAATATTTTGAAAGGGTATGTCAAAAATCGATGTCGGCCAGAGGGTTGTATAGTGGAGCGATATATTGTTGAGGAATCCATTGAATTTTTTACAGAATACCTATCTGATGTGGAAAGAATTAGTCTCCCAAAATCTCGCCACACTGGATGCATTGAGGGTGAGGGAATTTCTGGAAGAGAAGTTGTGACCATTAGTATTACAGATCAGGAATAGGCTCATCTTTATGTTTTGCATAACAGTTGGGAGATTTCTCCATATATTAAAACTCACAAAGAAATTATTAGGTAGTTGAATCCATCGAGGGATGAAAAATGGTTATCAGATACACATAATCACCATTTTATAGGATGGTTTCAGGACTATATTTTTATGTAGTTGGATGAAAATCCGAATTCAATTTCAGAACGTCTTCGATGGCTAGCCGCTGGACCAAATGTGTATGTATTATCTTATAGTGGTTATGTAATTAATGGTTATACATTCTATACAGATGAACATGATGAAGATAGTACCATGCAAAATAGTGGAGTTACACTAGTGGCTGAAGCGATGCATGTTTCTGGTAGTAAGGACAGAAATCCAATTTATGCAAATATGTCATACTTTGGCATTATCAAATTAATATGGGAGTTGGATTATACGACATTCCAATTTCCTATTTTTCAATGAAAATGGATTGATAACAACAGTGGTGTTAAAATAGATGAATGGGGATTTTTGAAAGTTGATTTTAGTAAAGAAGGGTACAAAGACGAACAGTTTATAATGGCATCATAAGTGGTACAAGTTTTTCATGTTCTATATCCCGCAAACTGAAAGTGGTCGATTGTTCTGTTATCGTCCAAAACGACTGATGGTTCCGATGAAAATTCAGTTGAGGACGATACTTTTAGTGGTACGTCACAATCATTTCGGAGCGGTCCCAATGAAGATGATGTTTTGTATGTTAGAGGAGACCATAATGAAGGGATTTGGATAGTCGATAGAGGTGTCAAATCCCTTAAACCTTTGAAAAAAATAAAGAGAGTTCAGTAAACAGGTTATATTTTGTTTGTAATATAGATCTTGTTATCTCATGTTATTATCTTATCATTACTGAATTTATGTAATCTAAATTAACTGTTCAACCACTTTTGCAGATAATGACTTCTTCACATTCTGATGCTTCTATCCTTGAGGCTGAATAAGTCTCTCAAGCAGCTGTTGCGGCTCCTACAGCTCATGTCGCTGCTGCTGTTGATCATACTGCTGCTCCTGCTGCTCCTGCAGCTCATGCTGATGCTCTTGTTGCTCCTGCTGTGGCTCCGGTTGCTCCTCCTGCTCCTCCTGTTGTGGCTCCTGCTGCTGCTGCTCCTCCTGTTGCTCCTGCTGCTACGACTCCTACTGCTTTTAGTGTTGTGGTCATACAACCATCAACACATGTCGTTGATACCATTCTAGATGAACATATATATGATGTTGATATCGATGAAATGGTCGGGAATGAAGGATCAGAGTCACATAAATCACAGGTGCGTCGTAGTTTGACGGTGTTAGCCAAAATTCTTAAGGCGAAAATCAAAGGCATCAAATTTGAAGTCATATGGAATGCACGAGGACAACATGTGAATCCCAAAAAGGCTATGTTTAGCAGCTACATTGGAGTTGTCACTCGGCAACGCATTCCAATTGATATAGATTCATGGCACCATGTTGTGTCCGGGCTGAAGGCTGTGATCTGGGAAGAAATTATGGTAACATTATGAATTTATTTCTTTAATTTACTAGCAAATAAAATAATGAAATAATGTATTACTCTTCTCAATATCTTGTAGAGTACATTTATAGTAGACGATTCACACAAGGATTGTGTACTATGGCTTGCAGGAAAGATTCATCGAGGTTTTCGCACTCTTTTAACAAGATGTCACCCCAAAGATTCTAAAGGAAAAATAAACCTGCACCCACCCATTGTCTACGCTCACCTGATATCCCAAGTAGCATGGGATGAAATTATTGGCCGTCGTGGGGATAAGAAGTTTCAGGTACATTGTGAGTGATAATACGTTGTTTGAGGATACCTGTATTCATCACTTTGATTGTCAATATTTCATTTATGAAACAGAAACTCTGTACTAAAAATAAGGAATGTGCTTCAAAACCAACATACCCCTATCATAAAGCAAGGATGGGGTACGCTTCATTAGAAAAGAAAATGGTACGTATTTTAAATTTACAATAATATTGTTAGGTGCGAATAAACAACATCATAATTATTTTTCTATGTTTATATGTAGATTGGTGAGTATAAAACCAAATGCACTTCCATCCCACGTCATGTGCTATGGAAGGAGGCACATGTGAACAAAGATGGGAAGTTAGTAGATGATAACACACAAAAAGTGTGGGAAATATGTGTAAGTATGACACGATGATAAAATAATTTGTTTAAAATTGCCATTACATAAAAATAATTAGTTATTTTCCTATATCCGATAGTCACAAGAATCAACTACTCCTGTAGCAGATACAGACCTATTATCGATGGCTTTGAAGCAGCCAGAAAAATACGGTCATGTCAGAGGTGCAGGGTTTGGGGTGACACCCCGAGTATATTTTGAGAAGAAGAAAAAAATGGATGATACAGATGAAAACTTGGAACAAATGAGAGAAAAAATAGCAACCCTTGAAGAAAAATTACAATGGAAGGGAGAGTTGCTAGCAACTTTTATGGATGGGAAGCAAAGGGAAGACACAACTCAAGAACAGCCGCAGCATGAACATCCCGCCTCACCCCCCAGCTTTGTGGTGATCCATTCACCTAAAAGAACTATCTAAGCCGTGGTAATCAATATTCTAATAATTGTTCCCATGAAATATGAATCATACAAACACTGATTATTTTTCTGTACTCATCTTCTACAGGGTGATAATGATTGTGATTTATATCAGTCAACACCCACCTATCACCTTGTAGCGAGGTCTACAATGTTGAATATCCCAGATGCCACACTGCATAATAGACCACTTCTGAAAGATCATCTGAAAGTGACGATTACTATAGCTCATGAGCCAAAGGTAGAGCTACCTATTCCACTTCATGACGGTGATATTCATATGGTCGGGAAGGCTATTGGGACATTAATTTCATGACCATCACAACTTGTAAGAGTACATGAGGACAAAGAGGTATTTATTTCGTTTTATTTTCAAGCTAAACCCTTAACAATTAATGAAAAAAGGGTCTGAACCAATGATTGTTGTTATAGATGTAGAAAGGGAAGGGGGTGACAAACGTCGGCGCAAAACCATCTAAACGATCGACTAACTGATCCCAAGGAGCTACTGAAAGCACAATAACACCAACTGTTCTATTTACACATTTACTAGAATTGAAGACTCATGTGGATACAAAGATAAAAGATGGTAATAGTCATATAGTGGGTTTCAAAGAGAATATATACGGAGAAGAAAGTCAAGATTTCGTTGCTACTGAAAATGTAAACGAAATCCTTGAAAACGGTTGGCTAGGCATCAAAGTTGAAAATGTATATATGAGGTATGTTTCCATGAATTGATTTTCCAAAAGCTGATCTAGCGTGAAAATTATGACTAAATGCATTATATATTGTTGACAAATGCATTTATGAAAAAAAAATTGAAGGAATTTACCCATGAGCCAAGATTTGGAGTAGTTAGTCCTCATATCACATCAACAAACCTAAAAAAAATAGAGCCATCAAAAAGGGATGAAATAGTGAACGGCTTGCTGAAAACATTTGAATGCAAGATTACAGATGATAGACTTTTCCTAATACCAACCATGCAGGGGTAATACTCTACGATTAAAGCATATCAATTATATTTTCACTTCTTTTATTACTTATTCCTTTTTGTGTTTTTAGGAGACATTGGTTGCTAATTTCGGTGAACATGGATTCTCCGATGATTTATTTTCTAGATTCAAAGCAAGGATATCCATCAAACCGACCACACATGATGGATTTTGTGAATCTGTTAGACACTACATCTTAGGTTTTAGGTCTAAACATCATGTAATATAATTTATATTATCTTTTAATGATAGGGAGGTGTATCATTATTGTCTAAGAAAAGGAATGAGGCCGGGGGATAAGCATAAGGAGGTGAGCAAGTACTACGTGTGGACAAATATCAGGTATATATAATAAAATTTCACTATCCAAACACATTTCAACACAAGTTACTTATTCTCCTAATGATCAATTTTTTTGCAGTGTCCAGAACAAACAAACGATAATGAATGTGGTTATTATGTTTGTAAATTTATGAAAGAGATCATTTTTCATCAGTAAACTAGCATCCCTAAAGAGGTATTTTTAAAAACAACTACTAGTTCATTTATGTTATTTATTAAATCTTTAGTTTTTTATTTTGCAGTACTACTATGACTGCCGAAAAGCCTCATACTCACAAGACGATATATATGTGTTCAGAAATGAGTGGTCCGCATACCTTATGGTAGATTTTTCACAAATACAATGAAGATCTGACTTGGGGACATGTATAATTTGTGGTCATTTTTGAGAGGGGTTAAGGGGATCAAAAGATGAAACATTGTTGTATGTAAATGTTCGTAGGAAAATTTTAATTGTTATTAAATTAAATAGCCTTTCTTCAATGAGTCATTTTTCCATTTTAACAGATGATATGCACCAGCAACATGCAAGAATGCTGAACCACTCAAAGGGTCTCTATTTGGTTTAAAATGGACAAGTTTTTAACTGAAAACAACAACTGACCTAGAGAAATCCAACCAAACGCATTCGGATTGCATTGATCTTTTATAAGAACAATCCAAGGGTCCTTGGTGATGTGTACGAGTCAACCCCGTCTCAATCCGAGTCACGGTGTGACCGCTAGCACTCAAAGGGTCTCTATTTTGTTTAAAGTGGACAACATTTTATGTGAAAACAGACCTACAGAAATCTGACCAAACACATTAGGATTGCATTGATCTTTTATAAGAACGATCCAAGGGTCCTTGGTGACGTGTACATGTTAACCCCACCTCAATCTAAGGCATGGTGTGGCCGCTATCCCTCAAAGGGTCTCTATTTTGTTTAAAATGGACAGGATTTTATGTGAAAACAACAACTGATCTATGGAAATCTGACCAAACGCATTCGGATTGCATTGATCTTTTATGAGAACTATCCAAGGGTCCTTGGTGATGTGTAAGAGTCAACCCCGCATCAATCCGAGGGATGGTGTGGCTGCTAGCACTCAAAGGGTCTCTATTTTGTTTAAAATGGACAAGATTTTAAGTGAAAACAACAATTGAACTACAGAAATCCAACCAAACGCATTCAGATTGCATTGATCTTTTATAAGAATGACCCAAGAGTACTTGGTGACCTGTATGAGTAAACCCCACCTCAATCCGAGGCACGGTGTGGCCACTAGCACTCAAAGGGTCTCTATTTTGTTTAAAATGGACAAGATTTTAAGTGAAAACAACAACTGACCTACAGAAATCCGACCAAACACATTCGGATTGTATTGATCTTTTATAAGAACGATCCAAGGGTCCATGGTGATGTGTATGAGTCAACCTCGCCTCACTCCGAGGCATGGTGTGGCCGCTAGCAATCAAAGGGTCTCTATTTTATTTAAAGTGGACAAGATTTTAAGTGAAAACAAAAACTGACCTACGGAAATCCGACCAAATGCATTCGGATTGCATTGATCTTTATAAGAACGATCCAAGGATCCTTGGTGACATGTACAATAGTTGAACTTCTTAGAGAAGTGTTTCTGGAAGTGTATAAGGGACATGAAGCAATGAAGATTATTATAGTGGTGGAGCACATGTGGTTGCTACAAATAATGTGGCAATCGGCTTGTGAAACGCGGCCTAAGTAATAACTTGCAGGTATTGTACTTTATTTTTTTCTGGAGGGTTTCTGTGTAAATTCATTTTGGAATGATCATTTCTATTGAGTGTCTTTTCGGTTTTTTTGACAGCTGAGGGGAAAGGGTAGGGTCTGCAGACATTGGAGGATATGTTGAAGGGTGATTTTGTGTGTGAATATGATGTAGAAATGGCCTCTTTTCCCTTCAAGCTTCTTGAACCTCGTTCACCATCGGGGTTTTGGTAGCTTGAAGGGAAAAGAGGCCATTTGGTTAGATGTTAGATACTATGGAAATGTTGCAAAAATATAGCATGTAATTTCCCATAAAGTCACCCTTCAACATATCCTACAATGTCCGTAGACCCCACCCTTTCCCCTCGGCTATCAAAAAACCCTAAAAGACAATGAATAGCAATGATCATTCCAAAATGCATTTACACTAAAACCTTCTATAAAGAAATAAAGTACAATACCTTCAAGTTGTAACTTAGGCCACGTTGCACAAGCCGATTGCCACATTGTTTGTAGCAACCACATTTGCTCCAACACTCTAATGATCTTTATTGCTTCATGTCTCTTATACTCTTCCAGAAACTCTTCTATAAGAAGGTCAACTATCGTGTACGCATACTCACCTTCAAATTCATGGGTGCAAGTACAAGACACAGATGAAGATAAACAATTTCTAAAACAAGTTGACCAACATGCATCATCCTTGATGGAAGTAAGATAGAAATTCACATGGACGTTCTTAAAGATATGATTTTTATGTATATAGTGAAAGGGTGGTGGATGTTAATTGTTGATGTTGTTCATCTATGAGACTTTCACCTTTTCTTCTCCTCTAACTATGTCTTGGAAATCATGAAATATCCTTATATCATGTGGGGTAAATTGAGGTTGCTGAGAAACTATGGAACCGCATGATCTTTCATGTCCAGTTCCCTCAGGATTGTTTTTCTAATCAAGCTGCCTCTAATCATTAGTTGTGTGTAAAGGTGGTGCGACAGCCTCCATGTTAGGTTGGAAGTTGACCAATCCATTTTATGAACAAGATGGGATGCTAAATCTGACATTAAGAGCATCCAATAAAGGAAATTGATCCAATGATTCAGAAAGTGAGGCTACATTTAAAGATATTTTTTGTGTTTCATCAAGTGAGTCAGTTCCTAGTTCCAAAAAGCATTCGCAAACATCACTCATCAGTTTCCTCAAGGATAAACTTGGGTTCATGGCTTTGTATGATTAAAGAGATCTATCCTCTACTACTTTTACAACCTATGTGGTGCATGTTTCAAATTCCTCCAGGAAAAAGGAATAAATGTGGTGAGTTTTAAGACACATCTATTTGATGTTTTGAAATGTTAATTATGTTTTGAAAATGGGTTCAATCTTTGAGGAAAATTTGAATTGTCCTTGATTCATGTATGGATGATTGATTCACATCCATTCCAAGTGGTTTTGATGGAAAATATGGATGATAAAATTGGTTGGTGTTCTCATGGATGTCTAATCACAGTAAGTTAGAAAACATGTTGGGTATGTTGTGGAGTTTTAGTTGGGTTTCTAGTTGTTCTTTCCCGATGATGGAGGTGTTAAACATCAGATGGTGGTGTTTGTGAGCTAAAGCGTATAGTGGGGAGCACCAAAGAAATTATGTGGTCGGTTGATGACATGATCAACATTTTGAATTAGATAGTCTTGGGTAAAATCCATCTTGGTGTTTAGATCGGTTGAGTACATTGAGATGAAGGTTGTGGTTGGGTTGTGTTATGGGTGTTTGGGGCAATGTAAGTATTTAATGGTACCTTTATGTTTTGCATAATGAATTATTAGTATATCACATTCGGATTGCATTGATCTTTTATAAGAATGATACAAGGGTCCTTGGTGATGTGTATAAGTCAACCCAGCCTCAATCTGAGGCACGGTGTGGCCGCTATCACTCAAAGGGTCTCTATTTTGTTTAAAATGGAAAAGATTTTAAGTGAAAACAACAACTGACCTACTGAAATCTGACCAAATGCATTTATATTGCATTGATATTTTATAATAACAATCCAAGGGTCCTTGGTGACATGTAAGAGTCAACCCCGCCTCAATCTGAGGCACGGTGTGGCCGCTAGCACTCAAAGGGTCTCTATTTTGTTTAAAATGGACAAGATTTTAAGTGAAAAAAACAACTGACCTGCGGAAATCCGACCAAACGCATTTGGATTGCATTGATCTTTTATAAGAATGATCCAAGGGTCTTTGGTGATGTGTACGAGTAAACCCCGACTCAATCCAAGGCACGGTGTGGCCACTAGCACTCAAAGGGTCTCTATTTTGTTTAAAATGGACAAGCTTTTAAGTGAAAACAACAACTATCCTACGGAAATCCAACCAAATGCATTCGGATTTCATTGATCTTTTATAAGAAAGATCCAAGGGTCATTGTTGAAGAGTAAGAGTCAACCCCTCCCCAATCTGAGGCACGATGTGGCCGCTATCACTCAAAAGGTCTCTATTTTGTTTAAAGTGGACACAATTTTAATTTAAAACAACAACTGACCTACGGAAATCCGACCAAATGCATTCGGATTGCATTGATATTTTATAAGAATGATCCAAGGTTCCTTGGTGACGTGAATGAGTCAACCCTGCCTCAATCTGAGGCACGGTGTGACCACTATCACTCAAAGGGTCTCTATTTTGTTTAAAATGGACAAGATTTTAAGTGAAAACAACAACTGACCTACGAAAATCCAACCAAACGCATTCTAATTGCATTGATCACTTATAAGAATGATCCAGGGGTCCTTGGTGACGTGTATGAGTCAACACCACCTCAATCCGAGGCACATTGTGGCCGTTATCACTCAAAGGGTCTCTATTTTGTTTAAAATGGACCAGATTTTAAGTGAAAACAACAACTAACCTACGGAAATCTGACCAAACACATTATGATTGCATTGATCCTTTACAAGAAAGATCAAAGGGTACTTGGTGATGTGTATGAGTCAACCTTGCCTCAATCCGAGGCACGGTGTGACCGCTATCACTCAAAGGGTCTCTATTTTGTTTAAAGTGGACACGATTTTAATGGAAAACAACAACTAGCCTACGAAAATCCAACCAAACACATTCAGATTGCATTGATATTTTATAAGAATGATACAAGGGTCCTTGGTGACGTGTACGAGTCAACCCCGCCTAAATCTGAGGAACGATGTGGCTGCTAGCACTCAAAGGGTCTATATTTTGTTTAAAATGGACAAGATTTTAAGTGAAAACAACAAATGACCTACGGAAATCCGACCAAACACATTCGGATTGAATTGATCTTTTAAATGGGGGGTCATGGAATGTGATATATTAGGGGCCTCATATATATAAATTCATGGTTGGCCTGGTATACTAGGTTGATCATGTGTTTGGGTCTATGATACTTATGGTCTTATATCAGGATGAAAATACTCCCATTTGAGAGGGTGGATATGCTTATGGGTCTTATTCCTTAAATGAGAATACTCTCATAGGGGAGGGATGAGATGTATATAGGTATTATTCCCCAAATGAGAATACAACCATAGCAGTGGGATGAGATTCTTATCGGGAATATTCACTAAATGAAAATAATCCCATAGCGGAGGGCTGAGATAATTATATCGATTATGCCTCAAATGAGAATACACCCATATTGGATGGTTGATATGATTCTAGGGATTATTATTTAGATGATAATACTACCATATGGTAAATAATATATGATTCTTAGTATTATTCCCTAAATAAAGGTACTCCCATAGTATAGGGATGATATCCTTGTAGGTCTTATGCCTCAGAATTGGAAGAACACATATGGTTGGTCTGAGATACTGTTGAGGGTATTCCCTGGATGAGAAAACTCCCATAAGTGGATTTCCATGATGGAGTATAAATAATACACACATATTGTAGGTAAATTATAATTATGTATATAGTGGGGAGACCATGGTATATTATATGTTTTGTGTGGTTCCTATGATGTACTCAGAGAAACCCTAACATTGGATGAAGTAGGTATGGTTGATCAAGCTTTAATACTTGAGAATCAATGTGTCTTGATGTAGATGGGGTAGGACTTGGTCAAACTATATTTTTATAATGTCGAAACGATCCTTGTGAAATGCTTGGTAAAACTTCAGCACTTGGAAAATTAATTTGGGTTTAATCATGGTCATGGATTTGAGGATTAATGATGATTTTTTATTAGTTTTATTATAGTTCTTTCTCAACTAGGTTGTGCATATTGCCTGATCATGCACTTACAATAGCCTATTGAAGGTTTAATATTGGGGGTTTATTAATGAGATTCACCCCCCCCCCCACCCCACCAAGTATGTGCACCTCAGTGTGTGTATAAACCTTATAACTTCTTTGAGGTTTAGAACATGGTGCATAGTGGATAGAGAAAAGTCCAATGATTTATGTATTGATAAAACACACCCATGTGGAGCCTTAGGATTGAACTGGAAAGCCCCCCGGACACCCCCTACCCCCCCTTGGACAGCCACCCCAAACCCTTGAACAGCCCCCAAACACCCTGAATTCTGAATTAATTTCTTTAAGTACTAGATTAACTTATAAATTATGTGTTAATGTTGTACGGGTATAATTGTGGTAATGGTATACTTGGTCTAATTTGCTTATGATTTATGAGTTAATATTGTATGGGTATACTTTTATTAATTGGATTATTGAGATGCTGTTTTTTTAAGGTGTTCGAGTGTGCTACTGCAGATTTATCGTAGCAGCAGAGAGGGCATTTATAAGCACTCTTTTAGCGCTGATAAATCGTGCTTTTATCAGCTCTAAAAAAGCGCTGATAAACTATACCTTTATCAGCGCTAAAGAAGCACTAATAAAAGATAATTTTATCAGCGCTAAAGGAGAACTGATAAAACAATCATTTATCAGCGCTAAAGAAGTGCTTGTTTAGCGCTGATAAAGGGGCACCCCCTTTATTAGCGCCGGGCTTTACAACACTTTTTTAGTGCTGTTAAATCCCATTTTTAGCGCTATTAATGCCCGTTTTTTGTAGTATTTCAAGTATTGTAGGAGCTCGGGTACTATAGCAGCACTATTCACCGGTGGGTCTTTGGGTCAAAAATTTGGGCCTTCAAGTCCATGTAATTGTGTTTCCTGTCCACTGGTGGTGTCATCATTATTTTTTGTGAGAAACAAATTGACGCATAATTGTTTTTTCAATCATGTAGCTTTTCTCCCTTGTTAATTATATATCAATAAGAATTATCTATACCTCGACTTATCCATCATAATATATATAGGTGATTTTCTTTAGGCATAATAAAATGATTTTTTAATTCCTTACTCTACTTTGGACTCGTTTGATGAATACCCTTTGAAGAATAACTTATCTATTAAATCAGTCGGTAGAAACTTTGATGAGCATGTGAGAGTCTTGTAACCATAACATGCACAATAAAATTAATATCCATTGAACATAATGTTGGTTTAAGAGGGAATACATTTAATACTCTTTTTATTTTCTTATTCCACTTTAGATACATTTATTCTTTTTCCATGGAACATAATTTGATTTAATGCCCTTTTGGGGCACAACAATGACACCTATTTTACAGTGTGTTTTGATTAGGCGTCTTTGGTTTCATCACCAACTTTTTATGATAGGGAAAAAATATATTTATTCTCTCATGAAATAACTTTATTTATTTTTTAAGTACCGTTTTCCCATGATTTATGTCACATAACTAAACCCTTTTTCCTTCAATATATAACATTTATCGAATATGAAATTCCATCAAAAAAAATTTGTATTTCTGAGGGCTTTCCAATACCTTCTCATCGTAAATATATACATGAAAACTATTTTATTTTTCAATTCATAATAATTTGTCTTATATTTCTTAATGACCATTTACGTGAAACCAATATGATATGGAGGATGGTGGATGGCATGAATTGGCGAGAAGAGCATGCAAGGCCCGTAACAGTGCATGGATGGTGAGTGCAGGAGGATGAGATGAGTATCGAAAAATTGAAATAAACGTCATGCATGGCATGATGTTTGCAGATATACGGGATATCCCAAGAAGGATTTATTTTGTATAAAAGGAGGTCGTCTTTGCATTGACACTTCATCATTATGCAGTTTGTGGATGGATCACGTGCAAGGCTTGAGGTTGAAAGGCTGGAGAGCATGGTTAGCATTAGTTTTATTATACTATATGTTTATAATATTATATATAAATACTTTTTAATATATATATATATATACAAATACATATTAAATATATATTTATTTAAATAAACTTATGTTTCCAAATGAATGTGTCAATTGACGTGTACGTTCATATTCTCATGAATATATGTTTATTGTTTACCCTAATGTTGACCATATATACTATAGTACTATATATACATGTGTATTCATTCATTTATTATATATATAAAGCTTTATCTTCTCATAAATACTTAAAATCACGATAAATATATTTAAATAAACAATAAATGTATTTATTATATTTAAAAATATAAATATTTAGTTATATATAATTATATAATTTATAAATATATTATATATAATTATAATTATATATAACTAATTAAATATAAATATGTTAAAATAATTATAAAATTACAAAATATTTTTTAAAATGATAAATATATATTTATGAATACCTTTGGAATATATTTATTTATATATATATGACTGTAATGAATATATACACAGACATAGAAACATATATATATATATATATATTTAAATACTTATGAAATTAAAAATAAAAATAGAATATCAATTTATATTTATATATATTTAACTATAATTTAAATTATAAAATTATATATATATATATATTTAATTAAAATTTATACACAAATGCAAACATAAAAAATATATATAATTATAATTTAAATTATTAAATTATAATAAATATATTAATTATATATATTTATAAAATTATAAATGTAATATATATATTGGTTATAATTTTATAATTATGAATAAATGGTATGTTTTATTTGCGCAAAATAAAAAACACTGATAAAACATACTTTTATCAACTCTTTTTTAGCGCTGATAAAAATGAGCCTTTATCAGTGCTAAAAAAGCACTGCTAAAGACATGTTTTATCAATAATTTCAATTTAAGCGTTGATAAAACATACTTTTAGCAGTGCTTTTTATCTAACGTTGATAAAAGTGTCATCAAGTTTTATAAATAAACCCTAACTTTCTCCTCCTTCCTCGCACCCCTCAAACTCTGATCACTGCCGCCGCCGCCGCTACCACCACCTCCTCTCCTCCTTCCTCTCCTCCCTCTTCTCCTACCTCCTCCTCCTCATTCGCCGCCTCCTCCTCCGCCGCTGCGAACTGAGCTTCGCCGAACGACTCTCCTCCACTGTGCCTCTCTTACACTGCGAATGCACCTCCACTGTGTGCTGAACCACACCTCCACGGTTAGTTTTTTCCTCATTCTCATTGGGTTCACTTATTACAGTTTGATATTGATGGTGATGTTGTAAATTGTATAGGCTAGATGCCCCACTGAAAATTGTGGCCGTTGTTGATCCTTATTTATGCACTATCTATATTTGGTACCATATTTTGAATTTTTTGATTTAAAAATCATCAATGAAATGTGAGTTTTCATCATGGTAGAATATAAATATTGTCATTGCTTGAAACTTATGAATTTAAGTGGGTGAAATTTATTATAATGGTTTTATTAGCCTAATATTTTGCTTTCTATATCAAATTATGACACAGTTGAATATATTTTTTGATGGTATAATTCAATATCATAATATTACTCCATAAAAATATTTTAGGATTCAGTAATATTTGAAGAATTTTCTTAAACTTGAAACTCAAATTTAGAATTTTGTAAAATAAGTGGAAAATGATTTGGAAGTTACAATATTCATGAAATGTATTGTAAAAGGGGGATCTTATCCACTATAAATGTGATGAAAGGAATATTCCAATAATGTAAGAGAAGATTTATTGATGATTCCCCATGCTTATAAAAATTAGTAGAGAATATTTCCATGAAAACATTAGTACTATACCTTTTTGGCTACTCCAGGAATAATTGAAAGGATAAATTAATATAATAAGTGTCATCATTTCACCAAATACTATTACAACAGCTATCAAAGGAAGTGATATTTATATTTTTTTATATAAATACAATTTTGGGAGAGTGATAATGTACTAGAAAGTGACACCCTTATTTCATAAAAAAGAGGATTTATCAAAGACTATATTTTTTCTTGATGATGAGTGTTTTCTATTGATTTTTTATGTGAAATGGGTAGTGGGAATCATGATGAATCCATGAATCTATTGGTCCCTTAAATGTGGAGTAGGAAGCATGATGTGATGATGTTTTGGATTCATGATATTGGTGCCAAATAATTAATAGGGAGATATTTTTAGTATTTAATTGAGAATTGGTGTTGGTATTGAATTTATTGGAAATGTGTTAATATTGTATTTATTGGATATAGGTTAGTATTGGATTTACTGGTAACATGTTGGTGATGTAATTATTGAAAAAAATGTAATAAAACCGTTTTTTACAATCATGGATAGTGATAAATTTGTTTTCAACATATGTTGATTATTGGTGTTGGATTTATTATCAACACATGATTGGTTATTGGATGTTGTTCTAGAAGTAGATGTCTGGAATGATATATGGTTGTTCTAAAAGTTATTATAAAAGAGGTATTTGATATTTTTTGGAAGTTATTCTATAATAGGGGACGAATATGTTCAAAAGAATAATTCTGGAATTTTGATCATGCAGTTGAGTTGGATGGAGTTCATTTGATAAATTCCAGAAGTTGCAGAAAATGCCATGGAATGAGTATAAGTGTTACACCATGAGTAAAGTTCCTAGAAAAATGAAAGATGCATAATAATCCATGTATATATAAAATTATGCAGGCCACATTTTAAATGAAATGGTAAAGTATGTAGAACCTTATAGTGATACATGAAGGTCACATGTACCAATGTGTAAGGTACTTCCAAAAGAGAATATGATGTCATAGAGAAGGTTGATGGAGTTTTGGATGATTTTGGGAAGCAATTATAGAAATTATATATATATATATAGGATATAAGTAACATTATAACACCCTAATTTGCTCTGATAAATCTTCATAATTCTATGGTTGGTTTCATGAGGAATAATTTACACCATGTAGAGGTACCCATTAGAATTAAGATCCAAGATTTTTTGAAGGTGACTAGTTGATCACAATATGGGAGATAAAATATCAATATTTGTGAACTTTTTAATGTGAATATAGATAATTACATTTATATATAAGATTTTTTCATGTAATGGTAATAATGGATATGCTATGAGGGGAATGTGAAAGAGTTATTCATGTCATGGAGAGTTTATACATTTTGTGAAGTGGCTTAGGAAGTCCTTGGTGGTTCTACCTACTTTGTGATTTCCATGCCATATAGGACATCTCATTATGAATGATCAAGTATACTTGGAGTCCATGTGAACACAGTATGATAGAGATAGTCGTGTTGTCATGTTCTAGTAAAAGTATAATTATGAGATATTCTACATAACATGTTTTTTCGATGTGAGCTATGAAATTTTGAGGTTAACCATTACAATCTATAATAAAGAGTATCACACCATGTAGCAGATTAAGCTTGAGCCTCTGGTTTCAGAAGAGAATGATATTCAGATGGTGATGAAAATGTTCATTCCTAGAAGTATTCAAGTGAATATATGTAACAACCTAACATGTGTCGACATGACATGCCACCCAAGATGGCTCCGTACAAGGCCTGAAGCCCATTCCAGATCACCATGGTTTGGCGATAACAAAATGGGTATCGGCATACATAACTATGATAATGATTTCACTCTAAAATATAATAACTAAAATAACATAAAAAAGGATGAAAATAAGTAATAACACACCTAGAAAGTCCGAGTACATTACAATCTCCCCCTATAAGGACTTATCATCCCTGAGAAGTTTCTATAGAGGTCTTGCTCGACCATCTTGGGCCACTGAGCCTATGCGTTAGACTCCCAATTCCAATATTCTACTTGAATACGCCCATGATTCAAAAAACTCAAATGTTAGGCACCATCTTCCTTCTCAATAAATTTTCAATCTAATCAATAATTCATAGTATATGTTTCTCAAACGATGTCTAAATAATACCAAGCTTTCTTACTTTCCCAAATGTTGATGTCTAAATAAAACTTCATTATGATTTTTCACAAGATTCAACCCATGAACTAAGTGAAAACCCATATTAGCTCCCATCACCATGTTCCACTAACATCCCATGCCCCACTATATATGTTGACATCATAGATTCATTCATGATCTCCTCTAATCGATACCCTTACATGAGTATTTATTATCTACCTCTGCAACTCAGCCACTAACGCACACACACAAAACCAACCACCTCTACCTACGAGTTAGGTTCACCTACACACCACTCCCAATGTGAACTAAGAAATTCCATCACAACCAAAACATAAGCATGAACATATCTCATTGTCAGCTGAATATTGACACACACAATCATTGCCAATGGCTCCCATACATGCTCACATCACTGAACCCAATAAAATAACTCAAGGAACCATCCACTTACCCAGACATGACTCTTACAGTTTGACTCTATACATCCTCACATGGTATTATTAGTGACCATAAATTTTTTTTTTTATGAACCATAACTAATCATTACTCAAATTACAAACTATGACAACCCTACTTTTTTATTACACAATTAAACATAATTTATTGGATAAACTTCACTAGATACAATATAGAATATCAAGAGGTATAGTGTCTTTGGGGATTAGGATCATTAAATAACAACTTAAAACATTAAATACAACATCTTTATTGAAAACTTCCTTTACATGACCACTACATTCCCTCATACTTATCATTGCATGGGATAACCTGAGGACATGCATAAGAAAAGTGTGAGATTTAAAGCCCAATATGGGAATAATCATGGAATAACATGAGGAACACAATATATGTTATACAATAGGCATATCAATAGATAAAAAGAGAATAATAAACATAAAGGCATGATAAAGTATGATAATCATAACATTTAAATGTGGCAACAACACTTAACATGGAATTAGCATGAGCCAAGGCTCATTGCACATGGAACATGAGTAAATCCTCATTGCACATAAAGCACGAGTAAAACCTCATTGCACATGAATTATCATGAGTAAACACTCATTTCACATGATGTATCATGATACTATTCTTAACCCAATGCATTAGAGTTCTATAAGGGCACACCCTTCTTAAACATTTCATTTCATGCATAAGTGAGCCACATGGATCATATAACATGGATTCATAAAACATACTCATTTATTCTAGGATAATGGAATGCATAATTAATACATGAAACTTTATAATAAATAAGTAAATGATCATAAAGGTGAATACCCTTTATAGAGAAATGGTCATGGTATACACTACACAATGACATTGTCTTGGAAAATCGGTGCAATTTCGGCAACGTAACGGTGTGACGTAAGAATTAATAAAAATGGTTGATGAGAGAGAAAGGGGAGTCTCATAATATGTACATGAAATGGACAGTAAGGGGGTCGTATAGATACATGTCCCAACAATTGTAATGGAATTTATATTCATTATACAAAATAATTGCTTGAATGTAAAAGAGGAGAGAGAAATTCCTTTTGGAATTTCAGCATAGTAACGGGTGTACATGGGAGGAACTTAATGAGAGAGAAAGGGGTCTCCCATAATTCAAACATAAAGAGGGAAGTATTAGGGATGTGATAAATTATACACCAACATTTATAATTTAATTTAAAAGGGCTTAAAAATTTAAAGAATATTGGACAAAAATGAGAAAGGAAGAAAAACACTTACTTGGAAGTGTGCTTCCAAAGGCTTGAGAGAGGCTTGAGAGAGGTTTATTGGGAGCTTGGGGCACCTTGGGAGGATTATAGAGAGAGTAGGTCAGAGTTTGGATGAACTACAAAGGATTTGGGTGAGGAGAAAGTGAGAGCTTGGGTGGGTTTATATAGGAAAGGTGAGGGAATTCGTTATTATTTAGGTTTGGGACACCTCACATTAAACTAATCCAAACCACAAACAATCCAATGGTTTTTTCCCATTGTTTTTAGAAAAGGGAAGTGGAAAAAAATATTTTATAAGGCCAAAGTCCCAAATTCTTAAAATAATGGGGTTTCTTATGTGGAGGTGAGTCACACTCCCAAAGAAAACAATTTAAAAAGACAAGATTTTTAATAAGCCTTGAAGGATCCATTAATGCTTTGTAAAATAAGTTAAAAAAACCCAAAATCACATTATTTTAATTGTAAAACATATATTGGCCGAACATAAGACTTATAGAATTTTATTACACCACTATTGGGTCATTATGATGTCATAAAACACATAATTTATTTAGAAAGTATTTAATTTTTACCCAAAAATTTGACTATCTCAGAAAGTTATGAAAAATTAACCATTGGATAATTTTGATGTCCTGATTCTAGAAATAATATTTATTTTATCTAAATAATTGTCTAAATATGTTTTTTTACTTTTAAAATAAAAACCGACATTTATCGAAAATTCATGGGTTTTGACAAAACTGGCTTTCAAACCTTAATAAAAATTACGATTGCATTCATAAAATTATACAATCTTTTATATTTAATAAAAACTAATTTAAAAATAATAATAATATTTTATTAAAATATTATTTAATTCAAAAATCCAATAATTTATCAAAATATATTTCTTAGTTGAATATTAAATAAAAATACTTTTTGTGCTTTAAAAACCATCTACAAGGTAACAATAATAAAATGAAGGTATATTCATTATTATATACAAAAATAATGTGCATGACCATAGTGATAATGTCTTGTTACATAACCCCTTATAACACCCACATTAGACTGAAGGGTAAGGTGTGTGATGGTGACCGACTCTTGGGGTGGCTTGGATTACATTTCTCGGGTGGTAATCTCTATTAACTTCCACTTCTCTCATAGGCGGTTCTGCTCGAGCTTAACATATTCAATCTCGGCTTGGGCATGGTCAAGAGAAAAGCCCAATTATGCCACCTCATTTCCGAGCTCTGACAAATGGGATTCGTATGGGGCACGTCTACTGGATGAGGCCATCGCTTCCTTTGTCTGGGTAAATTGGATTTGTTAAAGCACTATATTTATACTAATCATGTGATCACTATTCAATGACTATATTAACAACGATCAAAATTCTTAACAGTATTTTAAAATCCAAAAACATAAAACCAATGAAGTTTACATTTTATATAAAGAGACATTTAATTAGATCAAGAGGGATTTCCATTAATGAATGTTTGGGTCGTTACAAAAACTATCATGATGAGCTAACACCCACAATAAATTTCCAAACCTTGATTTCATCACCACACTAATAATACCTTGATAGGTCATAGATCGTTCCCCAAACAAACTGATTGTCTCACACACCTACAACACCATTACATAGGGGTATCTTATTTACCACATTAAAGAGAATTTTCACCATGAATACAATATGTATTTTTCATGTTTGAATTATTAAGGATTCTATTAAAAGTAAACATTTTTAAAGTATTTTTACTTATCATTTTTAAAACCTTTGTTTCTATTTAATAACTTTTTATCAAAAAATATATATAATAATTTTTTCAATAACAATCTATTTCCCATAAAAAAAATTAAATATAATTTTCACTTCAATGTTTTAAAAAATTGTTTTGAGAAGTTTTGTCTTTTCACTTATATTTATCACATTAGGATTTTTTTCCATGTAGTTATATTTTAGTCACAATTTATATGTTATTATGGTATAATTTATTTTGGAAAATGAGAATTATAATATTCTATGATTACTTAAGTTTGTGTTATGTAATTGTTTTGAATTATTTAAAAAAAATATTTTTCCATTTCAAGCATTCTTCCCATTATTTCTCTTTTATCTCCCCATCCCTATTCTCTTCTTTATTTCCCATAGGTTACTCCTTTTCCTAGAAACTAAAATTCATTTTTATGAGGATTTATGGCTTTATGTTTTTTGAGTGTTTTCCATGGCCGGTGAAATGTTGTGTATTGGTTATCATTCAGTTTAAAGTAGGTGTTTATTTTCTCTTCCTTTATTTTATAATTCATGGAATGTTTATACTTTATAAATTTATTTTCAATTAAATTATAGTAATGTATGGGTTCTTGGGTTAAATTATAAATTTCTTCCTTAAATTCTAGGATTGGAATAAGGGGTTTTTCATATGAATTCCATGCACTATTTTTAAATTAGATTAATTCTCATTAAAAGAATATTTGAAAAGGTTTATAGATCCATTTAAATGTTTTTATAATAAATTTAGATCTTAAGCCTTTTTTGGGTTTTCAAAGGAATTTTCCATGTTCTTGGAGAATGTTTTGTAAAGAAAAAGATATTTTTTTTCAAGTGCTTCAAAAATCATTGAAATGATGTTATTTTATAGAAGGGGAGTGAGAATATAAATACTATGATGGTTTTCATGTGAAGACCCATTTTTCACTTTAAAAATTAAATGGTTTATTTATCACGTGACCCTCAATGATTTCCCTTATACTTGTTTCACCAGTTATGGGATATTGGTTATTTATACGATGGATGTATGATGTGAAAAGGGGATGTTATATATGATGGTGTTGGAGTTGATGTGCAAGACATTTTTTGGGTAATTATCTTGATTTCTTTCTCATCTCCATGGCAGTTTGTTTATGGTAAATTGGGTGTCTAGGTGGGAAGCCTTGATTCATGCTACCCTATTTGGTACACACACTTCTATGTCCCCTAGTTGTGTTTAAGACAAGGCTAGTGGGAAGGTTCCATTATGACGAGTTAAGTATGGTTTAATTGGGTGGATCATGTTATTTTTGGATGAAACATATATCATATGTTGGTCCATGTAGTTATAGTGCCGTTTTGAATCATCACACACTAATACCTAGGGTATATCCCATGACATTTTGTTCCTTGTTTGATGGTTCTATATAGAGGATTAAATTATTAAATTGATTTCATCCCCCATATTCCTGTTTTATTAGTGTAACTATTAATATTGGTTTTATTTACAATTATATTGTTCCCTGATCATATGATTACCTTCTTCATTGTGAATTTATTTTCTCTAGTTGATATGGGTTCTTTATGAGATAATGAATGTTTGATTTTCAAGTTGCAAACAAATTTATGTATTATGAGATGGGTAGTACCTATATTTCCCACCAATTAATTGGGTTAAATATTAAGTATCATGATATATAAATGTCATGTGAATAGTTTATTAAGTGTATAGGTTAAAAAACGGTGAGTGTGATTGTGTTAAGATCTACTCATAATAATACATGTGAATAAGTTAGCAAGTTGTTATGTTCACGGGTGTGTGTGACGGTGTTAATCTCTAATAATAAATTTAAATGTGAATATGGTTTTGAGTATCTTGTGGGGGGTCGGAACACTGAAAAAGGAGTTCACCCACCAGTGATGGGTTGTCCAGTCCATAAGGTTCATGGGAGGAACACTGAAAACAAGTGATCAGAGCTAGATAGGTGGTGTCATGAGACATATAAGGAATGTGACCATCAATTATTTGCATTGGATAGACAGAGAGAATTGACAATGACATCAAGTGATTTTTTAGGGGTTCACTTTTAAAATGATTCATGTGTTTTCAAATGTTTCTTAAAAAATTATATGTGTTCCACTTACCCTTTTTTGGTTTTAAGTTGATGTAAAATGGTTTAAAAAAGAATTGGGGTTTCGAGAAAGAATGTTTGGAACTAATTGGTTTCTTTTAAAAAGGGTTTGTTATTTTAATGAGGAATTTGTGTAAATGGTTGGGTTTTTAATGGTATTCAATCTTTGATTTTATAAATAGTTTTCAATGGAAATTTAAAGTCTATAACTTTTTTAGCCTTGGTTAATTTTTATATAAATGTTTTGTGTATTTATTTTGTTAAATATTAATATCACTGAATAAAAAAGGATTGATATGAACAAAGAATGGATGGATTCCAATCATCTGAAAAAAGAGTATGAACATGGAGTGAAAGAGTTCATAAAGTTTGAAAAATATCAGGCATATTATCCTTCTCAAATCATTTTTCTGTGTTTAAGCTATTGTTAATCAAGAAATGTTAGTCCATAGGAGTTGTAAGAACACCTGATCTGTCGTTAAACAGATCGAAGTTATAAATGTTGGAATAAACATGAGGAAAAGGTGAATATAGCTAGTGACTAGGATAACACTGCATTTTATGGATCATTTAATATGATTACAAGCATGGACAATGAAGAAGACCGTATAGAGGATGTGATTACAGATGTGCATGACGATGAAGATCGTATTAAGGAAACGACAAGGGCAGTTGAAGATGAACTTCGCGATTTCAAAAAATTGTTTGAGTAGATAAGGAGTTGTGGAAAGATGCCATTGTATGATGGTTGCACTAAATATAAAGAATATTCAGTCATACTAAAGCTGTATAATTTGAAAGCAGGCAACGGATGGAGTGACACTAGTTTTACAAAATTACTTTTCATCTTGAATGACATGATCCCAAAAGATAATGAGATCCCGACCCGAAAATACGATGAAAAACTAATTCTATGCTCGATGGGTATGATCTATGAAAGAATACATGCATACCCGAATGAATGTATACTATTTTATAAGGACCAAAAATCACTTAGAGAATTCCAAAATTGTTGTGATTCTTGATACAAGTAAGATGAATCTGGTCCTATGAAAGTTTCATGGTACTATCCAATCATTCCAAGGTTTAGGTGCCTATATGAATGTGAGGAGACTACAGAGAAATTGATGTGGCACACAAACATAAGAAATAAATATGGAAAGCTATGGCATTTGGAAGAATCTCCTCATTGGAGTAATTGATCACAAGTGTCCTAACTTTGGAATTGAGCTGAGAAACCTTCGTCTTGGTTTATCTACATATGAAGTGAATCCTTTTGGTTTTCAAAGAAGCACTCATAGTACATGGCTGGTTATGTTGGTAAATTATAACTTTCCACAATGGTTATGTATGAAATGAAAACACATCATGTTATATATACTTATATCAGGACCAGAACAACCGAGTAATGATATTGATTTTTATTTTGCTTCATTGATCGAGGATTTGAAATTATTGCGAGATTCAGGTGTTACGATGTATGATGCTTACAGAAATGAAGATTTTATGTTGAGATCCATGTTGTATAGGATTATAAATGACTTTAATGCTTATGGAAATTTGTCAGGATATAGAATTAAAGGAACTCTTGGGTTCCCCATTTGCGAACAAGGTGCACAATCAATTAGGTTGAAACATTCATCGAAAACTATGTTTCTAGGACATCGTAGATTTCTACCCTGACGAAATAAGTACTGATCTTGGAATACATCATTTGATAGAAGTTCAGAAGAACGTACACCACCATATCTAATAAAAAGTGATAAACTATTTGATAAATTTAAAGATGTGGACATTGATTTTGGTAAACCATTTTTGAAAAACCTTATGAAAACTGATTATAAAAAGAAATCAGTTTTTTTTGAATTACCATACTAAAATTGTCTGTATGTCAAAAGTTTTATTAATGTTATGCATGTTGAAAAAAATGTATGTGATAGTGTCATCGTCATGTTTCTAAATGCACTCAGAAAAACAAAGGATGGAATTAAGGCTAGGTTGGACATAGTTGACATGGGAATACAAGAAGAGTTGGCACCAGTGAAGAGTTAAAAACAAATATTTCTTCCTCATGCTACTTAAACTCTTTCCAGGAAGGATAGATATTAGTTTTGAAAATTATTGAATGATGTAAAGTTTCCATAGGTGTATTCATCGAATATCAAGAACATCATGTCAGTGCACAATTTAAAGATAAAAGGTTTGAAATCACATGACTGTCATATTTTGATCCAAGATTTAATTCCTATAGCTTTATGTTTCATTTTTCCCTAGAATGTCCTTCATTCATTAACAAATCTCTATTTCTTCTTCAAATCTATATGTAGAAAAGTTATAGACTCAGAGAAATTGCTGACTATGGAAAGAGAAATTTTCATCATATTATGTGAGTTGGAAATGTTTTTTCCTACCAACATTCTTTGATATGATGGTTCACTTGGTGAGGGAGATTCGGCTATGTGGTCCTATTCACTGTAGATGGATGTACCCCATTGATTGGTATATGAATATTTTGAAAGGTTATGTCATAAATCAAAGTCGGACATAGGGTTGTATTGCAGAGTGATATATTATTGAGGAAGCCATTGAATTCTATACCGAATACCTGTCTGGTGTGAAAATCATTGGTCTAATGAAATCTCATCACTCTGGGTGACTTGAGGGTGAAGAAATTTCTAGAAAGGAGGTCGTCACAATCAAAATTACAGATTGGGACCAGGCCCACCTTTACGTTTTTCATAACAGTTTGGACATTGACCCATATGTTGAAACCCACAAAGCAATTATTAGGCATTCAAATCCACCAAGGGATGAAAAATGGACATCAAATTAACATAATCAATAGTTTATAGTATAGTTTCAGGACAATATTTCTAAGGATTTAAATGAAAATCCAAACTCAATTTCATAATGACTTCGATGGATAGCCGGAGGACCAAGTGTGTACGTATTATATTGCAATGCTTATGTAATTAATGGTTATACATTCTATACTAATGAACATGATGAAGACAGTACCAAACAGAATAGTGGAGTTACACTTATGGATGAAGTGATTCATTTTTCTGGTGCTAAGGATAGAAATACAATTTACGTGAATATGTCATATTTTGGAATCATCCAAAAAATATGGGAGTTGGATTATACGACATTATGAGTGCCGATATTTCAATGCAAGTGAGTTGATAGCATAAGTGCTGTTAAAATAGATGATTTGGTATTTGCGAAAGTCGATTTGAGTAAGGAAGGGTACAAATAAAACCCGTTTATAATGGCATCATAGGTAGTACATGTATTTTATGTTCTAGATCCAACAAACCAAAATTGGTCAATTGTTCTGTTATCGACCAAAACCACTAAAGAGTCAGTTGAAAATTCATTGGAGGATGACCCTTTCATTGGGTCGTCGCAATCATTTCACAGTTTTCCCAATGTAGATTATATTTTTTATGTCATAGGATACACCAATGAAGGTATTTGGATAGTCGATATAGGGGTCAAATCCCTTTAAACTTTTAAAAAATAGAGTTCAATAATCATGTTATTTTTTTTTAATATACACCATGTTACTTTATGTTAATATCTACTCACTAATGCTTTTATGTTATCTAAATGAAATTTTAAACCACTTTTGCTGATAATTACTTTTTCTTGTGATGATGCTCCTAATCTCCAGGCATAATAGGTTTCTCAACCTACTGCTGCTCGTAGTGCAGACGAACAACATGTTTCTCAACCTGTTGCCTTATGTTAATATATGTTCATTGATTATTTTATCTTATCTAAATTAAATGATAAACCAATTTTGTAGATAATGAATTCTATATGTGATGATGCTCCCAATACCTAAGAAAAAAAGATTTCTCAACATGATGTTTCTCATAGTAAAAACGAACAACATGTTTCTCAACCTGTTGCTGCTCCCAGTACAGAGGTACAACCACCATCTACACATGCTGATGCTATCCCTCCAGAGCTGGAGGAACATATTGATGATGGTTGATCCAAGGTAATGAAAGGTGACGAAACACCGGGGACGCAAAAAAAATAGGATCACCATAGTTTGAAGCTATTAGAAAAAATCATTAAGGCTAAAGAGAAAGGCATCAAATACGATATTGGATGAAATAAGCGGGGCCAACATGTTAACCACAATAAAGTCACGTTCAGTAGTTACATTGGAATTATCACTCAGAAACACGTGACGATTGATGTAACTTCATGGCACCATGTTGTGGGTGAGGTTAAGACAATTTTGTGGGGAAATATTACGATAATATTATGACAGCAATTTTTTAATTTACTAGAAAATTAAATAATGAAACATTGACTTACACTTCATCATCTCTTACATAGTGCATTTATTATAGATGAATCACACAAAGACTATGTCTTAAGGGTTTCTATAAGGATTAACAGGGGTTTTATTCACACTTTTAACAAAATATCATCTTAAAGTTGAAAAAGGAAAAACAAAACCAGACCAACCTCTTATTTATGCACACCTGATAACCCAAGTACCGTGGGATGCATTTACTGGTCGTCATGCGAAGAATTCTTTTTAGGTACATTGTGTCTGGTAATACGTTGTTTGATGGTACATGAATTTATCACATTGATTGATAGTGTTTTATTTATGAAACAATAACTGAGTGCTGAAAATAAACAACGGGCATCAAAACTAGCGTACCCCTACAGTAATGAAAGGATGGGGTATGCATCACTTGAAAAAAAATTGGTACATATATTAAATATACACTAATACTCTTATGTGACATAAAACAACAAAATAACTATGTTCTTTTATTTAGATATACCATGATGAGTCTAAATCCACATCCACTTCAATCCCATGCCATGTGCTATGGAAGTAGGCACGTGTAACTAATAATGACAAACTAATAGATGAAAATACACAAAATGTGTGGAAAATATGTGTAAGTATGACATAATAAATTTTTTTTTGATTTAAATCTCTATTATATAATAATGATTACATATTTTCCTATATTTTCTATCTGACATAGTCACAAGAATCAATAACACCTACACTGGATGCAGACATACTTTCAGTGGCCTTGAAGCAGCCAGAAAAGCATGGCCGCATCAGAGGTGCGGGTTTTGGGGTGACACTCTGAACATATTTTGAGGACCAAAAACATGTAGAGGATCAAACTGGGAAAATGAAAAATATTATAGAAACATTAGCTATGTTTTAATAAGAATTAAAATACAATATAGAGCTGATAACAAGTTTGATGGGGGGGCAAAGAGAAGAAACAACTCAAGATCAACCCACGCATGAAGATCTCGCCCCACCTCCACTAGTTTTGAGGTGAGACATTCCCCTCACAAACAATTCTTAAATAGGGTAGTCAATTATCTAATAATTTTTTCTGCGAAATGTGAATCAGATAGACACTAGACACTAATACCTTTCATGTATTGATATTCTATAGGGTGAAAATGACTGTGATTTATATCTATCAATGCCCACCCATCACCTTGTAGCAAGGGATACAATGTTCAATATCCAGAACAACGTGCTACAAAATAGAACACTTCTAACAGATCATTCCAAAGTGTTAATGATTGTAGCCCTAGAGCTGAGCATCGAGCTACCTATTCTAATTGTTGATGTAGATATTTACACGGTCGAACGAGCTCTAGGAACATTCGTCACCTAGCTGTCACATCTTGTAAAAAAACATGTCTACAATGAAGTAGGTATTCATTTCCATTTTAATTTTCAAGATAAACCCTAAACATTTAATGAAAAAAGGTCTGAACCAATGCATGTTATTATAGATAGACAAAGGGAAGGGGTGAAACGAAATACTAGTTCAAAACCATCTTAAGGATCAACCAACCAATCAAAACGATCTACCCAAAGCACCTTAACCCCCCCCCCCCCCACCCGTTCTATATCCACATTTATTATAATTAAAGTCTCATGTGGATACTAAGTTGAAAAATGGTGGTAATCACATTATTGAATTTGAAGAAAATATATATGAAGGGGAATATCCAATCTTAATTGGTGTTGAGAGTGAAACTAAAATCCTTGACTATGATTGGTTTTGTAGCTTAGTTGTAAATGTTTACATGAGGTATGTTTTCATGATTTGATTTTCCGAAGGATGATATACAATGATAATTATGAATAAATACATTTCATATTTTTTGCAGGTGTATATATGAAAAATAATTGGAGGGATTTCCCCCATGAACAAAATGTTGGACTCGTTAGTCCTCACATCACCTCTATATAACAAGAATACATAACTTCCAAAAAACATGGTGAAATAGTGGTAGGACTTCTCAAATATTTTAAGAGAAAAATTATGGATGAAATACTCTTATTAAAACCAATGATGCATGGGTAAAACTATAAAATTTAATAATATCAAATATATTTTAATTTATTTCATTACTTATTTTTGTTGTGTTCTTAGGCAGTATTATATGCTCATTACAGCCTGTTTGGATACTCCAAAGGTAGCATTGGATGCTCATTACAGTCAATTTGGAAACTCCAAAGATTTATTTTCTGGATTTGATGCATGGATATCCAACAAAATGACCACAAAAAATGGAATTTTTCAATTTGTAATACACTACATCCAAAATTTTAGAACTAAACATCCAGTTATATAATTTATATTATCTTTTAATGAGGATTATTTTATAATATTGAGGTGCGTGAATATCGTCTACATCATGGAATGAGGCCAAGGGAAAAGTGAAAAAACCTGATAAGTACTACGACTGGATAAGTATCAAGGTATATATAATAAGATTACACTATCAAAACACATATAAAAAAATTACTTATTTTTCTCAATGTTTCAATAGTTCCTAAAAAAAGATAAATATTGTGGTTATTATGTTTGTAAATTTATGAAAGAGATTATATTCCACGAATAATCCAGCATCCATGAATAGGTATTTTCAAAGATAATTTCTATTTCATTTACAATACTTGT
This sequence comes from Viscum album, assembly GCA_963277665.1. Lineage (NCBI taxonomy): Eukaryota > Viridiplantae > Streptophyta > Magnoliopsida > Santalales > Viscaceae > Viscum > Viscum album. The sequence goes on from OY728147.1 coordinate 376,535,110, forward strand.
TAATCCTTTGTGTATTTATATTTTTTCAGATCTACCATGATTTCCAAAAATAGTCATATTTATAAGACGATATAGATATTCTTAGAAACGAATGGGCATCATACGTGATGGAAGAATGTACAAATATAAAATGAATATGGTAAACTTCTCAAATAATTTCAACTTTAATAATCTTGTCTACCACATATTTCTCTTTGTTTGATGATAATGTTGTTATTTGTACTACCTAAACGCCCCACTAAAAATCATGGCTATTAGTGGTCCTTGTTTTCACACTAAATGAATTGCATGTTGATTGATTTTTTAATAGAAATTGGTGGTCCTCATTTACAGGGTATGTGTGTTGTTGATAGACCAAAAAAGATAACGAGTATCCAGAAGTGTTAAGTCAAAAGTCTTCTTTTGACTTCTATATCATGTTTTGGAAATCACAAATGCATTCTATCATATTTTAGAAATTACAATTGTCTTTTATCATGACTATCGTATCTTACAATGTTAATCGTACCATACTGACTCTGTCAATCGTATCGTATTGACTCTGTCAATCGTATCATACTGACTCTGTCCATCGTATCGTACTGACTTTGTCAATCGTATCGTACTGACTCTGCTATTCAGATAATCATTATTTGTTTTGGTACTTAGTCAAAAACACTCACTACATATGAATCGTACTCGTGTTTTTCATTTCTATATATTTTTGTCCTAACAAAATGATGTCGTTGAGTTAGTTACAAACTAATCAAAACGATTTCGTGCTTTCTGTTTCAATATGACCGTTGGAAGCAATATGACCATTGGAACCAAAGGCCTATAAATAGGAGGCCATTTGAAGCTGAGAGAACAATGATGAACGAAGAGAACGAATGAAGAGACTCTATGAACTAAAAATATTATAGAGAGAGACACTGTGACTTCTCTCATCTGCCTTGTGCGTCTGATCATCGTATAGAGGGCTTTCAAGTAATTGAAAGACAGAGGTGCCGATTACCTACAAAATCGAGGTCTGTCGGGGATAGGCAGACAGACGTGCCAATCATCGTATCGAGGGCTGCCAGGGATAGGCAGACAGACGTGCCGATCATCGTATCGAGGGCTGCCGGGGATAGGCGGACAGACGTGTCGATCATCGTATCGAGGGCTCACCAAGGTGTTGGTGAGATAGACCTTTTATCCTAGGTGAAAGGATAACCCTTCTCTTTGGGTTAAAAGAATTGTATTACTTTTACATTTCCGTTGTTACTTGTATTAGAAAGGGATTTGTATTGTTTCCTTTCTTCCTTACATATTCAATTGTAATTGTTTCAATTACAATCATTCTATTACATTTTGTATTGATTGATTCTATACGCTTTAAGGTAGAATCATTCATCGTTGTATTACTCTGATTATTGTGTTCACCTTGAATACAATTGTTTTACATTACATTAGTATTACAATACATCATACCTTTTATATTCAATACAATTGTGGGTGTTTGTATTTGTATTAGTTTAACATCATTTAAACTAATCTCTTTGTTGCTAAAACTCAAAGGTTTTTTTAACCTACAATTCACCCCCCCTCTTGTATTGTTCCATCTAATAGATATACATATATTCGATCCAACAAGAAGGGGTTTCCCCATCCCTTGAGTTTTTTGTGACATATTGATGCATAAAGGGCACAGTAGATTACTCCACTCTTCTCTTATTTAACAATGAGAAGGGTTTTTCTCCGAAAAACATCGATTCAATATGAAATATTGACATTTCCCCTCTTTAGTCGACCCAGTGAAGAACCAACTGTCATATATTCATTTAGAGGTTCCAAATATATGACAGTTGGTTCTTCACTAGGCCGACTAAATCTATGCTGTAGAAGGGTGATGTTATTCTTTGCCAACCATATAGATATCAAAGGTTTTTCCATAATCCTTCTAAACTGTGTAGATTGAGCATATTGAGTAGGTCATGTTTCTTTTTTTGGTTTCAGGGGCAAGGGTGAATTGATTTTAAGGCAGAAAAATGTAACTAAAATTTGTTCTGATACTTTAAGACAACGATCCATGAGTCATTTATGACATGTAGGAATCAACCACACCTCAATCTGATGCACAATGTCAACGGTATGACTCCAAATGTGTCTTTATTTAAAATTGACATTAATTCAAGTAAAAAAACACAATTGACATACTGAAATCTGAGGAAATGAATTCCTATTGTTTTGATACTTTAGGAAAATGATATATCAGTCATTTGTGACGTGTTTGAATCAACCGTACCTCAATCTGACACATGGTGTCCTTGGTATGACTCAAAATGTGTCTTGTTATTTAAAATTGACATAAATTCAAGTAAAAAAACACAACTAACATACTAAAACCCAATAAAATGCATTTGAATTGTTTTGATACATTAGGACAAAGATCCATGAGTCATTTTTCATGTGTAGGAATCAACCCCACCTCAATCCAATGAACGTAGAGACTGGTATGACTAAAAGTGTCCACTATCAGTAAAAATTTGACATTTTAGTTTAAAACATGTCACTCACTAAAAAAAATAAAACACTTTCCCATTGACTTCAAAATTACATACATCAATTCATAAGTACTTTTTGACATGTATGAAGCCGTCTCACATCAAACCAATGCACGATGCGATAGGTATGACTCAAATTTCATGTTTTCAGTTTGAAATGACATTTTAGTAAAAAAACACAACCGGCATACTAAAAACTAAGGAAATGCATTATGATTTTTTTGATACTTTAGGAAAACAATATATTAGTCATTTTTGATGGGTAGGAATCAAACTCATCTTAATACGATGCACAGTGTTACCTGTATAACTTCAAATGTGTCTTGTTATTTAAAATTGACATTAATTCAAGTAAAAAAACACAACTGACATACTGAAAAACAAGCAAACACATTAATATTGTTTTGATAATTTAGGAAAATGATCAATGAGTTAGTTGTAATGTGTAGGAATCAAACCCACCCCAATATGATGCACCATGTGATCAATATGAATAAATGTGTCCGTTAGGGGTTTAAAATTGACATTTTAGTTCAAAACACGTCACTCACTGAAAATAAAGAAAACACGCTCCTATTGTCTTCAAAATTAAGGATAGAGATTCATAAGTCCTCTATGATATGTATCTAGAAGTCTCACATCAAACTGATGCATGATGTGACCAGTATGACTCAAATTTCATGTTTTTAGTTTGAAATGACATTTTAGTAAAAAAACACAATTGACATACTAAAAACTGAGGAAATGAATTACAATTGTTTTGACACTTAACCAAGTAAATGCATTAGGATTGTTTTTATACATTAGGAAAAAATACATGAGTCAGTTTTGATGTGTATAAATCAAACCGAAATTAATCTGATGTATTGTGTGATCAGTATGACTAAAAGTGTCCTTTACAAGTTTAAAATTAACATTTTAGTTCAAAACACGTCACTCACCAAAAACAAAGAAAACACACTCCAATTGTATTACAAATTAAGGAAAACGATTCATAAGTCCTTTATGATGTGTATCATGTAGTATCACGTCAAACCGATGCACGATATGACTTGTATGAATCAAATTGTATGTTTTGAGTTTGAGATGACATTTTAGTAAAAAAACAAAACTGACATACTGAAAACCCAAAAAATGCATTTGATAGTTTTGTTACTTTAGAAAAATGATCTATCAGTAATGTTTTATGTATAGGAATCAACTTCACCTCAATACGATGCACGGTTTCACCAGTATGACTCCAAATATGTATTTTTATTTAAAATTGACATTAATTCAAGTAAAAAAACACAACTCACATACTGAAATCCGAGAAAATTAATTCGTATTGTTTTGATAATTTAGGGAAAAAAATCCATGAGTCAGTTGTGACGTGAAGGAATCAACACCACCTAAATCTAATGCACCGTGTGATCAGTTTGACTAAAAGTGCCCGTTACAAGTTTAAAATTGACATTTTAGTTCAAAACATGTCACTCACTAAAAAAATCAAACAAGATTCGATTGTCTTCTAAATTAAGGTTAGTGATTTTTAAGTCCTTTGTGATGTGTATCAACTAGTCTCATGTAAAACTGACTCACGATGTGACTGTTATGACTCAAATTGCATGTTTTTGGTTTGAAAGGACATTTTAGTAAAAAAAAATCGACATACTAAAAACTGAAGAAATGAATTCAGATTGTTTTCATACTTCAGGAAAATGATCTATCAGTCATTTTTTATATATAAGAATCAACTACACCTTAATATGATGCCCAGTGTCACTGGTATGACTCCAAATGTGTCTTGTTATTTAAAATTAAGATTAATTCAAGTAAAAAGACACAACTGACATACTAAAAACTGAGCAAACACATTAATATTGTTTTTATATTTTAGAAAAACGATCCATGAGTTAGTTGTGACATATAGGAATCAACCCCAACTCAAACTGAGGAACGGTGTGACCGGTATGACTAAAAGTGTCCACTATTAGTTTAAACTTGACATTTTAACTCAAAATATGCCACTGACTGAAAACCAAGAAAACACACTCTTATTGTCTTCCAAATTAAGTAAAAAAAATTCATAAGTGCTTTTTGATGTGTATGAAGTAGTCTCGCATCAAACCGATGCACGATTCGACTGGTATAACTCAAATTGCATGTTTTTAGTTTGAAATGACATTTTACTAAAAAAGAAAAACTGACATACTGAAAACTAAGGAAATGAATTTCAATTATTTTGATACTTTAGTAAAATGATCTATCAGTCATTCTAATGTTTAGAAATCAACCCCACCTCAATATGATGCACGGTGTGACCAATTTAACTTAAAATGTGTCATTTTTATTAAAAAATGTCATTTTTTATTTTATTCTTCATCTTAATATTAAATTTATTTATTTATAGTATTAATAGTGTAATATTTTTTTTATTATATAGGTGGAACGTTTTTATAGAGTTGGTATGATTCTTTTGGTGACTATTACCATCGGAGGAAATTTTTTAGAGGGGACCACATACGTTAAAAGAGAAAACATTAATGTTTTTAACTGTATGTTGAATATTTGTAAATGTAATTTTATAAAACATTGTTAATAATGTATATAGATGTTTTATTAGTATATACCATGAGTGAATATTTGTGTATTCATGATGTCAATAAAATGTATATATCATTGTTTTCCAAATATTTGTGTGCGCTTCTTCTTTTTTCATCATTTTCATCGTGTTTGTGGTTATTTTCTATATATTATGAGTGGTTATTTTTATCATTTTTTTTCTTGTTATTTCAAGTTATTTTTGTTGGTTTGGTTATTTTGGTCTACTGTTTATTTTTTGTAGTTTGATGGGTGTGCTATTATATAAACAGCACGCCCAGACATGGAAGCCTTTATCATTGCTTCAATTGGCGCTGATAAATGGGGACTTTATCAGCACTTTGAATAAAGCAGATAAATGGGGGAATTTATCATCTTTTTTTAGCACTAATAAAGAGGACCCCCCTTAATATCAGCTCAATTAGCAGTTCTTTTTTATCATTAATAAATGCTTGTTTTAGTGCTGATAAAAGCATGTTTTGTGGTAGTGGTAGAAATTTCAATCATTATTAAATCTGTATTGAGATAATTCTTTATATTATCATATAAAATGATAATACATAGCGAGTTATTATATATTTCTAAGACATTAAACAAAGTTCATATATGAGGAAATCCAAAACAAATATTTCCAAGGAAGTTTATTTTACACTACTACACATTTTCCCTTTAAAAGAGCACAAAATGGCTTTTAACAGCGCTAAAAAAGAATTGTTAATCACAACGCTAAAAATGGACCCCCTTTATCAACACTCGAAATAATGTTAATAAAGGCCTAGATGGTTGTAATGTGCTGTTAATATAATGACACAACCAGTAAATACCTAAAATTTCAAACAATTCTATATATATTTAATGTGAAACCATGAATACAAAAATTTCCTCCCATGGTATATATAGAAAAACATCTATATACATTTCAAACAATGTTTTATATAATTAAATTTACAATTATCCTATAAAAACTTAAAAAAATTAATGTTTCATCTTTTGACATTCGTGATCCCCTCTAAAAAATGTTCATCAATAGTATCGGTTACAGAACAAATCATCTCAACCCGAGCAAAAGATTCTGCCTATATAAAAAAATATTATGTTAGTAATATTATATGGAAATAAATTAAACATTAATATAAAAGAATAAATTAATAAAATGTCAATATTTAATAAAAAAGATACATTTGGAGTTATAATAGTCACACTGTGTGTCAGATTGAAGTGTGGTTGATTTTTACATGTCAAAAATGACTCATGGATCATTATCCTAAAGTATCAAAATAATCCAAAGGCATTTGTTTTGTTTTTAGTATGTCACTTGTTCTTTTTACTAAAATTAATGTCAATTTTAAATAAAAAGACACAATTGGAGTCATACCAGTCACACCATGCATCATATTTATGTGAGGTTGATTCATACACTTCAAAAAATACATATAGATCATTGTCCTAAATTATCCAAACAATTCAAATGTGTTTGATTAATTTTCAGTATGCTAGTTGCGTTTTTTACTAAAATGACATTTTAAACTGGAAACAAGCATTTTGAGTCATATCGGTTGCATCGTGCATCAGTTTGAGGTTAGACTACTTGATACACATCACAAATGACTTATGAATCACTGTCCCAAATTATTAAGACAATCAAAGTGTGTTTTCTTGGGTTTCAGTGAGTGTCATGTTCTGAACTAAAATGTTTATTTTAAACTGATAACGAACACTTTTAGTAATATCAGTCACACCATGCTTTGTATCAAGGTGTAGTTGATTAATACACATTAAAAATGACTCATGTATCATTTTCAAAAAGTATTAAAACAACCGGAATATATTTTATCTATTTTTAGTATGTCACTTGTTCTTTTTTACTTAAATTGATATCAATTTTAAATAAAAAGTCACACTTGGAGTTATACTGGTCACACCATGCATTGTATTGAGGTTAATTTGACTCTTACACAATAAAAATGAATTATAGATCATTTTCATAAAGTATAAAAAACCCCAAATGTGTTTTATCGGTTTTCAGTATGTAAGTTATGTTTTTTTACTAAAATGTCATTTCAAACTGGAAAAATGAATTTTGAGTCATAATAGATGCATAATGAATCATTTTGATGTGATACTACATCATACCTGTTAAAAATGACTAATGAATTACAGTTCTAAAATATCAAGACAATCAGAGCAAGTTTTCCTGGTTTTCATTCAGTGACATGTTTTGAACTAAAATGTTAATTTTAAACTAATAACATATATTTTTGTCATACCGGTCACACCGTGAATCAGATTGAGGTGGGGTTGATTCATAAGCCTTAAAAATTACTCATGATTCATTTTCCTAAAATATTAAAATAATCCTAATTCATTTGATCAATTTTTAGTATGTCACGTGTTCTTTTGTACTTAAATTAAAGTCAATTTTAAATAAAAAGACACATTTGGAGTCATATCGGTCACACTATGCATCGTATTGAGATTCTATTGACTCCTAAACATACAAAATGACTCATAGATCGTTTTCATAAATTATCAAAACAATATGAATGTGTTTTCTTGATTTTTAGTATACCAGTTGTGTTTTTTTACTAAAATGTCATTTCAAACTGGAAACAAGAATTATGAGTCATACCGGTCACATAATGCATCAGTTTGATGTGAGAATACATCATACATGTCAATAATGACATATTAATTGATTTTATAAATTATCAAGACAATCAGAGTTCATTTTCTTGGGTTCTAATGAGTGACACGTTTTGAACTAAAATGTCAAATTTAAACTGATAACAGACACTTTTAGTTATACTGGTCAAAACATGCATTTAATTTAGGTGGGATTGATTCATACACATCAAAAATGACTCATAAATCATTTTCCTAAAGTATCAAAACAGTAGAAATATGTTTTCTCAGTTCTTAGTATGTCATTTGTTCTTTTTTACTTAAATTAATGTCAATTTTAAATAAAAAGACACACTTAGAGTCATAACGGTCACACAATGAATATTATTGTGCTGAGTTTGACTCTTACATGTCACAACTGTCTCATGGATCATTTTGCTAAATTTTCAAAACAATATGAATGTGTTTTCTTGGTATTTATCATGTCACTTGTTATTTTTACTAAAATTAATGTCAATTTGAAAAAAAATAGACACTTTGAGTTATACCAGCCACATTGTGCATCATATTGAGGTGAATATGATTCTTACCCCTAACAAATGACTTGTATATCATTGTCATATGTTATCAAAACAATTGTAATGTGTTTTCTTAGTTTTACGTATGTTAGTTAATGTTTTTACTAAAATTAATGTCAATTTAAAATAAAATGAGGAACTTATATTATGTTAATGTAGTAGATAAAAAATAATATTTTATAAGAAAAAACATAGTATATTAAAAAAACTTTACCTTATTATTTATTTCTATGTTACATCCTAGAGTTCCTACCTCTCATGAACATGAGCATCATCGAAAGAACCACCCCAACTCGAACAAAGGAATCCACCTGTATAAGAAAAAAATTCTTATGTGAGTAATAATAAGAATAATTAAATTAATCATAAATATTAAATAATCCACTACTTCTATGGAAGTCAAATATTCATGCTATTTGTATAAATTCTTCAATCATGTATGTTTCCCATTCATTTATACACAAATCTATATCATCTTGTGAATATGATTATTTTCTATAATCATAGTGGTATTGAAAAATATAAATACACAAATTGTTAATAAATATTTTAAATAAAATAGTAATTATCTTTGAAAATACCTCTTTGGTGATTCTAGTTTGTTCATGAAATATGACCACTCTTATAAATTTACAAACATAATAACCACAATATTTTCTATTTGTTTAGTTTGGACACTACAAAAACCTTGATTAGAATAAGTAATTTGTTTTCATATCTTTTTTTGGTGATGTAGCTCTATTTTTACATAGTTTTGCAACATATTTTATTTAATTTTTATCAATTTAATTATTTATTTTGACACTTTTTAATAAATAATGGCACTTTTTTAATTTTATCACTATATATGTTAATTAATCTTTTTTTATAATTGAACAAGTGTTTTTAGTCCTTTTTTATAGTCTTTCTATATATTCTAAATATATTTAATTACTTTATAGTTTAATAATCTTAATCTGGTTAATAATTTTAAATGTCTATTAATTAATTAATTATTCATTCTTATTTGCATTAATTTAATTCAGTTTTCAATTTAAGAATTTACTATTTAATTCTGATTTATTAACTTTACTTTTTAACTAGGTCAATTATTATGATAAGTAATTAAGTTTAATAATTAAGTTAACTAAGTACTGTGTTTTTAATTTTATGTTTTCATTTTTTCATTTAATTAATCAACTTTGTTGTTTAATAACTCTAGTTAATTCTAATTATTTTGATTATAGGTTTACAGTTAATTTATTATAGGTGTTCTGCCTTTTTTAGACATAAATTAAATTAATTTTAACTTTTTATTTTCATAGTAAAAAATTAGTCGCTTTTATTTTTACTTTGTTAAATAATTTGGTTAGTTTTTAGTTACAGTCAATTAATTAGTCTTTAACAATTTTGTTAATTTTATTTTTTTTAATTTAGGTAATTAATGTTTTATTCATTCTAATATTTGTTGTAAATTACTTTTTTGTTGTTATCATTTTCTAATTTTTAACTGTCTTTGAGTGTTTCACCGATGTTATGTCACACCAAAGTTTTTTATAACTATCAGTGAGTTGTGACTCACCGATTACTTTAAAGCATCATTGGTCTCTCGCGACGCACCATTGTTGCGATGCACTGATCCTTCCATCAGTTTCGGTCTCATTTATTTTAATTATCGGTGAGTCAATGACTCACCGATCCATTACATCATCATTGTTTTCACGTCACACCGACTGCATTTCAATTTTATAATTGTCGGTGTTTTATATTTCGGTGAGTCGTCACTCGCAGTTCTTTTTTTTTATTTTGTTATGCTATGAGCAATCTTTATTTCTTTTATCGGTGAGTCAATGACTCATCGATTGAAATTTCCTCTATCGGTTTCAAAATTTTTCATGACCCCATTGGTCTCTCATTTTTCCACGCACTCACGATTAGTTTATTTTTATCTCACTTTTGGACTCTTGTCTATCTCAACTATCAGTGATTCGTAACTCACCGATCCGACCCTTCTATCAATTTCACCGTCCTACCGATTGTCTTTTCACTCATCGATATTTATTTTTCTCCTCTGATACCGTTACTTATTCCTTTTCCTTTTCTGTTACCGATCCTCATCGGTCTCACCCACTCACCAATAGTTCACAACTTTGCCCCAGACTTTCCCTACCACTGTTAGTATATTCCTCGTCTCACCACTGCTCTCAGCTTCAGCTTTTTTTTACCGATATCTCCATCACCAACCCTGCTGCAGACACAGACTCAGACCGGATTTCAAAATAAGAACCAATTAACAAAACATTTTCAAAACTAGAATCATAACCAATATGAGTTTTTGCAGATTGGGAAATTAGGAGAGGAGCAGGTTGAGTTGAACAGCATCAAGGCTGGCTCGAAGGAGGCGAAACCAAGGTTGGAGGGGAAGATTCACCGCACGCACTCGAGAGCTAAACTGCTGAGCCGTTTCATGGCTTTTGAAGGATTTCGCACCCCTACTGCGCCATTTCTGAACAGGAGTCGAGGAACCCTCTGCCGCTTTTGGGGTTTTCCATCCGATCCGAGGTCCGTTGGAAGAGAGGAGAAGACGCCGCTGCCATTGGAGAAGAGGAGTTGCGCCAACGGGCTGCTGAGAAGGTGTCGTGCCCCTTGTTACATGGAGAATAAGTGTATGTCGATTCCCTGGTTTTGAGCATCCACACCGCTTGAAGGAGAAGAAGCTACCGCTGGAAGATGGGCAGCGCCGCCGTTGTTGAGGAAGAGATCCATCCCGAGCCGTTCTAGGAGAAGAATTCAGACCCCCTAGGGTTATGCCGATTTGGGTGGGGGAGGAATAAAAAAACTTAACTAATTAAAAAAACATAAAGATGTAATAATAAATATAATAATAAAAGTAAAACAAAATAAAAAAAATAAAAATCAAGATCAAAAGTAAAAGTAAAAGTTAAACTTCATAAAGTCAAATAAATAAAAAGTAATTTATAAAAGTTATAAGTTTAAAATATTAATGAAAAGATAGATTATAAATTAAATTATAAAACTTAAATTAATAATAAATGTAAATAATAAATTAATACACAATTAAGAGTATAAATATATAATTAATAATAATTATAAATAAATTTTTAAATTTACTTAATAAATTAAAAATACTTATAACTTAAGTAATAATTTTAATTACTTAATTAAAAATTGACTAGTTAATTAATTAACCTAACAATTTAATTTCTTTAATATTAATAATTAAATTATTAATACAATCTTAAATATTATCTTAATTAATTATTTATGTTGCAAATTTTAATATCTTAGTAATTATTTTATTAACTCAATTAAATTAGTTACATTTTAATAATTTATGTAATACCATAGTAGTATTAAATGAATAGTTTTATAAATAATATAAAAGTAGATAATAATTATCCATTTAAGATATTTATTATTTAACTTTAAATAAATATTATAATAGTAAACGTAAAATAATAACTGTAACTTTTTAATTGCTTTTTTCAAGTTTTAATTATTTCATTTTGTATTTATCATATACAGGTTCATTCAAGAGGAGGAAACGCGTCCAGATACATAAAAATAACTTGATGAAGTTAGTTACATGAGAAAAGATAGCACGACGTGCCGGTCGCGAAAAAATGGACATTTTGCAGTGCGTGGGTAAAGAAATTTCCAAGTCGGTGGAGATCAAGCAGTGACATGCAGTAGATAACAGCAAGGTATTAAAATAGATCAAGCATCAGAATTGGGGGGGGATGCTGATTCAGATTCGCACACCTAGTGACTAATTGAAGATTCGAGAGCGTCTCTCTCATCTGGAGCATTGCAGTCCTGGAGTCGAAGGAGCAGAGGAGCAGAGCATCTTCGGGGAGTTCTTTCTCCCTTTTGTTTTAACTCTTATACATTGTTCCTTTGAAATGTTTTTCATCTCTATAGTGATAATGAACAATATGTTAGTTAGTTAAATTTCTAGTTCGGGGAGAGTTCTAGTTCTATTGGTAATCATTTTCGTCCTTTTTTATAAAACACCTCTTCTGTGATTATAATTGTTCAGCGAGATCAGTTCTAATTACACATTTTTGTTTCGTAAAACAATCACTAAATTTTCAAAACTCTATAATAAGTCGGTGAATCTGATTTTGGAATCATCTTAAAGGCAAACAAATCATAATGAAAACTTCATTACTACGGCGAGTTTGTGTTGTTGTTCATTTTAAGTCATCTTTCTGGAGTTGTACTTCTTTGGAGTGGCAAACTCTAAGTTGTACAATTTCAACAACATAACTCCTAGAGAATGAAGTAAGCCGTCTTTATTCAGTGGTACGAAGCAATAATTTTACATTAATTGGAAAAACAATTTAAACCAGTAGACTAGAATGAACCCCGAGCATTTTTGTTGTTGTCTTTTATTAGCATCTTATTTTCTTTGTCGCACCATATTTTTAGCTGTACTCTGTTTTAGTGTCTGTAGAACAAATTTAAAAGAGTTGTGTATTTTACATTACAGTTTATTAAAACATTAAAAAAAATATTAAAATACAAAAAAAAGAGAAAAACCACGCCGCTGCTGACAACAATGGAGTTTTTCATGTTTCTAGTTTAGTAGTGGCTAAATTTAACTTCCCCGTGGGTTCGACCCTGCTTTCCACATATACAGTAGTTAATACGAATATAAATTTTAAACTTTGACCAGCTTAAACGATAGTACAGGTCATGTTTTTAGTGCCATTGCTAGGGAAGGTACGAGCCATTGCTAAAAAAACACATTTTAAAAAAAACACATATATAAAAAACGTTAAATTTTTTTGAAAAATTTGAAAATGTTAAAAAAAATGTTACTTGCCATTCTGAACTATTACTGTTGTCACTGTCTACTACTATTTGTACGAGTACATGAACATCTGGTTCTAGATTAGAGCCTTTGAACCCTACATTATATAAACATTTAGTTGCTCTAAGAAAGAAGAACAAAACTAAAATGGAAAACATGGATAATAGAGTTCCTGAGCATAATAATTTCCCAAACCATCTAGAACCCTTAGATAAACATGAACGGCCTAGGATGAGGGAGTTACAACTCCCTCAAGTTTCAAGCAACCCATCATCCATTAGATTAAGTCATAGAGCCAGAAATTATGAGCTTAAACAATCACACATTTCTCTGCTTCATGCATTAAATGGGATCTCTAATGAGGACTCTTTGTCCTTCATTAAAGACTTCTATAACACTGTGCAGCAACTACCACTTTTAGGACTCACTGAAAATGAGCTAAGGATGAGAGTTTTTCCATTTTTCCTTAAAGGGAATGCTAGGAATTGGTTTTTAAGTTTAGATGAAAACATTTTTGAAAATTGGGATCAAGTTTACAACTCATTCATTATGAAATTTTATCCCCAAAGATTAAAAGGAGAACTGAGAACTAAGATCACTAGTTTTTACCAAGATGATGGAGAATATTTTCATGAAGCTTGGGATAAATTTAGGGATCTTCTTAGGCAGTGTCCCCATTATAAATTCCCATCTCATCTCCTCATGGACATTTTATATGAAGGGTTGTCCTCCTCTAGATAGAATCTACTTAACCAAGATGCTTGGGGAAATTACAATGATAAGACTGATGAAGAACTTAGACAAATTTTTAATAATCTTTCACTGAATTCACAAAATAAAAATTCAATAAGAAAAATAGTCAATAGAAATTTTAATTCAAACACTTGTTCAATAAATGAAACTCAAGCTAAACTGGATGAAATCACCAACCAACTTCAATCTTTAATGAACCAGAACTCGAAACAAACCATTAACCAACTAGGATGTCAAAATACCAACCAATATTTAAGGGAACAGTGTGTCCAGTGTGGTATGTTTGGGCATACTGAAATTTTTTTTTCTAACTTTGATATGTCATCCCAACAACAAGAAAATTCTAACATTGTTAACTATGGTCCTAGAATGCCTCCTAAAGAAGATCCTTTTTCAAACAATTACAACCAAGGCTATAGGAACCATCCAAATATGTCTTGGAAAGATCAAGGCTTAAATAAACAATCCTCTTCCCCTAATTATCAGAATCAATCAAGACCAAACATTCAAAATCAACAAAGGGGTGAGTCATCAAATACACAAGGAAACAATGATAGTCACATGTCTTCTATGCTTGATCTAATCTTGAATCAACTAACCAAGAATCAAAATCAATATGAATATGATAAAATGAAAACTGATGTGAGAATGTAGAACATGGAAACACAGTTAGGCCAACTTGCTAGGGATTTTTCATCTAGGAAAAAAGGTAGACTTCCAAGTACCACTGAACTTAATCCTAGAGAGAATTCCATGACTGTTGTCACTAGAAGTGGGCTTAATACTCAAAATTTTGTTGAAAAAGACATTGAAAACACTCAAAATGAGAATATGTTTCAATCTAAAAATAGAAATCTACTTTGCACACCTGCTGGAAATTCACAGAAAACTCTTGAAAATGATAAAAATATGAATTTGTCACCTGAAAATCAAGCTGAAACTTCTTCTAAAAATAAAAGGAATAAAGGAAAAGAAAAATTTGTGGAAGAGGTGATGGATATACCCACTTTCCTAAAAATATTTCCCCACCCATCCCTTTCCCTCAGAAGTTAAAACCTCAAAGTAATACCAGGGCTGAACTTCTTCAGTTCCTTGGTCTCCTCTCTAAGATTCAAGTGAAAATCCCATTTATCCATGATTTAATTCAAATCCCATATTATCTGAAATCTTTAAAGAAAATTGTTTCAAAAAAAATGACCCTTGAAAATTTTGCAACTTACAACCTCACTGAAGAGTATAGTATTGTGTTTCAAAAGAAAATCCCACTTAAACTGAACGACCTAGGTAGCTTTGTTATCCCTTGCACATTAGGAAATTCTGGTCATATCAACTGTCTTTGCGATCTAGGTGCCAGTATTAATATTCTCTCATACTCACTGTTTCAATAGTTGAGACTGGGTGATCTTCAACCCACCATGATCATTCTTCAGTTGGCTGATAGATCTTTCACTCATACTATAGGAAGGGTAGATGACTTTCTAGATTGGGTTGGGAAGCTATTCTTGCCTGCTGACTTTCTTGTCTTGAATATGGAATGTGATCAAGAGGTACCTATTATCTTGGGTAGGACCTTCGTGGCCACAAGAGGTGCTGTTATAGATGTTTCTAAAGGTCAGCTGATATTCAAAATTGGGGACCAAGAAGAAGAGTTAAATGTTTTTAAAAATATTAAGGAACCAACATATTATGAAAACTGCTAAAAAATTGAGTTCCTTGAAGCTGAATGTTCTTATAAAAATCAACTTGAACACTTTGAAGTATATGAAAGACAATCCTCTACTGAAGGAAACAATTGTGAAGCTGAAAATCATTGTGTATCTATTCTGGAAACTGGAAAGTCTGCTGTAACATCCAAACTGGAAATGTTTTTAGAACTGGACAACTATCCAGTTTCTACTGTAAGAGAGTACTCTATTTCTGAACATAGGAACTTTCAGAGTGAAATTAAGGGAAATTATGTTAGCACCAACACTTCTGAGAATTTTTATGATACTGAGGGAGAACTTTTGAGACAACTTGATGATTCTGCATTGATAAACCTGCTTAATTCTGATATAGAAAGTTTGGACAGTATACTGCCCACCTTGGAAAATCGGACTGTTACTTCTGAATATGAACATGAAATTGAAAATATGTCATCATTTAATACACTTTAAAAGAAATATATTGAAGATCTTGGGCCTACCAGGCCTAAGAGTCTTCCTTCGAGTGTAGAACCACCTGATCTTGAGCTGAAGCCCATCCCTGCCCATCTTAAATATTCATTTTTAGGTGAGAACTCCACTTTGCCTATAATAATTTCTACTGAACTTAATGAAAACCAAGAGCAAAGATTTCTGAATGTTTTTAAGAAGATTAAATATGCCATAGGATGGACAATATCTGATATCAAGGGTATTAGTCGCTCATTTTGTATGCACAAGATTCCTATGGAGCCTGGTCATAAGCCTAGGGTAGAATGTCAAAGAATATTAAATACAAATATAAAAGAAGTTGTGAAAGAGGAAGTGATAAAGCTATTGGACACTGGAATGATATATCCCATTTCTGATAGTGCTTGGGTCATCCATATCCAGGTTTTCCCCAAGAAAGGAGGTTTCACTATTATTAAAAATGAAAAAAATGAAGAAGTCCAAGTTAGGAAATACACAAAATGGAGAGTCTGTATAGATTATAGGAAGCTTAATGCATCCACTATGAAAGAACCATTTTCCAATTCCCTTCTTGTATCAAATTCTTGAGAGGCTTGCTGGCAATGAGGTTTTTTGTTTTCTGGATGGGTATTCTGGTTACAACCAGATTCATGTTGATCCAGAGGATCGGGAGAAGGCCACTTTCACATGCCCCTTTGGATCATTTTCCTACAGGCGGATGCCCTTTGGGTTGTGTGGAGATCCATCCACCTTTCAAAGGTGTATTATGGCTATATTTTCTGATATTATTGAGAGAATCATTGATGTTTTCATGGATGAATTTTCTATTGTGGGAAGTACTTTTAAAACATGTTTAGAAAATCTTGAGTTAGTCTTAGAGAGATGCACCGAAACCAAACTTGTTCTTAATTGGGAGAAATGTCTGTTTATGGTTACAGAAGGTATTGTGCTTGGTCATAAAGTGTCAAAGAGAGGTTTAGAGGTTGATACTTCTAAGATAGATTTTATTCAAAAATTTCCACCTCCTGTTAATGTAAAAGGTGTTATAATTTTTCTAGGGCATGCCGGTTTCTACCGGAGATTCATAAAATATTTTTCCAAAATAATTAAGCCCTTGTGTTCTTTGCTGGTCAAGGATGAACCTTTTAATTTTGATGAAAATTGTTTGAAATCATCTAATCTGCTTAAGGAGAAACTCACTACATCACCCATCATTATTTCACCTGATTGGAAATTACCTTTTGAACATATGTTTGATACTAGTGATATGGTTGTAGGTGTTGTCCTTGGACAAAGGAGAGATAATAAGTTGCATGTGGTGTATTATGCTAGCTGGCTACTAGATGATGCTCAAAAGAATTATACCACCACTGAAAAAGAATTACTAGTTGTTGTGTTTGCTCTGGAAAAGTTTAGACGGTATTTGTTAGGTTCTAAAGTCATCATTTTCACTGATCATTCTGCTTTAAAATACTTTCTGTCTATAAAGAAACTAAACCCAGGCTGATTAGATGGATTCTGTTGTTACAAGAGTTTGACATAGAAATTAGGGATAAATAGGGAGTTGAAAACATCGTTGCTGATCACCTATCTAGGCTTTCTTTTACTCAATCTGAATCTGAAAAACCTAGGGAGATTAATTCCTCCTTTCCTGATGAGAAGCTGCTCACTGTCTCAGTCATGCAATCTGCTTGGTTTGCAGATTTTTCCAAATTCTTGGAAGTAGGTGTCATTCCCAAAAATCTGTCTAATAATCAAAGAAAGAAATTCATTTCTGAACATAAAATACTAACTTTGGGATGATACTCTGCTGTTTCGAAGGTGTACTGATTGTATTTTTAGGAGATGTGTAACTGAGGAAGAAATGTTTCCTGTCTTAGAAAGTTGTAATTCTTCACCTTGGGGTGGTCACCATGGGGGTGAGAGAACTTCTCAAAAAATACCTATAGTATGGTTTTTATTGTCCTACACTCATTAAGGATGCTAGGAGTTTTTTGGTTAGCTGTGATAGGTGCCAAAGGCTGGGTAATGTGGGTAGGAAACATGAGTTACCCCAAAAGGGTATTTTAGAGGTTGAAATTTTTGATGTTTGGGGGTTAGATTTCATGGGTCCATTTCCATTATCTCATGGGAATGAGTATATTAAAGTTTTTGTTGACTATGTTTCAAAATGGGTTGAGGCAGTAGCTCTGCCCAACAATCAAGCCCAATCTATAATAAAATTTGTCAAGAAGAACATCTTTACAAGATTTGGAGTCCTAAGAATTTTTATCAATTATAATAGAACACACTTCAAGAACAATAAGTTTAAATCTTTGATGTAGAAATATGGTTGTGTTCATAAAATGGTTACTCCTTATCATCCACAGTCTAGTGGACAGGTGGAAATTTCAAATAGGGAACTGAAACAAATTCTTGAGAAAACTGTGTCAAACTCTAGGAAGGACTGGTCTATTAAACTGGATGATGCTTTATGGGCATATAGAACTGATTTCAAGACCCCAATAGGTATGTCTCCTTATAGGTTGTTGTTTGGGAAATGTTGTCACTTACCTGTGGAGGTGAAACATAAGTCATATTGGGCAGTTAAGGCTCTGAACATTGATTTTAAGAGTGCTGGTGAGAGGAGGTTACTTGAGCTGAGTAAAATTGATGAGATTAGAAGAGAGAGTTGTGATAATTCGAGAATTTCTAAAGAGAGGACTAAAATATTTCATGATTATATCATTCAAAACAAAGAGTCCAAACCTGGACAGAAGGTCCTTCTCTTTAATTCGATACTCAAACTCTTTCCTAGAAATCTGAAGTCTATGTGGTCTAGAACTTTTACTGTAGTGAGAGTTCTCAAGAATGGAGCTGTTGAAATTATTGGTGATGAAAATAAACCCATGTTGGTCAATGGGCAAAGAGTGAAACTTTAATTTGAGGGAAAACCAAAGGGCTTGTATGCCTTCAGAGTACCGGAAAATTGTTCTTGAATGAAGTCTTTCTGGGGACTTTAAACCTAGCGCTGCATGGGAGGCAACCCATGGTTCTTCTTTTGTTAATAAATAAAAAGTTTGTAGTGAAATAAATTCTAACTGAAGTCTTTAAATTCAGTGCTTCATGGGAGTCAATCCATGTATTTTATTTGTGTTTACCTTTTCTCTGTTCTTGTTTTACTTTGAATGAAGTTCTACTGTGATGCCTCCTATATGCACTGTATCTGTAGGATTATTGTTCCTGGTATTCATGTATTGTGTTTTTTAGGATGATGATGCTTGAGTAAATGATGGAGTTGAATTCCTATGATCATCTCTGGACAATAACCTAGTCAGGGAAGTATTTCATCTTTTTGCATTTATTTCAGCTCCTATTTTTATTAAAAGAATTCTGCTTGTTCCTCTTGCTAAAGAATTGTATTGCATTGTTATTAAAATCATTCACTACATGAAATTAAGTGTGGGGGAGTACATGCTGCTAGTATTTTGAATTTTCTTTGGTTTGGGGTGTTTAGCCTGAAATTTTACTGCTTAGTTGATTATCCAACTGAATTAATTCTGTTAAAACATGCTTTCATCCCTATCCATTGTGCAACCACACCTTACATGATATATCTTGAGGTGAATTGAAAATCTGTGTCACTGGAAATAAATTTTAATGCACGTACTTGATAATGAACTTGATGTAAATTAACCTTTGTGGCAAATGGTATCTTTGAACTTCATTGGGACCCTTTATACATGTCATATATCTACTAAATTGAAAATCTATTTTGAACTTTAATTGATTAATTGTTTTTATCCATATTTATAAGTCAACTTTGGGGACAAAGTTGGGTTTTAAGTGTGGGGGAGGGGGTCAATTATTGACTATGCTAAACTTTTCTTTAATTGTAAGCCCATCATTTCCCACTGCAACTTCAAAATTTTTGTAAAAAATGGTTAATTTTTTTCAAAATTCTTGCATAATTTTAGGCTTTACATTGAACTCAATTGGGTCTCGCCTTAGGATAAGTTCCTTACTGGTAGTTAAGATCTGCTTTGAGTCTGAAATTGATTATAATGGATGATTTCTAAGTTGTCTTGCTTAGTGATTGAATGAATATCTTTATTTAGAGTCTATTTTTGAAAGTTATATGGGTTATATGTTTGTCGAATTATGATCATACCCTTTGGAACAAGAAATTTGATTCTGATTCTAGGGTCCTCATTAATTTTCGTTAAATTATTAAAAGTAATTTCTTTAATAAGCCAATGTAAATGAACATTATATAAATATTTTAAAACTACAGTAGTCTGGGCATCTGGGATCCCACGGTGAGTCTCTAAGACCCTAGATGATGGGTGCGTTTCTGTTTACTATAAGCCCTTTGTTCACCCTGAATAAGTGCATTGCACAGTGCTTAGCACAATGATACATGGCTTGGCAATAAATAAATAAAGTGTCTAGGGTCAAAAATGAGATCATTAAGGTGAGGGGAATGATGAACTCCAGATGAAGAAGGGTTCAATTGGTTTATATGAAAATCATTTAGGTTGTGTCATTGATGCGATTCGAAAAAGAATTAATTATCTTTGGAACCTAGGTGAAAAGTCAAAGTACAAAGTTCCTTGGTTAAGATCTTAATTCCATTGATGTTTTACCTCATGTCATTCTTGGACTTAGAACATAATCTTGGATTTATGTTTGTCATTAAGTAGTATCACAGATGAGGCATGACATCTTCATTGCTTGATGATTTATAGCTTTCTTAATTACCCTTGAATATTTGTTAAGGGAAATATTCATATGAGTAAATCATTTTCATAAAGCCTTATGTTGTTTATTGTCCTCGGTTTTGAGTGTTGGATATGTTACAGTGTGATCATAATCATAAAACATTTTAATACTTTTCAAAGATAATAAAACATGGGATTTTTTGAGGAAAAACAATGCTCAAGTGTGGGGGAATTTGATGTGGATCTATTTTTACATAGTTTTGCCACATCATTTATTTAATTTTTATAAATTTAATTAATTATTTTGACACATTTTAATAAATAATGGCACATTTGTAATTTTATCACTACATATGTTAATTAATCTTTTTTATAATTGAACAAGTGTTTTTAGTCCCTTTTTATAGTCTTTATAAATATTCTTAATATATTTAATTAATTTTTAGTTTAATAATCTTAATCTGGTTAATAATTTTAAATGTCTATTAATTAATTAATTATTCATTTTTATTAGCATTAACTTAATTCAGTTTTCAATTTAAGACTTTACTATTTAATTCTTATTTATTAACTTTACTTTTTAACAGGGTCAATTATTATGCTAAGTAATTAATTTTAATAATTAAGTTAATTAAGTACTGTGTTTTTAATTTTATGTTTTCATTTTGTCATTTAATTAATCAACTTTGTTGTTTAATAACTCTAGTTAATTCTAATTATTTTAATTATATGTTTATAGTTAATTTATTATAGGTGTTCGGCATTTGTTTAGACATAAATTAAATTAATTTTAACTTTTATTTTCATAGTAAATAATTAGTCGCTTTTATTTTTACTTTGTTAAATAATTTGGTTAGTTTTTATTTGCAGTCAATTAATTAGTCTTTAACAATTTAGTTGATTTTAATTTTTTAATTTAGTTAATTAATGTTTTATTCATTCTAATATTTGTTTTAAATTAATTTTTTCTTGTTATAATTATTTAATTTTTAACTGTCGGTGAGTGTCTCATCGATGTTATGTCTCACCGATGTTTTTTATAACTATCGGTGATTTATGACTCACCGATTACTTCAAAGCACCATTGATCTCTCGCGATGCACCGTTGTTGCGACGCAATGATCCTTCCATCAGTTTCGGTCTCATTTATTTTAACTATAGGTCAGCCAATGACACACCGATCCATTAAATCATCATCATTTTCACATCACGCCGAATGCATTTCAATTTTATAATTTTCAGTGTTTTATTTTTCGGTGAGTCGTCACTCACCGTTCTTTTTATTTTATTTTTTTCTGTTGCGACCGATCTTTATTTCTTTTATCGGTGAGTCAATGACTCACCGATGGAAATTTACTCTATCGGTTTCAAAAATTTTCATGACCCCATTGGTCTCTCATTTATCCATGCACTCACCGTTAGTTTATTTTTATCTCACTTTTGGTCTCTTGTCTATCTCAACTATCGGTGAGTCGTAACTCACCGATCCAACCCTTCTATCAATTTCACCCTCCTACCGATTGTCTTTTCACTCACCGATATTTATTTTTCTCCTCTATACCGTTACTTATTCCTTTTCCTTTTCTGCTACCGATCCTCAATGGTCTCACCCACTCACCGTTAGTTCACAACTTTTCCCCAGCATTTCCCTTCCACCTTTAGTTTATTCCTCGTCTCACCAATGCTCTTAGCTTCACCATTGTTTTTCCCATATCTCCATCACCCACCCATCTGCAGACACAGAATTGGACCATATTTCCAAATAAGAACCAATTAACAAAACATTTTCAAAACTAGAATCAAAACCAATATGAGTTTCTGCAGATTGGGAAATTAGGAGCGGAGCAGGTTGAGTTGAACTGCATCAAGGCTGTCTCAAAGGAGGTAAAACAAATTTTCGAGGGGAATATTCGCCGCACGCACTAGAGAGCTAAACTGCCGAGCCGCTGCTTGGCTGTTGAAGGATGTTGCACCCCTGCTGCGCTATTTTTGAACAGGAGCCGAGGAAACCTCTTCCGCTGCTGTGGTTTTCCATCTGAGCTGAGGTCCGTTGGAGGAGAGGAAAAGATGCCGCAACTGTTGGAGAAGAGGAGCTACGCCAATGGGCCGCTGAGAAGGTTCCACACCCCTTGTTACATGGAGAAGAAGTGTCCACCGCTTCCCTGATTTTGAGAAGCCGCACCGCTTGAAGGAGAAGGAGCTGCCGTTGGAGGATGGGTAGCGTCGCCGGTGTCGAGGAAAAGATCCATCCTGATCCGTTCCAAGAGAAGAAATCAGAGCCCCTATAGGGTTTCACCGATTTGGGGGGGGTAAGGAATTAAAAAAAATTAACTAATTAAAAAAACATAAAGATATAATAATAAATATAATAATAAAAGTAAAACTAAAGAAAAAAATTAAAAGAAAGATCAAAAGTAAAAGTAAAAGTTAAACTTTATAAAGTCAAATAAATATAAAATAATTTATAAAACTTATAAATTTAAAATATTATTGAAAAGATAGATTATAAATTAAATTATAAAACTATAATTAATAATAAATATAAATAATAAATTAATACAAAATTAATAGTATAAATATATAATTAAGAATAATTATAAATAAATTATTAAATTTACTTAATAAATTAAAAATACTTATAACTTAAGTAATAATTTTACTTACTCAATTAAAAATTAACTAATTAATTAATTAACCTAACAATTTAATTTCTTTAATAGTAATAATTAAATTATTAATACAATCTTAAATATTATATTAATTAATTATTTATGTTGTCAATTTTGATAACTTAGTAATTATTTTATTAACTCAATTAAATTAATAACTTTTTAATAATTTATGTAATACCATAGTAGTATAAAATGGATAGTTTTATAAATAATATAAAAGTAGATAATAATTATCCATTTATGATATTTATAATTTAACTTTAAATAAATATTATAATAGTAAACATAAAATAATAACTGTAACTTTTTAATTGCTTTTGTCAAGTTTTAATTATTTCATTTTGTATTTATTGTATGCTGGTTCATTCAAGAGGCGGAAACGCGTCCAGATACATACAACTATCTTTCCAATGTTAGTTTTGTGAGAAAAGATAGCGCGACGTGCTGGTCGAGAAAAAATGGACATTTTGTAGTGTGTGGGTGAAGAAATTTCCAAGTTGGTGGATATCAAGAAGTGACATGCAGTAGATAACAGCAAGGTATTAAAATAGAGCAAGAAGCATAATTGGGGGGGACGCTGATTTGGATTCGCACACCTGGTGACTAATTGAAGATTCGAGAGCTTCTCTCTCATCTGGAGCATTGCAGTCCTGAAGTCGAAGGAGCAGAGGAGCAGAGCATCTTCATGGAGTTATTTCTCCCTTTTGTTTCAACTCTTGTACTCTGTTCCTTTGAAATGTTTTTCATTTCTATAGTGATAATGAAAAATATGTTAGTTAGCTAAATTTCTAGTTTGGGGAGAGTTCTCGTTCTATTGGTAATCATTTCATCCTTTTTCATAAAACACTTCTTCTATGATTAGAATTGTTCGGCGAGATCAGTTCTAATTACACATTTCTATTTCGTACCACAATCACTGGATTTTAAAAACACTAAAATCATTCGGCGAGTCTGATTATGGAATCATCTTAAAGGAAAAAAACTCTTATTGAAAACTTCAGTACTACGAAGTGTTTGTGTTGTTGTTCATTTTATGTCATCTTTCTGGAGTTGTACTTCTTTGGAGTGGAGAACTCTATGTTGTACAATTTCCACAACTTAACTCCTGGTGAAGGAAGTAATTCGTCTTTATTCAGTGGTACGAAGTAGTACTTTTACATGAATATTAGAAACAATTTAAACCAGTAGACTAGAATGAACCCCGAGCATTTTTTTGTAATCTTTTATAAACATCTTATTTTTTTGTCGCACCATAATTTTAGTTGTACTCTGTTTTAGTGTAGGTAGAAAAAATTTAAAAGAGTTATGTAGTTTAAATTGTAGTTTATTAAAACATTAAAAATATATATATTAAAAGATTAAAAAAATATAAAAACCACTCTGCTGCTGACAACAGTGGAGTTTTCCAAGTTTCTAGTTTAGTAGTGGCCAAATTTACCATTCCTGTGGGTTCAACCCTGCTTTCCACATATACAGTAGTTAGTAGGAATATAATTTTTAATCTTTGACCAGCTTCAACGATAGTACATGTCATTTGGATTGTGAAATATTATTATATATACCTTGATACTTGTCCAATTGTAAAACTTATCAGGGTCCTCATGCTTATCCCCTGGTCTCATTCCTTGTTTTCACGATATTGATGCACCACCCTATCATAATAGAGTTCTCATTAAAAGATAATATAAATTATATAACTTTATTTTTAGTTATAAAACTTTGGATTTAGTGTATTTCAAATTGAAAAACGCCATCATGTGTGGTTGGTTTATTGGGTATCCATGCATTAAATCTTGGAAATAAATCCTTGGAGTATCCAAATTGTCCGCAATAAGTATCCAATGATCCCTAAATACACAAACATGAATAAGTAATAAATGAAATAAAAATATATTTGATATGATTAAATTGTAGAGTTTTACCCCAACATTGAGGGGACTAATGAGTCCAAATTTATTTTCATGGGGAAATCCGTTTAATTTTTTTATATATATGACTTCCAAAAAATATGAAATGTATTTAGTCACAATGAACATATTATATTATCTTTTCAAAAATCAAATCATGAAAACATACCTCATGTATAAATTTACAACTAAGGCACGTAGCCAATAATATATAAGGATTTCACATACATTCTCAACACCAATGAAGTCTTAAACTTCCTCTCCATACATATTTTATTTAAAATAAACTATGTGACTACAACCATTTTTTTAACATTGTATCCACATAATCCATCAATGATAGTAAATACGAATATACAATGGGTAGGAAAAATGTGATTTCGGTATATCTTTTCTATGGCATTCCACCTTTTCATTACATAACTTTACATATAATTTCACAAACAAAGGATCTTTTAAAGTTTAGTGTCTTGGAAATTAGGTACATATTACATGAAAACATAAAAAAATTATTCTATTCCACATGAAAGGATTCATCACAGGTTTATCCTATGTAAAATTACTAAATCTTATAAACTAGGGACATACATCAAAGAAAGGGGTGAGAATAAATCCCAGAAATGGAAAAAGAAAAAGAAAAATAAACATGTAATATGTGAGTGAGAAACATATAAATAGGAATGAGCATATGAAAAAGAGGCATACCGTAAAAGTAAGAACATAAATCATAACATAGATATGTTGATACAACATTTAATTTATACATTAATAAACATATCACCAAGATTCATCCCCAAGGTGTCATAAAAATTACCATGGTTATTCATCAAGGTATCATAAAACATGTCATATCTAGAGATTAAATTCTTTACCCAATGCATTGGAGTGGTATCAGGGCACACCATTAATATGTATTTATTTTCATGTTATCCACATAGATCATAATCAAACATTTCATAAATAACCCATATATAATAAAAGAAATGGGTTTCATATAAAAATCATAGTGTTTTAAAAAGTTCTTAAAAACATGATCATTATGTCATTTATAACCCACAGAAATGAAATTAGGGTTTTATGTATGTCAATTATAGAATAAAATAAATCATTTTTATGTATTTATGAATACCCCTTGAAATGAAAAACGTTTGGTTATTCACATAAGGAAAATAAAATAATTTATTGTGAAGAAGAGAGGGATTTTGAGATGAAAATTCTGTAGCATAACAGATATGAAACCTAGTTTTATAAAAAATTACAAAGAGAGAGATTTTGAGATGAACATTTTTTAGTATAATGGGTATGAAACATCGCTTTGAAACATAATAAAAATTTATTGGAAGGAAAGATATCCATAAATAAAAGAAGTATATTTTTATGGGTCGTTACATTTTTGATTGGTTGGTCGATCCTTTAGATGGTTTTGAGCCAAAATTTTATTTCACCCCATTTCCTTTATATGTTTGTAATAATATTCATCGGTTCATACCATTTTTCATTAATTGTTAAAGATTTATATAGAAAAATAAACTGGAAATGAATACCTCTGCGATGACATGTTTTTTTTACAAGATGTGATAGATATTCGATGAATGTTCCAACAACTTTTTTGACCTTATGAATATTTTCCTCATAAATCAGAAAATGTAGCTCGGTGCTCGACTCATAGTCTATACTAATTGACACTACCACATGAACTGTTGGATGTGGTCTGTTGTGTAGCATGTTTTTTTGGATATTGAATATCGTATCCCTCTCTACAAGGCGATGAGTGGGTGTTGATAGATATAAATCACATTCATTATCACCCTATAGAAAATCAATACAAGTAAGGTATCAATGTCTATATGATTCGCACTTCACAAAAAGAATTATTAGAACATTTATTACCACAACTAAGGTGGGGTTTTGAGGGGAATGGATCGCCTCAAATCTAGTGGAGGGTGGGGTGGGATCTTCACGCGATGGTTGTTCTTGAGTTGTTTCTTCTCTTTTCTTTACCCCTATAAAAGTTATAAGCAACTATATATACCATTGTAATTGTTCATCATTAGTAGCTATTATTTCTCTCATATGATTCTTTTATTCACTTTGATCCTATTATTTTTTTTTCTGAAAATATGTTTGGGGTGTCACCCAAAAACTTGAAAATATGAAGCAACCATACTATTTTGGCTGCTTTTAGGCCACTGATAGTAGGTTTTCATCCAGTATAGGTGTTTCCAATTATTATGACTATGTCTAATAAAAAATATAGGAAAATACTAATCATTATTATGTAATAGCAATTTAAATCAAAACAAATTTTTATTAAGTCATACTTACACATGTTTCCTACACTTTTTGTGTGTTTTCATATATAAGTATCCCATATTTATTTACACGTGCCTCCATCCATAGCACTTTACATGAGATGAAAGTGGCTTTGGATTTAGAGTCATCAATCAATATATAAACAAAGAAATATAATAATTTTGTTATTTCATGTCACATAAAAATATTATGATATATTTAAAATATGTACCAAATGTTTTTCCGAGTGAAGTGTACCACATCCTTAATTTACAGTAGGGGTACATAATTTTTTCTTCCCTTCTTTATTTCCAGAACTAATTTTCTATTTCATAAATAAAAATTTTCAATCAATGTAATGAATCCACATATCGTCAAATAACTTATTACTAGCCACAATATACCCAAAAAGACACATCCACATGAAATCCAATAAATGCATCCCATGCCTCTTAGGTTATCTGGTGTGCATAGATAAGCGGTGGGTGCATGTTTATTTTACCTTAAACAACATTAAGAAAATGTCTTGTTAGAATTGTGTGAAAGCCTCTATAAATCCTTCTTACAAGCATTAATAGATATTTCCTGTGGGAGTCATCTATTATAAATTCACTCTGAAAAGGATGATGAAGAGTAAGTCAATGTTTCATTATTTTAATTTTTAGTAAAATAAAGAAATTATATCATAATGTTATCATAATATCTTCCCACATCAGTGTCTTAAGCCTGGTCACAACATAGTGCCATGAATCTACATCAATCGTCACATATTTCTGAGTGACGATTCCAATGTAACTACTTAACATGGACTTATAGGGGTTAACATGCTATCCCCATACATTCCATATGACCTCGTATTTGATGCCTTTTATCTTCACCATAATGATTCTTTCTAACACCATCAAACTATGGAACTCTTGTTTTTTATGCACTGTTGGTCCATCGCCTACCATTTCCTCAGGTTCAAAATTGTCAATATGTTCTACTATAGTAGTATCATAAACATGTGAATATGGTTATTGTACATCTTAACTAGGAGTATTAACATGTTGATAAACCTATTTTTCCTTAGGATTGGGAGCACCAACACGTGTAGAAGGTCGTTGATCCTCTGCATTGTGAGCAACAACAGGTTTAGAGAGCTGTTGTTCCTCGGGATTGGGAGCACCAGCACATGTAGAAGTAATTACTTTCAGAAGTGGTTTAAAATTTAATTTAGATTACATAAATGATGTAGAAAATGTATAATAATATGAGTTAACATGATGTATATTACAAAAAAATATAACCTGAATATTTAAATCTCTTTTTTGTAAAGGCTGAAGAGATTTGACCCCTCTATCAACTATCCAAATACCTTCATTGTGGTCTCCTCTAACATACAAAACACCATCTACAATGGGACCACTGCAGACTAATTGTGACGTCCCATTGAAAGGGTCATCCTCTGTAATATTTTCATTTAACACTTTATTGGTTTTGGGCGATAATAGAACAATTGACCACTTTCCCTATGTGGGATCTCGACCATAAAATACTTGTACTTCCTATGATTCTATTATAAATGGTTCTTATTTGTACCATTTTTTGCTGAAATAAACATTCATAAATACCAATTAAATTATTTTAACATCACTCCTGTTATCAAATCACTTTAATTGAGAAACCAACACTTGGAATTTTGTATAATCAAACTCTCATATTTTTTTGATGATGCCAAAGTATGAAATATTTTAATAATTTGGATTTCTATAATCAGCACCAGAAACATGAATCATTTTGGCCAAAAGTGTGACTCCAATATTTTTCATGGTATTTTCATCATCATGATCATTTGTATAGAATTTATATCCATTAATTATATGACTACTGTAAGATAATAAATACACACTTGGTCCTTGGACTAGCCATCAAAGTCATTCTGAAATTGAATCTGTATTTTCATCTGCCTCCTTAAAAATATGGTCTCAAAACCATCCTATAAACTATTTATTATGTTTATTTGATATCCATATTTTAGACCTTGATGGATTCAAATGCCTAAAAATTTCATTGTACCTTTCAACATATGGGAAAACCTCCAAACTGTTAGAGTTGGTGTCCTAGAACCAACTGTTTTTACTCTGATTACATGAATATTTTATGTATTAAATATTTCATTAAATATCTTATTACATATTGTTCACTGTTTTGATCAAATTTAATGCAATAAAATTCGTCACATTGATAAGATCATATTAGTTCCAGGCTATGATGAGAACCTTGAACTTCTATGAGAATATTCTTAATATAGTTCTATGATTGGATAACATACTATGATGGTACACCTAGTATATAAACTATTTGGTGAGAGTAATCATAAGTAGATGAGACTTATTCTCATGAATATTAGACTTGGTAATCTCCAACATGGGAGATTATGTGAATATACCCACCAATAGGAATTTTTCATGTTTTGGAGTCATCAGATATTCCTATATACAAGCATGTGTAATATTCCTTAGACATTAATATTTTCATTAATGCATGTCACAACATACACTGTTTGATTTTCTAGAAAC
This sequence comes from Viscum album, assembly GCA_963277665.1. Taxonomy (NCBI): domain Eukaryota; kingdom Viridiplantae; phylum Streptophyta; class Magnoliopsida; order Santalales; family Viscaceae; genus Viscum; species Viscum album. The sequence continues at coordinate 376,565,272 of OY728147.1, forward strand.
AATTATCATGCCATATGTTGGTGGGGAGTAGGGTACAGTGGGTGCATCACGAATGACATGTTATTTATGGATAAGTCAAGGAAGGATTTTCCCTTCTATATTTATGGAATTTAATATCTCATCCATTTTATTGAAATTTAACCCTTGTCCTAAATTCCATGTCCATGGTTTAATGACAAGTTTATTTCATATAGTCAAAGAATGATGTATTAATCATATATGTTGATGGCACCACCATGAAACCTGCTTGATGAGATATTGTGATGAAGAGATTCTATTACCCAATGAACATTCATATGTGGTTTTCATCATTTCAACTTTAAGTTCTTTCTCTTGGGTGCCTTGAACCATTTCTAGACAATATTCTTGAACTTTAGGTAATCTCGCCTAATGACAATGAGAAATATTCATAGAGGGCCACACACTAAGTGTTTCTATTGGTCTCGATTAAATTCTATTTGAATTTAATTAATAGAATAAATATTATTCACAAGATTGAGTAATAATTTTATTCAAGTTATATTAATCGCATAAATTAATAAATATTTATTCACTGGATTGTAAATAAAATTTATATATTTATTTTATTGAATATTTAATAAATATTTATTTATTAGTTTTTGAATAAAATATTTATTTAAGAGAATAAAATATTTATTTGGGTGTTCAATAAATGCAAGAGGATTTTGAATGGACCAAGACTGTGTCCATTGATAAAACAATTATTTACGAGTCGAGAAATATTATTTATCCATTTTACGCAAGTTGGTGCACTGAATAATAATAATAATAATAATATTATTATTATATGTCATGATATTTCATTAATGGTTATAATTATATTAAATGGATGATATACAATTAAATTTTGTAGCTGAAATATCAGCTATATAAATAGATAGCCATGTCTACTGTGTAATGAATTCGAAACCAATTCTATGTTTGGAAATATAGTATTGTTTCACACAATGAATTATCTCTCGACTCCTCATCATCTATACCTATTAATAATGAGAAAACCAAGAGATAATTTTTCAAGGGCGAAGAGCAAGCGATCAAGAGAAAACAATGCAAGACATTCAATTCACTGTGCTAGCACATGGAGAATGAGTGGTGTTTCTTGGAGACCACTGGAGTATGTATGGATCACTAATAGAGGTATTATACCCTTGGATCCTCACAAGTGAAACAAAGTCAATCCAGAAGGGCCTTTTCATACGATCAACAATCATCAACGAAGAAGGTTCCTATGCCCAAGTATTTGTTTCTTCTGATATTAAATAAATTAATTATAAATTTTACGTGAAAGATCCTCACTCTTGGTTTTGGGAATCGATTATGAAAATAAATTTTAATATATCACCCTCCACTGTAATGCTTCCTCTGTTCCTATAACCAACAAGTGGTATTCAAGGGGTCACATTTAAATTTATAATTATTTATTTTATTGTTGATCTATATACATTCATGGTTAAATTTTCATTTCATGTTATTAGTTATTTAATACTATTTGAATTAACATTCTATTGACATACTAATCATATTTTTTCATTGTTTCATTTTCTTATAGATTGAAGAACAAATGAAGTACCACCGAAGATTCCACCGGAAGTGCTAAATATTTGGTCAGTAAATCTAGATTACACGGCGTACGGCCAGAGCACATTCCGTATAACCATATGCATTGTATCTAGATGCAATGAGAAATAAAAAACATTTGGTACTTTTATTGCACACCACATGTTGAATGGGCCAACCTGGCATGCAGAAAGTGGATACAGGGTGTCTACCTAGCATGTATAAACCATGCAGTCTGACCGGGTTAACACACCAACTCCCTAGGTGTGTGACTTAGATATATGACAACCAAGGTACATGGCATGTAACTGGATGTACATGCATGTAGTCTCCCAATAATGGAATAAATTAAAATTACATTAAATTTTAAAAAGTACAGCATTAAAACCTTTTTTCATTTATTGGGACACCATTGTGTATTTTATACTTTAATAATGGTTTTAAATAATTATAAATGATCAATTTATTTACTATAATAAATAATTCATTAATGGTTCTGCCCTTTATTTTCCATGAATTCCAAATTTGTGGGTATATCCAATTAAGTTCGTATGATCATTAAGATGAAAGACAATTAATTAATTAAATAATTAATTAATACAATCATGTTCATCTTAATAAATCACAAATAAAGAAAATAATGATAACCATTTACTTTTTGCGTATTCATTGCATGTATGACTGATCATGAGCTTGAACTAGACCTATGTATGTGTTGGAATTTATTTAATTAAATTTATTACATGGTTTTGCAATTATTTAATATTAAATTAAAAGATAGCATACAAGTCATCTCTCCCTCCATTATTATGTAGGACCTGCATGTCCAAGGTTATTTATAAAATTTATTTAACCAATAATTCGATTCCCCTCATCTATGTGTGAGTAATAAATATTTGTAATTAATGGAGTATCCTAAGGTGAGTGCAAATGGTTCAATACATAACCATAATGACGCCAACTCGGTGATACATATGTGGACATGTGGAATACTATAGCTCATACCAAGTTTGGAAAAAGGAGTTATTTCCCCCATGTCATAAGTTGATTTAATGTCTCCTTATTAAATCAACCATCAGATGGGCTCAAGATTGGGTCATTTAATTAACTAATTATTTTCTATCTAATGCATTAAAATTATATTTATTAATGTAAGACCATGATCACATAAATTAATAAATTATTATAAAAAGATAAAATTTAAATAAAATTGATCATGCATAATCTTTTTATCCAATCATGGTTAATTAATTAAGTAAAAATCTACATAAATATTAAAATGACATGTAAAGGATAAAAAAATATAATTTTTTTTCATAAAAAAATAAAATCCTGCAATCTAATATTATGTTTGACTATTCCTTCTATTAATTTATTAGGAGAAAAACTCAATAAAACTATGTGATTGACCAACCCTTATTGGGAGAATTAATTTTATAAGGGGAGTTATTTTGATGGTTTTGGGTTGAATTATCCATTTTATATCAAGAGGAGTATCCCTTGCTAGACATGGTGTAATTTGGAGGCAAGTATTGATAAAATCCATGTTAGGATTTCTAGATTGGAGAGTCCATTCAACATAACAGGAAACTGCAAGACTGTTGTTGGAAAATAATTTCCTACCTACATGCCTTCAAAATAGCTAGACTAACCCTTATTGGGGTTATTAAAAGGGGAATATAAATCCTTTCCACTAGAATTTCCTAGAAACTAGACATTCCATGTTCAATGGTGAGGGATATTTGGACTAGATAAAATAGTGGTAGATTTAATAAAATAAGTTAATTTATTATTTCTCAAAACATTTGTAATCAAGAAAAGCACTAATAATATTCTCTTTTAATTATAGAATAAAATGTCAAGACCATCATACAAACTATACCTGTGATCAATATTGGATAAAGACAATTTCCTAACTTTCAATAACCTATAGGAGTGGTTTAGATGACATCAGGTTATTCTGCGCCATGAACCAAAATCATAGGTTCTAGAATCCTTAATGCAAGATCCGTCTTCTCAAGAGGTGAGTTATGAAGAGTTCCTAATCTATGAAAAACATATGAATGACACGATTTATGTTCAAGTTTTTATTTTTTCATCTATGTCTAGTGAACTCATGAAGTCCCACGAAAACATGGATGCATATAGCATGCTTGATAACCTTTGTGGTCTTTAACAGAAGATAGATAGATAGGAAAAAATTGATATTTCGAAGGCACTCTTTCAGATTAATCTTAGAGAGGGTTCCCCAGTTGGGCATCACATAGTTAAGATCATTAGATACATTGATCACCTAGAGGTTCTAGGGTTTCAATTAACCAAAGAAATGGGAATCGATCTCATTCTGAAATCACTCCCTTAAATCTTCTCCAGTTTTTTTGTGAATTTTAATATGAACAATATTGAGAAGTCTCTGCTAGATATTTTTATCCTCCATCACCAAGTAGATAAAGATATGAAGATCAAAAATACTTCTATCCTTATGGTGAAAAAATGGAATGGGAAAAGAAAGAGAATCAAAACCAAAGCTTCTTCACTCCCTTCCAAGAAGAAGAATATCAAAGGGGAAGCAAGGGAACCATATGTTGTCTGTTTCACATGTGGCAAGAAGGTCCACTAGAAGAAAAACTAAACCCAGCTAAAGAAGAAAGGGGAAGCTTAATGTGTGTTTTTTATCAGCTGAAATTTTTCTATTTCTAAAATTTTGTATTAGATACAACTTGTAGTGCTCACATATGTATTCAAATATAGTAACCAAGTAGATCTAGAAAAATTGTCTGAGGGGAGGTAGATATACGAGTACCCAACTAAGATAAACTTGATGTTATAGCTATTAGGGATGACCACCTCATATTGCAAACCAGAATTATCTTGGTTTTAATGGGTTGTTATTATGTTCAGTTAGTTACTAAAACATTATTTCTATATATAGATTAGATACAAATAAATTCATTTTCAAATTTAGAAATAAATGTTTCTTATTTTATAAAGATAACATTTTTATGGTAAGGCACATTTACATAATGGTCTTTATGTGTTGGATTACATGAACCAAGTAATAACAATCAACAACTAAGTTATTTCACATGAAACATACCACAGTCAACATTAGAATCACTGGCTAGTTCATGTAAATGAAAAATGATTGAAAAAATTACATCAATATGGATATTACATTATTTTGAACTAAAACCACTTGATGTATGTCAAATATGTTTACAAAGAAAAATGATCAAATCCCCATTTAGCGAGAAAGTCGAAATGGCTAAAAAGATTATTGAATTAGTTCATACATATGTGTGTGGACCATTTCATATTGAATCAAATGGGCAGGTACTCATACTTTATAACTTTTACTGATGATTTTAGTAGATATGGATATATTTACTTAATGAGGTATAAGTCAGATTATTTTGATAAATTCAAGGAATACAAGAATGAAGTTGATAACCATCTTAGTAATATGATTAAGAAACTCCCCTCAAACCGTGGCAGAGAATATCTTGATTAATTCTTCATTGATTAATTGCATGATTTTTAGATCTTATCCCAACTCACTCCTCCTTACATGACTTAGTGGATTGTCTTAAGCGAAATATAACATCCAAGATCCAGATTCCACTCAACTGGTGCCCCATACCCGGTTGGCCACATGGCCTCAAGCACATTTCCCCAAATTCTAGAGGCTTCCAACTAGAAGTGAGGGCCTAGGGTTTGATTGTGGGGAAACTATTTCCTTATTAGTAGAGTGTAACATAGAAAAATCAATAATAATACAATATTGGGAACAATAAACCATATAAAACAGAATTAAACAACAAAAGGATGATGAGATAAACATCCAAGCATCATTACATACAAAAGATGATGCTGCATGTCACATGTTCAAGGAAAATAGTCAAAATATGATACACTGAAAAACACACACGATACAAGTAACAAAATTAAAATAGGAAACAAAAGAAACATAGAATCATTGCAAGAATTGGCTTGGTCCCATGCTCTCTTACTCATAGATAGCATATCAAGAACCAAAAAAATGGTTCTTACCCTTATTGACACCTACAATAATATAATCTTTTGGGGTCCAAAAGTATGAAATAAACAAAGTGTGAGAATAAATCCAAGTAGGAAACCACCCAAGGTATGTGCCGATATATCAGTGAACATATATAACAGGTAGTGTTCAATAGGGAAAATAGTAAAGTAGGAAATACTCAAATGTAAATAGTCCTACAAGTACTAGTTTCCATTTACATTCATTTCATGTTCATTAATTATTTCAATTACATTGAATTATATAATTCTCAGGATCCAGACTAGGTTCAATGATCCTTGTACAAAAGTATGCCCAGCTGATGTTTAAAAAGACTATCTAAATAAGTATAAGTAAAGACTGAATCCAAGAATGTATTTTGGCTTGGCAAACATGTCATATATCATTCAATTTCATTATTCAGGTAAAAGAGATACTAATCCCATACATTACATCATGGCTCGCTCATGACATCGTAACAACAATTGAACCCTTTCCCTTAGTCATAAAAAAACCCCGCACTTGGGAATAAAAAATCATGGCCCTTAGAAATAGAAAAACCTCACCCTCAGGCATAACAAAACCTTGCCCTCTGGCATAGAAAAACCAATCCAAAGGCATCCAATATAAACAATCAAGGACCAAACTCATAAGTATTGGCCTTTCAAATATTCACAAGTTCTGGATTTATAATAAGAAACATGTAAATTAAACTATTACATGAATTACACAATAATAACTCACGTGGGAAGATATCATAACAAGAAACACATGTAATTTAGACAATTACATGGTTTAAAAATAATGAACTCACATGGAACATATAATATAAAATTCCTACCAAGTAATATAAACCATTATAAGGATTAAACATTTATATACTCGCATGGAAATTTTAACAGTTGGAGAAAAACATTCCAAAGGTGTTAAAACAAACATAAGAATAACCTGGGTCAAGTGAAAAAACAACCATCCCAAGTCTTTAACTGATTCAATTACAATTCGACAACTTGTAATTTATTATTAACATCAATTCATTTTGTACAACCCATAAAAAGGAAACAAATTCATTCCCATAGGCATCATAGTCCAAACAACCATTAAAGGCCATTCCAACGGAAACAAACTCATGGGGTGGCCCTTAATCAAGGATAACAATATCAAAAATGTCTTGAATAATTTAATAAATTACATAATCAACCTTAGGAAATAACATAGGTCAATTATAATCAAAGAAATGCCCTAAAAAATGGGCACGTGGAACTCTAGAATATATATTCAATTCAATAATTAGTGAAAGGCACAAGACCACCTACCTCATAATCGTATGAGTTTCATCATCCAACATCAATCTCTAATTCAAGATAGACTGAATTAGATCTATAAAACAGGGTAAAATTCTCAAGGTCCGATAAATTATTTAAGATAAAAAAACATGAAGAATGACTCAATAGGATTCAAGAGCATACCGATTGGGTTTAAATGCCTCCGATAATGATCTAATTGAAGTTCACATGAAGATTTGGGAAGAGAATTTAGGTTTGGCACTGCTGGTTCACGATACGGGTGAGCCTTTTTCTCCAAATGACAAAAGACAAAACTACTGCCCAATTTAGTGAATAACAAGAAAAGTACATGACATGTACTTGAAACTATACATAATGTCCATACAGATCCTGACTAGACCCGGACATATAATTTACGAGGAAGTACATGGCATGTACCCATATTACACAGCATGTCCTTGAAAATACATGGCATGTAAAACCTAGTTATTTTGTGTAATAGGCCTACATCTATCCCTTGACCTATTTTCCACCCTTTATCCAAAGTATAATACGGACAGAAAATATCTGAACCTTAAAGGAAGAACCGAGTTCTTACAAACTTCACATCTTAAAGCAATTCATCCTCGAATTTCCCTTCCAAGGGTGGTAAAGGAACAACTAGGAAAACCCCTAGCCATTGTGATCGTACATAGGTCTCCCTATCCTAAGTCTCATCCTATATCCGACCGTACTTACATAACTCCCATACTAAAGGAATAGATCGACCATGGATAACCTTTATGCTATGATCCACAATATGAATAGTATTCTCCTCAAAGGAAACATCTTCCCAAAACTGCACTTCCTCAAGCTAAAAAGTTTGAGATGGGTCTAAAAAGTAATGTCACAATTGAGAGACATGGAATACATTGTGCATAGCCATGTACCTCTAAGATAACTTCAATCGATAGGTAATAGGCTTGACTATCTTGAAAATCTCGAATGGCCCGATGTATTTTGGTGAAATCTTACCCTGTCTCCTGATCCTCTTATGTCCCAACCTCGGTGCGAAACATAGGAAAACTCGATCCCTGACCTCAAACTCCAAAGGTCGTCTATGGCGATCAATGTATGATTTCTGACGAGATTGCGCAATAACCACCCGCTTCCAAATCAACTGAACCTACTTAGTGGTCTCCTAGAAAAGACGAGGTCCCAGTATAGCAGCCTCTCATACCTCCAACCAACACAGGGGTGGTCGACATGATCTACCATACAAAGCCTCATACGGTGTCATATGAATAGTATCCTGGAATATATTGTTATAGGAAAACTCAACCATGGGTATGTATTTCTCCCAAGAACCCTTGAAACCTAGGATGCATGTGTGAAGCATGTCCTCCAGTACCTGCATGGTGTGCTCTAACTGGCCATCTATCCAGGGGTGGTAAGATGTGCTCAAAAGAACCTATTTACCCAACGCCCTCTATAGCCCTTACCAAAAACAAGAAGTAAACCAAGCAGAACAATAAAAAACGAAACCCCATCTAGTCGTACAATATCACGAATGTAAAACCTCCCAAGCTTATCAACACTGAAGGTTTCATTGATTGGTAGGAAGAGTGAAACCTTCATGATTCTGTTAAGGACAATGAAAACGACATCATTACCACAAGACCTACACCATTGGAAAACTCTACAAAGCACAACCGTAAGAATTCTAGAAAAGCTACCAGCATTATTATCCTTTAACTGGGGAACACGAACACAACTGAGGTCTTATCAGAAGTCTCATAGCAAAGAATGGTTGAACCGCAATCGACCTCGTCAAAACTGGTCACACAATCTTTCATCGAAATACATTGAGGACTTTCACATCACACCCACCTCAAACTGGTAGAGTGTTCAAACTGGTTCAGTCAAACTATAAAAGGGAAATAAGAAGGATAACAAGTTAAACTATCACTGGATAACTTATCTCCTAAATTCCCGGCCTAGGAGGCCAGTGTGTTGCAACAGGACACATCGCCTTCTCCCAAGGCACCACGCGTCCACAATGAACCCGTTCACTGAAGCCCATAACTATCTCTCAGTTATGATCCATTGTGAAACCATCTACTTATCATTAAAAAGCGTTATTCGATAACACAAGTAAAGGTGAAAACTATATCCATCCCACTAGAATCATTACCCCTATTCAAAGTATCACATCTAATCCCGACTATAAGTCTAACATAACCTCAAATTCATCAACTTAGAGTCCAGGGAACTCAATAAGGTGGTCCATAATCATTACAAGTGAGAATTTGTTATAAGTCTCGAAGTCCACATAAGAACACTGATTGAACCTAGAGAGATATCCAGCTAAAGGTCACATCAAGGAAATCAGTAGGCATCAAGTGCACAACACCGATTTTTTTCCTGACTAGCCTAACTGATTTCAACTGTAACATGATGTATAACTGACGCTCTCTTTGTGCATCCAAGACGATGTCAAGATAGGGTACATTCTTGTATCTTAATAAATAGAACATTAAGAGGATTTTAAGGATTATCAAAAAAATACATTCAAACCACTACTGGTCAACCTTCTAAAAGAAACTTGGATTAACTTGCCAAAACATCATCATTTGACCGACCACAATGCCCAAATCCAAATTAAATCCATGATATCTCACGCTTAACCACCGAGTTCTATCTATTATCATCAGTTCCTCAAAAGGACTGTACAAAAAAAAGCAACAACATCATGTTGTCAAGCAAACCTCAACATGAAACAAGACTCGCAAGTATCAAAGGCATTCTAGTAGTATCGACCATTTTCAAATATTCCTAGATTTTGGTCCTTATACCTATAAGGACACATTTAAAATAAACCAATGTGATGCTCCCAACCTAAGAGTGTCTTAGATATCGAGAAAACGGACCAACTGATCTCAACGTTCTAGTTCAGAACCAACATAAATTCACATTTTTTGTTCCATGAACCACGATCACCAAGTCTTATCACTTGGCATAAAAGCTAAAATTAAACCAACCAACATATCAAAAAATCCATGTCCCAAAAATTCCTCCCGATTAGTGGTACAAACTTTGCTACATAATTCTTAGGTCACTATACTCAAGAGATAACCTATGAATATACACAACAGCTCAAAGATCAACGATTTAACTAAACTTAACAACTTGTTTAAACATTTAACACTCGATGAGTACTGCGTTTGTCAACAAATACTACCTCAAGTTTACAAGAGAAAATAGAACATTATGGTTATTATTCATAGGTTGTCCACCCTATGCATCCTACTACCAGATGGATCATGTAAGAATTGTCTCAAAATCAAATCATCTACACAACCATTTACACATATGACAATGTACTAAGTCACCCATCACATGAGGAAAGAGAGGTTCACATGACCTCCTAAGCAGCCGTCCATGCCTGAGGCATGTCTAACCTACTGAAATGAGCATCCCTCAATGCTCATTCCCATATCAAGGGTCAATATTATATAAATATCACTTCTCAAAAGTAAAAATATCAAATTAGGATAGGAAAACACCTTCCTCTAAACACTCACCCCTCTTCCTGCCCCATGGATTAGGTATAGGTTTAAAACAAAGAGAGATACTACCAAAATCCCACTATGAAGGTCGGGTTTGGTCATTTCAAACACTGAGAGGAATCCTACATGGTATCCTATAGGAAAACACAAGTGAAGGCATCCTATATGTGATCCTGAGCTAAAAATGTAAGGTAAGAATCCTACATAGGATCCTTGAACTATAAATAATAGAGGAATCCTACAACAGAGATCCTCGTAAATGGTACATAGGATAGGGATCCTACAAGGGACTCCCTAGAAAAACATAGGTAAATAGAGATAGATCATATCCCATATCATATCAAAATTATCATCTAGGTTGGTTAAAACACCTAACCGATCATCCTTTCCAAGTCTAACTCTTAGGTGAAAACTAGAAATGGTAAATGGAGGAAGAACCTCACCATTTAGATAAAATTACAAAAACAACCATTAGAAGTCCTGATAATCCTTCATGGGTTTCACCATCACGATCTACACGGAAAACTACTCATAAAGGACTACTCACAGGTCCAAAAAGCTTAGGGGGATAAAACAGGAAAAGACCCCAAAAGGTTATGAAAAGAGTAGTACATGGTGTGTAGAAACCATACATGGTGTGTACCCTCAAGGTCTCACATGGTCATATACTCACACTATCATGGGCTTGAAAACACCCCAATTACACAATGTGTATGAAAGGTATACAGAATGTACAAAAGTCTCCCATCTTGGGCATGTTATTTTACATGACCAAATTCACATGGTGTCTATCTAGGTAAGACTACACAGCGTGCACCAAAAGTACATGACTTTATAATTTTACAAGACCATTATTCTGTGTTCTCTCTCACATGACTGAACACACGGTCACTTACCACATTGCGTGTACACATAGTACATGACATGTATTTAATAAAGGGTTTCTTCCTAAAAAGAAGAACACATGGTTTGTGTTCATGGACACACATGCTGTGTTGTCTGGGTTTCCTAATAGTAAGCCTCTAAAACTTCAATGAAACCCCTATTTTTAAAAATTAATGCAACGGTGTGACAAATTCCGACCCTTGGGGGATCATACTCCCCACGAATCAATGTTTTCCATCACATATAGCACATAATAACACAATTTTAGCTCATAGAAAAAACATGATCCACCAAATTCTAATCCAAGAGGGCCCATACACCTTAGGGACCAAAGTTTGGTGTCCATCAAATCCAAACCATAATATATACCAATACACCTATCACAACAACATACATATCTATCATGGTACCTATCACAATAACATGAATATCTATCACAACGTCTATCTCAACAAAATGCAATCACTAATGATCTCAAAATGGCATGGTAGGAATGCATGGAATGTGAATTATAAAAATTGGATATATGATGAATGAGATCGAATACCCTCATATCATAGAGTTTCAACAAAATAGAACCAAGATGATATCAAATAGCACAATACAAGTGTGTCACCCAATGGTGAAATCGAATCAACTACAACAACTCAAAATCCAAAAATCAAAATTCAATTCGAGGGAATTTGGTTTTTCCCTATACAATGGTTAGATACTCCCGAGCATAGTTTATTAACAAACTCTATTTCCTTACTATCCCTGTCTAATATCACCAAAAATTAAGGAAAATAGAAAGTAACCACATTTTATACCATTTTCTAACGTCCTAGATCCAGATTCCACTCAACTGGTGCCCCGTACCTAGTTGTCTACATGGCTTCATGCACATTTCCCCAAATTCCAGAGGCTGGTGACTAGAAGTGAGGGACTATGGTGTGATAGTGAGGAAACTATTCTCTCATTGGTAGAGTGTAACACAATAGAATGAATAATAATACAATAATAGAAATAGTAAACAACATAAAACTGAAATAAATAGTGGAAGACTGATGAGATAAACAACCAAGCATCATTCTATACAAAAGATGATGCTGCATGTCACATGTTATAGGAAAAAACCAAAAACATGATACACTATATTAATACATGATAAAAGTACCAAAAGTAAAAAAAGAGAATAAAATTATCTCATAAGAATCGTAAGCCTCGGCTTGGTCCCATGCTCTCATGCTCCTAAACAACATATCAAGAACCCGCAGAAGGGTTCTTGCCCTTATCAACACCTACAACATTATAATATGTTTGGGACCAAAATCATGAACAAAAAATGGTGTGATAATAAATCCCAGTAGGAAAACACCTAGGATATATGCCAATTTATCAGTGAACATATATAACAGGCAGTGTGTAATAGGGAAAACAGTAAACTAAGAAATACTGAAAAGTAAACAGTTCTACAAGTAATGGTTTCAATTTACATTAATTTCATGTTCATTAATTAATTCAATTACATTGAATTTTTTAAGTATTGGGTTATATCCTAGGCCCAATAATCCCCAAACAAATTATTCCCAACATATGTCTCAAAAGACCCATTAAAAAAGTATAAGTGAAGACAGAATCCAAGCACGTGCTTTGTCTTAGAAGATGTATCATATATCATTTCATTTCGTTATTCAGTTCAAAGTTACACTGAGCCCATCCATTACATCATGGATCTCTCATGAGATAGTATCAACAAGTGAACCATCAACCATAGGCATAGTAAAACCCCACCCTCAGGCATAACAAAACCTCACCCTTAGTCACAAAAAAACCTCACCCTTTGACATAGAAAAACCTCTCCCTCAGGCATAGAAAAACCAAACAAAAGGCACCCAATAAAATAAATAAATGACCAAACTCATAAGGATTGGCCTTTCAAATACTCACATGGGATGGATTTATAATAAGAAACATGTAAATTAAACTATTACATGGCCTCCAAAATAATAACTCACGTGGGCAGATATCATAACAAGAAACACATATAATTTAGACTGTTAAATGGTTTAACAATAATGAACTCACATGGAACAAATAATATAATAATACATTCAAGTAATCTAAACCATTACAAGGATTAAACATTTATATACTCACATGGGTAGTTTAATAGTTAGAGAAAAACATTCCAAAGGTGTTAAACCAAGCACAAGCATAACCTGTGTCAAGGGAAAAAATAACCATCCCATGTACTTAACCAATTCAATTACAATTAAACAACTTATAATTTATTAATAAAATCAAATAATTTTGAACAACCCATATAAAGGAATCAAAGGCATGCCCATAGAAATCCTAGGAAAAACAACCATAAAAGGCCATTCCAAGGGAAACACACCCTTGGGGTGGCCCTTAATCAAGGCTAACCATATAAAACATTCCTTAAATCATTTAATAAAATACCTAATAAACATTAGGAAAAAACATAGGTCAATTATAAGGGACACCCTAAAAAACGGGAGCACGACACTCCGATATATATATTCAACTCGACAATAAGCAAAAGGCACAATACTACCTACCTCGTACTCATACCCATATGAGTCTCATTGTCCAAAATCGACCTCTAATTTAAGCTAGAATGAAGTAGATCTACAAAATATGGTAAAACAATCAAGGTCCAATAACTTTATCGAGATCAAAAATCACAAAGAACAACTCAAGAGGAATCGAGAGCTTACTGATTGGGTTCAAATGCCTCTAAAGATAATCAAATCAGATTTCAAATAGAGATTTGGGAGGAGAATTTAAGTCCATCATCATTGGTTCATGAGACGGGTGATCCCTTGTATCCAATTGAAAAAATACAATTGTACTACCCAATTTAATGAATAAAAATAAAAGTACACAATGTGTACTGGAAACTACATGTCGTGTCTATACAGATCTTGGATACACCATGACATGGCGTGTACTGGGAAGTACATGGTGTTTACCCATATTACATGGAATATTCCTGAAAATACACGGCGTTTTAAATAGATTAATGTCATGTAATATGGCTACATCTATCCCTTGACCTCTTTTCATCCTTTTATCCCATGTATAACCTGGATAGACAAGATCCATACCTTAAAGGAAGAGATGGGTTCTTACACAAAAGGAGGAACCACACCTGTTTGGACAAGTTGATATAAATGATGAGTCATACAAGACTTTCATTATCCTTTTGGGGATATACATTACAAACAATGACACACATTATGAACCAAGTACCAAATAAATCAAAAAATAGCATTCCATACAAATTTTGGAGTTAAAGAAAAACCATGTTATCTAATTTACAAGTGTGGGGAATCAAACAGTTTTTTACGACCTCTTCAGGTAACAAAGATTCTCTTTGAGGCACAAAGTGTACCTTTATAGGATACCCTAAGGAAACATGGGTATATTACCTATACAGACCCTCCGAAAAAAAGGTTTTAGTGATAAGACATGCCATATTATTTTAAACGGAGAACATCTCCAAAATATAAAGTGGGAGTGAGATAAACATTAATGAATTTGAGGCTCAAAGAATATAAGAGTTGGTACAATATCATATTCAACAAATCCCCATGGAAGAAGAAACTATTCCAGAGATATAAGTACCACGTAGGAGTATCGGAGAGGTTAGAGAACTAGAACAATATGGTTTTCTAGTTACTGAGGATAGTTACTCATTATTAGCTGATAATAATGATCCTCTAACCTAGAAGGAAGTAGTAAGTGGCATAGATGTTTCCAAAGTGGCAAGAAGCCATGAATTCTGAAATGGATTCCATGTACTAAAACCAAGACTATATTTTGGTAGATACTCTAGTGGATGTAAATCCCATTGGTTTCAAATGGGTATTCAAGAACAAAATATACATTAAAGGACAAGTAAGTACCTATAAGGCACAAATTGTTGCAAAAGGGTTTAAACAACATCAAGGCATGGACTACGATGAAAAATTTTCACCTGTTTCTATGCCGAAATCCATCAATATTATACTTTCCATTGTGTCTTAACATGAAAATAAAATTTTGAAAATGAATGTTAAAATAGACTTCCTTAATGGGAACCTTTAGGAATATGTCTACATGACCCAACCTTATGGGTTTGTGACTCCAAAGGATTCTAATAAGATATGAAAGTTGTAAAAATCCATTTATGGATTAATGTAAGCATCCAGGTCATAGAACATTATTTTTGATGAATACATAATAGAATTTGGTTTTATAAATAATGAATGTGATCCTTGTGTATACAAATGGTTTAGTGGGAGTTCAATCATTTTCTTAGTAGTATATGTTGATAACATATTACTTATTGGAAATTATATACTAGTCTTACAGTCTGTTAAGGAGTGGTTGAATGAATGATTTTCTATGAAATACTTAGGTAAGGCAGTATATATTATTTGGATCAGGATCCATCATGATAGATCTAAGAGGTTTCTCATCCTAATTCAATGTATATACATTGATAAGATACAGAATAGATTCAGTACGGAAAAATCCAATAGGGGATTGTTACTAGCATCACATGTCATTCATATTTCCAAAAAAAAATGTGTCACATGACCCATGAGGAAAGAAATAGAATGGAAAGTATTCAATATGCATCAACAATTGGTTTATTCGTGTATGATATGATATATAATAGGATAGATGTATCCTACATAGTAAGCATGGTATGTAGATATCAAGATGATCCGGGTGACCACCATTGGATGGCCGTCAAGACTATCTTTAAGTATTTGAGTCGTACTAAGGATATGTTCCTTGTTTATAGAGGATATTAGGAACTAGTAATCATAGGATATAAATATTATAGTTTCCATACTGATCAAGATGACATGGAGTCACAAATGAGATACATCTTCACTTTTAATGGAGGTTTTGTGAGGTGGAAGAAATCAAAGTAGGCTATGGTTATAGATTCCATAGTAGAGATTGAGTATATTTTGGCTTCTGAGGTAGTTCAATAATTAGTTTGGATGCACATTTTCTTCCAAGATCTTGATGTGGTACATAGTATTAAAGATCTCATCACACTCTGTTGTGATAATATTGCAGCGGTGGCTCTCACAAATGAGCTAAGGCCACATCAGTGGATGAAGTACATACTCCAGAAGTTTCATCTCTTGAGTGATTTTTCTTAGAGAGGTAAGGTTACAGTGAGAAGTATTTACATGAAATAAAATATAGCAGACCCCTTGACTAATGACTTAACTCAGTAAAAACATGATTATCATGTGAAGTCTAGTAGAGTGAAGGTCAAAGGAAGTTGGCTCTAGTCCAAGAGGTATTTTCTTAGAGTTGGTGTCCTAGAAACAACTATTTTTAATTTTATTATATCAATATTTGATGTATTATATATTAAATTAAATCTATTATTAAATATTTTTCATTGTTCTGCATGAATTTAATGTAATAATTTTCAAGAGTATTTTTTTCATTGATAAGGTTATAGTAGTTCCCCGCTATGATGAGAACCTTGAAGTTCTACAAAAATATTTTTAATATAGTTCTATGGTTGGATAACATACTATGACGGGAAATATAATATATAGAATGTCATGTGCGAGTACTCCGAAGAAGATGAGACTTATTCTCATGAAGTTCTCCCATGGTAATCTCCAAGACGAGAGATTATGAAAACATACCCGCTAGTAAGAATTCTGCATATTTTGGTGTCATTATATATTTCTATCTCCAAGTGTGTGTAATGGTCCTTATACTTTAATATTATCATTAATTCATGTCACAAATCACACACTTAGACTTGGTGACAAGAAACATCATTCCATATATTGGCAGAAAGTAGGGTACATTGGTGGTGTTAGGAATGACATGCTATTGATGGATAAGTTAAAGAAGGATTTTTCCCTTCCATATTTATGGAAGTTTATATCTTGGCCCTTTGATTGAAATATAACCTTCAACCAAAATGCTATGACTATTGTGTAATGATGAGTTTATTCCAGATAGTCAAAGAATGATGTATCAAGAATATAGGTTGATGAAACCATCATTCAAATTTCTTGATGATATATTATGAAAAAGTGATTATATTACATAGTGAGCGTTTGTATGTGGTTTTCTTAGTTGCGAATTTAATTTCTTTCTCTTGGGTGCCTTGACCTATTTCTAGACAGTAATCTTGGACTTTAAGTAAGACCACCTAATTTCAACGAGAATAAATCCTAGAGGGTCACACACTAGGTGTTTCTTGTTGGTCTTGATTAAATTCTATTTGAATTTAATTAATGGAATGCATAACATTTTCAAGGATGAGGAATAATTTTATTCAAGTTATATCGAATCCATAAATTAATAAATATTTATTCACTGAATTGTGAATAAAATATATTTATTTATTTTATTGAATATTTACTAAATATATATTTAGTAGATTGAGAATAAAATATTTATTTATGTGAATAAAATATTTATTCGGGTGTTCAATAACTGCAAGAGGAGTTTGAATAGACCAAAACCATGTCTGGTGATAAAATAATTATTTATGAGTGGGTAAATATTATTTATCCATTTTTAGCAAGTTGGAACACAACAAAATAATATTATTATTATTATTATGTTGTATGGGATTTCATTAATGGTTATAGTTATATTTAATGGCTATTATGAAATTAAATTTTTTAACCAAAATCCAAGTTCTATAAATAGATGTTCATGTCTATTATATAATGCATTCAAAACCAATTCCAAGTTTGGGAATAGAGAATTATTGCACACAATTAATTCTCTCTCGAATCCTCCTCTCTCCCTCCCAATAATGAGAAACCCAAGCAATAATTTCTTCAAGACTAATGAACAAGAAATCAAGAAAAAAGAATGTAGAACATTTGATTTGCCATGGTAGCACCCAGATAAGGAGTGGCATTTCTCAGAGATTATTGTAGCATGTGTGGATCAACTCTAGAGGGTTTATACCATTAGATCCTCACAAGTGAAATGATGGAAATTGAGAATGTCCTTTTTGGATGATCAAAAATCATTAATGAATAAATTTCCTAAGGCCATGTATTATTTTCTTCAGATATTAAATAAATTAATCATAAATTTGATGTGAAAGATCCTTGCTCTTGGTTTCAGGCAACAATTATTAAAAGAAATTTTAATATATCACCCTCCACCACAACTATTCCGCTGCACCCAGAACCAACACAAACTGTTATAAAAAACATAATGGTGGGCCACCTCTCAACCTATAATATTGGTTTTGACGACATATATTACAAAAAATTCCTCTCCTGCATGCCACCTAGTGTGATGAGATATTGTTAGACTAATTATTTCTACACCATATAGGTATTATATATAGAATTTAATGACTTCGTCAACAATATATTACTCTGCAATACAACCCTTAGGCCGAATTCGATTTTTGACATACCCTTTAAAAATATTCATATACCGTTCAATGTGGTACATCTATCTATAGTGTACAAGACCACATAGTCAAATATCTCTCATCAATTGAACCATAAAATGAACTGTCATATCAAAGAATGTTGGAAAGAAGAACATTTCCAATTCATATAATATGACTATAATTTATCTTTATAGAGTTAGAAATTTCTTTGGGTCTATAAATTTGATGCATATATATAATTTAATAAAAAACATAGCTTGGTTAATGTATGGTGTACATTCTTGGAAAAAATAAAATGTATAATTATAGGAATTAGATATTGCATCAAAACATTGAATCCATGTGATTTTATACACTTTAACTTTAAATTGGTCATTAACACAATGTTATTGATATTTTATGAATACCCCTATGGAACCTTTACATCATTAAAGAAGTATAAAAACTGATATCTCTCATATCTGTAAAGTGTTTCAGTAGCTATATGATGAAATGTTCATTTTCACCCTTCGCTAACACATACTCTTCTCGTATTACCATGTCAACCATGTCCAAACTAGAATTAATTCTATCCTCTATTTTTTAGGTGGATTTAGAAAGATTCAAATGACACTATCACATATATTTTTTTCAACATGAATAAAATAAAGAAAATTTATGATGTATAACAATTTTTAGAATGGTAATTCAAAAAATCTGATTTCTTTTTCAAACCGGTTTTCTGTAAGGTTTTTCGAAAACAGTTTACCAAAATCTGTATCCACATCTTTTACTTTCTCAAAACGTTGATCACCTATTAGGGGAGATAGTGTTGTACGTTCTTATGAAATTCCATAAAATTATTTCATCCAAGATAGGTACTTATTCCATTAGAGTATAAATCTACGATTTCCTAGAAACATGGTTTTCGATGAATGTTTTAACCTAATTGACTGTGTACCATATTCATAAATTGGATACCCCTGAGTTTCTTTAATGTTATATCCTGAAACATTTCCATAGGCAGTAAAGTCATTTATCATCCTGTATAACATGGATCTCAATGTGAAATTTTCATTTCTATAAGAATCCTATAACATACCACCTAAATCTAAAAATAATTTCAAATCCTCGATTGATGGAGCCAAATAAAAATTAATATCATTACCTATTTGTTTTGATCCTAATATAAGCATAGATAAAAGGTTTTTTTCATAAATAACCATAGTTTCAAATTATAATTTACCAATATACCCAGTTATATACTGTGAGTGCTACTTTGAAAACCAAAATTTTTCACTCCATTTATAGATAATGCGATACGAAGGTTTCTCGCCTTGTTTCCAAATTTAGGATACTCATGATCAATTTTCATCTACTGAGGAGAGTCTAATGGGGGACATAGTTTCCCATATTTATTTCTTGTATCTATGTGTCAAGTCAATTTCCCTATAGTCTCCTCACTTCCATATAGGAGAATAAACCATGGAATGATTAGAAAGTACCATACAACTTTCATAGGACCAGATTCATCTTTATTGTGTCAATAAGCACCAAAAATTGGGAATTCTATAAGTGATTTTTGTTCATTGAGAAATAGTATAAACTCATTCAGGAAATCATGTAGTCTATCAGAGATCATACCCATCAAGCATAACATTCGTTTGGTGTCATATTTTTAGATCAAGAGCTCATTATCTTATTAGATCATTTCATTCAAGATAGAATGTAGTTACATAAAACTGGGTTCACTCTATCCATTTCCTGCTTTCAAATTATACAACTTCAGTATGGATGACAATTCTGTATATTGAGCGCAACCAGTATACAATGCAATCTTTACAAACCTCTTTAACTTATCAAACAATTTTCAATATTCACGAAGTTCATTTTCATATATCCTTGTCTTTTCCTCAATATTATCTTCATCCTCATTCACATCTATAATCACATCCTTGACACAATCTTATTTATTGTCCACACTTGTAATCATATTAGATGATCCATAAAATATAGTGCTATCCCAGTCACTAGCTACATTCTCTTTCCCCCCATGTTTATTTCAACATTTATAACTTCAATATATTCCTCAAGAGATAATGTGTTCTTACAACTGCTCTAGAATAATTATTCTTGAATAAAAACAGCTTAAATATGGACAAAGGATTTGAGAAGTTTCATATTAATGATCTTTTACAGACTTGATGATCCCTTTCACTCCATCTTCATACTCTTTTGTCAGATGACTGGCATCCATTAATTATTTATTCATATCTATCCTATTTTATTCAATAATATAAATATTTAACGAAATAAATACACAAAACATTGATATAAAAATTAACCAAGGCTAAAAAAGTGGTTTTAAATATAGATCACAAGGGTTAACTCACCACTTTAAAAATAAAACAATATTTTCCAACATTTTTAACACTTTTAATTCATCCAAAATCTTGGTTTGAAATCCAATTAACATAAGAATAATTTTGAAAACATCAAGTCGGTGATTACCATCGATTCCTCTTGGTATGAATTATTCTCTAGTGAGTCTATATATCATCCAAAGTTGAAATAAGAAAACCCATTTAATGTATCATTTATTTTGAAATAGATATTTATCTCTACTAAACTATTGATATATCCAAACAACTAATTAACAACCATTCGGTGCTCCTTCCCTAGGTTCACCATTAATATTTTAACCAAAACAACCTCATTAATGATATCATGTCTTATACACACCATGATGTACATCATAAATGATATAAATAATGAATATATAACCTTTTCTACTAACTTGAGATCACTATATATTTTAGGTGACTCCCCCTTTTAATGTTTTAAATGTCTAGATAATGGAGTTTTCATAGGTTTTAACTCAATCATTTTAAATATTCTCAACTCCTTCTGAATATACTCCAACTAAGTTTGGAAAAAAGTTATAAACCTTAAGTCTCTTTAAATATTTATCTCCAATATACACTTTCAAAAACTAAGGTACTACATTTGGGATCTTCTAGATAAATCAATCTTCAGCTCTTCTGACCTTTCCTTTATCAGTCCAACTAAGAGAAATTCATTCACATAAAGAAGTAAAATGAAAATACTCCCATCATAATACATCTTCATATAGTAGAAATTATTTACATTACACTACAAGAACATTAATTATACCATGAAAGCAAAGAAATTCTAGTTACACTTCCTTGGTGCCTATATAAGCCCAAAAAAACTCCATTTGAGACTAGAACCAAAACTTCTATTCCATTTAGAAGGAAACCTTCTAGTTGATATGTGTAGATCTCTTCCTCTGAATCTACATGAAGGAATATAATAATGACATCCATGTGTTCTAAAAATAAAAATTTAATGGAAACCAAGCCAAGAACCATTTTAATTGTTATATTCTTTACAATAGGAGAAAAAATATAACTGAAATATAATCCTTCTAATTACTTAAGTACATTTACAACTAAAAACACCTTGAACTATTTCCTATCATACACTTTCTCCTTTAGATGATAAATCTAATTTTTATATAAATCCCTCTTTCCTATTTCCAATTATATTATTTTCAATCTATCAAAATCATTAAGGGAATTCAATTATTCCTTCATTTTTTACTCACACTACAATGAGGCCAATAGTCAGCCTATGCTAAATCCTAAAAAATAGAAAATCCACCTGAATTTCCCACACATGCCACATTAGGGAAACTTTTATAGACAATGAAAACCATACAACTAGGGGATACTAGTTAGTGTGTGAGATAAGCAGTGTATTATACATCTCTAACTATTTCTTAATTCCTAGGGTTCCCATGTAGCCAAACAAGTGTAAGTGAGAAACAATAATCCAATGATCATCACACGAATAAATATAATATAATTATTAAATCACATCTCAACTCTAAAACCCTCACAAGAAAGATACCATTTTTACATCCATGAATAAGAATCAATCATTTCATATTAATAATCAATCACATCACTTTTAGGGGAAAGTCCTAAATAGACATATCAAAAAAGGGTCCCAATTTTGAGGGTTTGAAAAACATCAATTTAAATTTATTTTTGGATATGAAAAATGATCCTTAGAAATATATCTTGGGATACTAAGTTATAAAACTAATATTTAAATATATATTTCTATAAAATGTACCATAAAATAAAATTTAGAAATGAAAACCTTCCATGGAAACCATTTCAAACAGAAATCCCACTTTGAAATCAAGAATCATCCCCGTTTAAGTGTCATTATAAAACAAAACAAAATTTAAAATTTTTAATTTTTTTAAGAAACTCACCATGGTTTCAGAAAACCCTTTAAAATTTTATAATAATTTTAAAATGACCCCTATGGAATTTAGACATTTACTAGGAATTCTAAAACAAATAATTTTACGATTTAAAACATAAAACCATAGAGAACCATACTATCCAAGTGATAAATTCCATAAAAACATTTGAAACTCAATAAGGGAACAATATATAGTTATAATTTGATAGGAAATGGTTTTAAAGAAACTCAAACACCCAAGACATGTAAAGAAAATGAATTACATAGTAACAAATACCTTAGAATGAAGAGGATGTAAGAGTTTGTGTCCTAGAACAAACTTGTTTTACTTTGATTACATGGATATTTAATTTATTTAAATATTACTCAGCTTATAATATATTGTTCATTCTTATTAATGTCTATGATGTAATAATGTCCAAGAGTATTTGTTTCATTGATAAGGTCATGGTAGTTCCCTTCTATTATGAGAAACTTGAAATGCTATAACAACATTCTTAAATATAGTTCTACGGTTGGATGACATAGTATGATAGGACACATATCATACAGACTGTATGGTGCGAGTACTCGTAAGAATATGAGACTTCCTCTCATGATGTTTTCACTTGGTAATATCCAATATAGAAGATTATGAGAAGAGAACTGCCAGTAGGAATTGTTTATGTTTTGGTGTCATTATATATTTCTATCTGTGAGTGTGTGTAATGATCCTTAGACTTTAAGATTATCATTAATATGTGTTACAACCTGCGCACTTATCAAGCATAAATGTTTAGGACACTATCATGAAACTGCTTGATGCGACATTGCAAGAAAGGAATTATATTACACAGTGAGAGTTCGTATGTGGATTTCATTGTTGTAACATTATGTTCTTTCTCTTGGGTGCCTTGACCCGTTTCTAGATAGTACTCTTGGACTTTAGGCAAGCCCGCCTAATGCCAATGAGAAAGAATCCTATAGGGTCACACACTAATTGTTTTTGGTGGTCTTGGTTAAATTCTATTTGAATTTAATTAATAAATATTATTCTTAAGACAATGGAATATTTTTATTCAAGTTAAAATGATTACATAAATAAAATAAATATTTATTCACCAGATTGTGGGTAAAATATATTCATTTATTTTATTGAAGATTTAATAAATATTTATTTACTAGTTTGTAAATAAAATATTTATTTAAGAGAGTAAATTATTTATTTATTTATTCAGGTGTTCAATAAATGTAAGTGGAGTTCAATGGGACCAAGGCCAGTCTGGTAGTAAAATAATTATTTGCAAGATGATAAATAATTATTTAACTAGTTGGCACAAATTAATATAACACTATTATTATTTTGTGACGCAAAATTTTATTTATAATTTTGTTTTCCACATGTTAGAGCACCCTAAATAATGAAGAAATATTATTATTAATAACACGAGTTTTCTCTAAGGTTATGAATGTATTTAATTTCTATTATGAAATTAAATATTATAGCTGAATCCCTAGGTCAATAAATAGATAAATACATCTATTGTTCCATGTACCGAACCACACACCCGGTGAATTGAGAATTTTTGAGCTAAACAATTTCTCTTTCAAATCCTCTTCTACCACTCTCAAGAATGAAAGACGTTCTTCAAGGATGAAGAACATGAGATCAATAATGACCAACACAAGACGCTCGCTTCACCACACTAGCACCCAGAGAATGAGTGGTGTCAATCAGAGGCCATCAGATCACATGTGTATCACCGCTAGAGAGATTCTATTTTGGATCCTTGAAAGCACAATAAGATAATCCATAATGTTCATTCTAGATGATCAATATAATCAACGAAGAAAATACCAAAGATCCATGTATTATTTTCTTTATGAAATTAATTAAATTAATTATAAATATGATGTGAAAGATCCTTTCTAAAGGTTTTAGTCCTCTTCCTTATTTATCTAAATATTTTATTTTATTTCGTAGAGACTGGATTTAATCATCGTATGGATCCCATAATAATCATTGATTATGGTAAAAATTAAAGTTGGGTGCCAGCCCAATCATGCTTCCACTGCGCCTGGAACCTAAAAGTGGTATCAGATCAGTTAGATCATAGTTTATAATTATTCAAATTATTTTTTATTGATTTACGGTTTAATAATTTAGTCTTTCAAATCAAGTTTAATCGTTCTTGTATTCTGAATTTAAAGATATGTTCTCCCACTTTTCATTTGTCGTTCACCTTACAAAAACTATCTTTTATTATAATTTTGAATAAAATAAAATAGAGGATCTCATCTGGAGGTTCTAAAGGTTCCTATCCATTCAATACCATAATACACAATGTGTAGTTGAATTCACACACCATGTATCATGGTTCAATTCATCGGGTCTCGTCCACAAAACCAAGTCGTGTCATTATAGTTTGTATAAGTCTTAAAGACTCCATGTGTTGACCAAGAATAGGTGGAACACGGTTTCCAAATTATATGTCGTGTGTCCCATTGGAAGTGGAATGTAGTCCCTTCAGGTTAAGGTTGGACCGTGTACCCCATACATGGCTTCCCTGGCTGGAGACCATGTAACACAGATACTACACGGCGTGTGGCCCACTGGACACATCATGTACTCTAAAGATTTACGAAGTACAATTACATGACGTATCCCCAGGCATGTACTTCGGATGGATAGTGAATGATAGTACATGCAATGTAGTTGGAACTACACACTATGTACTCATCCAAATTATGTAGATTTATTAAAATTTATTATTATATTATACAAACCCTTGAGATGCGTACCATGGTTCTGGCGTAAAGCTAAGGCACAATAAGTGATAGGCATTTTATGTATATGTGTTTAATTTAATATCTGTGTAATGTTCATTTATACTCATTGGGTAGTTATGAATGAGAATTCATTGGGTTTCCTCCAAGGAAGAAGTTATGTACAAAGATAATTTTATATGAATTTGTTTTTTTTAAAATTACGATGGATGAGAATATCAAGGAAATTTAGAAAAGGATTAAGATAAAATGATTGATTAATTAAAGATAATAATTAATCGATTCAAATTAAATTTATCTTAATAAGAATTATTAAATAATTTAAAACTAGTTTTATTAAATGCGTAACTCATTGCATGTATGTGGGTGATCATGAGCTAGACCAATACCTTTGTATGTGATTGGTTTCCTTTTAATTAATTGTTGGACTACAAGCCATCTCTCCTCATTAATATATAGGGCCCGCATTCCCATGGTTTATTTTATGTAAACCCCCATTTTTACCACTCACCTACATGTGAGTTTAAAATAAAATGTAATGGATGGAACTCCCAAGAAAGAGGTGGCAGTTCAACCTGGAGCCAAGAAAAAGCCAATCCTTGGAGATACAGAGGTGGACTGGTGGAAAGATGTAAACACAAACCCAAAAGGTTCAAGGTGTTTCTATCCTAGGTCAGAGTTAGTTTATCAACAACTAGATAAAATAACCATTAGAAAAGCTGATGATCATGCCCTTTTCTTTATTTTATTTCTGTCAGTTTCATGGTTTATCATTATGGATGCGTTGTCCCAATCACATAATTAATGTATTAAACAAGCATGAAAGATGGAACTAAAATAAACCAAGATTATCCGTAAGTATTATCAATACATGGCTAATCATTTAAGTAAGTTCTACTTAATATTAACAAGAATGAAATAATGATAATAATAAATTCACACATAAGAGATAAAAATCCCTCAAATAAAATATTAAGTCAAACCATGCCTTACGTTACTTGAATAAGGGGAAAACTCAATAAAATTTTTGTTTGACCAACCCTTGTTGGGACACTTACTTTTATAAAGGAATCCCTTATTAATGGTTTTTGGTTGATTTAACCGTATTACATCAATAGGAGTATACCTTGCTAGACTTGTTGTAATATTGGAGGCAAGAGTTGAGGAAATCCAAAGTCAGGATTTCAGGATTGGGGAGTCCACTTAACAGATCAAGGAGCTTCAAGCCTGCAGTTAGCAAAGCCCTACCTACCTAAATACCTTCAAATATCTTGACCAACCCTTGTTGGGGTTATAAAAAGGGGAATATGGATCCTTTCCACTAGTATTTCATGATAACTAAACATTCTATGTTCAATTTTGAGGGCCATTGGGACTTGAAAAATTAGTGGGATAATTAATAAAATTAATTTAATATTTCTCATAAAAATCAAGAAAGTACTAATGATCTGCTCTTTTAATTGTAGAATAAAAATGACAAGCTCTTAAACCATAGTATCCTTCCTAACAGTTATAAATAAAGTCAACACCCTCACCGACAATAACTTTTAGGAATTGTTAAGACCCCTTCTGGTTATCCTATGCCATGAATTGAAGTCTTATGTGTTAGATTTAGCATTAACTAATCCTCCTTCCAAAGAGGCAAATGATGAGGATTTTCTGGTCTAAGAGAAACATATGAACGACATGGTCTCCATTAAATGTTTGATTCTATCATCAATGTATATTTAGATCTTTAGGTCTCATAAAAACATGGATGCTTATAGCAGGCTCAAGCACCTCCATGGTATTTACCAGGAGAGAGAAAGATAGAAAATATTTGAGATCTCTAAGGAACTATTTGAGAGTATTCTTGGAGAGGGTGCCCCAACTGGGCCTCATGTAGTCAAGATCATTGGATACATTGAGCACATGGAGGTTCTAGGGTTTAAAATCCCCAAAGAACTGGTCACTGATCTCTTTATGACATCACTCCCTCAAATATTATTCAACGTTTTTGTCAATTTCAACATAAAAAATATTGAGAAGTCTCTATCTGATATTCTTATCCTCATTATCTAAGTGGAAAAATATATGAAGCATGGAAATCATTTTTTCCTTATGGTGAATAAGAGGATAAGGAAGGAGAATAGATTTATTCCCATAGCTTCTTCACGGCCTTCCAAGAAAATTAAGATCAAAGGGGAGGCAAGGGAGCAAGAGGCTATTTGTTTCGAATGTGGAAAGAAAGGCCACTGGAAGAAGAACTGTACCCAACCTAAGAAGCAAGGGGAAGCTTCAGGTGAATTTGTTATCGAATACAATCTATCTATTTTGAAAAATTGGGTATTAGATACAACTTATGGTTCTAAAATATGTATCCAAATATAAGAACCAAGTAGATTCAGGAAGACTGACTGAGGGGAGGTAGATCTATGAGAAACCAATAGAGCCATACTTTTTGATATAGCTGTCGAAGACTACCACCTCACGTTTCCAACTGGAATGATCTTGGTGTTAAAGGGTTGTTATTATGTGTTGTTTGTTACTAAAAACCTTATTTTTGTATCCAGATTAGATACATATGGATTTTTTTTCTTGTTTGGAAATGAATGTCGCTTCTTTTACAGAGATAGTATTTATTTTGGTAGGTCGCATTTATACAATGATATTTACGTGTTGTATTACAAAAACCAAGTAATGGAAATCGATAACAAAGATACTTCATATGACTCATACAACACCCAACTTTGGCATCACCGGCTAGGTCATGTAAATGGGAAATGCTTGACAAAGTTACATAAATATGGATATTTAGATTCTTTCGAACTAAAACCACTTGGAGTATGTAATGCATGTTTACAAGGAAAAATGACCAAATACCCATTTAGTGTTAAAGGTGAAAGGTCCAAAGAAATTCTTTAATTGGTTCATACCTATGTGTGTGGACCATTTCTAGTTGAATAAAGGGGAGGGTACTCATACTTTATAACTTTTACTGATGATTTTAGTAGATATAGATATATCTACTTAATGAGGTATAAGTCAGATTTTTTGATAAGTAAAAAGAATACAAGAATGAAATTTAGAACCATCTTGGTAAGAAGATTAAGAAACTCCATTCATACTGATGTAGAGAATATCTTAATCAAGTCTTCAGTGATTACTTATGGGAGTTTGGGATCCAATCCCAACTCACTCCTCCTTACACACCCCAGTGGAATGATGTGAGTGAAAGGATGAACCATACCCTGTTGGACATGGTGAGATCAATGATGAGTCATGCGAGTCTTCCATTATCCTTTCGGGGATATGTGTTACAAATAGAAACACACATACTAAACCAAGTACCAACTAAATCGATAAATGGTATTCCATATGAGTTTTGGACTGGAAAGAAATCCATGTTATTGAATTTACATGTTTGGGGAATTGATGCATTTTTAAGGCCTCTTTAGGTAACAAACATTCACCCCAAGGCACAAATGGTACGTTTATAGGATACCCCAAGGAAATAAGTGGATATTACCTATAAAACCCCTCAGACAAAAAGGTTATAGTGGCAAGACATTCCATATTCCTTGTGAGTGATCACATCTCCAAAAGAGATTGTGGGAGAAAGATAGACTTCGATGAAGTTGAGGATCAAGGTATACAAGAGTTGGTACATGAGCAGATTCCACAAATCCATGTAGAAGAAAGAAATATTCCAGAGACACAAGAACTACATAGGAGTACAAGAGAGGTTAGAGAACTGGAGAGGTATGATTTTCTAGTTACTGAGGATAGTCACTCATTATTAGTTGATAATAATGACCCTCTAACCAACAAGGAAGCAGTAAGCGGTGAAAATGTTTCCAAGTGGAAAGAAGCCATGAATACTGAAATGGATTCAATGTACCAAAACCAATTCACGATTTTGGTAAATCCTCCAGTTGATGTAAATCCTATTGGTTTCAAATGGGTATTCAAGAAGAAACTAGAGATAGAAGGACAAGTCAGTACCTATAAAGCATGACTAGTTTCAAAAGGGTTTGAACAACGCCAAGGCATTGACTAAGACGAAACCTTTCCACCAGTTTCAATGCTGAAATAAATCAGAATTCTGTTGGACACTACCACTTACCATGACTATGAGATTTGGAAAATGGATGTGAAAACATCCTTCCTTAACGGGAACCTTCAGGAAGACATCTACATGACACAAACTGAAGGGTTTATGACTCCATAGGATGCCAATAATGTAGTCAAGTTGCAGAAATCCATTTATGGATTAAATCATGCATCTAGGTCATGGAAAATCCATTTTGATGAATCTATAACAAAATTTGGTTTTATCAATAATGAATGTGAGCCTTGTGTCTAAAAACAGTTTAGTGGGAGTGCAATAGTTTTCCTCATAGTATATGTTGATGCAATATTACTTATTCGAAATTAGATACCAATCTTACAGTCTGTTAAGGCATGGTTAAATCAATTCTTATCCCTGAAGGAATTGGGTGGGGTAGCATATATTCTTGGGATAAAGATCCATCATGATAGATCCAAGAGATTTCTAGGCCTAATTCAAAGTACATACATTGATAATATACTGAATAGATTCAGTATAGAACAATCCAAGAGGGGATTTTTTCTAGAGTAACATGGAATTAATCTTTCCATGAAAATTTTTCCTCAGACACATGAGGAAAGAAAGATAATGGAAAGGAATTCATACGCATCAACGATTCGTTTAGTCATGTATGCCATGATATGTACTAGTCTGGATGTCGCCTACGCATTGAGTGTTGTCAGAAAATATCAAACTAACCCAGGTGGCTGCCATTGGATGGAATTCAAGACTATCCAAAAGTATATGAGGTGTCTTAAGGGTATGTTCCTAGTTTATGGAGGAGATGAGGAAGTAGTCATCGGAGGATATGTAGATTCTAGTTTACTAAACAATCAAGATGACATGAAGTCTCAAACGAGATACATATTCACTTTTAATGGAGGTGCAATGAGTTGGATGTGATCAAAGAAAAGTGTGGTCGTAGATTCAACATCAAATTCCGAGTATATTATAGCTTCTGAGGTATCTAAATAAGTAGTTTGGATGTGAATATTTGTCTAGGATCTGGATGTGATACCTAAAAGTAAAGATCCCATTACATTGTACAATGATAATACTGCAGCAGTGGATCTCACAAAAGATCCAAGGTCACATCAGTAGATGAAGAACATACTTCAGAAGTATCATATCTTGAGGGATTTTTCTTAGAGAGGTGAAGTTGCATTGAGTAATATTTCCATGGAAGACAATGTGGTGGACCCCTTGACTAAAGCCTTAACTTAGCAGAAACATGATCACCATGTGAGGTCTAGCAGACTGAAAGTTGTAGGCAGTTGGCTCTAGTCCAAGTGGGAGTTTTTAAGAGTTGGTGTTCTAGAACCAACTGGTTGTAGTTTGATTACATGGATATTTAATGTATTTAAATATTTAATATCTTATTATATATTTTTCATTGTTCTACTTGACTAGGATTAATTATTTCCTAGAGTATTTGTTTCATTGAAAAGGTCATGGAAGTTCCCCACTCTGATGAGAACCTTGAAATGATATAAAAACATTCTTAAATATAGTTCTACAGTTGGATGACATACTATTATGGGACACATAGCATGCAGACCGTCGGGTACGAATACTCATAAGCAGATAAGAATTCCTCTCATGAAGTTCTCACTTGGAAATCTCTAATACTGGAGATTATGAGAACAAAACCGCCAGTATTAATTCTACATGTTTTTGTGTTATTAGATATTTTTATCTGTGAGTGTGTATAATGATCCTTATACTTTAATATTATCATTAATACGTTCCATGAATCACGCACTTGGGTTTACTAATGAAAACCATCATGCAGACAGTTGGTGGGAAGTAGGGTATATTGGGTACGTCACGAGTGACATGTTATTAATGGATATATAGAGGAAGGATTTATCCCTTCCATTTATGGAAGTTGATATCTCATCCCTTTGATTGAAATAGAATTGTCATGCAATATTCCATGGCCATGGTGTAATGATGATTTTATTTCAGGTAGTCAAAGAATGACGTATCAAGCATAAAACTTGACGAAACTATCATGAAACCTTCTTTATGAGATATTGTGACAAAGAGATTAAATTAAACAATGAGCGTTCCTATGTGGATGTCATTTTTTCCATTTTAAGTTCTTTCTCTTGAGACCTGTTTCTAGATAGTACTCTTGGACTTTAGGCAAGCCCGCCTAATGCTAATGAGAAAGAAACCTAGAGGGTCGCACACTAAGTGTTTCTGGTGGTCTTGATTAAATTCTATTCGAAGTTAATTAATAAATATTATTTTCAAGATAGTGGAATAATTTTATTAAAGTTAAAATGATCGTATAAATTAAATAAATATTTATTCATGGATTGTGGGTAAAATATATTTATTTATTTTATTGAACATTTAATAAATATTTATTTACTAGTTTGTAAATAAAATATTTATTTAAGAGAGTAAATTATTTATTTATTTATTTGGGTGTTAAATAAATAAAAGTGGATTTTGATCAGACTAAATCCGATCTGGTAGTAAAATAATTATTTTCCAGATGTTAAAAAAATTATTTAACTAGTTGGCACAAATTAAAATAACGCTGCTATTATTTTGTGACTTGGAATTTTATTTATCATTATTTTTTTCACAAGTTGGAACACTATAAATTATGATGTCATATTGTCATTAATATAATGGGTTTTATCTAAGGGTATGAATGTATTTAATTGCTTTTACACAATTAAATATTGTAACTGAAGCCCCATGTAAATAAATAGACACAAACATCTATTGTGCCATGTACTGAACTGCACACTCGGTGGATTGAGAATTGTTGAGCTAAAAAAATTTGCTTTTAAAATTTTCTTCTTGACCCTCTCAAGAACAAGATACGTTCTTCAAGGATGAAGAACAAGTGATCAAGAACGACCGACACAAAACACTCGCTTCGCCGCGCTAGCACCTGAAGAACGAGTGATGTCGTTCAGAGGTCATCGGAACACGTGCTGATCATCGCTCTAGGGATTCTAGTTTGAATCCTTGCAAGTGAAACATGATAATTTGGAAGGGTTATTACAGATGATCAATATCATCAACAATGAAAATACTGAAGATCCGAGTATTATTATTTTTTATGAAATTAATTAAATTAATTATAAACATGATGTGCAAGATCCTCTCTAAAGGTTTTGGCCCTCTTCCTTCTTTATCTAAATATTTTATTCTATTCCTTGAAGACTAGCATTCATCATCGTATTGATACCATAATAATAATTGATCATGGTAAAAATTAAAGTTGGGTGCCGTCCCAACTGCGCTTCCACTCCACCCAGAACCTATAGAAGAACTAATATCCCATAACACGAGGAGCCCAAATAATGGTGAGGATAATGTCTATAATCCCTAGACATCAATATATACAAAAAAGTGACAGGGGAGGATACCTTAGCTTGGAGGGGGTTCATCCATAGTGGTAGGGTTCGATGGAAGTGAAGTGGTCAACAGTGACTATGGCGGCGACAATGAATGTAGAGGAAGGGTTTGGCGATGGAGGAGTGGTTTGCCGCGACATAGGTGGAGTTCGACGGTGGAGGTGGGGTTCACAGCGGATGTGGGGTTCACAGCGGAGGTGGGGTCCATGGAGAAGGTGGGGTTCGGTGGTGGAGTTGGGGTTTGCGGTGATGGTGGGGTTCGTGGTGGCGAATGAGGGGCTCATCAGTGGCGGTAGAGAGCAGCTTCCCTGAGAGCATGGGGTGTGTAAGAGAAGAAGCAAACTATTAGGGTTAATTTATAAAATCCAGTAAAGCTTTTATCATCACTACTTAAAATGCACCGATAAATGTATGTTTTATCATCATTTTTAGCACTGATAATAGGTGTGTTTATTTGTGCTAGAATTATAGCGCTGATGAAGATACAATTTATCAGTGATTTTTTAACGCTAATAAAGGCCTATCTTTATTAGTGCAAAAAAAAGAACTGATAAAGATATAATGTTAATAATTTATTTATATTATTATATATATTTATTTATAATTATAACTATAAATAAATAAATATATATGTATATTTATATATATAATAAATATATTTATATATTTATATATATTTATAAATATTATAAGTAACTATATATTTATGCATAATTATAAAATTTATAATTAATATATTTATTATATTTATAATTATATATAATAAATATATCTATTTTAAATAATTATAAATATATATTTATTTGTAATTACAACTATATATATATATTTAAATAATTATAAAGTTATAAAAACTATATTTATTATACTTATAATTTTATAAATATATATAATTAATATATTTATTTAGAATTATAATTATAAATATTTGTATTTATTTATAAATATTTTTACATATTTATAAATATATTTACTTAATTATATATAAAATTATAATTATAATAAATATACTTATAAAAATTTTATAATTATTTACATAAATAAATAAATAATTATTTATTTATAATTATAATTTTAAATAAATGTTTTTTATAATATTATAATTATTTAAATAAATAAATAAATATTTATAATTATAACTGTAAATAAATATATATTTATTTTTAATTATTTTTTTTATAAATATATATATTTATAGTTATAATTATAATTATATATATTTTAATAATTATAAAATTATAACAAATATATTTATTATATTTATAATTTATATATTTATTATAGTTTGTTAATTATTTATATATATCTATATTTATTTAGAATTTTAATTATAGGTATTTGTATTTATTTATAAATATTTGTATATATTTATAAATATATTTATTTAATTATATATATTTATCACTTTATAAGAATAATAAATTTAATTATTATAATTTTATAATAATTTACATACATACATAAATACATATATATTTATAATTATAACTGTAAATAAACATATTTTTAAATATTTTTAAATAATTAAAAATATATTTATATATATATTTATAAAATTATAATAGACACATCTATTGTAATTTTATAATTATTTAAATATATATATAGTTATAATTATAATTATAATTATAAATATATTTAAAAATTATTTATATATAATTAAAAATTATTTATACCTCTTTACCCAAATAACATGCTTAAAGTTGGGGGCTCACCCAAGTGGTAAAAGTGCTCTGTAATCCTTCATTAGACCTAGGTGTGAGTGATTTTTTGTAAGCTGGCGATGATGCAGGCATGATGCATGCAAGCGGTGACGCATACATGATGTGGGTTTGGTGACATGGGCAGTATGATGCGGGCATGATGCTACACTAAGCCTTTAGGCTATGTAATGATCTTCATTCCCACTAGGATTTCGATCCATGTGCTAAATAAATAAGGTTTAATGTGTGGGATACCCCTTGTGGTGGCTATGGCATGCCTTTCCAGCCTGTGTGTGTGCTGTGTGTGTATGTTTAATGTAATTTTACCCTCAAGCACCTAATATATAAAGATAATAAAAAATGAGTTATCATATATGGACAACATGTAAGGGTGTAATGTATAAATGAAAATTCATGATGAATACACAACATATCCACGCCAATTATGTTGGGACAACTTTGCGTATAAGGTTGTATTTGTTATCAATGAAGATCAAAATGAAGGAGATCAAGAATAACTCTAATGAAATGGAGGAGTGGAAATTCAGACAATTGTTGAGCTATTCATCAGTTCAAAGAACTTGTGTCAAAGGTCACACATTGTTTACAACAATGAAGAATGGTGAGGTATCATCCATCTGATGATGATTGAAGAAGAATGAAGATTTAAAGAAGACCATGCAATTCTTCATGATTTCATGAGAACCATGCAAGATCCTACTTTGAGAATAGAATCATATTATTTTCCTGAAGTAGATAATGATGGTTGAAGAATAAGAGAGAGTGTGGAAGGGCTTGATATTATGAGATGGACATTAATTTCACATTGTATCTAAATTATAAGATGCTTTTCTAATTTTTATTTCACAAATATCATAAGTCAAGAGAACTTATGATTCAAGCCTTATGAAGGAAATGGGGAGTAAAGGTGCTGCCAGTCATATACAGTTTTGATTGGAAGGAAAGATAATGGAAGACATGGAAGTTATATTACTTTCCATGGAAACTATGACGATGATAAAGATGATATATCAAAGGATATATATCACTATAGTGGAATTTGTGATGAAAGAATAAGAGTTTTTGAAAAATCCAAATCACAGAAAAGAAGCATGACGGTTATGGCCGAAGCATATACTGAAGGAGACGTTGTTCTCTAGTGTTTGCCAAATTTTTGGGCCTGAAAATCGGAAGATGAAGACATGTATTTTTGGTAGAAAAATTTGCGTGATAAATTCAAGGGGGTTTGAATAGTTGCACACAATTTATGTTTCTGGATCAAAACATCAAAATTTGGCAAAGGCATGGAGTGCCCGAAAAATTGGGCAAAGTGCTTGAAAAATGAGGCTACGCAAAAGATTGGTTTTGTGCGCAATATGGAACATTGTTTACAATTTAGTGTACAAAGGGTGTTTTGAGATGAGAATGGAAAAAATGGGAAAGGTATGAAGCGTGTGAAAAACTCAATAAAGTGTGTGAAATATGATGTTTCATGAAAGAGTTTTTAGGCACATGAAGAGGGTTTTACACGCGGATTAGTGTTTTTTGTGCAGGTTCAAAAATGCCTATAAATATAAGGTGACCCCCTCTCATTTAGAGAGGCTCAATACATAGACAAATCCAGATATCTGACATGCATAAAAATTAAATTATAGAGTGGTGCGTGAAAATAAGAAGTGTTGCGTGAAAAAGAAAGTGTTGCGTGAAAAAGGGAAGTTCTGTGTGAAAAAGAAGAGTTGCATGAAAAGGCATTTTCGCGCCAAAAGGTGTTTTTATGTGAAAGGTTTAAATTTTACACACAAGACACCTAGAAGGGTGCGCAAAAAATATGGGGGTTTCGTAGGCCTTTTATAGGTGCTTATCACTCTCAAAGTGGCTTTGCGAAGAAGAAAGTACTGCGAACCATTCATTTTTATGAAGAGAAGTAGTACCGTACACACACAACTAGTGTATAACACCATCATTGTGATTTGCGAAGAGAAGAATAACAATCCGTGCAACTAAAATTAGATCTACACAGAAATGATTAAGTATAAAAATACACATAGGTGTCAGTATTGGGTGTTAAAGGAACATAAGAAGAAGAAGAACAGAGTGTGCCCAACTAAAGATTGTGAATTATTCGGGGCAGTACAATTGTGATGATTCTTTTCTAAGATGATCTTAATTGCATGAACAATAACATAGGATTTTGTGATTCTGGCCAAGAATAGAAGAAAGAGATACAATGCATTCAATTATTGCACTAAAGGGGAAGATTGAATACAAAAGAGCATAAATTCAGGACTTTGATGCAAGAAATATCTCATGCTAAATAGGAGATAAAGACTTCCATGATTATCTGTTAAAGAGACCTTCACATATATAAACTGAGTGGGACTTCACCCACAACAATGAGCCAGGGGGATTCAATGGGAGTGGCTTGAGGGAAGTAGTGAGATATCCCTAAACATTTAGGCAGTGAGCCTGGGATAGAGTGAATGTGCCCGAACCTGTGTAATCCACAACATGTGAAGAATAGTGGAATTAGGTACGACCGACAACCTATCGGTGTATGCTCCTTGGACGTAGCCCTTAGTGGTGAACCAAGTAAAAAGGTTTATTCTGACCTTCTGTATGTGAATGTTTTAATTACTGCACATATCCATAATACAGGTTTAAATAAGTTCCTACCAATGTGGGAACAAGATCCAATAATGTAGAGAAAAAGTTGGGACCCCGATTCACCCCCCTCTTAGGGTGGTCTAGGGTCCCTCAAATTATACTCAGGCATCAATATATTTATTGACCAAATTCATTGGAAACATATATTTATTTAAATAAATGAATAAATAAATATATATATATATATATATAATTATAATTATTAATATATATATTTAAAAAGTGTTTATATATAATTATAAATATATAATTATAAACATAATAAACATATTAAACATATTTATTATTAAATAAAATTGATTACAATCTTATAAATACATTTTTTAAATTATTATATATATATATATATATATATTTTAATTATTAAAAAAATATTAATTATAAACATGCATTTTTTATTTAATGTATATAAATAAACATTATTTTTCAATATAAATATAATAATTGTTTATAAATTAATATTATTTTTTATTAAAAAACTATTATCAGAGATAATAATAACACTCATAAAGGGTAGATTTATGAGCACTTTTAGCAAAAACTGATAAAGCCCCCCTTCTTATCAGTGCGTTTTTCCTAGCATTGATAAAAGTCAGCACTACCCTTAAACTGATCTATGGTAGTTTTAGGATTTTTTAGTTATTTACATTAATATATAGAGTTCAATAACCAATAAAATTTTGAGATTTAATGGATATGATTTTTTTCACATGTTTATTTTCATATTTCAGGCCTAAAATGATATTGACGGATGAACAATAAAAAATGATTGATAAAAGAGAGGAAAAATTAAAAGGATTCAATGGACAAAGAAGTATTATTTAAAATTATTTATCTTTTCACATTCATAGATTTTTTTTTCATATGGTTTTTATGAATTCAAATCCACATTTAGATTTCCCACTATATGTTTTTATTAATTATGAAAACAACTTCATAGAAGTATCATCATACCATGTTTTAAAATCCATTTTTAAGGAAATTAAATGTGTAAGATGATGGGTGTATGAGTAAAGATAATCATGGAAATATTGTTTTGATAAATCGTGAATTTTTATGTTCTTTTATTTATATAGAAGGAATTTATCAAACACATTTATGAATTGATTTTCTGATGCTTATGGTAATTGTTTTATTATTCTTATTCATTCCATGAGTGATTTTCCAGTAATTTTAATCATTATTATGGATATGTATGGTACTGTCTCGGATTTTCCATGTATTATTTTCAGATATTATATGGATTATTTTTTAGAGAAAGCGTTGAGACGACTTGTGATTTCAAGCCCCGGTGTGCCCAGAACAAATGTTTGAAAAATATTAACAAATTCAATATCACGCATCTACAATTTTCCTAAAAATATGGAATAACACATAAATGGGTTCCAAAATAAAAAATTAGAGGGTTACATAGAGTTCATAATAGCTACTTTACACTAGGTTTGACCTAACATTGTTCGACACAGTTCATTTTTGAAAAAGTTTTCACTAGCGTAAAATAAATAAAATAATGAATAAATTTATTTTTAATTCGTTGTGTTAAAGCAATGAATTTTTTTCTTTAAATGTATAATTATGTTAGTATTCAAATGTTAGGTTCATAACCCTAGAACTTATGGAGGATAATTGGAGAGAGATAGCTCTGGGAATCCTTTTTGATGAATGAAAACGGATCAAGGATGGACGTTTGACACATATCAATTTTGAAGGTTCTTGCCAATGAATGCAACACAGCTTCGTACTTCATCATCGATCGATCCAAATAAAATTAGGAAATGTGATTTAATTGGTTTATTCCAAATTATTTATTTCTACCATGAACTTGAATCTATCAATGAATGGATTGATTCACAGATCGTGCGTATTGCGATATGATATTTATTTCACAAGATTTATTTGATCTGGTTTTCTAACCACAAATCCTCCATTCTTGATTGTTGGCCAAGAACACTTGTAAAACGATGATAAAACTATTCTCTTGTGTCTTTCACCCTCTTTTCTTAGGTTCTT
This sequence comes from Viscum album, assembly GCA_963277665.1. Lineage (NCBI taxonomy): Eukaryota > Viridiplantae > Streptophyta > Magnoliopsida > Santalales > Viscaceae > Viscum > Viscum album. Next base: position 376,604,907 of record OY728147.1, read on the forward strand.
CACCGGTTGGATCCTTGTGGTCCCGGTTTGACATTGTCGGGTGGTTCCGAACTCGATCGAACCCCCAGATTTGAGGAAAATTGACAAGTGAGGCTGGATCAATAGAGATCGGGACCCGAGGAGCTTGAATCTATGATCATTTCTTGTTTTGGGAATTGAAGGAGGGATAGTTCTCTATGGAAGGGACCACCAGTGCACAGAATCGGCGACCGATGGTTGGTGGCGACGCACAACGACGTGCGGTAGTGGTCCACATACTGGTGGTAGAGCAGTGTGCGGCCGAGATCGGCGGTGGTGGATGTAGGGTTCAGATGGGATTACCAGTGGAAAATGAAGGAGTGGAAGTTGATTGGAGCGGGCCGGGCCAGGTGGTCCATGTGTGAGCAGACCGAGATAGGTCAGTGGTCCAGGCCAGGTCGGTGGATCAGGTCATGCTGGTGGGCTGGGTTAGGCAAGATGGACCCGGGTCAGATCTGAGGTGGGGACCCATTGTAGTCAACCATGGATCCACAATATCTTGTGCTTCCACAGGCACAACTACTGGTCGGCACATTATGTGGACTGACCACATGGTAGGTGGACCGATCATGATGGTCCGTCTGCAGGATCCTGCAAGTTTGCAAGAAGCTTTTCGAGTAGCAGGTTCAAATATAAAGTGCTTAAGGCTCTTCATTTTCTTATTATGGACTAGTATAGGTTGAGTGTGTTCCATTGGTCCTTTACTCGAGGGTACAATGCAATATTACATCCACATCACCGAATTTTAATCCCCTATAGAGGTCGAGTCTCTAATATAGTTGTGGTGTCCCTCTGCGAGACTGGAGTGGGATCCTCTATCATATCTAGTGGAGTTTGTAGAGTCATCATGAACTCCTTGAGTAGTGTGTTTATCCTCTATCTAGTATTTTACATCATTAGTGTTTGTGTAATCATTGTCATATGATCCCCTACGTATCATGTTGACTGATATTGGGTTCATGGTGTCCCCCAACGGTTCTAGGCATGACACCCTCTCTTTATATCAATCTTCTCAGGCCACTGCATTCTATTTTGGTGGGGCTCAAATAAGCTAGACCTCTTCATCGAGTGTCTTTGATGATATCATAGCTCAGGGAGTGGGATCTCCCAGAATGAGTGTTTCTTTGAATAGAGTCTTGTGGTTGGTAGTTAGTTATGACCGCCTGATGGTGTGGAATATCTCTTAAGTATATCCAGTTTTCCTTTCTTCTTGTATATGTTATAAAATGTTACATCTTGTATTGAGCTAACTATAATTGGTGCTTCATATTTATTATTTTTGAGGTGTCCTATTGGGTATTGTTATACTCACCCCTGCATGGGATTTTCCCATACGTGTCATGTCTTGTGCAGACGGAGGCCCTTTTTATGGTGTCCATGGAGGTCCGAAAGTAGTGGATCATAACCGGGGCTGGGAAGATCGAGGTTTTTATCGGTAGCATACCATTGGCATAGTCCTCACCCTTGGATCAGGTTGGACTTCCATAGTTTCCGTTAGAATTGTGTTACAGAATCTTTGTGGTGGGCTTTTTTTTTTCCCTGTTTACTTTTCCTTTACTTTTTGTTGTACACTAGTTATGGGATCTTAGTTTAATTCATGTATTCTATTTGTTGTTTTACATATCGGCATTGTGTGTCTTGGAAATGTGTTCATGTGTATAGGTACTTTATTCTAATGAATCCCATTTTTGGGGAATTCTTACTCGGTGCAAGTCACTATCCCCTAGCCTATCGAAGGCTAGCTTGGGGTAGTCACAGAATGGGACCCTATGGGACGGGTCATAAAAGAGTGGTATCAATGAGGAGTTGGTTCTAATTTAGGATCGAGAGTCTTTGAGATTGGTTTAGGGAAACAATGTTAAGTGTTTTGAGTTTGGCTTTCAGGGAAGGGACACCTGTGTTGGTGTAGTGACTGACATATCCATAGACCAGGACATTGAGCACCTACTTTTTGACTCAGTACATGAAAACATTGGTTAAATAAAATGGTACATCCATCATAAAGGAATAGTTGTGTCTTCCATGTCCTTCTTGAGTCATCTCCCCATATATACTCTATTGATCACGGTACATCTTGTTTTATTTTAGGATTCCTCCACATAGATATTTAGCAAAGATTCCACCTCGTGATCACAAGGATGATCTGCCCAGTGACGAGGCATCAGTACAGGGGCTTGTATCAGTGATAGAACCTCCAAGTGGTTTACAAACTATGCCAATTCCCATCGAGTAGAAGATACTACCATCATGACCAGTTGAGGATGTAACGCCCCGACCCCAGTTACCCAGAGTCGGTGCATTATTACATAACATTGGCATGATCACAAGAAAGATCAAATCTCGAAAGACCGATTGGTTTAGTAGCCTTGGAAACACTAGATATATTCATAAGTTTTACATTACATCATAAAATGAAAAACTACTACAACAACATAATGTATCCATAATCCACACTCATATCCCCACATAATATCCCTGCAGGTCATTCATAACTTACTTTTTCACTTCCTGGGAAAAATAAAACATAGAAAAGGGGTGAGCTCAAATGCCCAATAAGGATAACAATATAGAGGAAACTTTCATAAATAAGAATAACCATTTAAGGAAATGTATAACTAAAACAAAATCCTTTCAAACATGAACTTTAAACATAGTATGGCATAAATAAAATGAAATAATTCCATTTACTTATTCACATGGATATTCTAATAATCGAATAATCACATGCAAAATCAATAACCACTTTCATAATGATGGAATTCATAATGCCAGAATATCATAACCACATAGACAAGGCCTCGTGCTAAGAATAAAAATAAGATTTTGTCAAGGCCTTGTGCCATGACACTAGTTTGTCTCATGAGACCTGCCGATGCATCGAGGAGCTATAGCGGGCTCCACCCGTCACATATTAAGTCCAATGCATTCCCACATGAAAAGGTTTAAACACAACATAAACATTCGTATTAAAACTAGCATACGAAATGTCAATACTTTCACCATAAACTATGAATGGTATAAAAATAGCACATCCACAGTCAAACATATCACAAAACCTTCAATACAATATAGAAGTTTTGTATCATAATAAATCAACTTCAAATAATCTTAAAATCCATCAAAGGATGTTGACATAGATGAAATCAAAATTCTTTTTAAAGAAATATCTCCTTTTATTTTGAAATCATTTAATATCCATATAAAATAAAACATTTTCTTTGAAAATATTCTTATAATCTTTTAAGGGAAGCATTGAAGATTTTATAACGGCGGAAAATAGCCGCACCCGCCATATAAGTTAAAAAAACATTCTTACCTTAATTCTGTCGAAAAGGTTAAAAAGGACCTTGTTTTGAAAACGACGGAAAGATTCCTTTATAAACCTATTATAAAAAGTCAAACAAGGGTATAAATGACTTTAACACATATTCTTGTAAATAATAAATATGTTTTGAAATACATTTCGAAGAAACATGGATGTGGATGACAAAGAAATCCCAGTAGATTATTACGTATAAACAACCTCGGATAATGAATAGATTGTGAAATAACCCTTACCAATTTGGTAACTTATGAAACATACAACCCATGAAAGAGGTATCATAAAATGAATATGTAAATACACATAAATTAGAGTGTATTACACAACGAATATAATTATGGGCAGTACATAGACCACACAAAAGGTGATGGTGGCAATATGGCATGAATCTCACGGGAATAAGGAGTGAGATGAAAACCCCTTATCTTGTACTTTTCCTTGGTTGGGGTAGGTTAACCTCCTGTATAATGGTGAAATAATTGTTATTACATTATACAAGAATCATATATATTAATATTATATCATATATGATCTTTTAACATTGATTTGTTAATAATATCTTAGAATTATCGTCGTTTCGGGTGTTAACTTACTCATTTTCTTTTATATGTTTTGTTACATAAGCCATGTTTTTTGTATCTTATTCATATCCAGAATGATATCAAGTCCTTAAACATCATTTTTAAATCATCAAATGATAATTATACATGAATGGATACGATGGAGAATGAATATCATCGCGTTCGTGGAGACGGTAGTCCGTACGTACGTACGAGCGACAATATCAGTCTTTTGATATTAAAATAATATATAAATGGATGGTATATCATATATACAAAATCATTAACATGTTATATTTATTATTTACATGAGTTAAACATCATTATTATACCCATCCAAATAATATTATATTGAATAACAATTACACCACGATGTGGAGACGGTAAGCTGTACGTACGCACGTATGGTGACATGTTATTCAAAGGGTGGATAGAATAATGAATATGGTTGTACCATATTTATAATAACATCATAGTATATATATTATACTGGAGTTATTATTTTAGAATGGTAACAACAAAGGAAGAAGCAGTGGAAGAAGAAATGAACTTGGAAAAGGGTGGTGAAATCATTACCTCTTCTTCGGGTTCTTACTTTTTATTTGATCAAAAGGGCTCCTTAGGTTGGCTTTCTGATCAATCTAAGGCCTCTAGGATTTAGTGAGGGATGTTGGGAGAGTATTTGGGTAGAGTTTGGCCGAACCAAAAGGCTTTGAAGGAGTGAAGAAATGGGAAGGAGGAGTGCCCTTTTATAAGAGGGGTGAGGGGCACCTTTGGAAAGGCTAGAAATATTAATTTATAATAAATTCATATTCGGTTTATAATGGATACAAAGTTGATTATTAAAAGGTTAAGGTGGGTATGGGTCGAAAAAAACTCAACCAATAGAATTTAGACAGGTTTGGGTACTTATATTAACCTTATCTTTATGTATTAACTCTAAGTTAATTAGTTTCACTTTTACAATGTCTCTTTGTATTTTTATATAATATGGTTAATAAACATACTATATACATCCAAAAGACCCCCAAGTGTTCCATTAATGATGAAACTATCATGATATAAGTCTCTTTGCCGAACCTTAGATTTTTAGGAATTTAATATCAATTAATAATATAATATTTGTTTTAAGAACTCTTTTATGTCAATTTTGACACTATTCAATAGTTGATTTTTGAGAAACTCATAACAGGTTGATTACTTCGAACAAAGTAAATTAAATCAATCCTAATATATCATATTATCCTATAAAATTATTTTAATTCATTAAAAGTTTCATATTATATTTATTTGGGTATTTATAATATCAATTATTTTAATTTTTCACTATTATAGTAATTACTGCATCATCATTGTGTCATAAATAAAATAACTTATTTAATGTCTAAAAATTATAAATAAACTATCATTATGTAGGAAATCTTTTTATCTTTCTAATTAATATTTATAATCTAAAATCCAACATATATAACCCTATGTAAAAATTGTTTTTCTAAAAGATATATGCTTGTGTCATTTTTGTATTCATTTTAACTTAATAAAAATAAAGTGTCATTATCACTTACAAGTGGAACCATGGGGTCCCAAAATCGACCCAAAGATGCCTATGGTCGAACATGTATCAACCAATAAGGCTAGGACACGTTTTAGGGTAATTTAGTATTATTATATTATTATTATTTTACCCTTATTTACCGGATTTACCCTTAACCATGGTAAATAAAATATTTACCGCAGTATTTATTCAAAATGTCTAAAAATAAAATTTACCTATTTACACAATTTTAACATCCTGATTCCAAATATGGAATCCATTTTTCTAAATTCAAAACACAGAAGTGGCATAAATTAATTTAAAATTAATTCCCGCTGTCAAAACAAAAAGCGTGTTTTTAAGAGATAATAACTATCAAAAGATTGACACTTGTTTATGTTCGGTTTAATTGTAAAATTATGTCCAATGACCAAAATTATATTAAATGGTGAAAATATATTCTAAATATACTTTAAAACCACTAAAATTCATAATTTATCACTATTAATTATTTTTATTAAAAAAGTTGTTTTTAATTAAAATTTAGTAATTTTCACTATTCATCAAAATATGAAAGTTATCCGAAATGTACCAAAATTTCACCTTAGGCTAAATTCGATATTCCAAATCCAAAAATGAAGTCCATTTGGAAATATAAAATATATATAATTTCAAAAAGTAGGTATTACTATTCATAACGGCTAGTTTGATTGGTTATGGTGTGTTAGAACTCGGTGTTGCGTACAACACACGCTATCACATTATTCAAAGAGAAGCGTACTGTAGAAGCTTGGGGTGTTAAATTCTCCCCTCCTTCAAATAATTTCTTCCTCGAAATTTCTAGAATACTTATCACATGAAAAGACTCGGGTGGTTCTTCATCATAAGTTCCTCGGGTTCCCACGTTGCCTCTTCCATCTTATAGTTTCTCCACAAAACTTTTACCAGACGCGTCGTCCGGTTTCTCAGTACTTGTTCTCTCATATCAAGAATCCTGACGGGATCTTCACAATAGGAAAGATCGGGTTCCAGTTCTAATTCCTCATAGGTGAGTACATGCGTTGGATCAGGCATGTATTTCCTCAACAGAGATACGTGGAACACATCGTGAACTTTGGAGAGACTTGACAACATTGCCAATCGGTAAGTTACACCCCCAATTCGTTCTAGAATTTCGAAAGGTCCGATGTACCTGGGACTCAATTTACCTTTTTACCAAAACGTATGACTCCCTTCCACGGAGATACCTTCAGGAAAACATGATCACCGACTTGAAATTCAATATCCTTCCTTCGATTATCGGCATAGCTCTTCTGCCTACTTTGAGCTGCTTTGATGTGATTTTGGATTACTTTCACCTTTTCCACCTTTCCTCCACCAGTTCTGGGCCTACAAGTTTTCTTTCACCAACGTCATCCCAATAGGTTGGTGTACGACATCTCTTTCCGTATAACGCTTCATATGGTTCCATCTGAATACTCGAATGGAATCTATTGTTATAGGAAAATTCTACCAGAGGAAAATATTGATCCCACAAACCCTGAAAGTCAAGTGAGCAAGATCTCAACATGTCTTATAAGGTTTGAATAGTCTGTTCTGATTGTCTGTCTGTCTGAGGGTGGTAAGCAGTGCTCAAATGAAGTTCAGTATCCAGGGATTTCTGAAGACTTTTCCAAAATCTTGAAGTAAAATGGGGATCACGATCAGAAACAATTGATAAGGGTACTCCATGAAGTCTCACAACTTCATTAATATATAGTCTTGCTAGACGTTCCAGGGGTAGATCTTATCTTATAGCAAGAAAATGTGCTGACTTGGTAAAATGATCAACAATAACCCATATTGCATCATTCCATCTCAGAGTCTTTGGTAGCCCCATGACAAAGTCCATCGTAATATTGTCCCATTTCCACTCCGGTATGGGAAGAGCTTGCATGACTCCTCCAGGATGTTGCCTTCCAGCTTTCACTTGTTGACAAACCATACATCTTGACACAAAATCATCAATCTCCCTCTTCATGTTGTCCCACCAAAAATGTTCCTTCAAATCTCTATACATTTTGGTGCTCCCAGGGTGTATAGAGAAATTGGAACTATGATCATCATCCAGCAATTCCCTTTTTAGATCAGGTATATCGGGAACACAAAGTCTCTTCCCAAATTTCAAAATTCCATCTTCATACACAAAGTCTCTCAATCTCCCATCATTCACAGCTTTAATCTTCTTTTGAAATTCTTCATCATCGGTCTGAGTACTCTTAATACATTCTATTAAAGATGGTTTGGCAACCATTTGAAAAATAAATGATGTTTTGCCTTCCCTGGTTATTCCCATGTCCATCTTCACTAGATCCATGAAAATTGGATCCCTTTCAATTCTCATATTGTTCAAAACTCCATGGTCTTTTCTACTCAAAGCATCTGCCACCTTGTTTGCCTTCCCCAGGTGGTAGTGTATCGTGCAATCATAATCCTTGAGTAATTCAAGCCATCTCCTTTGCCTCATGTTGAGTTCTTTTTGTGAGAAAATATACTTCAAACTCTTGTGATCAGTATAAATCTCACATTTTTCACCATAGAGGTAGTGCCTCCATATCTTCAAAGCAAAGATCACAGATGCTAACTCGATATCATGAGTAGGATAGTTTTGTTCATGAATTTTCAACTGTCGTGATGCATAGGCAATAACTCTATCATTCTGCATAAGGACACAACCAAGTCCTTTCTTCGATGCATCACTATAAATAACGAACCCATCATTCCCCGATGGTAGAGTCAATATAGGAGCATTGACTAATCTTTTATTCAGTTCTTAAAAACATTCTTCACACTCTTTTGTCCAAACAAATTTAACCCCTTTACGTGTGAGCTTCGTTAATGGGTTAGCCAATCGGGAAAGATTCTGGACGAAACGTCGATAATAACTTGCCAAACCAATAAAACTGCGTACCTCAGTTATACTCGTAGGTGCTGGCCATTCTTGGATTGCCTTGGTCTTAGAAGGATCAAAAGAGATTCCATCTTTAGAGACAATATGTCCAAGAAAAGAAATCTCCTGAAGCCAGAATTCACACTTGCTAAACTTCCCATATAATTCATGCCTCCTCAGAGTCTTCAAGATAATGCGCAAGTGATTTTCAAGATCTTCGTAGGTTTTGGAGTATACCAATATATCATCAATAAATACCACCACAAATTCATCGAGATACTCATTGAAAACTCTATTCATCAGATCCATGAATACAGAGGGTGCATTAGTCAATCCAAATGGCATTACAGTAAACTCGTAATGCCCGTACCTGGTTCGAAATGCTGTCTTCGGAATGTCTTCCTTATTTACACACAACTGATGGTATCCAGATCGAAGGTCAATCTTTGAAAAGTATTGAGATCCATGTAGTTGGTCAAATAAATCATCAATATGAGGTAGGGGATACTTGTTATTTATCGTTATAGCATTGATCTCCCTGTAGTCGATACATAACCTCATAGATCCATCTTTCTTTTTAACAAAAAGAACAGGGGCTCCCCATGGAGAAACACTAGGGTGAATAAATCCTTTATTACTCAATTCCTCTAGTTGTTTCTTTAGTTCGACTAACTCTACAGTGGCCATTCTATAAGGGGTCTTCGATATAGGCCTTGATCCAGGAATCAAATCAATGGAAACTCAACTTCTCGTTCTGGAGGATGTCCAGGTAAATCTTCCGGAAATACATCTACAAATTCTTTCACAACAGGTACATCCTTTATTTGAAAATTCCTTTCCTCACCCGTAGTTATTTCATTCTCTTCCTCCCCAATAATTGAATTAAGTTGAGCTACTGGGGGTGGATCTAAATAAGAATTAGGTGGTGACGATTCTGCTCTAAAGATAAGGTGTTCCTTATCATTATCATCAAGAATCGTAACCTCTTTCTTCTTACAATAAATCTTCGAATCATAGTCCGAAAGCCAGTCCATACCGAGGATTATATCAAACTCAATCATAGGTATGACGATGAGATCAGCAGATAAAGAAAATTTATGTGCTCTAATGGGGACTGATTCACAAAACTTTGTTGCAATTATACTTCCCTTAGGATTTTTAACTGACAACTCCCTTATTAAATCAAATTTGAAATATCTTATTTCCTTAGCAAACTGGGAAGATATGAAACAATGCGACGATCCAGAGTCAAATAATGCATTTGCTAAGCTTGAGGAAACCATTAAATTACCTGCCACCACGTCTTTTGGAGCTTCTACCTCTGCAGTAGTGATAGCATATGCCTGGCCTTGATCCCTTGGCCTTTTCTGAGGTAAGTTCTCCTAACGCTTAGGACATGAATTTGCATAATGCCCCATCTCCCTGCAATTGTAGCACTGAATGTTGGTGGCTTCCTTCTTCCCTTTGCAATCACGAGCTTGGTGGCCTTTTTCACCACACTTGTAACAGACTCCCATTCCCTTCAAGAAAGCACCGGGGTGTTTCTTCCCGCATTTACCACAAGATGGATATTCAACCTTTCCCTTCGTCCCCTTATTTCCATTCCCAGATTGATCAGCAGGTCTCTTCTTCTCTTGCTTTGCTTTAAAGTCATAAGACTTAGAGAATTCCTTTTCGGTCTTGATAGCACATGAGACAATGTCTTCGTACGATGAAAAGGATTGTGAGACTAACGCTCGACGGAGAAATGGTTTTAACCCATAAAATAAACGATCAATCTTACTTCTTGGGTTGCGAATATAATCTCCAGCATACCTCGCTAACCTTGTAAAGTTAGCCTCATACTTTGTGACATTTTCATCCTCCTTTTGTCTCAGACTCAGAAATTGCCTTTCCATATCTACTCGATGGTCGCGAGGAAAGTATTTTTCTAAAAAAAGATCTTTGAACTCCTTCCATTCCATATTTGATACTTCATCATCTTCCTTCATGTTTTGAATCAATGACCACCATTGATCAGCATCTCCAGTGAGGCGGTAAACTGCCATGATAACTTTTTCCCTTTCACTGCTCCCCAAAGCCTCAAATATTTTCTCTAGGGAAAATATCCATTGCTCAGCTACTAAGGGATTTGTACTCCCATTGAACGTTGGTGGTTGTTGCCTCATGAATCGATCTATCATTGATCCTCCACGCTCCGGATGAGGGTGCTCCATACGGGTACGGTTATTATTCATAACCTGAGTAAGTTGTCCCAGTATGGTGATTAGCTGATCAGCACCAGTTGCATCACCAGCCCCACTATAATTATCTTGAGCAGGAGGGAAATCCCTACATGGAGTGCGTGCATTGATACGGTTTCCATTTCTTCCACTAGGCGCCATTTCTAAACATTGGCCTAAACTAGATCAGTTTATGAATCAAAATACATAATCCCATACTTATAAAACACTTAACATAAATTGAACTATTTATGGATATAATCTATAATCATAAAAATGTTTTCTTTGAGGAAGTATATACTCATAAACCCTTCATAATGATTTGTAAAGAAAATGAGAGTTATCCTAAGCATATCCCCCGGGACTGTCGTAACCAAGAGTGCAGCAAGGCCCGTTGTCATGCACCAGTTCCCGTTCAAGTCTAGCTCAAAGTGGTGTTTTCGGGTTTTACCCCTAGGTACATCTGTGCCAGAGCCGCCTCTACCTACTCGTATCCAGACAGGGATGTATTGCTCAGAAAACTCACAAAATCTCTACAATACCAAAATTCTAGAAAGTTCTTCTATACTAATCCTCAAAGTTCATCTTAGGTCTACGTGCTCTAATCATAGTTTATCTAAATATAGCTTCCAAGGTTTGTAATAAACTTCCTCTGATACCAACTATAACGCCCCGACCCCAGTTACCCAGAGTCGGTGCATTATTACATAAAATTGGCATGATCACAAGAACGATCAAATCTCGAAAGACCGATTGGTTTAGTAGCCTTGGAAACACTTGATATATTCATAAGTTTTACATTACATCATAAAATGAAAAAATACTACAACAACATAATGTATCCATAATCCACACTCATATCCCCACATAATATCCCTTCAGGTCATTCGTAACTTACTTCTTCACTTCCTGGGAAAAATAAAACATAGAAAAGGGGTGAGCTCAAATGCCCAGTAAGGATAACAATATAGCGGAAACTTTCATAAATAAGAATAAACATTTAAGGCAATGTATAACTAAAACAAAAGCCTTTCCAACATGAACTTTCAACATAGTATGGCATAAATAAAATGAAATATTTCCATTTACTTATTCACATGGATATTCTACTAATCGAATAATCACATGCAAAATCAATAACCACTTTCATAATGATGGAATGCATAATGCCATACTATCATAACCACAGAGCCAAGGCCTCGTGCCAAGACTACAAATAAGATTTTGTCAAGGCCTTGTGACAAGACACTAGTTTGTCTCATGAGACCTACCGATGCATCGAGGAGCTATAGCGGGCTCCACTCGTCACATATTAAGTCCAATGCATTCCCACATGAAAAGGTTTAAACACAACATAAACATTCGTATTAAAACTAGCATACGAAATGTCAATACTTTCACCATAAACTATGAATGGTATAAAAATAGCACATCCACAGTCAAACATATCACAAAACCTTCAATACAATATAGAAGTTTTGTATCATAATAAATCAACTTCAAATAATCCTAAAATCCATCAAAGGATGTTGACATAGATGAAATAAAAATTCTTTTTAATGAAATATCTCCTTTTATTTTGAAATCATTTAAGATCCATATAAAATAAAAAATTTTCTTTGAAAATATTCTTATAAGCTTGTAAGGGAAGATTTGAAGATTTTATAACGGCGGAAAAGAGCCGCACCCGCCGTATAAGTTAAAAAAACATTCTTACCTTAATTTTGTCGAAAAGGTTAAAAAGGACCTTGTTTTGAAAACGACGGAAAGATTCCTTTATAAACCTCTTATAAAAATTCAAACAAGGGTATAAATGACTTTAACCCATATTCTTGTAAATAATAAATATGTTTTGAAATACATTTCGAAGAAACATGGATGTGGATGATAAAGAAATCCCAGTAGATTATTACGTATAAATAACCTCGGATAATGAAGAGATTGTGAAATAACCCTTACCAATTTGGTAACTTATGAAACATACAACCCATGAAAGAGGTATCATACAATGAATATGTAAATACACATAAATTAGAGTGTATTACACAATGAATATAATTATGGGCAGTACATACACCACACAAAAGGTGATGGTGGCAATATGGCATGAATCTCACCGGAATAAGTAGTGAGATGAAAACCCCTTACCTTGTTCTTTTCCTTGGTTGGGGTAGGTTAACATCCTGTATAATTGTTAAATAATTGTTATTAAATTATACAATAATCATATATATTAATATGATATCATATATGATCTTTTAACATTGATTTGTTAATAATATCTTAGAATTATCGTCGTTTCGGGTGTTAAGTTACTCATTTTCTTTTATATGTTTTGTTACATAAGCCATGTTTGTTGTATCTTATTCATATCCAGAATGATATCAAGTCCTTAAACATCATTTTTAAATCATCAAATGATAATTATACTTGAATGGATACGATGGATAATGAATCTCATCGCGTTTGTGGAGACGGTAGTCCGTACGTACGCACGAGCGACAATATCATTATTTTGATATTAAAATAATATATAAATGGACGGTATATCATATATACAGAATAATTAACATGTTATATTTATTATTTACATGAGTTAAACATCATTATTATACCCATCCAAATAATATTATATTGAATAACAATTACACCACGACGTGGAGACGGTAAGCCGTACGTATGCACGTATGGTGACATGTTATTCAAAGGGTGGATAGAATACTGAATATGGTTGTACCATATTTATAATAACATCACAGTATATATATGATACTGGAGTTATTATTTTAGAATGGTAACAACAAAAGAAGAAGAAGTGGAAGAAGAAATGAACTTGGAAAAGGGTGGTGAAATCATTACCTCTTCTTCGGGTTCTTCCTTTTGATTTGATCAAAAGGGCTCCTTAGGTTGGCTTTCTGATCAAACTAAGGCCCCTAGGTTGTAGTGAGGGATGTTGGGAGAGTATTTGGGCAGAGTTTGGCCGAACCAAAAGGCTTTGAAGGTGTGAAGAAATGGGAAGGAGGAGTGCCCTTTTATAAGAGGGGTGAGGGGCACCTTTGGAAAAGCTAGAAATATTAATTTATAATAAATTCATATTCGGTTTCTAATGGATCCAAAGTTGATTATTCAAAGTTTAAGGTGGGTATGGGCGAAAAAAACTCAACCAATATAATTTATACAGGTTTGGGTACTTATATTAACCTTATCTTTAAGTATTAACTCTAAGTTAATTAGTTTCACTTTTACAATGTCTCTTTGTATTTTTATATAATATGGTTAATAAACTTACTATATACATCCAAACGACCCCCAAGTGGTCCATTAATGATGAACCTATCATGATATAAGTCTCTTGGCCGAACCTTAGATTTTTAGAAATTTAATATCAATTAATAATATAATATTTGTTTTAAGAACTCTTTTATGTCAATTTTGACACTATTCAATAGTTGATTTTTTTGAAACTCATAACAGGTTTATTACTTCGAACAAAGTCCCTTAAATCAATCCTAATATATCATATTATCCTATAAAATTAGTTTAATTCATTAAAAGTTTCATATTATATTTATTTGGGTATTTATGATATCAATTATTTTAATTTTTCTCTATTATAGTAATTACTGCATCATCATTGTGTCATAAATAAAATAAATTATTTAATGTCTAAAAATTATAAATAAAATATCATTATGTAGGAAATCTTTTTATATTTCTAATGAATATTTATAATCTAAAATCCAACATATATAACCCTATGTAACAATTGTTTTGCTAAAAGATATATATTTGTGTCATTTTTGTATTCATTTTAACTTAATTAAAATAAAGTGTCATTATCACTTACAAGTGGAACCATGGGGTCCCAAAATCAACCCAAAGATGCCTATGGTCGAACATGTATCAACCAATAAGCCTAGGACACGTTTTAGGGTAATTTAGTATTATTATAATATTATTTTTTAACCCTTATTTACCGGATTTACCCTTAACCATGGTAAATAAAATATTTACCGCAGTAATTATTCAAAATGTCTAAAAATAAAAGTTACCTATTTACACAATTTGAACATCCTGATTCCAAATATGGAATCCATTTTTCTAAATTCAAAACACAGAAGTGGCAGAAATTAATTTAAAATTAATTCCCATTGTCAAAACAAAATGCGTGTTTTTAAGAGATATTAACTATCAAAAGATTGACACTTGTTTATGTTCGGTTTAATTGTAAAATTATGTCCAATGACAAAAATTATATTAAATGGTAAAAATATATTCTAAATATACTTTAAAACCACTCAAATTTATAATTTATCACTATTAATTATTTTTATTAAAAAAGTTGTTTTTAATTAAAATTTAGTAATTTTCACTATTCATCGAAATATGAAAGTTATCTGAAATGTACCAAAATTTCACCTTAGGCTAAATTCAATATTCCGAATCCAAAAATGAAGTCCATTTTGAAATATAAAATATATATAATTTCAAAAAGTAGGTATTACTATTCATAACGGCTCTTTTGATTGGTTATGGTGTGTTAGAACTCGGTGTTGCGTACAACACACGCTATCACATTATTCAAAGAGAAGCGTACCGTAGAAGCTTGGGGTGTTACAGAGGATATACGCAGGCTAATTTCATTTCACAAGTTTCAAAGGTAGGGACCTCCCATGTTTTAGGGTGATGTAGACCCCCAAATAGATGAGGATTGGATAGAGGCATTCACCTATGTTTTCCAAATTGTGTGGACACCTACTGACCAGATGGAAGTCCTTGCCGTGAGTCTTCTTCTAGGATATATGGGGAGATACTAGAGCTTGGTGACTTAGGCACATGATGAGACAACTCTCTCCAAGATAGACTTTGAGCATCTCTTTAGAGAGGATCTCTTTCTACCCACATTGCGATCAATACACATACAAGATCTTTTACATCTACAGTAGGGTATTATGACCATGGTGGAGTATTCGATGAAGTTTACTAAGCTTTCACACTACTCCTTGGATATGGTATGAGGCTGGTTCGTAAAGGCTCTAAACCTTCACGAATGGATTACATTGGGACATCAGGGCATAAATGGTCTCCCTTATCATTTCTACCTATGCAGGGGTACTCGAGTGAGCCTTCTTAGTGGAAATATTTCTGGCAGAGTAGATACCAGTTGTGGGATCTTGCAGTGGGAACCCAGTAGTTGAGACCATGATAGTAGGTAGATGAATACAATCACAGGGATAGAGGTAGGTTAGGCTCTTCATGAGGTGATTCTAGGACTCCAGGTCAGTGGTGAAGGGATCTTAGTGTGGCTTGAATCAGACAAGGGACATACGGTGTTTCACTTGTGACGGTTGGGGTCATTTGGAATGATATTGCATGAATTGTATTATAGTTGATCGATATATTGTCAAGGGACTACATAGGTAGAGTCATAGACAAGATCAAGGTGGTTTGTTGGGAAGAGAACATGGAATAGGGGATGGTAGGGTAGAAGGAGGTGGTCGGTTGTTCAACCTATTACTGCGACCACCCCCAGGTGATCCATACTAGGCTCAGGGAGCCAGTGGATGGGGACGAGGCCAGAAGAAGGATATGTAGGCTTATGAAGAAAATGTTCTAGGGATGATACTAGGTACAATATGAGTCTTTTTTTACCTTATCTTCTATATTTATAGACAAGGGTTCTAGTCATTTTTTTCCACAAATCTTGTTCGAGACTCTGATATTTTGGTTGGATTGTTAACTTGACCCCTATACTTGGAGACTCCTATTATAGGAGACTCAATGATCACAAATTGGTGCTGATAGTGTGACTTGACTCTTGGAGATGAGAGTTTTGGTTGGGATCTATCAGTAGTGGCGTCGAGGCCTTACAACGTCATTCTTGATATGGAATGGTTTTCCATAGTTCATGCTTAGATTGACTATTTTAGGCGAAGAGTGTAGTGTGTACGCAGTGATAGAACCAACTTTTCCTTTTTTAGTGAAAGAAAAATTTAATAAGTGTAGGACAGACTCACACATAAGAGAGTGTAGCTGATTACTCATCAGTTGGCTAGCCTCACCCTTGGTGCAATGAATGATATGAGTCCTCAGTTTCCTGCAGTGGTGGAGGAGTATGAGGATGTCTTTCCTAAAGATATTCTAGGTTTACCTCCCACTAGGAGATAGACTTATGAATTTATTTACACCCGAGGATGACATCGATATCTACACCTTCATACCAGATATCTCCTTCATAGCTTCATGAGCTAAGGATATAGTTGGAGGACTTGCAGAGGATGGGTTTCATGATACCTAGTGTTTCACCCTGGGCGGCCCTAGTTTTGTTTTTCAAGAAGGAAGAAGAGAGATTGAGGTTATGTGTGGATTACTGGTGCTTGAACTAAGTGACTGTGAAGAAAAAGTATGCACTACCAAGGATTAATGACCTCTTTTATCAGTTTAAAGGGTCATGGTTGTTCTCAAAAATTGACCTCAGATCAGGCCATCACTAGCTGCGAATACAGGATGAGGATATACTAAAGAAAACCATCAGATGTTGTTATGATCACTATGAGTAATTGGTAATGTCTTTTCGCAGGAAAAATTCCCCAGAAGTGTTCATGGGACCCATGAATCAAATATTTCAGCCTTACATAGAATTTTTCATGGTGATCTTCATCGATGACATCCTAGTATATTAGGCATATGAGGAGGAGCACATGAGGCACTTAAGTATAGTTTTGGACACTCTCTATGATCACTATCTATACAAAAAGCACTTGAAGTTTTAGTACTATATTCAAGAGGACTATTTTCTGGGTCACATCATCTTAGAGGCTAGGGTTTTAGTGGATCCATTAAAATTTGAGGCAATTCTTGCTTGAGAGCCACCCAAGAGTGTTACTGAGGTGTAGAGTTTCTTTAAATTGGTAGGGTCCTATCAATGGTTTGTACCCAAATTCTCTAGAGTGGTAGAACATTTGATAACTTTGACTTGAAATGAAGAAAATTTTATATAGATAAATGAGTGACAATAGTATTTTCATCATTTTAGGCCTAGATTGATGATCGATCCCATATTGAGATTTTTAAAGGAGGGTTATGAGTATGTAGTGTTCTACGATGCACCAGGAAATAGGCTTGGTAGTGTCTTGATGCATAGGCATGTGATGATTGCCTATGGTTCACACTAGTTGAAACCAAACAAGAAGAACTGTGTGACCCATGATCTTGAGTTAATAGTGGTAGTCTTCACATTAAAGATGTGACAACACTACCTAACCGGCAAGAAGTTTATCATCTACTCTGACTATAAGAGTCTCAAGTATATCTTATATTAGAAGGATCTCAACTTGAGATAGAGGAAATGGATAGAGTTTCTCCAGGACTATAAATTTTATATTATCTATACTCATGGGAAGGGGAACATGGTGGTAGATTCTATTAGTAGGAGATGCAATTCACATTTGTTAAATGAGGCATCAGAGTTGTTGGCCTCATTACAGTTATTCTTTTTGGATAGAGATAGATAATCTTACCTCTAGTCGATGGTTGTCACCCATCCACTCTTACAGTGAGTTAGGGAGGCATAGCTTGGGGATACCAACTACGATACCCTAAATGCTTAGATGTCTATATGGCATTCTCCTGATAGATATTGAAAAAGTGGGGAGCACTTCATTCTCTTTAGATGATGCACAATGGTACCAGTGATGTTTAAGGATGTGGTTTTGAGGGAGTTTCATACATACCATTTGGAGGTACATATAGGTGTGGAAAAGATGTACCAGGACCTTTGGCATCAGTTTTTGTGTCTAGGGATGAAGAAAGAATTTGCAGAGTTTGTTTCTAGATTCTTTACCTGTTAGAAAGTAAAGGCTAAGAAGTACATTCCAATGGGTTTAACTCAACCCCTTGAGGTGCTAGAATGTAAGTGGGATGAGATATTGATGGACTTCATGAAGAGTTTACCCTGTATGTATAGAAGAAACAATACCATATGGGTGATCATTGACTGAATCACTAATTAGGACCACTTCCTAGAAATGGAAGATCATAATTCAATAGAGAGCTCGAGATGCCTCTATGTTCATTATATAGTTAGACTCCATGTAGTTCCATTGAATATTGTTTCTGATTGTGATGATTTCTTGACATCTCAGTTGTGGAAGGGATTAAAATAGTTGTTTGAGACCTAGTTACACTTGAGAAAAACATTTCACCTACAAATAGATGACCAGATTGAGTGGATCATTTAGGTTCTGAAGGATATGTTGCGATCTTGCATGTTATACTTTGGCTATAATTGGAAGGATTACCAACCTCTGGTGGAGTTTGCGTACAACAAAAGATATTATTCCACCGTCAGAATAGAAATGTTCAAGGCTTTTTATGGGTGACCCTGCAGCTAACACTTTACTTGAATGACCCATGGGAGTCAACATTCATGGACCCGAAGTTGGTGCAAGATACTATAAAAAGGATCAGATCATCCAGGAGTGGATGAATACTGCATAGAGTCATTAGAATTCTTATAATGATACGCGACAAAGGTATTTGGAGTTCTAGGAAGGAGGCCATGTGTTCCTTCAGGTTTCACCTAAATGGGGATTACAGAGGTTTGGTTGGGGTGACAAGTTATCTCTGAGGTTCATAGACCCTTTACAGATACTACATAGAGTTGGAGAGGTGGAGTATTGTTTGGATATACCTACGTAGTTAGACTAGGTACACAATGTCTTCCACGTGTTGCAACTGAGGAGGTACGTGTACCACCCATCACACATTATCAATTGGGATGATCTAGACATCGAGGATGGAAATACCTTTGTTGAGTACCCAATGGGGATAGAGGATTTGATGGAGAGGATCCTTCAGGGGTGATTGATTCATTTTGTGCGCATTCGGTGGAATCATAGGAATCTCCAAGAGAGCACTTCGGTGTGGTAGGCTTAGATTCATTCTCAGTTTCCCCATCTATTGGAGTAGCCCTTGTTTTGGATTTTTTGGGGATGTAAAACCCCAAGGTGGAGAGAATGTAATGTCTCAAATTTTTCTTGTATTATTTTCAGATATTATTTTCATTATTTTTGAGACCAGTTACTATGAAAATGTGTGATTTTGAGGCCTAGTGTTCTCATAACTAATGTTTCAAAAATATTAAAATATTTAATAGCACAAACTCATGGTTTTCTTGTAAAAGTGGAATAAATAAAAAACAAGTGCCTAGATAAAAAATTCAAGGGAATCATTGTGTTCAGAATAATGGCTTTACCATTGGCGCAACCTAACATTTTTTTTGGTGTGGGTCATTTGTGAAAAAAATTTCATGGGCGTAAAATAAAAAAAATAATTTAGTAAAATAATTTTTAATTTGTTGTGTTGATGAGGAAAACTTTTTTCTATAAATGTTTCCTTATGTCAGAATTCATGGGTTATACACATAACCCTGTAACTTCTAGAGGATCGTTGGAGAGAGAGAGATCTAGGAATCCTTTCTGAAAAAGAATAACAAACCAGGGATCGACGATCGACACAGATCAATTTTGAAGGATCTCAACAACAAATGAAATGAAGCTCCCTTATTTGTCAGTGATCAATCCAAATTTAAGTAGGGCGTGTGATTTAATTGGTTTATTCCTTGTTATTTATTTCCATGACAAACATGAATCAATAGAAAAATATATTGACTCACAGATCATGCATATTTCAAGATTAGATTTATTCCACAGGATTTATTTGATATGGTTATCTAACTCAAATCCTCCATTCTTGATCGATGGATAAGAATGCTTATCCAAAGATTATTAAACTTTTCTGTTGTTCCTTTCTCGCTATTTTATTGAATTCTTTACTGGTTGGATCCCCAAGGTCTCATATTGACATTACTTGGTGTTTCCAAACTTGACCGGATCCCTAGATTTGAGGCAAATTGGAAACCGAGGCTGGATAAGTGTAGATTGGGACCTAAGGAGCTCAGATCTATGATTGTCTCATATTTAGATCATTAGAGGAGGAATGGTGGTCTAAGGAAGGGACCACTAGAACATGAAAGTGGTGGTTGATGGATAGTGTTGGATCATGGTAGCATGTAGTGGCAGTCTAAATGCGGCCGAGATCGGTGGTGGAAGATGCGGGGTACAACCATGATCAGTGGAGGAAGATGCACGAGTAACTATGGATGTAGTGTGTTCTTGGCCTGACGGGCCGCGTGTAAGTGGGCCGGGCCAAGTCGGTGGTCTGGGTCAGGACGGTGGGTCAGGTTAGACAAGATGAACCCTAGTTGGACCGAGTTTGGATTCGAGACAACTGAGGTGGATCCCCATTATGGTTGACCATAGTGCCATGAAATATCAAACAATTTATAGAATAATGAAAACGTGATAGGTGAACTAGCCATGATGGTCAGTCCATAGGTGGCTGATCTGCATGGTAGGTGGACCGAACATGGTAGTCAGTTTGTTAGCCTAGGAAACTTTGTGGGCAACTACTCGAGTGGTAGGTTCAAATCAAGAGTTCTTGAGGCACTTCTTTTTCCTAGTTTTGACCAGTATAGGCTGAGTGTGTTCCCTTGGTCCTTTTCTCATGGGTACAGTGTGACATTACATCCACATCACTGGATTTTAATCCTCTCCAGAGGCTGAGTCTCTGATTGAGTTTTTGTGTCCCTTTGTGATACTGGATTGCGATCCTATATTATCCCTAGTGGAGTTTGTGGAATTGGGGTGACCTCCTTGAGTAGGATGTCAATCCTCTATCAAGCGGTCCACATTAGTAGGGTTTGTTGAATCATTGGAATACAATCCTTTATGTAGATGGTTGATCCAGATTGGGTTCATGGTTTCCCCCAGTAGTTCTGGGTGTGACCCCCTCTCTGCGTATCATAGTCTTCTCAGACCAGTGCATTCTCTTTGGGCAGGTCCTAAATGAGCTAGACCTCTTCGTCGAGTGTATGATGATATCATCGCCCATAGAGTAGAATCTCCTAGAACAAGTGTTTCTTCGAACAAAATCCAATGGTTGTAAGTTGGTTATGATCTCTTGATGGCGTGGAGTATTTCCTAAGTATATATGGTTTTCCTTTCTTCTTGTATCTATTATATATTTTTACATCTTGTATTGAGATGTCTATACTTGGTGCTTCGTGTTTATTATTTTTGGGATGTATTACTGAGTATTGTTATACTCACCCCTATAAGGGATTTTGCTGCATGTGTTGTGTCTTGTGTATATGGAGACCCTATTTACGGTGTCCACAGAGGACTGGGAGTGGGTGGATTATGGCTATATCTATGCAGACCAAGGTGTTCACCTGGAGCGTACCTTTGACGTAGTCTTCAACCTTGGAGCAGGTTGGACTTCTACAGTTTTAGTTAGACTTGTGTTACAGAATCTTTGTAGTGGGCTTGTTTTTGGACCTATTTACTTTTCATTTATTTCATGTTGTACTTTGGTTGTGGGAACTTAATTATATGTATGAATTCTATCAGTTGTTTTACATTTTAGAATTTTGTGGATTGGAGATGTGTTCATTTTTACATGTAATTTAGGATAACTCCTCCCATTTATGAGAAATTCTTACTCAGTGCTAGTCACCATCCCCTAGCCTATCAGAGGAGGTCTTGGGGTAGGCACGACACAAGCCCCTATAGGACGGGTCATGATAGATATTTTAAACAAAAATTTTAAATTATTTCAAATACCATATTTCATGAGAGACTCTCAGGATATGAATCACTAATAGAAGTTTAATTTTTATCTTCTTTAAAGCATGAAGTCATTGAAAACATTATACTGTTTTAGGAAATTGATTAATATTTATTTTATCCATTACACTATTGAGATGTAACTTACATTCAGATCTTATGTTAATCCTTAGAAACCATGGATTTTCTTGATTTAAATCTACATCAAAAGATTATTTATTTTTCTTACCCCACTCTTATTGTTTTTTCATCATTTACAATTGAATAAGTGTGGGGGAAGATAGGTTTCAGGATGTTTATAGTGTTCAAACACATTGAAATGAAGATTGGGATATATTTTCATTGGTTGAAGGTGGAAGAGATCCATAAATTTATTTTCATTATTCTTTTATGACTACCCTATAAACAAAAAAATTGAAAAGAAAAAATTGAAAAAATATTTTCAAAAGAGGGTAAATATTTCATTTTCTTTATCATTACAATTTGTGAGCATATAAAATAAGGAATATGAGTTATTGGGTGTTAATTTTTTATAGTTATTTTATAATGGTTGAGTTTTTAATTAATCTTTTTAATGTATATCATGGATTATACATAATAATTGAGACTATTTTTGAAGTATTAGTATTGAATTTTGTTTCACATTAATACCTCCCAATATTTTACCTAAGAGACATTAAAATATCAATTAAAGTCCTCTGGATTGTTTCTAGTTTTATTTCTAGGTGAATATTTTCAATATATTGCAATACTTTTTACATAGGATATATACTTTATATTGAGTATAAATCTAATAAAGTGATCATGAGTGATAAGTGAAAATTTTATTTGTAATTAAGATCATAATTCAACAGATATACTAAAAATGTGTTGCAATATATAAATTTATGTTAAGAAAAGTATCATAAAATCAACAGGAAATGTAAAATACTCAGTAGATTGGTTTTATTAAAAATTGAGGAGTTGAAAAAATTCTACATACATGATACTAGAAAATTTATTCCTCATTGATAATTTTTGAGTTTTATTAATTATTGGGTTTAAACCATAGATATGATGTAAATAATTTGTGATGGTGTGGAAATATATGCTTAAGGACAAGTAAGTGTGCATGTGTGTGTGTGGTGTTAATAGATAAATTATATATATAAATTATATTTTCAAATTAATTATTTAAAGAGTATTTCTTATCTAATTTTGGGTGTTTTAAATGTTTATATTCTGAAAATGGATTTTTTTAGAGAATTTTTGACCTTCTGGAAAAAATAATAAAATATATAAAAATGAAAAAAATTTATAGGATAATGAAATTGCAGGAAAATACACCACAAGATAAAGTATAACACATGGAGGAGGAAAAAAGTATATTCTAAAATATGAATTTAAATAGGAGCGAGAGGAAATGGCCATATAAAATATCAAAACCTCGAAAGACCCATGGTGGGTGTCTAGGGTATTATGGCTATCAACTAGGTGGCTATTAATTGGAAATTTTGATATATGATAGAAGAAATGTGAAAATTATTCTTTATATAAATCATGTGTGGCCTGAGATACTAGAGAGAGATTTTATCATTGGCCCTACCATCTATGGATTTCACACATTGAAACTTCCATCAACATGCTTTTTGAAATTCTATGCACGGTGTGGTGGATGCTTGAGCTTGAGACTACATGGATGAAAGTCTCACAATAGTAAGATAACAACCATCATAGGGGTTTATAATCATCCATAATATGTGACTATATGAGCATTAGAAAACTACCATAATTTAGAATAAAACAACATGCCTAACCGGGTAATTGTAGATGATGGCTTATGCTCGAATAAGTCTACTTGTGTGAAACGATATACATAAATTTTGAAAAGATATAATAAATTAGTGGATGATAAGATCATTATAAGGGCCCAAATCTGTATAGTGAAACCATTGTGTGTTTTCAAATCTCATGGTGATTGGACGAGGCCTAGAGAATGTTTGAGGGGTTCAACTGCTAAAAGTTGGAAGAAGGGAGAGTACATGGTGTTTAAGTGTTTTACATTGTGTATTCACAGTTCAAAAATTGGTTGAGAGATTATTCATGTCTTAAAATCTCTTAACAACTTGTTTTAGGATGGTTCATGGGGTGATAAATTATGTGTAAAAATTTGGGATTAATTGGTTCAAGCTGATGCATTTTTTGGAAAGATATAAAGCCCAACATTTACAGGATGTGAAAGGGTGTCACACTAGGTAAATCCCTTATCCAGTTAAACTTTAAATGATACAAAAGAAATGTATTTCCCAAAACCTATGACTTATCTATATTCCTAGATGGCTAATGTATCTTCCTTCAAGAATTTTGGATTCCATCTGACAGGTATAAATCATTTTCCATCCATCTTCAATATTCAGTGATTTCAGCTTATTGTGATAGATAATCAGGATCCTCAATGTTGGTCTATTCTTGTGATAACAATGTTGACACCTTTGAGGTAGGGGATTTATTTCTTATATTATTATATTTATGTGCAATAATAATGTTTTCATGTTTTATCCCTTGGGATAACAATGGAATTAAAATAATAATTATTGAAATACATTAATAAATAAATGTTTTTAGAAATCACATGTTGATAATTTATACTGTTATAATGAGTTTCCTCTTGTTTTTATATATATTGTAATATATATTTTATTCTTGTTATAATTTCATGATTTTATATAGATTAGCATATGGCTCTTGATGAAAACTTGTAAATAATGCAAAGCCATAAATAATTGATTAATTAGTTCAAGAATAATTAAAGAAGTGGCTTGTTTGAATATGGGGTTTCTTATAATTTCATTATAATCAAATTGATTCAATGCACATGTATAATTTAAAATGATATTTCATTTATTTATAAATAATGTGAATCATGATAATTCTTTATGAGAATGTTTAAATGAAAAGGATTGTTAATTAAGAATGGCACTTCACTAAGTTTGTTGAAACTGGTTTTAATTCTCAAAGCATGTTTACCTTTTGATAACATGTTATAGATTTATGCCTTAGGTTACCTGTAGTTGGAACCTATGAATATTTATTTGGTTAATTCAATATGAAATAAGAAATTATTGCGCGACATATATAATTTCTAGGGCTTAAGTTTCTCATTTTATTGAGAAGAATGAGTTCCTTGAGTTTGGATCTGTTAGAGCTTGTCTATGTGTGAAGGCTGGATGACTTGTTTTAGGGCCTATATTTCCCTATTGACTTATTTAATTTCATGATTCATTGTTATGTGCACTAGGAGTGAGATTTACTATTCAATTTGATATTTGTGGGGGAGACCCGAATGTGATATGAGATTGTGATTGTCGAGCCTAGGATAGATGATTTAATATGTGGGCGAGGAGGCCCAGATGATGTGGTAGTAGTTGAGTCTTGTTATGGTGATATGCATGCGGATATGGATATGGGTGAAAGGGATGGAATATGAGTTTATGAAATAGGTGGAATATATGCTTACCCATTGATGTGATGCTAATAGATGAGATGATTGCTTATGAATCAGTTTAGTGGCCAATAACCACGTTACTTATTTTATCTGCATTCCTTTCCCCACTACTTGAGGGAGATGGGTGTGCTTGGTTTCATGTTTCTTT
This sequence comes from Viscum album, assembly GCA_963277665.1. Taxonomy (NCBI): domain Eukaryota; kingdom Viridiplantae; phylum Streptophyta; class Magnoliopsida; order Santalales; family Viscaceae; genus Viscum; species Viscum album. The sequence continues at coordinate 376,630,811 of OY728147.1, forward strand.
TGGTGGTATCATAGGATGGTTTTCCTAGAGTAATTTTATTATGGAATGATTGAAATAATGTTTAATAAATTTTTATCCCATGGGTTTGGTTGATACCAGAATGAAAATGAGATGTTACTCTTGATAAACCATGGACTCATATTTTGATAATGCCTTGAGGGAATTGACTTTACTATAGTGCTTAATGTAATAAAATGCATAATAAATTTAATTGTTAAGAAAGGACTAATGAGTTTAATAATTTAAGGTAATGATAAAAAGGAATGAAGTAATTTATATAGGTTTTAAACATGACTGTGTGCTTATAGGATATCTGGTTTTATCAGTGGAAGTCAGGAGTCCGAGTGATATTAGATGCAATTGTGTCTAAGACTAGATTATGAACATAGTATGGTTGTGAGATATATAATATCATGTATATTCGATGATATCATATGCTTCACCACTTGTTTTGTTTAGGGAAACTGACTTCTAGTGTACCCTAGGTCGGTAATTTCCCTAACACCCTAATGGGAGAATGGATGGATGACTAACCCATATGGGCCAACTCTCTTATCTTGGTAGTTACTTGTGTTGGTATACATAGATGTTAGTTTACTCACATATGTGTGTAAAGGGATATAGTGTCTTGTGTTTATTTCACAAAATTATTACTAGATATATTGGCCAAAGGATTATTATAGGCATGATATGTACATGTTGTGATTACTTTAGGCACTTACTAGGTGTATGGGATATTATGGATTGAGGTGTAATAACTAATGTTTTATACACATCATAAAAGTTTTGGTGGATTTCAAAAAATAATTAGTTACTATATATGGTGATGTGATATGGGATGATGTGATGATGTGATGCAAAAGATGCATGTTGTGATTATTTAGTCAGGTTTCATTGGGATAGATAATTTTAGAGAGAGATGGCTCAGGACATGCAACGTTGGGGGATGACCGATAAACCAGTGGTGAAGTGGGAGTGAGGTACCATTTATGTTTTATTTTTATATTATATTCTATCTCTTATGCAATAATTGGGGAGAGTTATCCATGGTGAGGATGGGGACTTAGTATACCTATTTAGGTGATGAGTTAGTTTCACTGTTGTTCACTGTTCTTTAACATGATTTCATTATCCTTTTTATGAGAGGCTTTGGGTAGGATCCTAGTAAGTATACTATTATTCTCACCCCATGTTTATATAAACTAATTTTTAGTTCATCTAGAGAATTTTAGAGATCGTGATAGATATTACTAGCTCATGGTTTTGAAAAAGTTGTTTGGGATTCATAGTAGCTACCTCCTTTACCTTTTTTGTTTTGAAGTTTCCTTTCAGTTGTTATAGTATTGCATGAAATTTAATTTTTTTACTTATGTTTTGCTTTATATATACATATGAGAAGTTTATAATTGGTGTATTTATCTTATCTCTCTCTTCCACATGTTCTCTTAGAGGGTAATGCCTCCTATATATGTGTTTATTATAGCCTCAGTGCTAATCTATAACCTAGGGCCTACTAGAGGTGGTACTTGGGAATTCACCATCTCCCTTTCATTATTTCTGTACCAGGAGGGGTACAATTTGGGGGGAGGGGGTCATGATAGAGTGGTATCATAGTTTTAGTTTTGATGGAAATTATAATGTTTTGAGTTAGGCATAGGTGAGATTTACATGGGTTGATAGGGAAATAATGTTAGCTAAGTTTTGTGAGAAATGTAAACATGAGAAATTGTATGAGACAAAAGTATTTAGGGACACCTATAATCTGGTGCACATACCATTATGTTTTATAAGCCTACTAAATTAAGTGATACTGGTTGTAGGGTAGATACCTAGGAAAGTATCATGCATCATTATTCTTTGCGTCTGTTTTTGAAAGGGGTAGACCATGGGATAGTTTAAAACCTTAACAAGATAATAAAAAAATTAATTAATTAATGTTACCTATACCATAATACAAGTTGAGGAGATCTAAAAATTTGTTCTTTTTATAGGCATGGCACCAGTTTGATGTCCTCTTCAGGTCTGCACTGAAGATGTTCAACAAGATATGCTAACCGAATTCCGTAGAGTGGAGGTCAATGATAAAGACAGTTGGACGAGGAAACTCTAAGAGTTCCAATGTCAGAGTCTACAAAATTACGAGGGCTCTATTTCATATTTAATCACAGAAGAGTAGTTGGAGGAGGTTGAGATAGATTTTAGTTTTATTCGTGCTCAAAAGAATCATTGGGTATCATTTTTTGTGATGATGCTATGTGGATCAGTGCGACAGTGGTGGTTCTTTTTACTCAGGGATGTTGAGGATTTGTTAGTCTCATGGGAGAATTTCCAAGACTAGTTCCAAGTATAGTTTCTTTCTTCGACTGTGAAGATGGTCAGTCTACAAGAGATGATAACCCTTTGGCCGAGGAGTTATAGAATGTGAGAGTTTGGGATTTATTCCTGGACCCTTCTATGATATGTTTGAGACCTCTTTCCAAACGAGTAGGCTAGATTGATGCATTTTGAGGAGGCTTTGTGTCTATATATCCAGTGTTAGGTCACCCCATTTATGATAAAGACATATCTTGAGGTACTGGAAAGAGTATATGTTATTGAGAGGATTCCACCCATAAATAGATCATCATGAGAGGGGAGTCATAAGGATTCATTTTGAAGTAGATATATGGTTTGAGGTTCCCATTTTTTATGAAAAAAGAGCTTTTGGTCAACCGAGGGTAGGTCCCAACCCTTATTATCTTGTTTCTTAAAGGAAGGTGACTCTCAGACCTATTCCAATAAATTAGATGTATGTTTTCCTTATATAGTCTAAGGTCATTATCGGTGATAGTGACCAAAATCTCTGAGAATTTCATAAGTAATAGGTTTTCTGATTCAGGTTCCTCCATTAAGGTAGAAAGAAAAGAGTGTTTCATTTTGGGATTAGCATAAAGGAGATGATCCAGGTAGAGTATAACCCTAAGATGCTCCTCGTTCTCTGAGAGTAGAGCACAACCATGTTGGTGGTATTTAGTAGGGTTAGAGAGGTCGTGGAGTAGGCCATGTTTAGATTCATGTTTTAGTATTACCAGCGTTAGGTGATCATGAAATTGTTTGAGGAATGCTTTTCTTTTTCTCTACATGGTTGCATGTTTTGTTTGATTTAGAAGTGAAATAATCCTTTATATCACCTACCATAATTGATGACTTGAGAATGGAAGTAGAGAGGCTTCTAGTGCCCTTAGAATTTACTATTCTAGATGGAAGTCAAGATGAATTGTATGAAGTATGTAGATAATGTGATCAAGTGCTGGGGAAACACCTATCTTAGTGAGATTCCTTATTTTTATGGATATAACTCTATGAAATCATCCTTGGTATGGATTGGTTGTATTTAGTGGAGGATATAATGGATTTTATCAATAGGTTGGTTGTTTTTTATGATGATAATGGATATTTAATAATGTTTATTGGTGAGAGAGTCCATTGGATGGGTTAGAGTTGTGTTCCATCATTGTAATATTTGATGGATGAGATGATACTATGTTCGTCAAAAGTTCAACAGTCAGTGTTTCCTAGTGTTTCATAAGAGTAACCTGATTTCTTTCCAGAGGAGGTTATAAAATTACCCCCTCAATGGGATACCAAGTTTTGAATCGAGCCATAGCCATGTGTGTCTCCTATCTCAATGTCTCTATATAGGATGGCACAATCTGAGTTGAGAGAGTTTTGAGTGAAGCTTAAGAATCTTTTGAAGTGAGTTTTTCTTTATTTGAGTGTGTCACCTTAGGGAGAACCCATTTTGTTCATGAATAATTATGATGGATGTTTGAAGCTTTATATCTATTATCATTTCTTTTACCAAGTGACAGTAAAGAACCGGTAACCACTTCCACATATTGATGATTTATTCGATCAACTGAAGAGAGAAAGTTGGTTCTTGAAGACCGATTTGTGATCATGATATCCTGACATGTGGGTGAAGGATGATGATATTTAAAAGACTAATTTATATTGTTTTCATGGGAATTATGATTTCATTGTGATGTTTTTCAGTGTGAGAAATTATATAGCTATGTTCACGGGGTTGATGAATGTAGTGATCAAAGAGATCCTGGATAAGTTCATGGTGGATTTCATTGATGAAATCCTGATGTACTCCACATATGAGGAGAAGAATCTAGAGAATCTATATGAAATTTTGAGACTTATTCATCATAATAATATATTTAGGAAGTTTTAAAAGTTTCATTTATGGGCTCGTGAAGTTTGTTTCTTAGGTCATGTTTTATCCTAATAGGTAGTAGCTGTGGATCCATTGAAGATCGAGGTGCCCGTTTCTCGGAAATCCACCAATATAGTGGTATATGTGTGGAGTTTACTTGGTATTACAAGATTTTATAGGAGGATTTTAGATGATTTCTATAAGGTTGAGACTCCTCTGACATCCTCGACTAGAAAAGATCAGGAATGCTTATGGACTAAATAGTGTCTGGTAGCTTTTGAATACTTTAAAGAGAAGTAAGTCAGCGCTCTATTCCTTTGTTTTCTATAAAAATGAGTTTAGTTTTAGGTTTTATATGATTATTAATGTATTGGTTTTGACTATGTTATGATACAGGATAGATCAGTTGTTTCCTATGGGTATTTTTAGTTGTGTCCCCATGTGCATAACTATTCTACCCATGATCTTGAGTTGGAAACATTTGTATTTTCATTGAAATTGTGGTGAAAATACCTAATCAGTGAGCATTTTTTGGTTTTTACTAACCATAAGATCTGAAGGTTTGTATTCTCCCTGAGTGTATTGATCTTGCATTAGCATCGGTGGATGGAATTCTTACAGGATTACAAATTTGAGATTTCATATATGCTAGGAAAGATAAATTTTGTATCTGATGTGCTGAGTAGGAAGTAATTTAGTGATTCCATGAATAAATAAGGAGATTATTAGAGAGTGATGGAAGAACTCTTAGTGAAGCATATAGATATAGTAGAGGTTGGAGGAAGAGGTTTTCTTTTTCCAGATGAAAGTGCAATCGTCTTTGGTGTTGTAGGTAGATGAGTCATCATTGGGGGATTCTGTGGTGGAGCATTGGAGATACTGAGTTGTTTTTAGTAATTCTCCTAATGGTTGGTATAAGAATGGATAACAACTGGTGTTGTTTTAGATAAGGCCTTTTCCCCTTTAGTGATGCATGAAATTATTCATTGTGAGTTACATATCTCACCTCTAGCAGTACATCCCAACGTGAAAATGACGTACCAAGATTCTAGTGGTCAGTTTTGGTGTCCTGTGATGAAGCATGTGGTTGCACAGTTTGTTTCTCAATGTATGGTTTAAAAAAAGGTGAATGTTTAGCACTGTGTTCTTGGTGGTTTCTTCTAGCCGTCAAATTTTCCCCATTGGAAGTGGGAGGACATATTGATAGACTTCATTACTGGTTTATCTTGATCTCAGGGAGGCTATGGTGTTATCTAGGTGATAGTGGATCGTTTGATGAAATCAACTCACTTTATAGAGATTAGGGATTCAAGCTCAGTAGAGGGTTTTTGAGGTAGTATATAGAGGAGGTGGTTCAACACTATAGATTCTCAAAGGTGATCATCCTTTACCAAGATCCAAATTTTAAATATAGGATGTTAAGATGTAAACAACATTATTTTTTCTATAAGTTATTACTTATCACTAATTTTCATCAATAGATGGATGGTCAGAAAAATCAGACCATCCAGACTCTTAAATACATATTGAGCTCTTGTATCATATATTTTAGAGGCTCATGAATGATTCAACTTCCCATGGTTTATTTTTATTACAATAATATTTTTCACTCCTCCATTGGTGTTGATCTGTTTGAATCTTTATATGGCCGAGATTTTCATTATTTTTTGTTCTAGATTGGGGTTAAAGAGATAGCAATTCTGTGACTAGAACTAGTACATAATATGATATAGATGGTATGTGTAATTCATGAAAGTATATAGGTAGAAAGAGATCATAAAAAGTCTTATATCGATCATTGGAGGAGATATTTGGAGTTATACATTAGAGATAACATGTTCCTGAAGGTGAATCCTCATCGTAGGAAGTGAAGGATTGGTAATGGGAGTAAGATTTATCCCCATGTTGTTGGGACATTCAACATTTTGGCTTGTATTGAAGCTGTGAAATATCAGATAACACTTCCCCCATAGATTCTCTAGATACACGATGTTTTTCTTGTGCCATAACTCTATCGTTGTCTTCATGAAGACTCAAATGTTATTCATTGGGGAGAGATCTATGTTGATGATTATGTGACCTTTTAGGAGAATCATGTGGAGATATATCACCGCCAAGAGAATTTGTTGCATAGGTGTTCTATTCCCTTGGTTTGTATCTTGTGGAAGAATATTGGTGTAGAAGAGAGTGCCTGGGAACATGAGACACAAATTCATACTCAGTAATACAAGATGTTTGATGTTTATCTATTATATTGTAATGTTTTTATATTATGTATGTTGACCTTTTTTGTTTATGATATGGTTTCCTCTTTTTACTTGTTGTATATTTACTCTCATTTGAGAGGTATCTCCCCTAATAGAGTGTTTAGGATCTGGTTTTTGCTGCTATGTGTGTTTCGATTTCTTTACTCCGAGTGAGGTTCTTGAGCACCTATGATGATGATATCCTTGAGAGGTATCTCATGGGATGGATATTTGGATGAACCCCTTTTTTATCTTTATTTTGGTTTTGGATTATCTAGGAAGAGAATTTTTTTGATTGGTATCTAATATAAGGTCCTAGATCTATAAATTCTGATCCTTTACTTGTTTTCAACACTTAGGGTACATGGAGGAGGCATAAAGAATGTCTGGGGGGGATAATAAAATGTAAAAGCAGGGAGAACACACAATGTGTAAGTGTTTCACATCTTGTATTCAAAGTTCGTATCTTGGGTGAGGGTCTGTTATTGGCTAAAAAGTCATTCATGGATTTTTTGAGGTTGGTTCATAGGGTTATAAAATACGTGTAAAAATGTGGGATTAATTATTTCAAGGTGATGTTTTTTTAGTGATATATGAAGCTTGAAATTTACATGACATGAAAGGGTTTCACACCACGTAAATCCCATGTGTAGTGTGACTTTAAATACTATAATTAATCAAGAGTTATCAAAACCCATGACTTCTATTGATTTACAAGAATCTATCAACCCTTCCTTTAATATCTTTGGATTCCTTCCAATGGAGATCAATCCTTGGCCTTCCATATTTGATCCATGGTGATTTGAGATTCTTTCGTGATAGGTTATCAAGATCTACAACTATGGTCTATTCTCGTTTAAAGAATGTTGATACCTTTGAGGTAAGGGATTCATTGCTTATCTTGTTTAATTTATGTGCAATCGTAAAGTTGACATGGTTTATCTATTTGGATAGAAATGAAATTAACCTAATAATTATCAAACCTGGTTAATAATGAAATTGTTTTAGCAGTCTCATGTTGATTCTTTATACTATTATAATGAGTTGCCTCTTCTTTTCCTAGATAGTGTGATATATATATTATTCTTGTTTGAATTGAATTTTATTCTGTGTACTAGCCTGTGATTCTTGATGGAAATTGGAAAAGAACACAAAGCAGGAATGAATTGATTAATTGGATTAAGAATTATTAAAGAAGAGGCATGTTTGAATCTTGTGTTTCTTATAATTTGATGATAATAAAATTGATACAATGTACATGTTTAATTGAAATTAATCTTCTCCGTGTTAATGAAATTGTTAAAGAATGTGAAGCATGATTATTCTTGTTGATAATGTTTAAATGAAAAGACATATTAATTGAGAATGATACTTTTATATGTCTATTAAAATTGGTTTTAATGCTAAGATCATGTTTCTATTTTGAAATATTTCTATATCTTGATACCTTAGGTTACCCATAGTTGGAAACTTTGAATAATGAATCAGTTAATTCAATATGTAATAAGAACTAGTTGTATGAAAAAGATATTTTCAAGGGACTAAGTTGTTTTATTTCTTGAGAAAGTATATTTCCATGAGTTTGGAGCTATGAGAGATCTTATATGTATCAAGGCTAGATTCCTTGTTTTATAGACTGTATTTCCATGTTGACTATGTTTGTTTATTACTTCCATGTGATGCGCTCTGGATTTGAGCTTTGTTATGTGATGTGATATGAGATGAGGAGGCCCAGAGTTGATATGAGCCTAGGATGGCTGAGCCTGGGATGGATGAGCCTGGGATGGATGATGTGATTTTTGGTAAGGGAGGACGATAAGATGTGGAATTATTTGATGTTTTTGATGGATAGATGTATCATTATGTGAATTTGTGAATTGGGGATAGAACCATAGACGATGAAACAGGTTGAAGATTGGTTTACCCATTGATTTGATATCGAGAAATAGTATTCTCTGTTATGAATATGTTTAAATGGTCGATGTCCGAGTTCCTTATTTTATCTGCATTCCTTTCTCTGCTACTTGAGGAAGCTGGTTTCATGAATCTTATTTATGGTATCTTAGGTTGGTTTTACGAGAGTACTTGGATTGTGTAATGATGAAAAAATTGTTTATTAAATGTTTAACCAACTACGTTGGTTGATTCTGGAATGAAAATGAGATGTTCCTCTTGATAAATCATGGACTTGGTTTAGATTATTCCTAGAGTTCATGGACATTGATATGATGATTAATGAAATAAAATGTGGAATAATGATAATGGTTAATTAATATACAGTGATTTAATTAATGTAAGGGAATGATTAAAAGGAAAGAATAAATTTATGTAGCTATTAAAAATGCTTCTGTGGTTATAGGATTGTTGTCTTTGAAATGGAAGTTGAGAGTCCATGGAATGTTAACTGCAATTGAGTCTAAGACTATATTATTCTCATAGTGTGGTTGTGAGATATATTATATCATATATATTATGTGATTCAGTATTCTACCCCACCCATGTTGGTTAGGGTGTCTGACACCTAATGGACTCTGGGAGGGGGCTTCCCCCAACATCCTAGTGAAAAATGGATGGTTGACTACCACCTATGACCACACTCTATTCTATCGGTAGTTAATTATGATGGTATGCATGAAAGTTAGTTTCTCCATTTATATGTATAGAGGGATATAATGTCTTGTTATTATTTTAAACTTGTATTATCAAATATAGTTTCAAGAGGATTATTATTGGTATGATGTGTATAGACTATGATGGATTGAGGTACTTACTCGAGGTATGGGTTGTGATAGATTGATGTATAATACTGATGTTTGATACACATGATACATGCTATGAGGGATTATAAAAACTACTTGGTTACTATATATAATTATGTGATATGGGATGATGTGATGATGTGATTCACAAGATTCATGTTGTGATGCCTTTCCTACGTGTCTTCAGGATGGCTTTTTTAGAGAGAGATACCACAAGACATTCGATGTTGGGGAAGACCAGAGAAACAGTGGAGAAATATGAGTGGTATACCATTGATATTTCATTATTATATTATATTATCTCTTGTATGTGAAAATTAGTGAGATTTATCCATGGTGAGGCTGGTAACTTAGTATACCTATTTAGGTTATGAGTTAGTTTCACTATTTATCACTTTTCTTTAGAATGATTCCTTTATCTATTATATGGGATGATCTTGGTAGGATCCTACAGAGTATACTGTTATGATCACCTTATGTTTATATAAATTATTTTTTAGGTCATCCATAGTAGGTTGGATATTGGACTGGATATTAATGGATCATGGTTTTGTAGGAGAGTTTGGGCTTTTTGGTCACTATCATCTTTACCTTTTTGATATTTGTAGTTTCCTTTCAATTTTTATCGTACTATATGGAATAAAAAGTTTTAACTTGGGATTTATTATATATTTATGTGTCTAAGAAGGTGTTGATTGGTGTATCAGCATTATCTCACTCTTCTATATGTTCTCCTAGAGGGTAATGCCACCCATATATACGTTTATTATACCCTCAATGCTAGCCTCTAACCTAGGGTCTACTAGAGGAGATAATTGGGAAGCCAGCATCTCTTTTTCCTCACTGTTGGCCCAGGAGGGGTACACTTTGGAGGAGGGGGTCATGAAAATCATCATTTTTTGGGTTAATGGTGAGTGAAATGTGATGGGAAATTCTATCCATGTAATGGTTAGTGTCAAGAGATGAATACAAGGAAATTATATAAAGAATAAAATGTCATTATAAACACCGATAGGGCATAGCAGTATGGTTCCACTAGAATTTTTAAAGATAAAATGTTATGTTTTTTGATCTAAAAATAATTGCATGTGGAATCCTCACATGAAAATATTGAAATGAAAACATAAAAAAGACTATAGTGAGATTAACAAATTGTTTTAAAAAACCAATGAACATATAAAGGGAGATTTAATACCTTATTCTTAATGTTTTTCAGCAGTTTTTGTGGAATAAAAAAGTGGAAACCATCATTTCATTCAATCACATTACAAGTTTGGTTACTAAAACCATAAAAACAAGATTTCAAATTCCCAAAAATATTTTTGACCATGATGCAATGATATAGAAGCTATAATATTTAATTTTTGAACATAAAAAGTTATATATCATAGAGAAAAGTCAATATATTTTTTGAAATTCATATTTCCATTACATTTTTTGAAATTGAAAGAAATGATTTTGGGTGATTTTTTATGGTTTATTAGCTTTGTTTTTTGAATATATTTTTAACAAGTTGGTGTTTAATTATAATTTTGATATATATTCGAAGATATATGAGATATCCTAATATTTATTTCTATAAAATGAGGTCATTGTTTCGATACATCATCAATCATCAATTAGAGGATAAAAATTATAATGCATTGTTAGAAGTTTAAAGTCTAGAGAGTCTAATGAACTTTAGTTTAATGTGATATATCATTATTAAAAAGAGGGGGAAATTTTCTTATGAAAATTTTTATAATAAATAGTTATTGAATATTGTAGTCTATTTTATTAAATTTTAGTTTTGCAAGAGTTTTTCATTCACTTATTTTTCAATATAATTTCTTTCATTATTGAGTATCACCATTATTTCATTGATTGATTAATTATTTTTCAATACATTAACTAATGTATAGATTATTCTTTGACAATATGTGAGTTTATGAAATATGTTTCTACAAGGTATTGGATTGAATAATTATTGAATGAACTGAATTAAATGATCTTATGAAAAAGTGTTTTTAGTTATTAGGGATTGAACACCAAAAAAAATTGTTTTCATATATATTATTTTAAAAATAAATAAATTTTTAATTATATAATTTTATGATTCAATATATGATGATCCTAGATTTATAAATGTTTAAACATTCAAAATAGATTTACTCTTAATTCATATTTTTAGATTTAAGTGATATAAATTAAAAAATATAGAGTTTTTACCACATAGAAATAAATAACACTATGTGGGTAATCATAGAGAAATTTAAAAGTATGAGAATTTTAATCAAATAAATTGATTTTTGTCCACAATTCAGAGGCTAAAGTTGATTTTTAGGTGAAAGAAAAGTATAATATATTTTTTACTTCTTTTGTATATTTAAAAAAATGTAATGTGGACAAAGAATCCATCATGTACTCATTCTAAGCACACTATGTACTTTTTTTGTGGAACTAGGGGTTAGTTCCTCCCGAAGTTGGAAATTTAAAGGCATTTTCCCTTACACTGGTTACCTAATAATCCACCTAGTGGTCAGTACCAGTGTCCTTATAAACCGGTAGAACACGTATTCCTTTTTACTAAATAGGTGACATAGTATTAATTTTATGGTTATCCGGCTTCAAATTATAATGGATGTGGGGGATCAATTGTGGGTTATTCATTTGGGTCCACCACCCTCATCCCCACTTTGTCTCCAATGACTAGTTATGGATCTTAAGTTTTTTTCATGATTTGAGGTAATTTATCGCCAATACATTCTTATTGCTTTAGCTTCCCACATTAATCTAATTTGGGAGTTCTTTTCCAAAGTATTTATATCTGATTTAATCAAATCATAGATAAATTTGACACAAATCAAGGGACTCTTCTATAATAAAATTAGCCTATGGCCACGGTCTTATTCTCATTGTTTCCAAAACTATTTTTATAGGATATTCAATCACAATGGTCAAAAAATTATTATGGTAATATTATTTACTATGGGAGACCATGGACATAATCCACACGAACTATGGTCATAGGCCAACTTAACAGGTAACAATGTTTGGAGTGTAATACAAGGTAAGACTACAATAATTGTCTAAAACCATGAATAAAATAGATCATGGTTATATCCTAGACCTATGTTGATGCTCTACATTTTCTATGGCTATAAGTGGCTGGACCCACCATATGGTTTAATTTTTTAAAAAATATATAATAATTATAATTATAAATATTTAAATATATATATAGGTATGTTAGTGTAGTTGGGGGGATAGACCGAGTGGTAACGGCTCCCTGTAATCCTGTATTAGACCTGTGTTCAAATCTAGGTGGGAGAAAATTTCTACAAGCAGGTCATGATGCAACCATGACGCATGATGTTGGCAGGTGGTGATGTAGGCATGACACAAGCATGGTGACACAAACAGCATGATACAATCATGATGCTACACTATACCATTGGATTATTTAATGGGCTTCATGCCCACTGGGCCTTCAGGCTATGTATTAATTAAATAAGGCTTGACAAGTGGGTTATCCCTTGGGGGATATGGCCTACCTTTTTGGCCTGTGTGTGGGGTGTGTTTGTGTTTAATATAATTTTTCTCTCAATAACAAAATATATATAGGTATGTTAGTCTAAATATATATATATTTTCCCTTATGTTAGTGTTAAAATCATGGAATTAAGATATATGATCTCATGGGTTAAAAACTTGATAACCTTTTTTTGGCAGTCTCCACTACCAAGGCCATGAATGTGGCTATATAATGCTATGATCATGATTAGTATGGTGTAATTAGTCCCATGAATATGGTTTGGATAATGGCCTTTGGACCCATGTCCATAGCTGGGACTGTGGTTATAGATCCCTAGCTACACCATCGATGATATCTCCCACAGTGTTATTGATTATGGCCATAGGTTGTGGCCATGATCAAAGGGAAAATTTCCCTAGTTTTCCCCATGATGATATGAAAATTTTCAAGTTCTGATTCATTATGTGACATGTAATGGGTACCAATATAGTAAGATAACACTTATTTATCTAAAATTTTAAAGGTGGTGAGTTATTGATAGTTATATTTTTTTCCTGAAATACAAATTAATATTTTATCCCCTAAATAATGAAATATAGAATCCTCTCTATAGTTTTCTCATTAAAAGGTTGAAGACTATGTTCCAAACTATCACATTTGTTAATTTTGTTTTATATAGGGTAAACAATTCATGTTTAAATGATGTTTAAAAAAATTTTAAGTAAAAATAAAATTTATTCGATTATAAATATATTAGTAATTAAAATAAGAAATAAAAATCATAAATAATTGGAAAACATAGAATTGAGAAAACTATAGTGGAAAAGAAATGTCCCTTTAGACATTCCATTTTTTCATTTTATTAAAATATTACCTAGAATATTTTTTCAATTATAAATCAATGAAATCCAAGTGAAAATATAAACACTACTAGGAACCATTTCATGAAAGTAATATGGTTATTTATTCCATTTTAATGCAATTTTATTACCCAATGAACTTCGAGCAACCAAAACTGATTGAACCTACTGTTCTCAAAAGTGATACCACATTTACCAATTTTACACAATAATAAAAATAATTTTACATTAATAAATGGAAAATATATTTATAAATATTTAGAATAAACTGTAATTAAGAATGAAAATGAATAAATTCCTTTAAAATTAAAATTTCTATAGAAATAAAAAAAGATTATAATGAAGTGAAAAACCCAAAAGTTAAGTGTCTTGAGATATCCACTTTCCATATCTAATTGGTATCTTATCCCAACATGGATAGATTATCACTATGTGAAATGAAATTCTACACCTGATCCCTAACTTCTGGTCCACTATCCTATATATCTTTGACCTCTCTAACCAATGAATTGAAGTTGAGACACATATTTATAAAGAAGAGTTGAGTAAGATTATCCCTTTAAATATATCCATTTAATTTTAGTTCATTTATGTCCCCATGTAAGGAAAAATAGATAATGATCATAAAAAATAATATTGTTTGGATTGATCTTAAATTTCCTCTCAAAAAATTTAATTTCCATTGAACCCAATTAGAAAAATTATGTTTCAATTACTAAAGTAATATTTTTTGGTTGAATTTACTATTCAGTTTCCTCCAATTTCCTACGATCCCTGAATATCATAATGATCCAATATTTCTATGATATTTTAAGAAGGTATGATGCACCAATTTCCATATAATTAAAAATTGGAATATTTTTATTTAGAGTTATGTATCTTTATTTATTCCACATTTAATAAAGTTGGTTAAATTTTTTCCACCCAAATGTTTTCTAATTTTAACTCTTTGTTTGGGGCTCCTATGGCTCAATTCATCACTTAGAACCATTGAATTAAATGAATCCCTATAAACACATAATCCAATAATTAATTAAGTGTTCAATTTAGAATATTTTAAAACATATTTACAATGAAATATGAAAATTATAAAAAACACATAAAATTCATGAATTTTTCAATTTTTTCAATAATTCACAAAACATACCTAAAATAGAAAATTATTTAATTACACATGTTAGGAATAATTGTGGGGATTAAATTAATACAACTAAAGGAAAAAGTATAGGAAATATTAGCTATATCAATTCCCTCGCACTTAAGATATTAACTCTTTAAAAATTTATCATGTAAAGAAACATTAATGAAAATTCAATGCCCAAGGACCTATGATACACTAATTCCATACCAATACATTAAAAATTTTCATTCATCCCTTTAAGACTTTACTGAAAGTATCCATTATGTTCTTTTAATCAATACCTATTTCATTTAGCCTTCCATGTACAAAAACACTTACCTCATTGAAAAATTCCCCTAATCACACTAATTTGAGTTTTTAAAAAAAGTATTTCTCTTACAAAAAACATGAATGAGTCACCATAGGCTTGATAAGTTCTTAAATATTTTATGTAAATCATGAAGAAATATTAGGATTGATCAAATTTTGAGGGCTGTAGGGTTTCAAAGGTAAAAAATTTATGAGGTAGAATTAGTAGGTTTGGCTATTTTTGAACCAAAAAAATCACAATTTTACTTTACACTCAATAATGGTCTTTTACATACACCACTAGATAGTGAATTATCTATAAAAAATGAATTTATCATGTACATTTCACAAAATTAATATTTTAGTAGAAACATTTAGTCCACGAAAATTCTTTTAATATAACTAAATCGTTGTTCTTAATGTTTTCAAATAATCTATTGAATTTTTTCAAGGAAATGAGGGAATATTGAATTTTAAAATCATGGTGTGTCTTCTCAGCCCATATTTTGAATGATATAACTTCATTTTAGTTTTAAAAAATTGTTTTTTTGTTTTTCTTTGATATTATTACTTAACAACTTCTTTTCATCATTTTTGTATCGGAATATGCTTCAAATATATTCTACGACACCACTTAAAAACTACTCTTTGCCTTCTTATTTTCATCCAAATAATCCTAAAATGATATAAAAACACATAAGACAAAACCCCCAATAATTTGTTTCAAGTAGATCATTAAATGTTTAATTATATAGTAGATTTGAAAAGGTATTACTAGCTTGTAATGTGGATACATCGATAAGTTATCCATGGATTTATAAAGTCTAACTGATATAAATGCTAGATGATGGAGGAGATAAAAGGTTCACTTTAAAATTGGGAATTTAAAATAAAATAATTGCCCCCAAAATCTCAACACAAATCCCTTAAATATTCATGTTTTGATTGAATCAAAGAAGATTATGGTTTTGAAATCGCTGTTTCCTTTACTTAAGAAATGGGGTTATAGTAAAAATATATTAAAAGGGTATATAATTATCTCTAAAATTTGATCCAAAAATTTGTACAGGGATTTATGATATGCAATTCAAAATTTTAGTTTTATTTTAATGAATTTTAAAAAATTTATAATTGAAATAAATTCCATTTCAGCATTCATTTAAGTTTATTTCCATGTTAAAATATGGTTTTTGTTTTCCTGGGATTCAAAAATTACAATGATATTAATTTTTTGTTCACATGTTTTAATAAACAACATAAAAATGGGAAAAATAAAATAAAAAATAAAAATAATGAAAATTAAAACGTATAATTCTTTCTAGAAAATGATGATCCTTTTCCCATATAAATGTTGTGAAATTTCCTCATTGTGGAACAATTTATATAGGAAGTGAAAACCTAGAATCCTAATCATAACAAAAAAAGTGATAAGGACATAAACTGGTTTATGGAGTAGTATCCTTTAATAATACTTCTACCTAATGCCACCATAAAACAATAAAAATTTAAAACAAAAAAATTAGAAATTTGATGAAAATTAAAGAAATTAAAAGAATATAAGGGGAAAAGAAGCATAGTTTTAACCCCTAAGTTGGTGCTATATTTATACAATTTATAGTTTTATAGTGATTGTGCTCTATCCCTAGTTTAAAAAAGGAAACAATTTCATTCTTAATAACCACCAAAATTATGTTTCTCTATAATTTTTCAAGATGCACAACTTATAGAAGCTCCCATATAGAAATCCATTAATTATCCATTCCAATACATTGTGGTTACCATACAGTAGTAAATAAGGGATCATAATATAAGAACACCTCCACCAAACATGATATTCAGGAGGGGTATACAATTTTTTCTATAAATTTTCCCAAAATGTGATTTATCATTAGTTCTAGATTGAAAATTGATTTTTTTTCATTTTCAATTTTTCCCATAATCGTAATGTAAAACTTTGCACAACCCCATTGGATTATCTATATTTTACTAAAATTTGGAGATCACGTCTATTTAAAAGACTATTTCATCATCCGAACCAGTACATTTGAAAGTAGTAAAAATGAAATATGAACTAGAAGAAGCACTTTATGATTTAATATTATCCTTATTTAACCAAAATTAATTTATTTTTAAGGATTATTCCTATGGTATCTCGAATTCTCATTCTTTTGGCGAGTTAATTTTTTATAAGAGTTTCATTGAAAGATAATAGTATGTAATGTTTCACCATGTGATCTTCAGTGAGAATGGATTTATGAATACTTCCTATTTGTAAAATGTTTTTGTATAATGGGTCTAAATCATTATTTTCTAAATTAGAGGTTTCACAGGGATTTTTTCCCAAAAACTTCAACCCAATAATTTTCTAAAGACACTTAGTTTTTTACAATCACATCAATGGGTAAATAAATTTTAATGACTTCCTTTGATAGTAAAATAGAGAAACAAAGGTCCAATCCATTCTCTATATCATCCCCATAGGCTTATTCAAAGGAAAGAGTTGGTTGTATAAGGTTATTCTTCTCTTAAGATTCCTTTTGGGTGGAAAATTGAGTTATTTACTTTAAAAGTGCTAAGAGTTAACATTTTTTTACTCAAACATTAATAATTAGTGATTTTTTTCACTTCTTGTTTAAGGAACTCTTACATAAATAAGTTTTTAAATTTATGATTAAATCACTATAAAAACCCATTTTGGCACAAAAAGTAATATAGCTTTTGTGAAAATGTCCTAAAAAATATTTCCAATTGATGTTGATATTATTTTTCTTGAAATATAATTCAAAATTCCTCCATAAGGAATGCAATATATTGGTCTCTAAGGTTTTATAATGATATGGTTGAAGATTATGTTAAAAAATGAAAATTTTGTTAATTTTTTTCTATAAGGGATAACAATAATAGGAATAAAATGAATTTTATTAAAGTATAATGTAATGCTAATATATATTACATTAGAAGGAAATTAATAATTCAAATTATAAATCTAAATAAAAACTGATTTGAAAGGATATATTTGAGATAACAGTTTTGGATAATATTCATCCCCTCAGACACACCCTATATACTTGAGTAAAAATATTATATAGTTTAATTTGTTAATAATTACTTAGATAACTCCATGTGATTGTCTAAAATTTATTTAAGACCATATCAAGAACCTAATATGGGTATTGATCCCCATATGAAAGTTATTTTATTACACCATGGCATTCGAGCTACCAAAATAGATTAAACCTAATCTACTAAAAAGTTAATCATTACATGTAGATACCCAGTTTTTTTCTTATAATACTTTGAAATATTTCTATATATATTTCCAGATTTATGTGCTAAAACAACATGCAATTCTAAGGCCTGATGTGTCTGAAATTAATTTTTTTAACAAAAAAAATTATGTTTATCCTATACTATACATGTAACAGAAATTGGATAACTCATAAAAGATATCTAGGATCAGAAATATGAGGCTACAGTTGAATTTGGAATGTTGCGTTTACCCTAAGATGGGCATAACTTTTTCGGCATGGGATTTCTTTGAAAAATGCCACCTAGGGAAAAATGGTAATTAAAATAATTAAACTTAATTATTTTACCCCAGATGTTGAGTTTAATAACATCCAATAATGGAATCAGATTGGAAATCTGAGGCCACCATTGAGTTCAAGAATTATGTGTCTTTCCTAATCCCGTTATAAAATGAGGGGGCATGGGAATTTCATAAATCGTGACGAGCGGGACATCTATAAATAGAGAGTTAATTGTTTAAGATTAGGGTAGACCCTAATCCCCTTTATCTCTCTACAAGGATCTATCTCTCACCTATCTCATCAATTCTTCACTATTCTTCACCAGATCAAGGAGCAATCTCAACTGAAACTTCAGAGGATCGAATCGGGAGAACCTTGGATGTACCGCCAGTGACTAAACACTGATTCGAGGTATGATTTATAGCATTTTTGATTTATGATTCAATTTCTACTTCAAATATTTATTTCGTTGATTTTTTCATAGTCATATATTTACAGAAGCATCAATGGCCTCATGAACAAGGAAATTGATTTGTATTAAACTTCATTATCTATCTATTCTTTAAGATTTGCGACCAACTATTAACAGATTGTTAATCAAAGGTTGGCATAATAAATCCACCATCAAAAGGGTCCCTGATCCACTGACAGAATCGTTATTGGGTGACCAAATCGAGCCTAGTGGTCTCTGGAATGGAAATTTGGGGCACTGCTGCTGTGGAAGCTTATGGAGGCGGGTCACTATGATGGTGGTCCATGGAGTGGAGATGACACCATGACCTGGTGGTGCCAAAAGGCGATGGGCCACATGACCTAGTCAGTTAGCTGGGCAGGGTCATGCAGCGTGACCCCAAGTGGCGACTGTCGCGGCAAAACCCACGGCCTACGACCAAATTGTAGGCTGGACCCACTATCTACAGTGGCATCAGTTGCGTTTGTAAGTGGCCCGGGCCTCCATGGGCCATCCCAAATGAATTGGTCCATTCCGGGATAATGGGATGGGGCCCACAAAGGTGGGATGGGGTGGACAAGTGGGGCGGTAACAACCCAGTGGGTCAGACCTGGGTCCGATCTCGGGTCCACCCGGGTCGGATAACGGTCTACCTCCATGACAACTACCGCTACATGGGCATGGTAAGCCGGTATACCATAGGGTGGTCCACCATCATGGTAGGCGAACTGACTACAAGTTGGTCCACCAGCCCTGGGACCCTCTTTTTCATATTCAAACCCCTGCAACTTTTAACCTGGGTGTCCGTTTGATGTGCCATCTACAAAGGTTTGTTCCTCTCATTAATGCATAACGTTTGAGATAAATTTTATAATTTTAAGTTTGGGGTTGGATTGCGGGCCCCACTTTGACCCGTTTATATGTCTTGAGGTGAAAAGAACCTTTTTCACCACTTTCTTATTTTGGGAAAATAAATAGCCTATATTGCATGATTTTCCATGTAGAATGCGATGGTGACTTCTGTTTCAACATCTGGATTATGAAGTGAGGTGTTCTAAACTTGACGCTCGTCAAGTGGTATTCAATGATGGCATTGATGGATGTGATGTTTTCAAAGTACCTGTATTAGTACCGTATTACCCTATAGCAGGGATGGTCGGTGGCATTCATTGATGAATCTTTAGGGCTTACCCTCCAATAGGGCTGGGAAGTGGAATTTTCCATTCTCTCTTCTGGGATTACCCTCTTGCAGGGCTGGGTAGTGTCTTTTTCTCTCTCTCTTCAGGACTTACCCTCCTTTAGGGATGGTCAGTGAGGTTCTTCATTTGTTGTTTAGTTATTACCCTTAAGCGTGTCACCCTTCAGCTGGGCTGGGCAGTGGTATTCTCCAAAACATCAGTGGTGAGGCATGCTTAGATGTTACCTTGGACTAATGAGTAAGAGGGTAATATTTCCCACTGATATTCATCCTTGTGATGAAACCTAAACCAGTTAGAATGAGATAAACCCGTCCAAATTAAATAGTATTGAGGTGTAGGTGTTTGATCCCCTTTGTATTATGGTTCAGGGTAGGCATGAGGAATTATGGGTATTAATGATGGATACTTCTGGGAATGTTGATGTCTCTCTTATTGGGCTGAGCTATGAGATGAAGATCTCCTTACCTCTCATGGGGTTTCCTTGACAGAGCATATATGTATATTTACATCCTATTTCCATACACACTCCTTGGTTTCTGGTTACTCTCCTTCTAAGGGAGATGAAAACATGTGAGGTATGACACGTGATTCCCGTGTCTATCTTCTCCTGGTTGGATGAGTCTAGTATCTTACTACAGGTAGAGAAGACTCGATGAGAAGTTTAACTTCTCACCATCTCTAACTCCTTGTGTCTGGATGAGCTTTCTTTACGTCCTCGTTGGGTTGAGCTTAACTCATCATTATACCTTGTTCTATCTATTGTATTTCCTTTCCTCTTGTACCTATTACTTATCTACCTCTTTTTTAGGATATCATACTGAGTATGTTTATACTCACCCCTGGATGGGATTTTGCCACATGTATCATGATTTATAGAGATGATAAACATGTTTGATTAGAAAATGAGGGATATTAGGATTGTAGATTCTTGGACCATGTGTGGTGGTCATAGATTGGATTCCCTGAGTAGGTCTTCCTTAGTATCTTTACTTTCACTTTTCTAATTGGTTGGGACATTGTACTGGTTGTGCGTGTATTTTTCCTTTTCCCTTTCTATTTACATTACTGTAATCATACCATTTTAGTGGTCTATACATTATTGGGTGTAATTTTATAGATGGTTGCATCTTTTTATTTTCTCCCACTGTACTTTAAATCAAGTTATCTGTGTATGTGTGTACAAGTACTTAGGAAAAGGCCTCCCTATGTTTTTTGTGCCTTTGATTCTAGTCGCCACCCTCAGCCTATGGAGGTAGGATTGGGGTAGTTGCAGCTCGAGCCCCGACATGGGTCGGGTCATGAAAAGGTGTTATCATAGGAATTTCATTCCTTGGGACATTGTTATGACATTTAACTTATAAGGTTTGGTTGGGTATAGGGAAATAGTGTCTATGTGTCACGAGAGAAGATCTCAGGCCAGGGATTTTAGTGATTGTTCATCGACCAACATAGACATACACTAGCACCCCGATCACCCACTTGTCGAATCAGCATATTAAGACATTTGTTGTGGGGATCAATGGTACATGCATCATATAGAATTTATTCTTTGAATTTAATTGTTGATTCAGATCCCCTTTGTTATTGATCTTATTATATATATATATATATATGCTCATCTTACCATGGTACTCCTTCATAACTTTCAGGATGCCTCTGTGATGGAAACCATCTAGGATACCTGGTTGAGTTCATTATGACGATATTACAAGAGATGATGCCTCAGTACAAGTCCAATCATGTGATCCCCTTACTCTATGTTGGAAATAGGACGAACCTCCATCGATGGAGACACAATTAGTACCAAAATCACTTTCTGAGGATGAAAACAAGTTGAGTGTGCTTCGTGAGTTCTAGCGCCAGAGGACGCTGAGGTTTCGAGGTGATATGGATCCCTGGGAAGCGAAGGTTTGGTTGGAGTCGGTAGTCTGACTTTTCGTGCTGGTGAAGACATTGGAATACCATATGGTACCTTTGGAAGCCATCCTTTTTCTTGAGATGGTTGTCCACTGGTGGGGGTAAGTTACCCAGTTGCATGATGAGTCAACACTCTCGTGTGATGTGTTTCTATAGTTGTTTCGTGAGGAGTAATTCCCCTCATGTTTGCGCTCCATCAGGATTTAGAAGCTTCTATAGCTGCATGAGGGATCCATGATAGTTGATTCCTATATGGATAGGTTTACTAACCTTACATTCTACTCCCTGGATATGATCTATGAAAATTACTTCTGAGCATAGAAGTTCGAGCAGGGTATTCTCCAAGAGATCTGTGCTAGTATAGTGCCCCGGTTCATCCCTACCTATGCCGAGGTGCGGGAGTGGGAACTTGTGCAAGATATTTTCCTATCATAGGGATGTCAGTCAGCTAGGATTGGTAGTGGTCACTTCATAGTGGAGACATCCATGGTAGTTGGAGGGAATCAGTTGGCAGGGTCGCAACGTAGGGGACCTTTCCAAGATCAGTCTTAGCCATGTGGTCAGATGAAAGTTGGGAAGCGCAAAGCAATAGGTCATAATGGAGATGGATGATGTTACACATATGACGGGTGAGGTCACATAGCACGAGACTGCTTGACCAGACAAGCTAAGCTCCCCAGGCAGGCAGTAGGGGGACCACCATGGAAGAGGCAACACTGCAACTTGGGTGGTCCCTAAGGAGGCAGTGCTGGCAGAGGAGTAGGAGAAGGAGGACCAAGTGGTGGGGGATGGTTCTATGAGTTTCCACCACCACCACCACCACCACTGGGTATCCCAAATCAAGCTCAGGGAGTTGGCAGTCAGGTTGTAGATAGTTACAGGCTATGGATGTCTATGATCCTCCAACACATAAGATGATCCGAGGTACGATATGTGTTTATTATACTCTTACCTCATTATTAGTAGATACAAGATCCATTCACTATTTTATCTTTCTACTGATTCTATGGGAGTTAGATCTTCGGGTAGAGACGGTATCAAATCATCTTTGTATTGAGGTTCCTATGGGAAGTTCCTCTTATATATCTTTTATCTACTGGCTGTGCGGACTTTCATTTAGAGGATAAATGTTCACATGGTACCTAATGGTAATCATAATGGAATCTTATGAGGTCATATTGGGCATGGATTTGCTTTCTATAGTTCAATTCTAGGTTTAATGTCATTGCATGCAAGTAAGATGTGTGTACACTGATGGGACGGGGTTCACCTTTCTCGGTGAACAAGGCCTTATAGTAGGATAGGAAAGTTCTATAAACAAGGGAATACAACCGTTTTCCCATAAATTAGCAAGCATCATCCTTGTTGAAGTAAAATTTTCAGGCACTTGGGTTTCTTCAGTTGTGGAGGATTACATAAACTTCTTCCCCAAAGATGTCCCTAGACTACCTTTGAGGCGATGAATGTAGATTTTCATTGATTTTAAACCAGTGACTACCCTGATATCTTATTCGGCATATCAAGTGGAACCCAATGAGTTCTGAGAGCAAAGTTTGTAGTTGGGGGACCTTCATGATAAGGGTTTCAATTAGTCCATTGTTTCCCCCTAGGTAGCTCTGATTCTATTTTTAAAGAAGTAAGATGGGAGTTTGTGGATTTAAATTTCTAGAATCAGGCCATGATAAGGAATAAATACCCCATACTAGCTCTCAAAGTGTTTGTTCTGGATACACAAGGTTCACTTTTTGGCGGATTCCATCTTTGAAGAGGGTTTAGCCATGGATCCCATGAAGAACGAGGCAATACATGATTGGGAGCCACCTAAGAATGAGTCATATGTATAGAGTTTTCTTAGTTTGGATGGGTACTACCAGATATTTGTAGAATACTTCTCTAGGATCTCAGCCCCTTTGACCATTTTTGAAATGGAAGGGAAAACTGTTTACTAGGTCTGACTAGTTATGGATATCCTTCGATGAGTTTATGCAAAGGATGAAAAGTGCTCCAGTTTTGAGACTACGAGAGCAGGGATTTGAGTTCGTAGTGTACTGTGATGCCTCAAGAGCTAGGCTTAGTTGCATCTTGATGCAATGATAGGAAGTATAATTGAGGGGAGGGGTACTTTTTCAATTTCTAAAAATATTAATTTATAACAATTCAATCTCAATATAAATACCACCAAAATGACCTGGATTTAAAGAAAAGATGAGATAAGGCTATAATATAAATAATTAATACATTATAGACATGTTTTTATTATTATTTTAGATCTTATCATTTTGATTAACGCTTAGTTAACCTATTTTATTTTTCATTAAGGTAAAAACATTTTCAATATTAAAATGTTGTAATTTTTACTTATGTGATGTAAAAAATACCATAAATGAAAAATTTGTAACATTTTAGGACATATTATATTTATTTTTTATTTTTAAATAGGTTTTATTTTTTAAAATAAATTAAGAAAATATTATTTATATAAAATATTGTTAGGGTCAATTTTAACATGATTCAATACCTAGTCTTTTAAAAATATCAAGATAATAAGTTAAATTCGATCCAAATATTTTTTTTATATCCCTAATTGATAATGTGAATCTAGAAAATTCGTTTATCACATTAATAATATCAAATTATATTTATTTTATTAATATTTATTTGATATTTCCATTAATGAAATAATTACTATATCAGTGTTACGTATTTCTTTAATTTACTTATTTGCTCCCTAAAAATTAAAAATAAAATACCAGGATGAAGAAAAAGAATATAGACTTTATAAAAATATTAACAGTTTAATATATATTTTGTTTAACCATATATAAAAAATTATATATTATTTAAAACATGCATATGACATCTTTAAATGTTTATTAAATAAAATATTATAAATACCATAATTTCATCTAAGTAACCTAGAACGTCCAAAATTAATTAATATCATTGAAATTTGTTTATTAAGTTAAAATTTAAATTTATATTCATTAAAAACATAACATTATCCCCATGTGGATACATAAAGGATATTAATGACGAAGAAAGTGACATTTTGTGTCTTTCTTTGATTTAAATATTATTTAAGCCGTTTTCATGGATAAGTGTCCATTAAAAAAATTATTTATTTCCTAATATGTTAAGGGTATATATTTTTTAATACAGTAAAATTTTGAAATGTTTTAGAGTCATTTTAGAGTATTTATAATTTTATTTTTAACCCAAATTACCCAAATTACCCATTACTGTGGTAACAAAATTTACCAAGGTTACTATTCATATTGGAAAAAAATAAGAGGCATATTTACTAAATTTAAAACTTATAAATATAAATTTGGAATCCATTTATAAAAATTCAAAACATATAAGTTTTATAATTTAATTTAATATAAAAACAGTAAAATTCCACGAAAAATAGTTTTTTGGAAAACTGTACTTTTAAAACATAGAACGCTTTTATAATAAATTCATGTATAAAATCCATTTAAAAAACTATAAATTGATTATTTTAAATCAAAATTTAAAAATTAAAATTTTAAACAAATCAAAAACAAAATTTTACCTTGTAAAAACTTTCGAAGAACATACAGTTTTTAATAGAAATCTGTATTTTCACTATTCCATAAAAAATAAATGTTTTCAGAAGAAATTATTTAAAGATAATTCTTTCAATTTGAAATCAAAAATTTAATTTAATTTTTTCAAATTTCTTTTTTTATAACTTCTAAAAATAAATAAAATCAATAAACATTAATTTTGGAAGAAAACGTATTTTTTGGAGAGTAAAGCGAATTTACTAAAAAAAATTTGATAATTTTATAAGAATTTACCAATACATTACTATTGAGTTGGAACTTTATATTTATTTAATACATTATTTATTCAATTTATTTTATCCAATTTAACATCTAGGTTATAAATGTCATTTTATCCTAATTGTGTCTCGTGGTTCGTTTAAAATAACAGTTGTGTGAAATGCAAGATATTGAAGAATTAAAATTATTCAGAGAGAAATATTTCATAAAAATATTTGGGTGTTACATTATACCCCCCTTAAAATGAATTTCTCCCTCAAAATTCATCACCTGGATACAAAAAAATGAGGATACCTATGCCCCATCACATATTCAGGTTCCCACATAGCTTACTAAAATTCATGGTTCCACCATAAAACTTTAACCAACTGAGTGGTCTTGTTTCATGGAACATCATATCTATGATCCAGTTTCTATACCAGTTGTTCTTCTTAAGAAATATCTTACTCCATTGGTATGACTTCTTAGTTTAGTACTTGTGAAGGATCAAATATGTACTTTCTTAGGAGAGATATATAAAACACATCATGAACTTGAGAGTGATTTCGTGGAAGAACCAATCAATAAGATACCTTACCAACATGATCTAGAATTACAAAAGGACCATTATACCTAGGTATTATGTTCCCCTTTATAAATCTCATCACGTTTTTTAGGGAGATATCCCTAGAAATACCTTATCACCTACTTCAAACTCTATGTCTCTTCGTCAATTGTTAGCATAACTTTATTTGTAGAATCTCAACTGCTCTTATGTGCTTTTGAGTAGATATAACATTATCTATAATTTCCTCAACTAGATTAGGTACTAATATATTTATTTCCCCAACTTTATCACATCATGTTAGAGTTATACACTTCTTACCGTATAGGGATTCATAAGGAGCCATCTGAATACTGGAGTGAAAGCTATTGTTGTATGAAAATTATACCAAAGGTAGGTGTTGATCCTAACCACCTTCGAAATACATAGAGATAGATCTCATCATGTATTATAGAGTTAAAATTTTCATCTTAGACATACCATCTATCTGATGATGATAAGTAGTGATGAAACTTAACTCAATATCTAGATCCTATTGAATACTTCTCTAGAACTTTGAGGTAATCATCTAGTCTTGATCATATATAATGGAAAGTGGTACTGCATGCAATCTTAACACTTCCTTAATATATATCTTGGTAGGATAATAAAGAGATAAGTATTATTGGATAGAAATTATGTGTTCTTAATTCATAAAGTGATCAACTATAACCTATACACCATTATGGAATTTTAATGTTTTTGGTAAGTACGACAAAAAGGTCCATGGTGATGTTTTACCATTTACATTATGGTATGAGTGATGGTTGTAAAAACCCCTTAGAATTATATCTATCATCCATAAATTTATAAAAAACTAGGCACTAAGAAACATATTCTGAAATATCGTTCTTCATTCCATCCTAGTAGAAATACTCTTTTAATATTTCCGGATCCATATTTTGAAAATCCATAAATATTGGATATTTTGTGATCCTCATAATAGAAATGATAGCTTGTTTCTTTTGACTAAAAATATCCCCCACCTTTCTTTCATTCCTAGTTTGGTAATGTATTGATGAGTTGTAATATTTAATCAACTCTAACCATATTCCTTGGAACATATTAAGATCTTTTTGAGTGAAAATATACTGTAAAATTTTAGGATCATTATATATATCAAACATTTCTCCATAAAGATAATGACTCCATATCTTTAATGAAATGATTACTGATTCTAACACCAAATCTTGAGTTAGGTAAATTTTCTTAGGGATTTTCAATTGTCGTGAGGCATAAAATATCACCATATCATTTTACATGAGAAAACATACCAACCCCTTCTTGGATGCATCAATATAGATCAAAAACCATTCTAAAATATAGGTTTTTGTGATCATTGGTGCACCGACTAAACTTATTTTCAGCTCCTTGAAATTCTCTTCATATTCTACCATCCATATGAACTTAACTCCTTTCTGAGTCAACTTGGTGAGTGGGTTAGATAATCAAAAAAAATATTTCACAAAACATTGATAATACCCATCAAAACCAAGAAAAATTTGGATCTCAATTACCATTATTGTCCTAGTGCAATGCTCAATAACTTATATCTTTTTTGGATCCACATATATACCCTCTATTGATATTATGTGACCAAAAAATGAAACTTTATGAAGACAAAATTCACACATGGTAATTTCTTCCTAAAGATTCTCCTTTATTAGGGTATTTTGTACAATAATCAAGTGATCTTCATGTACTTCCTTTCAATTAAAATATATAATAATATCATCGATAAAGACTTCCAAAAAATGATCATGATAGTCTCTAAAAGATATATTTATTAAATCCATGAAGATAATGGGGGATTTTGTAAGACCAAAAGGCATCACTATAAATTCATAGTGTCCATACCTTGTACAGAATGATGTATTGGGTATATCATCCTTATTGAACCTAAATTGATGATATAGAGAACAAAGATAAATTTTCGAAAAGTATTGATCTCTATGTAGCTGGTAAAATATGTCATCAATACATGGGATACAATATCTTTTCTTTATAGTGATATAGTTAAGTTCTTGATAATCAATGCAGAGTCGCATTGATCTGTCTTTATCATTAAAAAATAGAATAGGTGAACCCCAAGGTGATGTACTAGGGAATATAAATCCCTTTTCAAGAATCTATTGGAGTTTCTTCTTCAATTCCTGCTACTCAATTTGGTCCATTCTATAAGGGGTCTTTGAAGTAGGCATGACACCAGGTATGAGTTATATTAAGCACTCAACTTCATGATTTAGTGGAAGAACTGATAATTTTTTCAAAAATACATAAATTAACTCTCGTATAGTAGGTTCATATTTAATGGAATGTTTCTCCCCAACCGTTTGAGATAGACAACCTTTCTTTATAGGAATTAAGAACCACAAGATGGATGTAATTTCTACTAGAATTTCATATCCATTATTGCATGGATAGATGATTAAAGATTCATTTAGAATATGAAATGTGACTTCCCTTCCATGGAAATTAATATGAGCTCCATATAGAGAAAACCAATCCATGAAAATAATAACATTGAATTCAACTAAAGGAAGGATCACAAGGTTTTTAAGAATCACTTTCCCATAAACTTCAATCAGAGAAGAATTATAAACTTGTGATGCAACCATTGTTACATTAGTAGTTTTCAAAACTAACTCAACATATAATTTTTGAGGTAATATGCTGATACCCTTAGAAAATTATTTTGAAATAATATAGTGGGTGGATACATAATCAAATAAAATAGTAGCTGATTTAGAGTGGATGTAAAGTGAACCTTTCAACAATTTATTCTCGTATTCCACATTGATAGTAGTGTCCACATGTGATTTTCTTCGTCTTTGTCCTTAAGAGGTTTCTGATAAAGATCATTATCAATAACCCTTGGATTAAGTCATTTATTATCATAATTCTCATTTTCCTTGCACTTGTGACATTTAACAGTGGGAGGTGCATTCTATCTAGAATTTTATCAACTTGTATCATCACCTATATTTTACCCTCACTTTAGTAGTCAATTGTATGGTAACCTTATTTACCAAACTTAAAACATTTACCAGTCCCCTTAAGATAGTTTTCTCCATGTTTCTTTCCACACTGGGAGTATAAAGGAAATATAATCTTCTTTTCACTATTGTTTTTTGGATTCTCCCATGAATTCCATTTTTCTCTTCTTATCAAACTCATAAGATTAATGGGTGACTACAATATTCATATTAACCTTGATAAAAAATTGAATGATTTCCACATATCTATTAAATTCCCTTATGAATAATTCACTTAAGAAATTTGGTTTTAAGCCACTAAAAAATTGATCAATCTTACTCCCAGGTTGAATGATAATTATAGAAGTAGACCTTGAATGTCTTATAAAGTTTTCTTTTTAGGTACCAATAGATTCATCATCCTTTTTGTCAATATCAATAAAATTCTTATCTATATTTGTATGAATAATATAAGGGAACTACTTATTGAAAAATAAGTTTTTGAAGTCATCCCATTCCATAGAGTAAATTTCATATTGGTTCTTTGTATTCTTGATAATATTCCACCATTTATCCACTTCACCTTTCAAATGATAGACTACCAAAATGAATTTCTCATGTTCTAAACATTGGTGAACTGATAATATATTTTTAGTTATACTAATCCATTTTTCACCCACTAGTGGATCAGAATACCCACTAAATGAAGGTGAACACTGTTTTATGAAAGACTCAACAAAATGTTGTTTCCAACCTTTCTCGTTTGGATTTCTAGCATGATTTATAACATGAGAATTTTGTGTGATCAAAAAACAAAAATATTTTTCATTTTAGATCTCATAACATTCAGTTTCATAATAGAACAATCATTTCACTTCCCATCAAATTCATCATTAATGTGGTTCCTTTGGGTTCCAGACATTGACTAAAACCAAAAATCATTGTGTGAGCAACACTAATCATAATGGGAAATCCACGTAATCAAGGAAAATTACTTATAAAATTTTGATTCAGAAAACTGTAGGTTTTATCCTAGGTTATTTATGATCCTCACTAAAATTGTGGTATTGTATCCTATACTTAGACTTATCCTTAGGGTTTTTACTATGTATTTCGCATCATACTTTCCAAATGTCAAGTAAAACCTAATTTTATACCAAATATAATGTAACATAATTTTCATACATAGATATTACATCTAAATGAAACAATATTCATTACAACACATAGAAAAACCATGTTAAAACAATATAGGTTTAGTGTCTTTAGAATCTAGAAAATATAAACAACTGGTTCATAAAACATCTACATAGTATCCCACTTATTCATTAATAATTAAAACCTCTTTTGACACATTTTACTTAATACATATCTTTTTATCCTAGGAAAATAAATATAAGAAATTGTGAGATTAGATTCTCAGTAAGGGTAAAAAAGGTAGACATCAATCATATAATAATCATGAGGCATAAGAAAATAAGAAAATTTTTGAAAATTATATCTTTCATATCAAAGATCATGATATCATGTCATGGGATAAATCATAAAGTTTATAAAGAACATATTTCATGAGATTATAACATAATATGTGAAATTATGGAATTCACATAAGAATAAAAAAATTATTTCCATATTAATAAAGGCTCATTTCAAATACCATAGAATAGAAAATTCTTTATAAAACCGAGTTCACTACC
This sequence comes from Viscum album, assembly GCA_963277665.1. NCBI lineage: Eukaryota > Viridiplantae > Streptophyta > Magnoliopsida > Santalales > Viscaceae > Viscum > Viscum album. The sequence continues at coordinate 376,661,984 of OY728147.1, forward strand.
TATTCTAGCCCTGTATTATTGAAATGGGTTTGCTTGCCATTCCAAACCTATATTACTGAACCAGTTTTACATCCCATTCTAGTCCTGTATTACTAAATTAATATCATTTCTCATTCTAGCCCTGTTTGTTTCATGAGATATAAATATTTACCCAATTCATTAGAGGAAGATATAGGTCCCACCTATCACATAATGAAAACCATACATATTTGTACCACAATAACATAAATAATTCATCATATCAAAACTCATAAAAAGAAATGGGTTTCAAAAACATCATTACATCATAACATAACCCATGGAAAAGAAATGGGTTTCATAAATATCATTCCACCATAAACATAATCCACCCATTGAAATATTGGGGTTCATATACTTGAAAAATATCCCCAATAAAGCATAATTAACATCAAATAATGTTATCATAGATGTAAAATATTCTTGAGATATCACTTAAAAATATTTCTTGAGGAAAATATCCATTCTTCTTTGAAAATGTTTCCTTTTTTTAAAATTACATGAAATTTTAAAATAAAGAACTTTCACTTAAAATAACCATGTAAAATATTAAGGTAATATTCAAGGAATTAATGTGTCATGAAATTAAAAATAATCAATTCAATTCTGTATAAGTTAAAAAACATTATTCTAGTTATTTTGTTGGAAAAGTCACACAGTAACTCATTTGGAAAAAAAATATTAATTTAAAACCATTTCAAAAAATTCATATATGGGTAAAAATAAAAAAAAATTTAAGAAACGTGGACATATAATATAAATATCCCTCAGTAAATACTTATGTATAAACAATCCCAGATAATAATGAGATTGTGAAACAAATCATTACCTTATGTATGATTTCCTTAGTAAGTATTTGAATCTCTAGTATATTGGACTAAATAATATTATTTACCAATTCCAAAACCATATTCATACTTATGATATCATATATGATCATATTATCACATGTTCATTAATAATATTTCATTATTACTCTTCTTCAATGTGTTAATTGCTTCATTTCCTTATGCATGTTTTGTCGTATAAGTCCCAATTCTTGTGCATAGAATATAGTTATAACATTAAAATAATTATATAAATGTAATATATTTCATATTTATTTGTTATAGACATTCATATAATCATTATTGATTGGTGAATATGAAAAATTAATTGCCACGTGTCGTGGAGACGGTAGGCCATACATACACACGACCAATAATATCATTCCCTTAATTGTAAAAGAGTGAGGAATTTTATGATATATATTTTATTACATAACAAATAAAATGTTATAATTATTATATCTATCCATTATTTCCATCATTATACCCATCCAAATAAAGCAGAGATGAAAAATAGATTACACCATATCGTGGAGAGAGTAAGCCGCACGCACGCACGCACAATGCTTTTATATTAATTAGGATGGATAAAATATGGAATATGGATGTTCAATAATAATAATAAAATCTCATAATATATATTATTCTGTAGTAAATAATTTATAATGGAAGAAACACATGAATAGAAATTGGAATAAGAAATAATCTTGAAAGAGTTGGTAAAGATAAAGACCACTTCTTTGGATAACATCCTTTAGATGTCATCTTAGAGAGACTTGGATTAGTATATTGAGAAGATAAAAATATCTATAATATGGATAGGTAAATTTAGAAGACAAAATTTTAGGGTATGTTTAATCTTGAAGTCTCAATGGGATGTTAATATGTGGGGGAGGAGGTACCCTTTTATAATTGAAGTGATGGTCACATTTATAATTTCTAAAAATATAAATTTATAACAAATTTAATATCAATATAAATACCTCCAAAAGTAAATGTATTAAAATATAAAATGGTTTTAATCTCATCAACCAATACATTCTAGACAAGTTTTTCATTATTTTAAACCTTATCAGTTTGACTAACCCTTAGTTAACCTATTTTAATTTTTACTAATGTGACAACATTTTCAATATTAAAAGGTTGTAATTCTTACCTATGTGATGTAAACTTTTCCATAAATGAAATAATTATAACATTTAATACCATATTATAATTATTTTTTATTTTTAAATATGTTTTTTTAAATAATTTAAGAAAATATTATTATGATAAAATATTATTAGTGTCAATTTTAACACTATTCATTACTTGGACTTATAAAAATATCAATATAACAAGTTAACTTTGATAAAAATATTTAATTATATCTATACAAGGTCAAGTTTATCTATAAAATTCATTTATCAGATTAATTATATCAAATTATATTTATTTTAATATTTTTATTAACATTTATTTTATATTTCCATTAATAAAATAATTACTACATCAATATTGTGTAATTATTTAATATGCTTATTTGTTGACTACAAATTAAAAATAAAATACCCTAATGAATTTAAGTCTTTAATATTTTAAAAGTAAATTTATAGTTGAATGTATATTTTGTGAAACCCTATATAAAAAATTACATTGTATTTAAAACATGAATTTTAAATCTTGAAATTTCTAATAAATAAAATATAATAAATACCAATATTTCATCTAAGTGACCAAAAAAGTTAAAAATAAATTTATTTCATAAAAATATAGTTATTATGTTAAAAATTTATAGTTACATTCGTTCATAACGTAAATTTGGCCCCATGTGGACGCATAGAGGATATTAAAGACAAAAAATCGACATTTCACAACTTCTCTTTAATTAAACTATTATTTAAGTAATTTTCATGTAAAATTGTCCCTTAAACAACTTATTTTCAATCATTATGTGTTAAGGGTCTATTATTATTCATAAAATAATTTTTTTCATTTCCTAGAATCATTTTAGGATTTTAAAAATTTTATTTTCAACCCAAATTACTCAAGTTACCCTTTACTATGGTAAAAAGATTTACCAATGTTAATATTCATATTGAAGAAAAAATAAAATAGAAATATTTAAAAAATACTGACCTTATAAATCCAATTTTTTTATCCATTTTTAAAAATTCAAAACATACAAGTTACATAATTTAATTTAATATAAAAATGGTAAAATTCCATGAAAAATATTTTTTTCCCGAAAAACCTCCTTTTAAAACGTAAACTTTTTATAATAAATTCATGTATAAAATAAATTTATAAAACCACAATTGAATTATTTTAAATCAAAATGAACTAATTAAAATTTTAAACTAATCCAAAACATAATTTGACTTTGTCAAGACTTAAAAGAATATACAGTTCTTAATAAAAATAAGTATTTTTACTATTCCTAAAAAATAAATGATTTAAGAAGAAATAATTTTAAGATAATTTTGACATGATGAATTATAAAATGAAATTAATTTGGTCAAATCCATTTTTTAGGAAATATTAAAATTAATAAAAACTATAAAAAATCATTTTTAAAGAAAACATTTTTTTTGAAGAACAAGACGATTTTACTAAAAATTGTGTGATCATTTTCTAAGATGAAACCAATACATTCATATTGAGTTATAAATTTATATTTATTTTATAAATTAGTTATACAATTTATTTACAATAATTTAACATCTAGGTTATAATAGTCATTTTTTACTAATAGCGTCTCATGGGTTGTTTAAACTCACAGTTGCATGCAGCACAAACTATTGAATAATTAAAATTATTAAAGAGAAATATTTCATAAAATATATTAGTGTTACAAGAACAATCTAACATTATAATAATATCATATATCATTGGAAGAATAGCTGATTTACCATTAGAATAATAGATGATCTATCATTACTATTAAAAAAATGTAATACCGATGATCTATAAATACACATTTGATTTGAAATTGATCTATCATTGCATTGGAAATCTACTATTGGAAAACCATATACCATTTTAAAACTAGTATAATTTAGGAACACTAACCTAGAATTGGTATAGAGAGGTGCTGATGTTAAAGAGGAAACATACAAGAAAGAAGTTGTGGATATCTTTATGAATTATATTTAAGTGATAAAGGAAAAACCATTGGCCTCATATTAATGTTAAAAAAATGTATTAGATTTCTAGTAGAATAAGAATCATCAGAATCTGATCATTATAACTCATGTTATCATATAATAATAAAAGAAAACTATAAATCATTTTAAACTGAAAATAATTCTTGCAACCAAAATTATGCAACAAGTTTGGGACAAATTGAGAACATAATAGAAAAATAATTAATTTTCATTATATTTTAATAAAATGAAGATATACGTCTTACGTTTCATATGAAATAGAAATTATAAAATTCTGCTTACTACAACTCAAGTTATAATAAAAATAATTTTAATAAATTAAAAACCGGTTTTCATGTAAAATAATAATAGGGTACTAAATTATTTGAAAAAAATAAACTAACTTGTAATAAAAAAACAAAAATAAATGCATTTACATACAAAAACAACTTGGTTTTCTTCAGGTTGGATAAGTTAGATAATTAGTTCATCATAACATTTTATAATTTGATACAGTTTTTTAAGGAAACACATATCCTATAATAATGGATTTAGTTTCTATGGGATGAATATGAGCTAGGTCCTCCACAAGTAATTTTTTTCACTAAGTGATGTTTATTAGTTAAGAACTTCTTAATTAGTGTTTTCTTATGGAAATTTCTATGGGATTGGTCATCTATGATTGGAGTTTTCTTTAGATGATGGATAAAAAATGAGATAATTATGATAAGTGATTTCTCAATGGGATGGATAGAGATAGTTCCTCCATAATAGTTGTTTTCACTATAGAAAAAATATGATACTGATCATTTGAGATATGAATTTTATATAAGGGCAAGCTCTCAGAAAGTTTATTCAAGTTAAGTGTTATCTCTAGGAGACCACTAAATACTATGTCCTGATAGGTGTTCTATCTATGGGACAACTATATGATGTTTCCTCTATGATAGATTTACATATAAGGGGAATCTATAATTTCATACCTTTAATAATGTGTTCTTATTTTAGGGGATTATTACCAGGACTTCTATTAAGGTGTTCTATTGGTATAACTCACTAGGGCATGACGTTGTAGGTTGGGTCATGTTTCATGGTGTATTGGTTTGTGAAAAATGATCCAAATAGAGTACTTTCATGTAAGATATTATTATTATATGTTTTCACATACATATATAGGTGTATTTTAGTGTGTATTAGGGGAAAAATTATTAGGAAAATACTGTGATTATGTGTTCCTCCATTAATGTTAGGCTTGTTGAGAATAAAAACCTTATATATGACATTCATGTTTGAATATAGATTATATAGGATATTTGGATAAATATTCTAAGTAGTTATGGAGTTGAGACTATGAAAAGGATTAGGGTTGTTTAGTATAGTATCATTTAGTAATATTTCATTTTTATATGTATATGTTTTGTTCAATGAGAATTCTATATATTTTATGTGATGTATAGTCTGTATTTTTTATTTTTTACATCTTGAGTTTTTATTATTATTTGATTTTAGTTATAATTCAATATGAAATATATAATATTCTATTACGTATGATATTTTTGTTTTTATTAGATACTTAAAATAGTGATAGTATAATGTCCAAAATGTTGACCAGAACCCATTATTTATAGTTGGTAGTCTATGTTGTATGGGGAAGTGCACATGAGAAAAAATAGAGACCACTCAATGAATAACTATTTAGGAAACCTATTCTTAGGCATTCTAATTTTTATAAGATCATCGTTTCTTTTACCCTGTGATTTTTTATTTATAACATTAAAATTAAAATTTCCAAAAATGGCATAAATTATTGTCTTTATCTTCATGAACACCTATTTGAAAAAATTGTATATCATCAGTGTTATGGGTTTCTTGTTTTTGGTTTCTACTATTTATATTTAACTATTTTTATTGAAAGATATGTTTTTTATTTAGTTAATTTTTTACTCTTGGACTATGGTATGCGGATGTGTACATAAAATAATTATACTTTGTATACATATTTTCCTTAAATATGAATAAATGATTATATTTAGAAAATATAAATTGAATGGAAATGGTTTCAAGAAAGAAATTCAATGAAAAAAAATGATTTTTCAAAACATTTTTTAATAAATGTTTTATTTAATTATGTTGTTGATAATAAGTTATCCACTATTTTCTGAAATCATTTAATTAGTATGTGTTGATTATATAATGTTGTAGTTATGGTTTTATATATTTTATAACTTTCATACCATGATATTTCAGAATAAATATATGGTTTTATGATAGCAATTAGTTAGTGGGATTTAGAAATTATTTCCTTTTTTATATATTCATAAAAGAAAATAATGGTTTAATTATAGGCAACATAGGTAGTGGTTTCATTGATTGGTTTGAAACTATTAATAGGGTATAGGAATCTAGGTTAGTTCACAATAGATTATTTAGTATGGAAATAAATATTTTTCTAGTATTTTTATGGATAAATTTAGATGGTATGATTTGTTAGGTTCAAATCCTTGGGTTTTTGTGTATAAAACTAGATTTATAAAGATATGAATCACATTATGTGTAAGGGTTTTAATAGTGAGTTTTTTATGTGTAATATTCGCGTAGTGTTATTATAAGTTGATATTTTTGGTTGAGAGGGTTATTAGTCTCACTATCTATAAAATTAATTGAGTTTGTGTTGTATGTCATGAAAAGTAAATATGATGGTATTGTCAAGCATGTTCCGAGCCTGGGGTGATGTTTGGTGTTTTGGAATAATATATTTTGGAAATGTGAATGATAGATCTTATATATGAGTTTATCATGATTAGTACCATAAGTGTTCAGGAAAAGGAAAACACCGACAGTGGTTCTGTAAAAATATAGAATACATATATGAATTCATTTATAATTATTACAAAATAACAAGATAATGTGGGTGAGATTTTTTCCCATGAAATATGTATTAGGGTGTATGAACATGAAATATGGGAGATTATATTCAACATGGGATATAAATTTATTTACATTAATGATGGATAAGAATAAGTTAAATCATTCTATAAGAATTCACTCTAAATAATGGAAAACGTTTTAGTGCGTATGTGACTCTGGAATTAAATTCAAAATATGTAATGGTAATCATGTTAGTTATGTGCGAGGCCTCTTCTAGGTGTGAGTTTATTGTATGGGTTCTATGTTAGGTCCTTTAATAGCTATATAGATTTTATGAAAATCATATATTCAATTTCACTAAAATGATGTCTATAGATCATTAGTTCCCAACTACTTATAGTTAAGTCAAGGGACAATAGGTTTTTTTAGTAAATGATCATGCATGGGGTGTGATAAAAAAGAAGGTTTAAACTCTTGACGTTTGTAAATGGGGATTGATTTATAACATGTTTTTTGGGAAACTATTTGGAATGGTGTCTCTATACATGTTTTAGTAGGTCGGAGGAATACTAACCTTACAAGATGAGACGAGATATCAATTTGTATTGTGAAATTTATCATGGGTCAAGGTGGAGAACGCTAAGGGCGGGAATATGAGACTATTAGGGAAATTATTATATTTTATAGTCTGAAGTTGTGTCTATCAAGATATTACTATCCGGTGTTGTATCATTAGTATGATCGATGGGTGGTGGCATGAGGCATCATTTGGTCATTTGACCATAGTATGGGGTATAAGGTGAGTTTATGTGAATTTAATGAGAATTTATCATGATAAATGATATTTTTAGTGATGGAATACCATAAAATTTTCTATAAGGAAGTAATGATATTGGAATTAATATTTTTGGGAGTAATACATTGATTATTTATTGGTATGAACCTCATTTTGAGACACTTTAGTGATCCTAGTGTGTAATATTTTGGGTAATGCTATATTGTTTTTGACTATAATATCATGTAATTTATTTGGTAAAATCATGGTAAGTGACATCTGGTCATTACCTTTTTGTTGCTATCTAGATATGGGACTAAAAAATTATTTATTTTTATATTTTTAGATGATGGTATACAGACTGCTATGGTGGGGAGTGTATAATAAATCATTTTGAGTAACAACCTAGTGTCTAAGGAGTCGGTAAAACATGTGAGTCACATGTGTAGTGAGACCAATGGGTGGGTATAATTGATATCAACATGGATACTATGGTCCATGAATGATGATTCCATTTAGTTCCTCAATAAATTCATGATTTAAAATTTATATTCACTATTTTAGTGGACATGGTATTTCTTGTAACTGATATGATGGAGAATTAAATGGGTTATCTAAGAGGGAATCAAAAAGTCACCACACAATGAAATAATATTGGACAGAGTTGCGGATGTTTTTATGTTTATACAATGTCTCTTAGAGTAAATATTCCATGATAAAATTAGGAATATGTAATTGTAGCATATGCACTATGTGTTAACCAAAGAAGTCAGGAAACAAAGGATCGATCTATGCTTTTCATGTGTAAGTAGGTATGGTGGAATAAAATTTGAATAATATAAATCATATTAGAATTATCTAATGCATAATATGTATTAAATAATAACATTATAAGGAATTTCAATTAGTTTATGTTAGTTTTGTCAATGGTATATCTAAGACTAGTTTGGAATGAAAGTTTAAATGTGATATAGAATTTTATTGGATAAACCAAAACAAAAGATATGGTCTCAAGTGATTCTTGGGGATTAGAAGCTATATGGTGGGGAGTCTTTAATGAAACATTTAATTACATGATGGCATAGTCATTACAAATTTTAGTACTAGGGAATTTGAAATCAAAATGAATTTAAAAATTTTAATGTTTTTATGAGAGAAATAAAAATTTCACCATTACTTAGATCATAATGATGAATTTTAAAAGGATTCTATCGAGGTGAAATTAACACAAAATATATTTCTAAGGTGTTCAGTATGTTATACATAGTAGAATCCTAACATCGATAGATACTTTGTACCTAGTTATATGGCACCAAGTACCCAGTTGAGGAACAAAAGGGGGTTGCACTGGTTTGAAATATAAATGATCATTTTCCATATAATGGGTATGTAATGGTCCATTGGATTATAAACCTAGTATTGCTTGAGTTTTTTAGAATATATCTTTTGAACATGGGAGTGTTAGGGGAACGTCCATGAACCATTCACATGAATTTGTTATGGTTTCAATATAATTACATCATCTATCTAATTTTTATAGGTTATACATCTATAAATTAAATTATATGTGTGATTAAAATTTTTCATAAAAATTTTAATGCATTTTTGGATTGAGATACGTGATCAAACCCTAGTGGGGTATGTCTGATCTTGGTAGATGGATGGGTGATTGGATGGTTTTATGTCATAAATAATAGAGGTAAATTTGGTTATAAGGTAGGTTTATACTTACATATTAATTGATATATATTATAATTTATACATGGCATTTCATGTTTTCATTTGGGTTTAGGTTGGGAAGAGTAGAATATAGATTAAGTGGGTTTAGAATTATGAGGTAATTATAGTAAAACCACTCAAGATTTGATTAGGTTTTCAACCTCTAGAAAGGATATTTTCAATTCTCTTAGAATATTCTTCATTATATGACACATGTATATGATTTACCTAATAGAACCTATTGGTTATTTGGGCTCATGATAAATTATAAACACCTTATGTTCAAATTCCATAGTATTGTATGAGAGGTGGGTTAGTGAGGCGACTTTCTATATTTCATGTTGCATAGAATTATCCTATTTTAGAGAATTTGGGTCTTTGTTTTGGAATGGAAAGGACATGGCTTCTTGGATTTGTCTCCATATATGGGAGTGGTTACTCTAGATGGATTTGGTGGGTTTAAAATTGATTATTACCTCACTTTATCATCCTCATTGGTTGGTGAGTGATATGGGGATATCGCTGGGTTTTTAGATTCCATTTGAGGGATAATTATTTTGGTCATAAGGAGTAATAGATAAATAAATACCATGTATGGCTTGGAAATCCATATTAAATAACCTCCGTATTAGTAATTTATAAGGTTATATTGGTAAGGTTTATTTAAAATGGGATTAATGTGTTGGGTTGTCATAGACATATCCATGGGAATTTTGTAACCACTCTAGATGTGGTTATAAATGGTAATCATTAAATATGAGTGTTGTACATGATTAATGAGATACACTTTTATGAAAACTACAATATTTAAAATCAATATGATGGTCTTGGTAGTGAGTTGGTATCAATATATAAGAACCAATGCGAGGTTCCATGGAATTTAGTGGCATGGAAACCCATGATGAGATGATATTGAGGAATAATTTAGAATAATGGTTTATTTATTTGGTGAAACATGTTAGTTAGGAAATGGAAATCCTATAATGGGGGTTTATGATGTTAAGGGATGACTATGAGTTAAGTCATCCACGAGTAGTGTAATCTAAAGGGGAGGAATACAATAAGAAAAGCCTATGATAGGTGTTTTCACTAGGGTTGGAATGAATATGGGTCCTTTATGATAGTTATTTTCTCTAGGGGATGCCTTTGATCCTTAAGCTATATGATATTCATTTTTACTAAGCGACTATAATTTCCTATATCCTCTATGATATGTGTTTTCTATAACATTCTATGTTTTAGAGAAATTTTCTTTTTTAAATTATATGTCCATAATTATATAACATGTTTATCATTTATTTTGGTGGAATTAAAATCATATAAAAAACCATACACAATAATAATCTAATAAGAACATTAAATTAATTAATTAATTTAGAATATTAATAAAAAATATGAAATAAAATTTATATTACAATAAATATACATTGAACATAATTATTAAAACTAAAAGTTATATATGAACACATTTATAAGAAAAAATTACATTCCTGAAACATTCATCATCACAATATCTCTTGAAAATAATACCACTGATGATATATTTGGAATAAATTAAAAACATTATAAATATAGAAGGAATTTAAAGGAATAAAAAAATATGAATAATTTTATTAAATTATGGAAGATTTTATATATGAATAAAAAATGGTCATATGACAGTTATATGGTGATCGATTATATAGAAATTTGGCTATTGCATATTTGGTCATTGGATATATATATATATAAATACATCCAATATCTATATTTATGATTTCATATTTTTAATATAGAATATACTAGTGATTAGATTCATAATAATGTATAAAAATTATTCAATAAAACTTTATTCATTAAAAAATCCAGAAAACCATGACCTCCAAAAAAAAGAAAAAAACCATATATAACCAAAATAATGAACATTTTTGTACCTTAAACTAATGTTGAACATATCTCATCAGTTAAATAATTAATTTAATTAATATCACTAATAAATAACCAATATGGTCTTTCATATATTTTAGATCCATATGTGGACCTAAATAACATGATAACCCCTATCTGAAGAGTACTCCTCCATGTCTTGTCGGGCGTGCCACATGACCTCAGTTGTGAATACTCATACACAAGCACCTATTGAAAATAGAAGCTGGCCTAAATCATATGATTCATATACTATTACCATTATATCATCAACCTCAATAATAATAAAATAATCAATAATTATCCATAAAAAATAATCAGAGTATGCGAAAAATATTACATGTTATATCAGATGAATGTAAAAGTATTCAGGTATACAATATAGATGATCACCCAATAGGTTAATCAAATATATAAACAAACATAAATAAATAAAAAATAAGTGTATCTATTTACATCCTCAGGATTCACCTTAATCCTAATCTATGATACCCATTGAGCAGCCCTAGACCAATCCATCGAGAAACTTGGGCTTAACCTGTAAAGAAAACATATGGTCTACTCTTGCACCAGGATTCCCATATTAGTTGTGAGAAATTTATCTCAGTATGGACTTAACAATTTACCCTAATATATTATTTCATATACATGTCTGAATTTATAAAATTAATATCATAAAATAAACCTATATAAAGGGTCATCAAGTTCTAACCAGAACACCATGGAATCCAATCATATCTTCTTTGATATACACCAAAAAACATTCAACTAATTCCATAAACCTCAATCCATACCTGAATAACTATGGTTTATTACCATAACATGACTTTATCTCAAACCCCATCCTAAGAGTAAGGCTCATATCATGTACCCAACCACTATTTACCAATGCAATTCAGGGAAAAGATCAATTACCATGACCAATTCTGCTTTGTGAAGGACACATATCATCTACCTGGTCATCCATGGATACTAAGGAGATTCCAAACATTTAATACCCAGGTTATCCCTACTCACTTGGTAGATTCCACATAAATAGTACCCTAATTAATTCCCAATGGGAGAGGGTTCATAAATAGTTTCCTAGTCATCTATGGATACCCTAAAGATGCCGCACCAAAAGTACCACATTCTTCTCTACATCCTAAAGATATAACACACATATAGTACCCAGATCAACCCTAAATAATGAAGAGATATCGTATATATAGTACCTTGCACATCACCTCTCTGTATATTTCATACATAATTTCCTAGGGCATCTACAATTTCACATGTGAGGCCATCTCTCGGCATCTAAACTCGTCATTGATTATACCACAACTACTACCTTATAAATTAAGGTAGGTTCTATCCTTACAGCACCATCAATCAACATCCACAAACCTGGAACATGCATGAAACTATAAATAAGGCATGTATCCCATCCCATAGGCTCACCATCTCATCACAAGAGAACTATTCTCCGGAGACATTCTCTATATTATCACACACATCCAATCATCTATATAACCCTACAGTCTAATCACTAATAGACTATTTCATTCATAGAAGAATAATATTTCAATACCTTAACATCATCATATCACCCATAAGAGAATCCAATAGGGTTCTCCACACACATCTCAGTATCTAATCACCAGCACCGTGATATATCCTACACCTCATAGTGTTCTCATATCCAATAGGATCTTCATGATTCTTTCCTCAAATCATGGCCCCATTCCTCTTCTAATTCATCATCAAAACCCAGTACCAATATACTAGGAACATCATAAGGGAATAACTTTTAGGGTCTTAGAATCTCATGTTTTTTGTTACTTAGACCATCCTCATGATCGATAACTATGACTTGTCTCTCATATCAAATTTGATATCTTTCAATAAAATCATCTATAGGAAACACTATATACTACATGAAATAAATTCCTTAAGGGTTTATACCTCTCATAATACACTAACAATTTCAATCCACCCTAAATAGTGTTTTCCATATCATGTGTGAGAGGTACATTCACCTCACCTGTCACCGCTAGTCCTAAGTCTCTAATAGATACCCAAATAGCCTTCAAAAAACATCATTGGTTAAAAATATCTCATACTATCCCTGATAATTATCCAAATAATCTTGTTTAATAAATTTTAATATTATCCCCCTAAGATATATAGTCTTTATGTTATTCTAAAACACTCAAAGTGAAAGAGAGAACTTATTATATCATTAGGAAAACCAACGACAACCTATCCCTTTACCAAGGGTACTATTGATACCTATAATTTTTTCCCAAGAAAAAATATTTATATAGGTAAATATAATCATCCATAAATAGGCTTACCAATTTTTATTATTTCACTAAAAATAAAACCTTGGTTAGTGATGTTTGTTTTGAATTAACGATGTTTAAAAACATCACCAATTCATTTACTGACATTTCTTAAAAATGTTGCTAAATGAGGTGTATCTAATTTACTGACATTTATAAACATCACGAATTTAGAAATGTTTATAATCATTGATATTTAGTGATGTTTATAAAAATATATAAAATAAATCCACCTCACTTACCAACTTTTTTTAGAAATGTAAGTAAATAAACGTTGCTAAATTAGTGACATTTAAAAATGTCATTATTTAGCAACACCTCATTTAATGAATTTTTTTAGAAGTGTTAGTAAATAAAAATACTTAAAATAGAAACGTTTTCCAACATTTGTAAGTGCCAATATTTAGCTACACTTCAATTTCTCACACCTTCTAGAAAATGTCTGTAAGTTGTTTTTTTGTATTATATATATATTGAAATTTATTATATATTAATAAAATAATAAAAATATAATAATATTACCCACAACCACTAGTTCCCATTCCCCATTACACTACCCAAAATAATTTCCCCCCTCGGAACACTCTAGTACCCACACCCCATGTAATACCCTAATATTTCACGATATAATATCTTTTATAGCTTATGTTGCACGCAACACCGAATTCAAATGCACTGTGATCTATTATAACCTAGCCACTAAAATAGAAATGGTGAATATTATTAACCAAATTATGAAAAATATAATGTTTAACATTAATTTTGGGTGTTTTCTAGATATGATATATGAATAAATCTAATAAAATATGTATTTTTCAAAAAACGCAGTTTTACTGTCTTTTGATGGAGCACCCATTTTAAATCTAGTTTTAGACAAATTTAATAGTTATATTTGAAATTTTAATTTTATTAATTGTAACAGTGACATAATAATTTACTTTGGTTTAATTTTTGGCATTTTTCAAGGAAATTTCATATTTTAGCGAATAGTGAAAATACCGCATTTTAATTCAAAACTGCTTTTTCGTCAAATTTATTTATATTGTTAGATTATAATTATCATTTATTTTAAAGAATAATTAGATTAAATTTTTATCAATTAAACCAATATATATAATTATAATCAATTTTAAATTTAAATTAGATATAAAAACATTTCAAACTTTTGGATGTTTCACTTTAAAAACATGGTTTTTCATTTTATCTGCAGAATGAATTTTAAATCTAAATTTTCTAATTATGTGAATTTAATTAGGTAAAATGGATTCAATTTTGGAATCACAATGTTAAAATTAGGTAATAAGGTCAATTTAATTTTTATTTAAAAGAAATTATAATGGTAAGAAAATTATTTATTATTGTACAGGTAAAATTGTGATAAGGTTTAAAGTAAAAGGGTAAATGATTAACATAACTAAAAATTGAAACATTTATTGGTTATTAAGTATTTGGGTCGACCCTAAATAGACTAAAAAAATTAATTTACATTATAATTTTTTAAATTTAATGCCACCTCAATGTGGTTAGCTTTAAATATAAAATAATCAACAATTTAATCACTTGGACCCACCTCTCCTCAAGTATAAATACCACCCTAACCTCCCAATTTCGACCCAAAAAGACTTTTTGCTCCTATAATATATTCCCAGAACACTCCTACTCACTCTCAAAACGTCCAAGTGATTATGGTCTCACCAAAAGACCAAATCCAAGGTATTTAAGTGTCTTTAAATAGGTGATATTCAAGAGGTAATTTTCTCAAGTACCTCTCTTAATTTCTTTTCTTTTTTTACTTTCTCTTCACCTCATTCATCCATAAATGATTCATAAACCCATAACAATGTATATACTATAGTTTTATGTTTCTAATGGAATAACTCATATCCATTTTGTTTCTCACCTCGTCTTATTCAAAGAACCAAAATTGTTGTCCAAGTTATAACGACTAATCGACTCTGTGAATACTATTTTTGTTCATTTTCCATTACAGTCTTAAGGGATGATATTAAAACTATTTTTATGGCTATATAATATTATAATACATAAATTAAATCCTATTTAATATTATTTAAATTTTATATTAAACATACCTTTACACTTTCTATATTGTGGATATATGATAGCATCGTTTGTGGAATTGTGGACTACCGCTCCCTCAAAACTATGTGATTCCATCACGCTATACATGGAACATATTAAGGATAATTTTAATATAAATATATAACATATATGACATATATGTTATCATAGAATTATTATATACATATGTATCATTCAAGTTTCAATATTTTAATATGAAAAATAAATTAAAGTAGCGTTCATGTGTACGTACGACCTACCATCTCCACGAACGGTACATTTCATTTATTATCTCCAAACATTATAGATTGTTATAAATACATATTTAATCAATATATAACATAATTAAGTCATGGTTTAAATTCTAGATATAATTAAATCATTATCTAAGTAATAGAATAAGCAAATAACAAGTCAAAACGTTAATTGAGAAAACTAGGCAATTAACACATGAAATAGTGAAATTATGAAAGATTGTTAACAAAAGGGTAATAAGATATTATAAAGAGATGATATATAATATTATAAACATGATTATAGTTCTATAATAATTTGGTAACACTCTTCAAACCATTATATAGGAGATTAAATGATGATCACCAAAAAAGAATTGCAAGGTAAGGGTTAATTTCACAATCTCATTATTATCCAAGGTTGTTTATACATAAGTATCTACTAGGACATATTTATCATCCATGTAAATGATTCTTAAAAAATATTTCAAAAAATTCTTACTATTATTTAAAAAAAATTAAATACAACATTACCCTTGTTTTATTTTATAAAATAAATCTTTTTTTCATTTTCTTTATGAGGTACTTTGTTTGACTTTTTCAACAATGTACAAGAATAATGTTTTTCTAACTTATATGGTGGGAGTGGATTTTTCTAATATTGTAACACCTTAATGTTTTAATGATTATCTTGCAATATTATAGGGTTATTTTCAAAAATAATTGTTTTCTTTTATAATTGTGTGGATTTTAAATGATTTTAAAGTTAAAAAAGGTTATTTCTCTCAAGAAAATTTTAATGTTTTTATTAGATTATTTTCATCTATGTAAACATCTTTTGTTGGATATTATGAAAAATTAAGGTTGATATTTTATGATACCATTTACCATATTTTTTGGAATTGTTTATGATTATATTGATTGTGAATGTTAAATTTAGATACCATTTTTGGTTTATAGTTAAAGTATTCATATTTCATATTTTAGTTTTTTATAGGAATGATTATGTTGTTTATGTTTCACCATTTTCATGTGAGGAATGTATTGGACTTAGTAAGTGATGGGAGAGGACTGCTATGTCTCTTAGATGAATCAATAGGTCTCATGAGACAAAATTAGTTTGTAATAAAGCCTTCGTGTTTGTTTTATATGAAGTTTAACATTGTCAGGAGGATAGATCTTGACACGAATCAGATGGGTTTCTACCAACAGACATAAAATATCATGAGGATAGATCTTGAAAGTAGCTATCTTACGAATATATCTAGATAGTGAATATGTATGATATATGCATTCCCTCATTATGAGATTAGTTGATATTACATGTGATTATTTGAATAGTAGAATATCCATGTGAATGTTTAAATGGAATTATTTGATTTATTATATACATATTATATTGAAGATTGTATTTAAAAGGCTTTTTCTTTAGTTTTATACCTTTCCTTAAAAGATTATGCTTATGTATGATATCTTCCACCATATTTTTTATCCTTACTGAGCATCTAAGATCACCCCTTTAGTATGTTTTATTTTCTCAGGATTCCAAAAAGTGTATTATGACTGATTTGTTGGTTTAGTCTAGGAGAATAATGATGTTCTCAAAGGATTATCCATAATTTATTTTATGTTTTTAACTGTAATGTAAGGTTTATTTATGTAATATATTTTCCAAGACTGCTAAAATGATCAGACATTCTAGATTTGATTACATGTAATCATAAAAATGTATTAAAATAATGCATTGGATGCAGGCATCTATGGTCGGGGAATTATAGTTGTTATCAGAGGAAGTTTAGAAACAATCTTAGAAATTATATTTCGAAAACATATATTAGAAAAAATAACCCTATTAATGATTTTGAGTATAATTCTAGGTATAGGATATCATCCTTTAGATTTTTTAATGGATAACCTAGGTTAATACTATGTAATTATGTTTTGGGAAGAATATGGAATCATTCAATGATCCTATAAATGATTCTTCATGACTATATCACTATTATTAGTGTTTCTTACATTATACTTCATGTTTTGGACAATGGTTAGAATCAATAAGGTTATACATGAAATGGTTATACTGATGATGATGAAAATAATAAAAAAGGGAAATCAAATGAAGGAGGTATTAACTAATATGAAATTGAAGCATAATTAATGGTTTAACAGTGATGTGGAATGATTAAGGTTATTTTGTATTTGGATTTCAATAATTATCACATAAATGGTTCAATGGTTATAAGATTCATGAGATATATATGGATTATATAGCAATACTTCTTCTTTAAGGATTTGGAAGAATAAGAGTTTTCATTAAGGATTTAAAGGTGATCAAATATTTGGTATGTGACAATAAGAGCTACATTAAATTGTTTGTGGAATCTGATGTTAAGATTTCTTTTGGAAATTTAGAGACCTTTCTGGACAATGAATTTGGATGAAAGTATTTTGGTTGAGTATTAAGGTTAGATTGGGTTAAGTTGAACATGGGATATCATTGTTTGAGGATTAAGTATTATTTATTGAATATTACATGCATACATTATTAGTTTTAGTAAACATTTGAAGGAAAAATTAAATACATATAGATTGTAAAATTCATTAAAAGTGCTTCATTCATAAATAATCATCTTGAATATCCTTCTCTAGGTGAATGAAACGAAGTGAAAATAGATCAAATCACAACCAAAGGATAAAATTGATACATGAAATGAAATCAAGTAAGTTTTCTAGAGTTCTTATATAGATAGTAAAACAATCCCTCATCTCTAAAAAAAGTAAATTAAAAAATGTGTTAACCTAATACATTAATTTTTGTTGAACCAATGGTATTTTAAATCATCAAATATTTATGGATTTAAGGACCAAAAATTCCTATTTATCATTCACTTTTTTTGATTTATGTCCTCAATCACTCCCTATAAATTTTTACATTTTTCCTTCATGTACGCATCTCTACTTTCCACTAATGTTCTTCTATTAGAAAGCCTAATTTGGTTGTGACCTTACACTTCCTTTCCCTCTTATTAAGAGTATATTTTATTAAACCTATTTCTAATGTGGGTTTTCTACAATTTTTTTTATAGAATCAAAATATTATTTTCGAAGTGAAATTTCAAATTTTGAGGACACAATTCATTGAAGGATTGGAGAATGTAACACCCTATGATTTCATGGTACGTTATCTTTAATAGATTTCATTGCACACAACACCGAGTTCAGACGCACCAATATCTATTATAACCTAGACATTAAAATATAAAAAGTGTATATTATTAACCAAATTATTTTAAATATATTAGTTAACATTCATTTTTTTGTGTTTTCTAGATATGATATATGAACAAATCCAATAAAATATTATTTTTTAAAAACACGGTTTTACGACCTTTTGGTGACACACCAATTTTAAATATATTTTTGACACATTTATGAGTTATATTTGAAAAAATAATTTTATTATTTTGAATAGGAACATAAAAATTTAATTTTTTTTAAATTTTTGGTATTTTTCTGATAAATTTCATATTTTAGTGAATAGTGAAAAATACTGCATTTTTATTCAAAACTGTTCTTTCATATAATTTATTCATATTTTTATATTATAATTTTGATTTATTTTAAAGTATAATTATATTATGTTTTTAAAAATCAAACCAATATAGGACATTGGAATAAATTTTATATTTCAATTAAATATGATAACATTTCAAACTTTTAAACGTTTCACTTTAAAAACCCGCTATTTTGTTTTGTTTGAGGAATTAATTTTAAATATAATTTCCTCAATTATATAAATTTAATTAGGTAAAATGAATCCAATATTTTTAATTATAAGGTAAAAATTATGTTATGAGTTCAATTTTATTTTTAGGTATAAAAAAGTTACCATGGTAAAAATATTATTTATCGTTGTATAGGTAAAATTTTGCTAAAATTGAAAAGGTAAAAGCTCGACATAACTAAAAATTGCAACATTTAATGGTGATTTGAGGTTTTTATAGACCCTAAAAAGGCTAAAAACATTAATTTAATTTAAAATTCATTGAAATGAATTCCACCTCAATGTTGTTAGCTTTAAATATAAAATAATCAATAATTTAATCACTTGAACCCACCTCTGCTCAAATATAAATACTAACCCTCACCTCCCCATTTCGACCCAAACATTCATTTAGCTACGAAAATATTTTCCCAAAAATAAAATCTTCACTCTCCCCACGTCCAAGTATTTCTTGTCTCACTGAAAGACCAAATCCAAGGTCCTCAAGGGTCATTCAAGGAGGTGATATTCAAGAGGTAATTTTCTCAAAGTACCTCTAATAATTTCTTTTCTTTTTATTATTTATCCTCAACTAATTCATCCATCAATGAATGATAAAAAAAATTCATGTATATACTATAGATTTATGTTTATAATTTAATATGTCATATCCACTTAATTTTTCACCTCCGCTTATTCAAAGAAATGAAATTGTTGTCCAAGTTATACCAGTTAATCGACTTCATGAATACTGTTTTTGTTCGTTTTCCATTACCTCCTTAATGGATTTTATTAAAACTATTTTCAGGTTATATAATATTATAATATATACATTATCACCTATTTAATATTCTTTAAATTTTATATTAACCATATCTTCATGCTTTCCATATTGTGGATATACAATAACATCATTTGGGGAAGTGTGGACTACCGCCCCCTCAAAGTGATGTGATTCCTTCACGCTATACATGGAACATATTAAAGATATTATTAATAGAAATATATAACATATATGAAATATATATTATACTAGAATTATAATATACATATATATCATTCACTTTTAAATATTTTAATATTAAAAATAAATGAAAGCAGCCTTTATGCGTACGTACGACTTACAGTCTCCATGAACAGTGCATTTCATTTCTTATATCCAAACCTTTTAGATTATTATAAATAAAAGTATAATACAAATATAATATAATTGATTCATGTTTTATATTATATAGATAATTAAATCATGACATATATAATATTAGAAGAAAATAAAAAGTCAAAACGTACCCAAGAAAACTAGAAAATTTACACCCGAAATAGTGAAATAATGAAAGATTGTTAACAAAAAGGTAATAAGATATTATAAGGAGATGATATATAATATAATAAACATTATTATAGTTCTACAAAATGTTTTAACACTCTTTAAAACATTATATAGAAGCTTAAAATTTGATCACCCAAAAGGAATTAAAAGGAAATTCACTATCTCATTATTATCTAAGGTTGTTTACATGTATCTACTAGGACATCTTTATCATCCATGTACACAATTATTAATAATATATTTCAAAAAATTATTACTATTATTTTAAAATTTTTTAAAAACATTTTTACCCATGTTCAATTTTATAAAAGGAATATTTTTTGTTGTTTTTCCTATGAGGTAATTTGTTTGACTTTTTCAACAAAGTACGAGAAGAATGTTTTTTAACATATACGGTGTGAGTGGTTTTTCCACTGCTATGAATCCTCAATATTTTAAAGGTTATAATAAAATATTACAAGTTTATTTTCAAAATAAATGTTTCATTTTATAAATTTTCATATTTTAAATGATTTCAAAGGAAAAAAATGTTATTTCTCTCAAGAAAGTTTTAATTTTTTTATTAGAATATTTTTATATATGTAAAAAAACATTGTTGGATCTTATACTTAATTGAGGTTTAGATCTTATGACATCATTTACCATAATTTATTGAATGATTTATGATCATTTTGATTATGGATATGCTATTTAGATACCATTCTTGGTTTATGGTTAAAGTATTCATATTTTGTATACCAGATTTTAATACGAATGATTATGTTGATTATGTTTCACCATTATCATATGAGGAATGTATTGGAGTTAGTAAGTGATTGGTGGTTCCCGATATAGCCCCTAGATGCAGAGGTAGGCCTCATGAGTCAAAATTAGTTGTCGACAAACCATTCATACTTGTTTTAAAATAAATTTAACATTACCAGGAGGATAGATCTTGACACAAATCAGACAGGTTTCTACCCAAAGACATAAACGATCACGAGGATAGATCTTGACAGTAGAAATCTTGAGGACATATCTTGATAGTGAAAATGTCCAAAATTATGCATTCCCTTATTATGAGATTAGTTATTGATACTACATGAGATTATTAGACTAGTAGAATATATATGTGAATACTTAAATGATATTTTTTAATTTATCCTAGCAATATTATATTGAATATAGTGTTTAAAAGTATTATGCTTTAGTTTTATACCTTTAATTAAAATTTTATGTTTATTTTTGATATATTTCGCTAGATTTTCTATCCTTACTGAGCATATGAGCTCACGCCTTTCTTATGCTTTCTGTTCCCAAGATTCCAAAAAGTGTATTATGACTGATTTGAAGGGTTAATCTAGAAGAACAATGGAATTCTAAAAGGATTATCTATACTATATTGTATGTTTTGAAATGTAATTTAAGGTTCATCCATGTAATATACTTTCCAAGACTTCTAAATTGATTTCTCCTTCACAATTTTATTCTTTGTAATCATGACAAAGAATTAAAACAATGCACCGAATTTATTCTTTTGGGGTCAGGGCATTACTCCCCATTACACTATGCTTCTGTACCCCATATTCCCAAGGCCTCTTCAGTACACAAGCCTCGTACCCTCCCTCACAACTCTAGTACCACAACATTACCCGATTTCATGTATATCATTTTCCCCACACCCATACTATACCTTGTTTATCCCCCTCGGCCCACTCCAGAACCCAAACCCCGTGTCACTACCCTGTTGTACCCCATTTTCCCTAGGCCCCTCCAGTACACACACCCCATACCCTCCTTCGCTACTCCAGTACATCATTTTCCCCACACCCCCTCTAATACCACGACTTTACCCAATTTCATGTACATCATTTTCTCATGCCCCTCCACCCCATGCAGGTAAAAGATGTCATCCGCCTCCCCTAGGAATAGAACTGCAGACCTTTGTCTCACCAATATACAAGTCAACCAACTAGCCTATTTTAGATTTTAAGAAATTATAGTATTATCTTATATTTATATATATAGATATATTTCAATATTTTTGAAATTAATATTATATATATATAGGTTTTTTAAAATTTTATTTTTCATGTTCATATATACATATATATGTTTATATTATATATATGTTTATATTTTATGTTTATATATATATGTGTATATATATATGTATATATTTTATATATATTATTTTTTTATATTAATATATATATATATATATATATTTACATTTATAAATCTGTGTGCATTTAAATATATATGTTTATATATATGTGTGTGTGTGTGGGTATGTGTGTATATATATATGTATATGTATACATATATATAACTATAATTATATATAGATATATATAATTAGACACGTTTTAAAACAATGGTAAAAATGTCACTAAAAATAGTCACGTTTTCTTAAAAAATGACTAAATTTAAAATACCTAATTGTATTATGTTATATTTATATATATATATATATATATAAATAGATTTCAGAATTTAAATATTAATATTATATATATGTTTATATTATACTATATATATATGTTTATATTTTACATATATGTTTATATATTATATTATATATATATGCTTATTATATATATTCTTATTATATATATATATGTATATATATTTGTTTTTATTTTACGTTTATTTATATTTCTATATTACATTATATATATATGTTTATAATTTATTTATATATATGTTTATATTAATATACATGTTTATATATATATAAGTTTAGATGTATATATATGTGTGTCTGTGTGTGTGTCTGTGTGTGTATAAATATATATGTGTATGTATATATGTATATATATAAATATATATAATTTGTCACGTTTTAAAACACCAGAAAAAATGTCACTAAAATAAACACATTTTCTTAAAAATGTGACTAAATTTAAAATATATATTTGTAAATATATGTATGTATGTATTCATATATATAAGTTTATATATATCTGTGTTTGTGTTTCTATATATATATATATATTTATATAGTAGGATAGTTCAGAACTCGAACAGGTTCGGTCCTAAAAATTTATTTCAGAAAATATAAATATAGAAACACACAACATACCTACAGCACAAAGAGCACCGCCAGACCAGAGCAATGATAACTAATAGTTCAAAGACCCACACATTAACCAAAAAATACCCCCTCCCATGTAGGCCAAGAAAATCCAGCCCACGCCCCAATCCCACTCCATCTAAGCTCTAGCCACCCGAATCCTAAGCCATGCCAATCACTCACACTGGACTACGATTGCCTGTAGTACCTTGTTTCCGACACCCAAAAAATACCCCTTCACATCATGCCAGTCAGTCTCCTCCCTCATAAGGCCCCAACTCCCGCATCATGCCACCCAAAGTCTTATTCGTTCAACGCTTGAGGAACCTAATCCCAAGGTTGACTTCACTTCAGAACACAGCCCTAGTTGTCCCATATTTCGATGAGACTAGCCCACTTCCCATCGTCAAGCACCCTACTCCACACAACATGTTGTTCACCGCCTAGAAACACAGCTAAAAGGAGTTTTTTTTTCATTTTTTCAATTTTTTTTAAAATACAGCCAGGTTTAAAATATTTTTTTACATCCCAAAGCGGCACACCATGTGTCGCGTTTCAGGAATTTCAGCGCTGAAGAAAGGCGGCACCTGGTGTGCTGCCTTTTCCCATAATTAAAGAACAAAGGCGGCACACCAGGTGCCGCCTTTGGACAAAAAAAATTAATAAAATTTTTAATTTTAACTTAGTCCTTCTAACTTTGTCGTAGCATTCAGATGCATTCCAACAATGAAAACCTCAACCAGCTTATGTGATTTACACACAATAGAATCATCTTTGCAATTTTGTCATGCCCTTGAGTATAAATCAACCTCAAAAGCTCTAGATAATTTTTCTTGGTAAGGTGAGATGATAAGGGAGGTATTATACCATCAGGAAGATAGATTCTTGAAATGTGCAATTCTATGACAAACCTTTAGATGAAATGTGTTAGTTACCCACTAGATGTGCATGTTCCTTCAAATTTTCAGGCTGGAGATAATCCACCTTAAGTTCCACATATCCTTATGCCTTCCATGGATTAATTTAAAACACTTCATCCCATTTGTTTACTTTATGGGTAAGTAAAACCACATTCCTTTGAATATGCACATTACCACGAACATATAAAATCAGAATTTTGCAAGAAAAAGTACTAATCTCATGTTCACAGAAATACCCCTTAACGTAAGAATGATACAAATAGTGTAAGTACCCAATAGCAAACTTCCAATCCATTTCGACTGGGCTATGTGTAATCAATAGTGTTTTGATCTGATTAATAATTTAAAAGGTTTCGAAACCACCTTTCTGAAACTGAAAAATGTTTCATGTAAGTGACTTTGAATGCCTATAAAATATAAACCATAAGATCTATTGAAATGAAACTTAAAATATGGATTAAAAATATAATAAGTAATTGAAAATAAAAACCATTTCTTAAAAATTGTTGATGAAATAAAATTATAATCTTTCAATAACACTTCTTGCAACTCAAAAATATTTCAGATATGAGACTTTGAAATCCTATAAAATATAAACTTAAAGACTCATATAAATGAAACTTAGAACATATATTAAACATATAATAAGTATTAGAAAAGTAATTAGTTAATTCTGGTGAGGAGTAAAACTATTAGACCCTATAATTGAAGGATAATAAGGATGACAAGGAAACATCAACCCCCACGCCCACCCCTTCCACCCATTCAACCAACTTCAGTAACTCCTATAGAAGTAGCTTTTCAAAAAAATGAAATGTCACACCACCACAGCTTCCTACATCCATATTAACCCCCCAATTCAGTTTCATTAAATGTGGACAGCCCCCATTTTTACCAAATTTATTGATGCACTATTAAACCACCACTTTCAACCCCCGCCTCAAAAATACAAAATGATTTGAGGGATGAGAAATGATTCGACGCATTTCAATGTTCTAAAATGCGCCAAATCATTTCTCATCCCTCAAAGCATTTTGTGTTATTGAAGTGGGGGTTGAAAAGTTATGGTTTAATAGTGCATCATTGACTTTGGTAAAAATGGGGGATGTCCACATTTAATGAAACTGAATTGGGTGGTTAATATGGATGTAGGATGCTGTGGTGGTATGGCATTTCATTTTTTTGAAAAGCTACTTCTATAGGAGTTACCGAAGTTGATTGAATGGGTGGAAGGGGTGGGCGTGGGGGTTGATGTTTCCTTGTCAACTTCATTATCCTTCAATTCCAGGGTCTAATAGTTTTCCCCCTCACTAGAATTAACTAATTACTTTTCTACTACTTCTTATATGTTTAATTTATGTTATAAGTTTCATTTATATGAGTCTTTAAGTTTATATTTTATAAGCTTTCAATGTCTCATATCTGAAATATTTTTGAGTTGAAAGAAGTGTTATTGAAAGCTTATAATTTTATTTCATCAACAATTTTTAAGAAATGGTTTTTATTTTCAATTACTTATTATATGCTTAATCCATCTTTTAAGTTTCATTTCAATAGATCTTATGGTTTATATTTTATAGGCATTAAAAGTCACTTACTTGAAACATTTTTGAGTTTTAGAAAGGTGGTTTTGAAACCTTTTAAATTATTAATCAGATGAAAACACCAATGATTCCACATAGGCCAGTCAAAATGGATTGGAATCTTGCTATTGGGTACTTACACTATTCGTATCATTCTTACGTTAAGGGGTATTTCAGTGAACATGAGATTAGTCGTTTTTCTTGAAAATTGATGATTTTATATGTTCATGGTAATGTGCATATTCAAAGGAATGAGTTTTAATTCCCCATAAAGTAAAAAAATGGAATGAAGTGTTTGACATTAATCCATGGAAGGCATAAGGCTATGTAGAAATTAAAGGGGATTATCTCCAGCCTGAAAATTTTGGAGGAAAATGCACATCTAGAGGGGAACTAACACATTTCATCTAAAGATTTGTCATATTATTGCACATTCAAAATCACTTACTTGAAACATTTTTGAGTTTCAGGAAGGTTTTTTTGAAACCTTTTAAATAATTTATCATCAACATTTCTTAATAAATTCATTTTGTTTTCAACTATCTCCTATATGTTTAATTCATATTTTAATTTTCATTTATATCGGCCTTATAGTTTATATTTTACAAGCATAAAAAGTCACGTACTTGAACCATTATGAAGTTTCACATAGGTGTTTTTGAAAGCTTGTAAATTATGTGTCATCGATAAATTTTAATAAATTCTTTTAGAGAAAAAGTAATGCACTCTTTTTAATAAATAGAAAACATTTACATGATGATGTAATGTCAGTGTCTATGGTGAGGCTCTGTCCCACAAGGTGGTGTGCGAATGGTACGTCCATATCGAGAGCGACGTGTTCCATGTTGGGATAGAGTATGATGACATAGAAAGGGATGATCTTCGGGCACTAGAACATCAATCACGGGATACTATGTCATAGTCTGCATGGAAGAAGGTGTCGGAGGGATGTCATCATGTGCACGAGATCCTTATACCCCTACGTAAGTAGAAGGGGTTGTCATCATACCCTCAGGAAACCATATAGGCTGTGAAAGATCTGGTATGAAAGATGGCGGCACAGGAGATGACCCCTGATAAATCCTCGAAAAATAAATATCTGGCGAATACTGTGGATATCCGGTCAAAAAAGATGGATCCCATGCTGCATCCTACTGCACAAACCCAGACGGGTCAGGCTGGACTGATAGAGCACCGACCTGTGCCTCCGGAACATGTGAGGGCTCACGTGAAGCAGGACGCGGTCTCTGTCGCCGTTGTCGTCGCTGGGGAACAACACCAGCTACTCCTGTAGGTTCCTGAGTAGGACCCTCATCTCCTGGGATAGGTGCATCATGTTCCTGAGCAGGAACATCATGTATCTGGGGTCTAGGATGGATGATACTATCATGAATAAATCGACAAATCGGCATCGTCTCCTCCAAAGAAGCATGGATCACAGATAAACTAGCAACCTCCACCTCCTCTGGATCAGTCATGAGACATAGTCTTTGTAGTCTGGTATGCTGTACAGAGATTCAAAATGAATTATAAAATAGCATAATAAATATATTATGTGAAATTTATTGACTTAACAGATCCTGAATCCCTCTCCCGTGCTGAGCCAGATACAATATAGACTTCATTCTATACCATGGCTCGTACTCTACCTGATCTGATAGGTAGAATCATTCGTACGTACAACTGTGATACGATGCTCTGCTCAATTATCCCAGATGGAGACATATTGGTCATGTCGTCATCGCCAATCGACATGTTGTCTCCCCATGAGCTTCATGCCATGAAGCGCTGGTAACTGTCGTGGTGTAGGTGGAATCAGCTGAACACAGCAAAACTGACACATAACTCTATCGGGCTGGTGCCACTCAATAATATGAAAGTGAATGAGTGGCACTACAACCATAACCTCATGAATTCTAGCAGTACAGTATGTAGGTATGTCCTGAACCAGACTCCAGTATGGCATCCAATGAGTCTGTAATGACATGTGACATTTCATCAAAGAAATTTGTTAACAAAAAACAAAAATGATGATATATACTTACACTGACAGGTAGTAAATTGTCCAACATGAGACGATATGTAGCCAAATTGTGGGTCGAAGAATCGACGAAACGATGTGCCTAACTCCAACTATCAAATACAACATTGAAAGTGATAAATAATCAGAAATTAAATATAATAAATCATAATACAATCAGAAACAAATAAATATGAAGGATCATACCATTGCCTACATGGAGCGTCTTGTAGCACATCTATATGAATCCTCTGACCAACAGTAAGAGGGGCGAGGACAGGGATGCGCTCCCATGCCCACAACTTTATAAGGACGACACATCCTCCAAGATCTGTGTGATCTGAGCGGCATGTCGTACATAATTCTCTATAAGTGTAGGCCAAACATGCAGATCCCCAACTGTATCTCCCGATCCGATCAAACTCCTCCAGTAAACTAAGATACATCATGTGCACATGCACACCCGAGTGATTTGAACATAATGTACCTCCAATAAGTCATAAGATATATGACCGAGCATAACACATGATGGTCTTCTCATCAGCATCAGCATGTAAATGTGAAAACTGCAAAGCAAGCCAAGCCATAGATATGGACCCACCATCTGTAGCAGTATGATCATCCAAAATATCGACACCTAATAATCTCTGTGCCAGATCAGCCCAATACCCACTGGTGGGTCCAATAACTGCATCTCCCTGAATAGGAAGACCAAGTAGCACTGCCACATCCTCTAAGGTGATAGTCATCTCTCCCTCTGGAAAGTGGAATGTGTGAGTCTCTGGTCTCCATCTCTCGACCAAGGCAGCAAGAAGGGGATGATCAGTGTAAGTGAAATCAGAAACTGCAATGCCATAGAAGCCAACACGACATATGTATGGTATAATAGTAGCTGGAGGCGCCATGTGTCGAAAATGGTGTGCTCGCCGCACCCTAATCCATCGAACATCCCCACCCTCTATCACATAACGAGAAACATGCCTATGCTGCTCAGTGTGGAGTGGAATATCATCCATCTGGAAGCCAGAAAAGGAAATTAGTCTTCACTATAAAATATAAATATAATGTTAAATTTAATAGAATGTTTTGATTGGTATAATGAACGATATGTGATGTTTTTTTTAGAAAAAGTTAAGGAAATGTCGTCATATTTTGGAGAACATTTATCTATCGTGTCTTTATATATGTTTTTACCATGAAAATTATGTTTTATAAGATATGGTGTCATAAATTTATATATATAAACATTTTATCCCGGTTATGTATGATTTATGAAGATCCTTTATGATAAATGTTTTAATAATTTTTTGTCTTCGATGAAAAATATCCTTTTTTAAATAATGTTTTTGTTCTCTAAGATTACGTTCAGATTAATGGATTTAAATGTATTGAATACAGAGGTTCATTATTGGAAGGAGATAAGTTGCTTATTGGAAATGTGAAACAATTCTTAAAATGTTCATCTCTGATATTAACAACATATAACTGACTACATGAAAAGATCATGTTGGATACAACACATCATTGTGGCTGAGTGTGTGAACTCGATCCAGAAATGTTAGGACATCGTTTCCGGTTATTCCCTTCTTGATGACATAGACGACATCTCAGCCTTTTCCCTTGTTCTTGATGACAATCCATCGTATTTCATATCCTGTTGGTCTTCGGTCTTCCCCGTGGTCGTAATCTACTGATGTCAGGAATCAGTATGGGCTGGTCTTCAGGCATTGGGAAATATTAAAACTCCCCAACAGGCGTCCATGGCGCAGCATAACAGTTAGCAATGGCCTCCAATCGTTATACTGGATCAACATAAGCTTCACATGATACGTTCACAGACGCACATGCTGCGATGGCATGTGCGCATGGAAACCTTAATGCCTGAAAATTTCCACACTGACATTGTTTTGCTTCTAGAAGTACCACTAATTTTTCAGCGCTGTTACTTGTAATGGGGTTACAATAATCTCGAACTTCAAATGCCGAGTATTCCCTATGGAATAGACACACTCGATAACTGGAAGCTTCTTCAATGTTCTTTTCAATATCTCGTTGAATGTTTTTTCTAAATCTTATCCCCTGTTGAATCCCATCTGAGGCCAGTTTTTGTCTATCAACGAAGTACTTGACACAACGATAAAATGTCTCCTGAACTAGGGCAGTAATTGGTAGCTTGCGAAGCCCCTTGAAAACTCCATTTATACACTCCACAATGTTTGTGGTCATGTGTCCATACCTCTTCCCCCCATCATATGACAGTGCCCATTTATCTTTTGGAATCTTCATCACATAATCATACACTTCTTGGTTAGCCTTGCGGATTTCTTCGTAACACCCCTCAAACCTTTGTTGATCTGGCTCATATGCTACATAAATATGATCACAAGTCATAGAAATTATATTTTTATTTACATTAAAATAGTAAAAATCAATGACAACATTGCTTACCAAGACTCGTGATTGCATTCTTCATAGCCTCATTATTGAAGGTTTTGCGCACGTTACTAGCAATGTGTCTGATGAAGTATCGATGATGTGCATTTGGGGGACTCCATGAATCCGGATCTGCATTGATTGCCTCATTGATTGCCCTATGTCGATCAGATATCAAACAGACACCTCGAATGTGTGTGAAATGGTTGCTGATGCATGCCAAAAACCAACTCCAAGATTCATAGTTTTCCTTCTCCACTATTGAAAATGAAAGCGGAAGTGGTGAACGGTTCCCATCTTGGGTTTCCGCAATCAACAATACACCCTTATACTTTCCAGATAGAAATGTTCTGTCAATTTGTATGAACTGTTTACTGAAACGAAATGTGGAAATACATGGGAGGAATTCCCAGAATAACTGATGAAATTGAACCCGAGATTGATCAAATCGATTATCTTCAAACGCATGTTCCTTCGTATTTATATGGTAGACAACTTGGTTGTTGTGGCTCAGCATGGCTAATAATTATGGCAACACCCGATACGAGTCATCCCAATCACTGTAGACCTTCACAATTTCCTTCTATTTCACTATCCATGCCTTGTTATAAAAAATCTTATAACCAAAAGTTTGAAGTATCCTCTCTTGCACAAGGGCTATAGGAACATCATGACAGGTCCTAATCGTCTCGACGATAACAGTTGACACAAATTCAGCATCCAAAGTAGTGTGATCTTCTGTCAAGTTTGGCTGAACACAAGAATGAGCTGCCTCAATCTTTGAAATTCTCCATCTACCAAATGCAATGTCTAGAATCACCCTCAACCGGAATCTACAGTCTTCATCAAATTTATCACACCGTATGACGTATTTTTTTCGACATGATGCCTCAACTACATATCTACAATGACTCTCAATATGAAATCTTTTTAAGAAGCTCTTCAATGCATCCTTACTTGGAAAATCCCTTCGATTATATAATGTTTTGTCCAACTCACTAAACCTGTCCACTATAACTCCAGGAAACTCTATTGTAGGTGTCATAACATTTTTGTCGAATTCAAGTACACGTTCCATTGCTTCAGACCAAGATGCAAAGGGTGGTGGATGATTTAATGTTGGTCGAGAATGTTCTTGAACTACTCTATTTCGAGAAACTACTACCTTATCTTCTCCAACTCCCTCCCCATCTCCAGCTCCCTCCCCATCATCATTGTCTTCTCCATCTGTTCCATCATTATTAAATTCCTCATCTGAAGAATTATTTATATGTAAATATGGAAGATCATCTAAGTTTTCCTCCTCCACAACAGGGTGAACATCCTCAATTTCTTGGGATGAAGCTTCTTCAACAACTATTTGTGTATGTCTACAACTTCAAACATTTTTATGTTGTTGTACATTGTAAACTTCAACATATAACTCCAATATTGCACCATCAGACCGTTGGGAAAATAAAGTTCCCGCTTGGACCCAGTGCTAATAAGTAGCCAATGGACAAGCAAGATGCCATAATGTGGCAGGGAATTAAAAATGTCTATAACTAATAGAATTTATCTCTTGATGAGGATCGAGATTTAAGCAACCACGAATTCTATCTTGAAAATCAGTTATGGTAACACAATCAGATGTGTTAACCATAGATGTTGGTTGTATACTATAAGAAGCTCCTTGCTCGGTTTGAATAACCTTTCCGTAAGAGTAAACACAAGCAAACATGTCTCTCTACATGAATAATGTTTATTGATCACTGAATATGTCAATAATGTTTTGTTACATGTTAAATAACATTTTTTATCTTCTTAATGGTATTTTAGTACTTCATGAAGTAAATATCAATCATCTAAAGCATATCCCCCAAGAGTGTCAAACCAGGAGTGAAGCAAGGCCCATTGTCATGTAACAGGATACCTCGGGTCAGGCCCGAAACTCCTTGTCGGGGCTTTCACCCCTAGGTACAGCTATGCCAGATCCACATCCACTTGTAGTATCCAAATAGGGATTTAATAGCTTAGATAACGACATAAACTTTCATGACACCATAATTTTAAAACCTTCCTAAATTAAGCCACTAATGTTTTGTAGAACAATTTTTAACTTTCCTAAAGATATGTTCAATGATCTATAAAAAATAATATTCATTACAGTGCTAGTTAATCACTACTGAATTGTCGGTCACTACTTAAGTTCTAGTTAATCACTACTTAAGTGCTGGTTAATCACTACTTAAGTGCTGGTTAATCAGTTAGGAGTTGGTCATTCACCACTTAATCATCCCTTAATATTTACTTAATGACCCCTTAATCATCCCTTAATCGTTAGTTAATGACCCCTTAATCGTTAGTTAATAAACCCTCAATCATCCCCTAATCATCCCTAGTTAATCACCCCTTAATCACCCATTAATCGTTAGTTAATCACCCCTTAATCACCCATTAATCATTAGTTAATCACCACTTAAACATTCCTTAATTACCCCTTAATCATCCCCTAATCATTCCTTAATTGTTAGTTAATCACCCCTTAAACATTCCTTAATTACCCCTTAATCATCACGTAAACATTCCTTAATTACCCCTTAACCATCCCATAATCATTCCTTAATCATTAGTTAATGACCCCTTATACACCCCTTAATCGCTAGTTAATCAACCCATAATCGTTCGTTAATCACCCCTTAAACATTCCTTAATTACCCCTTAATCATCCCTTAATCATTCCTTAATGACCCCTTAATCATCCCCTTAACCCCTTAATCACTCCTTAATTACCCCTTAATCACCCCCTTAATCGTAAGATAATCACCCCTTAATCATTCCTTAATTACCCCTTAATCATCCCTTAAACATTCCTTAATTACCCCTTAATCATCACTTAATCATTCCTTAATTACCCCTTAATCATCCCCTTAACCCCTTAATCACTCCTTAATTACCCCTTCATTCCGTAATTACCCCTTAATTAGTTAATGAAACCTTAATCACCCCCTTAATCGTTAGTTAATCACCCCTTAAACATTCCTTAATTACCCCTTAATCACCCCTTAAACATTCCTTAATTACCCCTTAACCATCCCCTAATCATTCATTAATCATTAGTTAATGACATCTTAATCACCCCATAATCGTTAGTTAATCACCCCTTAATCGTTACTTAATCGCCCCTAAAACATTCCTTAATTACCCCTTAATCACACCTTAATCACTCCTTAATTACCCCTTAATCATCACTTAATCATTCCTTAATTACCCCTTAATCATTAGTTAATCACCCCTTAATCACTCCTTAATTACCCCTTAATCATCAAATAATCATTCCTTAATTACCTTAATGACCCCTTAATCATCCCTTAATCATCACTTAATCACCCCTTAAACATTACTTAATTAATCATCCATGGTTAATTACCCCTTTAATCATGACTTAATTATTCCTTAATCATCATTTAATTAGTCTATGATTATCTCTAAAATATTAATAAATTATTATTATCCATAATTATCATTCATTAATAATATTATATTATACATACTTTAATCTAAAATTAAATAATTTATCCCTCATCATCATTCATTAATAATATTAAATTACATATACCTTAATCTAACATTAAATATTAACTAATTAAAACATTAATAATATAACTATTTATTTATTTTCTTTAAATAACTACTACTACATACTTAAATATTTAAAAATAACTAATTACAATTAAATAAATAAGTAACTTTAAAATAAAAAAATACCTCTAAATGAAGCTTGACACAAAAATTTTGTGCTCCTTGAGTCTCTGGAAGCACCACGAAGGAAAACTCAACTTAGAGAGAGGAGCTCTCAAAATATTAGAGAGAAGAGGGATTTGTGAGTGAGGAAGGATGGGTGGGGAAGCTCCCTTTTGTAGGGATATTTTTGGCAAAGGCGGCATTTGGGAAGCTGCCTTCAGCTATTTAAAACACGAAAGGTGGCTCTTCCAAAGCCGCCTTTCGCAGAAAAAAAAATCGAAAGGCGGGCACTGGTGTGCCGCCTTTCGTTTCCCCAATGGCGCAAGGCAGTTTCTGGAGATCCGCCTTTGGCCCGGCGGAAACTGAACCGAAGGCGGCACATGGTGTTCCGGATTTGGGATGTAAAAAATATATTTTATACCTGGTCGTATTTTTAATTTTTTTTTTGAAAAAATGTAAAAAAAATAACTTGCTAAAATCCAATCACGTCAACCTGTTCCCAAACTGCTATTCTTGGATCTGAGGGCCGACTCCAGCAATGAACTGATCATAACAACCTTCATCCCCGCCGGTATCCCAAACAACACACTTACCGCCTGGGTCCCAAACCACCATCACCAAACCAGCATGTTGCCGCCGGACTACACCTCCTTCATTTGATGTTTCCAACCACCCGCTGCCATTGGGATCCACCATATCGCATCCCTTCAAGGTTGCCATCAGGATCCCGCTGACTCCATCCTCAGTCTTAAATTTTCATTTGACAACACCAGCTTGCCTCCAACACACATATCTTCCCGTCTGCCACTGGGATCTCAACATCGTGGCTCGGGTAGCCACAACCCAAAACACCACTCTTTCACCAAACCCATCTAGCCGGGGCTCCTCCATCATCCATGGAAGGTGAAAATCATTACACTGATCTTCATGTGAAAAATACTCTGATTCATGAGTAGATACATCCCATGATTTCATTCGAGGATGATTTCCAAAGGTAGAAAACATCTCATAATGCCCGATGATTTCTATGCCTGAGGGCAGGGCCATAATTGGATGACCACAAGTGTGGCTAGGAGAGAGATTCTCTCCATAAATAAATAAATATAAATATAAATATAAATATAAATATATATTTATTTATATATATGTTTATTTATAATATATATATATATATATATATATATAAATATATATTTATATTGATGTGGGGAAATGGACTATATATATATAATTTTAGCCATGTTTTTTGGTGAAACATCGCTAAATTAGTGACATTTTTAGGAAACATCACTACTTTAGTGATGTTTTTCATGAAAAATCAAAAATCTAGCGACGTTTGCAGGATATATCTTTAATTTAGTGACATTTACTGAAAATTTTTCTAATTTAGAATTTTTTTTCATGAAATGTCACTAAATTAGCAATGTTTGCTGAAAATGTTGATAATTTAGAAATATTTTTTAAAAAATGTAACACCCCTGGAAAGTGAGACTTAAAAGGATAAATGTTACTACCCATGTCAAGAAGGTGTACCTTTCTTTTTAGAAGAATACCTGATTAGAACTCCACAGGTAAGCATGCTTGGTTTGGAGTAGTAATCAGGATGGGTGACCTTCTGGGATGTTTCCCATGGTGTGTGTGAGTGAGGAAAAGACACACTGAAAGAACAAGTGTTGGCCTGTGGGGAGAGTCATTAGTCTGATAAGAAACCCTAGTGAGTAATTTTCACAACCCGTCCCCTGGGGCCTGTATCGTGACTACTACAAGGCCACCTTCCATAGGCCAGGGGATGACAACTAGCACCAAAGGCGTAAATACCTAAACTGGGAAGAAATTTCCTTTATAAACTGAACACACACAACATAGTATGCAACATGTAGTAAAATACTAAGTAAAAAATGTATACAAAAGTGTGTTGGAAAGTAAAAGGGGATAGAAATACAAGCGCAATTGTAAAGTACAAGTACAACTGAAAAAGGGACAAACAACTAAAAGGTAAAGAGCAGCGGTGAGCGTATCCACCAATGGTACCCCATGGGCCTCACACATGCATGTTTTTTTGCCACACCAGGCACCCTCCTCATATCCGTCCTGGCACTCATCCAGTCATGCCATCAACCATATATCATCCCATATAACCCCATGCATTTGGTCACTCATGGAAATATCAAAGGTCAATGCACTGATTTCTTTCAACTTTTCAAAACCAAAACGGTCAACCAACACATCATTCTTATCAAAACCGCTTACCAGGAGGTCGAACCCAAATTACCGCATTAAAAAAAACTTTTCAGAAAGGCACAATCGCTCCAATGAAAACTCACATTCAATTTATTTACATCAATTTCAAAACATCTCATCCCATTAAAAAAAACTTTTAATAGTTTAGAAAACTCTAATGGGAACAATTTTTCAAATCCAACTTAAATATAGTTTCTTCTTTCAAAAGAGGTGTAAGAACACAATTTTCCATTTCAAAATAATTCTGAATACTCAGTTCTGCCATTTCCTAAATCAAACGATTCCATATTTATTGGAAAATCATTTCACAAAAACATTACACTTCCTAAAACCAAGTCACTTTAAAACCAAAGTTCCAAGATTTCAAAACTAAAGAACACCAGACAATGCGAGAGGAAACTGGTTTCAGTGGGTGACTTGGACATATGGTTGGCGGCCATATTCCAATAACTTCACTGTCACAGAGAGTGTTCTAGGGAATATCCCCGGCTCCACATGGCTTGCCAGACCCTGCGAGCTCATTGAGACCATTAACCCTACTCTCTTTTCATTTCCCCTAATCATCATCAAACCAAGAATACCAAAAGACCTAGACAAATCCCAACTTCCCCTGGTGACTTGAATCCGGAAATGAGGTGTGGTGATCAAGCACACTACCCATAACCAGAATTCCATGTCCCAACAATCCTAACTCTAAACTATCCCGACTATTTCCCAAATAACATGACTCCAATGGAGCGAACATCCTTTGATACCATTTTGTCACGAACCGAATCTGGACGCCGCCAAAACCGGCACCAAACCCAGACCGTGACAAGTCCCGAAGGGCGTTCCCGATCCCCATGGGCTGGCACAAGTGCCCGGGTATCATAAAATGATAATTGGGAAAGAATTACCCGAGTTTATAAACTTAAAACGACAAAAGAATCCAATGAAACGAATCTGGATTTTTTTTAAACCAAATAATATTTTTCAAAAATTCAGAACTGAATTACACAATTTTAAAAATGAAATTAAAGACCATTACAAAGGTACAAACCCAAGAAAATACAGCCCAATAACATCCACATGGAACGAGGCACCACCCTCAAGCCATCTCCACGACACTCCATCACGATGGACCGCTAAAAACCCGAGCCACCGGCATAAAACCGGTACCCAAACCTGTGACATAAAATAAGCAAGTCTACTTACACCCAAAGGTGTAAGTAGGATGTGAGAGAAAGCCCAGTAGAATACCACCTCTATGAGATTCCATGTGATAAACATTTCATGACAAAAACCATTGCATGTTTTGTAAATAATAAATGCTAGTTACAATTTTCTAAAGGATGAAATAATAAATGAAAACAGTTTTCATGTGAGATAATTTTAAAGGAACAACAATTTTAAAATAAATGACAAAGCTACTGAATTTTCCAGCCAACAATACCGTATACCGACGGTAAGTACAAAGGATCTAATGAGCACAAGTAATAGGAAATAACCCCTAGGCACTAGCTAGTTGTGGGTCCCAGGTTCCTCGTATCTCGGTGAGAGTAACCACAAAAAAAATATATGTTCTCGTGCACGAGCCACTAGTAGGGATCATACCCATAACCTTGTAGTCCCTAATCATCATCATCATTGTTTAGTTAGAGTTGTAAGCGTCAATCTTGCTATGTGAAACTGAGGTCAAACCCCACAGATTCACTAGCAAACTAGTACACGTCCACCCACCTAGATACCCGGGTTTTCCCTTTGTGCTCAAACAAGTTCAACAATCCAAGAAGTATAGTTTTCACATGAAAATATCAATTCCAAATCACACATTAACCAAACAGCCCCATGTACATCACACAAGTCACAAATTCCACTATACATTCAAATGCATTTTGAAATCAAACTCACACCAAAATTCCCTACAACACTTTTCACATTTCTTTAACACTTACACAAATCCTTTAAACGATTTTATAAAACCATTACAAGTTATTCAACTCACAAAACAGCCCACACACATGTCACATAATACCCTTCTCACCTTCACAATTCATTTTATCAAAAAACTCACAAGAAACATCCCACACCCGTGTTTCGCACACAAAACACAATTTAGTAAAACATTTCGACAATTTATAAAACATTCTAAAAATGTTTGACATCTCAAATCACCACTTTACCATTCAAAAACCCACATTAGGTGAACACACTCACCCAAACAGTACATATACACCCTTTCCCAACTTTTTTTAACAAAATAAAAGATTTGTAATTTTTATAAAACAAACCCAAGAGGTATAACCATTGTTTGCACTCTAAACCCATTTCAAACCCCTCATTCAAAACCAAAATCATAACAATAACAATCCAAAACAGAATTTTCAGCCATAAAACAATTATTAAATCACCCCCAAATGTTATAAAAATACATCAAATAATACCACAAAGATACACATGAAAAACACACGTTTTCATAAATCTCATTCAAAAAGTACAACACGGTTTTACAACATAAACCCATTCAAAAAACCTCTTTTCAATGCCCACATGATAATAAGGAATTAACAAAACAGAATTGGCAGCCCCTTTCAAGACTAATAAATCACTTTCATATGTTATAAACTAAATCCAAACATTACCCCAAGAGTCACACATGAAAAGTACCCAATTTCAAGATAAAATACAACTAAAAATTAAATGTTAAACCAAATTCATCAAAAACAGTTTTCAAACCACACAAGACAGATTATAAACATACTAAATTAATAAAACAAGCAAGCTAACTTATCATAAAATGGTTACACATGGAATCACCTACCTTTTGAGTCGAAACCATCAAAACTTGGTGCAAAACATTAAGCGCACCACTGCCGCACCACAAGGAATATAAATCCAGACCTAGACCACCAAAAATTGACCCAAAAGATACCAAATCAGACCTTAAGATCTAACCCTAACTTCTGGACATGAGGAACTTCAAGAAATAGGAAATAAAACTAAAAGAGGATGGAAGGAACCAAGAAGGAATTCCCTTACTTGAAATATCTTGAAGAAATCAGCCCCAATCCACCAATATATGAATCTCCAAGTACCCAAAACTGATATGGAGGTCCGGAGGAGTCATATTAGGTCATGTGGGGACTGAAATGGGGTGAAAAGGATGAAAATTGAAGGAGTTATGAAAGATTCATTTCACCTCATCAAATCTGGTCGATTTGAGAAAGATTGAGAAAGATCGTCCAACTCCGCGGGGTATTTGAGATCCAAAGAGGAAAACGAGATACAGGGAGTGAAGCTGAGGTTTTTGGCTTCTAGTGGGAGGTTGAATCACCGAAAACCAGTAAAAAACAAATGCGATATTGAAATTTTAAAAAAATAATTTAAAGCAGGAAATGGGCTTACGGGCAGGCCCATTACCTTAATTAAAAACCCAAATCCATCATGATTTGGGATTTCTATGTGGTTCAAAGGGATATGGTGATTTTAATATATTAGGGTATGACAATTGGGAAGTGGAATGAGTATAAAATAGTAAAAATTGAAGGAGTTATAGAAGAATCAAAATTTGTTTTTAAATCTGGATTTGGGCTCAGGGTTTGGCCCAAATTTTCAAAACCCACTATTTTCAACAAAATGAGTGGTAAACCGCCAAAAAAAGCCGGAATGGAAATTAAATGAATAATGAATTAAAAAAATTCATGGGTGTGACACTACCTGAAGGGTAGGTACAGATGGCCACATCAGCACTCCACGTCTATTAGACTCCTCTGTGTACCGACTCGTCATAAGGTCCACCTCTGGGTACCGTCTAGTCCTGGCACTCTCGGCCTCCATTAGCGCTATCCGTCTTCTGCATCCAACACAACAAGGTGCGGGAATAGCCCGTGTAGGGGTGAGTATAACGATACTCAGTAGGGTTCCAGGGATCCTCAAGGTCTCACAATATCCAACAAGAATAACCACAATGTAAAGAAACAACAGATA
Organism: Viscum album; assembly: GCA_963277665.1. NCBI lineage: Eukaryota > Viridiplantae > Streptophyta > Magnoliopsida > Santalales > Viscaceae > Viscum > Viscum album. The sequence goes on from OY728147.1 coordinate 376,702,891, forward strand.
ACCCTGACTTAGGTATATGCCCATACATATACCTAAGTTATCTAGTAACCCATCTCAATCATGAGGTAAACACAAAAATCATTGACTCAGCTCAAATCTAGGATTTTATTCTAGGGGTGGTAACATGTAACACTCCCAGTCACACTGTCAAAACCTTGGTTGCAGGTTTAGTCCTCTTATATAGAGTATTGTGGGTCTGTCGCATCACACAGAGGTGCTTCCCACTTTCCTGGACTGTTGTGGTACTCCTCCTATCGAGTATCATGGGTCTGCTGCATCACACAGAGGCGCTCCCCACTGTGGGTCTGCCGCGCTCACACATAGGCACTCCCCCACATAGCCTGCTGAGGTACTTCTACTATCGAGTACTGTGGGTCTGCCATGTCACAAAGAGGTGCTCCCCACTGTGGTTTTTCTGCGCCAACACAAAGGCGCTCCCCTACTGGTCTAGTCGAAACACTCCAAGTCGAAAGGTCAGCAGTCGTTAGGTATCAGCCGGCTACTAGGTCTTCGTACTCCGCTCGCTCATCTCTAGGAGGATCCTCTCCATGAGCTACTGTTCTATACTCTAACTATCACGAAGTCCCAATTAGAAGTATCTCAAAGGTCCGCCTCATCATAGGGGTATCAACACAACAGACAACGCGTCAATCGGATGCCCGGTCTGTGAGTTATTAATATTTCCATTCTAGGGGCCCAGTTCGTTTTTAGGTTTAAACCATCCTGACTATAACCTAACTATGTCCAAACCTCAATTGGAATATTCTAAAAGGACCGTCTAGCTCTAATATTTCCTTCACCACAGACGGTTCGTTGATCAGACACCCGTAGCCCAAGATATTGGCGAAAAGGTGTAAACTGACCATAGTGGGTCCGGGTCCAGTCCGACCTAGTCGGACCGACCTAGCCCGACCTAGTCCGAACCACGGTCTGACCCGGTCCTCGGGTCGAACCCTGTCCGAGGGGGTGGCTCGACCCGAGGGGGCAGCCCGACCTAAGGAAGCAGCCCAACCCAAGGGGGCGACCCGGCCCGGGCCGCCCGGCCTGAGGGCAGACCAGCCCGAGGGAGGCCTCACCTGAGGGTGGCCCGACTCGATGGCAACCTGACAGCTTTCAGGGTCTTCCTAAGCCGTGGCTAGGGGAGAAGTCGCGCACCCCCTAGAACCCGAACGACTCTACCTTTCAGGTGGAGTTCTAACCGACGCCAGATGGCACCGGTCCTGTACAAGCGGGACCTGAAGTGGTCCCGCTCCCCCTTGCTGGATGAGCGGCCAGCCGATCCACTCCACCGGCGCGGCGTGACGTCGCCGTGCCCAGGCTGCAGCTCTGCACCACCGCGCGACGCGACGACATCGTGCCCCTCTACCGCGGACCGCACTGGTCGCGACCCTACACTGGACTTCGCACGACGCAATGGAGCTGCGTGCCTCCACCGCATACTGTCATGGTCACAGCTCTCCTTCCACGCGACACGACGATTCCGCGCCATCATGGCAACCCGATAGCCTTGTGATGTCGGTTTCTTCGCGACCGGCCCGTCGCCGGTTGCCGATGCTTCCCCGCGGTCCGTTCCTCCGGTGGCGCCGTTACGCCGTCATCATCGTAAACAAATGTTACCAACAAAGAGGGAGATTCAGGCCATGTTCATGCGGTCCGAGCCCTCCTCATTACAGTGATATAAATCAGCTATTCACATTCCATAATTTGAACGACGAAGAACGGGTACAAAAACAATTCAAATCCCCAACCTCCTATAACGATAATCGTTGACGAAGGCGCAGAAAGGCAGATGTTGTTCCGTTGACGTCAGGAAGCATCCGGGGTAGGAGACTGAGGAAGAAGCGTTGTTGGTGTTTTTCACGGTCGGCTCCTTCTCCATTGGCTCGGTTGAAGATTGATGAAGATGTTTGTCATTCTTTGTTGGAAGGATGAAGTTCTCCAAGGGTTCTCCAAAGCTCCACCAAAAACCAACCAAAAATAATAGACGAAGTTGTCTATTATTTGTTATCACAACCATTTGAATTCTTATGTTTAATTAAATGATACAACTCATTTAATTAATGAGTGGTGGTATCTGAAATAATTAATGGGGGTAGGTGAAGAGTTTCATCCTTCTTTATGGGGCGTTAAGGGGGGTTTAAAGCTCGTGTGGTCCCCACCAAGGATATCCTTCAAGGGAGGTTATGTGCGGGTGGGACCCACCACCATAACCTCTCATGGGAGGTTATAGTGTGGTGAACCCCACCACTAACTTCCTCTTGAAGCTTTAACCACAAAAAATAAAAATAAAGCTAACACTTTATTTTTATTCAATTTTAATTTAGAACCCCAAAACTAACGTCCATCCTCGTTAGAACACAACTGAGGTGAAGGTCTCACTAAGAAATCACCGACCCTGGGAGCTCAACGGTGGCCTCATATTTCAATTATGAGTACCGGTTCAAAAGATATAAAATCCCACTCGCACGTTTACTGAACGTACCCGAACAAAAATTTAGAAATGGATTCAGGGAACACCGAGCCTTGGAATCAAGCGCCGTAAATTTTTGCAGACTCGTAAAATTCCCATGTATTTAAGAAATAATAATTCATGGAATTTCAGGGTCTTTAAAGTAATAGCCTATGGTGTGATGGGAATGCAACCAAGGTATTATAGGAGACCCATGGGGTCAGATGACAAGGTTCATGGTCGAGAGAGGCAGATCGTGAAAAATGCTATCAGTGCCAATACTCAGCCAGTAGTGCTTAGAAACTGCCTGGGTTTGAGGCTTGGGGTCCACAACGAGGGCGTTGTGCTTTAAAAGGGTGGATAATGTAACACCCCTGGAAAAGTGAGACTTAAAAGGCTAAATGTTACTACCCATGTCAACAAGGTGCACCTTTCTTTTCGAGATCCTTAAGCATGCTTGGCTTGGAGTAGTAATCAGGATGGGTGACCTTCAGGGAAGTTTTCTAGGCTGTGTGTGAGTGAGGATAAAACACACAGAAAGAACAAGTGTGGGCCTGTGGGGATAGTCATTAGTCTGATAAGCGACCATATTGAGTAATAGCTTTTGGTGTGTTGGGAAGGAAACCAAGGTATTACAGGAGACCCATGGGGTTAGATGACAAGGTTAATGGCCCGGGGAGGTGGTTTGTGACACAAAATGTCACTAAATTTGGGACGTTTCCGAAAAAGAATCACTAAATTTAAAAATTAGCAGCTTTTTTTAAAAAAAAATTTGTTAAAAAATCATTGCTAAATAATAGTTTTTTTGTGGTGTGGGGACCTCCTAAATTATACAAGGAGTAACAATCACTACAATTATAGTGACACATCATTTTCTTATATAACTATTACATCATATTTATGATAAGACACATAATAGTAATTCATTCTAGAATCAAAAGGTTTTGGTATCATAGTCAAATTATGTTCATACATCATGAGTATATAATACAACCTAAACATTATTTAAATCATTTTTCATAGTCATTCTAAAATATCTCATGTTCTCTTTTGTACATGTATTCACATGAGGATATACATGAAAGAAAGGGCTGAGCTAAAATACTAGTATGGGGAGGAATAACATGGAAGGAATAAGAGACATGAATAAATAATACATCAGTGACTGAAATCATTATCCTTATATCATTTTTATAGAATCATCATCATTACCATGAAGGAATTTTTTAAAAATGGTATGGAATGTGGCATATGAAAAATTCTGAATCCACATAACATAGTGGTCAAATACTAAACAATATTGGTGAGTAATTTCATCATCATGTTCTGATATAACATATGTAAATAAATTAGGATATCCTAATTGTGAACAAATCTAAGAGCATATTTATTCATAATACACAAAATATCATTAGATATATCACATTAACCATTTCATTGGAGGGATATATAATTCCAAGACCATCCGTCACATCATAAAATAATCATAGTCATACATGAAACATAAGAATAAATCATATAAAAATTTCAACCATGAAGTAATATAATTAAAATAAATGTGTTTCATAAATATTTCATAAAGCATACTTTAATAAAAAATTAATTGGGATACCAATAGAATATGGGAGGTCATTTTTTGACATAAAAGATCATTGTTCATTAAAGAATAAATAGTTCAATATGAGTTAAAGAGATATTTTAGAAAATAAATTATCTTTGAAAAATCATTATAATCTCAGAAATATTTTTAGAAAGGTAAAATAATGTATATCACCAGTAAGAATTGAGAAAGTAATGCGAAAGTACAATTAGAGTACACTAGAGAATAATCTATAGAGAAAGAGGTGGTAACAAAAAATAATTGAGTTGGGTTTGAGATTCTCTTATTATCTTTTACCCTATGTTAGTTCATCACTTTTAAGCCTATTGTACAAACAAAAAATGTTTATTAAAATTTAAATCCAGAAGTGAATTATGAATATATATTTTTTACTATTTATTAGTTATAATAATTTTTTATTTCAATTTTTTTATAGGTGAATGTTTTTGATATTTTTTGAATATCATTTCTTAAATCAATTTAAATATATTTATTTATTCCTATAAATAAATTAATAATATAAACTACAGAATATTATTAATACATATATTTATATATTCATGTATTATAAAAATTTTACTATAACTATCTACAAAATTTGGGAAAGTTAGAGAGTTTAAAATTTCCTCATAAGTGGTTAACTGAATGATAACATGACATTTTAAAAATATGAGGTGATATATATATAATATAACAATATATAATAATTTTTTTTACAATAATTTAAAATTTTCAAGATCATTTTATCATAACATTTAATTAATTTATGAAGATTTTGATTATAAATGAAGTGAAGCAAAGGGAATTACAAAATGGAAATGAAATAAAATAATGAAAGGAAATAACTAATTTCTTAGATTTGATCCATTTAAAAGAACCTTAAATTCTTGAAATCTTGGATTTATATTACTCTAGAATGTCCCTAAAAATTATACATCTTCTAAGAGAGTGAATTTGGGTTGAGTTTTGGCTTTGAGATGTGTAAGTGATTTGGTTTTCTATGTCGTGAGAGAGGTTGTATATATTCTTGAGGACGAGGGTGGTTTAGTTTAAAAAATATAATAAAATATAATTTATAAGGTAAAAATTGTAATAGTTATAATTTTGAAAGTTTGAAATTATCCGATTAAATATAATTATTTTAAAATCCTTTATAAACCGAATTCATTAGTTTATTAAAAATGAAAGAGAAAAATAATTTTTAAATAGAATACTTTAGAACTAGATGTTGTAAAATAATTTTTAGTTTTTTAATTTTAATTTCATGAATTATTTAACTAATTAAATATGTTTTTTGTTATTATAAAATTATTGAATATGTAATATAATTATTACATCATGAAGGATATCATTTTAAAAAGACCGATTATGATGAAACTGTATTTTTATTAGTCCTCTAGCAATTAATGTCTTTAATAAAATTACCAAAAAATGTCCTTTAGACAATACTGATGGAATGATTAAAAAAATGAAATTAATTTTACCAAAATAATTTTATAACATATATAATTATGATTGTTAACATAAAATTATTATTTTTATGAAATTCAATAAGATACAGTTTATTAAAAAATTTCTTATAATTTTTTTGATGCTTTAATATTGATATTTATTTTATAGAATTAAAATATTTATATTTTAGTTAAGTATTTATGATAAATATTATTTAGATGATATTTTACTATTTTGAGGTAAATTTACTATTCCAACAGTCATGTTACTATTCACAACGGTGAATTTAATATACCAAATTGAAATGTTACTATTGCAACAGTCATATTACTATTCTAATTGTCAAATTACCTCATATAAGTACCTATTAATTCCATCATTAAAATTAACACCAATTCCAGTCAATTTTTCATATTTTTAATTTATAAAATTTATATCTGTTTACTGATGTTATGTCTTCTTGTTATAGTAACGTTCATCGCTGTGAAGATTCTTGGGGATCAAGATGATCTAAATTTTCATGTTCTTGTAATTTACTTACTTTATTTTTATTAACACATTGTAATATTTTCAATTCTCATGGATATATTTATTCTATAAGAAAATGTTCTCACTTAATTAAATAATTCATTATTTTAAAAATGTGTTTAAATTATATTATATACAAAATTTTGTCAGACATTATTTATTCCAAAGGAAAATTAAATATAAATAGAAATTTGGAATATTACATTCTCCCCCATTATAAGTTTCATCCTTGAAATTTCAACTCATATATTTTATTTAAAATAGATGAGGGTACTTTTTTTATTTCCTCCTATGGTTTCCATGTTACTTCTTCATACTTGTTATTCCAGTAAAGTACTACAATGAGTATATTTGTATTATTGCATAGAAAATTGTCTCTACTACTCAAGAACTTCACTGAACACTCCTTATAAGAGAAGAGTTTCTCTAGTTGTACTACAACCAGATTTTGTTCATGTGAGGGATTAGTTTTATAATTCTTTAGAATTTATACGTAGAACACATCATTAACTTGAGTCATGTTTTGTTAAATTGCTAACTAATATACCAGAATACCTATGTGATCAAAGATCTAAAAGGGGCCAATGTACCTATACCTGATCTTTCCCTTCTCTCAAAACTACATGAATCTCATTCAAGGTGATATTTAATGTAAAACTTTGTCTCTAAAAAAAATTCACGTACTTTCAATTATTTCCAACATAAAGATTTTGCAAGCTCAAAGTAGATTTAATGTATTGTTTAATTGATTGATTATTATCGATAATTTATTGTAGAATATTAGGTCCAAGAATCTTTGGTTCACCAACTTCGTCTAAATAGTTAGGAGTTCTACGTCTCTTTCAATATAGAGATTCGTATGTGGCCATTTGAATACTCAAGTGGAATTCATTATTATATGAGAACTCAAACTGTAACAACCAAAGATTTTGAAAATATATTTTATATTGAATGCATGAAAAACTAAGTCTCTTAAAAAAACCACATTGTTATAACCTAGCTAGTAAAGATAATTTTTCCACCTATGTGTTTTGAATTTTTAGAAACAAACATACACAGTTGTGTTCAGTAAGATGTTTAGAGTCTGATGAGTCAAACTTAATTTTTAGTGAATAGTAACATACCCTTATGAATATTAATATGAATAGTAATATGAACCTTATGAATATTAAATAATCTTAATATTTTATTTTCTTAATTTTATAATATAACGAGATCTTGATTCATTTTTCAAGGTGATATAAAAAAAATTATAGTTTCAAACGGTTATTTTTCGAATAAATTATGATTTTATTAAAAAAATTAAATAACAATATTTATAAAATTAATTAAAAAAATTGTTTTTATTTTGGAATTCTACACATCAAAAAAAATTTAGGGTCAATTTTTGGGATTTTTCAGAAATAATTGATTTTTTGATGAATAGTAAAATACAGTAATTTACCGTATATATACATTATCAGTTAAATTCACAATTAATAGAATCATTGATGATGTAAGAAAACTTGGTTATAACTCACATTAATATAAAACTATTCTTGATCAAAAGAATCAATCGTATTGGTTGTCTTTGGAAAATAATAAAATAATGAGTAAAATAATGAGAAAAATATCCTCTACTCCACTGTAACCCCCCGTCACACCCTATTAATTTCATTACTCTATGACTTTAAGCACCTATAAGTTCTGCCAAAATACCCATACCTAGTCACTCCCCACATATAGAAGCTCTTGGTCTTTCCAAAAGACCAAAACCCCTTCTCTTAAGGAGGTTCTCTAGGAAGTTTTTTCAAAAGGTAAAGAATCTTTATTTTTCATTTACTTTCATTTCAATTTATCTTCTTTTATTATTATATCCTAACTTAATCTATCTAATTTATCCTTAAAACTCATTTATCATATATATATTTTAAATATACCATGTTAATGTAATAACCATTTCAAATATTCTTACTCTCTCTCCCCCTTTTATAAATGAAATCATCATCCGTGAGGTTCCAATTTACAACCTTCATGGAAGACAAAGTTTTGTTCTTAAATTTATCCTTAATTACTTGTAATGAACCCATTTTTATGGTTTTAACCGACTATAATATATGTATTATAATCAAATTAATATTCATGAACCAATATATGTACGTAGTATTAATTTATATGACAAAACTAGGTCATAATAATCCAAATACCGCCAAATAATCTAAGTGGTTTTCATTAATATTTAATCTAATGATTCATCATTATAACATGTAAAAAAATTCTATATATAACCATTAACACTTATATATGTTCATAAATAATATATAATTTTAATTCTGGAGAATTACATCCTTTCCACATGAACATCCATACTCATATTCAAATATACCGGTCATGAAAATGAAGGAAATGAACACCCAGGAACGACGAAATTCAATATTATAACTTATCAATAAGGATATAATTAACTTATTAAAATTATGATAAACTAAATAAATTTATAATAGGTTCTTAATTAAGTTATTAATAAGTCAAATTGAATATTCCAGGACCTTAAGTTCAAGAGAGGAACACATTCAGACTTAAGGTAGGGGTTCTCCTACCTGAACCTCCATTTTCCTTTGGGTTACTCTTTCTCTCTATTAATATTAATTAATTTTTTAAATATTCTTATGTAATCCTCATAAATTATGTGTTAATTATATATTTATATGTAATTACCATAATCCTTCTTTATTTTATGGGAGTCACACGTTTTAAAAGGAACATTTAAAATTCTTTCCGGAATACTGGTCCGTTTCAAGAGAATTTCTCAAATTCATTCATATTTTTAAGGTCACTCTATAATATATTTTTAGAAACCATTATCTTTATAAAATAAATCATTTTATTATGAAAATACATTCTTACTTCAATTCTGGTTTTATGCAATATATTTTCCAAAAGAACTCTTCCTTTCAAAGTAAAAGAGTATTAATCTCAAGAATTACTTGATGATTTTATAAGAGTATCTTCATCTATTTCAACACTCTTATTGATATTTATGTATGATATCATTTACCATATTTAATTGAATGGTTTATGATTAGTTTGAATGTGCATATGATATCCTAAAACCATTCACCAATTTACTCTTAATGGTTAATGTTTATGCTTAATATTCAGGGAAAGTTAATTACATTTCATATGTTTGTTTGAATATGAATTTATATGTTGTTTATGTTTATACCTGATCTTATGAGTAATGAATTAAAATTATTATGTGATGGTTTGGGACCTCTATATACCATCTATGTATCATTAGGTCTTATGAGACAAATAGATACAGACTTAGCCGAGAGCTTTCCCATTTTTAGATATGGTTTTGGCCAAGACCTTAATAATTTTTAGATGTCTTTACTGAGGCTTTAATGGTAAATTTTAGAATGTCCAGAAGATGAATTTCCCTCATTATGAATCTATAAGTTCATAGATCATGAGGGTATTAGACTAGTATAATACCAATGATTATGTTTTATTATAGAATTAATTACTCCACTCATATTCCTGTCATAATGTGTTGAAGTTTATTGTTTTTAGAGGCATGCATTTTAAATTATTCACCATGCCTAGTGTTTATGTTAATGATATATTCCGTTGTATTTCTTACCCTTAATGAGAATCCGAGATCACCCTTCTTATGTTTCATTTTTCCCAGGATAATAAGTGGTATATTATGATTGACTTGCAAGGATAATCTTAGTGTGGTGGATTTTCCCAATGGAACTTTTATGTTTTTTTTCATTTCAAGTTGTAGTGTTGAACTTATGTATGAATCATGTCTCAAAATCTACTAAACTATTCATTCATCCGGGATACAAATTTATTGTAATCATTCCAATGTAATGTATTAAGAAACCCGCTCTGGGAAACTAACATCAGGTCATTACTGTCGGTATAAGAGGATGTTTAGTATAGAACTTGGAAACTAGATTTGGAAAATGTATATTAGGGAATTAAACCGTAAGATATTATTTGAGGAAAAATATACAATAAAATCCTAGAATCTTGGTAATAAATATTTTATGTGGATCTTTCTAGAAAATATATCTCTATATGGATATTAAATGTGGATGTAGTTCTAGCATAGATGTACCTTGGAGTGAAAAATCTCACAAAGAGTTTCGGGCTTGACCCAGGGTATCTTGGTACACAACAACAAGACTTACTGTGCACCTAGTTTGACACTCTTGGGGGGAATTTATTAGGATAATACACATTTTATTTACAAGCCATTATGAAGGATTTAAATGTAAATTTTTCTTCAATGAAACAATGTATATGATTATGGGATTATCCATGCATATGATTTCAATTTATGGTAAGTATTTTTCTAAGTTGAGATTGTATATTATGATTCATAACCTAATATAGTGTATTCCATAATTTAGAAATGGCACCTAGTGGATGAAATGGAAATCGCATGAACACACATATCCCATGTTGGGTTTTCCCTCTGATGCAAGATAATGGTGTTAGATTTGGAGCTACAACTGGTGCTGAGTAACTTATAACTATACTGGGAAAACTGACTCAGGTTATAAACAATAACATTACCCGTATAGAGCATCCGGATCCACAACATTGAGGAGTTACATTGGATCTCTTTATGCGATGACATCCTCCATCATTAAATGGTACTACAAACTCATTTGTAGATTAGAATTGGATACATTACCTAGAGAAGATATTTAACACTTTGGGATGTAACAAAAGAGAGATGGTTGTCATGGAAATTTGTCATCCATCAGGAGATGCAGATTAGTGGTGGTTATTAATCCAAAACACAAATGAAGAGGAAAAAGTAGAATATATGGAATGGAGGGATTTTATGGAAATATTCCTAGAAAAATATTTCCCTCATGAACAATGAGCGGATATGGAAAGGAAATTCTTGAATCTGAGGAAGAAGGATGATAAAAATGTTTCCAAATATGAAGCCAACTTTACAAGGCTCACATGGCATGTAGAAGACTTGAAATGTAATACAAGGAGAAATATTGATCGATTAATTGATGGTTTAGAACCATTCATCCAAAGGGATCTAGTCTCCCAAAGTTTATCATTATATGAAGATATAGCCTCAAGTGATATCAAGACGAAGAATGAATTTTCTAAGCCCTATGACTTTAATGAAAATTAATAGAAGAAGAGAGATACTAAAAACGTTAGAAAATTAAACAAGTAAATGGGGAATAAGGGAAGAGTTGACTTTCCACCTTGTGATAATTGTGGAAGGAAACACCCTTGTTCCTACTTAAAAAGAAAAGGGGTGTGCTGCAAGTGTGGACAGAAAGACCATCATGCTGGTGTTTTCTAGGGGAATAAAGAATATATTAATTTCCATTGCTATAATTATAGGGATATGGGACACTATGATAAATATTTTCCAAAGCATTATGGAAACATTCCTAAAAAATGGCTAAGGGAGAAATGATAGGCTTATGCGATCACAAATACTCATATGGAAGTTTCTGATGATGTCATGGCTGGTAATTTAATCATTTCCTTGAACATAAACAATGATTTATTTGATTATGGATCATCACATTATTTTATATCTTCCCAGTTTTCCAAGAAAATTAGATATTTCCATTTTTATTTAGTGAGGGAGTTGTTAGTCAAAACTCCTAAGGGAAGTATCATTGAAACAAATTTGTGTCAAGAAGTCCCCATTATGGCATATAAATGTGATTTATCTTTTGATTTTATTATCATACCCATGATCAAATATGATATAATCCTCATTATAGATTGGATTTCAAACTATGATGAAAACATTTATTACAAGAAGAAGGAAGTTACAATTTTTGAGGATGATGTGGAATCCCTTACCTTAAGAGAAAAAACATCACCATCTGATTCTCATATAGATCCAAACCCAATAGCTCTACTGAATTTAATTATTGGGTAGAAAGGGAATGAAATAACTATGGTCGAGGAAGGGAATTTTCAAATAGAGTATATACCTATTGTGCAAAAATATGTTGATGTGTTTCTAGAGGATTTGCCTAGACATCCTCTAGAGGAGGAAATTAAGTTTTCCATTGACTTAATTCCTAATTAAAGGTCCATATCAATGACCCCTTATAGAATGAAAACTGTGGAGTTAGTGGAATTGAAGAAACAAATAGAGGAATTGAGGGAAGAAGGATTTATTCTCCCTGTGTTTCTCCATGGGGAGCCCCTATTCTTTTTAATAAAAAAAATATTGATATATGAGGTTGTGAATTGACTACAGATATATCAATTATATAAAAATAAAAAACAAGTCTCCCCTACATCACATTGATGATTTATTTGATCAACTTCATGGAGCCTAATATTTTCAAGGATTCATCTTCAATCTGGATATCATCAGTTTCATGTGAGGAAGGAAGATATTCCAATGATATCATTTTGAACCAAGTATGGGAATTACAAGTTTACAGTAATGACTTTTGGAATGACTAATGAACCCTATATTTTCATGGATCTAATGAATAGGGTTTTCATGGAATATATTGATGAATTTTTGGTGGTATTTATTGAAGATATATTGGTATACTCCAAAAGATCTGAGGATCACGAAAATCAATTACAAACTATCCTGAAGAATCTTAGAATAAATGAATTATATGGGATGTTTAGAATGTGTGAATTTTTGGATTCAATCAGTGTCCTTTACTAGACACATTGTCTCTAAGGATGGAATATTTGTTGATCCTGCAAAGACAAATGCTAAAAAATAATGGCATACTACAACAAACATTTCTGAGGTACACAGTTTTAATTGTTTATCATGTTATTATCAGCATTTCGTTCATAAATTATCCTGTTTATCCAACCCAATGACCATGATTACACATAAAGGGGTTAAGTTCTTATGGAAAAAAGAAAGTGAGGACTATTTTGAGGAATTGAAGAAGAGATTAGTAAATGATTCGATCCAAACTCTACCATTGGGGAATGATGGGTTTGTGATCTATAATAATTCATCAAAAAAGGAATTGATTGTGTCCTTATGTAGAAAGATAGAGTAATTGAATTTTCATCAAGGTAGCTAAAAATTCATAAAGATAAATATAATACTCATGATCTTGAGTTAGAAACTATAATCTTTGCTCTGAAGATATAGTGACTTTATCTCTATGGTGAAAAATGTAAGATATATACAGCTCATAAGAGAGTAAAATATATCTTCTCATAGAAATAACTCAACATGAGGCAAGGGCGATGGATCAAGCTACTCAGGGATTATGATTGTTCCATAACCTACCACCTAGAAAAGGCAAGCAACGTAGCTTATGCATTGAGTAGGAAGGATCATGAAGTTTTAAACAAAATGAGGATTGAATGAGTTCCTATGTTCATGGATATAGTGAGGATGGATATGGGAATTATCAAAGAAGATGAAAAATCATTATGTTTTCAATTGCTTTCCCAACAATATTTATTATAAAGTATTAAAATCTATCATCCTGATGATAAGAACCTTCAAAAAAATTATTGCTGTGAAAGATTGGAAGTTAGCTGACTTCGTATGTGAAGATGGAATTATGAAATTTGGGAAGAGGCTATGTGTTCCCTCTATAACCGAGATGAAAAGGGAGTTATTGGATGATTCCCATAGATCAAATTTCTCTATACACCCTGGTAGAACTAAAATGTATAGAGATTTTAAGGAACATTTTTTATGGGACAACATAAAGTAGGAAATTGCGGATTATGTATGAATATTTTTATTCTATCAACAAGTAAAGGTCGAACGACAACATCCGAGAGGAGTCATGAAACCTATAACTATTCATACTTGGAAATGGGATTAAATCGCCTTGTATTTTGTCAATGTATTAACCAATACTCCAAAAAACAATGATGCAATATGGGTAATTGTTGATCGACATACAAAATATGCACATTTCCTCGCTATAAGTTAGAATTTTCCACTAGTGAGGCTAGAAAAAATCTATATCAATGAAGTTTTAAGACTTTATAGAGAACATATATCAATAGTTTCTGATCACAATCCTTGATTAATATCGAAATTCTATAATTATCTTAAAAAAACATTGGATACTGAGCTTCGTTCGAGTACTACTTATCATCCTCAAACAGATGGGAAATCTGAATGGACGATCAAAACATTAGAGGACATGTTGAGATCATGTTCACTTGACTTTCAATGTATGTGGGATCAATATTTACCTTTATTAGAGTTTTACTAAAAAATAGTTTCCATCCATGTATTCAAATGGAACCATATGTAGAATTGTACGGAAAGAGATTTCATACTCCAACTTGTTGGGATAAAGTTATAGAAAGGAAGCTTGTGGTCCCAGAGCTTGTGGAGGAAACAATAGTGAAGGTAAATACTATTCAAGTCCATATCAATGAATATCAAAGAGGACAAAAAATCTATGCTGATAATCAAAGGATGGATTTGTAATTTCATGTGGGAGATCATGTTTTCTAAAAAGTATCTCCCTGGAAGGGTGTTATAATATTTTTGGAAGAAAGGGAAACTCAGCCCTAGGTACATAGGCCCTTTTGAAATTATGGATATAATTGAAGCCATTTCATATCATTTGGATTTTACACCTAGCCTGTCTAAAGTACAGAATGTGTTCCATGTCTAATTGTTGAGAAAGCACATTCCAAACCCAACACATGTCCTCACTTCTGAAGTTATAGAATTGGAACCTGAACTATCTTATTGTGAAGAGACTATCTGGATTATGGACACTAAAGAATAACTGTTAAGGAATTGTATGACTCTTCTAATGAAGATACTTTGAAAAAAAATCATAAAACCGAAGAGGCAACATGTGATCTTTAAGAGATTACAATGAAGAACTACCCAAATCTTTTTGTGAGGTAACATTCTAGTAATTTCGAGGAAGAAATTTTTGTAAGGAGGGGATAATGTAACACCCCAAGATTTTTCAAAAAAATTTAATATTGAATTCATGAATCCTTGAGTCTATTCAAAACCCCACATTGTTATAACCTAGCTAGTAAACATAATTTTTCCACATCTGTGATTTGAATTTCAAGAAACTGACATTCACAGTTGCGTTTAGTAAGATGTTAAGAGTCTGATGAGAAAAACATAATTTTTGGTGAATAGTAACATACACTTATGAATAGTAATATGACCCTTATGAATAATAAATCATATTATTATTTTATTGTCTTAAGTTTATAAGATAATGATATTTTGATTGATTTTTCAAGGGGATATAAAATGAATTATAGTTTTAAAATTGTTATTTTTCGAATAAATTATGATTTTATTTAAAAATTAAATTAATAATATTTAAAAAATTATTTTCAAAAAATGGAGTTAAGTTTTTAATTCAACACATCGAAAAATGGTTAGGGTTATTTTTTGAGATTTTTCAAAAATACTCAATTTTTTGATGAATAGTAAAATAAGGCAATTTACCGTATATATATATTATCAGTTAAATTCACTATTACATAAATCATGGTTGATGTAAGAACACTTTTTTAGAACTCAAATACACATATTAATATTCTTGTTCACAATAATTAATACCATTGGTTGTCTTTTTAAAAATAATAAAATAATGATAACAATATTGGGAAAACCCTCTTCTCTTCCACTATAAACCCCCCTCACTCCCTCTTCTATTAATTATTATAAGCCTTGAATCTCATCATATTTCTACCCAAATACCCTTCCATAGTAACTCAACATTTCCTAGAGATCTTGGTCTTTCCAATATACCAAAACCTTTTCCCTTAAGGAGGTTCTCAGGGAGGTTATTTCAAGAGGTAAAGTATCTTTCTTTTTCATTTAGTTTCATTTCAATTTATCTTCTTTTATTATTCTCCCTTAACATAATATTTTCAATTTATCCTTATAACTATAGTATCATCTATATAATTTAATTTAACCATGTTAATGTAATAACCATTATCAATATTCTTACTTTCTCTCCATCTTTTATAAATGAAATCATCGTCCGTGAGGTTCCAATTTACAGCCTTTGTAGACGATGACGTTCTGTTCTTCAATTTCTCCTTCATTACTAGTCATTAAAAATGTTTGATGGTTTATAAAGACTATAATATATGTATTATAACCTACTTAATATTTATTAACATGTATATGTACATATTATTAATTTATACGACAAAACTAGTTCATAATAATCCAAATACTGTAAAATAGTCTAAGTGATTGTCCTTAATATTTCATCAAATGATTCATCCTCATACCATGTAAAAAAGGCTATATATAACCATTAAAACTTATGTATGTTCATAAATAATATATAATTTCAATTCTAGGGAATTAAATCCTTTCCACATGAACATCCATACTCATATTCAAATATACCGATCATGAAAACAAAGGAAATGAACACTCCTGAATGATGAAATTCAATCTTATAACTTATCAATAAGGACATAATAAACTTAATAAAATTTTGATAAACTAAATAAATGTATAATAGGTTCTTAATTAATTTATTAATAAGTCTAATTTTGTATTCCAGGAACTTATGTTCAAGAGCGGAACACATTCGAACTTAAGGTAAGGGTTTTCTTACTGGAACCTCTATTTTCTTTTGGGTTACTATTTTTCTCTATTAATCTGAATTAAATTCTTGAATATTTTTATTTACTCATAATAAATTCTATGTGAATTCTCTATATATGTATATATACCATAATCCTTCTTTATTTTATGGTATTCACACATTTTAAAATGAACATTCAAAATTCTTTCCGAAATACACGTCCGAATGTGTGTTTCGTCCGAATGTGTTTCATGGGAATTTCTCAAATTCTTACATATTTTCAAGGGAAATCTTTAACCTTTTTTTAGAAACCATTATCTCTATAAAGTCACTCATTTTATTAATAAAATACTAACTTAATTCATTTCTTTTTATTTTATAATATTCCAAAAGAACTCTTCTTTTCAATGTAATATAGTATTTATCTTAAGAATTACTCGATGATTTTATAATAGCACCTTCATCTATTTCAACACCATTGTTTATTCTTATATATGATATCATCTACCATATTTAATCGAATGGTTTACGATAAGTTTGACTGTGGATATGATATCCTGAAATAATTCACCAATTTACTTTGAATGGTTAGTGTTTATTCTTAATGTTCGGGGAAAGTTAATTACATTTCATATGTTAGTTTCAATATGAATGTATATGTTGTTTAGGTTTATCCCCACCCATATAAGGAATGAATTGGGCTTATTATGTGATAGGTGGGGACCACTATAGCCCCTTGATGAAACGGTATGGATCATGAGATAAATAGATATGGACTTGGCCAAGGCCTTTCCCATTTTTAGATATGGTTTTGGCTAAAGCCTTAATAATTTTGAGATGTATTGGCTGTGGACTTAATGATATATTTTAGAATGTATGGAACACGAATTTCTCTTATTATGACTCTATATGTTCATAGTTTATGAGGCTATTTGACTAGTATAATAACCATTATTTTGATTTATTATGGCATTAATTACTCAGTTCATGTTCCTATCATAATGTGTTGATGTTTATTATTTGTAGAGGCATGTGTTTTAAATTATTCACCATGCTTAATGTTTATGTTTATGATATCTTTCTCTGTATGGATTACCCTTACTAAGAATCTGAGCTCACACCTTCTTATGTTTCATTTTTTCCAAGACAAGAAGAGGTATATTATGATTGACATGCAGGGATAATCTTACTTTGGTGGATTTTCCCAATGGAACTTTTATGTTGTTTTTAATTTCGTGTTGTAATATTGAACTTATGTATCTATCTTGTTTCCAAATCAACTAAAATATTTTTTCCTTCAAGATACGACTTTCTTGTAATTGTGCCAATATAATGTAATGATACACCGACTCTAGGAAACTGGAGTTGGGTCATTACACAACCAATGAGAGATATTGATCCCATCATTATTTAAATTCCTTTGAGTATTCTCTCAGCATGTCCTTGTGTTTCTAAATCGTATTATCTGATAGACCATCACTATAGGGGTGAATGGTTTTTCTGAATATCAATTCAGTCTTCAGTGCTTGTTTAATACCTCTCTAAAATTTAAATGTGAACCTAAGATCGTGATCATAATGATTAAAAGTGGTTCTTCATGTAGATTCAACACTTTTACTATATCTTTGTAAGTTGGTTAAGCAAGAAATATTCCCGAATAATAATAAAGTGTGATGTCTTTGTGAGTAAATCCACCATAACCCACATCAAATTGATTCCATTGAATTTATTGAAGAATCAAATGACCAAATCCATGGTAATGTTTCTCAATTTTCATGTTTGTATGGGTAAAGGTTGTATAATTAATTTGTAATTTATTTTCTATTATTTAACTAGTTGACATACCAAAAACATTTGTTTCTACAAAAAAATATGAATCTTCATGTTTTACCACTAGAAGTTATATCAAAGATCACAATACATATTGGTACTTAAATGATGGATAAAAAAGTATGGTCATTAATAATTATCCAAAAAAAACATTCATTGAAAAAAGTGATAATAGGAAAATTATAGTTTAAAAATAAATAAAACCATATGAATCGAAGTATAATTTATGAAACATAAATTATCATCTTCTTTTGAAGCTCCAAATCATACACTCATGTATCCTTGATCATATATAGATTATTGTGAAATAATTTGAAATTTGTAGGATGTATTCCATGTTGTTATTATTTATAGGTCCATCCTTCACATATCCATGAATACAATGCCTTTATTAATCCAAATCATGGATATGGTTGGAGGTTATTTTCTACTAATAAAATCAAATAATTTATTCACTTTTCTTGGATTTTAGTGAATTGAGAAATCATATTCTTTGATCGAATCTAAAAAACTTCATCAGATTATGTTGACATCTTCCTGTGTGAATATATACTTTAAATTATTGTGAAATGTTTGAACATCACTCTCCTCACCATAGAGGTTGTGCCTATAAATCATCAATGTGAAGATCATAGAATCTAACTCCATATAATACATAGAGAAGTTAGTCTTATGGATATTCAAATTTAATGAGGAATATGATATCATTTTATCATTATAAATGAGTAAAACGCAAAAAAACTAAGGGTCATTCTATATCACAATCCATTCTCTACTTGTGGGTAGTGTGAGTAAAGGCATTCAATTAGCCTATTTCTGAGGTCCTTAATTATTTCCTCAAAATATTATATCTAGATAGAATTTACAATGTTTCTTCATAAATTTTTTAGTATGATATAAAAATGTTTTATATTTATTAAAACCATCATTTGTACCTAGATAATCTATGAAAACCAAAGATTTCTATGCATCTTAAGGGTCTGATCCATTCTTCAATTTCATTTTTATTTAAAGGGTCCATAGATATTTCCTAAATTAGGATCTCATTCCCCAAGAATTTGAATTTATAAATCCAAAAGTATCACTAATAGAACTCAAATTACATTTTTGAATCTCTAAATGTTTAATGTAAAATCATTAAAATATCTTCATGTTCCTCCTTTATTTTGGAGTAAATGAGAATGTCATCGACAAAGACTAACACAAGGTATCAAAATAGTTCCTAAAGAATATATTAATAATTTTCATGGTGATTTCAGAAAAATTAATAAGTCCAAAGGTATTCACTATATTTTTTTAGTGTTCATATCATGTATGAAAAGGTGTATTCTCTATATCTTATCTCCTCACCTTTAGTTAATGATATCGAAAATGAAGAACCACCTTCAACAAGTATAGATATCCATTATGTTTATTGAAAAAGTCATCAATCCTTCAAAGAAGATACATATTTTTTATGGTGATGTTATTTATCTCTTGATAATCAATACACAGTCACATTGATTCATCCTTCTTGAAAAAAAGAATAAGCACACCCTAAGTTGATACAATAGGTTGTATGAAACCTTTGTAAATATTCTCTTGTAGCTACTTCTTTAACTAGTCCAATTCAATTAGGGCTATCCTATAGGGAAATTTGGAGATATGATTGGCTCTGTATATAAATTATATTGAGAACTATACCTCCAAATCAATGGGAAGTCTAGGAAACACTATGAAAAGTACATCAGCGTACTCCCTCACAATGAGAATATCCTCTACGTTAATGATTCAGTTTAACACAACCATCGGTGGATGATATTCTTCTTCACTTGGTATCATCACCCAAACCATTTAGAGATTTGACAAAGTAGATTCATTATATTACTTTCATTTTTATAGGAGAATTGGATAGTATAAGATATAGAAATAGATTTCCTTTTCTAAACAGTTGATTCTAGGTCTATATGATGAGATTCAATAAATTCTCATTATAAAATCAAATTTCACCAAGGAAGGATTATATAATTGTTTGGAAGAATATTACCTTACAATATAATAGGAGAAGTTTACGTCACATTTGTTGAAAAGATAACAACACTAGGTGTTTTTATGTATATCTCTATATCAGGGTATCAGTGATGTGATTCAAAAGATTTAGTAAATATACTGGATATAAAGGAATTCATAGAACTAGTATTAAATAAATCTTGGTTTGTTCATTAGTGAATATGAATTGTACCTTGTGTGACTTCATTTACACAATCCACCTTAGTTGTGGTGATAGTATAAGATTTAAATTATTCCCTCATCTTTGGTGGTAGATGATGTTTATTACCATCAAAGTCTTATGGTTTAGTGTACTGAAATGCATAGTACCCTTGATCTATATAGTTGACACCTAAAACCATGAGTGGTGTATTTGGTGGTGCCTTACTTTTCTCCATAACATCGGTTTATTTCTTCATGTATCTATAAAATTCACGATCATGATTACTTTCTCTACCAAACATAAATAATTTATTTTTCCCATTGAGAAATTTCCCATGATGTTAATTCCAATATATATGACATGTTAGGGGTTGGAGCTTCTTTCCTTCTTTATAATTTGATCCCCACATCATTAAATTAAATTCTTTTATTTATATCTTTATATCCATGGAACCATTGTCCAAAATTTATCTATATATTGAGATACCATTGAACTTTTTCTTCATAACTCCCAATGTATCGAATCACTAGATCCTTTAAGAGATGTTAGTTTAAACCAAATAATAATTTATCCATTTTTATATAATTGTTGATAAAAAAACCAAGGTGTACATTGAAATACTTATACCTTCTCTCTTATAAGAAAAAATTGTTTCAATTGAATTTTTCTTATGATTTAGAAATTATCTCTCCATATTTGATTAAGGAGTTTAATGGAAATACATGTTAAGTTTTTTTAAATTCAATCCACTCTATTTATTCCATTTCATATTTTGGAATTGTATTCTTGATCAATTTATAACCTTTATTACCTTATCAATCTAAAGTATATAAGGACTGAGTATCATTATCTTCCAAAAAACTATGTATCATGGAAAAGATATTTTCCATTGAGTTAATCCACTTTTATATGAAAAGTGGATAATAAGATCCGCTAAATGTCGGTATTTATTGGAATACAAAGACTTAATTTCAAGTTTGTCATTATTGGGATAAGGAAGGAGATCCATATGGTTTAATTTATTATTAATAACCAAAGTCAGCTAAGAAATTATCTAAATTATTCTTTCAACTCCTCTTAAAATTCTATTGGGAGTATCGTTCAAATAATCAATTCATTTTCCATCACATTGGTTTTTGGTTTGGTTTCTCCAAGCTCTCACCATTTTTAAAAACTACAAAGATTTGAACAAAACATAAGTCAATAAAGCCTAAATAAATAAATTATTATCATGTGAAAATAAATTATAAAGCCATCTCATAGGGGATTCCTAAGTTTACCCTAATTCCCAAATGTATCATCTAGGATCATGCACATTAATATTTTCTATAATTAAGATAAATAATTACTTCAGTTATATATCATTTGTAGTGGTTTGTATAGAGAATGCGAATGTACCAGATAATATCCCATGAGATTTTCAAATCATGTGTGAAGTAAGTCCCACTAATCATTACCATAGCGAGGATCTCAACAATACCTTTTTAGGGTTATTTCCCCTAGGCACATCTTTATGAGAACCGCATCAACTTGTAGTATCTATATATGGATTTCATTGTATGAAGACCACAAAATCAATATTTTACCATGATTTTGGATGTTTTACGTTAATTAGAAACATATTTATGGGTTTTCAATAGTATTTTATAGTAATAATTTTAAAATTAATTAAATCACACTCTAATACTAACTATAGTGACCCAATATTTTCTTACATGTGTATTACATCACTTTTAAGATAAAAAATATAGCAGTAATAAATTATAGAATCTAAAGGTTTAGTATCATGGAAAAATTAGGTTCATGCATCTTGAGTTCATAATAAAACATAAACATTATTCAAACCCTCAGTACTTCTATTAAACAAAGGATATGTAACACCCGAGACTTTTATAAGAAATATTTTGTTTTTATTTTATATAAATCATCAAAGGAATCTTTCACTAGACACAAAACTAACTTGGCTTTCTTTACACGCAATCGCAACCTTCCTTGATAGCTTGCGTCGTACGCAATACTGAGTTTCACTAAACACCGATATGCTATTAAAGTATTTTTAAAACTAGCCGTTATGAATAGTAATAACCACTTTTTGAAATTTTTTAAATTTTATTTTTCAAAATGGACTTCATTTTTGGATTCGGAATATCAAAATTAGCCTAGGGTTACATTTTGGTATTTTTCTGGAAACTTTCAATTTTTGATGAATAGTGAAAACACTAGGTTACTATTTACAAACTGAATTTTTATTTAAATAATTATTTATTTTATTTAAATTTATTTTAGGTAAAAAATGATACATAATACCTATATAAGTTCAATGTAATTCATTGGAGTAATTTTATAATAATGTTAGACATATAAAAAAAATTTATGGAACTTTTCACCCTCTTTTACCCACCTCCTAGGAGAATTTGCAAATTTACATAAAACATAATTTTACTGCTTTTGTGAGTGGAATTTCAAAAATATGAGAGACACGGTTGATGTCAGTAAGTAAAATGTGGTTCAATGAGTTGAAAATAATTTTTGGTGAATAGTAACTTTTCACTTTTATTTACCACGGTTAAAAGTAAATAAGGTAATTAAGAGTAAAAATGTTATTATTATTACCCTAACACATGTCCTAATTCTATTGGATAAGTGTAATTTGACCAAAAACAACCTTATGAATAAAATATGACCATTTAGGCCCACTTGGATTAGATTGGGACATTTATTATTAATTTATTTAAAGAAGGGTTAAAATAGTTAAAATCAAAGTTTAATAACTAAATCATTTTTAATATAGGGTTATACATAAGATAAGTTAGACTATAAATATTTATTAGGAATATAAAACTATTTCATACATAATGGTATTTTATTTGTAATTTTTATACATTAAATAATTTAATTTATTTATGACACAAAGATGATGTAGTAATTATCATATTAATGAAATATTGACATAATTGATGTTATAAATACCCAAATAAATGTAATTTGAGACTTTTTATGAATTAAAATAATTTTATAGGTTAATATGACATGTTAGTATTGATTTAATTAACTTTTTTCTAATTAATAATTCTGTTATGATTTTCACAAAAATCAATTACTAAATAGTGTCAAAATTGACATAAAATCGTTTTTAAAACAAATATTATATTATTAATTGTTATTTTATTCCTAAAAATATAAGGTTCGGCCAAATAACTTAGATAAGGTTATATATATTAATAATAAACAACTTGGGGTTCTTTTGGCTTGTTATAGTAAGTTTATTAACCTTATAGTGTAAGAACACAAAAAGACACTGTAAAAGAAAAATTATATAACTTAAAGTTAAATCTAAATGATAAGGTTAAAATAGTAAACTAAACATGTCCAAATTCTATTTTATGAGATAATTTCGATCCATCCCCACCTTATATTCGAAATAAATTAATTTGGAGCTATTTAAAACCGAGTATGGCTTTATAATAAAATTATATTTTTAGTTTTTCCAAAGGAGCCCCCCTCCTCCCTTATAAAAGGGAACCTCCTCCCTCTCTTCCTCACACCACTTTGAGCCTTCATTCTCGGCCACAAACTTCCAATTTATCCTCTCCACTTCCCTAGAAACATCCTAGAGGTCCTGGTCTTCTTCAAAGACCAATTTTAGTGCCCTAAAAGGAGGTCTCAAAGAAGCGCTTAAAAGAAGAGGTAATGTCCGTTACCTATTATTTCAACATTATTTATTCTTACACTTCTTCTTCATTAGTTGTCTCATTATGAATTAATAACATAATTATCAATAATATACTGATATGTTATCATAAGTATGAAACAAACCTATTTCACCATCAATCCATCCTACAGAAAACGAAATCACCGCGCGTGCGTACGTATAGAATACCGTCTCCACGCCATGGTGTAATCTATTTTCCACCACCACCTTACTTGGATGGGTATAATGGTGTAATGAATGAATATATAGGATTATATTAAAGTGATATTGATTCTGAAATATTATAAATACACTCCAATACAATTCCACGTTCATGGGAACGATATCATCGCTCGTGCGTACGTACGGAATACCTTCTCCACCATGTGATGCGACTCGTTCTACATGATTTTAATTGCATAATGATTAAATTAATGAATTGAATGAATAAGTATGATATATATTACACTAATACCATTCTGTAAATGAGGTATCTATAACCTAAAAATAAAAATAATAATTTATTCGACAAAACACGCATAAGAACAAAAAGTAATAAACACCCGAATAACAAGTAGCAACAAAATATTACTAACAATAAGCTAATAATATGACCATATATGATATCATAACAATGATTATGATTCTGGAATAAGTCAATGACATTATTTAAATCATTATACATGAGGTTTTGACACATACGAAGTAAATCGGACCTAAGGTAAGGGAAATATCACAATCTCATTTTTATCCGAGATTGTTTATACTTTGGAATTTACTAGGGTGTATTTTATCATCGAAATCCATGTTTCCTCAAAATTTAATATTATTTCAATCCACCTACAATTTTTTAAATCCAATTTTACCCTTCGTTGAGTTTTTAGTAAAAGATATGAAAGGAATCTTTTTTTGTTTTTCGTACGAGGTACTTTTTGACATTTCCGACAAAAGTACGAGAAGAATGTTTTTTTATCTTATACAGAATGAATGGATTTTTAAAACATTATTTCCAAGAAGCCTCCTTTACAAGTTTTCAAGTTTATTTTTAATCAACTTCTTTTAGTTTAGAATTTTATGACATGTTAATAATGGAAAAGTGTTTTTGAAAAGAAAGGATATTTTCTTCAAGAATGGAGTTCAAGTGTTTTATCAAAATTATTTTCCATCTAAGATAATAAAGGGTTCTATTTCTATCCCTATTATCACATTGATTTGATTATGTTGTGATGGAATTATTGTTATGAAATATTTTATCTTATATGAATTGTTTTATGATATCACGATGTTTAAGATTCCCATTTTTATTACATGGGTTATGCTATGATGTACGGTTTATGATTTTGTGGCACACATAAGAATGGTATCATTATGAGATGTGTGGGACCTATATCTGCCTCCAATGTATTGGGTAAAGATTTTATATCTCATGAGATAGACATGGATGGAACGACAGGTTAAACCGGTTCAGTGAAATAGGACTAAAACGAGGAATGAACTCCGTTTAGAAATGGACTTTGTCCACTAAGATAGTCTTTTCAATGAGACTTGACTAATAATAAATGATTCTCTATGATTATGTGTGTATGAAACAAAGTTTCATGTTTTAAGTTATGATTATTGGGATTACATTTCACTGCCATGATTTATACCATGTTATGAAAATATGATCTCTTTTGTAGGGTAATATTTCCAAAATGTTATGTTCTTATGAATATGATATGATTGATATTTCTTTTGTTTACCCTTAATGAGAATTTGAGCTCACCCTTTTGTATGTTTTCTTTCCCCATGTCATGAATAAGGTTATTAAGTATGATATTCCAAAAGGGACTATAGATATGATGAAATAAATGGGAGACAATGTATATGCTCTATGAACCAGTTGTTTGTGTTTCCAGGTTTCTAAAGACACAATACCTATACGGTCCTTTCATGGTTTTTTTATATGTTGTAATAATTATGATTCAATTTTGAAGTATTAACCATATATGTAAAGTATGGGTCATTATAGTTGGTATCAGAGGAAAGGTATAGTCACCCTTTAGAAACTAGGACGTGAAAGCCTTAGAAAGAATCCTTAGGATAAGTCTAACCATAGAACACAATCTTAGTGTTTTAGAAATGGCCATGAATAACCTAGGATAAGACCTTAAGTGTGAAATTTTATTCTTGATTATGTGGTTTTCCTATTATAATTAGTGTTTCTCACAATATTCTTTTTGGTTTTAGTCAATGGCTGGAACCTGAAGGACCTGTGTTAATGCGGAATGCGACGGGAAATGAAATGATTGTCCCCCTGAGCAACCAAACGTTATGGGAGCTGGAATGAAAAATCTTGTAGCCATGCTCACACAACTTTCTCAAGCTATGAATCATGCAGGACTTCCAAACGAACAAAAGAAGGAGCAACATTCTGTTGAATCCTTCAGGAGACAATGTCCACCTTCATTCAGCGGGTCTACTGATCCATTAGTTGTTGAACAATGGATCAGTACTACTGAAAATATATTTTTAGTTCTTCAATGTTCTAAACATGATAAATTCATCTTAGCAGTGTATCATTTGGAAGGTGATGCTGATCAATGGTGGAATATTATCAAGAATATGAGGCCAAGAGATGAAATTGAGTCCATGGAATGGGACAAGTTCAAGAACTAATTTTCAACAAGTACTTCCCTCATATTCTACAAACAAAGATGGAGAAGGAGTTTCCTGAACTAAAGCAAAAGGAAGATGAATCTATTGGTACCTATGAAGAAAATTTTGCAAGACTTTCAAGGTATGCTTCTGGTATTATTATCCAACCTGAGAGTAAGATCGATCGATTTTTAGTGGCTTAAAACCAAGTCTTCGAAGGGGGTCAGCCATAAGGGACTTCAATAGCTATGAGTAAATCATTCTATGTTCTCTCAAAGTTGAGATGGATATTGGAGTAACCCATCATTCATATGGGTTTGATAAGAAGATGAAAATGTAATTCAAAGGAAAATCTAAAGAGCACATTGAAAAGAAGATGAGTTTTCCCTTATGCTCAAAGTGTGGAAAGAAACATGGAGGGAGTTGCCTTAATGGGACAAGTAAATGTTTCAAATGTAAAAAAGGATGTCCATTGGGCATTTGAATGCTGCAATGATGGGAAGAAGATGTCTAGTGATGCGAAAAATGAAAAGGATACACAGAGTGCACCTCTTACACTGCAATGTTACAAGTGCGGGGAAATGGGGCATTATGCCAAACAATGCCCTAATCCAAGGGTTGTTGATGATGATCGATGTCAACAAACTCTTAAGGCTAAAGAAAAAAAGGAAAGTCACATGCAATTTCTATCAGCGATGTGGAGTACGATAACGAAGTGGTGAAAGGTACACTTACAATCCACTCTAAAGTAGCAAATGTTTTATTTGATTCTGGATCCACCCACTCTTTTATTTATAAAGAATTTTCTAAGGGTATCATAGTATTACCTCAACTATTAGATTTTGAGTTAGCTGTGACAACTCTTAGTGGCACAAGAGTCGCATTAAAAGTTTATAATTCATCCCCGATTGAAGTTTTTTGGAAAGTGCTTCCTGTAAATATTATTATCCTTCCTATAGTGGAATTTTATGTGATTCTTGGCATGGATTGGCTTTCTTTATATGGAGCTCATATCAATTTCCAAAGAAGGGAAGTCACATTTCATATTCCAGATCAATCTTTGATTTTCTATCGATGCAAGGATGAACATAACCTTCCAGTGGAAATTTCTTCCATATTATGGGTCTTGATTCCACAAAATGAAGGTTATTTATATCAAATGGTTGGTGAGAAACTCACGATTAATAATATTCCCACTATACGGGAGTTTGATGATGTCTTTCCAGAGGAATTTCCAGGTCTTCCACCAAATCGTGAAGTTGAGTTTTCAATAGAACTCGTACCGGGTGCTTTACCTATTTCAAAGACACCTTATAGAATGGCCCCAATTGAGTTGCAAGAATTAAAGAAGCAACTCCTAGAGAATCTTGATAAGGGGTTCATACGCCCTACTGCGTCACCTTGTGGAGCACCTGTTCTATTTGTTAAGAAGAAAGATGGATCAATGAGACTCTGCATTGATTATCGAAAACTTAACAATATCACTATCAAGAACAAATATCCTCTCTCGCGCATTGAAGACTTATTTGACTAACTACGCAGAGCTCAATAATTTTCCAAGATTGATCTTCATTCAGGGTATCATCAATTAAGGGTCAAAAGGGAGGATATACCAAAGAAGGATTTTCGTACAAGGTATGGACACTATGAATTTATAGTGATGCCATTTGTTCTTACTAATGCCCCTGCTCTCTTCATGGATATGATGAATAGAGTCTTTAGAGACTATCTTGATCAGTTTGTGGTAGTATTTATAGATGATATTCTTGTATATTCAAAGAGCAAGGAAGAACATGAAGATCACTTGAGAATTATATTAAAGAACCTATGAAAGTAGAAGCTTTATGCCAAATTTACCAAGTGTGAATTTTGGCTTCAAAAAGTTTCATTTTTGGGTCACATAATCTCAAAAGAGGGGATATCTGTGGATCCAGCAAAAACAAAGGTTATCGAAAGATGGTCAAGACCAACAACAGTAACTGAGATCCGAAGTTTTCTTGGATTGGCTGGATATTATCAACGTTTTGTGAATGATTTTTCATGATTATCTAATCCACTCACCAAGTTGACTTGGAAAGGAGTTAAGCTTGTTTGGACGGAGCAATGTGAAGAGAATTTCAAGGAGTTGAGAAGAAGGTTATCCAGTGCACCAGTAATCACACTGCCTTGTAGTGGAGAAAGGTTTGTGGTCTACAGTGACGCATACAAGAAGGGATTGGGATGTATTCTTATGAAAAATGATATGGTGATAGCTAATGCCTCACGACAGTTGAAAATCCATGAGAAAAATTACCCAACACATGATTTGTAGTTAGCTGCGGTAATCTTTTCATTAAAGATTTGGAGGCATTATATTTATGGAGAAAGGTGTGACATTTATACTGATCATAAACGTTTAAAGTATATTTTCACACAAAAGGAGCTTAATATGCGCCAAAGAAGATGGTTGGAGCTGATTAAGGATTACGACTGCTCAATTCATTACCACCCTGGGAAAGAAAACAAGGTGGAAGATGCATTAAGTCAACAAGACCATGCCAGTTTATCCATGATGAGGATAAAAAAAGAACCAATATTTATGGATTTACAAAGGATGGATCATGGAATTATAATGAAAGGGGGAAAATCGTATCTTTCTCAAATGAATGTTCATCCATCTATACATGTTAAGATTAAATAGGCACAGAAAGAAGATGTAGAGTTACAAAATAAGGTGAGAAATGTTCCTGGATTCATCCTTGATTGTGATGGGATAATAAATTTCCGGAATCGGGTTTGTGTTCCTCCCATCCCCAAATTAAAGAAGGAGCTACTAGATGAGGCTCATAGTTCTTCATTCTCTATTCATCCTTGAAGCACGAAGATGTACAGGGACCTGAAAGAGTACTTCTGGTGGAATGGCATGAAATGAGATGTTGCTGAATATGTATCTCGATGCTTGGTTTGTCAGCAAGTTGAAGCTGAGAGACAGAAGTCTAATGGAATGTTACAACCATTACCCATACCAGAATGGAAATGGGAAAACATCACTATGGACTTTGTCACTGGACTTCCTAAAACATCCAAAGGCAATAATGCTATCTGGGTCATAGTTGATCGTCTTACAAAGTCTGCACACTTCATTGCTATTTGAGAGGATTTCTCTCTGGATCAGCTTGCCAGGATATATGTAAAGGAAGTGGTAAGATTGCATGGAGTAGCACTTTATATTATATCTGATTAGGATCCGAGGTTTACCTCAAAGTTTTGGCGAAGTCTGCAGCATACTCTGGATACAGAATTGAGTTTCAGCACTGCTTATCATCCTCAGACAGACGGTCAGTCTGAGAGGAAAATTCAAACACTAGAAGATATGTTGAGATCTTGCTCTATGAATTTCAAAGGTGGTTGGGATCAACACTTACCTTTCGTGGAATTTTCTTATAATAATATCTTTCACTCCAGTATTCAGATGGATCCTTATAGAGCCCTCTATGGAAAGAAATGCAGAACTCGAACATGCTGGGATGAAGTTGGGGAAAGAAAGCTATTAGGACCTGATCTTGTTGATGAGATGGCGGAAAAGGTACGATCTATTCGACAACACATAAGAACAGCTTAGTGTCGACAAAAAAGTTATGCCGACAACCGAAGAAAAGACTTAGAGTTTGAAGTGGGTGATTAATTGTTCTTAGGAATATCTACTTGGAAGAGAGTAATGAGATTTGGAAAGAAGGGAATGCTGATCCCTAGGTATATCGGTCCTTTCAAAATACTGGATCGTGTTGGGAAGGTAGATTACCAATTGACACTTCCACCTAATCTCTCTCATGTTCATGATGTGTTCCATGTATCTCTCCTAAGAAAGTACATACCTGATCCTTCACATGTACTCAACTCAGAAGTTGTACTGCTGGAACAAGATCTTTCTTATGAAGAACAGCCGATAGAGATTCTCGATCGTAGTGAAAAAGTCCTATGGAACAAGACCACTCTCTTGGTGAAAGTTTTATGGAGGAACCACCAATTAGAAAAATCTACATGGGATCTTGAGGATATGATGAGGGAGAGGTATCCTCATCTTTTTGTTACAAGTGACGAATTTCGATGGTGAAATTCATTTTAAGGGGGGTAGAATGTAACACCCGATACTTTTATAAGAAATATTTTGTTTTTATTTTATATAAATCATCAAAGGAATCTTTTACTACGCACAACACTATCTTGGCTTGCTTTACACGCAATCTCAACCTTCCTTGATAGCTTGTATCATACGCAATACCGAGTTTCACTAAACAACGATATGCTATTAAAATATTATTAAAACTAGACGTTATGAATAGTAATAACCAATTTTTGAAATTTTATAAATTTTATTTTTCAAAATGGACTTCATTTTTGGATTCAGAATATCGAAATTAGCCTAGGGTGAAATTTTGGTATTTTTCTGGAAACATTCAATTTTTGATGAATAGTGAAAACACTCGGTTACTATTTAAAAACAGACTTTTTATTTAAATAATTATTTATTTTATTTAAATTTATTTTAGGTCAAAATTGATACATAATACCTATATAAGTTCAATGTAATTCATTGGAGTAATTTTATAATAATTTTAGATATATAAAAAAAATTTCTTGAACTTTTCACCGTCTTTTACCCACCTCATAGGAGAATTTGCAAATTTACATAAAACATAATTTTACCACTTTTGTGAGTGGAATTTCAAAAATCCGAGAGACACGGTTGATGTCAGTAAGTAAAATGTGGTTCAATGAGATGAAAATAATTTTTGGTGAATAGTAAATTTTTTACTTTTATTTACCACGATTAAAAGTAAATAGGGTAATTAAGAGTAAAAATGATATTATTATTACCCTAACACATGTACTAATTCTATTGGATAAGTGTAATTCGACCAAAAACAACCTTAGGAATAAAATATGACCATTTAGGCCCACATGGATTAGATTAGGACATTTATTATTAATTTGTTTAAAGAAGGGTTAAAATAGTTAAAATCAATGTTTAATAACTAAATCATTTTTAATATATTTTTATACATAATATAATTTCGACTATAAATATTCATTAGAAAGATAAAAATATTTCCTACATAAGGGTATTTTATTTGTAATTTTTAGACATTAAATAAGTTAATTTATTTATGACACAAATATGATGCAGTAATTATCATATTTATGAAATATTGACATAATTGATGTAATAAATACCCAAATAAATGTAATTTGAGAGTTTTTATGAAAAAAATAATTTTCTAGGTTAATATGACATGTAATTATTGATTTAATTAATTTTTTTGGAATTAATCATTCTCTTATAATTTTCAAAAAAATAAATTACTAAACAGTGTCAAAATTGACATAAAATAGTTTTTAAAACAATTATTATATTATCAATTGGTATTTTCTTTCTAAAAATCTAAGGTTCGGTAAAATGACTCAGATAAGGTTATATATATTAATAATAAACAACTTGGGGTTTGTTTGGATTTTTATAATATGTTTATTTACATTATATTGTAAGAACACAAAAAGACACGGTAAAAGTAAAATTATCTAACTTAAAGTTAAATCTAAATGATAAGGTTAAAATAGTAAACTAAACTTGTCCAAATTCTATTGGATGAGAGTATTTCAACCCATCCCCACCATATCTTCGAAATAAATCAATTTTTAGCTATTTAAAACTGAATATGGCTTTATAATAAAATAATATTTTTAGTTTTTCCAAAGGAGCCCCTCTCCTCCCTTATAAAAGAGAACCTCCTCCCTCTCTTCCTAACACCACTTTGATCCTTCAAGCTCAGCCAAACCCCGCCAATTTCTCCTATCCACTTCCCTAGAAACATACTAGAGGTCCTGGTTTTCTTCAAAGACCAATTTTAGTGCCCTAAAAGGAGGTCTCAAAGAAGCGCTTCAAAGAAGAGGTAATGTCCGTTACCGATTCTTTCATCTTTTTTTCTTCGCCCACTTCTTCTTATTTAGTTTTTTAATTATTAATTAATAACATCAGTATCACTCATATATTTATATTTTATTATAATTATGAAACAACCCTATTTCACCATCTATCCATCCTTCAGAAAATGAAATCACCGCGCGTGCGTACATACGGAATACCGTCCCCACGCCGTGGTGTAATCTATTTTCCACCACCACCTTACTTGGATGGGTATAATGGTGTAAAGAATGAATATATATGATTATTGTAAAGTGATATTGATTCTGAAATAGTATACATACACTCCAATACAATTCCACGATCATTGGAATGATATCATCGCTCGTGCGTACGTACGGAATACCGTCTCCACGACGTGATGCGACTCGTTCTACATGATTTTCATTGCATAATGATTACATAAATTAATTGAGTGAATAAATATGATATATATTACACTAATACCATTATATAAATGAGGTATCTATAACCTAAAAAGAAGAAGAATAATTTATTCGACAAAACATGCATAAGAACAAAAAGCAATAAACACCCGAATAACAAGTAGCAATGAAATATTACTAATAATAAGCTAATAATATGAACATATATGATTTCATAACAATGAGTATGATTCTGGAATAAGTCAATGAAATTATTTAAATCATTATACAAGAGTTTCAGACACTTACGAAGAAAATCGGACCTAAGGTAAGGGAAATATCAAAATCTCATTTTTATCCGAGATTGTTTATACTTTGGAATTTATTGGGATGTATTTTATCATCCACATCCATGTTTCCTCAATATGTAATATTATTTCCATACTCCTAAAACTTTTTAAATCCAATTTAACCTTCGGTGAGTTTTTAGTAAAATATATGAAAGGAATCTTTTGTCTTTTTTCGTACGAGGTACTTTTTGACATTTCTGACAAAAGTATGAGAAGAATGTTTTTTTAACTTATACGGCATGAATGGATTTTTTAAAACATTATTTCCAAGAATATTCTTTTACAAGTTTTCAAGTTTATTTTTAATCAACTTCTTTAACTTTAGAATTGTATGACATGTTAAGAAAGGAAAAGTGTTTTTGAAGTAGAAAGGATATTTTCCTCAAGAATGGAGTTCAAGTGTTTTTATCAAAATTATTTTCCATATAAGATAATAAAGGGTTCTATTTCTATCACTATTATTAAATTGATTTGATTATGTTGTGATGGAATTATTTTTATGAATTCTTTTATCTTATATGAATTGTTTTATGATATCACGATGTTTAAGATTCCCATAATTATTACATGGGTTATGCTATGATGTATGGTTTATGATTTTGTGGCACACATAAGAATGGTATCATTATGAGATGGGTGGGACCTATATCTCCCTCCAATGTATTGGGTAAAGATTTTATATCTCATGAGATAGACATGGCTGGAACGGCAGGTTAAACCGGTTCAGTGAAACAGGACTGAAACGAGGAATGAACTCGGTTTAGAAATGAACTTTGTCCACTAAGATATTCTTGGCAATGAGTCTTGACTAATATGAAATGATTCTCTATGATTATGTGTGTATGCCAAAAATTTTAATGTTTTAATTTACGATTATTGGGATTATATTTCACTACCATGATTTATCCCATGTTATGAAATTATGATCTCTTTTGCAGGGTATGATTACAAAATGTTATGTTCTTATGAATATGATGTGATTGATATTTCTTTTGTTTACCCTTACTGAGCATTTGAGTTCACCCTTTTGTATGTTTTCTTTCCCCAGGTCAGGAAGAAGGTTACCAAGTAAGATATTCCAAATGTGACTATAGATATGATGAAATAAATGGGAGACAGTGTAGATGATTTATGAACTAGTTGTTTATGTTTCCCAGTTTGTAAAGACACTATACCTATATGGTCCCTTCATGGTTTTTTTATATGTTGTAATAAGTATGCTTCAATTTTTAAGTATTAAGCATATATGTAAAGTATGGGTCGTTATAGTTGGTATCAGAGGAAATGTATAGTCAACCTTTGGAAACTAGGATGTGAAAGCCTTCGTAAGAATCCTAAGGATAAGTCTAAGCATAGAACACAATCTGAGTGTTTTAGAAATGGCCATGAATAACCTAGGATAAGACCTTAAGTGTGAAATTTTATTCTTGATTATGTGGTTTTCCTATTATAATTAGTGTTTCTCACACTATTCTTCTTGGTTTTAGTCAATGGCTGGAACCCGAAGGAACCGTGTTAATGAGGAATGTGACGGGAAATGCAATGATTGTCCCCCTGAGCAACCAAACGTTATGGGAGCTGGAATGAAAAATCATGTAGCCATGCCCAGAAAACTTTCTCAAGGTATTAATCATACAGGACTTCCAAATGAGCAAAGGAGGGAGCAACATTCTGTTGAATCCTTCATGAGACAGTGTCCACCTTCATTCAGCGGGTCTACTAATCCATTAGTTGTTGAAAAATGGATCAGTACTACTGAAAAGATATTTTCAGTTCTTCAATGTTCTGAACATGATAAAGTCATCTTATCAGTGTATCATTTTGAAGGTGATGTTGATCAATGGTGGAATCTTATAAAGAATACGAGGCCAAGAGATGAAATTGAGTCCATGGAAAGGGAAGAGTTCAAGAACTTATTTTTCTATAAGTACTTCCCTCGTATTCTCAGAACAAATATGGATAAGGAGTTTCATGAACTAAAGAAAAAGGATGATGAATCTGTTGGTACCTATGAAGAAAATTTTACAAGACTTGCAAGGTACGCTTTTGGTATTATTATCCAACCTGAGAATAAGATCGATTGATTCTTTAGTGGCTTAAAACCAAGTCTTTGAAGGGAGTTATCCATAAGGGACTTCAATATCTATGGGGAAATCGTTCGATGTGATCTAAAGTTGAGATGGAAATTGGAGTAACCCATCAGTCATATGGGTTTGATAAGAAGAAGAAAATGGGATTTAAAGGAAAATCTAAAGAAGACACTAAAAAGAAGATGATTTTTCTCTTATTCTCAAAGTGTGGAATGAAACATGGAGGGATTTTTCTTAAAGGGACAAGTAAATGTTTCAAATGTGGAAAGGATGGTCATTGGGAATTTGAATGCCGCAATGATGGGAAGAAGATGTCTAGTGATGCGAACAATGAAAATGCTAGACAGAGTGCACCTCCTACACTTCAATGTTACAAGTGCAGGGAAATGGGGCATTATGCCAATCAATTCCCTAATCCAAGGGTTGTTTATGATTAACGACGTCAACAAAGTCTTAAGGATAAAGACAAAGAAAAGTGACTTGCAATTTCTATCAGTGATGTGGAGTATGATAACGAAGTGGTGAAAGTTTCACTTACCATCCACTCAAAAGTATGAAATGTTATATTTGATTCTGGATCCACCCACTCTTTTATTTCTGAAGAATTTTCTAAGGGTATCACCATATTACCTCAACAATTAGACGTTGAGTTAGCTGTGAAAACCCCTAATGGCACAATAGTCACATCAAAAGTTTATAATTATTCCTCGATTGAAGTTTTTGGGAAAGTGCTTCCTGCAAATCTTGTGATCCTTCCTATAGTGGAATTTGATGCAATTCTTGGCATGGATTGGATTTTTTTATATGGAGCTCATATCAATTACCAAAGAAGGGAAGTCACATTTCATATTCTAGATCAGTCTTTGATCGTCTATTAATGCCAGGATGAACATAACCATCCAGTGGAAATTTCTTCCATCTTATGGGTCTTGATTCCACTAAATGAAAGTTATTTATCTCAAATGGTTGGTGAGAAACTCACGATTAAGAATATATCCATTGTACGAGAGTTTGATGATGTCTTTCTGGAAGAATTTCCGGGTCTTCCACCAAATCGTGAAGTTGAGTTTTCAATAGAACTCGTACCGGGTGCTTTACCTATTTCAAAGACACCTTATAGAATGGCCCCAATTGAGTTGCAGGAATTGAAGAAGAAACTCCAAGAGAATACTGATAAGGGGTTCATACACCCTAGTGCATCACCGTGGGGAGAACCTGTTCTGTTTGTTAAGAAGAAAGATGGATCAATGAGACTCTGCATTGATTATCGAGAACTTAACAATATCACTATCAAGAACAAATATCCTCTCCCACGCATTGATGAATTATTTAACCAACTACGTGGAGATCAATACTTTTCCTAGATTGATCTTCATTCAGGGTATCATAAAGTAAGGGTCAAAAGAGAGGATATACCAAAGACGACATTCCGTACATGGTATGGACACTATGAATTTATAGTGATGCCATTTGGTCTTACTAATTCCCCTTCTATCTTCATGGATCTGATGAATAGGGTCTTTAGAGGCTATCTTGATCAGTTTGTGGTAGTCTTTATAGACGATATTCTTGTATATTCAAAGAGAAAGAAAGAACATGAAGATCACTTGAGAATTATATTGAAGACCCTGGGAAAGGAGAAGCTTTATGCCAAATTTACCAAGTGTGAATTTTGGCTTCAAAAAGTTTCATTTTTGGGTCACATAATCTCAAAAGAGGGGATATCTGTGGATCCAGCAAAAACAGAGGTTATCAAAAGATGGTCAAGACTAACAACAGTAACTGAGATCCAAATTTTTCTTGGTTTGGCTGGATATTATTGATGTTTTGTGAATGATTTTTCAAGATTATCTAATCCACTCACCAAGTTGACTCAGAAAGGAGTTAAGTTTGTTTGGACGGCGGAATGTGAAGAGAATTTAATGGAGTTGAAAAGAAGGTTATCCAGTGCACCTGTACTCACACTGCCTTGTAGGGGTGAAAGGTTTGTGATCTACAGTGATGCATCCATGAAGGGATTGGGGTGTGTTCTTATGAAAAATGATATGGTGATAGCTTATGCCTCACGACAGTTGAAAATCCATGAGCAAAATTACCCAACACATGATTTTGAGTTAGCTGCGGTAACTTTGCATTAAAGATTTGGAGGCATTATCTTTATTGTGAAAGGTGTGAAATTTATACTGATCATAAAATTTTAAAGTATATTTTCACACAAAAGGAGCTGAATATGCGCCAAAGAAGATGGTTAGAGCGGATTAAGGATTATGACCGCTCAATTCATTACCACCCTGGGAAAGAAAACAAGGTGGAAGATGCACTAAGTCAACAAGACTATACCAGTTTATCCATGATGAGGATCACAAAAGATCCAATATTTATGGATTTACAAAGGATGGATCTAGGAATTATAATGAAAGGGGAAGAATCATATCTTTCTCAAATGAATGTTCAACCATCTATACATGTTCTGATTAAAGAGGCACATAAAGAAGATGTAGAGTTACAAAAGAAGGTGAGAAATGTTCCTGAATTCAACCTTGATTGTGATGGGATAATAATGTTCAAGAATTGGGTTTGTGTTCCTCCCATACCCAAATTAAAGAAGGAGATGCTGGATGAGGCTCATAGTTCTTCATTATATATTCATCCTGGAAGCATGAAGATGTATAGGGACCTGAAAGAGTACTTCTGGTGGAATGACATGAAAAGAGATGTTGCTAAAAATGTCTCTCGATGCTTGGTTTGTCAGCAAGTTAAAGTTGAGAGACAGAAGTCTAAGGGGATGTTACAAACATTACCCATACCATAATGTAAATGGGAAAACATCACTATGGACTTTGTCACTGGACTTCCTAAAACATCCAAAGGAAATAATGCTATCTGGGTCATAGTTGATCGTCTTACAAAATCTGCACACTTCATTGCTATTAGAGAGGATTTCTCTATGGATTAGCTTGCCAGGATATACGTAAAGGAAGTGGTAAGATTGCATTTAGTACCAATTTCTATTATATCTGATCAGGATCCGAGGTTTACCTCAATGTTCTGGCGAAGTCTTCAGCATACTCTGGATAGAGAGTTGAGTTTCAGCACTGCTGATCATCCTCAGACAGATGGTCAGTCTGAGAGGAAAATTCAAACACTAGAAGATATGTCGAGAGCTTTCTATATGGATTTCAAAGGTGGTTGGGATAAACACCTACCTTTGGAGGAATTTTCTTTTAATAATAGCTTTCACTCCAGTATTCATATGGCTCCTTATTAAGCCCTCTGTGGAAAGAAATGCAGAACTCCAACTTGCTGGGATAAAGTTGGGGAAAGAAAGCTATTAGGAACAGATCTTGTTGATGAGATGGCAGAAAAGGTCCGATCTATTCAACAACAAATAAGAGCAGCTCAGAGTCGACAAAAAAGTTATGCCGAAAACCGAAGAAAATACTTAGAGTTTGAAGTGGGTGATAAAGTGTTCTTACGAATATCTCCTTGGAAGAGAGTAATGATATTTGGAAAGAAGGGAAAGTTGAGCCCTAGGTATGTCCGTCCTTTTGAAATACTGGATCGTGTTGGGAAGGTAGCTTACCGATTGGTTCTTCCACCAAATCTCTCTCAATTTCACGATGTGTTCCATGTATCTCTCCTGAGAAAGTGCATACCTGATCCTTCACATATACTCAGCTCAGAAGTTGTACCGCTGGAACAAGATATTTCTTATGAAGAACATCTGATAGAGATTCTCGATCATAGTGAAAAAGTCCTACGGAACAAGACCACTCGCTTGGTGAAAGTTTTATGGAGGAACCACCAATTAAAAGAAGCTACATGCGAGCTTGAGGATATGATGAGGGAGAGATATCCTCATCTGTTTGTTACAAGTGACGAATTTCGAGGGCGAAAGTCATTTTAAGGGGGTAGAATGTAACACCTGAGAATTTTATAATAAATAATTTGTTTTCATTTTATATTAATCATCAATTTAATCTTTCACTACACACAACACTAGCTTGGCTTGCTTTACACGCAATCCCAACCTTCCTTGATAGCTTGCGTCGTACGCAATACCGAGTTTCACTAAACAACGATATGTTATTAAAATATTATTAAAACTAGTCGTTATGAATAGTAATAAACACTTTTTGAAATTTTGTAAATTATATTTTTTAAAATGGACTTCATTTTTGGATTCGTAATATCGAAATTAGCCTAGGGTAAAGTTTTGGTATTTTTCTGGAAACTTTCAATTTTTGATGAATAGTGAAAACACTAGGTTACTATTTAAAAACCGACTTTTTATTTAAATAATTATTTAGTTTATTTTAATTTATTTTATTTCAAAATTGATACATAATACCTATATAAGTTCAATGTAAATCATTGGAGTAATTTTATAATAATTTTAGATATATAAAAAAATTTATTGAACATTTCACCGTCTTTTACCCACCTCCTAGGAGAATTTGCAAATTTACATAAAACATAATTTTACCGCTTTTGTGAGTGGAATTTCAAAAATCCGAGAGACACGGTTGATGTCAGTAAGTAAGATTTGGTTGAATGAGATAAAAATAATTTTTGGTAATAAGTAACTTTTTACTTTTATTTACCACGGTTAAAAGAAAATAGGGTAATTAATAGTAAAAATGATATTATGATTACCCTAACACATGTCATAATTCTATTGGATAACTGTAATTAGACCAAAAACAACCTTAGGAATAAAATATGACCATTTAGGCCCACTTGAATTAGATTAGGACATTTATTATTAATTTATTTAAAGAAGAGTTAAAATAGTTAAAATCAAAGTTCAATAATTAAATCACTTTTAATATAGGGTTATACATAAGATAATTTCAACTATAAATATTCATTAGAAAGCTAAAATGATTTCCGAAATAATAAAATTTTATTTTTAATTTTTAGACATTAAATAATTTAATTTATTTATGACACAAAGATGATGCAGTAATTATCATATTAATGAAATATTGACGTAATTGATGTTATAAATACCCAAATAAATGTAATTTGAGACTTTTTATGAATTAAACTAATTTTATAGGTTAATATGACATGTTATTATTGATTTAATTAACTTTTTTATAATTAATCATTCTGTTCTGATTTTCACAAAAATCAATTACTAAATAGTGTCAAAATTGACATAAAATAGTTTTTAAAACAAATATTATATTATCAATTGTTATTTTATTCCTAAAAATCTAAAGTTTGGCCAAATGACTTATATAAGGTTTTATATATTAATAATAAACAACTTGGGGTTCGTTTGGCTTGTTATAGTAAGTTTATTAACCTTATAGTGTAAGAACACAAAAAGACATGGTAAAAGTAAAATTATCTAACTTAAAGTTAAATCTAAATGATAAGGTTAAAATAGTAAACTAAACTTGTCCAAATTCTATTGGATGAGAGTATTTCGACCAATACCCACCTTAGCTTCAAAATAAATCAATTTGGAGCTATTTAAAAACGAATATGGCTTTATAATAAAATAATATTTTTAGTTTTTCCAAAGGGGACCCTCTCCTCCCTTATAAAAGGGAACCTACTCCCTCTCTTCCTCACACCACTTTGAGCCTTCAAGCTCGGCCAACCCCTGACAATTTCTCATCTCCACTTCCCTAGAAACATACTAGAGGTCCTGGTATTCTTCAAAGACCAATTTTATTGCCCTAAAAGGAGGTCTCAAAGAAGCGCTTCAAAGAAGAGGTAATGCCCGTTACCGATTCTTTCAACTTTATTTCTTCTTCCACTTCATCTTCTTTAGATGTTTCATTATGAATTAATAACATCAGTATCAATAATATAGTTATATGTTATTATAATTATAAAACTACCCTATTTCACCATCTATTCATCCTATGGAAAATGAAATCACTGCGCGTGCGTACGTACAGAATACCGTCTCCACGCCGTGGTGTAATCTATTTTCCACCTCCACCTTACTTGGATGGGTATAATGGTGTAAATAATGAATATATATGATTATAGTAAAGTGATATTGATTCTGAAATAGTATAGATAAACTCCAATACAATTCCACGATCATGGGAATGATATCATCGCTCGTGCGTACGTACGGAATACCGTCTCCACGATGTGATGCGTCTCGTTCTACATGATTTTCATTGCATAATGATTAAATAAATGAATTTAGTGAATAAATATGCTATATATTACACTAATACCATTCTGTAAATGAGGTATCTATAATCTAAAAAGAATAATAATAATTTATTTGACAAAACACGCATAAGAACAAAAAGTAATAAACACCCAAATAACAAGTAGCAATGAAATATTACTAATAATAAGATAATAATATTACCATATATTATATCATAATAATGAGTATGATTCTTGAATAAGTCAATTACATTATTTAAATCACTATACCGGAGTTTCAGACACTTACGAAGCAAATCGGACATAAGGTAAGGGAAATATCATAATCTCATTTTTATCCGAGATTGTTTATACTTTGGAATTTACTAGGGTGTATTTTATCATCCACATCCATGTTTCCTAAATATGTAATATTATTTACATCCACCTAAAATTGTTTGAATCCAATTTTACCCTTCGGTGAGTTTTTAGTACAGGATATGAAAGGAATATATTGTCGTTTTTCGTACGAGGTACTTTTTGAATTTTCCGACAAAAGTACGAGAAGAATGTTTTTTAACTTATACGGCATGAATGGATTTTTAAAACATTATTTCCAAGAAGATTCCTTTACAAGTTTTCAAATTTATTTTTAATCAAATTCTTTTAGTTTAGAATTGTATGACATGTTAAGAAAGGAAAAGTGTTTTTGAAGTAGAAAGGATATTTTCCTCAAGAATGGAGTTCAAGTGTTTTATCAAAATTATTTTCCATCTAAGATAATAAAGGGTTATGCTTCAATCCCTATTATTAAATTGATTTGATTATGATGTTATAGAATTATTTGTATGAATTACTTTATCTTATATGAATTGTTTTATGATATCACGATGTTTAAGATTCCCATTTTTATTACATGGGTTATGCTATGATGTATGGTTTATGATTTTGTGGAACACATAAGAATGGTATCATTATGAGATGGGTGGGACCTATATCGCCATCTAATGAATTGGGTAAAGATTTTATATCTAATGAGATAGACATGTCTGGAACGGCAGGTTAAACCGGTTCAGTGAAACAGGACTGAAACGAGGAATGAACTCGGCTCAGAAATGGACTTTGTCCACTAAGATAGTATTGGAAATGAGTCTTGACTAATATGAAATAATTATCTATGATTATATGTGTATGCCACAAATTTTCATGTTTTAAGTTATGATTATTGGGATTACATTTCACTACTATGATTTATCCCATGTTATGAAATTATGATCTCTTTTGCAGGGTAAGATTTCCAAAATGTTATGTTCTTATGAATATGATGTGATTGATATTTCTTTTGTTTACCCTTACTGAGCATTTGAGCTCACCCTTTTGTATGTTTTCTTTCCACAGGTCCGGAAGAAG
This sequence comes from Viscum album, assembly GCA_963277665.1. Lineage (NCBI taxonomy): Eukaryota > Viridiplantae > Streptophyta > Magnoliopsida > Santalales > Viscaceae > Viscum > Viscum album. The sequence goes on from OY728147.1 coordinate 376,746,119, forward strand.
GTTACTAAGTAATATATGCCAAAAGGGACTATAGATATGATGAAATAAATGGGAGACAATATAGATACTTTATGAACTAGTTGTTTATGTTTCCCAGTTTCTAAAGACACTATACCTATATGGTCCTTTCATGGTTTTGTTATATGTTGTAATAGTTATGCTTTAATTTAGAAGTATTAACCATATATGTAAAGTATGGGTCGTTATAGTTGGTATCAGAGGAAAGGTATAGTCAAACATTGGAAACTAGGATGTGAAATCCTTAGTAAGAATCCTAAGGATATGTATAAGAATAGAACACAATCTTAGTGTTTTAGAAATAGCCATGAATAACCTAGGATAAGACCTTAAGTGTGAAATTTTATTCTTGATTATGTGGTTTTCCTATTATAATTAGTGTTGCTCACACTATTATTCTTGGTTTTAGTCAATGGATGGAACCTGAAGGAACCGTGTTAATGCGGAATGTGACGGGCAATGCAATGATTGTCCCCCTGAGCAACCAAACGTTATCGGAGTTGGAATGAAAAATCTTGTAGCCATGCTCACACAACTTTCTCAAGATATGAATCATGCAGGACTTCCAAACGAGAAAAGGAATGAGAAAAATTCTGTTGAATTATTCATGAGACAACGTCCACCTTCATTCAGCGGGTCTAATGATCCATTAGTTGTCGAACATTGGATCAGTACTACTAAAAATATAGTTTTAGTTCTTCAATGTTCTGAACATGATAAAGTCATCTTAGCAGTGTATCATTTGTAAGGTGATGCTGATCAATGGTGGAATCTTATCAAGAATACGAGGCCAAGAGATGAAATTGAGTCCATGGAATGGGATGAGTTCAAGAACTTATTTTTCAATAAGTACTTCCCTAGTATTTTCCGAACAAAGATGGAGAAGGAGTTTCTTGAACTAATGAAAAAGGATGACGAATCTGTTGGTACCTATGAAGAAAATTTTACAAGACTTGCAAGGTACGCTTCTGGTATTATTATCCGAACTGAGAGTAAGATCGATCGATTCCTTAGTGGCTTAAAACCAAGTCTTTGAAGGGAGTTATCCATAAGGGACTTCAATAGTTATGAGGAAATCATTCGATGTGCTCTCGAATTTGAGATGGAGATTGGATTAACCCATCAGTCATATGGGTTTGATAAGAAGAGGAAAATGGAATTCAAAGGAAAATCTAAATAGCACACTGAAAAGAAGATGATTCTTCCCTTATGCTCAACGTTAGGAAAGAAACACAGAAGGAGTTGTCTTAAAGGGACAAGTAAATGTTTCAAATGTGGAAAGGAATGCCATTGGGCATTTGAATACTGCAATGATGGGAATAAGATGTCTAGTGATGCGAACAATGAAAAGGCTAAAAAGAGTGCACCTCCTATACTTCAATGTTACAAGTGCAGGGAAATGGGGCATTATGCCAATCAATGCCCTAATCCAAGGGTTGTTGATGATGATCGACTTCAAAAAACTCTTAAGGCTAAAGACAAAGGAAAGTCACATGAAATTTCTATCAGTGATATGAAGTACGATAACGAAGTGGTGAAAGGTACACTTACCATCCAATCTAAAGTAGAAAATGTATTATTTGATTCTGGATCCACCCACTCTTTTATTTCTGAAAAATCCTCTGAGGGTATCACCGTATTACCTCAACAATTAGATATTGACTTAGCTGTGACAACCCCTAATGGCACAACCGTCGCATCAAAATTTATAATTCATCCCCGATTGAAGTTTGTGGGAAAGTGCTTCCTCCAAATCTTGTGATCCTTCCTATATTGGAATTTGATGTGATTCTTGGCATGGATTGGCTTTCTTTATATGGATATCATATCAATTGCCAAATAAGGGAAGTCACATTTCATATTCCAGATCAATATTTGATCGTCTATCGATGCAAGGATGAACATAACCTTCCAGTGGAAATTTCTTCCATCTAATGGGTCTTGATTCCAATAAATGGGGGTTATTTATCTCAAATGGTTGGTGAGAAACTCACAATTAAAAATATGCCCATTGTACGGGAGTTTGATGATGTCTTTCTAGAGGAATTTCTGGGTCTTCCACCAAATCATGAAGTTGAGTTTTCAATAGAACTCATACCGAGTGATTTAGCTATTTCAAAGACACCTTATAGAATGGACCCAATTGATTTGCAGGAATTGAAGAAGCAACTCCAAGAGAATCTTGATAAGGGGTTCATACACCCTAGTGCATCACCTTGGGGAGCTCCTGTTCTGTTTTTCAAGAAGAAATATGGATCAATGAGATTCTACATTGATTATCGAGAACTTAACAAGATCACTATCAAGACAAACTATCCTCTCCCACGCATTGATGACTTATTTGTCCAACTAAACAGATCTCAATACTTTTCCAAGATTGATCTTTGTTCAGGGTATCATCAATTAAGGGTCAAAAGGGAGGATATACCAAAGACGGTTTTCTGTACAAGGTATAGACACTATGAATTTATAGTGATGACATTTGGTCTTGCTAATGCCCCTTCTATCTTCATGGATCTGATGAATAGAGTATTTAGAGACTATCTTGATCAGTTTTTGGTAGTCTTTATAGACGATATTCTTGTATATTCAAAGAGCTAGGAAGAACATGAAGATCACTTGGGAATTATATTGAAGACCCTGAGAAAGGAGATGCTTTATTCCAAATTTACCAAGTGTAAATTTTGGCTTAAAAATGTTTTATTTTTTGGTCAAATAATCTCAAAAGAGGGGATATCTGTGGATCTAACAAAAACAGAGGTTATCGAAAGATGGTCGAGACCAACAACAGTAACTGAGACCCGAAGTTTTCTTGGTTTGGATGGATATTATTGATGTTTTGTGAAAGATTTTTCATGATTATATAATCCACTCACCAAGTTGACTTGGAAAGGAGTTATGTTTGTTTGGACGGAGGAATGTGAAGAGAATTTCAAGGAGTTGAAAAGAGGGTTATCTAGTGCACCTGTACTCACACTGCCTTATAGTGGAGAAAGGTTTGTGATCTACAGTGATGAATCCAAGAAGGGATTGGGGTGTGTTCTTATGAAAAATGATATGGTGATAGCTTATGCCTCATTACAGTTGAAAATCCATGAGAAAAATTACCCAACACATGATTTGGAGTAGCTGTGGTAATCTTTGCATTAAAGATTTGGAGGCATTATCTTTATGGAGAAAGGTGTGACATTTATACTGATCATAAAAGTTTAAAGTATATTTTCACACAAAAGGAGCTGAATATGCGCCAAAGAAGATGGTTGGAGATGATTAAGGATTATGACTGCTCAATTAATTACCACCCTGGGAAAGAAAACAATGTGGGAGATGCATTAAGTCGACAAGACCATGCCAGTTTATCCATGATGAGGATCACAAAAGATCCAATATTTATGGATTTACAAAGGATGGATCTTGGAATTATAATGAAAGGGGAAAAATCATATCTTTCCCAAATGAATGTTCAACCATCTATACATGTTAACATTAAAGAGGCACAGAAAGAAGATGTAGAGTTACAAAAGAAGGTGAGAAATGTTCCTCAATTCAACCTTGATTGTGATGGGATAATAATGTTCAGGAATCGGGTTTGTGTTCCTCCCATCCCCGAATTAAAGAAGGATCATCTGGATGAGGCTCATAGTTCTTCATTCTCTATACATCCTAGAAGCATGAAGATGTATAGGGACCTGAAAGAGTACTTCTGGTGGAATGGCATGAAAAGAGATGTTGCTGAATATGTCTCTCGATGCTTGGTTTTTCAGCAAGTAAAAGTTGAGATACATAAGTCTAAGGGGATCTTACAACCATTACCCACACTAGAATAGAAATGGGAAAACTTCACTATGGACTTTGTCACTGGAATTCCTAAAATATCCAAAGGCAATAATGCTATCTGGGTCATTGTTGATCGTCTTACAAAGTCTCCACACTTCATTGCTATTAGAGAGGATTTCTCTCTAGATCAGATTTCCAGGATATATGTAAAGGAAGTGGTAAGATTTCATGGAGTACCAATTTCTATTAAATCTGATCGGGATCTAAGGTTTACCTCAATGTTCTGGCAAAGTCTTCAGCATACTCTTGATATAGAGTTGAGTTTCAGCACTGCTTATTGTCATCAGACAAACGGTCAGTCTGAGAGGACAATTCAAACTCTAGAAGATATGTTGAGAGCTTTCTCTATGGATTTCAAAGGTGGTTGGGATCAACACCTACCTTTGGAGGAATTTTATTATAATAATAACTTTCACTCCAGTATTCAGATGGCTTCTTATGAAGTCCTCTGTGGAAAGAAATGCAGAACTCCAACTAGCTGGGATGAAGTTGGGGAAAGAAAGCTATTAGGACCTGATCTTGTTGATGAGATGGCAAAAAAGGTCTGATCTATTCAAAAACACATAAGAGTAGCTCAGAGTCAACAAAAAAGTTATGCCGAAAAACGAAGAAAATACTTAGAGTTTAAAGTGGGTGATAAAGTGTTCTTACGAATATCTCCTTGGATGAGAGTAATGAGATTTGGAAAGAAGGAAAAGCTGAGCCCTAGGTATATCAGTCCTTTAAAAAAACTAGATCGTGTTGGGAAGTTAGCTTACCGATTGGCGCTTCATCCGAATCTCTCTCAATATCATGATGTGTTCCATGTATCTCTCTTGAGAAAGTACATACCTGATCCTTCACATGTACTCAGCTTAGAAGTTGTACCACTGGAACAAGATCTTTCTTATGAAGAACATCCGATAGAGATTCTAGATCGTAGTGAAAAAGTCTTACGGAACAAGACCACTCGCTTGGTGAATGTTTTATGGAGGAACCACCAATTAGAAGAATCTACATGGGAGCTTGAGGATATGATGAGGGAGAGGTATCCTCATCTGTTTGTTACAAGTGACGAATTTCGAGGGAGAAATTCATTTAAGGGGGGTAGAATGTAACACCCAAGACTTTTATAAGAAATATTTTGTTTTTATTTTATATAAATCATCAGAGTAATCTTTCACTACACACAACACTATCCTGGCTTTATTTATAAACAATCACGACCTTCCTTGATAGCTTGCGTCGTACGCAATACCAAGTTTCACTAAACAACGATATGCTATTTAAATATTATTAAAACTAGCCGTTATGAATAGTAATAAATGCTTTTTGAAATTTTGTAAATTTTATTTTTCAAAATGGACTTCATTTTTGGATTCGAAATATCGAAATTATCCTAGGGTGAAATTTTGGTATTTTTCTGGAAACATTCAATTTTTGATGAATAGTGATAACACTGGGTTACTATTTAAAAACCGACTTTTTATTTAACTAATTATTTATTTTTTTAAATTTATTTTATGTCAAAATTGATACATAATACCTATATAAGTTCAATGTAATTCATTGGAGTAATTTTCTAATAATTTTAGATATATATAATAATTTTATTGAACTTTTCACCGCCTTTTACCCATCCCCTATGAGAATTTGCAAATTTACATATAACTTAATTTTACCACTTTTGTGAGTGGAATTTAAAAAATCTTAGAGACATTGTTGATGTCAGTATGTAAAATTTGGTTCAATGAGATGAAAATAATTTTTGGTGAATAGTAACTTTTTACTTTTATTTACCACGGTTAAAAGTAAATAGGGTAATTAAGAGTAAAAATGATAATATTATTATCCAAACACATGTCCTAATTCTATTTTATAAGTGTAATTCTACCAAAACAACCTTAGGAATAAAATATGACCATTTAGGCCCAATTGGATTATATTAGGACATTTATTATTAATTTATTTAAAGAAGGGTTAAAATAGTTAAAATCAAAGTTTAATAACTAAATAATTTTTAATATAGGGTTATACATAATATAATTTAGACTATAAATATTAATTAGGAAGATAAAAAGATTTCCTACATAATGGTTTTTTATTCGTAATTTTTAGACAGTAAATAATATAATTTATTTATGACACAAAGATGATGCAGTAATTATCATATTAATGAAATATTGACATAATTGATGTTATAAATACCCAAGTAAATGTAATTTGAGACTTTTTATGAATTACACTAATTTTATAGATTGATATTACATGTTAGTATTGATTTAAATAACTTTTCCAGAATTAATCATTCTGTTATGATTTTCACAAAAAACAATTACTAAATAGTGTCAAAATTGACATAAAATAGTTTTTAAAACAAATATTATATTATTAATTGTTATTTTATTCATAAAAATATAAGGATCGGCCAAATTACTTAGATAAGGTTATATATATTAATACTAAACAACTTGGGGTTCGTTTGGATTTTTATAGTAAGTTTATTATCCTTATAGTGTAAGAACACAAAAAGACACTATAAAAGTAAAATAATCTAACTTAAAGATAAATCTAAATGATAAGGTTAACATAGTAAACTAAACTTCTCATTATTCTATTGTATGAGATGATTTTGACCCATCCCCACCTTAGCTTCTAAATAAATCAATTTGGAGCTATTTAAAACCGAATATGGCTTTAAAATAAAATAATATTTTTAGTTTTTCCAAAGGAGCCCCTCTACTCCCTTATAAAAGGGAACCTCCTCCCTCTCTTCCTCACACCACTTTGAGCCTTCAATCTCGGAAAACGCCTAACAATTTCTCCTCTCCACTTCCCTAGATACATCCTAGAGGTCCTGGTCTTCTTCAAAGACCAATTTTAGTGCCCTAAAAGGAGGTCTCAAAGAAGCACTTCAAAGAAGAGGTAATGTCTGTTACCGATTATTTCAACTTTATTTCTTCTTCCATTTCTTATTATTTAGTTGTTTAATTATGAATTAATAACATCAGTATCACTAATATACTGATATGTTATTATAAGTATGAAACAACCCTTTTTCACCATCTATCCATCATACAGAAAACAAAATCACCGCGCGTGCGTACGTACGGAATACCGTCTCCACGCCGTGGTGTAATCTATTTTACACCACCACCTTACTTGGATGGGTATAATGGTGTAAGGAATGAATATATATGATTATTGTAAAGTGATATCTATTCTGAAATAGTATACATACACTCCAATACAATTCCACGATCATGGGAACGATATCATCACTCGTGCGTACGTACAGAATACCGTCTCCACGATGTGATGCGACTCGTTATACATGATTTTCATTTCATAATGATTACATAAATGGATTGAGTCAATAAATATGATATATATTACACTAATAACATTATGGAAATGAGGTATCTATAACCTAGAAAGAAGAATAAGAATTTATTCGACAAAACACGCATAAGAACAAATAGTAATAAACACCCGAATAACAAGTAGCAATGAAATATTACTAATAATAATCTGAGAATATGACCATATATGATATCATAAAAATGAGTATGATTCTGGAATAAGTCAATGACATTATTTAAATCATTATACATGAGGTTTGGAAACTTACTAAGAAAATCGGACCTAAGGTAAGAGAAATATTACAATCTCATTTTTATCTGAGATTGTTTATACTTTGGAATTTACTGGGGTGTATTTTATCATCCACATCCATGTTTCTTCAATATTTAATATTATGTCCATCCACCTACAATTGTTTAAATCCAATTTTACCCTTCGGTGAGTTTTTAGTAAAAGATATGAAAAGAATATTTTGTCATTTTTCGTACGAGGTACTTTGTGACTTTTCTGACAAAAGTACGAGAAGAATGTTTTTTTAACTAATACGGCATGAATGGATTTTTAAAACATTATTTCAAAGAATATTCATTTAAAAGTTTTCAAGTTTACTTTTAATAAAATTATTTTAGTTTAGAATTTTATGACATGTTAAGAAAGGAAAAGTGTTTTTGAAGTAGAAAGGATATTTTCCTCAAGAATGGAGTTCAAGTGTTTTATCAAAAAAAATTTCCATCTAAGATAATAAAGGGTTCTGTTTCTATCCCTATTATTACATTGATTTGATTATGTTGTGATGGAATTATTTTTATGAATTCCTTTATCTTATATGAATTATTTTATGATATCACGATGTTAAAGATTCCCATTTTTATTACATGGGTTATGCTATGATGTATGGTTTATAATTTTGTGGCATACATAAGAATGGTATCATTATGAGATTGGTGGGACCTATATATCCCTCCAATTCATTGGGTAAAGATTTTATATCTCATGAGATAGACATGGATGGAACGACAGGTTAAACCGGTTCAGTGAAACAGGACTAAAACGAGGAATGAACTCGGTTTAGAAATGGACTTTGTCCACTAAGATAGTCTTGGAAATGAGTCTTGACTAATAAGAAATGATTATATATGATTATGTGTGTATTCCACAATGTTTCATATTTTATGTTTTGATTATTGGTATTACATTTAACTACCATGATTTATCCCATGTTATGAAATTATGATCTCTTTTGCAGGGTAAGATTTCCAAAATGTTATGTTCTTATGAATATTATGTGATTGATATTTCTTTTGTTTACCCTTACTGAGAATTTGAGCTCACCCTTTTGTATGTTTTCTTTCCACAGGTCAGGAAGAAGGTTACTCATTAAGATATTCCAAAAGGGACTATAGATATGATGAAATAAATGGGAGACAGTGTAGATGCTTCATGAACCAGTTGTTTATGTTTCACAGTTTCTAAAGACACTATACTTATATGGTCCTTTCATTGTTTTGTTATATTTTGTAATGTTTATGATTCAATTTTGAATTATTAACCATATATGTAAAGTATGGGTCGTTATAGTATATTCATAAAATAGATGTGTGAGATAAATTCCCTATAAAGGGAGAAATAACATGGAAGAAACAAGAAACAATAATCAGTTGTACATGAGTCAGAATAATAATAATTTTCATATCATAATCATAAGATCATCATAATAATCATGGGTGAATATTTTAAAAAAGGATGAAATGTGTCATCTGTATAATAATGAAACCTCATAATGTAGTGGTAAGACACCACACATAGTTGTGAAAAAATGTAAAATAATTTTCATGAATAATATATGTGTATAAATTATAACATCATAATCATGAAAAAATATAGAATCGTGATCATTCGTAATGAAAATAATAACAAGGGATATATCATACAACTGAAAGCATTGATGGGATATATAATTATATCGAGCCACCCTTAATGACATAAAATTCTCATAATCATGAATACCACAAAGGACTAAATCACATAACAACAGAAATCATTAAATAAATCCATGAAAGGGATTGGAATTCAAAAATAGGAAATAAAAGATAATTTAATTAAAATCATTTTGGGTACCCAAATTAATATGGGTGATTATATTTCATCATTAATGATCATTTTTTAATAAGAAACAGTTCAATAGTATTAAAGAGATGTTTTAGAAAATCATATCTCTTTGAAAAATTATTATAATTAAATTAGAAATAATTCTAGTAAGGTAAAAGCATAAATAGACTCATGATAAAGAGGGAAAGGAATATAGAAGTAAATTTTGAGGACAATAGGGAATATTTTATAGAGAAATAGGATATATCCCAAAATAAAGGAGTTCAGTTTGATATTCCCATGAATTTAGATCCCTTGTTAATTCATCACATTTCCTCCTAATATATAAATAAAATATGTTTAATAAAACATTAAACAAGAAGTAAATTATGATAATTTTTCATAATATATCATTCATAATAATTAAATTTTATTTGATAAAGGTGAATGTTTTTCATTTTATATTTTCCATAAAATAAATCACCATTCTTAGATTTAAAGAACTTTTTTATCTGTACATATAATTTAGTAAGATTGACACCATAATCTTAGAAACAAAAATATTAATAAATTTATATATAATAAAAAATTTATTATAGCCATCCATAATGGTTGGGGTTAGTAGCGAGTTGGAAACATCCTCCTAGGTGGTTTATTGAACGTTAACGAGACATTGTCAAAAGAGAAGGTGAGAGATATATAATATAAGATTATATTATTAATAAATTTTCTATAGGTATTTAATATTATAAAAATTATGTTAACATATAATTTAATTTTTAAAATGTAGTTTTGGATTAGAATAGAAGTAAATCTTATGGAATTAGAAAAGGAAAATGGAATAAAAAGACAAAATGTCAATACCCCTTCTTTTGGAGCTATTCCTTTTCTAAATCCATTATCATATTGAAGTCATAGAGTTTGATTACTATAGATCATCCATAATAATTATATAGGAAATAAGAGAGGGAATATGTATTTATTTATTTATTTGAGAAGTATAAGGTAAGTTTTTTGTGAATATGTGGGGGAGGGTGTATTTATACTTGAGAATTGTGTATTTTTAGGATTAAATATTAAATGAAAAATAATTTCTAAATTAAACTTTGTAATAGTATTTTTTTGAAATTATATATTATATTGGATTAAAAATATATTTTTTTGAGACTTTAAAAGCCTTTTTAAAATAAATTATTTTTTTAGAGAAAATTGTTTAAAAATGAAAAAATGTTATTTTAATTTAATACTTTATACTATTGAATTTCAGAAATAATATTTTGGTTCAAAATTCAAATTTCATTGATCATTTAACTTATTAATTTTTTTTTTCAATTCCTAAAATTGCAGATTTATTTATGTTATTATTATATCATGATTTATGTAATTTACAACAAAATAGTTATGAAAAAAACATCATATCTATCATTAACCTAAAAATTGATGTTTTTCATTATTTTACCAAAAAAATACCATTAGAAAATTTTGATATAATGATTATAAAAATTATTTTCCTTTTATAAAAACAATTTTCTAAAATATTTAATTGTAATTATTATAAAAAAATATTACGATTTTATATGAAATAAATTAAAATAAAATTTATAAAAAACAAGTTTTCAATTTATTTGAATTTTTAAATATTTATATTTATTTTATAGAATTAAAACATTTTTATTTTTTTAAAATTATTCAGGATAAATATTATTTATATAAAATTTTACATTTTTTAGGTTAATTTACTATTTTAACAGTCAGGTTACTATTCATAACCTTCAGGTTACTATTCCAAATGGTTAGGTTATTATTCCCATGGTGAAATTATAATTAAAATTTTCATACTACCTCTTAGAAATACATATTAATTATTTCATTCTATAAGGACCGGAACTTAAACATTACATAATATTGAATTAAATGAATAAGTCACTTTGAGGATCTTTTTAGGTTTAGAGTTTTAGAGAATTAGGACATAACTATTACATCTAAAAAGATTATAAAGTAGTCACTTCTGCACAGTTTCCATTTTTTCATAAAATAAAAACTCTTGAAAAAAAAGAGTCAAGTCTAGTTCCATGTTTCAGACAACATGACTTTTACATGATCCCATCCTTGACCCTAATCATCTTTAAGTCCTGTGAAAACATTTAAAAACTTGGGATGAGCATAAAAAGCTCAACTAGGGTTATAAAACAAAGAATGAAAACATTTGTTCATAAATACATACAAAACATGAAATATTTTACTTACCTCATGAAATCATAATATTTATGAAAGTCACATAGAAATCATAAAACATAAAGGTAAATTGTGGCGTCAATATCATACTTACATTGTAGCTATCACAGCTACCTAGGGAGTGACTTTGGAATACCTATCACAGTATATTCCCTAAATCTCTTAGGAGAAACATTCATGTTTACCTCCGTCACATTACCCAATGCATTGGAGAGCTATCTCGGGCTCACCCACCATATGATTATCACGAAACCACCCGTATACGTAAATAATTACCAAGAACCATAACATGATCATAACACATAACATAATCAAAAAGTAAAGATAATATTTCCACATTGCAATAGCAAAATATCATTTCAAGATATTGAAATAATAAATCCATTCAAAAAATCATTTTCAATACCAAAATACATAAAATGAGTATATGGTATTTATTTTTCATTTTAAAAACATTCAGGATTGTTAAGGAATCCAAATATTAAATAATACTCACGACGGCGGAAAGGTTGTTGTCACCGCTTACGTATAAAAACATTCCTTTTTGTCGTTTAGTAAAATGCTTCGTATAAAAAGATTACCTTTGAATGAAATGAAAATTCAAAGGTGTTTATACAACGTATAAAATAAAATCTTGTATTAAAAGAAAATATGTCTCAATGAAAGGAGATTTAGATGATGTCCATCACCTCGTGTCTAACTTGACTCGATAGTTCTTTAATCTTCTTTAATTTGGGTAACTCCCTTTGGTTTGAACCAAAAGACTTCTTAAAATGCTTTCTGCCTAAGTTAAGGCTTCTAGGAGGAGGATAGGGATGTAGGAAGCTTAATTTGGTAGATTTTGGATGATCCAAATGGCTTTAGAGGTGTGAGGAATTGGTTAGAAGTGGTCTCCTTTAATAAGGGAGAGGAAGGGCTCTTTAGGGAAGTGTGAAAATATTATTTATTATATAATGATATTCGATTTCAAAGGGTCCAAAAATCATTAAAGTCTAAGATAAGATGACTCATATTCTAAATAAAATCATCCAATTATAATTGTACATGTTTTGGATAACATTTTAATCATTATAATCTTATTTATTTAAATCATTTATTAATGAGGTAAATACTGCATCATTATTGTGTCATGAATAATTTATTTTATTCGATGTCTAAAAATTAATAAAAAAATACTATCATGTAGGATTTTTTTAATATTTCCAATGAATATTTATAGTCTAAAATAGTAAATATATAACACCATAAAAAATTAATTACTAAAATATTTTTGTTAATGTCAATTTTGTCTTTACATTAAATTAATTAATCTAAAGTGTCATTATCTTTCATAAGTGGCTCCATGGGGTCCCAAAATCGACCCAAGGATGCCAATGGTCGGACAATACTCATAAAATACTGTTAGAACAAGTGCTAAGGTAATTTTGAATTATTATAATATTCTTTTGACCTTGAATTACCCTATTGACCTTTAACCATGGTAAATAAAAGTCAAAAGTTACTATTCACCAAAAATTATTTTCATCTTAATGAACCACATTTTACTTCTTGATAACAACCATGTATGTATTATGTTTGAAATTCAATTCACCAAAGTGGTAAAATTTCATTTAAATGAAAAATTCAGTTTTTTAACTACCACTAAGTGGTTTCACTATTCATCAAAAAATTGAAGTTTTTTAGAAAAATACCAAAAATTCAGCCTAAGCTATATTTGATATTCAATATTGAAAAATGATGTCTATTTTTCCAAATTCAAAATATAGAAGTGGCATTAATTAATTTTAAAATTTATTCTCGTTATCAAAACAAATAGCGTGTTTTTAAGAAACAATAACTACCAAAAGATTGATACTTGTTTATGTCCAATTTTAAAGTGAAATTAATTATAATGACCAACATTGGATTAAATGGAAAAAATATATTTTAATTTCACTTTAAAACCAATTAAAAATATAATCTAACCATATAAATAAATTATATTGAAAGGCACTTTTGAATTAAAATACAATATTTTTCACTATTCATTAAAAAATGAACTTTATCGAAAAAATTCCAAAAAATTTACAAAAAGTAAATTTTGATGTCCCCATTCTCAAGAAGGATTTTATTTGGTCATATAGAATGTATTAAAGTTACCAAAACTAGATTTAAAAATGGTTCTCCATTAAAAGGGGATAAATCGGCCTTTTAATGTAAATTATGCTTAAAATTAGGTTCATTCACATTTTAAGCCTCTAATTTTTTATTGGATAATTTAAATACATTTAACAATCATGTATGATCATATTGTAATTAGTTTTTTTCATTCCCACCAATACAACGACTAGGAGTTAACTACCATTTAAAATAATAATATTATATTATTAGTGTGCAACGTAAGATTCCAATGAAACTTGTTGTTGCGTATCGGGTACGCTATCAAACATAGCAAACCATTTAAAGTAAAATTAATATTTAATTCACAAATATAAATAAATATGAAATATGTATTATTCTTCATTTACCTGATATGTTACATCCTTCCCCCCCTTTTGGAAATTGCATCCTCGCAATTTTTATTCACTTATCAAAATAAGTGGGGGTATTTATCCCTCATAGCATTTTCAGATTCCCACGTTGCCTCTTAAATCATATGGGTTTTCCACAAAACCTTTACCTAGTGAATTACCCTATTCCGCAACACTTGCTCTCTACGGTCAATAATCTGGACTGGTTGTTCTTCATAAGAGAGATTCTCTTCCAAATGAACTACCTCTGGGCTCAAAACATGAGATGGATCTGGAATATACTTTCTCAACATTGAAACATGAAAAACATTGTGTACCTAGGATAAAATTGGAGGTAAATCCACTCTATACGCAACTGATCCAACATTCTACATAATTTCCTAAGGTCCAATGAAACTCGGACTCAAGTTTCCCTTCTTACCAAAACGCATCACACTTTTCCATGGAGAAACATTGAGAAAGGCATGGTCACCTACCTCAAAAGAAAGATCCTTCCTCCGGTTATCTGCATAAATTTTCTATCTGCTCCGAGCTGTTCTCATGTGATTCTGAATCAACTAAACTTTCTCTTCCATCTCTTCTACCAATTCAGGTCCCATCAGCTTCCTCTCACCTACTTCATCCCAAAAAGCGGAAGTTCGACAACACTTTCCATATAATGCCTCAAATGGATCCATATGTATACTGGAATGAAAACTGTTATTATAAAAAAATTCAACCAATGAAAGATGTTGGTCCCAAATTCTCTAGTAATCCATCGAGAAAGCACGTAACATATCCTCCAAGTTCTGAATTGTTCGTTCTGACTGACCATCCAATTGAGAATGAAAAGCTGTACTGTCACACCCGAGACTTTTATGTTATATAAATCATCAAAGGAATCTTTTTCTACACAACACTTGCTTGGCTTGCTTTACACGCAATCGCGACCTTCCTCGATAGCTTGCGTCGTACGCAATACCGAGTTTTACTAAACAACAATATGCTTTTAAAACTAGCCGTTATGAGTAGTAATAACCACTTTTTGAAATTTTATAAATTTTATTTTTCAAAATGGACTTCATTTTTGGACTCAGAATATCGAAATTAGCCTAGGGTGAAATTTTGGTATTTTTCTGAAAACTTTCAATTTTTGATGAATAGTG
Organism: Viscum album; assembly: GCA_963277665.1. Taxonomy (NCBI): domain Eukaryota; kingdom Viridiplantae; phylum Streptophyta; class Magnoliopsida; order Santalales; family Viscaceae; genus Viscum; species Viscum album. The sequence goes on from OY728147.1 coordinate 376,761,294, forward strand.
AAACCACTAAGTGGTAGGTTAAAAACTGAATTTTGCATAAAACTTAATTTTACCGCTTCTGTGAATGAAATTTCAAAAATCCGAGAGACACTGTTAATATCAAGGACTAAAATGTGGTTCAATGAGATGAAAATAATTTTTTGGTGAATAGTAACTTTTTACTATTTTTACCGCGGTTAATAGTAAATAGGGTAACTAAGGATAAATATGATATCAATATTACCCTAAAACATGTCCTAATTCTATTGGACAAGTGTAATTCGACCAAAAACAAACTTAGGAATAAAATATGACCATTTAGGCCCACTTGGATTAGATTAGGACATTTATTATTAATTTATTTAAAGAAGGGTTAAAATAGTTAAAATCAAAGTTTAATAAGTAAATCATTTTTAATATGGGGTTATACATAAGATAAATTCGACTATAAATATTCATTAGAAAGATAAAATGATTTCCTACATAAGGGTATTTTATTTGTAATTTTTAGACATTAAATAATTTAATTTATTTATGACACAATGATGATGCAGTAATTATCTTATTAATGAAATATTGACATAATTGATGTTATAAACACCAAAATAAATGTAATTTGAGACTTTTTATGAATTCCACTAATTTTCTAGGTTACTATGATATATTAATGTTGATTTAATCAACTTGGTTCGAACATATAATTCTGTTATGACTTTCACAAAAATCATATATCAAATAGTGTCAAAATTGACACAAAATAGTTTTTAAATCAAATATTATATTATTAATTGTTATTTTATTCCTAAAAATCTAAGGTTCGGCCAAATGACTTATATAGGGATATATATATTAATAATAAACAATTTGGGGTTCGTTTGGCATGTTATAGTAAGTGTATTAACCATATAGTGAAAGAAAACAAAAAGACACGGTAAAAGTTAAATTAATTAACTTAGAGTTAAATCTAATTGATAAGGTTAAAATAATACCCTAAACTTGTCTAAATCTTATTGGTTTATATGATTTCGACCCATCCCCACTTTAGCTTCGAAATAAGACCCTTTGGAACCATTATAAACCGATTTTGACTTTAATATAAAATAATATTTTGAGATATTCCTAAGGTGCCCCTCTCCTCCCTTATAAAAGGGCACCTCCTCCCCCTCCTCCTCACACCAAATTGAGCACTCAAGCTCGGCCATCCCCTGCCATTTTCTCCTCTCCACTTCCCTAGAATAATCCTAGAGGTCCTGGTCTTCTCCAAAGACCAATCTTAGTTCCTTAAGTGGAGGATTCAAAGAGGCGTTCCAAAGAAGAGGTAATATCCATTACCGATCTTTTCAATTTCTTTCTTCTTCAACTTCTTCTTCTTTAGTTGTTTCATGATAAAGTAATAACATCAGTATTACTTACATACTGATATGTTATTATAAATATGAAACAACCCTAATGCACCTTCTATCCATCCTATGGAAAAATGAAATCACCGCGCGTGCGTACGTACGGAATACCGTCTCCACGCCGTGGTGTAATCTATTTTCCACCATCACCTTACAAGGATGGGTATAATGGTGTAATGAGTAACTATATATGATTATTATGAAGTAATATTGATACTGAAATAATATATATATACTCCAATACAATTCCATGATCATAGGAACGATATCATCACTCGTGCGTACGTACGGAATACCGTCTCCACGATGTGATGCGACTCGTTCTACATGATCTTCATTTCATAATGATTATATAAATGAATTGAATGAATGAATATGGTATATACTACACTAATACCATTATGTAAATTAATTATCTATAACCTAAAGATAAGAATAAGAATTTATTCGACAAAACACGCATAAGAACAAAAAGTTATAAAGACCCGAGTAACAAGTAACAATGAAATATTACTAACAAGAAGCTAATAATATGACCATATATGATATCATATCAATATTTATGATTCTGGAATAAGTCAATAACATTATTTAAACCATTATACAGGAGCTTCGGACACGTACAAAGCAAATTGGACCTAAGGTAAGGGAAATATCACAATCTCATTTTTATCCGAGATTGTTTATTCGTAAGTATTTACTGGGGTGTATTTTATCATCCACATCCATGTTCCCTCAATATGTAATATTGTTTCCATCCACTTGCAATAGTTTAAATCCAATTTTACCCTTAGGTGAGTTTTTAGTAAAGAATATGAAAGAAATCTTTTGTCGTTTTTCCGTATGAGGTACTTTTTGACTTTTCCGACAAAAGTACGAAGAATGTTTTTTTTAACTTATACGGCATGAATGGATTTTTAAGAAGATTCCTTTACAAGTTTTCAAGTTTAATTTTAATCAACTTCTTTTAGTTTAAAGTTTTATGACATGTTAAGAAAGGAAAAATGTTTTTAAAGAAGAAAGGATATTTTCCTCAAGAATTCATTTCAAGTGTTTTATCAAAATAATTTTCCATCTAAGATAATAAAGGGTTCTGTTTTTATCCCTATTATTACATTGATTTGGTCATGTTGTGATGGAATTATTTTTATTCCTTTATCTTATATGAATTGTTTTATGATGTCCTGTTGTTTAAGAATCCCATTTTTATTACATGGGTTACGCTATGATGTATGGTTTATGATTATGTGGCACACATAAGAAAGGATTCATTATAAGATGGGTGGGACCTATATCTCCCTCCAATGCATTGGGTAAAGATTTTATATCTCATGAGATAGACATGGCTGGAACGGAAGGTTATTTCGGTTCAGTGATACAGGACTGAAACGAGGAATGAACTCGGTTCATAAAGGGACTTTGTCCACTAAGATAGTCTTGGCAATGAGTCATGACTAACAAGAAATGATTTTCCATGATTATGTGTGCATGACACAATGTTTCAAGTTTCATGTTATGATTATGGGGATCTCATTTTCACTTCTATGATTATTCCATGTTAAGATATTATGATCTCTTTTGCAGGTTTTGATTTTCAAAAAGATATGATATGATTTTTATTTCCTTTATTTGCCTTGCTAAGCATTTGAGCTCACCCTTTTATGTTTTCTTTTCCCCAGGTCAGGAAGATGGATATTAAGTAGAATATGCTAAAAGGGACCCTAGATATGATGAAATAAATGGGAGACACTGTAGAATATTTATGAACCAGTTGTTTATGTTTCCCAGTTTCTAAAGACACTATACCTATACGGTCCTTTGTGGTTTTATCATATGTTGTAATAAGTGTGCTTCAATTTTTGAAGTATTGAAAATGTATGTAAAGTATGGGTCGTTATAGTTGGTATCAGAGGGAGGTTATAGTCAACCTTTGGAAACTAGGATGTGAAAGCCTTAGTAAGAACCCTAAGGATAAGTCTAAGCATAGAACACAATCTTAGTGTTTTAGAAATGGCCTTGAATAACCTAGGATAAGACCTTAAGCATGAAAATTTTATTCTTGAATTATGTGGTTTCCTATTATAATTAGTGTTGCTCACACTATTCTTCTTGGTTTTAGTCAATGGCTGGAACCCGAAGGAACCGTGTTAATGCGGAATGCGATGGGCAATGCAATGATTGTCCCCCTGAGCAACCAAACGATATGGGAGCTGCAATGCAAAATCTTGTAGCCATGCTCACACAACTTTCTCAAGCTATGAATCATGCAGGATTTCCAAACGAGCAAAGGAGGGAGCAACATTCTGTTGAATCCTTCATGAGGCAGCGTCCACCTTCTTTCAGCGGGTCTACTGATCCATTAGTTTCTGGCCAATGGATTAGTACTACTGAAAAGATATTTTCAGTTCTTCAATGTTCTGATCATGATAAAGTCATCCTAGCAGTGTATCGTTTGGAAGGAGATGCGGATCAATGGTGGAATCTTGTTAAGAATACGAGGCAAAGGGATGAAATTGAGTCTATGGAATGGGACGAGTTCAAGAACTTATTTTTCAATAAGTACTTCCCTCGTATTCTCCGAACAAAGATGGAGAAAGAGTTCCTTGAACTGAAGCAAAGGGATGATGAATCTGTTAGTACCTATGAAGCAAATTTTACAAGACTTGCAAGGTACGCTTCTGGTATTATTATCCAACCTGAGAGTAAGATCGATCGATTCTTTAGTGGCTTAAAACCAAGTCTTTGAAGGGCGTTAGCCATAAGGGACTTCAATAGCTACGAGGAAATCGTTCGATGTGCTCTCAAAGTCGAGATGGAGATTGGAGTAACCCATCAGTCACATGGGTTTGATAAGAAGAGGAAGATGGAATTCAAAGAAAAATCTAAAGAGCACACGGAAAAGAAGATGAACATTCCCTTATGCTCAAAGTGTGGAAAGAAACATGGAGGGAGTTGTCTTAAAGGGACAAGTAAATGTTTTAAATGTGGAAAGGAAGGTCATCGGGCATTTGAATGCCGTGATAATGGGAAGAAGATATCTAATGATGCAAACAAAGGAAGGGATACACAGAATGAACCTACTACACTTCAATGTTTCAAGTGCAAGGAGATGGGGCATTATGCCAATCAATGCCCAAATCCAAGGGTTAATGATGATGGTCGACGTCAACAAACTCTTAAGGCTAAAGACAAAGGAAAGTCACATGCAATTTCTATCAGCGATGTGGAGTACGATAACGATATGGTGAAAGGTACACTTACCATCCACTCTAAAGTAGAAAATGTTTTATTTGATTCTGGATCCACCCACTCTTTTATTTCTAAAGAATTTTCTAAGGGTATCACCGTATTACCTCAATAATTAGATGTTGAGTTAGCTGTGACAACACCTAATGGCACAACAGTCGCATCAGAAGTTTATAATTCTTCTCCGATCGAAGTTTGTGGGAAAGTGCTTCCTGCAAATCTTGTGATCCTTCCTTTAGTGGAATTTGATGTGATTCTTGGCATGGATTGGCTTTCTCTACATGGAGCTCATATCAATTGCCAAAGAAGGGAAGTCACATTTCATATTCCAGATCAACCTACGATCGTCTATCAATGCAAGGATGAACATAACCTTCCAGTGGAAATTTCTTCCATCTTATGGGTATTGATTCCACTAAATGAAGGTTATTTATCTCAAATAGTTGGTGAGAAACTCACGATTAAGAATATGCCCATTGTACGGGAGTTTGATGATGTCTTTCCGGAGGAATTACCAGGTCTTCCACCAAATCGTGAAGTTGAGTTTTCAATAGAACTCGTACCCGGTGCTTTGCCTATTTCAAAGACACCTTATATAATGGCCCCAATTGAGTTGCAGGAATTGAAGAAGCAACTCCAAGAGAATCTTGATAAGGGATTCATACGCCCTAGTGCGTCACCTTGGGGAGCACCTGTTCTATTTGTTAAGAAGAAAGATGGATCAATGAGACTCTGCATTGATTATCGAGAACTTAACAAGATCACTATCAAGAACAAATATCCTCTCCCACGCATTGATGACTTATTTGACCAACTACGCGGAGCTCAATACTTTTCCAAGATTGATCTTCGTTCAGGGTATCATCAATTAAGGGTCAAAAGGGAGGATATACCAAAGACGGATTTCCGTACAAGGTATGGACACTATGAATTTATAGTGATGCCATTTGGTCTTACTAATGCCCCTGCTATCTTCATGGATCTAATGAATAGAGTCTTTAGAGACTATCTTGATCAATTTGTGGTAGTCTTTATAGACGATATTCTTGTCTATTCAAAGAGCAAGGAAGAGCATGAAGATCACTTGAGAATTATATTGAAGACCCTGAGAAAGGAGAAGCCTTATGCCAAATTTACCAAGTGTGAATTTTGGCTTCAAAAAGTTGCATTTTTGGGTCATATAATCTCAAAAGAGGGGATATCTATGGATCTAGAAAAAACAGAGGTTATCGAAAGATGGTCAAGACCAACAACAGTAACTGAGATCCGAAGTTTTCTTGGTTTGGCTGGATATTATCGACGTTTTGTAAAAGATTTTTCACGATTCTCTAATCCACTCACCAAGTTGACTCGGAAAGGAGTTAAGTTTGTCTGGACAGAGGAATGTGAAGAGAATTTCAAGGAGTTGAAAAGAAGGTTATCCAGTGCACCTGTGCTCACACTGCCTTGTAGTGGAGAAAGGTTTGTGATCTACAGTGATGCATCCAAGAAGGGATTGGGTTGTGTTCTTATGCAAAATGATATGGTGATAGCTTATGCCTCACGACAGTTGAAAATCCATGAGCAAAATTTCCCAACACATGATTTGGAGTTGGGTGCGGTAATCTTTGCATTAAAGATTTGGAGGCATTACCTTTATGGTGAAAGGTGTGATATTTATACTGATCATACAAGTTTAAAGTATATTTTCACACAAAAGGAGTTGAATATGCGTCAAAGAAGATGGTTGGAGCTGATTAAGGATTATGACTGCTCAATCCATTACCACCCTGGGAAAGCAAACAAGGTGGCAGATGCATTAAGTCGACAAGACCATGCTAGTTTATCCATGATGAGGATCAAAAAAGATCCAATATTTATGGATTTACAAAGGATGGATCTTGGAATTATAATGGAAGGGGAAAAATCTTATCTTTCTCAAATGAATGTTCAACCATCTATACATGTGAAGATTAAAGAGGCACAGAAAGAAGATGCTGAGTTACAAAAGAAGGTGAGAAATGTTCCTGAATTCAACCTTGATTGTGATGGGATAATAAAGTTCAGGAATCGGGTTTGTGTTCCTCCCATCCCCGAATTAAAGAAGGAGCTGCTGGATGAGGCTCATAGTTCTTCATTCTCTATTCATCCTGGAAGCACGAAGATGTATAGGGACCTGAAAGAGTACTTCTGGTGGGATGGCATGAAAAGAGATGTTGCTGAATATGTCTCTCGATGCTTGGTTTGTCAACAAGTTAAAGCTGAGAGACAAAAGTCTAAGGGGATGTTACAACCATTACCCATACCCGAATGGAAATGGGAAAACATCACTATGGACTTTGTCACAGGACTTCCTAAAACATCCAAAGGCAATAATGCTATCTGGGTCATAGTTGATCGTCTTACAAAGTCTTCACACTTCATTCCTATTAGAGAGGATTTCTCTCTAGATCAGCTTGCCAGGATATATGTAAAGGAAGTGGTAAGATTGCATGGAGTACCACTTTCTATTATATCTGATCGGGATCCGAGATTTACCTCGAAGTTCTGGCGAAGTCTTCAGCATACTCTGGATACAGAGTTGAGTTTCAGCATTGCTTATCATCCCCAGACAGACGGTCAGTCTGAGAGAACAATTCAAACCCTAGAAGATATGTTGAGAGCTTGCTCTATGGATTTCAAAGGAGGTTGGGATCAACACCTACCTTTGGTAGAATTTTCTTATAATAATAGATTTCACTCCAGTATTCAGACGGCTCATTATGAAGCTCTCTATGGAAAGAAATGCAGGACTCCAACTTGCTGGGATGAAGTTGGGGAAAGAAAGCTATTAGGACCTGATCTCGTTGATGAAATGGCAGAAAAGGTCAGATCTATTCAACAACACATAAGAGCAGCTCAGAGTCGACAGAAAAGTTATGCCGAAAACCGAAGAAAAGACCTAGAGTTTGAAGTGGGTGATAAAGTGTTCTTACGAATATCTCCCTGGATGAGGGTTATGAGATTTGGAAAGAAGGGGAAGTTGAGCCCTAGATATATCGGTCCTTTCGAAATATTGGATCGTGTTGGGAAGGTAGCTTACCGATTGGCGCTTCCACCAAATCTCTCTCAAGTTCACGATGTCTTCCATGTATATCTCCTGAGAAAGTACATACCAGATCCTTCACATGTACTCAGCTCAGAAGTTGTACCGCTGGAGCAAGATCTTTCTTATGAAGAACAGCCGATAGAGATTCTGGATCGTAGCGAAAAAGTCCTACGAAACAAGACCACTCGCTTGGTGAAAGTTTTATGGAGAAACCACCAACTTGAAGAAGCTACATGGGAGCTTGAGGATATGATGAGGGAGAAGTATCCTCATCTGTTTGTTGCAAAGTGACGAATTTCGAGGGCGAAATTCTTTTTAAGGGGGGTAGAATGTAACACCTGAGACTTTAATGTTATAGAAATCATCAAAGGAATCTTTTTCTACACAACACTTTCTTGGCTTGCTTTACACGCAATCACGACCTTCCTCGATAGTTTGCATCGTACGCAATACCGAGTTTTACTAAACAACAATATGCTATTAAAACTAGCCGTTATGAGTAGTAATAACCACTTTTTGAAATTTTATAAATTTTATTTTTCAAAATTGACTTCATTTTTGGACTCAGAATATCGAAATTAGCCTAGGGTGAAATTTTGGTATTTTTCTGAAAACTTTCAATTTTTGATGAATAGTGAAACCACTAAGTGGTAGGTTAAAAACTGAATTTTGCATAAAACTTAATTTTACCGCTTCTGTGAATGGAATTTCAAAAATCCGAGAGACACGGTTAATATCAAGGACTAAAATGTGGTTCAATGAGATGAAAATAATTTTTTGGTGAATAGTAACTTTTTACTATTTTTACCGCGGTTAATAGTAAATAGGGTAACTAAGGATAAATATGATATCAATATTACCCTAACACATGTCCTAATTCTATTGGACAAGTGTAATTCGACCAAAAACAAACTTAGGAATAAAATATGACCATTTAGGCCCACTTGGATTAGATTAGGACATTTATTATTAATTTATTTAAAGAAGGGTTAAAATAGTTAAAATCAATGTTTAATAAGTAAATCATTTTTAATATGGGGTTATACATAAGATAAATTCGACTATAAATATTCATTAGAAAGATAAAAATATTTCCTACATAAGGGCATTTTATTTGTAATTTTTAGACATTAAATAATTTAATTTATTTATGACACAATGATGACGCAGTAATTATCTTATTAATGAAATATTGACATAATTGATGTTATAAACACAACAATAAATGTAATTTGAGACTTTTTATGAATTCCACTAATTTTCTAGGTTACTATGATATATTAATGTTGATTTAATCAACTTGGTTCGAACATATAATTCTGTTATGACTTTCACAAAAATCATATATCAAATAGTGTCAAAATTGACACAAAATAGTTTTTAAATCAAATATTATATTATTAATTGTTATTTTATTCCTAAAAATCTAAGGTTCGGCCGAATGACTTAGATAAGGATATATATATTAATAATAAACAATTTGGGGTTCGTTTGGCCTGTTATAGTAAGTGTATTAACCATATAGTGAAAGAAAACAAAAAGACACGGTAAAAGTTAAATTAATTAACTTAGAGTTAAATCTAATTGATAAGGTTAAAATAATACCCTAAACTTGTCTAAATCTTATTGGTTTATAGGATTTCGACCCATCCCCACTTTAGCTTCGAAATAAGACCCTTTGGAACCATTATAAACTGATTTTGACTTTAATATAAAATAATATTTTGAGATATTCCTAAGGTGCCCCTCTCCTCCCTTATAAAAGGGCACCTCCTCCCCCTCCTCCTCACACCAAATTGAGCACTCAAGCTCGGCCATCCCCTGCCATTTTCTCCTCTCAACTTCCCTAGAATAATCCTAGAGGTCCTGGTCTTCTCCAAAGACCAATCTTAGTTCCTTAAGTGGAGGATTCAAAGAGGCGTTCCAAAGAAGAGGTAATATCCATTACCGAACTTTTTAAATTTCTTTCTTCTTCAACTTCTTCTTCTTTAGTTGTTTCATGATAAAGTAATAACATCAGTATTACTTACATACTGATATGTTATTATAAATATGAAACAACCCTAATTCACCTTCTATCCATCCTACGGAAAAATGAAATCACCACGCGTGCGTACGTACGGAATACAGTCTCCACGCCGTGGTGTAATCTATTTTCCACCATCACCTTACAAGGATGGGTATAATGGTGTAATGAGTAACTATATATGATTATTATGAAGTAATATTGATACTGAAATAATATATATATACTCCAATACAATTCCACGATCATAGGAACGATATCATCACTCGTGCGTACGTACGGAATACCGTCTCCACGATGTGATGCGACTCGTTCTACATGATCTTCATTTCATAATGATTATATAAATGAATTGAATGAATGAATATGGTATATACTACACTAATACCATTCTGTAAATGAATTATCTATAACCTAAAGATAAGAATAATAATTTATTCGACAAAACACGCATAAGAACAAAAAGTTATAAAGACCCGAGTAACAAGTAACAATGAAATATTACTAACAAGAAGCTAATAATATGACCATATATGATATCATATCAATATGTATGATTCTGGAATAAGTCAATAACATTATTTAAACCATTATACAGGAGCTTCGGACACGTACAAAGCAAATTGGACCTAAGGTAAGGGAAATATCACAATCTCATTTTTATCCGAGATTGTTTATTCGTAAGTATTTACTGGGGTGTATTTTATCATCCACATCCATGTTCCCTCAATATGTAATATTGTTTCCATCCACTTGCAATAGTTTAAATCCAATTTTACCCTTAGGTGAGTTTTTAGTAAAGAATATGAAAGAAATCTTTTGTCGTTTTTCTGTACGAGGTACTTTTTGACTTTTCCGACAAAAGTACGAAGAATGTTTTTTTTAACTTATACGGCATGAATGGATTTTTAAGAAGCTTCCTTTACAAGTTTTCAAGTTTATTTTTAATCAACTTATTTTAGTTTAAAGTTTTATGACATGTTAAGAAAGGAAAAATGTTTTTAAAGAAGAAAGGATATTTTCCTCAAGAATTCATTTCAAGTGTTTTATCAAAATAATTTTCCATCTAAGATAATAAAGGGTTCTGTTTTTATCCCTATTATTACATTGATTTGGTCATGTTGTGATGGAATTATTTTTATTCCTTTATCGTATATGAATTTTTTTATGATGTCATGTTGTTTAAGAATCCCATTTTTATTACATGGGTTACGCTATGATGTATGGTTTATGATTATGTGGCACACATAAGAAAGGATTCATTATAAGATGGGTGGGACCTATATCTCCCTCCAATGCATTGGGTAAAGATTTTATATCTCATGAGATAGACATGGCTGGAACGGAAGGTTATTTCGGTTCAGTGATACAGGACTGAAACGAGGAATGAAATCGGTTCAGAAAGGGACTTTGTCCACTAAGATAGTCTTGGCAATGAGTCATGACTAACAAGAAATGATTTTCCATGATTATGTGTGCATGCCACAATGTTTCAAGTTTCATGTTATGATTATGGGGATCTCATTTTCACTTCTATGATTATTCCATGTTAAGATATTATGATCTCTTTTGCAGGTTTTGATTTTCAAAAAGATATGATATGATTTTTATTTCCTTTATTTGCCTTGCTGAGCATTTGAGCTCACCCTTTTATGTTTTCTTTTCCCCAGGTCAGGAAGATGGATATTAAGTAGAATATTCTAAAAGGGACCCTAGATAAGATGAAATAAATGGGAGACACTGTAGAATATTTGTGAACCAGTTGTTTATGTTTCCCAGTTTCTAAAGACACTATACCTATACGGTCCTTTGTGGTTTTATCATATGTTGTAATAAGTGTGCTTCAATTTTTGAAGTATTAAAAATGTATGTAAAGTATGGGTCGTTATATGTACTAAAATTTAATTCAGTACCAAATGACTTCTGAAGGACTTTCCAAAAGTTAGAAGTGAACCTGAGATCATGATCTGATACAATGGAGAGGGGAACTCCATGCACCCTGATTATCTCTTAAACATAAAACCGATAATGTTGATCTAGAGACAATGTATCTCGAATAATAAGGAAATGAGCAGATTTGGTCAATCGATCAACTATTAACCAGATTTCATTATTACCTCAAGATTTCTTTGGTAATCCCACAACAAAGTACATGGATATATTTTCACATTTCCACTCTGGCACCGGTAATGGCTGAAGCATTCCTTTCGGTAACTGTCACTCTGCTTTAACATGCTGATAAGTCAAAAACTTCACAGTAAAATCAGCAATATCTCTTTTCATTCCATCCCACCAGTAATACTTCCAAAGATCTCTGTAAATATTAGTACTGCCAGGATGAACTGAAAACAGAGAACTATGAGCTTCACATAACAAATTATTCTTCAACTGTGAATCACATGGCACACATAATCTCTTTCCAATTCTCAAAACACAATCATTATCAACGTTAAAATCAGGTAACTTACCCTTTTGAACCAACACAACCTTATTCTGGAACTCACTGTCTTCCTTCCGCGCTTGCTTAATTCTGTCTGATAGAGATGATTTCACTAACACCGGAAACAAAACAGAAGGATTTATTGTAACAACAACTTCTATTCCAAATTTCATCAAATCAAAAACCAAAGGATCTCATTCCAAACGTAACATGGTTAATGAAGCATTAATTTTTCAACTCAAACACTACGGGAAAAATGGGTATTTGCGACGGGTTATTTGCGACGGGAATAAATCCCGTTGCAAATAGCCCCGTGAAAAACTTATTTGCGACGGGGGTATTTACCCGTCGCAAATAAGTAGGCTTTTGCGACGGGATTGCTTTCCCCGTCGCAAAAGAACTGGCGCGCGTTGCGCGCCAAATCGCGGGAAAACTATTTGCGACGGGGGAATATTCCTGTCGCAAATAACCGGCGGCGGTAAAAGGTAATTTCTACGGGAATATTCCCCCGTCGCAAATAGTATGTCGGCAGGTGGTTATTTGCGACGGGTCCCGTCGCAAATAACTATTTAACCGTTGACCGTAATAAATGTTGGCTAAGGTATTTGCGATGGGTACCGTCGCAAATAACACTATTTGCGACGAGATTCCTGTCGCAAATGGACCCGTCGCAAATAATCTAACCTATAAATACCCCCATCCGTTTTTTTCAAATAATTATCAAACTCCATCTTCTTCTTCTCTCAAAGTTGTATTTCTAAAGTTCATCTTTTCTCCAGTTTAATTTTTTTCTCCGGAGTTGATATTAAAGTTTTGATGAACGATCAGAGAAGATCAATTTTCAAGGTATTTATGTTTATTTTAATTTAATATTTATTTTTAATTTTTTATTAGTTTCAATTATTCTTAATTAGTTGTAATTTAATTATGTTTACATTGTTTTGTTACTTAATAAATTTAAATTATTAGTATTGTTCATAGTTAATGGTAATTAGGAATAATTAGTAATAATTTTTAATAATTAAGAATAAATATTAATAATTAATAATAAATACCAATAATTAGGAATAATAACATTATTACATTATTAATATATTTTATTATTAATATTAAAATAATATAATTTTTTATATATATACAATTCTCTTTTCATCTGTGTGTTTGCTGTCTTCACATGTATTATTTGTATGTGGAGATAGATAACGCACAGATAAAAGGAGAATTGTATATAAATTAGAAAATTATATTATTTTAATATTAATAATAAAATATACTAATAATGTTATTATTTGTAATTATTGGTAATTATTCCTAATTATTGGTAATTATTCATTTAATTACTAATAATTAGGAACAATTACCAATAATTATCAATAATTAGGAATAATTAGTAATAATTACCAATAATTAGTAATAATTAACAATAATTAGTAACAATTACCAATAATTAGTAATAATTACCTATAATTAGTAATAATTACCAATAATTAGTAATAATTACCAATAATTGGTAATAATTACCAATAATTAGTAATAATTACCAATAAGTAGTAATAATTATCAATAATTACCAATAAATAGTAATAATTAGTATTAATTACCAATAATTAGTATTAATTACCAATAATTAGTATTAATTGCCAATAATTAGTAATAATTACCAGTAATTAGTAATAATTACAAATAATTTGTAATAATTACCAATAATTAGGAATAATTACCAATAATTAGTAATAATTACCAATAATTAGTAATAATTAGTAATAATTAGTAATAATTACAAATAATTAGTAATAATTACCAATAATTACCAATAATTACCAGTATTTACCAATATTTACCAATATTTACCAATATTTACCAATAATTACCAATAATTACCAATAATTAGTAATAATTAGTAATAATTAGTAATAATTACCAATAATTAGTAATAATTCGTAATAATTAGTAATAATTTGTAAAAATTATGAATAATTACCAATAATTAGTAATAATTAGTAATAATTAGTATTAATTACCAATAATTAGTAATAATTTCCAATAATTAGTAATAACTACAAATAATTAGTAAAAATTAGTAATAATTACCAATAATTAGTAATAATTAGTAATAATTACCAATAATTAGTAATAATTAACAATACTTACCAATAATTACCAATAATTACCAATGATTAGTAATAATTAACAATAATTACCAATAATTGGTAATAATTAATAATAATTTCCAATAATTAGTAATAATTGGTAATAATTAATAATAATTACCCACAATTAGTAATAATTATTAATAATTAGTAATAATTAATAATAATTACCAATAATTAGTAATAATTACCAATAATTAGTAATAATTACAAATAATTAGTAACAATTAACAATAATTACCAATAATTAGTAATAATTAGTAATAATTTGTTATAATTAGTAATAGTTAGTAATAATTAGTATTAATTACCAATAATTAGTATTAATTACCAATAATTAGTATTAATTACCAATAATTAGTAATAATTACCAATAATTAGTAATAATTAGTAATAATTAGCAATAATTACCATTAATTAGTAATAATTACCAATAATTAACAATAATTACCAGTAATTACCAATAATTAGTATTAATTACCAATAATTAGTATTTATTACCAATAATTAGTATTTATTACCAAAAAATAGTATTAATTACCAATAATTAGTAATAATTACCAATAATTAGGAACAATTACCAATAATTATCAATAATTACGAATAATTAGTAATAATTACCAATAATTAGTAATAATTACCAATAATTAGTAATAATTACCAATAATTAGTAATAATTACCAATAATTAGTAATAATTACCAATAATTAGTAATAATTACCAATAATTAGTAATAATTAACAATAAGTAGTAATAATTATCAATAATTACCAATAATTATTAATAATTAGTATTAATTACCAATAATTAGTAATAATTACCAATCGTTAGTATTAATTACCAATAATTAGTATTAATTACCAATAATTAGTAATAATTACCAATAATTAGTAATAATTGCCAATAATTAGTAATAATTACCAATAATTAGGAATAATTACCAATAATTAGTAATAATTACCAATAATTAGTAATAATTAGTAATAATTAGTAATAATTAGTAATAATTCGTAATAATTCGTAATAATTAGTAATAATTAGTAATAATTACCAATAATTAGTAATAATTACCAATAATTAGAAATAATTTACAATAATTATCAATAATTAGTAATAATTAGTAATAATTAGTAATAATTAGTAATAATTAGTATTAATTACCAATAATTAGTATTAATTACCAATAATTAGTAATAATTACCAATAATTAGTAATAATTACCAATAATTAGTAATAATTAGTAATAATTAGCAATAATTACCAATAATTAGTAATAATTACCAATAATTAACAATAATTACCAATAATTACCAATAATTAGTATTAATTACCAACAATTAGTATTTATTACCAATAATTAGTATTAATTACCAATAATTAGTAATAATTACCAATAATTAGTAATAATTACCAATAATTAGTAATAATTACCAATAATTAGTAATAATTACCAATAATTAGTAATAATTACCAATAATTAGTAATAATTACCAATAATTAGTAATAATTACCAATAATTAGTATTAATTACCAATAATTAGTAATAATTACCAATAATAAGTATTAATTACCAATAATTAGTAATAATTACCAATAATTAGTAATAATTACCAATAATTAGTAATAATTAGTAATAATTACCAATAATTAGTAATAATTAGTAATAATTACCAATAATTAGTAATTATTAACAATACTTACCAATAATTACCAATAATTACCAATAATTAGTAATAATTACCAATAATTAGTAATAATTACCAAAAAATTCGTAATAATTACCAATAATTAGTAATAATTACCAATAATTAGTAATAATTACCAATAATTAGTAATAATTATCAATAATTAGTAATAATTACCAATAATTAGTAATAATTACAAATATTTACCAATAATTACCAATAATTACCAATAATTACCAATATTTACCAATAATTACCAATATTTACCAATATTTACCAATATTTACCAATATTTACCAATAATTAGAAATAATTACCAATAATTAGAAATAATTACCAATAATTTGGAATAATTACCAATATTTACGAATAATAACATTAGTACATTATTTATATATTTTATTATTAATATTAAAATAATATAATTTTCTATATTATATACAATTCTCTTTTCATATGTGTGTTTTCTGTCTCCACATGTAATATTTGCATTCTTTTTCAAAATTATCAACCTACTCGCTAATGGAGAGGTGAAAGTGAATGCAAATATTACATGTGGAGACAGAATGTTAAACACATAGATGAAAGGAGAATTTTATATAATATAAAAAATTATGTTATTTTAATATTAATAATAAAATATACTAATAATGTAATAATGTTATTATTATATAATTAATGTTTATAAAAAAATTATATTAGTATTATTAAAATAATAAAAAACAATATAATATTAAAATTATCAATATTTTTAACATGTTTTGCTTTATTCTCAATATATTCAATCTTTACTTGAGTGTTTTTTCTAACAAATTATTCAAAACAAGTATTGATTTTATATTTTATAGAGAAATATGGAACAACGAGGTCGTCAACAATCATTATTAGGTGACCGTATATGGATAAATCAACGTAGAAATCAAAACGGTTCTAGTTTAAATCCAGTATATGTTGAGGGTGTGGAGACTTTTTTTATCATTTGCGTCATCAAATTCAGAATTTGTTTCAAAAGGCAAAATAAAATGCCCTTGCATAAAATGTGCATTGAGAACATTTAACACGTTTTACAAAGTGGGAGAACATCTCTTGCGTTTTGGTTTTCAACCAGATTATGTTTTTTGGTATCAACACGGTGAACGCAGTTCCAGAGCAGGTGATACCAACTTGATTCCGGATCCATCCCAGTTTCAAGATTTAGTACATGATGTTGCAGGTTCATCTGTTCAACATATAGAAACTCCGGCTGATATAGCTTCAAATCCTGAGTTGGCACCGTCTGAATTTTATGAGTTGTTGAAATCTTCTGAGGATGCATTATATCCTGGCTGCAAGATGAGCAAATTAGAAGCAGTTGCAAAATTTATGGCTATCAAATCAGATAACGGAATGTCAAACACCTATTTTGACCAGATATTTTCATTGCTGAAAACACTGTTACCCGAAGGAAATGTTTTACCTGCAAATTACTATGAGAGTAAGAGGCTGGTTCGAAATTTGGGACTTACTTGTCAGAAGATTAATGCATGTTCAAATTACTGCATTTTATATTCTGTGGAAAATGAGTCATTGGGTAGTTGTCCTACATGTGGGGAAGTGAGATATAAAGAAGGACAACACGGGAAGTCTGGTTTGATTCCTGTAAAAGAGTTGATATATTTTCCGCTTACATCCAGAATTCAGCATTTATTCATGTCTAAGAATACATAGACAATGATGTCATGGCATAAAGAGAATATTTCAACCGATAAAAGCATGAATCATCCAGCCGATGGTGATTCATGGAAACATTTTGACAGAGCGCATCCATCCTTAGCTTTAGAAGCTAGAAATGTTCGACTGGGCCTTTCCACTGATGGTTTCTGTCTGTTTGGATCTTATGGTAGTCAATATTCATGTTGGCCTGTTTTTTTAACTCCGTACAATTTACCTCCATGGATGTTGATGAAGGAGCCATATATCTTTTTGAATTTACTAATTCCAAGACATCCGAAGAAATATATTGATGTTTATTTAAAGCCATTGATTGATGAATTAAATTTATTGTGGAGTACTGGTGTCAGTACATATGATGTTGCAACAAAACAGAATTTCATACTGAGAGCAGCATTGATGTGGACAATAAGTGACTTCCCGGCTTATGGGATGTTATCTGGCTGGAGTACACATGGTCAGAAATCATGTCCTTACTGTATGGGAGAGAACAAAGCATTTATGCTCATTAATGGAAAGAAACCTTGTTATTTTGACTGTCATCGCAGATTTCTTCCAGCTGATTATCCTTTTCGCAGAAATAGATCTCATTTCAGAAAAGAAACAGTTGAAAGGGATGGACCTCCAAAAATGCTATCAGGTTCAGAGTTAAAATCAGTTGTATTTTCATTACCTCCAATCACTTTTGTTCCCACAATAAACCAACAGAAAATTTCTGGTTTTCGGAAAGAACACAATTCAATTAAACGTAGCATATTTTGGGATTTGCCATATTGGTCTGATCTGTTGGTCCGACACATGTTAGATGTCATGCATATTGAGAAGAACTGTTTTTATAATTTGTTTCATACAGTTTTGGATACGCCAGGAAAGAGCAAAGACAATATAAATGCACGTTTAGATCTTGCCCAAATTTGCAGGCATCCAGAATTGGAACTATTTGAGAATTTCAGAATAGAAAGGTTACTGAAACCAAAAGCAGCTTATACACTGTCTAAAGAAAATCGTTTATTATTTTGTCATTGGATTGCAAATTTGAGACTTCCAGATGGCTGTGCTTCTAATTTGGGTAGATGTGTAAAGAATGGTCATATTACTGGATTAAAAAGTCATGATTGTCATGTTATAATGGAGAGACTTCTACCCATTGGATTAATAGGTCTATTGAATTCTGTGATTTGGGATTCCATAACAGACATGTCTCATTTTTTTTGGGAAATTTGTGCGGCTACGACAGATTATGATTCTCTAGGCAAACATGAAAAAGATGTTGTTGTAATTATATGTAAACTGGAAAAAATATTTCCGCCATCTTTCTTCGACTCAATGGAACATTTGATGTTACATTTGCCATATGAATCCAAATGTGGAGGTCCAGTACAGTTTCGATGGATGTACCCATTTGAAAGATGCATGCAAAATTTGAAAAGAAAAGTACGTAACAAAGCATCTGTTGAAGGATCTATTGCAGAAGCTTATTTGCAAGAAGAAATATCTTTTTTCTGCTCCCATTATTTTGAATCTGAGTATCCTTCAAAACACAACCGAATGGGACGGAACGAGAGGAATATTGATGAAATCGACAATCAATTATCTATTTTCAACCAGTCAGAGCTTGGTTTTGGTGGAGTTTATGAATGCTGGCTTTCAGATGATGAACATCAGAGAGCTCATACGTATGTTCTGCTCAACTGTGAAGAGATGACATCAGTTGTACTGTAAGTGTTTATATCACTTATTCTATCATTTAGGTTACAGTAAATAACTTTGGTTTTTATAGGTTGTATGATAATCATATCAAGAAACAAATTCCACAAATTACAGCAGCTGCTCTCGAAGAACGTCGACTGAAAAATTTCTCTAAGTGGTTTCAAAAACTGGTAACATAAATTCTTTATCTTTTAGCAACTCATTCAATTTATAGTTTACTATATTGATAATTATTTCACAAATTTTCAGGTGTCTCGACATGCTGATAAAATTGAGAAACGACTGTGTGTATTGAGTAACCCACCTTCCAAACTTGTTAAAACTTATAATGCATATGTGGTGAATGGATTTCGATTCCACACACATGCATATGGGGAATCGAAAAAAACAATGAACAGTGGAGTTACCTTGAGAGGATCTCATCATCGAGAAAATGAAGTTGACTTTTATGGCATACTTGATGAAATCATTGAACTCTGTTATCTTGGAAAACATTTCATAACCATGTTCAAATATCGGTGGTTGGATACAGAGAGAGGTGTGCGTGTTCATCCGACTCATGGAATCATCGACATTAAATGTAAAAGTGTTCTCGCAGTAAATGAACCATTCTTATTGGCTCAACAGGCATATCAAGTTTATTATGCAAAGTACTGTGCAACATCAAGAGACTTGACTGATTGGCGGAGTGTAATAAAAATCAAAATTCGAGACAATCAGTTTAGTCAAGGTGAATGTGCTTTCACTGATGTGCAAATAATTGAAGTTTTTCAAAAGAGTACTCAAAATCAATTTTTTTTACAAAGAGACATGTGTATCGATGACGACACCCCACATTTAAGAGTCAGTGAGGACGATGATGTTAATGATGTCACATATGAATTTGAAATGGTAAGAGATGAAGCAACTGTAACTCGAATGGATATCGATGATGTTGAGGAGGAATATGAAGATGACATTGACATATATGAAGATGATGATGAAGATGAACACTGATAGCATTCCATGGTATTTATATACAATCATAATATGTATATATGTATATATAATAGTAATTATCAATTATTTGCTAAAATTAACATTTTCTGTTTCAGATGGACGACGCCACATTTCGTGAGTTGGCGGATGCTGACCTGACTTTCGATGCGGATGCGTTGCTGACCGATGACCCTCAGCCTGCAGGCGCTCTAGGGAGTACGCGGAGGGGGCGCGGTCTTGCACGATTGATGATTCCTGACCCCTTCCCCGTGCGACGTCCACGTCTTGGGTTTGATCCACGCACACGGAGGTGTGATAACCTGTGTGATAACCTTTGGATTTGACTAAGATTTCATTAATCTATTCACATAATAAATGTTTATTATTTTTTCAGTTTTCCGCATATAGCAGTCGGACAGGGCAGCGCTATTTTGCGCAACTATTTCTCTCAGCCGTGGACCACATGGGAGCAGATTCCCATTGATGTGCAGCAGGCCATGTTTGGCCATTGGTTGGTACGTACGTAAATAAATAATTTTTATTTTGAAAATTATTCCATTTATAACTTGATATTTTGATTTATTTGTAGGGTTTATGGTATCCGATCGAGAATAACATGTGTGACGCCATCCACGAGGCATGGGAGGTGGCCATGCGTGATCGCCTTGATCAGTTTTTGCACAATTTAAGAAAAGCTGCGATGAAGAAAGCAGGAGTGTCATATTTTGAGGAGTCTTGTAGAGCACACCGACCAGAGTATATTTCATCCCATGTATGGGATGGATTATGTGCGCACTGGTTGAGTGGTGCCTTTCAGAGGAGATCATCGGTGGGGAGGTAGAATCGGGGGAGACAGGAGGTGACTCATCGAGCTGGGATTCGTTCTTTCAGTACTTATAGATAGCAACTGGTACGTACATTATTTATAAATATTTTATATAACTATAAATATTAACAGTTTATTTTTTATTCTTATAGGCTGTCGAGCACCCCGATATTACAGAGTACGACGTATATCGGAGGATGTATAGTGATTCTGCTACTGGGGAGCTCAGAGGTGATCGTCAGCATCATATCATGGTCAGTATTATTTGTTTTCAAGTTTAAAAATTAACTGCATATAATATATTCATAATTTTAATTGTAAATTGCAACTATAGGAGTCATATGAGGCCGCAACGTCACAGGCCTGGCCTGAGAGTCAGGCCGAGTCATCAGATCAGACCACTGCCTGTCAGTTTGATGAGGTGGCATGGATGCAGGCCACCCAGTATGCCTTCGAGAAGGGCCGGGTAGTTGGTATCAGCTCTCGACTGACTCCTGGAGATTATTATGGCAGTGCTGCGATGTCGGCGTCCAGATCGAGAGGAGCTCGTGCATCTTCTTCTACTACACAGTATGAGGATCAGTTGCGATCTCAGACTGCACAGATAGAGAGTCTCCGACAGGAGCAGGAGCAGATGTGTCAGCAGCATGAGGAGGAGCGTCGACGCCCGCAATAGTTGTACGAGGAGCAGACGAGTCGGTGGCAGCAGCAGCATCAGGAGCAGATGGAGTACATGCGCCGAATCACTCATGCTTTAGGGATGGAGTTTCCTCCACCACCATCTGAAGATCCCCCACCTCCCTCCTCCTTCAGATTAGAGTTTGTATTTATGTTATAAAATTTGGGAAATCAATTTTTTTTTCTATTCTTAGTTTTTGTCTCATTATAAAATATTAATAATATTATATTTTTAAATAACAATATTAATATGAATAATAATATTATTTATATTTTATAATATTAAATTTTATATATATATTAAAATTTTATAATATTATAATTTAATTATATTTTTTGTAATACTTAAATTATTTTAATATTTGAATGTTAAATAATTCTATTATTTTTATATTAATTAAAATAACTTATTAATATTTTTCTATTTATGAATTATAATTCTAATATTATTATATTAATTAAATAATTTATTAATATTCTATTATTTTTTATTTTTGAATTATAATTCTATTATTATTATATTAATTAAAATAATTTATTATTTTTATTTGTGAATTATAATTCTATTATTATATTAATTAAAATAATTTATTAATAAATTATTTTTTTTATTTTTTTTATAGTATTTGCGACGTGATACTATGCCCGTCGCAAATACTAGTATTATTATATGCATTAAAATAATTTATTAATAGTTTTTTATTTTTTTTAAAAAATAGTTTTTGCGAAGGGTACCGTCGCAAAAGGTATTTGCGACGGGTCCCGTCGCAAATACTATTTTAAAAGTTTTTTACAAATATACGGAGTACTATTTGCGACGGGGAAATTAACCGCCGCAAAAAAAGGCTTTAGCGACGGGCCCGTCGCAAATAAGTGTTGTTGCGACGCCGTTTTCAGCAACGGGCCATTTGCGACGGGATCCCGTCGCAAATGACCCGTCGCAAATACCTGTATTTCTAGTAGTGAAAGCATCAACCAATTTATTTGTTTTTCCCGGATGATAAAGGATCATGAAATCATAATCCTTGATTAATTCCAACCATCTCCTCTATATCATGTTCAATTCTTTCCTAGTAAATATATACTTCAAGTTATTGTGATCAGTATATATTTCACACTCCACTCCATACAAATGATTCCTCCAAAATTTTCAAGCAAAAAACAACAGCAGCTAATTCCAAATCGTATGTATGTTAATTTAACTCATGTGGTTTCAACTGACGTGAAGCATAAGCAATTACCTGATCATTTTGCATTAGGAAACAACCCAGTCCTTTCAACGAAGCATCACTATAGATAAAAAACTCACCATTTCTGGAAGGTAGTTCCAAAACTAGAGCATTCACCAATATTCTTTTCAATTCTTGAAAACAATCATCAAATTCTTTTGTCCAGATGAACTTAACACTTTTTCGAGTTAACTTAGTCATTGGACTAGATAACCATGCAAAATTTCAACAAACCTCTGGTAATAACCTTCCAAACCAAGAAAACTACAAATTTCAGTTATATTTGTGGGTCTTGGCCATTCTTTAACAACTTTTGTTTTAGCAGGATCAACATTTATGCCATTTTTTGAAACAATGTGACCAAGGAAAGAAATTTTTTGTAACGAAAACTCACACTTTCTGAATTTACCAAATAGTATCTTTTCTTTTAAGGTTTTCAAGGCAACCCTTCAATGACTTTCATGTTCCTCCTTACTTTTGGAATAAACCAAAATATCATCAATGAACACAACCACAATCTTATCAAAGAACTCACATAAAATTATATTCATAAGATCCATGAATACAACATGTGCATTGGTTAACCCAAAAGGCATAACTGAAAAATCATAATGGCCATATCTAGTATGAAACAAGGTCTTCAGAACGTCTGCTTCCGTTAGTTTCAACTGACGTTACCCCGACCTCAAGTCAATCTTCGAAAAATATTGAGCACCCTGGAGCTGATCAAACAAATCATCGATATGAGGAAAATGATACTTATTCTTAATAGTGAGGTTATTCAATGCTATATAATCAATAAAAAGTCTCATTAAACCATCTTTCTTTTTAAAAAAACAAGACAGAAGCACCCCATGGTGATGTGCTAGGTCGAATGAAACCTTTATCTAATAACTCCTGCAATTACATCATTAACTCTAAAAGTTCAATTTGAGCCATTTGATAAGGGGTTTTTGAAATTGGATTAGCATCAGGAACTAAGTCAATAGTAAATTCAACTTCCCAATCAGGTATAATACCCGGAAACTCATCAGAAAAAACATCAAGGTACTCATTTACCACTAGAACATCATTAATATGAACAGTTTATTTATTTTCAACAATATGTGCAAGGTAACATTCATTTCCATCTTTTACTGGTTTCTCAGCTTTCTAATATGTTATCAAAAGAAAAGGTTCATTCTTGTACACAAACTGTAAATCTTTATGCAAAAAAACCTCCTTAGCTCTGAAATCAATCTTATCATGATAAAATGAAATACAACACATTCCCAATATAACATCAAACTCTACTAGAGGCAAAAAAATAAGGTTTGCTGGTATATTCTTTCCGCACACAATGACAAGAATGTTCTTATGTTTTCTTTTTGTCTCAAAATTTCCTCCAGGCATTTTTACCGTAAGTTCAGTATTCATACCATGAGATGGAATTCCCAATTTACTAGAAAACTTCTCAGAAATGAATGAGTGTGTAGACCCTAAATCAAACAACACAATGGCATAATCTGAACAAACAAACAGTGTACCTGATACTACTTCATTTGATGGACCAACATCTGCTGAAGTAGTTTCAATGGATTTCTCCACCCCTTTATACTTGTAGTCTGGATGCTTTCCTTTGGTTGAGTTATTTGTTGGACACTTAGTTTCATAATGACCGATTCATTTCACTTAAAGCATTTTGCTGACTGTAAATCAGATTTTGTACTACCATTACCATAATCTTTTTTCGTGAAATTATGAAACTTATTCCCCATTTTACTACATTGGTAGCACTTACCATAATTCAAAATACATTCCCCAACATCCTTTTTACCACAATTTTTACAAACTGTAAACTTAAGTTTCTTACCATCAGGCTTTTTTGAAGAGTTCTTCCCTTTCGCATGCCACCTCGACCTCTTATTTTGTTGTTTTTCAAAGAATACCGGATCATTAGAAAACTCCATTTCCACCTTCTCCACACAACAAACATGTTTTTCATAAATTTTGAACTCACGAGAAGCAAAATCCCTTCGATAATTTTTCTTTAATCCTGAGTTGAAACAGTTGATTTTACTACCAAGATCTCGTATGAAATTTGTTGCATACCTTTCCAGTCAAGTGAATTTTTCTTCATAAGAAGCCACATAGTCATATTCTGGCCTTAATTCCAGGAATTGTTTTTCCATCCTAAGAAAAACCACCTTAGGAAAATATTTCTCAAGAAACATACCTTTGAATTCATCCCAATCGAGAGCATCGATCTCCTCACTATCCCTGATATTTTTCACCATCGACCACCACTGATCAACTTCACCTTCAAAATCTTAAATAGTGAGACAAACCTTTTGATGTTCTGAACAACCCATGTCATAAAAAATCTTCTCCAGTGCTTTAATCCACCCTTCAGCTAGCACCGGGTAAGATGATCCTTTGAATGATGGGGGATTTTGCCTCATGAAATTCTCCACTACTGACATGTTCCTCTGTGGTTGATCTAGCTGATCTCGTGCTGGGATACCACCAACATTTATATCCTGAGTCAACTGAGCCATCACCGCAACAAACTGTTCAGTTCTGATCCCGACCATCTCAGGTTTTTGATTTGGAAGGTTGTCTTCCTCTTGATGTCATCCCAACATAGCTGCCATGTTTCCTCTATGGAAAACCATTCTGAACACAGAAATATCTTAGGCGAAGCAACATGGTAACATGTAAATACTATATGATTTCAATATTACTTAATGAATATTAACTTAACAATACCCTAACTTTTAATGTTATCTAATCCGACCTCTGATAAAAACTATAAGGACTCGGCCTTAAACATTACATAATATTGAATTAAATTAATAATTCACTTTGAGGATCTTTTCAGGTTTAGAGTATTAGAGAATTAGGACATAACTATTACATCTCAAAATATTACATGGTAGTCACTTTTACACAGTTTCCATTTTTTCATAAAATAAAAACTCTTGAAAAAGAGAGAGTCATGTCTAGTTCCATGTTTTAGACAGAATGAATTTTCCTTGATCCCATCCTTGACCTTATTCACCTTTAAGTCCTGTGAAAAAATTTCAAAACTTTGGATGAGCATAAAAAGATCAGTAAGGGTTATAAAACAAAGAATGAAAACATTTGTTCATAAATACATACAAAACATGAAATCATTTACTTAACTGATGAAATCATAACATTTATTAAAGTCACATACAAATCATAAAACATAATGGTAACTTGTGGCATCCATATCATACTTACATTTTAGCTATCACAGCTACATAGGGAGTTACTTTTGAATACCCATCATAGTATATTCTCAAAATCTCTTAGGAGAAACATTCACGTTTACCTATGTCACGTTACCCAATACATTGGAGAGCTATCTAGGGCTCACCCACCCTAGTTTTATCATGGAAGCACCCGTATACATAAATAATTCCCATGAACCATAACATGATCATACCACATAATATAAGCATAAATAAAAGATAGCATTTCCATATTGCAATAACAAAATATCATTTCATGACATTGAAATAATAAATCCATTCTCAAAATAATTTTCAATAAAAAAATACATAAAATGAATATATGGTATTTATTTATCATTTTAAAAACATTCCGGCTTGTTAAGGAATCCAAAGATCAAATAATACTCGTGGCGGCGGAAAATTCGTTGTCACCGCTTACGTAATTTTTTTTTCTTTTTTCTCATTTAGTAAAACTCTTCGTATAAAAAGATTCACTTTGAATGAAATAAAAATTCAAAGGTGTTTATATAGTGTATAAAATAATATCATGTATTAAAACAAAATATGTCTCAATGAAAGAATATTGAGACGAAGTCCATTACCTCATGTCCGACTTGACTCAATCGTTCTTTAATCTCCTTTAATTTGGGTAACTACCTTTGGTTTGAACCAAAGGACTTTTTGAAGTGCCTTATGCTTAAGGTAAGACTTATAGAAGGAGGAGAGGGATGTAGGGAGCTTAATTGGATAGAGTTTGGATGAGACAAATGGCTTGAGAGGTGTGAGGAATTGCTTAGAAGTGGTCTCCTTTTATAAGGGAGAGGAGAGTCTCTTTAGAAAAGTGTGAAAATAATATTTTATTATATAATGATATTCGGTTTAAAAAGGTCCAAAAATAATTAAGGTTGAATATAAGATGACTCATATTCTAAATAAAATCATCCAATCATAATTGGACATGTTTTGGATAATATTTTATTCCTTATAATCTTAGTTATTTAAATTATTTATTAATGAGGTAAATACTGCATCATTATTGTGTCATGAATAATTTAATTTTTTCTATGTTTAAAAATTATAAAAAAAAATACTATCATGTAGAAAATTTTTTTATCTTTCCAATTATAATTTATAGTCTAAAATAGGACTAATATAACACTATATAAAAATTAATTACTAAAATATTTTGGTTAATGTCAATTTTGTCTTTACATTAAATTAATTAATCTAAAGTGTCATTATCTTTCATAAGGGGCCCCATTGGGTCCCAAAATCAACCCAAGGATGCCCATGGTCAGCCAATACACATAAAATAAGGTTAGGACAAGTATGAAGGTGATTTTGAATTATTATAATATTATTTTAACCTTGAATTACCCTATTTACCTTTAACCGCGGTAAATAAAAGTCAAAAGTTACTATTCACCAAAAATTATTTTCATCTTAATAAACCACATTTTACTTCTTGATAACAACCATGTATATAGGATTTTTGAAATTCAATTCACAAAGTGGTAAAATTTCATTTAAATGAAAAAAGTCAGTTTTTTTAACTACCACTAAGTGGTTTCAATATTTATCAGAAATTGACGTTTTTCAGAAAAATACCAAAACTTCAGCCTAAGATATATTTGATATTACAAATTCAAAAATGATGTCTATTTTTCCAAATTAAAAACATAGAAGTGGAATTAATTAATTTTAAAATTAATTCCCGTTATCAAAACAAATATCGTGTTTTTCAGAAACAATAACTATCAAAAGATTGATACTTGTTTAGGTCCAATTTTAAAGTGAAATTAATTCCAATGACCAAAATTGGATTAAATGGTAAAAATATATTTTTATTTAATTTTAAAACAAATTAAAAAGATAATCTAACCATATAAATAAATTATATTAAAAGGAACTTTTGAATTAAAATACAGTATTTTTCACTATTCATTAAAAAATGAACTTTATCGGAAAAATTCAAAAAATTTACACAAAGTAAATTTTGATGCCCCCATTCAAAAGAATGATTTTATTTGGTCATATAGAATATATTAATGTGACAAAATCTAGGTTTAAAAAATTTTCTCTATTAAAAGGTGATAAATTGGCCTTTTAATGTAAATTACGCTTAAAATTAGATTCATTCACATTTTAAGCCTATAACTTTTTATTGGATAATTTAAATACATTTAAAAATCATGTATAATCATATTTTAGTTAGTTTTGTTCATTCCTGCCAATACAATGGCTAGGAGTTAACTACCATTTAAAATAAAAATATTATATTATTTGTGTGGAACGTAAGATTCCAAAGAAACTCGTTGTTGTGTATTGGGTACGCTATCGAACATAGAAACCCCTTTAAAGTTAAATTAATATTTAATTCAAAAATATTAATAAATATGAAATATAAATAATTCTTCATTTACCTGGGATGTTACACATTCAATATCCATATAAATTCCCCTAAGGTTTCTACATTTTTTTTTTTAAAATTTCAAGAGGATTACTGATGTTTTGTCTCCCTTTTATTATTTTTATCATCATTTCTATGATTATAGGGGACAAAGATGATCCAAATTTTCCTATTCATGGAATTTTATTTTCTTCTATTTATTTACCCTTAGTAATAATTTTTCTTATCATGGATATATTTGTTTTGTCAACAAAATGTTCACATTTAATGGAATAAATCTTTATGTGTTTCTTATGTTAAAGATATATTATATAACTATTATTAGGAAAAAAATTTATTCCAAAGGAAAATTAAATATATATATATTTTTTGGATATTACACACCCAAAAACCATTGGAAACCCTGAATACATATTATCCAGACCATCCCCATGACACATACCTGGGTCCAATCTTCTGTATTCCCTTAGAGATTTATCATGTACATCATCCAAATAAAACCCTCCCCACCAAACTACACCAAACCCTTTAATTATAATCCCAATGCTTATGCAGAACAATAATCCAACCACCATCACGAGGTGTTCCCCATATGTCATGAAACATACATCTATATCTTCAATTAATATTATGTTTAAGCCTCTAATTACTACCCAAATATCCTTTGGATACCATTGTAGGATAAGAGAAACCTCTTCCATCCACAATTATTACTTCAAGACTCTCATCATCTCAACTAAAAGACAACCCAAAAATATAGTTTTTGAGACATCATGAAAAACTCCAAGTATAAGAGAGCACTTATTCTGTCTCCAAAAGGATCAATTCAAACCTATCTATTTAACTAGGGTGCTGTCGGTCCTTATCCCTTTCCCCTGACATAATTTTTCATCCAGGAATCCCAATTCATGCATAAAAAAGTACATTATTTTCATTATATTGATTAAATATTCAAATAAAGAATTTACTGTCCCCATGAACTATAAAAGTCATCAATAAAGCATGTACATGCCTCATCCAAAATTGGAACAATACCCAAGATCTTATATCCAGCCATAAAAACCAAATAATTATTTTGTGATAGTTTATAAGTAATGATTTTATATAAACCAAAGAGGAATAATAATTAAAAAACTCAACAGGTGATGACACATCTTAGAAAAAATATAAAACCGAATGAATTTATCCTTCTACAATATCTTATAGACAAGATAAGAAGAAGACCTGACATCCCATATTAATTCAACTATGGTCTAGTTTATGAAACATCAAATCCTAAGATCGAACCACTATAAATCATTGGGATTGTGAAGCTAAAGAACAATATCACATAAAAAGTTATTAACTATCCTCATTCATTCTTGAAAACACTCAACCCCCACCAAGGGGGATCAAATCAAATGAAAAAAGGAGAGAGATTCATCCTAAATAGACCCCCTTTGATGTCCCTCACCTTTAAATATCAAACGGAGAAGAACTGGAATTGAAATTTTCCCCATTTTTAAAATATAGAGAAGGTAGATATCATAACATGACCTATATGGGTCATAGAATGATGACCTATCTTGATCACGTATCATGGGGTGACCCCATATGTAACAACATGACATACCTCCCTCATTCATAAACAAAAAACTCACTACCTAAACCCTTATAACATGAATGATCTGGTCACAGTGTGTCATAGATCTCTCAAGATGATCCATGGTCATGTAGCCATAGAACCCATGATATGGCCTCCTCATTTCACAACATGACCATTGTTAAAGTGTGAACTCTAGTGTCTTTATGTGAGGATCCTACTCCATGAATATCACAAAGGAAAAAAATAAGGGTTTCTTGGCCCAATATTTAAGGATAATCACCATGTTCCTGTTGGATCGAATATATAGAAATGTATGTCTATTAGATGGAACAATACAAGAAGGGGGGGGGGGGTGAATTGTAGGTTTAAAAACCTTTATGTTTTAGAACTTAAGAGATTAGTTAAAATGATCTTAAACTAATACAAATAAAAATACCCACATTTTTATTGAATATATAAAGGTATGATGTAATGTAATACTAATGAAATGTAAAACAATTGTATTCAAGATGAACACTATAATCAGAGTAATATAAAGATGAATGATTCTACCATAAAGCATATAGAATCAATCAATACAATATGTAATAGAATGGATGTAATTGAAACAATTACAAATGTATAAGAGATAGAAAATGAAACAGAATCAATTTCCTTTCTAATACAATTAGCAGCGGAAATGTAAAAGAATTACAATTCTTTTAACCCAAAGAGATGGGTTATCATTTCACCTAGGATAAAAATGTCTGTCCCACCAACACCTTGGTGAGCCCTCGATACGATGATCAGACTGTCTGTCTACCTATCCCCGACAGCCCTCGATACGATGATCGGAACGTCCGCCTGCCTATCCCCGACAGCCCTCGATACGATGATCGGTCCGTCCGTCTGCCTATCCCTGGCAGCCCTCAATTTTGTAGGTAATCGGTACCCCTATCTTTAAATTACTTGAAAGCCCTCGATACGATGATCGGACGCACAAAGCAGAAGAGAGAAGTCACAACATCTCTCTCTAGAATCTTGATTGAATCAGAGTATCACAGTTGTTTCACAAAGTCTCATTCTTTCGTTGTTCTCTTAGCTTCAAATGACCTCCTATTTAAAGGCCTCGGGTTCCAACGGTCATGTTGCCTCCAACAGTCATATTTCTCCGAAAAACTCGGAGGGACTTGGACACCTGGCATCATAACGGCCATATTGAAACATAAAGAACGACATCTTTTTGATTAGTTTGTAACTAACTCAATGACATTGTATTGGTTAAAACAGGATATATATCGATGATAAGCAATGGTACAATTCATAGGAAACAAGTGTTTTTGACTAAGTACCAAAACAAGTAATGAAAGTATGAATAGAAGAGTCAGTATGATATGATTGAAAGAGTCAGTACGGTATGATTGACAGAGTCAGGACAATACGATTGACAAAGTCAGTACGATACGAGTGACAGAGTCAGTATGGTATGATTAATAGAGTCAGTACGATACGATTGACAGAGTCAGTACGATACGATTAAAAATACATTTTTGATTTCCAAAACAAAATATAGAAGTCAAAAGATAACATTTGACTCAACAATCTCCCCCTTTTTGGAAATCAAAACACACCAAGTAAATATAACAAGAAATACTTATCTCCCCCTGAGTTATTGGAAACTCTTCTGAATATGAATTTGAATACAAATAAATACCCCTAAGGTATGGAATTTCCTAAGGATTGTATTTGTAGATTTTCCTTAAGAGTGTTGTAAAGCATTCTCCCCCTTTATAAAACATTCTCCCCCTTTGTAAACATTCTCCCCCTTTGTGGCTTACAAAAAGAAAGGGGTAAACTTGAATTGTATGGATGAGTTAGAAAAAAAACACAAGATAATGGATAAAAGAAAATTCATTTTGATAACAAACAATACTAAACATGAGGACAAAATACAAGTCACTTGTTTTCTCTCTCTTTCTCCTTTTTGATCAACTCATGAAGAACCACCTTCATCTTTTTTATCTCCTTCTTGTCTTCAGAAATTGATTCACCCTGAGTTCTGAGAAGCTCTTGTTCGTCCGCAAAAATTTGATCTTGATTCTTGATAGTCTCCTCCTGGACTCTGATTACATGTTCAAGGGTATCAATTCTGTTTTGCAGATTCTTGTTATCTTTAGATAACACAGAATTTTGTTTCTTTAACAAAACCATTTCATCCTTGAAAGATGAAGCCTTCAAGAATTCATATTGGAAAGCATTCATTCTCTCTTGAAAATATTTCACTGAAGGAACATCAGCTCTTTGAGAAGTCAAAAGATTCAACCTTTCAACCATTTCTCTGTCAAGCTTATTGAAATCAATTGCAAGATCATTTGACAACCTCCTTATATCTTCAATTTATATTTCATGGTCATTGATTGAGCATTTTGTTTTGTACTACCACTTGGTCATCTTGTTACATGCCTTCTTAGGAGAAACCGAACTTTCTGAAAGAACTTTCAAATCGGCTTCAACTGACAAAACTTTATTTCTTAATTCTTTTACAGAGCCAAACTTTTTCTTTTGATTGTCAGTAATAAAGTCAATCTTCCCTTCAAACCTCAGAAAATATGGAATAGTCTTCTCAACCCTTCTCAAAACATGGACAATATAATCACTCTCCTTGAGAGAGATTGTATGCTCTGAATCTATATCTTTATCGTACAATGCCAGTTCAATTGATTTTCTTGAATCTACAACTGGTTGTTTTCCTTTTTCTTTTTCTTTATGATTTCTTTCTTCTTCCACTTTATCACTAATGACAAAAACTTTATCAGTGTGAGAGGATTGAGCACCTTGCTTTTCTTGAGACGAAATTCTATCCGGAGTTTCAGAAGTTTCAAAAGGTGCTTGATCGGCATGAGGGATTTGTTGAACCCCTTCACTTAGCTTTTGAACCAATTCCTCCTTACTCTTCTTTGAATTCTGAAGGAATTCTAAAAGAAAATCTCATTCCTTTTCTTCCACTTCTTCTATGTTTTCCATTATTTGTTTTACTTTTTCTTTCTCAGGAAGGCTCTGTACAATGGGTTCTTGATGCACTTCTTCCGTCAGTTGAGCACTAGCATCTTCAACTGATTTCAAGACTTTAGAGACATCAAATTCCTGTGCTTTTCTTTTCAAAATAAAATTCTTATTCTTTTCAGCCTGAAGGGTTTCTTCTACCCTTATTCTTTCTGCAAAATCCTCATCCGGGTCAAGACCGAACTTTGGATCACCTTCCTTTCTCTGTTCCATATCCTTTCTCCATTTAGCTACAACCTCCTTATAGTACCTTGGCTTCTTCTTCGGCTTTGAACTGGTTTGCGGATCAGACTTTTGAGTAACACCAGTAGATTGAATGTCTTTGGCTGGCATATGTGCCGATTGATTCTGATCCAATTCAGCTTCTACATCTCTGACAAAAAGTTTTTAATTCTGATCAGAACAAACATTCAACTTCTTCATAGTACTTTTGTTAATCCAAGAGGGCTTCAAATCTATGGGGTTTCCTTTCAAATGAATGTTACAAAACTTCATACTTTTGAGAATGAACTTCGTAAGGATGGATGGATACATAATCATTTGGGACTTAATCCCTCCTGTCTTGACATTCTTTATGGTTTCAAAAACATACCCCATGAGATTTACTTTTATCATATTTAAAAGATAGTCAAGCATAAATATATCAGAAACTTTCAAAGTTTCTCTAACCATTTCCTTGGAATAAGAAATCCTTGCATCCAAAAAGTGACAAACCGATTGTCCAGAGAAAGATTAGACACTTTCCTTTTCTCTTCATTAATAACAAACAAATAATTTTCAGCACTTTCTCTATTAAACATACCAACATACTCTGGTAGTTTATGAGATGGACAGAAAGAATCCCCTTCTATTGGGACATTCAGAAAATGAGCCGCTTGTTTTATAGACATAGACAACTTTCTATCGTACACGATAAAATTGATAGTCATGTCTTTGTCGAAAGATACGGTTTTATAAAATTGACAAACTTCATCAAAGAGAACCAGATCTTGAGAAACAGGTCGTTCAACACACAAATGTTCCCATCCTTGAAACAGAATGATTCTTCTGATAGTGGAATCATACGAATCAAAAAAGTCCTGAGAAACTAACCTTTCTCTGTTAAAGTCTTTCTCTGTAAAACTCTTTGAAGTCATTTCGGCGGGAGTGTTATCAGAGGATTGAGATATAAAGGTGATGCCGATGAAAGTTCGTATGATGATTTAGAACCAGTGGAGCAGTGCTTCGCCTCAAAATCTGAAAATCTAATGTGCGTTTGGGGAGGGGGGTGGGGTGGCTATTTATAGGCGATAAAGGGGTGACGGTTGATCTTCTACGGTCAGGATTAGAGAAAAACAGATCAATGGTTAGGATTAAAAACAAAAAAAATGAAAAGTACCTGCTGGAGATTGTAAGGTAATTGTTGGTTTTGGTAGAATTCAAAAGGAAACACACACGTACGAAATAAAATAAAATAAAACTATCAGTCGACATGCCGATGGAAAAGAAGTCATTACCCTGAACTGACAAGCCGATGGAAAACAATCTCATTCCCATGAACTGACAAGCCTATGGAAAACAATCTCGTTACCATGAACTGACAAGCAGATGGAAAACAATCTTGTTACCATGAACTGACAAGCCGATGGAATACAATATCGTTACCATGAACTGACAAGCCGATGGAAAACAATCTTGTTACGATGAACTGACAAGCCGATGGAAAAAAATCTCGTTACCATGAACTGACAAGACGATGTAAAACAATCCTATTACCATGAACTGACAAGCCAATGGAAAACAATCTCGTTACCGTGAACTAACAAGCCGATGGAAAACAATCTTGTTACCATGAACTGAAAAGCTGATGGAAAACAATCTCGTTACCATGAACTGACATGCTGATGGAAAACAATCTCATTACTATCATCAGTCGATACGATGGAAAAGAAATTCGTTACCATCATCGGCCGATAAGATGAGAAAGATATTCGTTACCATCATCGGCCGATACGATGGAAAAGAAATTCGTTACCATCATCGGTTGATACGATGGAAAAGAAATTTGTTACCATCATCAGTCGATACGATGGAAAATAAATTCATTACCATCATCGGTCAATACGATGGAAAAGAAATTAATTACCACCATCTGTCGATATGATAAACAGAAAAGATCAATGATACAATAAAACTGTCAATACGATAAACAGAAAAGATCAATGATACGATAAAACTATCAATACGATAAATAGAAAAGTAAAAACACATACCAGGAGAATAAATAGTTAAATAACATAAGATAAAAAGAAACATAAAAAACAAATGTCCTCCCCCTTTCAAAAGGAGTTTTTTAATGTTAGGAGAATTGTAAAACATGAAGTAGATATGAATGATTATTTTAACTTAATCATTCCTAGCTTCTGTTTTATAAACTCAAATCTATCGGATGGTAATGGCTTTGTAAAAATGTCAGCAAGTTGTTCTTGTGTTCCGATAAATTGTAGAATAATATCTCCTTTTTGTGTGTGATCTGTATGAAAGTGATGCCTAACATCTATGTGTTTTGCACGAGAGTGGTGTGCTGGGTTTTTACTAAGAGTTATGACACTTGTATTATCACAAAGAATTTGAGTGTTGGAGAAACTCAATCCATAGTCAGTGAGTGTGTGTTGCATCCACAATACTTGAGCATAACAACTTCCAACTGCTACATATTCAGCTTCAGTAGTGGATGGTTCTACTGAGTTTTGTTTCTTGCAGGACCAAGAAACAGGAGAATCTCCTAAGAAATGACATGTTCCAGATTTACTTTTTCTATCCATTCTACAACCACCAAAGTCAGCATCTGAATTTTTTTTAAACAAAATCATTCCCAGATGAGTAAAAATGACCTAAAGCCATAGTGCCTTTAAAATACTGAAAGATTCTCTTTACAGCTTTTAAATGAGACTATTTTGGATTAGATTTATAACTTGCACATAAGCATATAGAAAACATTAAGATGGGTCGACTGGCTCTTAAGTATAGAAAACTTCCTATCATACCTCTAAAGATTGTTTGATCTACTGGTTTCCCAGTTTCATCAAGATCAAGTGTATTTGAGGTACCAATTGGAGTGATAATACTTTTAGTTTTGTCATATCCATAATTTTTTGAGTAAATCTTTTATATACTTATGTTGATATATATATGTTCCTTCTGGTTTTTGAGAAATTTGAAAACCTAAAAAGAATGTTAACTCACCCACCATACTCATTTCAAACTCATATTTCATTAAATTTGAAAAAGTATCAGGTAAAGTTTTCTGAGTTGATCCAAATATGATGTCATCAACATAGACTTGAACAATCAAAACATTTTTGTTTTCCATTTTTATAAAAAGGGTTGGATCTGTTGTACCTTTTGTATAATTTTTTTGTAAAATAAATCATGTAAGTCTATAATACCTCTAGGGGCTTGTTTAAGACCATATAGAGCCTTGGTAAGTTTAAAAACATGATCAGGATGTTTTCGGTCTTGAAAACCAGGAGGTTGTTCGACAAAAACTTCTTCTTGACCAAAACCATTTAGAAAAGAACATTTGACATCCATTTGAAATTGTTTGAAATTGAAATATGCTGCAAAGGCTAATAGAATATGAATAGATTCAAGTCTGGATATAGGAGCATATGTTTCTTCATAGTCTATTCCCTCTTGTTGATTATAGCCTTTAGCAACAAGTCTTGCTTTATTTCTTACAGTGATTCCATTTTCATCACATTTGTTTCTGAAAACCCATTTTACACCAATTACAGTTGTTTCTTTACGTCTATCAACTAAAGTCCAGACTTGATTCCTTTCAAATTCATGTAGTTCATCTTGCATTGCTTTGATCCAATCATCATCACCTAAGGCCTCACTTGGACTTTTAGGTTCAAATTGGGAAAGAAAAGCAAGATGTTCTATTTCATTTCTTAAGTAATTTCTGGTCCTTACAGGTTGATTTACATCAAAAATGATTTTATCACTAGGATTATTCCTCAGAAACAATTGATTTGGGTTTTGTAAAACCTGTTCATCAACATATGGTAGAATATCTTCTGTGGTAAAAGTTTCAGGAATAATTTCTTGAATATTTTTCTTATCAGAAGGATCTTCTATCAAAGATCGATAATCAGTTTTTGAAAACACATCCGAAGATGTAGGATTGGGTTGGTTGAAAACAAAAGGATTAGTTTCATCGAATTTTACATGTACTATTTCCTCAACAGTAAAAGTGTTTTTATTGAAAACTCTATAAGCCTTTGAAGTTGTAGAATAGCCTAGAAATATTCTTTTATCAGATTTTGGTGAAAATTTGTGTAGATTATCTTTTGTATTCATAATGAATACTTTGCATCCAAAAACTTTGAAGTATGAGACTTTTGGTTTTCGGCCAGTCCATAACTCATAAGGGGTTTTATTAAGAAATGGTCTAGTTAAAACACGATTTATAGTATAATAGTCAGTACTAACAGCTTCATCCGAAAAGTTCTTAGCAATTGAGTATTCACTCAACATGGTTTGAGTCATTTCCTGAAGAATACGATTTCTTCATTCAAAAACACCATTTTGCTGAGAAGTTCTTAGAGATGAGAAATTGTGAGTAATACCTTTATTACAACAAAAAGTTTCAAAATCTGAATTTTGAAATAGACCACCATGATCACTATGAATAGTTATCAATGGTAGGTTTTTCTCATTTTTAACTTGGTCTCTAAAAGTTTTGAAATAGGAAAAGGCTTTAGATTTCTTTGTGAGAAAGTAGACCCATGTAAATCTAGTAAAGTCATCAACTAAAACAAATACATATTATTTTCCTCCAATGCATCCATATTGTGAATGATAAAAAAGATTCATATTCACTAGATGTAATGCATTAGATGTTGAAACTTCATTAATTGATTTAAATCTAGTTTTATATTGCTTGCCAAATTGACAAGGATCACAGACTTTTGAAGAATCATATCTAAGGTCTGGTAGCCCCTTCACAAGTCTTTTCTTTGAGAGTTTACTAAGGTTTCTCAGATTATAGTGTCCTAGTCTCCTATTCCATAGACATGATTGGTCTTCTATTACACTTAAGCAGGGTAAGTTTTGGCTCCTAAGGTCTTCTATGTTAATAGTGTAAACATTCTCTTGCCTATGAGCAGATAGAATGAACGCATCCTTGGAATTGTGTACCAGACACTTATCATTTCTAAAATTCACAGGGGAACCTTCATCACATAATTGATTTATGATCATGAGATTGTTCCTAAGACCTTTAACAAACAAAACATTTGAGATAAGAACTTTTCTAAGAAAAACGATATTACCCATACCAACAATCTTTCCTTGAGCATTATCTCCGAAGGTAACTTTTCCACATTTTGTTTTGATAAAATTCTCAAAGAGACCTTGGTTTCCAGTCATGTGTCGAGAACAACCACTATCCATGTACCAAACATTCTTATTGGTACATTTCTCATTTTTCTAAAAAAGAAACAATTAGATTTTCGGAATCCAAATTTGTTTGGATCCCGAAGGGTTAGATAAAATAATTTTAAGAATCCACATTTGTTTTTCAAAATGAGCTTTATGAAACCCTAAAGATTGAGTTTTTTTAAGAGAAAAATCTCTTCTCTAGTGTCCACCACATTGACACTTAGAACAGAAAGTGGTTTTTTGAGGAACAAAATAGTTATTGCTAAAAACAGTTTTGGAATAAGTATAACCAAGACGAGAACGATTTCTCAAAGGTCTAATTCGAGAGTACATCCTATCAATGTTTTCCATTCCATGAGTAATGTTTGACCAACAACTCTTCAAAGATAAAATCTCTGAATTTAGTTTTATAACCAAATTCTTATTTTCCAAAACATTTGAATTTGAACTAGAGTTAGGCTCTAAAATATTTTTCTTTGAAATTATAGTTTCAATATCCTTAGAAAGTTTATCCTTATCAGATTTAACATTATCAAGGGTTTTTAAAATACTTTCAAAATCAGACGTTTTCACATCAAGATCTTTAGAAAGATCTGATACTTCTTTATTCAAGATTGAAATTCTAGAATTTTCTTTGTCGAGTTTCTTTTTGAGCTTTGAATTTTCATTTTCAAGTAATTTAGAAAATCTATATACTTTTTCAAAAGTAGGTAATGTATCATCTTCTGATGATAAAGATTCATCATTTGACGATTCATAATATCTATTATCAGTATAATTTGCATTCAAAGAGACATTTGTAATAGCTTCATCGTTATATACCTTAGCCATGAGACAATGATCTTCAATTGGTAATCTGGCAAAAATTCCAATATTCCTCTGTCTTGAGGACTCATATTCTGAAGAATCATCTGATGAATCACTATCACTTGCACTCCAGGTATCATTTTCCTTCAAAACGTTCTTTGACTTATAAAAGATTTTCTTGTTTCATTATGAGTGTTTCTCCTTTCTATCTTTCCTTTTCAGTAAAGGACAATCAGGACTTATATGTCCTGCTTTCTTACATTCATAACAAGTTACCTCTGAATATTTCTTATCCTTCCTATCTTTCTTTTTGAATCTATATTGAAAGACTTTCTTTCCCACAATCTTGTTCATCCTTCGAGCAAGATTGGCTAATTCATTATCTGAAATATCACAATCACTTGAATCAGATAAAACTTTCTTGGATTTGTATCTTTTAAGCCTTTAAGGTGTTTTAGATTTAGATGCAAAGGATACACTTCCATTTCCATTCTTCTTCTTGTTGAAATCAACATCTCTCTTCATTCTTGTCTTGTGCTGTAAAAGAGTTCCAAAGAGTTCATATAGGGAAATCTGAGAAACTTTTCTATTTTCATTAATAACCGTCCTTTTTGACTCCCATTCATTTGGCATTATATCTATAATCTTATCAACTAGATATTCATCATCATGAACTTTTTCTCCCATAGATTGTAAGAAGTTTACAATTGTCATAAACCTTTGTTGCACTTTACATACTGGATCTCCATAAGGAAAAACAAATCCATGATACTCTGCTCGAAGCATTGCTCTCCTTGTTTCTATAACCTTGCATGTACCAAAATGAGTGACTTATAATTTCTTCCAAATAAAGTTGGCTGCTTCACATGAAGATATCTGACTGTATATATTCCTGGTCATAGAGCATAATAGAGTATTGTGTACCTTGTAATTTAGTTGATATTCTTCCTTCTCTAGTTTAGTGAATGTACTGACTTATTTGTCAGGAATTTTGTAACCTCTAGTAAGCATTATAAAATTGTCTACACCGGTATTAATAACAAAATTATTCATACGATCTCTCCAGTACTCATAATCATTTCCATCAAAGATAGGTGGTCTAGAAGGATTCAGATTGTCTATTGACCCAATGTTCATTCCTGCCATCTAATACAACAAAAAACATTTCCACTCCACACGTTAGTGTAGTAAGTA
Source organism: Viscum album (assembly GCA_963277665.1). Classification (NCBI taxonomy): domain Eukaryota; kingdom Viridiplantae; phylum Streptophyta; class Magnoliopsida; order Santalales; family Viscaceae; genus Viscum; species Viscum album. The sequence continues at coordinate 376,802,122 of OY728147.1, forward strand.
TTTAAAAAATATGAAAGAAACAAAACAAGTAATACAAATAAATGGAAAACCTCCTCTGATACCAATTGTTGGATCGAATATATATATATGTATGTCTATTAGATGGAAAAATACAATAGGGGGGGTGAATTGTAGGTTTAAAAACCTTTAAGTTTTAGAACTTAAGAGATTAGTTTAAATGATCTTAAACAAATACAAATACAAACACCCACATTTTTATTTAATATATAATGGTATGATGTAATGTAATACTAATGAAATGTAAAACAATTGTATTCAAGATGAACACTATAATCAGAGTAATATAAAGATGAATGATTCTACCTTAAAGTGTATAGAATCAATCAATACAATATGTAATAGAATGGATGTAATTGAAACAATTACAAATGTATAAGAGATAGAAAAGGAAACAGAAACAATTTCCTTTCTAATACAATTAGCAGCGGAAATGTAAAAGAATTACAATTCTTTTAACCCAAAGATAGGGGTTATCCTTTCACCTAGGATAAAAAGGTCTGTCTCACCAACACCTTGGTGATCCCTCGATACGATGATCAGACTGTTTGTCTGCCTATCCCCAATAGCCCTAGATACGATGATCGGAATGTCCATCTGCCTATCCCCGGCAACCCTCGATACGATGATCGGTCCGTCGTCTGCCTATCCCCGACAACCCTCGATTTTGTAGGTAATCGTAACCTCTATCTTTCAATTACTTGAAAGCCCTCAATACGATGATCGGATTCACAAAGCAGAAGAGAGAAGTCACAAAATCTCTCTCTAGAATCTTGATTGAATCAGAGTATCACAGTTGTTTCACAAAGTCTCATTCGTTCGTTGTTCTCTTTGCTTCAAAAGACCTCCTATTTATAGGCCTCGGGTTCCAACGGTCATGTTGCCTCCAACGGTCATATTTCTCCGAAAAACTCGGAGGGACTTGGACACCTGGCATCATAACGGTCATATTGAAATAGAAAGCACGACATCATTTTTATTAGTTTGTAACAAACTCAACGACATCGTATTGGTTAAAACAAGATATATATTGATGATAAGCAATGGTATAATTCATATGAAACAAGTGTTTTTGATTAAGTACCAAAACAAGTAATTAAAGTATGAATAGCAGAGTCAGTACGATACGATTGACAGAGTCAGTACGGTACGATTGACAGATTCAGGATGATACGATTGACAGAGTCAGTACGATACAAGTGATAAAGTCAGTACGGTACGATTGACAGAGTCAGTACGATACGATTGACAGAGTCAGTACGATACGATTAAAAATACATTTGTGATTTCCAAAACAAAATATAGAAGTCAAAAGATAACTTTTGACTCAACAGTTCCGACACCCTCCACCAAATTATAATAACCATGCATAATAATCATTTTCATTGAAAAAAATACCCCCAAATATATTCTATACTATAAAAAACTCTGATCATAGAAAGTCCATCCACCCATGGTTGTCATCTAAGACATTACACCTCCACCACTTTATAACATCCACCAACCATAGTGAAAATTATAGATTATATGAAGTGGAACCTTCCTGGTTATGGAATGGCTCCTAAATTATTCTTTTTCATGGGGTTAATTTCCCTAATCAAAGTGTGATGATCCATTTTCAGCCAAATTCAGTTACATTTTAACCAGAACTTTGTCTAAAATTCTCCCAAAAAAAACCCAAACACTTACAAACCACTGATAACATCCAAAGAAAAATACTCTTGAGATATATAAACCCTTATAATCATGATTCTAATATTTATTTACAAAACATACCTCCTCTTGGATAAAAAAACAAGTTTCCTTGGAATTTCAAAACTCATAATAATGTGGGTCATTATAGACCCTTTGTGTGGGTAGGTTCATTATAATCACTGATGATTTTCTATTTTATATCAAATAAATGGATGAATAATAATAGATAACCAACATGGGAGAAACTATAAGAACAAAAAATTCAATTTTCATGGCCTTTAGCCTAATTTTTAGGCTTAAGGGGAACTCCTTTTACCTTTCTAGAATCAACTCATCTGTCCATAATGTGTGAGTAAATATATTATGATTAATAATAATTTATAACCCCTAAAAAATGTATTAAAAACTTTAATTTATATACAATCAACCATATATTTCATCATAAAAAACAATCAATTATGATAACCAATGGGAAAGATCATTAGAATGATAACCTTTAACATTCAACTACATTTAATCAATCATAGAGAATTATATAGATCATACAATATTATTAATCACACAATAATACCTTAATACTTTCCCATCTTATAAAATACAATTAGGTGAGGTTTCTAATATATTATATCTCTATATAACAAAAAAAGATATAATTATAAAGAATAAACACACACAGTTTTTAACATGGATATCATACAATATGAAATCTCTATATTATGTAGTATAACATAAGCTGATATAAATCATATATACATTAGGATTTATAAAATATCTGTATAAATCTACCATTTTCACTAAAGCCATATAGAATTCATTCCATTTTAACTCATATTTTATCATATACATTAACTTATCAAATCATATCAAAAACTCATTTTTCATATCATTTAAAACACTTTTGGAATGATATCATCAAAAACTCCTTGTATTATATCATATATAGTACCCTATAAATATGATTTAAAAAATCATTTGGATTAAATCTAAAAAACATTTCTAACTTCTTTTTATGATTGATAATGACCAATACCCAATCAATCAACCAAAAATGTGTGACCCTATGGGCCTATATAACATATAAAAGGAAATATTATAAAATTTATAAATTAAATCAAAGTAAAACATATATAAAATAATCAGTACTACTCATTCTTGAAAGACATCTAGAATAATATCCATTAAACACATGAATATCTATACTTGTTTCAATTGATTGTATCTAATAAAATAATTCATTTTCATATTATCCCTCTCTTCAAGAAAATGTATAACCAAAGAACATATAAGTATGTTAATATCATTTAGGTCCTTCTTCAATCTATATTCTCTAAGTATTAACTAGATAAATGGATAAATATATCAAATGGAATTCACCCTGATGGAAGATCACATCAAATGCCCCTAATTTAATAAATTATCACAACATAATCATTTATTATTGTACGATCATATACTCCTTCACCATATGTCAATAAGGGGATAAAATTTCATACATATCCAACAAGATGATAAATCCCATATTTATTAAACTTAATAAAAAACACGAATGAAAATATACTCAAAACCCCCTTCATTAGCTCAGTATTAAGGATGATGTATGGAAGGTATACATAGATAGGGGTTCTCATAAAAGGTATTTTAGTTAAACTTAGTTAATAAGTAATTAAAAATATGAAACGTACACCCCTGGTAAACTAAATTTTCGTTATGAACTAAAAATATAGGTATATGATACAAATTAATTAAGGATATGTTGATGAAAATTTATCCTTAAGCACGATCATGAAATTATATTAGTGCTAATGTCATTTGTTGGCATCCAATATGACCCGATATCATGTTGCACCAAATTTAATACATGCTATGTGTCTATATCTTCCACAAAATTACTACATGTTTTTCTTTAGTTACTAATCCATAATGAATGGATTATAGTAATTTTATGTGTGTATTCAATGAGTTCAATGGTTACATCAATGAGACATAATTTATGGGTAGAATTTGATGACACTCAATAACTGTGATGCATTCCTCATTCAATGAAAGGCATTGTGGAGACATATACAAGGGATGTAATCCCTATCATTTTTATTTTCATTAGCGGTGATGGTGATAATCATTTTTAGGCACATATTTTTATAAATAGCTTATTATTTAAATGATGTTTGTCAGAAAGTGAAGGTAGTTGGACTCTGTTGGATATTTGGACTCTTTAAGAAACATTTATAGATCACCTAACCATTTTGATCCCTTGGATGTAATAACTTTACACTTACTTCTCCCATGATATTCATCCAGATAACTAAATTGAATTGGAAACCACTACTTCAGTTTTATAGGTATGAGTTTCTTCATTTTTTCCTTGAATGTTATGTTTTTTGAAAGTAGATAAAGAGTTTATAAATTTTCTTCTTCTTATATCATCCATGTGATGAAAATCCAAAATCTAATAACAGTATTTGAGCTTTCTTCATTGTTTGGTCATCATTTTATTTCAATTATTTTTTTAGATCACATTTTTTGAATAATAAAATGGTTTTTCTCTTCATAAAATTATGTTATATGACAATGTAATGTCTTTTTATTCACACAACCTTGGGTTAAATCAGTTACATAATGTTTACTATGAGGTGATATAATGTTTAGTGGTTTATTTAATGTGGAATGGGAGGTATGGATTATTTTAAGCAGTTAAATCATCCTATTCCTTGTTAGTGGAAAAAGAGTATCAATATTTCTCTAACCACTGTTATGTTCTGTGTCAATGTAATTCTATGGGTGGGATTGATATTATATTGTGAGAAACTTCAAAGATAATATAGGTATATAATGAATACATTTAATTGATAAAGGGTGCTTAATATTTATAAAGTATCATATCCAAAAATAGTTCAAAATTGCACTTTTTAATGACCATGGGTGCACTATAGTGGGAGTTGGATTCTGGTGTATCTTCCATATTGTACAACCACTAGGTCCTTGTGAACCTGCATGGTGAACATTCCATTACACTACTACTCACTCTTCCTTCTAATGCAAGCCTAAACTGACCCCCTACACTAGGCCCAACAATATGTTGAGGTTCATTGTATTGTGAAAAGATAGTACTAAAAACTACATTACTATATTTATGAAATTTATTTTATAATTTTAACATTGTTTCTAAATGATATGTGTATTTATTTTTATAATGTGTTTTTATAAGAACAAATTTAATTACAAAAATTCATATCTGTTTACCATGTTTAAAATGTGAATGTTTAATTTTTTATTATTTTATATTATTTAAGTTTATAAATATTTTATTGAATATGAATAATGTTAATGAACCCTTTTATTTTATATATTGATTCCATGAAAATATATACTTTCATTACATGCTAAGTGTGACTTTTTTGTTTCATCTACCTTGAACTTTTTTTATTTTAGAGATATAAGCTTGATAATAGTTGTTAAATATAGTTTGTTCATATTATGTATTAGATAAAACATAAGTTGAATTATTTCTTGAGTAAATAATCCTTGGTAAGATGGACTTGGGGTATGAAAACCCACTATCCCAGAGTATTACACCCTGTAATAGAAATATGAGCGGTTATTTATCTATTACTATAGGATTTCTGATGTTGAGATTTTCAATCTCATATAACTCAATGAAATTACATGAAAATTTCTTATACTGTATCAATTAGATGAATTTTAATATGTATGAATATACATGGTTTTTTTTGGATATGTAACACACAAATGTGGGATGTGTAATAAGTTACACATTAATGTGGTGTGAACACATTAATTTGGTGTTGGGAATAGGGATTCAAAAACTAAATCATTAAAAGAATTGATACATAAATAAATAAATCATGATAATATAAATATTTAATTAGATGAAATATTTATGAATTTATTATGTGAATGATTTATATTAATATGTAAATAATTTTAAAAGGAAACCCCTCAAATACTAAGTGTGGGATTCTGTCTAAAGAATCAATTTTCATGAAATTGTTTTTAATTCCATCATATTATAAAATAAGAACTAATATTTGACAGTTTAAATGAAATAAAACACTAATATTAGAAGATTATATAACACATGAATAATTTATGATATATTTATTTTAAATAAATTTAATCTCTTCGATAAATTGCAATGCACGCAACACCGAGTTTAAATGAAATGCAATACTCTATTAAAATATTAATATTTAAACATGACCATTATAAGATAGATTTTAAGTTTGTGGTTATAAATATGAATAAATAAATTATGAAAATTATATGGTATAAACATATATTAAGTAAATTCAATGGTTATATATTTATTATAAATAATATAAGAATCATTTGAAAGAAAAATAAATTTATTCTGACAAAACTATACTTTTCAAAAATGTGGTTTAGTTTACCTTTGTTCACATAATTTAAAAATAAATTTTACTAAATTCATAAAACTTATTTTAAAAAATAATCTTCAATTTTTAAATCTACATTTCAAAATTACCTTTGGTAATTTTTTGATAATTTTCTAGAAAGAATAAATTTTTTTGGGTGAATAGTGAAAAAATACTAATTGAAACCCACCTTTTGTTTGATTTAGTTAAAGAGTTAAATTATATGTAAAATTGGTTTAAAATTAAAATTAGTTTCTTTATATTATATGTTAAATATTTAGTTCATTGGAATCAATTTTATATTTAATTTCATATAAACACTTTTAAATCTTTTGATGTTTTTCATTAGAAGAAAACATTTTCTTTGACAGGTCTGGGAGTTTTATTTTTGATCAGATTCTTCCAAATATGTGAATTTAATTTGGAAATAATGGATTATATATTTGGAATCAAAATAATTTATATTATCAAATAATTTTATATTAATTGTTTTTCATAATGAAGTGTGAAAACATTAAAAAATAATTACTACAGCTAAGGTAAAAATGGATTTATCGGGAGGAAATTAAGAATATAAGGGATAAAAATGACCTCAAAATTTTCCACAACCAATTTTATATACATAGATTTATCTTATAACCTATAATTGTTGAGAATAACCAATTTTGGAGGAATTTTTAATGAGAAAAATTTGGGCATCCCTTTATCTTTTCAAAAATATTAATCACATCTTCTCCCCCAATTATTAATGGACACCCCCTCATCTCATATTAAAACATTTGAAGCTATGTTATAGAGACAATAAATGAAACAATTCCTCAATTAATTCCCTAAATACATAATATTTTCCTTAGTTTTATTAGGAATCCATCCTTTGGAGGATTTAGGTACAAACCTAAAGAGGCTCTCCAAAGAAGAGGTAAATTTTTTAAACATGCATATTGGTTTTATTTCATATCCATAATCCTTAAAATAATATTTAAATTTGATAATATAATTATACCATTACAACCTATATACATATATATTATTATTTTAATGTAATAATGGATACCTATCTCCAATTCCACCAAATGGGAAACAAAACCACCGATCGTGTGAACTACGGACTACCGCTTCACTAACTAATGAAATTCATCTTCCAAAAAAACATTTATAGAATTGTAATAATTATGGATTTAAAATATTTAAATGATAATTATGAAATTATTAAATCAAATTTTAATTTTTAATTTCTATTTTGTGGGGGGGGATATGATAAAGTCACTCATGTGTATAGCAGACTACTGCCTCGTGAAGCAATGTGATTAAATTTTTTCTACTTACGTACTACATAGAGAGTATTAAGGATAATAGTAATGAATATATTTGATATTTATTACCTATATATAATTTTCTAAATATAATATCACATAAACCTTCTTACCTTTCAATCCTTTGGAAATAAATAACGTCGCTCGTGCGTAAGTGTGGAGTACCTCTTTCACGTAGCGATGTGAAATGTTTTTCATTTTATTTTTATATGGATGATAATAAAGATTAATTTGTATAATAGACATGATATATTAAATAATAATTATTCTATAAATATTAACTGATACTTATTTTTCTTTTGGTTCATTTGTCAATATAATGGAAACAACATTCATGCATATGTACAACCTACCATCTCTAAGAACGATGTAATGTATTTTCTATATTTAAATTTTATGGATTGATATAAATAAATATATAATTAATATATATGATATTTATATCCTTTTTTACACTATTTATATGATGGGACCATGATCAATGTAAAATTACCAGAAATATCAAATCCAAAGATATATGAAAAACAAATCTACTATTACCGGAAACTATAATTTTAACAAAGAATTGTTATTGAATGTGTTATCAAAGACCATAATTAAATTATATATGGTATAATATATATTATTATGGTTATGAAGTATATTTATAATAAATATATATTTATTATGTAGAATGTAAAAACACATACGAAGAAAATCAGACCGAAGGTAATGGATTTTGGTCTCAATTTGTCTTCATTGAGACATATGTCATGTTATAAACCTATTTTTTAATTAAATGTATATAAAACCCCAATGAAATGTAATATCATAAATTTATTTATTATCATTATATTTTATGTTTCATTTAATGCTATTCTTTCATGTGTCCTATGATTAAAAAGTTACAAAAGTGGTAAATGTTTAGTTTTCAATATCATTATTTATCAAGATTATTTATGATTAATTTTATGAGGATAAATCTAATGATATATAATTGAATAGAATCACAAATTTTATCCTCCTATTTTTATTCATGTACATTTCAATTAATAGTATCGTTTTCCCTATCTTTGGAGCTTAGAGTGATTGAGGATTTTTTAAATGAAAATCAGAATTTATTTCACTATTTAGTTGTAAATACTTTATCTTCCAAATACTTTTTTATAAATTTTTTTTAAAAAATGATTTCAACATTACACAAATTATTTATTAAATAATGTTTCTAATTAATTAATTTTTACAATTTTATTAAAGTAATATTAATGTCATTTTCCAGAAAATACTCATTTGACTTTTACTAAAAATTTGGAAGGAATATTTTTTTAACATTTACCACATGTACAAAATTTTCTGATATCATGAAAAATAAATGTTTTAAAGATTAATTTATAATATTTTGAGGTTATTTTCAATTTTTTTAAACTTTTTGTTTTAAAAGCATTTTCCTAGTAAAAATATATTTTCCCCAGATAAGATTTTAATGGTTTTTATGGTATATCTAATAATAAATAACATAAAACCTTTGTTATGACTACGATCCATTGGGGATATATTATCATTATACCATCCTTATTATCTCTATGGATGATTTATGATCAGTTTTACCTAGGATGTACTATTTTGATAACATTTTCCATATTAGTTGGAATGGTTTATTAATATGTTTATTGTTTAGGGAATGTATTAACATTTTCTATACTAGTTTTAAAAAAATGAATTTCTATGTTGACTTTGTTTCACCTATTTTATATGAGGAATTTATTAGACTTAGTAAGTGATGGCTGGGGCCTACTATATCCCATCGATGCATCAGTAGGTCTTAGAAGATAAAGTATCTTGGGTATTTATCCTTGGCCTTACCCATTTATATAATATGTCCTAGAACAAGGAATTGATGGTATTGTTTTGATATCCAACAATATTAATTCCCTAATTACAATATTAGTTATTTAGATTCCATGTGATTATTCAATTAGTTATAATATTTATGGTTATGTCTCAATCTCATGTTATTATTTATAGTACATTAATTGATCATAATTTATTCCCTCTATATTATTCTTCATATTCAAGTTATTGATTAAATGAAACATGATTATGTTATTTTCTTTGAAATAATTATTATGCCTTATTTATTCATGATATATTCCACTGTATTCCTACCCTTACTATGCATCTAACCTCACCCCTTTCTTATGTTTTATTTTCCTTAGGATATTAGGAAGCGTTTTGTAATTAATATGTAGGTATATTCTATATGGAAATATATAATTCTCAAAGAAAACATATTTTTCATTTTATGTTTTAAATTTAATGTTTATTTAAATTATTTATCTAGTTTACTATAACTACTAAACTATTCAGTCCACTTGGATTTGATTCCTTACATATTATGAAAATGTAATAATGTGAGCACTAACTCTAGGCTACCAGGGTTTTGGTATTTAAAGTCAGAATCAGAGGACGTTTAGTAGAAACCATGGGAACTATATATATTGAAGCATGGATTAGTGAACAAAAGGTTAATATTAAAATTGAGGATAAGTATAGAAGAACATCCTAAAGTGTTAGTGAGGAATATATTAAGTCAGTTTTCTTAAAAATACATCCCTATATGGATAACATGAGTGGATATGGTTATGGAAGAGATGTACCTAGGGGTAATAACCCTAAAAATGGTTCATCAGAATTGACTCAAGAATTACTTAGTGCACAACAATAGACCTTACACCACACCCGGTTTAAAACTCTTGCATGATATGTTTGGATTAATTCACATTTTATTTACAAAAAATTATGAAGTGTTTGAAAATATTTCTATAAATTAAAAAATTTCCCAAAGAACCAGTTTTATAACCATGATATTATCCATGCATAAATATTTGAATTTATATTTTGTGTTTCACTAGTTTTGGTATTATACAATATGTATCATAATGATATGATCTAATGTAGTGTATTAAATTTTTTATAAGTGGATCATTGCGAAAGGAATGAGAGTCGTATAAATGCATTTAACCCATATAGGGATTACCATACTAGGAATGATAATGAAGCTGTATCTGGAGCTACAAAATGAAGTAATCAAATTATAACCATATACGAACTTATGACTCGACTTATGAGAAATAACCTTACTCTTACGGAGTATCCAGCTGATCCACCACTAGGTCTAATAATGATAGGCTGCTTTTTGTGTCTGTAAACTTCATCATTTAATGTAACTATGAATCTATTTATAGTTGATAAATGGATAAGTTCCTTAGAGAATATATTTCTTTATTTGGGATGCAATAATGTAGAGAAAGTTTTCATGGATTTTTGTTATCTCTCAAGAGATATAAATAACATTAGAGTTGGTGTTCTAAGACCAACTATTTTTACTTTGATTACTTGTATATTAATTGGATTGAATATTAATAAAACTTATTATTACATATTGATCATTTTTATGAATGACTCTAATGTAATTATGTCTTAGATTATACGTTTCATTGATACAGTCATAAATCTTCCCTACTATGATGATAACGTTGATGTGCTATGATGAAATTATTAAATAAATGTTTTTTGGTTGGATAAAATACTATAATGGGACACATAGTACATATACTATCATATACGAGTACTCATAAGAAGAGAAGTATTTTTATCATAAATTTCACACTTGGTAATCTCCATGAAAAGAGATTATGTGAACAGACCCTCTAGTGAGAATTCTGCATGTTTTGGTGTAATTGAATATCCTTACTTACCAGTATGTGTGATGGTACATAGACATTACGATTATTATTAATGCATGTTATAGCTTTCTTACTTAGATGTATTTTGTAAAACACGATGAAAAAAATTCTTGGTGAAGATGGATATATTGGGTGTTTCATGTGTGACATGTAATTAATGGATAAATTGAGGGAGGATTTGTCCTTTCCATCTTTATGAAATCTAATATCTATGAACATTTATTGGAATGTAACCTTCACCCAAAATTCTATTCCCATGGTATAACGACGTGTTTATTTCAGATAGTCAAAGAAAGATGTCTTGAGCATATAGGTTGGTGACATGAATTTATATCACACTTGATGAGATATTTAGACAATGGGATTATGTTGCATCGCCAACGTTAATATGTGGTTTTCATCATTGAAACATTTAGTTTTTTTATTTGGTTCCTTGACCCGTTGATAGAAAGTAATACTAGAATTTAGGCAACCCCACCTAATTCCTGTGAGAAAGAATCCCAGAGGTTCACACAGTAAATATTTCTGTTGATCTCTATTAAATTGTATTTAAATTTTATTCTCAAGAATGAGGAATAGTTTTATTCATGTTTTATTGATCACCAATATTCACAAGGTAATAATTAATTATTTAATTATTAAAAATAATTTTATTTTATTATGTTAATATATATAAAATATTTATTCACTATATTGTGAAAAAAAATATTATATTTATTGAATATTATTAATAAATAGTTATTAACTAGATTATGAATAAAATATTTATTTGTGAATAAAATATTTATTCAGTTGTTCATTAATTTCTAGAGTAATTCCAAGAGACCAAGACTCAGTCCGGTGAAAAATATTAATTAACAAGACCATTATATAATATTTTTTATTGTTCAAGTTTTTGAACACCAAATAATAATAATAATAATATTACTAGCTTATGGAATGTTGTTTATTAATGTTTTTAAATATTATTTAATGAGTGATATTCAATTACATAATTTTTTAAACTAAAATCTAACTTTATAAATAGATAGTTTTATCTATTCTGTATTAAATCCAATATTGAGAATACGAAATTGCTGAAAATAATGAATTCTCTCTTGACTCCTCCTTCTCTCTCCTTCTTAGGAATGAGAAACTCATGAGAGATTTATTCAAGACTAAAGAATGAGCGATCAAGAATGAATAACCCAAGACATTAGATTCTCCATGGTATCAACCAAAGACCTAGTGGTGTTATTTGGTGATCATTTGAGCATGTTTGGATCACCACTAGAGGGATTCTATCCTTGGATCCTCACAATGTAACAAATTCAATCTGAAAGGGCCTTCTATAATGATCAACAATCACTAATAAAGAAATTTACAAATACCATGTTTTTATTTATTTAGATATTAAATAAATTAATTGTAAATTATATGTGTAAGACCCTCAATAATGGTTTCAAGTAATGATGATTAAAATAAATTTTAATATATCACCCACTATCTCACACTTCCGATATGCTTAGAAACCTCAAGTAGTATCAAAGGGTCCATGTCTAAATTTATAATTACTTATTTGATTTCATATCCATACACAATCATGGTTGAGTTTTCATTTATTATTATCCTTTCTCTAATACGAATTTAATTAAAATGATTTTATAGAATTATCATATTCATTCAATGTTACATTTTTAAGGGTTTAATAATAATTGAACAATTACCGGAGATTCCATCACGAAGTGCCATATCATTGGCTGAAAAAATTGGGTTACATGTTGTATAGTCTGAGTACACGCTATGTACCCATATTCATTGTACCTGGATGTATCGAGCAGTTAATTTCACATAGTGCAACTATTACACACCGTGTGCTAACAAGGAAAACCTAGAACACGAAAATATAATACATGGAATGTACCTGGAATGCACATGTCATGTAGTCTGCCTATGTTAGCACATCGAATCCCCATACATGTGACTCAGATACATGGGAACTAAGTTACATGGCATGTAGCTGTAATGTACACATCATGTCTCCCATTAAAGAACATAATTATAAATTACATTGAATTGAAAAATTACATCATTACACATAATTTTATTGATTGAAACAAAAATGTATGTTTTAAAATTTAATAAAGTTATTAAATAATATGAAATGGTCTATTAATTTATTATAATTAATATTTCATTAATGGTTATGTTTTTTATTTTCTAATAATGCCATAATTGATTGGTATAACTAATTAAGTTCATATGACCATTAAGATAAAATATAATTAATTAATTAATTTATTAATTTATTAAGTAAAGTGAATTTATCATAATAATAAATAAAAAATAAATAAATGAATTGTAGCTAGTTAATTTGGCCTATTAGTTGCATGTATGACCACTCATGAGCTTTATTACGACCTATGTATGTATTGACATTAATTTAATTTAATTTATTACATAAGTTTGGAATTATTTAATACTAAATTAAATGATGGATTGTGTGTCATACCTCGAATTCTTATTATATTAGACCTGTGTGTGCAAGGATATTTATGTAATCCCCTTTAACCAATCCTTTGTTTTCCCTCAACCTTCTTATGAGTAATAAATACTTGTATTTAATGGAGCATCCCATGGTGCATGGATACAGTTCAAGACAGAACCATGATGATTCCAACTTGATGGAATACAAATATATAGGTAGAATGTTCTAAATCATTCCAAGAATGACATATGAAGTTATTCCCATAGGCCATAGGTTGATTTAATATCCACCCATTAAATCAACCATTAGATAAGAACATGATTGATTCATTTAATTTATTTTTTTATTTCTATCTATGAATTATTTTTTTTATGCATGACCATAGTCATATAAATAAATGAGTTAATATGCAAATATGGAATATAAATAAATGGATTATAAATAAATTTTTAATCCAACATGATTTATTAAATAAGTAAAATCCAATTAATATTAACAAGACATGTAAATGATAAAACATGATAAAAATTATACATAATTAATTTAAATACCTCAACCAAATATTAAGTTAGACTAACCCTTCTATTAATTAATAGGTAATGAAACCACATAACTAAGTCTAGGACATGGCCAAATTATGGACACTCAATTTTTTTGGAGAGTTCTCATTAGGGTTTTGGATTGACTTAACGAAACTTGTATTAATACTAATAGCTGAAGTCTATTCAATACAAATTTGAAGGAAAGTGTTGAAGAAATCAATGTCAGTATTTCAGGATGGGGGAATCCACTCAATGGATCAAGGAGCTAAATATATAAAGTTTTCAAGATCACCCACCTAACTACTTTCTTATGGTTTTCATGGACAAAGTATAGATCATTAAGAACAGTAATAAAGATCCTCACCATAAGAATGTTAAATCAAATAGACATCCTGAGTTCAACGGTGAGGGAAATTGGGACTTGATAAAATAATGGGATATTTAATAAAATTAAATAATTTATTTATCATTTCAAACATAAATTTCTATAAATAAAAAGTATTAATAATATTCTCCTTTAATTTTATAATTAAATAGAAATCTCATTATATAAACTATCCCTAGGATCAATATTGGATAAAGACCACCTATTAACTAGAATTAACTTTTAGTAGAGGTTTAGATTCATTCGGGCCATGTAACTCCATGGAAAGAATCTTATATTCTAGAATCCTTGGTTCCTGATTCTCTTTCTAAAGAGGTGATGATGAATATTTTCTTGTCAGTGAAAAAAATTTAAGCGATGCGGTCAACGTTCAATGTTTTATTCTTTCATAAATGTCCACTTAACTAATGAAGTATCATGAAATATAGGATACATATAACTTGAAAAAGAAACTATGTAGTCTATACCAGAAGACAGCTAGACATGAAAAGTTTGAGATTTACAAGGTTCTTTTTTATAGAAATATTGGAGAGGATTTCCCATATTAACCTCATATAGTCAATATCATTGGATACATTGAGCGCTTAGAGGTTATAGGGTTTAAAATCCTTGAAGAAAATGGAACTGATCTCATTCTTGAATAACTCCCTTAGAACTTCTATATAATTTTTTGAAATTTAATATAGAAAACATTGAGAAGTCTTAGTCAGATATTATCATTCTTCTTTGCCAAGTTGATAAAGATAAAAAGTAAAAAAGTCCTTCCATACTTATGGTGAACAAATATAATGGGAAAGTGAATATCTATAACTAAAAAGATTCATCACACCCTTATAAGAAGAGGAATATCAAGGGGAAATCAATAGAATAATATTTTGTATGTTTCAAAAATGGAAATAATCGATACTAAAAAAATATCACCCAACAAAAGAATAAAGGGGAAGCATCAGGTGTGTTTTTTATCAAGTGAAATTCATCTATTTTTTAAAAATTGGGAATTAGATATAGGTAGTGGTTCTAACATATGTATTAAAATATAGTAAAAATATATATATATATAAATATTGACTTTAGGGAGGGAGATTTATGAGTATCTAATAGAGCTAAACTTGTTGTTGTATCTATCTGGGATTACCACCGCACATTTCGCACCAGAATGGTCTTAGTTTTAAAGGGATATTGTTAAGTGTCTTCAATTACAAAAAACATTAATTTTGTATTCAGACTATATTTATTTAAAAAATTTAGAATAAATGTTTCTTATTTTATAATGATATAAATTTTTTATGTTGATTCACATTTAAATAATGGTATTTATAATTTATATTACACAAATCATGTAATGGAAATCGATAATGAAGTTACTTCACATGAATCCTTCCACACCATACTTTGGAATCACCAGTTAGGTCATGTAAATGAAAATATATTGAATAAATTACATCAATATGGATATTTATATTCTTTTGAACTTAAACCACTTGGCCTATGTTAGACATGTTTAGAATGAAAAATATCCAAATCCTTATTTAGTGAGAAAGGTGAAAGAGATAAATAGATTCTTGAATTAGTTTATACTGATGGGGGCACCATTTCATGTTGGTTCAAGGGGTGGGTAATCATACTTCATAATATTTAATAATGATTTTATTATATATAGAAATGTCTAAATAATTTGGTATAAGTCAGATTCTTTTGATAAATTCAAGGATTACAAGAATTATGTTGAGAACCAGCTTTATAATAAGATTATGAAAGTCCACTCAGACCATGGTGGAGAATATCTTAATCCAGAATTCAGTAATTATTTATGGGATTTTGAGATATTATCTAAAATCAATCCTTATTGTACACATAAGTGGAATGGTGTAAGAAAAAGGAGTAACACATCTTAAGGGACATGGTTAGATTAATGATAAATCAGAAAAGTCTTCCATTATCCTTTTGGGGGTACAAGTTTCCAATAGTAGCATACATACTAAACCAAATTCCAACTAAATAAAGATATGATATGCCATACCAATTGTGGAATTGAACGAAACCCACGTTGTCTATATTAAATGTGCAGGGTCTTGTGGCATTTGTTAAGTCCTCTTCAGGTAACAATCTTACACCCTAAGGCATAAAGTGTATCTTTATAGTATATCCCAAAGATACCAAGTGATACTAACTATTAAATCTTTTAGAAAAAAAGTTTGTGGTTAAACAAAGTACCATATTTCATGATGAGGATATTATATCTAAACGAAATAGTGGGAGACAGATAGAATTTGATGAAGGATAGGCTCAAGATACAAAATATTTGGCACATGAAAAAAATACACAAAGCCTTGTGGAAGAATAAATTATTCCAGACACACAATTACAATGTAGGGTTACTAGAAAGGTTAGTGAAGTGTAATGATAAGGTTTTATAGTCATTAAGGATGGTGAATCATTATTAGTTGATAATAATTATCCTTTAACCAACATGGAATAATTAAGTGGAATAGATATTTCTATGTGTTAAGAGGCCATGAATTCTGAAATGGATTCCATGTACCGAAACAAAGTTTTGATTTTTATAGGACCTATATTAGATGAAAAAACCATTGGATTAAAATGGGCATTAAATATTTAAATGGGAATGTAAGGAGAAGTCAGTACCTATAAGGCATTTCTGGTTGCAAAAGTGACTTAAATAGTGTCAAGGAATTGACTATAATAAAACCTTTTCCACAGTTTTAATCGTGAAGTCCATCAAAATTCGTCATGACATTACAGCTTTATATGATTATGAGATTGATAAAATGGATTCAAAAATATTCATTCATAACAAGAACCTTCAGAAATATGTCTATATGACACTACCTAAAGGTTTTCTGACTCTAAAAGATTCCAAAAAGGTATGAAAGTTTCCAATATCCATTTCTGTAATAAAGAAAGAATCTAGGTCATGGAACCTTCATTTTGATGGGGCCATAATAATTTTTTTATGAATAATGAATGTGATCCATGTGTATATAAATGGTTTAGTGGGAGTGTAGTCATTTTATTAATAGTATATGTTGATGACATATTATTCATTGGAAACAAAATACCAGTCTTATATTATATTAAGGTGAGGTTGAATAAATTATTCTCTATGAAGGAATTGGGTGAGGTAGTATATATTATTAGGATGAAGATTCATCATGATAGATCTAAGAGGTTACCCATCCTAAGTCAAATTAGATACATTATAAATATAATGAAACGATTTAGTATAGAACAATCCAATAGGGGATTGTATCCAATATCAGATAAAATTCAGCTTTACAAGAAATTGTGTCTTTAGATTAGTGAGGAAGGAAAAAGAACAGAAAGGATTTCATATTATTCAGAGATTGATCCAAATATATATTCTATGCTATGTAATATGCTATATTTCATCTATGCATTAAGTTTGGTATCAATATATAAAGATGTTCCCGGTGATGGCCATTGGATGGTAGTGAAAACTACTTTAAGTATCTTAGGCGTACTAAGGATATGTTATTATTTTGTGGAAGAGATAAGGAAGTAGTAATTAAAGGATATTTAGATGATAATTTCCAAACTGATCAAGATGACATGAAGTCAAAAACAATATACATATTCACTTTGAATGGAGGTGTTGTGAGCTGGAATAACTCATAGAAGGCCATGGTTGAAGATTCTACAATCGAATATGAGTATATTATGGCTTCTAAGGAAGCTAATAAAGCATTGTGGATATGAAAATTAATCTAATATATTGGAATGATACGTATCAATAAATATCTCATCACACTATATTGTGATAATACTATAGCCGTGGCTCTTATAAAAGTGCCAAGGCCCCATCAGTGGAAGAAACACATACTTTGAAAGTATCATATCTTGATGGATTTTTCTTATAGAGGTGAAGTTATAGTGAGAATTATTTATGTAGAAGACAACACGGATGACCCATTTACTAAAGCCTTGATCAGTAGAAACATGACTATCATGTGAGGTCTAATAGAATAAATTTTGTAGGCAATTGACTCTAGTCCAAGCGGGAGTTTGTTAGAGTTGGTATCCTAGTACAAACTATTTTTTACTTTGATTACATGTATATTAGATGTATTGAGAATTAATAAAACTTATTATTTCATATTGATAGTTGTTTTTCATGAATCTAATGTAATAATATCTTAGAGTATATGTCGCATTGATATGGTCATAACAGTTCCCCTCTATGATGAGAACCTTGATATGCAATGATGATATTATTAAATAAATGTTATGTGGTTAGATAACATACTATGATGGGAAACATAGTACATAGAATATTAAGTGTGAGTACTCATAATAAGATGAGGCTTCTTATGATGAATTTTTTACATAGAAATATCGAATATGAAAGATTATAAGAACACACCCACAAGTAGGAATTCTACCTTTTGTTGTGTTATCAGATATTTATATATGAGATTGTGTGTGATAGTCCTTATACTTTAAGATTATTATTAATTCATGTTACAAGTCATGTAATTTTGTGTATTTCATAATCCCCGACGATAACAATTTATGGCAATGTTGGACATGTTGGGTGCCTCCTGAGTGACATGTCATTAATGGATAAGTTGGGGAATGATTTGACCATTCCAGCTTTATGGAAGCTAATATACCAATAATTTTATTGGAATGAAACTATCACCATTAATTCTATGGCCATAGTGTAATGATATGTTTATTTTATATAAACAATGAAATAAGAGTCAAGCATATAGGTTAGTGACACAGATGTGAAACATACATGAAGAGATATTGAGACAAATAGATTATATTAAATAGTGATCATTCACATGTGGTTATCATCATTGGAACATTAAGTTCATCATTTTGGGTGCTTTGAACCATTACTAGATAGTAATCTTGGACATTAGGAAAGCTCGCCTAATGCCAATGAGAAAAAATCTTAGTGGTTACACACTAAGTATTTCTATTGATCTAGATTAAATTCTATTTCACTTCAATTATTAAAATAAATATTATTCTCAATACTATGAAATAATTTTACCCAATTTATATTAATCTCTAATAATTACTAGGTAATAAATAAATATATTTTTTATTAATAAATAATTTATTTGATTAAGTGAATATATATAAAATATTTATTCATAGGATTGTGAATAAAATATTTATTTTATTTTATGAATTTTATTTATAAATATTTATTAACTAGATTGTGAATAAAATACTTATTTATCAATATAATATTTTTTTCAATAAACACTAGAAGAGTTCGAATGGGCTATGATCGAGTCCTGTAAGAAATATTAATTAACAAGATCATTTCTTAATATTTTTATTATCCAATTTGGTGTACCACAAAAAATAATAATAATAATAATATTATTATATGGAATGGGAGTTATAAAATGTTTTAAATGTTATTTAATGAACAACATTCAATTAATTAATATTTTAACCTAAACCATAAATTTATTTAGAGTCTATTATGTATATTGTATATTGTATCAAAAATTGAGAATATATAATTGTTGTATACAATGATTTCTCCCTCAATTCCACCTCTATCATTCTCAATAATGAGAAAAAAAAGATATATTTTTTCAAGACTGATGATGGAGTAGTCAATAATAAATAATAAAAGACATTCGATTCACCATTCTATCACCTAGAGATCAAGTAGTGTTGTTCGAAGATCATTAGATCACATGTGTATCACTACAAGAAGGATTCTATCCTAGGAAACTCACATTTCAATGAAGGTTATCCTAAAGGGTATTTTCGTATGATCAAAAATAATCAATGAATAATGTTCCTAATCCCATGTATTTATTTCTTTAGATATTAAATAATCCAATTATAAATTATAAAATAAATATCCATGTTCGTGGTTTCAATTAATAATGATTAAAAGAAAATATAATATATCTACCATCACCACATTTTTCCACTGTGCCCATAACCATCAAATCAATGGTGGTTGTGGAATTAAACTCTAAGGATGAATAAGAAATAATGATAATTAATTGGAAGTATTTTAATGAACTATTCTCAGAAAATATGTTCCCTCATGATCCATGAGTGGGTATACAGAGACAATTCTTGAGTATTGGAAAAAAAGAAGATAAAAATGATGCTAAGTATGAAGAAAAATTTACAGGATTATAAAAGCATTCTACAAACTATATATTTAATCCAAATAGAAATATTTACTATTAATTTGATTGTATTAAGACAATACGTTGAAAATAACTAGTCAACCAATCATTCTCATCATATGAGGATATATTATCATGTGTGATAAAGATAGAGAAATAATTCTCCATGTCCCTTGGATTCTAAGGGATGTAATAAAAAATAGGAAAACAAAGAAAAATATATATAAATGGAAGAAGGGAAAGAATGAATTTCCACAATTTGATAATCAAAGAAAGAAACACCTTTGAAATTGATTAAAGGAAATGAGAGTTTACTTAAAGTGCAGAGATATTGTCCAATAAGAATGTGAATGAAAGGGTAAGAAATAATCTTCAAATGTATAGTGTTTAAACATTAAGGAGATAAGGCACTACACAAATGAATTCCCCAAGTGTCAATGGAATATACCTCTGAAGAAGACAAGAGATCAAGATCATGCTTATGCTATTAATTGTTCCAAATTAGAATGATTAAAGTTCTTTTGTACTTAAATTCAATAATTATGCTATAGAAGTATTTTTACTAATTAAATTTTAGTTATAAGAATCATTAAATGTATAAGGAATGTACTGCTATTGTTTTCCTATAATGATTTAAAAGCATATGTTGAATGGTACCAATAAAAGTGATTTAGTGGAAAGTTGATATTTTTGGAAAAAACATGATTGAGATGTGATAACCCTTACTATGTAATCAAGTATGATATAATAATGAAAAAGTCATGTTTATGGGATAATATTGGTGACCTTGAAATCAGTTAGTGATTTGATTATTTATTCAATCTTTTCTAGAGTTTACAACTTTTATGGATTTTTGGGATATACTCAACAACCTGAAAATGTTTATGTTTAGAAGCATGCATGATTTCATTAATGTTTTATGATTATAAAGGTATTTAAATATTTGGAATGTGACATTAAGATCCATAATATATTTCATTGTGAATATAATGATAATTTAGTGACCTTCATTCTAATTTTTTTGACTATGAATTTTGTCAGATATATTTTGGACGAGTCTTAAGGTTTACCATTTATGAAATAGATTACATGGAATTTTTAGAGTTAATATTGAAGTATTGGAGATTAATTTATTATTTTAGATAAATTTTTATATCCATTTTTATTTTTTTAAATATGTTAGGAATAACTTGTTACACTTCTATAAATTTTATCCTCTGTTAAATGTTAAATTTAGTGCATTCGGCATAAAAAATCATCTTGGATGTTCATTTGTTGGAGTAATAAAGGAAGTGTAAATTTATCGAAGTACTACTAGTGGATGAATTTACAACTCAAAATATATCTAGTAATTATAGTTTCTATTTTTCTATATCAAGATTGTAAAAGAATTCCTCAACTTTAGGAAAAATCTTCTTAAAACAAGAATGTTATCCTATTACCTTCATATCAGATGAATCAATGGTCATTTAACTCATCATAGATTTATGGATTTATGGGAATCAAATTTGGTATTTCATTAACTTTCTTATGACCAATGATCACTATGACTCTCCATAATTATTTATTCTTTTCTTCTATGTCCATATCTATACTTTACACAAATGTTATATTCCATGGAAACCAAGTTAGGTGTTATTCAAGATAAACATTATACTTTACACTAAATCATTTAAATATGATTCTCTATTAAACCATTTTAAAATATTCATTTCCAACAATAGTATTTTAAAATGTAAAACCCTTAATTTTTGAGATCATGATTAAATTGTGTGGATACAATTTATTTAAGGTGGGTAGAATGTAACACAGAATGATTTTAAAAGAGGAAGTCATATTTGATAGTGTATATTAAATAGAGCACTATTCATATAAGATAATGTAACACATAGAGACTTTATGATAGATTTATTTTTAAATAAATTATTTCTCATTGATAGCTTGTGATGCACACAACGTCACGTTTAAACAAAACATGTGGCTCTATTAAAATACTATTATTTAGACATGACCATTATAACATAACCGTTAAATTAGAGGGTATGAATATGAATAAATAAATTATAATTTTTTTTCACATGTATAAAATAAATTCAATGGTTATATACCAATTATAAATAAAATAAGAATTATTTTAATTAAATAAGAATTTTTTCTAAAACACTATATTTTTATAAAAGAGTGTTTAATATCCCTTTGAAAACATAATTTAATATTAAATGATACCACTTTTAAAAAATTTATTCTAAAGAAAATTAATTTTTGAAATATATATTTCAAAATTATCTTTGGGTTATTTTTTGAAAATTTTCTGAAAAGATTAATTTTTTAATGAAGAGTGAAAAAATATTAATTGAAAAAAACCCATTCAATTGAATTATTTAAAAATTTAAATTATATTTTAAATAAGTTTTATAGTAAAATTAGTTCAATTATATTAAAATTTATATAATTTAATTCATTTTAATTAATTTTATATTGAATTATGATATATCAAATTTTCAATCTTTAGAAGTTTTTATTGGAAAAACTGATTTTTTGACTCATTTGTTGGTCTAATTTTAAATTGGATTCTGCCCATTATGAGAATTTAATTTTGAAAAAATGATTTAAATTTTAGAATAATAATAATTTTTATAATGTAATAAGTTCAATTTAGTTTTTGACAACAATTAATTCGAAAAATAGTAAAAAAGAATTACCACAGTTAATGTAAAAATGGGTTTACTTGTGGTTAAAGTAAGAAAATATGGTTTATAAATGATCTAAAACATGTCCAATACCAATTTTTTGTACACATTTTGACCTCATCAGCTCTAATTGTTGATAATAACCAATTTTTGGATGCTTTTTTATTGACATAAAAGTGGGTATCAATTTATCTCTTAAAATATTCCATGTGTGTCCTCTCCCCCATATATAAAAGGCCACCTCCTCTACTCTATTATTAAAACTTGTAAAAAAATTTGTTTATAAAATAACTCAAAAATAAATTACTTAACTACATCCCCACATTATATAGGCCTTATTTTGATTAGTAAATCCTCATATAAAGTCATTAGTTATAAACCTATGGAGGCTCGTTGAAGAAGAGGTAATATTTTTTATGTGAGTATTTATTTTATTTCTTGTTCCACCTATATAAAATAATATTAAAATATAATAATATAATAAAATATGTATCCACCATAATGTAATATTTTATTATTTTAATGTAATAACCTAGATCAATCTCCACTTCTATCAATTGGGAAATAAAACTTGTGATTGTGTGTATCGTGGACTACCGCCTCGAGAACTAGTGTAAATCATTTTACATCACCACCTTTCAAGGATGGAAATAATGTTGGATTTAAAATATATATATTATACATTCCCAATTATTATAATTCTATAAATATTATTTCACATATAACTTCTTACTATGCATTCTGTGGGAGGATATGATAACGACACTCGTGTGTACGACAGACTACCACCTCCCGAAGGGACACGATTCATTTTTTTCGCATAAGTTTTATATAGAAAGTAGTAAGGTTATATTTATTGAATATATGAGATATTTATTAACAAAATATAATTATTGAGATATAAAATAATATTAACTTCTTACCCTTAAATCCTTAAAAAAACAACATCGCTCGTGTGTACATATGGACTACCACCTCCACATAGCCTTGTGAAACATTTTTCGTTTTATTCTTACATGGATGATAATAAGGACATATTTTATTAATATATATGATATATATAATATAATAATGAATTTTTAAAGAATAATTAATATTTATTTTCTTTTCATTCTGTCGGTCGAAAAAATAGAAACAATGTTCCGGTGTACGTACGATATACTGTCTCCATGAATGGTGTAATGAATTTTTTATTTTTAACTTTTACAGATTACTATAAATTAATATATAATTAATATATATTAAATTTAAATTGTTTTTTACATTTTTTAGTATATGGAACCATTATCAATGTAAAAGGAATGAAAATATCAAATCAAAATATACATGAAAAATAAAGCTGTTATTACTCAAAACATAGATTTTAGCAAAGAATTGTTATTGAATGAGAAATAAAAGACAAAGAGTAAATCATATATGATATGAAATAAATTATTATTATTTAATAGATTTATAATAAATATATATTTATTATACATTAGGTATAGACACATACAAAAGAAATCATCCCTGAGGTAAGAGTTTTTTGTCTCAATTTTCCTTCTTTGAGGCATATGTAATGTATGCACCTATCTTCTTTAATGGGGTGTATATATAGAATGTTTTACATGTAATATAGTTAAATTATTTATTATAATGATATATTATATTTCATTTAATTTTATTCTTTAATTGGCTTTATGATACAAAAGTTACCCATGTGGTAAGGGTTTAGTTTACAATCTCATTGTTTTTTAGGATTATTAAGGATTAAATTTATGATGCTGAAATATTATGATATATCACACACGAAAAATAGTAATTTTATAATTTTTTTATCAATTAACTTTTAAATTTATAGTTTCATTTTTCTCTCTTTTGGACTTAAAGTGATTGATAATTTTTTTTAAACCCGACTTTATTTATCTATTTCACCGAAAATTATTTTTCTTCTAAATCAATGTGTTTCAAAAATATTTTCAAAAATGATTTTAAAATTATCCCAATTATTTATTATATGATTTTTTATCAATATTTTTATATTTTAATTTTTTTAATCAAATATTCATTTCATTTTACAAATAAGGCCCATGTTGGATTTTACTGAAAATGTGAGGAATATTTTTTTAATGTATATGGAATGTATGAACATTACCATAGTTATGAACAGTCACATTTTTAAATAATAATTTATGATTTTCCTTATTTATTTTCAAGGAAATTTATTATAAAAATATTTTACAAATGATAAGTTTTAAAAAGATTTTCTTATTGAAAAGGATATTATCATCAAAAAGGATTTTAATAGAATTTTTATAGTATTTCTATTCATCAATGACATAAACCCTTTATTGTAATTATGATACATTGGGGATATTTTGTAATGAAATCATTCTTATTATTTATCTAGATGGTTTATGATATGTTTACTTGGGATTTACTATTTTGATACCATTATCTATATTACTCTAAATGGTTTATGATTATGATTATTGATTGGGGAACATAATAACATTGCACATGATATTTTTTTCAATATGAATGTTTAAATTTATTATGTTTAACCCCTTTCATATTAGTATTCCATTGTACTTAGTACTTGATGTTAAGGGACCGAAATATCCCCTTTATGCATCGATAGGTCTCATGAGACAAACAAACTTGGGTATTTGGCTGAGGCATTTCCCATTTATGTGTGATGTCCTAGAATGAGACCTTGATGGTATGGATATACTATATATCATTATACATCCCCTAGTAATGAGATTAGTTATTGATGTTCCATGTGATTATTATAATTTTTATAATATCTATTATTAAGTCTCAATCTCATGTGATTATTTATATAGAGTTATTCGATCATCATTTATTCCCACCATATTATTATCCATGTTCATGTTATTGATTAAATAGAATGAGCTTCAATCATTTATTTTGACATATTTATGGTGCATTATTTAATAACGATAGTTTCCATCATATGATAATACCTACTATACATCTAAGCTCACCCCTTCATTATATTTTATTTTCAACAAGATACTATGATGTGTTTTATAATTGATATGCATGGACATGATAAAAGAAAATATGGTGTTCTAAATGAAAACACAATGTGTATTTTTTATGTTCAATTGTAATTTGAATTTCAATAATTGGTATAGTTTACCAATTCTAATAATCTATTTGATCCTTTTGTATGTGTTTTCTTGTATCTTATGCCAAAAAAATATAGTAACCACCGAGTCTAAGAAATTATGGTTTATTTCATTCCATTGTTCATCAAACTGGGTAGTTTCTACCAAATAAAGGTGTCTATGAATTATATTTTTCGAGGAAATAATGATATAGGTGATGATAGATCATTATTAGGTAGGTTATTCAAAAATAGAAATCCCTTGGATTGTCTTTTATTGTCTTATTCATCACATTTTTTTGGATGACACTAAGATGAGAGTCCCTATGTGTTAGGATGCAATAAGAAATGAGTTGAGTTTATCCATATATTTTATTTGAGAAATAATTTTCTGAATTAAAAATCAAGAAATTATTATTATTATTATTGGGATGTTTTGATAGTTTTTTTATTAAAGTAGGAAACATTAATGACTAAAATCAGCCAAAGTACATGTGCAAAGCCATGAAGGGAAATTGTCCAGCCAGTGCTGGTTGGAGTCGAATGGCCCAGAGGCCTCCAACTGATGGGCTGTGTTGTTCCCTTCCCTTTTGGTAAAGGAGAAGGTGCATAAAGAGAAGCATTGGAAAGTGAGAGAATTATCTTGATAATGATGCCAAAAGACTGGAGCCCACCATCGTTGTGGTTAATAGCATCAATTATGGTAAGGCATTTAGACTCAATAATGATATCACTCCATCTATATTCCAAGGTGAGAAACATACCAAAAAGGATGGACATGGCCTAAAAAACTGTAGGTTCCTAGAAAGACTAATGTGGTTCGTACTTTGCAGCAAGGATTTTCCCCAGATGATTCCGGGCCAGGAGCCTGAGGGAAACAAGCCCAACCTTTGGGAGATATGTGTCCACATTAATCTTAAGAGTCCCTTCCATTGTAGGATTCCTATGAGGGGGGAAAGAGAGGGTAACACCTCGAATAAATTTTTCATTGTGGTCTTTCCAGCCCTTAATCCAAGAGGTGGCCTGTTCAATCCAGAATTAGGGGGGTTTGTGAGCTTGATGAAAAATAGCATCATTGCACCCAACCCAGATAATCCATTCCAGAGTGAAAAGTGAACCTGAAGAAGCCGAGGAAAGAGAGGATCACCAATGCATCAGAAGATTGGAAAAGTTAGAGGCTGATGTCATTGAAGTGGCCGAAGCCGGGCCCCATTTAGTCCAAATTTTCTTAGCTCCCAAGCAGTGAATGATGGCGTACAAAGGAGTTTCTGGAATGTTTGGGTAGAAGGGAAAAAAGGTAGTACTGGCCATATGTCAGTAAGCAAGGAAATTTTGATAGTTAATTAACCATGTAGTGAGAGAAACTCTAAAGCAGACTCACTACATGATGAATTATAAATCACTAATCACTATATAGATGCGATGATTTAGGTTAAACATTTTTTATGGGATAATATTCATTAAAAGAACTTGATGAAAATATATAATACCTGATACTCACCCATATATGTGTATACATTATTGATTATGATTGATTTCATGATAATCAAATTTTCATCCCTAATATGATTGACCTATATAACATAAATATAATGGTATATATGTTTGATAAGTGTTCTTAATTTGATTCATTATTTGTATTTGAATATGAATTTTTTAGAAGATAATTTCACTGAATCTCACTATTATTTATTAGATCCCAGTTGTGAGTCCCAAATGTTTTATGACAACGATATACTCAAAGATAAAATGATATTGAAAAAGTGTGAAATATATCATCATGTAAGTAATAGAGCATGTGTTATTTCATTATAATTTTTCAATTATGATATAATTTTTCCAAGTGTAATAATATTAGAAGTAGAAATAAATTATTATTTCCTCAAAATAAATAGATATTTTATTTCTATATCTTAATTGTGAAAAAATGGATTTCATTCACTATTATGAACAAGAGTTATTTTCTATAGAATAATGAAATGTTTTATCCCATTGAGAACATAGTAAATGATTTATATATTCTTGTATTCGATAAAAATTTCTATTATGTTTAAAAAAATGATTGAGGCTAATTCAAATACCACTATCTTTTGTAATTGAATACTTGGAAATATAAAAAATTCATATAAAGACTCAGTCCTGAAGTATTATTGGAACCATTTGATTATGAATCATTTTTGTAACATGAATCTTGTTTATTAGTAGGAATTACTAAAGAAACATTTATTATATAAGGTGAAAGGGATAGTGTAATATTGTAACGCATACATAGTGATGTATATAAACCTATGGAAACAAAAGAATGTGGTTTATTTAGGTACAATGGTTCCTTTATCGATGATTATAGATGATATAAATATATGTTCCAATGATACATAAGCATGAAATATTCCAAAAGTTCAAAGTGGTTCAGAATGAATTATAAACACAAAATGATAAAATATATTTGGTTTCTCTAATTAGATCAAAATAGTAATTACTTGTGGTATGAATTGGTTGATCATCAAAGGTATTATAAAATATATTAAAAAATCACACATCCTCAAACACCAACATGGAATGTCATGCATAAGAGTAGGAATCATACCTTGTTGTAAATGGTTTGATTCATGATGAGTAAATGTGACCTCCCTATTTCACTCTAGGGTTATGATTTATATAATTCTAAAATTATTATAAATTGATTTAAATTAAAATTAGTCATAAATACTTCATATTACATATAGATAGGTAAACATCCAATCATTTAATTTATTATGATTCAGGGATGTAAAGTTTTTACATGATGATTAAATTATGATAATCATGAAATCAAATATGTTAAATTATTTTTTATTGGTAATCCAAATAAAACTAAAGGATATTATTTTTATAATTTTATTATCCACAAACATTTTGGGGACCTATTTTCTATATTCCTTGAGAAGGATTTTTTAAATCATGGAGTTAGTGGGAGGAAAGTGGATGTTTGAGAAGTTTGGAAAGAAATGAAAAAATGTTCATACTATGAAAGTCGATCTAGTTCCATAAAGAGTTACATAAGAACAATAAACTCATGATACAAAAAAACCTATAATACCTAGTCAGATTCATCAAGGACTAACGAGATAGGGAATTCTATGAGAAAATGGTGATGTTTTAAAGTTCATAAGTGAAGAACCAACATCATAATGGGAAGAAATAAAATGATCCAATGTTGAGAAATAGTAAAAAGATAAGGAATCTTATATAGAATCCATACACACTAACCATGTTGAGAACATGGTGGATGCACCTAAAGGGGTCATAACCATGGAAAACAAGTGGGTTTTCTGCATGAAAATTGATATGAATGATAGAGTTTTTACCCATAAATAATACCTTTTTATAAAAGGTAATAAAAAGATTGATGGTCTTAGCTATGGAGAGACCTTTTCACCTATTTTTTGTAAAAATTACATTCATATTTTACTTATCAAATTAATTGACATTTATTATGAAATATATCTAAGAGATGCCAAAACCTCTTTCCATAATAGGAATTTAGTAAAGGAATTTTATAAGATTCAACCCAATTATTTTGAAGTACCAAATGAGACTGCTAAGGTATATATGTAGAAATAGTATATTAATGGATTGAATAAAGGTTCACATATTTGAAATAACTATTTTGATGATGAAATAAAATATTTAGGTTTTATAATATACAATAATGATTCTTATGTAAAAAAACGGATCTGTGGGAGTGTTGTACTATTTCTAAAATTTTATGTAACACACTACTTACCAGAATTGAAATTCTAACACCTAACACTATTACCATGTGGTTTGGTAAATATTTTTCCAATGAAATACATGGGTGATGGTATATAAATATTGGGTCTGAAGATATGTAGAGATATATCTAATAGAATCCATGGATTCATTCATTAAAAATACCTTTGTAAAGTGATAATTAGGATTAGTATGGAGATACATCAAAATGGGTATTTACTAGTGTTAGAAAGAATGAATGTTTGGATAATTTAGGACGAAACTAAAATAATAGAAAATATATACCGAATTCCCAATATAATGACCCAAAATTTCACTATGTATTTACCTTTAATAAGTACAGAGTTAATAGCCTATTTTACATGAAACTTTGAACTAAAATAAAACCATTATATATATTTATATAGATTAATACATGTCCATTTAAACATATCCACAAATTAGAGGGCATGAATATGAGTTACCCAATTATGAAATATAAATATAAATATATATAATTTTAATTTTGTAAAAAATTAATGAGTTCATTATGCTCTTAAAAAACCATTTCAGTAAATTTTATCTTTTTTATCTATTGTACATTTTATTAAATAAAAAAATATATATTTTTGTTAAATTTTTATTTTAATTAAGTATAGTATTGATTTTTAACTATTTTTTTACTTTTTATTTATAAAAATTAAGAATAAGAACAACTAATATTTAAAAAGTTATTTTCCTATAAAAATAGTTTCGATTATAATTTATATTGAAAGTAAAATTCTCAAATTTTAGAAATTTAAATTAAAAAAATTAACTTCATATTTATTTTATAATAAAAATATATTAATAGGATATATTTTTGATATATTTTTTAAAACATTTATTTTTATGTGAATAGTGAAAAATAATCTTTCTATAAATACCATGGATATTATTAAATTATAAATATATAAGTTTGAACTAAAATTCAATGAAACCATTTTATACCAAAAAATTATATTTTATAAAATAAATTTTAAATTTAAATTTATTTATTTTAGTTTACAATCCAATGTTTGATATTTTAGAACACATGTTACACTATTCTCTAAAAATGTTTTTAATACATTATATAATTATTATTTTAAAGTTAATATTATCATTTTTAAAAATTAAATTTAAGAAAATGAATGTAAAATTTCAAATCATATGTTCTATATTATTTAATAATGACCATATTATTTTTTTCATAAAAAATAAATGAATTATGTAAAAATAAGTTATTATGGTAAAATCCAAAAGGATAAAATGGGTTAACCAAAGTGTAAAAGGCCAAGTATGTTAAAATATGTTTCTAATTTATTGGTTAATGTTTTTATAGACCAATACTTATCTCTTCTCTATTAGTTTCCATCTCATATATTTATTGACTTTTGAAATGTTTTCTATCTTTATATTTAGAAAAAATAATTACAAAAATATCTTTCTCACTGCTTAGAAAAGGAGAAACTCACAAGCCCAAAAAACAACTATTAATTTTGGTTTTCTCATTAGAATCATGAATTTTTAATTCCTATTTAACTATTTTACACTTTTATAAAATTTTGGTCAAATTAATTTTTCCTATGACCTTCATATATAAGAATTTATTTGAAGGAAATCTCCAGTTTTTATCATGAGTGCAAATCCTTCCATTTTTTTCCTTTCATAACATAATTTTTCAAATACTATAGTCTCATTAAAATACAATTATACTTTTTTTCTATATAATTTTATTTTTTAAGTTAACAATCCTTAACAACATTTCTACTTTTCCATTATGAAAAATTAAAACTAGATTCGTGCATTAGTGAAAACAACTGCGTCCATATGCAACACAATCCATTTTAAATAAATTAAAAACAAGGATGGTTATAAAATATTATTTAATTGATTGATTTTATATTTATAATATTTTTAAAATTCCATAATTTTAATCAAATCCTTATATTCTTGTAGATAAATGGAAAATGAACATGTTTCCCATACTTATGAGCATACTACAACCTCTATAAAAGTGAAATATTTCATTTTACATTGTATTATTTTATTATTTATCCATTTACATTTTTATATTATTAAAAAACATGATAAATTAAAAACAATATCATTTTAATTCTAGAATAATGAAATTGTTACTAAATCACCATATAATCATACCTATCTATTAATTAAAGCTTGTTATTTCTTAGGCTTGTTTAACATGTTACCTAAACAACACTATAAATTTCAATCATGGATGACCATGGAAACATAAATTCTAGTAATATTTCATAATACTGAAGAAATAATTTTTAACTTATGGTTATTACTTTTTGTTATCAATTTTATCTTAAAATTATTATATCAACATTATTCATAGAAAATACTAAAATAAGAAAATCACTAATATTATCATCACAAATCATAAAAAATTAAATATAAACTGAAATTAGTGAACGATAAATAATTATAGAAAAACTATTTTAGTAGAATAAATGATATGGTAATGATGAAAATTTAATATATAAACAATAATTGACATCACCATTACATAACTAGTACTAAACAAACAATCAAAACTAATAAAATCATATGATGAAAATAAAGTATAAAAAATTAGTATATACGATTATAAATTATGTTAATAAAAAGTTTATATTTATAAATAATGTTACTAGTTAGTTGATTAATACATTTATATTTTTATACCATAGGTTAGAGAATGTACGGGTTAGCGTAATTTAAGTTAAGGGAGTTTTATCTTAATTTTATTTATTTGAGACATGTTTTTATATACATAATATCAATTAAATGGTTTTTATAATAAATATTTGATACATAATATCTTGAATTATCTTTTATTCATTATATTTTCACTTCAATTTCATGAACTCTCTTTTAAGAGTTTTATCATAAAACTTATCATAACTTGTAGGGGTTTTTATTGACTTTTTTCCTGATTTATAAAGAATAATTATTTATTATGGTGTTGGGATAATGTTTTCTTATATTATATAGTGATATTATATTCATTTTACTCCTTATTTTATGTGTAATTTTATTGATTTTTTCATTATTCATAAAATTTGTTGAGCCAATGAGCCTGTACCCTAGTGGTACATGCTCCTGCTTGGCATCCAAAAGACCCGGGATTAAATCTGAGCAGGGGTGAATTTCCTGGCTACTGTAGCAGTACTATAACAGTATTGTATCAGCGGCGGTACTATCGCGGTGGAGGGACTGTAGCAGGTACTGTAGTGGCGACTATACTGTAGCAGCATGGGTACTGTAAAGGTACTGTTCATTGAGGGGTCCTTTGGGCCAAAAAATGGGCTTTCAAGCCTTGTATTCAGACCACATGGCCTTGGAATTTTGAGCTCTGTAATGGGTCTCCCCTTACCCAGTCTAAATAGGTCTTTGCTTTAAATAATAAATTGATTCTTCGGCCCCAACCTTTGAAAACATAAAATAAAATTTGATGGTGTTAAGAATAATCCCCATTCCCTCCAAATGATTTATTTTTCTTTTATTTCCATATTTTCTATTCTCATTAATTTTATAGATTCTTAGTTTGAAATGAAAATATGTGTCATATCTTGTAATAATGAAATTTATCTTTAAATTTTTCAAATGAAAGATTTATCACGCTCTTAATGATGTGGGTCATATAGGTTCAAAATATTGACCGCAAACCTAATAAAAATGATCTAGGTTCACAAGATTTAGAAATAACCCATTGCGGGTTATATAGATTCACAATATTGAGTGTGAACCTAATGCAAATTATGTAGGTTCAGAAGATTGAGCATGGAACTGATGATGTTATCTAGGTTCAAAATTTTATGGTTCCTAATGCTTATAAATATCCCATTTTCCCTATTATACTCCTTTGATTGTGTTTAATGTATCATGATTTCACACACCTTTTCTAAGGTTCATAATTGTTAATTTGAGATTACATTCCCTTATATCGAGGCATATAAGGAACACATATTGTTTCATATACATTTAAAAAATATATTTCTACTATACTCATCTTTTATCATATTATTTTGATCAAACCCTTGATCACATATTGTGGAGTTTTTACTTTAATGAGTGTTTGATCTCATCACTTTATTATGGTTTTATTTCTATGTTATTATTAGGAGTATAATCTGTGAAGGTTCTAGAATTGGGAGTAGAGGGGTTTGTTTTTGGAGAAATGTAGAAAAGTATTGTAAAATAAGTAGCTTCTGTAGTTGATCTTCTAAGACACATAAAAGTTTATGTGACTATGTGTTTATTTTTATATGTAATGTTTAAATTATGAAAGTAATAAAAAATAAATATTGGTTCATCTCACATTGAATCAAAGAGAGTGTTTAATGAAACTGTTTTTACTACAGGATCCAAGAGTGCAGGTTTAGGCAACATTCATTTATATTAGATCCGGGTTTTTATAACTATGTATTTTATTATGTTATCGGTTGAGGATGTAAAAATAATTAAGGGGTGATAAGTTAAGGTTGACCATACTTTCAAAGGCATGGATAACTTTTTAGGCATGTTTTGGTAATATTGAACATTTCATGGATTGGAATAAGAAAAAAAGTAGTTGAAGACCTAGAGATATGTCTAACAATATGATTAAATCATCAAGAGTTTGTAAATTAGAGATTGTGTGGTTTCCTAGGAATGATATCCATTTTCTCATATTGAAATATGTATGTAGATATGTATGTATTGTCTTAGATCAACTCATTATGAACAGTAATAGAATCAGTGGAACTTTTTGTCCTTCGACATGCCTCCTTATACGCCAGCGACGTCCTATTGGAAGAGGGGGTCTAAGTTAGTACCATGGGGAGACTATTCCCCCATATCTGAGTGTGAAATAATAATAAATAACCAAGAAACATACACATAAATCATACATGAATGATAATTTAACCAAACTTGAAATAACAAAATTAAATGAGTCACACACTCATACAAGACTGAGGACTACATAGGTTGATTCTTAAATAAAATTTTGTAGGTTGGTATCTATCAAAAAATTATTGTTTGTAGAGGATAATCCACTCTATCACATATTTTATATGATAATGACATCCTCTTATTTGGACAAGCCACTAAGAGGACTAGTTATGCTATTGAGGATCTCTTTACTTATTAAGAGGAAGTGTAAGGGAAATATATTAGTTGTAAAAAATATTTAATGGAATTTGGGGATGTAGTTATTCTTATTAAATAAAATAGAGTCACCAGATAACTTGGGGTGAAAAAGGGAGTCCTCCCATTCACTTATTTTAGAGTCCCCTTGTTTTGGGGGAAAGGTGGAAATATTTCATCTTGAAAACATATTCTCTTTTATCAGTAATCAAATGGATAAATAGAAATAGAAGTCCATGTACCATATTTTAAGGTTCTTCTTAGTGAATTCAGTGATCACCTAATTTTTTTTTCACTCCTTTATTTATATAGGTCATAGAAGCCGCATCAATGATCTTCAAACCATGATTTGAAACATCATCTAGAGTAGATCAGTACATGAAAAGAAAATGATAATTATTACTTGGAAAGAATAAATTAATACTATTAATATTGGGGGTCTTTTCATAATAGACCTCATGTTTTTTAATGATAGAATTATTAATAGTTTCACTTGAAATCTCTTCATGTCTAATGATATTTCCATTGATTTCCTTAATTGGAAGCTTTAGGAAGATGTCTATATGATAAAACCTAAAGGGTTTGTGACTACAAAGGATTATAATAATATATATAAATTGAATATAATACATT
The DNA here is from genome assembly GCA_963277665.1 of Viscum album. Classification (NCBI taxonomy): domain Eukaryota; kingdom Viridiplantae; phylum Streptophyta; class Magnoliopsida; order Santalales; family Viscaceae; genus Viscum; species Viscum album. Next base: position 376,838,146 of record OY728147.1, read on the forward strand.
TATGTATTACAGAAATCATATTAGTAATGGAAAATTAATTTTAATGAATCCATATCAAAATTTGGTTTCATAAGGAATGATTTTGAGCCTGGTGTCTACAAATGATTTAGTGAGTGTAGTTGTTTTCTTAATAGTATATGTTGATGCCATAATACTCATTGGAATGAAAATACTAGTATTATAGTCTATTAATACTTAGTTTAATAAAGGATTCTCTATGAAGGACATGGGTGAATCATCATATATTATTGGGATCAAGATTTATCATGATTTATCAAAGAGGCTGCTCGGCCTAAGTCAAATTATATACATTGATGATACACTGAAGAGATTCAGTATGAAAAAATCCAAGAGGTGATTGTTGATAGTGTCACATGGAATTCATGTTTCTATGAAAATGTTTCCTTACACACATGAGGAATGAAATAGAGTGGAATAGATTTGATATGAATTAGTGATTGGGTCAGTTATGTTTGTTATGCTATTTACTAGCCTAGATGTTACCTACACATTGAGTGTGGTAGGAAGATATCAAGATGATCTAGGTGAAAACCATTAGATGTCAGTCAAGACTACCCTTATGTATCTAAGGTTTACTAAGGATATATTCTTGGTATATATAGGAGATGAGGAACTACTCATCAGAGGATATACATATGATTGTTTACAAACTGATCAACATGATATGAATTCAAAAATGAGATACATATTCACATTGAATAAAGGTGATGTGAGATAGAAGAGCACTTAATAGGCTATGATAACAGATTTTTTAATAGAGCTTGAGTATATTTAGGATTCTGATGAAGATAATGAAGTAGTATGGATGCAAAACTTCATCCAATATCTTGATGTGGTACCAAGTAGTAAATATCCCATCACACTCTGTTGTGATAATACTACAATAGTGGCTCTCAGAAACAAGCCAAGGTCACATAAATAGATGAAGAACATACTTCAGTCATATCATCTCTTGAGGGATTTTTCTCAAAGAGGTGAGGTTGTAGTTAGTAGTATTTCCACAGAAGACAACATGGTGGACCACTTGACTAAAGCCTTGACTTAGTAGAAATATGATTATCATCTGAGGTCTAGTAAACTAAAATTCATAGATAGTTGGATCTTATACAAGCATAAGTTAATTAGTGTTAGTGTCATTGGACAATCCAATTTTACTTTGGTTAAATGTATATTCGATGTATTGAATATTAAATTAACATCTTATTATATATTTTTCATTGATTCTATATGGATTTAATATAATGATTTCCTAGAGTATTTTTCTCATTGATAAGGTCATATCACTCCCCCTATACAATGAGAACCTTAAAGTGATATGAAATTATTCTTAATATAGTTATGTGTCTGGATAAAGTACTATGATGGGACATAAAGAATTTAGACCATCAGGTGTGAGTTCTCATAGGTGGAATAGGCTTATTCTAATGAAGTTATAACTTGGTAATCTATAAGATAAGATATTATGAGAACATACCCGACAGTAGAAATTATCCATATTTTGGTTTCATCAGATATTTCTATCTGCAATCATGTGTAATGGTCTTTATTATTTAAGATTATCATTAATGCATGTCATGACTCACACACTTATATTTTGCAACCAAAACTATCACACCATATGTTTGTGGGAATTAGGGTATGTTGGGTGTGTCATGATTGACATGTCATTAATGGATATTTCATGGAAGGATATTTCCCTTATATATATTTATGGAATCTTTTATCTTATCCATTTTATTGGAATAGAACCGTCACATTAAATTCTGTGGCCATGGTGTAACAATGTTTTTATTTCAGATAGTTAAAGAAAGATGTATTAAGTAAATAGGTAGATGTCACAATCTTGAAACCTTCTTGATTTGATATTGCGAGAAAAGTATTATAATACAAATTGAGAATTTTTATGGGGTTGTTGACGTTGTATTAGTATGTTCCTTTTGTTGGGTTCTTTGACCCATTTCTAGATAGTAATCTTATTATTTAGGTAAGCCTGCCAAATACCAATGAGAAATAATCCTAGTGGGTTACACAATAAGTGTTTTTGTTGATCTCAATTAAATTATAATTTATTTAAATTAATGGAATAAATATTATTCTCAAGTATAAGGAATAATTTAATTCATGTTATATTGATCGTCAAAAATTTAATAAATATTTATTCACACACATGTGTATAAAAATATGTTCATTTTTTTATTGAATACCTAATAAATATTTATTCACCGGTATGTGAAAGAAATATTTATTTATGAATAAAATTTTTATTTTGGTGTTCGTTAAATGAAATAGGAGTTTAAAAGGACCAAGAGTATGTTTAGTGAAAAATATCAATTAACAGGCCGATGAAATAATATTTGTTATTGAGCAAGTTGGAAGGAATCAAAAAATAATAATGAATATTTTTATTATTAAGTGGAATGGGGTTTATTATAGGAAATAAATGATATTTAATTTCTAATATGCAATTAAATACTATTTTAACCAAAATCCTTACTCAGAAAATAGGATTTTTTTCTTTTATGTAGAGAATCCAAAATTGAGAATAGAGAATTTTTGTGTACAAAAAATTGTCTTACAACTCCTTCTTCTCTATCCCTCCCAAGAATGAGAAGCACACGAGAGATTTCTTCAAGACCAAGAATGAGCGATGAAGAACCAACAATTCATGACATTTGACCCATTTTTTAGTACCCAAAGATCAAGTGGTGTTGTTAGGAGATCATAGAAGTACATATAAATTACTGCTAGAGGGATTCTATCGTTTGATCCTCACAGTACAATAAAGGTAATCAGAAAGGGGTTTTTGGATGATCAAAATTAAACAATGAAGGAATTTACTAATCCCAGGTATTCATTTCAATAAATATTAAATAAATTAATTATAAATTTTACATGGAAGATCCTCTCTCTTGGTTTAAGGAAATAATTATTAAACGATATCATAAAATATCTCCCAGAACCACGCACATCCACTACACCCATAACCAAAAAAAATTCATGATATGAATTTAGTTTTTATTAATAAATTTTTAGATTGGAATTGGCTGCATCCTAAATCTTTCTAGTATAGAAAAAATTGAAATATAAATATAAAATTATCTATAGAAACTCCGAGTCATACCTCATACCAAGATCAATATACCCATACATGAAATCCCAATCCATCATGATAATGTGGGTCTTTTTATAAAATTTACCTGTAAAAAAGTGAAGGATTCTTAAGTAAAAATGTGCAATGGTGACCTGGGTAGGTTCTGAGTACATAATTCAGTAGGGAACCACCAACATAGACCCATAAAAATCCAATAGTTGTAGGGATATATGGACTTGTGATACTAATGAAAATGAATAAATCACTATAAGAAAATAAATAAACTACTGTCAATCCTTAGGTACATTCTGTTGATTAGGAAGACCAACATCATCTAGTGAAAGAGTGTATCTGATCATGTTGTGATTATCACGTTGATATCATAAAAACTTTGGGTTCTTTTACCCCGGTTAACAGATAATGACACGAAGGCCTGATCCGCCTTGGTATATAGTATAATGAAATAGGCAATATTATTTCCTAGTAAAGAAACATATGGAATAATACATCTTAGTTTAACATGGTTCTCTACTGCAGATACCCAACAGTGTAGGAGACTTAACCATTCCCGCCAGAGACCATGTAATTCCTTGGCAGTTAGCATGTGGTGGGATTTTTATTATCTACCTGGGCCGATAATCATGGATTCAAATTCATGGAAACACCATTAGTTGTATCAATACCACCATATAAGAATATTTTTTCAATAATATCCTGACCCTACCCTTGGGAGTTTCCACAACCTCTCTATAGGTGGTTTTCATGACCATTTATAAGGGATTTTTATTTATCAAACCACATAAATATCACCCTAACAGAATTTTCTGAATAAAATAAAATAATAATAAAAATATGTATATATCATTAGTGTCACACCTCGACACCTAATACCTATAACCAGTGGTCGATTTACTAGATTGTGATAAGATACAAGGGATCACATCTTTTATTATAATATAGTTTAGTATTCTCATGTGACTAGATACATACAACATTTTCACATTATATCTAAAATATCAAAACCATCTTAAATATTATTACTTTATTTTTGTAAATCCATGAAATAATTCATATAAATATTCATGGTATCTTGATGAAATGTAAAAATAATGAAGGGTATTCATATATGATTAGTAAGGGAATGCATATATTAGAATCTATCACTGAGAAAATAAACAATGAATAATAAGTTATATATAAAAACAATAAAATTTTCCTTTTAACTGATATCATAAAAGAGGAATATATCCACTGATGAAATTGAAACATAAATAATAACATGTTTAAAAATAAATAGTTTCATAATCATATAATGAATAACATCAGACATCATAATCAGACCACCATGGACATGTGTTAAGACAAGATACATTAATTAATAAAGTGTACAACAAATAACAAACTAGTTTGTGTCATAATAACTAATGATGAATCTAGGTGATATAATTATCCCTTCCAGTTAGTTACTATATATAATTCATTCATCATATTAAAGTGGTGAATATTAATATGATACATAATCAACAAAAGAATTTTATATTGGAAAAGTATCATACAAAATTTTAATATTTTACTCAATTAATAAATTCAACAACAACATCATAAGTTATCCAAAAAAATATGGTAAATGGTATCATATTTTTTTATCCCCATTAAATCATATTATTTATCAAAGGATTATGATACATATGATTATTTTTAAAAGACCACTAATACATTTCTTGAGGAATGTGTTGTTTTCATTTTGAAACCACATATATAAAATATCAAAATTTAAAAAATGTTAGTAAATAAAATTTTATTTTAAAAGAAACATTTAAAATTTTAAAGGACTTATAAGAAAATGAAAATCCATGATGGAAGGAAAATTAGTTTATGTGGTAATAATTGAAATAAAGATTCAATTCATACCATCATTAAAAAGTTCACAATTCAAAAATTTAAAATATGATATGCTTGAAACCTATTTATAGATCATTAAACATGGGCAAACATTACTTTAAATAATAATTTATGAATACATAATAATGAAAATATGGACAGAATGGAAAACATTTAAAAAAATAGAAAAATAATTTTTTACTTAAAAGTATCATTTCATACATTTGAGTTCTTAGAGAGAGAAAAATTAATGAAAAACATGTAATTTAAAAAAATAACAAGAGGAGAATAAAGTATATGGGGTTTAAGATAAAAATATCATATAATCCAACCAACATAAAATATAATATAAAAAATCTCAAATAAGAATGAGATTGTTAAATAAACCCTTACCTCAGGTATGAATTTCATTGTATGAGATTTTAATCCCTCATATAAATTTTTTTTATATATTATAAAACTATAATAGAACCATATAGATTCATATATTATCATATACAATCCAATTATAACATTTCAAAATTGGTTTATTAATATTTATTTTAAAAATTCATCAGTTATGGGTGTTAACAATATTTTTTCAAGTATTTTTTGGTTTGGTAGTTTTGATCCTTGAATTTTTTATCATGGATACTAAATCAGTAGAAATTTAATCACAAGGTGGTAGTCTACACATGCACATGAGTGGAATGATCAAATTTTAACTGGTGTAAGGGTAAGAAGTTAAATGATACAATATATATATATATAATCATAATTATGTGATAAATATAATATATATTCATTATTTTCGTTGTTATAACCATAAAAGAAATATTGAGATGAAAAACTAATTACACCACTACATGAATATACTAGGTGTTACATACGCATGAGAACTTTTCATTTTCTATGGGATGAAAAATTGGGTAAAAATGATTTTCCCATGATCCTAAAAACAACATAGTATATTTATGATTCTAAAAAAATATGTTAGGATGGATAAAATATATTTAGATTATGAAGAAGAAGAAGTAACCATTGAAAGAGTTGGTAAAGATGATTTCCACTTCTTTGACATACCACATTTAGATTACATCATAATATTAATTTGGATGGTCTTTAGATAAAACCATAAGAATAAAAATGAAATTAATCATTTTAGGAAGGTTTTTTTTATAGGAGACATATGAGCTAGAGTTTTAATTTTGTGAATAATATAGGATAAGAGGTTTTATTTTAGAAGTGAGGGAAGGGAGACACATGGAATTTCATAAAAATATTTAAATAACATAAAGTCATTTTATTGTGTAAGTGGAACTACAAGGCCAATAATTCTTAGTTAAGATAATTTAGAGACAAAATAACTTTAAATAATAATATTTAGAAAATTTTATGTTTCATTTTAACCATTATCTCTTATTTTAACCCCCAAGATAATCCTATTTTAAACCTAACCATAGAAAAAATTTATTTTTTCTTTTAATATTCAATTTGAAAAAGAAACATATTAAAAATTTTACCTAATATTAATTATTTTGATTGAAAATATAGAATCCATTTTACAAGATTAAATTGGTAGGATTTCTTGAAATTAACTTTAATATAAATGTTCAAAATGAAACAAAAAATATTTTTAGAAAAATATTTTTTTTAAGCATATAAACGATTTTAAAAAAACTATAATGTTGATTATAATGAAATTAATTTAATTATGTAATGATTATTATTTTTCATTTAATCCAAACCAAAACTCAAAGGATCATCATATATACTTGACTAAATTTTATAAACTAAAACAGTTTTTATTTGAATAAAAAAAATACATAAATTTAAAAAATGTTAAGAATATATTTATAAGTTCAACATTATATTTTTATATTCATTTAATTAATTAATAGAAATACATTTTCAATAGAGAAATAACTTCTTAAAATATCATTTTATTATTATATCATTATAATGTCATAACATAGATAATTTTTTGGAATTCCTAATTTTTCACTATTCTATCAAAAATCATATGTTTCTAAAAAATATAAAAAATTCACCCTATAATAATTTTTAAATGTATTATTTAAAAATTTAATTCATTTATTGAAATTAAATTTATTAAAATTGGGAATTTTGGTTTTAATCACATTCTTGAATAAATCTATGTTTATTATAATATTATTTCTCTTGATAGAAAATATTACTATAATTGAACCTCAAGTGTTATATTATTAAATCCTTAAATACATTCATCCTCCAAGTTTCCATAATTTTACCTCATGAATAGACACAGGTTGTTCATAATCATAAATACATCTAGTTGTTACTTCGCATCTTCTAACATATAATATTCCCATATTACCTTTACCATATGAGTTTTTTTATTTCTTAAAACTTGTTCTCTAGTATCACAAATTTTAATAGTATTTGCACAGTAAAAAAATTAGGTTCTAATCATATTTTCTTATAGGTATGAACATGTGTTGGGTATCTCATGTTCTTACTCAATAATTAATTATGGGACACATCATGAACTTTAGAGAGTAAAGTTGAAATTTCCAAATGGTAATCCACAATTCCAATTCATTCTAGAATTATAAAAGGTCTGATATACCTATGATAAAATTTACATTTTTGGTTGAATCTTGTAACAACTTTTGTGAGAGATAAATTCAAAAAACATGATAAGACACTTAAAATTCTAAATAATTTCTTTGTTTATCAACATAATTTTTTTGTCTACTTTTAACTTCCTCAATATGATTCTGAATAGTCTGTACATTCCTTACTATCTCATCTATATGATCTAGGCCAACAAATAATGTTCCAAAAAATTCATCCCAATAATTTGGAGTACAATATCTGTTACTATACAAATAATTATATAGTTTCATTTAAATTCTCGAATAAATGATATTAGTATATGAAATATCCACCTAAGGTAAATGTTGATCTGATATACCATAAAAGTCAATCGAGCATGATATAAAAACTCCTCTAATGTCTAAATAATCCTTTGAGACAACCCATGAATTTGAGTATGATAATAAATTCTCAAACATTTATCAATGTTGAGATACTTCTAAATTATCTTCTAGAATTATGATCTAAAACACATATCACAATTAGATATAATCAAAAGATATGTAGCATGATGTCTTAAAACATCATTAATATTTATCTATATGAGGTTCCCAATAGGTAGATCTTCCATTATACTGAGTAAATGTGAAAAAATGGTAAGTTGATCAACAATAACCCATATACATTAAGTATTATGAAGGGTATTTGGAAATCCAGTGAAAAATTCTTATAAATAGGTAGAAGTTTCATGATTACTTTAGAATTTTGTCTTTTAGCCTTTCTTATTGAGAAATAAAGCATCTAAATACATTTTATGAAATTTTACATATGGTATTATCCCAAAAAATGGTTCTTTAAATTCTTATAATTTTTTTTTTCTAATAGGGTGTAGAGTGAAATTTTATATATAATATTCACCTAATAATTCTGTTACTAACACAATAATGGATGGAACACATTAGATCTTTCAAAATATCAAGATACCATCTTTAAAGATGATGTCTACCAACATAACATCATTAAAAAATTCAATTATCTTTTGAATATTCTTATAATTAAGTTAGGAGCATTAAATTTTCTTTAATAAGGATGGTTGTGTAATAATTTTTAGTATATGTGATGTTTCTCCTTCTATAATGATTTTATATCTAACTTTACTGAATACATGAATATAGTATCATTAATATCCTCATTTTAGTAAAAAATTCAGAATATTTCCCACTCAATGCATCAACTATCATATTTTCCATCCCATGGTTGTATTATTTTGATAAATCATAATACTTGAATAGTTATAACCATATCCATTTCCTCATGTTAATCAATTTTTATAGAAGATATATTTCAATTTTTTTTATGTGTATATATTTTAAAAATTTTATTATAATGGTATTGAATATATATCTTAAATTAAATGATTATATGTCCCAACTCAAGATCATAGTTTCGATAATATTTTTTCATAAATATGAAACTAACTTGACCCATAAGAAATAAATTTATCATTCTTTATGAAGAACCATGAAATATATTTGTTTGATGCATTAGTATATATTATAAATTCATCCATTATGGAGGGTAATTTTATTATCAATTCATTGAAAAATCTATTATTTAATTCTCTAAAAAGTTATTTACAATATTATAACCATATGAACACAACCCTTTTACATGTCAACATGGTAATTTTTTTCCAATCAAGAAATATCATGGAAAAATCATTGATAGAAACTTGATAATACATGGAAATTACTTAGCTTTGTTATATTATTTGTGATTTTCCATTCCATCAAATTTTTTTCTTTGATGGGTAAACAAATATTATGTCCTTAGAGATAGTATGACCATGAAGATAAACATCATAAAGAAAATAATATCATTCTATAAATATTCCATATAACTAATTTTTCCATGATAATAACATAGGCTCTACTTGGTAAAATACTCGGGAATATAAGTCCCTTATCACAATACTCTGATAATTGTTTCTCAAGTTCCACTATTTCCATTATGTTCATCTTGTAAGGAGTCTTAAATATAGTTTTTTCATCTGGGATAAGATCAATAGAAAACTAAACATCATGCTTAGGTGGGTTTCCATATAGATATTTTGTAAATACTTCAACGTGTTCCAGTACAATAGATGCATCCTCTATTCCAATGATGATTTTTTAATTCATATGTGTGTGCGATATTCTTATATAATATATTCATTAAGGAGAGATACTGAAGATGAATTCATACTGGATTCAGATGATGTAGTCACTCTAGTGAAGATAATGGTCTCCATATCTCCTTCACAAATAGTAACATACCTCTCTAAGAAATAAATTTTTTCCTAATTATTTAAAATCCAATATATAAAAATGATTATATTGATGTAAATTATAGATATAATGATTATGGTTCTAAAAACTGTAAGTTTATTTGTCATAATAGAGACTTACTGATATATCCTTGTTATAGTAAGATTTCCACAATGTGTCCCAATATAAAACTACCTTATTAAGTTAATAGAAAAATATAATTATTTTGGAGATCACAAAATATATAAAAGAGTTAAAAGATCAAGAATAAAATAAATCATTATCTAAATATGACACTATGATCGAAGTAGCTATCAATAAATCATTAGGAACTTCAACCTTAGATGTAATGATCATATAAAAATTTCAATTCTCCTATGTAATATTCACAGAAAAATTCCCTTGATGATTGGGGAATTCATTTGAATAGTTTCTCATATCACTATAGTTGAAGAAATAAACATTGTTTGCTTCTTTCATACCCTTTTAATCATGATAAAAATGGACATTCTATTCAAAATTTATGAAAAATCCAATTATCATCAACTATTTTTCATGGTGTTTATTTCCTCATTTATTACATGTTGGAAATTAACCCTTATTTTATTCAATTTTAGAATATTTCTTTTTTCAGAGTGCTCAACTGCCTGATTTTTTTTTCATATTTTCCCTGGAAAAATAAGACTTGAGGAATTATTTATATTTCTTGATGAAACATGGTACTATATCCTCATATAGTTATTTTTTGGTAGACTAACAAACTTCGATGGATAGAATTTAGTATATCAAAGAAATAACCAATATTACTCATTAGATTATGTATATAATGCATAAAATGAGTTTCTAACCTTGTAAAGTTTTCTTTATACTTAGTAACATTTTTTGCACCATTTTTTCTTAAATTGAGTAATTTCCCCTCCCTATCAACTCATTTCTCATGAGGAAAATGTTTTTCAATGAATATATACTTGAATGTATTCCAAACCATACTATTTATTTCCACCAACTATGTAGTGTTTTGGATCAATGAACACCATTAACTAGCTTCTCTATTTAGATGATAAACATCAATGATAAATTTATCTCTTTAACTACTTCCCAAATTAAGAAATATCTTCTCAAGGGACTTTATACATTGCTTAGATATAGATGTATTAGTATCCCCATTGAATGAAGGAGGTTTTTGATGCATAAATAAATCAAACATTCTTTCAAAATGTTTGGGATCAACATGATACACCATAAGATCATGTTTATTGGACTCAACCTAAGTAAACTACCGCAATACAATAATAATTTGTTCAGATCTAGATCCAGCTTCATTATCTCATCTGGGAGGTAAACAAATACAATTTTTATGTTCATTGATATGGTTTTCTTTACATTATCTTGGATCCATTTGAAAATAATTTCATATAAAATATTATCTCATAGCATTATGAATTTTAAATCAAAGTATATAATTCTAAATCTGGTGTGACACTTAACATTAATCAAAATTTTATGCATAGATAATATCACAGTCATAATGATAGTACCATTGAGAATATATTCAAACTATATAAATATTTTAAAATACTTCATAAAATTTTATAAAGAGTATGTGAATGAGTTAAATCATATCCCCTTATAGTGTCTATATTGGTGTGAGCCTTAAGCGAACTCATCATGCACCATTAATGATCAAGTTAATAACCAATATTCCCAATTCAGAGTTGTTACCCCTAGGTGAATATGTGACACTACCAAATAAAATTTCTAGATATGTATTTATTTACTAGGAAAACAAATAAATATCTAATTTATGAAAATAATATGATATTATCTTATAGTTATAGTTATACATAAAGTATGTCATAATGGTTTGTTCTCAAATCTAGGTTTTCCAAAATCTAGTTCCCTAGGTTTATACTAAATTTCCTATAATACCATCTATAACACCACAACTCAAATAACCCAGTACTAGTGGTTATTTTACAACATTGGAAGATTATTGACAATATTTCATCTTGAAGGTTTTAATAGTTTAGTAGTAATGGGAGACTTGATACATTTATTATTCTTGAAATACAACTAAAAACATGAAATATAAATTAAGATTCATGTGATAAATTTATTATATCTTCTATTAAATCCCTTAAATAATTAATATATATCTTATAAGTATTCTTGTGAAAGTATGAAATAATAAAGGGTGACCATAGATGATTACTAATGGAAAGCATGTGAAAAAAAATATCATAAAATAAATAAATAATGGATAGTAAAGTAGAGATAAATAATAATAAAATATTCCATATAACTAATATAAAAAAAGTGGAATATATATGGATGAAATAAAAACAAAAATTGTTATATAGAAAATAGTTACTACTTTCTAAATGATAGAATTTATAATATTAGACATCATAATATTATCATCAAGGAATTGTGCCAAGAAAGTGTATATAAATAGCTAAGTAATATGCCAAATACCCAAAAACAATTTCTCTTGATACCCAATGATGCATCGAGGGACTATATCATGACTCTAATATTACTCACTAAGTTTAAATCATTCATCATATGTAAGGGATGAATAAAAATTCAATACATAATCAACACAAAACATTCTTTTTAAGAAACAAATATACAAAATGTTAATATTTTTCTCAATAAATAAACATAACAACATGAACATAATACATATAGTGAAATAATATGGATGGTATCATTAGGGTATATTTATAGTAAATTATAATATGTAGAAATGAATATTGAAACAGATGAAAATATGTTTTAGAGACTGCTAGAACATTTCTTGAAGAAAATGCCCTTTTCATTTTTAAAACACTTATTTGAAATCTATTTTATTTAAAAAAAAATTAGAAAAAATTTCTTTGAAAAGATCCATAAAAATAGTTAAAGTAATATTCAAGGAAAATAATAGTCATGATAGTGGAAATAGTAATTCGTGCGGTAAGTGTAAAAAAATAGAACACTCACACCATCAATAAAAAGTGCATCATTCAGATAATGTGAATAATATTAATTTAAAAACTTATCATAAAAAGACAAACAAGATTAAAAATTAAATTATTCAATAATTAATGAATAGTAACAAAATTCATGAATACATTTTAAATAATATATTGGCATGGAAGAAAATTATTCCTAGTCAAATAGAAAAATAATTTTGGGTTTCCTTAAAAATATTATTTCAAACTTTTGAGTACTTAGTGAGAGGAAAATTAAAAGTAAAACATTTAATTTGATAGGATCAACATGATATGAACACAAGATAGGGGGTGAATAAGAGAGTGATTATTTTTTTTCAAATTAAACATTTATCCCTATTAATACCATTGTACCTTATTCACTGAATGAATCGCTTTATATTCCTCACCGGTAATTGGAAAACATGAACACCAAATGGTAAATTGTGATGAACTCTTGGATTTTTAATGATATTCACATCATATATGGATTACTAAATCCCCATGGTATGGTGTATATTATACCACTCACATAAAACATTCATTTAGTTATCATAAAAATCATGAAAAAGGGTATGACCATTAACTCCTTTTCCTAGAATCAACTAGGTATAGTGAAATTATTTTCTTTGAAGAAAAATATATTGGATGTTAAAAAATCCTCTATTAAGTGATCCAAATCTTAGTTAAAGTTTTATTCAATTTAAAATAATAATTATGTTCAACTTCCTCTGAATTTAGTAATCAAATGGAAACCTCTATATCACAATAATTAGTGAGCTGTCTTAGATTTGACAATCAATGAGACAATATAATTATGAAGCAATCTAGAGGGATTCTTCTTTATCTTCTTTCATAAACAATATGAATAGTTAATGTAGTATAAACATCTTCTAAGTGCAATTGATTATTTTTAAAATTATAATTACATTACACAGAATATCTCACATCATCTCATGAATGTATTTGAATTATGAATAGTATTTTCATAAAAACGCCAATTGAACAATATTTCTCTATTTTATTCTCAATAACGTTTTTCAAGGTTTATAACTTATTTTCTTCATTCAATATTTGTTATTTGATTATTAACATTAATGAAATCTTGTACTACTCACTATATCTATGAAATAAGGTGTGCTTTGCATTACAGAGTTCCTTGAAAAAACAAAGATCACATGGGTTCACATGATCCATCATATTTTTATGAACAATGTATGTGATACTCAAAAATATTTCATGTAATAGAGTTTGTACATGAATTTCACTGTCATTTGTTATCTTTTAGAAATTTTTGATTTATGATTCAAAAAATCATTAAACCCTTAAATCTTCTTTGAATTGGAAAAAGTATATAAAATGATTATTTTCAAATATTTTTTCACATGTAGGCCTTCTTCTCACAAATAAGAGTTCATGGAACTTCATCTTCATGAAGATGAAGAGGCTAATTGATCATTACCTTCACACGAACAATTATTTTGGATAGTATGTTTCAAGTGAAATAAGAGATTTAAATGATTGAGATATTGGTCTCAGATGGGGGACTCTGTTTTTTTAGATAAGAAACCATGTGTCTTCTCTGGTAAAAATTTAATGTATAAGATACTCATAAATATAACTGATTAAAATTTCCTGTCATGGATCAATATTAAAATTACCAAATATTTACTTATTTGAAACTTAACAAAAATTTTCTTCCTATATATTGACGGTGTTTTGAATTATGTGTTCTTCACATAATTTTCACCTTCTCTAGTGAATTAGTCTCACATGCATGTGATATGAAATCAAATGTATCAGCTACTTCAAATACATACACCAATAATGTTTATGGATGATAAAATGGCCTCCTAAAATGTCATTTCATCATTGTTAATGATCATTAATTGAAATATCTAATGCATATGGATTATACATTAGGAGTTAGGAAATGATGAACAAGTTTGATTTCTAGAAGGATGTACATTAGACATACAGGTAAAACCTCATGAACTATTATATAATTGTATATATAACTATTGCATAAGTTTTCCAAAAAGTGGGTTCATTTTTATACAGGTAACATTGTATATGTGTAAGGGTAATCATATATTCCATTACCTGTATAAGGGAAATACATTAGATGTTAAAGGGTTCCTAGGGTGTCTCTATCCCTGCTTAAGGGTAACCCTGAACAAGGGTAACTAAAGGTTAAAGATTACATGTGAATATTGGATGATAGTGTTTTAATTGATTAGATTGGATAAATTATATACATATATTTTAACACATGAAATTTACACTATGTGTCTCTATTACCCCACATCAATCCTTTCTTTGGTTAATTTATCATTTAAAAGAAAATTCATTCCTTCTACTTCTCAATCCATCACTAGGGTTAGCTCTTATAATACATTCAAAAATAAACACCTCAGAGACTTACCTGATCCCTTGGGAATTTCCATGTGCACTCTTCACAAGATATAGAAAACCCTATATTCAATATGTACCCACCACCTCCTACTACCGTAATAAACTATCTAGACTAGATTGTCCATATGGTTGGGATTTCTCTCATATATTTGGGATTGAGATGGTTTAGATGGATGGATATGGGTGGCTAATTTTTTTATTACCACCCATATACATTAAATTATTACCCTATATGAAATTTCTTTCCATCCCAAATACATTCTTTAATAAATATTAAAAAAATATTTATTTTTTCTCTGGCCATTAAGTCAATTTATTCCGTACAAAATTTTAATTTCATCATGAAAAACAATTTTTACATGGTATTAAATCAATTCCTCATGAAAAAATATATTTTTAATTGTCTTATTCAAATTTTGTAAACATTGTTTTAGTTTTATAACTCCATTTGACACATGTATTTGATCTTAAGACCAACTGGATGATTTGAATACTTGAAACCACTTCATCTAAAATATGATCATGTTCCCTTTGAAATTATATGGATGATACTTCATCAAAACACAAACAACCATTCTTAGGAATGACAATGAACATCCTTGTTGTTATTATATAAAAAATTTACATTTACATCATGTGATTAATAACTTATGACTTATTGAAAGAAATACAACACAAACATAAAGTGGGACCATTAATCTCCCCTTTGTATTTGTTGTCAATATCAAAGTTGAATATGGGATTTCAATATTCTCTCTTTATCACCCGTTTTTCATTTTAATATCTTCCCCTTATTGATAAAAATTTCAATGTACCTAAGAGAAGATGGTATCATTCCCTTCTTATGTAATGTGCCATAAAATATCCACTCTAAGTATATGTGGGATAACCAAATTTAAAAAACAGGTTGGTCTAATCTAGACATCAATGATGTCCATTCTCAATTTAGAATATGATATTAACTGAAATAAAAATACCTGAGTCTTTCCACTTTGACTATTCAGTTGAATCAAAGTGAATAGTAACTGGCTGATACCAATTGATAAAATATAAGTGGAAAATGTTTGATAAAACTTTTGAAAAAATGATTTTTAGGAAAATTTCATTATAGAATTCATACACTGATATCAACACACAGATTAAAAAAACAACGTGCACATGGTAGGTCATATTCCTTAATTTATTCCTAGAACTTATTCAATAATATATTTTTTCCTTTTATTGATTCATTTATGTCATCCCCCTTAATATAATACATTATTTAATTTTTTATGAATAAGGATTGGAGAGTGTACCAACATCCCTCATCAATGATTTCTTGAACATGAATAATCTAAAGATATGAGATTTGGATGAAATATAAGTCTCTAGAAATATTTTTTGACACTCCCCCTCATGGGATATATATAGATTTGAATCATCAGTATAGATCTTTTGATTAATTTTTATCCTAAATACCGATTATTATGAATAAATTTTTTTCAGATGACATCCATGATGGTGACTCCAATTTTTTTGGTCATCTAGGAAAACTTGAACACCTTAATCCTAATTGATCTATGATCTCTTAAAATAAGGAAACTTCAGGATATCAGAATGTACATCAAACCCATATGGAGACATCCATAAGGTCTGTAATGAATATTTCATTTTGAAATTTTAGTAATAAGATACATAAACTTTATTGTCTCTTTTCGTTTGTGAATCACCATAAATTCTCTAGAGGTAAGAAACAAAAAAATTATATTGGAATAGGTTGGAAATCATTTTATTTCCAATGAGATAAATAGAGATGGGAATTTTATATCAAACATAAAACTCATTTCTTTTTATCTCTATGTGAGGGTGAACTCTTCATGATGACTCTTCTAAATTTTTTGTCATTTTTCGGTAGAATGGAATATTTACATTTGTCAATAACAACATTATATGGAATATTTATTTTCACATTGGCCATTTTGGAATATTTATCACATGGTTCTTTATGATTATTCCTTTTTATTTCTTCTTGAGAAAGTTTTATTAAAATGGGATTATTCATAGGTAATAATTTTATTTCCTTTAGAATCTTATATTATATGTTATTCTTAAAGTTGTAATACTATATTAAAAAATGATATCATTTTTATAAAATAAAATTTATTAAAGTTCCATAATTTAATTATAATATTTTCTAAAAAAATATTTTTAAAAAAATATTATATATTTTAAAAATAAAATGTCTTTACCACAAATTGAGTGATCATTTACTAAGTATTTATCAATAAATTTATATTCAGTAGGATATATATATATATATATATATATATTATAAAGTAGTCCGTCCTATCCATACCCATCAATTTTAATTACCTGGTGATAAGAGTCATATTTATATAATAATATTTCTTTTTTTTTGCTCGAATTTGTATGTAACCCAAATTATCGATGAAATTAAAAAAATCATAAAAAATAAGTGCGTTGCACTCCTAAAATGGTTTTCATATAAATATTTCTAATTATATATAACAAAGATAGTCATACCTCCTCCAACATACGTATCTCATGACTGCTCAACCTATACTTCCAAATCATCACACAAAAGCACTCGATCACAATGCCTTAAATCTCTGCAGAATCCTAATATTATTCGAACATGCTCACTGAAATATAAACCAGAGCCTTGGTACAATTAAAATATACTGTTATCAACTAAACAAGTTATACATTATCTTATACCATTAAATCAAACACCCCACCAATTCAACGCACCCTCAAATCATCAATAATTTATACGGAGCCTGGTGGAAACAAATAGAATCCATCAAATGATGAAATAAACTTCCCTCATTGAATTCACCAATGAGTCAATGTAGAATTGAATATTTTGGTGCCCTAATATTTGGTTCCATCATGATCATACCTTGACCAGTCTCTCACATTGATATCTTACTATCCATCTATCACGACATATAATTACTGGATACTTCCATCCCACTCTTCACCAAGAACTATCCTGAACACCAACTACTATCCATTCCCAAATAATGGGAACATAATCCCCTACAAATCACAAATTTTCCAATCAAATAAAGGGTATCACCATTAAATTACCATTGGTTAACTAAATATTATTTGTATTACCATATTCTATTACTAAATCACCAGTACCACGGGTTTCAAGACTCCACATGTGTTGTTCCTTTCAAACGACGTTGATCCATTTCCAATCTATGACATCACGCCTTCTGGAAAAAATGTGTATTGGTCCACACTGAGGTTGGATATCCCATGAAATCCAATACATTTATTATTTATACTATAAAATTGAAATAAATTTATCACAATCATCAAACCAAAAGAACCAAAAAATTTAAAGTCGACATACAATTCCATCAGTCCATGACCGTCACATGGTTTTCCCCCGATTTATATTTAACCATGAACCATATGTAACCACAAACACTACCAAAATGTCATAAAAAATAACCTATACTCTTGTATAACTTAATCACATAACATAAATCACACTCTCATGTGGTTCATACTATTAAAACTATTCTCAAGCGCCTAAACCAGAGATTATGATCACACAAAATTCCGTCTCATTTAACTAGGAATACCCTCAAAACTCATCTTGATAGTCATCCAACTCACCTGTGCCATGATTTATCACATGAAAACTTGCCAACAAATATAGTTTCTATAATCATAACTTTCTAATCACACTGTCACAAACCTTAGATAAGAAATCCCAACTCAGTAATGTCTATTACATGGCATATCCTACCCTCAAATTCCTGCTTTTATACACAAAATAATTAGAACTAAAAATTATTATCATCACCAACCTTCATAGGAATCACTGTATCAATTCCATATAAACAATTTCACTTAACATGCACCATTATAATAACCTTAAGCACTTACATATAATTCCCATATCCTTGGAATCCCCATACAAGAGGTAACCCCACATTCATGTTTCCCTCACATATCTTATCTCATTGAATCAAAAAATCAGGAGTCCTATCTCAAAGGTAACTAGAGTCTCTCACCTATCCCTTAAATATGGTCTCACATAGATCACAAACCATGGAGCATCATCTACTCACCCATATGAAATATCTCTGAAACATCCATGAAAACACACCCATCCCAGTTATCAAATCCACATAACATTAATTACAAGCCAAAATCAGCACCCACTCATAGAGATACATACCTA
Source organism: Viscum album (assembly GCA_963277665.1). Classification (NCBI taxonomy): domain Eukaryota; kingdom Viridiplantae; phylum Streptophyta; class Magnoliopsida; order Santalales; family Viscaceae; genus Viscum; species Viscum album. The sequence continues at coordinate 376,857,598 of OY728147.1, forward strand.
TTTGAGAAAAATCATAATATACTATTCCCTAGTGGGTCAAGTCACATCTATAGGCGTTTACATATATAAATAGTATCACCCTATGATGATATATTTCCATAAAATCATTGTCATATGGTTCAGTTAAGTAGAATTTCATTCCATGCAATAAAAGAAAAAAATACAAGTTGTTACTCACACATTAAATAACTGAATCTAAAAAATAACCTCCCCAAGGGTTGCCTCATGAATTAATCCCATGAATTTACCAACCTAATAAGATAAATACACATACCCTACTAGATAGAGTATATTTCCATCATTTACATAAATTATATCATAATAGAATCCATATATACTACTAGTAGAAGGAAAATTATATATATCACGAGAAAACTAAGTATAATACCACTATAAAATTTTAGGGGAAAATAATTTATGAGTTATTATTGACACTTTAAATAGTTTAACCATCATACTCAGTGAATCTATACATATAAAGACATATATGTCATGTTAATCCTACATATTAATAATGATTCACGCATAAATGTCATTTTCAATGGGAAAATAGACAAAACTCTAATAAATATCATTTTTTCTAGTGAGACAGTAGTCAAAATTTAAAAAAATAAAATGTTCAAGCATATTGTGAATCAACTGAGGTGAAATCCCATGTTACCATAAATATAAAAATACAAGAACAACAATATCATACCCCTAGAAACCTTAGATTCTACCTTAAAGGGTGTTTACAACATACATGTATGGGTTCCATCATAAGAGCTGACGCATTCCTATAAAAAATGACTACCATCTCAATAAATTGTCTAAAAAAACAAAAAAAAACATTTGATACCACTTTGTAACATCTCAGGTTGGCTCACTATGAACTATAGTTGGACTAGTGGAACTACATGACCCTCAATGCATCTCCCCATACACCAGAGCCTGTCATGAACCAAGTGAAGATGCCATCAAAACCACAACTGACCTAGTAGAGACATGATCTGAAGAGCATTATGGATCCCCACGGGGTGAAAACTAGTTCTAATCATAAAATAATCCCAATGGGGATAATTTAGCACAGAAAAACTAGTAACATTAACCAAAAAGAACACACGACAGGACTAATAGTAACTGAACATCAATAAAAATATTCAAACTGATCCAAATACAATGATTACTAAATAATAAAAAACATAGAAGAAAATGAAAACTGGACCACACTTAAAATATGTCCATGTGACCTATTAGTCACCACCAATCACAAAATACACCAACTCTAAGAGAAACCTGACTTGAAACCTGAACCTGCAAAACATATCGGGTCTACCAACACTGAATAGTAAAAGCAGAGTGTGAGCTTAAATAGCTCACTTGGTAATTTTCACCGAGTCTAAGAATTTACATTCTTGAAATACTCCATAAACACTAGTTTGAAAATACAATTATAAAATAATATTTTAAACCATTTCTAGAACGCAAACTGTGTTTTCCAAAAATTTAACTTAAAAAAACACAAACACATTTTCATTCAAAAAATTGTTTCATTTTACCCAACCCATTTAAAAAACAAAACCCAAACATAAATCCAAACTAGATAAAAAAAGGAGTTGTGACAAAAGTAAATGAAACCAAAAAAAGTCAAAAAGTAGAAAAAACAATATCAAATAAGAAGAATAAATTGAAAAAACACATAGATAGTAACTCATGAGAATTTCCGGAACATTCCTCGAGTGATCCTACGATGTACTCAGATCAGACTCACCTTCTAACATATTGTGCAGCTACATAGTCAATAACCAACTGACCACTCTAAACTAGCCATTCTAGTGACACATAACACCCATCTCCATCAAGTCAAGGGGTTAACAACCCATCTAACCAGGGTCGATAAGAAACTATCACTTGACCAACTAGATGATTCGCATGAATCCCATGATAATAATAATAATACTTCACATGGTATAATAACCATAACCAACTGTGTCCACTTTCATGAGCCATTAGAGGGGCCCTATCCCAAGTTCTAATAGTTTCAATACCAACAATGTCCTTGTGAAGAATCCACTAAGAGGGAAGGCATCTGTAAAGACCCATAATTTCAATGAATTTTTTATATATATGGGAATTTTATAAGTCCGTGAAAATTGACGGCGCGTGATTCCGAGGCCCAGATTTCCCAAAATGAATTTTTGATCTTTTTAGGGTACGTTCAGTAAATGTACGAGAGGGTTTTTGTAACTTTTGAACTAGTGCTTGGAATCTAAATCTGAAGACACCGTTGAACTCGCAGCACCGTTATTCACTTAAGGATACTTTCACCTCGACGACAGTTGGTCATGGGTAAAAGTTAATTTTTGGGTTTTTTCGTGAAAGAATAATATAAAATAAAATGGTGTTACATTTTATTTTCATTGAAACTCCTTATGAATGATGCGAGGTGGGGAACATCAGAATTAAACCTCCCCTTGAGGTTATAGAGGTGGGGACCACCGAACCTAATACCTCCCATGAGAGGTTATGGTGGTGGGGACCACCCAAGTTTTAAACCCCTTTGAACATCCCACTTAAATGAGGGGAAGACTCTTGAACTTCCCCTTGATTAATTATGCCACCCCGCTTTAATTAATACACTAACTAAATTAATTAATTAATCTAATTTGAAATTATGTGTCATGACCCGTCCCCCGGGGCCCGTGCTGTGACTACCCAAAACCAGCCTTCCATAGGCTAGGGGCAGCTGACTAGCACCGAAAGGTGTATTCCCTAAAACTAGGAAGGCATTGCCTTTATAACATGTAAACTCACGTAACCAAGCACACAACAAGATACAGACACAAGAAAACTGTTCAACCAAAAGAGTACTGAAAGTAAAAGGGGCCGGAATACAAGACCAAAAGTAAAGGTACAAGTTCAAATGAAATACAATACAATAGAAGAAAGAGAAAGACAACTATTGGATCATCCTCCGAGGTTTCTACCTTAAGGGTAGGTACAGATCACCTCCTCATCACTCCACATCTACCTGTCTCCTCTGCATACCGACATGCCATATGGTCCACCTCCAGGTACCGTCCAGTCCTAGAACTCTCGTCCTCAGTCAGTGTTGTCCGTTGTTAGCACCAAACACAACGTAGTGCAGACATAGTCTGTGCAGGGGTGAGTATAACGATACTCAGTATGGACCCCGAGACCCTCAAGGTCTCACAAATCCATAAACTATAAACCTTAAAGTATGAAGACAACTGTCAACCCTACTTAGGTATATGACCATACATATACCTAAGTTATCAAGTATACCCATCTCAATCATGAGGAAACATAGGGTCCAACCCAAAATCCCAAAGCTCAACTGTTCCACAAAGGAAGGAAAACCACAAAGGCAAGTACCACATAGGTATGCCACACAGAATAATACCACCAAGGTATTACCACAAAGGAAAGTGCCACATATGTATGAACTCAGATCACACCAGGTATAACATAGGTATGGTAGTAGAGATGATTAGTTATATATACTTAATCATCTTACTCCATTAAGAGGCTCTACTACTGACCCACACAGAATCACTAGGAGATGACCCACACAGGATCTCTATGAGCTGACCCACACAGGATCAAATAGAGCTGACCCACACAGGATCGATAGGAGATGGCCCACATATGATCGCTAGGATCTGACCCACATAGGATCTCTAGGAGCTGACCCACATAGGATCGCTTGGACATAACCCACACCGGATCACTAGGAGCTGACCCACACAGGATCGCTAGGAGCTGACCCACACATGATCAGTAGGAGCTAACCCCCACAGGATCACTATGAGATGACCCACACATGATCGCTAGGAGCTGACCCACACATGATGGCTAGGAGCTAACCCCCATAGGATAGGTAGGAGATGACCCGCACAAGATCTCTAGGAGCTGACCCGCATTGGATCACTAGGAGCTGACTCTCACAGGATCACTAGGAGCACTCTTCTCATCACAACCAGCTGATGGGTTTCCACACTAGGCTTTCTCGTCTCTGGGAGAGTCCGTTCCCCAATCCACTGGTCGATTTTTCAACTGCCATGATATCCCACGAAGAAGTATCTCAAATATTCGCAACGTCATAGGGGTCTCAACGCAATAGAAGGTCCATCAATCAAACGCTCGGTTTGTGAGTTATTAGCCGTTTAGTCCTGGGGGCCCGGTTGGATTCATGATCAATCTAACCTGACTGTAACCCATAATAATTCAAAACTTTAGTGGGGTATACTGAAAGGGAGCGCCTCGCTCCGAGGATTCTAACACCACTGATGGTTCATCAAATGGACATTCGGTGCCAAAGTTATGGACAAAGGGAGTAAATGGGTCGTAGTGGGTCTGGGTCCGGTACGACCCAGTCGGACAGACCTAGCCTGACCCACCCTGGATCGACCTGGTTTGGGTCGACCTAGCCCGTTGGGTTTGTCCCAGCCTGCGGGGTCCGGCCCAGCCAGCGCTGGGCGGACCAGCTCCCTGGACGGTCCGACAGGCCGCGAGGGCCTGCGGAGGGCCACAGGCTGTTCCACGAGGACGGATCAGCCACGGAGGGTGCCGTGAGGGTGGCTCGGGTTAGAGGTGCCATGAGGGTGGCATGGCCAAGGGGTGCTGCGAGGGTAGCACTTCCCGTGGGTTCCTTGAGGGCGGATCAGCTGAGGGGTGCCACGAGGACGGCTGGACCCGGTGGTGCTGAGAGGGCGGCTCGGCCGAGGGGTGTCGCGAGGGCAGCTCAGCCCAGGGGTGGACCGACATGGCTTTAGCCAGTGAGGCGGGGCCATGGATGGTAGCACCGACTTTGGTGGCGAGGCCGCAGGCGGCGAAGGCGGCTCGGGTGGCGAGGTCGCGGGCGGTGGCGACAACTCGGGTGGTGAGGCCGCAGACGACTAGGCATCATAGCTTCACCGGAGGCCGGTTTAACCGGCCTCTCTCTTCGTTTGTCATCATGGTGTAAGACAATTTCTTCCATAGCAAATAACACAATAAGAAAGAACGAAAAAGGGGTTGGGCCATGTTTTTTGGCCTGGACCCTCTGCGTTATAGCAGTAGTAAGAGACTCAACAAAAAATTAGGATTCAAGAATGACAAACTCTTCAATTTAATACGATTCATGGATCAAATTGATTTAGTTGATCCGCGTTCTCCATGATTTCCAAGAATGAGGAAATTAAATAAGAGAATTCAATAATTTAATAATAACCCCTACCTTGGATTGTTCATTGACATTGGCGTGAGAAGTAAGTACGGCATAGATTCATCGTAGATGAAGACATCACATGTTGGAGGAAGTCGAAGATATCGGCGTTCGTCACGCACACCAAACGCCTCTAATCCTGGGCTCTTTTGTTGGTTCATTGTAGTCGAAGGCATTCTTCGTCAGCGAGAGCATTCTTCGTTTGAGGATGGGATTCTCTACGATTCTCCAAAGAGTTCTCTCCCTCTCCTCTTCCCAGTAAAATAAAGAGGTGTCAATATAATTTAACTTAAGAAGAAATTATTTTGGCACACACACACACATGTTGGAAAAATTAATGTATGGCATTGGCACAATTAATGCAGAGGAATATCAAGAGGCTCCTCCATATTTAAGATGGAGTTGAGTGGTTTCTCCCTCATTAAGAGGGGAGTCCAAGAGGTTTAATCCTCAGGCGGTCCCCACCACCATAACCTCTCATGGGAGGTTAGGCTCGGGTGGTCCCCACCACCATAAACTCACATGGGAGGTTAATTCAGGTGGTCCCCACCTGTGAAACTTCCACATGGGATTTTCAAAACAAAATAAAAGAAAATGTTACATAATTTATTTTATTTTATTTGTTTCAAAAAAACCCAAAAAATTAACTTTCACCCTCGACCAACTGACATTGAGGTGAAAGTGTTCTTAAGAAAATACAGGCGTTGTGAGTTCAATGGTGCCCTCAGATTTCAATTCTGAGCACCAGTTTAAAAGTTATAAAAACCTGCCAGCACGTTTAATGAACGTACCTGAAAAAAAGTTCAGAAGTTTATTATGGGCACTCCGGGACACGGAATCACGCGCCGTCAATTTTCACGGACTCGTATAATTACCATATATTTAAAAAAAATTACATGGAAATTCCAGGTCTTTAAATTCACCCCACCTCATGGGATTTACATTCCCATAAGCCAAAACTCATAACTAGGTAAACAAGTGGGGGTACTGAGCATGCATCTGAGCCTCCCGCTCCCATGTGCTCTTCTAGAGGTTCATGTTCTGCCAGCGAACGCGTACTAGAGGTATCATCCATCCATGAAGTACCCACTCCTATCGATCCTCAATCTCTACCAGAACCTCTATAAAATTCTCCCCATCATCAACGTCCAGATCTCCATGGTCGATGATGTGAGAAGGGTCATGCACGTATCTCCTTAGCTAGGATACGTGGAAGACGTCATGCACCTGGTGCAACTAAGGTAGAAGAGCTAAGTGGTATGCCACCTTCCCAACTCTGATGAGGACCTGAAAAGTTACAATGAATCTTGGAGATAACTTGCTGACTTGGCCAAATCTCTATAAACCTCATCTGGGTGAGACCCGTAGAAAGACATGGTCGCCATCCTCAAACTCTAGAAGTCTCCATCTCCTATCGTCATATGACTTTTGCCTTATTAGTGCAATCTTCATCTGCTCCTAGATAATCTGTACTTTCTCTATGGTAGCCTATACCATCTCTGGTCCTACTAGTGCTGACTCCCCTGGTTCAGTCCAGCACAAAGGTGATATGCAAGGTCGCCTGTATAACTCCTCGAAAGGTGTCATACCAATGGTGGAGTGATAGCTGTTTTTGTATGAAAACTACACCAAGGGAAAGTGATCCTCCCACCTACGACCGAAGTCTAGGACACAAGCACGCCTCATGTCCTCGAGGGTCTGAATAGTCCACTTAGTCTAGCCATCTGTCTAAGGATGGAAGGCAGTGCTCAAATAAAGTTGTGTCCCGAAAGTCTCCTACAACCCTTTCCACAACCGGGAAGTAAAATGTTCATCTCGATCAGAGAAAATCATCGAGAGTACTCCATGTAGACGCACAATCTTATGCACATAGAGGCTTCCCAATCCCTCTATTGAACCTCGCTCACTGATCGGTAAGAAGTGGGCCGACATGGTGAGTCGGTCGACGATAACCCAAATCAATTCATGACCCCTGTATTTACATGGATGTCCTGTCATGATGTACATGGATATCCCATCCCACTTCCACTCTGGGACCTCTAAAGGATGAACCAGGCTTGTTGGTATCTGATGCTCTACCTTCACTTGCTGACAGGTGAGGCACCGAGAGACAAACTATGCTACTGCTTTCTTCACCCCCATCCACCAGTTCTATCACCATAGATCCTGGTACATATTTTTCACTCTTGGATATACAACGAGAGGGAATGTGTGGAAGTCCCTAATCACTTCCTTCATAAGTGACACTGGTACCATGGTAGGTCCTCTGAAGATGATGACATGCTCTCCACCTTCAGAAAATCCATCAGGTGTCTGTCCTATGGAAATCTAAGCACGTCGAGCCTCGCAATCAATGTCCCCACACTACACCTCCCTGACTCACTAAAGAAGTGGGGGGAGTGACTGTAAGATACTGAAGAAAAGCTAATCCATCTTTATCCACAAAGGATATCTGTAAAGTGGCCATCTACTCCATCGCCTCACCTAGTAGCTATATACCAGATCTCATACTGAGTGCTTCTGCTACAATGTTCCCCTTCCCATGTGTATAGACTATATCGAAGCCATATTCCTAGAGAAACTAAAGCCAATAATGTTGTCTTAGGTTTAGATCCTTTTGAGAGAAGATATAACTGAGACTCTTGGGATCAGAGTACACTGTAAAATGCTCACCCATCAAGTAATGTCACCACATCTTCAAGGTGAAGACCACTACTACTAACTCCTTGTCGTGGGTAGAATAGTTCTTCACATTTTGTCTCAGCTATCAAGAACCATAAGTGATCACTGCTTTCTACTGCATCCGGACACATCTGAGCCAGGTCCTTGATGCGTCGCAGTAGACTATGTAACCTACACCCTCCCCTGGAAGCCTCAAGATGGGGGAACTAGTTATCCTCTGCCTCAGCTCTTGAAAACACTGCTATCATCTCTCCAATAACATGAAGGGCTACCCCTTCTTTATCAAGGCTGATAGTAGTGCTGCAACTCTAGAGAAATCTGGCACAAACCTCCTATAGTAACCAGCCAAACCTAAGAAACTCCGCACCTCTGTCACACTCCTGGGTGGCTCCCAAGAAAGTATCACATCAATCATTGCTGGATCAAATGAAACTCTAGCCTTTGATATGAAATGTCCCCAAAATTGAACATCTTTGATCCAGAAATAGATCTTCGTGAGCTTACCATAAAGCTGGTGCTTTTGGAGTGTATCTAGTACTACCTGTAAATGATATGCATGCTCCTCCTTAGTAGCCGAGTAGATCAGAATTTCGTCGATGAAGACTAATAAAAGTGATTAATGTATGGCTGAAAGATCTTGTTCATGAGTCCCATGAACACTGCTGGAGTGTTGGTCACGCCGAAAGGCATAACCAAGAACTCATAATGGCCATACCAACATCTGAAATCCATCTTATGCACATCCTCGTCTCATACTCTGAGTTAGTGATAGCCTGATCTGATGTCTATCTTTGAGAACCACCATGCTCCCTTCAGGTAATCAAAGAGGCTGTAAATCCTTGGAAGTGAGTACTTATTCTTCATGGTCACCTGATTCAGGCGCCGATAGTCAACACAAAGCTTCAAGCTTCCATTCGCATTCTTGCCAAACAAAATTGGGGTTGCCTAAGGTGAAACACTGGGCCGAATAAATTCCTTCCCCTGCAATTCCTCTTGCTATACCCACATCTCACGAAGCTCCACAGGAGCCATTCGATATGCTCATGAAGATATTGGTGTCGTACTGGGGTACAATTCAACGCAAAATTCCACCTCTCTGTGAGAAGGTAGGCCCGAAAAATCATCAGGGAAGACATCTGTGTACTGTTTCACCACTACAGGATAACTCAGAATCTCCACATCAACTGCTCCAAGGGTAATGCAATCTAACTGATAAGTGATCAACTACACTCTTCTCCAGGTAAGTCCATTTTGTATTGTGAAGTATCCCTTCTCACTGGTGAAGGTAAAAATGGTCCCATTCGTGTGGAAACACCACACATTATGCCTAATATAGTCAATATGAGCATGGTATATAGATAAACAGTCTATACCCAGGATTATGTCTTAAGGCCTCGATGCCGCTACTAGGAGATCCCAGTCGAATCTCTCACCTCCTAGAGTAAGCTCACACTACCGAAACCAGTGCATAATCGTCGAATATGCTTATATAGGAGTCTTTAGAATAAGGATTGAGCCAATGGATCCGTCGGAATATCCATGCTCCGAACAAGGGCAGTGGAAATAAAAGAATGACAGACACCTATGTCTATAAGTACTGCAGCTAAGGTGGAATAGACATAGATCATACTTCATATCATCTTCGGAGCACCGTGATCATAGACCTCAGATTCCTGGAGCCGAGGTCTCCCTTTTTCACCTACTCCCTGCGGTCAGGGTGGAACTCTTGGTGGTGGTGGTGGTAACATCTCGAATCATCGCCCACCACCAGCTACACGAAAAACTCCACAACCATGTTTTTCTGCTCCATGCGGACCTCCTCGGTCAAATCTATGTCTCTTCCAGGGTGGTCCTTTGACCATTTTCTGATCATCCATACGGTGGGTTAGACAGTCACAAGCCCTGTGACCCTGCCCGCCGCATGCATAACAATGGCCACTCCTGGCATGATCGTCTCAACCTTGGGTGCCTCATCCAACTAACCCTCAATCCTACGGTTGTCCACCTATAGGTCTGATACTCTTGGAACTCTACGTCATCTGTCTGCTTCCAGTTACAGATGACTCTGCTACGTGATGACTGGTGGTGGGTCTTGCTACTGGTGACTGCTCAGCAAGAAAAATCTCAACTAAGAGGGCTCGATCTAACACCCCAGCCTGTGTCGGGATGCTGAGTGAGATCATAAAAGCCCTGATCTCCCACTCGAGTCACTGCTCAAAGGTTCAGGCCTTGAATAATGGGTCCCTCACCATATCTATGGAGTAGCATGATAGGTCAGTGAACCTCCTTGAGACTGATCCACAATCATGTTGCCTTGCTGCAGTTGAAGTAGCTCTTGTATGTGCATTGCGCGAAGTGTCGCTGGAACAAACTCTGCTAGAAACAGGCTCTCGATGTCTGCTTATAGAAGCGCCGCCTCGACGTGATCCTAGAGCATCAAGCTCCACCATCTTCCTGTTGCTTCCTGTAGAAGGATGGAAGCAAGGTTCACCATGAGATTGGTTGGTATCCCTACCAGTCGGAGGACTCTCACCATAGCCTTCATCCAATCCTCATCTGCCTGTGGGTCCGTCTATCCCCTGAACCTGGGTGGCCTCTGGGGCTGGAACTCATGGAATGCGCTCAATTGGTGTGCACCATCTATTGCTGGGGCTGGCAGCATCAGTGGCCCAATGGGAAATGGTACCACTGGTGCCTCTATTGGAAAAGGGCCCTGCACCGAGGCCTCATCGCTCAGTGGGCTGTCAGTGCGTACTACACTCGGAACCCTAGCTAATTGTCTTCATGGAGGCATCCTGAAAGGAAACAGGTTCACCAAGGTCAATAAGTTATACCTGGTGAGCTAACTCAAAGAGTTCACAAAGAAGACTCTTGATAACACACACGCAATCAGTGTTTTCGTGCACTGATTCAGAAATCAGAAGCCAAGGTCCTGGTGCATGGATACATCAGCCACCGCACTAACCCTGGATTCCCTAAATTGATAAGCACACTCACTACACTTAACAATATTGATATTAAAAGAAAGGTCATAGTCCTATGTTATATGGTAGAACTGACTCCTCTGATACCAATTTGTCACGACCCGTCCCCCGGAGCCCGTGTCGTGACTACCCCAAGACCGCCTTCCATAGGCCAAGGGCTGGCAACTAGCACCAAAAGGCGTATTCCCTAAAACTTTAAAGGCATAGAATTTATAACCTATAAACTCACATAACCAAGCACACAACATGATACGAACACAAGAAAACTGTATAACCAAAAGTGTTCTGAAAGTAAAAGGGGCCAGAATACAAGCCCAACAGTAAAGGTACAAGTACAACTGAAATTAAATACAACAGAAGAAAGAGAAAGACAACTACTAGATCTTCCTCTAAAGTTCCTACCTGAAGGGTAGGTATAGATCAACTCCTTGGCACTCCACTTCTGCCAGTCTCCTATTCGTACCGACATTCCGTATGGTCTACCTCTGGGTATCGTCCAGTCCTGGTACTGTCGTCCTCAGTCAACGCTGTCCTTCGTATGCACCAAACACAATGAAGTGCGGGCATAACCCGTGTAGGGGTGAGTATAACGATAATCAGTAGGGACCTCGAGACCCTCAAGGTCTCACAAATCCACAAATGATAAACCTCAAAGAACAAAGTCAACTGTCAACCCTACTTATTTATATACCCATACATATACCTAAGTTATCAAGTATACCCATCCCAATCATGAGGAAACACATAGTCTAACCAAAAATCCCAATTGTCAACTGTTCCACAAAGGAAGGAAAACCTCAAGGGAAAGCACCACACAGTTATGCCACCTAGAAGAATACCACCAAGGTATTACAACAAATGAAAGAACCACACATGTATGAACTCAGATCACACTGGGTATAACTTAGGTACAATATTAGAGATGATTAGTTATAGCTACTATATCATCTTACTCCGTTAAGAGGATCTACGGGTGACCTGCACAGAATCGCTAGGAGCTGAACCACACAGGATCGCTAGGATCTGACCCATAGAGGATCGCTAGAAGCTGACCCACACAGGATCACTAGGAGTTGACCCATAGAGGATCACTAGGAGCTGACCCACACAAGATTGCTGGGAGCTGACCAACATAGGATCACTAGGAGCTGACCCACACAGGATCCCTAGGAGCTGACCCACACATGATCGCTAGGAGATGATCCACACAGGATCTCTACTAGATGACCCACATAGGATCTCTAGGAGTTGACCTTCACAGGATCACTAGGAGCTGACCTGCATAGGATCACTAGGATTTGACTCACACAGGATCTCTTGGAGCACTCTTCTCGTCATAGCCAGCTACTGGGTTTCTGCATTAGGCTTTCTCATCTCTAGGAGAGTCTGTTCCCCAAGCCACTAGTAGATTCTCTAACTACCACAATGTCCCACGAAGAAGTATCTCAACATTTTTCCATGTCATAGGGGTATCAACACAACAGATGGTTCGTCAATCAGACGCTTGGTCTGTGAGTTATTAGACTTTCAGTCCCGAGGGCTCGGTTTGATTTGTGCTCGATCCAACATGACTGTACCCCATCATAATCCAAAACTCTAGTGGGTTATACTCAAAGGGACCATCTCACTCTGAGGTTTCTATCACCATTGACAGTTCGTCAAATGGACATCCGATTCCAATGTTATAGACAAAAGAGCGTAAATGGGTTGTAGTGGGTCTGGGTTCAGTCTGACCCAGTAGGACCGACCCGGCCTAGACCTACCTGGTCTTGGTTGGCCCGGCCCAACCCGTTGGGTCCGGGTCAGGCCACCTGCACTGGGTGGCCCTACCTGCTGGATGGTCTCATAGGCCGCGAGGGGCCACAGAGGGCCGCATGGGTGTCGCGAGGATGGCTCGACCGCGGGTCTACTCGGCCGTAGAGGGTGCCCCGATGGTGGCTCAGCTTGGGGGTACCGCGATGGAGGATCAACCAAGGGGTGCCTCAAGGGCGGATCAAACCAGGGGTTCAATGAGGGTGGCTTGGCCGAGGGGTTCTTCGTGGGAAACTCGGCCCGGGGGTTGCTCGGCGAGGCTGCGGGTGGCGCGTCAGCTCGGGTGGCAAGGCCACAGATAACAGGGCAATGTGCCTTCGCCGACGGCTTGTTTAGACAACCTCTGTCTTGTTTCATCATCATGGTGCAAGACACTTTCTTCCATCACGAAGAAAACAATAAGGAAGAATAACAGAGGGGTCATTCCATGTTTGTTTGGCCTTCACCCTCCGCATTAGAGTTGTAGGAAGATGCTCAACAAAAAATTAGGAGTCAAGAACGACAAAATCTTCAATTTAATACGAATCACGGATCAACTCATTTTGGTTGATCCACATTCTCCTTGCTTTTCATGAATGAGGAAATTAATTGTGATAATTCAAGAATTTAATAATAACCCCATACCTTTTATTGTTTATTGACGTTGGCACAAGAAGGAATTATGGACGTAGATTCGTCGTAGATGAAGACATCCCATGTTGGAAGAAGATGGAGATATCAGTGTTATTTGCGCCTGCCACATGCCTACGATCCTGAGATCGTTCTTTTGTTCTTTGTAGTCGAAGGAGTTCTTCATCAACGAGAGCATTATTTGATGGAGGTTGGGATTATCCACAATTTTCCAAAGAGTTCTCCCCTTCTCCTTTTACCACCGAAAGAATGATGTGCCAATATAATTTAATTTAGGAAGAAATTATGTTGGCACACACACACATGTAAGAAAAATTAATGTATGTCATTAGCACAATTAATGAAGAGGAAGATCAAGAGGCTCCTCCACATTAAAGAGGGAGTTGAGAGGTTTATCCCTCATTAAGGGGGGAGTTTAGGAGGTTTAAGCCTTAGGAGGTCCCCACCACCATAACCTCTCATGGGAGGTTAATTCAGGTGGTCCCCACCTATGAAACTACCACATGGGAGTTTCAAAACCCAATAAAATAAAATGTTACAGAATTTATTTTATTTTATTATTTTCACGAAAAACCCAAAAAATTAACTTTCACCCTCGACCAACTGCCATCGAGGTGAAAGTCTTATTAAGCGAATACCGGTGCTGAAATTTCAACGATGCCCTCAAATTTCAATTCTGAGAACCAGTTTAAAATTTAGAAAAACACACTCACACATTTACGGAACGTACCCAAAAAAAGTTCATATATTCATTCCGGGCACTCCAGGCCTCAGAATCACGCTCTGTCAATTTTCACAGACTTGTAAATTTCCCATATATTTAAAAACAATTACATGGAAATTCCGAGTCATTAAATTATGCCAAAATATTCTTTAATGTTGGCTAATTAATTTCTTGGTGTAATTGGGGGAAACTATTGGCAAAGGGAGAAGCTTGGAGAATTAGGAGAAAGCGCTCGAAGGAAGAATGCCAATGAAGAACGCCAAACTCAACTTTGACTTTGACTTCGACTTCTTCCTCGAGACTTTTTCTAACAAGGAACATCTCTAACGATGAACGAACTGATGATCGAGGAAACGCTGATGTCACCGATGTTCTTTTATCCCCAACGACATCGTCTCCTTCCTCACAGAAGCCGTCAACAAACCTACGTGGTAGGGGTTGTTATTAATACATGAAATTACTCAGTTAAATTCCTCATTCTTGATTCTTATTTTGGTTGAGCCACCTGCTACCGCTCTAACGAGGAGTGTGCAGGCCAAAAAAACATGTCCCGACCCCTCTTCCATTCTTCATTTTTTGTGTGTTCATCGAAACGGTGACAACGACCGGTGTCGGCGTTTGGCATCAGTGGGAAATGAGTACGGAGGCCGGCACCACGGCCGTCCATGACGAAGGAGACAACGGAGGGATGTCGGTCAAGCCGGCCGCCAACGAAGACACAACATGCGATCACGCCGCATAACGAGCTGTGGCGAACCACCGACCCGTGGACTCCGCCACCCCGTGGCCTCTGACGTCCGCAGATCTGCCTCTCCATGGCTTCACCACGGCGCCCATGGCCCTACGTGCCGCCCGTGGCCCTCGGAGCTGCCGATGTCCATCGGCACCGCCCGTGGTCCCCGGCGCCGCTCGCGGCCCTCCGAGCTGCCCATGGCCCTCTGCGCCCCCCGTGGCCCCTCTCGTCCTCTGTGTATTCCACCACCCCATGGGCCGGGCCAACCAGTGTGGTCCATGCCGGGTCGGACCAGACATGGACCCACTTCAACCCATTTATGCGCTTTTGTCCATAACTTCGACACCAGACGCTTGATTGACAAACTTCCAGTGGCGATGGAAACCTCAGAGCGATATGGTACATTCCATATACCCCAATGGATATTGAGATAATGTTTGAAAATTAATGAGTTGGATCGAGAACTAATCCAACTGGGACCTTGGGACTAAAAGGCTAATAACTTACAGACCAGGCATCCGATTGACGCATCATCTATTGCATTGAGACTCTCATGACATGGCGGTCCTTTGGGATACTTCTTCATGGGACTTCGTGGTAGTTGGATTATTGACCAGAGGCTTGTGGAACAGACTTTATCGGAGACAAGAGAGCATAATGAGGGAACCCTGTAGCTGGCTGTGACGTGAAAAATGAAGAGCGATCCTGTGTGGGTCAGCACCTTATGATCCTGTGTGGGTCAACACGTAGCGATCTTGTGTGGGCTAGCACATAGAGATCCTGTGTGGGTCAGCACCTTTCCGTCCTGTGTGGGTCAGCACTTAGCGATCCTTTGGGGGATATCACCTTACGATCCAGTGTGGGTTATCTCATAGCGATCTTGTGTGGGTCAGCACCTAGCGATCTTATGTGGGTCAGCACCTTGAAATACTATGTGGGTCAGCACTGAGTGATCTTGTGTGGGTCGACACCTAGTGATCATGTGTGGGTCAGCACCGATCGATCCCATGTGGGTCAGCACTAAGCAATCCTGTGTGGGTCTACCTATTAATAGAGTAAGATGATTTAGTAGTTACATCTAATCATCTCTACTACTATACTTATGTTACACCTGGTGTGAGCTAAGTTCGTACCTTTGTGGTACTTTCCTTCATGGTAATACCTTGGTGGTATTCTTCTTTGTGGCATACTTGTGTGGTACTT
Source organism: Viscum album (assembly GCA_963277665.1). NCBI lineage: Eukaryota > Viridiplantae > Streptophyta > Magnoliopsida > Santalales > Viscaceae > Viscum > Viscum album. The sequence continues at coordinate 376,873,572 of OY728147.1, forward strand.
GACTTTGTGGTTTTCCTTCCTTTTTGGAACATTTGAGCTTTGGACTTTTTGGTTGGACCCTGTGATTTATCATGATTGAGATGGGTATAATTGATAACTTATGTACATGTATGGGCATATACCTAATTAGGGTTGACAGTTGAATTCATGATTTGAGGTTTCTCCTTTGTGGATTTTTGTGAGACCTTGAAAGTCTCAGGTTCCCTAATGAGCATCGTTGTACTCACCCCTACATGGGCTATGCCCGCACCTTGTTGTGTTTAGTCCATAAGATAGACATCGTTGATTGAGAATGAGGGTACTAGGACTAGACGGTGCCTGGAGGAGGACCTTAGGATGAGTTGGTACATATAGAAGACAAAAATACGTGACGTTTTGAGGAGGAGATATGTACCTACCCTTCAGGTAGGAACCTCGGAGGACGACCCAACAACTATCTTCCTTTTTTCTCCAGTTTACTTGTACTTTTAGTTTCTTGTACATTCCAGTTGGGCTTGTATTTTGGCCCCTTTTACTTACTCTTCCAACTCTGTTTACTATTCATTTTACTTGTGTTCATATCTTGTTGTGTGATTGGTTTCCAGTGATTACAGGTTATAAAGGAAATTTCTTCCCATTTTTAGGGATTATGTCTTTCGGTGCTTAGCCAGCCCCTGGCCTATGGAAGGTGGGTTTGTGTTAGTCACGACACGGGCCCCGGGGGACGAGTTGTGAAAAATTGGTATTAGAGGAGTTTGTTCTACTATAGAACACATGACTCTATTATTTCTTTTAAACGACAATAGTGTTAAGATTAGTGAGTATGGTTATCAGTTTAGGGTATCCAGTGATGGTGCGGCAGCAGACCTATTCATACACCAGGACCCTGACTTTTGATTTCCGACTCAGTGCACGAAAACACTAATTGCGTGTGCGTTTTGAAGAGTTTTCTTTCTGGTATTTTTGAGTCAGCTCACCAGGTATACCTTTTTTATCATGGCTGACCTGTTTATTTTCAGGATGCCTCCATGTGGACATCCATCTAGGGTTCTAAGAGTTGTACGCACTGATATCCCACCGAGCGATGAGGCCTCGGTGCACGACCCTCTTCCAGTAGAGGTACCTGCAGAGGCACCAATAGTACCATTACCCGTTGGGCCACCGATGCCACCAGCCCCAGCAACAGAGGGTGCACACCGCATGAGCGTGTTTCACGAGTTCCAGCGCTAGAGGCCACCTAGGTTCAGGGGAGAGACAGACCCATAGGTGGCTGAGGATTGGATGGAGGCTTTGGTGAGAGTCTTTTGACTATTAGGGACACCGACCTATCTCATGGTGATCCTTGCCGCCAGTCTTCTATAGACAGAAGTAGGTAGATGGTGGAGCTTGATGCTCCAGGTTCACGATGAGGTGACACTTCTCTGGAGAGACTTTGAGATCCTATTTCAGGCAGAGTTTGTTCCAATGACTCTTTGCACAGTGCACATACATGAGATACTTCATCAGCAGCAGGGCAACATGACTGTGGCTTAGTACTCAGCGAGGTTCACAAATATCTTATGCTACTCCACTAATATAGTGTGAGACCCATTCTTCAGGGCCCATTCCTTCAATAGGGGACTCAAAAGGGAGATCAGGGCCTCGATGATCTCACTCATCATCCCGACATAGGTGGGGGTGTTACAGTGATCCCTCTTAGGGGAGATATTTCTTGCTGAGCAGTCACAAGCAGCGAGACCCACCACCGAACATCACGTAGCAGAGTCTTTTACAGCTAGTAGAATAAATATTTCACACAGGTCCAAGACGACCCGAACTACTGGTGGATGACCAAAAAATTCAGAGTCAGTTGTGTGGGGCACCTGAGGCAGAGCTGATCATGCCAGGAGCGGGTAGTGTTTTGCATGCGGCAGGCAGGGTCACATGGCATGTGACTGTCTGACCCACCGTACAGATGATCAGAAGATGGTCAAAGGACCACCTAAGTAGATATAGAGATTCGACTAAGGAGTTCCGTAGGGAGTAAGAGGACGTGGCGGAGGAGCTGGCCGTACAACTAGCGGTGGGAGAGGATTCGAGATGTTACCACCACCACCACCAGGTGATCCACCTCGACCACAGGGAGCAGGAGGACAAGGGTGAGATCAACTTTAGGAAGCTGAGTCCTATGATCACGATGCTCTAGAAATTATATGAGGTACGATATGTGTCTACTCCGACCTTAGCTACAGTACTTATAGACACACGTTCTAGTCATTATTTTATTTCCACTACCATAATTCAGAGCTCAGAGATTCCGATGGAGCCGTTGGATCGATCCTTATGGCGAGAGACTCCTACAGGAGAAAATTTGATGATTACGCACTGGTGGCGGTAGTGCGATCTTACTTGAGGAGGCGAGAGCTTCAGCTGAGATCTCCTAATAGTGGCGTCGCGGCCTTACAACATCATCTTGGGTATGGACTATTTATCTATAGTCCATGATCACATTGACAGTATTAGGCACAAAGTACGGTGTGTCCACATGGATGAGACCAGGTTTACCTTCATCAGTGAGAAGGGAGACATTGCCGCACAAGATGGACTTACCCGAAGGAGAGTGCAGCAGATAACTCATCAGTTGGATAGACTTACCCTTGGATTAGTTGATGTGGAGAGTCTGAGTTATCCTATAGTGGTGGACCAGTACGCTGATGTTTTCCAAGATGATGTCCTAGGACTAACTCCTCGTAGAGAGGTTGACTTTTACATTGACTTGTACCCCGAGAGAACACCGATATCTACACCAGCATATTGGATGGATCCCGTGGAGCTTCTTGAGCTGCGGGTACATCTAGAGGACTTGCCGGGGAAGGGATTCATTCGACCCAGTGTTACCCCTTGGGTAGCCCCGATTCTGTTCTCCAAGAAGGCGGATGGGAGCTTGAGACTTTGTGTCGACTATCGGATCCTGAACCAAGTGACAGGGAAGAACAAGTACCCACATCCGAGGATTGAAGACCTCTTCGATCAGCTGAAGAGAGAACGATGATTCTCAAAGATAGACCTTAGATCAGACTATCACCAGCTCAGAGTATGAGATGAGGATGTGCAGAAGACAAATTTCAGATTTCGGTACAACCATTACGAGTTCTTGGGTATTCCATTCGGTGTAACCAATTCTTTAGTAGTGTTCATGGGACTCATGAAACGGATATTTCATCCATACCTTGATCGCTTTGTAGTAGTCTTCATCGACGACATTCTGATCTACTTGGCTACTGAGAAGGAGCATGGCTATCATTTTAAGGTAGTACTGGACACACTCTGAGAGCAACAACTTTATGGTATGCACTAGAAGTTCCTATTATGGATCTGAGAGGTTCACTTTTTTGGACACATCATATCGGAGGCTGGAGTTTTAGGGGATCTACCGAAGATTGAGGTGGTATTTTCTTGGGAGTGACCGAAGAGTGTGACGAAGATACAGAGTTTCCTGGGTTTGGCTGGATACTAACAGAGCTTTGCGAAAATTTCTCCAGATTTGCAGCACCTCTATCAGCATTGACAAAGAAGGGGAAACCCTTCGTGTGGGCAGAGAGATGCCAGTAGAGTTTTCAGGAGCTGATGCAGAGGCTGACTAGTGCACCCATCTTGGGGACACTAGGGGAGGGTGCATGGTACGTAGTCTACTGCGATGCATCAGGGACCAGACTCTGATGTGTCCTGATGTAGGACTGATTAGTGATCACATATGGTTATCGATAGATGATACAACATGAGCAGAACTATGCTACCCATGACCTGGAGTTAGTAGTATTGGTATTCAGCTTGAATATGTGGTGAAACTATCTAATGGGTGAAAATTTTATAGTCTACTCGGATCACAAGAGTCTCAGGTATATCTTCTCTTAGAAGGACCTGAACCTGAGACAATGAAATTGGCTTGAGTTCCTCCAGGACTATGACTTCGAGATAGTCTATAATCTTAAGAAGGGTAATGTTGTAGAAGATGTACTCAGCCAAAGATCTGATATACAACTGCTAGGTGAGGCGACAGAGCGACAGGCCACTTTATAGATATCCTTTGTGGAACATGATGGAGAAGCTTTCCTTCAGTCTCTTATAGTCACTCCCCCACTTCTTCATTGAGCCATGGAGGCACAACATGGGGACACTGACTGCGAGATACGACGTGCTTAGATATCAACAGGGCATGTACCTGATGGATTTTCTAATGGTGGGGAGAATGCCATCCTCTTCCGAGGACGTACCATGGTACCAGTGTCACATCAGGAGGAAGTGTTGGGGGATTTCCACACATCCCCTCTAGCGGTATATCCAGCAGTGGAGAAGATGTACCAGGATCTCCAATGACAACACTGGTGGCTGGGAATAAAGAAAACCATTGTAGAGTTTGTCTCTCGGTGCCTCACTTGTCAGCAAGTGAAGGCAGAGCATCAGGTACCAGTAGACTTGGTTCAACCTTTAGAGATCCCAGAGTGGAAGTAGGACAGGATATCCATGGACTTCATGACAGAACTTCCACATACTTCCAGGGGTCATGAATCGATTTGGGTGATCATCGACAAACTCACCAAGTCAGCCCACTTCCTACCGATCAGAGAGCAGGTATAAATAAAGAGCTTGAGAATCCTCTATGTGCCGGAGATTGTGCAGTTACATAAAGTACCCTCAGTGATTGTCTCCGATCATGATACATGTTTCACTTCCTGGCTATGTAAGGGGTTGTAGGAGGCTTTCAGGATGCATCTTTGTTTGAGCACCACATTCCATCCTCAGATGGATGGTCAGATTGAGCAGACCAATCAGACCCTTGAGGACATTCTATGTGCTTACATCCTCGAATTCAGTCGCAGATGGGAGGATTACTTTCCTTTGGTGGATTTTTCATACAACAATAGCTATCACTCCACCATTAGGATGTCAACTTTTGTGGCATTGTACGAGAGACCTTGTAGATCAACTTTGTGCTAGAATAACCTAGGGGATTCAGCACTAGTGGGACCAGAGATGGTACGAGATACAACAAAGAAAGTGAAGATCATCCAGGAGCTGATGAAGACTGCATTGAGCGGGCATAAGTCTTATTCTGACAGGAGATAGAGAGCTTTGGAGTTCGAGGATGGAGACCACTTCTTTTAATGGGTCTCACCTCGATGAGGATTACAGATAATTGGTTGAGGTGGAAAGTTATCTCCAAGGTTAATCAGACCTTTTTAGGTCCTTAGTAGAGTGGGAGAGGTGGCATACCACTTAGCTCTTCCACCTCTGTTGCACTGGGTGCATGACGTCTTCCACGTATCCCAGCTGAGGAGATACATGCACGACCCTTCTCACATCATCGACCACGACAAGCTAGATGTCAACGATGGGGTGAATTTTATGTTGGTTTTAGTTGATATTGATGATTGACAGGAGAGGGTACTTCGTGGGTGGTCTATACCTCTGGTGCACGTTTTTTGGAAGCAGAGGAACCTCCAGGAGAGCATATGGGAGTGGGAGGCTCAGATTCGTGCTTAGTATCGCCAATTTGTTTCCTAGTTTTGAGTTGTGGATTACGGGGAAAGAAAGTCCTGAGGTGGGGAGAATGTAAAGACCTGGAATTTCCTTGTAATTTTTTTTAAAATATATGGTAATTTTACGAGTCCACAAAAATTGACGGCGTGTGATTCTGAGGCCCGTAGTGCTCGGAATGAATTTCTAAACTTTTTTTTGGGTACGTTCAGAAAACGTACAAGTGGGTTTTTGTAACTTTTGAACAGGTGCTCAGAATTGAAATCCGAGGACACCGTTGAACTCACAGTGCTGGTATTTTCTTAAGAAGACTTTAACCTCGATGACAGTTGGTCGAGGGTGAAAGTTAATTTTTGGGTTTTTTGTGAAACAATAAAATAAAATAAAATGGTGTAACATTTTATTTTGTTTTAAACTCCTTGTGGATGTTGAGAGGTGGATACCATCAGAATTAAACCTCCCATTGAGGTTATGGAGGTGGGGACCACTGTACCTAAAACCTCCCGTAAGAGGTTTTGGTGGTGGGGACCACCCAAGTTTAAAATCCCTTTTAACCTCCCACTTAAATAAAGGGAAGCTTCTTGAACTTCCCCATGATTACTTATGCCACACTCTTTAATTAATACACCAACTCAATTAATTAATTAATCCAATTTGAAATCATGCCAACATATTCCATAATGTTGGCTAATTCATTACTTGGTGGAATTGGGGGAATCAATTGGTAAAGGGAGAAGCTTGGAGAATTTGGAGAAAGATATCTAATGAAGAACGACAATGAAGAAAGCCGACATTGACTTCGAGTTCGACTTCTTCCTCAATACTTTCGCCAACAAATAACATCTACAATGATGAACGAACCAATGATCGAGGAAACTCCAATGTCACCGATGTCCGTTTAACCCCAACGACATCATCTCCTTCCTCATGACATCCATCAACGAACCTACAAGGTAGGGGTTGTTATTAATACATGAATTTCCTCAGTTAAATACCTTGTTCTTGATTCCGGCTTTTGTTGAGACACTTTATACCGCTCTAAAGCTGAGGGTGTAGGCCAAAAAAACATGAACCGACCCCTCCACCATTCTTCATTATTTGTGTGTTCATCACGATGGTGCTAGTGACCGGTGCTGTCGTTTGGAAACGATGGAACACGAGTACGGTGGTCGACACCACGATCGACCATGACGAAGGAGACAATGGATGGTGGCTGGCCTAGCCGGATGCTGGGGAGGTCATGGGGCATGACCGCGCTGCACATTAAGCCATGCCGGACCGCCTCCCCATTACCTCCGCTGCCCCACGACCTCCGCTGTCCGCGGCCCCGCCGCCAGATGACCTCCGTCGTCTGTGGCTCTGCCGCCCTACGCCCTCCACCGTCCATGGCTCCACCATGCTGCCCGCAGCCTCGTTGCGCCACCTATGGCCTTTTGCGCCATGCCTACGGCCCTCCGTGCCACCCGTGGATCTGCCGCGCTGCCCACGGCCCTGCCGTGCCGCCCGCGACCCTCTGTGCCGGCCGCAGTCCTCTATGCCGTCCGCGGTCCTCCGAGCCGACCACGGCCCTCCGTGCCATCCGTGGACCTCCAAGCCGGCCAAGGCCTTCGGTGCCGCCCCGTGGCCCTCTGAGTCGCCCCGGGGCCCTCCGCGCCGCCCACGGCCCTCCGTGCCGCCCGCTGCCCTCTGATCCGCCCTGTGGCCCTCTGCGCCATGGGCGGCCTCCGCGGCACCCCTTGTGGCCCCTCGCGGCCTCTACATCCTCCATTACCCCACGAGCCACTACCTAGGACAGGTTACCAAGCACGGGTGGGGCTTGACACAGCGGGTCGGGCCGGGTCGGTCCGACCGGGTCTGACCGGACCCGGACCCACTTCGACCCATTTACACTCTTTTGGCCGTAACTTTGGCACCAGATGTACGATTGATAAACTGCCAGCGGTGATGGAAACCTCAGAGCGAGACGGTCCCTTTGGTATACCCCATTGATGATTTGGATAATGTTGGAAAAAGGTCAGGTTGGATCGACTAGGAATCCAACCGGGCCCTCGGGACTAAAAGGCTAACAACTTACAAACCGGGAATCTGATTGACACACCGTGTGTTGAGTCGAGACCCTTAAGACGTGGTGGGTATTTGAGATATTTCTTCATGGGACTTCGTGGCTATTGGAGTATCGAACAGAGGCTTGTGGAACAGACACACCTGGAGACAAGAGAGCATATTACGAGAACCCTGTAGCTGGCTATGACGTGAAGAATGAAGAGTGATCCTGTGTGGGTCAGCACCATGCGATCTTGTATGGGTCAGCACGTCGCGATCCTGTGTGGGTCAGCACCTAGAGATCTTGTGTAGGTCCGCACCTTGTGATCCTGTGTGGGTCAGCACCTAGAGATCCTGTGTGGGTTAGCACCTAGCGATCCCGTGTGGGTCAGCACCTAGCGATCCTGTATGGGTCAGCACCGAGAAATCCTGTGTGGGTCATCATTGTGCAATCTCGTGTGGGTCTACCTCTTAATATAGTAAGATGAATCAGTAGTTACATCTAATCATCTCAACTACTGTACCAATGTTATACCTGGTGTGAGCTGAGTTCATAACTATGTGGTACTTTCCATCGTGGTAATACCTTGGTGGTATTCTTCTGTGCGGAGTACCTATGTGTTACTTGCCTTTGTGGTTTTCCTTCCTTTGTGAAACAGTTGAGCCTTGGGCATTTTGTTTGGACCCTGTGTTTCCTCATGATTTAGATGGGTATACTTGATAACTTAGGTATATGTATGGGGATATACCTTAGTAGGGTTGACCGTTGACTTCATGTTTTGTGGTTTATTCTTTGTGGATTTTGTGAGACCATGAGGGTCTCGGGGTCCATACTGAGTATCATTATACTCACCCCTGCATGAACTATGACCACAACGTACTGTGTTTGTTGTAAAAGATGGACAACTTTGATCAAGATTGAGGGTACCAGGACTGGACGGTGCCTGGAATAGGACTTTACGACGATTCGGTACATAGAGGAGACTGATGGACATGGAGTGCAGAGGAGGCGATCTGTACCTACCCTTCAGGTAGGAATCTTGGAGTACAAACCAACAACTATCTTCCTTTTTTCTTCAGTTTACTTGTACTTTTATTTTCTTGTACTTTCCAGTTGGTCTTGTATTCTGGCCCCTTTTACTTACTGTACTCACTCTGTTTACTATCAGTTTACTTGTGTTCGTATCTTTCTATGTGCTTGGTTGCTTGTGATTATAGGTTATAAAGGCAATGCCTTCCTAGTTTTAGGGATTACGCCTTTCTATGCTAGTCTCCCGCCCCTGGCTTGTGGAAGGTAGACTTGGGGTAGTCACGACACGGGCCTCGGGGGAAGGGTCATGATAGCATCCCAGGTTCTATTGGATTTTCCAAACATAATCCAAGTATCACAAACACACATTAAAATCAATTTCCTTCACAAACATGTTTATTCAACAATTAAGGTTCATATAAAAACCAATATTTTACAAAAGCACAACCACTTTCCAAATAATTTAAAAAATACTAACCAGACCTTCATGATACCTACGTTTTCAATCCATTCTAAAAAACATACCAACATTCTCACAAGGCATATACCTCACATGAGTTCCAAAACTAGTTTTCAAAAACAATTCAATGTGCTAATTAGGCCTTTAACATTTCTAATCCAAATAAATTTACAAATACATTTACACATCAATTTTCTAAGTTAATATAAAACACCCCTTTCACATATACCATTTAAATGATCCTTTTCATTTGAAATCCAAAACTATTTCTATGCCAATTAAAATATATGAAAAAAAGAGAATTTCCAAATGGGCCTTTGTTCCCACTATTCACAAAAACATGTCCTAAAATTCCATAGGTGCCAAGATTTTGAAAACACATTAAAATTCACTCAATGAACCAAGCCTATTTGGAAAAACATTTCACGCCACCTATAGAACGCATAAAAATGATTTGGAAATACAACAATAAAAGAACATATAAAAACCAACAATTTTCATAGGCAAATCCTCTTTCAAATACATGTTCACACCAAACCCATTTACAAACATGCTTTACACCATTTACAAAATTCATATCACAAATTTAAGAATCATAACCATACAAATCACATTAAAAACCCCCATTTCCTTTTTGAAACCCACTTTTTAGAAAATGAACACTGCATAAAACTTAGAAAACATATCTCAAAGAAGAATTACTTGTTTTCAAACCAATAAATCAAACTAAACATATGAACCACACCATAAAAGTCACCATTTTCAACATATAATACCGAACTCCCAACACAAAAATATTCACCAAACATAGGTAAGATAAAACAATACCCCAAAGCACCCAATTTCTCTTTAAATGTTCAATTTTAATTTTATCAAACATCTAGTGTGTGTTTGAACATGGGAATAATTAACAAAACCCTTTGGGAAACCATTTCACAGTAATTTTCCAGCATTAAAACACCATAAAATTCATTTGAGGACATATAATGTAGGAAAATAATATTTATAAACCAATTAAAAAATCTCAAGCATCAAATGGAATATTCCATAATGGAAATGGATAGAAACACCCACCTAAACAATGTACGAACACAAAAAAATACCTAGAGAAGGAAGAACATGACCAACATAACAAACCACACACCCTATCATCAATTAAAAAACCCAAATCATCCAAACCCTCATCCTATGGTTCAACCAAGATGGGTGCAATCCAAGAGAAACCAAGAAACCAAGATATGGAGAAGAGGATAAGAGTAAAGGGAAATATTTGATGAATAAATCTTAAAGAATCACCAAAATTTTGTGGAAAATCTCCCAAAATGTGGCCCAAGATAAAGGATAATGAGGGGGGGGGGGATCTAGTCCATACACAACTCAGAGAGGGTTAAATGGGAGGTAGAATCAATTAAATAGAGTTTTTAAATTAAATTTTTATTTTGGTTTTAATGGGATGCATGGTTTTGATGAACGATTATTTAAACTATACGTAAACCTTGAGAGTGCCACTAGAAACATTTTCTAAACTTTCATATTTAAGTTTCACGGCTTGGTAGAACTGTTCCCAAACTGTATGACCTGAATTTTTTCCCCAAAACATTCAAATGACACCCCAAACACTTGGAGTGTCCACAAAAATATCCTTGAATGATTTAAACACAATATATTGATACTGTTGATGTCATAAACTCTCCACTAGGCCACTTTATCCCAATACAATTCACAATAACCATACACAAAGAATGAAATGAACCGAAACAAAAGAATCCTAATGAATCTTTTTGGACAGTCAACCCGAACCTAAAAAAAGATCCAAGATCAAGAAAATAAAATAATAAAATAAATTTCATGGTTGAGTGTGACAATTCGACCCACTATAAACACTTTCTACCCCCCAAAAGTCACCCAGCCACATGAGGGACAAGGCTCATGGTTGAAATGACATGAGATAAAATGAACCAATGGTCCATGGAGTGAACCGTCACTCCAAAAGTCACACCTAACCATTTTATAGGAAACAATAACACAAAGAACAAATGGAGTACACAATAGGGTTCTCCCCACCATAAGAACCCATATAACACCACCAACATTGAACCTCCCAATATGGCGACACCGACATGGGAACTCCTGATGAATATCTCATATTTATGGAATAATATGAAAAAAACCCCACTAGAACATGGGATTCCACACATAAGTCCAAACCCCTAACATAAGGGGAAAACCATAGAAGAAACTTGAACCCAATTTAACAAAAATCACAATTTCTCAACTCCAAAAACTCAAACATCTCCAAACACTCAGAACATAAAAATAAAAATGACTCATGAGAGGATAACCTTTTAAATACCCACATATACAAAAGCACAAACATGGGATTACAAAAAAATGGAACCTCCAAGATTCTTATATAGAATAGGAAAAATTGAATCATTGGAAGAACTAAAATAGTGGAATTTAAACTATCACCACTCCAACATAGGATACAAGAACTAGGAAAAGGCATTCCACAAACCCAACGATTCACTGAATATATGCAAGCTTCACTCTAGGGCCTATGGATAGAGACTTGATGTCTGAAGCATCTACTTTTTCACAACAAGGATCCGAAATCCTATGATCAATAATCCTTTAGATAACACTTTTTACAAAACCTTACAAGATGACCCAAAAATCCACAATAATGATAAGAAAATGAACGATTCTGACAGGATGGATTTGAATTAACAAACTAAGAATATTGAAAATATATGACCAAATAGTTCAATGAAAAATAGGCTGAAAACAATGAAGGATAATTCTTCATAATATGTTTCTCTAAAACACACCTTTTGCCAAATGTGGAAGATCTATGAGCATCACCTACCACCGAATGCACCCCATGAAATAACTCAGCTAAAAACACTTCATCTACCAACTTTTAGAATTGAACTTCACTAGATGGAAGGAATCGCTCATTTATCCTAGGATTAAGAATAAAAATGAAAGGAGGAGCTTTAAATAGATCATGTTACACAATATTCAAAGAGAAGGAAACCAGTGGCTTAAAATGATCAATATAGTCTTCCACTATCTTCCGACCTTGCTAAATACTCATGAGCTCTTACAATTTCTTCATCTTCACCTCCTCAGGTACATACCATTATACAAAAGTGGTCTTGAATACCTCCCATGTCATCCCAAATTGCAATGATGATGGAAAAATCAACTTCCACTAATCTAAAGATGGATCCTCAAAAAAACCCAGAACAATATGCACTCTCACAAATTTGGTAGTTCCCAATTATCTAAAAACACAAACAAATTACTCAAGCCATTAGACTACCTCTAATGGACCTTTATCACCACAAAATTTTAGAATGAACTGTTAAGAATAAAAAAATGGGAATGACCAACTATAAATTTTGCGGACCTTTATCGGTGTCATATTGTGAACAACACAAGGAATATAAAAAAAATCAATATCTTCCTGAATCTTTACCAAAAAGAACATCTCAAACAAAAAAAACAGGCTCACAAGTCAAACATTACAAAGAAAGACCAAAATACTCTTTTAAAAAACCACCATTTTTATTTCAATTTCAAAGCCTTCTTCTTCCAAGGAAACTTTCTATATACCAAAACCCATTTTTCCAAACCAAATGAAACATCAAATACCACTTTAATAACAAAACCCATGCCTAAAAATCACTTCCCCCTATTGAAAACTACTTTTCAAAAAACCATTTTGTTTTTAAAAGAACCTCTTTCCAAAAACCATTTCCTCCCTTTCAAAACCAACCCACACCATCAAAAATAAAACCAAATAACAACTCACACCAACCTCCCAGGATGATAAAGTAGTTTCATGAATAACCCAATGACAAGGTTATTGGGCCAGGCCACAAGTAACCACAAAAAACTAAGAGGACCCTGAACGATGCACTCAGACTCTACATGGGTCACTACTCAATGTGAGATCACAACATGAAACCGGATCGCCTCCAAAATAATTCTTAATACATACATAAAAGATGAAAACAATAGACTCAAATCCTACACTACCGATGGCATCTCGAGTCTTCGGGTGATAAAGGACTCATGGCATCCTTCCCGTACCTACCTCCCGAGTCCCGAAATTCCTAATCTCTAAACTACCCAACACCCCAAATAACAAAGGCCTGATATGATACCACTTTCTCACAAACCAAGATAGTATTCAATTTAACCCGACACTGAATCTAGTATGATACATGGCTTGAAGGAAATTCCTAATCCCCATGGGTTGGAAAAAAATTTGGGCATCAAAATAATCACAATGGGAACGACTTATCGCCAATATACCTAGATCAATAACCAAACAGAACATCCATCATGTCTAAAAATAACTAAATATCAATAAAAATATACAAATTGATCCAAATACAATTACTATTGAATAAAAAAACTATATAATAAACTAATTTTGGACCACACCAATAAGATCTCTATGTGACCTCTTGGTCACCACTATTCACCAAATCTACCAACTCTAAGAGAAACCAAACTAGAAATATGAATCTATAAAATAGCTAGGGTCTACCCACAACGAACGGTACAAGTAGGGTGTGCTTTTAAACAAATCATTATGTAATCACCATAGAGTTCATGCATTTTATTTACCAAAATAGTCCATAAACACTAGTTTGGGAATATAATTAGAAAATAATATTTTAAACCATTTACAACAAGTAAATATTGGTTTACCCAAATTTCCCCTTTTAAAACAATACACAAGACTATCCTTTTAAAAAATAGTATAATATTTTACATCCCATTTCAAATCCAAAACCCAAATATAAATCCAAACCAAATAACATGAGGTGCTCTATAGAATGTAATAGAAAACAAACAAACAAACACAACTAGAAAAACCAATATTTAACAATCAGTAGAAATAAACATGAAAAATAGATAATATCTAATGATAATTTTCTGAACATACATAGAACAATCCCTATATATCCTAAAATCAAACCCACCTTCCAACATATGGTGCAACTCCATAGTTAATAACGAACGTTCCACTCTAAACTAGCTAATCCAGAAGCGCATCCCACCTTTCCCCATCAAGTCAAGGGGGTGCCAACCTATATAATTAGGGTGGAAAAGAAACAATCCCTCAATCCTATAGATGATTTATAGGAATACCATTCGGATAATAATAATTCTTGGAAACACATGGTATGACAACCATAACCAACTGCATCCATATGCATGATCCATCAGAGGGGATCCCATCCCAAGTTCTAATGTACTCAATACCAAAAACTTTTCTGTGAATGAGACACTACAAGGGAAAACTTCCCAAGTTCTAGTTATTTTTCTAAACATAATCCAAGTATCATAAACACACATGAAAATACATTTATTTCACAAGAACATTTATTTAACAATTAAAGTTCCTATGGAAACAACAATTTTATATAAACACAACTACGTTCCAAATAATTTTAAAAATATTAATTGGGACATTAAGCTAACCATGTTTTCAACCCATTTTAAAAAACATGCCTTCATGCCCACTAGGCCCATACCCCACATGAGTTCCAAAACTAATTTCAAAAAACATTTCCATGTCCCAATCATGCCTTTAAAATTTCCAATCCAAATAAATTTTCAAATAAATTTACAAATCATTTTACTTAGTCAATATAAAATAACACTTTCACATACACAATTCCAAATAGATCTTTTCATTTAAAATCCAAAACTCTTTACAAGACATGTTGAAAGCATACTATAACACAAGAATCACTAAACAAGCCTTCATTCCAACTATTCACCAAAACATGTTTTAAAATTCAAAATGGTCCAAGATTTTAGAAACACATTTTAAACCACATATAAATCCACTCAAAGCACCAAGGCCATTTGGGAACAAATTTTATGTCACTTTCAGAACTCATAAAACACATTTGGAAATACAAAAATAAAAGCACACATAAAAGAAACCATTTTCATAGCCAAAGCCTCTTTTAAATCCACACACACACCAAACCCATTTCTGAACGTGCTTCATACCCTTTAAAAAATTCATAACACTTATTTAATAAACATAACAAAGAATATCACTTGTAAAAAAACCAATTTCCTTTGAAAAACCCATTTTTTAACACATGTACACTTTACACAATTTTGAAATGATCTCTTAGAGAATAAAAAGTTGTTTTTAAACTAGTACAATAAACATAAAAATGTTTCACACCATAAAATTCACTGATTTCCTCATATAATACCCAAATCACAACACAAAAATATTCCGAAAATATAAACAAGATAAAAAACTCCCCCAAAGCACCTAATTTTACTTTAGAAGTTAAAATAGCATTTTATCAAACACCCTTCATGCATTGAAACAATGGTATAATTAACAAATCCCTTTAGAAAACCATTTTCATCAAATTTTCATCACGAAAACACCAAAAAAATTCATTTTAAGAAATTGAATGTAATAAAATCACATTTATGAACCATTTAGAAAATCGCAAGCATCAAATGGAATATTCCAGAAAGAAAATAGATTGAAACACCTACCTCAATAATGTAAAAATGAAATGAAACTCCAAGAGAATAAAGAACAAGGACAAAGGATCAAACCACAAACTGTAGCCTAATGTGAATCAACCCACATCAGCCAACCCTCATTCTAGGGTTCGACTAAGATGGATCAAAGAGAATAGAAACCAATAAATCATGATATAGAGAAGAGAATATGAGTAAAGGGAAAGATTAGAATATGAAATCATGGATAATCACTTTAATTTTATGAGAAATCATTTAAAAAGTGTCCCAAGATGAAGGAGAATTGGGGGGGGGGTCCATCTAGTTGATACCCAACTGAGAGGGGGTCAAATGGGAGGTGGAATCACTTAAATCAAGTGTTTTAAAAAAAATTATTTATATTTTAATGGTCTACACATTTTTATAAACCATGTGTAAACCATGGAAATGACACTCGAAACATTTTCAAAACATGATTATTTAAGTTGCACAGTTTGGGGAAACTTTTCTCAAACCATGTGACCTGAAAATTTTCCCAAAAACACTAAAATGACACAAAAAAAACTATGAGAGTCAACCAATATTACATTTAATGTTTTAAACAAAATTTATTGAAACCTTTGACGTCATAAACTCTACAACATGAAACTTTCACCCAATAACTTCATAATAACCATACATAGAGACCCAAAAAAAATCAAACACACAAATTCCAAAGACTCTTATCAAACAATCAACCTGAACCTCAACCAAAAGTTCCAACATAAAGATAATAATAAATTAAAATAAAATAAATTTTGTGGTTGGGGTGTGACAGATCTTATTGACTAGTAGTGGGGGTCTTTGTTAGCACTAGGGGAGACCACGACTCTATATTAAATTTCATAATAACTATAAATAAAAACAAAATATACACATTATAGTGCACAATAATATTAATTAAAATAGAATTTCTATAAAAAATGATATTTATAAAAGAATTCATGACTAATCTCCCACTTGGAAATCACATATATAGAATAAAATACATAAAATATGAAAGGATAAACATTAAATTTTATTCAGATCACATCCCATTCTCTATATACCCATATTATTCATCCCGTTTGATCTATATATTATAGTTATCTACCCAACCTATTTCTCTGTAAAATTCAGAGCATCCCGAGTATTAAATTACAATGGTGGCCAAAATAGGGTGTGAGTAACGAACTCTGTAAGGGACCAACAAACTTTTTAGGTACATATATAGTAGATTCAATGATATATACAAGTGACATGATCATAATGATAGATAAATGATTTTATAAAAACAAATAAACCAATTTCAATGCTTAGGTGTGTGACCCCAATCAACCAAAACTACTTTATCTAGTGCTAGAGTGCCTCTAATCATGTCATGATGACCATGACAACATTATAATGACCAACAAGTCTCTAAACATGGAATAAAAATAATGATATGAGGTCCTGATCTACCCAGGTATATAGTATAATGAAATAAATAATACACTACCCTAGTATAAGAACATATATGATGGTTCTTGATAGTAGAGACCTAGTAGTGAGGGGGACTTGGTAACTCCCATAAAAGACCCCAAAATCCCTCAATATATAGCACATGGTACTAACACTCTAATATTCAAAAACTGATAATCTCAACTTCAAATTAATTATATCCCCACAATTAGTATCAAGAACTCACTATAAGGGGTATTTTCATTAATATCATGATCTTCCCATAGGGATTTTCATGACATCCTTACATGTCATTTTCATAACCACACATATATGTGTTTTCCTTTTAAAATAATTTAAACACCTCCCTAATGAGTTTTATATATTAAACAAAATTATTCATATGTATATCATCAATACATGTGGCCATCTGTAAAAACCAATATAAAAATGATGGTCAGACTCCTAGGAGCCTGCCCCAATTCTTCATATCCATAATAGACTCAAATCACCGATTTAGTTTCTAATGTGACACATACAATAATCACTATGAATTTATATCTATACCCTTCCACTAGGTAAATTATTCCTCTAGGGTCCCCACCAAGGCCCACTATGCCCCTTTATATCTAGGGAACCCTTCCTAGGTCTTCTTATCACAATCACATCTCTCAAGCAAACTATTATTTCTCAGAGGGTGAATCATTCCTCAACATCATGAAATATCATTGATAACTCACTAGACTCTTAGGTAGTCTCACAAGGGTTATGGGCCCAAGACCATCCCCTATCGTAAACATTCTAAGATTACCGAAACAATTACCCTAATAATATCTTTCAACAGGGTCTACTAACCTATGTCGTTGTGTCTTAGTGGAAAAGAACACCTCACGGTCAAAACACGTTCGTTAAGGCATATGATAATTTCTTATTTCTCACATGGTAAACCAATATTCCATTTGTACTATCTCATCAGTAACCTTTACCTAGATATTTATAAGGGTTTATACTACTGGGGTTGATTCATCACATTCATGAATTAAAATATAGTGTAGTCACCTTATAGTACATATGTAACAAGTGAAAACATAATTACCAAGGACCCAATCATCAGTAGTTGATGAAAACCATCTAGTTACTAAGGTCCATTAGGGACTTGGCCCATTGTGTATCAAAATAGAGGGTATTTTAGTCAAATAAAGAAATTAATATTGGATTAAAGACCCTAATTAAAATTTTAAAAAATAACACCTTTATTTTATTA
Source organism: Viscum album (assembly GCA_963277665.1). Lineage (NCBI taxonomy): Eukaryota > Viridiplantae > Streptophyta > Magnoliopsida > Santalales > Viscaceae > Viscum > Viscum album. The sequence goes on from OY728147.1 coordinate 376,891,848, forward strand.
AGATCAATTTTATAAGGGCAAGACCAGACTCCCATGCATCCTAACATACATGAATAATATCATAGAGAAAGTACTGAAGACCACCTACCTCTTTTATGAAGATTTCCACTTTTAATGTAGCTGAAAATCACTCATTAAGACTCTACCAAGCCCAAAATAGAAATTTAATTCCATATCAAGGTCCTATCTCACATAAAACAATCATGAATTTTCTATAAAACATTTATAATTAATTTATAAAATTATAAATTTAATTTACAATTTAATTTAATAAGGTATAAGTGCCCAAATACCAATAGGGTGCACCCATTTCACCAGAAATATGACTAAATGACTGCCAAAAAGGAATGGTGTGTCCCAATCCTTGGCCTAGGATAATGTTCTAAAAATATTTTCATATAAAACAATCCAATAAATTAAATTTTTAAGGGAAACCAAGACTATGTTAGTGATGGAATGTTATTCCAACAAATCACTGGTCAATGAGGTGCATACGATGTCATGGGACACATTCTTACTAGGAAGATTGAAATCCCTATCATATTTGTTTTACTGAACCATGAACTGATAGAATTTGAAATAAATATTTATCTATTGAACACTAAAAATTTGATAAATGGAAGGAAAAGAGGAGAAGAGGCCACCAGATGTAGGAAGTCACTGAGAATCACCTTGAAAATCCTAAATGAACTCCATGAATTTAAGGTATTTGAAAGCAGAACATAAGGGATCCACCCCTAGTCTATGTAACAAAGAGAGTGGGGGAGGAGGGGATACACCCTAAAATAACATTAATGGGTATAATTATAATTATGTACCCAAAAAACCCCACATTATAGCTAATAGTGGACTCCAAAAAACCGATGCCATTAAGAAGTGGCTCTTCCCACTTCCAGACACCAATAACTGGTTGGTACATGGAGAATCACTAGACAGTATAACCTATTGGCCAGTATAGCCATTTTCATAGATAACAGGAAACAACTAGCTGAATAGTGCCTGTCTAATGTCTATAATCTATAGTCCCACCCACACATCCTTTCACCAGTTCTATCACGCTACTTATGGACACCACCAGAACCTTTTCTCATGTACAAATGAATCTTTTAAGTTAATAAAACCATAAAATACCAAATACAATCTATTTTTTATCAATATATACTCCCCACCATGTGAAAAAAATCCAATTTTCTATAGTTATCATACTCCCATATGAACATGGGGTTTTACACCATCAAAAATGGACCTAGGGTTAATCACCCTATAAAATGATAGTTGATTACCAAATCCATCTTCACTGAGTCGATAATGAGTGATTCAAATATTTAAAATCCAGATAAACACTTCTATAAGATATTATTTGGTTAGTCACATTATCTTTATAATCAATTATGAAAGTTTTTTATCTTACGGAGTTATCATAAAAAATATTATTGAACCCAACCTAAAGAAATATATACTAAACCAATAGTGAATTAGGTTGATCTAAAAGTTAATGTAATAATTTATAATATTAATACATTTTAATGATGAATATCTCATTTAATTATAATATAATAATTCTATTACAATGTTTATTGATTTTCATTCAGGATAAAATATTTTCTATTTTAATAATGGATAAAGAACAAAGGAAACAAGTTAACAATGTATACCATGTACAATATGGTGATTTTCCCAATAAAGAACCAAATGTGATAATAACTTGAGTGAGAACCCATGTGAATATGTTAAACCAAATATCACAAATCATTATTAACATCCTAAAAATAGTTTGAATCACAAATATACCGAAGAATATATGGATAGAGTTTGATGGATGTTCAAGTGATGAAGAATATTAAGGAAAGAAGATTCAATTTACCTTTTTTTCAAAAATGTGGTAAGAATAATCAAGGGGTTTGTGTTAATGGAACCGTGAGATGTTTTAAATTTGGAAAATAATGGATTATAGAAAATAATTTCCAAGGATAATTAAAGAGATTAGTGGATATGATGATAAGAAATAACGTTTTTTAAGAGGGACCACTAATAATTCTATGTATTAAATGTGTAAAACATGGAAGTTATCCATATAGACACCCTAATCAAAGGGATAATAAGGATTATAGGAACCCATAAATTAATAAAACAATGAAAATTCCATAAAACCAAAAATATGAATGCAAGATTTAAATATGATATATAATGAGGAACATTGATCACCCACTATATAACTATGAGTGTTGTATATATTTCATTTTTACCAACTCTACTGTACCTATAATGGTTACTAAAAATATAAAATCACCACCCTAATGTATAGATGTTTAATTATTAATAAAAACTTTTAGTGAGAGGATTAATGTATCCCACACATATAACTTTTCTCTAATAGTTGTTTATAGGAATATGATTCTCATAAAATCATATTATTCTTCCTTAAATGAAGTTTTATATGATAATTGTCTTAGATTGGATCTCTTGAAATAATGCACATACTAATTTACATGATATAAAAATAAAATCTAAAAATCATCCCATGACCACATATTAATAAATTTCTAATAAAAATAACACTATGAATAATTTCTCTGATTATATTATGGTTTTTATAAAAAATAGTTAATAAATCATTCAACATTAGTTATATTCCAATTATTATGGAAAATATGAGTTCCCTAGTGACAGCAAGGATAATGATAATGAAACCTAATTATATATTAAATTTGGTGAAATTTTTTTCGTATGGATTACGTTGAAAATTTCATTAGTTATAAATAATTAAAATTACGATGATGCACTTAATTTAGGGGGGATGAAAAAACATTAGTTTTCACTATGTATTTTCCAAAAATAAATATTATGTTAATTTCTTGTTCTACAAGCAACAACATAATAGAAGAAATTATGATATACTTAATTTAAGAAAATTAGTTTATTCTTAAAACCTATCCATAAAATTATCACAATTGAATAATAGTAACCGAATTGTTAAATATAAAAAAAATTATAATGGTCATTTTATAGAAATTTATTTTGCTAATTTTGAGCTTAAAAATAATTTTTTCTAGAAGATGTATTTTTATGAACTATAAATTTTATAAATTTTCTGTTATTTTTAAATTTTATTGTAAATAATGTATAATATTTTATGATTAATTATATTTTTATTTCTTATTTATCAAAATTTTGAATAATAACAACTTGTATTTCAATAGATATTTCCCAAAAAAATGGTTTTCATGAATTTATTTTGAAATATTAAATTATCAAATTTAAGAATATAAATTTGAAAAAACTAATGCCATTTTTGGATTTATAATATAAATAAAAACATAGGATAATTTTTTATATTTTTTTGGAATGGTTGATTTTTAGGTGAATTGTGAAAAATAATCTTTTTACGAATACCGTTACATTTTTTTAAATTTTTAGTAAAAAATTATGAATCAAAAAATTTATTAAAAAAAGTTATGAGTAATATTTTTATTTTATATGATATATAGTAAATTTTAAAATATTTATTTTGGATTACAAATCCATGTTTTATATTTAAGAAAATAAGTTACAATATTTTCTGAAATTGTTTTTAATTCATTATACATTTATTATTTTAAAATAAAATCTTATAATTTTGAGAAATTGAATCCAATAAAAATTATTTTAAATTTTAAATGAGATAATTAATATTATTTAATCAGTACCAATTTATTTTTTGGCATTAGAAAATGAATTACTTAGATAAAAACTAGTTATCACGGCAAAAACTAAAAGGTTAAAATGTGTTAACCAAAGAGGTAAAATCTAAATCTTGTTATTTTTTTATAATTGAGTGTTAAAAATTATTATAGATGAATCATTATCTCCAATCCATTGTTTTATTATTTTATATTCTTTTAAACATGTGAAACACGTTCTATCAGTATATTTAGTGGGACTTTTTAAAAAAAATCCAATTCTCTCCACTTATGAATGTTACTCTCCATAAACATTCAAAAAAAATATAAATTAATGTTTCCCCATTAAAATATAGACCTTTTACTTAAATAATATATTTTTTACACATTCATTAGCCTTTTTTCAAAATAATTTATCCAAATCCATCCATTTCCAAGGAGTCCTTGAATGGAAAACACAAGTTTCCAATGTGAGTTCTTATTCATCATTGTTTAGTTTATTTTTTAGATTAATTTTCAAGTTTATATGTTCTAATTAATATAAAATGAAACTATTATTGACTTTATATTAAATTTTATTATGACACAGTAATAATCATCAATCACCTTTCCCATTTTCTATTAAGAAAAATGAAAACGACATTCAAGCATTTGGGCGGACTACTAACTCTGTATGAGTAATGATCTATTTTTCATAAATCCCTTAAAAGGATGGTTTGATATTTAATTTAATTCCTTGATATGATATTTATAACATTATTAGGATTCTAAACTTATAAAACATTACCTTTCTTTCTCCAAGTCTATGGAAAATGACTGTGTCTCCTTTTCTTACTTGCAGACTACCACCTCTACGAATATGACATATTTTATTTTCCCCACAAGTATTTTATTATTAATAAAGCTACCTTATAATATTATTAATAAAAATAAATAATTTAAATAATATCAATATATTTATGTAAAAAGTATAATATATATAATCACCCCATAATCATACTTATCACTGAATTATAGCTTATTCTTCTTTAGGCCAGTTTAAGAGCATAAATAAAAAAAGCTATGAAGTTCTACCAAGGATGATTATGGAAACCATAATAATGGAAATATATTAAATTAATTATCAAATAATTTATTTAATAGTTTTTAATTTTTTTAATAAAATTTTATATTATTATTAATTTATCAACATTGTTCATGAAAAACTAATGTAGCAAGATTGTCACCAACATCATCATCATAAATCATAACCAAAAAAGTTATAAAATGAAAATTTATCATTATAAATCATTATACGATATACATTCAAGAACTTATTATGATATTTTAATGACTAACATTTATTATTTAAATAAAAATCGACACCACGAAGAAAAACTTGTACTAAACAAATAAGCGATGTAATGACATATGAACATGAAAATAAAATACAAATAACTAATATAAATTATTTTAAAATAGGATTAATTATTTTTATATGTGTAAATAAATTTCTCAAATACCTGATTAGTTATATTTTTTATAAAGTAGGTTGGATAATGGTTATAAATCTACGATTTAAGGTAAGGGTTCTTCCTCTCATTTTATTTTCTTTATACATGTTTGGTTTTTTGCACATGTATTTTAAAATGGTGTGTATAATAACTATTTGATATATAATATCACGAATTATCTTTTAATGATGGTATTGAATTTTCAATTCCAACATCTATATTTCAATGGATTTCTATTGAAATCTCACTTAAGTCATAAGGGTTTTCTTGACTTAACTTTATTTCTTGTACCTTAAGGATTCCTTTTATACTATGGTGTTAGGAGATTGTTTTCATCAATTCCATGATGATTTTATATTTCCTTTTATACTTATTTCTAGGAAATAAAATTAATGGATTTATTTAATCATATAATTATATTATGTTAAGAATAATTACCATTCTCTCTAAATAATATGTTTTTCTTCAATATTTATATTTAGTATTCTGAATAATTTTTAGGTTTATTATTTTGATTTAAAATTTGTTTTTTATTTATGGTAATATTAAAATTTATTTGTATTATTTAAAATAAATTAATTATCTCTCTTATTATGGTTCTGGTTATCTCAATTTACTAGGTTGACTGTGAACCCAAAGATGACTATCTAGGTTCACAAGATTTAGAATGAACATAATACAGAGTAGCTATCTTCACTAGATTGAGTGGGTAAAATTTGTGGGTTATCTATAATCATATGATTAAGCATAAAACCGATGCATAATATCTTGGTTTAGAAGAATGATCATGAAATCCATTGGAGTTGTCTATGTTTACTATATTGAGAGTTTATCTAATGTGGATTAGATGAGTTTATAATATTGGGTGTGGATACAATGTGGTTATCTGGTTTCACTATGTCATGGTTCCCTATGATTATTCTTATTCCATATTTCAATGTTATATTCCTATGATTCTTCTTCTTGGATAATGATTAATGTATCAATATCCCACACACATTTTCCATGGTTTATGTTTGTTAATTTAAGATTACATTTTCGGATATCATGAAATATGCGAAAATCTTATTTTTTAAGTTGTATTTAATAAGATTTTTCCCTACTCTGGTTTTTTCATATAATTATTATCTTTACATTGATGATATATTGATGAGTTTTTCATTTAATGACAGTTGATATAACTAATTTCTTATATTCCAATTACCCATGTTAGGATGATGTGTAGAAACTATGGGGAGTTTATATGGGGTTATAGTGTGGTTTGATTACGGAAAAATGATCAAAATTATCCTAAAATAATTTTCTTATTACACAATTCATAAATACACTAAAACATAAATTATTTAAATCATGTGTTGTTTATAATACATAATGTTTAACTTATTGAAATTATTTAAAATAAATATTGATTTACATCACTTTTAATCTTATCCGGGGTTAAAAGAAAGTGTTTGTAGAACATGATCTAGGAGTGTAGGTCTGGGGCGCATCACCTGATGCATCCTATATATGATCTATTATGTAATCCATGTTGTATAGTCTAATTGTTGTTTTCCATGATCTCATAATTACATTAGTATACCTAGTAAACCATAATGAGATTCATTGGATTGATATAAAGAACATTATTAAGTACTTGAGAAGGATTGATGATATATTTTTACTCATTAGAGAAGAGAATGAGCTTGTGTAAATGGTTACATAGATGATAGTTTCCAATCCATTAGAGATGATATGAAATCTAAATCTTATTTAATGTTTTTCATAAATTTAGGAGTTATGTATTGTAATATTTCTAAAATAGTAGATAGTAGACTTGAAAACAAAGTAAGAGTATATTTCTACATCATATGAAATGAAAGAAGCAGTTTGGATTAGTAAGTTCATCTCTAGACTTGAGGTGTTTCCTAGAATCAAGGAAAAAATTGAGATTTACTATGAAAAAATGTTCATTTTTCCCAGGATAATATACCCCAGTCTTATTAATATACCAAATACATCTTATCAAATTCCATCTTATATATTAGATCATTGAGAGGGAATATGTAAAGATAAGATAGTAGGATACAAATAAAAATGTAGTATATCCATTGATAAAATCATTATCGTAACAAAAGAATGAGTCTCATATAAGGTATTATTTTACATTATAGATAATATATTTGTTTAATAGTTTATTAATGTTTTATGTTATTATAATAAATAAAATAACTATTTATAATTAATTTATATGTGCAACAACTTACATTGCATGAAAAGTTGAATGAAAACATCATCTTAAAGTAAGGATATGATGTGTCCTTAATTGATGATCATATTAGAGTGTTATAGGATGTGGTAATATGTTAGGATAATAATTAATAGAATCTTATACTCATTACAAAGGGTTTCACATAAGAAATTAATAATGTATTAATGAGTTAATAAATAAATACTAATTTTTGGGATTGAACCGCCATGAATATCATATGAAGTTCTATACAATCATCGATATACTTAATAGTTATTTTTTAGTATCAATCCTTCATTCCTGAGGTTGGATAGATACGTTTAGTAAAAAAACATAATACATTAAAACCTTTCTTACACATGTAAAATTGACATGTCTATTTAGGGTTTTTTGGGTATGTTTTTTATCATGTCATCTGTTTGAGTGTAACCATCATGCGATTTATTGACTTGTATAATGAGAAAAGGAATATGGACCTTAATTTAATCAGATATAGGAAATAAATATTTGGGTTTAAATTACTTACTTATGATATGTTAAAAAAAAATTATGCGGGACATGTGATTTAATCTTTATTTTAATAAAATACATGTGGTGTATTCATAGACTAGATTATGTTTTGAGAAGAATCCCAAAAAGATGATATCATTTCTACTAGATGATATTTTTCCATGTGTATTGGTCAGTCAATGTTATTGTCAAGGGTATTATATATCTATAGATATAATTATTTGGATACATCTTATAGTATAATTTTTCATAATGAGGTATCATTTGTTTTGATGGGGATCACATCAAACCCCTTAGTAGCTTGAGTAGAATTGATGCTTTTCAAGGGGGTTCCCTTTACTTACATAATTGAGATAGAGATTTTACATCCATAATTAATGATAATAAGTCCAATAGGGTAACATAAATAGGAATGTATATGAATAATATGATTTATAAAAGGACTTCATTTTAATATAAATAGAGCCTTAAAATCTATATCAAAAGTAGTATTGGATGGATTCACAAACAGTTTGGAATATATAATAGAAATTAATTATAGATTTTAGTAAAAGTGGGAGATTATTAGTTATTATATAAAACCATATGTATACTATACATATTAGTTAAATATATACTGGTTCAAATATACCCTTATTCTAGTTACTGATATTAAGTAGGTTCTAATGCAATCTGGTTGCATGTGATGTAACCTGAGAACATGTTGCATCGAATGTAATGCCAGTTAAGTGAATATGTCTTCCACCTCATCTCCTTGTGGTTTCTTTTAGTTACTAAAAAATTATGAATGGATTAATGTATTTTTAAAAATTCATTAAAAGATTTAAATATTTACATAAATTTAATTAAATTAATGGGTGATATTTGATAACACTCAATATAGTTCATGCACTCTTCATTCAATAAAATTCATTGAATTAAACTATAAAAGGGATGTGATCCCTCCTATTGGAATGTGTGTTAAAGGTTATTATGGTGATCGATTCCATACAATAATTTATTTAATTATATTTTTCAATAAATTATAATTTTACATTGTTAATATGTTATCACCACTTAGGTGTTTTGGAGTCCACGAGAAATGATATGGGATCCTTAGCCAGTTGTAATCCCTTAAATACCAGAAGAATATGTTTTTTTCTCCTGTGATTTTTCATCCAAAAACGTCCATCGAGATACAATCCAATAATTCTATTTTATAATTACATTTCTCTATACTTGTTTCATGTATGATGATTTTATCAAGGATAGATCAGTAGTATAAGGGTTTTATTTGTCACCCATAATATGTGATGAACAACAAAAATAGGTCAACAATGATATATTGTATGACACTCAATATGGGATACATAATGGGAACTAAACATAAAAAATATATTTTTATTCTTCTCATACATGTATATTGTATCATAATATGAAATTATAGCATTGTTAAACCTAACATCTGGTGATAACCTACAATACTCCATGATGAACCTCAGTTAGTCAAAACTAAAAGTAAATCATGCAATGTCAATTATCATTTTACTTCACATGTATAAGGTTTCACAGATGAGAAAATGAAAATTTAATGATTAATTATATATAAAAAGATATATTTTTCAAATATAATTGAACCCATTTAACAATATTCATTGAAAAAAATAGATAATCACCAGTCACATATCACTTATTAATGAACTCTAAAATTCCTTATGTTTCAAAAATTTTAGGATTTATTATACTCATTACATCTTGATATAGCTTCTTCCACTTCAATATCTTACTATCTAATAAACCATTATTAATAAATATTTTTACATAGAAACATCTATAAAGAATTTATGTTTGAATAAAATTGAGATTTGGAATCATATTCTTTGTTCCCCACTCCTTTAGAAAGTATTAAGGAATATTTACACTATATAATCAACTGTTATGATGTCAGTGAATTTTTTTGACCACATATAGTTTCATCTGATTCCATTATCATCATCATTCAAAAAATTTAAATTAAAAAAATCCTACTTGATATAATTTTTATAATAAATATAACTATTTACACTATCTCCATAGAAACATGCCCTAAACTCTTTTAGGATATAAAGTGAATCTAATATTGTGTTGTGTTTAGTATAATACTTTTTTAACTTTTTTTATTCTATAATTGAAAACATACCCTGAATAATATCTTTAAAAGTAAATTTATTCTATAATTTCATGCTTAGAGATAAATAAATTTAAAATAACATTTATTTCATATTGAGGTAATATTTAACAAATTAATATTTTACATCAATTTAAAATTTGTTACTCTATATATCTAGAGTATTTTTATTTTGAAAAGAAGTATTTATCCTAGAAAATATTCTAATATTGAGTGGTGAGACATATTCCTCTTATTTTTTTTAAAATATATAGGATAAAACACATTACCCTGAATAAATCCCCCTTTCTTTGTCTTAATTTCATTAATGTTATAGAATATGTTAAATCATAAACTATTTGAAGAAAACTATTATATAAATTGAATTATAAAAAATATTTTTTAGTAAATATCTAATCATATCCAATAATAGAAATTATATAGTTATAAAATTGTTTTACAGTGTTCCATATTAGATTGAAGTATTATTTTTTATTATAAATATTCAAAATAGTATACTTTTCTATTAAATATTAATTTAAATTAAAAGGAATTTCAAATCATTAATATATTTTAATTCTATAATATAATTGAAACATGTATAAATAATCTTTATTATTGTATAGACATTATTTATTAATTAAATATTTTCAATAAAATTAATATTGAATGTCGAGTTTCCCAAGGCCCATTCATGTATCTAAGACACTCCATCCCGTTGAAAAAACATACTTCCTCTCTGACACCTCTTTCTGGTTTCGATGGCCATTGATGGAAAGTCCATAAAACATTTTAGACCTTTAAAATAGATTTTAGTTCTTCTATTTTAACATTTTACAAATTTTTTTATCTATAAAATAAAAAAACAAGGAAATCACATTCCTAGTTTAGCTATCATTTACACATTGAAAAAATATGATAAAAGTTTGCCGAACTAATTTACCATGTTTCAACATTTCAAATGATGATAATATAATGAATTCCATATATAGGAATAACCCTAATGTAAAAAATTAATATCTCTAGGTTATTCATATACCAAATATAAATGAGCATATAGGTGAAGACTGAATTTCCATGGGTTATATTTCCTCTAATTCCTTAAAAACCTAAATATAATTCATATATGTCTCTCATAATCATATAGATCCATTTATTGAAAAACATCAAAATTTGATTTATAAAGAAGGTTATTACTCTAACAAGAGGTATTTTATTTTTTTTCTTAAGAATAAATTTCTTGTTTATATACTAGTCTTGGAAAATGCTTCCATTGAATCTTCCCATATTTATGATTAATCTCAGAGTCATGTTTGATAATGGTTATTACATTATTTAATGTTCTCCAACAAAAATAATGGCTGATTTTGAATTATGTAATATTTATTAGTGGACCAATATCTATAAACCATCATGAATCATCCCACATATGCTCATGACATAAGTCATGACAATATATAGTAGAAAATTATGTCAATAATATCAAATATGGATTTTGGATAGTTAAGTAGAAAAATATTTATCATAATCCATCATATGGATTCAAAAAAATTTATACTTTATAAAATAATAAGGGTTAGTCATTCCTAGTAGTTGGGTTTTGTCTTGGTGGTAAGCACCCCGTAAGGCTACATGGAAAATGGGGGTTCAAAACCCATGGGGCGCAGGTTACTGTAGCAGTACTGTGGAGGCACTATAGCAGCGGCGACACTGTTCATCAGCGGGTACTGTAGCGGCGACAGGGCACTGTAGCAGCGGCAGGGCACTGTAGCGGCGGCGATACTGTGCGGTACTGTAGCAGCAGGTTACTATTCAAAAAATGTGAATTGGCCTTTGAATTTGGGCCTACGGGCTATGTAATGGGCTACAAGCCCATTGGGCCATCGGGCTATGTAATGGGTTTCCCTCTACCCAGTTAAAAGAGGACTTTGATTTAATAATAAAAATGAGGCTTCGGCCCCAACCTTAAAAAAAGGGTTAGTCATTCCTAGTTCAGTGTAACCCAAATATCACATATGATATATACACATAAAAGTTAGGGTCACCAATAATATTTTCTCATTATAAAATATAATTCATGGGTGGAAAATAACTAGAGTCACTCATACAAAATGATTAACATCTTGATAAGTGTTTCCATTGGATTAAATCTTATAATTGATAATTTATAGGGATTATTAAATATCACACCATCTATCTAAATTATTAACCTTAATAGTATACATTTATGTATTGATTTTTTTAAGAATATTATTGCTTCAAAAAAATCAATATGTTCAAGACATATTAAAGTGAAACTTATTACACAACTCATATCTTGGGATACATGCCAAATTTAATTCCAACTGTATTTATAGATATCAAAATACATCGAATAAATAAGGTACATGAAACCCGTTGAGGTAAATAATTAAAATCATATTAGAAAAATAATGTCTATAACATTATTCCTAGAGTAAGTGGTATACAACCCCCCACATTTCTATAGAGGGCCTAAGATCCTATGATATTGATATATAAACCTAAAGTCCCTATACAAATGGTTCTTTACTCAAGATATTCCTCAATTACAACACAATTTCAATGATAAAAATGTATACACTATAATTATCCTCACAGTTCTAGATTATATCCAAATAGAAGATGAATTCAAGGTTGAAGAATATTAAATCCTTTACCATAATTAAGGTATATCTCCTTAAATATTTGTTTGATAATTTATATAATATTTTTTATAATTTAAACTGAATAATAAATCCATTCATAATCCTCAAAATTTATATATATATGAATAAAATAGTGAATGACACTAAATAAATGAAAATTTTATAAATTTAGATTTGAGATAAACATTTATGACTAATTCATAAATAATGATATTAAAAACAAACTATAACTTAACCATACATTATTAACATTTCATAATTAGATAAATATATACAATTTATATTTATTTATTTTATGTACTCCCCCAAACTATATTTTATATTCCACTTACATAAAAATGTGATGTTAAAATGAAATATAAATAGTTTATATTAAAAATAATATTTTATAAACATTTTACAAAATCAAAATATAAAATATGTAATTTTTTATAAATTTATCATATCAATTAATAAAATATATTTTGATAGGGTTATTTTTTTTCAATTAAGGGCTTTCAATTTGAACATTTCATATTATCAATTATGAAGAATAAATAATTAAATATATATACATTTATACTTTTTCCTTTTTTTATCTTCTAAGTACTATAATAATTTCCTTATAATTTCAATATAAATAGATTATATCTGAAGTATATGTTATTCTATATAAAAAAACTTATTTGATAATAACTATTAATATCATGGATATTTATTTACTTAATATTTCATAAACATTAAATAACTAATTATAAATATTTTATAATCAATTAATTTATATACACTATAAATTATATAAATATCACAAAATGCCTTATTACATAATTTTTAAAAAACAAATAAAATATATAATTCTATCATAATTTAAAATTATTGATATAAAAATTTTATTATATATTATATTATATGATATAATCATTGTTGTAAGATCTGATTTAATAAAAAAATGATATCGAGCCGTATGATTGTAACATCAAAACCTAAGATAGATAATCTAACATGATTAGTCATATTTTATGATATATATTATCTTATGCTACACTTATTAATCATGGCTTATGATAAGACATTTATTACCAAAGCGATACAATGCACTATTCTAGTCTACACAATAGTTTATATTGATGTTTTCATAAATTTTGAATAGAAACATCATACTTAATAGTATAACAAAAATTGTAGGATTATAAATATGTTTTAAAATATCATATATCATATCATATTATTCAATCATATCACTACTTACGATATTACATATTGTAATACGACGGACAATTCAAAATGTATATATATATTTTTGATATGGAATAGGATTTTAATTTGTCATTATTTTAAAAAATAATAATTGAATCATTAAATATATAGAAATAATTTTATACTAATGATAGGATTCTTAAGAATGAATTGTACCTTTTGAAAATAGTACAAGTCAACCACAAATTCAAAAAACCGAGATTTCTATGTTATGAAACCAAAAACATGTATGAAAAAAATGAAGGGCATGTCTAGAACATACACTAATGTTAGTTATAAATTTTATATTCAATTCCTATTTTTCTAAAGATAACTGAGAATAAAAAAATGAGATACTTCCTTTGAAATGAATCCATAATCATACATAAAGCATCTAATTTTTATACCCACACAACTCTAAATACATTCTAATACCTCTTGATAAAATGTGAGAAGGAGAAGAGGTATTGAGCTTGAGAGAATCCACAAGAACTAGAAAAATGTTTTCATAACCTTCAACCTATTTATATAGGCCTCTAGGACACTCCTTGATCCTATGATAGATATTTTAGAAGATTATATGAATATTTATTTTTTTTACATTCAACTACCATTAATCTTCCATCAAGTGTTATGTGAATCCATTAATATGAACCATTACACAAAACTAAATTATTATATACACATTTTTTACACTAAAAAGGGTCCATAATGTTGATACATGATATCACCATGTCATAAGAAACAATATAAAAAATTCATGAAATCAAATCCCTAGTAATATGGAGATCATGAAATATGTCATCTTTATATCATACAGTATGATATAGGCTAATATATATCATATACATTTTACATTAGGGAATATCTTTATGAAATAATGCATTATAAATATTATATTTTTTATGTAGTTAACAAAGAAATTTTTTTTCTGTAAAATTTTAAAAAAACTAATTAATTTCGGTAACTAACATTTTTTTAAATAAATCATTATTCCACTATATAAAATTTTATTTTTTTTTGTTTAAAAAAATGATATCAAAAAAATACTGACAATATTCAAATAATTATTAGTTAAATAAATAAATATCAACCAAAAATCACTATAATAATTATAAGGAATAAAATATTCAATATCCATGATAGAAAATATGTTTTATTTAAATGCATTATTTTATTTTTCAATATATATATTTATTGTAATGTTTATTTATAATTAGATTATGAAATATAAAGGAATTTATTATATATAAATATATGAATTAACATTCATGAAATGATTTATAATTGGAATAAAGTAATTATAAAATCATTTAATGTTTAAAAAGATATTTTTCAAAAGAAAAATATTATTTTTAATTCTATTTTTTAAAAAATTGATTTTAAAAAAATTTAAAAATTGAAACTAATAAAAAATATTTAAAATTATCATATTTAAATGAGATAATAAACTCAATTTAATGTTTCCTAAAAAAATAAATTACCAAGGTTAAAAGTAATTTACAATAGTAAAGGATAAAATGATGTAAAAGGGATAAAATAAGGATTAAATTAATAAAATATATTCTTACCATACCTATAAATTGTTTAAATGAGTGATTCCATGATGTATCTCTATTTTTTTCATTTTGGAGCAACTTTACTTCTAAAATTACATGCTGTAAACATTAAACAATGGGGTGTTTTGATGTTATAACAGGACCCCTCTTATAGATAATCCAAACCAACACTATCATTTTGTTTCCCATAAAATATCAACCAAATTTTTCTCCCAAACAATCAAATCCTTTTATTTCAATCCCCTTGCCTCCGTATGTATTCCAAAAATCAATTAAAAACAAATATGATTTCTCTAGGAGATCATTCTTCTACAAAGTAATTATATACATCATTTAACTATTTTAATTTTTTATTATCAACATATAAATTCATTAATATTATTAATAATATATTATAATTTATTTTATATTATTATCATTATTTTTAGTGATGTTATATAAAATTACTATCATACACAACCATTAAATTATAATGTGATTCTATTTGGGATTGTTTGACCACATACATGAATGATGTTGTAACATTTTCATTAGGGATGATTAAAAAAAGACTAAATTATAGTTATATATATTAATAATTAGTAATGTAATGTTAGGTATAAAATTCTAGAGTGGTTATATATATATATTCATTAATATAGTCATTTTTTATTGAATAATTATTTATAAAATATAATTTTAAACTATTCCCTATAAATCATTACTGTAATGTCCATTTGATAATTAGAAGGATTTAAAAATCTATTAAGCACATATATATCAACACCATGTCTATCATGGAGGTGATTAACATATGATAATGTAGAAATTTCCAAAATATATATACTATTGAAAGCATGGAACAAATTGAACAATTGAAACCCTATGGTTATTATTAAATTCTAGGAATTCAAAACTATGTTATAGAAATAAGTAAATTAATGTTATTAACTAAAATAAATTAAAACATGGACCTAATATAGATTAATTATATTTTTAGTATGATTATAATTATAGTTGTAATAGGTTCAAGTATGCAAAAACCCAAGGTAAGAGAGTTTATCTCTATTTTATTTCCTAGAAAATTATTTCATATAATGAATTTATTTTTACCTATACGGTGTATATAATACACCTTAAACATATTTTATAAAATTCTAAATTAATTTAATTATATATAAAAATAAATTTCAGGATCTCTCATTCTATAAAATTTGATTCATAGAAGAAAAATATCATAAAGGGTTTTCTTGAATCAATATTTTTTTTATTGAGCCAAAAATTTTCTTCATTGAAATTGTACTTATGTTTTTTGATTTTCCACCCATTGTACATATAATAATTTTTTTCTTATTATTTCTATATAATTTACCCCCTTGTCAAAATGTCCTTTTTTATTAAGTCTTATTATATAAAATTCATCCATCTAAGTGAATACTCCAACTCTATATTTTGAGTATTTCTCTTCCATGGTCTTATTTTTTTTAAAATAATTATGTAATTATTAAATGAATTATTTATTATATTATAAAAAAGTCATATTTATATTTATCTTATATCAAAATAAATATCTATATCCAATTTATTGAAGAGTGTTACTTAAAAACCATTTAAAAATGGGTAAATTTTTCCTCTCAACATTGATTACATGTTATATATTTTCTTCTATATTTATTTAAATTAAACATTATTTTAATGAATATCTCAAATATTTGAATTTATTTTAATAATATTTTGTTTTTAAACTCATTAATAATTTTTTGATAATAATTTTAAAAGTAGAAACAATTTTTTTAGATAAATGTTTTGAAAATATAAATAAAACCCATTTCATGATTTCCTGTACATTTTCCATTGATTTTATTAAAGATATGTCATCTCTAAATATTTTATACCATTCATGTGTAACCATAAAAATTTACTTATGTAATTTTTATTTTCTATAATAAATATTTGGTTATAATATAATCCAATTCTTGATTTCATCTTATGTGATTACATTATAAAATGCTTATCTTACCCATTTTAATTATTTTAGTAAATCAAGATATTATGTACGATTGATATCTTGTGGCACATATAATTAAGGTTTATCATTATGTTAAAGTTATTCCTAAAATAATATATCTCTCAATTTTATTGTGTGAATATGATATCTCACGAGATGATATGTGACACCCTAAATTTCTTATAATTTACTATTTTATTATGTATTATGAGGGTATATAATACTTGTGTTGAGTTTTAGGAGTTTTTAGATTACTTTTCAATGTTTTATAAAGCTTTTTAACGGTGAAAAAATTCATCATGGTTAGGAAAAACCATGAATAGTATCCAGGAATCCATTAAAGTGGTTTTGGGAGTCATTATCCCGCCACATGGTTTAGATAAACAATGAGGAATCCCCAAATAAATTGTTAAAAATTAAGATTTTTAGAGTGTATTGGGCACATGGTTTACATAAGGTTATACAAATCACATGACAGAACTATGAGGATTATATATGAATTTCCAATAGCATGATCATAGTTTGTACATGGTTTTCCAAATAATATGGGACAACCTTATGATTCTCTAATTTGAAGAGAGTTTTATGTTCACGATTGTTAAATCGTATAGCCTAAAAATGAGATGTGCATTAAATGATTTGAAAATTATAGTTTAACTAATTTTCTCCTTTAAGATATCATTTTTTGTAACTATCTAAATATATTGAACTCCTCATCTCTCTTAGGCATCCATGAAACTTCAATTTGTCCTAAAAGGTAATTTTGAAAGACAAAACTATATTGAATCTCTGAAATCATCAGTATGTGTCCATTTTATCTCTTTCTCTATATATATTACTATTTCCACTCACTCAGAATATTAGATCTAATCTTTCAAGATTACATATATGATCTATCATGTGTTGTTGATAGATATTGATTAGATATATTGAAAAATATTTGTTGTGTTCCGGAATATAGAGGTTTCTTTGTGTTGTTATATGGTTTCATAACCCCTTTACAGATGGGTGTATTATCTCTATTCTCTACTAATTATTTATCTTGAAGGTTAAGTCTTTTTAAATGTTTTCTTGTATTATAAAATAATTTTTTTAATTATTTCTTTACGGAGTATATTTTAGTTTATGATTTTGGAATGTGGTATTTTTAAATGGATTTCAAATAACACCTTGATTTATAATTTCAAATTATTCTTCTAAAATCATGGTTTTGGATAAATGCAAGAAAGATGATCGATGAAATATTTTAAAGGGAATATTTTTTATGTCTAATTGTTTGATATGAGAACATGAAATACATGGTTGGATTGGGTTAATATTTCATATGTGGACTGTTGATAGGAACATGGTGTTCATTCCTGGGGGTACATGGGATTATCACCTTGTGATGAGATGGTGAAAGATGGCTTGCCACTCATGAGTATTGGAATTTTAATTTGGTATGTATGTGTATGTGTAACTAGGGAAGGTGGATAAGTACTCCAAGTTGAAATGAATAATGAAAAAATTGACCAATATCAATTATTGAATTTAATCTATTTTTCTATGACAAACTAGTTTTATTTAATCACCCACTTTTTTATATAAATATGAGATTACTATTTATTATTCCTAGTGGTGTGTTTTTGGATGTATTAGATATTACCTTATAAGTTTTATACTCACCCTCTTATTAGAAGTTTTTTTGTGGTTTTAGATGTTTTATACCAAGATATTGTTAAATGAAAAGTTTCATACTTATCTAGTGATGCATTATGATGTAGTGGTATTGGGACTTGGATTTGGATATTGGTGCTTGTTTAGGATTGTAGTTGGGTTAATGCCACTTTTGTTTTTGAGTTATGTTTTACCTATTGTGTTAGTTTTGTAATTCCATTATTCCATATTCTTCTATGATATAGTCTTCTATTTTTGGTGGGGTTGTTTTAAATTATACACATCATATGGTAGTATTTTTTATCATATGCAGTAGTTTTCTCTTGTCTCACATAAAACCAACCCCAAATGATTTCATATGAACTGAGAACTTGTTTATAGAATTAGGTTTTCTGGGAATGTCACTTAAGGATACTAGAACCTCTACCTCTTCCTTATCCAATGGGTGGGGGCGAGATGTTCCAAATGGTATCAGGCTTGTCTGATCCATCAAATTAAGATGGTAAAATGGTTATTGGAAATCTAGAACATGAAATTTATAGCACAAAATGATGTATCTAACCTCTTTATACTAATATTCATATTACTAGGGTGGTCCAGGTAAAAAGTTTTCCAAGATACTTATATGTGTGTTTTTATTTCATTATCATGAATTTAATGAATGGGTGTTTCATGTCATGAATTATTACCAAGACACCCCACTAGGACTATATTTTTCATAATATGTTTTATGATTTCTAGAAAATGTTTATAATGGTTACAAATTTTGATTATTAATTTACATTTGTTTTGATTGTTGTTGATTTTGATAAATTAAAATATTCTTACCCTTAATTTGATAGTGAGTGATGACTAAGTATCTTTTTTTTTGATTTATAGAAGAAATGGCACTGGTTAGACAATGTAGAACCCCATAAGAGGATCCCACAAGAAATGTGTTTGCACCAAATCCATAGGTGAACCAAAAACTTATTAACTGTATTATTAAAGCTATTTAATACATTGATAAGGGAAATCATAATGAATAACATTGAAAAGTGGATCAATCCATGTAGTTTCAAAAAAATAATCCACTGATATTTTAGGTGGATTCAGAACCTGAAAAATAATAAATATGGTTCATTAGAATGAACTGAATTTTCAATTTCCTTAGAACACTGTCGAACCATAAGGTGAAGTATGTTTTCAATATTCTAAAGGATCTCATGAAAAAATGGTGTCATTTTGCTACCCATGCTAAAATTTAATAAATCAGCACATGTGAGGACTTTGAGAATTATTTAAAAAATAATTCTATCCTCACACCTTGAGGATAAGCATAATGATGTATTTACTCATTTTAATGTAATAGATTCTATCTATGAAAACATATTCATTTAGGTATATGAAAATATTTCATTTTTCCCCTGAAGTAGTTTCTAGTTCAACATTTAACACACACATCTTTGAGTTGGGACTGTGACCAAAAACTCATTCTAAGATTGATTATATTCGTATTATTTATTATATGTAGATAATGAAAAGAGAAAAATTTGAGGAAAGGGATATAACTAGAAATACAACATTATGATGTGAATTTGTATCCATTGGAATATTTGGGAACCCTATGATAGAACCATGTAATAAAGGGACACCTACCAACAATATAATAGAGAATCTCAGAATTAGACAACGAGATCAGTTAATTATCTTCCAGAACATAATACTAAGACCAAATGTTTCCAATGTTATTATTTTGATCATATGAAGTGAAATTTTACCACACAAACTAGAGAATTTCATGTCTATAATAATATGGGGCTTATACAACATTATTTCCATAGCAATATGAAGTAAGTGGATATAAATAACTAACATGGGTCCTCATCATCTTATACATCGACGAGTTGATGAAATCAGAACAATTTTCATCCTCAGAACTGAGCGATATAAGTATATTTTAGGAACACCAGGTCTCCTGAATGAATTAAAGGGAGAGAATAACATGGGGGAGTGAGTAAAAAGCTATATGGTGCTGAGAATATGATCATGGTAGAACAATCAAGTCATTCGATGGTTTGAGGTAAAAGTATCTTGAAATCTACTCTCATGAAATCATTGTTTGATATATTAACATAACTCTATTTTGATTATACTTGTGTTATAGATCCTTATGGAATGAATATTGAAATGTTTCCTCTTAAATTTAAACTTAAAACACCCCTAATCTAATATATGTAATATTATGATATATATGTAGACCATGTTTTTAATGCATTCTCATGTAGGGATATCATGTTATTTCCCACGAGTCATGACTCTATGACCCAAAA
This sequence comes from Viscum album, assembly GCA_963277665.1. Classification (NCBI taxonomy): domain Eukaryota; kingdom Viridiplantae; phylum Streptophyta; class Magnoliopsida; order Santalales; family Viscaceae; genus Viscum; species Viscum album. The sequence goes on from OY728147.1 coordinate 376,913,260, forward strand.
CTTTATCAATGAAATTTCCATTCTTATGTTTATTTCATATAGTATAGATCATATAAAATCATTTATTGAACACAATAAAGGAACTATAAATAACGATTTAAAGTAATAATAGGTATTTCTAGAAGTTAAAGAACCTATATTGATGACATAGTAACATTCCCTTAGGAATAAGAATGCGAACCTTATGAATAATAAATCGAGAAATAGAATATTAACCTCTCCAATGAATGTATAAATAAAATTTTCCATCTTATAAATGAAACTATGATATAATTATATCATATTGTTAGGAAATGAATATTTTAAAAATTAATATTTATGTGTTGGTATTTTTAGTATCTCATAAATATTTAAATACAATATTATAATTAATATAATGATTTAAAATAAAATTAATTTTCATAAAAATTATTCATAAATCAGTATTTTTTTCTTATGATTTTAGGATAGTTTTATGAGACCTTAGTTAACTTTTGAAAGTGTTATAAAATCAGTTTTTTAGTACTTTTTGAGTTAATAATGAGTTTAATTAAAAATTAATTTTATCATATTTAGAAAATTATTTTCATAAAATGGAGATCATTTTTTTAATACTACACATATAAAAATGGATAGGGTGAATTTTTGGGATTTTTCTGAAACACCTTAATTTTTAGTGAATATTAAAATACCATAATTTACATTATAAGTACATTATAAGCTAAATAAACTATTCCATGAGTCATGGATGATGAAATAAACCTTGGTTTGAAATCACATGAACATATTACTGTATTTAGTCATAATTATCAGCACAATTTCATATCTTGAGAAAAATAATACGATAATGAATAAAATAATGAGAAATCATCCCTCTCCTCCACTATAAATACCACACATTATCACAACTTGTCCTCACACCTCTAAGCCTTGAATGATGTCAAAGTTCTTCCAAAATTCTGTTCCCAATTATCTCCCCATGACCAAGATATCATGGTCTTTCCAAAATACCAATACCTCATACCTCAAGGAGGTTCTCAAGGAGGATAATTCAAGAGGTAAATCCTATTCCTTCTTCTTTTAATTTCATTTCAATTTATTTTCTTTTCTTATTCTCTCCTAAAATCCTCTGTCTAAATGATCATGATAACTCCAATATCATATATATACTATAACTATATCTTGTTAATGTAATATCCATCATCAATATTTTTACTATATTTTATTTTAAAAACGTTATCATCATATGTGAGGTGCCGATTTACAACCTTCGTGGATGATGAACTTTCTTTCTTAATTTTTTTATTCAAGGATAGTCATGATACCATTTTTATGGTTAATAAAGACTATAATATATGTATTATAAACTATTTAATGTTATATAACCGGTATATCTACATAATAATAATTCATAAGACAAAACTAGTTTGTGGTGATCGAAATACTACCTTAATAATCTAAACGATTATCACTAAATGTCTTCTCTAATGATTAATTCTCACATCATATAAAAAAAGATATATATAACCATTTAAACTTATTTATGTTAAAAAATATCATATAAATTCATTTCTTGGGAATTATAATCATTCACATGTACATCCATACAAATATATAAGTATACCAATCTTGAAAACTAAGGAAATGAACACTCCCAAGAAATGAAATTTTTTCATATAACTCATCAAAAAGGAAATAAATGAAATTAATATAATTATAATAAATAAAATACATATACATAAGGTTTTTAATTAATTAATTAATGGATTTAATTTTACTATCTAGTATGTTAAGGTCAAGTGATGAAAATAATCCGACATAAGGTAAGAGTTTTCTTCCTAAACATCCATTTTCATTCAGGTTATGATTTCCTTCTCTATAAACCCATGTAATTCATAATTATTTTATATAATTATTATAATATATATATACACACAAATATATATATATTCCAAAATCATATATCCAGATCCATATGTCATTATTTTATGGGATAATAAACATTTTACAAGGTTCCATTTTCAATTCTTCTCGATACACAAGCCTGATTAAATGGAACATCTCGATTTCTTTCCCATTTTCATGTACCATCCATAATATGTTTCAAAAAACCATGATATTAACAAAATTAATAATTTTTTCATTAAAAACTTCATTTTTTCATTACTAATTTTATACAAAAAATTGTGACAAATAAAAATTATTCTTCCAAAATAAATCTTCTTTGAAAGTAAAATGGGCATTTCTCTCAAGATTTAATTAATGGTTTTAGTAGAGTATTATCATATATATAAAAAATATATTAATTTTTTTGATTTATTGAGATTTATATATTATTATTTTCATATATAATATGATATTAAATGGTTTATGACCAGTTTAACAGTGAATGTGTTATCTTTACACCATTCACCATGCTACTCAGTTTGCTTAGTGATTATGCTTACATATTGGGAAAAGTTATTTAAATATCCCATATGAATATTATTTATATGTATCCCCATTAATATTAGGAATTCATTAGACTTATTAAGTGATGATTAGAGCACTCTATATCCCCTCTATGAATCAGTAGGTATCATGAGACAAAATAGATATAGGCTTGGACGAGGCCTTGCCCATTTTCAGATATTGTTTTGGCCGAGGCCTTAATAATTTTTTTTTTCTTGGATGAGGCCTGGAAGATATGATTATAATTTATAATGTTATGAGTTCCCTCATTATAAAATTAGTAATTTAAAGATGATGTTATTTTTTTCTAGTAGAATATCAAATGTTGTGTTTTATTATGTCATTATTTGATCAGCTATTATTCCTTCCATTTTATGATCAAGTTTATTTTTAATTCAAGTGATTATAGTTATTCACCATGATTAATTTTTGATGTTTATGATAAATTATGCTATACCTCTTATCCTTACTGAGAATAATATCTCACATCTTTCTTGTGGTTTATTTTTCCCTAGGATGTGAAGAAGTATATTATGAAAGACCTACATGGATATTCTTGGAATTGTGCATGTTTCCAAAAAATTTGTATATTGTATTTCCTTTTAGGTGGTACTGTACAAATTATGTTTTTATCTTGTTTTCTAAACTAATAAGCTATTTAGTCTTTTGGGATGTGACTTCCTTGATTATTATGGAAATTTAATCAAGTAAGGGACCAACTTTGGGAAACTGGGGTCAGGGTCATTATAGTTTGAATTAGATAAAGTTAAGTAGAATCCATGGAAACTAGATATAGAAAACATTGATTAGGGAAAAAACCCCTTAGATTTATTTTGAAGATAAGAATACAATGACATATATAATTTTGGTAATGTATAGATCATGTGTATCTTCCTAGAAAATACACCCATGTATGGATACTACAAGTTGACGTAGTTCTGGCATATATGTACTTAGGAGTCACAATTATGAAAAGGTGTTATAGGCTTGACTCATGGAAACCTGGTACATGAAAATGTGTCTTACTGTACACATGTTTTGACAGTCCAAAGGGATATTATTAGGATAATATACATTTTCATTACAAACCACTATGAAGGATTTGAAATAAATTTGTCCTCAATGAAACCATGTTTATGATTATGAGATTTTCTATGCAGAATATTTCAATTTATGTTAAGTATTTTTCTAATTTGAGATTATGAATTATGATTGAAAACATAATTTATTGCATTCCATTATTTTGAAATGGTGCCTAGTTTAATTATATTGGTTCTGGAGATGCGGATAGTACTGAGAAACTTATAAGCATAATGGAGAAAATGACTCAGGTTATGAAAAATAAACTTAACCTTATGAAACATACTTAACCAAAATACAGAGGATTAATGTTAGACTACTTTATGAGACAATAACATCTATCATTCAATAGGACTACAAACCCATTTTTAGGTGAGTAGTGGATAAGTTCCTTAGAGAATATATTTATCGCTTTGGGAAGTAAGGAAAAAGAGAAGCTTGTAATGAATGTTTATCATCTATAAGGTGATGCAGTTCAATGCTGGTCATTAATTAAGTATAGAAAGGATGAGGAAGAAATTAAAAAATATTAAATAAAGGTATTTTAAATAAAATTTTACTAGAAAAATATTTTCTTCTTATACAGTGAGCGGATATGGAATGGAAATTCTTGAGTCTAAAATAAGAAAAAGGATGAAAATGCTGCAAAGTTTGAATCCTACATTACAAGATTGTCAAGGGATTTCATGGAATATATACATAATCTAAGGATCAAGATTGATCGATTCATTGATTCTTTAAAACTATTCCTTTGAAGGGTGCTAGTCTCCCAACATTTCTCATTATATGAAGATATAGTATCATGTGCTATCATGAAAGGGAAAAAATTATCTAAGACTTATGAATTTAAGGGAAGGAAATATAAGAATAGGGTGGTAGAAGATAAAATTGATAAAGGGAATAATAAAAAGGGTAAATTTTCAAACATGAGATACTTGTGGAAGGAAACACCTTGGTTCCTTCTTAAAAGGAAAACGAGTTTACTACAAGTGTGGATAGAAACTCCATCATGATTGTGATTATAAGGGAAATAAAGAAGCTATCATAATTCAATGATATAATTGTATGGATATGTGACACTATACTAATGAATATCCAAAAAATTAAGGAAATGTTCCTCAGAGAAGGCCAAGGGAATAAGGACAAGTTTATGTGATAATAATAGATAAGGTAAAAATTCCTAATGATGTGGTGGTGGGTACTTTATTCATTTCATCAAACAGAGAAAATGATTTATTTGATTCTATATCATTGCATTTTTTTTATATCTTCCATGTTTTCCAATAAAATTATACATTTCCCTTATGATTTAATAAATGAGTTTTTAGTCAAAACTCCTAAGGGAAGTATCATTGAAATAATGATGTTTTGGTCAGTCCCCTTTATGAAACATAAACGTGCTTTATTTGCTAATCTTGTCATCTTACCTATGATTTAATTTTATATAATACTTAGTATATATTGTCTTTAAAATTATGATGTGAAAATATATTTCAAGAATAAGGAAGTGAAAATTTAGAGAATGGTGTAGAATTTCTTATCTTTAGAGCAGAAATATCATCATCTGATTCTTATCTATATCCACCCCTAGTAGCTCTACTGAATGAAATTCTTGGAGAGAATGAGAATGAAACATCTATGGGTGAGGAAAGAAATACTCAAATTGAGGTTGTACCTATTGTTCAATAATATATTGATATATTTCCAAATGAATTTTCTAGACATCCTCTAGATCGGACAGTTGATTTCTCTATTCATTTTATTCCTAGATCTAGACCTATATCAAAAAATCCATATAGAATTGCCACTGTGGAATTATTAGAACTAAAGAAAAAACTATAGGAGTGAAGTGATAATGGATTTATCTACACTAGGGTTTCATTATAGGTATCCCTTGTTCTCTATGTCATATAGAAAGATGTATCCATGAAGCTATGCATTGATTATAGAGAAATAAATGAAATTATAATAATTAACAAGTATCTCCTACCTCTCACTGATGATTTATTTTTTAAACTTTATGGATATTAATACATTTCAATGATTGACCTTTGATATGGATATCTTCAATTTCATGTGAGAAAAGAATATATTCCAAGGGCAGCATTTCAAACCAGGTAAAGACATTACAAGTTTTTAGTAATACCATTTGGTCAAACTAATGCACCAACTATTTTCATGGATCCAATGAACAAAGTCTTCAAGGAAAATCATGAAAACATTGTTATGGTATTTATTGATGATATATTGATATACTCTAAAATCTATGAAGAATATTATAATCACTTTTAGATTGTTCAGAAGACTCTTAGAAGAAATGAGTTATATGGGACGTTTAGAAAGTGTGAATTCTTACTTCAAAAAATTTATTTTCTTGGCCAGATTGTGTTTAAGGATGGAATATTAGTTAACCATATAAATGAAAAGGAAGTCCATGAATGGTCTACTCCAATGAACATAGATGAGGTATGTATTTTTATATGTTTAGAATTTAATTATTGGAATTTCATTTAGAACTTCACCAGATTAGCTAGCTTGTTAACCAAGATTACCTGTAAAGGGGTTAAGTTCTTAGGGACTAAATAATGCGAAGAATGGTTTCAAAAATTGAAGAGGATATTTGTGAATGATCCAATCCTGACTCTACCATTGATAAATGTTGGATTTTTAATATATAGAGATGCATCAAAGAAAGGAATTGGTTGTGTCCTTAGGAAGAATGATAACCTTTTTTCCAAGGCATCATGTAAGTTAAAACTAATGAAATAAACTGTTCAACACATGATATTAAGTTACAAACTGTAATCTTTCCTTTGAATATATGGAGACATTATCTCTATGGTGAAAGATGTGAGATATATACATATCACAAGATCTTGAAATATATATTCTCGTAGAACTAACTCAATAAGTGGCAAAGGAGATGGCTCGAGCTAATCAATGATTCTGATTGTTTCATACAATACCACCCAGGGAAAGAAAATAATGTGGAAGATGCATTGATTAAGAAGGATCAAGGATTAATATACAAAATTAGGATTCAAATGGATTATGTGTTCATGGATCAAGTAAATATGGATATGAAAATTATCAAAGAATGAGAAACATCCTTATTTTTTGAATCAGTTTCCCAACCATATTTATTAGAAAGGATTAAAATTTCTCAGCCGAATAATGCTAATATTTAAAAGTAAATTAATGTTATGAATGATGGGAAGTTAGAAGAATTTGTGTATGAAGATGGAATTATGAATGTTTTGAGGTGGTTATGTGTTCCCTCTATACCAGAGCTAAAAACAAAGTTATTGGATAATTCTCATAACTCGAATTTCTCTATACACCTGGGAAACACTGAGACGTATAGATATTTGAAGGAAAAATTTTGGTGGGATAACTTGAAGAGGGAAAGTACTGATTATATATCAATATGTTTAGTCTGTCACCAAGTGAAGCCAAGAGACAACATCCAAGAGGAGTCATGAAACATATGCATATTCCTACATGGAAATGGGATGACATCACTATCGATTTTGTCACTGGATTACAAAAAACCCCAATAAATAATGATTCAATATGGGTGATTGTTGATAAAATTTACAAATATAAAAATTTACTTACTATAAGGTAGGATTATCCATTATAGAGCCTTGAAAAACTCTATATTATTGAAGGTATAAGGCTTCATAGAGAACCTCTCTCAATTGTGTTAGATCATGAACCATGATTTATATCAAAATTTTGGAAAAGTCACTATAAATCGTTGGATAATGAGATTCATCTGTGTACTTATTATCACCCTCAAACTAATGAGTAGTCAAAAAGGAAGATCCAAACATTAGAAGACATGTTGAGATCAGGCTCATTATACTTTGAAGTGATTTGGAATCAATATTTACTTTTAGTAGAGTTTTCCTACACTAATATTTTCCATTAAATTATTCAAATGGCACAATATGAATAATTGTATGGAAAGAGATGTCATAAAAAATATTATTGGGATGATGTTGGTGAAAGGAATCTTGTAGGCCCAGAGCTAGTGGAGGAAACAAAAGTGAAGGTAAAGACTATTCAAACCCATATCAAGGGAGCCCAAAGAATAAAAAAGAGATATTACTATAGTTGAAAGAAGGATTTTGGAATTTCTAAGTCGATGTTCATGTTTTCTTGAAAGTATCTCCATGGAATGAGGTTATAAGATTTCCGATGAAAGGGAAATTAAGACCTAGGTACATTGGTCGTATTGAAATTCTGGTGAGAATCAATGTTGTGGATTATCACTTGGAAATGCTACATAGCCTTTCTAAGGTACATAATGTGTTCCATGCCTCCTTATTAAAGAAGTAAATTCCAAACCCCTCACATGTACTCACTTACGAGGGAATATAATTGGAACATGACTTATCTTACTGTGAAGATCTTATCCATATTCTGAACACTAAAGAACAAGTGCTGAGGAATCATATGACTTGACTGGTAAATGTACGTTGGAAAAATCATAAAATTAAAGAGGAAAAATGGTATCTTGAGGATCTTATGATGAAAAACTACCCAACTCTTATTATGGGGTGATAATCTAAGAATTTCAATGATGAAATTTTTGTTGGAGGGGAGAGTTTAATGACCCAAAACTCAATAAATGGAATCTCCCTTCTTATTCTTATTTCATATAGTATAGAATATATAAATTCACTTATATAACACAATACCAAATTTATAAATGAATAATGTTTCAAATAAGAGGTATTTCTAGAAGTTGAAGAACCAATACAGATGAAATAGTAACATTCCCTTAGGAATAGTAATGCGACCCTTATTTATAGTAAACCGACCAATAGAATAGTAACCTCACAAATGAAAGTATAAATAAAATTTTCAATCTTATAACTGATGATGTGATATAATTATATCATAGTATAAGTAAATGAATTTTTTTAAAATTATTATTTAAGTATTTGATTTTTTGTAGGTCATAAATATTTAATTATAATATTATAATTAATAAAAGGATTCAAAATAAAAATTATTTTGATAAAAATTATTCATAAATAAATATTTTATTTTCTTATGATTTTAGGATAATTCTATGAGACCATAGTTAATTTTTGAAAGTGTCATAAAATAATTTATAAATTTAAAATTATATTTTTCTAGTAAATAATGATTTTAATTAAAAATAATTTTTTTATAATTTAGAATTTTTTTTATAAAATGGATTTCATTTTGGAATTCTACATTCTAAAAAATGGTTAAGGTGAATTTTTAGGATTTTTCAAAAATACTTAAATATTTAGTGAATAGTAAAATACAGTAATTTACAGTATAAATAAATTATAAACTAAATACACTATTACATGAGTCATGGATGTTATAAGAAACCATGTTCCAAACTAACATGCTCATATTAATTTATTTACTCACAATAATCAGCACAATTTATTCTCTAGAGGAAAATAATTAAATAATTAATAAAGTAATGAGAAATCACCCCTCTCCTTCACTATAAATACCACCCCTCACCACCACATATACTCAAACCTATGAGCCTTTAGGCATGTAAAAATTATGCCCAAATCATCTTTCTACATCCCTCCCCACGTCCAGGATCTATGGGTTTTTCTATAATACAAAACCCCTTCCCTTAAAGAGGTTCTCAAGGAGGATAATTCAAGAGGTAAATCCTCTTCCGTTTTCTTTTAATTTCATTTTAATTTATTTTATTTTCTTATAATATGCTCACATACTCAATACAAATGATCTTGATAAATCCAGTTTCATCTATATAATGGAACTATATCATATTAATTTAATATCCATCATCAATATCCTTACTCTCACTCTCTTTTATTTTAAAAATTAAATCATCGTCTGTGAGGTGCCGGTTTACAACCTTCATGGATGACAAAGTTTCATTCTTCAATTTCTTATTCAAGTCTGGCCATGATACCATTTTAATGGTTAAAATAGGCTATAATATATGTATTATAACATATTTAATGATTTGGAAATTGTATATATAAATAATAAAAATTCTTATGATAAAACTAGTTTGTGGTGATTGAAATATTGACGCAACAATCTAAATGATTATCACTAAATGTATTATCTAATGATTCATCCTCATATCACATAACCAGATGATATATATATATATAATCATTTAAACTTCTTTATGTACATAAATATCATATAAATTCAATTCTAGAGAATTATACACATTCACATAAACTTCCATACTCATAAATTAGTAAACCAATTGTGAAAACCAAGGAATTGAATGCTCTAGAGAAATAAAATTATATCTTATAACTCATCAAAAAGATAAAATAAAGTTAATAAAATTATAAGAAATCAAGTAAATGTAGATAAGGTTCTAAACTAATTTATAAATGTATTTAATTTTATTATCTCAGATTTTAAGGTCAAGTACTGACCATATTCCGTCATAAGGTAAGAGTTTTTTTCCATAAATTCCATTTTCATTCAGGTTGTGATTTATTTGTCTATAATATAATGTAATTAATAATTAATTTATATAATTCTTCTAAATTATATATATTTTTCAAAATATTATATCCACATCAGTTCTTCATTCTTTTATGGGATAGTAAATGTTTTACAAGGTTCCCTTTTCAATTCTTCTTGATACGCAAGCTTGATTAAAAGCAACGTCTCGATTTCTTACCCATTTTTAGGTACCATCCATAATATGTTTTAATACAACATTGTTTTCATAAAATCGCTATTTTTTCATGAAAAAATACGTTTTTTCATTACTGGTTTTGTACAATCAATTATGACAAATAAAAATCATTTTCCTCAATGAAATCTTCTTTGCAAAGTAAAAGGGGTATTTCTCTCTAGAATTCCTCTATTTTTTTATTAGAGTATATTCATCTATTTCAAAACATATATTTAATTTTATTTTTTATTTAGATTTATCTATTATTATTTTAATCAACCATATGTTATTGGATTCTTTATGACCAATTTGACTGTGGATGTGCTATCTTGATACCATTCACCATGCTACTCAGTTTGGTTACTGATTATATTTATATATTGGGAAAAGTTATTTACCTCTAAAATGTTCATATTTTTTATGTTTTTACCAATTAGTATGATGAATTCATTGGACTTGTAAATTGATGGGTGGGGCCCACTATATCCCCTCGATGTATAATTAGTTCTCATGAGACAAAATAGATGTGGACTTGGCCAAGGCCTTACCCATTATCAGATATGGTTTTGGAAAAGTCCTTAATAATTTTTAGTTGTCTTGGATGATTCCTTGAAGATACGATTCAGATGTATGAAATTATTCATTCCATCATCATAAAACTAGTAATATATAGTCTCTGTGATTTTTTAACTAGTAGAATATCCATGGTTGTGTTTTATTATGGAATTAATTGACTAGCTTTTATTCTGGACATATTATGCTCAAGTGTATTTTTAAAGGAATGTGTTTTTAGTTATTAACCATGCCCAATGATTAAATTTATGATATATTTTTCTATATCTCTTACCCTTACTGGACATCTAATATAACCCTATTCTTATATTCATTTTCCCCTAGGATATGAAAAAGTATTTATGAATGACCTGTAGGGATAATCTAGGAGTTATGGATATTTCCAAAGGAATTTGTATATTGTATTTCGTTCTATGTTGTAATGTAAAACTTATGTTTGATTGTGGTTTTATGAAATAGTAAACTATTTATTCCTTTAGGATGTGACTTATTTGATTATTATTCTAGTGTAATGAAGTTAGGCACATACTTTGGGCAATTGGGGCTAGGGTCTTTACAATGATAGTTATTGGTGCATGATAAGAACTATCCAACACATGATTTGGAGTTAGTTGATATAGTTCATTCAAAAAAAATATGGTGTCGTATTCTATTTTTTTATATGATCAGGGTATTCAGAAATCATAAAATCTAAAAAAATAACCTCATAGAGTTATTTGAATCTAAGGAAACAAAAATGGATAAAATAACTTCAATGTTTGACTTTGACAAAATGTATACAATAGGTAAAGGAAATTATATGGTATGTTCATTGAGTAGGAAGTAAAATAGTAGGTTTGTAAATGAGTATTAGATTAGTGATAAATGATATTGGTTATGGATGATATGCATTTGGATTATGATGGACAAGGTGACATTAAAATTTTCATTAAAGTTTATATTATTTTTTATTTGTTTGAGTAGGTTAAATATTTTCAAATGTCTGATCCAAAATCTATAACCATTAGTTTGAAACTTAGTAGTAGGGAGACCATTGAGGGATGAGTTTTAAATGGAAAATATGTGTCTCATTTTATATATTGAATTGTGTTTCTAATATAACTTCTCAAGAATGGATCATTTATTTCTACCACCACATGAGGTGACTTGGTTATCATTATATAAAGATGTTTTATAAGGTAATGAGTGAAAATTTATATTCAGCTAGAATGAACAGAAGTGTGGTAGAGTATATCTTGAGATGCCTCAACTATCAGTAAGTTGAGGAGGAGCACCAACTACCAACTGGTATGTTGAAATATTTACCTACCCCCATGTGGAAATGGGAGTAGATAACTATTTATTTTCTGACAGGTCTATAAATAATGATTTGGAAACATGATTATATATAGTTTATTGTGGATCAAATCACAAATTTGGAACACTTCATCCCTCTATGTTAATCCAATACAATGTAGGACTTATCAAAACTTAATACTTAGAAATTTTTAATCTTATAAGGTATACCAATTTTAATTGTGTCAGACCATAACCCCAGGTTTACAACTAGATTTTGAAAATCCTAATAGTAATCCCTCTAAACCCACTTGACCATGAGAATATCTTATCCTCCAGAAATATATTTCTAGTGTGATAAAATTATAATATTCTTGGAATATACCCATAGAGATTATGTTATGGATTTTGGAGGCTAATGGGAGTATAATATACCATTAGTTGATTTCTCATTAAATAATTGTTTTCAGGACTCAATACATATGTATATCTTTAAAGAATTTTATGGTTTATCATGTCATTCTAAAATTTTTTGGGTAGAAGTTGGTGAGACTTCACTTCTTAGAACCAGACTTATACATGGTACAATACAAAGGATTTATAAGATCAAAAGAATAATGGAGATTTATCATATTCGATATAAATCATGTGTGGATCATCATTAATGATTGTTTTCATTTCATATGGGTGATAATGTATTCGTAAGAGTCTCCAATTCTAAATAATAGTCATCTGTGTAAGAAAGAAAACTTTTATCCTTGGTACATTATCCTTTTTGAGATACTCGAACATATTGTTGATGTTTCTTATCAATTGGATTTATATCCAAGATTCATCTCTATGCACAATTTATTTTACTTATCTCAATTAAATAAGTTATAATATGATCATAACTATGATATTCTATGGTCCCATATTGATCTTTGGAAATATTTTCTATTGATTCATGTGTTGATAATGATTATGGATATATATTAAAAGTTCCTTCAAAGAAATATTTACAGTTTTTAGAGTCTTAAGGCATCGTGGTACAATTTTCTGAAGATACATGGGAACATGAGAAAGAATTGTTAGAGAAATGGAAAAAACTTTTTCAAGGTACTAGATATATCTATCTTTTTTATGATAGAATAACCAATGTTAGAGGGAATATAACAACATTTATTCTAGATAAATTACCCTTTATTATTTATTTTGCAGTTATATAATACTTGGGTAAAATATCATGAGGTTTTTTGTTGGTTTTTATGTTTTTTGGAAGGGATTTTATGGTTTCAAAATTTCAAAATGGATTGGGTAAACCATGCAACATCTCTAGGAAACCATTAATGAGGTTCTGGGAGTCACTGGGTTATCACACTACTAACATATTTTTTGGAAAAACCATGTGTGTTCCCATGATAAACTGTGGGGAATTATAAGTTTTAGATAATAAAATATGAATTGTTTTCGAAAACATGTGGCACTTAGGTGGGAAAAAATTAACATGAACATAGTTGGTACATGATTTGTTAAACTGTGTGGGATAAATATGTAGTGTACATTAAATTATCCAAAAATTATTGGTTAACTCAGATCCCCAAACTCTCCATTTTTTTATTCTCCCAGGATCTATAACTCATTTTATCTCTTAGGATTCCTTGGTGATTCTCTTTTATCCAGAAGGCTATTTTGACAAATAAAAGTGTCATGGATCACTATAATCATCGGTAAGTCTCTATATTCTCTCTTCCTATTTAGATATTCTCATATCCTCTTACCCATAATATTAGACCCAATCCTTTATTGATAGATCTACGATCCACGATGTGTTTTCATGATGTGTTGATTAGATATATTGAAGGAAAGGTGTTGGGATATCAGATCTAATAGTTTTTAGGTGAAGTTATTTTGTTTCATCACCCATTAAAAGGTTTTTGGATTCTATATTTTATCCAAAATTTATATAACATTAAATCTTAGCCATATTAAATATTTTACTTGGATTTTCCAAGTAAATATTTAATTATTTCTTAAAGTAAACCCTTCTTGGTTGTATGATTTGGGAATTTAGGGTTTGGAAATATATTTTTGAAACCCCTTGATTTATAATTTTAAATTAATTTTTTACAATATTGGTTTTAGTAAAATGTAGGGAAGATGTCTGATGAATTTATTTAATGGGAAGAATATTTTTATATGTAATGTTTTGATATGATAACCTGATATACTTAGTTGGAGTTTGTTCATATTTAATATGAGGCCTTGTTGATACAAAATTTGTGCTCGTTCCCAAGGGAACATGGTATTATCACCTTGTGATGACTTGGTGAACAACATATCACTGTTCATGGGTATTGTGATTTTCATTTGGATATCATGTGTGTGTTATTTTGGAATGTGGGTCAGTATTTTAGGTTGAAAGTAATAATGGAAAAATTGATTTAGTTTACCTATTTAGTTTCAATTTTTTATTGTGATAAAATATTTTGAAATCCTCAACATATTTTTTATATAAATGTGATCTAACATGTTCTAGTTTCCACTGGAATGCATGGGGAAGTCATGGGGACTTCCTATATTATTTTATACTCACCCCCTTATAAGGTAATTCAGTATGTTTTGTGTTTTTTATACCAAGATTTATGTAACATAAAGTTTTCATACTTATCTTGTGATAAATCATGATGTATTGGGTATAATTTTTGATGTTGGAGCATGGTTCTTGGTCATGATGGTTCTTGGGTTGATTCCACTTTGGATTCGTTGAGTTCTGTTTTACTTGTTATTTCAGGGCACTACTGTAAAACTAACCATTACCAACAGTTTGGAACCGTTGAAATAGGCCTCCAAACCGTTGGTATAGCCTATACCAACGGTTTGGAGAACTGTAGCCAAGTAAGCCGTTGGGATAGGTCTATACCAACGATTTTTCAAAAACTGTTGGTATAGACCTATACCAATGGTTTTGGAAACCGTTTGTGTAGGTAATATGAAATCTATACCAACGGTAATGGAACCGTTGGTATATAAATTCCAAAAAAAACATCCGCTAGGATTTGATCCCAGGACCCCTCGTTTATAATCGAACGACTTAACCACTAAGCTAGCATCACTTTAGTAAACATAATTTCATAAATATATATATTTATTATCATAATTTTTTTAAAATTTTGATTTATATAATGTTCTCGGTTAGTAGGTATGGAAAAAAAATTAAAGAACCTATCCCAACAGTTTTCAAAACCGTTGGGATAGGTTAGGGGTTGCTTGAGCTTTTTTAGAACGAAGGTTGGTTTTTTGGATGTTTTTTCCCAACGGTTCACCAAAAACCGTTGGGAAAGGTCACTCATTCCCAACGGTTCACCAAACCCATTGGGAAAGGTCACTCTTTCCCAACGGTTTTGGTGAACTGTTGGGAAAGAGGCTCAAAACACACCCTTTCCCAACGGTTTTTGGTGAACCGTTGGGAAAGAGTGACCATTTCACAACGGTTTTGGTGAACCGTTGGGAAAGGTGGGGAAATCTATGGCTTTCCCAACGGTTTTGGTGAACCGTTGGGAAATGGTAGCTATACCAACGGTTTTTACAAACCATTGGTATAGAAGTGTTGGGAAAGATCATCTTTCCAGCAGTGGGGTTTTAATTCCTTAATTCCAGATGATAGTCTAATATAATATATTCATTTGGGATGTATTATTTTATATTACATGAATCATATAGTGTTTTTTTTGTCTTCGTTTCATCTTTAATAGGTTGTTATTATCTCAATAAAAATAACCCCCAATGATATTATATTCCATTGGCATGAGTTTCTAGCCTTCTATGCCCTATTTACATAACCTAATGTCAGAAGCACCTCTTCCTATTTCCATGAAAAAGGATGAGGGGTGGGACATTACGTGTTATATTATGGGATATATAAAATTAACCTAGTCCACCATATTATAGTACTTGAAAAGTAATCTTAGTCCACTACAATATGGGATATGGGAGGTTGACCAAGACTATTTTTTTATGGATTGAAATAATTCTCTTTTCTTTTTCGGTGATCTTATAATGGTCATGCAAATGAACCATGAAATATTTTATTATTTTCTATGAATATTAATGTGTTACATTCCTATGTTTGGTTATAATGGTTCAAGACTATTAATTTTTCATATTTATTACATGGTATATGTAATTATTTAAGGATGATTATTTTATGGTTCAACATTTATATTATTTAATCTATGTTTATATTGTCTTTCATAATGATTATTTCATGAGTTTCTAGTATCTCATTCCAATAATAATTCTATTTCTACCATGTTGATTTTCTACTCATGTTTATGACTTAATGATATGTTCTAAATGAATCATAATTTTTTTCCTATACAGAGCCTTTGACGTCACCCCTCTGTTTCAATTTACCTAGGAAACTAAGAATAATTTTAGGTATTATAATAATATTAAAATAAAAACAATGAAATGTTTATAAAAATATTATTTTGTATTGTCAAAAAAGATCATTATAACACCAATTTATAAAGAAACTAAACCTTTGGGTTTTGTTTGTGTCCTTATTTGAGAGTTTTTATGTATACAATTATGAATTAATATGAAACATATGGAATTTATTTACTGAGCCACATAATTTTCTCTATAAGATGACTATAAATTTGGTCATATGAAATTGGTGTTTTCTTTATGAGAAGTCTATAAATCAGTTCCTCTATGATAGAAAAAAAATTTTTGTTTAAAGATATGATATGAGTACTATATGACAAGTGTTTTTTCAATAAATCTGATGAAATTAATCAATGATATGAGGTCTCTCTAAGGGATGCCTATAGGAGGAGTCCCTCGATTAGTGTCCTCACTATAGGGGTAACTATGAACTAGATCCACTATCTAGGTTTTAGTTTTATATAATTCACTGGATCATGGTGAATTACATTGGTTTAAATCTAATAGTGGCTTAATTATCACATGTTGAGTAAAATTAAGTACTTTTATTCTATATATTACAACTTAATTTTTTTACATGATAATACAATGGTATATTTTAGCATATATTAGAGCCACCATTGGTGGTGTCCTATTTAGATTTATTCTCATTCCCAACACCAGCACCTTAGTGGTTGTGTATTGTGTAGTCATTGAAACACACCAAATTTAATTATTTATAACACATAAAAACTACTATATAGTAATAAGTAAGGTGTAAAACCCACATGGATGTGGTATAATATTTCTGCAGATCCTAAATTTAAAAAATCCAAAACATGAAATAATTATAGATGAAACTATTTTTTTGATATAATTTATTTTTCATTAAAAATAATCAATGAAGAAAAAATGATTTCTAACAAGTGGATACTAGACAAAAGGTTTTAGGTATGGGAAGAATACGTGAAAATAAAAATTAGACAATTCAAGGAGAATTTTAATGGGTATGTATAAAATAATTACTTATGTCATGAAAAATTTATTATAAGAACATCTAAAAAAAGTAGTACGTTTATCATATTAACTATGATATTAACCTGTATAAAGATGAATATTTATAGCTCACTAATTTCAAAAATGATGCCACCATAAATAAAATTTAAGAAATGAAATTAGAAAAATTCTCACCAAAAGATTATGATGATTTGAAATCAAATTAATGGATGTTGATATAATTATTTTAATAAAATTTCAAAAAGAAGTAAAAGTAGGAAACCAACAGTTTATTTACCAATGTATAAATTTAGCCACAAAAAATTTTCAATTAAGTTATTCAGTTTTGATTACAATTAAATGAAATAAATAAAGAAATGGGGATATAGAAATATCTCCTATGAAATTGATCAAAAGAAAGTTATGTAGGCTTTGTTCTTTTCCTCACCCTCATCTGGAATCATAATTGCAGAAATTCTTCGATGAATGTATCCCCTATAAAAAAACTATCTTTGCTATCCTCACACTCCTGTCATCTTGAAATTTATTTATGATCTATTTTTGGTCAGCAAAGACCATTTTTCACTGAATTAACTCAATTATATTTTTTTCATAGACGATGTGGATCTTTTTATAATATTCAGTCATCAAAACATGACTTAAGATGTATATTTCTAACAACTGTAACACACACACACACACACACGTATGATTGGTATTAAATGTATCTAATCATATTTCAAACCTAATTCACTCAACTTCACAAATATTTTAGGCTTAGAATCAAACTTCTTCAGCCTCAATAGGAATGAGGCCATAAATGATGATAACTGTTCTAACAAAATCCTATATTTTTCAAGTAAGAAAATTCTCAAAGAAATTACCTCAACTAAAAATTGTGCAATTACATAACTATAGCTTTTGGTTTTGTATGAGGAACCTTCAAACCTGGAAATAAAATTTAGTGAGACAAAAATTATAAAATAGTAATGGAATTCTAAAATAAATAAAACTAACTTCAAAAATATCAGATCGTTTTCTTATAAAATTTTGAACTTTATCACCCATCAGAATATCAAATACAAATTAGATGGTCATTATCTTTACTCATGGACAGACTCTAATTTGAAAACCTCAGACACGACTCAGTGACCCTCTTTTCAACACCAAAGATTTATATTCTACAAAATTGAGTACGTTTCAGATTTGGAACCTTTATACATGGGTTATCCTCACACTCACAAAACCAATCTGAGCTCAATTCATCTTAATCAGTTGAGATGGATTTTCATGATTGAAATCACTTCTTATTAGCAAGGTACCATAATTCAAATTTTGGGATTCATCAAATATTAATGCATTACTAGAAGGAATTATAACCCTTATTTTGAATCTCAAATGACGTATTGACTATTTAGATCGACAAAAAAACCAATCCTAACCCAAACTTGTAGAATATTTCAGATCTAGGATCATATTCGGTGAGATTAGGCTTTGAGTACCTTCGTATCCTAGTCATTAGCTCACACTAGATTCAACATAAAATAGAATGGCCTAAAATATATGACTTGAATTGGTTTGAAAAATACATGCCACTTGTTGTACATGTTTCATTGTTATTTACATGATGTTACCAAAAATTGGTTTGGTTGTGCCATAACTATAAAACATATAGCATGATCATTTAGGGAATTTTCCAAATTTTAATCAAGCAAATCAATGAAACAAAATTAATTAAATTAAAATTTCTAAAATTAAAACATTTAAATAAATGATTAAAAATTAAAATCAAAATGCATAAAATATTTCAGTAATTAATTAATTGAAAAAAAAATTAAATAAAAATCATAAAACATTTTAAATTGTAAATTAATGTTCAGTTGATTAAATCATTTAAAACATGAGATTAAAAATATAATTAAACTTATATTAACTAATTCATTAATAAATAGAAAAATGAAAAAAAATTCAATTTAATGAAGAAAATAATAAACAGTAAAAATATGAATTTAAATTTGGAAATAAAATATGGAAATGAAATCAATAAAAAAATACAATCTATATTTGAAGGGAAATTTAGACACAAAAAAACATAAAAATTATAAATATTTATAATTATATTTTGAACTATAAAATAACCACTTAATTTTAATTAACCATTTAAATGGATATTTAAGATTAAAAACACAGAAAATACACTAAGAAATATATTAAAAAATAGAATAATTAGAGCCCAAATTAAATTTTTCCACACTTAGAATTTCTTGTACTCGAGAATCCAAAATTTCAAATTTATTGAAAGAAAAAAATATATAATTTGAAAAAGTATGTTATTTATAAGGTTAAAATTTTAAAAACATTTTTCCCGATGGGAAATTTTATGAAAAAAGATGATTGATCTCATATAAAAAATAAATTTTCTTAAAGTCTTTTCATGTTTTACAAAAATAATTTGATTTGAAAATTTAGAAGGAGTTTAAACAAAAATCACTTTTTATTTAACTAGGAATTCTAAAATTCCCTTTACCTCTTTGTTAATAATATAAACCAATATATTTTATGAAATATATTTATTGAATAAATTTAATTTGTTTGATATCTTGTGTTACATGCAACATTGAGTTTTAATGAACCACACAAACATTTAATATTATTATATTAAAAAGACTGGTATTACATATCCATTAGACTTGGTGGAATGAATAGGAATAAAAATATCATAAATATTATGTATGATGGTATTATATAAATAAAAAACTGATAAATAATTAATTAATTTTTATTAAATTTTTTCTCTGTTTTGAAAATACTATTTTCTCTTAGAAATGTATTTTTATTTTTTTTTCTAAACAATAATAATATTAAATTTTGAAATTTGTTAAAATTTATTTGATAAAATAAAATTTATTTTTAAAATTATCATGTCAAAATTAGTTTATGTTGAATATTTTTTATTTTTCCGAAAAGATTAACTTTTCATTGAATAGTGAAAAATATTGGTTTTATTGAAAACTTCCTTTTTAATTAAATAATTTATAACATTTTTTTGTTTAAAAATGTGTTTAAATGTAAATTTTTTTAAATTATATACTGATTAATAAAATTTATTTCATTTGAATCAATTTTATATTTAATTTTTATATAAATAATTTTTAAACTTTTGCGACTTTTCTCTTTAGAAAACCTCTTTTTTTCACATATATAATATTATTTTAAAATTGAAACATTCTAATTTATTGAATAGAATTCGGAAAAATTATTACCTATTTTGAATTGTCATAAATTTTAATATCTAATAAGTTAAACTTTATTTTTTTTACCATAATGAATAATAAAAATAATAAAAATTATTTACCATTTTTAAGGTTAAAATGGGTTTACCGGGGGGGGTTAAACTAACATGATAAGGGGTAAATGACCTAGAAACATTTAAAAGACTAATTATATGAATTTATTTTGATTATATCACCTATAATTTTTGATAGGGGACTATTTTAGAGCCTTATGGAATGTGAAATAATTCAACCAAGCCTTTTTTCTTTTAAAAAATAACAAGTGTGCCACTCAACTCACTTATAAAAGGCCCCCATCCACTTATATTCAAACCTATAGACAATTTAGTTCGGGTAATACTTGAAAAATATCTTCCTTAATTCCCTAACTAAATTCTATTAGATTTATTTTTATTATAAATTGATCTTATGATTAATTTTGGTTAAAACCTAAGGGGGTTACCTAAAGAAGAGATAACGTTCTTCAACTTTCATTTTTATTTTATTTCATCCTACACCTCATTAAAATCTTGTTAAAACCTGATTATATATTAAATTATGGATATTATATATAATGATATGTAATTATGTTATGGTAATTACCTATATCCATATCCCATTCCCTTAAATGTTAAATGATAATGTTGCTCATGTGTACGGTAGAATACCACCTCATGGACCGATGTGACATGTTTTCGATCAACACATCTCATGGTTGGGTATGATGATGAATATATATATATATATATGTTGTTTTTAACATTAATATACTTCTTGAAACATATAATAACATATACATTTTTACTTTCCATTCTGTGGGGATATGATAACATCGATTGTTTGTATGGTTGACTATCGCCCCGCGAAGTGATGTGATTCAATTTTCACTAATTCACTTCATGTATTGAAATTTGGGTAAATTTTATTAATATATGTGATATATATTTCATAAAAATGGTTCTTGAAATATAATATATTGTTTACCTTCCTTTCATTTCGTTTTTCAAGAAAATAGAAACAATGTCCATACGTTTGTACGATCTACCATATCCACGAATGGTGTATTTCCTTTTCTATCTCTGAATATTATATATTAATATACATATATATATTGAATACATTGTATATTAATATAATTAATTACATTTTGGTTATTTTATTCACCATGATAAAATTAGGGGGCTGAAAATAAATAAACAAATTATATAAAAAAACCCAGTTATTGGTCGAAACATGACTTTAAAATGGAATTGTTAATAAATTTGTAATAAATGGTAATAAGAAAATAAATATGGTTTGATATATATAATTATGTTTATGTAAATGGTTTATAATATTCTTATATTTATTCTAATGCTTTTTTGAACATGTATGAATGAATTCGAGACTAAAAGTTTGGAATTTTCATCTCAGTTTTATTTTCTACGAGACACAAGTCATATTAAAAATATATTTACTATATTCATTGTGTATATTTTACATAAATTTTTTTTGATTATCAAAAAAATTATGTTGATATAGATATAAATTTTATTATCTATCCTTAATGAGACTTACGATTCAATGTTCCAAAGTGGAAATGGTTTTATGCTACAATTTCATCATTTATTGGGATTGTTTATGATTATACATCCAATGATGCAATATTATGACTTATAACTCAAGAAAAAATTAATTTTATTATAATATGGCTATATAATTATAATAAATGTTTTCGCTACATTTTACTCTATTTACATACTCAATATTTATAAGGAATGTTATTAGTAAAAATCATATTTATTTCTCTTTGTTCAAAAACAGCTTTTCTTCCAAAATGGGTTTTCTTCCAAAACCATATTTTCTAAAAAATGTTTTCCAATTTTTGTTTAAAAAAATATATAAATGATTTATTAAATAAATTCTTACCCATGATTTAATTTTTAATTTTTTTGAAAGGATTCTTCATGATGTTTTCTAGACAAGCCTATTTTTATTTTACCAAAAATGTGAAGGAAATATATTTTAATGTATACAACATGAATGGAATTTCAGGATATAATGACTATTATTTTATTTTAATATTCCTTTATATGTTTTCAATGTTAATTTCCAATAAAATTATTTAAAAAATTATTTTTTGGATTTTTATTTTTAAAAATGATTTTCAATGTGAAAAGAGTATTTTCCTCCAGAAATGCTATAAGCTATTTTTCAAATTTATATTCTACCTAAGATAACATCATTTTATGTTGCATATGATTTACTACGGATAGTATCCAAGGATACCATTATTATAATTTCTCTATATATATTACTATGGAAAATTTTTTGTGAAGCTTATTTAAATTCCATAGGTCATACAATGATAAAATGATTATGAAAATCACTTTTTTTCCAAATATTACTAATCAATGAAATGATGAAATGATTATGAAACTTGTTTGAGAGTATCTAGTG
This sequence comes from Viscum album, assembly GCA_963277665.1. Classification (NCBI taxonomy): domain Eukaryota; kingdom Viridiplantae; phylum Streptophyta; class Magnoliopsida; order Santalales; family Viscaceae; genus Viscum; species Viscum album. Next base: position 376,936,414 of record OY728147.1, read on the forward strand.
GGAGAGGGAGATGTCTCCATTATCTTTGTTATATGATTCTATGTGTGGTACCACTTCACCTAGGGTTTTCTAATTTGTTGTTTTCTATTCTCTTGCTAGATTTTCCTTCCTTATGCATTGGGTTATTCCAAGAATTCCCCATTCCACATCTGCCATTCAGTCTGGTGAATCCTCATGGTACTTTTCTAGAGATGGTTTCAAATTTCAATGTCATAGTGGTTCTCACACCCCCATTATCTTAGATCTACCCAGCTCTGAGTCCTCTAGTAGGATTGAAAGGTTCTAGTATGGGTTCGAAACATACTGTGACCTTGCAGGTGGAACGAGGGATTGGACTTCATGGGGTGCCATGCTAGGCTTCATCTTCCCCGATTCTCTCCAAATCTAAGAATTCATGGATGGTTCTATGTTCATGCATAGGTGTTCCTACACGTGACGACAATCTGTTTTATAGGTGGAGGATGTTTTTTAGTGAGACGTACGACTGATTCCTATCTTGAGTGGTGAATATTAGAGGCAAGTTGGTGATCTGGATTCCCTCCTACTATTGTGAGTAAAGACCATTGCACTTCTTTTCAGATGGAATGGTGGTCTTTCGTGTACCTATCATGTATAATTTAATGACTAACCTTGGTTGGTCCATGCCATCACTATTTTTATTAGACATTTGTCTTTGGTAGATGGATGATGACAAATATTGAATACGATTCATGTAGGGTATGAACTTCATTGACTCTTTTGTGTGTTTTATTATGTTTTATTGTTTATGGAACTGGTTGGTTGATGGGTTGTAGAGGTCTTTATGGGTTTTGGAATTAGTTTCATCGCATTTGAATGGCGGTGATTTTTCATGCAAGTACTACTGAGTGGGTGGCCCTGAAAGAGGGATGAGTGTGAGGACACCCATCATCCAACTGTCTTTCATTATTTTTGGATGGATGGGTGCCCTGATTAGATTTTGTATAGAGATTGTTTTCTTGAGATATGTTTCATTAGGTTGACTTGATGTGATATCATTAAGAGCATTGTTGGGTGGATGGCTCGAAAGAGAGATAGATCTGAAGGAATCAATCATCTGGTCCTCCCTCTATATTTGAATGTGTATGGGATGGGTGCTCTACCTCCTTGTGCTTCCATCATGGTGAAACTTCTTGGAAGGGGGTTACACACTCTATTTGGCCAATTTAACTATTTAATTATCTTTCGTGGGAGGGGGGAAATGAAACTATTTCCCTTTCTTATCTTCAAATTTACTTTCCTTTGATCACATTGGTGTTTTTTCATCCCTTTGGGTATGGCTTCTTATGACCTCATTTCCACTATAATTTTAATGGGTTCACTATTTTCCAATTCACTAAAAGAGGCCTTTATTTTCATATTAATAATGGGGGAATTTTCCCTCTTCTTATTTAGAAAAGATTATAAAACTTGTTTACTATCCATAGGTTATGTTATGATGAAATGTCTATAAAACCAATTTCATTTAATGGGTTATTATAGGATGATTTTTTATGATTTTGTGGAACATGTATATATTATTTAAATTATGTGATGTGTGGGACCAATATATCTCTATAATTAATTTGCGTGAAAATTGATTTAACATGAGAGAAATCAAACATGAATGTCGATCTAACATAGTTTAGTAAGGAAATTTTTCTACTATGATAGTCTTGGGAGTAAACCATGACTGACATAATGGTTTGGGGTGTGAACCAATAACACTATAAAAGTTATTGAATTGTTCCTTGACTACTATGTAAATGAATTTTTATGATTATATTTATTTAAAAATTACATTCCTTATGCCAATGTAATATTCTCAAGGTTCATGTTATTTGATTCCATTATGATTAATGTCTTATGAACTGTAAAAATTTATTCCATGACTCGTGTTTATGATCTATGATATGAATGGTATGGTTTTTAAATTTTATTTTCATGTTCTCATACCCTTATGATCATGATATATTTCTATCTCCCTTGTCTACCCTTACTAAGAACAGAATATCACACATTATTATGTTCCCTTTCCCATGGTTACAATCAAAGGTAATATGAATGATATTCATAATAAGGGTTCTAGTTATGAAGAAAACAGTGGGACATGATATATATCACTAATGGACCAGTTTTTTATCTGTCTATGTATCAAAAGGCATTGGAACTAAATGATTTTGGTGTGTATCGTTATCTTATATAATGAATATTCATCTATTAAGATGTAATATTTACGTATGATTAGTTATTGAATTTACATTTGGTATCCGAGTTAGGTTTAGATAACCATGGATAGAAGAATATGACACTTCCTTCATGATCAAAGTGTGTAAGGAAACTTGGAGGAAATTTTCTCAAGGGGACCGGTAAAATTTCTATTTGTATAAGGTAATGTCATTGGGCAATCAAATTCTGATGTGATGGGAATAAGTTAACTAATAATGTGAATAAAGAGAACGCACTATAGAATTCACCACCCACATTCCAGTGTTTTAAATAAAAGTATTATGGGAATTATACTAACCAGTTCCTAAATATTTAAGTTAATGAAGATGATTGACATTAGTAATCTTAAAATCCTAGAGATGAAGGAAAATATCATGCGATCACTATTTCCAATGAGGGGTGCGATAATGACATGGTGAAAGATACACATACCATCCAATATAAAATTGCTAATGTCTTATATGACTATGGATATATAAATTCCTTAATATCTGAAGATTTTCTATTGGTATCATGATTCCACCCAAAAAATTATATTTATATATAATTAGTAGTGAAATACCATAAGGGTACGATGATCATATCTCAATTATATTTTTCCTCTTAAGTTGATGTTTTTGGGATAGTGATTCCTGTAATCCTTATCATTATTCCACAGGTTGAATTTTATGTCATCTTAGGAATTGGTTGGATTTATATGTATAATGGAAACATAATTACTAAGAAAGGGAAGTCATATTAGATGTTTGAAACCAACCTATGATCATCTATCAATGCGATGATAAATATAAACTTACATTTGAAATCACATACATTGTAGGTGTTTTTCTTTAATTTCAAAATGGTCATTTATCTTATATGGTTGGAGAGAAGATCAATATTGATTGGATTCATATTGTGCGGTATTTTGTTTCATTTATTTCTATAATAGTTTCCCAAAATTCCCTCAAAATGTGAATTTGATTTCATAAATCATAGATGGTGCCAAACCTATTTCAAACAATACTTATAGAATATCCTTAATTGAGTTGAAGGAATTGAAGAAGAAAATCAAGGAGAAGCTTGAAAAAGGATTTATTCAATAAGTGTGTCACCTTGGGGTGAACCTCTTCTTTTTTGTAAGAAATAATAATGAGATGATGTGACTCTAAATTGATTGTCAAGAGCTGTACGAGATCACGATCAAGAACAAGTATCCCCTACCTCGTATTGATGACCTATTAGATCAATTGCATGGAGATCAATACCTTTCCTAGACTAACCTTCATTTCGGATACAATCATATGATGGTCACTAAAGAGGATATACTCAAGATAACATACTGTATACGGTATAGACATGATGAATTTATAGTGACTCTATTAGGACTTTATAATGCACCTTTAATGTGAATGGACATAAAAAATATAGCATTTAGAGATTACCTTGATCAGTTTGTGGTATTCTTTATGGATGATATTATTATTTTTCAAAACAATAATAAAGGGCATAAAGTTAACTTGATGCTTGTACTAAAGATCATAAAGAAGGAGAAATTGTATAAAAATTTTAAAAGGTGTGAATTTTTACTATAAAATGTTTAATTTTTTGGTCATATAATCTCAAGATAGGAAATATCGGTAGATCCATTAAAGATAGAGGCAATTAAATGTTTACCCAAACAAACCATGATGTCTAGGATCTATTGTTTTCTTGTTTTAGATAGATATTATTGAAGGTTTTTGGAGAATTCATTATTAAAATCTAATTCACTAACATAATTAACTCAGAAGGGAACCAAGTTACTATGGATAGCTGAATTTGAGGAAAATTTCAAGGAACTAAAGAGAAGATTAGTTAAAGATTTTGTGATTACAGTACCTTTATGTGGATAAGGGTTTATAATCTATTTTGATGCATTCATGAAGGGACTAGGATTATTTATTATACATAATGAAATGGTTATATCTTTTCCTCATGGAAATTGATGGTTCCTAAGAAAAATTGTTCTACTCTTGATTTAGAGTTACCTGATGTTTTTTTCATTAAATATTTGGAGGCATTATATTTATGGAGAAAAGTGTGATATATATATATACTTCTAAAAAAATTTGAAATTATATATTCACACACAAGGATTATTATATGTTCTGGTGAAGATAGTAAGATATGATTAAAGATTATAACTACTTAATACATTAAAAACATAGAAAATTGAACAAGGTGGATGATGATTTGAGTTGAAAGGGTCATTATAGAATATCCATGATGAGGATAAAAAAGATCCATTTTTTCTAGACTTAAAAATAATAGATCTTGAAATACTGATAGATTGAGAAAAATATTATTTTTTAAAATTGAATGTTAACCATCTATTCATGTGAAGATTAAAGTGGCATAGAAGGAAGATGTAGAGTAGAAAAATAAAGTTAGAAATTTTTCCCAAGTGTATCCTTTTTCATTATGGAAGAAAAATATTTGGGAATCATGTATATGTTCTATCCATACATTAATTTAATGATTTTTTAATAGAAATCTCATAATTATTCATTCTCTATACATCCTAGAAGTATGAAAATTTATAAAGTTTTTACAGAGTATTTTTGGTGGGATATAATGAAGAGAGATATCATTGAGTTTGTAACTTTGTGCTTGAAATATCTAAAAGTTAATTGCAATAGGAAAAAATATAAGTGAATTTTATATCCATTACCCAAACCATAATGGAAATGGGAAAACATTACCATGATCTTTTTCATCTAAATCCCCAAAATGTCTAAAGGGAATAATTCTATATGGGTTATAGTAGATCAACTTAAAAACTGATCACACTATGTTGCTATTGGAGAATATTTCCCTTTGGGTCATATTTCTAGTATATGCATTAAGGAACTGGTAATTTTACATGTAATTCTACATTATATTGTATATAATTTGGATCTGAGATTTACCTCGATGTTCTGGAGAAGTCTTCAACTAGATCTAGATATGGGGTTCAGTTTCAGCATTTTATATCATTCTTAGATAGAGGGAATGTATGAGAGAATAATTCATACCCTAGAGGATATCTTGAGATATTATTTTGTATATTTTAAAGTAGGATGGGATTATCACATTCTTCTATTTGAGTTTTTATACAACAATAACTTTATGTTGAGAATTTAGATGGATCCTTATGAACCCCCTGTGGAAAAACGTGTATAAATCCAATGTACTATAATTAAGTTGGATAAATAAATCCATTGGTACCTAAGATATCTTAAGAAATGGAAAATAATTTTAGATCGATTCACTAGTACTTAAGGGTGACACAAATTTGGATGAAAATTTATATCCACAATCTCTGTTGTGATTTGGAATTTGAATTTGGTGACATTGTATTTATAATAATTTCACCATTGTATAAGGTAATGAGCTTTATTACAAAGGGAAAACTAATTCTTAGGAATATTTATTCCTTTGAAATAATCGTATCTAGTTGGTAGACTATCAGTTGATGCTTCCCCCAAACCTCTCTCAAGTTCATGATATGTTCAATGAATCTCTTCTAAGGAGGTACATACCGAACCCTTCACATGTACTCAAATTCTTGTTTGTAATGATGGAACATGATATTTCTAATAAGGGGAAAATAGTGGAGATATTTTATTGAATAAATAATGTTCTAAAAAACAAGGCCACTCACCTATTCATATTTTATTAGTGAAACCACTTGTTTGATGAACTTACATGGAAACTTGACGTTATTATGAGGATGATGTATCCTCATCTTTTTGTATCATAGTGAGGGAATTTTTAGGGATAAATTCATTTTAATTTTGGTATAAATTTACAAAATTATATTTTATTAAATATATTTTTTGAGTATATTTAATTTATTAGATATCTTGTGTTACACACAACACCGAGTTTTAACGAACCACGATAAACTATAAATATTATTATTTAAAAACACCTTTGTTAATTATCCATAAAAATTGGTGGTATGAATTGGAATAGACACATTTAAAATATTAATAATAATGTTTTTATTTAAGTAAAGCATGATTTCAAAAAGTTACTTAATTTTTTGTAATGTCTTTATATGTTTCAAATATAGTATTTTCTTAAAAATTTGTTTTTTAATATATTTTTGTGACCAAAAAAAATTATTTTTTAACACTTTTATAAAATTAACTTGATATAATAAAATTTAAATTTTAAATCCTCTTGTAAAATTTATCTTAGGGTGGTTTTTTTATTCTGTTTTAAAATAATATTTTTGATGAATATTGAGAAATATTGTGTTTTTTAATTATAAAATTCCTATTAATTTAATGAATTTTTAAGGATAATTTTTTGTTTTAAAATTTATTAAAAAGTAAAATTATTTGATTTATATATTTATTAATAAAATTTCTTCCATTTTAATCAATTTCATAATTAATTCTGATATAAAAAGTTTTTAATCTTTTAAATGTTTTTCTTTGGAAAATTGTTTTTTCGTCATGTCTGATAGATTAATTTTAAATTAAAATTTTCAAAATTTATTAATTGAATTTTTAAAAATGTATTCCATATTTCTAAATAGAATATAATATATTATATAATAACTTAATCTTAATTTTTTTATGTTATTGAATAGTAAAAAAAGTAAAAATTAATTACCATAGTAAAGGTTAAAACGAGTTTAGAAAGGGTTCAAGTAAAAATATAATGGATAAAATGAAATATAAACATATTGAATACAAATTTTATTTATAAATTTAAACCTTATCACATATATGGATTGATAATCTCCCATTTTTATGCCTTGTGTCATGTGAAAAATATGGGCACACATTTTTCTTCTCAAATATTACAAGTCTGCCACTCACCTCACTTATAAAAGTGAACACCCTCTTCTCTAATTATCACACCTCCAAAACCACTTGGTTTAGCCAATACCTATCCAATTATGTTACATGATTCCCTGATATCATTGTAGAAGCATTATTTTGATCACAAATCCAACCTATAAAGGTTTTTAATGAAAACCTAAGTTGGTTACCTGAAGAAGAGGTAATGCTCTACAAGGAGCATTTTTATTTTATTTCTTCATCAAAATCATTAGAATATTATTAGAACATGATTATATGACAATAATGACCTATATCTATCCCCTTAAATGGTAAAAGATAACATCGCTCATGTGTATGGAAAACTACCACCTCACGAACTGATGTGACATGTTTTCCATAAACAACTATCACGATTGGGTATGATGATGGTTATAATTTTTATATATTATATTTTTGAATTATCAATGATTTTAGAAATATATTTTCACATATAAATTTTTACCTTAAATTCTGTGGGGTATACGATAACATCAATAATGTGTACGATAGACTACAACCTCATAAAGTGATGTGATTCGTTTCACTTACGCTTTGTATGGAAGATAATTAGTGTTAATTTTATGAATAAATGTAAATTACATGACATAAAAATTATTCTATATGTATAATTTATTATTCATATTCCATTGTTTTTTCTGAGAAAATGAAAATAATATTCATGCGTACATACGACTTATCGTCTCTATGAATGGTGTATTTCATTTTTCTATCCCTATATTTAATGGATTACTATAAACACATATATAATAAATTTATATGATATTTATACCATTTTTAAAATATTATAAATTATGTAACCATGATCAATTTATTTGTACCAAAAATATCGAATATAATTATACATAAAAAACAAAGCAGTTATTTCACGAAACGTCACTTTAATATGGTCTTATTAATTAAATAGTATTAAAATGTCATAATTAGGTAATATATGGTGTGATATATATAATTTAGGATCTGTAATATATTTACAAAAAAATTATATTTATTATACAGGATGATCTAACATGTATGAAGGAAGTCATGGCCTATGGTTAGGGATATCCATCTCACTTTTATTTCTTGTGAGAGACATGCCATATTCACTACATGTTTCAATTACATGGTGTATATAATTACCATGAATTCATTTTGTGATGATTATACTAAAAATTATGGTAATTTATATACCCATTTGAGTATCTCTATTTAATGTGGCTTATAATTTAATGTTACCAAAGTTCTAATGGTTTAATTATGAAATCTTATCATATTTTAGGATTTTTATGATTATGTTTGTAATGATGAAATATTATGATCTATCCCTTACTAAACTTCAGAATTTTATTCTCCTATAGTTATGTCATTAGAATACATGAATTCTATTCATTTTTCTCTCTTTATGTACCCAATAATTAAAAATATTGTTGTAAGGAAAAGTAATATTCAATTCTCTATTTGGTCAAAAATACGTTTTCATTCCAAAAAAAATATTCTAAATATAATTTCTAAAATATTTTTATAATTTTATAACTTATTTATTATATACATTCTATTTTTTTTAAATTTTTTAAAATTGTTTTTAGAGGAATCTGCATGTCGTTTTCTAAACAAGGTTCATTTATATTTTACTAAAAAAATGTGAAAGGAATATTATTAAAATTTGTATGACATGAACATAATTTCTCAATATCAAGATAATTATTGAATTTTAATATTTCTTTATAAGTTTCCAAATTTATTTTCATATAAAATTATTTCAAATATTTTTATGAATTTTTATATTTACAAGGTGATTTTCATTGCTAAAAGAGTATTTTCCCCAATAAAAGTTTCAAGTGATCCTTAAAAATAATCTTTCATCTAAGAAGAAATACTTTTATGTTACTTCTGATTTACTAGGGATATGATCTAAGGATACAATTATTTTTCTTTATCTATATGGTTTATTATGAAAATATATTTATGAACTCGTTTATCTTTCATTGGTTATATTATGATAAAATACTTATGAAACCCACTTTTTTTTCTATGGGTTATGATTTGATTAAATGATGAAATGATTATAAATCCTATTTCTTTTCCATTGGTTATGTCATGATAAAATGTTTGTCAAACCCATTTCATTTCACAGGTTTTGATATGGTTAATGTTTATGATCTTGTGGTAAATGTATATATGGTTTCTATTATGTGATGGATGAGATCTATATCTCCCTCTAATAGATTTGGTAAAGATTAATATCTCATGTGATAAACTGGACTAGAATTATTAGTAAACGTATTTCAGTAAGGTAATTTTTCCACTATGATAGTATTGGGAGTGAACCTTGAATACTACAATAGTTATAAGAGTTAAACCGTTCTATTATTATAGTTATGGAAATGTGAATTTACTACTAAGGAAATGTATTTTTATGAATATCTGTATGCCATAAATCTATGCCTTATTAAAATTTTATCTTCTTAAAGTTAATGTTCATGGATTCCATTACAATTAATGTCTTATGAACTCCCAATATTTATTCCATGACTCTTATTTATGGGCTATTATATGAAAGGTGTTGTTTTAAAATGTTATTATCATGTTCTCATACACCAATGATCTTGATATATTTCTATCTTCTATGATTACCCTTACTAAGAATCCAATCTCCACCTTACTTATGATTCAATTCCCCGTGTTATAATTAAGGGTAATATGTGTGATATGTCTAAGAGGGGTGCTAGTTAATGAATATTGCAGGAGGTGACGTAACTCACTTATTGACATTTTTTGTGTCCAAGTTTCTAAAGGGACTATACCTAAATGATTTTTTAATGGGTAATTATGTTATGTAATCAACATTAATCTATTAAGATTTTATATATGTATGAGATGTTTGGGTCATTATAGTTGGCTTTAGAGGAAGGTTTAGTTAACATTTAGAAAATAGGATGAGAAAATTTTGTTGATAACTCTTTGTATAATCGTATGTATAGAAAAAATTCATATGTTATGGAATATATAGTAGTGTGGTTTTCCTAGAAATAAATCCATTTATAGATTCTTAAAGTGGATTTGGTTATAGAATAGATGTACCTAGTATCACATACTGAATATTCTCCCCACCAATACTGGCACCAAACCTAGCCCATGGAAAGACCCTAAGGGCGTTCCTTATCCCCATGGGATGACACAATTTCCCAGGTATCAAGCAATGAAGTTTGGGAATGATTTACCAGAGTATGAAAGCATAAAACCTTAAAAATAATCCATAATATAAATCTGAACTTTTCATCCAAACAAGTCTTAAGAGAAAACGAGAATTGAATACATGTATTTGAATACAGTACAAGTGGTCCATATATAAATAAAAAAATCATCAAGACATCCATAAGCACACCACACGACAATGGGTCATCACCCACAAGTCGTCTCCACAACTCATCCCCAAGTATGGGAACTAACACCCCGAACCGCCATTACCCAAAGCCATCCCTTTACCTCAATCAAGAATAATAAAGTCCACTTACACCCAAGGGGTATAAGTAGGGTGTGAGACTAATTCCAAAAATATACCACCCAATTATTTTAAAGCTCATGCAATCAAGGTGAAAAAGCAATCATTTTTAATATGCAAAGAAAAGCAGTGACAAATTCCAAGAAATGAAAATTTCAATTGAAAACAGTTTTCAAGATAAAACTTTCAAAATGTTAACACATTTAAATATTCATGTTATATAATTTAATATATTCCAAACACACCCTAATATAAGGGTAAATATCACAAATCGAATGAGCACTGAAATCAGGAACACTGCTAGGCACTAGATAGTCTCAGGCCCCATGTACCTTGTAACTCAGTGTAAGGTAACCAAAGTAAAATCCATTATCATGCACGGGCCACTATAATAGAACCTAACCATAACCTAGTGGTCTCCAATATTCATCCATATAGTATAGTTAGTGTTTTCATTATCCAAATTCTATGTGAAATAGGGACAAAACCCATCTGATCAACTAGCAGTATTAGTACATTTCTGCCCCACCTAGGTACCCGGGCTCCCCCCTTTGTGATAAAACAATTTCATAATTCTATAAAAAAACATTTTAATATAAAACACCAATAATGGACACATAAAATCAGTACAGTATCTAAACACATTTTAAACCACCTAAAACACACAATAAAACACTTTGATTTTTAATAAAATGATTCCTCAAAAACCCCACATTGCTTTTCACCCAAAACTCTTTGAAATCCCCACTTTTCATATCATGTGAAAAAAAAAGTCACAAAAAAAGAAATGGAAGCCCAAATAAATTTCAAAGAAACCAAAACATCAATTTTAGGGCAGCCCCATGTGAACGAAGAAAGGTTATCTTTTTAAAACTTCCATTTTTAAACAAACATGGCACTTAAAGTTCACAAGTTAAACAAACACCATTAAAACCCACATTTGCAGAAACAAACAAAAGGTTTAAACATTAAAAACATGATTTTAAGCCCTATTAAATTTAAATAAAATCAACTAAGTATTTATAGGGAATCCCTAATTGAACCATTAAAATCTTTCTATGAACCCCCCCCCGCCAATTTAACATAAAATTGGCACTAAAAATTAAATTGCATTACAAACTCCACTAAAACCAGTTTTTTTCAGAAATAATCAAGTTAAATGAAAATAAAAATATCATAAACACATCATTAAAATTCACAGAAATTTCATACACATGTAATCACCTACCAATTTAACAAAAACCCTTTAATCCTTTGTGCGAAAATTCAATCGCACCACCACCACATCTCAAGGAAGATAGATTGAACCTAAAATAAGAATATTGGACAATGAAAACCCAAATTTATACCCTAGTTTTGAAACCCTAGTGTATGGTAATTAGTAACCTCATGTATAAGGGATGAAACACTTAGAAAATTGAATCAAACCCTAAGAAAAATGAAAGAAGAATGAAGGAGACCCACTTACTTGAGGGATCTTGAAGAAATCTCGCCAAATACACTAGTAGATGAATTTTAAAACATCCATTAATTCAATGGAGGTTCTAAAAATGATGAGGCATTCATGTAGGAAGTATAATGGGGGAAAAATAGTGAGAAATGATGGATTAACGAAGGAAAGAAGTTACGTCTTCAAATCTGGATGATTTAGGAACCCCGTTGAAGGTCTGCCCTAATTTGTGACTCAAAAGAGCTCCAAATAGGGGAGAAAGGTAATGGGGAAGTGAATAAGGATGTTATATTATAGTGGGAGATAAAATCACCAACAAATAGTAGAAAATGAATAATTTATTAAATAAAAAAAATTCATTTTTAAAACTAGAAATGAGATTCCGGGTAGAAACAATCCATAAAATAAAAACCAAAATCCACCATGATTATGGATCAATAAATGGTCCAAATTAATATGGTTTTGTTAATAGGTTAGGGGAGGATAAGTAGGAATTATAATGGATGAAAAATGTTGAAAAATTAAGGAGTTATAGAGGAAATGTTTTTTTTTAATCTGGAATTGGGCTTATGGTTTGGCTCAAATCATGAAAAATCACCCATTCCTCCAAACATGCATGGGAAACCCCCAAAACAAAGAATTAATTGAATTTAAATTAAAAATACCTTTAAAATATTTCTTTGATGTGACACATAGGGATAATAACTATGAAATTATCATGCTGGGCTTGAGTCGAGTTTCATCTGGTAGATGATAATGGGCCTTACTATGCACCTTGTTTTGAAATCCCATGGGATATACTTTGGAAACTCAAAAACTCTTTATAAAACATCATTAAATATTTAAATATATTATTACTATTAATTATATAGGATAAAAATAATGTTTAATATATTATAAAAACGGTGTCATGATTTAGATATCCAATATGTGATTTTTCATAATTATGTGGTTCCAATCTATGATTATTGTATCTAAAAATATTATTTTTTGTTTTAGTCAATGGATGTAACCTGAAGGAACCATGTTTATGAAGATTATGAGGGAAAATTTAATGATTTTGTTTGATGATAATCCAAATGTTATTGGTGATGTAATGAAAAATATTTTTATTATGCTCACACAACTTTCTCAATCTGTGAATCATGCTGATCTTCCAAATGACTAGTGTAGGTAAACATCATTCTATTGAGTCAATCGTGAGGAAAAGTAAAAATTCAATCATTGGTTTTATTTATCCACTTCCTTCCAAGAAATTTATTAACACCATTGAATATATATTTTCCATTATTCAGTATTCAGAACATGAATTAATCATTTTGGATGTATTTTGTTTAGATGGTAAAGAAGATAAATAGTGGAATATCATAATGAATAAAATATAAATTTATGAAATTAAATCCATGGAGTGGGATAAGATTAAGATTTAGTTTTTAAAAAGAATTTTTTTCCAATGAAGAAAATATTACACGACTTGTGAGGTATGGTTCTAGCACTATCACAGATCCCCAAAGTAATGTTGATTGATTCATCAGTTTTCTAAAACAAATTATCTAAAAGGAAACTCAAAAAAATATTTAGAGAATAACATGAGCATTCTTCCATGCTCAATGTGTGGAAAGAATCATGGAAGAAGTTTTCTTAATGGGATTTCTAAAGGTTTTAAGTGTGTAAGGGATGGTCATCAGGAAATTGAATAGTGATGTGATGGAATGAAGTTAAATAATTATGTGAATAGAGAGAATGGTCTATAGAATACGCCACCAACAATTCAGTGTTTTGGATGAAACTATTTTGAGAATTATGCTAACCAATTAACAAATATGATGGTTAATTATAATTATCTATGTCAGTAGCTTATAAACCCTAGAGAAAAAGGGAAATATCATGCGATCACGATTTCTGACAAGGGGTGTGATAATGATGTGGTGAACAATACACTCACCATCTAGTCAAGAACTACTAATTTTTTATTTGAAACTAGATATAGCCATCATTTAATATATGAATAATTTTTTAAAGGTATCATGATTCCACAAAAATGATTAGATTTAAAATTAGCATTTAGAACCTCCAATGGTATGACGATCATATCTAAAGTATATGATTCCTCATTGGTTGATGTTTGTGGGATTTTCTTCCTTGAAATATGGTCATTATTCTTCTTGTTGAATTTGATGTTATGTTAGGAATGGAGTGTGTTTCCTGTAACACCCCGACCCCTCTAGACTAGAGCCACTGCATTACTAAGTACATTGGAATTGTTTGAAGTAATGAAAGCTTGAAGGAACGATTTATTTAATAGTTTTGAAGAAACTAGATACATATATGTATCTCAAAATACATTGGAAAAGTTTACAAAATACAATACATAACAAAAAATAAAAAATTCATCCACAGAACTCAATAAATAGAATCCTCTTCATAACCTATTGAAGGTAAAAAATTAAAGGGGTGAGATCAAAATCATAGTAAGGGTTAACAATTGTGGAAGCAAGAATAAAAAACAACTGAATTATAAGCAACTTAGCATAGTAAATATGGCATGGTGAATAAATGAAAAACTCATGCCATTAATAAACTGAGAATGAAACTGCATCCATTGATTTTTCATAATGAAAAACTCATGGATAGTAATAACTGATAATGAATAAAGATAATTCTTATTAGTTAGATGTAATATATCTAGCACATGATACCATAATACCGATAAAATTGTTTAGGTCTTTGGGTAGGAACCCGTCTAATTTTTAGAAACAAACTCAAAGGGTTTGTCACCAACAGATTCATCTCATGAGACCTATCAATGAATCGAGGGGCTATAGAGGGCCCCATACATAAATTAATGTCCAAATAATTATTTATACATAGATTCAACACAAGAGAAATATGCATTTACAATATCCATATAGAATAAAGGAAACAGATTCATCAATATTTCCTCAGTTAAAACAAAATTTAAAATAAATACCATATATATAATGGTATACCACATAGAAAATAATCATATCCATGATATGAGAATATGGAAATTTAAGTGGAATATAATTTCAATTTAAATTTTATCTCAAATGGAAAGTAGGTACAATACATAAGAAAGTGTAGTTGAAAAATACTAAGCAAGTTACAACGATGTGAAAATTGAGACAAAGCTCGTTACCACATTGTAATCAATTGAGTCGTATGACCGAAAGTTAATAACCACAAAATGAATCACATAATACCATGAATATAAATAACATCATGATAATATATATAAAATGTAAATACACATATACCATGTATAAGAAATAATATGCGAACAATGGAAATCCCACAGAATTGAAAGTGAGACGAGAAAACCCCTTACAAACATTTCATCCTGGTAAAGAGTGTTCTTGAGAGGGCTTAATGAGAGGTATATGGGTATCCCATTATTTATATATCATAAGGTAATTATTGGGGAGGTGAGAAAACATACCCCATCATTAGGTATTAAAAAAAAGAGCACAACATATGGGAGATTTTTGAACAAAAGTGAGATAAAGAATCCCTTAAAAAGAACATATCATTAGATTGACGACAAATCAATGACATAATTATGTGTGAGAAACATAAACCCACATAATAAAATTGGATATGCAGAATAAAACAATAATAGTTCATTCACACATATTATGGGAAAATACAAAACCAATGACATTGATGTTTAACACAACGAAGGGAAATTGAGTTAAGATATCCCTTACCTTATACTCGAAGGTGTTCTTGTTTGTTCTTAATGACCTGAATAATCAAATTTAGCTTCATTATTTAATAATTCCAGAACCTCATAAACATGTAAGTGATATGGTATAACCTTATTAAGTTCATTAATGTAATTTTTGATGGGTTTAAGAGATTCAATTTTATGGTTTTGGAAGCATTTTCTTAATTGGGTTTCACGATCCATTTATTTGTATTCATGAATGGAAGTTTGTTTGAAATGTGGTTAAACATCCAAAATTATTAATATATAATATTAGTGACATAAAAATATATAAATTATCTTATAATGAATCTGGCTATATACCATGAGGATGAATCATTCGATTAGTTAATGATAAACACTTCGATTTGGCATGGTGGTTTTGTGTACAATGAACTTGTTTTGTATTGTTATTCAATATTATGAGTGTGTAAGGTTTAAAGAACATTAAACAAGAAAAAATACATATATTATGATATGTTTCAACCATTTAAAAGTTTTCATGTCCATTCTTTAATATATTAATTCAAATTTAAAACCCGTCTTCCTTGAGTGTGATAAAATAACACATCTCAGATGGTGTTTTCATTTATAGTATAAAATGAAGGGAAAATGAGAAATTATGATGAAATATTCAATTATCATAATGAAATTTCAGTACATGTAAATTACAAAAGTTATCATGGCATTTGGATATGGGGAGGTTAGAAGAGGGAACAAAGAATGGAACTTGTAAAAGGAATTGAAAGAAAAAGGAAGAGTGGTTCACCTCTTTTGTACTCCTATTTGAGAAAATCCTTAAGGCAATTTTTTTGGCCTTTTGGTGACACTAGAATGTTTGGGACGTGGGGGAGGCAGTTAAGGAGATATATGAGTATAATTGAGGCAAGTATTGAATCTTGAGTGATGTGGGAGGAAGTGGGGGTGAGGGGTGGTTTATATAATGGAGGGGAGAGGGGATTTCTCTATATTATATTCATTAATTTATTATTTATCCACAAGATAAGGAATAGTGAGTCTTCCTTCAACAATAATAGTAATTTTATCATTGTATCCGAATCAATTGGGATTACATCAATAGAACATCATACATGACTCTATAATTAGTGTATTTAGCTTATTTTGTAAATTATGGTATTTCAATATTCATAAAAAATTCATGTTTTTTAGAAAAATACCAAAACTTCACCCTAACCATTTTTCGATGTGTAGACTCAAAAAATGAAGTCAATTTTTTAAAAATGATTTTCTAAATATGATTATTTATATATTTAATTATAATCATTATTTAATTAAAAAATATAAACACTTAAAATATTAATCTTCATTTTTAAGGTGCCTAAACTTAATTATACATTCAAGGGTATTGATACCATTTATAAGAGTCATATTACTATTCATAAGGGTAAGTTACTATTCATATGGGGAGCTTCCTATTCATAAGGGTAGGTTACTATTCGTAAGGGTAAGTTACTAATCACCAAAAATTAAGTTAATTCCATTAGACTCTATATAACTTACTGATCATAACCGTGTATGTTAGATATTAAAAATTCAAATCACAGAGCAGGAAAATTTACATTTAATGGGCAGGTTATAACGACGTGGTGTTTTGTAGCGACTCAGTGTTTCATGCATTTTATATTAAATTTATTTGTAAATTCTTGGGGTGTTACATTATCCCCACCTTTGGGAAATTGCGTCCTCACAATTTTATTTACTTATTAAAAAAGTGAGGGTACCTTGATGATGGTGTCTATCTAGTTTAATCATCATCTTTCTCATGTAAAATGAAGGTCCATGCCATACATAATTGATTTAAAGATCCTTCAAAATAATTTTTTTTCATCCAGATATACCTTGTACAACTTGGGTCATATGGGTGTCCACAGAAAAATAGTTTCAAAAAATAATCATGTATGACATATAATTTCAAAACATCTGATAAAACATTTTTTTAATAAAATATTCAGACTAAATTTGAGTTTAAAAATTCCAACAATGGTACTTTTAAAATTCCATAAGAATGTGCTGAAAGATTATATTTCAAAAGAATATATAAATAAGTTTCACAGGGGTCTTCTTCATTAACACCTTTTTCAAAATCACAATATGCTTCAAAATATTGTGATAAGGTAAAATATTCGAAAATGCCTTGATAATATTTACCTTTCTTGAAAATATAAGAATATTGAGAAAATAGGATTTGATTAAATAAAAACCATGATCCACAATGGTATCGAGGTATAGTTGAGGTGTTTGATATCTCAAACAATTGTTTGCAAGTGATTTGTATGTTAGAAAATGTTTCAGATTTTTCGGGACATGACTTTGCAATAATTATTGCAAGATATTGATCAGAAAGGGATAAATATGACATTTGAGATCCTCCTCCTTACATTTTTAGCTGACTATCCTTGATCTTAAAAGTTATAAAACAAGGATTTATCTTAAAAAATTGACATAGAGACTAACCATATGTTTAAATAAAACTCATAATCCCTAATGTTGTCTATGATTATTGATTCTCCTTCTTACATTAGCTTCAATTTCTAAATTATAGAATACACTACATTAGTTTATGAATCTAAAATTAAAAAGAACGTAACCTAGATTGAAATTATATGCATTGCTAATCTCATAAACATGGTTTCTATGAGGAAACAATTTATATTTCAATCATTTATAATGTATTATAAAGAAAATATGAATTATCCTAAGCATATCCCCCATGAGTGTCGAAACCAAGAGTGCAGCAAGGCCCGCTGTCGTATACAAGGATACCCTAGGTCATGCCTGAAACTCCTTGTCAGTGCTTTCACTCCTAGGTACATTTGTGCAAGAGCCACCTCTACCTGCTCATATCCAGAGAAGGATGTATTTTTGAAAGATCCACATAATCATTTCCTTACCAAAATACTAGAACGTTATTGTATCTTTGTCCTCAAATACTACCTTAGGGATTTTTCCCTAATCTATGTTTTCTAATCTAGCTTCCATGTCTTCCACTAAAATTCCTTTGATACCAACTATAACACCCCGACCCCTCTTGACTAGATCCAGTGCATTACTAAGTACACTGGCATAGTTAGAAGAAATGAAATCCTATGGAATGATCTGTTTAGTAGTCTTGATGAAACTAGATACATATACGTAACTCAAAATACATTGGAAAAGGTTAAAAAATACAATACATAAAAAAAACTAAAAACCTTATCCATAAAACTCAATAAATAGTATCTTCTTAATAACCTGTTGAAGGTAAAAAATGAAAGGGTTGATCTCAAATGATAGTATGGGTTACAAACAGTGGATGTATGAATCAATAATAACTGAATTATAAACAACTTAGCATAGTCAATATGGCATGTTGAATAAATGAAATACTCACGCCATTAATAAACTGAGAATGAAATTGCATCCATAGATTTTGTCATAGTGAAAAACTCATGGATAGAAATAAATGATAATGAATAAAGAGAATTCTTATTAGTTGGACGTCATGTATCTAACACATGATACCATAATACAGTTAAAACGGTTTAAGTCTTTGGGTGGGAACTCGTCTGATTTTTGGAAACAAACTCGAAGGGTTTTTCGCCAACTGATTTGTTTCATGAGACCCGTTAATGCATCGAGGGGATGTAGTGGGACCCACCCATCTCTTAATGTCAAAATCATTCATTATACATATATTTAACATAAGATCAATATTCCTTTATATTATCCGTATTGAATAGAGGATACAGATTCATTAATATTTCCTCAGTCAAAACAACATTCAAAATAAGTACCATATGTAAAATAGTATACGGCTTAGAAAATAATCATATCCATGATACGAGAATATTGAAATTTAAATGAAATATTATTTCAATTGAAAATTGATCTCAAATGGTAAGTAGGTACACTACATAAGAAAGAGTAGGTGCATAATAATAATCAAGTCACAACGAAGTGAAAATTGAGACAAATATCGTTACCACGTTGTAATCAATCGAGCCGTATGACAAAAAGTAAATAACCACCAAATGAATAACAGAATACCATGAATATAAAGATAATTATGATAATATATATCAAATTTCCATACACCTATACCACATATAAGAAATAAGAGGCAAACAATGGAAATCCCACCGAATTGAATGTGAGATGAGAAAAGCCCTTAAAACATTTTGGCATGGTAACGAGTGTTCTTGCGAGGAATTAATGAGAGGTAAAGAGGAATAACATTATTTATATATCATAAGGGAAGTATGGGAGAGGTGGGAAAACATACCCCATCATTATGTATTAAAAATAAAAGAGGACAACATAGGGGAGATTTTTGAACAGAAGTGGGAGAGAGGATCCCTTACAAAGAACATATCATTAGATTGAGGAAAAATCAATGAAATAATTTTGTGTGACAAAAATAAACCCACAAAATAAAAGTGGATATATAGAATAAAACAGTCATAGGTCATTCACACATATTATGGGAAAATAAAAAACCAATGACATTGATTTTTAACTCAACGAATGGAAATTGAGTTAAGATATCCCTTACCTTATGATTAAAGGAGTTCTTGATTGATCTTAACAACCTGAATAATCAAATTTAGATTAATTAATTAATAATTACAGAACCTCATAAAAATTTAATTTATATCTTATAACCTTATTAAGTTCATTAGTGGCCCTTTTTATGGGCTTAAGAGATTCAATTTTATTGTTTTGGAATGATTTTATTACTTGGTTTTCATGATCCATTTACTTGTATTAATGAATGGAAGTTTGTTTGAAATGTCTCTAAAAATCCATAATTGTTAATATATAATATTAGTTACCATAAAGAGATATAAAGTATCATATAATTACTTTGGTTACATACCATGAGGATGAATCATTTGATGAGTTATTGATAAACGCTTGGATTTGGCTTGGCGGTTTTGTGTACAACGAATTTGTTTTGTAAAATTATTCCATATTATGAGTTTTTAAGGATTCCAGAACGTTAGAAAATATAAAACAAATATATTATGATCTGGTTTAACCATTGAAAAGTTTTCATGACCAGTCTTGAAGATAGTAATTAAAACTGAAAAACTGTCTTCCTTGAGTGTGATAAATTAACACATCTCGGACAGTGTTTGCATTAATAGTATAAAATGATGGGAAAAAGCGATATTATGATGAAATATTCCATTAGAATAATGAAAATTTAGTAAATTTAAGGTATTGTAATTATCATGGCATTTGGATGAGGGGAGGTGAGAAGAAAGAACAAAATAATAGAACTTGTAAAAGGAATTGAAAGAAAAATGAAGAGAGGTTCACCTCTTGAGTACCCCTCTTTGAGAAACTCTTTAAGGCATTTATTTTTAGCCTTCGGGTGATACCAATAGGTCTTCGACGGGGAGGAGGAGGTTAGGTATCTATTTGGGAAGTATTTAGGCATGTATTAAAGATTGAGTGGTGTGGGAGGAAGAGGGGGTGAGGGGTGGTTTATATAGTGGAGGGGAGAGAGGATTTCTCAATATTATATTCATTAATTTATTATTTCTCCACAAGAAAAGGAATAGTGACTCTTACAAAAACTAGAATAGTAATTTTATCATGTGAATCCAATTAAAGTGGGATTATATCAGTATAACATCATACATGTCTCTATAATTAGTGTATTTATCTTATTTTGTAAATTAGGGTATTTCACTATTCATAATTTTTTTTAGTCTTTTTGAAAAATACAAAAAATTCACCCTAAACATTTTTTTGACATGTATAATCCCAAAATGAAGTCCATTTTCAAAAATAATTTTTTAAATATTATTAATTAAATATCTAATGAAAATAATTATTTAATCAAAAAATATAAACACTTAAAATATTCATCTTCAATTTCAGGGTGCCTGAATTTATTTATACATTCAAGGGTATGGATACCATTCATAAGAGTCATATTATTATTCAAAAGGGTAAGTTACTATTCAGATGGGTATGTTACTATTCATAAGGGTAGGCTAGTATTTACTATAATTTAGGTTAATTCAATCAGACTCTAAATAACTTACTGACCACAACTGTGTATGTCAGATTTTTAAAATTCAAATCACAGAGTTGGAAAATTTAAGTTTAATGGATAGGTAATAACGAAGTGGTGTTTTGTAGAGACTCAGTGTTTCCTTCATTCTATATTAAATTTATTTGTAAATTCTTGGAATTTTATATTTCTCTATAAAAATCCCACATTAACTTTTGAGAAAGGGATGTAATGATTGATATTCCAAACTAACCAATGATCATCTATAAGCATGATGATATATATGAACCTCCAATGGATATCACAACCATTTTATGGGTTTTGATTCATATTTAAGTGAGGCATTTATCTCATATTCCTGGAGAGAACCTCCACATCGATGATATGAATATTGTGTGGATGTTTTTTTATTTCCATCCACAATATTTTCTTAGACTTCTAATAAAATGTGATGTTGACTTATCAATAGAACTCTTACCCAGTTCCACACCTATATCCAAGAATCTTATAGAATGTCCTCAATTGAGTTGAAATAATTGAATAAGGAACTCCAGGATAACCTTGACAAGGGATTCATTCATCTATGTGTGTCACATTGGGGTGAACCTATTATTTTTTTAAAAATAAAGATGTATTGAATAGAATATGTGTTTATTATCTGGAGTTTAACAAGATCACGATCAAGAATAAGTACCCACTACCTTGTATTTATGACATATTAGATCAATAATGCAGAGATCAACAATTTATCAAGATTGGCCATCATTCTGGATATAATAAATTGAGGGTCAAGAATAAGGATATATGAAATATTGCTTTCTGTAGAATGTATAGACACTATGAATATATAGTGATTCTATTCGGAATTTCTAATGCACCAATAATATTTATGGATTTAATGAATAGAGTCTATAAATATTACCTTGATCTCTTTATGGTAGTCATTATAGATTATATTCCTATATATTCAAAGAATATGTAAGTGTATGAAGATCACTGGAAACTTGTATTGAAGACCCTATGGAAGGAGAAACTGTATGAAAATTTCTAAAGTGTGAATATTGTGTATGAAATTTTATTTTTTTAGGATATATAATCTCAAGAGAGGGTATATCAATAAGTCTATAAAATATGTGGGCTATTGAATGTTGGATAAGAACATCCATGGTAATTGAGATCTATTGTTTTTGGTTTTTGATGATGTTATCATGAATATCTAATCCACTCACTATGTAAACTCTAAAGGAATCCAAGTTCCCCTGGACATATGAATTTGAGGAAAACTTCCTGGAATTGAAGATAAGATTAGTCAGCATGCCAATTCCAACATTAACCTATAGTTTATAATGGTTTATAATCTATAGTGATGCATCCAACAAGGGTTTTTGATACATTCTTATAAAAAATTACATGGTTATAGATTATGCCTCATAAAAATTCAAGGCTCGTAAGCAATATTCACCAACTCATGATTTATAGTTAGTTACGTTAATTTTTTAATTAAAGATATGGATAAA
The DNA here is from genome assembly GCA_963277665.1 of Viscum album. Taxonomy (NCBI): domain Eukaryota; kingdom Viridiplantae; phylum Streptophyta; class Magnoliopsida; order Santalales; family Viscaceae; genus Viscum; species Viscum album. The sequence goes on from OY728147.1 coordinate 376,959,699, forward strand.
TTATATTTAAATATAATATGTTATATATATATATATGACCCAAATTTTTTTGAAGTATATAATCACATAGAAGGAGTATAATATGTTCTAGATAAGATGGTTAGAGCTAATTAAAGATTGAGAATTATCAATACATTACAACCCTAGATAATCCAACAAGGTGGCCAATGCTTTGAGTATAAAGGATCATGATAGCTTATCCACAATGAGGATAAAAAATGATACAATATTTTTTGATTTGAAAATGATGGATCTAAAAATATTCAGATAATGGTATAAATACTATATTACATAGTTAAATTATCAGAAATTAATCCAATTGAAGATCAATGTAGTGCATAAGTAAGATATAGATCTGAAAAAGGAGGTTATAAATGATGATGAGCTTAGAATTGATCAAGATAGAATAATATGATTTAGGAACAATGTATGTGTTCCTTCAATACTAGATTTTAATGAGTTATTAGTAGAAGAACCCAGTTCTTCATTCTAAATACATATTAGAAGTATAAAGATATATAGTAATTTGAATGAGTATTTTTGGTGGGATGGAATGAAGAGAGATTTCATAGAGTTTCTATATTATTTCTTGGTATGTAATAAAGTTAAGGATAAAATGAATAAGTATAAGGGGATATTATATCCATTACCCATAATTTAATGTAAATTGGAAAACATCAACATGGAATTTTTCATCAGACTCCAAAAAATGTATAAATACCATAATATTATATTGTTTTTAGTAGATATCATTAAAAAGTTAGAACAATTTATCATTAGATTATAATATTTATATATGGGTCCTATTTATAGGACATACATTAAGGAATTTTTAATATTACATGGAGTATCACTTTCTATTATATCAGATCAGCATATGAGGTTTTTCTTAAAGTTATATAAAGGTCTTCAATAGGCTTTGGATACATAGTTATGTTTTAGAAATACATATCATAATCTAATAGATCATCAGTATAATAGAGTAATTCAAACCCTATTGAATATTTTGAGAACCTTTTCTCGTTATTTTTATGGTGTTTGGGATCAACACCTTCATTTAGTACAGTTTTCACACAATAACATCTTTTCACTTGATAATTCCAATGGATCCTTATGAATCCCTCTACGGAAATAAGTGCATAAATAAAATGTAATTAAATGATATTATAGAATGAATTATATTTGGACCTTATACATTTTAATAAATTTAAGAGATGTTTGGATCCATTTAGCATCAGATAAGGGTGGAAAAAAGTTTGTAGAAGAGTTTTGATGACAACCACCAAAGTGATATGGAATTTGAAATTGGTGACAAGGTGTTTCTAAGAATTTATGCATGGAATAAGATAATGATATTTGGAAATAATGGAAAACTAATACCTAATTATATCAATACCTTTTATATTTTAAATCTTATTCCGAGGTATCATTTCTGTTGGTGCCTCCACTAAATCTTTCTCATGTTCAGGATGTGTTACATATATCTCTTATGAGGAGGTATAAGCATAACCCTTCACAAGTAATAGAATCAAATGTTGTACTATTATAATAGGATATTTTTTAATGACAAATACCCTATGGATATTTGTGATATATTATAGAAATTTATACAAAACATGACCACTCACCTGGTTAAAGTTTTGTGGCGAAACCACTCAATTGAGAAAGCTATGTGGGAACATGAGGATATGATGATGCAAAAGTGTCTTTATATGTCTATATCATAGTGATTTAATTACTAGTTAGAAATAAATTTTATTGGGGTAGAATGTAACAAAATTATATTTTATGAATTTTTTTAATTAAATTAAATTTATTCAATATCTTGAGCTACACACAATAACGAGTTTTAATGAACCCTAACAAAATATTAAAATTATTATCCAAACTAAACCATTATTACATAGAATTTAAAATTAGTTTAATGATTCGGAATAATATTTTTAAAATATTATTTATAATGGTTTTATATGACGGAAACATATTGATAAAAAGGTACTTAATTTTAAGTATAGTATTAATATGTTTTAAAAAATCTATTTTCAAAAAAATCTGTTTTTTATTTATTTTTGAGAAAAATAATAAAATTAATTATTGACACTTTTTAAAAAATAATTTTATAAAATAAAATAATTTTTTCAAATCATCATTTCAAAAATATGTTCAGGTGAATAATGGGGTTTTTTAAAAAATATTATTTTTTCATTGAATATTGAAAAATACTGGTTTTTATTAAAATACATCGTTTCATTTATAGAATATAAAAGGTTACGTAAAAAATGGTTTAAAAGTAAAATTATTTCAATTATATATCTATTAATCCAATTATTTTCATTGTAATAAATTTATTTTTTAATTTTGATATGAATTTTTTTAATATTTTGAATGTTTTCTCATTTGAATTTTTTTCCCATCGCTTATGCGAGGTTAATTTTAAATTAAATTTTTTACACATTATTGAATTTAACTTTAAAAACTAGATTTAATGTTTATAATTATAATAGAATATATTAACTAATAAGTTCAAATTATTTTTTTACCATAACTAACATTAAAAATAGTAAAAATTATTTATAAGGGTTATGGTTAAAATATGTTCATTGGGGGGTTAAAATAAAAAGAAAAGGAATAAAATGACCTATAAACATGCCGAAAACCCATTTTATGCCTATATTTATACCGTATCACCCTTAAGGTTTTATAATATTCTATTTGGAAGCCTTTTGGTGTAACATCCCGAGTTTTCAAAAGGAGACAATATATTCGACAACGTATATAATACGCCACATTAGACATAAGAAATCAACTAAATATTATTATCTTACCTTAAAATATAGATGTTAAAATGGTGGGAATGAATAATATTAGTTGATTTATGAAAATATTTTTACACATGTATATAACTAATTCTTTTTGAAAAATTATTTATAAATTAAAATAAAACCGTTTTCAATTAAAAGGAAATGTTTTTATAAAGAACTACTTAAATGAAAATAAGTGAGTTTAAAAATTACACTTTATGGATTTTATAAATGAAATATATATAAAATATATTCAATTTAATTTTTAAAATTAATCATATATGTTTTCTAATAATTATATAAGAATATATTCAATTTTTTTTATAAAAGAAGTATTTTTTGAAAATAGAGTTTTATTGCCTTTTGACGTAGAAATAATTTTAAATAGAGTTTTTGACACTTTCATAAGTTATATTTGAAAAAATTAACTTCTTCTTTGGAATCAGGACATAAAAATATACTTTGGTTGTAATTTTGGTATTTATCAAATAAAATTCATATTATAATGAATAGTGAAAAATACTGCATTTTAATTCAAAATTTATTTTTTAGATAAGTTATTTATATTGGTAGATTATATTCTTAATTTTTTAAAAGTATAATTAGATTTTTGTTTTATAATTTAATAAAATTTTATTCATTTTATGTAATTTCACTTTGAAATTAGATTTAAACACAAGTCAATCTTTTGATGGTTTTTACATTTAAAAACCCACTTTTCTTGTTTTGACAATGGGGATTATTTCTAAAAAAATTACAGAACATTATGTGTTTTTAATTTGAAAAACAGGAGAAAATATTTGGAATAATTTTTTCTAAATTATGTAAATTATTTCCTTTTATTTTTGGACATTTTAAATTATAAATTTAGTAATAAATTTTATTACCACCGTTAAAGGTAAACTCGGTAATTAAAGGTAAAAATAATATTATAATAATATATAACTACCCTAAAACATTTCCAAATTTAATTTTATATGTGTATCCCAACCATGAGAATCCTTGGGTTGATTTTAGGACCGCTTTGATCAACTTTGATGTGATTATGAACCTTATATACATTTTATTTAAAATAAAGACCGAGATGTCATAATCATGTCTCTCATAACTAAAACAATTTTAATATGGGGTTATAAAATTGTTATATTCAACTATAAATAGTAATTATAAATCTAAAAATATTACCAACATCATATTTATTTATACTTTTTGTGAAATAAATAATTAAATTATGTGGTGATACAATGATGATGTAATAATTTCTTAATTAATGAAAGAATCAAATAAATGATATTACAAATATTACAATAAATATTATATGACATAATTTATTCCATAAACTAATTTTATGGATTTATTTTTCATGTTTTATATTATTTAAAGGAGTTGGTTCTAATGTATCTTACTGTTATGATATTTGTTAAAAGTAAACTAATGAATAGTGTCAAAATTGATACTATTGGTATTTTAAAATATAAAATATTTGTTTAGATGATAATAAATTCATAAAAATATAAGATTCATATAAATAGTTATTATAAGTCAAAATATGTCATAAATGTAACTTTTTTGGACTTCCAACATGCTATGCTAATTACATGATCCCACAAAGTGTAAATAACATAATATCACGGTAAGATTAAAAAGAACAAAATAAGGGTTAAACAAAAAAATAAGGATTGGAAAAATATTCGAAACATGAATAATTTTAATTTTCAGATGGTAATTCGACTCAAAATCATATTATATTCAAAATAAATTATCCTGGGACCATTTTAAAATGAAATTGGATTTATATTAATTTAATATTTTAAGCGTTTCCATGGGTGCCCCTCCCCTCTCCTATAAAAATGTACCCACTCTTTTAAAATAATGACACATCCAAATCCATTTAATTATCCCAAGATCTTCCCAAAATTTATTATATAATCTCTAACCACTATCTTGAGGCCCTAGTTTAGGTATAAAACCCTCCTTAGAGGTTTTAAGGTGTTCTTCAAATCAGATCAACTAAAGAAGAGGTATCTTTATATAGGTGTTTCGGTTTTATTTCTTCTTCCACTTCCTCTATATCTTATTATTATAAGATTAATTAATAAAAATAGTATCATAAACACACTAAGATGTTATTATGTTTATATCATCAGGTAAATTCATATTCAATCTCAACAAATGGGAAATAAACATTTTGTTCAAGTGTACGACAAACTACCGCCTTGCAGACCAATATAGTTTTTTTTCATTACTGTCTATCAAGACTAGTTATAATGATGGAATAAATGTTTATATATGATATTGATGACATATTTTTCATTTTAGAAAAATAATATTACACTTATGTTCTTACTTTCCATGCACATAAACACAATAACGTCGTTCGTGCATACGTGTGAACTATCACCTCAACAAAACGATATGAATCATTTTTATTCACCGAATCATTTTTATGATATATATAAGTATATTTAAATTATTATAATTATGATAATAATATTATGATAATTATTGTAATATAAAAGAATAATTACCTTATTTTCATAGCGATCAATGTAAAGTGGAAACATTACTCATGTGTACGTACGACATACCGTCTCCATGATTATAAATTTTTTCATTTTTCATACCATAAATGATGGGTTTAATTTTTAAAGTTTAATTGATTTGTTAAAGTTATTATTATGTCATGAATTTTATTCTATAGATGATTGACTTATTACCACATGGACTATTCACATCGTACCAAGTTCACTGTCGACTCAAGTACCAAATAACTCCAAACATTTGATATAAACTTAAATAAATTTGTAATTTTTATTACATGGTAATAAATGATATAAAATTAAAAATAATCAATAAAATAGTTATAATGAAATTATAAATTAACCAAATTTTATTATTAAGGAATATAATTATTGTACGTGACGAGTTAGACTCATGGTAAGTGGTTTCATCTTACTGTCCTCTAATTGATGCATTTCTTAATAATATACTCCTTTATTCTTTTATAAGGTTTATATACCACCACTATGACATTTAATATCCATATATCATCTATAATAATCTTATATAATGTTTTTATAAATGTATTAATTCATGGAGATTAATATTTAAATTTTCAAAGTGGTATGGGACACCTTAATCGTTTAAAGATTTAATTATCAAATATTTTCTTCATGATATTAATTTACATATTTATTTATATGGATATAAAAGAATTATACATGAAATTTTATGTCTATATTGAATTTCATTCAATGTTTTCAAAAGGAACATTTTTATACAAAGTGTTTTTCTTTCTTTACAAAACAAAAAAAAAGGAATGTTTTTCTTGTATATGACGACAATGACCTTTATTCCACCATAATCGTTATTTGATACTTGGCTTCCTCTATAAGCCTTAATGTTTTTTAAAATATTAGAAATACCTTATTCTTTTTTTGGGTATCTTTGTATTGAAAATGGGTTCTTAAATGAAAATAATATTATTATATGAAGATTCTTGTCATATGGGATTAAAAGAGTTTTCCGAAAGGGTTTTGTAATGAACCTATTTTTGAAATGGTACATGAGAAGTATATGAAATAGGTGTGACTAATATAGATTATACTAAGTTTTGATCCCCATTATAGATCATGGGTGAGCCTAAAACAACTTATATAAAGGTTTGGGCCCCAATATAGCTCACGAGTGAGCCCGTTATAGCTTATATAGAGGGTTGAGCCCCATTATAGTGCACATGTGAGGCCAATATAAATTATAAGAAGGGTGATCCCCATTATAGATCTCCAATTTTTATGTCGACCATAAGGTTTATCCATTTAAAATAGGTTTGAAAGGGTTTAATTTATATGTTGCTCCAAGTCACCTAATTGGGTTTTAATTACATTCTTTTGGATTTAATATTTATCTTTGAGAAAAAAGTATGATTGTTATTCATGTGAAAATGTTTTGTTTCATTCTCTCAAAGAACATTAAACTGGTTACCAGGTTCTAACTAGGATGATGGTTTCTTTATTTTCATGTCCCCTAGGAAGTTTTTTTTTCATCGCAAGTTTTAATTTTTTTCATAGGTCTTATTATTGGTAAGGACAAAGAAAATTCAATGATGAATGTTTTATAGATGTGTCTTGAAAAAAATAATGTTTTTTTAAAAGGGTTTCATTTGGTGAAAAAATGGATTCTAAGTATATGTTTTCACTTTTAATGTATGAGTTTAATATGTTCGAGTTTTTACCATTTATCTAAAAGTATAAACATAAAATATCCTCAAATGTGAATTTGACTTAAAAAATATTAGAATAAGTTATGTTTAGGGCTGGGGACTTATGTTTTGTATTAATGGATGGTTTAGAAAAATTTAGATATTAGGATGTCTACTTATGTGACAGGGATATCATAAGAGTTTATAATTTTCCATTTTACCATAAGGTCAATATCATAGAAATCCCTTTTTAGGCTTATGTTATAAAATTTCAACATGGTTAACGATATTTTTGGGAACATTTAAATTTTAGGTAGCTATTGGTTATTAATTTTTGGGATGAAAAATTGATGGTATACAATAAACATTGAGGTTAAAACATGTTTTGGTTATTTTATAATGTTTTACTTTATTTTGGAAATGTTATAATAATTATATAGTTTTCGAAAAAAGAAAACACACAGACTGTGGGACAACCCATCATGTCGGACAAGGATAAAGGAATCGAAATTTCAACCGATGTGTGATAGAGATTTATCTCCTACCACTAGGCAACTTGATGTCCCTAGTCAGTATGAATTATTATTTTTAGTTAAATGATATTATGGATAAGGAATAATTTGATTTTTTCGAAACTTATATTTTATTAAATAAATTAAAATTGGAATGGAAAATGATTTTGGGATTGAGTGATACATGTTATTTTTAAAGACACTCACTATTTTGGGAACCCTATTTTGCTAAGGAAAATAGAATAATATGATATTTTATTTGATTAGTAATGTTTGAATTTTATTTTGGATGAATCTATGTTTTTTATCTTGAATTATGGAAATTTTGGTAATTTATGAAAATGATTATCCTATCTTGGATAACATTTTATTAGGTTAAATAATTTTTGGTATAATAAATTTAGAGTGTTTTATTTTATTTGGAGATAAATGTTAAAATTAATCTTTGGAGATTAGGTAATCTAATTCGTGTGAATTTTGGGTTTCAATATTAGTTTAGATTGCTTCGAGGAATTTTAAGGAAAGATATTTGTGGAATTATATTTCTTGAACATTGGATATTACTGTTGAATTTTGTATATTTAAATAGTTTTTCATAATATAATGGATTATTATTTTTGGTTAATTATCTAGTAGTATCTTATCTTTTGGGTTTTGATTAATGATTCAAGATAGGATGCATATATGTCTAATATTTTGTGGATTATGTAATTTTCTAGAAGTTGATTCTAGTACTTTAGGTGTAAAATAATATTATCTTAAATAATCATTAGTTAGAGAAAAATATGATTTTGTGTTTGAATTTTATTAAAGGATAAAACTCTACTTGTAAAGTAAGTATATTTCCTTATGTTTTTATTCTTAGTAGTAAAATAATTCCCCAAATTTATTAAAAGTATCTTAAAACTAAAATGTTTTTTGTTTACATTTACAGCCAAAAAATCAAAGACTATTTAACCCATCATAATTTTTCAGTTTTATAAACATTAATTTTCTCATAATAATGTTTTCAATCACTCTCCATCAGAATATGATGCTTAGTTTCTCTTCCATATCCATGTTTTTCATCATGGAATCCTAGAATGTGTTATCTCAGATGACCTTCATTCTGTCCTTTCATTATTTTAAAGTGGAAGTTTTATTAATAAATTTTCCAATGTGACAATTAAATAAAGATATTTTGAATAGTCATATTTTAGTTACTGACCCCAAATTAAAATGAAAAATATGCATTTTCCAAAAGGGTGGATTTAACATCCCAATTTTTTAAAAGGAGACATTATGTTCAATAGCTCATATAATATGCCAAATCAAACTTAAAAAAACAATTAAATATTATTATGTTACCTTATAAACTAGATGTCAAAATAGAAATAATGAATAATGTTAATTGAGTTATGAAAATATTATTTACACATGTATATAATTAATTCTTCTGTGAAAAATTCTTTATAAATGAAAATAAAATAAATTTTAATTAAAATGACATGTTTTTTTAAAAAAATATTTAAATACAAATAATTGAGTTTATAAATAACTGTTTTTGGATTTTGTAATGTAATATATAGAAAATATATTCAATTTAATATTTATAAGTCAACTTATATATTTTATATACATGATATAATAACAAATCCGATTTTTCAGATAAAAGATTTATTTTTCAAAAATATAGTTTTATAGCCTTTTGATGATGAAACAATTTTAAATCTAGTTTTTGACACTTTTATAAGTTTAATTTGACAAAATATACTTCTTATCTAGAAGTGGGACATAATAATTTACTTTTGTGGAATTGGTTTGAATTATTTGCGATAAAATTCATATTTTATTGAATTGTGAAAAATACAGTATTTTAATTCAAAACTACTTTTTCGGTTAAGTTATTTATATTGTTAGATTATAATTTTATTTAGTTTTAAATTATAATTAGATTATGTTTTTATCATTTAATACATTTTTTTAATTTTAAGTAATTTCACATTGAAATTAGATATAAATACACATCAATATTGTGATGGGGTTTTACTTAAAAATATCATTTTCTAGTTTTGACAACGAGGATTGTTTTTAAATTAATTACTTAAACATCTATGTTTCAAATTTTGAAAAATGAATTCCATATTTGGAATCATATGGTCCGAAATTATGTAAAGAGGTCCCTTTTGTTTTGGGACATTATGAATAGTAACTTTAGTAATAAATTTTCATACCACAGTTAAAGGTAAATCTAGTAATTGAAGGCAAGAATAATATTATAGAAATATAAAACTACCATAAAACTTATTTTAATTTTATTTTATTAGATTATAACAACCATGAGAATCCTTGGGGACGTTTTATGGCCACTTAGATCCACTTTTATGTGATTATGCCACATATAAACATTTTATTTAAAATAAATACCAAGATGTCATAGTCATGTATCTCATAACTAAAATAATTTTAATATCATGTTATAAAAGTGATCTATTTGACTATAAATAGTCATTAAAAAGATAAAAATATTACCTACATCATTTTAATTTATTAATTATTTTTGGGAAACATATAATAAAATTAAATAGTGACACAATGATGATGTAGTAATGTCTTAATTAATGAAATAATCAAATAAATCAAATTATAAATAATAAAATAAATATTATATGACATCATTTATGCCATAAATGAATTTTTTGGATATATTTGACATGTTTAAATTATGTTTAAGGAGTTTTTTCGAATTAATCTCCCTGTTATGATATTTTTTAAAATCCAACTAATGAATTGTGGAAAAATTGACAGTATTGGTATTTTAAAATATAAAATATTTTATTAAATGATATTTAATTAATAAAAATATATTATTTGTCCAAATGGTTATGAAATGTATATATATTTCATAAATGGAACGTTTTTTTGTTTTTTTGACATGTTATGGTAATTACATTAACCCACAAAGTGTAAATTACCTAATATCATTTTAAGATTAAAAAGGGTAAAATAAGAGTCAAACTGAAACAATAAGGGTTAAAAAAATATTCTAAACATTTATAATTTTATTTTCATTATATTTATTCGTCCTGAAATCATATTATCTTTAAAATAATATATTTTTGGGACCATTTGGAATATAAATTGAATTTATATTAATTAAATATTTTAAGAGTTTCTAAGGGTGTGCCTACCCTCCCCTATAAAAAGGTACCCACTATTCTCTATTAATAACACATAAAAATCATTTTAGATTAGTAAATATATACCCAAAACTCTTTCTAGAATCTCTCCATACTTTCTTGAGGCCTTAGTTTTGGAAGAAATCCCTCCCTAGAGGTGTTATGGTGTTCTTCAAAGGTGATCAACCGAGGGAGAGGTATCATTTTTAAGTGTTTTGGTTTTATTTATTATTCCACTTACTCTAAATCTTATTCTTATAATATTAACTAATAAATACATAATAGTAAATGTACAGATATGTTATTATGTTTATATCATCACCTAAATTCTTCTGCAATTTCATCAAATTAGAAATTAACATTTCATTATTGTGTACGATGGACAACCACCTCAGAAACCCATAATTAACATTTCATTATTTTGTACGATGGACAACCACCTCAGAAACCCATATAGTTCATTCTTATTTACCATATATTAATAATGGTTATAATGATGAAGAAAATGTTTATATATGATATTAATTAAATACTTATCATTTTAAAAGAATAATATTTCAGTTATTTTCTTACTTTACATGAACATAAAAAGGATAACATCGTTCGAGCGTATGTGTGAACCATCACCTCCATGAAGCGATGTGAATCATTTTTATTCGCCACATAACTTGTATAATGTATATAAGTATATTTAAATTATTATTATGATTTTAATAATTTTATTATAATTATGGAAAGTTAAAATAATATTTACCTTATTTCCATAACGATCAATGTAAAGTTTAAACGTTACTCATGCGTATGTATGACCTACCTTCTCCATGATTATAATGTTGTTATTTTTTCATAACATAAATGATTAGTTTTATTTAAAAAGTATAATTTATGTATTAAAGTGATTATGAAAACATTAATTTTATTCTGTATATGATGGAATTATGACCACATAAACTATTGACATCGTATCAAGTTCATTTTCAACTCAAGTACCGAATAACACCAAAAGTTCTAATATGAACATAAATAAATATATAATTTTATTATGTGGTAATAACTGATATAAACGGAATAATAAAAATGAAAAAAGGTTATAAATCAAGTATTAATTAACAAAAATTTATTATTCAAGAATACAATGATAGTACATGACGATTCAGACTCAAGGTAAGGGATTCCATATCATTCTTCATTCATTGAGACATTTCATGATAATAAGCACATTTATTATTTTTAAGGTGAATATACATAAAATATGACATTTCATATCCATATTTTATCTATAATAATATTATTTATTATTTTTTAAATATATTAATTCATGGAGATTAATATTAAAATGTTTAAAGTCATATGGGAGACCTTGAACATTTAAATATTTAATTATCAAATATATTCTTCATGATATTAGTTTACATATTTATTTATATTCATATAAAATAATTTTATAGGAAATTTTATGTCTATCACGAATTTCAATCAATGTTTTAAAAATTAATAATTTTATAAAAATAATTTTAATTTAATTAAGAAATGAAAAACGTTATGTCTATCATATATACGGCGACAACGACTTTTCCGTAGATGTAAGAGTTATTTGATACTTGGATTCCTCTATAAGACTTAATGTTTTTAAAAGGAAAATAAATCACGTAATCCTTTTTTGGGTATATTGTTATTGAAAATGGGTTCTTAAATTAAAATTGTATTTTTATATGAAAATGTTTTTCATATGGGATTATAAGAGTTATTCAAAAAGGTTTTGAGATTAAAATGTTTTTAAAATGGTACGTGAGCATTATATAAAACAGGTGAGACCAATATAGATTATATAATGGTTAACACTTCATTATATCACACAGGTGATCTTAAAACAGCTTATACGAAGGGTTGATCCCCAATATAGCTCACTGGTGAGCCCATTATTGATTATTTGAAGGGTTGAGCCCCATTATTGCTCACGGGTGAGCCTGATACAACTTATACAAAGGGTGATCCACATTATTGATGTCTAATTTGGAAGTCACCCATATGGTTATTCCAATTGAAAGAGGTTTGAAAGGGTTTTATATATATTATGATCTAAGTCACCTAGTATGTTTTTAATTTCTCTATCATGATTTTCATTTTTTCTTTGAGAAAAAAGTATGAGTGTTATTAATGTGAAAATGTTTTGTTTTATTTGATTAAATAACATTAAATGGGTTACCATATTTTAACTAGACTAATGGTTTCTTTCTTTTTATGTCCCTTATTGAGATTTTGGGATTATTCTAAGTTTTAAAATGTTTTTTACAGGTCTTAAGATTTGTAAGGAAAAAGAACATTCCCTGATGAAAGTATTGAATATGTGTCTTGAAAAGAAATATTGTTTTTTTAAAGGGGATCCTTTATTGAAAAAGGATACTATGTATATGTGTCCAATTGTAATGTATGAGTTTACTATGTAAGAGTTTGTACTAATTCTATAAAAATATAAACATAAAAGATCGTATAGTGTGAATTAAAATTAAAAAACCCTATAATAAGCTATTATTAAGGCTAGGGCCTTATATGTGTCGTGTGAAAAAAATGGGTACAACTTTTTCTTTTCAAAGATTACATGTTTTCCACTCACCTCACTTATAAAAGTCTACCCCCTATTCTCTCCTCTAAATAACTCAAAAATCATTTATTTTGGCCAATAAAAACCAAAATATTTTTCTTAAGTCCATAATCTCATCTTATAAGCCTTATTTTTATCAGAAATCCATCCTTGGAATGATTTTGGTGAAAACCTTAGGAGGTTACCCAAAAAAGAGTTAATGTTCTTCGTTGAGAATTTTTATACTATATCTTCGTCCACCTGATTCAAATATTTTTAAAACAGTATAATATAATAACCTATGAATATTCTATATATTGATATATTATAATTTTATTGTAATGACTTTCATCCAACCCCTCTTCCCTTAACTAGGAAACAATATCATCTCTTATGTGTATGGCAGACTACCGCCTCACGAACCGATGTGACACGGTTTCAATAAACACATCTCACGGTTGGATATAATGACAGATAATATATATATATATATATATGATATTTGTATCATATCTATAATTTTGGTAATATATTAACACATATACATCTTTACTATACATTTCGTGGGGGATACAATAACGTCGATCGTGTAAATGGATGACTACCACCTCACAAAGCGACACAATTCATTTTTCGCTAATAATTTTCATGGAAGGTAATTAGGGTAAATGTTATTAATATATTTGATTTATATAAAATAAAAATTATTGTAAAAAATAATATATTATTTAACTTCATTTGGTTTCATCCATCGAGAAAATGGAAGTAACATTCATGCATATGTACAACCTATTGTCTCTATGAAAGGTGTATTTGATTTTTCATGTATATATTTTATGGATTAATATAAATACATATATAAAGATTATATATTATATTTATATTTTTTTAAATTATAGATATGATAGAATTAGGATCAACTTATGAAGACCAAAGACAAAAAATCTAAACATACACAAACAACAAAGATTTATTTCTTAAAATTTGATTTAACATAGAATTGTTAATAAATAGATAACAAAAGGTCCTAAGTAAATAATATATGATGTGATATATATATTTTAGGTTCTATAATATATGTATAATAAACTTATATTTATTATACAAGAGGTTTTAATGTGTACAAAGAAAATAGAGACTTAAGGTAAGAGATTTCTGTCTCATTTTTATTTTCTGTGAGACACATGACAAATTCACCACATATTTATTTTATGTGGTGTATATAATGAAAATGAATTTAATTTTTTATTCTTCTCATAAAATATATTTGGATTCACACATCTATTTGAGTCTAAATATTTCATGGGGATTACGATTCAATAATACCAAAGTTGTCACAACCCGAACCTGACTGCGAATCGAGCCCCAAATACCACAAGACTGTCTCCATATACAAGGGGGCGATGGAAAAGATAGAAATGAATATAATAAATGGGATACCTTTTTATAATGTACCTATGTGGACACAATATACCATATCAAGGAAAAAGTGTAAAGGAATACTAACAGTATTCAATAGCTAGAAATTAAACTAGGCATGAAAAACCTATAGGGTGTACAAGAGTATGACATTGTAAGCTTAAAAGTAAAGGGGAAAACAATACAAGCCCAACTAAAAAGATATACCAACATGAAATTCTAGAAAGTAAGATGATGAGATATCCCAGATCACGATCTCTAAGATATGACCACCATATGCAGTTTAAAGTACCCAGTATCCCTAAGGTCATCTAACGTCATCGACAACCTGTCCATCATTTACATAAGACATGAAGCTTGTGGGGAAAACCAATGAAAGGGGTGAGTATAAATATACCCAGTAGGATTCTTCAAAAGATGAAAGGAGGAGCAGTAAAAGAAAAAATAGGAATGGAAATATAGTAGATAATAAAAATTGAATAGATCAACCCAAACCAATATAGTTATCTTATCCAAACACAAGGGGTTACACATAGTGTAAAGGTGGAATACACATAGAGTCTTTGACATCCATAGTAGGAGAGTAACCACATCCAACCATATAGAGATCAACATGATGAGTTGGTGGAATACCCCACATGTTTCTTCAACCCATGTAAAGAGAGTAACCAAATAAAACAACATATATATATATACATTCTCAGTCAAAATAAGCCCAAATGAGAGAGAAATGGGATCTCTCTCTCACAACCCAGCCCAGGAAAATAGTTTCCAATAGTTCTATAAATCCATCAAAATTTCCTAGTATATCATGCTTTAGCCCAGCAGAAAACATCCAAGTCTAGACTCACCTCGCCACTATGAAGCACAGTCTCAGGGACATAGTCTCTAGGTAGAGGGCCCATGCCCTGGTATAATATGATGGTGACACTATGATGCTTAAGGACCCCTGCCTAGCCCCACTATAGAGTTCCAATCGAGGTCACCAAGTACCCATGGTCAACCTGACTTGACCGTTCCACTTAGATGGTCGAGGACCCATGATATGTACTTAAAGGAGGGTACCGCACTAGTTCATTAAGAACCTATGCCCATCCCAACTAGAGGGTGCCTTTAAAAATTTCAAGGACCCATTACCTACCTCTGTAGGAGGGTTCCGTTCTAGGTAAAAAAGGACCCATGCCCATCTTGGCTGGAGGGTCCCACTCGGAAGGTCGAGGACCCATGCCCTATCTCTATAGGTGGGTTCTACACTAGGTCATCAAGGAATCATGCCCATCCTAGACAGAGGGTTCCACTAAAAAGGCCAAGGATGCATTACCTATATCTACAGAAGGGTGACACTCTAGTTCATTAAGGACCCATGACCAGCCCAGTTGGAGGGAGACACTAGGAAGGTCTCTGGTGATCCTACCTGATCACTATTATTGTTGGGAGTTTCGTAAATAAGATTCATGCTCAAAGAATCGTAAATCATATCCGAAAATCAAAAATGGAGTTACCATCATGTTATATGTGTAAAACCACTCACGATAGGCTACCCATAGTCCAAAATATGATTCAAAATAAAAAAGATACGAGCGGTTGAAGTTTCCTCAAATGGAACCGAGGGTTACACAACATGTGAGGGGACCCATAGGATGCGTGGTCCCACTCCACCATATGTCTTTTCCTATTATGTATATGGATCTTTATCCCAGTAGGTATACATGATGTGACATTTGACTACATGGCATGTTTGAGCCATTCAGGTTACTTGCGACTGTTTTATGGTCGTGTCCGTGTATCCATACCATGTCTGTTTACTTTGGTTCATGGCATAACTCTTCACATAAGGGTTTCCCCATGCCTATGGCTATTCTCGTGTCCATGTAATCATAGAGTACATGCTGAGTCCCCCAACATAGGGTCGAATGGTGTGTGGGGGTCCTACATGGTGTGTGATACTTATAAATCACTAAATCTATGGCCAATATAGCATATAGGCTACACACCATGTTTTTATCATGATACAAAATATATAGTCATGTTTTCATAGAATATAAGTTCTATGAAGGCACATCAATTTTGAGTTGTTCTACCTTTATGTAGAACCTAGTATTCACACTAAATTGGTGGATCTAGTCATTTTCATCATTTCTAGCCATCCAATCTCCGTAATATTGTACTGATTGATCCATTAAGGTTCTTCACACATCCTTCATGAATAACCACACAAATATCTATGATTTTAGGTTTTTTGAATGAACCAATCACACATAACCAACAAATACCTTTTTTCCATCCTTGATTTTATGTTCCGATCATCACATAGGAATATTTTGGGAATCCGAGGGTCCGATTAGGCTCGGTCCTACCCAACAATGTCAAATCGTGACATCAGGGTCCATCAATGATGAACCTGAAGAAATTGAGTGAGAACAGAATAAAGAAAAAAGTTTTATTAATAATTGAAACAGTTCTTGAAAAATGAACAATAGTGGGGATATATGGGGTTAGAAAGAAGTGTATTAATCAATTGAGTCAGAACATTTGTGCATCCCAATGTTATGAAATTGGAGGATATCAAAGAAAGCATGATTTTGATCAATAAATTTAATAAACAAGTCTGAAATCAATGAATTTGAGAGTCCTACCTAGAGATTGGATGATTATTTTTCAAAGAATTCACTCACTAATGATTGAGAGGGGTCATTGCGTTTGCTACATCTCGGTTTTCTCAGATCCGGAGCCTCATCGTCTTTAGAACATGATTATCCAATGGAAGGAGGAAGAATGATATTAATTCACCCATGTTTTATGCATCTAATCCTGGGAAAATTTTCATAGAGGTCTTTTTATACAAGTAATCAATTGTGTTAATTTATATAATTAATTAAATCAATAATTTAATTAATCCACTAATAATACTGCAAGAAACCGACTTATCGGAACACCAAACACCATACTATTTTAGGTCTCACCTAGGAAAAACATCATATTTAGGACTCAGCTATTATATCATATTTATAATCTAAGATTCTATTTGAGATTTATATCATTTTCTTTATTAAACTAAACACATGTAATATAAGATATATTTAATATTTTTTTAAAATTAATTATAGGAACACAAGGATTTAGAATCACATTCCATCAGAGCTCCTAGATCTGAAAATATATTTAAAAATATTTCAAAGTATTAAAAGACAAAAATTGGGTCTATAAATAATTCCATTCTTCACTATTCTCATCCCCAAAAAGTGAAATGAAACAAAAAACGTGGGATACATATCCCACACATGGATCTCTCTCTCCTAGGAACTCTCATGCATTTTTTTGTGCTTCCACAATATGTAAACCATGAGGATAGTTCTTCCACTCATGGTCTTATCCTACTAATATTTTATCACCACCAATTTCTCAAAAAAAATTGGATATATAATTGATGTACAGATCACCCTAGCAAATAATGTGTGTGGGTTCATTCACATATCTCCTTAACTACAACACATGGAAGGCGTCATGCACCCACTTCAACTGTAGGGGTTGGGTGAGGTGGTAAACAACCTCAAAAAACCTCTTCATAACCTCGAATGGATTAATAAACCTTTGGGGCAACATTCCTCCCTTTAAAAACTTCTGTAATTCTCTTAGTGGGGAGACTCTCAAGAAAATTTCGTATCCCTTCTCAAACTCCAAGGGCCTACAATAGTGGTATGCATATGATTTTTGTATGGTCTGGGCTATCCTTATCCACTCATAAATGACCTAGACTTTATCTATCATTTCCTACAGATACTATGGGCCCCCAAGTGTCATATCACTGATTTATATCCAACACATGGTTGACCTACAGTGTATCGCGTATAGGGCCTAAAATGTTTTCATGATCATTGTAGAGTTATAGTTGTTGTTTTACACAAACTATACCAAGGAAAATTGATCCTCCCAATTATAAACAATGTCTAACTCATAATTTATCATCATATACTCTAGCACACGGATAGTGAACTCAGTCTTCCCATCCATCTACGGTTGAAAAGATTTACTCATCCATATATAGGTCTTGAATTCCTCATACCATCCTCTCCACAACTGTGAAATGAACCATGCATCTCGGTCATAGATAATCATCAAGGGAACACAATGCAAGAGACTGTTTTACCATACATAAAACTAACCCAAACTTTCAACCAATCTATTCTTATTGAAATAAAGGAAGAGTGATGACTTACTGGGTCTGTCAACTATCACCCCGGTGATTTCATAGACCCTTTCTATACACATAATCCCTATCACAATGTCCAAGGATATGCTATGCTAATTCCACTCCGAGATATCAAGGGGCTGCAACAAACCTTTCAGAACCCAGTGCTTATCTTTCACCTTCTATAAGTTGGGGAACTATGAGATGAACTCTTCCATGCTCCATCTCATTCCAGACAACTAAAAATGATGATGAAGGTCTATTTACATCATCCTCACACCGAGATTTACAACAATTAGAGATGTGTAGAACTATCAAAACACCCTCTCCCGCATCATGACTGGGACCATTATTCATACCAAGAATTGGATAATGTGATTTACTCCTTAATAATATCCATATGGTGAATCAACTATGGATACCTAGTCATGAAAGACCTCATAATCACTATCTCCCATCTTGGAGTCGCTCACATGATCCAAAAGTAAAGGAGTCAATACCATCTACTGAAGAAAGGATTCACCCTCCAGCTCCACCTGGGCGAGCTTCAAGGAAGCCAACTACTCAAAATCCTACTATAGAAAAGCGTTCCTCAGACATCCTACTAAGGAAATATTCTAACATGTTTCCCATACCAAGATTATATAGTACCTTGAAGTCATATTCCTATAGGAACTATAGCTAGAACAATTGAATGATGTTCAATTATCTTTGTGTGAAGACATAACATTGATTTTTATGGCCCGAGTAAACCTTACAGTGCTCTATCACAAGGTAGTGCCTCCAAATCCTTAGGAAAAAGACTACTGGTTTCATCTCTAATTCATGAGTTTTGTAGTTTTACTTTTAGGATCTCAACTACATTGACTCATATAAAATAACTATATACCACTTCATTGACATACATCCAAGACCAGGTCATGAGGCATTGCAATACACTACATAATCCTTTCCCTCATCTGTCAGTATAAACACATTATCACCCTCCAACCTCATCCTCAACACCTCAAAGGAATCATGGAACTACTTTTTTTTATGTAAATGGATACCTTTATGCATCTGGGGGGTCAAAGGGGAAGAAATTCTATATAATTCTTCCAAAAACATATTGTAGTACCCCTCCAAGACTAGAAATCCCCATACTTTTGACACATTTTTTAGTGGATCCCATGAAAGCACTAAATCGATCTTCACTGGGTCCATGGATAAACATTTTCCATAACGTAAATTACTTACAATGTGAAATTCATGAATCCAAAATTGTAAATTTGAGAGTTTAACATAAATATGGTTCTCCCAAAAAAATTATAACAATAATAAAGTGTTCCACATGCTCATATTTGTTAGAGATTAAATGAGTATGTATTCAGGGAATAAAACCACAAACTGGTCAAAGTATTGATGGAAGATTTGGTCTATAAAAGCCATAAACAAGGTTGGGTAATTCTTTACACTATAGGTCATCACCAGAAAATAAAAATGTCTATAGTGACATCAAAATTGTAGCTTTGGAATATCGTCCTCCCAAACCCTCAAATGGCGACAGCTGGGCCTGATATCTACCTTCAAGAACAATCTCACACCTCACAACTTGTTGATGAGTTCATAAATCCTTGGTAAGGGGTAATTTTTATTTATCATGTCCTGGTTAAGGGAATGATAATCCATAAAAATCTACAACAACCCATCCCCATATTCCAGGAAAAACAATGGGGATTACTAGGGAACATAATTGGCATGATAAATCACTTATCTTGAAGGTACTCCAACTCCAATTGCAACTGTCTGGGCTCGGCAGGGGCCATCTGAAATTCCACACAAGATATCAGAGTAGTCCTAGGATTCATGCCAATACAAAACTCTATATAAAATCTTAAAGGTAGTCTCAAAAGATCATTGTGAAATATTTACATAAAGTACTCTATAATTGAAGGAATCTAGATTCTTGATTAACCTACTACACTAAGTGCTATAATATCAAATTTATGGGTGATGGGATGTAACCACCTGATAATAGAACCCACTAATCCATCTATGAGATATATCTAACCTGAAAAGGTGTATATTTTCTCATCAGTATAGAGGCATTAGAATCACTTGCGATGATAATTAATCTAGGCTTGGACCATAGAAAATGAATCAATAATGAATATTATGTCATAGGGTTCCATTGTGATGACAAAAAATCCTCAAGTAAAGATCTCTCTACCAAGTGATAAATTTATCTATCATTAGATAAATGTTATAGAAGAAACATTCCCTTTAGGAACCTCAAGACCAAGATGACGGGCTATAAATCCAAATGGGATCCCTAGATATTGTGCATGGATTATAGAGATGAAATAATGAATGAAACCTATTTCTTCTAATACTAAATAAAATGTTGAAAATACACTGACCATACCTCTAATAATTTCATGAACTGTGGGGTCATAAGCCTCCAAACAAAATAGATTTCAATAACCCCGATTGTCATCTCCCTAGGTCTAACATGGGGTACATGGTGGTCGTGGTGGAATGATATCATAGAGTCATCCACCTCCCACATCTCCTCCTACTCCTACGGTAGCTTTTCCTCCTTTGGGGAAACCCTGCACTTGTATTGGTGATCTCGGATCTCAACACTACCAATTTCATAATGGCCTATATTCTATTTTCATACAGTCATCAACACATATGATTGAAAAATAACATTCAATATTACAAAAAACATCAGAATCATATAACCACCCCTCTTAAATATGCCTTGGTCCTCTGTATTACCCTTACCCATATGCTTGAGCTTGATCCTGGGAAGACCTCCTTTGTTGAGATATTATCACCTGATATATGTTGGATGTTGTAGAAGACTCAAATCTATGATGATCAGTTCTAGATCTAGATAACTGGAGTCCCTATGAAAGGAATCTCACTTTCACTAGTACAAACTCCAACACCCTAACATAGGTGGGGAAGAAAAATTGTACTATGCTGGAAAAATATCTCAGGGTAGTCTCTTCTCAAACCTTTGTGCTCAGAAGTATCCATCCCAGATCATAAGAAGGGAGTACCATGTTGAAGGACCCTAGTCCACCCTGAGGGGGGGGGGGGTGAATCAGGGTGTCATCTTTTTTACTCTTATTTACTGATCTTCTTCCCACATTGGTAGGAACATGTTTAAAATTGTATGATGGATATATGTAGTAATTAAAACATTCACATGCAAAAGGAAAACACAAAACTTTTACATGGTTCAACATCAATAGTTACGTCCAAGGATCATATGTAGATATGTTTCTAGTCATACATAATTCCACTAATCTTCACTAGCTGTAGATTACAAATATTTGGGCACTGTCACTCTATCCCAATCACACTAACTAAATTTTTAAGGATAGATCATTGCTTCCCTCGGATAACTTCCTTAGACTCCTCCGGGCTCACTTCCATAGAGAGGTATTCACTTAGTTTATCGACATGAAGGTCGATTCAATAGATTGTCATGAAATCCTTTATCTTAGTTTAGCATGTGAAACTACTTGCATCAATATCCCAAATTTATTCTCTTTTAGGTTCAATCTTCTTTTTTAGTGAACCAACTGAATGCAATAAATATTATTCTTCATTTTGGTAGAATCACCAACTTCCTTTATGATGATTATGCTGTTGTAACCTGTCCCTGATTCTAAGGACTATCTCTGATCTCCATACCATGCCAGCTCCGCGCACTGTGCCTATTCTATGTACTCCGCCTGCTCCGCGTACCATGCATGCTTTGCGTACCATGCCTCCTCCACTTACCATACCTTCTCAACCTACTGTGATTTCTCCACACACTGCTCCCACTCTACATACTGAACCTGATCTGCATCCCACCTCCATGTACCACCTCAACGTACCACCTTTGTGTATCACCTTCACATACCTCCTATGCATACCGCCTTCGTGTACCACCTTCACATACCTCCTCAGCTTATCACATTCATGTAAAACCTTTGTGTACTGCCTCTATATTTCATCTTCACATACCATTTCTTCCTTCCTCAAACTTCTTATTCAAATTCTGTGAATTATGTCATCTCCTACATACCACTTTTTCTTATGAAAAATACCATATAAGGACAACTCCTTCTAATTTTGTGAGCATTTTTGTCTTTCACATACCACTTCATTCTAAACAGAATATCTCATGTGTAAAAATTTTATACATAGTTGAGCTCTTCCACAATGATGATATTTTCTTATCAAATTCACTCTACCTTAATGATGAGATTATTACTCCTTATATAGGAAAATAACTCTGTAAATTTCTCTAATCTGTTTTACCCAAATTTTCTATGTGGGACAATATTCACTGCCAAATATGCTTCTTCCATGTACTGTGAGCCTCAACCGCGTACTGCGACCCTCCTGCAAACTGCAAACCTTTACCACATACCATGTGTCTACCAGTCCGCATATTGAATCTATTCCTCTAGTGATGAACCATTCCACATACCAAAACATCTTCCATGGAGAACCATTTTCGGTACCTTGACCCATTCTACGAACCATTCCGTGTACCTTTCCCACTACATGGAACGTGGCCATGAACCATTCTCGGACATGGTACACAGTCCACGCTCTGTGGTACACAATTTTCTTCCTTTTTCTATTTCCTTCGCCATTCCACATCTTGTTTACTCCTATGCAGAAATCCTTCAATTGAAAAAAAACAAAATCCCAATTTTGAGGTCCAACAATTTGGAAAACACTAGGAAACACCACCACCTTAAATATCTTCTTTGGAAAGAATAACCATGCTTATTCACTATCTTCTGAGTTCTTCAATAGTCAGCGACATTCATCATGAACTCTTTCCAACGTGATATATACTCTCTAAACAATCAGTTTCATCATCATCAGATTCTCTAGGGAAATAACTGAAAATTCCCCACTTCCTTGTCTTCTAGCAACATTAGTCTTTCCAATCAACATTGAATATGACTGGCGTCATCTTATCATTTTCGTATGATCATTCTTAAATCTTAAAATCTCCACTTGATCCCTCATGAAATAATGAATGTCTCTTCAAGTAATCTCTTTATTGGATTCATTGAAAGGTCAGATGTTTCATGATCACTTTATATATTCAATCCCTTCAACACTCTATGAGATGGTTTCATTGTCGTAGACAATGTATCACCTTTTATAAATTTACTTTTAACTTAAGAGCAGTTCAACAATGTTTGAATTCCCACTCTCTATAATGTTTGAATTATTCATTATCTCCTTTATCCTTTTTTATCTTCATTAAAAACTTTTCACAAAAAATGAATCCTTATGCACAATGTGTGTCCCAACAATCTCCCCCTTTTTATTTTTTTTCACTACCATAACGTCCTCCTCAAATGAATGTGTGAATATCAAAATGATAATATTCTCTCTGCCATCTTTCTTTTTCTTTACTTACACCTTTCGAATATTCATTTCACTATCTCTACCCCTCATTGATATGAAATAAAATGTTCATGTCAAAATGTATCAATCCATACATAAGAAATTTTCCATCAATCATTTCACTCTAAGACTACTCGAGTAATGCTCAGTGTAGAAAACAAGAGGATTTTATTTATACAACAAGGTTTTCCATTATTCACTAATCATGATACCACATGAGATGAAAACTCATGTACTTTGTATTCAAGGGTTTTCCACTTTCATTCCAGGATGAAGAAATTGATTATGATAGGGAATAATCGACCAGAAACTACTACACTAATTTCAAATTAGTATGGATGGTTCCTTCACTTTATCAGCTACTTGTGATAGATCAATTAGTGAATTCATGATCTTATTATCACATGTTGGAGTTCTTTTGACAGTAGAATCCTCCAGTGATCATTGAGTACACAAATAAACTTTTTCCTTCTTTTGTGGAGAATCAATATGTGTCCTATCAATATTGGTCAATGATGTTTCCATTTCTAAACATTTCATATTGTGGATGAATTTATGATCTTCAATTAGAATCGTCTTCAGTTTACATGAATTATTAATTCTTTTAACTTCAACTTGATGAGACTTGACTTTGTTTAGTAACAAAGAGTCAAGTTACTTGAATTTTTTTGGAAGTTTATTACAAATATAAACTCTTGAATACAATTCTCTTCTTCATCTCAGCTTCAAGTGCATAGATATTTTCTTCTAGAGTCTTATTGACACCCTATTTTTGTTTAAAGGCTTTAATATATTGGGTGAGATTTAAACATGAAATAATTTTTCCTTCCAATCCCTTTTCCAAATTATCAGCTTCCCTTTCTAGTTGGGTGATCTCAACCTACATACATTGAAATATAATTTAAACAAAAACAACTTTTTCTTTAGGAATATCATGAATATAGGTTCTTAATTTCTCCTGATCACTTGAAAATAAGATAGAAGTGTATTTATTTCCTCTATTTGAAACCTGAGCCACCTGCTCTTTACTTTCAAAGCCTGATATTTATTCATTATTAAAAGGGAATGGAGAACCAGACACAACATCTTCATTGTACATGAGGGACTTCTTCAACCGTCTCTTCTTTTTCTTTTTCCTATTTTTCATGGCCTTATTGGATATAGACTTCTACTCAAGAATAAGTAAATATTCATTAACAATACACATAATTTTTGTCTCATTAATGAAAACTCAAATCCTATTCTGAATATAATTACTATAGAGTATCCAATATATAAGAACATTGTCTCTAATACCAATTGAAGGTCCCTTGACCACCTTCAGAGGGGTGGGTGAATCAGGGTGTCATCCTTTTCTCTTATTTATTGTATCTTGTTCCCATGTTGGTAGGAAATTGTTTTAACCTGTATGATAGATACACGTTGTAATTAAAATATTCACATGAAGAAGGAAAACACAACAATTTTATATGTTTCACCACTAAGGGTTATGTCCAAGGAGCATAGGCAGACAGGTCTCCAGTCATACCAAATTCCACTAATCTTCACTAGATTTGGATTACAATGATTCAAGCACAATCACTTATTACGAGGCACACTACCTGAAAGTTCAGGGATAGATCATTTCTTACCTTGGATCACATCTATAGACTCCTCCTGGATCACTGCCTTGTAGAGGTCTTCACTCAGTTTATTGACTTGAAATTCGCTTTAAAAAATTGGCATGAAAGTCTTTGTCTTAGTTTAACATGAGCCACTACTTGCTTTGATGTCCGGAATTTATGCTCTTTTAGGTTCAATATTCCTTTTTAGTGAAACAAACAAATGTTCTAAATATTCTTATTCTTTTTGATAGAATCATAGAACTCCTTTATGATGTTTCTGCTTCTACAAACTGTCCTTGATTCTATGGACAGTCTCTAATCTATATACAACCCCTTCTCCTTGAACTCTGCCTACTCCACCTACCATGCCTTCTCTATATACCATACCTGCTCCACATACCGTTCCTACTCTGCCTACCACATCTGCTCTGCCTACCGCACTTGATCCGCACTCCACTCCTGCTTTGCATAGTACGCCTGCTCTTCCTACCACCTCCACATACAACCTCTGTGTTTCACCTTCACGTACCACCTCTGTATACCACATCGGTGTACCTACATTTCATACCACCTTCACGTACCACCTCTATATTTCGCCTTCGTGTACCATCTCTATGTTCCACCTTCACGTACCATTTCTTCCTTCTATAGAATTCTTTATCAAATTATGTGAATTATTTCATCTTCCACATAAAACTTTTTCCTACAAAAAATCACTTATGCAGACTGCTCCGAATCTCTTGAACTCTTTGGTCTTTCTCATACCACTTCATCATATGAAAAATTTCTCCTTCGTACCACTTTCAAAGTTAGACGAGTTCTACCATAGTGATGATATTTTCTTATTGAATTTTCTCTACCTTAATGGTGGGATCAACACTCCTTATATATTAAAATAACTCTACAAATTTTTCTAATCTATTTTACCCAAATTATCAATGTGGGACAATATTCACCACAGACTATGATCCTTCTGAATACTATGAGCCTCAACCATGTACTAAAACCTTCCTATAAACTGTAAACCTTCACCATGTACCGTGTGTGTGTCGGTCCATATACTAAATCTCTTTCACCAATGATGAGCCATTCCACGTAGAGAAATTCCTTCCACGATGAACCATTTTCGGTACTACGACCCATTCTATGAATTGTTCCATGTACCTTTACTGCTACATGGTACATGACAGAAAACCGTTCCCGGACATGGTATGTGTTCCATGCTCCATGGTATATGGTTTTATTTCGTTTTCGATTTCCTTTACTATTCCACATCTCATTTACTCCTACGTATAAATCCATCCATTTCCAAAAACAAAATCCTGAATTTGAGGTCCAACAGTTTGGAAAACACCAGGAAAAGGAACCACGTTAAATATATACTTCGATAAGAACACCCATGATTCTTCACTATCATATGGGTTCTTCAACAGTCAGCAGATTTTAGCATGAACTCCTTAAACCATGATATATACTCTTTGAATGATCAGTTTCAGCAATGCCAGATTCTCCAGGGAAATAACTACAACTTCCCAATGTCCCTGTCTTCCAACAACATTAGTTTTTCTAGTCAACACTGAATATTACTTGCATCATATTCTCTTCTTTGTATGATTATTCAAAAATCTTCAAATCTCCACATGATCCCTCATGAAATAATGCAAGTATGTTTAAGTAATCTCTTTCATGGTTTCATTGAAAGGCGTTATATTTCATGATCACTTTATATCCTCAAGACATTCAACACTATATGAGATTATTTCATTGTTCTACAAAATGTATCACCGTTGATACATGTAATTTGAACTTAAGATCAGTTCAACAATGTCTGAATTACCACTCTCAATAACACTAGAGTTCTTCATTATCTCCTTCATCATTTTTGATCTTCATTGAAAACTGTTGACAACAAATACAACCTTATACAAAAAAGGTCCCAAAATAGGTACGGTATATGAACCTCTTTGTATACTCATCCACTATCATCCATAGAATTTTAATCGTTAAAAGCACCTGAATCTATACTGAGTGTAAGAATTAGGGTCATTACATATCACAAAAAAACTGCGGAAAGTCATTTCACGAGAGTGCCGACTCATCATTCATATTGTTAAAAAGACTCCACCAGCAGCCAAATACTCCATAAAAAAGGCTATATGCTAGAATAACCACTTAATATGTTGGTGTTCAAATAATCCTATAGATATAGACAAATAACTCTAGAAAAACCTATACTTCATGTGGATCTACCTCACCACAGAACCTTAGCGGCCTCTGAAACATGAAATCATGGAGTGCTCTAATCCTACACACATCCTCATCCAACTCTGCTGGGATGATCCACTACTCAGCTGGTGGTAGTTCTTCTACCTATCCTGTTGGAGGAAGGATCTTGTGGGATGAACCTTGAAATGAGGCCTTATCTCTCAGTAGATCATTATCATGATCTAGAATGGGTTTCCCTACTGGATGTAATTACGAAGGTATCTTAAAAACTTGAGAAAGATCTACCAAGGTAAGATGAGAATATATATATATATATATATGGAGACATAACTCAGGAATGAAAGTCAAAGACTCAATACTATTTTTTGTGTGTGTCATTGATCCCTACAGCTAATGTCTTAATATGAAAAGCCGACAAGAAGGTATTCAAGGTCTTGATGAATAAATATTCCAGCCGCTCATACAATCACTTGATTCCATTGAATGAGAGGCTCAATAAAAAAACTTCTACAATGATTCCCAAAACCCCAACCATATCCTAAAAAATGTATAACACTAAACACAATACCAAGGAATGAAATACTCTGATACAAAATCTACCACGACCTGAACCTCATTGGTGTTCGATCTAAAACATCCCCAAGTCCTCCTCCATAGGCTATGGGGATGCAGAAAGTGATGAAACTAATATCTTAAATCGGTGGCTGATGATTAATATACCTATATGGAAAAACTCGGCCATCTTAATGAAAAGGTGTAGAGGAATAATAATAAAAAATATTCAACAACTAGAAATTAAACCAATCATCGAAAACCTATAGGGTGTATAAGAGTATGATAGTGAAAACTAAATGTTAAAGGAGAAAAATACATCCCCAAATAGAAATATGTCCCCACCTGACAAAAATGGAAAGTAAAACACTGAAAGATCCCATCTCTTGATCTCCAATATACGACCACCATGCATGGTATAAAATCTCATAGTATCATTAATCTCCTCTAATGTCACCGCCAACCTGTCCGTTGTCTGTAGAAGAAACGACACATGCTAGAAAATCCCAGGCATAGGTGAGTATATACATACTCTATAGGACAACTGAAAATATGAAAAGTTGATTAATAATAGAAAAATAGGAATAGAAATACTTTAGATAATAAACAATGAATAGATCAACCCAACCCAAAATAATAAACTCATATAAACAAAAGGGGATAAATATGGTGTGTAGGTGGACTACACGTCTAGTTTTGTACAACCATAGAAGGAGAGTAACCTCATTCAACCATAAGAGAACAAAACGTTGAGTAGGTGGACTAATACATGTGTCTATGAAACCCATGACAAGAGAGTAACCAAATCCATAAACATGTAAACATAAATATATATTCTCAGTCAAAAGAGGTCCGAAAAAGGGAGAAAGGGGATCTACATCTCACAACCAATCCCAGTAAAAGTGTCACAAATAGTTATAATGTCCATCAATAATGCCCAACATTCCATGAAACATCCCATCAGAAAAAATCCAAGTCAAGACACACCTCTCCACAATGTTGTATAATCATGGGGTCACAATATCTAGGTAGGGGAAGCGTGCCATGGTAAAATAAGGGGTACGACTCTGATGGTTAAAGACCCATGCCCCGCCTTTCTGGAGGGTGCCACTGTAGGTTATCGACGACCCATGCCTAGCCCAATTGGAGGGTTCCACTTAGAAGGTTAGGGAATGATGGAATGTCTCCATAGGAGGGTTCCACACTAGGTTCCCAAGGACCAATACCCATTTAAACTAAATATTGAGAATTAAAAGGTTGAGTAAGAATGCCTTGTCTCTATAGGAGGGTGCCACTCTAGGTATTGAATGCCCCATTCCCATCATGGATAGTGGTTTCCACTAAGAAAGTCTAGGACCCATTCCAAATATTTGCAGGAGGGTTCCACTCTAGTTCATTGAGGACCCATGAAAATACCAACTGGAGGGATACATTAATAAGGTTGAGGATCCATGCCATACATTCGCATTAGGGTTCCACTCTAGGTCACAGAGGACCCATCCCCGGCCTGGATGGATGGTGCCACTCAGAAGGTCTCTAGTGATCCTTTTTGTTCACTACCACCATCAAGCGTCGCCTAAATAAGATCCATGATTGACACATATCACATCATACCCAAGAGGCATAATCGATCACACTATCACGTCTACGTGAAAAAAAACACAGGATTAGCTACTTACAGACCAAAATACGAGTTCAAAAGAAGGAGACACTAACAGTTTATGTTTCATTAAAAGGAACCAAGGGGTATACGATGTGTGAGGAGACCCACACAACATGTGGCCCCACTACCCCACTTGGACATATCCCAATAGGTACATTTATTGATGTCCATGTAGGTATACACAACATGCTACATGACTACATGACCTATTCGAGAAACATATGGTCCCTTCATATGCATCGTGGACCTATCAGTCTATCCATCCCATGTCTGTGTACTTTGATTCATGGGGGGCCTCTTCACACGAGGTGTCACCCATGTCTCTGTTCATGACCGTGTACTTTGGTACACAAATTTAAAAGCAATGCCTATGCTCGTGTACTCATTGAGTACAAGTTGAGTCATCCAACACATGGTCACCTGACATTTGGGTGTCCCACATGGTGTGAAATACTTCTAGATCGCTAAAACCCTAGACATTATAGAATAGTGGTTATACAACATGTGTTCATTATGATACACAATGTATAATCATTCTTTTATAGGAATTCAGATCTATGATTGGGCATGTAGAAATAGTTATTAGGCCTTCATATCCAGCCTCATCATCACTTAAATTTTTTGGATTTATATGTTGTTCATAATTTCTGTCCATATGATGATCAGAAAGTGGTACTCATCAATCCATTGAGTTTTTTCACATGTATTGTATAAGCCACCACACCACAATATATGATTCCAGGTTCCATTTCAATGAATAAATCACCCAAAACCCGTAAAGCCATTGTTTCCATCATCTATTTGACGTTATGATCATTTCATGTGAAACCATAATGAATTAGGTGGTCCTATAGGGCTTGGTACCATTTAAAAATGTCAAACCATGACCTCGAGGTCTAATAATGAAAAACAAAATGAAATTTAGGGGAAAATTAATCATCAATAAAGGTTTATCTATCATTTCCATTCATATCTAGAGCCTTATCACTGTCGGATCTCTATTTTCCAATAAAAGGGAGAATAATGCTTTGGATTTTCCCAGGTTATATATGGATAACCATGGGAAAATTTCCACACCAGTGATTTTATAGAAGTAATATGTTTCATTAATTTAATGAATTAATTAAATCAATAATTTAATCAATACACTAAACTTACCACCAATGGATGACTTATTCAAACACCCCACGAAGATCTATTTGAATTTGTACCTAGGTAAAACATCATGTTTTAGACTCAACCATGGTCTCATATTTTTTATATAAGATTCCATTTAGTATTTTTTCACATTTATTTAAGAATCAAATAAGGTATAATTAAAAATATATTTAATATTTTTTAAAAATTATTTCTGGGAACACTGGGCCATAAAATCGCATAACATTTCATCTCTAGGCTCCATAAATATCCTAAAAAATATTTCAAAGTCTTACAAGGAAAAAACTAGATCTCTAAAAAATTGTAATGGTTTTATGATATAATCTCACCATTGATTAAGATTTTTTATGATTATTCTTACAATTAGGAAATCTTTTAATCTTTCACTCATGAAACTGATGAATTTTTCACTCATATGGTTATTTCATGAGAATACATGTTTCTTTTCATTTTTATATCTTTATATACCCAATAATTCAAAATTTTACTTTTATGAAAGTTCATATATATTTCTCTCTTCGGTTGAAAAATGTTTTTATTCCCAAATATTTTTTCTTATTTTTTTCAAACATTTTTTAAAAATTATATGAATGATATATTAAAGAAAATTTTACCCATTTTTTAGTTTTTACAAAATGTTTTGAAATAAATATTCATGTTATTTTCCTAATAAATCATTTTTCATTATTCTAAATATATGAAAGGAGTATCTGTTAAAATGTGTTACATGAATAGAATTTCACAACATCATGCCCATTATTTGATTTGAATATACCTTTCATGTTTTCCAATATCTTTATAGGAAATAGGATTTTGAATTTTTTATGATGTTTTTTGTTTTAAAAATATATTTTCAATTTGAAATGGGTATTTTCTCTAATAAATGTTACATGTGATATTTCGAAATCATATTCCTTTAAAGAAGAAATCCTTTGATATTACATTTTATTTACTATGGATATGATCCACATATACACTTATAATTCTTTATCTATATGGTTTATTATCACAAGATTATTATGCAACACATTTCACTTCTATGGGGTATACCATGATAATATTTTATATGAAAATCACTTATTTTTCGCACTAGTTATGCTTTTATGAAATGATGAAATGATTATGAAACCTATTTCTTTTCCATTGGTTATTTTATGATGCAATGTTTCTAAATCCCATTTCATTTTCATGGGTTATAATATGGTAACTATTTTTTGATATTCTGGTACATTTTTGTATGATTTCTAGTATGTGATAGGTGAGACTTTTATATACCACCAATTTATTGGGTAATGATTAATATATCATGTGATAAATAGGACTGGAATTGGGAATAAATCAAATTTAGTAAGGGTATCCTTTCAATATGATAGTCTTTTTGGTAATCCAGGAATACTATGATCGATTAAGGAGTGAAATTATTCCACTATGATAGATTTTTAAATAATACTTGGAAAATAAGTAAATAAATTATTATGATTAAGTGTGTGCTAAAAATGTACACCGTATTCATATATTATAATGGTTAATGTTATTTTTTATCATTATGATACTTGTTTTATAAACTAAAAATATTTATTCCATGACTCAATTTTATGATCTATGATATATATGGTATTATTTTCAAATGTTTTTATATTTTTCTCATAACATAGTGCTCATGATATGTTGTTATATCACTTTTTTAACCTTACTGTGCATCTGTGACCACCCTTTAATATGTTTCCTTTCACCATATTTTGATGAAAGGTATTATGTATGATATGTAAAATTATGGTTATAATTATGAAGAACATAGTGGTATATGATGCAACTCAATTATAGACCCATTGTTTCTATTTCTATGTTCATAAAGGCACTAAACATAAATATTTTGGCATGAATAATTATGATATGTAATGAATATTTGTATATTAATATGTAATATTCATGTATGAGAAGTTTAAGTCATTAAAAATAGACACACATAATTAGATTCCATAATAATATCAAACACTATTTGGATGAGAAAAATTAATTATTACAAGTGTCATATTAAACCCATAAAATAGATTAAATAATCGAGGAATAAAAGAATAAATATATGAAATCTCCATCATGGATTAGGTTTTTTATTTCATAGCTCAAGTAAATGCTAGATTAAAATCATAAAACCCAGCCAAAAGATTAAAAAAAATTATAATTATAGATCATACTTCCAAAATTTAAGAAAAAATATGAGGCTATGAAATTTATGGATTTGATTAAATCTTTGAGAAATTAGAATAAGTTAACATCATCATGGTTTCAAGATATATATAAATAGTTAGAAAAAATTTAATTCGCTAAATATGAATGTCGAGCCATAATAAAAGTGAAACTATTTAAGGGGTTTTGATGGGTTTAGTTTAATGATAGTTTAACTAATTAAATATAACCCATTACCCAACACATAATACCCAAATTTTATATAAATATTTAATTAAAAGGTAAAGTAACTAGTTAATCATTTAACTACAATAATATTTGAAATTAAATAGTTCAAATTTATGTTGAAGGGTCTTAAGGTACTTCAGAAAAGCTGTTTTTACAAAGTTTATGTTAATTAAATAAAATATAATGAAAAATACATAACATTTTCATTTTATAAAAATAAAATAATTTCTAAAATAATACAATGAAAATAACTTTTTATGTAAAAAAAATTAAAGAAATTCAGTTTTTAGGATGATTTTCAACAACCTCAAAAAATGTTTACCAATCTCCTAAAAAATATCTTCACAATCACTCAAAAAAAAATATCTAGGGTAATAAATCCCCCAAAATTATGTTCATAATATAAAAATTTGAAAATAAATAATTTTCATTTTTTAATAATAAAAATAATGAAAAAAACATAATAAAAATAAATAAAAGTAGAAAATAAATAACAAAATTTAGACCAAACTCTGGAGATTTAAGATGATTTATCATTTAAGTATAACCCAAAATTATTCACTATTAACATTGAATGAAATCCTGTGGATTAATAAAATTTTAGTACATAAAATTTAAATATAAAATCATTATATTTAAAAAATATATCGTAAATAAAGTCAAACTAGAGGTTTAGAAATGTTTTTTCGAATGACGGTCTATTATGTGTCTTCTTTTTTGAAATGAAAATAATTTTGATCTCTACTCTTCTTTTGGAACTTAAAAAATTAACATATTTTAGAAAAAGTAATAGGAAGTTAAATAAATAAATACATTATGAAATATATAGTAAAAGTTAGTGCACAATAATACATTATTCTTTACAAAATAAATAATAAAAACCCAATAAGGATCATGGGTTGACTCCCATGAAACAATGAATATAATGTATTCTATTATTCTTTAGTGAAAAATCAATTTTCATGATGAAATATGGATTCCAATCCCTTTTTCTGGTCATAAAAATAATTATTGATCCTTTGATCATTTACCAAAATTGGTCTATTCTCTACTCAATCAATTTCAAGAGCTTGATTTTTATGTACATTGAGAATTCTTAAAGCTATAGACCACATGGATTTCAACATTCTAGGAAAGATATTAGGTCTAAAATTAAAGATATGAAGCTTCTATAAAACCATGAATTTTCTATTTTTAATAACAAAATTATAGAAAACCATATCCTTCCCTTTATAAGTCCTAACATTTTTATAGGACTTTCTTCTAATTTCATCTTAGTCACTAAGCTCAAGAAATATTTTCTATCCAACAACAGAAAAATAAAAGTTTTAATCTATCACAATCTACTATGACTTGTTTAGAAACTCCCCATGTAAATGAAAATATTTTAAAAATAACAACCTACACAGAGACACATCAATTGGATTTTTGAATGTAGTTTTTAGGCCCATAATATACCATCCATTTTCAAGGAACAATAATTTATAAAATTGGAGGTATATTTCCA
Source organism: Viscum album (assembly GCA_963277665.1). Lineage (NCBI taxonomy): Eukaryota > Viridiplantae > Streptophyta > Magnoliopsida > Santalales > Viscaceae > Viscum > Viscum album. The sequence continues at coordinate 376,995,103 of OY728147.1, forward strand.
TATAATATTCATAAGTTAAATATTTGAAATTTATACCCATCCACTAGTTTTTTATTATAATTGGACCATATTCTATAGAATTATTCATAGATCTCTATAAATTATTTGATTTTGAAATTCATTTAATGGGTTAAATTATTTGTGATAAAGGTTTTGGGAACCCCAAATATTGAAAAGATGACAATTTTAATGAATTTTGTAACACTATTTTCATGATTATACCTAAATTAAACTACATCAATAGATATGGAAACATAATAAAAAACCACAATGATGTACTCTTTTCAATTAGAATAAAAAAATTTCCAATAAAATCCATCCCCCATACATAAAAAATATCAACTTATGAAATTAATTTATATGGTATCTCCCAATTTCTACAAATATTTCCCCATATTTATAACATATCGTTGTCCCCAACTAAACTCCCAAATTCTTTAAACTATTTATTAAAAAACCCATCTTGAAAGACATTATTGGGCTATCATTTATACTCAATGATGACCACTTTTAGTCGAGGGATGAAAACTATACAAAATAAGAAATTTCTCTTCCTATAGAACCCACCTCCAAAATATTATATTATTACACCTCCTAAATAGAAAAATATATTCCCATATATAGTATTAAACTTCAAAAATGATCTTATTCCTTTTATTATATGAGTTTTTTGGGAATTACCCATGATTCCAAGAAATTAACCACATCTTCATACCATACATATTTCTTAAATATAGAAGTGTGTACCTTTTAATTCAAAAATAAAAAATTACTCTCCATATTATCTTCACATTTAGTATTTGAAAACCTATACATATGATCCGTTGACAAATTTGTAGCCCCTATTTATCTCTTATCTCCAAATAAAACTCTTGTAACAATAGTATCGACATTATGAGTCTAGGTTTAGAATCATTCTTTGGTATTAAATACTAGAAGGTAGTGTCGTATGAAAAGACTACGACATTAGAACCTAATAGGTATGGCCTAACATTTACTATATAAAACACAACAGACAAAAAATCCTTCTTAGTAGTGGGGTAGTTTTTTGAGAATCATTTATAATTCTATTATCATAATAAACCACATGTAATATCCTATATTTACTTTTTTTAAATGTCTCTAGAAACAACAACACTACTATCACACATAATTTTGAAAGAAAATTTCCAATTAGGTGCACTGATGATGAGTGATGAAGTGTTTTAAAACTAAATAAAATTAAAATATTTCAATTATTTTATCAAATAAAATGTTTGTATCTTGAACCATTAGTAAATATATAGAATCTTTTATTTTTTGATTTTTTTTAATAAACCTATAATAGAAACTATCATACCCTAAAAATATCTTAACTTGGTATATTTTGTTGGGGGAAATTTATTAATTACATTAGTCTTGGAATTCCAAACATCAATTACTATCTTAGACCTATAATATCCTTGCATAATTCCTTTTGTGACCATAAAATTGAGATTATTCTAGTTTATAACCATGTTGGTCTCCTTACACCTTTCTAAAATAAATTAAAAATTGTTAAAAATCTATAACAAAAAACTCCCATAAATAGAAAAATCATTAATTAACACCTTAATGATACTATCTATAATGTATAAAAAGATATCAAACATGAAACTTTGAAAGGTAGAAGGGGAACCACATAGGTTAATGGGTAATTTATAATAGGAAAATGTACCAAATGGTAATGTGAAAGTGGGTTTCTCATTATCTTCAAAGACTATAATAAATATATTGTAACTAGATTAACTATCTAGAATAAAAATAATTAATTCCAAATAAACTTCTCAAGAATTTTATCTAAGAATGGTAGTTTAAAATGATTATTTCTAAAGATATAATTACATTTCTTATAGTCTGTAATGAAATTCCAATTGTTTATATTACTAAATTGAATGCTTCCATAAATTTAATTTTTAAAAACACCAAATCATCCCTTATTTAGAAATACATATATCATAATGAACCATGAACTATATAAATTGGGATAAATTATACTTATATAATGAATCTTGATCCATTGTTTTCTCACAACCTCCTTCATCAATGATTTTATCTATTTTTGACCTTCAAATTCATTTTTTTGGTCTTGTTCCAATAAAATTTTATGCAACAATAATGAAGGACTAATCCATTTGAAGTCAAATGTAGACCTACTTATTAATGATTCAAATATTTTTCCATATTTCAACAAATTTTCAACTTAATTTTCATTATTTTAAAAATAAATAATTAAATATAGAGTTTAAATATCACCTAATATTGAATATTTAAGGATTCTAAGATCAATTTAATCTCTAAAGTGGGTCCTTGTTCACTGTATCGACGAATCTTGGGCCTGTGAGTTTTAATGTATTTAATTTGATTCATAAAATGTGTTTCCAATTGAGAAAAGATTTAAATTATATAACTAGTGTTACATTTTCATTCCCTACTTTCAAAAGTGTATATACCACTCACTTGTGTTTTTAGAATATATTTCAAGATATTTATCAAATAAATATTATTTATTTGGTATGTAAAATTTCGATAAACATTAACAATTTTTTCTATAATTTTTGTAGAAGGGAAATCATCTTCTTTTTCCCCTAAATATTATTTAATTCTAAACATAGAAATTTATTCTTAAACTACACTCTTTTCAAAATAAAAATAATTATTGTTTGAATGTAGAAAGATTTAATGATTTTCTGTATGAGAAGACTAAACTATATGTGAAACATAATTTTAAACATCTATATGAATTTCTCAATCCAAAGATTGTTTCTCAGATTCTAAGGACTCCACTTTAGAATATTTTCACCAGAGGTTGGTTCATTTATATTTTAAGAACATTAATATCATTCCTTTCATCACAAAACATAATGATTAACTAACCCTCAGAAACATCTATAACATATCTTATTGTGTCCATGAATGTACTACAGAAAATTATGGGAACCTCATAGTCATATTCTATATCGAACAAAAGAATGTTAGATAAGAAAAACAACATACCAACTCTAACTAGAAAATCCTAAAATTTACCTATGTGATGTTTAAATGAATGGTTAGCCAACAATAAAATGATTTGTGTGGGATGAAACTCAACAAATATAATCTATTTAAATAGTGATAATGGGAGTAGGTTGATACTTTCACTATGATAACCAAGATAATTAAGGTGGAAGATATTACCTGAGGTTCAAGGAATGAAAAAAATCCTCAGGAATTTTTTTTTTGGAGGGATTTATTTTTTAATTAAAACATTAAACCCTTAAGTGAGGTTCTAAGTTGAAAATTATTCAGTAATTATTTTGTGTGGAAATTTTTTTTGAGTTATATGACATCTAAACGAATCTGAATCTAGGCTTGGATAAATGGAATAGTTACTTAGATACTAGTTTAAATACTAATGAACTAGAGAATTTCAGTTTTTTATTATTTTGGGTTTCAATTTTATAGGGAAAGGTATGCATGGAGCATAGTTCTTATGAATATATGGAATATCCCAAAATGAAGAGAGAAAAAATTCTCAATCCCTTTAACATTATTACTTTTTGAAAAAATTTCATCTGTTTCATCTGGTGAATAAACGATAAATTCTTTATATTAATGTTTATTTCCCTTAGTTCTAGATTCAAATATTTGTAGATTCTGGTTACCATATTCCCCCAATTTGGTAGTCTGAGTTGTACTAGGTTGTTTTATATCTTTTTTAGAGTGTTTAACTACTTCTTGTAACCAAAACAATTATATTTTCCATATAATTGATTTCAGTGGTAATATAATGCTTTCCTTTATCTATTTAATTTCTATCCATTTCTAGTTAACCCATTTATAATTAAAGCTTTTTATTTTCATAATTTGGCTCAACTTTATCAAAGTAGTGTTATACCTTCTGGGATTCAAACATTACCTCTTGGGAATTAAATTTTATGAAAAATTGATGAAAAATTCCCCTATTATCTTCTTGGGAATTATAGGTCACAACCCTATTTTAGTTATGGAATTTATTCCTAGGTTAATTTTTATAACCAAATGACTAAGTAATCTTAATCATCACCTATTAATTCTTGGAAATGTTGGTAGGTTTCCTACATCCTTGATTGTAATTATTTGAAAAATAATTATCATTATATTTCATCTTAGCACCATATCCTAAAATATTTTTATATTATACTTTTTTGTAGTCATGTCAATGTTTGGGTAAAAGTTTACTACGTTCCCAAACATCCCATATAGTTTGAAATACTCTATAAGATAATGGTTTTTATTTTGATAGGCCATATTATGTAAAAGTTTTTATTCTATATCATTATTGGTTGTAGTTGTCCCTACATGTCATGAAATTTATAATTTATTTCCATAGAAATAATAGTGATATTTCCTCCTTTATATACACTTTTTATTTTATTGTATTTTCTAAGAATTCAAATAATGATTATTGAAAATAAGCCTCAAATCCTCATCAGTTTTATAAATACAATTTAGACCACTAAATTAGTCTAGTATAATCATTTATAAGAATGATAGTCTATTTTTAATGGTATCTATGTGGACATGGGATGGAATCTAGTGAGGAGTAATCAACCTAATAATCTCCCTAAATCTATTCTAATCATCCTAAAATTCCTCTCCATATTCTCAATAAATTCTTTTGATCTTAGTTTTAAGATATCCTTTAATTCATTCATTATGAAATTTTATGACTAGCGAATAGTAAAATTTATCCTAGTTTTCAAAATATATTCTTATATAGACTCAAAAACTCATATCTAGAATTCCCGTTTAGATTGATTGGAAACAAATTCATCCTTATTTATTCATCTGTGATCTACTACAGCAGTACCTGCTACATTATGTTATAATATTCTTTATTGAATGCTAATGAGTCCTCATAAGATAGACCATTAAATGTGGGAAAAAATAATGTATAATATTTCTTCATCTCATAGTTATGGGATCAAGATGAATGCCTAATGGAATATAGGTATCTAGAAAATTTATGTAGTTATTACTTCATAAACCTTGGAATTTTATTATCATATATAATGAGTTTGGGATAAATTTTTTCTCATTAATTAAAAGAGATCTCTGTCCCATATTTTCCATTTGTATTTTATTTTTATTTTGTATAGAAATTAGATTTATTATTACTTAAGGAATGAAAGGTTTGGAGGATATGATTAGTGCATTCATGCTCAATTTTGGAGGCTCATGGGATGACCATTTATGGATATGGTAATTTTTATATAATAATAGTTACCATTCCTAAAATAAAATGTATCCCTTTGAGGAAATTTATAGTCATCCATGTCAGTCACCTTTATGATGGACATAATTTGGTGATACTTATTTACTAGGACCAATCCTTTTGTAAGAGACATCTGATAATGTTTTATAGATTAGACATCAATTTTTAATGATGTAGAACCAACTAAAGTCTTATGCCAATCAGTAGTGATAATACATGGAATTATTATAGGGTGACTAGGTGTTTCTAAAGGCATCAACTTTCCTAGGTGACCATCTTCTTTGTAACACGGGGAATTATATTATGAGGTTTTTTAGAAAATTTGATATTACTTAATAAATTAGTAAGGTGGAATACTAGTTACCCTTACCATGAAAAATAATGTTGACCCATTATGACATCCCTGTATCACAATTAAAAAAGTTTTACCTAAATCCATCACACATGCTTAATTGGAAATAATTTTATAGAAAATTTGATTTTTCTGTGTTTGAATGACCTATGTTGATTATAGATAAAAAATTAATGTTCTTTGGAAAAAATCCATTCCATTAGTCTGGGTCCTTTAGATGGATGAAAATTAAGAGCACAAGATGTGAGAAAAAAAGTATTGGTAGAGGAAGAGTACCCTCATTTATTCTATGATCACACTTTACTGTCAATTTCCAAGGGTGAAAATTTTTTATGGTCTGGAGAATTTTTACATCTATGGTGTTATTTTAAGGCATTTTTTTTATTTTTGGTATTACCATTATGACATAATTTTTATGATTTTTTTGAGAAACAATTGTTTTTCTGGGATGTAAATACGGAGGTTCATCATTGCCACATGGTTAAGTAAAATTCTATTCCAGCCTAGTGAAAATCATAAGCATTGGACAATGGTACTATCTGGGCCGACTAACATAGTGCATGAGCATGTGGCTCCCCCAAGATAACTATATGACCTAAAAAGTTTCACTTTATAGGTTGGATGGGCATGTGTCCCATCTATGTGAACCTTTTTCCACTTTCCCCCTTAGATAAAGGTTGCAAACAATTGGCACATGGTCTAATAGACCATTTGGACAAACCATCTAGCCTTCTATATCTTTAATCCTTTTGTAATTTCAACTTTTCCCCTCCCAAATTTTAATACCCTAACACCCCTATCTCACTCTATTTTACCCTATCTACCATATAAACACCTCCCACTCAGCCTCCACTCCCTTATGCTTCAATATATCATGGATTTTGGATTGTATTATTTATGAAAGCTTAAAATATGCTTCTTATCTCTTTTCTTATTCCCACTTCTTGGTCTCCTCTTCCTTCCTTACTGTGCTATCTTTTCTCCGTCAAATTGTTTTGACTTATGATGGGTGAAATATACTTTCTTTGAGTTAAATATTGTTTTATTTGGTATGCTATTACCTCTATAGGGTCTTTCCTTGGTGTGGTTTGTTGTATCCACATGTATTTTTAAAGATTTCAAGAAACATGAAGGTGGTTATATGCCTTGAAATTATTTTATGATGTTATTATTAATTATTTAATTTTGAAATTGGTTTTATATATTTTTAGGTGGTTATAATGGTTTTTTCCATGGGTTTCGGGGCATGTTCATGGATGAATAGGGAATTTCCCTTTATAAATGATGGTTTTTCAAGTGTGGATTCAATTATTAAATTATTATTATACCAACATGGAATTTCAATTAATATTGGCATTGTAATAGTGAACTTTGTAATCCTAGGAATCTATATGGGAAAACTAGGTCTAGTATGCTACGCGAGTCGAAAGGGCTGAGTTATGGTATCCCTAAAAGGACTACGTCGAAACACTAACTAAACATTCATGATAGGGATTTTTTTCTCAAGTAGGAGATGGAACATAATGTCCAATATTTGATCTCTCAGAGTACGAGGATCTTAGGACCCCACTAATCCATGTTACTTAGGGATTATCTATTATTCTCATACCATATTTTCTATTTAATCTTGTTTTCATATACATTCCACTTTTATGTTAAATAATTTTGTAATTAAAATAAATTTTTCTTTTCCTTAAAAGCCTGAATATTAATATACCATTTAAGTTCCTTGAATGTAATACTCTTGGTGGAATCCTATGGGAATAGTGAGATCACACCTGATATACACACTCAAGTGTAGGAAGTCCTTATTTTGTTTTATTTAAGTATGGGAATGGCGACATGTGGTAGTGATAATGGTTATAGGTGCTATAGATTTCATTTTTTGATTGGTTTTGGGGGTGGTATTATGCGTGAATGCAACCACATGTTTCATTTGATGCTTGTTCGGATAGTCAGCCCTTACCTTTTTGGGTTATGTTAGTTTTTAGTTATAGATGTAGTTTGTTTAACTTATGCATGTAACGTTTCATTGATATTTTTTGTTATGGTTATTGATTATCATGTTATGTATTATTATTTTTGGATTTTTATATTTTATTCCCAAGGGTGAAATAGTTCCCAATGGTGTTACTTGATTCCCATTCTTTAGTTTCTACCCACGGGGATCCAGAATTCCCTTCAGGCCATGCCATAGGCCGGGATGAGTATTGGGTTTGATGAAACCCCAAACTGGTATGTGAAATATCCCCTTTAGTTGGAACTCATCTAGTTCAGCACATGTAGACTAATGTAACAGAAAATATATTATAGAGAGTGTACCATTTTCTATTAGAGGGTGATATCCCCAAAAGGAATGAAATATTGAAAGGAAAAGGTGGTGTTTCTATAAGTCAAGTATGGGAAGAATTCATTTTCTTTGATTTTTTATTAGGTGAGTTTGGGATGAACAATTCTAGTTTTTATGATTGTTAATAGAATGTACTTGAGTTATGGAGATCAGTTGTTGGTTCATCAGGGTGATGCTAAAGATACTCCAATGGTGGGGATCATCATATCAGTTTTGGATGTATAACCCTCATGTTTGATTGGTCCTGAGTGTAGTGAGACTAGTTTGAGGTTTGTTAAAGATGTAATCATGATATTAGTAGGGGGTTCATTCTATGGGATGTGTTTTATTAATGAATATATGATTTGGGATTTGAATGTGGTCACATATAAAGGCAATGTGTATGTATCCCCACAAGGTGATGATGGTGTGATTTGAGAGTCAGTAACATTTAGGGTGCATAGGTGGAAATAGTGAGTGTATGATGGCAAAATTATGTGGTTGGGGATCTAACCATGTAATTACACTATGGGTTTAGTTCATACACCAATGTGGGGGTTTTGGTTTTTTAGCAACTCCCCTAGGAGTTAAGGAATCATGATTTGGAATGGAAGTGGGTTGATGCCTTGACTATTGAGGCTGAGTATTTTTGAGAGGGGTCATCCAGAGGAGGAAAAACAATGTTTTTACAGGTAAATGGGTTTTTTTGAGGTATTATAGATGATAATATTATCATTTAACAACTAGAATTTTTAATTTATTACCAAAAAAAGATTTCTACAGTGAAAATTCCCATGGACCTGAATTGGATGTTATGATATGTTCAGTAAAGTGGGTGCACCATAATAATTGGGTAGAATTGATTGATAAAACAATAATTTCTCCAGATAAATGGGTGTAGTGAAAGCCATATCAAATTTTTTATTGATTAGCGGGTAGCTCAATCTTTGGTGAGTAATGTACCTAACGTAGGAGTTGTAGAAATGATTTTGATAAGGTGTTCAAGGCTAGAATGTTATGAGTTGGTGGTTAATTAAACACCATGGATGAATTATATTAATTTCATGAGGAAAATTATTATTATTGAGTATTAGGTGTTATAATTGGGAGTTTATGACAATTCATTTCATTACATGTTGTGAAATTCATAGGGAATTCATAATGTTTATCTTACAGAAAAGTTGTTCCATAAATTAGTATTTAGATTAGAAATATGAGCCTTGGAAAATCTCAAGGATATTTTTTATGATATGTAATGACAAAATGTTTATGGTTTAGGTGCTCTAGAGTTTTGTATAAAAGGTATAGTGTGACCTGGGAGATGGTTTTTGGTTAACGCTTGTAACCATGTCGTAGCCCTATGCATAGTGGCATGGCATGGGTTGTTCCCTTTACCAATTCTTCACAAATAAATGAAGATTAATTCATATCCTATGTGTTTCATTTTAGTGGTGTTGTGTAGTAGTGTGCTTATGGTTTAGGGAGGATCAGTGGTGGCATATCCTTGAAGAACCTGATGTAATTTTGCATGTTGAGAATTATTATACCACAACCCAAGGGATCCACTATGGTAGTTCTATGGGTGGATGACGATGAATCATGCATGTCACTATTGTATTATAATTTATAATATTTTGGGTCATTTTTAATTATTATAATTTTTGGGATTGAATTTACTTTTTCATAAAATATTTATCTTATGCATGATTAGTGTACATAGTTTAGAAGAAACTATATGATTAACCCTGTGTAGGGAATTTTCATGTTAATTTTTTCCATTAATGTGTTTTTATGTATATGTAGAACATGGTTTTGGATAAACCATTTTTAAATCTAGTATTAACTATGTGAGACCTTTTTTATATAGAGTGTTGGTGCATGACTTGTTGAAAATTAGAAGAAACAATGTGGGCGGCCCTACAATACTGCTATGGTGAATTGTAGATGTGTTTTACTCAATTGGAATATGGTATAGAAGCAGTATACAAAAATCTCATGAGTCTATTTTTATTATCTAGTAGCATACATACAGTTAGAAAAATGTTAACAAACCATTTACCCTAACCATTAGAGATGCATATATTTTATTGAAATTTTATTTTACCCATACTTAGTTAATTTATTTTATGGTATTTCCCCCATATTCCCTCCTCCTTTCTCGATAGACCAAGGGAGAAAAAAGGTGAGTTCTTCAATCCCTACCCACTTCATTTTTTTCACTCCATTTTTTTACTTTATGTAGAACATATAATGTATACCATCATAATTTTTTTCCTTTCCTTATTCTCAATTCTCATACTTCTTTTTGTTTTGGTCTATTCCAAAAATCGTTACGGGGTTTATTACCAAAGATAAGGGTTTGGGGTGTGTTCTAATCCAATGATTTGGTTATTTTTGGGATTCAGATTTAATTTCCTCACTTTGTTGGTTGTTTTCAATTGATTGAAACACGTTTCAATTGCTTCATTTTCAATGAGGTATATGTTTTTATGAAATGTCACTTATATTACATTTCATGTTATAACTAGTGATTTTAAATGGTTTATTATAATGATATATGTTTATGGTGTTCCCATTACTGGTTTCAAAATATTTCCAAATTTTTTGAGGCTTTTCTTTAAATCAATTATTCAGGGATCTATAGTTTTATTTAAAAATAAAATTTTTCAATGACAATTGTTTTTGAGATATACGGAGTGGTTATTTTAAATGTTTTTATTGTTTTTGAAGGGTTTCATGGAATTTGATCAATTAAAAAGGTAGGGTTTTAAATATTTAAAGGTTTTTTGATAATAATGACTGTGTTAAACAAAATTTAATATGACTCAAGGGCTCATTGAACATGTTATCTTTTTACATATATTAAATAAATGTGTTTGTTTCTAGGTGTATATAAAATTTTATTTGATAATTTTATTTCATTAAATGTTTCAAATTTTATTTTAAATGATGTAAAAGAACATAAATATTGAGATTATTATATAAAACTCAGTTCGAATCTTTAGATAAATTGTTTAAAAAACATGTGATACCCTCAACTTTGCCCCGCGTGATTGATATTTCTTTGCAGATTGTGACCACCTTGGAGGAAATTTTATTTAAATATATATATTTGTGATTATTATATGTGAATTTTGAAAAATTGGTTTTTTCTTTTCAGGGTGTAATGTGTGAGATAATATTTGTTTCCATTGCTTTAAATTGATTTATGTGATGATATTGTACTCTGTTATTTTAACAACCCAGGTATTTATAGAATAATTCTTTTTATATTTTTACTAATACTTATGAACAATATATTATTATTTTTAAATTAAAGGGGATTCTTTTTTTTCAGATAGCGTACTCAACACGCAACAACTATTCTTTTTGAAATCTTTCGTTGCACACAACTTTGAGTTATACCGAAAAATAATGTAATAATATTATTAATTTAAATGGTAGTTAACGACTAGTTTTTTCATTGGAGGGAATGTAAAGAACTAACTAAAATATTACTATACATGTTTTTTAGATTTCATTACATTTATTCGATAAATTTTAGAGGCTTAAAATAAGAACGAATCTGATTTTAAGCATAAATATCTATAATATTGTTTTAAAGGTCGTTTTACAGCCTTTTAATGGAGAACCCTATTTAAATCTAGTTTTTACACCTTTTTATGTTTTAATTAAAAAAATAAGTGTCTTCTTTAGAATTGGACCATCAAAATTTACTTTGGGTGAATTTTTGGTATTTTTATGATAAAATTCATTTTTAAATGAATAGTGAGACATACTGCATTTTATGTCAAAACTATCATTTCATCTAATTAATTTATATGGTTATATTATCTTTTTAATTCGTTTTAAAGTGTAATTATATTATTTTTTTATCATTTAATCCAATTTTGGTCATTGGATGTAATTGCAATTATAAATTGTATGTAAACAAATTCCAATTTTTGATATTTTTAACTTTCTAAAAACTCTCTTTCTCGTTTTGAAAGAGGGGATTAATATTAAATTAGTTTACTCAAATTATGTGTTTTTAATTTTGATAAATTGATTCCATATTTGGGATCATTGGGTCCAAATTATATTAATAAGTTACTTTTATTTTTGGACATTATGAATAGTAACATTAGTAATCATTTTTATTTACCATTGTTAAAGGGTAAATTTGGTAATTAAGGGTAAAAAATAATATTATAATAATAAAAATTTTACCCTAACACATTTAATAACCTCATTTGATGATTCAAGGTAGAAAAAATAAACCCTTTTGTCAAACTTTCGGAATTTGGGTGCCACTTGTGTGTGAAAATGACATTTAATTACTTTTAATTTAAAGATACGAGAAATATAACATAAACTTGTGTCTTCTTAATAAAAAACATTAAAAATGGGTTTATACACAATATAAATTCAAATATAAATATTCATTGTAAATATAATAATACTTCATACATAATTAGATTTTATTTATAATTTTTAGACATCAAATAAATAAATTTATTAATGAGACAATGATGATGTAGTGATTACCTTATTAATGAATGATTTAAATAAATGAGATTATAAATATTAAATTAAATTTATTTCGAAACTTTTTACTCCATCCACGAATTTTATGGATGATTATGAATTGTTATATTTGAATTTCTGAATTTTTCTCAATATAATCTAGTTTTTATGGATTTTTAAAAAGTCATGATCTAAATAGTATAAAAATTGAGATAAAAGAGTTTTTTTTAAAAGTACTATTATATTAAATGATATAATAGTCCTAAAAATATAAGATTCGGTAAAATTACTTATATACTTTTTATGATTTAATTAATTTACAACTTTAGGTTCTATTGTAATTTTATAGTAACTATATTAACCATATAGTATGAATATAAAAGAAGACATGGTAAGAGTTAAATTAGTTAACTAAGGGTTAAAGGTAAAAGATATGGTTAAATTTGAGACTAAAACTAGTCTAAAACCTATTTTTTAATGAATTCCAAAAATAATCACATTAGCTTCGAATTAAATTATTTTTGGAACTTTTGAAATCTAAATTCAGTTTATAATAAAATAATCTTTCAAGACATTCCAAAAGTGGCCCTCCTCCCTCTTATAAAGGGAATCATCCCCACCCTTTTAATAACACTTATCAAGACCAACAGATCATCACAACTCTAACCAAATAATCTACTAAAATCCCTATATTACTCTTATAATAATTTTCCTAGCCAGATGGAAATTCATGATATCCTTTTAGCTTAAATTGAAAGGAGTTACCTGATTTGAGGTAATGTCTTCTCTCAAAATTATTTCATTTATTTTCCCTTCTACAACCCCCCTAAGCTCTCTTTATTTACTTATTTTATAAAAAAACAATCTTTAATATACTAGGATGTTTTTATTACAATTATTCATCCTAAAAGCACACAAACCTACATCTAATGGATTTAGAACATATTGTTTATGTGGAAGGTGAACTACTACATCACAAAACAAGGATTGTTCAATTATCTCCTTCCACCTCTCATGGTGGTCATTATGATGGAACTATTTTTATATATGATATATATTATATTTATATTATCTCTATGGTTTTTATTTTTATTTTTATCATAACTCTATGCTTTCCATAATATGTAAATATGATAATTTTATTTGAGAAATTGCGGACTTTCTCCCCCACAAAGTGATATGTCTCGTTAATTCCATACATGGAACATATAAAGGATGCAGTTAATGAAATTATGTAACATATATAGAATGTTTTATTATAATATATTTATAATATACCTATGTATCATTTAGTATTTATTATTTTAAATATGAAGAATAAACAAAAGTAGCGTTCATGCGTACATACGACTTACCACCTCCATGGATGGTGAATTTAATTTCTTATCTCCAAATGTTATGTAATATTATAAATAAATATATATTCCGGATATATATGATATTTAAAGTATGACTATCATTTTTTGGATAATGTAATTTTAACTATAAGTACATTTTTTAATTATAACATGTTCATTTTTGACTCAGGTACAGAATATCGACAAAAAGACTGATATTAACATGAATAAATATGTAATATTTATAACGCAGTAATAAGTGATATAAAAGGAATAATTAACTTGAAAAGTTCATAAGTAAGTATAAATTAACTTATGTTTATTATTCAGGAAGAACAAGGAACATACGTGATGAGTCAGACTGAAGGTCAGGGAACCTTTCACCCTCCTCTTTTAGTCAAAGAATCCGTTTATGTTATATATTTTAAATTAGATTTTCTTATGTTGGAATATGTTATTCTATATCATTATTTATTTCAATTTTATTTCTATGTGATCATATACCCTTTTCTCTCTCACCAACTCATTTTCTGAAATTTTAAGTGAAGTCGTTAGGCTTCCGATTTTTCATAAGGGAACTTCTAACCTTAATTTCCATTCATTGGGTTATTCTTCTACTTATTGATTATGTCTTGATATGATTATGTGAGAAATAAATTTTGATATCCTATCATGTATTTATAATTTATTTATGTGTATTTATATTGAATACACATAATCTAACATTTTTTAACCAAATGATCTTTGCAAGGGAATTTCTAAACTCAATTTCCACTCATTGGGTTTTACACATATTTTATTGATTATATCATGCCAAGATTATGTGTGGAATCACTATTTATTTATTTATGTTTTAATTTAAACTTACCTTTTTGTGGATATACTATTTTTTCACATAATAACCCCATTGATAAATTCTCACATCATTTTTATGAACTTTGTAAGGGAAATCTTAGCCCAATTTCCATTTATTGAGTTAAATATCCATGTCATTGGATTGGTTTTTCCAAGAATATGTTTGAATTACCTGTGATTTTTTTACACAAAATATCTAATTATATTGTGTGTTCTTTCAGACATAATTCTTTCATTTATTTATCCTTAATCTAAGGATACTATCTTTGTGATATATTTCATCTCAATTTACATTCCATTGGGAATTAATTTTTGTTATGAACATATTCACTTTTATATGGTTTATATACTTCCATTCGACATATTATATCATGAATATTGTTATTATCCTGATATTATATGTTTTTTTAATGTTATAGTATAATTATTTTTATTCAAGTATTTTCTAATGTTTTAAGGGACTGTTTAACTAAAACATCATTTTAAATGTTTTAAAGATATATTATTCTTAATGAACTTGTGTTAAAAATGTTTTGAATGATTTATTTATATAAACATTAATGTTTTAAAATGTAAATTCATTTAAAAGTTTCAAAGTGGTATGATTCACTTTGATTCAAAAATCTCTTTATTGAATTTTTTAAGTGGTTTTGGAAATGAATTGAATATTTCAATATCTTGAATTGATTTATTATGATTGATGAGTTAAATGTTGATAATTTCAATATTTTTTGTGTTATGATTATGTAATGGTACTTATACAATTGAAAAATGGTTACATGATAATCCAAATGATGGGTGGTTTTGTTATAAACCAAGGACGGGTGGTTACGTTATAACCTCTAATGCATTGGGTACTGAAGTCAGTCCTATGGATATTCCATTTAGTGAAATGTGAGGAAGTTGACCGTATGGTTAATCCATTTAGTTATGTTTAATTCCCAAGTTATTTTTTTCTACACGTTTCTTTATATGGGCTTTATGGTAATCTTTTGATTAAAAAAAGGGTAAGCAATGAGCTTATATTCAATGAACTATTTTTTATACTTCTTAAATCTGAAAATTATTACATTATTATAATGTTTTGAGGGTTTACATGTTTTTGAAAGACTAATAGTTTTCATTCATTATACATACCTTACTAAGATTTTTATGCTCATATTATGTTTTTAAATGTTTTTTCACATGGATTAAAGATGAATAGGGTCATGGATGGGATAAAGGAAAAGTCATGGAACTAAACATTTTCTTTTTTAGGCGTTTTTATTTTATGAAAAAATGGACAGTGCATAGTAGTGTCTACTAGTAATATTAAAGTTGATATGTATATGTTATAACCTAATTATATAAATCTATAAACCTGAAAATATATAAAATGTTAATTATTAGCTTAATTTGTGATTATGTAATGTTTAAATACGGGGCCTTACAGTTTGTATCCGAGGTCAGTTTAAATAAATTTAAGGGTTAGGGTGTTATTTATGAATATGTGACATAACCATAATGGTTAGCATATTAGAAAGAGTCGTAGTTATTTTAGAAACTTTTTATGAGTTTTAGATAACATGAATAATTATATAATAGTGTTTACCCTCCCTATAAGATAGTATATGATGATTTTACTCATATAATCACACTGACGTTTTTGGTTTTAGTAATTGGATGGATCTAGAAGGCACCAAACTAATAATTTATGTAAAGAAAACTATGGTGGTTTTCGGAATAAGAAGCCGAATGAAATGGGATCTTCAATTAGAAGTTTTATGATTATTCTTAACCAACTATCCAGAGTCATGATTCACCACATGAACCTTGGTGATTTTTCTAAGGCATCGTATATGTGAGAAACTAATCCCTATGGATGTTTAGGTAATAATCATAAAGGTATGTATATTAAAAAACCTATGATTCAAGGATGTGGAAAGAAAAACCTAGTAAAATTCTTAAAAGGGATGGGAAGATGTTATAGATATGGTAATTAATGTCATAAAGCAATAACCTGACAGGGGAAATGGAAGCGTTCAGTTGACTCCAGGAAAGAGAAAAAATTTCTTTCCAAGGGATCAATTGAATGTTTTTAATGTGGTGTGCAAGGTAATTATGAAAGTAGATGTCAAATGAAGAAGGTTCTAGAATGGGATCACCAGGACTGTATAAATATATTTTAACCATTACCTAATTCCATTCCAAT
The DNA here is from genome assembly GCA_963277665.1 of Viscum album. Classification (NCBI taxonomy): domain Eukaryota; kingdom Viridiplantae; phylum Streptophyta; class Magnoliopsida; order Santalales; family Viscaceae; genus Viscum; species Viscum album. The sequence continues at coordinate 377,011,927 of OY728147.1, forward strand.
TGAGGATGAAGAAACATACAATGACCTATGAAGGGTATGCATCATTTCTTAGTTGATTTTCTTACATTATTGAATCCTATAATATGATTCATGATTTTCTTAGAGGAAAGAATTATTGTAGAATAATTTAGGAAAAATGGTTAAGGGATCATGGATAACGTTGGATGATTAGGATGTCTACATTTTTGAAATTTGAGAGTTATGTAAGATATATGGGTGACGAAATGTTTAAAAGTATTAATGCACTTTTGTTGACGAGATTACTTTGGAAGACTTTTCTATTGTATGTGTAACCCTAATTTTTGTTATGTGAAAATTATATTAGAGGAATAATTATCTTTTCTTTTGTGGATATAGTTATAAAGAACAATTTGGGTTTATATGATCCTTTAGTTTGAGGCAATTACATGTTATTGCATTTTGGGATGTAAATGCGAGGTATGAGATAACATTTGTGGTTAAAATATGTTATGGTTATTTTTGAGGAACATATATAATTTTTGATAATGTTATAAAATTATATAGTTTTACAAAAAGGACAAACCACAGGATATGTGACAACCCGTTACATTCAGCAAGGCCATTGGAATCGAACCCACGATCGACAGGCAATAAGGGCGCATCGCCTACCACTGACATATACGAAGTACCTGGTTAGTATGACTTATTATTTTTAGTTCAATGATTTTATAGATAAAAAATAATTTTATATTGGAACTTATGATTTATCAAATGGATACCTTTAGTATAGGAAAATTATTTTGTGATTAAATGTAAATGTTATTTTGGAATACATTCTCTCTTTTGGGAGCACTAAATGCCTAAGGAAAATATAAAACAATGGGATTTCATTTTTGGAGTAATGATTGAAATATTATTTTGGAAGAACATATGTTTTATTATGAACATATGGCTATTTGGGTTATTTATGGAAATTATTAACCTATCATAAAGAATAAGTGATTAGGTTAATTACCTTTCAGTATCAGACTTTAAGAGTTTTCAATGTTATTCGGAGATAAATGTTATGATTTATCGCGGAAGTCTATGTGATCAAATACTTCTGAATTTTTTGTTTCAAACTCAGTTTGGATTATTTTGAAGGATTTTAAAGAAAATTGTTTATTGAATGGTCTTTTTTAATCATTGGGTATTTGTTGATGAATTTTGGAGATTAAGAGTAGTATTTGATTAAACAATGGATTATCATTTTTGAGGATTATCTGATCTTTTACTAACCATTTTGGTTTTGGTTAATTTATAAAGATAGTGGAAATATATAGTTCATCTTGTGTGGATTTTTTTGATTATATAGATGTTGCTTTTAGCACTTCAGGTGTGACCTAGTCATCGTGAATATTCATCGTTTGGAGAAAAGATGATTTTGCTATAAATATTTATTAAAGGATGAAATTTTACTTGAAAAGTAAGTATATTTCCTAATGTTCTTTGTCAATATCATAAATAAATTCTAAAACTTTATGAAAAGGAATATAGAACAAAAAACTTTGTCCATTTACTTTTTATACTAGGGAATCAAATGCCGGTTAACCTATCACACGTTTGTGATTTTATAGTGGTTAACTTTTTCCGGATCATTCTCTCTATCACTATCCATCAGAACTTGACACTTAGTTTCTCTTCCATATCCATGTTTTCCAACATGGAAAACTAGTATGTATTATCTTTGGTGGCCTTTTTACTTCTCTTTATTTATTTTAAAGAAATAGTTTTATTGAATATTTTTTCGATTTTGGAATTTCAATGAAGCTTACATACCCAACTTTAAAATTGTAAGGATGTAATTTCCAAAAGAGCGTAAGGATGTAATGACCCAGGTATTTATAGAATAAAACTTTTTTCATTTCTATTAATATTTATGAATAAAATATTATTATTTTTTACATTAAAGAGGATGATTTTTTTCCAATAGTGTACTCAACACACAACAACTAGTTTCTTTGAAATCTTACATTGCACACAACATTGAGTTATACTAAAGAAGAATATAATAATATTATTATTTTATGTTGTAGTTAACTATTTTCCATTTTATTAGCAGGAATGAACAGAAATAACTAAAATATCATTATACATGTTTGTTAAATGTCTTTACATTTATTCTATAAAATTTAGAGGCTTAAAAAAAGAACCAATATGATTTTAATAATGAAATACTCTAATATTTTTTTTAAATGATGTTTTACCACCTTTTGATAGAGAAACCAATATAAATATCGTTTTTTAAACCTTTATATGTTATATTCTACAAAATAAACATTTTCTTTAGAATCAGAACATCCAAATTAACTTTTGTAAATTTTTTGGTATTTTTCTTATAAAGTCCACTTTTTAATGAATAGTTAAAATACAACATTTTAAGTCAAAATTGTCTTGTCATATAATTAATTTATTACATTATATTATCTTTTTAATTGGTTTTAAAGTTTAATTATATTATAATTTTATAATTTAATCCAATTTTGTTCATTTGATGTAATTTTACTTTTAAATTGTATATAAAGAAATAGTTATCTTTTGATAGTTTTTACTTCTTAAAAACCTGCTTTCTCGTTTTGACAATGAGAAATAATTTTAAATCATTTTTTTCCAATTATATATTTTCAATTTTGAAAAAAATATTCCATATTCGGAATCATTGAGTCCAAATTATATTAATTGGTCACTTTTATTTTTTGTACATTATAAATACAAACTCCAGTAATTATTTTTATTTACCATGGTTAAAGGGTAAAATTAGGTAAATAAGTGTAATAATAATATTATAATAATATAACTTTTACCCTAACATAGGTCCTAAACTAATTGAATGAGTCATGGTTAAGAAAATAAACCCTTAGGCTGGGATTTTGGCATTTGGGAGCCACTTGTGTGTGAAAATGACATTTAATTACTTTTAATTTAAAGTTAAGGAAAATATAACATAAACATGTATCTTTTCAAAATAAATTTATAATAGGGTTATAAATAAGATAAATTCAATTATAAATATTAATTGTTAATATAAACTGATTTCCTACATCATGGTTTTTATTTATAATTTTTAGACATCAAATAAATAAATTTATTTATGACACAATGATGATGTAGTGATTACTTGATTAATGAACGATTTAAATAAATGAGATTATAAATATTAAAATAAATTTATTTTTATAATTTTTATGCTATAATAAAATTATATGGATGATTATGACTTTTTATATTTGACTTAATGATGTTTTTCAAATTAATAAAGTTATGGACTTTTAAAAAGTCATTTTATGAATAGTTTAAAAATTGACAGAATGAGTTTTTAAATCAAATACTATTTTATTAAATATTATAATAGTCATAAAAATATAAGATACATATGAATGATTTATATAATATTTAAATTTCAATAATTAAACACTTGAGGTTAAATTAGAGTTATATAGTATCTATATTAACCATATAGTATTAATATACAAGAAGACATGGTAAGAGTTAAATTAGTCAACCAAGGGTTAAAGCTAAATGGTAAGGTTAAATATGTGGAAAAAACTTGCCTAAAACCTTTTGGATTAGAGGATTTAGAAAAATCATCATATTAGCTTCTAATTAATTGAGTTTTGGACCATTTTAAATCTAAATTTAGTTTATAATAAAATAGTCCTTCAAGACATTCCTAAAGCCCCTCTCCTCCCACTTATAAATGAGCATCACCCCTTTCCTTTTAATCTCACCTATCAAGCCCCTTGGCTGGTACAACCACTTCCAAAATAAGGTCCCAAAATCCCTATCTTCCTCCCATAAGCCTTAACTTGGTAATAAGGCCATGTAATATATACATTTAGTTTAAACCAAAAGGAGTTACCCTATATTAGGTAATGTATTCTCTCAAGGTTCTTTCATTAATTTCCCCCTATCCAACCCCCTAAACATTCTTTATTTAATTAATTAATAAAAAACCAGTATCATAATTTTTATATGATGTTTTTATTAGAAGTATTCTACATACACTCACACAATCATCCATCTAATGTATTTAGAACATACTATTTCTGTGGACGGAAAACAACTACCTCATGAAACGATGATTGTTAAATGTTCTCTTACCACCTCTCATGGTAACCATTATGATATAAATGTATTTATATATAATATATAAAAAATTTATATTGTCTATATGCTTATTTTTCTTAAATCATACCTCTATGATTTCAATAATGTGCAAATATGATAATTTCATTTGAGGAAGTGTAGACTACCACCCCCTCAAAGTGATATGACTCATTAATTCCATACATGGAATGTATAAAGGATGTAGTTAATGAACTTATGTAATGTATATAAAATATGATATTACAATTTAATTATAATATACCTATGTATTATTTAGTTTTCATTCCTTTAAATATAAAAAATAAATGAAATTAGCATTCATGTGTACGTATGGCGTACCATCTCCATGAATGGTGCATTTCACTTATTATCTAAAAATTTTATGTACAATTATAAGTACATATATATACTGGATATATAATATATTTAGATAATTAATATCATTGTGTAGATAATGAAATTTTGACCACATGGACATTTTGTAATTATAACAATTTCATTGTTGACTCAGGGACCAAATATCGACCAAGTGACCGATATTAACTTAATAATTGATATAAAAGGAATAATAAACATAAAAACAGTTCTAAAGTAACTATAAACTAACTTAATTATATTATTTTGGATTAACAAGGAACATGTGTGATGAGTCAGACTCAAGGTAAGGGAACCTTTCACCCACCTCTTTTAGTCAAAACTATTTTTATCTTATGTATTTTAATTCCCATTTTCATATTTTGGGATATCTTCTTATATATCTTTATTTCAGTAAATTTTATTTCCAAGTGATTATATACCCTTTTATCTCTCAAAAACTCATTTCTGAATTTTTATGTGATGTTGTTAGTCTGCGTAATTTTCATAAGGGAACTTCTTAACCTAATTTCTATTCTTTGGGTTAATCTTCTACTTCTTGATTTTGTCATTCTATGTTCATGTGAGAAATAAATTTTGGTATGAAATGATGTATTTATACTTTATTTATGTATATTTATAGATAATAGATATAATATACCATTTTTAGTAACAAAATTATCTTTGTATGGGAATTTCTAAACTCAATTTCCACTCATTGGATTTTACGTATACTTTTTTATTATACTATGCCAATATTATGTATGGAACCAATGTTTATTTATTTATGTGGTAATTTACACTTCCCTTTGGGTGGATATACTATTTCTACACATAATAACCTCATTGATAAATTCATAGGTCATTTATATGAACTTTTTAAGGGGAATATTAACTCAATTTCAATTTATTTAGTTAAATATCAATATCATTGGTTTTTTTCCATGAATATATGTGAATGACCTATATTTTTTTACACTGGACATCAACTTATATTAGGTGTATTTATATTTTTCATACATAATTTTTTTCATTTATTTATCCTTAATCTAAGGATACGATCTTTGTAAGGGATTTCATCTCAAAATACATTTCATTGAGACTTATTTGTTGTTATGCACCAATTTACTTTTATATGGTGTATATGACGCCATTTGGCATATTATATCATTAATATTCATATTTTCAGGATATTTAAATTTTTTTAATTTTATTTTTTAATATTTTGTTTTATGGAATTTTCTCAAGGGGTATGGGACTCTTTTTCTAAAACATACTTTTAAATGTTTTAAAGATTTATTATTCTTAATGTCCATGTTTTCAAAACGGGTTTAAATATTTATTTATACTGACATTAACATTTTAAAAGGTTAATTACATTAAAATTTTAGAAGTGATATGTGACACATTGATTCAAAAATATATTTATTAAATGTTTTAAATGGTTTTGTAAATGGATTGAAAATTTCAATGTCTTCAATTGATTTCATGTGATTGATGAGTTAAATGTTGATAATTTCAATCTTTTATGTGTTATGATTATTTAATGGTACCTATAAATTTGATGGGTGGTTATTTGATAAACCAAATGATGGGAGGTTCTGTGATAAACCAAGGACGAGTGGTTTTGTTATAACCTCCAATGCATTAGGAATAGAAGTCAGCCGTGTGGATATTCTATTTAGTGATATGTGTGGAATTAAGATGTATGGTTATTCCATTTAAGTATGTTTATGTCCCAATTTACCTTTATATGATATATGTTTCTTTCTAGGGGATTTATTGTAATATTTTGGTTACAAAAGGGTATGCAATGAGCTTATATTTAGTGAACTATTATTTATACTTCTTAAAGGTGAAAGGTATTACATTAATTTATAGTTTTCATGGTTTAATGTTTTTGGAAGAATAAAAATGTTATTTCATTATGTATCCCTTAATGAAATTTTTATGCTCATCCTATGTTTTGAAATGTTTTTCATAGGACATAAATATGAATAGGGTCAAGGATGGGATTAATGAAAAGTCATGTAACTAAACATGTTTCTTTTTCTAAGTTTTTTTGTTTTATTAAAAAATATATAGTGAGTAGTATTGTCTACCTATAACATTCATGTTTTTATTTATAATTTATAAACAAATTCACTAAATCTATAAACCATAAAAGATCCTCAATGTGAATTAATAACTTAATTCAAGATTATGTAAATTTTAAGGTTGTGGCCTTGCAATTTTCTTTCTCAGTGTCATTATTGTATTTCATGAGAGTCATAGGATACTAAATAAGAGATCCATATACACACAACCATATGTGTGGATTATGCTGTTGATAGGGTGTCACAACCCATTGATGTTGAGTTCTCTAGGATGGATTATTTTCACATAGATGTATCACACTCTTGCGATAGTTATAGGGTATACCAAGATCATTGAGACTATCGAGATATGTAAGTTCGTATAAGATGTCCTATATTTTTTCATCATTTTGGAATGTGACACCTGAGTCATTGGGAGTTTCCAATGATTCTTATATCTTTCATTGCAATTTTTATGGCATCCAATACTATACTATTTTGAATCCACAACTTAGAAATTATTTTTCTGCAATACATGGTTGAGTTCATTTGTGTGATGTGTTCATGAGACCTTGAATTCATATTGTTATTTTTTCCAGCATGAGTGGGCTTCTATTTTTTTTCAATGTAATGACGGATATAGAAATGTGATTTTAAAGAAAAAGCATGGTTATATTTAGGAAAATATTATTTTTATGAAATTTTTGGGAAGAGGGATGAATAGTAAACATGGGATTGTTTTCAATAAAATTATTGGCCATAATTACATGGTTTTATAATGTATTTACTAAATTATTATATCTACTACTATTTTAATTTTAAAATGGTGGGTGTTTTATAAATTATTTTGATGTGTTAAATGTTTTATTTTACATAAACATGTTAGGATCCGATTATATATATTGTGTTCAATATATAAATTATAAAATAAATTAATAAGGGAGTTTCATTAAATCTTTAAGAATATCATACTGGGCATCCATAGCTTCCGACCTGCATTCACCTTTGGAAGTATGTAGCTCCCATGTTTCTTATTAGAATACAAATTCATTATTTTAGATCATTTTATGATCATCTGGTCTCTCTATAGAGGAGTGATAATTAGCAAGTTATTGTAGTTCAAGTTTTATATACAAGAGATATTGAGGTTCATTTTATTTTTTGATGTCATATAAGTCAATTTGACATGATTTATTTTTGATATGGATTTATATTATTACTTAAATTTTATATTTTTTAGTTTAATATTCCCTTTGGATGAATGAGTTTTTTATTATTACTTATTCAGTTGTATATCAATTTTAATTTTTCTTATATCATGTACATGGATGTCCAAATCCAAGATAGGTTAGGTAAGATTATTACTAGTTATTAAAAATATTAAAAATGTTATTTTTGTGTGAAATTGTTCCATGGTTTACATTTTTGATACCCAAGAACTAGTTCATAGCCCATGGGGATCAGAAATTCCCTTAAAGATAAGCGGAGGACCTAGATGGGTGACATATTAGGTTAGATAATGGTTGTTTTTAGGAAATGGAATCAAAGCCTTGATTATTTGAAATTACTAGATTCTCGATGATTTATCTTCTTATCTAGGAGGTCAATTAACATGGATGAAAGATTGTTATATCATTATATGTATGGGTAGTGAGAGTGTCAAAGTCTCTTTCTCTCATGGTTTATTAAGTTATCAGGAATTTTTTTTGTTTATTTCATAAGTTTGAGGTTATATTTTTCTTGGTGTATTTTGATTTCAAATTAATATATTTTGATAGACAACGAGTATAATATTGAATTTAATGGTTTCTTTGTAAATTTTTAGTGAATATGGGAGAAGAAATAGAGCTCTATAGATAGCTTAAAACAACTTAATAATCATACGGAGCCCACATGGTCAGTTATCTCAACATTAGTAAAGGATATTGAACATTTGGTTCATGGTTTACGTACTCGTGTGACAATCTTTTTCATCATTCTACATTCACCATGAGTATTTTATCTCTATTTATTCTAGAATCGACCCCAATAGTGCCCATTATTATTTTGAAGATAAATGAGGGATCATTTTTGGTGAATTGATGTGATTGGATGATTTTTTGATTGATCTATTATGCCTTGTTTTTCATCATCATGTTTTAATGAGTTTTATTTAAGTTACAAAAAAACATTTATTTCATTGAAATTAGGAATTTATTTAACATGAAATGAAATGATTTGGATTAGATTACTTCTATTCTTTTATTTTATTTTGGAAATATATTTGATATTGGATTAAGGATTTCGTGAAATGTATTAGTTTTTAAAATAGTGTTATAGAAATATTTATCTATAATTGGTATTAAGATTAATTTCAATAGTTTTAAATGTGGATGATTTTATTAAAATGATTTTAAAAGAATATTTGTGTTGATAAATATTTTTTAAATGAAATATTTTATTTTATAATGGAATTCCTATAATGTTTTGGAAAATTAAGAGAACATTAAAAAACATAAGTGATTTTTTTATGAAAATTAAGTTGAATGTTTTCAAAGAATGTGTACTATTTGGGTGAAATGTATCCTTGAAATCATTTTTAAATGTGTTAATCTTATGTCAAAGGATGTTCAAGGATGCTCTAATTTTAATGAAATGGTTTTAAATGGTGTATTATAATAATGTTTTCTTGGGTGTTTTTCCTATGTGGATTATGATTCAAATTTATCCCTCGGGGGTGTGATAATAATGCTTGAATCAATTTGGTATACATGAATTGGTTATATTCATTATTTTTTTCTTATTATTGAATCCTAGAAAGACCTCGAGGAAAGGAATGTATTTTATTTCCAAGGATGACCCATGGGGTGAATTATTTAGTTTTTTGAGTATAAATACTTTATATAATGACCTATCATTACTCTAGATATAATAGCAGGGTTGGACCTCTCTATGATCCAAGATTTCTTGAGTAACAACCATTCCTTCCATGGTGATAAAAAACTTTTTTAGGTGAAAAAAATGGATATACTATCTTTATAAATAATTTTAGTTGATTTAGCCAGAGTGGGTTTTGGGTAATTTTTTATTTTGGGATCTGTGCTCAATGTTGTTAAGTTGATTTAGGTTCTTCAGGTGACATCCTCCAGTGGTTATGCATGTTTATTTTTTGTTTAATAATTAATGATGTATTAGTGTGATGTTTGTGTTTTTTCCTCATTGTTTTAAGTTCTCTCTCAAGGATGGGTTTCAGATATTACATTATCCATGTTTTGATAGTTTTGGATTAGAAATTCCATTGTTGTGTGGTTAATCTGACATGGATGAATATGAAAACATTTTATATTATGAAATATATAGCATAAGTTTTAATCTTATTGGGTTTACCATGATAGTTTTTTCTAATTATGAGGTCTTATACTTTCTATCTACTCAATTTTTGTGCCCAGTATTGTGCCAATGTAATTTTCACAGTTAAAAATTTCATGGGTTGAGGTATCCCTTACATTATTGGGGATATGTAATGTGGTATATTTTATTATTTTGTTCTATGGTTGTGGTTGTTTCCTTGGGATGTGATTCCTTCTGATGTATGAGGCCAATCATTGTATGTTTGTTCTTTTTTTGTGGAGGATTATTTACTTTCATTTAATTTTCATAGTATTTGAACTTCTATGGAAAAAAATTTATAGTTCCTATTGATGATTTTTTTAATTTAATGTATTCTTGGTGATGCAATCTTTAGAGAAGTGGTGTACCATTATTTCCACTATTTTTGGGAAATTCTAAATAGTGTGGAGACATATATTTGGTTTACATATTATTAGAGAACTGTGATCTAGTGATTAGAGAGTTACTTGTGCTTTGATATGTTCGATGATGTTTGAGGATGGAATACTTAATTTATAGGAGTTTCATGTTGTTTTTTTTCATTTTATTCTAACAAGACCCTTTTAGTCCTTCTTAAACCTCCAACCATTGATGTAACTATTTTGGTGATTTATATTTCTTTATTTATACTTATTTTAATGACATAATGGATAAGGAATGTGGCATATTATAGAGAATTATGTCACCCATGTGTCATTATTATTTTAAAATCTGTAATTTTTGGGTATTTTTATATTTTTGATGTTTTTGCATTCAAAATTAATTTTTATAAAAATTATCTTCTCTTTCAAGGTTAGTGCACATGATTTAAGAGAAAAATTTTAATTACCATTAAATTACTTTTTATATGTATTGTGTATATGGGTTAATTTGCATGGATAGAAAATATTTGGGGATAAACCATGAAAAACTGAGAAGTGGACCTATGTGTTTTTTTGTGGCTAGAGAGTCGGGACCTGACAGACATGTGATTAAGAGAAATGTTCTGGGTGACCATGAACTAATGTTGTAGTGTATTAGAGGGGTATTTTTCTTAGTTTCCACACATTTTTGAAACTATGATACTAAAATATGTGTGTGTGTTTTTATTGAATGGTGGTTTTCACATGGTATGTGCACATGTATCTAAATTGTTATGAATAACCATTATAACTAACCAGATTTAATTAAAAGGTGATTTTACACTATTCCATCCAATTTTTAGGTATTTTCCTCCTTTATCAACTAATTTATCATCCTCCATATGGATTATGAATGGGACTATATAATCCAAATATTAACATACATGGACAAGGAATCATTTTTATGAATACCAAGCACATTAAAAAAGTACAAGCCCAAGGAACATAATAGTTTAGTGTATGTGGAAACTTGGAACAATTTATTCTAACTTGGTGAAAGATATTCAATGTTTCCCACAAAGATCCTCCCCTTTAGTAGTTCAACTTAAAACATTTTTAATTAATTGATAAAAGGAAAAATAATAAAGGGGTGATTTAAAATTCATAGTAAGGGTAAATAAATGAAATACGTAATCAAAACTTAAACATAAGGGTATGAGAACATGATTATAAAAATTTTAAGATCATACCATTAAAATCAAAGATCAGAGACATTATACACGGGATAAATATTTGAATTTCACAAGAAATGAATCGTAAGATAATAAAAAACATGAACCATGTGAAAATAACATAGATATAAGACATATAATTTTTAGATAACACATAAACATGTAATATCTTTACCTATAAGTCAAGGATATTTTCCAAAAATAGATGGGAACTTCATGGATACTACACCTACTAGGCATGACACACCACCATCCCCACTCACAATCCTTTTCTTATAAGGGATCATCTTTCGTCGTCTTCAATAGTAGATCAGTCCCATCGAATTTATTCCCATAATTATCTCATGTGATATAAATCTTTACCCAATACATTTGGGTGAGAAATAGGTCTCACCCATCTCATAATAAAATCATACATATGTGATCCATAAGATCATAAAAAATAATATCATAACCAATTAAATTAAATGAGTATCATAGACATGTAATCATATCATAATCTGTAGAAAATATATAGGTTTCATAATCATTTACCCAAAGTATAACCACTAAAAATAAGCATGTTACATATGAAAATTACCAATGAAAGTGAAAGGGATTTCATAATCATATAACCCATGAATGAGAAATGGGTTTCATAAACATATAACCTTTTAAGGTGAAATGGGTTTCATAAACATATAATCCATGAAAGAGAAATGGGTTTCATAAATATAAAACCCATGAAAGATAAATGTGTTTCATAAAAAAATAACTCATAAAAACGATATATGAATGTGATATTTGGGGGGGTGGGGGCACATATGTTCTTTTATGTGATTCAAGGGTTCTTGGTGGGGACATGTTAAGTATATATGAATCCTTACGGACTCTATGAATTCTATATTTATAGTAGAAATAAAATTTTTATACATTTAATCATTCAAATAAAACTAGTCCTACCTCAATTAAAATGAGATATAAATTCTTTCTTAAATACACTAAACAAATAAAAATATAATATAATCAATTAAGGAGTAATAAGAGACCAATTTATCATAATCAATAATAATAAACTCCCATTACAACAACTAGAAGATATAAAAAGTACTTATAAAACATTTTAATAAATAAATAGTTATTTCATATACATGGATGGTAATAAGATATTCATAAGGGTGGAAAAAATACATGTTGACCAAAAATGATGAATACTTAAAAATAATTTGTAATAATAATTCCAACTTATATAGAATTTTATAACTTCCATTCTATTTTATGGAATAGCTGATGCAACAACCTAAGGAATTATTAAATTTAATATTAATTGTATATCAAATATTTAAAAACATATCAAAATTATTATTTCAATATAAATTAAAAATCAATAAGAAAAAGAAAAATGAATTTAGTAAAAGAATATACCTAATAATGATAATGGTTTTAAACACATCAAATTTCTCACTTGTCAAATTGATTCAAAAATTATATCTAGATATGTTGAAAAAGATAATTATTTTCAAGCAAACGAAGAGTAGGATTTATAAGAAAATTTCATTTTCATGGAAATTATGGGTTCTATGATGATTTTGAGAACATAATATAAAATTTTAGTCAAAATTAGATAAATAATAGTAATTATAAAAGATATAGAGGTTTTATGTTAAATAAGAGATAAAACACTCTTAAAAAATAGTTTCGAATCAAGAAAAATATTAAAAAGTAAAATTTGTTGATGAATTTAAACCATTGAATTAAATCTATTGAACATGTGACAAATTAAATGGATGTATGAAGGATTGCAATTATTTTATAAAAACATTGATAAATGTGAAGAAAGAATTATAAACGTGTTATATAAAAAAGAATGGAATGTAATAGGAATTTATTATTGATGACACACTAATGGATATACAAAAGAAACACACTATAATATTAGATATTATTTGTTCATGTCACATATGATTGGTAAATTGATGTAATTAATGATCTTTGAAAAGTTCAAAGGGAACTTATTATTTTAAAAATGGTTGATCTCTTAAGGTAAATTATTTTCATTTAAAATATGTTTGAAATAAATATAAATTTTAAATAATCTTCAATTTTTAAATAGATTAATTTAATTCATACATAGTGTTTATTAGATTATGGAACTATTATCAAAGTCACATTCCCCATCATGCCTTGGTTTGAGGTGAGGCGAGGTGCACCTGGTTTGCCTCTCTAATAATGATGTAGTGTGACCTCACTAAGGTGTGCCAAAGGCGTTCTCCTCATCCTCCAGCATAAGATGCAATATTACGCCAGATGCGGTTAATAAACACCACTAGCTACTAAAATCATAGGGAACTAGGCGGATGAAATCATGGGTATAGAGAAATCAGAAATCAAGGGAGAACCGATGAAAATTGGGGGTGGTGGCTGAAATAATGATGATAAAAAACATAAATAGAAATTCCCAATAATGATATTAATGGTTGAGGAGGAGGAGAAAAATCATAACATGGACGGAATATTTGGATCATCTGAGAGAAATTAGAGATATCCCTGAAGATGCATTTCGTTCGAGCCTGGGATTCGTTCAACCCTTGAATATTTCGAGCGTTAGATTTGAGAAATGAAATTGTTGGAACCTCTATTCTTGTCTTGATTAAAGATAGGATTCGATAATGAAGACCAACGTTAATAGCTGGATTTCGTGGAAAGCTTCAGATATCGTGGACTTATTGATGATGTTTTGGGTTATTAATATAGATTGGGTCACATTTATCAGTGTTTCCAAAATAGAACTGATAAACATCACTTTTATCAATGTTATATTAATAAGTTCAGATAAAAGAAATCCTTAATATTGTTTTTTAGCACTGATAAATATAGTGATCTATCAATTCAGAAAAATCGCTGATAAATATTACTTTTAACAACACTAATTAATTTAGCACCAATAATGTTTTAATAATTATAATCGTATTTTTTTATAAATATATTTACATAACTATATAATTTTAATAAATATTTAAAAATATTAATATTGTGAATATATTCTTCAGTGAAATATATTTACTATAATTTTATAATTATTTAAATATATAATTATTTATCTATTATTATGTAACCATTTTTTAGGAAAATTAGATTTATATCATTGTATATATTTATATCATTATATATATTTATATAATTATATATATATATATATATATTTGAAAAATATATATATAGTAAATATAATCATTATTTAAATTGATATATTATAAATTTTATAATTATTTAAATATATATAACTATTTATTTATAATTATCCAAATATTTTTTTAAAATAATATTTATTTACATATAAATATAAATATATAAATGCATAAATATAGTATATATACATTTATAAATATCTTTATGTATAAATATTTTTTATAGTTATTTATGAATATTTACTTTTATGTGATTGTATGTTAAATGTGAGTGAATTAGGATAATAAAAAATGAACACATTAATAATATTGAAATATTTTTCAGTTTTATAAATTAAATATAAATTTTTAAAAAATATGTATATATATTGAAATAAATATGAATTCATATTAAAAATATTAAAACATTGTAAATAAATATATATAATATAAATAATAAAAATTTATTAAATTCCAAAAAAACCAAAAACTAAAAAAAATAAAACATTTTAAAATTGAATTAATCCTGAATTCTAATAAAATAAAAAATACATAAATATAATTTAACATGATTAATAACATGATTTATTAAATGTATCATGCTATAATGATATTATAAAATGAATAATAAAATATGAATAAATTTCATAAATAATAGATGTATTTGTTTCCATATAAGATTTCATTAATTATGTAATCTTTTGTGTGTGTGAGTTTTATATAAAAATGCATCAATTACATATATGTGATCAATATAAAACATGTTTTATCTATGTTAAATTAAATAATCAAATTTCATTCAATTATTTTTAGTACTCGATGCAATTAGTCAGTATTTTTCGTTCATATTAATTTTTAATTATAAACCATTTTCCACTAAATATGTTACTATTTAATGTAAAGAATAAATATTTTTTATTATATAAATCATGTTTATATACATTAATAATTTTATTATTAAATCTAGACCTATATATTATTTAATTATGAATTTATATTGCATGTTTATTATCAATTCATGTCAGTGTTACGCTTTAGGTAATATTTGCTCTGTTTTTTTATGAATGTTTTGACATATTATTCTTGATTATCTTACATATATCATGATTTAATTATTTAAATAATATAAAAATTTATATAAATATAATATATGTTCATTATACGTATATTATAACAATCCATTGAATTATACGTATGAAATGGAATACACAATTCATCGATACAGTAGGCCGCACATGGGCATGAACATTGTTTCCATTTTATCACCATTATAAAATAAATTAAGTAAATGATATATATATATATATATAATATTATTCCATTAGAATTATTATTTAATTACATAATATAGTTTTACTAAACCAATCCTTAATACATTCCATGTAAAGTGTGAAAGGATCACATCGTTTTGACATGGTAATAGTCCACACGTCCACAAATGAAGTTATCATATTAACCAAAAATAGAAATCATGAAGGTATGTTTTTATTATAATTAAATATGATTAAATAAATCCTAAATATAATGTAAATCAAATAAAAATATAGTTTCCATCATAATTCCCAACCATGGTAGGTGGTAAAGGATAAATGAACAACATCATTTTGTGAGGCGGTTGTTCACCGTAGACAGGTGTGGTAAATTCGTTACCCATTAGTTGGAAGTTTGTGTTAGTATAAGTAAAAACCATAGAATAAAAAATATCAGTATACATATTATAATGATTTTAATATATAATCATTTGATAAGGATAATTTAGGGGATGTAGAAATAAAATAAAATAAAGGATCTTAAGGAAGGATATTACATCCTCTTTGGGTAAAACCTTTTGGTTTGCTCCAAACAGAATCCATAGTTGGATTAATTCCAAAAGGGAGGGTTAAATTATGAAGGTATGAATGTTAGGAGATTATTATATCATATTTTTGAAGATAAAATTTTATTTACATGTTTGAATAATTGGGAGGGGTGAGTGACTATTTATAATGGATGAGGGGTGGAATTATTGATATTTTTTGGAAAGGGAATTACACCCACATTTTTACATTGAAAAGTTTCTAAAATAATAGTTAAAACCCACTAAAATTTATTATAGGGTAAAAATATGAACATACAATGTATTTTTGAGATGTTTTTAGTTCATTTTGAGCCTTATGTATAAGGATTAGTCCTTTGTTAAGCTAATTTGTCTCTTAATCGCTTTAGTTAATTTTAATTTACATTCACTAATAGTTTTGGTAAAAAACAAAGTCTGAAATATTAGATATTATAAATTATTATTATTTCAAATATGGGATACATTTTGAAAAATTAAAATCTTAGGAGTGTCAGGAATTAATTTTAAATTAATCTCACCGTCGTGCAGCGTTAACGGGTTTTTAAACAAAAAGGTCCAAACGATTGAAATGTTATTATATCCAATTTTAATGTCCAATTGGTTAAAATGAAATAAATTGGATTTGATTATTTTGAATTAATATAATTAATCATTAAATACAATCTAAAATATAATTTAACTATATAAATAAATTAGATGAAAAAAGAAGTTTTGAATTAAAAGTCCGTGTTTTTCTCTATTCATCAAAAAATGAAACTTCTTGGAAAAATATGAAAAGTCCTATCAAAGTAAATTTTTATATTAATATTAAAAAATTATGTTTATATTTTCAAATAAAAAATATATAATTTTCAAAATTTATATGTTAAATTGGTTCACTATTAAAAGGATGTAAAATTAAATTTTAGAAAAATAAATCGATTTCTTCCAAAAATTACATTTATTTTTATCTTATATCTATAATGTATATGGGATGAGACTAAAAAATATTTATTGAATATTTAATATATGATTTTTATTGAAACATTAAAAAAAAGTTTTTTTTAATTTATGGAGATAAAATCGTGTTTGTATGTAGAAAAATTGTTTTCTTATAAAAAAAATTTCATTATTTTTAAATAGTTCTTATTTTAACTTATACGAATAAATAAGAAATGAATTAATTTTATATAAAAGTTTAAATAATTTTTTGTAAATTTTTTTAATCTTATTTATATCTTCCTTTTGAACCAAAAGGTGGTTTCAATAATAATATTTTAATAATAATAATGGTATCATATAGTTTTCTAAAAATCGACCTTGTGTGTAACACAAGTTATCAAAGGGACTAAAAATTGTGTTCAATAAAAGGGAAAAATAGTGGTGTTTGTGCAAAAAGTTTATCTAAGTGTTCTGTGTAGTGAAATCTTGACTTTTTTTGTGTTTAACAGAATCCACACTTAGTGGTTTCATATAAGAAAACCTATATTCACTGTTCGGTGAATTGAAAAATAACAAAAAATTAAATTAATTAGAAAAAATGTAATTAAAAGAATCTCAATGTGTTACATTGTACGCCCCTTAAAATGAATTTTCTCTTTAAATTTTTATGGGTTATCAATGTAGTAAAGTTTAAAAGAACATTACTTAGAATCACACATTGTAAAAAACAAATACTAAAACTTCCTTTAAAAAGGTAGTGTTAGAAACATAATGATTACCCAAAGTAAAACATAACTTAGTTTGCACATAAGAGAACATAGATGGGAATTTAAAACATGTACATGCAAGAAAATAATAAATAATCCTAGATATTGATAAAGATAACTAATCACAAAAATGTGGGTGATCCATATAATGTTAAGAATAAATAAACCATAAACAGAAGAAGTGTGAAAGAGGTTACTGATATCCTAATTTTTTTGATAATATAAACAGATTTTATTTCAAGATAATTTTCCCTAAATTTGGATAATTTTCATGAAAATATATACTTACATGATTTTAGGAAAACCTTACCCTTTTTCGTGCCTTTATCAAAATACCCTTCATCTATAATTCCATTAAATGATGGTGAATTTTTCATTCTGGAAGAATTAATAGATCATGATATCTATAAATAGAATAATAGGTGATTCAATATGTCTTTAGTTATTAGAAAAAAATTCTTATCATATGTTATCCAATATTCATAAATCCACATATGGCGAGATTATACATTAATCTCTAAAACTATATCTAAAATTTAACTAAATCCACTCCATAAATATACAACCTTGTAACCCTTAAAAAAATTAAAATTAAAAAATTTTAATATAAGGAAAATAATATTTTCCAAAAAATATTATCATTAATCCACTGTGTATCATAAATTAACTCTTATGTGTTACAAAACAATCTTATGAATACCTTCATCATGTATTCTCTTGAAGCATGATAAGAACCTGAATGACCATAACTCCTTCCAAAAAACATGCATGTTTCTCTATTCTAATGGTTTTTTTGGATATATTCCTTAATTCCAGAAATTATTTAAACTACATCCATGATAGCACAACTATTTTCAACAAACCCATTATCATTTTTGAGTTAATAAGTGCCATAATTTTTACATATTCATATCCAAAACATATTTATCCAATCGTCATTATATCAACATTAGAAAAATATTAAGGGTTATATTTCCATTAGTCTTGTGTTTCCCATGAACATCACCAATCCATTAAATAAATTTACCATTCCATTAAAACCATTCAACATATTTAGTAAATACAATGAAAAAATATAAAATAAACAATAATTATATATTTCATAGTTCATAATTCTTGAATCAAATAAATAAAAACATCAATTATTCTACTACATCCTTAATACATTAATAAGGCTACCTCATCTTATTAATTAATACATATTTATTTTTACATTTCATATGTATTCTTATAATCATCAGAAATATAAACATTACTCATACCATGTTACTGATTCTCTTCATGAGCATTCCCTTTGGAACATTGATTTTCATAATGACCATTCATTCCAAACATAAAGAATTCAACCTTCAATGATGTCTTCATAAGGCCAATAGATATATCTATTATGTAAACAAAACCCTTCAATTTTACTTTTCAATTACTTTTTTGTGTCCTTTTTCCGTAGTATAAAATATTATTGTTCCTCTAAGACATTCACTTCGGTTATTCTTTCCACATTCTTGACACGAAGTCAACTTAATCATATTTCTTCCATGGTCTGCATTATCCAAACACTATGTGAAATCCTTACTTATTCTTTTGAGTCAGAGAGTTGTTTAAGGTACACGTATTTAATCATGTTTATAAAAAATGATTAGGAATGATCACAACATCCTTCATTCCACTGATCATCCTATTTGTCTACTTATTATAAAATTTTCCATCACATTCAACATTAATCCATTTTTTTTGGTTCCCACCATTGAGTAAAGCTATAAATTATAGTGCGAGTATCAATTATTATAGTAGAAAACCAAAAAATCATGACAAAAATTACTTATAATATTTTTAAATCATTACACCTTTTTCTTTAATCCAAGGCACCTTATGTTTATCCTAGGTTATTAATATTCATCATATATTTAAATATTTTTTGATGGTTTATAAAGATTTTTCAAATTCCCAAAGAATATCCCCCAGGTGTGTCAAACCTAGTGTGCAGTGAGGCCTGTTGGCATGTACCTGGTAACGATAGAGTTAGGCCCGACATAACTTTTTGGAGTTTTTACCCTAGGTACATCTTTTCCAGATCCACATCAACTTAGAGTATCTAGAAGTTGATGTATTTCTAGGAAACATCTCATTCTATCCTTTAACAAAAATTCCATGACATTTTCCTATACTTATAATTATCCTTACACCAATCCTTATACAATTTCTTTGGGTTCTAACTACTGTTTATATATCTTAGTTTTTAATGGTTGGATAATCGTTTCCATTGATACCAATTATAGTGACCTAGTTTTAAAAGTTAAGGATATTACATCATTTTTAATAAATACTTAGCATAGTACAAAATTACATGCATGAGGAATGTAATAGTTTAGTGTCATTGGAATCTTGGAACAATATATTATAACTTGGTGAAACATCATCAATGTTTCCCATAAGGATCTCCCATATTATTAATTATACTTAAAAAAAATTTCTTTATAACATGGGTAAAAGAAAACATAAGAAAAGGGTGATATTTAATACTCAGTAATGGTAAATAAAGGAAATACATAAGAACGATATGAGGATATGAGTATGGGATCATGGACATAACATTTGTAGATCATACCTCGGATACCAAAGATCAGTGACATGAGACTTGAAATATATATTTTCAGTTCATAATAAATGAATTTTAAGATAATAAAAAACATCAATATTGTGAGAATATCATAGGCATAAGAAATAGAATTTACAAAAAACACACAAATATGTACTATCTTTCCCTATAAGTCAAGGTACATTGAAAAAAACATATTAGGGAACTTCACGGGGACTACACCTACTGCACGAGACACACCACTATCCCGAGTCATAATATTTTACATGTAAGGGAACATGTTTCCCCATCTTCCCATAGTGTATTGTGTTTCTCCATCTTCACATAGTGGATCGAGATTCCCTATCTTCCATAGTTTATCAATCCCGTAGACATGATTTACATCATAGTCTAATGTGATATAAATATTTACCCAACACATTAGAGGGACATATAGGTATCACTCTTACAGTTATGAAATCATACATATTCATGCCACATGTTCATAAACAATTATATCATAACCCATTAAATTAAATGGGTATCAATATGTTTTATTCATATCATAACTTATGGAAAAGAGATGTGTTTCATAATCATTTAATCAAAGAATAAACCCTGAAAAGAAAGGGATTTCATAGGCATATAACCTATTAATGTGAAATGAGTTTCACAATAATAGAACCCATGAAAGAGATATGGGTTTCATAAAAAATGACCATTAAAAGTGAAATGGGTTTGATAAACATATAATATATAAAATTGAAATGGGTTTCATAAACATATAACCCGTGAAGGAGAAATTTGATTCATAAAATTATAACCCATGAAAGTGAAATGGGTTTCATAAACATATAATCCATGAAATATAAACGAGTTTTAAAAAAATAACTATTTAAATATAAATTGTATTAATAATCATATAATCCTTGAAATAGAAATGGGCCTCACAAAAATATAACCCAAAAAATGGAAACGAGTTTCATAAACCCCATGCCTTAAAAACATAAACCATTCAGGGTAAGAATAAAAATAGAACCATTGGATCATTTCTCCATAAATGCTTGATTAAACCAATGAATGTCATCTTAGATGGAATCTAATTTGGATAAATCTTTTAAATAAATTTCTTGAGGAAAATATCCATTATTCTTTGAGAAATACTTTATAAACATAAATCTTTTTTAATATCATTTTCATTTAAAATAAACTTGAAAAATTATAAATGAGAATATATATCATTTTGTAAACATTTTTTCCTTGAATACTTATAAGACATGTTTTTAAACATTTAGAAAACCTTTTTACTTTAAAAATTATAAGAGAACCTTGAGAACATTTTAAAAAACTTTTTACATGAAAAATTATAAAGGAATATTGAAATTTTTTTGAATACCTTTTAACTTGAAAACATATAAAAGAATATTGATTATTTTTGAAAATCATTTTTTTAAATCATATAAAATAATCTTGAAAATATTTTGAAATCAATTTCCATGAAATTTTTTAAAAGGATCTTGAAAACCTTTTTTATTGAAAATAATTTTACAAAATATAATTAATAATTTTATTTTTATTTTATTTTTTTTATTTTGAAATATAGAAAAGAATATTTAAAACAGTTTTTAAAATTTCTATTTTTAAATAACACATATTTTTCACTGAATAGAGGTAAAATTAAATTTTTTGAAAGTATATTCCTAATAATATTATGTAACAAAAAGTGGAAAAAAAGTACCAATACATGAATATGTCATTAATAACCATATTTGAAAAATAGTATGAGAGTTCTTGAGATATGGATCATTATATCTCACCAACGGAATCCTAATCACAAAAAATATCAATAAATGATGAGGTTGTTTCAACAATGTCATATCGACAGTTAACATTGAATTATACATACCATGTAAGAAAATTAAATTACATAAAGATTAAAATATCATTTAAATATGGGGTTTTATGATATAAAATGTAAAATAATAGTATATATACCTCATAAATGAATATAGCTGTATATCAAAACATGTGTATCAATGAAGGTGAATTGCTACAAAACTACTTTTTTGATTTAAAATATTTTGAAACAAAAACCCCCTGAAATAAATTTAATCAATGGATATGTAAATACCAATAAATTTAAGTTTAGAAATCAAATAATACATTCATGGAAATTATATACACCACACAAAGTAAAGAATGGTGAAAAAATCATATAACTCACAGAAATAAAAGTGAGGCTAGAAATCACGTTTCCTTATATCATGAATCAATCAGTACTCCTAAAACCTCCTATATAATAAATAAACATGTATTATTTCTATATTATAAAATCATATTATTATATATAAAACAATATATTAATTAATGTTGATGTTATATTACCTATTTATTAACAATTCTATGTTAATGTTTTGCTTCGGGTAATATTCGCTTTGTATTTCGTACATGTTTTGACATATTATTTTGGATACTATTACATAGATCATGATTAACTTATTTTAATAATTTAAAAGATTATTTAAATATCATATATATTCAGTATATATTTATTATAATAATCTATAGAATATATATTTATGAGATAGAATACACAGTTCATGGAGACGGAAGGCCATATGTTGCATGAACATTGTTTCCATTTTATTATAAAATTAAATGAAGTAATGTAATTAAAATATATGTATATATATAATGACATTAAATTATATGGAAGTTTGTGTAATTATCGGTTGAATCCTTAGAATAAAAACACATTAGTAAATTATTGTACCTAGATTATTATATAAGCATGGAATAAGGAAAATTATAGTGGCGTAGAAAGGAAATAAAATAAAGGATCTTGTGGAAGGATATTACATCTTCTTTGGGTAAATCTTTTTGGTTTACACAAAAGGGAATACCAAGTTGGATTAATGGAATAATGGTGGATTAAAATTGGAAGGTAGGTAATTATTGAGAATATTTTTGTATAGGTTGGGTTATATAAATGGCTTGAGAGGCGTGAATAAGTGGGAGGGGTTAGTGCATTTTTATAGTGGGGGAGGGGTGACATTCTTGTTAATTGTTGAAAATGGAATTACACCCACATTTTTCCCATGAAAAGTTGATCCAATAATGAAACAAAACTAAGAAAAGTGAGGATAGGGTTTAAATATTATTGTAAAATGGATTTTGGACAAGTTTCTAGGTCATGTGGTCCTTAAGTTACTGTTTAGTCCATTGTTAATCTATTTTTCTCTTAATCACTGAAATTAATTTTTACCACTTCCTCTAATATTTTAGGTAAAAAACTAAGATGAAATTAGTAGAAATTATAAATTATTATGATTAAAAATATTGGATCTATTTTTAAAAACTAAAATCATAGGTTTGGAATAAACTAGTTTAATATTAATCTTACAGACATGCAACAATAGTGGGGTTTTAATTGAAAAGGTCCAAAAGTTTGAAATGTTTTTATATCTAATTTTAATGTGAAATTTGTTCCGATGACCTAAATTGTATTAATTTATTTAATTTTTTTCTAATTCAAATTTAAAACCAATATAAAATTGTTAGAACCAATAGAGGCATAAATACCCTAAGAGGAGGTGAATCAGGGTATGGATATTCTTTATTAAATTCTTATGGCCCCACTAGATATTGCACTCTTTTTTAGAAGTTTAACTTTGTTTGCACACGTGTGTTTGTTATGATCAATTATTTTCTACTTTATCTGATGTTGAGGCTTTGGATGCAATTTATATAAGGACCCGCACTTATTTCATACATAATCTTGAATTTTTTTAAGAAAACACTTCATTATACATTGAGGATCTTTTCAAGTTTAGATCTTTAGGGAATTAAGACAAAACATTCATAACATTACACATTGTTACATAGTGGATACCATAAAATTAGTTTCCATTATCCTTAGAATATAAAACATTAAAACACAAAACAAGACACCTTGACAATTCTTCAACATTTAACATGTCTTCCTTCCTTGTATTACCCATCATTAACCTGTGAAAAATCATTTAAAAACATGGGATGAGCACAAAAGCTCAGTAAGGTATGAAAAAGAAGGAAAAATCACATTAGTCCATGAATACGCATGACGTATGAAAACATTTTCAAAAGACATGATTTCCACCCATAAAATCATACTTAGCATAACCTAAGATTTACACAAGATCCACACCAACATAATTATAATCATATAGGTATATTGGGGCATTACTTACATAATCTTGTAACCATCTTGGCTACCTTAAAATTTGTAACCCTCACGGATACCTTACTTTGTGTAACCATCACAGTTACACTTGGAGTAACCATACGACCGACCCCCAACTTACTCATACCCAATGCATTGGAGGGAAATATAGGTCCCAACCTTCAGCATAAACAATTCCCATTTACCAAAACATAATCATACAACATAAACAATATCATAAAAACATTGCCTTTGAATCTTACAAAACAGAATTTTAAAGAGGATTTTAGAAGAAAAGTCCCTTATAAACATCATACACTTGAAGTGAGGCTTAATAGAGTGGATGTAATATGTATATACTCTGTAAATACACATAATGAAACATAATATAAACAAAACCCATCACACAAACAATTTAAATAGCACATGAATTATAAAGTAGAATGTTAACCCAAAGAATGGAAATCGGGTTAAGAATTCCCTTACCTTGGGCTTGCCTTACTTCAAAATTGTTTAAACCTCCTGTATAATGGTTAAAAGAGTGTTATTAGTATTTTATAGAAAAATTTTCATGTTTATAACATCTTATATAGTCATTTCATAACCTCATTTCACCCCTTAATTCTTAGTATTTGGTTCCTTGCATTATTTTGGGTGAGTTCTTTTGTAATTTTCACAATCGGTTCATGATGAATCATTCTTGTTGATTTGAAGGAGTAGTATTTACATAATTCCAGTACCATAAATTATACCATTTATCACTTTGGTTCTTCATATGATGATGATTTATAAGTTATAACATTAATTATGTTCGTTTAGATAATTTAAGTGGTTCTTTGATAATTACAACTTCATTTAGTCTTATAAATTTGAATCATGAGTACAAAAGAATTCCAGAACCTTATATGATTCATAAAACATATATTATAACCTGGTTCAACCATATAAATGGTTTCATGACCAGACTTGAAAGAATTAATGGAGATTGAAAATACATCGTCCACGATATCGGTAATTCGACACAAATAGACAATGTTTTTTTGATTCTTTAAATAAGTGAGAGAGGAGAGGAATAATAATTTGTAATTTTCCATAAACATGAATAAATCTAGAATATACATGATTCTGGAGATTTCATGCCTCTTGGATAAGAGGGGGTGAAGAACGAAGAGAAGGAAATCTTGAAATGAAGAAAACATGAGAAATCTCTTACAAAAATTCGGCAGCCTAACGGCGTCTCTTAAAATTTTATAAAAATAAGATTGATGAGAGGAATTGAATATCTCATCATTCATACAAAATTTGGACAGTAAGGGGAAATATTAAATGAAATATCCCAACAAAAGAAAAAGGGAAAGGAAGAGAATAACATAAAATGGAAGGAAAGAATGAAAATGAAAGAGGATGTTTACCTCTTGATCTCTTCTCCTTGAGATCCTTCTTAAGGGCTTTGATTTTGGTCTTTTGGTGAGACCAGAAGCTCTAGGACGTGGGGAAGAAGATTGGGGAGGGAATTTGGCAGAAATTAGACAATGCTCAACGCTTGAGAGGTGTGAGAGGAAGAGGAGAGTGAGGGTGGTATTTATAGTGGAGGAGGGGAGGTATTTTAGATTATTTTAATTATTATTATAATATTTTTATCAAGACTATGAATAATCTCAAATAAAGTGGCCCTAAATAGTGATAATATCATGTTATTTCGAAGCAAGTGGCCTTTAATCAATTATGATGTCATAAATAGTGCATTTTTACTGATAAATTGATTATACGGTATTTTACTGTATTTCACTATTCACCGAAAATTCAAGAGTTTCAGAAAAATAACAAAACTTTACCCCAACCATTTTTTGAAGTGTAGAATTCAAAAATGAACTCCATTTTTCAAAAATAATTTTTTAAATATTATTAATTTAATTTTTAAATAAGTTCACAGTTAATTCGAAAAATAACAATATTGAAGTGCAATTAGTTTTATGTGACATTCGAAAATTAATTAAGATCCCATTATCCTATTGCCATGGGAAAATAAAATAATAATATTATTTACTATTCATGAGGTCATATTACTATTCATATTACTATTCATAAGGGCATGTTACTATTCACAAAAAAAACAAGTTTGTTCCATCAGACTCTAAATAACATACTGAACACAATTGTAGATGACAGTTTCTTGAAATTCAAAACATAAGAGAAATAAAATTATGTTTAAAGGATACTTATAAATATATACCTTAAACAAAATTTCAAGCATTTTCAATTTATTTTTAGAAAACCTTGGGATTATACATTATCCCCACCTTATTGAAATTGCATCCTCGCAATTTTATTTACTTATTAAACAACTGAGGGTATTTTTCCCTCATAGCATTTTCAGACTCCCATGTTGCTTCTTCAACCATGTGGTTTCTCCACAAAAACATTACCTGGTGGATTACCTTATTCTGCCATACCTGTTCTGTTCGATCAAGAATCTGAACCGGTTTTTCTTCATAAGAAAGGTTCTCTGCTAGCTGAACTTCTTCCGGCCTCAAGACATGTGATGAATCTGGAACATACTTTCTCAACATCGAAACATGAAAAACATTGTGTACCTGAAACAAGCTCGGAGGCAAAGCTACGCGGTATCCAACTGTTCCAACTTTATCCAAGATTTCAAAAGGACCGATGAACCGTGGACTTAGTTTCCCTTTCTTACCGAAACGCATCACACTTTTCCAAGGAGATATTTTAAGGAAAACATAGTCACCTACCTTGAAAGAGAAGTCTTTCCTTCTGTTATCTGCATAACTTTTCTGCCTGCTCTGAGCTATCCTCATGTGTTGCTGGATCATCCTCACTTTCTCAGCCACTTCTTCTACTAATTCTGGCCCCATCAACATTCATTCACCGACTTCATCCCAAAACGCAGGAGTCCGACACCGCTTTCCATACAAGGCCTCAAAAGGTGCCATCTGAATACTGGAATGGAAACTGTTATTATAAGAAAACTCAACTAGTGAAAGATGCTGATCCCAACTTCCCTGATAGACTATTGAATAAGATCGAAGAATATCCTCCAAAGTTTGAATCGTTTGTTCTAACTGCCCATCTGATTGAGGAGAAAAGTTTTACTGAAATTCAACTCTGTTCCCAAAGACTTCTGAAGTCCCTTCCAAAATTTAGAAGTGAACCTGGGATCTCGGTCAAACACAATGGAAAGAGGAACTCCATGTAACCTAACAATCTCTTTGAGGTACAATCGAGAAAGCTGATCTAATGCCATTGTATCTCGAATAGAATGAAAATGAGCAGACTTTGTTAGCCGATCAACAATAACCCATATCGCATTGTTACCTCGAGAAGTCTTTGGTAGTCCCACCACAAAATCCATGGATATATTCTCCCATTTCCATTCTGGCACAGGCAGAGGCTGAAGCATCCCCTTCGGTAACTGTCGCTCTGCATTAACTTGCTGACATGTCAAACATTTCATTGTAAAATCATCAATATCTCT
Source organism: Viscum album (assembly GCA_963277665.1). NCBI lineage: Eukaryota > Viridiplantae > Streptophyta > Magnoliopsida > Santalales > Viscaceae > Viscum > Viscum album. The sequence goes on from OY728147.1 coordinate 377,040,348, forward strand.
TTTCATCCCATTCCACCAGTAATACTCCCTAAGGTCTCTGTACATCTTAGTACTTCCAGGATGAACAAAAAATGGGGAACTATGAGCTTCGCACAACAATTCTTTCTTCAGATGGGAATCACAAGGCACACACAACCTTTTTCCAAACCTTATAACACAATCTTTATCAAGATTAAATTCTGGAAACTTACCCATTTTAACCAATTCTACCTTTTTCTGTAGCTCACGGTCTTCCCTCTGCGCTTTCATAATTCTGTCTGACAATGAAGACTGCACTGAAACCTGAAACAAAACAGATATATTCCCTGCACCAACAACTTCTAAGCCAAAATTTATCAAATCATTAATCAAGGGATCATGTTCCAAACATAGCATGGTTAATGATGCATGATTTTTCTGACTTAAGGCATCCGCTACTTTGTTTGCTTTTCCAGGATGGTAATTAATCGTGCAGTCATAATCCTTTATCAGTTCTAGCCTTCTTCTCTGCCTCATGTTTAATTCCTTCTGAGTGAATATATACTTAAGACTTTTATGGTCAGTATATATTTGGCATTTGGTTCCGTATAGATGATGCCTCCATATTTTCAAAGAAAAAACCACAGCTGCCAATTCCAAATCATGTGTGGGATAGTTCAGCTCATGAGGTTTAAGTTGTCTCGAAGCATAGGCAATTACCTGATCATTCTTCATCAAAACACAACCAAGCCCCTTCAAAGAAGCATCACTGTAGATGACAAAATCACCATTCTGGGAAGGTAAGGCCAAAACTGGAGCATTCACCAATCTCTTCTTTAGTTCCTGAAAACAAACATCACATTCCTCTGTCCAAACAAATTTAACCCCTTTCCATGTTAACTTAGTTATTGTGCTAGATAACCGTGCAATGTTCTTAACAAAGCATCGGTAATAACTTGCTATGCCCAGAAAACTATGAATCTCTGTAACATTTGTGGGTCTTGGCCATTCATCAACTACTTTTGTTTTGGCAGGATCAACTGTTATTCCATCCTTATTTACAATGTGCCCAAGAAAAGAAATCTGTTGCAACCAAAAATCACAATTGCTGAATTTTCCATATAGTTTCTTTTCTTTTAAAGTTTATAAAACAACCGATAGATGTTTTTCATGCTCCTCTTTATTTTTAGAAAAAATCAGAATGTCATCAATAAATATAACCACAAACTTATCCAAGAACTCAAGAAATACTCTATTCATAAGATTCATGAATACAGCAGGTGCATTAGTTAACCCAAATGGCATAACAACAAATTCATAATTCCCATATCTAGTACGAAAGGCTGTTTTCGGGATGACATCCTCCTTCACCTTCAGCTGATGGTATCCGGATCTCAAGTCAATCTTGGAAAAGTACTGAGCTCCCTGGAGCTGATCAAACAAGTCATCAATATGAGGCAAAGGATACATGTTTTTAATAGTGATGTTATTCAAAGCTCTATAATCAATGCAAAGTCTCATGGAACCATCTTTCTTTTTAACAAACAAAACTGGGGCTCCCCATGGTGAAGTACTGGGACGAATGAAGCCTTCGACAAAAAAATCCTGCAACTGATTTTTCAATTCAAGATGTTCTATGGGAGCCATACGATATGGGGGTTTTGAAATTGGCTTAGCATCAGGAACTAAGTCAATTGTGAATTCGACTTCTCATTTAGGTATGACATTGGGTAACTCCTGAGGAAAAACATCAAGGTATTCATTTACCACTGGCACATCATTGATTTGAATAGTTCCCTTGTTTTCAACAATATGAGCCAGATAACTTTCATTTCCATCTTTCAGTAGTTTCTCAGCTTCTTGATATGTTATCAATTGTATGGGTTCATTTTTGTATAAAAACTAAAACTCTTTCTGAAAAACAACTTATTTAGCTCTACAGTCAATCTTAGCATGATAATCAGAAAGCCAGTCCATCCCCAGAATAACCTAAAACTCGACTAAGGGTAAAACAATAAGGTTTGTAGGTAAAGTCTTTCCACATACCACAATAGAGATATTCTTATAATTCCTCTTTGCTATAACATTTCCCCCTAGTGTTTTAAAAACAAGTTCAGGTATCATTTGTTGAGGTGATATTTCCAATTCACTAGAAAATTTCTCAGAGATGACGGAATGTGTAGACCCCGTATCAAACAAAACTTTAGCAAAATCTGAGTGAACAAACAAAGTACCTGATACAACATCATTGGATGGCCCAACATCTGCTGACGTAGTCGCAAAGGATCTCACTACACCTTTCTGCTTGTAGTCTGGATTATTTGCATCATTTGGATCCCTCTTTGGACAGGAATTTGCATAGTGACCCATCTCACCACATTTAAAACACTTTACATTTTTCTTATCAGGATTAGTCTTTGGATCATTTTCATTGCAATCTCGGGCCATATGTCCAATCTTACCACATTTAAAACACTTCCCAGTTTTGATAAGACATTCCCCAGGGTGCTTCTTGCCACACTTTTCACAAACTGGAAACTATATTTTCTTACCACCAGATATCATTGGTTGATTCTTACCCATTGATTTTCAATTGGACCTCTTCATCTTTTTGTTTCCAAATTGCATTTGATCGTCATAAAACTCCATCTCTACCCTCTCAGCACATCGGACAGGTTTCTCGTAACTTTTGAATTCACGGGAGTCCAAAGCCCTTCGATACCTTGGCTTCAATCCTGAGTAAAAGTGGTTGGTTTTGCTATTGAGATCCAGAATAAGATTTGGAGCATACCTCGCCAGTAGGGTGAAGTTCGCCTCATACATAGCCACTAAATCTTCCTCCTTTTGTTTCAGTTCAAGGAATTGTTTCTCCATTCTAAGTCGCACCACCTTAGGAAAATATTTTTCAAGAAAAAGACTTTTAAATTCATCCCACACTAAGGCATCAAAATCCTCTCTACCCCTGATATTCCTTACCATTGACCACCACTGATCAGCTTCCCCTTCAAAACGATAAATGGCAAGACTTACCTTTTGATTGTCCGAACATCCCATAACATCAAATATCTTTTCAAGGGATTTAATCCATCCTTCTACTTCAACTGGGTCAGAAGATCCATTGAATGCAGGAGGATGTTGTCTCATAAAATGTTCCACCACTGTCATGTTCCGTTGGGGTACTTCTATTTGTCCTCTTTCATGGATGCCACCACCATTTATTGCCTGTGTTAGCTGAGCCATTACTGTCACAGACTTCTCGGTTTCAATCCCTACATTTCCGGGCTGTTGATCAGGAAGGATGTCATTCTGTCGGTGCCTATCCTCTTCAGCATCCATGTTCCTTCTGCGGACAACCATTCTAAACAAACATTTCTTAGATGAAGCAACATGGTAATCTATAAATGCTATAACAAATTAAACATAGGGTGAGAATTATTTATGGTATTCTATTAGCATCACCTTAACCCCTAAAGTTATCTAAACCATCCTCTGATACCAACTATAAGGACTGCACTTATTTCATACATAATAATGAATTTATTTACGAAAACACTTCATTATACATTGATGATCTTTTCATGTTTAGAGCTTTAGGTAATTAAGACAAAACATTCATAACATTACACATTGTTACATATTGGATACCATAAAATTAGTTTCCATTATCCTCAGAATATAAAACATTAAAACACAAAACAAGACTCCTTGACAATTCATCAACATTTTACATGTCTTACTTCCTTGTATTACTCATCATTAACCAGTGAAAAATCATTTAAAAACTTGGGATGAGCACAAAAGCTCACAAAGGTATGAAAAAGAAGGAAAAATCACATTAGTCCATGAATACGCATGATGTATGAAAACATTTTCAAAAGACATGCTTTCCACCCATTAAATCTTACTAATCATAACATGAGATTTACACAAGATCTAAACCAACATAATTATAATCATAGAGGTATATTGGGGCATTACTTACATAATCTTGTAACCATCTTGGCTACCTTAATATTTGTAACCCTCACGGCTACCTTACTTTGTGTAACCATCACAGTTACACTTGGAGTAACCATACGGCCGACCCCCAACTTACTCATAACCAATGCATTGGAGGGAAATATAGGTCCCACCATTCATCATAAACAATGCCAAATTTCCAAAACATAATCATACAACATAAACAATAGTATAAAAACATTGCCTTTGAATCTTATGAAACAAAATTTTAAAGAGGATTTTAGAAGAAACGTCCCTTATAAACATCATACACTTAAAGTGAGGCTTAATAGAGTGGATGTAAAATGTATATACTCTGTAAATACACATAATGCAACATAATATAAACAAAAACCATCACACAAACAATTTAAATAGCACATGAATTATAAAGTAGAATGTTAACCCAAAGAATGGAAATCGGGTTAAGAATTCCCTTACCTTGGGCTGTCCTTACTTCAAAATTGTTTAAACCTCTTGTATAATGGTTAAAAGAGTGTTATTAGTATTTTATAGAAATATTTTCATGTTTATAACATCTTATATGGTCATTTTATAACCTCATTTCACCCTTTAATTCATAGTATTTTGTTCCTTGCATTATTTTGGGTGAGTTCTTTTGTGATTTTCACAATCGGTTCATGATAAATCATTCTTGTTGATTTGAAGGAGTAGTATTTAGATAATTCTAGTACCATAAATTATACCATTTATCACATTGGTGCTTTATATGATGATGATTTATAAGTTAGAACATTAATTATGTTCGTTTAGTTAATTTAAATGGTTCTTTGATAATTACAACTTCATTTAGTCTTATAAATTTGAATCATGAGTACAAAAGAATTCCAGAACCTTATATGATTCATAAAAAATATATTATAACCTGGTTCAACCATATAAATGGTTTCATGACCAGACTTTAAAGAATTAATGGAGATTAAAAATACATCGTCCACGATATCGGTAATTCGACACAAATGGACAATGTTTTTTTGATTCTTTAAATAAGTGAGAGAGGAGAGGAATAATGATTTGTAATTTTCCATAAACTTGATAAAATCCAGAATATACATTATTCTGGAGATTTCATGCCTCTTGGATAAGAGGGGGTGAAGAACGAAGAGAAGGGAATCTTGAAATGAAGAAAACATGAGAAATTTCTTACAAAAATTCGGCAGCCTAACGACGTCTCTTAAAATTTCATAAAAATAAGATTGATGAGAGGAATGGAATATCTCATCATTCATAAAAAATTTGGACAGTAAGGGGAAATATTAAATGAAATATCCCAACATAAGACAAAGGGAAAGGAAGAGAATAACATAAAATGGAAGGAAAAAATGAAAATGAAAGAGGATGTTTACCTCTTGATCTCTTCTCCTTGAGATCCTTCTTAAGGGCTTTGATTTTGGTCTTTTGGTGAGACCAGCAGCTCTAGGATGTGGGGAAGAAGATTGGGGAGGGAATTTGGCAGAAATTAGACAATTCCCAAGGATTGAGAGGTGTGATATGAAGAGGGGAGTGAGGGTGGTATTTATAGTGGAAGAGGGGAGGTATTTTAGATTATTTTAATTATTATTAAAATATTTTTATCAAGACTATGAATAATCTCAAATCAAGTGGCCCTAAATAGTGATAATATCATGTGATTTTGAAGCAAGTGGCCTTGCATCACTTATGATGTCATAAATACTGTATTTTTACTGATAAATTGATTATACGGTATTTTACCGTATTTCACTATTCACCGAAAATTCAAGAGTTTCAGAAAAATACCAAAAATTTACCCCAACCATTTTTCGATGTGTAGAATTCAAAAATGAAATCCATTTTTCAAAAATAATTTTCTAAATATTAATAATTTAATTTTTAAGAATGGTCACAGTTAATTCGAAAAATAACAATATTGAAGTGCAATTAGTTTTATGTGACATTCGATAATTAATTAAGATCCCATTATCCTATTTCCATGGGAAAATAAAATAATAATAATATTTACTATTCGTGAGGCCATATTACTATTCATATTACTATTCATAAGGGCATGTAACTATTCACCAAAAAAACAATTTTGTTCCATCAGACTCTAAATAACATACTGAACACAATTGTAGATGACAGTTTCTTGAAATTCAAAACATAGAAGAAATAAAATTATATTTAAAGGATACTTATAAATATATACCTTAAACAAAATTTCAAGCATTTTCAATTTATTTTTAGAAAACCTTGGGATGTTACAATTTAGGGAAGCAATCCAGTCAACATAAAGATTTTTACTTGGTTCACCCTCACTGGGCTACGTCTGAGGAGCATACAACAACGATGTGCTGATGTACCAAATCAACTAAATATCATTGCTAATAATGTTTGGGCTAAATCACTTCAAGGCCCAGGATCAATTCCTTTACAATGTTTAGGGTTATCTAACTACTTTCCTATGGTTCACTCTATATTCCTCTCTCTCTGGCTCACTACCGGTAGAAAGGATCACCTTCTTCCTCTTCTTTTGATCACTGCTCTAGAAAGGATCCACTCTTTATTTATGGACTTCTAGGTTCCTTCATTCAATCTAATGAGTGAATCCTTCACTATATATAGATGTTATGTTGATATCCAAATTTAATCCACTTCTGAATACCCCTTTTACACTAATCACTGGGCAACAACCTTTGCAAATACCTTCAGAAAGCCCTATAATTCATGAAGCTTCGAATTTAGTGAAGCTCAAAAAAACCTTCATTAAGAACCTATCTGTTCGAGAAGAACACACTATTGCAAAGCTCACTGCTATGCAGATAACACTAATTCAAAGATCTTAAGCCTTCTCAAAGCTCAATACAATGCAATTCTTAGGCCGCCAGAGAGCTCAATCCATCACAAAGCGACTTCCTTAGCGAAGCTCACTGAGCCAATGTGGAACAGACCTCTTTCGCAGAGCAAGATTTTCCACCGTGAAGATCCAGTATTTCGCAAAGCACACTATCTCCAGGAACCTCATTCATAATTCAAGAGAAACACATTTTTATTGGAAAACTCTCTAACTATCTCTAGGGGTCAAGACCTATTTATAGGCGATTCCACACACCCTCAAACCTTCTTGCGCATAGTCAGTAGCATGTCAACTCAAATCACAATGATCCGAAATTTCCGCCGAAAATCTATCTATATCGCGAAGCACCACGAAATTTTTTGGATCACAAAGCTTGTCATAATCACATAGTGTTCTGTAAATTCTTTTGTGCCTTCTCTACGAAGCTCCACTCACAATGCCCTTCGTCGCCGCAATGCTCTTCACCGCTGCGGTTCGCGAAACTTGTCGTAATCGCGAAGAACACCATCAAAATTTTCATGTCTTCGTGAAATCCACATAAAATAACCCATTTTTGTGAAACACATTCCTTTTTTATATTTAGATGAGTTCTTTAAGGAAATACACATTTCACGATTCTCACCAAAGTCAAAATTGCGGACCACAAAAATTTGGAAAACACTACAAAACAATGCCACCTTGTATATGCTCTTTTTGTACCACCTCTAGATCTTAAATTCATTTTTCATTGTTCTTTGTCAACAAGGATTTTTAAAAACTTTTCTGGAACTCAACAATTCACCATAGAAACCTGTATTGACAACAAAAATAAAAAACCCAAAAATGATGTAATGTTACCTTAAGATATTATTTCCCAACAATCTCCCCCTTTGCGTTTGTTGAAAACTTTTCTTAGAATAATTTTTTTGACTTGGATACCTCACGGATTCTCCTTCCATCATCAAACATCCTTCTCCCCTTTCAATTTAGATAGTGATCAAATATTCACTCATCACATACTCTAATCCCAGATGAGCGATGATCGGTGTGAGAAACAAGAGTAAATGAAAATTTCATCGATGAATCACTTCATTGATGATAACAATTGTTGATACCAAAATGATACCAATTTTCGATTATTGGAAACATTCTGACATGATTCCAACACCACTCGTCTTCTTTAATCATGATCCTCAGCTGTCGTCGTATATATTTCTTTGATGAACCACTTCTAGAATTGTCATATTTAATACTCTCCTCCATCATCTATTGGGTTCTTGGGTTGTCCAAGGCAAGCTCTAGATGATCACTTCAAACACCACATACTCTCATCATGGTGCTCCCCCTATCAGCTTCTTCACCTGTCTCTAAAAACTCCCTCTATCTTGCTACAATACCTATCTACATCTCCCCGTGTCTTTGATAAAGACATTTTTTCCTTCTTTAGTCATAATTTATCCCCCTTTAGGAGTCACTCTTTCTCCCCCTTTGTCAAGGAACCCATAGGCCATTTCATTATGGTCTTTAAAAGAATGGAGACCAAAAATTAATATAGTAAGGAAAACACACCATACCTTAGGGAGAGGGGGACCCACAACCACACTTTTTTAATTATGGGGAGTTGACTGAACTCCCAGAGCCAGTTTATGCCTCTCAAAAGCATCCTTGGGTAAGGCCTTGGTCAGAATATATGCAGCCTGTAGATCTGTAGGCACATATTTGAACTTCATGATTCCCTGCTCAAAGTTCTCCTTGATAAAATGATACTTTACCTCAATTTTATTTGTCTTTTAATGATGTATGGGATTTTTTTCTGAGATTTATAGCACCTATGTTATTGCACTATATTTCAATCAGAGACTTCACTTGCACTCCCATATCATCAAGCTACTGCTTCGTCCATAGTAACTGTGCACATGCTTGAGTGGTGGAAATATACTCACCTTCATCGGTGCTCAATGAAGTGAAATATTTCTTCTTTCTTAGCCATAAAATAAACAAACCACCAAGATAGAAAGCACCACCTGATGTTGATTTCCTTTCATCCATTGAATCGGCCTAATGTTTGTCATTATATCACAATACCTTTGTTTGAGATTTGACATTATATATCAATCCGAAATACAACATGCCATTGATATACCAAAGTATTATTTTCACTAAAATCATGTGTATTTCCTTGGAATTTATTTGATGTCGTGCTTCTTGGGATGTGGGAAAAAACAATATCAAGTCTTATCACTGTCAGGTACTATAAACACTCAATAATATGCCTATTATCTGTGATATTAACTACCTCACCATTATCATATTTTGATATCTTCATCCAGGTAGCATCCATAGTCTTCATATCCTTGGAATTTTCCATACCAAATCTTCTCATAACCTCCTTGGCATATTTAGATTGAGAAATAAAAGTTCCATTTCTTCCTTGTGAAACCTGTAGACGAAGGAAAAATGTTATCTCCCCAATCATTTACATTTTGAACTCACTTTTCATCAATTTGGAAAACTATATGCACTAAGCATAATATGATCCTCCAAATATTATATCATTTAAATAAACCATTACCATAATACATTTATTAAAAACATAGTTTAAATACAGATTCTAATCAACTCCACAATGCTGGAAACCAAGCTTCTTTAAATACAGATCAAGCTTTGAGTATCATGCTCTTGGTGCTTGTTTCAGCCCATATAATGCCTTCTTCATCAAAAAAAAAACCTTGTTCGCATCTTCATGAATGAGAAATCTATATGGATTCTCAATATAAACTTCTTCTTCTAGAAACCCATTTAAAAATGAAGTTTCGACGTCCATCTTGAAAACCTTGAATTTTCGTTGCATTATAATGGATAGGAATTGTCTGATTGTATCTAGCCTTATAACCAGTGAAAATATCTCATTGATATCAATACCCTCTATCTAAGAGTATCCTTTTCACATTAATTGTGCATTATTTTGAATCACTATGCCATATTAATTCACCTTGTAGCAGAAGACCCATTTAGCCCTGATGATATTCTTATTTGCTGGCCTCGAAAAAATCTCACATGTTTGATTCTTCTCAATTTTATCTAACTCTTCATTCATAGCCTAAAGCCAATTTTCATCTTCAGGTGCATCAGCAAAGCATTTCGGCTCTAACTCTGATAGGAAAGATGTATGCGGAAATCATTTCATTCTTCTTGTCTGAATTGGAGATGAATGATCACCAATAATATTATTCCAATGAATTACTTCTCGACTCATTTACTTCTGTGAAGGTAAAGATTTTACTTCCTCATGCTCATCATTAGTATCATCTTCTGAATATGCATAAACCACTTCTAGTCCCCCTTAGTCTTTTGCATCTGATTAAGATATAGGGATCTCCCCCTATGATGTACAACTCTTCCTGTTGTTGAGACCAATGTTTAGACCCACAACCATTCTCCTTATCTTGCATCATTTATTCTCATATAGAACTTGACATTGAACCATTAAAAAAACCTTTAACCCTACTGATTTGAATCAGTTGAAACTCTGGAGCATATCAACTCATCCCTTAACATCTTTAGATGCCACTTCCCCTTTAATCGTATCACCCTAAAATGAAAAACACATGACTCATCAGATAACAACATTTATGTACATAGGGAGAGGGGATCTTTTGGAATCCTCCAGAAGAGAATTGTGGTTGATCATAATGGGTCAACCATTAGATTATTTGTTGGAAATCATAGCCCTCAACCATTTCCTACTCCAACTGCCTAGCCAATTTCAACTATTCTATCCATATGACTAGGCATTCTTTACCCGCACTCTGAGTCTTATTCTAATATTTAGGTTCTGTGGGTTTGACCTTCTTCTCAATTTTAGGTTTATACTAACTTATATAAATTTTATTCCTTGAGGTTCCACCTAACTTCCATTTATCAATATTCTTTCTCTTAGTGGGAATCTATCCATAATCCATATTCAATTTCTTATTCCTCCATTGGAGGGATATTTCCATTGCCTTCACTTCTTGCTATGTGTAATGACATGTGAATTTTTCTTGACATTCTTTAATAATTTTTCTTTTTTCCATTGTTCGAGTCATGTCACCATTTCTTGCTGGGTATGAATCTTCCACTGAATTCACATTATTCTTACTCACAACTGGAATTTAACTTACCTTTTTCTTCAAATTTTGTTCACATTATCTCCAGGAGAGCTGTTGTGACTGTAATAGAGGAGATGATTGAAAAACCTTTCATTGAGATCTTTGTGAATTATTTGGGACTGTAAACCTATTTTTCATCTTACCATGTTGTATTCTAGTATAGGATTTTTTGTTGTAAACTTCCTATTTTGGGAATTTCATTCTAGGTTCCTTTTACTTCCCCTATTTCCTCTTGCTGCACGGTCTGGCCAAATGCCCATGATTAGAACATATAAAACATCTCTCATTAAAGGCATACCTCATTTCATCATTTCCCGGCTGAGATTTTGTTTCATCTTGCATTATCCTTGTGACATTGAGAACATAGGCTTCCTGGAACATACTCATCGTGTGTCATATTCTTCCATAATAGAATCACTTCCTGGATAATTTCTTCCGAGAAAACTTCTTTCAGACTTCTCAAGATGCTTCTTGTAACATCCCATGTAAATAAAGAACATGGAATTTTTCAAATTTATTAATATTTGTGAATTAAATATTAATTCTACTTTAAATGGGACGCTATGTTCGATGACGTACCTGATACGTGACAATGGGTTTCTTTGAAATCTTACGTTGCACACTAATAATATAAAATTGTTATTTTAAATGGTATTTAACACCTAGATGTTGTATTGACAGGAATTAATAGAACTAACTAGAAAATGGTTATACATGTATGTTGAATATTTTTACATTTATCCAATAAATTTTAGAGGCTTAAAATGTGAATGAATCTAATTTTAAGCATAATTTTCTTTAAAAGGTTGATATAACGCCTTTTAATGGAGAAACCTCTTTAAATCTTGTTTTTGTCTCTATTATATGTTTTATTTGAGAAAATAAAATTCTTATTTAGAATCAAGATATCAAAATTAACTTTGGATAAAATTTTTGTATTTCTATGATAAAATTTAATTTTTTTATGAATAATGAAAAATACTGTATTTTAATTCAAAAGTGTATTTTTATCTAATTTATTTATATAGTTAGATTATTTTTTTAATTGTCTTTAAAGTGTAATTATAATATATTTTTACCATTTAATATAATTTTTGTCATTGTAATTAAATTCATTTTGAAATTGGACATAAACAAGCGTCAATATTTTGATAGTTATTATTTCTTAAAAACACCATATTTGTTTTAAAAGGGAGAATAAATTTTAAATTAATTTCTACCACTTATGTTTATTGAATTTGGAAAAAAGGATTCCATATTTGGAATCAGTAGGTCCAAATTTTGTAAATATATAACTTTTATATTTAGGCTTTTAAATATTTACTTCAATAAATATTTTATTTATCATGATTAAAGGGTAAATATAATAAATAAGGGAAAAATATAATATTAAAATAATATTAAATTACCCTAACATGTGTACCAATCCTATTTTATGATACATATCCGACCATGGGCATCTATGGGTTGAATTTGGGACCCCATGGAGCCACATGGGAGTAATAATGACACTTTATATTAATTACTTTAAAGTAAATACAAAAATGACATAAACAAATATCTTTTAGTAAATAAAATTTTACATGGGGTTATATAAGTTATCATTTTGACTATAAATAATCTTATGGAAGGATGAAAATATTTCCTACATCATGGTATTTTATTTTAATTTTTTGATAACAAATAAATTAAATTATATATGACACAATAATGATACAATATTTACCTCATTAATAAATGATTTAAATAAATCAGATTATAAATATTAAAACAATATCCAAAACGAGTCCAATTTTTATTTGATTATTTTATTTCATCCATGATTCATCGTAACATTTTTTAACGATTAGTTAATCTTTTGAAACCTAAGATGAGTTTAAAATAAAATATTTGTTTTAAACATTCCTAAAGAGCCCCTCCTCTCCCTTATAAAAATATCTCACTTATAACTCATTCCTCACACTTATCAATACTTTGTCTCATAAAAACATCTCTCCAATAATCTTCCAAGATCCCTCTCTTCATCCTATAATCCTCACCTTAGGCATAAAACACCTCAAGAAACCCTTTTGGTTCAAACCAAAGGGATTTAACAAATGTAAAGTTACCATCTTCTCTTAAGTTATTTTGTTTTATTTTACTTCTCCAACCCATAAAATATTTTTGTTACTTTATTTTATAACAACAATAGTATCCTCAATATACTAGGATTTTAGTATGATTAGTATTATAACTACACATACACACACCTCCAACTAATGGGTAATGAACATAATTTTTTTGTGGATGGAAAACTAACGCCTCATGAAATGATGATTGTTCAATTAACTCCTACCGCCTCTCACGGTGGACATTATGATGGCACTGCATTTATATATTATATATATTATGTTGAAATTTTCTATATTCTTATGTATTTTTTATTTACAAACATACCTTTATGCTTTCCAATATGTGTAAACATGATAATTTAATTTAAGGAAGTGCGGACTACCGCCCCCTCAAAGTGATATGGCTCGTTAATGCCTTATGCGGAACATATAAAGATAGAGTTAATGAAATCATGTAACATATATATATATCATATTATATTATACTAGAATTATAATATACCTATGTATAATTATGTTTTAATTCCATTAAATATTAAATATAAATGAAAGTAGATTTCATGCGTACGTACTGCTTACCGTCTCCATGAACGGTGCATTTCATTTATTATCTCCAAATGTTATGTATAATTATAAATATATATATATATATACTATTTATATAAATGATATATATGATATCTAAATTATTAATTTCCTTTTGTAGATAAAGGATTTTTGACCACATGGACAAATTGTAATTATAACAAGTTCATTTTAACTCAAATTACGAACATCAACAAAATGTTTGAAATGAACTCAAATAATTTACTAGATGTTATTTAAAGTTAATAAGTGATATAAAAGTAATAATAAACATAAAATGTTTATTAATCAAGTAGAAATTAAATTAAGTATATTATTCAGGATGAACAAGGAACATACGAGTCAAGTTGGACACGAGGTAAGGGATTTCTTATCCCACTTTTAAATCCATGAGATTTCCATTGTTCACCACTTATTTATTGAATGTGGTGTAATGTGTATTTCAATTTGATATATATTATTAGTATTCTATTTATATTCATGGTATTATATGATTAATTTTTTGGTTATTAACTTTTTCTCATACGACTCGATTGATTACAACGTTGTAATGGTTTTTCATCTCACTTTTTATTCCCATGCGATTCATGCTATATTAGCCACAATTTCCTTCTGTGTGGTGGATGTACTAGTCGTGATTGTATTAGTTGTTTAATATAATTTAATTTATGGGTATTTAAATATTCATTGTGTGATATTTCTTTCATGGGGTGTATGTCTCGTAAGTTACCAAATCGGTAAGGGAACCCTTCACCCTCCTCTTTTTTAAAAGACTTCTTTTTGTTATGTCTTTTAATTAACATCTTATTATGATGGGATATGTTGTCCTATATGCTTATTGATGTAATTGTTTATGTCCAAGTGATGATATATCCTTTTCTCTCTCATCATCTTATTTTCTGAATTTTAAAGTGATGCCGTTAGGCTGTAGAATTTCTATAAGAAAACCTCTTAACCCAATTTCAATTTTTGGGTCAAATATTTACTTCTTGATTATGTCGTACTATGAATATGTGTGAATAACCCATGATTATTTTACACTTAATATCCACTTATATTTTGTGTATTTATTTATTTCACGCATAATTATGTAATTTATTTATCTTTAATCTAAGGATACCGTCTTTATAAAGGATTTGGTCTCAATTTACATTTCCATTGAGACATCATTGTCGTTAGGAACCAATTCACTCGCATATGGTGTATATACTGTCCTTTGGAATATTTTATCATGAATACATTTATTATCAGGATATTATTATGTTTTGATTAAATTTTATTCCTCGATTATTTTTATTCTAGGGTCTCTCATTTTGTTAAAAACTCTTTAACTAAAATATAGTTTTAAATGTTTTAAAGGTTTATTCCTCTAAATATTTCACATTAATGTCCATTTTTAAAAAAATAGTTTTAAGTATTTATTCATATGGACATGAATGTTTTGAAATTTAAATTTCTTTCAAAAGCTTCAATGTGGTATGGTCCACTTTGATTAAAAAATCTCTTTATTTAATATTTTAAATTGTTTGAAAATGGTTTTATAAAAGCATTGATTTTGTCAATATTTTGAAATGATATATTGTGATTAAAATGTGGAAATGTTATCTTTACATTATGTTTGTTTTATGGGTTATGAATATGTTATGGCTATTGGGAATTGATTATGTATAAGGGTGGTTCCGTGATAAACCTAGGGAGGGGGAACCCGCGATTGCTCTCTAATGAATTGGGTAACATGAAATAGGTAAACATTAATGTTTCTTGTAATATATTTTGGGAATATACTGTGATGGGTATTCCAAATGTGACTCCCTCGATATCTGTGATAGCTACAATGTATGTATGTTATTTAGTTCATAAGTTACATTTATGATTTATGATTTCTATATGTTTTTCTTAAATCTTATAATTTTATGAGGTATGTATGATTGAAAAGTATGGTTTCTTTGTTTTGTATTTATTGATGGGATAATATTTTCATTCCTTATTTTATATCCCTTACTGAGATCTTTGTGATCATCCCTAGATCTTGAAATGTTTTTCACAGAACCTAAATTGGAATAAGGGTCAATGATGGGATCAAGGAAAATTCATGCTGTCTAAAACATGGAACCAAATATGACTCTTTTTATCAAGAGTTTTTTATTTTACGAAAAAATGGATACTGAGTAGAATTGTCTACATGTAATATTCATGTTGTTATGTAAATGTTATGACCTAATTCTATAAAACTCTAAACCTGAAAAGATCCTCAATGTGAATTATCCATTTAATTCAAGATTATGTAATGTTTAAGGCTGGGTCCTTATAGTTGGCATCAGATGTCAGTTTAGACAAATTTAGGGATTATTAGTTTTCATTATACACATGGTTAGTGCCTATGTCTATTATTTCAGTTAAGTACTTGTTTTATAACTTTTTTCAGATCATGGAATGTATGTTACAAATGGAAGGAGGAATATATCAAACGACATTCCTATCTCTTCTTGATGATTTTCTTGTAAGGATTATTGAAAAGTCATGTTCAGATGATTGTGAAACATTTTCTGACATACAACTCACCTGAAAGAAATTTTTTGAGATATCAAATACCTCCAATATACCCCGATATCATCGTGGATCATGGGTTGTATTTAATCAAATCCTATTTTTATAATATTCTAATATTTTTAAGAAAGGTAAACATTTTCAAGGAATTTTAAAATATTGTACCTTATCATAAGATTTTGAAGAATATTATGATTTTGAAAAAGG
This sequence comes from Viscum album, assembly GCA_963277665.1. Taxonomy (NCBI): domain Eukaryota; kingdom Viridiplantae; phylum Streptophyta; class Magnoliopsida; order Santalales; family Viscaceae; genus Viscum; species Viscum album. The sequence continues at coordinate 377,056,721 of OY728147.1, forward strand.
TGATAAAGTAGGAGACCCTTTCACAACCTATTTATATTTGCTTTTACAATGTAGTATCTCAGAACATACCTATTGTATTTTAAAAATACCATTAATTGAATATTTTAACTCAAATTCGTTCCTACTGTTTTATAGAAATCATGTTTTATCAGTTGTTTTGAAATTATATGTCATACATGATTATTTTTGAAAACTATTTTTTTTGTGAACACCCATATGACCCATGTTGTACAAGGTGTATTTGGATGAATGAAGAAAATGATTTTGAAGGATCTATAAATCATTGTTGCAATGCATGGACCTTCTACCTACGTGAAAAAGATAACAATGAAACCAAGTGGACACCATGATCAAGGTATGATGTTCTTTATTTTGGGGACCATTTCATTTTATCATATGGTGGTGAAATTAAAAAAAATCACAATATATATAAGACATAAATAATTAATATGTATAGATCATAAGGATTTGGGATTAAAATGAGAGGTATAAGGAAAACCATTTAGGTTAAAACATGTTAGGGTTATTTTCGAGTTTTATAAAAAGACAACCTGTAGGATGGGTGACAACCCATCGCGTCCGGCAAGGCCGCAACAATCAAACCAAAAAATGAAGGGAGAAAATGGTGTATCACCTACCACTTCCCTATGTGAAGTAGTAGAGACCCGAAGCTTATCGTACATGGACATTACATTACATTTGCGGAATACTTAGTACATAACAAAAACACACACACAAGGATCGTAATAGTTTAGTGTCTTTGGAAACTCGGAACGTAATCTTCTAATCGTGGTGAAAGATCTTCAATATCTCCCATAAAGATCTTCTTTTTTTTTACCTAAAAACCGTTCTTTATATCCTGGGGAAAAGAAAACATAAAAGGGTGAGCTCAAATGCTCAGTAAGGGTAAACAAAAGAAATATCAATCACATCATATACATAAGAACATAGCCTTTGGAAATCTTAACCTGAAAAAGAGCTCATAATATCATAACATGGGATAAATCATAGAAGTGAAAATGAGATCCCCATAATCATAACATAAAACTTGAAACTTTGTGGCATGCACACATAATCATGGAAAATCATTTCTTGTTAGTCATGACTCATCGCCAAGACTATCTTAGTGGACAAAGTCCCTTTCTGAATCGAGTTCACTCCTCGTTTCGGTCCTGTATCACTGAACCGAAATAACCTTCCGTTCCAGCCATGTCTATCTCATGAGATATAAAATCTTTACCCAATGCATTGGAGGGAGATATAGGTCCCACCCATCTTATAATGAATCCTTTCTTATGTGTGCCACATAATCATAAAACATACATCATCGCATAACACATGAAACAAAAATGGGATTCTTGAAACATCATGACATCATAAATCAATTCATATAAGATAAAGGAATTCATAAAAATAATTCCATCACAACATGATCAAATCAATGTAATAATAGGGATAAAAACAGAACCCTTTATTATCTTAGATGGAAAGTAATTTTGAAAATCACTTGAACTCCATTCTTGAGGAAAATATCCTTTCTTCTTCAAAAACATTTTTCCTTTCATAACATGTCATACAACTTTAAAATAAAAGAAGTTGATTAAAAATATACTTGAAAACTTGTAAAGGAATCTTCTTGGAAATAATGTTTTAAAAAATCCATTCATGCCGTATAAGTTAAAAAAAACATTCTTCTCGTTCTTTTGTCGGAAAAGTCAAAAAGTACCTCGTACGGAAAACGACAAAAGATTCTTTTCATTTCTTTTACTAAAAACTCAAAAAAGGGTAAAATTGGATTTAAACAATTGTAGTTGGATGGAAATAATATTACATATTTATGAAACAAGGATGTGGATGATAAAATACACCCCAGTAAATACTTACGAATAAACAATCTCGGATAAAAATGAGATTGTGATATTTCCCTTACCTTAGGTCCGATTTGCTTTGTTCGTGTCCGAAGCTCCTGTATAATGGTTTAAATAATTTTATTGACTTATTCCAGAATCATACATATTGATATGAGATCATATATGGTCATATTATTAGCTTCTTGTTAGTAATATTTCATTGTTACTTGTTACTCGGGTCTTTATAACTTTTTGTTCTTATGCGTGTTTTGTCGAATAAATTCTTATTCTTATCTTTAGGTTATAGATAATTCATTTCCAGAATGGTATTAGTGTAGTATATACCATATTCATTCATTCAATTCATTTATACAATCATTATGAAATGAAGATCATGTAGAACGAGTAGCATCACATCGTGGAGACGGTATTCCGTACGTACGCACGAGTGATGATATCGTTCCTATGATTGTGGAATTGTATTGGAGTATATATATATATTATTTCAGTATCAATATTACTTAATAATAATCATATATAGTTACTCATTACACCATTATACCCATCCTTGTAAGGTGATGGTGGAAAATAGATTACACCACGGCGTGGAGACGGTATTCCGTACGTACGCACGCGCGGTGATTTCATTTTTCCGTAGGATGGATAGAAGGTGAATTAGGGTTGTTTCATATTTATAATAACATATCAGTATGTAAGTAATACTGATGTTATTACTTTATCATGAAACAACTAAAGAAGAAGAAGTTGAAGAAGAAAGAAATTGAAAAGATCGGTAATGGATATTACCTCTTCTTTGGAACGCCTTTTTGAATCATCCACTTAAGGAACTAAGATTGGTCTTTGGAGAAGACCAGGACCTCTAGGATTATTCTAGGTAAGTGGAGAAGGGAAAATGGCAGGGGTTGGCCGAGCTTGAGTGCTCAAATTGGTGTGAGGAGGAGGGGGAGGAGGTGCCCTTTTATAAGGGAGGAGAGGGGCACCTTAGGAATTCTTAAAAATATTAATTTATAATAAATCTAAACCCACTTAAAAACTTCCGAAAATGACTCATATTCGAATATTAGATAATATAAGGTTGTAATATCATCAACCAATAGAATTTAGACATGTTAGGAATTTATTTTAAACATTATCAACATGATTTATCCTTATTTAACCAATTTAATTTTATTTGTGGTAATAACATTCTAAATTTTAAATTATAACAAATAATTACTTATTTGTTGTGAATTGTCCATAATTGGATAATTAATAACATTTTAGATCATATAAATTTAAATTTATAATTTTTAAATATTTTTGTGATTTTTAAACTATTTTATAATATGTTATGTTTATAAAATAACAATAGTGTCAATTTGGACACTATTCATTTATTTGAATTTAAATAAAATAAATACAGAAGATATGTTCGAACTAAAAGCTTTAATAGATTTATAAAATGTCATATGTGTCTATAAAATTAGTTGAGCACATTAAATAGTTCATATAATATTTATTTTATTATTTTTAAAACCATTTATTTGGTTTATCTCTTAATAAAATAATTACTACATTATTTTTGTATAATTATTTAATATACTTATTTGTTGTATAAAAATTTAAAATAAAATCCTATGATGAAGATATATATATTAACTTTCACAATAATAATTTTACTCGAATTTATCATCTTAAAATCACAATATTTAAATTGTTATATTTATTAAATTATGAAGGTGACAACTTTGGAATCATTTAAAATAAAATAATATAAGTGTCATAATAGCTTGTATAAGACTCCAAATGGTCAAATATTCGACCATTGGATTATTATAGTTTCCATTTACATGACCAATAAGTTTTGGTTAGGTTTTTGTTCCTTTTATGGTCACTATTAGTTTAATAAAAACTATATTCTTGATTTTTCACTAGATAAATAATTTCTGCATTACTATTGTGTCACAATTAATGATAATTATTTAATCCCAAAAAATTCTAAATAAATTCTCATGATGTAGATAATTTTGTTAGCTTTCTGGAGACTATTCATGTTCGAAATTTTATGATGTTTATCACTAATGTAAAATTATTATACTAATAAGATTTAAGAGAGTGACATTTTGTCACTTTCTTTGGTTTTAATAATAATTAAATTATTTTCATGGCCAAAAGTCCATAAAATGAATCTAATCCGACCCTTAGTTGATATGGGTTTACTTTTAGTCATTCCATAGGATTTTGGCATGTTTTAGGATAATTTTATAATATTATATTTACCCTTAATTACCCGATTTACCTTTAACTATGGTAAATAAAATTTACCGTAGTTACTATTCATAATTCCCTAAAATAAAAAGTAGCCTATTAATATAATTTGGACCCACTGATTCCAAATATGGAATCCATTTTTTAAAATTCAATACACAGAAGTTTCAGAAATTAAATTAAAATTAATCCCGTTGTCGAATAAAAACGGGTTTTTGTTTAAAACATTGCAAAAGATTGAATTGATTTAACCTACGAATTCAAGGTAAAATCAATGCTAATGAAATTCATTATATTAAATGGTAAAAATATATTCTATTTATACTTTAAAACCATTCAATATTATAATTTAACCACATAAGATATTACGATGAAAAAAGTTGTTTTTAATTAAAATATAGCGTGTTTTTACTATTCATTAAAATATGAAAGTTATCAAAAAAATATCAAAACATTATCTAATGTAAATTTTTACATCCTGATTCAAAAGAAGAATTTTATTTTGTCAAATTGAACATATAAACATGTCAAAAACTAGATTTAAGGTGGGTGCGCCATCAAAAGGCGGCAAAACTGAATTTTTTGAAAAATACTTATTTTACCTGAAAAATTTATTTTGTTCTTATAACATGTTCTAGAAAATGTGTAAGATGAATAATAATGTTATAAAATTCAAAATTTAGTTAATACTATTCATAACGGCTAGTTCATGACAATATTATAATATATCATTGTTTATTAAAACCCGGTATTGCGTACAACACACGCTATCGAGGAAGGTCGCGATTGCGTGTAATGCAAGCCAAGTCAGGGTTGCGTGTTGTGAAAGAATACTTCGTTGTTTCGTATAACAGAATCCAACCATATTCCATTTATACATTTAATATATATATATATATATACTCAATGTTGCATAGAATAACTATTATCAAAATTGGGTGTAACACGGTCCAAGAATAGTGTTGCGTATACTGCAAGCTAATACGGTGTTGCGTATAGCACAAGGTAATCTTGGTGTAGAATAAAACACAAGACATTAATTAAATTAAAAGAATATTTTTCATAAAATCTCGGGGTGTTACAGAAGTCCCTAGTTAGTATGAATTATTCTTTTATGTTAAATGGATTTATGGATCCAGAATACGTTGATTTTGGGAAGTTATGTATTATAAAATGGATATCCTTAGTATAGGAAAATTATTAGGTGATTAATTGATAAAGGTTATTTTAGAATACATTCTATATTATGAGGAAACACTATATTCCTATGGAAAATAGAATACTATGGGATTTCATCTATGGAGTAATTATTGAAATGTTATTTTGGAAGAATATCTTTTTTCTGTGTACATATAGAGATTTGGGTTACTTATGGACATGATCAACATATCATAGATAATATGTGATTTGGTTAATTATGCTTCAGTATGAGATCTTAAGAGTAGTCTATGTCTTTGGAGTTAAATGTTATGATTAACTATGGAAGACTATGTGATTAAATCCTACTGAGTTTTGGGTTTCAATATTAGATTGGATTATTTTGAAGAATTTTAAGGACAATTGTGAATTGATTGGTCTTTCCTGATCTTTGGGTACTTTTTATTATAAAGTTTTACCCTTTTTAGGGATTATATGATCTCATAAAAACCATTTTTATTTTAGTTTGTTTTTAAAGACCAAGGATATATATAGGTATTCTTTTGTGGATTATGTGATTCTCTAGAATATGTTTCTTGTGCTTTTGATGTGACCAAGTCTTTTTGAATGCTCATTTTTGGGAGAAAATATTAGTTTTTGGAAAAAAATTATTGAAGGAAGAAACTCTACTTGAAGGTAAGTATATTTATTTTATGTTCTTATTCTATATAGTAAATGAATTCATCAAAATTAAGAAAAGTAATGTTAAAAAAAATTGTTGGTTTACGTTTCCTACTAGGAAATCAAAGACCATTTAACACATCATATGTTTGTGAATTTCTGGTGTTTAACCTTATACTAAACATGTTTTCTACCACTCTCCATCAGAACTTGACCATTTGTTCTCTCTTCCATATCCATGTTTTCTTAAATAGAATCCAAGTATGGGTTATCTCGGGTAACCTTTGTAATTCTCTTTCATTCTATTAAAGTGTTAGTGTTATAGACACTTTTCAGATGTGGGACTTTTAAATAAGTTTCCAATCCCAGTTTTAAAATTGAGAGGACACAATTCCCAAAAGGGGGAAGGATGTAACATCCTTGGAAAATAAAGAACATATAATTTTTAATATTTATTAATATTTGTGAAATAAATTTTAATTCTACTTTAAAGGGGACACTATGTTCGATGGCATACCTGATACATGATAATGAGTTTCTTTGAAATATTTCATTGCACACTAACAATATTATATTATTATTTTAAATGGTAGTTAACGCCTAGCCATTGTATTGACGGGAATGAATATAACTAACTAGAATGTGATTATACATGTTTGTTTAATATTTTTACATTTATCCAATAAATGTTAGAGGCTTAAAATGTGAATGAATCTAATTTTAAGCAAAATTTTCTTTAAAAGGACGATTTAATGCCTTTTAATGGAGAACCCTAATTAAATATATTTTTTCACTATTGTATTTCCTATTTGGAAAAATAAAATTCATCTTTAGAATCAGCACCTCAAAATTTACTTTTGATAATTTTTTTTATTTTTATGATAAAATTAAATTTTTTATGAATAATGAAAAATACTATATATTAATTCAAAAGTGCCTTTTTATCTAATTTATTTATATAGTTAGATTATCTTTTTAATTTTTTTTAAATTGTAATTAGTATATATTTTTACCATTTAATCTAATTTTGTTCATTGGAAGTAATTTTATTTTGAAATTGGATATAAACAAGTGTCAATCTTTTGATAGTTATTATCTCTTAAAAACACTCTATTTGTTTTAACAGTGGGAATTAATTTTAAATTAATTTCTCCCACTTCTATGTTTCGAATTTGGAAAAAATGATTCCATATTTAGAATCAGTATGTCCAAATTGTGTAAATAAGTAACTATTATATTTAGACATTTTAAATAGATACTTCAGTAAATATTTTATTTACCATGATTAAAGGGAAAATATAAAAAATAAGGGTAAAATATAATATTATAATAATATTAAATTACCCTAACACATGTCCTAATCCTATTGGATGATATATATATGTCCATGGTCATCCTTTGGTTGAATTGGGGACCCCATGGAGCAACCTGGGAGTAATAATGACACTTTATATTAATTAATTTATAGTAAAGACAAAAATGACATAAACAAATATCATTTAGTAAATACATTTTTACATGTCATTATATAAGTTATCATTTAGACTATAAGTATTATTTGGAAATATAAAAATATTTCCTACATCGTGGTATTTTTTTAAATTTTTTACTTCAAATAAATTAAAGTATTTATTACCCAATAATGATACAATATTTACCTCATTAATAAATGATTTAAATAAATAAGATTATAAATATTAAAACAATATCCAAAACCTGTCCAATTATTATTGGATTATTTTATTTCGACCATGAGTAATCTTAAAATTGTTTTTAATTATTGATTGACCTTTTGAAACTGAATATGAGTTTAAAATAAAATAATTTTTTCAAACATTCTTAAAGATTCCCTCCTCTCTCATATGAAAATCTCTCACTTCTAACTCATTCCTCACACTTCTCAAATCTTTGTCTCATGAAATATCTGCTCCAATAAGCTCCCAATATCATTATATTTATTCTATAAGCCTTAAATTAGGTAGAAAAAACATCAAGAAACCCTTTTGGTTCCAACCAAAGGGAGTTACCCCATTAAAATGTAACATCTTCTCTTAAGTTTTTTTGTTTCATTTTACTTCCCCAAACCGTAAACTCTTTTTATTACTTTATTTTATAACAAAACCAGTATCCTTAATAAACTAGGATGTTGATATGATAATTATTCAAAATACACTTACACACACCTCCATCTAATGGGTAAATAACATAATGTTTCTATGGATGGATAACTAACGCCTCACGAAACGATGGTTGTTCAATTAACTCATATCGCCTCCCACAGTGGCCATTATGATGGTAATGTATATATATATATATACATATGATATATATTATGTTTATATTTTTTTTATACTTCTGTAATTTTTATTTACAAACATTCCTTATGGTTTCCAATATGTGTAAACACAATAATTTCATTTGAGGAAGTGCATACTACCACCCTCCAAAGTGACATGACTCGTTAATGCCATTTGTGGAACGTATAAAGATGGAGTTAATGAAATTATGTAACATAAATATATCATATGATATTATATTGGAATTATAATATACCTATGTATCATTATGTTTTCATTCAATTAAATATTAAATAGAAATGAAAGTAGTGTTCCTGCGTATGTACGGCTTACCGTCTCCATGAACTGTGCATTTCATTTCTTATCTCCAATGTTATGTACTATTATAGATATAGATATATATGTATATATATATATACTAGATATATATGATATATATGATATCTAAATCATTAATATCATTCTGGAGATAATGGAGTTTTGACCACAGGGACAAATTGTAATTATAACAAGTTCATTTTTAACTCAAATTCGAAACATCGACAAAATGTCACATATGAAATCAAATAATTAAATAATTGTTATTTCAAGGTAATAAGTGATATAAAAGTAATAATAAACATAAAAAAGGTTATTAATCAAGTATAAATTAACTTAAGTTTATTATTCAGTAAGAACAAGGAACATACGAGTCAAGTTGGACATGAGGTAAGGGATTTCTTATCTCACTTTTAATTCCATGAGATTTCCATTGTTCACTACTTATTTATTGAATGTCGTGTATTTTGTACTTCCATTTGATATATATTATCATGATTATATTTATATTCATTGTATTATATGATTCATTTGGTTATTATTAACTTTTTCTCATATGACTTGATTGATTACGACATGGTAAGGGTTTTTCATCTCACTTTTTTATTCCTGTGAGATTCATGCTATATTAGCCACTATTTCATTTTGTGTGGGAGATTTACTGACCATTATTGTATTATTTGTGTAATATAATTTAATTTATGGGTATTTAAATATTAATTGTGTTATATTTCTTTCATGGGGTGTATGTCTCGTAAGTTATCAAATAGGTAAGGGAACCTTTTCACCCTCCTCTTTTTAAAAGACTTCTTTTTGTTATGTCTTTTAATTTACATATTATTATGTTGGGATATGTTATCCTATATCCTTATTGATGTAAATTTTATGTCTAAGTGATGCGATATCCTTTTATATCTCATCAACTTATTTTATGTATTTTAAAGTGACGTCGTTAGGCTGTCAAATTTCTGTAAGAAAACTTCTTAACCCAATTTCAATTTTTGGGTTAAACATCTACTTCTTGATTATGTCGTGCAATGAGTATATGTCAATAACAAATGATTTTTTCACTTAATATCCACTTATATTTGGTGTATTTATATATTTCACACATAATTATTTAATTGATTTATCCTTAATCTAAGGATACTGTCTTTATAAGGGATTTAGTCTCAATTTACATTTCCATTGAGACATCATTGTTGATATGCACCAATTGACTCTTATATGGTGTATATACTATCCTTTGGCATAATAATCATGAATAACTTTATTCTGATGATATTATTAAGTTCTAGTTAAATTTTATTCCTTAATTATTTGTATTCTAGGTCTCTCATTTTGTTAAAACTCTTTTTCTAAAATATCGTATAAAACGTTTTAAAGGTTTATTCTTCTAAATATTTCACATTAATGTACATGTTTTAAAAATGGTTTTATGGATTTATTCATATGGATATGAATTTTTTGAAATTTTAATTTCGTTAAAAATATTCAAAGTGGTATGGGACACTTTGATTCAAAAATCTCTTTATTTAATATTTTAGATGGTTTTGAAAATGGTTTGATAAAAGCTTTGATTTTGTCAATATTTTGAAATTATATATTGTGATTTCAATGTAGAAATTTTATCTTTACATTATTTTTTTTAATGGGTTATGAATATGTTATGGCTATTGGGAATTTTTTACGTATACGAGTGGTTCTGTGATAAACCTAGGGAGGGTGATCCCGGGATAGCTCTCCAATGCCTTGGGTAATGTGACAGAGGTAAACGTTAATGTTTATCCTAAGAGATTTTGGGAATATACTATGATGGGTATTCCAAACATGACTACTTTGGTAGCTGTGATGGCTACAATTTAAGTATGTTATTTATGTCATAAGTTTCCTTTATGATTTATGATTTCTACGTGTTGTTCATAAACCTTATGATTTCATGAGGTATGCTATGATTGAAAAGTATGGTTTCATTGTTTTTTATTTATTGATGGGATAATGTTTTAATTCTTTATATTATATCGCTTACTGAGATTTTTGTGCTCATACCTAGATTTTGAATTTTTTCACAGGACATAATGTGGAATAAGGATCAAGGATGGGATCAAGGAAAAGTCATGCTGTCTAAAACATGGAACTAGATGTGGATCTTTTTTTCAAGAGTTTTTATTTTATGAAAAAATGGATACTGAGTATAATTGTATACATGTAATATTCATGATGTTATGTAAATGTTATGACCTAATTCTCTAAAACTCTAAACCTCAAAAGATCCTCAATGTTAATTATCCATATAATTCAATATTATGTAATGTTTAAGGATGGGTCCTTATACTTCTTCTTATTCTTAGGTTTAGAAATATTTATATCTTTACAACATGAAATATATTCCAAAGCCTCTGAATAGAAGCTTGAGGTTTGGCAATAAATCAAACAGAAATAGAACATATTGTCACTACTTATTATAAATGTCATCTTAGGTCTGTATTTAGCATCTATATGTCTTTCCACTTTTTGGAAACTGTTCACGGCTCTCTTTCTGTCATGCATGGGAGGGGATTCATCAAATATAATTAGAGGGTAATCATCAAATCCAACTATTTTTTTCCCAAACTGTATGGTATTTGAGAAGAGAAAATATGTGATTGTTTCTTTTCAAAGATATCATATTTGTTTTTCATTCTATCCTCACATTACAAAGAATAATCAAATAGTAAGTGCAAGGAATCCTTCATTTTATGCTTTCCTCTAGCATTGGATTTCTCCAATTCGTTTTTACTGATTCTAGCTCTTCTTCCAACTTTTAAATCATTATATCCCATGATTCATGTTGGGCATCGAGTTCTCTCTTGAAAAGCTTCCCTCTACCCATATCATCTTCCAATTCATGTGTCAGCTTATCCACCATGTCACTTTGCCCCATTACATTTAATTTTTCCTAAGAAACATAATTATAACAACATGCATTTTCTTCTTGTAGCCATTTATTCTTCAGAACTAGGTCAGATAACAGTCAAGAAAGATCAACATTTTTTGATTTCAAATTATGAATTTCATATAATCTCAAATTATTTACATTAACACAATCTTTGATCTTTTCTCTCTTAATAGTCATGTTTTCTAGTTCTTCAGCTTGGGAATCATTCTTCCCCCTCATATAAGTAGCTATGTTAATAAGCCTTTAATTTAACCTTATTATCCTGTTGGCCTCAATTTTTAGTACCTAGATCCAAATATCTTTAAATTTTATTTCCTTATCCAATTTCTCATCCAATTCCTTTGTTTCATGGTAAACTTCCACTTTTTTCTTCTGGGAGTTTCTTCATTAACAGTAGTTCCCACATCACATGGAATATCAGGTTCTTCACTCATTCATTGTACATCATTGAATGGGTTAGTATTTTCACTATATGATTTATCCAAATCATTATTCTGTTCACTACATGATTCCTTCAACTAAATCACACTATTTCCATAGACACTTCCACTATGAGTAATTCCCCCAGATTTATGCTTCTTCTTTGATGTTCTGCCCTTTGCCATGGCACACCAAGATAAGAGAAGACCAGATCTTTAACCACACAAAGCTACTAACCCAAGTCCGAGATAACAAATTTTATAAAATAAACCTTCCCTTTGATAGCAATTGTTAAGACTAATAGGACCCTAAATACCATGAGAGGGGGTTTGAATCAGGGTGTGGATATTATTTTCTAAATTCTTCCTTCCCCACTAGATCTTGACCTCTTTATCACAAGGGTGACTTTTTGTGCACCTGTCTGTTTATTATGATCAATTATTTTCTTCTTTATATGATGATGATGCTTTGGCTGCAATACAGGGAAGAATGAAGGCCAATACAAAGATTTTTACTTGGTTCACCCTCACGGGGATAATTTTAAGGAGCATACAAAGATGATGTGTTAATGTACCAAATCCACTAAAGCTCATTACAAATAATATTTGGGCTAGACCACTTCTAGGTCCAAGCTCACTGCCATTACAATTTTTAGGGTTATCTCCCTACTTTCCCAATGTACAATCCCTATTCCTCTCTCTCTGGATCACTTCTGGTAGAATGGAACACCTTCATCCTCTTCATTTACTCATTGCTCTAGAAAATATCCACTCACAGCTTATGAACTTGAAGGTCCCTTCATTATCTCTAACGACTGCATCCTTCACTATATGTAGATTCTATGTTGATGTCCAAATTTAAACCACTGTTGAATACCCCTTTACACTGATCACTGGGAAACAACGTATCGAAATAGCTTCAAAACCCCCCACTTTGCAAAAGTCCACATTTTGAGAATCTCAACCAAGCCTTCGCAAAGCACCTGGCTCTTCACGAAGCACACACCTTCACAAAGCTCACTTCTTCACAGAGAACACTGCTTCATAGTTCTCAAGAATTGGCAAAGATTAAGAATTTTCAAAGCTTCAACCACTGTAGAGCTCAAGATGTCACAAAGTGAATTACTTTGTGAACCTCACTAGGCCAACACAGAACACACCTATATTGCGGAGCTAGATTAGCCACCACGAAGCTCCTGTATTTTACAAACCACAATTCCTCCACAAACCTCCTTCTTGAATCAAGAGAAAAAAAAATTTCTTGGAAATATCTATACATCTATTGAGGGGGTTGGGGCCTTTTTCTATGCGATTCCACCGACCCTCAAACTTTCCATGCATAGTCAGCACCATGTCCGCTCAAATCGCAAAACTCATAAATTTCTGCTGAAATTCTCTCTATATCGTGAAGCATCACAATAATTTTTGGATCACGGAGCATGTCGTAGTCATGGAGCCTTCCATAAATTCTTTTGTGCCTTCGCCACAAAGGTCCACTTGCAATGCCATTCGCTGCCGCAATGCTCTTCAACACTGGTGTTCGCGAAGCTTATCATAATCATAAAGAACACCATCATCATTCATCATATCTTCACAATGTCCACATCAAGAAGTCCATATTCGTGAAACTCATTTCTTTTCTATATTTTGATGAGATCTTCCAGGAAATCCACTTTTCTCAATGCTCACCAACTCAAAATTTTGGACCCCAAAAATTTGGCAAACACTAGAAAATGGCACCACCTAATATCTGCTCTTTTTATACCACCTCTAGATCTTCCATTCCCTTTTCATGGTTCTTTGTCAACAAGGATTTTCAACAACATCTCTAGTACTTGACAATTCCCCATGGAAACCTGCATTTTCAACAAACACAACCAACCCAAAAATGTTGTAATGTTACCTTCAGGGATTTTTTCCCAAAAAAATTATTATTTAAATATATAAATAAATTTGGAGAAAAAGAATTTGAGAATTAAAATTCATTATTTTCACTATTCATCAAAAAAATAAAACTTCCCATAAAAATAACAAAAATTTAGTGAAAGTAAATTGTGATGTTTTTATAAAAAAAATGATTTTTATTTTTTCAAACAAAAATTATTAAATATTTAAAAATATTATATAAAATGGGTTCACCATTAGAAGGAAATAAAATTACTTGTTTGAAAAATTCATCTTTTTATTTATAAAATTGGATTTATTAATATATTATATCAATCCATTATATTGGATAAGTATCAAAAATACTGAATTAATGTAAAATATATAAATTTTATTGAAACAATAATCGAAAGAAGGTTTAATTTATTAAGATAAAATTGTTTATACACATTGAAAATAGTTTTCATAGAGAAGTAATTTATTAATTTTGAAATAGTTCATATATTAACTTATACTAATTGATAACAAACATATTCATTTTATATACTTGTGTAAATCAAATTATCATAGTTTAGTTAATCTTATTTGTAACTTCCATTCCAACAACATGGTGGTAACTATAAAAATATTTTAATAATAATATTAATAGTATCTTTTAGTTTAGTATAACATGACCTTGTATGTAACACAAGTTATAAAAGAGACTCAAAAAATTTTATAATATAAGAAAAAAATAGTATTACATATACCAAACACAAATCTATGTTTTTTTATAGTGTAAGATTTACCCAGTTTTTCATATAATGAAGACAAAAATTAGTTAGTTCATATAAAAAAAGATATATTTAATGTTGTGCGAAATATAAAATATCATAATATAAAATGAATTAAAATAATATAATTTAAAAAATCTTATGGTGTTATAGAGACTCTATCAATTCCATTTTTTATTTTTGGACTTCCTTTTTCAATTTTGTGGATAAAATCTACTGAAATCAATTAAATCATTTTATTTCAATTTCTTATTATCTTCTAATCTGTTTTATCTTTGTTATCCTCTTATTATAAACCCTAGAGGATGTAAAACCATCGATTGGAATTTAGAGTTAGTTTTAATATAAGTATTTTTTCCATTCGAGGGATTTATATGTTGTTCTCTTCCTTGGTTGGGATTCTCATTCTGTGATTCTTGGTAATTTGAAATGATTCCATATAAAAATATATATGTATGGTGTTCCCATGAAAGGTTTAAAATAGTTTCCAAATGGTTTTATAGGCATTCCATGAGATTGTATTTCTATTTATTTCTAATTCTTTAATACGAATTTGATACCTGTAATGTGATTTTAAATATTCATGAGTGGATCTTTTAAACGACTTCATATGATTTGCATGGGGTACATGGAACCTATTCATTTCTAAATGATTTTTTTCTTAATGGGGTTCATGATAACAAGTGGTGTATTAGATCAAATTTAATGTTTTCTAAAGGATGATATAATGTGTGATTATTTTTATATATTTTAAGGAAATTTGTTTATTTAAAAGTTTATTATGAAATTTGGTTTGATTACATGATGTCAAATAATATTTGAACTGATATATTAAATGGTGCAAAATAGTTTTTCATACCATTATTATTTTTAAAATCGTCATTTTCCATTTCAATGAAATTATTTTTTAAATAATATGAGACCCTCAAATGATACCCATTTTATGGATTATGTCCCCCGAATGGATTGTATTATTTTGATATTATTTTTTAAATTCTTATGCATTAATGTCAAAAAGGGGTTTTTTCTTTATATGGTGTAGGAGGTGAGATGAAATTTATTTCCAATGATTTGGAAATTTTTTATATTAATATATTATAATCGAATTGATTTATGACCTCTATTTTTGAATTTCATGAGTGTCTTATGAGACTCGGTTGGATATATATATATATATATTCAACCCCTAGTGTAGATTTTTTTATTACAATGGGGTCACTTCCGGTTGAATTTGTTCCCTCCAGATAATAATTTAGACCACATGGTATCTTCATGGTCTTAAGATGTTTATTGAGATTTATTTGTTTCATGGGACTACTAAGATAGAAATGATTTTTTAGGTATGAATATGGTTCATTTCCCCCATTTAGATTGTTATCCTTGAGTCCTTGGGTGTTTCTTATGATACTTTACACAATTATAATACATTTTTTGGATCCCATAAGATATGTTACTTTATCCCCTTTTTCGTGATTTTGTGGAACCAATAGTTGGTTGAGATTATTTTTTTGACATGTCATTGATACCATTGTTCCATATTAGGGTTGTATTCCACCATTAAAGAAATTATGGTTTATTTTTCAAAATAATTTCAAAAACTCTTGGAAATTTCAATTTTAAAGGTCAATCATAGTGAATTATAAAATATTGGGATTTTTATGAAATGCTTTGGAATGCAGGATGAATAGTGATCTCATACTTGTTTTTGATAATATTATAGGCCATATTCCTTCTATTTGACAAAGGCTTAAAAAAAGAGTTCATTATAACCTTATTTTAATATAAAATGGAAGGTTTTTAGTAATATTTTTATCATGTTACCTGGTCTCTTTGAATACCACATGAGAACACCCTATTTTATACATTATATTCACTATAATAATTTATGAAATGTTTTATGAAGAGATTTTCATTGAAACCATAGTTAGATCTTATTGGGTAAGTTTAGCTCCCACCCTTCATATACCATTAGTGTATGTTTCTCCTATGTTACTTATTAGGTTCCCAATTCTTGATTTTATTTCATTGGATGTCAGTCTAGTTCGTAAATTTATTAGTGGGGTGATTTTAGTAACTCTGGGTGATGTGGTTGATATTGTAGTTTTTAAGATCCATTTTATTTTTTGATGTTGTATTAGTTAATTCATCCCGGTGTATTTTGTGCATAAATGTTTCATTTCCACAATCATTCTATTTTATTTTTTCATATTTCACCTTTTTATAGATCTATTTTCCCATATAACTTGTTTTTATGTTTATTTGTTTCATTTATCATTATTTCTTATGCATGGATGTTAACTTATTGGATGGTTCCTTTTTAATTCTCAGTGCTTTCCGCTGCCATTTATTATTATCATTATTATTATCATTATCATAATCATCATCATCTCTATCATCATTATATGGGGGTAAAATTTCTACCAAGTGTGCACTCTTTATACTTAATAAGTAATTATCATATCATTGGGATAAGAAATTAACTTCAGGCCTAGAGGAAGTCTGGTTTTTGTGGCCTATCAGGTTATCCCAGACTAGTTTGTTATAAGAATCATGCCACAACCTGGGGGTTTTTCATGAAGGTACAAGGGGAGTTAGAAACCTTGGGATGCCTTCTTGATGTTGGATACTCTTTAACTGAGTGGGTCTTTCTGTAATGTGGCCATGTTGAGAGCCTAATCACAATCTATAAGTTGCTCCATGAATGGATCATAGGGGATGGGTATCGAGGACCCCTAAGGGATGTTGTGTGGTAGCGAGTATCTCCACACCACAATGGTATGCATATAGTGGGACTTTGTATTACAACCCTTGGTGTTTCACCAAAAGGAAATACCACCTAACTTTTTTATACGGGGGAATAAAATATATTAAAAAATTCACACCCATTTGATTCTTTATTGGATAATAGGGTGGAAGAGGGGTTTATTTTATTTTCCCTCTCCCTATTCTTCATAATCTTCGATAACACATGAAAGTTGTTGATTCTTCTTGTGTTTTAACCATAATATAAGCTAAAATATTATATTTTTACATCTATTTTTAATGTCGTTATAGAAATCAAATTACAGTTCTATTTTGGTTAGTGTGTATTAGAGATTTTCACCAGGGCACATTGGAAATCACATGAAAATATAGATTTCTTATGTGTGGTGGAAGTGTATTTCTCGAGAAGATGATCTCCTACATTATTTTCTTATTTCATAAGAGTTAATAAGTTACCCAGATTTTTTTTGTTATTTAGATTAAATTATGTGAAATTGATATTTGGGTGAATTTAATGTGATGGATCTTTTTCTCTGGATGATGTATGAGGTATTCCATTTACCTTTTAGGCATGACAAGTAGTGATTTTAGTGTAGAGGGACTTCCAGGTGATATTTTATAAAATTATTATTTATTTGATTAAATATGGTAATTAATTTTAAATTTTTATAACTAATTATCATTATGTTGTCCCATGTTATATGTTATAAATAGCATGGAAGAGTTTTGTTAAGGCTTGGAGAAGCATCATTTGAGATTAACTCCATGGATGAGGAAAATGGTGTATATGTTACAAATATATATTATTTTTTATGTATGATTGGTTTTCTACATCCAAGTGTATGGGTTCAGGTAGAACGTTTAGGGGCAAAGATAACCCTTAAAAGAGATAGAGAATGGAATTGAGCCTCCTCAAGTAAGAATAATCACTATGTAGAACTTGGTTAATTCAAGATCACATATAAACCATTTATAAAGTATAAAAGGTGTTGTTTCTATTTTTGAGAGAACATAGATACATCTCAGGATATGAGGTGAGATGTGGGTAGACTAGGTTGGTTTCCAAAGGGATATTTGGGCATCCATGAGAGTCTTATCTCAATATATAATGGTAAATAAAACTGTACGTATCATGCATGACGAGCGACACACTCCAATGGGTGGGAAGATAATTAGTGTGTCTCATGGGTATGAGTTCGTTGGGGATATGGTAAATATTATTATGTTTTGGGATAAATATTTTATATAGGATATGGAAACACTCATGTGGTGTTAGATAAGGTATTGAGTAATAGCCTGAGGGTAAAAAAGATGAGTAGGAATGTCAAGTTCTGATACTTGGATTGAGTGACTAACTCTTGAGTGACATGTTTGTGAGAATGGGTGATGTACCGTGGAATATATTTGTTGTTTCATGTGTCTTATTTATTGTGTAGTTGTGAAATGTTGTAGAATTTTTTGTAGGATATGTCTCTTAAGTACTATCCCCACCATGATTGAGATGGAATAGGTAGGATTTCTAGGCATGATATGGGATCCTTGTTTTGCTTAATGTTTGGTTCTTCCTTCAGACCATTTGGATCCACCTTGAGTGACAATGTGTTTTTTTATTTACCTGGAGTGAAAAGGAAGTTTTGAAGATTAGGGGTTTTATTTAACGAGTAAATTGGAACTGTTTTTATAGATAGTGAGACATTTGAAGTGGACCCTATCTTGAGTGATATAGTAGTGGGTCATGATGTGGAAAATAAAACCTACCATAAGTTATATGGTAGATTGTTAGGACTTGGATGAGAGATAGTACCATATTTCACTAGGTATTTTTTGGTATATTTGAATACCCTTCCAAACATCCTTGGGTATGGGGTGGTGTTTAGTGAGATTCCTACCCCGATTATTTGGGAATGGTTTAGATTATGGGTTTGATTGAACAAGGTGAAGATGTGTTTTCAGCATAGTGTCAATTTATGTGTGATGAAGTGTAATGATTTCCTCATTAGAATATTATAACCATATATGCATATATTTATGGTGGCATAGTTAGTACAAGATGTCTAACACCCTTGTGGGACTTGTTTATTTTTCTCTTGCATACTCATAAATTATGAGGTATATTTTGGTCACTTAGCGAGACCATATTGAGATGTATTTCTCACACAATACATGGATGCCCTATGACACATGAAGACCTTATATTTTCTTTCAGGATGAGAATGTTTATATAGTTAATTGAGATAGAGTATCGTAGAGGTATTTAGAGATGGGTTTATTAATTTCAAGGTATATTAATAGATCTATTTGTGTAATTTTACCTTTATTCATTTTCAATGTGATTAGACCAGTGGGAGATTAGCCTGGTTGAATGAATTTATGCTATGGAATAGAACATTTAATATAAAATTATTTATATTTTTTTATGTTTAAGATGATTTTATATTGGATGTTTTCTTTTCATGTAGTGTTGTATGACTCTAATTCAGGGACATAGTCTACCCATTTTATAGTATAGGTCATCACTACTAATCGATAGTCTCTAGAATATAGGGAGGTGAACCTGAAGGTTTGAAACATCCACAACCCATAAAAGGGAGATTTCTCCCCATAATATGGTATTTCACTGATTTTTATAATTCGTGATGAATATAATATAGGTGATTCAAAAACTATATTTGAATTTTAATAGAATAACATACATTTTTTCTTTGATGGTTTTCTTCTATATTTAATTACATATACGTGATCAGATATTCAATCATGAATTATTTTTTTAAAATCTTTTTGTGGGATGATTATGATATAATGAGTATTGTCCCAATAATAATGATCTTAAACTGTTTTAGTAAATCGGTATCCTCTCAGTACAGCGAGTCATACACGAGGTTAAATAGAACTCACCATCTCAGTCACTATTCTGGAGAGCCAGACAGGAGCATCAAAACATCATTATATAATATGAATGATATAAATTTCATCATAAAATGAGCTACACAATTTCATTTATCAAGTTTAACATTGATAAAATATTCTTTTTATTAATCAATTATTTAAATAAAACCTTTAATGTTAGAACATTTTATTTCTCTCTCAATATATGAATTTTATTGTTGAGGAATAATGCCTCATGTATTGTATTTATTAATAAAAGGACTTATTTTATCATTATTTTAAGGATCTTCATATATCTTTCAAATAATTTTATAAATATTAACAATTCCATAGATATATAGTAGTGAGATTTATAAATTTTTTATTTCAAATACATTTGTTTGGAAGTATCCCAATGAATTATACATTTCATATTTAAATATTAGATTATGGGAATTAAATCATTTTGAAAATTTCAATAGCATTGAGATTTACTTAAATTATTAGATGTTTAAAGGAATACAATGTTATATTCTTTTTTTATTTTCTACTATTGGATTTTCCAAATTTATAGTTATCTTTTACCGAATATAAATTAGTTAAAAATTACGTAAATTAACAATGTTTACATTTACTTCATTAACTAATGAAACTTATGGATATATGTATGTGTTTAATTATCCCATAATTCAATTTATAGTCATCTCATATGAAAATATATTGCTATATAATCACATATATCTATATATTTAAATTACCATATTTAAGGAGTCAATATATTTTTTTAGAAACATCTTTATGTAATCAATAATACCCAATAACACATGAAATATTGTTTCTCTTTCTTAGTAAACAAATTTATAGGAATTTAAAAACATATCTTACATAATATTGGGAGATTATAATTTCAAAAAATCATGGATGTTATATTATATAGTTACAATAAATGATAATTTAATCCA
This sequence comes from Viscum album, assembly GCA_963277665.1. Lineage (NCBI taxonomy): Eukaryota > Viridiplantae > Streptophyta > Magnoliopsida > Santalales > Viscaceae > Viscum > Viscum album. The sequence continues at coordinate 377,077,876 of OY728147.1, forward strand.
TTATCACCCTCATTTAACTCAATGTATATTTTTTATAGTGTGATATTAACTATTCATGTTTCAATATTGATTCTTTAGATTATTTTAGTATAGAAATATATACAGATATATTTAATTTTTTATTACCTATGATTCTTATAAAATATAATTTTTTGTTTATAAATGATTGGAACACAATTTTTGTGATTCCCTAAAGTCATCATGATTTTTAGATTGAGAGAAAATAAACCAACAATGAATTCCATTACATTGATACCAGTTGCAAAGAGAACCAAGGAAATACACTAAGGTTGGTTTTGAATTATTGTATTGGATTGAATTATTTTTATCATATTATTCATTTTAGATCTTATTTATGTTACTAATTATATAAAATATAATTCCATGGATCCCTATTTTTGTACAAAAAATATTAATTGTATTAAGAAATATAAGAATTTTAATTTTTTAACTTAATGTAAGACTACATCCAATTGAGTAAGAAAAAATCCTTATAATTTCTCCCAAATCATAATAATCCATATTTTTAATATAGGCATACTTGAGTGGACAAACTATCCCCAAGGATTACCTTCCTAATATGATTTTTTCTTAATTCCGTCACCATGTATCCATATATATCAAAATAATTTTTACACAATTTGTTTTAGGACAAATAATGAACACATTCCTATTTATACATTTATAATGGATAAATAAACTAAACAGTTATGAATTTCATTTCATCCTATAGAAAATATTCATAGATATTGTTTTTTATATTGAAGAACAATGTCAGTCAATCTACCTTTTAATATATATGTATCTACTATTTTACTTTTATTTTTTTAATACCTTTATTATGATTTATTACAATATAACACCATGTTTTGTAATATTCATTCCAATTATAAGTAATTTCAAATATATTTTATATTTTTCAAAAACAATTGAATTCATTATTCTCATAAAATATTTTCAGATAAAATATTTGATGGATATATAAATATCCAACATTATTTATCATCACCTTAAATTGGATGAGGTTTTATCACCATGTTATCATGTACTTTAATTAACATTTGACATAAAAAACCATAACAAGAATTCCTTATCACATTGATATTTATTTCATTTTGATTACATAATAGTATTCTCTTTACTTTTCAAAATTCAGGTATTGTCTTACTGTGGTAATATCATTTTTGTTGTACATATGAAACTTTTTTACACCAAGTAGATATTTAATAAAATGAAATACATGCTACTTTTTCAAATCAATTTAGAACCATGAATTAAAAAATGGAGTCACTAATAAACAATGTTCGTTTAAAATCACTAAAAATGACAATTATCAGCACTAGAAAAGTGCTGACTACTAGAGTGAGATTAAAAGACCTAGGATTTTATCAGTTCTAAAAAAAGATGATCAAATGTTCATTTATCAGTGATTTTAAAACCACTAATAAAGGGAAGTTTTATTATCACTTTTAAAATCACTGATTAAAGAAAAAATTATTAGCGCTTTTATTTATCACTGATAATGGGGAATACTACAGTGTTCTATAACACCACACTGTGGCACAAGTGGAGTGTGCTGCAATTGAACACCACAATACCAGAAACACCACTAAATTTCTACAAAACCAAGTACCAAAATATATGTTAAATGAAAGTAAATTTGAAAAAAATATAAAAATACCCTATATTATAGACATTTTAATCATTGGTTTATTCAATTTTATATGTAAAAACTATTACATACATTAAAAAACACTCTTCATTTGTCTTTTTATCCTGTACCTAGCTCACGCTATTTTCGAACAAACCACCCATACATGAAAAAATGGACACACCTATATAAGAAAAAAAATTCTTATTCAATTAATTATATAAATAATTAAATTAAGAGATAATGTTTATTTTAAAATTATCATTGAGTCATACAAGGAAGACTATGTATCAGAATTAGTTGTTGTTTTTTTATACACATCACTCAATTTCATATTCTGATTCAAGAATTGTCTCTATGAAAATTTATTCAATATGTAGAAGATAAAAATAATAAAGAAATATAATAAGTAATAGTAGATAGAGTGTGTTTGATATGTTTTGAGTATTCCACATCTCTATTATACTAAAATTTCATTTTAATCAAGAAACATGAACTTGGACTCATAGTCGTCATATCATGTGTCAATTTGAAATGATACTTATTCCTATATTTCAGAAATTATTTATTAATAGTTGTCCTAAATTATCAATAATATCCATTGTAATTTTCTTGATTTTATTGACAAACACTTTAAACTAAAATATTGATTTTAAACTGATAATGGACACTTTGTGTCGTACTGGGGACATCATGTGACATATTGAGGTGTGTATATTTACATTACATGAAAAATGACTTATAGATCATTTTACTAAAGTATATAAATGATCTGAATGTGTTTTCTCTATTTTGAGTACATCATTAGTTATTTTAAAAAAAGTGGGTGTCAATTTTAAATAAAAGGATGCACTTGGAGTCATATCGGTCACAAAGTGGATCAGATTGAGGTTCTTATAATTATCATAGATCTAAAATGACATAGGGATGGTTTTTCTTAAATATCAAAATAATACAAATTCATTTTCTATATTTTCATCAGTTGATTCGTCATTTTTACTAAAATTGATGTTAATTTTAAATAAGATGATGGACTTAGTGTCATACCAATCACACAATGTATTAGATTGAAGTGCAGTGGATTCATACACTACTACAAAATATGTGCTTAACAGCACATGTATTTTTCATTGCTAGAAAAATTCCATGATAAATGGCATATTTACTAGCATTAAGTAAATCACCGATAAATTTAACCATTTATCAATTCTTTTTTAGTGTTGATAAGGGGTCCCTTTATTAGTGATTTATTTTTAGCATAGATAAAGGGGATCCTTTATTAGTGTTATATTTTTGGCGCACATAAAGGAATTATTTATCAGTTATTTTTTATCTTAGATAATGGTTCGAATAAATTAAATGAAATAACTAAATAAATAAAAAATAAAAATAGTTTATTAAAAGGAATGTAACAATTTTTATTAATTAAATAATTATTTATAAAAGTGATTAAATTTATTATAGTATATAAAAATTATAAATACTAATATTCAGTATGCATTAAAAATATGGGTGTATAAAAAATTAAAATTATTCAAATTAAAATGAAAAATAAGTAAATTGTAAACATTATTAAAAAACTTATTAATTAGATGATTATTGAAAATGTTAATAAAAAGTATATATTAAATATATATTTATATATTAATTTATATAAATAAGACTTACATAATATGAAATATTATTTACGTTTTACATTAAATGGTAATATATCTAGTAAATACTGATTTATAATAAAAAATTAATAATAATTAAAAATACTGACTAATGGCATCGATTAATGAACATAATTGAATTTCATTTGATTTTAAATTTTATAACATAGATCAAACTTATTATACTGATTTTATATACACATTATTAATGAATTTTTACATACATAAAAATACACACTTGTATTTTTTTGAAATTTTATAATTTTATATTATTTATTTTATATATATTTATTTACTATGTTTTCATATTTCAATATGTATTCATATTTATTTCCATATATTTCTATTTTGTTAATGGTTAATATTAATTATAAATTTCAAAATTTTCAATATTGTACTCATTTTTAAAAAATCAAAATTTCTCATATTTATCATGAATTAACTTAAGATAAAATACTCATTAATAATTTCAAAAAACACATGTTAAAAATATTTATAAATAAAAAAATTTAAATTAATATTTCTTCTTTTTATACATTTATAATTATAAAAATTAAATAATATTTGTTTAAAAAGTATTTATATAATGGGTTACATAAAAATATATATTCGGAATGTGAGGAAGGTATCATAAATATCATACTATCAAAACATAATGCAATTAAAGAAATAATAAAAATGGAACATTTGTATCATTTACCTAGAAAAGTGTGAGTAGAACCAAAAGATAAAATCTTAGAAGGAAAATAATTTAACATAAATTTTAAAAAAAAATTATTGAGGAAAATATCCCTTCTTTCTTGAGAAATAAATTATAAAACATAAAACCTTTTAAAAAACATTTTCTTTTATAATAAACTTGAAAACATATAATGGAGTCTAGAAAACATTTTGATAAATGTTTTCCTTATAAGATATAAAAGAATATTAGAAACTTTTTTAAACCTTCACCATGAAAACTTATAAACTATGTTTTAAAACATTTGGATTTTTCCCTGAAAACTTACAAACTAAGTTTGAAATTGTTTTGAAAACCTTCTTCCTTGAAAACATATAAGATAATATTAAAATTATTTTGAAACCTTCTTTTTTAATACTTCTATAAGAATCTTGAAAAAAATTTGAAATAATTTTTGTTTGAAAACAAATTGAAAAATTATAAACAATTATTTGAATAAAATTTTAAAACCTTTTCCCCTTAAATATTATAAAATATTCCTTAAAAGATATTTAGAAAACATGGTAGTGAAAGACCACCAACTTTTGACCGAATAGACATGTAAAGTATGACTTTCATAAAAACCCATTCTTAATCATATTATGTACAAAAAAGTGGGAAAATCATAAAAAGAAAACAAGATATCATGAATAACTATTTTATAAAAAAATTCATGCTATTTATTGAGATATTCATCAAAATATTTCATCAATGGAAGCATAATCAGAAGAAATCTCAAAAAATGAAGAGATTTTTTCAATAATGTCTTATCACTTGGTAACTTTGAGCTATACTACCCATGAAAGGAAATGAAAATAAAGGAAGCCTAAAATATCATGAAAATAAGGAGGTTCATGATATAATATGTTAAATGGTATTATATAAACATAGTAAAAGAATATAAGTTCATAATAAAACATGTGTCTTAAAGAAAGGAAATTGAGACAAAACTACTTTACAAATTTTGTAACTTTTAAAAAATATACACCATGAATGAAATTCATAAAATTGATTTTAAAATAAAAATAAATTTATTAATAATAATCATAGAATACATTCATGTCAATTATGTACACTAAATAAAGGAATGATTGGTAAATAAAGAAAATGTATTATGGAAACAAAAGTGAGGTTATAAATACCCTTACCTTATGTATTAAATCTCATCATACCCGTAAAAACATCTTGTATAATAAATATATGATTATTATAATTATATTTCATAATAGTATTGTTATATATAAAACAATATATTACTTTATTATGAATTTATATTATCTATTTATTTTAAATTCCATGTCTATGTTACGCTTTTGGTAATATTCTATTTGTTTTTTATACGTGTTTTTACATATTATTCTTGATTCTCTTACTTAGATCATGATTTAATTATTTAATGAATATAAAAAGTTATATAGTTATCATGTATGTTTGGTATATGTGTTTTATAATAATCTATATAATATATATGTTTGAAATGGAATACACCATTTTGGAAACAGTAGGTCGTACATATGCATGAACGTTGTTTCCCTTTTGTCATCGTTTTAAAATAAATTAAGTAAATGAAATATATATATATATATATATATAATATAATTCCTTTAGATTGATTATTTAATTAAATAATATAGTTTTACTAAACTATTTTTAATACATTCATTGTAAAGTGTGAATGGATCACATCACATTGAGGAGGCGATAGTCCACACGTCCACAAATGAAGTTTTATTATTAACAAAAATTGGAAATCATGAAGGTATGTTTTTGTATTATAATTAAAAAATATTAAATAAATCCTAAATATCATATTTATAACATATAAAAATATCATTTCCATCATAATTACCAACCAAGATAGGCAGTAAAGGATAAATGAACAACATTGTTTTGTGAGGTGGATGTTCGCTATAGACCAGAGTGGTATGTTCGTTACACATTAGTTGGAAGTGTGTAGAAGTATAGGTATAAACCATATTAAAAAAATTAGTATACATATTATATTGAGTTTAATATATAATAATGTAATAAGTATAATTTTGTGGTTGAAGAGATAAAATAAAATAAAGGATCTTGAGGAAGGATATTACATCTTCTTTGGGTAACTCCATTCGGTAGGCATTAAATAGAATCCTTGGTTGGATTTAATCTCAAAGGGAGGGATAAATTAGTTAGTTAGGGATATTGGGATATTAATTTATCATATTTTGGGAGATACAATGTGTTTTAGAGGTGTGAATAAGTGGGAGGGGTGAGTGCCTATTTATAGTAGACGAGGTGTGGAATTCTGGAAATTATTTGGAAATGGAATTCCACCCACATGTTTACATTCAAAAGTTTCTCCAATAATGGTAAAAACCCTACAAAACGTTATGGTAGGGTCTAAATATTAACATCCAATGGATTTCAGAGAAATTTTCAGGTTATTTTGGGCCTTGCGTATAAGGATTAGTCCTTTGTTAAGGTAGTTTTTCTCTTAATCACTATAGTTAATTTTTATTTATTTTCACTGATATTTTTGGTGAAAAATTATGTTGAACATATTAGAAATTATAAATTTTTATTATTCAAAATATAGGATCCTGTTTTAAAAATTAAAATAATAGGAGTGCCAAAAATTAATTTTAAATCAATTTCACTATCATTACACGGTAGCGGGTTTCTAAGCCAAAATGTCCAAAAGATCGAAATGTTTTTGTATCCAATTTTAATGTATAATTGGATAAAATTACATAATTTTGATTAGTTTATTTTAAATTAATATAATTAAACTTTTAAAAAAACAAAAATATAATTTAACTATATAAATAAATTATATGAAAAAGATGTTTTGAATTAAAATTCATTGATTTTCTCTATTCATCAAAAAATGAAACTTCTCAGAAAAATACCAAAAATCCATTGAGTGTATATATTGATATTAATATTAAAAAATTACTTTTAAATTTTCAAATAAAAATTATATAATTTTCAGAAAATATATTTTAAATTGGTTCACCACTAAAAGGATGTAAAATTACATTCTTGAAAAATAAATCATTTTCATCCTAGAATTGGATTTATTTTTATCTTATATCTATAAAATATATCAAATGAGAATAAAAAATATTTATTGAATATATAATATATATATTTAATTGAAACATCAATCAAAAGTTATTTTTAATTTCTTGAGATAAAATTGTGTTTGTATGTAGAAAATAGTAATTTTAGAAAAGAGATTTCCTTAGTTTCAAATAGATCATACGTTCTCTTATACAAATTAATAAAAAATCAATTAATTTTATATATAAGTTTTAATAATATTTCTTAAAAATTATTTAATCGTATTTGTATGTTCCATTCGAATGTCTTGGTGGTATCTATAATAATATTTTAATAATAATATTTATAATATCATATAGTTCAGTAAAAATAGACCTTGTGTGTAACACAAGATATCAAAGAGACTCCAAATTGTGTTCAATGAAAGGAAAATATAGTGATTTTTGTCAAAAAAGTTTATCTATGTTTTGTGTGTAGTGAAATATTGAATTCAACACAAACCATGCTTAGTGATTTCATATAAGAAAATCAATATTCACTATTCTGTTAATTGAATAATATCAAAAAATTAAATTATTTAGAAAAAAAATATAATTCACCAAATTTCAAAGGGTTACATTCTCCCCCCCCCCCCCCTTAAAATGAATTTTCCCTCTAAATTTTTCTTGGTTTTAAATTTTATAATGCTCAAAAGATCATTACTTAGAATCCCACATTGTAAAAAAAATACTAACACTTCCTTTAAAAAGGTAAAGTTAGAAACATAATGGTTACCAAAAGTAACACAAAAATCAATTTTCACATAAGAGATCACATGTGTGAATTGAAAACATGGACATGCAAGAAAATAATAAATTATCATAGATATTGACCAAGATAACCGATCACAAGAAAGTGGTTGATACATAAAAAGTTAACAATGAAAAACCATAAACTGAAGAAGTGTGAAAGAGGTCACTGATATCATAAAAATGTTCATAATATGAAACTATTTTATTTCAAGATACTTTTCCCTAAATTTGGATAATTTTCATGAAAATATATACTTACATGATGTTAGGACATTTTTACCCTTTTTGTGACTTTATCAACATACACTTCATCTCTTATTCCATTAAATGAAGGTGAATGTTTTATTATGAAAGCATTAATAGAACACGGTATCTATAAATAGATTATTAGGTGATTTCATATCTCTTTAGTTATCAGATAAAAATTCTTATCATATGTTATCCAATATGCATAAATACATGTATGGTGAGATAATACATAAATCTCTAAAACCTTATCTGAAATTTAACTACAACCATTCCATAAATAACCGACCTTGTAAACCTTACAAAAATGAAAATTAAAAAATTTTGATATAAGAGAAATAAATTTCTCAAAAAAATATTTTCATTAATTCCTTATATATAATAAATTATCTCTTATGTGTTACAAAACAAACCTGTGAGTACCTTCATTATGTATTCACTTGAAACCTGATAAAAACCAAAATGACCATAAATCCTTACTAAAAACATGAATGTTTCATTATTAAAAAGTGTTTTAGATATATTATATAATTCCAAAAATGTTTTAAACTACATCCATGACAGCACAACTATTTTTCAAAAAATCCATTATCATTTCTGAGGTAATCAGTACCATCCAATTTACTTATTCATATCCAAAACATATTTATCCAAGAATCATTATCTCACCATTAGGAAAATATCAAGGGTTATATTTCCCATAGTCATGTGTTTCCCATGAATATCACCATGCCATTAAATAAATTTTCTATTCCAACAAAACCATTCAACATACACTTGTAAATTCATAAAAGAAAGCATAAACTGAAAAATTCTTATATATTTCAAAATTCTAAATTCATGAATCCAAATACATAAAAACTTCAATTATTCTACGTCATACTTAATACAGTAATAATTATACATCATCATATTAATTAATACCTATTTATTTTCACATTTCATCTATATTCTTATCATAATCATAAATATAAACATCACTCATACCACATTGCTGATTATCTTCACGATCTTTCCATTTGGGATATCGATTTTCATAATGACCATTCATTCCAAACATAATGCACTTAATCTTTAATTTTGTTTTTGAAAAGACGAAAGATACATCCATTATGTTAACCAAACCCATCATTTTTACTTTTCAGTAACTTGTTTTGTGTCCTTTTTTCCATTGTAAAAAGTATTCTTGTTTCTCTAAAACATTAACATAGATGATTATTTCCACATTCATGACACGAAGTCAACTTAATATTATTTCCTCCATGGTCTTAATTGTTTAAAATCATAGTGAACTCGTTACTTATTTTCTTTGATGAGTCCAAGAGTTGGTTAGGGTACACGTTTTTAATCATGTTTATAAAAACTGATTAGGAATGATCACAACATCATTCACTATAGTGATCATCCCATTTGATTACTTATTATAAAATTTTCCATAAAATTCAATGTAAATCCATTTGATTCTTGTACCCACCATTGAGAAGAGATATAAATTATAGTGTTTGTATCAATTATTATAGTAGAAAACCAGATAATCTGGAAAAAAATTACTTATAGGATTTTTGTATCATTAAACCTTATTATTTAATCCAAGACACCTTATGTTTATCCTAGGTTATTTATATTCATCGTCTATTTAAATCTTTTTTGATTTTTTATAAAGAGTTCTTAAATTCCCAATGCATATCCCCCAGGAGTTTCAAACCTAGTGTGTAGTGAGGCTTGTTGGAGTATACCTGGTTATGATAGAGTCAGGCCCAACATACCTTGTTGGAGTTATTACCCCTAGGTACATATCTTCCAGAGCCATATCCACTTATAGTATCTAGAAATGGATTCATTTCTAGGAAACCACTCATTATATCCATTAACAAAAATTATATGACATTGTTTTTCTTATAATTATCCATAGACAATTTCTTTGGGTTCTAACTACTATTTTTATATCCTAGTTTCCAATGGTTGACTAATCCTTTCCATTGATACCAATTATTGTGACCTAGTATTAATATACAAGGATATTACATCATTTTTAATGAATATTTAGTAGGGTACAAAATTACATGACAAGGTAATGTAATATATTAGTGTATTTGGAAACATGGAACAAAATATTTTAACTTAGTGAACGTTCACCAATGTTTCCCATAAGGATATCCCATGTTAGTACATTTACTTAAAATCATTATTCATAACATGGGGTAAGTAAGAATAAGAAAGGGGTGATATTTAATACTCAGTAAGGACAAATGAACAAAATACAAAAGCATAACATGAGGATACGAGTACAAGAACATGGACATAACATTTGTAGATCATACCTTTCATATCAAAGATCAGAGACATGAGATATGAAAAAAATATTTTCATTTCATAATACATGAATTATAAGATAATAAAAAAAACTAACAATGTGATCTTATCATTGGAATAAGAAATATAATCTGTGGAACACACAAAAATATGTAATTTCATACCCTCTAAGTTAAGGTATGTTGCAAAAAACATATCAGGGAACTTCACGGGGACTACTCTTATTGGGCGAGACACACCATTATCCCTAGTCACAATAATTTATTTGTAAGGAAACATGTTTCCCCATATTCCCATTATGGACTGGGTTTCCACATATTAACATAGTGGCTCATGTTTCCCAATATTCTAGAGTGTATAAATCTTGTAGACATGATTATCATCATAATATAATGAAATGTAAATATTTATCCAATAAAATAGGGGGAGATATAAGTACCACCCATATCATAATTAAATCATACCTACTTCTGTAACAAGTTCATAAACAATAATAACATAACCCATTAAATGAAATGGGTATCATAAATTTGTACTCATATCATATCTTGTGGAAAATAGATGAGTTTAATAATAATTTAATCAAAGAATAACCCCTAAAAATAAGTGGGGTTTCTATAAATATATCCCATGAATATGAAATGAGTTTCATAACCATATAACCCGTGAATGAGAAATGGGTTTCATAAATAAAATGACTTGTAAAAGTGAAATGGGTTTCATAAACATATAATATATAAAAGATAAATGGGTTTCATAATCATATAACCCTTGAGTCCTTGGGTTTTTCTTATGATACATTATGCAATTCTAGTACCTTTTTTGGAATCCCATACAATATTTTTTTATCCCCTTTTTATTGATTGTGTGGAACCAATTATTGGTTGAGATTATTTTTGTGATATGTTCTTGATACCATGGTTCTATCTTGGGGTTGTATTACACCATGAATGAAATTAAGGTTTATTTTTCAAAATAATTTCTAAAAAATCATGGAAATGTTAATTTTAAAATTAAATATTAGTGAATTATAGAATATTGGAATTTTTATGAAATTATTTCGAATGTGGGATGATTTGTGATTTCAGATGTCTTTTTCGATAATATTATAGTCCCTCATACTACTCTTTGACAAGCACTTAACTAAATAGTTCATTCTAACTGTATTTATATGTAAAGGGGAAGGTGTTTATAGTTTTTTTGTATCATGTTACTTGGTTTCTTTGAATACCACTTAAGAAAACCCTATTTTATACATTTTATTCACTATATTAATTTATAGAATGTTTTATGATGATATTTTCATTGAATCCAAAGTGAGATCCATTTGGGTAATATTAGCTCCCATTTTTTAAATAACTTTAGTGTATATTCCCCATATATTTAGTCTAAGGTTCCCAATTCTTGATTTTAGTTCATTGGATGTTATTTTGGTCCATAAATTTATTACTAGGGTGTTTTGAGTAACTGTGGGTGATGTGGTGGATACTAGATTCTTTTAGGGTCTATTTTATTTTGTGATGTTGTATTAGTCAATTCATCCAGATTTATTTTGTGCATCATATTTTTATTTCTACATTCATTTTATTTAATTTTTTTAATATATCATAATTTTATAGATTTATTTCTCCATATAACTTGTTTGTATGTTTATTCGTTTCATTTATACTTATTTCATATTCATGGATGTTAAATTCTTGGATGATTACTTTTTAATTTTCCGTGCTTTCTGCTGCCTTTTTATTATTATTATTATTATCATCATAACTATCATCATCATAATATCCATAATCTTCATGTGGGGGTACAATTTCTCCCAAGTGAACACTCTTGATACTTAAGAACTAATTCTCATATCATTGGGATAGAAAATTCCATTCTGGCCTAAAGGAAGTCAATGTCGGGTGACCTATCAGGTTAGCCCGGACTAGTTTGTTATAAGAATCATGAGAAAACCTTGGGGTTTTTCTTGGAGGTCCCAAGGGAGGTATAATCCTTTGGATGCCTTCCCGATGTTGGATATTCTACAACTGAGGGGGTCCTTCTATAATGTGGCCATGTTTGGAGCTTAATCATGATCCATAAGTTGCGCCATGGATGGATCATAAGGGATGGGTATTGAGGACACCCAAGGGATATTGTGTTATAGAGTGTATCTACACCCCACAACTGTATGCCTATAGTGTGACATTGTATTTCAACCCTTGGGGTTTCACCAAAAAGAAACACCACCTAGCATTTTTTATACTGGGGAAGAAAATATATTAAAAAATTTACAGCCATTTGATTTTTTATTGGAAAATAGGGTGAAAATGGGGCTATTTTATATTCACCTCCCCCCATTATTTCTCCTCTTCGATACCCAATAAAAGTGATTTTTTCTTGGTGTTTTTTACAATAATATATGGTAATATATTATGTTTTTAAATCAATTTTTCATCTCATTATAGAAATCATAGTTGAGTTCTATTTTGCTTAGGGTTTATTAGTGATTTCCATCATAAAAAATTAGAAATAAACTGAAAATATTGATTTCACATGTGTGGTGGAAAGTGGATTTCTCGAGAAGACGATCACCTACATTATTTTATTATTTCATAAGAGTTTATAAGTTACCTTAATTTTTTTATTTATTTTTATTAAATTATGTGAAATTGATAATTTTGTGAATTTCATGTGAGGGATATTTTTCTCTGGATATTGTCTGAGGTATTCCATTTACCTTTTAGGTGCGATAAGTAATGATTTCACTGTATAGGGACTTCCAGGTGAGATTTTATAAAATTAATTTTGTTGGATTAAATTTAGTAATTAATTTTAATTTTTTTTAATTAATTATCTTTATTATTTCCCATGGTATATTTTCACAATAGTATTTATGAATTTGGTCAAGGCTTAGAGAAGCATGGTTTGGGATATGTACTCTGTATAACTTTTTTAATTTAGGATCACCTGAAACCCATTTAATAAAGAGGAAAATGTGTTGTTTATATTTTTTAGAGAACATAGATAGGTCTCAGGATATGAGGTGATATGCGGGTAGACTAGGTTGGTTTCCTAAGGGATATTTGGGCATCCATGAAAGTATTATTTCAAGATATAATGGGAAATAAAATAGTACGTCTCATACATGTTGAGAGACACACACATAGGGGTGGCAAGGTGAATGGTGTGTCTCATGGGTATGAAATGGTAGGGGATATGGGAAATCTTATTATGGTTTTGGATATATATTTCTTATAGGATATGGGAACACACATATGGTGTTAGATAAGTTCTTGAGGAATAAATTGAAGGGATATAATGATTAGTAGTTATACCAAGGTTTGGTGCTTGTATTGAGTGACTAACACCCAAGTGACAAGTTTGTGAGCATGGGTAATGCACCATGGAATATCTTTATTTTTTCATGTGTGTTCTTGGTTTTTTACTTGTGAAATATTGTAGAATCTGGTGTGGGATATAGATCCTAATGACTATCCCCACCATAATTGACATATAATAGACAAGATTTCCTTGCATGATATGGGATCCTTATTGTGCTTAATTTTTTGTTCTTCCATGAGACCATTTTGCTCCACCTTGAGAGCTAAGGTGTTTTTTCCTTACCTTGAGTGAAAATGATATGTTAAAGATTTTTTATTTTATTTTGTGAGATAACTGGAATAGGTTTGATAGAATGTGAGACATTTATAGTACACCCTATCTTGAGAGACATAGTAGTGTCTCATGATATGGAAAATAAAATATAACGTGAGTGATATGGTAGATTGGTAGGACATGGATGAGAGATAGTACCATATTCCACTATGTAGTTGTTGATATTGGTGAATATCCTACCCAAAATTCTTGGGTATGGGATGGGGATTAGTGAGATTCCTACCCTGATTTTTTGGGAATGGTTTGGGTTACGGGTTCGATGGAACAAGGTGATGATGGGTTTTTAGAATTGTGTTAATATATGTGTGATCAAGTGTAATGATTTCCTCATTAGAATTTGAGAACGATATTTACATGGATTTATGGTGTCCTAGTTAGTACAAGAAGTCTAAAACCCTTGTGGGACTTGTTTATTTTTCTCTTGCATTCTTGTAAATGATGGGGTATATTTTGGCCACTTAGTGAGACAATACTGAGATATATTTCTCACACAATAAATTGGATCCCCAAGACACATGAAGACCTTATATTTTATTCCAGGTTGAGAATTTTCTATATGGTTATTTGTGATAGAGTATCTTAGAGGTATTTGAAGATGAGTTTATTGATTTCAAGGTACATTAATAGGTCCATTTGTGTAATTTTTCCTTTATTCATTTTAAATGTGATTGGACCAGCAGGATATTAGCTCATATGAATAACTTTATGATATGGAATGGGACATTTAATATAGAATTATTCATATTTTTTGATGTTTAAGATGATTTTATAATGTAAGGTTTCTATTTTCATGTAGTGTTTTATGACTCTGATTCAAGTAAATAGTCTCCACATTGTATAGTTTAGGTTGTTACCACTAATAGATAGTATCTAAAATATGGGGAGGTTCAATTGAGGGTGTGAAACATCCACAACCCATAAAAGTGAGAGTGGTCACTATAATAGGGTATTTAAATGATTTTCATAATTGGTGATTAATATAATATAGGTGATTTTAAAACTATATTTGAATTTTTATAGAACAACATACATATATTTTTTTATGGTTTTGTTCTATATTTAATTACATATACGTGCTCAGATATTCTATCATGAAGGATGTTTTTTAAATTGTTATTGTTGGATGATTATGATACAATGAGTATTTTCTCAATAATAATGACCATAAAATAGTTTACTAAATTAGTATCCTCTTATATATAGTGAGGCATACACAAGGTTCAATAGCACTCACCATCTTAGTCACTATTGTGGAGACCCAAACTAGAGTATCAATATATAGATATTCTATATGCATGTTATAAATTTCATCATCAACTGAGCTACACAATTTAATTTATCGAGTTTATCTTTGATAACATCCTCTTTGTAGTAATTAATCATAGAATTAAAACCTTAAATGTTAGAATATTTTATTTCTCTAATTTTCTACTAAATGTATGACTTTTATTCTTTAGAAATAGTACCTCCCTTATAGTATTTATTAACAAAAGGAATTATTTTATCTTTATTTTCAAGGATGTTAATAGATCTTTTAAATCATTTTATTAATCTTAACACTTCTATAAATAAATATTAGTGATATATCTAAATTTTCTATATCAAATAAATTTGATTGGAAGTATCCCTTTGAATTATACAGTTCTTATTTAAATATTAGATGATAAGAATGAAATCACTTTGAAATGTTAAATATACTTGAAATTTACTTCTATTATTAGATGTTTCAAAGACTACAATGTTAACTAATTTTTATTCTTCTCTATTATTTGATTTTACAAATTAATAATTATCTTTTACATTATAAAAAATTAATTAAAAATCACCTAAAAATCAATGTGTATATTTATTTCTTTAACTGATGACACTTATGGATAATCTATGTGATTAATTACCCCATAATTCAATTTATAGTGCTCTAATAAGAAAATATATAACTATGTAATCACACACACACACATATATTTAAATTACCATATTGAATGAGTCAATATATTTTGATAGAATCATCTTTGTGTCATCAATAATACCCAATAGCACATGAAATGTTATTTCTCTTTCTTAGTAATAAAATTTATAGGCATTTTAAAATTTATCATACATAATATTGGGAGATTATCAGTCAAAAAATTCATGCATATTATATGATACAGTTATACAAAATGATAATTTAATCCATTATCACCCTCATTTAACTCAATGTATATTTTTAGTATGATCCTCACTATTCATGTTTCAATAATGATTTCTATGATTATTGTAGTGTAAAAATACATTCATAGAGATTGAATTTAGTATTACCTATGATTCTTATAAAATTTAATGGTTTGTTTATAAATGATTTGAACACCATTGTGATTCCCTAACGTCATCATGATGGTTATATTGAGAGAAAATAAACCAAAAATGAATCCCATTACATTGATACATGTTGCTAGGAGCAGGAAGGAAATACACTAAGGGTGGTGGTGAATTATTGTATGGGATTTAATTATTTTTATCATATTATTCCTTTTATAAATTATTTATGTTACAAATTACTGTAAATATAATTCCATCGATCACTAAGTTTTTACAGACATTGTTAATGGTATTAAGAAATATAAGAATTTTAATTTTTTACCTTAATGAAGAGACTAGATATATTAGAGTAATAACAAATCACTATCATTTCACTTGAATCATTATTATCTGAATTTAAAAAAAAACAAACCTGAGTGGACCAAATATCCCCCAAGGATCACTTTCTTAATTTAATTGTTTCTTAATTCCATCACCATGTATCACTATATATAATATTAAAATTTAATCCATTTTTTTAGGATAAATAATGAACTCTTTTGTTGTTTTCCATTGATAATGGATAAAAACACTAAAAATTTATGCATTTAGTTTCATCCTAGATAAAATATTCATAGATATTGTTTTTCTATTGAAGAACATTGTCACTCAATATACCTTTTAGTATATATATATATATACTATATTATTTTTTTCAATACCTTTTTTATGATTTATTATAATATAACATCAAGTTTTGGAATATTCATTCCACTTATAAATAATTTCAAAAATAGTTTATATTCTCCAAAAAAAAATGAATTCAATATTCCCCTAAAATAGTTTAAGACAAAATATTTTATGGATATATAATTATCCAAAATTATTTATCATCACCTTAAATTGGATGAGGTTTTTCTCACCATTTTATCATGTGGTTCAATTAAAATTTAAATTCACAAACCATAACATGAAGTCCTTATCACCTTGATATTTATTTCATTTTTATTAATTAATAGTTTTATATTTACTTTTAGAAATCCTTGTATTTTATTACCATGGTAAGATCATTTTGGTTGTACATATAAACATTATTTACACTAAGTAAAACTTCCAGAAAATTCCCTAGATGATATTTTTTTAAATTGATTTAGAACCACAGATTAAAAAATGGAGTCATTGTTAAAAAATAGTCCTTCAAAATCTATAAGAATGACCTTTATCAACACTAGAGAAGCATTGACTACCGAAGTGATATTAAAAGACCTTGGCTTTAATCAATGATAAAATATAGGTGATAAGGGGTTCATTTATCAGGGATTTTAAAATCACTAATACAAGAGACCTTTATTATATCTTTTAAAATCACTTAATTAAAGACAATATTTATTAGCACTTTTTTTAGCACAGATAAAGGGGTATACTACAGTGTGTTGTAATATCACTCTGTAGCAAAAGTGAAGTGTGATACAATATCACACCACAACACCAGAAAAGACACTAAATTTCAATAAAATAAAGTACCAATATATTATTTAAATGAAATTAAATTTGGAAAACAAATAAAAATACACTATATTAAAGGAATTTTAAGCATTGGTTTGTAAAATTATATAAGTACAAATTATTACATACATTAAATTTTTTTTTTCCTTTGTCTTTTTATCCTGACCCTGAGTCATGCTATCTTCGAACCAACCACCCCAGCTTGAGATAAAGGACATACTTGAATAATAAAAAAAATTCTTAATTTAGTAATTATATAAATAAATAAATTAATAGATAATGTTAATTTTAAACTAAACATTTAGTCATACAAGGAACACTATGTATCAGATTTAGCTGTGGTTGATTCTTACACATCAGTAAATTTCTAATTCCTCTTTAAGAATTATCTTTATTAATATTTATTCAAATATGTATAAGAAAATATTAATAATGAAATTAAATAATTAATAGAAGATAGAATTTTTTTTCTCTATTTTGAGTATGCCACATTTCTTTTGTACAAAAATGTCATTTTAAACCAGAAACATGCACTTTTACTCATAGTGGTCATATTATATGTCAGTTTCAATTGAGAACAATTCCTATAAGTCAAAAATTATATATGAATAGTTTTCCTCAATTATCAATAAAACCCATTGTAATTTTATTCGGTTTTAGTGACTAACACTTTTTGAACTAAAATATAGATTTTAAACTAATAATGGACACTTTGAGCCATAATGGGGACATCATGTATCAAATTGTGGTGTGTATATTTACTTCACATTAAAAATGACTTATGGATCATTTTCATAAAGTATCAAAATGATCTGAATGTGTTTGGCCTATTTTGAGTACATTATTTGTTCTTTTTACAAAAGTTGATGTCAATTTTAAATAAAAGGATGCACTTGGAGTCATATCGGTCACATGGTTCATCAGATTAAGGTTCTTATGATTCTTATAGATAAAAAATTACTTAGGGATGGTTTTTGAAAAATATCAAAATAATATGAATGCATTTTATCCATTTTCGGTAGTTCTTTTATCATTTTTACTAAAATTTATATAAATTTTAAATAGGAAGACAAACTTGGTGTCATACCAATCACACCGTGTGTTAGATTGAGGTGTTGTTGATTCATACAATACTAAAAAAAATTCATTTAACAAAACATGTATTTATCAATGCTAGAAAAAATCCATGATAAATGGAATATTTATCAGTGTTAAAGAAAGCACTGATAAATTTATCCTTTTATAAATTGTATTTTTAGCCCTGATAAATGGTCCCTTTATCAGTGCTTTATTTTTAGCATAGATAAAGGGAATACTTTAATAGTGATATATTTTTTCATATATAAAGGAATCCTTTATCAGTTATTTTTATCCTAGATAATGGTTCGAATAAATTAAAATAAATAACTAAAAAAATAAAAAAAAATAAAAATGAGTTTATTAAAAAAAATTACAAATTTTATTAGCTAGATAATTATTGATAAAAATGAATAATTTTTTTATACGATATATATATATCATAAATACTGATACATAGTGTGCGTTAAATATATAGGTATATGAAAAATTAAAATTAAACAAATTAAAATAAAGAATAAGAAAATTGTGGAATTTATTAAACATTTTATTAATTAGATGATTATTAATAATGTTAATAAATATTATATATTAAATATATAGATATATATTATTGTATATAAATATGAATTATATAATATGAAATATTATTTACACTTTAAATTAAATTGTAATATATCTAGTGAATACTGATTTATAATTAAAAATTAATTTGAATTAAAAATACTGACTAATTGCATCGAGTAATGGACATAATTGAATATCATTTGATTTTTCATTTAATAAAAAAGATAAAAAATATTATATTGATTTCACGTACACATAATTAATGCATTTTTACATATATATGTACACACACCAATTGTGTTTGGAATTTATTCAATTGATATTATTTACTATGCTTTCATATTTCAATATGTATTCATATTTATTTAAATATATTTACATTTTGTTAATTATTAATATTAATTCTAATTATCCAAATTTTCAATATTGTATTCATTTTTAATTAATAAAATTTACTCATTTTTATCAGGAATTAACTTAATATTAAATATTCATTAATAATTTTAAAAAAACATCTGCAAAAAAATACTTATAAATAAAAATAATTATAAATTAATATTTTTGGTTTTTATACATTTATAATTATAACAAATAAATAATATTTGTGTAAAAAGTATTTTATATAATTATAAATATATAATTATAAAATTATAATAAATTTATTTAAATATTATTTTATTGAAAAGCATTTATATAATTATAAATAAATATTTATATATTCAAGTAATTATAAAATTATTATTTTATAAAAAGTATTATTATAAGTATTATTAGTATTATATATAAAAATAATACTTTTTAAAAAAGTATTATTTAAAAAAATGTATTATAAGTATTTATTAGTTCTTTTTTTAACACTGATAAAAATAGAGATTTTTCAGTGCTAAAAAGGGATGATAATATCATTCTTTATCATCGCTAAAAGAAAAACAGATAAAGATTAATTTTTTCAGGGCATATTAACTTAGTGCTGATAAAAGGTATCTTTATCAGCATTTTTTTGAGGCACTGATAAATGTGCCCCGATCTATTTTAAGTTCCCTAACCATCTTGAATTAATAAACAATATCAAAAGCTCTCTAGAGAAGAGACCTTCCACCAACACACCTCACTAATGAATCCAAGCTCAAATCCATGCTAAAATCCAGTATCCAACTATTACAAGGCCTGAATGAAAGTCTCGATCAATTCAAGGGTTGAACATAACCACTTCATGAATAAAATATAGGTTTTTTGATATCTCTAATTTCCATCAGTTATCCACTAAACCTTGTTATCATGATGCCATGTACCCCAACAAGTCTGGTTACACTATCCTATAATAAATGAACCCAAATTCAATATTTTTTAGATATATTGAAGTATCGTCTTCCTTGATATCATATAAGTCTCCTTGGAACACCATTGGTTCTGTGGGACTTGAAATATATCAAATGCAATGTTTTTTCATGTTTTTGTGAGGTATAATAGTCCCCACAACATATATTTCCAGAAATCTACCTCTTTGAAATCAATTTATATTATAAAATTCTTCCATATAGCAATCGATGTTGCTATGGGTTTGGAATATTACATTTAAAATCACTAGGATGATTAAATATCTGACAATATTGTTGTCTTATATTATGTCGTGAATGAATTGGAACATATAGGGTTGAGTTTATAAGAACATAAATATAGGGTTTTCCAATTCTATTTTAAAATTAATTCTAGAAGTTGTTTCCAAAAAATTGATGACGAAATATCTGACACATGGTAACAACAATATGATGACTTTTTCGTGATACTTTTTCATAGGATAATGAGCACTAAAATATGGTGTTAAATTAATGGATTAATTTAGGATGACTTTGAACTATTTCATGAGGATTGGGATAAATTTAGGTTTAACTTATGAAATGTAATAATCAAATGATTCTGATGAATATGTAAAATCATATGAGAAAAAAATTATATATGTTTGATTTTTGGTCTTACTTATTTTGCTACTTCTTGAAAAAATATAATTTTTTTAATTTATATTTTTTGGAATATTTGAGTTCAAATTTAAATAATATGACTTTAATGATATGAAAAATAAAAATCAAACTGGTTTAAGGTTCTATAATTCTTGGACTATATTATACTGGGAAAAATTATTTTGAGATAAAATGTAATTGATATTTTAATTTTGGTAGTTAAAATATAGTCAAAAAATAAATAATTCGATTGGGTCATTTCCTAGGAAAAAAATCAGCATCATGGTGTTTTAAGAAACAAAATAAGGTTTCAGTAGATGGTGTAGAATAAGAGTACATTATTGATATAATTTATTGTTCTAAATTCTTTAATAATGATTAAATTTTTTCCAAATTTGATATTTTCTTTGAAAAGTTTCTTATTTAATGAGAAAAGTTTTCTTTTACATAAATTTGAAAGAATATTTTATATCATTAAAGAATAAATATTATAACACTATATTTAACTAATGTTGATAAAAGAAAATATTAACATTTATTGATATAAATTTAATAAAAAAAGTTTTAATTCGATCTATTTTGTTGAAATAAAAATTATTTTTCATGGATAAAATAATTACACCATTAGAATCCCACTTCAGGTAAACACTATTATTTTAGATTTAATAATTTATTGACATACTATGTACACTGTGGATTGTTAAGTCAATCAAATTTTATAATTTAATAACATAAACATAAAAACATTTATTTGTCCTTATATTGGTAATATGATTCCCCAAAGATTTTACCATCTCAATATGATGAGAAAAAGAAATGTTTCATTATAATACATTACCATAACCTTTTTTGTTGAGAGTATTATAGAATTAGGAAAAAAATTTAATAAAAAACTCATGTATTTTTAAACTAATGGACATATTTTGGAACCATATATGGAACAAATTGATCCATAAGAATTCCTCATTGTTCTTATTAGAATCAAACTACTCATGTAGTATTTTTCTTATTTAGATCAAGCTCCTCATGCCTAGATTTGATCCAATTATCATCCTTGTTTTCCTATCCAAATGATTTATTATATAATTAGGAAAACTTAGGTTGTTTATAGAGTCTTACTCATTCTAGTTTTCACTAAAACATTCTGACCACCAATGACATTTTAATAATTGATTTTATCCATTCTTGTATTTCATTTAATGGATAAAAACATATTCATCTTCAAAATGATAACACACTCATTTATACTTCTTAAAAATCACTTTATTTTTTTAATCACACATCTATTAAACACAATCTATGTTTTACATTAATCCATCTAAAAATAGATCATTCTTCAACATTTCATTTTTGTTCCACCCTTAGGAATTTCTGATTACCATCCATGTAATTCTCACAAATGGGAGATATTCACCTTTGATAATGAATATCTTATGTTTATTTATTTATTTAATTTAGAAAATAAATATTTTATAAAACCAATAGGTTATATTTATTGTCTCAGGGATGATTCAAATATTCAGTCCAATTTATCTTATTTTATCCCCATCATCATCACTCATGGAATGACTATTTCAGGAGATCTATTTGTTTTTTTGTCATCATTCATGCTATACTGAATGCAGATCCCTATGGTCGACAATGTTTTCACGGTAAAATCATTATCTATATAAATAATGTTTCATTTCATATTTATTTTTAATTTATTTATTTTTAATAGTACTCATATAACAATTATTATCCTGTGCACATGGATTATTTTGTTCATGTTGGGGTGGTTTGTTCGAAGCTTCTCATTCTCATAAGGTATTGGACTTCGATCCTACAACTGAGATAATGAAAACAAGGGAATTAAATAAGAATTCATACAACCATTAGGAAATAGGTTAATTGATACAACTTATTTAATTAATTTTGTTATCATTTTACCTTATAATTATATGTTAATTTCCTTATCATTTTTCTCTAATAATTATTTAGTTTGTTTCGAAGCTCTTTTGGGAAGTCATATTTTTCTTTCAACTCTCTACAACAAGATACAAAAGAGATAAAATGACTCTTTATACCAATGTTACCTCATTTTCTATTTTAATTTCATTTATTTTTTGAACATCCAACACTAAAAATTGATTTTATGTAATTAGATGAAAAAACATTCTTACTATTCAAAGACTCTACTCTTCTTAATTCCAGAAATGAGAAAGGTATTTTTTGGTAAGAACATCAAGTCGATAAGAAGTGTTATAAGTGTGATGTAGAAAGGGAATTGAAGTTTGAGAACACAAGAAGTTAGGTTTTTTTTAAGACATTAGAACATATAGGAATCATCCACACCTGAATTTGACACATGATGTGACTAGTATCACTAAAAGTGCTTCTTTAAAAAAAACAACTGATATCAACTTTAGTAAAAATGAAAACTGATATAATCAAAACTAGTCAAAAATATTCTAATTGTCTTGATACTTTTTGAAAATAATCCATCTTTTATTTGAGATTTGTAGGAATTCTCCACACCTCAATTCAATACACGGTGTGACCATTATAACTCACTGTGTCTGTTATTAGTTCAAAATCAACAATTTTGTTAAAAATATGTCACACACTCAAAAAAAGAAAATGCATATATTTTATTTATAATTTAAGAAATTTATTCATAAGTAATTTGTGATATTTATGAATTATTCTCCTATCAAACTTATACATGATGTGATTAGTATAGGTCTAAGTGTGTGTTTCCGAATTAAAATGAAATTTAATAAAAAACATGTGACACACTCAAAACAAAATAAAAATTATTATATATTTTTACATTATTAAAATGATCCATAAGTCATTTGATACATGTAGGAATTGGATTTACCTTAATACGATGCATGGTGTGACCAGTATGACTCCAAGTGCATCTTTTTGATTAAAAATGGCATTAATTTTATTAAAATGGAAAACTGACCTACGGAAAACTATGAAAAAAAATTTAGTTTATTTTTATAATTTATTAAAATGACCCATAAGTCATTTTATAATTGTATGAATTATCCATATCTCAATTCAACTCATGGTGTGACCAATATGACTCAAAGTGCATCTTTTTATATAAAAATGATATCAGTTTTAATAAAAAGGACAACTGAACTACTCAAGACTAAGTAAAAAAATTTATATTGATTTGATACTTTAGTGAAATTATCCATAATTATTTTTTGAAATTTAATAATCATACACACCTCTATCTGATACACAGTGTGATTGGTATAACCAAATGTGTCTGTTTTGAGTTTAAAATCGACTATTTAGATCAAAAATTGTCACTCACTGAAAATAGAGAAAACATGCTCAGATTATATTTATAATTTAGGAAATTTACTCCTAGGTCACTTTTGATGTGTATGAATAGGTTTCATGTAAAATTGATACACTATGTGATCTTTATGAGTCAAAGCGTGTGTTTCCTGTTTTAAATGAAATTTCAGTAAAAAAGAACAAGTGACGTAGTCAAAATAGAGTAAACACATTCAGATTATTTATATACTTTATGAAAATGATCCATAAGACATCAATAACATATATGAATTACACACTCCTCAATCTAATGCATTTTTTGACCTATATGACTCAAAGTGGTCCTTTTATTAAAAATCAACATCAATTTATGTCCAAAAGACAACTGACCTACTCAAAACTGAGCAAACACATTTGTATTGTTTTTATACTTTAGGAAAATGATCCATAAGTAATATGAGACATGTAGAAAATATCCTCACCTTAATCCAATACATGGTGTGTTTGTTATGACACAATGTGTCTATTATAAGTTTGATATCAACATTTTAGTTCAACAAATGTCACGCACTGAAAACTTAGAAAATCTTCTAAAATTATCATTATAATTTAAGACCATGATTAATAATTAGTTTTTCACATATTGGAATTGGTATCACTTAAAAATAACACATGATGTGACTGGTATGAGTCTAAGTCTGTATTACGAGTTTAAAATAAAAATTTAGTAAAAAAGACAATCGACATACTCAAAAGCTGAGAAAACACATTAGGATTGTTGTGATACTTTAGAAAAATGATCCATAAGTCATTTGAAACATGTAATAATCATCCAAACCTCATTACAATTAACGGTGCGATATGTATGACTTCATGATATTTTTTTTCAATATATAAGTGTCATATTAGTTTAAAACATGAATCAAATCACAAAAACTGAGAAAATGACCCTATATTGTTTTCTCCTCATTTGATTTTTTGTATTCGTACATGATTTTTATGATTTTGGGGGTTTTTTGTGCTATAATTTGCTATTATAGCATACTATACTGGTGCGATAATGTTTTGTTACATAACATTTGCAATATGACCCTCTATCTATGCTTTTACAAGTGCTAAGAGATAGTCCATTATCAATATACTTTTCGCGATGCTAAAAAACATAGGCTTTTAATCTCACTCAAATTGTCGAAACTTATGTAGCTCTAACAAATGACCCTCTTAGCATTGTTAAAGTACGTTTTTATTTTTTATATTCATCTTAAATCACATTCAGATTGTTTTCTTAAGGTCCTAAAACAATCTGAATGAATTTTCTATATTGTGAGTATACCACTTTTCTTTTTAAAAAAAAATCATTTTAAACTACAAAAACATTAATCGACATATACCAATAACATAATTTATTAGTTATATCTAAGTAAAATTATTTCTGGTCAAAAATTATTTTTTACTTGTCTTCCCAAATTATAAACATAATCAAAGCCTGTTTTATTTGTTTTTAGTGGGTGACAATTTTTTGAACTAAAATGTCAATTTTAAACTGATAACATACACTTTGAATCATAACTGGAATATCATGCATCATATTGAGGTTAATATAATTCCTACACATAAAAAATTACACATTAATAATTTTTATAAACTATCAAAACAATTCAAATGTGTTTTCTCGGTTTTGAGTTTGTCACTAGGCATTTTTACTAAAATTGTTGTGAATTTTTAATTAAAATGATGCATTTGGAGTCATGTTGGTCACATGGTGAGTCATATTTATGTGAAGATAGTTCTTACACATCAAAAATAACTTATAGATCATTTTAATAATGTATAAAAAAATATTAATTTGTTTTCTCAGTTTTGAGTAAGTCAGTTGTCATTTATACTAAAATTGATGTAAATTTTAAATAAAAAGATGTTATTGGAGTAATACTAGACATAGTGAGTTGGATTGAGGTGAGGTGGATTAATATATGTTATAAATGACATATAGATCATTTTCATTGAATATAAAAACCGTCTGAATATTTTTTATTAGTTTTGAGTATGCCTCTTTCCTTTTTTAATAAAATATTGTTTTAAACTAGAAACATGTACTTTGAATCATACTAGTGACATAGTGTATCAGTTTGATGTGATACCAATATCTAATCATCTCAAAGATATTATCAATCATTTTACTAAATTATCAAGACCACTTGAGAACATCATTTTGAGTTTTAGTTCTTGAGACATTTTGAACTAAAATATCAATTTTAAACCGATAACGGACACTTTGACTCATACCAGATACATCGTGTATCAGATTGAGGTAAAATTGATTACTAGATAGTAAAATGAAATATAGATCATTTTAATAATGTATAAAAACAATATTGATTTACTTTCATGGTTTTGAGTAGATCAGATGTCTTATTTCCTAAAATTGATTTTAATTATAAATAAAAGGACACACTTGGAGTCATATCGGTCACATTGTATGTTAGATTGAGTTAAAAATAATTCCTATATATTAAAAATTACTTAAGGATCATTTTTATAAATTATAAAAACAATATGAATGTTTTTTATTGGGTTTGAGTATGTCACGTGTATTTTTTCACTAAAATGTCATTTCAAACTTGATACATGCACTTTGAGTCACACTAATCACATCGTGTGTCAGTTTGACATGAGAATGATTTCTAGACATAAAAAATGAATTATGAATCATTTTTTTAAAAGCTTTTTTTTAAAGTGTCAACAAATTTTACTTTATAAAATTTTTGATTACCTATTACTTGAGATGGTGTTGTACCTTGTTCAATATTCACATCAAATGCTATCATTAAGGATCATTATTTATGCGTTCGAGGTAAATTTTTTTGATGTCCAAAAAACATTGTATTATGTGAGTGTTTCAACCAAACTGAGTGTGAGAGTTCTTCACAAATGGAACACCACAACACTCCATTAATTCTATATCATGATAAATTTCTATAACTGGGGAAGTCGTTTATCATCCCATAAAACATGGACCTCAAGGTGAATTATTGTAGAGACCCGAAGCTTGACGAACATGAACATTACATTACTTTTGCGTAATACTTAGTACATAACAAAAAACACACACACAAGGATCGTAATTGTTTAGTGTCTTTGGAAACTCGGAACGTAATCTTCTAATCCTGGTGAAAGATCTTCAACATATCCCATAAAGATCTTCCTTTTTTTATACCTAAAAACTTTATTTATATCCTGGGGAAAAGATAACATAAAAGGGTGAGATCAAATGCTCAGTAAGGGTAAACAAAAGAAATATCAATCACATCATATACATAAGCACATAACTTCTGGAAATCTTAACCTGTAAAAGAGATCATAATTTCATAACCTGGGATAACTCATGGCAGTGAAATGTAATCACAATAATCATAACTTAAAACATTAAACTTTGTGGAATACACACATAATCATAAAGAATCATTTCTTGTTAGTCAAGACTCATTGCCAAGACTATCTTAGTGGACAAAGTCCCTTTCTGAACCGAGTCACCCTCGTTTCAGTCCTGTTTCGCTGAACCAGTATAACCTACCATTCCAGCCATGTCTATCTCATGAGATATAAAATCTTTACCCTTTTCATTGGAGGGAGATATAGGTCCCAGCCATCTCATAATGATACCATTCTTATGTGTGCCACGAAATCATAAATCATACATCATTGCATAACCCATGTAATAAAAATGGGAATCTTAAACATCATGACATCATAAAACAATTCATATAAGATAAAGGAATTCATAAAAATATAATTCCATCACAACATAATCAAATCAATGTAATAATAGGGATAAAAACAGAACCCTTTATTATCTTAGATGGAAAATAATTTTGATAAAACACTTGAACTCCATTCTTGAGGAAAATATCCTTTCTGCTTCAAAAAAACACTTTTCCTTTCTTAACATGTCGTAAAATTATAAAATAAAAGTAGTTGATTAAAATTAAACTTGAAAACTTTTAAAGGAAGATTCTTGTAAATAATGTTTTCAAAATCCATTCATGACGTATAAGTTAAAAAAACATTCTTCGTACTTTTGTCGAAAAAGTCAAAAAAGTACCTCGTATGAAAAACGACAGAAGATTCCTTTCATATCTTTTACTAAAAACACACCGAAGGGTAAAATAGTATTTAAACATTTGTAGGTGAATGGAAATAATATTACATATTTAGGAAACATGGATGTGGATGATAAAATACACCCTAGTAAATTTCAAAGTATAAACAATCTCAGATAAAAATGAGATTGTGATATTTCCCTTACCTTAGGTCCGATTTGCTTCGTAAGTGTCCGAACCTCCTGTATAATGATTTAAATAATTTCATTGACTTATTAAAGAATCATATTAATTGTTATTATATCATATGTGGTTCACTTATGACTTTATATTAACCGTTCTTTTGTAAATTCATGTTAAAGTAGTGTTTTGGGTAAAATCGTCTCATTTGTCGTTCGTGTTTTTAACTTGTAATTATTAATATGATTACCTGGATCATGATTACATATATCCAGAATGTAAAACATGATTTATATATAATATATATTCAGTATATATATATATATAATATATCGATAAATGGAATGAAATACACCGTTCATGGAGACGGTAGTCCGTACGTATGCATGAACGATGTTTTCGTTTCCTTATTGAATTGAATGGAATTAAGTAGATGGAATACACATAAATATACATAAATCCAGTATCATTATTATTTCATATATTTCGTTAGTACTTATTATATATACTTTATAATCATTCATGAATGGTTAATCATTGAGAATGAATCTCATCGCGTCGTGGAGAGGGTAGTCCGTACATACGCACGGGCGATGATATCGTTCCCATGGTCATGGAATTGTGTTGAAATATGTATACTATTTCAGTATCAATATCACTTTATAATAATCATATATAGTTACTCATTACACCATTATACACATCCAATTAAGGGTGTGGCAGAAAATAGATTACACCACGGCGTGGAGACGGTATTCCGTACGTACGCACACGTGGTGATTTCCTTTTTCCGTAGGATGGATAGAAGGTTAATTAGAGTTGGTTCATATTTATAATAACATATCAGTATATAATAAATACTGATGTTATTACTTTATCATGAAACAACTAAAGAAGAAGAATTTGAAGAAGAAAGAAATTGAAAAAGATCGGTAATGGATATTACCTCTTTTTGATGCGCCTTCACTTAACCTCCACTTAAAGAACTAAGGATGGTCTTTGAAGAAAACCAGGACCTCTAGAATGATACTAGGGAAGTGGAGAAGAGATTTTGGTAGGGGTTTGCAGAGCTTGAATTCTCAAATTGGTGTGAGGAGGAGAGGGAGGAGATGCCCTTTTATAAGGGAGGAGAGGGGCATCTTAGGAAAATCTCAAAATATTATTTTATATTAAGGTAAAATTAGGTTTATAATGGTTCCAAATGGACTTATTTCGAAGATAAAGTGGGGATGGGTCGAAATCCTCTCATCCAATATGATTTAGACATGTTTAGGTTATTATTTTAACCTTATCAACTAGATTTAACTCTAAGTTAAATAATTTAACTTTTACCGTGTCTTTTTGTTTTCTTACACTATATGGTTAATAATCTTACTATATCAAGCCAAACGAACCCCAAGTTGTTTATTATTAATATATCTGCCCTTATCTAAGTAATTTGGCCGAACCTTAGATTTTTAGGAATTAAATAACAATTAATAATATAATATTTGTTTTAAAAACTAATTTATGTCAATTTTGACACTATTTGGTACATGATTTTTATGAAATTTCTAACAGAATGATAAGTTCAAACCAAGTTACATAAATCAACACTAACATGTCATATTAACCTAGAATATTAGTGTAAGTCATAAAAAGTCTCAAATTAGATTTATTTGGTCATTTATAACATCAATTCTGTTAATATTTTCTTAAAAAGGTAATTACTGCATCATTGTTGTGTCATAAATAAATTAAATTATTTAAATTATAAAAATTAAAAATAAAATTCCATAATATAGCTAATCTTTTTATCTTTCTAATGAATATTTATAGTCAAAATTATATTTTTTATAACCCTATATTAAAAATGTTTTAGTAAATAAATATTGATTTTAACTCTTTTAACTCTTCTTTGAATTAAATAATAATAAATGTCCTAATCTCATCCAAGTGGGCCTAAATGATAATATTTTACACTTAAGGTTGTTTTGGTCGAGATACACTTGTCCAATTGGATTAGGACATGTGTTAGGGTAATATTAATATCATTTGTACCCTTAATTACCCTATTTACTTTTTACCGTGGTAAATAAAAGTAAAATGTTACTATTCACCAAAAATTATTTTCATCTCATTGAACCACATATTACTTACTGACATCAACCATGTCTCTCGGATTTTTGAAATTTCATTCACAGAAGTGGTAAAATTATGATTTATGAAAAAATTAGTTTTTTTACTACCACTTAGTAGTTTCACTATTCATCAAAAATTGAAGTTTTTCAGAAAAATGTAAAAATTTCACCCTAAGCTATAATTGATATTCCGAATTCAAAAATGATTTCTATTTTAAAAAATTACCAACATATAAGTTGCTTTAATTAATTTTATAATTAATTTCCGCTATCACAACAAATAGAGTGTTTTTAAGAGATACTAACTATCAAAAGATAAACACTTGTTTATGTCTGGTTTAAATGTGAAATTACATCCAATGACCAACATTGTATTAAATTGTAAAAATATTTTCTAAATATACTTTAAAACCACTAAAATTAATAATTTATCACTATTAAGTATTTCGATTAAAAAAGTTGTTTTTAAATAAAATTTAGTAATTTTCATTATTCATCAGAAAATGAAAGTTATCCAAAAAGTACCAAAATTTCACCCTAAGCTAATTTAGATATTACGAATCCAAAAATAAAGACCATTTTTAAAAGAAATACAAATTACAAAATTTCAAAAAGTGGTTATTACTATTCTTAACGTCTAGTTTTAATAATATTTTAATATCATATTGTTGTTTAGTGAAACTCGTTATTGCGTACTACACACGCTATCGAGGAAGGTCGCGATTGCGTGTAATGAAAGGCAAGTCAAGGATGCGTGTTGTGCAAGCTCCTTTTGGTGTAGCATACAACACAAGACATTAATAAAATTAAAAAGAATATTTTTCATAAAATCTCGAGCTCTTACATTCTACCCCCCTTAAAATGAATTTCGCCCTAGAAATTTGTCTGGGTTATAAATGGTTTACTACTTGAAAGTTTGTTTAATAAAAAACCACATCGTAAAAAGGAATACAAAAACCAATATTTAAAAACAAAAGTATGAAACTTAACGGTTACCCAAATAAACTAATCATTGGGTTTCCACAGAGGTGAAAATAGGGATATGGAAGAGAAATCAAACCATCATGTTCTGATGGGGAGTGGTAGAGAACATGGCTATGGAAAAGCCAGCAATCACAATTCCATAAATTTGTGACGATCTAAGGTACCATCTAATTCACCGGATATAAGGGCACTAGGACAACATTTTTTGGTTTCCAAGATCATTTCCCTAAAGTTGAAGAATTTGTAATAGAATAAATACTTACTTTATTTTGGTACAATCTCACTGTTGTTCGTACTTTTAACAATTTCCACTTCATCTCTTAAATAAATGAAGATGAATTTGTTATTCGTGAAGTGTTAGCAGATCATGTGATAGAATGATGGGTCATTCCATCTGTCTCAAACAAAAGGTTAGAAAATATTATATACATAAGTCGATCTATAGTGAGATTAATCATATATGGTTTCTAAAATGGACTTATACTTCATATATCAAACTGATTAATATAATAAAACTAGTTTCTACTAAACAGGGACTTCCTGTAGGACAGTGGTAGGCGATAAAGGCCAGTCGCACTTCGGTTGTGGGTTCGATTCCCACAGCCTTGTCCGAGACGATGGGCTGTCACCCGTCCTGCAGGTTTTCCTTTTTCCAAAACTATATTACTATAACATCCCATCATTAATATCGAAAAAACTTCTATCCTTAAACAATACTAACTTATGTACAACATAATCCATTCCAATATTTAGGCTTATCAATAATACTGCAGTCCACTCTCAGAGTGAAAACTATTACCAGATATTTAATACCATCGTTGATCCCCATATATCATAAGATATGTTTTGTTGGTCACATTCCAAACATTCAAAGTCCTTAATCATGTATTCTCTTGAATACCCTAAGTGAAAACGTGAATGCAGTTAAAAGTTAACCCTTTCCACATACCAAAATCCTCAAAATTCTATATACTCAAACCATGATATCACATAGTCCTTATATCAATCATAAGCTCATGAATACTGTTAAACATTTCATTTTCTCGTTTTCCATTCATTATGTGCATATCAACCTATTTCCAAAAATATCTCAATCACTTTGAATACCAAATTAGACCAACACATAAATATTCCAATACTTTATGATACAACATTATTTTGGAATCCCATTACATAAACACTTAATCATTCCACCACATCGTTGTCATATTCAACATCGCCAATAGTGATCTCATGTGACTTCCCTTTGTCCTTTGCATTAAGTGGTTGCTCATGTTGATCATCAGTAACCCTTGGATTAGGGAATTTATTAGCAGAATTCCCCATTTCCTTGCACTTGAAGCATTGAAGTGTTGGTGGTGCGTTCTCTACAGTGTTTGCTTTATTCACATCATTAGAATCACTTTTTCCATTACTTTGACACTCAGCTGCTCGATGACCTTATTTTCCACACTTAAAACATTTTCTAGTCCCTTTAAGATAATCTCCACCATGCTTATTTCCTCACTTTGTGCATAAGGAAACATTCATCTTCTTTTCACCAATTTTCTGAGATTTCTCCTTGAACTCCATCTTTCGTTTATTGTCAAAACCATGAGATGGATATATAACACCAACTTCCATTTCTACCTTGATAGCACAACACACAATTTCTTCATAGCTACTGAACTCTATTATAGATAATGCCCTTCGAAGACTTGGTTTTAAGCCACTGAAAAATTGATCAACTTTAGTTTCAGGTTGGATGATAATGCCAGAAGCAAACCTTGCAAGTCTTGTAAAATTCGCTTCGTATATACCAACAGATTCATCATCCTTCTGCTTCAGCTCAAGAAACTCCTTTTCCATCATTGTTCGAAGAATACGAGGGAAGTACTTACTGAAAAACAAGTTCTTGAACTCGTCCCATTCCATGGACTCAATTTCATCTCTTGGCCTCGTATTCTTGATAAGATTCCACCATTGATCAGCTTCACCTTCCAAACGATATACTACTAAGATGACTTTATCATGTTCAGAACATTGACGAACTAAAAATATCTTTTCAGTGGTACTGATCCATTGTTCCGCAACAAGTGGATCGGAATTCCCACTGAAAGAAGGTGGACGTTGCCTCATGAAGGACTTAATAGAATATTGTTCCTTTCTCTGCTCATTTGGAAGTCCAGAATGATTCATAGCTTGTGTAAGTATAGAAATAAGATTTTTCACTCCATCTCCCATAACATTTGTTTGTTCAGGAGGACAATCATTGCATTGTCCATTGCATTGATCAACAAGGTTCCTTCGGGTTACAGCCATCGTCTAAAACCCAAAAAGAATAGTGTGAGAGGAAAAAATCATGTTAGGGAAAACAACATTATAAAGGGGGTGTACCTTCAATATCTAACATCATAGGTTTATTTCTATGATCTTTAGCGTAATTCTAGTGCTATAACCTATACGTATACTTAACCTTAGGGACATCCCTAGACATACCTTAGAAATATCTCTAGGGATCTCAGTAACGTTTTCGAATCCTAGTTTCCAAAGGATGACTAAACCATTCCCCTGATACCAACTGTAGAGACCCAAATCTTAACGTACATGAACATTACATTACTTTTGCGGAATACTTAGTACATAAAAAAAAACACACACACAAGGATCTTAATAGTTTAGTGTCTTTGGAATCTCGGAACGTAATCTTCTAATCCTGGTGAAAGATCTTCAACATCTCCCATAATGATCTTCCTTTTTTTATACCTAAAACCTTTATTTATATCCTGGGGAAAAGAAAACATAAAAGGGTGAGCTGAAATGCTCAGTAAGGGTAAACAAAAGAAATATCAATCACATCATATACATAAGCACATAACTTTTGGAAATCTTAACCTGTAAAAGAGATCATAATTTCATAACCTGGGATAACTCATGGCAGTGAAATGTAATCACAATAATAATAACTTAAAACATTAAATTTTGTGGCATACACACATAATCATAAAAGAATATTTTCTTGTTATTCAAGACTCATTTCCAAGACTATCTTAGTGGACAAAGTCCTTTTCTGAACCGAGTCACCCTCATTTCAGTCCTGTTTCACTGAACCGGTATAACCTACCATTCCAGCCATGTATATCTCATGAGATATAAAATCTTTACCCAATGCATTGGAGGGAGATATAGGTCCCACCCATCTCATAATGATACCATTCTTCTGTGTGCCGTGAAATCATAAATCATACATCATTGCATAACCCATGTAATAAAAATGGGAATCTTAAACATCATGACATCATAAAACAATTCATATAAGATAAAGGAATTCATAAAAAGATAATTCCATCACAACATAATCAAATAAATGTAATAATAGGGATAAAAAAAGAACCCTTTATTATCTTAGATGGAAAATAATTTTGATAAAACACTTGAACTCCATTCTTGAGGAAAATATCCTTTCTGCTTCAAAAAAACACTTTTCCTTTCTTAACATGTTGTAAAATTATAAAATAAAAGAAGTTGATTAAAAATAAACTTGAAAACTTTTAAAGGAAGCTTCTTGTAAATAATGTTTTAAAAATCCATTCATGATGTATAAGTTAAAAAAAACATTCTTCGTACTTTTGTCGAAAAAGTCAAAAAAATACATCGTACGAAAAACGACAAAAGATTCCTTTCATATCTTTTACTAGAAACTCACCGAAGGGTAAAATAGGATTTAAACATTTGTAGGTGAATTAAAATAATATTACATATTGAGGAAATATGGATGTGGATGATAAAATACAACCTAGTAAATTTCAAAGTATAAACAATCTCGGATAAAAATGAGATTGTGATATTTCCCTTACCTTAGGTCCGATTTGCTTCGTAAGTGTCCGAATCTCCTGTATACTGATTTAAATAATGTCATTGACTTATTAAAGAATCATATTCATTGTTATTTTATCATATATGGTTAACTTATGACTTTATATTACCCGTTCTTTTGTAAATTCATGTTAAAGTAGCGTTTTGGGTAAAATCGTCTCATTTGCCGTTCGTGTTTTTAACTTGTAATTATTAATATGATTACTTGGATCATGATTACTTATATCCAGAATGTAAATCATGATTTATATATAATATATATTCATAATATATATATATATATATAATATATCGATAAATGGAATGAAATACACAGTTCATGGAGACGGTAGTCCGTACGTACGTATGAACACTGTTTTCGTTTTCTTATTGAATTGAATGGAATTAAGTAGATGACATACATATAAATATACATAAATAAAGTATAATTATTTTGTCATATATTTCATTAGTAATTATTATATATACTTTATAATCATTCATGAATGGTTGATCATTGAGAATGAATCTCATCGCGTCGTGGAGATGGTAGTCCGTACGTACGCACAAGCGATGATATCGTTCCCATGGTCATGGAATTGTGTTGAAGTGTATGTATAATATTTAAGTATAAATATCACTTTATAATAATCATATATAGTTACTCATTCCACCATTATACCCATCCAATTAAGGTGGTGGCAGAAAATAGATTACACCACGGCATGGAGACGGTATTCCTTACGTACGCACGCGTGGTGATTTCCTTTTTCCGTAGGATGGATAGAAGGTTAATTAGAGTTGTTTAATATTTATAATAACATATCAGTATATAATAAGTACTGATGTTATTACTTTATCATGAAATAACTAAAGAAGAAGAAGTTGAAGAAGAAAGAAATTGAAAAAGATTGGTAATGGATATTACCTCTTTTTGACGTGCCTTCACTTAACCTCCACTTAATGAACTAAGGATGGTATTTGAAGAAGACCAGGTCCTCTAGGATGATACTAGGGAAGTGGAGAAGAGATTTTGGCAGGGGTTTTCCGAGCTTGAAGGCTCAAATGGGTGTGAGGAGGAGAGGTAGGAGGTTCCCTTTTATAAGGGAGTAGAGGGGCATCTTAGGAAAATCTCAATATATTATTTTATATTAAGGTCAAATTCGGATTATAATGGTTCCAAATGGTCTTATTTAGAAGATAAAGTGGGTACTGGTCACTATCCTCTCATCCAATAGGATTTAGACAAGTTTAGGTTATTATTTTAACCTTATCAATTAGTTTTAACTCTAAGATAAATAATTTAACTTTTACCGTGTCTTTTTGTTTTCTTACACTATATGGTTAATAATCTTAGTATATCAAGCCAAAAGAACCCCAAGTTGTTTATTATTAATATATATATCCTTATCTAAGTCATTTGTCCAATCTTTAGATTTTTAGGAATTAAATAACAATTAATAATATAATATTTGTTTTAAAAACTAATTTATGTCAATTTTGACACTATTTGGTACATGATTTTTATGAAATTTCTAACAGAATTATAAGTTCAAACCAAGTTACTTAAATCAACAATAACATGTCATATTAAACTAGAAAATTAGTGTAAGTCATAAAAAGTCTAAAATTACATTTATTTGGGCATTTATAACATTAATTATGTTAATATTTTCTTAAAAAGGTAATTACCACATCATCGTTGTGTCATAAATAAATTAAATTATTTAAAGTTTAAAAATTACAAATAAAATACCATTATATCTTAAATCTTTTTATATTTCTAATGAATATTTATAGTCAAAATTATATTTTGTATAACCCTATATTAAAAATGTTTTACTAAATAAAGTTTGATTTTAACTCTTTTAACTCTTCTTTGAAATAAATAATAATAAATGTCCTAATCTAATCCAAGTGGGCATAAATGATAATATTTTACACTTAAGGTTGTTTTTGGTCGAGATACACTTGTCCAATAGGATTAGGACATGTGTTAGGGTAATATTAATATCATTTGTACCCTTAATTACCCTATTTACTTTTAACCGTGGTAAATAAAAGTAAAACGTTACTATTCACCAAAAATTATTTTCATCTCATTGAACCACATTTTACTTACTGACATCAACCGCGTCTCTCGGATTTTTAAAATTCCATTCACAGAAGCGGTAAAATTATGATTTATGAAAAAATTAGTTTTTTGACTACCACTTAGTAGTTTTACTATTCATCAAAAATTGATGTTTTTCAGAAAAATGGAAAAATTTCACCCTAAGCTATAATTGATATTCCGAATTGAAAAATGATTTATATTTTACAAAATTCCCAACATATAAGCTGATTTAATTAATTTTATAATTAATTTCCGCTATCACAACAAATAGCGTGTTTTTAAGAGATAATAACTATCAAAAGATTAACACTTGTTTATGTCTGGTTTTAATGTGAAATTACATCCAATAACCGACATTGTATTAAATTGTAAAAATATATTCTAAATATACTTTAAAACAACTCAAATTAATAATTTATCACTATTAATTATTTCAATTAAAAAATTTGTTTTTAATTAAAATTTAGTAATTTTCACTATTCATCAGAAAATGAATGTTATCTGAAAAGTACCAAAATTTCTCCCTAAGCTAATTTCGATATTAAGAATCCAAAAATAAAGTCCATTTTGAAAAAAAATAAAATTTACAAAATTTCAAAAAGTGGTTATTACTATTCTTAACGGCTAGTTTTAATAATATTTTAATAGCATATTGTTGTTTAGTGAAACTCGTTATAGCGTACTACACACGCTATCGATGAAGGTCGCGATTGCTTGTAATGCAAGGCAAGTCAAGGATGCGTGTTGTGCAAGCTCTTTTTGGTGTAGCGTAAAACACAAGACATTAATAAAATTAAAAAGAATATTTTTCATAAAATCTCAGGCTATTACAATTATTCACTTATATGAGAATAATATATTCTAGCACCTCTATCCCACACCAATTTTAGTTCTTCAATCTGTGGCTCCAAATAGACATCAATGTTATTACCAGGTTTCTTTGGTCTAGATATAAGGAGAGACAACATAATGTATTTGTGATTCATGCATTAAAATTGAAGCAAGTTATAATTTACCAACATGATAGAACATGCTCTATGAGTAATACTACGTACACCAAAAGGATTTATTCCATTTTTAGATTATGAAAGATGGAAGTTTCTCAGATCATTTCAAAATTCATGGTGTTTATAATAAATTTTCTTCTACTGAAGTGAATCTATTGGATGACGTAGGTTCCGATCACTAATTCTAGTTGCTTCATGCCATGTCAATTGTATCACAGTTTCCTAACATCCATATTGTCTTATAAATCATGTAATTATATGAAAGTACCATAAATATTTTTAAATACTTGATTCATTTTTCTTGTATTGATTTGTGCCAAACTTAGTGAATTATATAGGTGCTTCATGGTCATTGAAAAACAATATGAAATCATTTGGATATGAATGTATTGTTAATAGATCATGAAAATTAAATGTACAATTATTTTAGCATACTATGTTCGACATGGTAGATCAATTTCTTCCAGTAGAATATTATTCAGGAGACAATGTAGTTTTATAAAGACGGTGTCATTTCATCCACTTACATCATTCAAGGTATATAAATCCAATAAAACATACAATAATTTGTATTTAGTACAACCGGTATGTGAAGACCTGGAAATTATATTTAATTATTTTTCAATTATATGGTATTATTAAGAGATAGGGAAATTCAACGACACATGATTATGGGGCCCGGAGATCCCGAAATGAATTTTTTTAACCTTTTTATGGTATGTTTAGTAAAAATGCGAGCGATATTTTATTTCTTTTGAATATGAGATCAGATTGAAAATCCAAGGGAACCGTTGAATTCACATTATCAGGATTCTCTTAGGAAAATATTAACTTCGACCGGTAAGGGTCGGACGACAAAGATAATTTTTGAAATTTTTAGAAAATTAAAAAATTAACTAAATGAGTTGTGTTATTCTTTATTCAACTGTTGAACGATGATTGGTGGAACCGCAGTATAATGATAGTTAATAAATGAGGGACATTTAATGACCTGTTACTTTTGTTGTGAATCTGAAACACTCGCTTAATTAATGGTGCATTAATTAAGGCTCTTTAATAAACCATATTAATTAACACACATGGAGATTGTTTCCTTTTATTTAATCAATCTATTGGCGTAATAATTGGAAATTGTGGGAAACCTATGATGAAGTGCCGATGACATCACCATCCAATGAAGAATGCTGATTGATCGATGATCGTTGGAGGGTTCAATCTAGAGACAGATGAGCGGTGGAAAATGTCTTCAAATACAAATTCCTTCCATCGTCCGCAATGGATTCCACCAAATCCATGTAGGGGATTTATGTTTTTAATGATTCCTCTTTTTCTCATTTATGAAAAATACAATGGACATAGATCAACTGAAAAAACGGGTTGATCCACAACTCATTATTTCATGCGGGTGGTTGTTGCGGGATCATAATTTGTGTTTTTTTAATCTATCTGATGACTGTTTTCAAACCTGGATAAAACACTAATGTAGAGGGCATGAGATAATCATAACAAGGCTCAGACCCTATGACGGTCTTGCATGTTGTGCGTTCTTAGTGGGCGACTGAGCAACGTAGTGGAAAGGAAATTCTGCGGGATTCATAGTGAAGATGGTGACTCGAGTGGCACATAGGCATAGGCGGGAAAGAAAACGGACCACAAGAGCATCTCTGGTGGCCTGCTGAAGGTGCCACTGGAGAGGAAGACCAGCGGCTGTAGCTGGCCCATGTCAGCCATGTGATGATGGCAGCGCACGCAGGCGCCACGTGCGGGTCGAGAACGCAACACCAATGTGCCGCATGGAGACAGAGTGGCCTGCTTAGGCTGGTCTCCTGGGTGTGCAATGGCCATCTCGAGCCGACCATTTTGGGAGATGGGGAAGAACCCCACTGGCACTACCAATTGGAGAAACAGGATGCCTCATGTCCGGTCCAACTCAACTGCCTTGCCCCATGTGGGGTGGGTTCTCCAGGCGGGCCGGACCTGCCAGCCAGGCTCGACCTATCGGCCGGCCCGAACCTGTCGGTAGGGATAGACCCACTGGTTGGGTATGACATTCCAGGTAGACCGGACCAACATGCCCAATGTGCTAGATGGGCCGAACCACTACCGTACCCAAACCAGACTGGCCCAGTTTCATAAAAACTGACGTACCTCATAAACTAGGCATAAGATTGACACGCCGTCTTTAACATGAGGACCCTTGCGCTGATGCAATCCTTTTGAGATAATCCACTTGAGTTTTTTCATATTCTAAAGTGTGGACGGGTTGGATCAGACTCAAATCCAATTGGGCCCTATTACCATTCTGCATATATCTTACAGATCGGGTGTCCGATTGACGCACCGTCAGTCGCATTGGAACCCTTATGACAAGCCAGTCCTTCAGGTTGATTCTTCATGGGACATTGTGGTAGTTGAGGTACAGAATATGGTATTAGGAGAACAATCTATGTAATTCAAGTGCACCAAGTTCAGTAATCTTGTAGCTGGTTGTCATGTAAAGAGAGACCCTAGTGGACTAGTATGAGGGCGACCCTTCGTGGATCAGAAATAGTGAGACACTCCATGTATATGAAATGGTGTGACCCTCCATGGATCAAAATTATAACGACCCACTATGGATTGAAATCAGTGCGACCCTCTGTAGATCGGGAGTAGGAGGACCCTCTGTGGATCATCCACAACACTACCCGATGTGGGCCGACTATAGAGTGACCCATCAAGGATCAGTGGCAGAGAAAACCTTTATGTATATAAAGTAGAGAAACCCTTCTAGGATCAGCAGCTGAGCCAATCAATAAAATA
Source organism: Viscum album (assembly GCA_963277665.1). Classification (NCBI taxonomy): domain Eukaryota; kingdom Viridiplantae; phylum Streptophyta; class Magnoliopsida; order Santalales; family Viscaceae; genus Viscum; species Viscum album. Next base: position 377,119,768 of record OY728147.1, read on the forward strand.
AAATAATCTAGCTTAAGACTAATCATCTTTATTTATGTTTCAAAGTTGTATACCTAGTGTCAAATGTCTTTTACATTATTCCCTTTGATTGAGATAATGATTTGTTGTTTTTTCCATGTTGGATTCTGAGAGACCTTCATGGGTCTTGGTGTCCCTACTATGTATTGTTATACTCAATTTTGCACAAGATTATCCTGCACCTTGTTGTGTCTTGTGAAGATGACAGATAGCTTGACAGAGACTTTGGAGAGCCAGGGCTAGACAGTACATAAGGTGACCGATTGATGTGGTGAGCCACAGTGAAGAGCTGTACATACCCTTCAGTTGATATCCTAGGAATATAATCTCTAGATCTTGTTTTTCCTTTTTTACTACTCTTTCAGTGTGATCTTGTATACTGGCCCCTTTACCTTCAGTACTTACATCTACTCTCAGTGGTGGTTTTTAGTGGTGCTTCTACTTTTCCTTTTCATTTGGGTATTGTTTGTGTGTAGTGTTCCCTATCCCTATCTGTACAGGTTTAAAGGAAATGCCTTCCCTTTTTCCATTTAGTATTTATGGTGCTAGTCACCAGAACCTTGCCAATTGAAAGTGGGCTTGGGGTAGTCACGACACGGACCCCAAGGGGCAAGTCATGACAAAGTGGTATCAGAGGGAGGTCAGTTCTACCATAAGAACTAAAAGTTGGTGATTTTCATTGGAGTACTAGTTTTAAGTGTATTAAGTTTGGATTTCAGTCCGAGGAGTCCATTATTAGTGCAACAGCTAACATATCCATACACAAGGACCCTTAGTTCTGATTTACAACTCGAAATATGAAAACACTATTTTCGTGTATTTTGGAAATGTTTTTCTATTGATATATTTTGAGTCACCTCACTAGGTATAACATAATGAACATGATGAATCTGTGTCTTTATAGGATACCTCCACATATACATCCAACCAAGATTCCTGGGAGAGATCACGGTGATGGCCCACCAAGTGATGAGGCATTGGTGTAGGCCCCCCCAACAACGATAGCACATTCAGATGGTGTACCGGCAACACCACCACCTACAGGACAGTAGTTTCCACCAGCCTAACCAGCATATAGTGAATAATGACTGGGAATTATTCAATAGTTCTAGAGATAGAGGACTATGAGGTTTTGAGGTGAAATAGATCCATAAGAATATGAGGACTGGCTAGAGGTTGTGGCATGAGTTTTCCTCTTGGTTGAGACACCAGCAGACCAGATGGTGATCCTAGATACTAGCCTCATACAGGGCACATCAGGGAGATGGTAGAGCCTGATGCTCAAGAAACATGAGGAGATGACTCCTTTCTAGTTGGAATTTGAGATCATCTTCATGGAGGATTTCATACCAGTGACTCTATGCACTATGTGTATTCAAGAGATATTGCACTTATAGTAGGGCAGCCTACCAGTGGCCCAGTACTCGGCATGATTCACTGACCTCTCTCGCCACTCCACTGACATGGTACGAAACCCTATCTTCATGGCCCAGACCTTTGGGAAAGGACTATGATGGGAGATCAGAGCATCAATGGTATCTATCCACATACCAATGCAGGCTAGAGTGCTAGAGAAAGAACAATTGGTGGAGAGCTTCCTAGATGAGCAGGAACCAACGGTGAGAGCCATAACTGGGCAACATGAAACTGAGTCATCTATAGAAGGTAATCGTCAAGTGAAATAGAGACCCATGTGGGAGAGACCTTCTAGAGGATGACCCTAAGATGTAGGGTCAGTGGTGCAGAGCTCACGAGGAAGAAGAGGTCAGCAGAGGAACTATTTGTGCTACTCATGCAGTAGGTAGGGTCAAATGGCTCACGACTTCCAGATCTGCCTTACTGGTGATCAACAGATAGTCGAGGTACCACTGAGACGATGACAGAGGTTCGAGTGAGGAGGTTCGCAGGGAGGCAGAAATGGTAGAGGAGCATGCCATACAACAGGCAGTGGGGGATAGTTTGAGGTACTACTGCCCCCACCCCCAGGTGGTCCACCTCAAATTTAGGGAGCAGGTGGACATGGATGAGCTTAGCTTCAGGAAGTAGAGGCCGATGACCACGAGGATCTGGAGATGATTTGAGGTATGATATGATTCTACTCTACCCAGGAGGAAATTATTATAGACACATGTTCTAGTGACTCTTTCATTTCCATAACTCTCATTCAGAGATCAAAGATTCTAGTAGATCCATTGGCTTGATCCTTATGATTAGAGATTTTAGTGGGAGAGGATTGTATGATTACACACTAGTGTCGGTAGTCTAAACATGCTCTAAGAGGAGAGAGTGTCAGCTGGGATCTCCTAGTAGCAACGTCAAGGCCTTACGACGTCATCTTGGGTATGGACTAGTTATCCACGATCTATGCTCGAATCTACTATTTTAGGTGCAAACTGCGGTGTGTCTATGAGGATGGGATCATGTTTTCCTTAACCATTGAGAAGGGAACCTTTGAAGAATGGGATGGAATTTTTCAGAGGAGGGTGTAGTAATTCACTCGTCCTATGTCTAGCCTCACCCTAATTGTAGTGGACGAGAGGAGCCCGAGCAATCTTGTAGTGGTAGACCAGTATGCAGATGTCTTTCATGAGGATGTTTTAGACTATCTCAATGCAGAGAGGTGGACTTTTACATTAACATGTACCCCAGTATGACACCAAAATATGCACCAGAATATAAGATGGCTCCCATGGAGCTTCATGAGTTGAGGGTACAGTTGGAGGACTTATAGAGAAAGGGGTTCGTGAGACCCTGTGTTTCTCCACCGGCATCCCCAATTTTGTTCGACAAGAAGAAAAATGAGAGAGTGAGGATTTGCGTGGACTATTGGTGCTTGAACCAGGTGACCATGAAGAACAAGTATCCTCTACCAGGGATTGATTTTATCTTATACTTTCTGAAGGGAGAACGATGGTTTTTGAAGATAAACCTCAGATCAAGCGATCATCCACTCAAGGTACGGGATAAGGACAAACCAAAAACATCCTTCAAAAGCCGGTATGGCCATTATGACTTCTTGGTGATGAATTTTTGGTTGAACAATGCTCTAGAAGTGTTCATGGGACTCATGAACAAGATCTTATAGCTTTACCTCAATCAATTCTTGGTGGTTTTCATTGAATATATCTTGGTGTACTCGGCGTCAGAGGAGGAGCACGCTAATCATATACAGAAATATTTGGATACATTATGAGAGAACCATATATATGGTAATATCTCGAAGGGAAGGTTCTAGATATGGGTGGTCCACTTTCTGGGACACTTCATCTTGGAGGCTGGAGTGGCAGTGGATCTGGAGAAGATAGATGTAGTGCTTTCATGCGAGCCACCCAGGAGCGTGACTGAGGTGCGAAGTTTCATGGGGTTGGCTGGGTACTACCAGAGATTTGTACCCAACTTTTCCAGAGTAGCAGCACCATCATCAGCTTTGAAAAAAATGATTCAGTCCTTCATATGTATGGAGAGATGCCATCAGAGTATCTGGGAGTTGTTGCGGAGACTGATGAGTTCCCCCATTTTGAGGCTACTAGAAGAGGGAGTTGGGCTTGTAGTCTACTACGATGCTAGAGGGGCCTAACTGGAATGTTTCTTGATGCAGGAGTGAGCGATGATTATCTAAGGGTCATGACAGCTAAGGCAGAATGAGAAGAACTACATGACCCATGACCTGGAGATAACAGTAGTGGTCTTTGCATTGAAGATGTGGCAGCACTACTTGATGGGTTAACGGTTCATTGCCTTCTACGATCACAAGATTATTAGATATATCTTCTCATAGGAGGACCTAAACCAAAGACAATGGCGATGGATGGAGTTCCTCCAGGACTATGTCTTTGAGATAGTGTATAGTCCCAAGAAGGGGAACATAGTAGCAGATACACATAGCTATAGGTCAGTTCTACAGTTTCTGAGTGAGATTATAGAGCAGCCATCCATGTTGTAGATATCCTTCGTGGAGAGTGATGGAGCAGTATACCACCAGTCTATGTTTTTCACTCCACTACTTCACTGAATTTGGGAGGCATAGCTTGGGGACGTTGACTGCGAGGAATGGCGTGCTCATATATCTTCAGGATGGGCTTTTGATGGATTTTCGTAAGGTGAAGAGAACATCATCCTTTTTAGAGGACGCACCATGGTACTAGGGACGATATGAGAGGATGTGTTGAGAGAGTTCCATACATCCCTATTGGAGGTACATCCTGGTGTGGAGAATATGTACTAGGGCCTCCAATGCCAATATTGGTGGATAGGGATGAAGAAAGCAGTGGAAGAGTTCGTTTCGTGATGCCTCACTTGTCAGAAAGTGGAGACCGAGCATTAGGTCGCAGCAGGATTACCACAACCACTAGTGTTACCATATTGAAAGTGGGATGTTATCTCTATGGACTTCATGACTGGGTTACCATGCACTTCTAGGGTCCACAACTCTATCAGGGTGATCAGTGATTGAATCATCATGTCGTCCCATTTTCTACCCATCCGAGAGCAGGGATTAGTAGAGGTCATGGGAAGCCTCTACGTTCAAGAGGTTGTAAAACTTAATAAGATACCATCGATGATTCTTTCATATTGTGAAACTCATTTCACATATCGGTTGTGGAAGGGATTATATGATACGTTCGGGACTACGCTGTGCTTCAGAACTGCCATTCACCCTCAGATAGATATTTAGATGAAGCAGACCATACAAAAACATGAGGACATGCATCATTCTTGCGTCCTTGACTTTGGTCATAGTTCGGATGACCACCTTCCACTGGTGGAGTTTTCATTCAAAAGTAGATATCACTCCACCATCGGCATGGCACCAATTGAGGGCTTGTATGAGCGACCATGAAGTCCAACTCTATGCTGGATAGACCCAGGGGAGACAATACTTTTGGGTCCACAGTTGGTATGAGCTACCATTGAAAAGGTCCATATCATCCAAGAGTGGATGAAGACATCACAGATTAGGTAGAATTCTTATTTCGACAGGAGATAGAGACCCTTGGAGTTTAAGGAGGGAGGTCTTGTCTTCCTATGGGTCTCACCCCGAACCTGATTGCAATGATTTGGACAGGGTAGAAAGCTATCTCTGAGGTTCACCGGACCTTTCTAGATTCTCAGTAGAGTTGGCAAGGTGGTGTACCACCTAGCTCTTCCCCCACAGATTCACCGAGTGCACAACATTTGATACATTTCTTAGTTGAGGAGATATATGATTGACCCATCACACGTCCTCGACTGAGGCGAGCTGTACATTGATGATGGGGGGACTTTTATGGAGTTTCCCATGGAGATAGAGTATAGATATGAGTGTTTCCTTCATGGATGGTCGATCCCTCCTGTGCGAGTTAGGTGGAAGCATGAGAACCTCCATGAGAGCAGATGGGAGCAGGAGGCTCAGATTCTTTCTCAGTAACCCAATTTGTTTTATTAGCTTTTTTTTTTGGATTTCTGGGACATAAATACCTAAGGTGAGGAGAATTTAGAGACCCAAAAATTTCATATATATATATATATATATATATATATATTTAATTATAGTGAATTAATATGATACTGCGAAATTTGACGATAAGTGATTCTGAGGCCTGGAGATCTCGGAATGTATTTTTGAACTTTTTTTAAGGTATATTCAGTAAACATGCACGTGAGATTTTCTATGTTTTGAACCGGTGATCGGATTGAAAATCCGAGGCACTATTGAATTTCCAGTAATGATATTTTCTTAGGTGAAGCTTAACTTCAACCGATAAGGGTCAGACGAAAAAGCTAATTTTTGATCTTTTTGGAAAAATAATAAAATAATTAAATGAGTTATTTTATTCTTTCTTCAACCATTGAGTGACGGTTGGGGGAACCACAATGTAGCGATGATCATTAAATGACAGACATTTAATGACCTATTACTTTTTTTGTCAAATTGCAACACTCACTTAATTAATGGTGAATTAATTACTGATCCTTAATAAACTATATTAATGAACATATATGGAGATTGTCTCCTTTTATTTAATCAATCTGTTGGCATACGAATTGGAAATCAAGAGAAACCTTTGACAAAGTGCCGATGATGTCACCCTCTAATAATGATCAGTGATCGACTGATGACCGTTGGAAGATTCGATCTGGAGATCATTGAATGGTGAAGAACATCTTCGAAAGAAGATTCCTTCCTTCATAAAAAATGTATTCCATTGAATCTTGGTAGGGGATTTATGTGTTTAATGATTCTTCTTTTTCCAATTCTTGAAAATTATAACGAATGTGGATCAACTGAAAATTGTGTTGATCCTAGACACATTAATTCTTGTGGGTGATTATTGTGGGATATTAATTTGGGGTTTTACTAAGTCTCTATGATGAATGTTATCACCCCTGGGTAAAATGCTAACCCAGTGGGCGTAGGCCAATCCGACCAAAGTCTGAACCCTCCGCCGATCGTGGATGTTGTGCATTCTTCATAAGTGAACATGAAAAGTGGTGGAAATGTTATTCCATGGGATTAATTGTGAATACGGTGAGCTGAGAGGCCCGTGGTCCCATAAGAGAATTAAAACAAACAAATGGAGCATCTCTAGTAGCTCGCGGAAGGTACCGTCAGCGCGGCACCACCGATGCGGTGGCATCAGCAACTAGCAGCGGTGACGGGCCGGTGTGGGCCTCTTGAAGATGTAAGTTCCCATAGGATCTGTGGCAGCAATAATTGCGGTCGAATGACTATGGAGGGTGGAGAATATGGTGTCGACACACGATGTGGAAACGGAGCGGCAGGCTCGGGTCAATCGGTTGGACGCGCAATGGCTGGCTCATGCCGACCATTTCGAGAGACCGGGCGGCGCCCCACTAGCACTGACAACTAGAGAAACCAGATACCTCAATTCTAGTCCAGATCAACTGCGCTAAACCACATGGGCCAGGTTCTCTAAGAGGGCAAGACCTGCCAGCTGGGCTGGACCCGCTGGCCGGACCGGATCCTTACCGGACCTGAACGACCCCATTTCACTAAAACCGACATAACTCGCAAACCTAGTATCTGATTGACACACCGTCTACGGTGTGAGGACCCTTACGGTGAGGTGGTCATTTGGATATAATCCACTTGAGTTTTGTTAGATTTTTCTGTTCGTATAGGTTGGATCCGAATAGAATCCAACATCACCGTATTTACCTTTTGCCTATATCTTACAGGATGAGCATCAGATTGGTGTGACGTCTATTATGTTGGAACCTTTATGACAAGAAGGTACTTTGGGATACTTATTCATGGTACTTCATGGTTTTTTAGGTATGATTGATGGTATGAGAAGATTAATATCAAGAATTCAAGTGCACTAAGTGCGGTAATCATGTGGTTGGCTATCAAGTGAAGAGAGACCGTCCGTGGATCAGCATGAGAGAGACCCTCTGTGGATTAGTAGAAGTGAGACCCTATGTGGATAAACAATGGCATGAACCTATATGGATCATCACAAGAGAGACCCTATATGGATTGATATTAGTGTATCCCTCTATGGATTGGAAGTAGTGCGGCCATCTGTGGATCAGCAGTAGTGAAACCCGATGTGGGCTGGTCGTAGAGGGATCCTTTGAGGATCAGTGACAGAGTGGCCCTTTGTGGATCGGCAACAGATCTACGCTTCTCGGATCAGTAGCTAATCCATTAAATAGAATAAAATGATCTATCATAATACTAATAATCTTTATTCATGTTCTCTAAGTTATATACCTGGTGTGAGATGTCTTTTACTTTGTGCCCTATAATTGTAATCATGCTTTTTTGATTTTCCTTGTGGAATTATGAGAGACCTTCAAGGGTCTCGGGGTCCTTACTAATTATTGTTATACTCACCCCTGTGCGGGCTTTACCTACACCTTGTCATGTCTTGTGCAGATGACAGATAGCTTGACTATGTATTTGGAGAGACAGGGCTATATGGTACACAGAGGTGACCAATTGATGTGGTGAGCCACAGTGACGAGCTATACCAACCCTTTAGGTAGGATCCTTGGTAGACAATCTATAGATATTGTTTTCCCTTTTTTTACAAATATTTTAGTTTGGACTTTTATACTGGCCCTTTTACCGTCAGTACTTACTTTTACTCTAAATTGTGGTTTTTAGTGGTGTTTTTAATTTTCCTTTTCCACTATGTCTTCTTTCTGTGCAATGTGCCCTATATATGTCTGTACAAGTTTAAAGAAAATTCCTTACCTTTTTTGGTTTAGCCATTCTGGTGCTAGTCACTAGCCCCTGACCTATGGAAGGCGAGGTTGGGGTAGTCACAACACGGACCCCGAGGGATTGGTCGTGACACGCTATACAATGGTCTCTTAGAGTAAATATTTAACATCTCAAACAACTTTGGAAAATAATTATGGTCATCTTCAATCAAAATTTTCATTTCTTCCATGTGATCTCCATCATCATTTACACTATTATTCATATCAAACGATCCATAAACTATAGTAGAATCCCAATTGGTGTACACAAATAGTTTTCCCCATGTTTAGTTCAAAATTTATAGCTCTTATCAACTCCCTAATGAAAAAATGCTCTTCAAAATCTTCCAGACTAACTTTCCATTAATAAAAATAATACAAACATGGAAAAATTATTTGAGAAGGGTCATATGACTTCTATATTAGACACATAATGGACTCTTTAACTCCATATTCATACTCTTTTGTAAATGACTAGGGTGCATCCATTTTCAATTCACATCCATCATATTGGGTTAATAAAATATTAATTTTTTATAATAAATAAATAAATAAACATTTGATATTCATTATAAAAGGTGAATGTTATAAATAATTCTAATAAGGGAAACCCAACATTTTATTATTTCAAATTATTTCACTATTCTTTAATGAAAATGTGTAATTGAATTTAAGAAAAGAATTATTCCACTACAGTAGGTGATGTCCTCTAAATTCACTTGAAGGTGAAACTAATAAACTACTATCATCCTCATCAAATCATCTCCCAAAGAGTTATCATGTAAATTTTTTATTTGAAACTCATCCTCCATATCTTGAGGACATGCACATATATGGATTGAAATGCTCGAATTAGTAGTCATCCATGAGTTAACTATGGATTAGAGTAGTACAAGAAACAAAAAAAGAGATGAGCGATGAGTCTCACGAAATAAAATGAAATAATAACTATTTGGAATATGAAGTTTATGAGGATGATAGTTTTACTACATTGTGCTATCTAAATGGGAGAATGTCTCCCTTTTTTTATAATTACACTATTGTGACAAGTTATTAACTCATGTCTTGTTCATGGTGAGATTTGGGTGGCACACACATGTTCTTGTCCATGATTCAAGGGGTCTCGGGGGAGACTTGTTGTTATATATGAATCATTAGGGACTCTATGAATTCTATATTAATAGTAGAAATAACATTTTAATACATTATATTCTCTAAATAAAACTAGTCTTACCTCTATTAAAAGAAGCTATAAATTCTTTCATAAATCCACTAAATAAATAAAAATATAATATATTCAATTCAAGAGTAATAAGAAACCCATATATAATAAATAATAATAATAAAATCCAATTCCAACAATTATAAGATATAAATAAGTATTTTTAATTTTTTTTAATAAATAAATAGTTATCACATATACATGGATGGTAATAAAATATTCTTAGGGGTGGATCAAATACATGTATACCTAAAATGATGAATACTTAAAAATTATTTTTAATAATCACTGTAACTTATATAGAATTTTATAACCTCCATTCTATTTTTTGGAATAGGTGATATAACAACCTAATGAATTATTACATTTAATATAAATTGTATATTAAATATTTGAAAACACCTCAAAATTATAATTTCAATATTAATTAAAAATTAATAATCAATATAAAAACAAATTTTTGGAAAATAATATACATAATAATGTTAATGGGTTTAAACATCTCAAATTTATCAGTTGTCAAATTGATTCAAGAATTATATCTAGATATTTTGGAAAAGACAATTATTTTCAAGCAAACGAAGAGTATAATTTATAATAATATTTCATTTTCATTGACATTAAGGGTTCTATGATGATTTAGGGCACATATTATAAAATTTTAGTCAAAATTAGATAAATAATAGTAATTATAGAAGATATAGAGGTTTTATGTTAAATAAGAGATTAAACAATCTTAAAAAATAGTTTCAAAGTGAGAAAAATATTCATAAGTAAAATTGGATGATGAATTTCAACCATTGAATTATATATATTGAACATGTGACAAAATAAATGGTTGTATTAAGGATTGTAATGATTTTATAAAAATATAGATAAATGTGAAGAAATAATTTCAAATGTGTTATATAAAAAATAATTTAATGTAAGTTGAATTTATTACTAATGTCACACGAATGGATATACAAAAGAAACACCATATAATATTATATATTGGTTGTTCATATCACATATGATTGGTAAATTGATTTAATTAACGATTTTGGAAAAGTTCAAATGGTACTTATTATTTTAGAAATGGATAATATCTAAAGGTAAATTATTTTCATTTAAAATATGTTGGAAGTAAATGGAAAAGTTAAAGAATGTTCTATTTTTATATGGATTAAATTAATAAATACATAGTGTTTATTACATTATGGAACTTCTATGAAAGGCACATGCCACACCATGCCTTGGTTTGAGGTGAGGCGAGGTTCACCTGGTTCATCTCTCTAATGGTGAGGCAGTGTGACCTCACCGAGGTGCGCCAAAGGTGTGTTCCTTGTGCTCCTGTATGAGATGAACTATTAAACCAGATCTTATAAAGGGACACCACTAGCTTCTAAAATTAGAGGGAATAAGGTAGAAGAAATCATGGGTATAGGGGAAGAGGAAATCAAGGGAGAACAAATGGAAATTGAGGGTGGAAGCTGAAATAATGAAGATAAAAAAAATTAATAGAAATACCCAATCAGGAAATCAATGGTTGCGGAGGAGGAGAAAAATTATATCTTGGAATGAAGATTTAAATCGTCTGAGAGAAATTAGTGATATCTAAAAAGTTGGATTTTGTTCGACCCTAGGATTTGTTTTGCCCTTGAATCTTTCGAGCCTTGGATTCGAGAAATGAAATTGTTAGAGCCTTGATCCTTGTCTTGATTCGAGCTTGAATTCGATAACAGAGACCACTGTTAGTAGGTGGACTTTCTGGAAAGATTCAGATACTGCAAAATTTCTGATGATGTTTAAGGATCTTAATATATATAGGGACACTTTTATCAGTGTTTCCAAAAAAGCACTGATAAACAACCATTTTATCAATGTTATATTAATAAGTACAGATAAAATAAATCCTTATTAGTTCTTTTTTAGCACTGATAAATATAGAGATCTATCCATTCTTGAAAATCACTGATAAATATTCCTTTCATCAACGCTAATTAATTTATCACCAATAATGGATTAATAAATATAACCGTATTTATTTATAAATATATTTATTTAACTATATATATTTAATAAATATTTAAAAATATTAATATTTTGTATATATTCTTTATTTATATATATTTAGTATAATTTTATAATTATTTAAATATATAATTATTTATCTATGATCATGTAACCATTTTTTAAGAAAATAAGATATATATCATTGTATATATTTTTATCATTATATATATTTATATAATCATATATATATTTGAAAATATATATAAATATAGATATAGTAAATATAATCATTATTTAAATAGATTTATTATAAATTATATAATTATTTAAATATATATAACTATTTATTTATAATTATCCAAATATTTTTTGGAAAATAATATTTAATTATATATAATTATAAATATTTAAATGTATAAATATAGTATATATAAATTTATAAATATTTTTTTGTATAAATAATTTTTACAAATATTTTTTTTATCCATTTTAATGAATATATACCTTTATGTGCTTCTGTGTTAAAAAAGAGTGAATTTGGATAATAAAAAATAAAAACTTTAGCAATATTGAAAAATGGTTATGTTTTATTAGTTAAAAATAAATTTTTTAAAAATATGGGAATATATTGAAATAAATATGAATTCATATAGAAAATATTAAAACATAGTAAATAAGTATATATAAAATAAATAATAAAAAACTGTTGATTTCCAAAAAAAATGATAAACAAAAAACAAAAAATGAAACATATTACAAATGAATTAATACCTAAATGTAATAAAATAAAAAAATATATAAATAAAATTTTACATGATTAATGAAATGATTTATTAAATGTTTCATGTTATAATGAAATTCTAAAATTAATTCTAAAATATGAGTAAGTTTCATAAATAATAGATGTATGTGTTTCAATATAAGATTTCATTAATTATGTAATCTTTTGTGTGTGTGTGTGTTTTATATAAAAATTCATCAATTAAATACATGTGAAATAAATAGAAAACATGTTTTATCTATGTCAAATTAATGAATAAAACATCATTCAATTATGCCCAGTACTTAATGCAATTAGTCAGTATTTTTTGTTCATATTAATGTTTAATTGTAATCCATTTTTCAATAAATATATGACTAATTAATGTAAAGAATAAACATTTTGTATTATATAAATCATATTTATATACATTAATACATATATATATATATACTTAATATATACTATTTTTTTACAATATCAATAATTTTTGAATTAAATAAATGTTCAATAATTTTCTCAATTAACATATTTGTAATTTTTATTTGTTTAATTTTAATTTAGATATATATATATATATTATATTTATCAATATTTATAATTTACATATAGTATAATAAATTTATTCATTTTTATCAATAATTATTTAATTAATACAATATTTTATAATTTTTTAGTAATTTTTTATTTTATTATTTAATTTTATTCGAACCATTATCAATGAAAAAAATCGTAAAGAGGATCACTTCATTAGTGCTAAAAATAAAGCATTAATAAATGGTACCATATATCAAGGCTAGTAATAAATAACTTATAAAAGGATTCTTTATCCGTGAAAAAAATGAAGCGCACATAAAGGGTATCCTTTATCCGCGCTAAAAAACACTGATATATGGTACCATTTATTAACGCTAAAAAGCACTGCTCAAAGGTACCCTTTATCAGTATTTGTTTTAAGGCTGATAAAGGGATCATTTTTTAGTGATTTTTTCTATCACCGATAAAGTGAAAAACTATTATAGGAATATTTTGTAGTAGTCTGTGTGTTTTCTCCCCTAGTTTCGTCCTACAAAATTTCAAAAATCTATCCTTAAAAGTCTCTTAGTTATAAAATATTATTCTAAATGAATTTTTAGTTAATATCCCACATTTTCCTTATCCCACCATGTCAAGCCCCCTGGTTTGGTTTTATTATATGAATACATCTAATATCATGCCACTTGTTTATATGAATTTGATAAAGATGTTGACCTTGCCTTGAAGGATGCTTATCGACTCACAGAGGATGTCACGAACTGAATCTAGTCGCCGCAAAAACCAGCACCAAATCCTACTCGTGGCAAGGCTAGAAGGGAATTATCTATACCCATGGGCTGGAACAAGTGCCTTTGTATCATTTATCTTGGTTTTGGAATGGCTTACCCGAATATGTATATTGAAAACACCAAAAAATATTCGATAAAATGATTCTGAAAAATTCATACCAACAAGGTTTATACACAAATATAGAACTGAATACATAAGTTCAAATGCAATACAAAAGGTCTAAAGACATAATTAAACCAGAATAATTCATCCCCATGGACTCCACATGACAAGGGGTCCTCATCCCCAAGCCGCCTTCAGAACTCCGCCCCATGGATGGGGACTAACACCCTGAACCGCCATCACCCTTTGCCTTTCCTTTACCCGAGTCAAACATAAAAACGTATACTTACACACGAGGTGTGTAAGTATGTTGTGAGCCTAAGATCAATAGGATACCACCCAATGATTCCAAATATCATGCAATACAATGTGAAAAATCAAGAATTTATAATAAGCAAAGAAAAGTAGTGATGAAATCCAAGAAATGCAACTTTCAATTGAAAACATTTTTCAAGATAAAGTTTTGATAATGTTCACACATTTAAATATACATGTTATATACTGTAATGTACTTCCAAAATCACCCCAATACATGGGAAAAACCCACAAACACAATGAGAAACCAAATCAGGAACACCCCTAGGCACTACATAGTCTCGGGCCCCATGTACCTCATAAATCGGTGTAAAGTAACCATAATAAAATCCGTTCTCATGCACGAACCACTTGTAGGGAATATACTAATAACATAGTGGTACCCAATCATCATAAAAATTGTTTAGTTATATTTTTTGTTATCCAAATTCAAGGTGAAATAGGGACAAACCCCATCCGGTCCACCAGCCGTACTAGTACACATCCGCCCCACCTAGGTACCAAGGCTTCCCCATTTGTGCTAAAACAATATCAGAATGATACATATATCCATTTTCATATAAAAAACCACTAGTTTTCAGATACAATTAGTACAGTATATACACACATTTTATACCATTTAAAAGAAGCAACAAAACACTGTGAGTTTCAATAAAACAACTTCTTCAAATCTGTCATTGTTTTGCTCCAAAAACTCTTTGAAAACCCCACTTAAACACCATATTCATACTCATATTTATCAAAACAGGATCCAACACACCCTAAAAATTTATTTAAACTCATTACATTATTTATAAAAAATCCAAATAAGCATCGCATAGAATACCCATGTAAAACACCAAATTCAACATCAAATTGGTACTCAAAACCCATTTTCTTAACAAACGCCATCCAAAACCAATATCGCAGCAACAACCAAATAATAATAACATTTAAAACATTATCTTAATCCCAAATATAGTTCAATAATATCAACTATATAATTAAAAGGCTTCCCTTAGTCAACCAATAAAAGATTTATATAAAAAATCCCAAATTTCACATGAAATTGCCCCTTAAAATTCACCTGCATTACAAACACCACTAAAAACAATTTTTGCAGCACAAAATCAATGGTTTAAACATGAAAATATAATAATAAAAGTATATATATTAAAAGGATTTCATACAATGTGGAATCACCTACCAAAGTAATAAAAACCCTTGAATCAACGTGCGAAAATCAAGTCGCACCACCACTGCACCAAGAGGGACTTAGAAAAAACCTAAAAGCACAAACATGGACCAATAAAACCCAAGGTTAAAACATAGGCTCAAAACCCTAACCACTATTCATTTGGTACTTCAAGGAAAATGGGAACAAACCCCAATCAAATAGAATGAAACCCTGAGCAATTTGAAAGAGGAATGGAAGATACTCACTTACTTTAGGGATCTTGATGTATCGCCCCTAATACACTAGTAGCTGAAATTTGAAATTGTCAAAAAATCATGTGAGGTTATAAGAAGGATGAGGAGGTAATTTAAGAACTTAAATGGAAGAAAAATAGTAACAATTGAGGGAGTTATGGTGGAAAGAACATACCTCCTCAAATCTGTCTGATTTTAGAAACCCTAAGATGTTCAACACTCAATCGTGATGAAGAAGAGATCCAAAGAGGGGAGAGAGAGATTGGTCTCACGGAAGGGTACAATTTCCGTGTGTGAGGAATAGAATCACTAATAAATAATTAAAATTGAATTTGTTATTAATTAATCAAATTTTATTATTAAAACTGGAATTGGGCTTTCGGGCAGGCCCAATCCCTTAAATAAAAACCCATATACACATTGGTTATAAATTTTTAAAGGCTTAAAACTACAATGGTGTTTCTAATATGTCAGGAGAGAAATTTTTGGAATTTTAATGGGTGCAAAATAATAAAAAATGAAAAATTTATCAAAGAAAGAAAATTTATTTTTAAATCTGGAATTGGGCTCTCGGTTTGTCCCAATTCTCGAAAACTCACCCATTCCACAATGAAAGCTTGAGAAACCCCAAAAACAAAGCATATATGAAAATTAAATTAAATTTAACTTTAAAATAATTAATTTATTTGACAATTTACCCCACCATGGAAACTTTCCATCCCCAGAAAGCTACAGTAAGGCCATATACCAAAACCAAACCCAATCGATAAACCAAGATGTACTTCTTTGCCAAGCTTCGCCCCCAAGGGAAAAAACATCTCCAATGATAAATTATGTAATGATTAATCACACAACCCAAACATAAAACACTATCCTAAAATGGTCAATCACATACATACTTTATCCCAAAATAAAACTCTCCAAAAACTATCCAAACAAGACTCAAGCAATTCACCCAAATGAACAACAACCTCGAACAAGCTTACACTTACCTTACATTAACTAAACCATTGGGAGCTCTCCAATACCAACATTTAATCAAAAAATATGTTGGTATATAGATTGTTTTTAATGATAATAACTACCACCAAGATAAGAACATAGTTAAATCTGAGATATTGGTATGGGGGGACACAAATAGGTACCCCACCAAAAGAGGCAACCTATATTATTTTCCAAGACAGAATCAAGACACTAACATGGGGATGACTGAACGAACTCCCTAGTAAAAAGTATATAATTCCATTCATAGATACAAAGGAACATACATGAGAATCATAGTGGGTCTCCCGACTATAAGAATAAACCATCTTAACCAACCAGTATAGGCCGACACTGAAAGACTCATTTTTTTAACGATTTGGGAAGGGCGTTAGGTCAGCCCACACGATTTGGGAAATTCTGCACTAACTATGTAGATAATTCTTTTTTCCTGGATTCCTGGAATATGGTCACTACTAATCATACACAAACTGTGTCCAGCGCACGTCTATCCAAATTTCCAACCATTCTCAAATGACTCGATTGAAACCAGAGGGGGAGGGAATAACATTAGGCGATGACATGGGTACAAGGCCCACAACCTATTACCATCGAATGGGAACAAAAGAAGAAAAATGATGACACTAGAGGTTTTAAACTATTACTAACTTTCATACTGAAGATAAGACATTGTACACGGGTTTAAACAACCCTGGGATTTCTCCTGACTATGAGTCTGCTTTTATTCAAGACCTATGGATGGAGCTCAAATGATTGAAGCATCTTCGACCTTGCAGTTATGCTTTGGAAACCCCCCTGAATGAGAATTCTTCTTTTGTGGCCACAAAAAACTATACTAAAATCCCGGATAATATTTCCAAGACATAACACATTCCAAACTCACTTTACCCTAACTCAATATTTTACTAAAACAAAGGCTTAGAAATTGAACACACATCACACCATGTTTCTTTGAGTGAGATACTATACAAGTAAATAACACCTATAATCACCTTCTTCTAAAATGGAAGATTTTGAAGTTTTTTCAAGGGTTACATTCTCCTAACCTAAAGAGACTCTCAGAGGATTGCACGACTTTATCCTTTAAAGTCAATCGAGTACACGAAATCAGAAGCCTTCACAGAACATGACCATTGCGACTGATATAAACATTTCATGTAGTGGGATCTTATACAAAATCCCCAAACAACACACAGTTCTAGAAAGTGGCCACAATATCCTCTTATGACCAGATTTCCCACACTGGTAGTTTATTGTGAACTCCTTCAATTAAGAGACTACGAAGGAACAAAAGGACCTCTTAGACACCATCGAGATACTCATCCATGATAACAACCCCAGACCACATCCACCTTCGGAAAATCAAGAATCTTAAGAGGCTATGCACTCTTTCAACCTTCCAGGATCACTCTCCCACTACAAGAGGATAGAAAAAACCAATAATGGAAAGGGTGTAGAATGAATCTAAAAATCTCAAGAAAAGGATTCCTTATATTCATCAACTGGATGGTCTTGGAATAGAGAAAAAATCTGGGATGTACTTTAGTTTTTCACTAACCCTTAATGGGGAGTAACTTATCCAAAGATTAAACCTATGGTCCCAACTAAGATGGTTCGTTCGTAAAGATATACCACAAACCAGATCCAAACACATTAATGGAAACACCATAAAAGCATTCCACAACATTTCTCAGAAGAGACCACTAACCAGCTGTTCAACATAGCTTACCGACCAAAAACAAACCCAAAAGACAATACAAACAAGAGGGGTTCTTGGACTCAAAATATCCCACAATATCAACATTAAACAAACACATAATACAGACCATCCCAAACTAGTCATAAAGACATCACGTTTCTCATTTAAAATGATATTTTTTTATAAAATAATTCAGTAGTTAGCATATCCACCAATTGAACCCCATGGGCCTTACACATGCACGTTTATGTGCCATAATGGGAACCCTCCACATATCCATCCCAGAAATCATCCAGCCATGCCATTATCCATCCCTCATCCCATATAACCCCATGCATGTGGTATCTCATGGAAATACCAAAGGATAAAATAATTTTTTGTCCACTTTTCAAAACTAAAACATTCAACCAATACCTCCTTTTTCTCAAAACCTCTAACCGCGAAATCAAAACCAAATTACATCTTACCAAGATTTTCAGAATGGAACAGTAATTTAAATGATAACTCACTTTCAATTCATACACATTAATTTCAAAACATCTCAACCCATTAAAAGACCTTTCAATAGTTTAGAAAACTCTATTGGAAACACTTTTTCAAAACCAACATTGAAATAGTTCATGCTTTCAAAGAGGATCAAACACACTATTTTCTATTCTAATAAAATTCTGAAAATTCATTTCTCCATTTTCAAAAATCTAACCATTCCCTCTTTATTAGATAATCATTTCTCAAAAACATTACGCTTCTTAAAAACAAGAAACATTAAAACCAAAGATCCAAGATTTCAAAACTAAATAATACAAGACAATGCAAGAGAAAAATAGTTTCAGTGGGTGATTTAGAAATATGGTTGGAAGCCATATTCCAATCACTTCACCATCATTGAGAGTGTTCTAGGTAAATATCCCCAGCTCCACATGTCTTGCCAGACCTTATGAGCTCACCGAGACCATTAACCCAACTCTCTTTTCATTTCCCCTAATCATTATCAATCCAAGAAATCCAAAGGACTCATATAAATACTGACATACCCAAGCGACTTGAATCTCATTATGAGGTGTGGTGATCAGACACATTACTCATAACTATAATTCCAAGTACTGAAAATTCTAACTCCTGACTATCTCAACTATTCCCCAAATAACGTGACCCAAAGGGAGGGAACCTCCTTTGATACTTTTTGTCATGAACCAAATCTGGTCACCGCCCAAACTAGCACCATATCTAGCCCGTGACAAGGCCCTAAGGGCGTTCGCTATCCCTATAGGCTGGAAAAAGTGCCCGGGTATCATTTAGCTTGGTTTGGGAATGATTTAACCGAATATATATACATAAAACACCAAAAATATTTGATAAAATGAATCTGAAAAATTCATACCAACAAGGTTTATACAAAAATACAGAACTGAATACATATGTTCAAATGAAATACTAAATGTCTAAAGACACAATGAAATAGAAAAAAATTAGCCCGATGGACTCCACATGATGAGGTGTCATCACCCTCAAACCAAATCCATAACTCCACCACATAGATGGGGACTAACACCCTGAACCGCCATCACCTGTAGCCTTTCCTTTACCTGAGTCAAACATAACCAAGTATACTTACCCCAAAGGGGTGTATGTACGGTGTGAGCCTAATCCAAATAGGATACCACACAATGATTCCAAATACCATTCAATACAATGTGAAAAATCAATCAGTTTTAATATGCAAAGAAAAGTAGTGATAAAATCTATGAAATGCAACTTTCAATTGAAAACATTTTTCAAGATAAAGTTTCCAGAATGTTCACATATTTAAATAGACATGTTAGATACTATAAAGTACTTCCAAAAACCCCACAATACATGGGAAAATACCACAAACACAATGATAAACAAAATCGGGAACACCGCTGGGCACTAGATAGTCTCGGGCCTCATGTAGCACATACCTCGGTGTAAAGTAACCATAGTAAAATCTGTTATCGTGCACGAGCCACTAGTAGGGAACATAAATATAACCTAGTCATCCCCAATAATCATCCACATAGTTTAGTTAGATTTTTCTTTATCCAAATGCTAGGTGAAACAGGGAAAACCCTATCTGGTCCACTAGCCGTACTAGTACACATCCGCCCACCCAGGTACCCGGGCTTCCCCCTTTGTGCTCAAACAAATTCAGAATGATACATATATACATTTCATATAAAACACCACTATTGGTGACATAAAATTAGTATAGTATCTACACAAATTTTATACCATTTAAAACACACAACAAAACACTTTGAGTTTCAATAAAACAACTTCTTTAAATCTATTTTTGTTTTGCACCCAAAACTCATCGAAAACCCCACTTGAACATCATATTCATACTCATATTTTTCAAAACAGAATCCAACACACCCTAAAAAATTTCTTTATACTCATTAAATTATTTATAAAACAATCCCAATAAGAATCGCATAGAATACCCATGTAAAACACACAATTCAATACCAAATTGGTACTCAAAAACCATTTTCTTAACAAATGTCACCCCAAACCAATTTTGCAGCAATAAAAAACAAATAATAACATTTAAAACACTATTTTAATACCTAATACAGTTCAATAATAATAACTAAATATTTAAAAGTCATCCCTTAATCAACTAATAAAAGATTTGAATAAAAAAAGCACAAATTTCACATGAAATTGGCCCTTAAAATTCACTTGCATTTCAAACACCACTAAAAACACTTTTTTCAGCACAAAATCAATGGGTTGAACATGAAAATATAATAAAAACTGTATCTATTTCACAAGGATTTCATAAAAAGTGGAATCACCAACCAAAGTAATGAAACCCCTTGAATCAATGTGTGAAAATCAAGTCGCACCACCACCGCACCAAGAGAGACAGAGAAAAAACTTAAACCACAATATTGGAACAATAAAACCCAAGGTTCAACCATAGGTTTGAAACCCTAACCTCTTTTAATTTGTTACTTCAAGGAAAAAGGGAAGAAACCCCAAGAAAATAGAATGAAACCCTAATCAATTTGGAAGAGGAATGGAAGTGACTCACTTACTTTAGGGATCTTGAATAATCGCCCCTAATAAACTAGTACATGAAATTTAAAATTGTCAAAACATAAATTCAGGTTCAAAGAATGATTATGAGGTTATTGAGGAACTATAATGGTGGAAAAATAGTAAGAATTGAGAGATTTATGATGGAATGAACATACCTCCTCAAATCATCCCGATTTTAGAAACCCTAATAATTTCAACACTAAATCGCAATGAAGAAGAGCTCCAAAGAGGGGAGAGAGAGGTTGGTCGCGTGTATAGCTTTAATGGGCATGTGTGAGCCTTGAAATCACCAAAACATAATTAAAATTGAATATGTTATTAATTAATCAAAAATTATTTTAAAAACTGGAATTGGGATTTTGGGCAGGCCCAATCCCTTAAATAAAAACCCATATACACCTTGGTTATAGATTTCTAAAGGCTCCAAACAACAATGGTGGTGTTAATATGTCAGGTGAGACCATTTACGAATCAAAATGGGTGAAAAATATTATAAAATAAAAAAGTTCTGAAAGAAACAAAATTTATTTTTAAATCTGGAATCGAGCTCACGGTTTGGCCCAATTCACGAAAACTCGCCCATTCCACCATAAAAGCGTATGAAACCCAAAAAAACAAATCATAAATGGAAATTAAATGTAATTTAACCTTAGAATAAGTCATGAATGTGAAAATTATCCCCACCATGAAAACTTTACATCCCCAAAAATCTACAACAAGGCTAGATACCAAAACCAAACCCAACCGATAAACCAAGATATACTTATTTGCCAAGCTTCGCCCCCAAGGGCCGAAACACATCCAGTGATCAATTATGGAATGATTAATCTCACAACCAAAACATACACCAGTTTCCTAAAATGATCAATCAGATTCATAATTTATCTCAAAATAAAACTACTCGAACACTATCCTAACAAGACACAAGCAATTCACCCAAATGAACAACAACTTCAAACAAGGTTACACTTACCTTACATTAAAAAAAACCATTGAGTGCTCTCCAATCCCAATGTTTAATCAAGGAAGATGTTGGTATCTAGATATTTTTGAGTGACAATAACTACCACCATGCGAAGAACATTGATAAATCTGAGCTATAGGTATGGGGGGACACAAATAAGCACCCCACCAAAATAGACAACATATATTATTTTCGAAGACAGAATAAAGACACTAACTGAGGGAGGCCTGAACGAACTCCCTATTATAAAGGGTATAATTCCACTCACTATTTACGAAGGAATGTACATGAGAATCATAGTGGGTCTCCCCACCATAAGAACCAACCATCTTAACCGACCAGTATGGGCCGACATAGAAAGAATCAATTTTTTTTAACGATTTGGGAAGGGCACAGGGTTAGTCCCCACAGTTTGGGAAATTCTGCACTAACTGTGTAGATCATTCTTTTCGCATGACTTCCTAAAACATGGTCCCTACTCATCATACCCAAACCGTTTCCTCAGCACGTCTATCCAAATTTCCAACCATTCTCTAATGACTCAATGGAAACCATAGGGTGAGGGAATAACATTAGGTGATGACATGGGTACAAGGCCCTCAACCTATTTCCACCGAATGGGAACAACGGAAGAAATTTGAGAACACTAGATATTTTAAACTCTTACTATATTTTATACTGAATATAATACATTGTACATGGGTTTAAAGAACCCTGAGATTTCTCATGACTACGAGTCAGCTTCTCTCCGAGACCTATGGCTGGAGCTCAAATGATTGAAGCATCTTCGACCTCGCAGTTAGGCTTTGGGAACCCCCCTGAATGATAATAATTCTTTCAGGGCCACCAAAAACTATACTAAAATCCTAGATAATATTTATAAGACATAACACATTCCAAACTCACTTTACCCTTACTCAATATTTCACTGAAACAAAGGCTTCGAAAATGAACACACATCACACCTTGTTTCTTCGAGTGAGAAACTATAGAAGTAAATAACACATATAATCACCTTCCTCTAAAATGGAATATTTTGACACTTTTTCATGGGATACATTCTCCTAACATAATGATACTCTCAAAGGATTTCATGAATTTAACCTTTAAAGTCAATCGAGTGCACGAAATCACAAGGCTTAACAAAACATGACCATTGTGAATGATATAAACAATGCATGGAGTGGGACCTTATACAACATCCCCAAACAACACAAAATTATAGAAAGTGGCCACAATATCCTCTCGTGACCAGATTTCCCAAACTGGTAGTTTATTGTGAACTCCTTCTTCGAAGAGACTACGAAGGACTGAAAGGACCTCTTAGACACCATCCAGACACTCATCCATTCTAACAACCCCAGACCAACTCCACCTTCAGAAAATAAGTAATCTTAAGAGGCTAAGGTCTCTTTCAACCTTATAGGATCACTCTCCCACTACAAGTGGATACAAAAAACCAATAAAGGAATGGGTGTAGACTGAATCTAAAAATCTCAAGAAAAATATTCCTTATATTGATCAACTGGAGGGTCTTTGAATGGAGAAACAATCTGAGTTGCACTTAAGTTGTGCACTAACCCTTAATGGGGCATAACTTATCCAAAGATTAAACCGATGTAACAAACCAAGATAGTCCATTGGTAATGATATACCACAAACCAAATCCAAACACATGAAAGGAAACACCGTAAAAGCATCCCAAAACATTTCTCAAAAGAGACCACTAACCGTCCCTTCAACACAGTTTACCGACCAAACACAAACCCAAAACACAATACAAACCGGAGGGGTTCTTGGACTCAAAACATCCCACAACATCAACATTGAAAAAAATACACACCATCCCAAAATAGTCATAAAAACATCGAGTTTTTCTTTTAAAATCGTATTTTTGAAAATAAATGATTCATTGGTTAGCGTATCCACCAACGGTACCCCATGGGCCTTACACATGCATGTTTCTTTTCATAATGGGAACCCTCATCATATCCATCTTAAAACTCATCCATCCATTCCATTAACCATCCATCATCCAATATAACCCCATGAATGTGGTCGCTCATGGAAATAACAAAGTTTAAAATAAAATAAAAATCATTCCACTTTTCAAAACCAAAACTGTCAACCAATACCTCTTTTTTCTCAAAACCTCTAACCAAAAAATCAAACCGAAATTAAATATTACCTAGATCTTAAAAAAGGAACAAGCATTTAAATGAAAACTTATTTTAAATTCATACACTTTAATTTCAAAACATCTCATCCCATTAAAATACCTTTCAATAGTTTAGAAAACTCTATTGGAAACACTTTTTCAAAACCAACATTGAAATAGTTCATGCATTCAAAGAGGTGGAAACACCATATTTTCTATTCTAATACAATTTTGAAAAGTTAGTTCTACATTTTTAAAAATCTATCCATTCCCTCTATATTATATAATCATTTCACAAAAACATTACGCTTCTTAAAACTAAGTCACTCTAAAACCAATGATCCAAGATTTCAAAACTATTGAATACAAGACAATGCTAGAGGAAACTAGTTTCAGTGGGTGAATTGGACATATGGTTGGCAGCCATATACCAATCACTTAACCACTATAGAGT
This sequence comes from Viscum album, assembly GCA_963277665.1. Classification (NCBI taxonomy): domain Eukaryota; kingdom Viridiplantae; phylum Streptophyta; class Magnoliopsida; order Santalales; family Viscaceae; genus Viscum; species Viscum album. Next base: position 377,144,473 of record OY728147.1, read on the forward strand.
GTGTTCTAGGTAAATATCACCAGCTCCACATGGCTTTCCAGACCCTGCGAGCTCATCGAGACTAGTAACCCAACTCTCTTTTCATTTCCCCTAATCATCATCAATCCAAGAAATCCAAAGGACTAATATAAATCCTGACATACCCTAGAGACTTGAATCCCATCATGAGGTGTGGTGATCATCCACATTACTCATAACTATAATTCCAATTACCGACTATCCTAACTCTTGACTATCTCGACTATTCCCCAAATAACATGACCCAAAGATAGCGAACCTCCTTTGATACTATTTTGTCACGAACCGAATCTGGTCGCCGCAAAAACTGGCACCAAATCTAGTCTGTGACAAGGCCCAAATGGATTTCCTTATCCCCACAGGCTGGAACCAGTGCTCGAGTATCATATAACTTGGTTTGGGCATGATTTACCTGAATATGTATACATAAAACACCAAAAATATTTGATAAAATGAATCTGAAAAATTCATACCAACAAAGTTTATACAAAAATATAGAACTAAATACATAAGTTCAAATTCAATAATAAAGGCATAAATACACAATTACATATCAACAAATAAGCCCCATGTAATCTATATGACAAGGGATCATCACCCCCAAGCCGTCTCCACAACTCCGCCCCATGGATGGGGACTAACACCCTGAACCGCGATCACCCTTAGCCTTTCCTTTACCTGAGTCAAACATAACAAAGTATACATAAACCAAAGGGGTTTAAGTAGGGTGTGATCCTAATCCCAATAGTATACCACCCAAATATTCCAAAGAGCATGCAATACAATGTGAAAAAGCAAGCAGTTTTAATACGCAAAGAAAAGTAGTGATAAAATCCAAGAAATGCAACTTTCAATTGAAAACATTTTTCAAGCTAAAGTTTTCAGTATGTTCACCCATTTAAATATTTATGTTAGATACTATAAATTAATTCCAAAAACACCCCAATACATGGGAAAATACCAAAAACACAATGAGCAACAAAATCTGGAACACCCCTAGGCACTAGATAGTCTCGGGCCCCATGTACCTCATAACTCGTGTAAAGTAACCATAGTAAAATCTTTTATCTTGCACGAGAAACTAGTATGGAACATACCCATAACCTAGTGGTCCCCAATAATCATCCACAGAGTTTATTTAGAGTTGTTTTTATACAAATTCTAGGTGAAACAGGGACAAAACCCATCCGGTCCACTAGTCGTACTAGTATACATCCGCCCCACCTAGGTACCCGGGCTTCCCCCTTTGTGCTCAAAAAATTTAAGAATGATACATATATCCATTTTCATAAAAAAACACTACTGGTCACATAAAATTGGTTAATTATCTACAAACATTTTATTCCATTTAAAACACACATCAAAACACTTTGAGTTTCAAAAAAAAAAATTCTTCAAATCTGTCTTTGTTTTGCACCCAAAACTCTTTGAAACCCCCATTTGAACATCATAATCATATTTATCAAAAAAGAATCCAAAACACCCTAAAAATTTATTTAAACTCATTACATTATTTATAAAATAATCCCAACAATCATCGCATAGAATACCCATGTAAAACACCCAATTCAACACCAAATTGGTACCCAAAACCATTTTCTTAAAAAACCTCACCCAAATCCAATTTCGTAGAAAAAACCAAAGAATAATAAAATTTAAAACATTATTTTTATCTATAATAATTTTCAATAAGATCAAATAAATAATTAAAAGGCATCCCTTAATCAACCAATAAAATATTTATATGAAAAAGAAGAAATTTCACATGAAATTGGTCCTTAAAATTCACTTGCATTACAAAAACCACTAAAAACAATTTTTTCAGAACAAAATCAATGGGTTAAACATGAAAATATAATAAAAAAATTTTCTATGACACAAGGATTTCATACAAAGTGGAATCACCTACCAAAGTAATAAAAACCCTTGAAACAATGTGCGAAAATCAAGACGCACCACCACCGCACCAAGTAGGACTTAGAAAAAACCTAAAACTACAAAATTGGACCAATAAAACCCATGTTTAAACCATAGGATCGAAACCCTTACCACTGTTCATTGGTACATCAAGGAAAAATGGAAGAAACCCCAAGCCAATTGAATTAAACCCTAAGCAATTTGGAAGAGGAATGGAATAGACTCACTTACTTGAGGGATCTTGAAGAATTGCCCCTAATACACTAGTACAAGAAATTTAAATGATTCAAAACTTATTGCTAGGTTAGAAGAAGGATGAGTAGGTCATTTAGAAACTGGAATGGAGGAAAAATAGTAATAATTGAGAGTGTTATGATGGAAATAACTTACCTCCTCAAATCATCCCGATTTTAGAAACCCTATGAAGTTCAACACTGACTAATAGAAATTTATGCTTTGGAGCCCCATGGAACGGGAGATCGCCATTGGAGGTTTCTAGGCTGAAAAAAATTCATGCAATATCTCCCCCCACTTCCATGCACCCCTACTCCTCCCTCATGAACCGTCCACCCTCGGCAAACCCTACCTCCTCCTTCGACGCCGTTCATCCTCTCCCTCACCGAGAACTACTCAATCTTAGCCTCAAGAAACCTCTTGATTTGTCTCCCTATCCCTCCCTGGATCCCCTACCCACCACTACCTCTAACTCCCTCACCCCTGTATCCCTATCCTCGCAGATCGTTCCTCATCACTCCTGCACCCGGAGCCTCGCCCCACCCATCTGCCGTCACCGCTGCCCCTCTTTCACGTCTCTCTGGCCTCTAACTCCACTTATTGACTTGGTTCTGGATTTTTTTCTCTATCTAGTAATCCCTAATTTTGGTTTTAGGTTTTTTATTTTGTGCACTTCCATCTCTCATATTCCATAATGCGTTGTCTTTGTGATTTGTTTGTTATTGATTGTTTAGTCTTTGTAAACTACTTTTTTTTCTCATTTCTTCCCCAAACGTATATCAAATTTTGTGTGACCACAGGGGTGTGTTGTTATAACATAATTAATGATGATATTATTAACCATAATCATGGTAGTAATAATATCTTCCCACAAGAAATTAATTCCATAAATTATCCACTTTTGAGGCTACTATCGTAACAATTTTTTGATTTACAGTAATTTTTTAATATAATTTCTAGGATGGAAACTACAATGACTAAAAAACCAATTTCTTTGAGATATATATCTAGAACAATTCACAAATTCAAAAAATAGAAAAGTTAGGATTTCAAGGCCCCTTTATGTTATAGAAAACTGCATAATCATGATGAAAAACATCGGTCTAGAGAAGGTCATTCCTATGCTGCTTTTCCCTTAAAATGCTAAAAAGATTAAATATAGCTGTACTAGATGATGTTGATTCTTATAATGTAATGCATATCGATGTAAGCAATATGAATTGGGTATTTTTTCCTCATCGGATGAAGATTTATTTGGTATATGCTTCTAGGGGATTGGGTAGGAAGGTGCTTTCTCATATATTGGGAAATATTAGTAGAAGGAGCATGGATGAAGCTTTCTTATGGTGGTTTCTAAGGAAAGGAATACTCTTTTGTTTAACTCTAATTTTTAAATCCGCAATAATGGAGATTTATTTTTATAGAGAGAACTTTTAAATTCACTAATTCACATGCCTGATGTTTCTATAAAATTTGTTCTTAATGAATTGTTGAATGAAGAGAGTCAAATTATAACATCATTTCTTAGATAATTTCTTTACTATGTGAAAAATGTTTCATTTTAGTGTAAAAATATGGTTTAATTATTGATTTTTTGGTACAGTTTAGATCATTGGCGAGGGGTGGTTTGAAATTTAGTGTATAAACAATGATATCCACTTGTGACTCCAAGAACTCTTCATTTTGATGTGTCTATAGCAATTGATTATAACATGAAAGACAATAATTAAAATTCAAAACTCCTTTATATTTGACAAAATATGTATGCAGTAAATAAAAAATAAATGAGTCCTTTGTAGTTAACATTATATGGAACTTTAATAGAAATAGAATCCTTTCTTTTTTAATGTTTTCTATGACTGAAGATATGTCATGGGAACAAACACCATATCCATATCATTTTGTAGATCCGTTTGCGTTTAAGGGTCGTGGTATGTATGAATGTAAATGTGTTTATTTTTTAATTAAGCATTAAACATATATAAGCACATCTATTTAACTAATTTACACGATTGAGAAACAATAGAATATGTATTTTATTATCTGTTTTGCACAACTGAATGCACAATTTTGTTCACACAAAACCCTATAGATTCTAGTTTTTCAAAATTACTCAAATGTACTTTTGAAACTAGCATTTCTTACAGATGTGAAAATAGAGAATGTAAATAACTATGATCAGTGGTGTGAGTATGAATCACTAGAGTTTGAAGCATCTTGAAAGTATTAGGTTTAGTTTGTATTTTTGATTTTTTTTCCAATAATGGTAAATGTTTTTTGGTGGAAGTGTTTCTGGGTTTGGAACAAGAAGGATGGGAAACAAATTGTTTCAACATGTCATTTATTCTTGAGTATTTAATAGAGCATACAAAACATATTCTTGATATTCATGTTTTCTTAGAAGCTGTAGAAATATATTGCCAGCCTATTTGACATTAATATTTGTACAAGCATGCACCTGGAAGATCTCATGGATGACATCAACATGACCGGTCTGAGTGGAAAGGAACACAACCAACTGTTAACTCTTGTTGCCTCTGTTTTTCTTATTGTGTGGACAGCAAGAAATGTTGGCATTTTCGACAACCAATCACCTAATTTCCATAAGGGAGTCATCACATAACTCCCAAGGTAACACTAGGAGAAGCAGACCGATGCAGGAATTCATAAAATTAGTATCACCTAATATCAGATCCTTGGAATCAAGGTGCATTATTGTTCTAAATACATTTAAATTTTCTCAGATCCTATAAACAACTCCAACAATGCATTATTATTTTAAAATTATTATTTTTGTTATAGATGTAATTCTTAATAATTAAAATTTCAGTCAATTAATTTTGAAATTCAATTTGTTTATTTATATAATTTTCTTTTTAGTAATCTTAAAGGATTGAATATAAATCGCTTGACCTTTATTAATATCAGATATCATCTTCTTAAATACATTCTCAATATCAAGTTACTTATATCCAGTTTCTATTTGATCATTTCCCTTAGTAGAATCCTTAGCATCAAGCTTTTATTTATCAAAACTAGACCTGAACATGATGAGGACATATGTGTTAGATTCCATGAATAAAATGGATATATTATAATGATTGCATATGAGAATACTAGTGAGTATACCCTGAAACATCAATGATTTTATTCGAAAGTTGAAGGCATAACATCTTTTTCTATCACATGATCTTGAATTCATTCAAGAAAAATTAAGCACTTACATAAATATTATATGGATTTAATTATGTCCTATGAGAATCTATTTGGTGATCATTTAATAATCATCAAGCTTTGATTTCATTATCTCATGAAAAAAATACTATATTTTTTGATGAATTATTATCTAGTCATTTGCATTTATCTGAATATATTTTTTACTTGTATTTATTTCTTTGGAAAGAGTTGTAATGGAAATGGATTCTAGTCACAACTTATTCCAATCAGTTATATCTATATGATAATTTCCATTATCATACTTCTGGCGGACTGAATTCTCTATACATACTTTAATATAGGTATCATTAGGTCAAGGGTGACTGAATGTAATTCATCTTAGGTGAGTTATAAAGTATAGTTTTCTTCCACATTATCCATGCACCCAACCACATTGAACCTTTTTTATATGCTTATGTTTGTTTTAGGTTGTCTATTTTGGTTCTTTGGCTGTTGTCAAAATGCATATTTTTTTTAAAAAAATTCCCAGTCTAGCGACCGCCATAGGAGGTCACTAATGGCTTCATTTTTCATAGAATTAGCAATAGAAAAAAGCGATCGTTACTAATCCTCCCAGTGGCCGCCCTAAAGCGACCTCCATTGGAGGTTTCTATTGTCCTTTAGCAACGGACCAAATGCGACCTCCATTGGTAGTCGGGCAATGGTCGCTAAAGACCATTAGCGACTGGTTTTGGCAGTCGCTAATGATAAATTTTATAGTAGTGACTCAATAGTGATGAAGAAGAGAACCAAAGAGGGAAGAGAGAGGTTGGTCGCGTGTCTGCATTCTATGGGTGTTTGTGAGTATTGAAATCACCAAAAAATACATAAATATGAATATGTTATTAATTAATCAAATTTGATTTTTAAAACACGAATTGGGATTTCGGGCAGGCCCAATTCCTTAAATAAAAACCCATATACACGTTGGTTATGTATTTCTAAAAGCTCCAAACTACATTGGTGGTGTTAATATTTCAGGTGAGACTATTTAGGAATTGTAATGGGTGAAAAATATTAAAAAATGAAAATGTTATAAAAGAAACAAAATTTATTTTTAAATCTGGAATTGAGCTCACCGTTTGGCCCAATTCATAAAAACTCACCCATTCCACCATAAAAGCTTGAGAATCCCCAAAAACAAAGAATAAATGAAAATAAAATGAAATTTAACTTTAAAATAAGTCATTTATGTGAGAATTCTCCCCACCATGAAATCCTTCCATCCCCGGAACGCTACAGCAAGGCCAGATTTCAAAACCAAACCCAACTGATAAACTAAGACTTACTTCTTTGCCAAGCTTCACCCCCAAGGGCCAAAACACCTCCAGTGATCAATTATGGAAGGATTAATGTCACAACCGAAACATACACCACTTTCCTGAAATGATCTATCACATTCATACTTTATCCCAAAATAAAACTCCTCAAACACTATCTGAACAAGACTCAAGAAATTCACGCAAACAAACAACAACTTCGAACATGGTTACACTTACCTTACATTAACTAAACCATTGGGATCTCTACAATCCCAACGTTTACTCAAGGAAGATGTTGGTATCTAGATAGTTACGAATGAGACTATCGACCACCATGCCAAGAACATGGATAAATCTGAACTATTAGTATGTGTGGACACAAATTGGCACCCCACCAAAAGAGGCAACCTATATTATATTTCAAGATAGAATCAAGACACTAACAGGGGGAGGCCTGAACAAAATCCCTAGTACAAAGGTTGGAATTCCATTCATAGTTTACAAAGTAATGTGCATGAGAATCATATTGGGTATACCCACAATAAGAACCAACCATCTTAACTGACCAGCATGGGCTGACACAAAAAGACCCAATTTTTTCTAATGATTTGGGAAGGGCGCGGGGTGAGTCTGCACAGTTTGGGGAATTCTGAACTAACTGTGCAGATCATTCTTTTCGCATGGATTCATGGAAAATGGTCACTACTAATCATACACAGACTACGTCCTCAGCATGTCTGTCCAAATTTCCAACCATTCTCTAATGAATTGATGGAAACCAAAGGGGGAGGGAATAAAATTAGGTGATGCCATGGGTACATGGCCCTCAACCTATTTCCACCAAATGGGGAAAATAGAAGAAAGATGATGACACTAGAGTTTTTAAACTCTTACTATCTTTCATACTGAAGATAATATATTGTACATGGGTTTAAACAACCCTAGGATATCTCCTGACTACGAGCCAACTTCTCTACGAGACCTATGGATGGAGCTCAAATGATTGAAGCATCTTCAACCTCATAGTTAGGTTTTGGAAACCCCCCCCCCCCTGAATGAGAATTCTTCTTTCGGGGCCACCAACAACTATAATGAAATCCCCGATAATATTGCCAAGACATAGCACATTCCAAACTCACTTTACCCGAACTCAAAATTTCACTGAAACAATGGCTTAGAAAATGAACACACATCACACCTTGTTTTTTCAAGTGAGAAACTATACAAGCAAATAAAACCTATAATCACATTCCTCTAAAATAGATGATTTTGATGTTTTTACATGGGAGACATTCTCCTAACCTAAGATACACTCATAGGATTTAACTACATTAACCTTTAATGTCAATTGAGTGCACGAAATCACAAGGCTTCACAAAACATGACCATTGAAACTGATATAAACAATTCATGGAGTGGGACCGTATACAACATCCACAAAGAACAGAAAATTGTAGAAAGTGGCCACAATATCCTCTCGTGAAAATATTTACCACACTGAATGTTTATTGTCAACACCTTCTTCGAAGAGACTATGAAGGACTGAGAGGACCTGTTAGACACCATCTAGATAATCATCCATTCTAACAACCCCAGACAACTTCCACCTTCAGCAAATCAGGAATCTTAAGACGCTAAGGTCTCTTTAAACCTTCCATGATCACTCTCACACTACAATAGGATATAGAAAACCAATAAAGAAAAGGTTGTAGACTGAATCTAAAAATCTCCAGAAAATATTCCTTATATTGATCAACTAGAGGGTCTTTGAATGGAGAAACAATCCGGGTTGAACTTCAGTTGTGAACTAACACTTAATAGGGCATACCTTATCCAAAGATAAACCTATGGATGCAACCGAGATGGTCCATTGGTAAAGATATTACAAAAACCAGATCCAAACACATGAAAGGAAACACCATAAAAACATCCCAAAACATTTCCTAGAAGAGACCTCTAACCGACCCTTCAACACAGCTTACCGACCAAACACAATCCCAAAACACAATACAAATTGGAGGGGTTCTTGGACTAAAAAAATCCTGCAACATCAAAATTAAAAAAACACATAATACACAACATCCCAAAATAGTCATAAATACATCAAGTTTCTCTTTTAAATTCATATTTTTGAAAATAAATGATTCAGCAGTTAGCGTATCCACCAATTGTACCCCAAGGGCCTTACACATGCATGTTTTGTGCCATAATGGGCACCCTCCTCATATCAATCCCAGAACTCATCCAGCCATTCCATTAACCATCCATTATCCCATATAACCCCATGCATGTTTTCTCACATGGAAATACCAAAGGTTAAAATAAATAAACATTCTTTCCACTTTTGAAAACCAAAACAGTGAACCGATACCTCCTTTTTCTCAAAACCTCTAACCACAAAATCAAACCCAAATTACATCTTACCAAGATTTTTAGAAAGGAATAATAATTTAAAAGAAAAACCTCTTTCAATTAATACACATTAATTTCAAAACATCTCATCCCATTAAAAGACCTTTCAATAGTTTAGAAAATTCTATTGGAAACACTTTTTCAAAACCAACATTGATATAGTTTATGCTTTCAAAGAGTTGCAGGCACAATATTTTGTATTCTAATAAAATTCTGAAAATTTAGATCTCCGTTTTCAGAAATATAACCATTCCATTTTTATTAAAACATTATTTCACAAAAAAATTATTATTTATAAAAACAAATCACTTTAAAACCAAAGATCCAAGATTTCAAAACTCAAGAATACCAGATAATGCTAGAGGAAACTAGTTTTAGTTGGTGACATGGACATATGGTTGGAAGCCATATTCCAATCACTTATCATCATAGAGAGTGTTCTAGGTAAATATCCTTGGCTCCACATGGCTTTCCATACCCTGTGAGATCACCGAGAGCAGTAAACCATCTCTCTTTTCATTTCCCCTAATCATTATCAATCCAAGAAATCCAAAGGACTCATATAAATCCAAAAATACCCTGGGGACTTGAATACCATCCTGGGGTGTGGTGATTAGCCACATTACTCATAACTAGAATGCCAAGTACCAACAGTCCTAACTCCCAACTATCTCGACTGTTCCCCAAATAACGTCACCCAATGAGAGCGAACCTCCTTTGATACCATTTTGTCACAAACCGAATCTGGTCGTCGCGAACACCAGCACCAAATCTAGCCCATGACAAGGCCCGAAGGATATTACTTATCCAAATAGGCTGACAGAAGTTCCCGGGTATTTTTTATTTTGGTTTTGGAATGATTTACCTGAATATGTATACATAAAACACCAAAAATATTTGATAAAATGAATCTGAAAAATTCATACCAACAAGGTTTATACAAAAATACAGAACTGAATAAATAAGTTCAAATTCAATACTAAAGGTCTAAATACACAATTAAATAGCAACAATTCAACCCCATGGACTCCACATGACAAGGGGTCATCACCCCCAAGCCGTCTCCACAACTCTGCCCCATGGATGGGGACTAACACCCTGAACCGCCATCACCCTTAGCCTTTAATTTACCTGAGTCAAGAATAACCGTGTCTACTTAAACCCAAAGGGTGTAAGTAGGGTTTGAGCCTAATCCCAATTGGATACCACCCAATTATTCCAAAGATCATTCAATAGAATTTGAAAAAGCAAGTACTTTTAATACGCAAAAAAAATCAGTGATTAAATCTAAGAAATGCAACTTTCAATTGAATTTTTTTTTCAAGATAAATATTCAGAATGTTCACACATTTAAATAGACATGTTACTTACGGTAATGTAATTACAAAAACACCCCAATACATGAGAAAATATTATAAACAAAATGAGAAAAAAAATCGGGAACACCCCTCGGCACTATGTACTCTCGGGCCCCATGTACCTCATACCTCGGTGTAAAGTAACCATAGTAAAACCATTTCTCGTGCACGAGACACTAATAGGGAACATACCCATAACCTAGTGCTTCCCAATTATAATAAATATAGTTTATATAGAGTTGTATTTATACAAATTCTAGGTGAAATAGGGACAAAACCCATCCGGTCCACTAGTCGTACTTGTACACATCCACCCCACCTAGGTACCTGGGCTTCCCCCTTTGTGCTCAAAAAATTTAAGAATGATACATATGTCCATTTTAAAATAAAACAACACTACTGGTCACATGAAATTAGTATAGTAGCTACACACATTTTATACCTTTTAAAACACACAAAAAAACACTTAGAGTTTCAATAAAACAACTTCTTCAAATCTGTCTTTGTTTTGCACCCAAAACTCTTTGAAACCCCCACTTGAACATCATATTCATACTCGTATTTATAAATAAAGAATAAAACACAGCCTAATAATTTATTTAAACTCATTGCTTTATTTATAAAACAATCCCAATAATCATCGCATAGAATACCCTTGTAAAACACCTAATTCCACACCAAATTGGTACTCAAAAAATATTTTCTTAACAAACGACACCCAAAACCAATTTCGCCGCAAAACAAAAAGCATAATAAAATTTAAAAAAATATTTTCATCTCTAATATAGTTCAATAAGATCAAATAAATAATTAAAAGGCATCCCATAATCAACCAATAAAAGATTTATATAAGAAAAGAACAAATTTCACATGAAATTGGCCCTTAAAATGCACTTGCATTACAAACACCACTAAAAACAATTTTTTCCGAACAAAATCAATGGGTTAAACATGAAAATATAATAAAAACAGTATCTATGTCACAAGTATTTCATAAAAAGTGGAATCACCTAGAAAAGTAATGAATATCCATGAATCAACGTGCAAAAATCATGTCGCACCACCACTGCACCAAGAGGGACTTAAAAAAATTAAAAATACAAAATTGGACCAATAAAAACCAAGGTTAAACCCTAGGTTCGAAACCCCAACCACTGGTAACTTGGTACTTCGAGTAAAAAGGGACGAAACCCCAAGAAAATCGAATAAAACCCTTAGCAGTTTGAAAGAGGAATGGAAGAGACTCACTTACTTGAAGGATCTTGACTAATCACCCGTAATACACTAGTAGCTGAAATTTAAAAAAGTCAAATATTAAAGAAAGGTTAGAATAAGGATGAGGAGGTATTTTAGGAAAAGGAATGGAGGTAGAAGAGTAATAATTGAGAGAGTTATGATGGAATTATCTTACCTCCTCAAATCTGCCCGATTTTAGAAACCCCAAGCAGTTCAGCAGTCAATCGCGATGAAGAAGAGCTCCAAAGAGGGAAGAGAGAGGTTGGTCACGCGACTAGCTTAAATGTTCATTTATGAGGCTTGAAATAACTGAAAAATACTTAAAATATAATAAGTTATTAATTAATAAAATAATATTTTTAAAATTGGAATTGGCCTTTTGGGAAGGCCCAATCCCTTAAATAAGAACTCATATACACCTTGGTTATTGATTTTTAAAGGCTCCAAACTACAATGGCGGTGTTAATATGTTAGGGGAGACCATTAAGGAAATGGAATGTGTGAAAAATTTATAAAAGAAACAAAATTTATTTTTAAATCTGGAATTCGACTCACAGTTTGGCCCAATTCACGAAAACTCACCCATTCCACCATAAAAGATTTAGAAACCACAAAAAACAAATTATAAATGGAAATTAAATGAAATTTAACATTAAAATAAGTCATGTATGTAAAAATTCTCCCTACCATGAAAAATGTATGTCCCAGGAAAGCTACCGCAAGGCCAGATACCAAAACCAAACCTAACCGATAAACCAATATATACTTCTTTGCCAAGCTTCTCCCCCAAGGGCCAAAACACATATAGTGATAAATTAAGGAATTATTATTATCACAACCAAAACTTAATCCACTTTCCTAAAATGATAAATCATATTCATACTTTATCCCAAAATAAAACTCCTCAAACACTATCCAAACAAGACTCACGAAACTCATCAAAACGAACAATAACTTTGAACAAGGTAACACTTACCTTACATTAACTAAAACATTGGGATCTCTTAAATCCCAATGTTTAATAAAATAAGATGTTGGTATCTAGATAGTTCCTAACAAGAATATCTACCACAAATCCATGAACATGGATAAATCTGAGCTATTGGTATGGGGGGACACAAATAATGACCCCACCAAAAGAGGCAACCTAAAATATTTTTCAAGACATAATAAAGACACTAACTGGGGGAGGCATTAATGAAATCCATAGTAAAAATGGACGAATTACATTCACAGTTTATGAATGAACATTCATGAGAATCATAGTGGGTCTCCTAACCATAAGAACCAACCAGCTTAACCAACCATCATGGGCCGACACAGAAAGACCCAATTTTTTTTAAATATTTGGTAAGGGCACGGGGTCAGTCCACACAGTTTGGGAAATTCTGCAATAATTGTGCAGATCATTCATTTCACATGGATTCCAAGAACATGGTCACTACTAATCATACAAAAACTATGTCCTCCACACTTCTATCCAAATTTCCCACCATTCTCTTAAGACTCCATGGAAACCAAAGGGGGAGGGAATAACATTAGGTGATGACATGGGTACACGGCCCTCAACCTATTTCCACCGAATAGAAAAAATGAAAGAAATATGATGACACTAGAGGTTTTAAACGCTTAATATCTTTCATACTGAAGATAAGACATTGTACATGGGTTTAAATAGACCTAGGATTTCTCCTGACGAACAGTCAGCTTATCTGTGAGACCTACAGATGGAGCTCAAATGATTGAAACATCTTCGACCTCACAGTTAGGCTTTGGAAACCCCGCTGAATGATAATTCTTCTTTCGGGGCCACCAAAAACTATACTAAAATCCCCGATAAAATTTCCAAGATATAACACATTCCAAACTCACTTTGCCCTAACTCAATATTTCACTAAAACAATGTCTCAGAAAATGAACACACACCACACCTTGTTTCTTCGAGTGAGAAACTATACAAGTTAGTAACACAAATAATCATCTTCCTCTAAAATGGATGATTTTTATGTTTTTACATGGGATACTTTCTCCTAACATAAAGAGACTCTCAGAGGATTTCACGACATTAACTTTTAATGTCAATTGAGTGCACAAAATCACAAGGCTTCACCGAACATGACCATTGTGACTGATATAAACAATGCATAGAGTGGGAACTTATACAACTTCCCCAAAAAATACACAATTCTAGAAAGTGGCCACAATATCCTCTCGGGACCAGATTTTCCACACTGTTAGTTTATTGGTAACTCCTTCTTTAAAGAGACTACAATGGACCGATAGGACCTCTTAGACACCGTCCAGATACTCCTCCATGCTAACAACCCCAGACCACTCCCACCTTTGGAAAATCAAGATTCATAAGAGACAAAGGTCTTTAACAACCTTCCATGATCACTCTCGCACTACAAGAGGATACAAAAAAACCAATAAACGAAAGGGTGTAGACTGAATCTAAAAATCTCAAGAAAATATTCCTTATATTGATCAACCAGAGTGTCTTCGAATGGAGAAACAATCCGGGTTGTACTTCAGTTGTGCACTAACCCTTAATAGGGCATACCTTATCCAAAGATTAAACCTATGGACCCAACCAAGATGGTCCATTGGTCAAGATATACTGCCAAACAGATCCAAACACATGAAAGGAAACACTATAAAAGAATCCCAAAACATTTCTCAGAATAGACCACTAACCGGCCCTTCCACACAGCTTACCAACCAAACACAAACCCAAAAAACAATACAAAAAGGAGGGGTTCTTATACTCAAATCATCCCACAACATCAAAATTAAAAAAACACATAATACACACCATCCCAAACTAGCCATAAATACATCAAGTTTCTTATTTAAAATAATATTTTTGAAAATAAATTATTCAACTGTTAGTGTATCAACCAATGGTACCCCACGGGACTTACACATGCATGTTTCTGTGGCATAATGGGCACCCTCCTCATATCCATCCCCAAAATCATCCATACATGTCATTAACCATCCATCATCCCATATAACCCCATGCATGCGGTCTCTCATGGAAATACCAAAGGTTAAAAAAAATTGTCCACTTTTCAAAACCAAAACAATCAACCAATACCTCCTTTTTCTCAAAACCTCTAACCCCGAAATCCAACCCAAATTACATCTTACCAAGATTTCCAGAAAGAAAAAAATCATTTAAATGAAAAATCACTTTTAATTCATACGCATTAATTTCAAAACATCTCATCCCATTAAAAGACCTTTCAATAGTTTAGAAAAGTTTATTGGAAACAATTTTTCAAAACTAACATTGACATAGTTCATGATTTCAAAGAGGTGAAAACAAACTATTTTATATTCTAATACAATTCTGAAAATTCAGTTCACCATTTTCAAAAATATAACCATTCCCTCTTTATTAGATAATCATTTCACAAAAAAATTACGCTTCTTAAAACCAAGTCACTTTAAAACCAAAGATCCAAGATTTCAAAACTATAGAATACAAGACAATGCTAGAGGAAACTAGTTTCAGTGGGTGATTTGGACATATGGTTGGATGCCATATTCCAATCAATTCACCATCATAGAGAGTGTTCTAGGTAAATATCCACGGCTCCACATGGCTTGTCAGACCCTGCGAGCTCACCGAGACCAGTAACCCAACTCTCTTTTCATTTCCCCTAATCATCATCAATAAATGAAATCAAGAGGAATCATTTAAATCTTGACATACCCTGGCGACTTGAATCCCATCAGAAGGTGTGGTGATCAGCCTCATTACTCATATCTAGAATGCCAAGTCTCGATAATCCGAACACCCGACTATCCCGACTGTTCCCCAAATAACGTGACCCAAATAGAGTGAACACTACCACAAAACTGGGAAAGGGAGGAACCAGCCTTTATAAGTGCTAACGGAAGTTCATTGATAAAGGGGTAGGACTTTTTCAGTGCTAAAAAAAGCCCAGATAAATGTACCCTTTATCAGTGCTAAAACAAGAACTGATAAAGGGTACATTTATCAGCGCTTTAAATATCCCTTTATCAGCGCTTTTCTTATCACTGATAAAGGTTACATTTATCAGCGCTTTTCTTAGCACTGATAATGTTTATTTTATACATTAAATAAAAAAACATGTTATAACTAAATATATATATATATATAATTAAATATTTATAAGATTAATAATAAATATATTTATCATATTTATAAGATTTATTAGATTTATTAATTCATTATATTTATTAGATTTATTAATTCATTATATTTAATATATATATTTATTATATTTGTTTATATTTAATGTATTTTTTTATTTATAAATATATAATACTTTTTAATATATATGTATAGTTAATGTTATTGAATATATGTGTGTTTTCAAATGAATTGGGGTCAATGAATATATCATGCATATATATATGTGCATGAATAATGTTCATTTATAGATTATAATTGTAATGCCCCGAACCCAATTACCTAGAGTCATTGCATTATTACATAACATTGGCATGATCACAAAGGATCAAGTCTCAAAATACTGATTAGTTTAGTAGTCTTGGAAATACTAGATATATTCATAAGTCTTACATTACATCATAAGGTAAAAAAACTACGACAACATATTGTCTTCATAACCCCTCATACTATCCTTGTAGGTCATTAATAAATTACTTCTTCACATCCTGGAAAAAATAAAACATTGAAAGGGGTGAGCTCAGATGCTCAGTAAGGATAACAATGTAGAAGAATCTTTCATAGATAAGCATAAACACTTAAGGTAATGTATCACTAAAACAAAACCCTTTTTAAACTTGAACTTCAGCATAATATGGAAAAGATAAAATGAAATATTTCCATTTACTTATTCACATGGATATTAAACTAGTCGAATAATCACATGCAATATCAATAACCACTTTCATAATTATGGAATGCATAATGCTAGACTATCAACACCACGTAGCCAAGGCCCCGTTCCAAGGCTACAGAAAAGATTTTTTTCAAGGCCTCGTCCCAAGGCACTAGTTTGTCTCATGAGACCTACCGATGCATCGAGGAGCTATAGCAGGCTCTACCTGTCACTTACTAAGTCCAATGCATTCCTCATATGAACAGGTTTAAACATAACGTAAACATTCATATTAAAACTAGCATACAAAATGTCAATACTTTCTCTATAAACCATGAATGGTAAAAAATAACACATCCAAAGTTAGACATATCACAAAACCTTAAGTACAATATGGAAGTTTTTTTTCATAATAAATCTACTTCAAATAAGCTTAAAATCCATAAAAGGATGTTGACATAGATGAAATCAAAAATATTTGAGAGAAATATATCTTTTTTGTGAAATCATTTTAAAGTCACACTATTTGTCAAGAACCCATTTAAAAATATATTTTTGAATCAAAGAGTACCATACCACCTTGAAACATTTAAAAGTATTTTCAATTTTAAAACCTTAATGTCCATATAAATAAATCCTTAAAAACATTTTTAAAACATGGACATTAATGAGAATGATTTAGAAGAATAAGTCTTTAAAACATTTGAAAATGATATTTTAGTTAGAGTTTCTAACCAAAAGAGAGAAACTTGAATACAAATATTTGAGGTAATCAAAACATTGTAATATCATGAGAATAAAGGGATTCATGATATACTATGTCAAAGTACATTATATACACAACATAAAAGTTATTTGGTGTATAACAACAAAGAAGTCTCAACGGGATGTAAATTGAGATTAAGTCTCTTATAAATACCGTATCCTTAGGTTAAGGATAAATCAACAACATAATTATGTGTGAAAAATATAAATACAATCAATCTGATTGGATATTCAGTGTAAATCAATCATAGGACATTCACACATATTCTTGTAAAAACAACACCAACGAATTGGATGTTTAACTCAATAAATAGAGATTGAGTTAAAATTACTCTTATCAAGTTCATATCGACCACTTTAGAATTTATCAATGGAGTGATTATGTGTATCAAAATTATATCCACATAAAGGGGAGTGTAAACTATGACAGAAGAAAATGAATAGTGATTCCACACAAAATCATGGAGTAAAATAATCAATGAAGTATGCATAAAGCCGAATGAGTGGAAATTGAAATTTCAAGTTCCCTTATTGATTTGGAAACATACTAAACATACACACAAGAAATAAGGATTATAAAATGATAATGTAAATATCCATAAATTAATGTATATTAAAAATGAATACAATCATCTGTAGTGCACACACCACATTCAATAAATAAGTGGTGAACAATGGAAATCTCATAGAATTAAAAGTGAGATAAGAAACCCCTTACTTTGTAATTTTTCCTTGGTCGATGGTAAGTTAACCTCCTATATAATGGTGAAATAATTGTTATTTAATTATAAAAAAATAATTTACATTAATATGATATCATATATGATCTTCTAACATTGATTTGTTAATAATATCTTAGCATTATCGTCGGTTCGGGTATTAACAGATTCGTTTTCCTTTATATTATTTTTTATGAGAGCCGTATTTGTTATGGATGGGATGTATCTTATTCATATCCAGAATTATGTCATGTCTCTAAAAATTATTTTTATTAATCAAATGAAATTCAGTCTTGAATAGATATGATGGGGAATGAATCTCATCGCGTTCGTGGAGACGGTAATCCGTACGTACGCACGAGCGACAATATCATTATTTTGATAATAAAATAACATATAATTGTATGGTATATCATATATAAAGAATAATTATCATGTTATATATATTATTTACATGAATTAAACATCATTATTATACCCATACAAATAATAATATATGGAATAACAATTACACCACGACGTGGAGACGGTAGGCCGTACGTACGCACGTATGGTGACTTGTCATTCAAAGGATGGATATAATACTGAATATGTTTGTACCATATTTTTAATAACATCACAGTATATAGAATATATTAATGTTATTAATTTATATTGGAAATAACAAAGAAAGAAGAAGAATGGAACTTGAAAGAGGGTGGTGAAATCATTACCTCTTCTTCAGGTTCTTTCTTTTGATTTTATCAAAAGGGCTCCATAAGATGGCTTTATGATCAAACTAAGGAATCTAGGTTCAAGTGAGGGATGTTGATAGAATATTAGGTCAGGGTGTGGCCGAGCCAAAAGGCTTTGAATGTGTGAATAATTGGTTAGAAGTGGTGTCCTTTTGTAAGGGGGAGGAGGGTCTCTTTAGGAAAAACATAAAGTATTATTTTATAATAAATTCATATTCGGGTTATAATGGCTCCAAAGTGGATTATTAAAAGTATTAGGTGGGTATTGGTATAAACACTTTCAACCAATAGATTTTAGATGGGTTTGGGTCATTATATTAACCTTATCTTTTAGTTTTAACTCTTGGATAATTAGTTTGACACTTACCATGTCAGTTTTTATTTTTATATTATATAGTTAATAAACATAATATATACCTCCAAGCGACCCGAAAGTGGTCCATTAATGATTCAACTATCATGATACAAGTCTTTTGGCCAAACCTTCGATTTTTATGAATTTTATATCAATTAATAATATAATATTTGTTTTAAAAACTCTTTTATGTCAATTTTGACACTATTTGGGATTTGATTTTTGTGAAAATTATAACAGCATGATTACTTCGAAACAAGTTAATTAAATCAATCCTAACATGTCATATTAACCTATAAAATTTGTGTAATTCATTAAAAGACTCAAATTATATTTATTTGGGTATATATAATATCAATTATTTTAATATTTCAATAATATGGTAATTACTGCATCATTATTGTGTCATAAATAAATTAAATTATTTAATGTCTAAAAATTATAAATAAACAACCATTATTTAGGAAATCTTTTCATATTTTTAATGAATATTTATAGTCGAAAATATAACATATATAACGTTATGTAAAAATTGTTTTTCTAAAAGATATAGGATTATGTCATTTTTGTATTTACGTTAACTTAATTAATATAAAGTGCCATTATCACTTAAAAGTGGATACATGGGGTCCCAAAATCTTCCCAAAAATTTCCATGGTCAGAAATGTATCAAAAATTAGGGTTAAGACACGTTTTAGGGTAATTTAATATTATTATAATACTATTTGTTACCCTTATTTACCGAATTTGCCCTTTAACCATGGTAAATAAAATATTTACCGAAGTAATTATTCAAAATGTCTAAAAATAAGAGTTACCTATATACATAACTTGGACATACTGATTCTAAATATGGAATCAATTTTTACATATTCAAAACACAGAAGTGGAAAAAATTAATTTAATATTAATTCCAGCTGTCAAAACAAAAAACATGTTTTCAATAAATAATAACTATCAAAAGATTGACACTTGTTTATGTCTGGTTTAAATGTCAAATTATGTACAATGACCAAAATTTTATTTAATGGTAAAAATATATACTAAATATACTTTAAAAACACTCAAATTATAATATTTCTCTATTAATTATTTTGATTAAAAAGTTGTTTTTAATTAAAATTTAATAATTTTCACTATTCATCAAAATATGAAATTTATCCGAAAAGTACCGAAATTTCACCCTAGGATAATTTCGATATTACGAATCAAAAAATGAAGTCCATTTTGAATGATATAATGTATAAAATTTTAAAAAGTGGGTATTACTATTCATAACTGCTAGTTTTATTAGTTGTGGTGTGTGTTAGAACTTGATGTTGCGTACAACACACACTACTGTATTATTCAGCGAGAAGTGTACCGTGGAAGCTTGGGGTGTTACATTCTCCCCTCCTTTAATAAATTTCATCCTTACAATTTTTTAAATTGTTCTTGGGAATATAATGGAATGTCCTGCATCAGAAAGAGAGTCAATAAAACAATCACATTAAAAGAAAGAAAGAGAAGTACAAAGGCCACCTGAGATAACCTATTATAGGGTTCTATGTAGAAAAACATGGATATAGATTATAAACTATGTGTCATGTTATGATGGAGAGGGATAGAAAACATGATCTGGGGAAAGTTAACAACAAAAAATCCACAAAATTGTGATGGGACAAACGGTCATTAGTTTCCCAGTAGGAAAAGTAAACGGACAACATTTGTTTTTAAGTTACATTACATAAAGATGAGGAATTCATTCCTGAAATTGACTAAGAACATAAATAGATATACTTAACTTTTATGT
Source organism: Viscum album (assembly GCA_963277665.1). NCBI lineage: Eukaryota > Viridiplantae > Streptophyta > Magnoliopsida > Santalales > Viscaceae > Viscum > Viscum album. The sequence goes on from OY728147.1 coordinate 377,165,332, forward strand.
AAAGTTTCATTCTATAAAAAATTTCTACTACTAACTCATTTTTAAACGATGAGTATTCCGGATGACTTGGTCCCAATAGAAGAGTTATAATAAAATTATTATAGAATCAAATGATCCATGAAGAATAAACTATATATTTACATTGTATTTAGAGATTAATAAAAACCAAAATGGTTAGTATAATATCTGATGATCCCCCAAAAGCTTATTTCATTAGAAAAAGAAACACTAATATTAATTTCTAAAATTAAACCAAAAATACCCCAAAGTTAAATAAATAGCATTCAATAAAGAATTGTCCATAAAATACTTTAATAAAATCCAAAATAATATTGAAACTCATAACATAGAAGAATTTGGTTATGTAGTCTTCCAAATTAAATGGTATCTCCAAATGACATCAATTACTCTTAAAGTCACACACTTAAAAGTAATTAACCTAATAACATATTCTCTATTATAGGTTAATCGTTTCCATAAAAAACAAAAATTACTATAAATCCACAATAAAAACATAGATAAAAATCCACCATTACTCCTCAAATGAAATCTCATACTATTCTATTTTACTTGGGCATATAGTGTTCCCAACAAAGCGAACATCTTCCAAAATAACATTTATCACTTAATCACCAAATCATTTTCCTATACTAAGGGTATTCATTTGATAAGACATAAGATCCCAAATCAAATTATTATTGATAAATAAAATCATTTAACTAAAAATAATAGTCAATCTAACCCGGGACTTCACGTAGTCCAGTGGTAGGCGGTAAATCCCAATCACACTTTAGTTGTGGGTTCGATTCCTATAGCTTTTTCCGACACGACGGGTTGTCACAAGGTCTGTGTGTTGTCCTTTTTCAAAAAATATATTTTATGGCATTACCAAAATGAGATAAATTTCACAAAATAACCATAACATAATTTAACCACAAATGTTATCTCATACCTTTCATTTTCATCCAAAATTATTATAACTTGTAATTTCCTCAAACCCAATGATCATATAAAACCATATGCTTATTTATAACTATATTCACAAGAGAAAAGATAATTATTCCTCAAATATCATGCTCACATGGAAAACTGCAGGGTTACAAATAAAAGAGAAAATTATTTCAAAGTAAACCCATTAAAATTAAGCACTAATACTTTTTAAACATTTCTCCAACCATTTATTTCCACATAGATTCTTCTTTGACCAAGAAAATATCCTATAGAATTGGGAATTTGCTCGGGTAATGTCCAGGTCCCCTACATTTATGGAAAATGACTGTAAATGGATTCTTGGGACCATTTTTATCTTCGTCCAAAGTACTCTTCATTTTTATTCGGCAATTTTTCACTTTATGTCCTTCCTTCCCATACATAAAGCATTTATTTTCCCCTTTGAGACACTTTAATGGGTGTCTCATTCCACATTCCCCGCATGATGAAAATTGAGGATTATTTTCTCCATGGTCCCCACTACTAGAGTTCTTATCATTCATCACCTTTCTCTTCTTTGTTGAGTCTGGGAATTGGTAAATATATATATTGTTGATCAAATTTTTGGAAAATTGATTTGGCATGAAGATTATATCTTTTACGCCTATCGACATTCTATTTTTTTGATCATTGCCACAACCGTTCCCACCTTGTACATCATTCTCAATGTCACTATGACTTCCTTGGAATCCATCCATTGACTAAAACTAGAATGCATTGTGTGAGTAACAGTAGTCATAAAATCATTTAGAGAATATCATGTCACCATATTCTTAATATGAAACACATTATGATTAACCAAGGACATTTACTCTCATCTTATATATAATACTTATAATCAGTTTGTAAAGAAAATGTAAATTATCCTAATAATATCCCTCGGGAGTGTTGTAACCAAGATTGTAGCAAGGCCCATTATCGTGCACCAGTTCCCATTCGATTCTAGCTCAAAGCAATGTATTCAACTTTTACCCCTAGGTATATCTATGCCAGAGTCGCCTCTACCTGCTCGTATCCAGACATGAATGTGTTTGCTCAGAAAACTCACAAAATTTCTACAATTTCAAAATTGTAGGAAGTTCTTCTATACTAATCCTCAAATTCTATCTTAGGTTCATGTTCTCTAATCTGAGTTTATCTAAATATAGCTCCCGAGGTTTGTAATAAACTTCCTCTAATACAAACTATAACGCCCCGACCCCGGTTACCTAGAGTCGGTGCATTATTACATAACATTGTCATGATCAAAAAGGATCAAGTCTCGAAATACTGATTAGTTTAGTAGTCTTGGAAACACTAGATATATTCATAAGTCTTACATTACAACATATGGTAAAAAAAACAATGACAACATCTTGTATTCATATCCCCTCATACTATCCCTACATGTCATTCATAAATTACTTCTTCACATCCTGGGAAATATAAAACATTGAAAGAGGTGAGCTTAGATGCTCAGTAAGGATAACAATATAGCAGAAGCCTTCATAGATAAGAATAAACACTTAAGGTAATGTATAACTAAAACAAAACCTTTTTTAAACTTGAACTTCAGCATAATATGGAAAAGATAAAATGAAATAATGCCATTTACTTATTCACATGGATATTCTACTAGTCGAATAATCACATGAAATATCAATAACCACTTTCATAATGATGGAATGCATAATACCAGACTATCATAACCACATAGCCAAGGCCTCACGCCAAGACCCTAGTTTGTCTCATGAGACCTACTGATGCATTGAGGAGCTATAGTGGGCTCCACCCTTCACTTACTAAGTCCAATGCATTCCTCATATGAACATGTTTAAACATAACATAAACATTTATTTTAAATCTATCATACGAAATGTCAATACTTTCTCCATAAACCGTGAATGGTAAAAAAAATAACACATCCAAAGTTAGAAATATCACAAAACCTTCATTACAATATGATAGTTTTGTATCATTATAAATCAAGTTCAAATAAGCATAAAATTCATCAAAGGATGTTGACATAGATGAAATCAAAACTATTTGAGAGAAATATTTCTTTTTTGTGAAATCATTTAAAAGTCACACTATTTTTCAACAAGCCATTTAAAAATATATTTTTGAATCAAATTGTCGCATAAAACATTGAAAATTTTAAAAGTAATTTTAATATTAAAACCGTAATGTCCATATAAATAAATCCTTAAAACTATTTTTAAAACATGGACATTAATGAGAATGATTTAGAAGAATGAGTCTTTAAAACATTTAAAAATGATATTTTAGTTAGAGTTTCTAACAAAAATAGAGACACTTGAATAAAAATAATTGAGGCAATCAAAACTTTGTAATATCATGAGAATAAAGGGATTCATGATATACTATGTCAAATTACATTATATACACAACATAAAAGTGATTTGGTGTATAACAACAAAGAAATCTCACTGGGATGCAAATTGAGATTAATCCTCTTAGAAAGGCTGTATCCATAGTTTAAGGATAAATCAACAACATAATTATGTGTGAAAAATATAAATACACTCAATATGATTGGATATTCAGTGTAAATCAATCATAGGACATTCACACATATTCTTGTAAAAACAACTCCAATGAATTGGATGTTTAACTCAATAAATGGAGATTGAGTTAAAATTACTCTTATCAAGTTCATATAGATGACTTGAGAATTTATCAATGGAGGGATAATGTGTATCAAAATTATATCCACAGAATGGTGAGTGGAAATTATGACATAAGAAAATGAATAGTGATTCCACACATAATCATGGAGTAAAATAATAAATGAAGTATGCGTAAAGTCGAATGAGTGGAAATTGAAATTTCAAGTTCCCTTATCGATTTGGAAACATACAAAACATACAAACAAGAAATAAGGATTATACAATTATGATGTAAATATCCATAAATTAAATTATATTACACAATTAATACAATCATGGGCAGTGCACACACCACATGCAATAAATAAGTGGTGAACAATGGAAATCTCACGGAATTAAAAGTGAGATAAGAAACCCCTTAATTTGTAATTTAACCTTGGTATATGGTAGGTTAACCTCCTGTATAATGGTGAAATAATTGTTATTTAATTATAAAAAATCATTTACATTAATATGATATCATATATGATCTTTTAACATTGATTTGTTAATAATATCTTAGCATTATCGTCGGTTTGGGTGTTAACGGATTCGTTTTCCTATATATTATTTGTTATGCGAGCCATATTTGTTATGGATGGGATGTATCTTATTAATATCCAGAATGATGTCATGTCTCTATAAATTATTTTTATTCATCAAATTAAATTTAGTCTTGAATGGATATGATGAGGAATGAATCTCATCGCGTTCATGGAGACGGTAATCCGTACGTACGCACGAGCGACAATGTCATTATTTTAATATTAAAATAACATATAATTAGATGGTATTTCATATATACATAATCGTTATCATGTTATATTTATTAATTACATGAATTAAACATCATTATTATACCCATACAAATAATAATATATTGAATAACAATTACACCACGACGTGGAGACGGTAGGCCGTACGTATGCACCTATGGTGACATGTCATTCAAAGGATGGATATAATACTGAATATGTTTGTACCATATTTATAATAACATCACAGTATATAGAATATAGTAAAGTTATTATTTTAGAATGGAAATAACAAAGAAAGAAGAAGTGGATGAAGAAATGAACTTGAAAGAGGGTGGTGAAATCATTACCTCTTCTTCGGGTTCTTTCTTTTGATTTGATCAAAAGGGCTTTATATGTTGTATTTTTGATCAAAATAAAGAATCTATGTTGAATTTAGGGATGTTTATAGAATATTTGGGAAGGTTTTGGCCAAGACAAAAGGCTTTTATGGTTTGAATAATTGGTTAGAAGTTGAGTCCTTTTATAAGGGGGAGTATGGCATCTTTAGTAAAAACTTAATGTATTATTTTATATTAAATTCATATTCTGTTTATAATGGCCCCAAAGTGTATTATTTAAAGTATAAGGTGGGTATGGGTCTAAATCCTTTCAACCAATTGATTTTAGATTGGTTTGAGTCGTTATATGAACCTTATCTTTTATTTTTAACTCTTGGTTAATTAGTTTGACACTTACCTTGTCATTTTGTATTTTTATATTATATAGTTAATGAACATAATATTACCTCCAGGGGACCCCCAAGTGGTCCGTTAATGATAAACCTATCATGATACAAGTCCTTTGGCCGAACATAGATTTTCAAGAATTTAATAACAATTAATAATATAATATTGGTTTTAAAAACTCTTTTATGTCAATTTTGACACTATTTGGTATTTGATTTTTGTGAAAATCATAACAGCATGATTAATTCGAAAAAAGTTAATTAAATAAATCCTAACATTTCATACTAAACTATAATATTAGTTTAATTCATTAAAAGTCTCAAATTATATTTATTTGGGTATTTATAATATCAATTATTTTAATACTTCAATAATAAGGTAATTACTGTATCATTATTGTGTCATTAATAAATTAAATTATTTAATGTCTAAAAATTATAAATAAAATACCATTATGTAGGAAATATTTTTATATTTCTAATAAATATTTATAGTCTAAAATATAACATATATATCCTTATGTAAAAATTGTTTTTCTAAAAGATATAGTCTTATGTCATTTTTGTATTTACTTTAACTTAATTAATATAAAGTGTCATTATCACTTACAAGTGGATCCATGAGGTCCCAAAATCTTCCCAAAGATTCGCATGGTCTGATATGTATCAACTAATTGGGTTAAGATAGGTTTTAGGGTAAATTAATATTATTATAATATTATTTGTTTCCCTTATTTACCGGATTTACCCTTTAACCATGGTAAATAAAATATTTACCGAAATAATTATTCAAAATGTCTAAAAATAAGAGTTACCTATATACATAACTTGGACATCCTGATTCCAAATATGGAATCCATTTATCCAAATTCAAAACATTGAAGTGGCAGAAATTAATTTAAAATTAATTCCTGCTGTCAAAACAAACAGCATGTTTTTATGAAATAACTATCAATAGATTGACACTTGTTTATGTATAGTTTAAATGTGAAAATATGTACAATGACCAAAATTGTATTAAATAGAAAAAATATATTCTAAATATACTTTAAAACCACTCAAATTCATAATTTATCACTATTAATTATTTCGATTAAAAATGTTGTTTTTAATTAAAATTTAGTAATTTTCACTATTCATCAAAATATGAAAGTTATCTGAAAAGTACCAAAATTTCACCCTAGGCTAATTTCGATATTAAAAATCCAAAAATTAAGTCTATTTTGAAAGATACAGTGTATAAAATTTTAAAAAATGGGTATTACAATTCATAACGTCTAGTTTTATTAGTTGTGGTGTGTGTTAAAACTTGAAGTTGCGTACAACACATGCTACTGTATTATTCAGCGAGAAGCATACCGTGGAAGCTTGGGGTGTTACATTCTCCCCTCCTTCAATAAATTGCATCCTCAATATTTTTAAAATTGGTCTTGGGAATATAATGTAAAGTCCCACATTAGAAAAGGAGTCAACCAAACTATCACTTTAAAAGAAAGAAAGATAAGTACAAAGGTCACCCGAGATAACCTATTCTAGGGTTCTATGTATAAAAACATGGATATGGATGATAAAACAGGTGTCATGTTCTGATGGAGAGGGATAGAAAACATGATTAGGATAAATTTAACAACATGAAAACCACAAACTTGTGGTGGGACAAACGGTCATTAGTTTCCCAGTAGGAAAAGTAAAGAGACAATTTTTTTTTAAGTTACGTTACATAGAGATGAGGAATTAATTCCTAAGATTGACTAAGAACATAAAAAGATATAATTAATTTTTAAGTAAAGTTTCATTCTTTAATATATTTCTACTACTAAAAGATTTTTAAATGATGAGTATTCCGGAAGACTTGGTCACAATATAAGAGTTACAATAAAATTCTTATAGAATTACATGGTACATGAAGAATAAACTATATATTTACCTTGTATTTAGAGATTGAAAAAAACCAAAATGGTTAGTATAAGATCGGATGATCCCCCTAAAGGTTATTTCATTAGAGAAAAAAAACACTAATTTTAATTTCTAAAATTAAACCAAAAATTCCCGAAAGATAAATAAATATAATTCAATAAATAATTGTCCTTAAAATCCTTTAATAAAATACAAAATAATATTGAAAATCAAAACATATAAGAATTTGGTTATGTAGTCTTCCATGTTAAATGGTATCTCCAAATGACATCAATTACTCTTAAAGTCACACACTTAAAAGTAATTAACTCAATCACATATTCTCTATTATAGGTTAATAATTTCCATAAATAACACAAATCACTATAAATCCACAATAAAAACATAGATAAAAATCCACCGTTACTCCTCAAATGAAATCCCATACTATTCTATTTTCCTAGGGCATATAGTGTTCCCAACAAAGCAAACATCTTCCAAAATAACATTTATCACTTAATCAACAAATCATTTTCCTATACTAAGGGTATTCATTTGATAAGTCATAAGATCCAAAATCAAATTATTATTAATCAATAAAATCATTTAACTAAAAATAATAGTCACACTAACCCGGGGCTTCAAATAGTCTAGGGGTAGGCGATAAATCCCAATCGCACTTTAGTTGTGGGTTCGATTCCCACAGCTTTGTCCGACGCAACGGGTTGTCACATGGTCTGCGTCTTTTCCTTTTTCAAAAAATATATTTTATAACATTACCAAAATGAGATAACTTCCTCAAAATAACCATAACATAATTTAACTACAAATGTTATCTCATACCTTGCATTTTCATACCAAATTATTATAACATGTAATTGCCTGAAACCCAATGATCGTATAAAACCAAATGATTATTTATAACTGTATCCACAAGATAAAAGATAATTCTTCCTCAAATATTATTCTCACATGGAAAACTATAGGGTTACAAATACAAGAGAAAATTATTCCAAAGTAAACCCATCAATAAAGAGCACTAATAATTTTTAAACATTTCTCCAACCATTTATTTCCACATAGCTTCTTCTTTGACCAATAAAATATCCTATAGAATTGGGAATTCACTCGAGTAATGTCCAGGTCCCCTACATTTATGTAAAATGACTGTAAATGGATTCTTGGGACCATTTTTATCTTATTCCATAGTTCTCTTCATTTTTCGTCGGCAATTCTTCACTTTATGTCCTTCCTTCCTGCACGTAAAGCATTTCTTTGTCCCATTGAGACACTTTCATGGGTGTCTCCTTCCACATTTATTGCATGATGGATATTGAGGATTCTGTTCTCCATGGTCCCCGCTACTGGAGTTCTTATCATTTATCACCTTTCTCGTCATTGTTGAGTCTGGTAATTGGTTAATATATATATTTTTGATCATATTTTTGGATAATTTATTTGGCTTGAAGACGATATATTTTACGCCTATCAACATTCCATTTTTTTGCTCATTTCAACCATCATTCCCACCTTGTACATCATTCTCAAAGTCACTATAACTTCCTTGGAATCCAGCCATTGACTAAAACCAGAAAGCATTGTGTGAGTAACAGTAGTCATAAAATCATTTAGAGAATATCATGTCACCATATTCTCAATTTGTAACACATTAGGATTAACCAAGGTCATTTAATCTCATCTTATATATAATACTTAAAATCGGTTTGTAAAGAAAATTTAAATTATCCTAAATATCCCCCAGGAGTGCCATAACCAAGAGTGCAGAAAGGCCCATTGTTGTGCACCAGTTCCCATTAGAGTCTAGCTCAAAGCGATGTTTTCAGGTTTTACCCCTAGGTACATCTGTGCCAGAGCCGCCTCTACCTGCTCGTATCTAGACATGGATGTATTGCTCAGAAAACTCATAAAATCTCTACAATAAAAAAATTCTAGGAAGTTCTTCAATACTAATCCTCAAAGTCTATCTTAGGGATATGTGCTCTAATCAGAGTTTATCTAAATCTAGTTCCCAAGGTTTGTACTAAAATTCCTCTGATACCAACTGTAACGCCCCGACCCCAGTTACCTAGAGTCGGTGCATTATTACATAACATTGGCATGATCACAAATGATCAAGTCTTTAAATAACAATTAGTTTAGTAGTCTTGGAAACAATAGATATATTCATAAGTCTTACATTACATTATAAGGTAAAAAAACTATGACAACATCTTGTATTCATATCCCCTCATACTATCCCTACAGGTCATTCATAAATTACTTCTTCAAATCCTGGGAAATATAAAACATTGAAGGGAGTGAGCTCAGATGCTCAGTAAGGATAACAATATAGCAGAAGCTTTCATAGATAAGCATAAACACATAAGGCAATGTATAACTAAAACAAAACCCTTTTTAAACATGAAATTCAGCATAATATGAAAAAATAAAGTGAAATAATGTCACTTACTTATTCACATGGATATTCTACTAGTCGAATAATCACATGAAATACCAGTAACCACTTTCATAATTATGGAATACATAATACCAAACTATCATAACCACGTAGCCAAGGCCTCATGCCAAGGCTATAAATAAGATTTTGTCAAGACTCATTCCAAGAAAATTGTTTGTCTCAGGAGACCTACCAATGCATCGAAGATCTATAGTGGGCTGCACCCGTCACTTACTAAGTCCAATGAATTTCTCATATGAAAAGGTTTAAACATAAGATAAACATTCGTATTAAAACATTCATATGAAATGTCAATACATTCTCCATAAACCATGAATGGTATAAAAATAACACATCCACAGTTAAACATATCACAAAATCTTCAATACAATATGGATGTTTTGTATCATAATGAATCAACATCAAATAAGCTTAAAATCCATAAATGGATGTGGACATAGATGAAATCAAAACTATTTGAGAGAAATATCCGTTTTTTGTGAAATCATTTAAAAGTCACACTATTTGTCAAGAATCCATTTAAAAATATATTTTTGAATCAAAGTGTCCCATACCACTAAGAAACTTTTAAAAGTAATTTTTACTTTAAAACCATAATGTCCACATAAATAAATCAATAAAACCATTTTTAAAACATGGACATTAATGAGAATGATTTAGAAGAATAAGTCCTTAAAACATTTAAAAATGATATTTTAGTTAGAGTTTCTAACCAAAAGAGAAACACTTGAATACAAATAATTGAGGTAATCAAAACATTGTAGTATCATGAGAATAAATGGGTTCATGATATACTATGTAAAAGTACATTATATACACCACATAAAAGTGATTTGTTGTATAAAAACAAGGATGTCTCAATGGGATGTAAATTGTGATTAAGTCTCTTATAAAGACCGTATCCTTAGGTTGAGGCTAAATCAACAACAGAATTATGTGTGAAAAATATAAATACACTAAATATGATTGGATATTTAGTGTAAATCATTCATAACACATTCACACATATTCTTGTAAAAACAACACCAATGAATTGGATGTTTAACTCAATAAATGGAGATTGAGTTAAAATTAATCTTATCAAGTTCATATCGATGCCTTTATAATTTATCAATGGAGTATTTATGTGTATCAAAATTATATACACATAAAGGGGAGTGGAAATTATGACATAAGAAAATGAATAGTTATTCTACACATAATCATTGAGTAAAATAATAAATGAAGTATGCGTAAAGCCGAATGAGTGGAAATTGAAATTTCATGTTCCCTTATCTATTTGGTAACTTACAAAACATACACACATGAAATAAGGATTATAAAATGATGATGTAAATATCCATAAATAAATGTATATTACACAATGAATACAATCATGGGCAGTGCACACACCACATGCTATAAATATGTGGCGAACAATGGAAATATCACGGAATTAAAAGTGAGATAAGAAACCCCTTACTTTGTACTTTTTACTTGGTCAATGGTAGGTTAACCTCCTTTATAATGGTGAAATAATTGTTATTGAATAATACAAAGATAATTTATATTAATATGTTATCATATAAGATCTTTTAACATTGATTTTTTAATAATTTCTTAGTATTGTTGTCGTTTCGGGTGTTAACAGATTCGTTTTAATTTATATTATTTGTTATGCGAGCCGTATTTGTTATGGATGGGATGTATCTTATTCATATATATAATGATCTCATTTATTTAAAAATTATATTTGTTCCTCAAATGAAATTTAGCCTTGAATGGATATGATGGGGAATGAATCTCATCACGTTCGTGGAGACGGTAATCCGTACGTATGCATGAGCGACAATATCATTATTTTGATATTAAAATAATATATAATTGGATGGTATATAATATATACAGAATAATTATCATGTTATATTTATTATTTACATGAATTAAACATCATTATTATACCCATCCAAATAATAATATATTGAATAAAATTACACCACGACATGGAGACGGTAACCCGTACGTACGCACGTATGGTGACATGTCATACAATGGATGGATATAATAATGAATATGGTTGTACCATTTTTATAATAACATAATATTTTATAGAAGATACTGGAGTTATTATTTTATAATGGAAATAAAAATGAAATAACAAGTGGAAGAAGAAAGGAACAAGAAAGAGGGTGGTGAAATCATTACCTATTCTTCGGGTTCTTCCTTTTTATTTGATCAAAAGGGATCCTTAGGATTGATTTATGATCAAATAAGGCCTCTATGTTGATGTGGGGGAAGTTGATAGAATATTTGGGTAGGGGTTGGCCGAGCCAAAAGGCTTTTAAGGTATGAATGATTGGTTATAATTGGTGTCCTATTATAAGGGGGAGGAGGGACTCTTTAGAAAAAAATTAAAGTATTATTTTATAATGAATTCATATTTGGGTTTTAATGGCTCCAAAGTGAATTATTAAAAGTCTAAGGTGGGTATGGGTCTAACGCCTTTAAACCAATATATTTTAGACAGTTTTGGGTATTTATATTAACCTTATCTTTTAGTTTTAACTCTTGGTTAATTAGTTTGACACTTACCATATCACTTTGAATTTTTATATTATATAGTTAATAAACATACTATATACCTCCAATCAACCCCAAAGTGGTCCATTAATGATACACCTATCACGATACAAGTCCTTTGGCCGAACCTTATATTTTTATGAATTTATTATCAATTAATAATATAATATTTTTTTAAAAAAACTATTTTATGCCAATTTTGACACTATTTGGTATTTGATTTTTGGGAAAATCATAACATCATGATTACTTCAGAGAAATTTAATTAAATCAATAATAACATGTCATATTAACCAATAAAATTCGTTTAATTCATTAAAAGTGTAAAATTATATTTATTTGGGTATTTATAATATCAATTATTTTTATATTTCACTAATATGGTAATTACTGCATCATCATTGTGTCATAAATAAATTAAATTACGTAATGTCTGAAAATTATAAATACAATACAGTTATGTTGGAAATATTTTTATATTTCTAATGAATATTTATAGTAAAAAATATAACATATATAACCTTATGTAAAAATTGTTTTTCTAAAATATATAGGCTTATGTAATTTTTGTATTTAGTTTAACTTAATTAATATAAAGTGTCATTATCACTTACAAGTGAATCCATAGGGTCCCAAAATCGACCCAAATATGCCCATGGTCAGACATGTATCAACCAATAGGGTTAAGACCGTTTTAGGGAAAATTAATATTATTATAATATTATTTTTTACCCTTATTTACCGGATTTATCCTTTAACCATGGTAAATAAAATATTTACCAAAGAAATTATTCCAAATATATAAAAATAAGAGTTACCTATTTACATAATTGGAAATCCTGATTCCAAATATGGAATTCATTTTTCCAAATTTAAAACACAAAAGTGGCAGAAATTAATATAAAATTAATTCCCGCAGTCAAACCAAAAAGCGTGTATTTAAGAAATAAGAACTATCAAAAGATTGACACTTGTTTATGTCTGGTTTAAATGTGAAATTATGTCCAATGAACAAAATTTTATTAAATAGTAAAAATATATTTTAAATATACTTTAAAACCACTCAAATTCATAATTTACCACTATTAATTATTTCGATTAAAAAAGTTGTTTTTAATTAAAATTTAGTAATTTTTAAAATTCATCAAAATAAAAAAGTTATCCGAAAAGTACAAAAATTTCACCCTAGGATAATTTCAATATTCCGAATCCAAAAATGATGTCCATTTTGAATGATAAAATGTATAAAATTTCAAAAAGTTGGTATTACTATTCATAACAACTAGTTTTATTAATTGTTGTGTGTGTTAGAACTTGAAGTTGCATACAACACACGCTACTGTATTATTCAGCGAGAAGCGTACTATTGAAGCTTGGGGTTTTACAATAATTACATATCACATTGATGTGTTATTGATTTATAATTTATTATGTTACCCATAAAATATATATGTTCTAAAAATGTACACTTATAATTAAAATTACATTATATTTAAAAAATAATTATATATATTCAATGATATATATATATATATAAATATACCTTTCAAATAAGTTTATATGTATAAATAAAGATATATTTATTTAGAGTTATAATTATTAATAAATATACAACTTTATCATAAATATCATTTTAAATAAATATATAATAATATAAACAAATTATTAAATTTATACATTTATTAACGCTTTTATTAGCGATGATAATATATGTCTTTATCAGTGCTACCAAAGCACTGATAAAGAAGGTCTTTATCTGTGCTAAAATTAAAAGCACTGATAAAGTCACACTTTATCAGTTCTAAAAAAGCGCTGATAAAGTCCAAACTTTATAAGCGCTAAAAAGGCGCTGATAAAGGGGGTCTTTATCAGTGCCTTTTCATTTTAGTGCTGATAAAGACCCCCTTTTTCAGTGGTTTTTTCTAGAACTGATAAAGGTCCACGAATGATTTATAAAATCCACCAGGTCCTCCTCCTCCCCCCCACACCCTCTCAAGCATTTGCGGAAGCCCTACCCTGCACCGTTGCCTCCTCTCTACCTCTGCCTCCCCTCTACCGCTGCCTCCTTCTCCTCCTCCTCCTTCGTCGTGTCTCCTCTTATTCCTCCTCCTCCAACGCAGCTCCTCCTCCTCCTCCACTATGGATCTTCTTCCTCACCCTACTCAATCACGACCTCCTCCTCCTCCTCCTTCACCGGAGCCTCCACCTCCTCCTCCCCCGCCTACTGTGCTGCCTCTGCTACCTCCAGACTGTCTCTGCTGCCTCTGCGCTGCCTCTACGCTGCCTCCGCGCTGCCTCTGCTGCCTCTGTTGCCTCTAATGTCGATGCCTCCTCCTCCTATGCCACTGGGTCCTCCTCCTTAAGGTGAGTAAAATTGAATTTGCATGAATTATTTATGTTTTCATTTATTATCAATATTGAGAGTAATTATGATTTGGTGTGATATTTGTGTGTGATGCTTGTGTGTGTGACACATGTATATATGGTTGTTTACTTGTTTGATCTTGATTAGCTCTCCCCACTATAGCCTTGTGATAGAAACCAGAATTAAGAGAGTATTTTTTTTGTGAATGTTTGTTACACTAGATTAGGATTTCACTCAGTCTAATGGCCCTTAGTATGGATCTTTTTCTGATTTTAGATAATACCCCATAGTTTGGCCAAGTAGGGTTTGAACCGTCCATGTTGGTGAATTCATGTCATCAGGTGAGGCATTCCAACGGTATGAGATATATGTTTAGTATGTTTTATATTGTACACTATATTGTAAACTATTCTCTAGGTTGGTTCATATACCAATTTAAATATCACATCCTTTCTTATAACATAATAGTGCCACCAACCTCTCACATTGGGTGTGATTCACATATCCTCTAATTCCACAACATAGTGGCTGCTCCCCTCTCACTTACGATGGGTCTCACAATCATATCACAAAAAAACAATTTGAGGAGGGAATCTCTATAGACAACCTATCACAAAACTACTCCAAACCAATACTAAGTGATCCTCATTTCGATATCTCACATCATATTATCATACAAAAAATGATCTAAGGAGGGAATCACAATATCCAACCTCTATCACAAGTCAAAATTCACCATCAATAGGTGGATCCCATTGAAGTCACACACCAATCCACTTTGACCAATGCCTTCTCACTCAAATTAGGTTCTTACTAACACCTTATCACATAAATAAAGGCCATCCATCTTGTCTCATGCCACAAAACATATAAATAGTAATCTAAGGAGGGTATCTAGATATCCAACCTATCGTACTAGCTAAACCACATCATGAATAGGTGGGACCCATGGATGATCATACTTAAACTAGGTGAAAGTCATATGATGTCCCAATCTCTTAGCCGTTCTGGCCATAAATGATAAAAGTCACCAGCCATTTAGCCTTGCATAATAATCTCCTTAAAACCATCTTGGTTATACATGAAAATTATTCCCAACCTATCAACATTCTAATTCCACCTATAAGGGAATCTATTGGGTTCTACAAACCTAACCAGTCTCTACTCATTGATACCAACACACACTCATCTCTACATGGTAATGTCACAACCCACATTCTATAATTGATCTAGGCCTTGATAGTCTAGTCTATATCATCTTCTAATTCCTACATTAAAACTCATTAAAACTAAATAATTAACATCCTAAGATACTCACACTAAGTGACTTGGATACCCTCTGCTAAGTCATCCAGACTATTACCATGATCCTCACTTAGGTAACATATCATATCTCTTATTGGAGATCTCTTAATACAATTATAAGGAGGAAATCCTCTATGTATCACTTCTCCAATCCCTATATGGAATATACTACTCATCACACACACCATGACTCTTATATATCCTTAAGAGGGTGTTCCCCATCATATGTGATATATAAAACTATATTATCTATCTTCTTTAGGCCTAAGACTCTAATACCTACTCAAATAGCCTTATAAAACCTAACCAGACTATAAGAATACCATACCAAACCCGGTCATCTCATAAAAAAAACTAGAAACCTCCCCTCCACGAAGACATAATCTCTAGATGATCACAAAATCACAAAAATTCAATAGAACCCTCACTTTATCTATTGGTGGATAAAAAACACCCTATTTATTTACCTAAGTTGCTCTTGAATTATATCCCTTTCACTGGAACACATATACTCATGCATGAATGCACAATCATTCATAAATTGGAACATGGTTTTGTATTATTGGGTCCACCTACCTCAAAAAATGGAGTAACCCCCTCACCAAGATGAACTCATCCTCAACGAAGATTATAAATGCATTATCTAATCTTGTACTAATTATGAGAACCAATCTCAAGGCACATTTCCCAAATAATTAATTACAGAAACATATAATTAATTTTTCACCATAATATAATTAGGAATAATCTTTTAAAAAATCACTAGGAAATAGAACACCACCTAAACCACACAAAACATGGTGCGTTCATCATATGAGGATAACCTATTTCCAATACAAACAAAATATACATCATATGAATTGATTTGAAGACAATATAGTGAAATTATCAAAAAAATACTAGTTAAAATCATCCCAAATCATAGGGAAATAAAGGATAATAGTAATGGAGGAAGTATGAGGGAAGAAATCACTAACACAGTATAAAAAACTCCCAATAACAACCCCTCATCAGGGGGGATCGAAGAGAGGAATAAAATGGATGAATCCCATGAATCACCCAATATTTGCTATTAATGAGCAATACCCCCACCATTTTTGAATTATCTAGTTTTTTTATCTATATTATACTCATATTCCTTCTCCCCTAACCTATATACCCATACTTTGGATTTGAAATAGGATGAATATAAATAAAGAATGGATGAATGCCAATCGGTTTACAAAAGAGTATTAAGAAGGCGTGAAAGATTTTATCATGTTTTCAAAAGATCATTCATATGACCCATCTCAAATCCTTTTACCATGTTTATGCTGTTGTTATTAAAAAAAATATTAGTCCAGAGGAGTTGAAAGAACACTTGATCTTTCACGGAATAGATCAGAGTTATACATGTTGGAATAAACACGGGGAAACAATGAATGTAGGTAGTGGCTGGGATTACACAACATTTTATGGATCATCATATATGATAACAAGTATGAACAATGAAGATGTCTGTATGGAGGATGTGATAATAGTTGTGAATGATGATAAAGATCGTATTGATGAAATGACATGGACCCTCGAAGATGAACTTCATGATTTACCAAAATTTTTTGAGAAGTTAAAAAGTTGTGCAAAGACGCCATTGTATGTTGGTTTCACTAAATATACAACATTGTCAGCCATACTAAAGTTGTATAATTTGAAATCAGACAACAGGTGGAGTGAAGCCAGTTTTATGAAACTACTTTCTCTCCTGAATGACATGCTCCTAGAGGATAATGAGCTCCCGAGCCGAACATACGATGCCAAATGAATGCTACGCTCCATTGGTATGATCTCTGAAAGAAAACATGCCTAACAAAATGACTTTATACTGTTTCGCAAGGACCAAAAATAACATAAATAATTCCCAATGTGTGCTTCTTCTCTATATAAGAAAGATGAATCCAGTCCTACTAAAGTTGTAAGGTACATTCCAATCATTCTATGGTTTAGGCGCCTATATAGAAGTGATGAGACTATAGGACAATTGACATGGAATGCAGATACAAGAATTAAATATGGGATACTACGTCACCCAATAGACTTTCCTCAGTGGAATAGAATTGATCATGAGTATCCTGAATTTGGAAATGAGTCAAGAAACCTTCGTCTTGCGTTATCTACAGATAGAGTGAATCCTTTTGGTTTTCAATGCAACAGTCACAGTACATGGCCGGTTATGTTGGTAAATTACAACTTACCACTGTGGTTAAGCATGAAATGAAAATAAATCATGTTATCTATGCATATATCAGGACCAAAAGAATTGGGTAATGAGATTGATGTTTATTTAGCTCCATTGATCAATGATTTGAAATTATTGTGTGATTCAGGTGTTACATTGTATGATGCATACAAAAAGGAAGATATCACTTTGAGATCCATGTTGTATGGGATGATAAATGACTTCCCTGCTTATAGAAATTTCTCAGGATATAGCATAAAAGGAACTCAAGGGTGTTTCATTTGAGAACAAGGTACACAATCAATCAGGTTGAAACATTCATCGAAAACAATGTTTCTAGGACATCACATGTTTCTACCCTGATGACATAAGTACCGATCTTGGACAACATCATTCGATGGAAGTTTAGAAGAATGTACAACACCGAATCCACTAACAGGTGATCAATTGTTTGAGAAAGTTAAAAATATGGAAACTATTTTGGTAAACCGTCTTTGAAAACCCTTATGAAAATTGGTTGGAAAAAGATATCAGTTTTTTTGAATTACCGTACTGGAATTGTCTGTACGTCAGAAATTTTCTTGACGTTATACATATAGAAAAAACTGTATTTGATAGTGTCATCGACACGTTGCTAAATACACCTGGAAAAAGAAAAGATGGAATTAAGGCTAGGTTAGACATGGTTGAGATGAGAATACGAGAAGAGTTGGCACAAGTGAAGGGTGAAAAAAGAAAATTTCCTCCTCATGCTACTTACACTCTTTCTAGGTAGGGGAGATATCAGATTTGCAACTTCATGAATGACGTTAAGGTTCCCGTGTGATATTCGTAAAATATCAGGAACCTCGTGTCAATGAGCGATATGATGTCAAAAGGTCTGAAATCACATGACTACCATGCTTTGATGGAAGATCTCATTACTATCACTTTATATTGCATTTTAACCAAGAATTTCTACCATACATTAACGAAACTATGTTTCTTCTTGAATGCTATATGCAGCAAAGTTATAGACCTGAAGAAATTGCCAACTATGGAAATAGAAATTAACGTCATATTATGTGAATTAGAAATGTTCTTCACACCTTCATTTTTTGATATGATGGTTCATTTGATGGTCCACTTGGTGAGAGAGATCCAACTATGTGGTCCTATATATTACAGATGGATGTACCCCCTTGAACGTTATATGAATATTTTGAAAGGGTATGTCAAAAATTGAAGTCGAACAGAGGGTTGTATTGCGAAGTGATATATTGTTGAGGAAGATGTTGAATTATGTACCGAATACATATCTGGTGTGGAAAGCATTGGCCTACCGAAATCTTGTCACATTAGGTGGATTGAGGGTAAAGGAATTTCTGGATGACAGGTTGTCACAATCAATATTACAAATTAGGAGCAGGTCCACCTTTATGTTTTGCATATCAATTTCGACGTTGACCCATATGTTGAATCCCACAAAGAAATTATTTAGCATTTGAATCCATCGAGGGATGAAAAAACGGATATTAGATACACATAATCGACAATTTATAGGATGATTTTGGGACCATATTTTTATGAAGTCAGATGAAAATCCAGAGTCAATTTCAGACCGACTTCGATGGCTAACAGGAGGAACAAGTGTGTATGTATTCTATTACAATGCTTATGTAGTTAATGGTTATACATTTTATTATAATGAACATGATGAAGATAGTACCATATAGAATACTGGGGTTACACTTGTGGCTGAAGCGTTGTGTGTTTTCGGTGATAAGGATAGAAATCCAATTTATACAAATATGTCATACTTTTTCATCATCAAACAAATATTGGAGTTGGATTATACGGAATTCCATGTTCCGAGATTTCAATGCAAGTGGGTTGATAACATGAGTGCTTTTATCATAGATGAATTGGGATTCATGAAAGTTGATTTCAGAAAGGAAGGGGATAAGGACAAACTATTTATAATGGCATCAGAGGCAGTGCAAATATTTTATATTCCAGATCCCGCAAACTGAAACTAGTCAATGGTTTTGTTATCGACCAAAAAAACTGAAGGTTCATATGATAATTCAACAGAGGATGAACCTTTCATTGAGGATTCACAATCATTTGTCAGTGGTCCCAATGTAGATGACGTTTTTTATGTCAGAGGATACCATAATGAATAGATATGGATAGACTATAGAGGGGTCAAATCCATTCAACCTTAAAAAAGAAAGAGTTCAATAATCAGGTTAATTTTTTATTGTAATATAGATTGTGTTACATTATGTTATTATATGTTCCCTGCAGCTTTTATGTGATCTAAATTAAATGTTAAACCACTTCTGTAGATAATGAATTCTGCACCTTCTGATGTACCCAATCCCGAGACACAACATGTTTCTCAACCTATTGCAGCTGGTCGCACTGCTGAGGTACAATAGGTCTCTCAACCTATTGCAGTTGGTCCCACTGTGGAGGTACAACAGGTTTCTCAACCTATTGCTGCTGGTCCCACTTCTGAGGTTCAATTGGTTTTTCAACCTATTGTTGCTGGTCCCAGTGTGGATGCTAGCACTTCATAGGAACATAATGATGATGTAGAAACTGAGGAAATGGAAGGAAATGAAACCCCAATGGCACAAAAAAATTAGATGCGTCGTAGTTTGATAGTTTTAGCCAAAATCCTTAAGGAAAATGAAAAATGCATCAAATATGAGGTGGTATGGAATAAGAAAGGCCAGCATGTAAACCCCAACAAATCCATGTTTAGTAGCTACAATGGAATCGTCACTTAGAAACGTGTGCTAATTGATATAGAGTCAGGGAACCATGTTGTCATTGGGTGGAAAACATTAATGTTGGAAGATATTATGGTAACATTATGATATCATTTATTTAATTTATGAAAATAAAATAAAATATTGAAATATTGAAATATTGACTAACTCTACATCATCTCAGGAAAAGTGCATTTATTGTAGATTTCTCGCACGAAGAATATGTATTAAGACTGACAGGAAGGGTTCATAGAGGCTTTCGCACCATTTTAACGAAATGTCATCTGAATGATGCGGAAGGGAAAATCAAGCCGCACCCACCTCCTCTTTATGCACACATGATATCCCAAGGAGTGTGGGATGCATTTTGCAACCGTCATGCGAAGAAAACTTTTCAGGTACATTGTGTTTGGTAACGCGTTGTTTAACATTACTTGTATTCATCACTTTGATTGACTGTTTTATATTTATGAAACATCAACTGAGTGCTAAAAATAATGAACAGGCAGCAAAACCAGTATAACCCTACCGTAAATCAAGGCTGGGGTACGCTTCAATTGAAAAACAATTGGTATGTATTTGAAAAATACTATAATAATTTTATGTGACAGAAAACAACACTGTAACCATGTTTCTCTATTTATATGCATATTGATGAATCAAAATCCCAAGCCACTTCCATCCCACGCCATGTGCTATGGAAGGAGGATCGTGTTAATAAAGATGGGAAAATGGTAGATGAAAACACACAAAAAGTGTAGGAAATATGTGTAAGTATGAAATAATATAAATTTGTTTTGATTTAAATCACTATTACATCATAATGATTACTTATTTTCCCATATTTTCTATTTGACATAGTCACAGGAATCAACAACACCCACACCGGATTCGGACAGACTTTCAGCGGCCTTGAAACAACCAGAACAGTATGGCCGTGTCAGAGGTGCGAGTTTTGGGGTGACACCCCGGACATATTTTTAGAAAAAAACAAGGGGAGGAACAAACTAATGAAATGAAAATGATGAGAGATAGACTAGCTACCCTTGAAGAAAATTTCCAAATTCAGGGATAGTTGCTAGAAACTTTGATAGGGGAGAGGCGAAGAGAAAAAACAACTCAAGAACAACCCGCCCCACCCCCACCAACATTAAGGTGAGACATTCCCCTCAAAGTCCTGACTTAACCGACGTAATCAATGTTCTAATATTTGTTTCTATGAAATGTGAATCACATAGACACTGATACTTTTATTGTAATGATATTCTACAGGGTGAAAATCATGGTGATTAATATCTGTCAACTCCTTCCCATCGCCTTGTAGTGAGGGATATGGTGTTGAATATGCAAAATGAAACACTACACTCCAGACCACATCCAACCAGTTATGTCAAAGTGTCGATTAATGTAGCTCATGATCTGAGCGCCAAGATACCTGTTCCAAATAACGATGATTACATTCATATAGTGGAGAAATCTGTTGGAACATTCGTTGCATGGCCGTCGAATCTTGTAAAAAACATGATGACCAGGAGGTATTCATATCCAATTAATTTTTTCAAGAAGAACCTTTAAAATTTAATTAGAAAATGGCTGAACCGATGAATGTTATTACAGAAGGACAAAAGGAAGGAGCTAAAATGAAATAACGACTCAAAAGAACCAACCAACCGATCAAAACGATCTACTGAGGTCACCTTCACCCCACCTGTTCTATATCCACATTTAATATCATTTCAAGCTCATGTGGATACGAAAATGAAAGGTGGATATAACCACACAATTTTTTGTGAAAGAGATATGTATGAAGAGGAAACATTAGATTTCTTTAGTGCTAACGCTGTAGTTGAAATCATAACGTATGACTGGCTGGGTGCCTCAGTTATAAATGTACACATGAGGTATGTTTTCATGATTTAATTTTACATAAGCTGATATACTATGATAATTATGGATAAATACATTTCATTTTTTTTGTGGAGTATATATGAAAACCAATTGAAGGGATTTTTCTTGTGAATACAAATTAGGACTCGTTAGTCCTCACACCATGTCTACACATCAAAAATAAATAGATTCCTATTTACAGGTTGAATTAATCTCAATCCTTCTCAGAACGTTTCAATGCAAAATTACGTCTCACATGCTCTTTTTAATATCAATGTTGTAGGGGAAAAACTCTACATTTTAATCATATCAATTATATTTTCATTTATATCATTACTTATTCCTTGATGTGTTTTTAGGTGGCAATGGATGGTCATTGCAGTCAATTTGGATACACCAATGATTTAGTTTTTGGATTCACTGTAAGGATATCCAACAAACCGAGCACACATGATGGAAATTTTCAATTTGTAATACACTGGATCCAACATTTTAGAACTAAATATCTAGTTATATAATTTATATTATCTTTTAATGAGGATTTTGTTATGATAGGGCGGTGTATGAATATCGTCTAAAGGCTAGAATGAATCTAGGGTCTAAGGACGACAAGGCGCATGAGATCTAAAAATGGACAAGCATCAGGGTATATATAATTATATTTCACTATCCAAATACATATCAAAACATATTACTTATTTTTCTCGATTTTTCTGTAGTGTCCGAAAAAAGAAAACAGAAAGGACTGCAGTTATTATGTTTATAAATTTATGAAAGAGATTATATTTCATGAACAAACTAGCATCCCTGAACAGGATTTTTTGAAAATAATTACTAGTTAGTTTAAAATATTTATTTATCCTTTGTGTATTTATATTTTTTTAGTACTACTATGACTGTCGCAAAAACTCCTTTTCACAAGAGGATATAGAAGTGTTTAGAAACGAATGGACAACATACCTGATGGAAGAATGTAAACAAATAGAACAATGAATGAGAATTCATACTACTTATGTTATCTTTATATGATCGTTGATATCTCCCTTATTAACACATATTGAGAATCTATGACCAACCTTTATTATATTTCATATCCTTAGATTATGAAAAATGGTTTTAGAAATGATTTGAGTTTCTAGTAAAGAATAACTTAATGAGAGACTCTTATGAACTTCTAACATAAGGAAAACCAATAAAACACATTCAGATTGTTTCGATAATTTAGGAAAACAATCCATGAGTCATTTGTGATGTGTAATAATCGACTTCACCTCAATCCGACGCACGGTGTGGCCGATTTTGCTAAAAGGGTCTGATATCAGTTTGAAATTAATATTAACATTAGAAAACAATACTACTGACATACAGAATACCAAGAAAACGCGTTCAGATTGTTTTTATACTTTAGGAAAATGATTCATGAGTCATTTATTATGTGTAAGAATCAACCTCACCTCAATCTGATGCATGGTGTGACCGGTATGGCTAAAAGTGTGTGATATCTGTTTTAAATTGACATTAACTTTAGAAAACTACAAAAGTGACATTCAAAAAACCGAGAAAACAAATTCAGAATGTTTTGATAATTTGGGAAAACGATCCATGAGTCATCTGTGAGGTGTAAGAATCAACCGTACCCCAATCCGACACACGGTGTGATCGGTATGGAAAAAAGTGGCTGATATCAGTTTGAAATTGACATTAACTTTAGAAAACAACCCAAGTGACATACGAAAAACCAATAAAACACATTCAGATTGTTTTTATACTTTAGGAAAATGATACCTGAGTCATTTTTGATGTGTACCAATCAACCACACCTCAATATGATGCATAGTGTGACCGGTATGTCTAAAAGTGTCTGATATCAGTTTCAAATGGACATAAACTTTATAAAACAACACAAGTGACGTACGAAAAACCAAGAAAATGTGTTTGGATTGTTTTGATACTTTAGGAAAATGATCCATGAGTCATTTTTGACATGTAAAAATTGACCATTTCTCAATATGATGCACTATGTGACCGGTATGGCTAAAAGTGTCTCATATCAGTTTGAAATTTTTATTAACATTACAAATCAACACTATTGACATATGGAAAATGGAGAAAACGCGTTCAGATTGTTCTGATACTTTAGGAAAATGTTACATGAGTCATTTTTGAGTTATAAGAATTAAATTAATCTCAATCTGACGCTTGGTGTGACCGATATGGATAAAAGTGTCTGATGTCAGTTTGAAATTGACATTAACTTTAGAAAACAACACAAGTGACATACGAAAACCAACCAAACAAAATCATATTATTTTTATACTTTAGGAAAATGATCCATGTGTCATTTGTGACATGTACAAATTAACCAAACCTCAATCTGACACACGTTCTGACCGGTGTGGCTAAAAGTTTCTGATATCAGTTTTAAATTGTCATTAACATTAGAAAATAACACAAGTGACATATGGAAAACCCATAAAATGCATTAGGATTGTTTTTATACTTTTGGAAAAGAATCCATGAGTCATTTTTGACATGTACGAATCAACTTCACCTCAATCCGATAAATGATGTGACCGGTATGGATAAAAGTGTCTGATATCAGTTTTAAAATGACATAAACTTTAGAAAACAACATTAATAACATACAAAAAACTGAGAAATCACGTTCGGATTGTTTTTATACATTAAGAAAATGATCCATGAGTAATTTGTGACGTGTAAGAATTGACCACACCTCAATCTGACACACGGTGTGACCGGTATGGCTAAAAGTGTCTGATATCAGTTTGAAATTGACATTAACTTTAGAAAACAACACAGGTGACATACGAAAAACTGAGAAAACATATTCAGATTGTTTTGATACATTAGTAAAATGATCCATGAGTCATCTGTGATGTGTAAAAATCAACCACACCTCAAACTGACACACAGTGTGAACGGTATGGCTAAAAGTGTATGATATCATTTTCAAATTGACCTTAACTTTAGAAATCAACACAAGTGACATATGGAAAACTAAGTAAACGCATTCGGATTGTTTTGAAACTTTCGGAAAATGATCCATGAATCGTTTTTGAGTTTTATGAATTGACTTCTCCTCAATCCGATGCACGGTGTGACCGATATGGATAAAAGTGTCTTATATCAGTTTAAATTGACATTAACTTTAGAAAACAACACCACTGACAAACGGAAAACCAAGCAAACACATTAAAATTGTTTTGATACTTTAGGAAAATGATATATGAGTCATTTTTGACGTGTATGAATCAACCACACCTCAATCTAATGCACGGTGTGACTAGTATGGCTAAAAGTTTCTGATATTAGTTTCAAATTGACATTAACTCTAGAAAACAACATAAGTGACATATGGGAAACCGAGAAAACATGTTCGGATTGTTTTGATACTTTAGGAAAAATATCCGTGAGTAATTTGTGATGTGTAAGAATCAACCAAACCTCAATCCAATTCATTGTGTGACCAGTATGGCTAAAAGTGTATGATATCAGTTTTAAATTGACATAATCTTTTGTAAACAACACAAGTGATATACAGAAAATCCAGAAAACACATTCGGAATGTTTTGATACCTTAGGAAAATGATCTATGAGTCATTTGTGATATGTACAAATCGACCTCACCTCAATCCAAAGAAGTATGTGACTAGTATGGCTAAAAGTGCCTGATATCAGTTTGAAATTGACATTAACTTTATAAAAAAACACTACTGACATACAGAAAACTGAGAAAACGCATTCAGATTGTTTTGATACTTTGGGACAATGATCCATGAGTCATTTTTGCAGTGTAAGAATCATTGCACCTCAATCCGATGCACAGTGTGACAGGTATGGCAAAAAGTGTGTGATATCAGTTTGAAATTAACATTAACTTTATAAAACAACACAAGTGGCATACGAAAAATTGAGAAAAAACGTTCGGATTGTTTTTATACTTTAGTAAAATGATCCATGAGTCATTTGTGATGTGTAAAAATTGACGTCACCTCAATCCAATGCACGATGTGACCATTATGGCTAAAAGTGTGTGATATCAATTCGAAATTGACATTAACTTTCGAAAACAACACCACTGAGACTCAAAAAACTGAGAAAATGTGTTCGGATTGTTTTTATACTTTATGAAAATGATCCATGGGTCATTTTTTAGTCGTAAGAATCAATATCACCTCAATATGACACACGGTGTGATCAGTATGGAAAAAAGTGTCTGATATCAGTTTGAAATTGAAATTAACTTTAGAAAACAACACTACTAACATATGGCAAACCGAGAAAACACTTTTGGATTGTTTTGAGACTTTTGAAAAAATATCCATGAGTCATTTGTGACGTGTAAGAATCAACCATACTTCAATCTGACGCATAGTGTGATCGGTATGGCTAAAAGTTTCTGATATCAGTTTCAAATTGAGATTAAATTTAGAAAAAAAAACAAGAGACATATAGAAAACCAAGAAAACACATTCTGATTGTTTTCATACATTATGAAAATTATCCATGAGTCATTTTTAATGTGTATGAATCAACTGAACCTCAATCTGACGCATGGTGTGACCGGTAGGGCTAAAAGTATCTGATATCAGTTTGAAATTGAAATTAACATTAGAAATCAACACAAGTGACATACGTAAAACTGATCAAACACATTTGGATTGTTTTGATACGTTTAGAAAATGATAAAAGATTCATTTTTGAGGTGTACAAATCAACCACACCTCAATCTGATGCACAGTGTGACATGTATGGCTAAAAGTGTCTGATATCAATTTCAAATTGACCTTAACATTAGAAAACAACACAAGTGACATATGAAAAACCGAGCAAAAGAGTTAATATTGTTTTGATACTTTAGGACAGCAATACATCAGTCATTTTTGACATGTAAGAATCTACTGCACCTCAATCCGATGCACGGTGTTACCAGTATGGCTAAAAGTGTTTGATATCAGTTTTAAATTGACATAAACATTAGAAAACAACAGGAGTGACATACGGAAAACTAATAAAATATGTTTGTATTGTTTTGAAACTTTAGGAAAATGATACATTAGTTATTCTTGACATGTAAGAATCAAAATCACCTCAATCTGACGCATGGTGTGACCGGTATGGCTAAAAGTGTCTGATATCAATTTGAAATTGACATTAACTTTAGGAAACAACACTACTGACATAAGGAAAACTGAGAAAACACATTTATATTGTTTTTATACTTTTGAAAAATGATCCATGAGTCATTTGTGAGGGGTAAGAATGGGTCGCACCTCAATCCGACAAACGGTGTGGTCAGTATGGCTAAAAGAGACTGATATCAGTTTGAAATTGACATGAACATTAGAAATCAACATAAGTGACATACGGAAAACTGACCAAATGAGTTTGGATTGTTTTGATACTTTAGGAAAATTATCCATGAGTCATTTGTGACGTGTATGAATCAAACGAACCTCAATCCGACTCACAGTGTAACTGGTATGGCTAAAACTGTCGGATATTAGTTTTAAATTGACATAAACTTTAGAAAACAACACAAGTGACATACGGAAAACCGAGCAAACATGTCCGGTTTGTTATGATACTTTAGGACAATGATCTATCAGTCATTTGTGACGTGTAAGAATCAACTTCTCCTCAATCCAATGCACAATGTGACCCGTAAATCTTTTCATTAGATAAAGAATCAATATTTATTAAATGAAAAAAATCATTCAAAAACATATTGATTTTACATTATTCCCTTTCATTGTTATCAGAATGAAAACAATTGAATTTATCATTTCCATATTTTAGTTTCACATTTACATATTAATGTATTCTTTCATATTAATGTTTTAATTTATTTCATTATTTTATTACTAACATAATATTTGTTTTCTTATATAGGTGGTTTTTTTCTTTGAGTTTGGATGCTTTGTTCGGAAACAAATACTGTGGATGACAATTTTTGAGAGAGGACCACAAATATCAAAGGATAAAACATTAATTTTTATAACTATTATTGGATAATTGTAATTGTAACCAGGTAAAAAATTGTTTGAAATGTATATAGAAGTGTGTTTTTTTGTATTCATGATGTTAAGTAAATGTATATAGCATTGTTTGTCAAAATATTGCATGGGGGTGTTATTTTGTGCAGGTGTGTAGGTGCTACTTTGTGTAGGTGTGCAGGTACTGGTTTGTGTAGGTATGCTGGTGTATAGGTGCTGGTTGTTTAGGTGTGTAGGTGCTATTTTTTGCATGTGTGCAGGTGCTGGTTTGTGCAGGTGTACAGGTGTGTAGGTGTTGGTTGTGCAGGTGTAGGGGAAATTGCCTTTATCAGCACTTTTTTGAGCACTGATAAAGGGCACCTTTAACAGTGCTAAACGAGTGCTGATAAAGGGCCCTATTATCATTTATCAAGATAGCATTGATAAAGGCACCCTTTTATCAGTTATAGAAAAGTGTTGTTAATGATGACGTAGATGAATGGGGGGTTCCCCTTTATCAGCACTCTGAAAAGTGCTGATAAACTCCACCTATATCAGTGCTAAAAAAGCGCTGATAAAGGGGGTCCATTATCAGCTATTTTTAGGGCTGATAAAAGAGAACCCCCCCCCCCCCCCGTATCTACACCAGCATTAACTGTGCTTTTCTAGCACTGTTAATTTTGGTTTTTAGCGCTGCTAAAAGGCCAAGCTGTAGTAGTGGAACTTCATTTGATAACATTTTTTCACGAACTGAATCTGGTCACCGCCAAAACCGGCACCAAATCCATACAGTGACAAGACCCTAAGAGAAATTCCATATCCCCATGGGCTGGCATAAGTTCCTGGGTATCATTTATCTTGGTTTGGGAATGAATTAACCAAATATGTATACATAAAACACCAAAAATATTTGATAAAATGAATCTGAAAAATTCATACCAACAAAGTTTATAAAAAAATACAGAACTGAATACATAACTTCAAATGAAATACTAAAGGTCTAAAGACACAATTAAATATCAACAAATCATCCTCATGGACTCCACATGACAAGGGGTCATCACCCCCATGCCGTCTCCACAACTCTGCCCCCTGGATGGGGACTAACACCCTGAACCGCAATCACCCTTAGCCTTTCCTTTACTTGAGTCGAACATAACCAAGTCTACTTACACCAAAGTGGATTAATTAGGGTGTGAGACTAATCCCAATAGGATACCACCCAATGATTCCAATGAGCATGCAATACAATGTGAAAAAGTACGAAATTTTAATACGCAAAGAAAACCAGTGATAAAATCCAAGAAATGGAACTTTCAATTGAAAAACTTTTACAAGCTAAAGTTTTCAGAATATTCACACATTTTAATAGAAATGTTACCTACTATTAGGTACTTACAAAAACACCCGAATACATGGAAAAATACTACAATCACAATGAGCAACAAAATTGGGAACAACCCTAGGTACTAGATAGTCTCGGGCCCCAGGTACCTCATACCTCGGTGTAAAGTAATCATAGTAAAATCCATTCTTGTGCAGGAGGCACTAGTATGGAACATACCCATAACCTAGTGTTCCCATATCATCATCCACATAGTTTAGTTAGAGTTGTATTTATCCAAATTCTTGGTGAAACATGGACAAAACTGTAACACCCGAGACTTTTATGTTATATAAATCATCAAAGGAATCTTTTTCTACACAACACTTTCTTGGCTTGCTTTACACGCAATCGCGACCTTCCTCGATAGCTTGCGTCGTACGCAATACCGAGTTTCACTAAACAACAATATGCTATTAAAAATAGCCGTTATGAATAGTAATAACCACTTTTTGAAATTTTATAAATTTTATTTTTCAAAATGGACTTCATTTTTGGACTCAGAATATCGAAATTAGCCTAGGGTGAAATTTTGGTATTT
This sequence comes from Viscum album, assembly GCA_963277665.1. Classification (NCBI taxonomy): domain Eukaryota; kingdom Viridiplantae; phylum Streptophyta; class Magnoliopsida; order Santalales; family Viscaceae; genus Viscum; species Viscum album. Next base: position 377,195,838 of record OY728147.1, read on the forward strand.
TTCTGAAAACTTTCAATTTTTGATGAATAGTGAAACCACTAAGTGGTAGGTTAAAAACTGAATTTTGCATAAAACTTAATTTTACCACTTCTGTGAATGGAATTTCAAAAATCCGAGAGTCACGGTTAATATCAAGGACTAAAATGTGGTTCAATGAGATGAAAATAATTTTTTGGTGAATAGTAACTTTTTACTATTTTTACCGCGGTTAATAGTAAATAGGGTAACTAAGGGTAAATATGATATTAATATTACCCTAACACATGTCCTAATTCTATTGGACAAGTGTAATTCGACCAAAAACAAACTTAGGAATAAAATATGACCATTTAGGCCCACTTGGATTAGATTAGGACATTTATTATTAATTTATTTAAAGAAGGGTTAAAATAGTTAAAATCAAAGTTTAATAAGTAAATCATTTTTAATATAGTGTTATACATAAGATAAATTCGATTGTAAATATTCATTAGAAAGCTAAAAAGATTTCCTACATGATGGTATTTTATTTTTAATTTTTAGACATCAAATAATTTAATTTATTTATGACACAAAGATGATGCAGTAATTATCTTATTAATGAAATATTGACAAAATTGATAATATAAATACCAAAATAAATGTAATTTGAGACTTTTTATGAATTCCACTAATTTTATAGGTTACTATGATATATTAGTATTGATTTAATCAACTTGGTTCGAACATATAATTCTGTTATGACTTTGACAAAAATCATATATCAAATAGTGTCAAAATTGACACAAAATAGTTTTTAAATCAAATATTATATTATTAATTGTTATTTTATTCCTAAAAATCTAAGGTTCGGCCAAATGACTTAGATAAGGATATATATTTTAATAATAAACAATTTTGGGTTCGTTTGGCATGTTATAGTAAGTGTATTAACCATATAGTGAAAGAAAACAAAAAGTCATGGTAAAAGTTAAATTATTTAACTTAGAGTTAAATCTAATTGATAAGGTTAAAATAATACCCTAAACTTGTCTAAATTCTATTGGTTGATAGGATTTCGACCCATCCCCACTTTGGCTTCGAAATAAGACCCTTTGGAACCATTATAAACCGATTTTGACTTTAATATAAAATAATATTTTGAGATATTCCTAAGGTGCCCCTCTCCTCCCTTATAAAAGGGCACCTCCTCCCCCTCCTCCTCACACCAATTTGAGCACTAAATCTCGGTCAACCCCTGCCATTTTCCCTTCTAAACTTCCCTAGAATAATCCTAGAGGTCCTGGTCTTCTCCAAAGACCAATCTTAGTTCCTTAAGTGGAGGATTCAAAAAGGCGTTCCAAAGAAGAGGTAATATCCATTACCGATCTTTTCAATTTCTTTCTTCTTCAAATTCTTATTCTTTAGTTGTTTCATGATAAAGTAATAACATCAGTATTACTTACATACTGATATGTTATTATAAATATGAAACAACCCTAATTCACCTTCTATCCATCCTACGGAAAAATGAAATCACCGCGCGTGCGTACGTACGGAATACCGTCTCCACGCCGTGGTGTAATCTATTTTCCACCATCACCTTACAAGGATGGGTATAATGGTGTAATCAGTAACTATATATGATTATTATTAAGTAATACTGATACTGAAATAATATATATATATACTCCAATACAATTCCATGATCATAGGAACGATATCATCACTCGTGCGTACGTACGGAATACCGTCTCCACGATGTGATGCGTCTCGTTCTACATGATCTTCATTTCATAATGATTATATAAATGAATTGAATGAATGAATATGGTATATAATACACTAATACCATTCTAGAAATGAATTATCTATAACCTAAAGATAAGAATAAGAATTTATTCGACAAAACACGCATAAGAACAAAAAGTTATAAAGACCCGAGTAACAAGTAACAATGAAATATTACTAACAAGAAGCTAATAATATGACCATATATGATCTCATATCAATATGTATGATTCTGGAATAAGTCAATAACATTATTTAAACCATTATACAGGAGCTTCGGACACGAACAAAGCAAATCGGACCTAAGGTAAGGGAAATATCACAATCTCATTTTTATCCGAGATTGTTTATTCGTAAGTATTTACTGGGGTGTATTTTATCATCCACATCCATGTTCCCTCAATATGAAATATTGTTTCCATACACTTGCAATAGTTTAAATCCAATTTTACCCTTAGGTGAGTTTTTAGTGAAGAATATGAAAGGAATCTTTTGTCGTTTTTCCGTACGAGGTACTTTTTGACTTTTCCGACAAAAGTACGAAGAATGTTTTTTTAACTTATACGGCATGAATGGATTTTTAAAACATTATTTCCAAGAAGCTTCCTTTACAAGTTTTCAAGTTTATTTTTAATCAACTTCTTTTATTTTAAAGTTGTATGACATGTTATGAAAGGAAAATTGTTTTTGAAGAAGAAAGGATATTTTCCTCAAGAATTCAATACAAGTGTTTTATCAAAATTATTTTCCATCTAAGATAATAAAGGGTTCTGTTTCTATCCATATTTTTACATTGGTTTGACTATGTTGTGATGGAATTATGTTTATGAATTCCTTTATCATATATGAATTGATTTATGATGTCATGATGTTTCAAGAATCCCATTTTTGTTATATGTGTTATGCGATGATGTATGTTTTATGATTATGTGGCACACATAAGAAAGGATTCATTATAAGATGGGTGGGACCTATATCTCCCTCCAATGCATTGGGTAAAGATTTTATATCTCATGAGATAGACATGGCTGGAACGGAAGGTTATTTCGGTTCAGTGATACAGGACTGAAACGAGGAGTGAACTCGGTTCAGAAAGGGACTTTGTCCACTAAGATAGTCTTGGCAATGAGTCATGACTAACAAGAAATGATTTTCCATGATTATGTGTGCATGCCACAAAGTTTCAAGTTTTATGTTATGATTTTGGGGATCTCATTTTCACTTCTATGATTTATTCCATGTTAAGATATTATGATCTCTTTTGCAGGTTTTGATTTTCAAAAAGATATGATATGATTTTTATTTCCTTTATTTGCCCTTGCTGAGCATTTGAGCTCACCCTTTTATGTTTTCTTTTCCCCAGGTCAGGAAGATGGATATTAAGTAGAATATGCTAAAAGGGACCCTAGATATGATGAAATAAATGGGAGACACTGTAGAAGATTTATGAACCAGTTGTTTATGTTTCCCAGTTTCTAAAGACACTATACCTATACGGTCCTTTGTGGTTTTGTCATATGTTGTAATAAGTGTGATTCAATTTTGAAGTGTTAACAATGTATGTAAAGTGTGGGTCGTTATAGTTGGTATCAGAGGAAAGGTATAGTCAACCTTTGGAAACTAGGATGTGAAATCCTTAGTAAGAACCCTAAGGATAAGTCTAAGCATAGAACACAATTTTAGAAATGGCCTTGAATAACCTAGGATAAGACCTTAAGCATGAAAATTTTATTCTTGAATTATGTGGTTTCCTATTATAATTAGTGTTGCTCACACTATTCTTCTTGGTTTTAGTCAATGGCTGGAACCCGAAGGAACCGTGTTAATGCGGAATGCGATGGGCAATGCAATGATTGTCCCCCTGAGCAACCAAACGATATGGGAGCTGGAATGCAAAATATTGTAGCCATGCTCACACAACTTTCTCAAGCTATGAATCATGCAGGATTTCCAAACGAACAAAGAAGGGAGCAACATTCTGTTGAATCCTTCATGAGGCAGCGTCCACCATCTTTCAGCGGGTCTACTGATCCATTAGTTGCTGAACAATGGATTAGTACTACTGAAAAGATATTTTCAGTTCTTCAATGTTCTGAGCATGATAAAGTCATCCTAGCAGTGTATCGTTTGGAAGGAGATGCGGATCAATGGTGGAATCTTGTTAAGAATACGAGGCAAAGGGATGAAATTGAGTCTATGGAATGGGACGAGTTCAAGAACTTATTTTTCAATAAGTACTTCCCTCGTATTCTCCGAACAAAGATGGAGAAAGTGTTCCTTGAACTGAAGCAAAGGGATGATGAATCTGTTAGTACCTATGAAGCAAATTTTACAAGACTTGCAAGGTACGCTTCTGGTATTATTATCCAACCTGAGAGTAAGATCGATCGATTCTTTAGTGGCTTAAAACCAAGTCTTCGAAGGGTGTTAGCCATAAGGGACTTCAATAGCTACGAAGAAATCGTTCGATGTGCTCTCAAAGTCGAGATGGAGATTGGAGTAACCCATCAGTCACATGGGTTTGATAAGAAGAGGAAGATGGAATTCAAAGAAAAATCTAAAGAGCACACGGAAAAGAAGATGAAATTTCCCTTATGCTCAAAGTGTGGAAAGAAACATGGAGGGAGTTGTCTTAAAGGGACAAGTAAATGTTTTAAATGTGGAAAGGAAGGTCATCGGGCATTTGAATGCCGTGATAATGGGAAGAAGATGTCTAATGATGCAAACAAAGGAAGGGATACACAGAATGAACCTGCTACACTTCAATGTTTCAAGTGCAAGGAGATGGGGCATTATGCCAATCAATGCCCAAATCCAAGGGTTGATGATGGTGGTCGACGTCAACAAACTCTTAAGGCTAAAGACAAAGGAAAGTCACATGCAATTTCTATCAGCGATGTGGAGTACGATAACGATGTGGTGAAAGGTACACTTACCATCCACTCTAAAGTAGCAAATGTTTTATTTGATTCTGGATCCAACCACTCTTTTATTTCTGAAAAATTTTCTAAGGGTATCACCGTACTACCTCAACAATTAGATGTTGAGTTAGCTGTGACAACACCTAATGGCACATCAATCGCTTCAAAAGTTTATAATTCTTCTCCGATCGAAGTTTGTGGGAAAGTGCTTCCTGCAAATCTTGTGATCCTTCCTTTAGTGGAATTTGATGTGATTCTTGGCATGGATTGGCTTTCTCTACATGGAGATCATATCAATTGCCAAAGAAGGGAAGTCACATTTCATATTCCAGATCAACCTACGATCGTCTATCAATGCAAGGATGAACATAACCTTCCAGTGGAAATTTCTTCCATCTTATGGGTATTGATTCCACTAAATGAAGGTTATTTATCTCAAATGGTTGGTGAGAAACTCACGATTAAGAATATGCCCATTGTACGGGAGTTTGATGATGTCTTTCCGGAGGAATTACCGGGTCTTCCACCAAATCGTGAAGTTGAGTTTTCAATAGAACTCGTACCGGGTGCTTTGCCTATTTCAAAGGCACCTTATAGAATGGCCCCAATTGAGTTGCATGAATTGAAGAAGCAACTCCAAGAGAATCTTGATAAGGGATTCATACGCCCTAGTGCGTCACCTTGGGGAGCACCTGTTCTATTTGTTAAGAAGAAAGATGGATCAATGAGACTCTGCATTGATTATCGAGAACTTAACAAGATCACTATCAAGAAAAAATATCCTCTCCCACGCATTGATGACTTATTTGACCAACTACGCGGAGCTCAATACTTTTCCAAGATTGATCTTCGTTCAGGGTATCATCAATTAAGGGTCAAAAGGGAGGATATACCAAAGACGGCTTTCCGTACAAGGTATGGACACTATGAATTTATAGTGATGCCATTTGGTCTTACTAATGCCCCTGCTATCTTCATGGATCTAATGAATAGAGTCTTTAGAGACTATCTTGATCAATTTGTGGTAGTCTTTATAGACGATATTCTTGTCTATTCAAAGAGCAAGGAAGAGCATGAAGATCACTTGATAATTATATTGAAGACCCTGAGAAAAGAGAAGCTTTATGCCAAATTTACCAAGTGTGAATTTTGGCTTCAAAAAGTTGCATTTTTGGGTCATATAATCTCAAAAGAGGGGATATCTGTGGATCCAGCAAAAACAGAGGTTATGGAAAGATGGTCAAGACCAACAACAGTAACTGAGATCCGAAGTTTTCTTGGTTTGGCTGGATATTATCGACGTTTTGTAAAAGATTTTTCACGATTATCTAATCCACTCACCAAGTTGACTCGGAAAGGAGTTAAGTTTGTCTGGACAGAGGAATGTGAAGAGAATTTCAAGGAGTTGAAAAGAAGGTTATCCAGTGCACCTGTGCTCACACTGCCTTGTAGTGGAGAAAGGTTTGTGATCTACAGTGATGCATCCAAGAAGGGATTGGGGTGTGTTCTTATGCAAAATGATATGGTGATAGCTTATGCCTCACGACAGTTGAAAATCCATGAACAAAATTACCCAACACATGATTTGGAGTTGGCTGCGGTAATCTTTGCATTAAAGATTTGGAGGCATTACCTTTATGGTGAAAGGTGTGATATTTATACTGATCATAAAAGTTTAAAGTATATTTTCACACAAAAGGAGCTGAATATGCGCCAAAGAAGATGGTTGGAGCTGATTAAGGATTATGACTGCTCAATCCATTACCACCCTGGGAAAGCAAACAAGGTGGCAGATGCATTAAGTCGACAACACCATGCTAGTTTATCCATGATGAGGATCACAAAAGATCCAATATTTATGGATTTACAAAGGATGGATCTTGGAATTATAATGGAAGGGGAAAAATCTTATCTTTCTCAAATGAATGTTCAACCATCTATACATGTGAAGATTAAAGAGGCACAGAAAGAAGATGTCGAGTTACAAAAGAAGGTGAGAAATGTTCCTGAATTCAACCTTGATTGTGATGGGATAATAAAGTTCAGGAATCGGGTTTGTGTTCCTCCCATCCCCGAATTAAAGAAAGAGCTGCTGGATGAGGCTCATAGTTCTTCATTCTCTATTCATCCTGGAAGCACGAAGATGTATAGGGACCTGAAAGAGTACTTCTGGTGGGATGGCATGAAAAGAGATGTTGCTGAATATGTCTCTCGATGCTTGGTTTGTCAACAAGTTAAAGCTGAGAGACAGAAGTCTAAGGGGATGTTACAACCATTACCCATACCCGAATGGAAATGGGAAAACATCACTATGGACTTTGTCACAGGACTTCCTAAAACATCCAAAGGCAATAATGCTATCTGGGTCATAGTTGATCGTCTTACAAAGTCTGCACACTTCATTGCTATTAGAGAGGATTTCTCTCTAGATCAGCTTGCCAGGATATATGTAAAGGAAGTGGTAAGATTGCATGGAGTACCACTTTCTATTATATCTGATCGAGATCCGAGATTTACCTCGAAGTTCTGGCGAAGTCTTCAGCATACTCTGGATACAGAGTTGAGTTTCAGCACTGCTTATCATCCCCAGATAGACGGTCAGTCTGAGAGAACAATTCAAACCCTAGAAGATATGTTGAGAGCTTGCTCTATGGATTTCAAAGGAGGTTGGGATCAACACCTACCTTTGGTGGAATTTTCTTATAATAATAGCTTTCACTCCAGTATTCAGATGGCTCCTTATGAAGCTCTCTATGGAAAGAAATGCAGGACTCCAACTTGCTGGGATGAAGTTGGGGAAAGAAAGCTATTAGGACCTGATCTCGTTGATGAAATGGCAGAAAAGGTCAGATCTATTCAACAACACATAAGAGCAGCTCAGAGTCGACAGAAAAGTTATGCCGACAACCGAAGAAAAGACCTAGAGTTTGAAGTGGGCGATAAAGTGTTCTTACGAATATCTCCCTGGAAGAGGGTTATGAGATTTGGAAAGAAGGGGAAGTTGAGCCCTAGATATATCGGTCCTTTTGAAATACTGGATCGTGTTGGGAAGGTAGCTTACCGATTGGCGCTTCCACCGAATCTCTCTCAAGTTCACGATGTGTTCCACGTATCTCTCCTGAGAAAGTACATACCAGATCCTTCACATGTACTCAGCTCAGAAGTTGTACCGCTGGAGCAAGATCTTTCTTATGAAGAACAGCCGATAGAGATTCTGGATCGTAGCGAAAAAGTCCTACGAAACAAGACCACTCGCTTGGTGAAAGTTTTATGGAGAAACCACCAACTTGAAGAAGCTACATGGGAGCTTGAGGATATGATGAGGGAGAAGTATCCTCATTTGTTTGTTGCAAAGTGACGAATTTTGAGGGCGAAATTCTTTTTAAGGGGGGTAGAATGTAACACCCGAGACTTTTATGTTATATAAATCATCAAAGGAATCTTTTTCTACACAACACTTTCTTGGCTTGCTTTACACGCAATCGCGACCTTCCTCGATAGCTTGCGTCGTACGCAATACCGAGTTTCACTAAACAACAATATGCTATTAAAACTAGCCGTTATGAATAGTAATAACCACTTTTTGAAATTTTATAAATTTTATTTTTCAAAATGGACTTCATTTTTGGACTCAGAATATCGAAATTAGCCTAGGGTGAAATTTTGGTATTTTTCTGAAAACTTTCAATTTTTGATGAATAGTGAAACCACTAAGTGGTAGGTTAAAAACTGAATTTTGCATAAAACTTAATTTTACCGCTTCTGTGAATGGAATTTCAAAAATCCGAGAGTCACGGTTAATATCAAGGACTAAAATGTGGTTCAATGAGATGAAAATAATTTTTTGGTGAATAGTAACTTTTTACTATTTTTACCGCGGTTAATAGTAAATAGGGTAACTAAGGGTAAATTTGATATTAATATTACCCTAACACATGTCCTAATTCTATTGGACAAGTGTAATTCGACCAAAAACAAACTTAGGAATAAAATATGACCATTTAGGCCCACTTGGATTAGATTAGGACATTTATTATTAATTTATTTAAAGAAGGGTTAAAATAGTTAAAATCAAAGTTTAATAAGTAAATCATTTTTAATATAGGGTTCTACATAAGATAAATTCGATTGTAAATATTCATTAGAAAGCTAAAAAGATTTCCTACATGATGGTATTTTATTTGTAATTTTTAGACATCAAATAATTTAATTTATTTATGACACAAAGATGATGCAGTAATTATCTTATTAATGAAATATTGACAAAATTGATAATATAAATACCAAAATAAATGTAATTTGAGACTTTTTATGAATTCCACTAATTTTATAGGTTACTATGATATATTAGTATTGATTTAATCAACTTGGTTCGAACATATAATTCTGTTATGACTTTGACAAAAATCATATATCAAATAGTGTCAAAATTGACACAAAATAGTTTTTAAATCAAATATTATATTATTAATTGTTATTTTATTCCTAAAAATCTAAGGTTCGGCCCAATGACTTAGATAAGGATATATATTTTAATAATAAACAATTTGGGGTTCGTTTGGCATGTTATAGTAAGTGTATTAACCATATAGTGAAAGAAAACAAAAAGTCATGGTAAAAGTTAAATTATTTAACTTAGAGTTAAATCTAATTGATAAGGTTAAAATAATACCCTAAACTTGTCTAAATTCTATTGGTTGATAGGATTTCGACCCATCCCCACTTTGGCTTCGAAATAAGACCCTTTGGAACCATTATAAACCGATTTTGACTTTAATATAAAATAATATTTTGAGATATTCCTAAGGTGCCCCTCTCCTCCCTTATAAAAGGGCACCTCCTCCCCCTCCTCCTCACACCAATTTGAGCACTCAAGCTCGGCCAACCCCTGCCATTTTCCCTTATACACTTCCCTAGAATAATCCTAGAGGTCCTGGTCTTCTCCAAAGACCAATCTTAGTTCCTTAAGTGGAGGATTCAAAAAGGCGTTCCAAAGAAGAGGTAATATCCATTACCGATCTTTTCAATTTCTTTCTTCTTCAAATTCTTCTTCTTTAGTTGTTTCATGATAAAGTAATAACATCAGTATTACATACATACTGATATGTTATTATAAATATGAAACAACCCTAATTCACCTTCTATCCATCCTACGGAAAAATGAAATCACCGCGCGTGCGTACGTACGGAATACTGTCTCCACGCCGTGGTGTAATCTATTTTCCACCATCACCTTACAAGGATGGGTATAATGGTGTAATCAGTAACTATATATGATTATTATTAAGTAATACTGATACTGAAATAATATATATATATACTCCAATACAATTCCACGATCATAGGAACGATATCATCACTCGTGCGTACGTACGGAATACCGTCTCCACGATGTGATGCGACTCGTTCTACATGATCTTCTTTTCATAATGATTATATAAATGAATTGAATGAATGAATATGGTATATAATACACTAATACCATTCTGGAAATGAATTATCTATAACCTAAAGATAAGAATAAGAATTTATTCGACAAAACACGCATAAGAACAAAAAGTTATAAAGACCCGAGTAACAAGTAACAATGAAATATTACTAACAAGAAGCTAATAATATGACCATATATGATCTCATATCAATATTTATGATTCTGGAATAAGTCAATAACATTATTTAAACCATTATACAGGAGCTTCGGACACGAACAAAGCAAATCGGACCTAAGGTAAGGGAAATATCACAATCTCATTTTTATCCGAGATTGTTTATTCGTAAGTATTTACTGGGGTGTATTTTATCATCCACATCCATGTTCCCTCAATATGAAATATTGTTTCCATACACTTGCAATAGTTTAAATCCAATTTTACCCTTAGGTGAGTTTTTAGTAAAGAATATGAAATGAATCTTTTGTCGTTTTTCCGTACGAGGTACTTTTTGACTTTTCCGACAAAAGTACGAAGAATGTTTTTTTTAACTTATACGGCATGAATGGATTTTTAAAACATTATTTCCAAGAAGCTTCCTTTACAAGTTTTCAAGTTTATTTTTAATCAACTTCTTTTATTTTAAAGTTGTATGACATGTTATGAAAGGAAAGTTGTTTTTGAAGAAGAAAGGATATTTTCCTCAAGAATTCAATACAAGTGTTTTATCAAAATTATTTTCCATCTAAGAAAATAAAGGGTTCTGTTTCTATCCATATTTTTACATTGGTTTGACTATGTTGTGATGGAATTATGTTTATGAATTCCTTTATCATATATGAATTGATTTATGATGTCATGATGTTTCAAGAATCCCATTTTTGTTATATGTGTTATGCGATGATGTATGTTTTATGATTATGTGGCACACATAAGAAAGGATTCATTATAAGATGGGTGGGACCTATATCTCCCTCCAATGCATTGGGTAAAGATTTTATATCTCATGAGATAGACATGGCTGGAACGGAAGGTTATTTCGGTTCAGTGATACAGGACTGAAACGAGGAGTGAACTCGGTTCAGAAAGGGACTTTGTCCACTAAGATAGTCTTGGCAATGAGTCATGACTAACAAGAAATGATTTTCCATGATTATGTGTGCATGCCACAAAGTTTCAAGTTTTATGTTATGATTTTGGGGATCTCATTTTCACTTCTATGATTTATTCCATGTTAAGATATTATGATCTCTTTTGCAGGTTTTGATTTTCTAAAAGATATGATATGATTTTTATTTCCTTTATTTGCCCTTGCTGAGCATTTGAGCTCACCATTTTATGTTTTCTTTTCCCCAGGTCAGGAAGATGGATATTAAGTAGAATATGCTAAAAGGGACCCTAGATATGATGAAATAAATTGGAGACACTGTAGAAGATTTATGAACCAGTTGTTTATGTTTCCCAGTTTCTAAAGACACTATACCTATACGGTCCTTTGTGGTTTTGTCATATGTTGTAATACGTGTGATTCAATTTTGAAGTGTTAACAATGTATGTAAAGTGTGGGTCGTTATAAAAACCCATCCGGTCCACTAGCCGTACTAGTACACATCCGCCCCACCTAGGTACCCGGCCATCCCCATTTGTGCTCAAAAAATTTCAGAATGATAAATATATCCATTTTCATATAAAAACCACTAATGGTCACATAAAATTAGTACAATATCTACACACATTTTATACCATTTAAAACACACAAGAAAATACTTTGAGTTTCAATAAAACAACTTCTTCAAATCTGTCTTTGTTTTGCACCCAAAACACTTTGAAAACCCCACTTGAACACCACATTCATACTCATATTTATCAAAAAATAATCTAACACAAACTAAAAATTTATTTAAACTCATTAAATTATTTATAAATTAATCCCAATACGCATCGCATAGAATACCCATGTAAAACACCCAATTCAACACCAAATTGGTACTCAAAAACCATTTTATTAACAAACATCACCCAAAATCAATTTCTCAGCAACAAACAAACAATAATAACATTTAAAAAATTATTTTTATCTCAAATACAGTTCAATAAGATCAACTAAATAATTAAAAGGCATGCCTTAATAAACCAATAAAAGATTTATATAAAAAAGCACAAATTTCACATAAAATTGCCCCTTAAATTCACTTCCATTAAAAACACCACAAAAACCAATTTTTGCAGCACAAAATCAATGGGTTAAACATAAAAATATAATAAAAACAGTATCTATATCACAATTATTGCATAAAAAGTGGAATCACCTACCAAAGTAATGAAAATCCTTGAATCAACGTGCGAAAATCTTGTCGCACCGCCACCGCACCAAGAGGGACTTAGAAAAAACCTAAAACCAAAAAATTGGAAAAATAAAACCCAAGGTTAAAAACTATTTTAGAAACCCTGAGCAATGGTCATTTGGTACTTCAAGGAAATATTGAAGAAACCACAAGAAAAAAGAATGAAACCCCATGCAATTTGAAAGAGGAAGGAAAGAGACTCACTTACTTGAGTGCACTTGAATAATCGCCCCTAATACACTAGTATCTAAAATTTAAAATAGTCTAAACTTCAAGAGAGGTTCGAAGAATGATGAGGAGGTCATTTAAGAACTGTAATGGAGGAAAAAGAGAAAGAATTGAGAGAGTTTTGATGGAAAGAACATACCTCCTCAAATCTGCCTGATTTTAGAAACCCTAATAAATTCAGTACTCAATTGCGATGAAGAAGAGATCCAAAGTGGGGAGAGAGAGGTTGATCACGCGTCGGGTTTCCATGGTCGTGTTTGAGGCTTTAAATCACCAAAAAATACTTAAAATTGAATATGTTATTAATTAATCAAATTTTATATTCAAAACTGCAATTGGGCTTTCGGGCATGCCCAATCCCTTAAATAAAAACCCATATACACCTTGGTTATGGATTTATGAAGGAACCAAACTACAATGGTGGTGTTAATATATTAGAGGAGACTATTTAAGAATTGTAATGGGTGATAAATATTAGAAAATTAAAAAGTTATGGAAGAAACAGAATTTATTTTTAAATCTGGAATTGGGCTCATGGTTTGGCCCAATTCACGAAAACTCACCCATTCTACCATAAAATCGTGAGAAAACCCAAAAAAAGCATAAATGGAAATTAAATGAAATTTAAATTTAAAATAATTCATGTATGTGACAGAGGATCTAGAGGAGGAATTTATTACCTGGATGGAGGAACAAGATGCAGTGATTTTTCAAAAATAAAAAGATGGTGATTAACTATTGAATTTTATCTTTAAGTCATAGAATATATGATTTCTAAAATAGAAGAAGAATTTAGAAGAAATACCAACTTTAAATAAAGTGACATCCCTATTAAATGACTCAATTATTTTGTTTTAGTTGATATTTGTGGATATTCTGGTGATTCTATTATATGTATGGAGCAGTGGTTTTCAGACATGCCGAGTTATGTTGTTTCTTGAGCTGATGTGGGATTCTCAAGCATCATGGTCACATACTACACCTATAGTTTTAGACGATATTTTGGTTTAATCCCTTGCTGAACGACTAGTGTAGTGAAGATGATGGCTTTTCTTTGACCAAGATGTTCTCTCAATAGTTTGTAATACCAAATTATTTGATGAATCTCTACCTATCTGCTGTAGAGGGAAATAAATTTTGTGTACAGGGGATCATTAGTGATGGTAATTTCATTTCTCTAAGGATTTAGTGATGGTAAATTACATCTTCAAGTCCTCCCCAACCACAAAGATGATGTTTTGAGTAGTAATTGTAATGGTTATGTGGACGAGACTCTTATAGTTTACACTTTTGGATGGTTCTTGTGTATCTCATTTTGTATTTATCTCAATGCCTTAATGGTGTAAGCGTGTTACACATCATGTCTATACTCTCAACTTTTACACTTTTAATAAATTTCAAGAGTCATGAATTGGTTGACTAATTCATATATCAGTTTTTCAAAAAACATGGGCCTCAAATATTTTTGAAGATCTCATTACCTCTAGAGATGTGAAAGGAATAACTTCTCTCATGTTTCCATGGATTATTGGTTGGGATATTACATAAAAACACTTATATAATATATAATTTATTGTTTATTTTTATTCATTGTATATTTTTAATATATCATACTTTCTATACATTTTTCAAATGTACAGTTAGGTATTTTAATGTTTTTTTCACATCATTCACACATATACATAAAAATATATAATAAATTTTGAATATATAGGTTCTAAATATTATCCATAACTTATTGTTTATATTTGAAATGATATCTCTATATATTTATTTTAGTACTCTTTAAATCTCAAATTATTTTAATTCAATTATTTTAAATGGATTTTTTCCCCTAGTACATAACATTTTTTGGGGTGTTGGAGATATTGGGATTGATGTTGAAATAAATGGTTTAAGGGAAGCTGATTTTATCTTATTATTCAACTGTCTCAAAAATCATTTCATGATAGGTATCATTACAAATTATTTTGATTCTAGGTGTTATATTTTTTTATGTACTGAATCTTGAAAAACAAAACCACATCTATCTATTCAAATCTATTTATTAAATAGTGTTATGTATAATTGTTTTGTGATCAGTTTGATTTCGTTATCTTATTGTATATCTAAATGATTTGGTGTAGAAACATGTCATTTTGGTTGGGCATCCATACCATATAATAAGGTAAAAAATAATATTTATTGTGGACCAATTATAAGGAAATCATGTTTAGGGTATCTTATAATTATATAATTGAAGTGATGTAATGGTTGGACCATAAAATTTGGAGTCTAGGGTAATTAATATATATATATAATTCATAGTTCCATTATATGCCTCTATGTAAAAAAAATAGTGGTTATTAGATGTAATATGCGTGTGAGGATAAAGGAGATTATGGAATGAGTTTCAATTCTTCAATTGAATAACCATGTTGTGGAATAAGTTTTTCTAATGAATCATTTTTTTTAGATAAAACTAATAAAATATAAAAATTATTTTTTTATTATCATTACAATAGTTCTTTTTTTTATCATCTCCTAGAGAACATATAGACATTATATATAGCTCAAAATTAAATATTAGAAGCCTTAGTTTTCTCCCACTAATTAGGTTTGAGTGGTATTTATTTAGTAAATTAATTTTTCATTTCTAATCCTTTTATATTTTTTATCTTCTTATGGTGTCTTGGTTACTACATGAATTATTTAGATGCGGTCGGATTCATATGGGGAGATTTATTATTGATTTATTAATTTTAAATAATTATTTGATCAATATGATTTATTATTAATGATGTTACAATTCTATATATGATATGATATATAAGATTCAAACTATCACATTTTTATTATTATGATAGTTCTATTTTGGAGTTATTTGGTTTATGTTTAGGCGTGGAAATAAAACATTGATTTATAAAGATAAATAATTGAATTGAATTGATAGTGAAATGGTTTGTATATGATTCGAATAACTATTATTTCATTTCTTATGTTATTTATTATTTTTTTTCTTAATCATTCTATCCTTATTGGAATTGATTGTGAATCATGTTTAAAATTAGATTGATAAATTGAATAATGTCGAAAAAATAAAGTGGAAAATGGAAAATGATTAATTTAGTTGTGTTGGGAGTAGTATTAAATATTAATTTCAAAAAGAATAAATGAGAAAATAGGGTGGTTTAATTATTTTTGTGGAAGAGCTAAAATACCCAAGATTCTATTATAGTAAATAAACATTTCATTATAAAAATTTCAGCATAATGAAAATTCTAAAATTTCATCATAATATTTACAATACATTATAATGTTGTATAAAACATGTAAATTACCATTATAATAAAATATTAAACTAATAGAAAAAATATTTTTGTAGTAATATAATTAATCACTTATAATATATATTTATTAAGGAATCATAATATAATTATACACATTCAACCAATGATAAAAATGTGAAGGCATTTTTAATTTTAGGCTTCACATGAATGATTTGAAAACACATAAGAGTTTTATTTAATAATTAAATTTATCATAGATATAGAATTATGTCCATAAGAATGAATTTAAACATGCTATAAATACATATAAATTATCCAACAATAAATTATTCATAATTTTTTTAGAGAGTCAATTTTTTTGGTGAAAAGTAAAAAGTGGAATGAATATAAAGTTTGTATTATGACATAAATAATTACTTTAAAACTATTCCATGAATAATATAAAGGCCTTATTTAACCCTTTTTATTCATTAACATAATATATTTTAAAATACTGAATTTATTTTTGTAAATCCATAATGAGACTTCTAAAACCTAAATTATATTTAAGGATTTTATAGATAATTCACTATGAATAAGAATCTTGATCAAAAACAAAATTATATAATTTTAATTATTTTAGTTCTTAATTATTTTAAATCCATTAAAAACATTTCACATGTCAAATATCACAGTCTTAAACTAGGGTAAGGATAATGATTTAATTTTTTATAAACATAGGTTCTAAGGCGCTTACTTTGAATTCAAAAAAGAAATCCCACTCATTAATTATTAATACCCACCCATACTTTAGTTTATCATCACACAAATATTATTGAGTATCAATCTCCATTATCCATCGCTCTTAATTTTCCCTCTAAGAAATTAAAATGTTTTTTTAATTGTCTTTGGAAACTTTATGAAGCTACCATTCAAGGTCAGGGTTCCCAATCCCCATTTTTCTATTTCGATTACAATCCTTCTATTAAAATGTCATTATTTTATTTAATATATAAACATATTTTAAATTCTAGCATATTAGTATACATTTTATATATTTTTAATGAGATATTACTTCTCCCATCTGATTATCACCTTCTACCAAGCCACTATTATTTTGATAAATGGGTCCTTAAACCCTTTTATCCATTAATTGTGTAGTCCATTCATATTGATGTTCATTTCAACATGAAATTTTATTATACATTACTATTATAAAGTCTTTATATACTAATCAATTTTATATTAGCATTCCCTATCATTATAATACATTCATAATTCATAATTCTGTTCAAACATTATAAGAATCTGAATGTATAAATCAATAAAATACTAAAATTTCTGTAACATAATGGGTGTGAGGTTTTCTAGAAATGAAGTACCTATTTAAATACTACTTCTTGATATATTATATATCTCATATTAACCTAGTCTTAATAATCCCTAAGAACATTCATTGTGTATTAAATAAATCTTCACTCTGTGAACAAAAAATGGGATGAACTATATTCTTAGATTGATAATATTAATTAACATGCTTTGGATGATTAAATATCAAATTAAAAACCATTATAAATGATTCCAATGTATTTTTATAGAATAGTTTTATTGATATCCTTTAACCATGAATGTAACACACACTATTACCTCATTATCATTCCACCAATAAAGGAAATTTTCTGTACACTATGGATAGCCAATAGTTTCAACATCGATTGTTGGATATTCACCAAGTTAGTCGTATTATTCAATTTAAAATAGAAATATTAAAATCCCATATATCCTTTATTTTTTATGAAAAAATATTTTGTACATATAAATTATTATATACGAGGTTCTATTGGGACCAATGTTTTGTGTATTGTTTATACGTTCTCTTCATATAATTGATACATTGGACTTGTTATGTGACATATGGGACAAAATAATTATATAGAACCTCGATTAATCAGTTGGTATTATAAGAAAAAATTGTTCTTTATTTGGTGTATTGTTTATCCATGTACATATGACGTATTAACATATGTAATTCAGGGTATGTTTACAATTTTCATTATTATGTTTTCCATTACTATGATATCAACTATTATAATCAAAATATAGATTTATAATTATGTTATTAATGGATATATTATGATCATACATACAATTCTTATGTAATTTATATATTTTAGTCATATTATTGATTTCATGCTTATGTATGATTGCTTCAACTTTAGTCTACCCCTTAGTGAGCATATTATCTAACTCTTTTATATTATCCCTAATTGTCCCTAAAAACCTGATGATTACAACATGTAGATTATGGTTTTTCAAGGATAAATAATAAATTATCATCTATTCAATAGTTATACCTTATTTATTCAATTTAATATAATATTTATTTATGTATTTAGTTTCATAATACAACAAAACTATAGTAACCCTGACTTTTCATAAATAGATATTACAAATTTTTAAAATGAATAATCTATAAACTACCCAAACCAAAGACTAAGGAAAATAATAGTATAGTGTCCTTGGACACTACATACACAATCATATAATTTGACGAAAGGTATTAAATATCTCTTATAATGATCTTCTGATTTAGTACTATTAAAACATAACTTACTTGAATGTTTCTTCATATGCTGGGGAAATGATATATAAGAAATTGTGATATCATATACATAGTAAGGTTAAACAATGTAGACATATAATCATAATATGATAATAAGGGTATGTGAACATGATCATAAAATTTGAGAACCATACCTTGCAAATAAAATATTGTAATCTATAGTCATTTCATAAATATTAGTAGTTCATAAGACATGAATCATAAGGGAATGAAAGAACATAATCAATTAGAGTATAGCATTGGAATAAGAAATAATATTTTTCCATACACATATGAATTTAAAATCACATACATAGTGGCCAAGTCTCACTACCAATTCTACCATTTTGGAATGGCTTCACTCCCCAAACTATCATAGTAGTTAAGGTTCAATACCAAGACCATCATAGTGGAAAACTTCCCTTACTGAACCGGGTTCAATCTGCATTATAGTCATGTATATCTAATGAGATATAAATATTTTTCCAATTAACTGGAAGAAGATATACATAACATATGTTATATAATGAAAATTATACATATTTGTGCCATAATATCATTAAACATTCATCATATTAGAACACATGTAATGAACTTGGATTTAAAAACATTTCATCATGTCATAACATGTGGGAAAGAGATAGGTTTGATAAAGATTTTATTATTTTATCATATCATATCTCGTGGAAATGAAGAATGTTACCTAATAATTTTACCATGGTATAACCTATGGAATAAAAATGGATTTCATAAACATCATGTCATCATAAACCATATTTATAAAGAATATGAATGGTATCCTTCGTTCATATCCCCAGCAAAGAAAAAATTAAATCAAATTACGTTATCCTAGATTGTGAATTATATTGAAGGATAAATCACATAAAAATTACTTGATAAATATATCTTTTCTTTAAAAACATTTTTTTTAAATATGTAGCATTTTCAAAATCATTTTCATAAAAAATAACCTTCAAAACTTATAAATCAATCCTTATAAATCATTAAAAAAATTATTGAGAAAAATATCATTTCCTCTTTAAAAATTTTCTATTATATAAAACATTTTGAAAATAATTTTATTTGAAAATATAATTTAAAAAAGTATAATATAATCTTCATATAAATCAATGGTCATGATGGAAGAAAATTCCTTTAATTCCCTAGACACTGAAAGAAATTTTCCTTTCACTTATGGTAAAATCCAAATGGGAATTGTTTAGAAAATTACATGAAGATTTCTTTCAAAATATTTTTTAAATAAATAATAAAATTTCTAAAAATGTATTTAATGCATCATATGAATAATGATTAAAAATTTTTGGAAATGTTTTTTAGAAAATATTGTTTTGGAAAAAAGATCGTTTTTGACTAAAGAGAGAAATAAAGATTTTTTTACAAAAAAATCCTTTAAAACTCTTGTGTAAATAAAGAGATGAAAATGAATGGAAAATTTAATTATCATGAAATAATTATTGGAGAGTAAAATTCATGATCTTATTTATAGGCAGATCATATGATTTCATCATTAGAAGAGTAATCATAAAAAATACTGATTAGCGATGGGATTGAAACATAAAAACCTTACCACTTTGGTAATGTTGAATCATAAGATCCATTAAATAATAAAATTAAATTAAACTTATAATATCATGAAAATAAATAAATTCATGATATTACATGTGAATGTGGCTGTATATACACCTCATACAACAAGATAAGTGTGTAATATAACTAGATAACTAAAAGTAGGGAAATTGAGGATAAAACACCATACTAATTTGGTAAATTTTGAACTGTAGACCCCATAAAATATTGATCCTAAAATATATATGTAAATAAAAATATTTTTAATTATATGTTTTATAAAATAAATTCATAATAATTATATACACCACATAAATAAACATTTAGGAAATATGGCATGTGTGTCATAGAAAAATAAAAGAGAGCCAGAAATCCCTTACTGCATTAGTAATCTTTTGAATCATAATCCCGAATAAATAATAAAATAAAATGAAACATTACATATCATGAAAATAATTATATTATTGATATAACATGTCAAATGGGTACAATATAAACCACAAAAAATAAATAAGTGGTGAATGTTAATTTGTCTCCTAGACATAAAAGAGATAATATAAATCCCTTACCTTAAGTCTTGATGTATTTTATAAACATTTAAAAATCATATATAGTAAATGTGAGTAAATTATAAATCCATTAAATGAAAATATATATATATATAATACCATATATAATTTAATTATTTCCTTTTACTAACCATTTATTAACAATTCCATGTTAATATCATGTTTCGGGTAGTAGCCACATTGTTTTTATTATATAATATTTTCAGTCCTATTACTTTGATCATGGTTACATAATCTATAGAATAATAATGATAAAACAATTATCATATTTATACTTCATTTATAAAAATCATACCAATCATGATATACATTTTTTAGAAGTGAAGTACATTACAATCATGGAGACTGTAGGTGGTACATATGCTTGAGAAACATTTACATTTTTCAATCATAATTATGAAAAAAAGGTAAGTAATATATTATATTTAAATAATGATCATAACATCATAAATAAAAAATTATTTAGTTAAATATAATTATATATATTGTCTATGTGGTGTGGGGATAAAAAGAGAGTCACATTGACTCGTGGTGGTAGTAATCGACACATACACGAAAAAGGTTATAATCATTCAGTGAGTGAAAAGGTAAGAAATAAAACAATATATTACCTTTTGGTGATGATAATTATTTCATTAATATCATAATTATTTCATTTATATCATATATGTATATTTATTTTATTCTTATTATATTCCATGTAAAGCGTTAGTGAAATCGAATCTTATCGCTCCATGAGGGGGTTGTCCTCCGTACAGACGAATAACATTATCATATCCTCTACAAAATGAAACATAAATTGGTACATATTATATAATGACATAATATTTATAATTAATTTATAAATATCATATATATACTTCATATCCATCGTCATACCCAACTATGAGTTGTGGTAATTGAAAAATGAATTACATCAGTTCATGAGGCGGTAGTCTGACGTACACAAGAATAATGATTTTGTGACCCTTTTGATTAAAGTGTAGATGTGTTTTTTTCATTAAATAAACAAAAAAAATTATTATATGAAATATAATAATGTTATTATATCAATAATATTTAATAATAATTTATGATGGTGTAGGAAGAAATAAATTAAAAATGGTAGTTGAAGAACGTTACCTCTTCTTCTAGTAACCTCTGTAGGATAGCACAATAGGCTTCCTAGGATATATTTATGCAAAAAATAAGGATTATATGATGAGAGGAGGATATTTTGGAAGGTATTTTGGTAAGTCTTGTTCTATGAAAATGGTTTTATTGTGTGAATAATAGAGTATATTGGGTTTCATTTTAAAATTGAGGTGAGTCGCACACTTGTAATTTTTGAAAAGAAAAAGGAATTATTACATAATGTTACCTTGATTAGGTGTATTTTTTCCTCTCTCTAAGATCCTTTTTTTGGCGTGGAGTGAAAAGAAGTTTCTTTATTTATTTTCTTTAAGATGATGGGGAATTTCACATCATGTAACTAGGTTACACGACGTGCAATGGTCGTTGGGTGAAATGAGTGCAGGGATTCACGCTATGAAAGATTACATGATGTGAGGACTGTTTACACATCATGAGTTTATAAATTATTATATTTTTATTTTTAGGAAATGAATTTATCTGTGTACTTGAACATTGAGTATTTTATAACATTTAAAATAATTACACGCTGTGTAATTTCCTAAGATGTGATTTTTCTGGTGCTTCTCAGGTTTTGGGTGTCTACATGGTCGCTAGTTCTCCTTTAATCTCAACACACATTTCATGTTCAATGATTTTTTGGGACACCATTCCTTATTGATCTATCCATTTTATTTTTGATCTTTATTGTAGTTTTGGTGCGTCTCCCTAGTTGATTAATAATTCTACTTCTTCATTTCCATTAAACATGATAACACCCTTGAGCTGCATTATCATATTCATTGGTTTATGTTGGTGTTTCATTATGTCTTCTTCTAGATATTTAGAGAAATCTAATTCTGAATTATGTTCCTTTGTTGTTTGTGGTGCAACAAGTGTTCATTCTCGAGGTATCTGTGTTTCCTCTTTTCCACTGCCCCTTATTATAAATTGAATATATCTTGAGATGTGGATTGGATTCTAGGGACTTTGTTAATGTCATTGAGTTTTTATTGTTGGTGGATCCCATTGTGGGTGTGTGAGATATGAGATTCGAGGTAGGTGGTTTTGTCTCTATACTATTTTCATGAACCGTACTGTCCTTATTTCAAAAACTAATTTATTAATAGAATTGGTCTGATTATTTTTTATGTGTTGAAAATATTTTTTAATGAAAAACGGTTTTCCCTTTTAGTTTTCCAATGTAAATAAAAGGGGTATTTTCAATGAATTGAAATGAGTTTGTGAAATGGTTTTAAAATAATTGGATTGAATTGTGAAAATGAGAACATGCGTTACCATGGGTACTTTGGTGTATGGTTTAGCTTTAGACCATCATTCATATTATTTATATTAGCTTGAGGTTTTTTCATGGATCTATTCTCAGTTTCTAAGGCCCATTATTCTATAAGACTGATATTTAATTTTTTAGGGAGTTTACTCATGGGGTATTCCTCTTCTTCCATGGCCTGTGTTCTAGGAACCGAATTGAGAACTTGATTGATTGTGGAAAGAGTAATCTTCTAGTATGACCTATATTGATCCTTTGTGCTGATACAAGTTCTTATGTTTTTTCCTCTTGGATTTTTCTGTTTTATCCTTGATATGCATGTTTATTCTTGTGAAATTTGATATCAAAAATCTTCTTTGAAATTTATATGCAGACTTTTTGTAGAACTATGAAAAAGTGAAATGTTTACTAGGTTTTCTATAAAAATGCAATACTACTTATAATGCCATGTTTTATTTGAAAATATAATACATGAATTTTTGAATAGAGACTTGATATGGAGAACCTAGGTGGGATCCTATTAAGCCTATTAGCACAAACCCTGTGAACAACTTCAGTGGTGCATTGAACATCCTATGTCTTCTAATGAAGGGAAATGAATGGCACCATAGTGAGGTGGTGAGGTTTAGTGACAGCTCTGTTGGGTAGCTAGTGGTGAGATGGTGGGAGTTCATCCATGCCATCAGATGGATTAGCTATTAGATTTTGGTTCTTTGAAGTTGGACTTATTTTTGGATAATTTGGTCAATTTTTAGTTGTTTTGTTTCCACTATTTTCTTAAAATTATGGAATTTATTCTTTTGATTTATTTTTTCATTTTCTTCTTCATGTATATATATTCCATGTGTCTGTTCAGGTGGGGATAAATCATTCATGTTTGTTTTATTAATGCTCAGGAACTTGTTGACAGCCTCCAGGTATTGGGAACACCCTTTGGGTATTTGACAGAATGGGTTTGCTGACAAGTTTGAGGGTAACTCAGGTTAAGTCATTACAATTTAGTATCAGAAGGAGGTTTTCCCCAATAGTACTTATACCAGGACATATGTTTGACTTGAGATAGGAATTTTGGGACATGAGAGGTAAGTTGTGATAAGTGCCTAGCTGACACTTTCCATGATGAGACTCAAGATTGTATGAAAATTTTGGATAGGTGAGTCTTGAGTTGGGTTTTGTTTTAAATCTCAGTTTCCAATTATGGATTTTCTAGTTTAAACTAATATTTATTCTATTGTTTGATCGTTATTTTGTTTTGGTATGCAACATTATGAATCTAAGACATCTTCCGCGTGTTCTTTAAAAGGGTGAAGTTAATATTCTCCCAGAAAATAGACAAATAAGAGAATATAATCATTGATATAGGGAATGCAGTTCCTATTGTTGATCAGAACATACTATGAGTTCAGAAAGAAGACGTTGAAGTATATAAAGGAGATGAAATAGAGATAGATCGATAGCACAAATTAATACATGATAATCCACTACAGTTTAATGAAATGAATGAACCTCAATAGGTAGAGAAATGGATAGATAAGATCAATAAGATCTTATAATTCCTAAAGATATGTTAGAATATAAAGGTAATATATCCATCATTCAGACTCGAGGGTTATGATAACCGATGGTGGGATTCTATAGTATAGGAAGATAGACACGCAGAGTTCAAATGGAAGGGTTTAAAACCCCTGTTATTCTAGTAGTTTTATCGAGAATCACTAATGATGAATAAATATATAGAGGTCCTTTTTTCATAGTAGAGGGAGAATTCAGTGTCGGCATACACCAATCTATTTGATGAGCTCCTTCATTTTTCTCTGAACGTGGTAAAGAATGACTAGTTCATGATTCATAAGTACTTGTAGGGTTTGTGACTAGGTATCAGATCATAGGAATTTATGTTAAATATTTCTACCTATGAAGATATGGTAAAAATGTTTATGATGGCAGAGATGGACATGGAAGTCATGGTGGGATTTTCCACCCATTCTCTTCAATCCAATGGAAGCTTTAGTGGAATTCAAGGGAAGAAAATTAAGTGGAAAGATCATCATAGAAGTGGTGGTGGTGGGTCTAAAGAACAAGTCTCTTCCACACCATCTTCTATAATTGGATTTGTGATGATAAATTTATATCAGTGTGGAAATTTCAGACACAGAAGGCATTCTTATCCTTTGACCTTGAAGAAATGAACAAAATAAGGATGCATTAGTAAATTACAATGGTTCTATCAGGCTTTGACAACACCTCATTATGATCAAGATTCATTGTATCTAAAGGATAAAATGGGGTAGTCATATGCCTTTAAGACTAAAGGTCTCCATCTACAAGCCTTAAGAGGGACACAATTTCATGTAGTAGTTGAGATTCTAGTGGAGGTTGATGTATGTCCTTCAATTTTTAGAGGTTCTATCTGTATTAAAATTTCCATAGAAGTTTATTTATTTGACACCTATGCCTCCCACTCGTATATATCTACACATTTTATTGTTCTTATTAAAATTACAATGAAAATTATGTCATTTTTAATGGAGTATGAAAAACCTATTGGTAAAAGGATATAGTAGGTGTTTCAGTGCCTGTCTAGTTTGCTAATGATAAATGATACATAGTTGGTCTGGGATATTCATATTCTTGATCTGGATTTTTTGAAGTTATGATCGTTATGGATTGGATTGTCACTTATTGAGATTATGATGATTGTTATCATCTGTGTGTTTCATTTCATGATACTGATGGGTGTTCTCATGTGTTTTTGGGGGAGTGGGACCCGAGTTCTAGTCTTGTAATAACTTCACACAAAGAGCTATGGAGTTTGTTTTATATTTTTTTTGACTCATCTATATGGAATTTATTATACTATTTAACTTCTTGTTATTATACAGTACTTTTCTAAAATTTTCCCAGGAGACTTCTATATTCTTTTTCCATAGAGATATGTAGTGTCTATGATTGTCTTAGTGCTGGGTAAACAGAGGATATCATTAATTTCTTATCATATGGAATAAGTGGAGATGAAAGAGATAAATATTTTGTTGGATAACCTGTTGGATAATGGTTTCATTCTCCATAGACACTCACATTGGGGATCCCTTGTGCTTCTTTCCAAGAAGGCAGATGGTTCATTGTGGTTGTGTGTGGACTATCCGATGTCGAACCAGGTAATATTTAAGAACATGAATCCTTTTATTCATGTGGGTGATATGCTTGACCAGTTAAAGTGGAATAATAGTTTTCAAAGATTGATATTTGTTTTGGTTATCATCTGCTCAGAGATTAGGAGTTTGATATACTAAATGGTAATGTTAGGATTTGGTTTTTCCATTATGAATATCTTGTGATTCCTTTTGGTCAGTCAAAAGATCATGTAGTTTTTATGTCTTTGATGAATCATATTTTCCATCAATATGATGACACCTTTGGGGTAGTTTTTGTGGATTATACTATAGTTTATTTTAAATCCATGTGTGAGCATGAGCACAATCTGAGTTTGGTTATGAATATTTTGAGAAGTCAATCATTTTATAGAAGGCTTTAGAAATGCAGTTTCTATATTCAATGAATGAGGTTATTATTCCATGATATTTCGGAATAGGGCTTATCAGTTGATCCTGAGAAGCTGAATGATTTCTTATCATGTAAAGAACTAAAAAATTTATTTGAGATATGGAATTTCATTAGTCCTGCTGGATACTAAATACAGTTTGTTAAGGATTTTTCTAAACTGGATTAACCATTGACTGATATTACCAAGAATGAGGTGAAATTCACATGATATGCGATGTGTTAGTATTCCTTCAATGAACTAAAGGTACTTCTGACATTGAATCATATTCTAATATTACCTGATCCTGGTAAAGGGCACATGCTATTTTGTGAGGCTTCTGGTGCAGATTTGGGATGCGTGCTTATGCAGAATGACCATAATGTATCTTACAACTATCTTTTTCTTTGGATTCTTGAGAATAATTACCCCACATAAAATTTGGAGATTGTTTTAATTATTCATGCACTTAAATTTTCATAGCATAATCTTATTAGGGAATGGTTCACAATATTTTTTGATCCTAAGAGTTTGAGGTATATCTTTTATCATATAAATAAGAATATCAGATATAGACAATGAGTATAATACCTTTAGATGTTTGATATTGATATCACCTATACAACGGGGAAGGGAAATGTTGGTGAAGACTCTATGACCAAGATATTAATGTTATATGGTCTTCTAAAATCAAAGGAGGAGTGGAACATTTTGGGTATTTTCACTCAGCTTCACATGGATTCTTAGGAGGATGTTTCATGTATGGTTCTGGATAGTGTTCAGTTATCATCATCTCTCATGGAGTCTATTTTTCTGAGTTCGCAGAAGGATGATGTGTGGATTGAAATTAGAGTTAACCTTTATT
Source organism: Viscum album (assembly GCA_963277665.1). Classification (NCBI taxonomy): domain Eukaryota; kingdom Viridiplantae; phylum Streptophyta; class Magnoliopsida; order Santalales; family Viscaceae; genus Viscum; species Viscum album. Next base: position 377,223,323 of record OY728147.1, read on the forward strand.
ATAGGAAAAATATTCCTGGTTGGTCGCTCTCTTTATATGGTATGCTCCATTTTAAGAAGGGGTTTGTCATCCCAGCTTATGTGAGGAGTTTAGTCTTTTTTAATTATGACATATCTTTTTGGGATGCTCATCTAGGAACTAAAAGAATGTATTATTATGTGAAATGATGATTTTGGCGGTTGGGTACGAGGCATGACATTGATGTTTATGTGTACTGCTATTACAGCTGCCAATAGATAAATGAAGAGCACTTGAAAAACTATGGGTTGTTTCCACCTCTTATAGTTCTAGTTTAGAAATGGGATGTGGTATCCATGTATTGTATTGATGGAGTACCATAGAATTCCTAAGGGACGAATGATATCTGAGTAGTTTTCGATTGATTGATGAAGTCTACTCATTTCATTTTGATCATGGATTCCACTAAAGTTGAAGATATTGGTAAGCTATTTGTTCCAGAGATTGGGAGGTAACATGGAATTCCTTCTACCATTGTGTTAGATAGGGATCCCTGGGTTTCCTCGAGATTCTAGAGGAGTCTTCAAGAGGAAATGGGAACTCAGATTAAGTTGATTACAACATACCAACCATAGACATATGGTTAGACAGAGTGTGTGATCTAGATCCTATAGGATATGCTTCGTTCCTATGTCTTGGATTTTGGTGGATCACGGGATAACCGTGTTGGACTGGCTGAGTATCTCTATTACAATAGTTATCAGTTTTTGATTAGAATATATCCCTTTTGAGGCGTTGTATGGTCACCTATGTAGATCACCTCTATGTTGGGATGAGGTGAGAAAGTATATTTAGATGGACCATGTTTGGTCCTAGAGAAGTCAGAAAAGATTCAGGATGTACATCGACATCTGGTTACATCCCGTTGTTGACAGAAATTGTCTGCGGATCAATGGTGTCATCATATGGAGTTTTCTGAAGGTGACTTGGTTTTCTTGAATGTTTCACTTGATTTAGCTCTCTGTCGGATTGGGAAACCTGGAGATTTTTTTTGAGGTATGTTGGACCATTTTAGGTCACTGAGCGGCTCAGTCAGGTTTCTTATTGGTTACCATTACTGGTTCATTTGATTGGAAATCATGATGTTTTCTACATATCTCAACATAGTAAGTATCATCTTAACCATAATAGAATTTTAGGATGTGAATAAATTGAGTTAGAGCAAGATGTTTCTATTTTGGAAAGACTAATAGAGATCATTGAATCTCAAATATAAATACTTCCTCGGATTTCAATTCCATTGGTCTGAGTTCTATGGAAACATGAATCATATTCTCATGAGACATGGGAAAGCAAGTCAGTGATGAGGGGGCAGTGGCCTCATATATTTTCAATAGTTACATAATCCACATAACTTCCCAGGAATAGAAATTCTTTATGGTGTGGAGTTTATAACACCTTGTTACCTTGATTAGGTACATTATTTCCTCTTTCCAAGTTCCTTTATTTGGCAAGGATACTTTATACTTTTTGTTCTAGATTTTATGTTTGTTGTAGGATAATTTCATGTTGTGTAATTAGGTTACAAGATGTGTAATAGTCGTAGGGTGAATATAGTGAAAGGGATTCATGATATGAGAGGTTACATGACATGATGAATGTTTACTCATCACAAGTTAATTAAATATCAGATTTTTAATTTTAGGTGATGGGGTTTTCAGTGTACTTGTACACTGAGGATATCATGATGTGTAAATAAATCACACATCGTTTAATTTTCTGATAAGGGGTTTTAGGGTATCATTTGTGATTTGGGAGTCCATTAAGCCATCCGTTCTCCGTTTATCTCAGCCCAAGATTTATCTTTGGTGATTTTTTAGACACCTATATTTACCTATGAATCAATTCGGCATTCCATATTCATTGATGTTGTGGTGTCTCTCCGAGTGAGTGATCTTTCTACTTCATCATTTTCATTGACCACAATAATTCCTTTGAGTAGAGTTATCATAGTTATTAGCCTAATTTTGTGTTTCTTTGTGTCTTATTATAGATTAGTTTTGAGATCTAATTTTGAAGGCTGTTCCTTTGTTGGTTGTAGTGCAGTAGGTGTTCTTTCTAGAGGTATGTGGGTTTCCTCCTTTCCGCCGAACCCTATTTATAAATTGAATATATCATGATATGTGAATTGGATTCTAGGTCATTTGTCGATGTCGTTGAGATTTAATTGTTGGTGGATCCCATTGTTGGCACGTGCAACCTGAGTTTCGAGATTGGTGGTTCCATCTCAATCTTATATTGATGTACCTTTTTGTACATATTTTTTAAATAGATTTATAAAGGTAATTGGGATTATTGTTTTGTGTGTGTTGAAATGATTTTGTAATGAAAAATCGGTTTTCCTTGGTTGTTGATAAATTGAATGAAAAGGAGTATTTTCAAACCATTCAAAATGGGTTTGAGAAATGGTACTGAATAGGGTTTCAAATAATTGGATTGAATTGTGAATATGGGAACATGGGTTACTATGGGTACTTAGGAGGGAGATTTTTATTGAGGCCATCATAGATATTTTTTTGGTTAACATGAGGTTTTATCATGGGTATTTCCTCTTTTTTGTAGGGCCATTGTTCTAGTGAATTAATATTTCCTTTTTAGTGGGGTTTACACATGGTATCTTCTTCTGTTTCCTAGGTCTGGGTTCTAGGAACCAAATTATTCACTATATTGATTTTTATTCAAGTAGTCCCCTAGTTTATCCTATTTTGATTCTTGGTGCCGATACCTGATCTTCTATTTATATTTCCTGGATTTTTTATCATTAATATGAAAGTTTATTCCTATAAATGATGATTTGGAATGTATTCATTGAAATTGATATACCGAATTTTGTTTCAGAACTATGGAAAAAGGAAATGTTTTCTATGATTTCTATAAAACATCATTAATTCTTATCATGCAATGTTTTATTAGAAATGAGAATACATGAATTATTTTAAAGAGGCTTTTTATGGAACACCTAGGTTGGATACTATTGATCATGTAAGCTCACACCCTGTGCACACCCTCAGTGGTGAGTAAGCCTTTTTATGTCATCCATTTAAGGGAAAGGAAATTCACCGTAGTGAGGTGGGGAGGATTCATGTCAGTTGAGTTGGATAGCTGGTGGTGAGATGGTCGGAGTTCATCCACACCATCACAAGGAGTATCTTTTGAGTTTTGGTCCATTGTATTTGGAATTTCCTCTCATAAATTTTGGTTACTTTTATAGTAGTTTTATTTCCAATGCTTTCTTACAGTTATGACATATATTATTTAGCTTTTCTATATTCCTTCCTAGTTCATATATATATATATATTCCATGTGTTTTATTAGCTTAGTAAAAATCATTCCCTTTGGTATGTAATTTTATGCCTTAGTGCTCATCTCTAGCTCATTGGGATCAGGAATTCCCTTTAGGTATGTGATAGAACGGGTCGGGTCCTAGGTTTGAGGGGAACCCGGGTCCGGTCGTTACATGCATACACATGTTATTTATAAGCCATAAGGATAAAAAATATAGTATTATCATGAATTAGGCATCACAAGGTTGGAATGTAATGACCAATAATTTTATTATTCAAAATTTCTCTTTATCTATTTAAATGACTTATTATGTAAAATGTTTATATAAAACAAATGAAATTCTTTGGTTTGATGTTTTTTTAATTTAAAATACCATTATGAATTGTAACCATTTCTAATATAGCTGTTGAATTGTGATCACATGATTAGTATAAATATAAGGCTTTAACAAATCAAATTTACTTAGAAAAAGGATGTGATGACCTCATCCTATAGAATTGCTCCATACGAAGGCCATTTGTTGGAGCTCTAAAAAAATGTTGTGTCATAGGGAATCACTCTATACCAATCCCAAGTCGATCTTCAACATGTTAAGCTTGAACGGAACTAACTACAAGAGAAGTAGAGGTTAATATAGATCACCACCCGAGCGATGTTATCTGAGCCACCCCAAGAGTCTTTCACCATCACACACCTTACCCTTAGGTATTATGCGGGTGTTATAAAGGGATATGTAACAATACCCTAGCACTATGATCATGTGAATTATCTTGTATAAATAATATACATTCATTTTATTATTGTTATTTTGTAAATATTTTTTAAGCAGAAATATTATTTTAAGTTTATATTTAATTAAGAAATCTATTTTGAGGATATAATTATTTTTTGAATTAACTAATATTTTAATAAAATATTATTACTAAATTACTTTTTATGAAATATAAATTATTGTATAATTTTTATGAATACAATTTTAATTTTTATTATTGTTTGAAAGCTGTTTTTTTTCAAAATCCAAGAATTTTCGATAAATAGTACTCATTGTTTTAAAAGTAAAAATTCACATATTTAGAAAAATATTTATCTAAAATGAATATCATTTTTGTGATGAGGATGTCGAAATTATCCAACGGTGAATTTTTCAAAATTTTCTGAGACAGTTGAATTTTTGGGTAAAAATTAAATTCCGTTTAAATATATAATGTGTTTTATGACTTAATAATAACCCAATAGTGATGTAATAAAATACTAATAAAATTATTTTCGGCCAATATATGTTTTAAATTTAAAATAATTTGACTTTATATTTTTTTTGATTAATTTTATTGCTCCTTAGTGGATCCTCCAAGACATATAAAACATTTTAACATTTTAAAATGATTTCTATGAGAGTGTGACTCACCTCCACATAAGAAAGCCTAATATTTTAATAATTTCGTCCATTATCCTTATAAAATAATTTTTTACACTCCACATTGGTAGAAACCATGGAAAAATACCCTGGGATAGTTTGTGTTTTCAATTAGATTAATGTGTAGTGTCCAAAACCAAAATAATATTGAATTTCGTCCCTTTTCCTATATAAACTCACCCAAGCTCCTAGTCCCCTTTAATAAAAACCTTTGGGGCTCGACCAACCCCTACCCTCGTAACCCTATAATCCTCCCAAGGAACACCAATCTACTAATAATCCTCTCTCAAGGCTCTCCCAAGCCTTTGGATCACACATCCATGTAAGGGATTTCTACATTTATCTTTTGGTCCAAATTTCATTATGTAGTTATTCCTTTTTTGTCAACTAAAACAGTTTGGGAATGATTTCTAACCACCCCCATACTGGCCTACTTATTTTTGAATTATGAGACACCTCTTTATCTCTCATTAATGCCTCCGATGTACACATGTTACCGTGCATAAATTCCGTAAAGAATTTATCTCTTCTCATTTACATTCAAGTAAATATTTTGTTGTATGAATCTGAATTCCATTAAATATATTGAGACATGTATCTATATAAACCCCTTACATTAAATTTCATGTACATATTTTGAGACAACCCTTTCTCTCTCATAAAACATTTTTATGAATTATTATTTAACACCGTTATGTTGTTGAAATTGCTCCAAGATTTTCTAAGACAAAGTCATTGTGTAGTGAATACCACACCCATTTCTCTATCAAGGGTATTCAACTTTATGCACATGTAATTATTGATTATAGAGTTTTATGTATGAATTAAAAATTCTGTTATTGTGGAAGAAATGATGATGTTTAATGAATCCATGTTATATGATCCATGTGGTACACTTATGCATGAAATGAAATGATTTAGAAGGGTACGCCCTGATAGCGCTGCAATGAATTAGGTAAATATTAGTATCATGATATTTCAAGTGAAATGAGGGATTACTAATTATAATTGAAGATTAATTAGGGTTTAATCATTCTAATTAAAGTGCAATTCGGGTTTACTCATTATCCATGTGTAGTGAGCCTTAGCTCATGCTAATATCATGTTTAATGTTGTTGTTACAATACCATGTTATGATAATCATTTTATATTATGCCTTTATGTTGATGTTTCTCTTGTGATCTATTGATATTTCTATTTTCTAACATGTACTATATTTTTAGTGATATTACTTTTTTACTACCATATTAGGATTTATTGCTCACCCTTTTCTTATTCATGTACTCGGGTTATCCAATGCAATGCTAAGCACGGAGGAATGTTGTGGTCATGTAAAATAAGTTTTCAATAAAGTTGTTGTGTTTTATGTTATAAGTAGTTATGTAATGTTCCTAATTTCCAAAGAAACTATACCTCTATATCCTCATAGTTGTCTTAAGCGCATGTTTATGTAATAAATCTGGTTTAATTGTTAAATAAAGATAATGGTTGTTATAGTTTGTATCAGAGGGTAGGTTTAGTTATTTTGGGATTAGGATTTGAAAACCCTAGAAAAATCCATATGGATATGAATAAGTATAATAAAATAATTCTTAAATATTTGTGAGTATTGGGTAAGTGGTTTATCAAGAAAATACATCCCTGTCTGGCTATGAGCGGATAGAGGCGGCTCTGGCCTAGATGTATCTAAGGGTAAACCCCAAAAACACCTGTTTGAACTATACTCAAACAAGAACTAGTGAACAACAATGGGCCTTTCTTCAGTTTTGGTTACAACACTCCTAGGTGATATGATTTGTTAAATTAATAAGATTTGTATGAACCATTGTTAAGGGAAAAAATACCCCTAAGAATATATTTAATGAAGTAGATCATGGATAACATTGATTGAACCCTATAAATTCCTATGTTAATGAAATAAAAGTAATTTATAAGTCATCCATTTTTGTATTTGGATTCCCCTTTAGGTGTTACCATGAAATTTCATATTATTCTAGCCAATGTCTGGTAATAAGAGGACTCGGGATAACAACTAATGCAAAGATAAATGTGACGACTATTCTAATGAGATTCCCAATCTGATGGGTGCGGGGATCACAAACTATGTCATGATACTCTCTCGGTTAAATCAGGTTTTGAATAGAAACAGGGGTCAAGAAGAACATTCACCCCACTAAGAAAGAGAAAGTCACAATTGAGAGCTTTATGAGACAAAGGCCTCCTACCTTAAATGGATCATATGATCCCTCAGTTTCTGAATAATGGATCAAATCCATTGAAAAGATATTCCCCATACATAAATTTTATGAACAAGAGAAGGTTCTTATGGATTCTTATCATATAGGGGTGAAGCTAATCAATGGAGGATATTGAACAAAAATATAAATCCTGAGGAAGATATCAAGGCATTATAATGGAAGGATTTTCATAAAATGTTTTTGGATAAATATTTTCCCAGAACCATCTGACATAAAATGGAAAGGGACTTCCTTTACCTAAAGGAAAAACACTATGAATCCATTGGAGAGGATGAGGAAAACTTCACAAGGCTTGTATGATATTCCTTGAGAATTTTCGTTACCCCTGAATGCTAGGTTGACCGCTTCTTTGGTGGGATAAAACCTAGCCAACAGAAAGACCTAGAGATTCACGAATTTGATAGCTATGAAGAAATTATCCGATGTGCCCACAATGTTGAAATGGAGATCGGAGAATCTCAGGGGTATCATGGGAATAGTAAGTAGAAATTGGACTTTAATTCTAGTGGTCCAATGGATAAATCCAATGGTGCCATGGAATTTACGCACCCCACTTGCCAATGGTGTGGAAAGAAGCACCCCCAATATTTCCTAAAGGGGATGATGAAATGATTTATATGTTGATGATAAGTTTTCCTGGCTATTAACTACTGAAAATAAAAACATGCTGCTATGATAGAGAAGAGTAACACTCTATTAAACTCTCAACAAATTGTTCAATGGTTCAACTACAAAGAACATGGGCACTTTTCAAACCAGTGCCCCATGCCAAAGGTTTTCGGAGGCAACCATCATCTTCCAAGGTAGTAAGGGCGAGCATTTTCCATCACTACCACCGAGGTGAACCCCAACAACAAAGTGGTAACATGTACGCTAGTTATTAAGTCAAAAATAGTAAACATACTTTTGGATTCTAGTTCTACACAGTTTTTTATATTCTGAATGTTTAGTATAACAATCCCAACACCACCACAAATCATGGAAGTAAAAATGTAGGTGAGAACAAAAAATGGGGAAATCATTTTATTCCATTAATATAACTCCTCCACAGTCAAAATTTGTTGTTTGAACTTCCCAACGAACCTCGTCATAATATCTATGGTGGAATTCGATGTGATTCTTAGAATGGATTGGATTTCATTATATAGAGTGAACATAAATTTCTATGAGAGGGAAATCACTATCTATATGGAAAATCGACCCCCAATTCTGTAAAAGTGTAAGGAGGAGGACGAATGTTCTTTAGCACTATCATCTCAAGAATGGATATTACTACCCTATGAGCATGCATATCTTGCTCAGATGATTGATCCTAAGGAAGTAACCATCCTTGAATACATGCATATTGTGGGGAAATTCACTGAAGTGATTCCCGATGAATTTTATAGTCTTCCTCCAAGAAGATATGTTAAATTCTCAATCAATATTATAGCTAGGGAGTTTCAAATATGCAAGAATCCATATAGAATGGCTTTTTTAGATCTTTATAATATATAGAAACAACTACAGGAGAATGTAGATAAAGGTTTTATATGAAAAAGTACAACACCATGGGCTTCACCAGTTCTCTTCATCAAGAATAAGGATATCTTAATGCGCCTTTGCATTGATTATCGTGAGGTCAACAAGATCATGATAACGAACAAGTATCATATTCTCCGAATTGATTACTTGTTTGATCAGTTACATGGAAAAAAATACTTCTCTAAGGTGGATTTTTGGTGAATATATTACCAAGTAAGGGTGAAGAAGGAGGATATCCCCAAGATTTCTATTCATACATGGTATGAGAACTATAAATTAATTGTAATACCTTTTGGAATCATTAATGATCTAGAAATATTCATGGACCTGATGAATGTAGTCTTTAGAGATTACCTTGACAAATTTGCGGTATTCTTTATAGAAGATATTATAATATACTCCAAAACCAAGGAGGAGAATGAGGAGAATCTAATCACTGTACTAGACACCTTGAGAAAGTATAAGCTATATGAAAACTATATCAATTGTGAGTTTTGGTTGAAGGAAGTATCATTATTGGGATATATCATCATAAATAATGGGATATCTATACATCCCTCCAAACAGCTACAATTGAGGGATGGATGATGCCAACTTCAGTGACAGATATCCATAGATTATTAGGGTTAACTAGATATTATCATCGATTTGTGAGATAATTTCTCACGATTGTCAATCCCTCTTACCAAGATAACTCGGAAGGGAGTCAAGTTTTCTTGAACTGATGAATGCGAAGATAGCTTCAAGGATTTGAAAAGGAGGCTTATCACTTTTCCTATGCTCAATCTACCCACAAGTGGATAAATTTTGGTGGTATTTTGTGATTCTATGAAGAATTACATGGGTTGTGTGTTGATGAAAAATGAAAAAGTCATTTTATATGCTTCAAGGAAATTAAAAGTTCATGTGAAAAACTATCCAACACAATATTTGGAGTTGGCTACAGTAATCTACGATTTAAAAATTTAGTGACATTACCTCTTTGGGGAGAACTGTGAAATATTTATGGATCACAAAATCCTCAATTATATATTCATACAGAAATTGTTGAACATGCACAAATGAAGATGGTTAGAGCTCATCAAGGACTATGAATTCTCAATCCATTACCAACCTAGGAATGATAAAAAGGTGGAAGATGCTCTAAGTAGAAAGGACCTAATGATTCTATCATTAATGGGAATTCAAAAGGATCCAATATTCATATATTTTATGAAGATGGACACGGGAGTCATATTAAAGGGAACATAATAAATCATTTCACAAAATATTTCTCAACCGTCTCTTTTGGAAAGGATATAGAATGCTCAAAAAGATGATGTGGGAATTCAAAATAAAGTGGAAACTATCAAAAAAGGGAAATCCTCGAAGTTCACTATTAACGAAGAAGGAATGATTAGATTTGGGACAAGACTATGTGTTCCATAAAATTCATAGTTAATGAATGAACTTTTGGATGATGCAAATATTTCAAATTTCTCCATTCACACATGAAACACAAATATGTATCGAGTTTTCAAATAGAATTATTGGTTGGATGGCACGAATATAGAGATCGCTGAGTATACATGAAAGTGCCTGGTATGTAAGTAAGTAAAGGTTGAGTGGAATAATTCTAAGGGGATTCTAAAACCATTTCCAACACCAACAAGGAAAGGGAGAACATCACCGTGGACTTTGTCACAGAATTTCCAAATATATCCAAAGAGAATAATGTTATCCGAGTTGTTGTGGATTCTCTTACTAAGACTGCACACTTCATTACAGTTCAAAAGGATTTCTCATTGGATCAACTAGAATGGATATATATATCCTAGAAGTGGTAAGGATTCATGGAGTACCACTATATATTGTATCCGAATGAGATTCATGATTCACCTCTATGTTCTGGAAGAGTCTCCCACACACTCTAAATACTGAGCTAAACTCTTGTATGGCTTATCATCCTCAAAATGATGTCCAATATTAGTGGACTATCCAAACACTTGAAGGCATGTTGAGATCATGCTCAATGTACTTAAAAGGAGGATGGTAGTAACATCATCCTCTGGTTGCGTTCTCTTACAATAATTTTTTCCACTCAAGCATCCAAATGGCTCTTTATGAAGCCCTGATTGGGAAGAGGTACAGAACACCAGCATGTTCGGATGATGTTGGAGAGTGAAAAATCAAAGGTCCAAAAATTGTTTAAGAAATGGTGGATAAGGATAAGACCATCCAACATCACATTAATGGTACTCAGAGTCAATAAAAGAGGTGTGATGATAATTGTTGATGAGATCTAGAGTTCGATGTCAGAGATATGGTATTCCTCCACATATCACCGTGGAATAGAATCATGAGATTTGGGAATAAGGGAATGATTAGTCCATATAACATTGGCCCTTTTGAGATCCTTGATTACATTAGAGTAGTGGAATATCGACTAGAACTCCCAATGAACCTGTCTCAGGTACATGATGTATTCCATGTATCGCTCTTGAAGAAGTACATAACTGATCCATTGCATGTACTCAATCCAGATGTGGTAGCATTGGAGAATGACCACTCCTATGAAGAGAATCTGGTAAATATATTTTATTGCATGGAAAAAGTTCTATGAAATAAGATAAAGCCCCTCTTCAAGTTTTTGTGGAGAAAACAAAAGATTGAAGATGAAATGTGAGGACCATAGGATGTGATGAGGTGGAGTTACCCACATATATTTTAGTACGGGAAAAGGTAATTTCAAGGGTAAAATTTCTTAATGGGGGGGATTGTAATGACCCAGTCATTCATTAATGAAAATTAATGTAGATCTATTTAAATGTCTTAATATGTAAAATGGTTATATAAAACATATGCACCTCCTTGTATTTATGGTTTTTTATTTTAAAATACCATTGTGAACATTTACCATTGCTAATATAGTTGTTGAAAAATGATCACATGATTAGTATAAACATAGAGATTTAACAAATATAATTTACTCAGAAAAAGGAAGAAATGACCTAATAGAGTAGAAATTATCCATACAAAGACCATTTTTCGGAGCTCAGAAAGGAGGAAACATCACTGGGATTCGTTCTTGACCAATACCATGTTGAGCATCAACAAATTAAGCCTGACCAAAACTTCCTATGAGAGAAGTTTATTTTAATCGAGATTACCACCCAAGCGATATTATCTGAGCCACCCCAAGAGTCTGTCACCATCACACACCTTACCCTTAGGTCTTATGTGTGTGTTATAAGGGGTAATGTAACAAGACCCTAGAACTATGATTATCTGCATTATCTTGTATAAAGAATATTCATTCATTTTATTATTGTTACTTTGTAAATAGTTTTTAAGCACAAATAATATTTTTAGTTAATATTCAAATAAGAAATATATTTTGAGGAATTAATGGATTTTCTAATTAAATAATATTTTAATAAAATATTATTACTAAATTACACTTTATTAAATATAAATGAGCGTATAATTTTAATGAATAAATTTGTAATTTTTATTACGGTTTGAATGATGTTTTTGTTTCAAAACCAAAGAATTTTTTTATAAATGTGAGTCTTTGTTTTAAATGTAATAATTCACATTTTTAAAAAATTATTTAGATAAAATGAATATAATTTTTCAAACTAGTATGTCAAAAGTTTCCAATGGTGAATGTTTCATAATTTTCATAGACAGTCGAACTTTTGGGTAAAAATTAAATATCGTTTTAATATATAATCAGTTTTATGACATCATAATGGTCCAAAAGTGATGTAATAAAATAATATAAAAAGTATTTAAAGGCAATATATGTTTTAAATTTAAAATAATGTGATTTTAGATTTTTTTTATTAATTTATGGTTCTATAGTTGACCCTCTAAGATATATAAACTATTTTAACAATTTAAAATTATTTCCTTGAGAGTGTGACTCACCTCCACATAATCATGCCTAATATTTTAATATGTTCATCCATTGGCCATATAAAATAATTTTTTCCACTCCCATTTGGAAAACCCCATGTGCAAAAACCATGGAAGGGTTTGTGGTTTTGAATAGTTGAATGTGTATTGTTCAAAACCTAAATAATAAAGATTTCCCACCCATTTCGAATATAAAACCACCTATGCTCCCACTCCTCTTCACTAGAAAACTTTGGAGCTCGACCAAACCATTAAATACTCTTTATATAATCCTCCCAAGGTTCCCCAATCTCCCAAATAGCCTCTATCATTCCACTTCCAAGCCTTTGGATCACACTTCCAAGTAATGGATTTCTTCCTTTCTCTTTTTGAAAAAATTTAATTATATTGATATACCATTTTGTTCTAAATTAAAAATATTGAGGTATGATTTCAAACCTCCCCCATAACTCCCTCCTTATGTTTGAAATATGAGACACCTATTTCTCTTTCATTAATGCCTCCCATGTACACCAGTTACCATGCCGAAATTCTGTAAATAATTTCTCTCTTCTCATTTACATTCAATTTTTTTATTATGAATATAAATTCTATTAAATATGTTGAAAAATTTATCTATATGACACCCTTAATGTACATTTCATGTATATATGATGATACAATGCTTTATCCCTCATCAACCATTTTTATGACTTTTTTTTCCCGCTGTTATGCTGCCAAAACTGCACTGCGATTTTCCAAGCCAAAGTCTTTGTGTAGTGAATACCATGACCATTTCTCTATCAAGGGTATTCACCATTATTAACATTTACTTATTGACTATAGAGTTTCATGTATTAATTAAACATTCCTTTACCATGGAATAAATGATTATGTTTAATGAATCCATGTTATTTGATTCTTTGTGGCACACTTATGCATGAAATGGAATGATTAAGAAGGGTGTGCATTGATAGCACTCTAATGCATTGGATAAAGATTAATATCATGATATGTCATGTGAAGTGAGGGTTTAATCATTCTAATTCTTGTTCAATGAGGGTTTACTCAGGCTAATTCAAGTGTAATGAGGGTTTAATCAGGCAACATGTGCAATGAGCCTTGGATCTTGCTAATATCATGTTAAATGTCGTTGCCAAATTTCCATGTTATGATAATCATACAATATCATGACTATAGGTTCATGTTTCTCTGGTGCCCCATTAATATTCTTATTGTCTAACAAGTACTATATTTTTCATGTTATGACTTTTTTACACCCTTACTGGGCATTATATCTCACCCTTTTCTTATGCATGTCCTCAGGTTATCCCATGCAATGCTAACTATGAATGAATGTTATGGTCATGTAAAAGAAGGTTTCAATAAAGATGTTGTGTTTTATGTTCTACGTTGTTATGTAATGTTCTTAATTTCCCAAGACATGAGACCTATCGATCCATAGAGTTGTCTTACGTACAAGTTTATATAATAAATCAAGTTTAATTGTGAAATAAAAAGCCGAGTTGTTATGTGTAATGAGTTTACCGAATATATTTTTGAAACTTTTTAATGTTATTTTAACCATTATTCTTCTTAGTTTAACTCCATATAAACCCTTTTTTACATTAACCATGGTAAGTAATTTTATTTTTTTTCTATTCAATATGATCAAAAATTAAATTGAATTTATTAGATAATATAAATTATTCTGATTCCAAATATTGAATACATTTTTTTCAAATTATATTCACATTAGTGAGAAAACTTAATTTAAAATTAATCCTTTAGATGAGTTGAGAATGCTAGTTTTTAAAGAGAAAATGTTCAAAAGTTTACAGGTTTTTTATACAAAAATTATATATTAAAATAATTCTAATATAATAAAATTGATTAATAGATATATAAGTTGACTAATTTTAATTTCAAACCAATTTAAAATATAATTTAAATTTATCAATATATTAAATGAAAGGTATTTTTTCAATTTAAATCCATCAATTTTCATTATTGACAAAATAAAAATCATTTCAAAAAATTTAAATCACCCTAGGATATTTTTTTATGATTATTAAAAAATTAGAAATTATTTTTTCAATCTATATTATAAAATTTCACGAAATTAGTTTTAAAAAAATCATGAAAAAAGAAGACAAAAAATTATATTTATAAAAATATAGTTCATTAAATGTAAAAATGGATTTATTTTTATCTCTTGTCTTGAAAACAGATATGATAAATTTTAAATAGTTTATCAAATACATACATAATTTCCATTAAAATAGTTCAATAAAAGTAATTTGATTATTTTATTGTGGTAAAATTTGTATGTTTTCTTAAAAATAGTTTTCCAGATAATGATTTACATTATCCTCAAATAGCTTTCTTCCGTTTTTATTAATTACTCATTAAATAATTAACTTTATATACATGTGAAAATGATATTTCATTATAATTTAGTTAATAATATACATAATAGTCATTCGAATGGCTTGGAGATAACTATCATTATAAATAATTATAATATATTAGTATATCATGTTTATTTTAAACCAAGTGTTTCATTTAATAGAAGATAAAATCATTTTTACTTGTAATAAAAAAGAATAAATTTATTTGAAAAAAATATTTTCAAAAAATATCTATGTATTAAATTCTACCCCCCATATTAAAGTTAATTTGACCCTCAAAATTCATATCAATCATCAATGGTTTGACATTTGAAAATTGATTCATAGAATCCAACATTTTAAAAAGGGTTAATAAAACATTCTCCTAAAAAAGAGAAAGTTATGTGTTAAAGTTAAATAGAGTAACATAGAAATGGATCCCATGTAGGACAAAATAGATTGTAAGAGAATTTATGGACATGGATGAAAATATAAAATAATTATAGAGAGTTTTTGAGATCATTAATTAAAATATATTATGTGATCGGAAGAAGGTTAATAACCAAACATCTGTAAACCAAAGAGGCATTAAAAGGTCATTGATATCATCAAATAGTGATAAAAGGATAATATATTTTTAAGGATACTTTTACTATTATTGGGGAGTTAATTTCCCACTAGTATAAGAATATATTAAAATATACTTACTTGATATATTATTATTTCATAGGAAAAAATTTATTCTTTGGTTGTGCCTAGATCAATTTCTACTTAATATCTTACCCTAATAGTTGAGTTGTTTTCTTGTCGTAAAAACTAAAAAAGATCTATAATAGAGTTTTAATTAATTCCATTAATAAATTGTATAAAAATTATTAACACTGGTTATCCAATATAGATAAATCTTTATACGGTGATGTGATATGTTAATATCTAAAACCTCATCAAAATTTCATCTCAAACGATTCCATAAATAGTAATCCTTTTGACACTTCCAAAAGATTAAAATCCAAATAAATTAGAAATAAGTTCACTAAATTTAAAAATTCAAATTATCACTAATCCATGATATACCTTAAAGTTTCTATTGATTTTTACGTATAGAAAATGCGAATACCTTAATCATGTATTCTTTTGAAACACGATAATAACCTAAATTACTAATATTTTTTTGAAATCTTACATTCTTCCTCATTAATTACATAAAAATTAGACTATTGTATATATTCCATAAATTGAAAAATGATGTAAAGTCCATCAATTATAGCATAAACCAGTTTCTCAATAAGTCATTAATTAGTTCTAAGGTAAATAATACTATCAAATTTAATTATTTATATGTAAAGTCACTTTACACCAAATTAATTATCTCAATGTATAGAAAATTTTAAGGGTTGTATAACCTTATTCCAAACATCACCTAACTAATAAATTAGTTTTCTAGTCCATCAGTACGACATTACATATTTATTCAAATCCTTAACAACAGCCTTATACTTAATAGTTAAGATATATTTCATGATTATTGTAAAATAATTTTCTAATTCTAATAAAAAATAACTTAAATAATTCCACCTCATCCTTAATCCATTCACTAGGCTTCATCATATTATTACCTAATAATTATTTCCTTTTATATGTCATTCATATAATTTTCACTGTGAATAGAAAAACCATTACTCATACAACCTTCATGATTTTGTTCAAAATATTTTCCCTTAGGACATAAATTATCATAATTACCTTAATTTTTACATTTAAAAAATTCAAAATTCGATGATAATATAGGCAAAATATTATTACCATACATTACTTTAACCAAAGCAATCATTTTTCCTTTTAAGTTACTTACTTTATGTCCTTCTTTTGTATGCTTGAAACATCTTCCTGTTCCAATGAGACATTAACTTGGGTGATTATTCCAAAATTTTCAACATATCAGAAACTGAATATTATTTACTCTATGGTATCTAGTACTCATATTCTCAGCGGGCTCTATCCTTGTATTATTTACTATGTGTGAGAGTTGGTTAAGGTTCATATTTTTAAAAATGTTTCCTGATAATTTAATAGGAATAATCACAACATCATTAAATCTTGTCATCAACCCAATTGAAATATCATCCTAAAATTTTTCATCACATTTAATGTTATCCTATTTCCTTCTAGTTACCGCCAATGACTAAAACCAAAATTCATAGAGAAAATAATAATAATCATTGAGATAAAATAAATAGTCATGAAAAATCATTTAGCGGATGTCTAAATCATGAATCTTTATTTTTAATCTAAGAAACCATTTGTTTGTCATAGTTTATTTATAGTCATAATATATTTTAATAATTCAAAATAGTTTATAAAATGCTTGTTAATATTTAAAGAATATACCAAGGGAGTGTTAGCCTAGTTGTGCGACATGGTATATTTTCATGCACTAGGTGACGAATGAGTCCATCTCAATGATCCATTTTTATAGTTATTATCCTCAAGTTCCTCTATTCCAAAACCATATACACTTAGAGTATCCAGGTAAGGATGTAATTTCTTAGAAACCACTCGTTATATCCTCCACCAAGATTATATAAATGTTTCTTATACATTAACTCATATTTAGACATATCTGTTTGGAGTTATTTCGGTTGGATTATAATTGATACATATTAGGGTACTCCATGGGTGGATACACCTCCTGGGGGATACACCAAAATTCTTAGTGTCACCCATTTCCTAATAAATCCCTTTGCCCTAGAGACATGCTTCATCCAATTCTCACACATGAGAGTTCCCAATGATTAAATTACATCCATTTACTCTTGTACAAACTATGGAGACCTCATATTTTTATACATGGATATAATAACTTTTTAGATGAATATTTAAAACATTACATAGAAGCATGGTTTTTGACCTTATTAGTTACGTTTCCTTGGAGACTAGGTACCCAATATTCTAATTTGACGAAATATATTCAAAATGTCCCAAAAATATCTCCACATTTTATTAAATTCACAAAAATTACATAAAAATTACCTTTCTTTTTAACATGGGGAATGGAAACATAGGAATGTGTGAGGTCCGATACTCATTAAGGGTAAACAAGGGAGACACATAAAAATAGTATGAGAATAAGGGCATGGAAACATGAGTATAACATTTTAAAACCATATCTTTCATATCAAAGATCATAATAGTGGTTCGTGGTTTAAAAATTTTTTGTTTATCATTCATGAATCATATTAGAATTATAGAACATGATCCACAAGAGAATAACTTTGGCAGAAGAAAAAAAAATTATGCAATATAAATAAGCATTAAAAATATTGTCCAAAGTAGTCAAGGATTATTTCCAAGGCTATCATAGTGGAATAGGTTCACTCCAAAACCGTCATAGTTTTCAAGGTTATGTACTAAGAACATAATAGTAGACAATATCCCCTACTAAATTGATTTCACTCCCCATTCATGTATTTTCTACCTCATGAGACATAAATATTTACCCAATTCATGGGGGGGGGGATATTGGTGCTTCCCATCACATAATGAGAATCAAACATATGTGTGCCACAAGATCATAAAACTGTCATCATATCATAACCCACTAAATGAAATTGATTTCATAAATAGTTTATCATATCATAAAATATTGAAAAGAGTTAGGTTTCATAATCATCGTATCATTTCATTATAGCATAAACCATGGAAAATAATATTGTTTAATAATAATTTTATCATTGTATAAAATATGGAAAATAAAAAGATTTCATAAAAACATTTTCATCATTAATATTTTTGAGAATTAATATTAATGGTGTCAATGGTTCATATCCCCTATAAAGTATAAATTATATCCAATTATATCATCTTCGATAGGGAATCATTTTGAATGATAAATCTGTTGAAACATTTCTTTAGGAAATTAATTGTTTTTTAAAAAACACTTTGAAAACATACAACATTTTGGAAATAATATTTTTTGGAAAAAAATTTGAAAACATATAAATGATTATATTAAATAATTGAATACATTTCATTAGGAAATAAATCATTTCAACTTTGAAAAAAAATTTAAACATAAAATATTTTTCAAACAAATTTATTTTTTTAAAAAATTAAAATGTATAAAGGATAATTTAAAAAACAATGGTCATGATGGTGGAAAAGTCCATTAATGTTATAGAGGTTAAAATATTGATTTCTTGGAATATTTTTGTAAAGGGAAAAGAAGCATTATTTATAAAAATACGTGAATATTCCTTTCAAAATATTTTGTATAAAATTGAAAATAATGTTAAAAAAATATTTAATATATAATATCAAAAGTGTTAAAAACTTTTCTTTATTTGGAAAACATGGTTATGGATGAAAAGGGTTTTAAACCAAAAATATAAACAAAGATGATTTTATGTAAAAAGATTCCTTTTAACTCCTGAGTACATAAATAGATGAAAATGACGGGGACAAATTTATTCTCATGAAATAAACATCTTAAAAGAAAAATAATGATTTTCTTGAGTGGTATATTTTAATATTTAACCATTTAAAGAATAATCATAAACAATCTGGTTAAATTTTGAGATCATAACATATAATCCTTTCCAATTTGGCAACATTGAATCATAACCCCCATGAAATAATAAAACTATATAAAACATATAATATAATTATAATAAATAAATTCATGATATTAAATGTAAAAGGGTATGTATATACACAATTTATAAGAATATTAGTTCATAACATTATAATATGGATGAAAGAAGGAAAATAGAGACAAAATCCATTACTGATTTGGTAAATTCTGAACCGTAAAACCAATGAAGGAGACATCATCAAATGGATATGTAAATAATAATACTTTTTAAATAAAAGTATCTAAAAATACATTCATTGTTAATATATACACCACATTAGTGAAACACATGGTGAATATGACATGTGTCACATTGAAAAAAATGAAACAAAAATCTCTTACATCTTTGATAATCTTTTGAATCATAAGGACTAATAAAGAAAATAACAAAAGAAACATTAAATACCATGAAAATAATAACAATAATGATATAAATTGTAAAATGGTTAGTACAAATACCATATAAAATAAAGGATTAGTGAATTTTCAAATACCTCTATGAAATAAAAAAGATACTAGAAATCCCTTACATTATGTCTCGACTTCCTTCTTATACGATGAAACTCATATTTAATATATATAATTTTATTATAAATATATTAAATAACCATACTTATATATATATCATTAAATATATTATTTACATATATCCTTTTATTACACATTTATAATAATTCATTGTTAAATTCACATCTCAGATAATAACTGCTTTGTTTTTCTTAAATATTTTGATTTATTATTTTTGGTCCTCTTACTTTGGTCATGGTTCCATCATCCCCAGAATAATAACAAAAAAAGTATAAACTTACCTTTCCATAAATTATAAATTTTATAAAAATCATGAATGATGGATTTTAGAAATGAATAATGTTATAATCATGAAGATGGTAGACCGTACGTATGCATGAGTAACATTTAAAATTTTCAATGATAATTATGGAGAGTAGGTAAGTAATATATTATCTTTCCATAATTTTAATAATATCACAAATACCATATTATTTATTGAAATATACATATACATATCATCCATGGGTTGTGGTTATTAATGGAGAGGTACATTGCAACATGAAGGTGACAGTCCATCCGTACATGAATGAAGTTATCATCTTTCAGTGAGTGAAATATTGAGAATGAAAAATATATAATATCTGTTATGAATTATAAATATTTCATGAATATCATAATAATATCATTTATATCTTATTTTTTTGTATAATTTACCCTTACTATATTCTATTCAAATCATCTATGAAATGAATCACATTGCTTCGTGAGACGATAGTCCACCGTACATATGAACGACGTTGTCGTATCCCTTTTGAAATATAATGTAAAAAGATATATCATATTTAGTGAATAAAGTGTTATAATTATTTATTAAATATCATATACACACACACACTCTCTATATCAGTAATCATACCCTATTTGGGAGGTGGTAACAGAAAAATGGATGATATTGGTTTGGGTGGTGATATTCCACCGCACACACGAATGATGATTTTATAACTCATTTTAAGTAATTGGATAAGGTTTTATGGCAATAATTTAATATAAAAATATATTTGTAAATTTAATACACTTATTTTATGATATAATAAATTTTAAATAATAATTAGTGGTTCTAGAAGGCAAAATAAAATAAAAACACTCCTCGAAGAACATTACATATTCTTTTGGTAACTTCCATAGGATTGCACCAAAATCCTTCTTAGGTTGGATTTATGCCAAAATAAGGATTATATAATGAGTGGATAGAATTTTTGAATTGAATTTTGAATTTATTTACTAATTCGAAGGGATTGAAAATGTGAAGAAGAGAGGAGTGTGGTTGGAGTTTACAATTTAGGTGAGAGACACACATGTAATTTTTGCAATGAAAAAGGTGTAACCACATTTTTTACAATCCAAAAGGGTTAAAAATGGATTTATATCAATGATAGTACATGTTATTGTCCATATAATTCAATAAAATTTATTTTATATAAGTTTTTATGTTATCTTATCCCTTATATTTTTAGTTTAACACTTGGTAAACTCATTTTTACCATGACCATGATAAATAATTTTCCCTCTTTTTATTACTAATTATGGTAAAAAAATAATTTGTACTTATTATATAGTATTTATTATAAAAATAAAAAATATTTAATCAATTTTTCAAAATTCTAGTATCATAAGTGGTAAAATTTAATTTAAAATTAATCCCACAAACATGATGAGAAAGACTGTTTTCAAAGAGAAAAAGTTCCAAAGTCTACAAGGTTTTTATATCAAAATACAATGTTAAAATAATTAAAATGAAAAAATTTTATTAATAAATATATAATTTTACTAATTTTAATTTTTAACCTATTAATAATAAAATTTTACTTTATAAATTATTTTAAAGAAAATGAAACTTTCAATTAAAATTAATTATTATTCACTATTATCACAAAATTATTCGTTCCATAAAATTATAAAAACTTTAATATAATATAATTAAATCATTATAATTTAAAAAATATAAATCAGTATTTAATGTAGATTTTATAAATGTTTCTTTTTTTTAAAAATAATCATGTAAAGAGGATACAAAACTACTTTTTAGGAAAACACGGTTTTAAGTGTAAAATTTGATTTGTTCTTATCTATTTCCTAAAAAAAATAAGATGAATGCTGAAAATTTGATTAAATATATACAATATTTTTTTCATTAAAATAATTCATGAATTTTTTTTTAATTTATTGAAGAAGAACATTTTTTTTCAGAAAATCAGTTTTTCAAAAAATATTTCCTTTATTTTTGAAATAATTTTTATTTCAATTCATAATTAATTGGTATCCATAAATTCATTTTATATACATGTGTAAACCTTATTTTATTCATAATTTAGTTAATACTATTCATTCCTTCCATTATAATAGTTAGAAGATATTTATCAATTTAAATAATTATATCTTAATAGAATATAAAATTTCATTTAAACTCAGTGTTGCATGAAACACATGCTAACAAGTGTTGTGTGTAACAAAAAATATAAAATATATTAAATTTATTTGAATGAAAAGTATTCCATGAAAATATTAGGGAGTTACATTCTAAGACCAAAAAATAAATTTCATCCTCCAAATTCATCTTGGTCATTACAGGTCTATAATTTGAAAATTCCATCATAGAAACCCACGTCATAAAAGTTGTTAATAAAACATCCTCTCTAAAATGAGAAAGGGATGTGAGAAGGTAACATAAAATAACACATACTATATTTCAAAATTAGAGAACATAGGTGGGAAGTGGTGATATTAACATGGACGAAAAATACAAATAATTATAGAGTGTTATAGGGAAAAATGATCACAAGAATGTGGGGGATCAATAGAATGTTAATGAACACAAATTTATTAACCAAAGTGGTGTGAAAAAGGTCATTGATATCATTAAAAATACCAATAAAATAAAACATATTATTTCAAGATCCTTTTACAAATATTGGGGAATTGAGTTTCCTTATAGAATGAGAACATATGAAAATGTACTTGGTATATTTTTTATTTCATAGGTACAACTGTATTATTTGGTTGTTCCTTGATAAATTTTCAATTAATATCTTTCCCTAAGAGATAAATGTTTTTTATCTCCGAATTTTTTTTATCTCCGAAGTACTATAAAATATCCTTAAAATAATGACAATTTATTCCTTCTATTTATAGTTATAAAAAGGATAAAACTGGTTATCCAATATGAATAAATATTAATATGCTGAAGTAATACTTTAATCTCTAAAATATCATCCATATTATAAAATTAACCATTCTATAAATGGTTAACCTTATGAATCATTCCATATATTTAAATCCAAAACTTTAAAAATAAAGACACTCGATTTTCAAAATCAACTTATCATTAATCCCATATAAACTATAAAGTGGCTTCTAATTGACACATACAAAACATGAGAATACCTTCATCAAGTATTATCTTGAAACATGGTAATAACCAGAATAATGATAAAACCAAATTGAAAACAAACATGCTTACCCAATACTTATTTAAACCATAGATTATTGGATATATTCCATAAATCCCAAAAAATATAGAATCCATCAATGATGACACAAACCACTTTGTCAAAAAAATCATTAATCATTTCTAAGGGAATCAACACTATCAAATTTACATATTCATATCCAACATCTCTTTATCTTAACATCATCATGTCAACATATGTAATATATTAAGGGCTATATTCACTTATTAAAAAAAAACATTCCCATTTAATTACTTTTCTATTCCATCATTACTATTTAACATACTTTTGAAAATCCTTAATGAAAAACTTACACAGAACAATTCATATATAGTTAATGATTTATATAAATAATTCTTTAATTCTAATAAATAATCACATCAATAATTACACCTAATGAAAAGTCTATTAACTAGGAATTATTCTCTTGTTCTTTAATAAAACTTTTCTTTAGTGTCATTTATAGTCTCATCATCATCCATAGAAAAACCATTACTCATACAAGCTTATCAAAACTCTTCTTGAGATTTCCTCACAGGCCACCAATTTTCATAATTCCTTAATTTAAACATTTAAAACATTAAATAGTATATGAAAACGCTTATACCCCATTATTATCAACTATTAAATTAATTAGAAATTATATTTTTCCACTATAGTTACTTAATTTGTGTCTTTAGTCTCCACACACAAACATCTTCATGTTCCACTAATACATTCAACTCAGTGCTTCTTCCATATTTATCGATATCGAAGAAAATGAATCTTCCTTTAATTATGTTAAAATTACATGAACTCTTAGTGAACTATATAATTAGAAGAACATTGTTAAAGAAACAAACTCCCTAATAGACACTTAGGATATCTTGGAAATATTCCAATTATACAAGACAAGAATATTAAATAAACTCAAATGATTTATATATATTATGATTTATAAATATAGTTTTACTAAATAAGTTATTAATTACATGAAATTATTTTGAAATGGTGCATATTGGATGGAATGAAAATAGTTTCATGGCCCATAATCAATATTGGAATTGACCTTCAGTGAAATTCAATGAGGGTGGTGAATGATTTGATTATATTAAAACTATATCGGTAAAATTGACTTATATTACGACCAATTTTGACTCCCATATGGAGCCATATATTTCACCAGAACCTTGGGAAGAAATTTTGGACCACATAATGAGGTAGAAACCACTATCCTTTAACAGAATCATGAATCTATTAATATATGAATAAAATATCAAGTCCCTTGATAAGGTATTCCATTCTTTGGGATGCGATGAAAGGGAGAAATATTTCGCGGATCTATATATTCTTGGTGTATATGTTATGAAGAGTGATAATGGATTCAAAACACCAAGATGGAAGAGAAGATATAGAATTGTTATTAGAATCCATTTAAGGTTATATTCTTTAAAATGAAGTTTCATATTTAGTAATGAGATGAAATGGAAAGGTTGTTATTGAATTTAGGAAAAAGTAAGATGAATATATTTATAATTATGAGGCTATCATTACAAGTATAGAAATACATACTATGGAAGATGTATATAATATTTAAATAAAAAATTATCAATTCATTTATGGGATTAAATGATACATTTGAATGGATTTAGTACCTCATAAATTTTCTTTATATTAGAAGATATTTAAAAGTTACAACAATAATAATAATTTGTTTTTGTATTCCTTTACATTAAAAGTAATAAATGACACGTAGAAGAAGGATGATACATTTTTGAATGATATTTAGTAAATAAATAGCATAGAAGTGTGGATTTTAAAATATGAAATTACCATGGGAAGAAACAACTCTGGGATTACCTATAAGGGATGAGGGTTTCCTATAATTGTGGATATGATGTACATATATATCATGATTCAAAGGTAATAAATGAGTCCATTGATGTTGAATTATTCAATTTTAAAGAGATGTACACTGTTTAAATCAATTACACTAAAGTCAATGCAATATGCCCTAAACGTGGCCAAGATAACATGCATAGATTTTTCAATAACAATAATAGAATTTATGGTCCTAAATAATGTCATTTCATTTATGTTGATCATTTACTCAATGTTATCTAATAAATTAGTTGATTATGTACCTAATCAATCTATTATTTGTTTATTATTTATAAGAACATTTAATCACCCCTGATACATTAAAAAAAGTTTTCATTTAATTCTGTAAGTGGAAATATTATCACAAAAAAAGTATATTGGTCTGTCTCTATGAATATTCATGGTGGTTATTTAGTTAAAAACATGGCCGTAATACTAAGGGTTGAATTTAATGTAATCATTGAGATGAATTTCATCTGAATGTATATTTCGAGAATGAATTTTTAGGGGAAGGACATTAAAATCTATAAGTATTGAATATTATTCCTTCTTTTTAGATGAGATACATTGTTTCTAATTTATTGTTTGGGAAAACCTAATTTAGTGAATCAAAAAGAAATTATTAGTGATGAGAAAATAATTTATTATTAGGTTATCTACGAAATAGTGGATGTATCTATTGTGAAGTATTATATTGATTCATTTCTTGAGAAAATACTCGGATATCCAAATAAATATGAAGTTTAATTTTAAAATTATTTTATCCCTGATTGAAGACCCATATTTAAGTCTCCTAATAAAAATGATCAAGTGAAATTGGTTGAATTAATTAAACAAATACAAGATATGTGTGAAAAGGGATTCATAAAAACAATTTTTTCACCTTAGGAATAATCTGGCTTATTTATAGAAATTTGATGATGGGTCTATGGGGTTATTGTCTGATTATAGATAAATAAATTTATATACTCTAAATAACTATTATCCTTTACATTACATTGAATATTTATTTGATACAATTCAAAGGGATCAATACATCTCAATACTGGACATATATTCTTATTATATTTATCTAAATTTCATGAAAGTGGATATAAACAATGTAACACCCTGAGATTTTATGAGATATATTCCTGTTAATTTTTTTGATGTATTCTATTGTACACTACACCAAGATTATCTTCCGCTATACACAACACCGTATTAGCTTGCAGTATATGCAACACTATTCTTGGCTCGTTTTACACACAATTTCAAGTTCGTTTTGTGGAAATTATTAGACGCAACATTAAGTATAGATTTTGTTTAATATATAAATGAAATAAGTTTTGATTATGTTATACGCAACACCAAACATAGCTTTCACTACACACAGCCCTGACTTGGCTTGAATTACACGCAATCAAGACCTTCCTCGATAGCATGTGTAGTACGCAATACCGAGTTTTACTGAATGAGATATTATTATAATATTATTATGAACTAGCCGTTATAAATAGTAATACCCACTTTTTGAAATTTTATAAATTTTATATTTCAAAATGGACATCATTTTTGGATTCTGAATATCGAAACTAGCCTAGGATGAATTTTTTGTATTTTTCTGAAAACCTTCAATTTTTGATGAATAGTGATAACACTAGGTTACTATTTAAAAACCGAATTTTTATTTAAATAATTATTTATTTTATTTAAATTTATTGTAGGTCAAAATTGATATATAATACCTATATAATTACAATGTAATTCATTGATGTCATTTTATAATATTTATAGATATATAAAAATCTTATTGAACTTTTCACCGTCTTTTACCCACCTCCTAGGAGAATTTAAAAATTTACATAAAACATAATTTTACCACTTCTGTAAGTGGAATTTAGAAAATCATAGAGACATGGATAATATCAAGGAGTAAAATGTGGTTCAATAAGATAAAAATAATTTTTGGTGAATAGTAACTTTTTACTTTTATTTACCACGACTAAAAGTAAATAGGGTAATTAAGGGTAAAAATGATATTATTATTACCCTAACACATGTCCTAATTCTATTGGATAAGTGTAATTCTAACAAAAACTACCTTAGGAATAAAATATTACCCTTTAGGTCTAATTGGATTAGATTAGGACATTTATTATTATTTTATTTGAAGAAAAAATAAAATAGTTAAAATCAAAGTTTAATAAATAAAACATTTTTAATATAGAGTTATACAAAAGATAAATTCTACTATAAATATTAAGTATAAAGATAAAAATATTTCATACATAATGGTATTTTATTTATATTTTTTAGACATTAAATAATTTAATTTATTCATTACACAATGATGATGCAGTAATTACATTATTAATGAAATATTAACATAATTGATGTTATAAATACCCAAATAAATGTAATTTCAGACTTTTTATGAATTCCACTAATTTTTTAGGTTAATATAAAATGTTCGTATTGATTAAAATAACAATTTTTGAACTAATCATGCTGTTATTATTTTCAAAAAAATAAGTTACCACAGTGTCAAAATTGACATAAAATAGTTTTTAAAACAAATATTATATTATTAATTGTTATTCTATTTCTAAAAATCTATGGTTTGGCCAAATGACTTATATAAAGTTATATATATTAATAAAGAACCACTTGAGGTTTTTTCTCTTGTTATAGTAAGTATATTAACCATATAGTGTAATAAAAAAATAAGACACGGTAAAAGTTAAATTATTTAACTAAGAGTTAAATCTAAATGATAAGGTTAGAATAGTAACCTAAACATGTATAAAACCTATTGGTTGAGAATATTTCGACTCATACCCACTTTATCTTCTAAATAAGTCACTTTGATGCCATTATAAACTGAATATGACTTTATTATATAATAATATTTTAAGTTTTTCCAAAACTGCCCATCTCTTCCCTTACAAAAGGGCACCTACTCCCTCTTCTCTTCACACAATTCTGAGAATCCAATCTCGGCCAACCCCAGCCCATTTTCCTTATAAACTTCCATGGAAACATTATAGTGGTTCTGGTCTCCTCATAAGACAAACTCTAGTGCCTTAATAGGATTCTTAAAAGAGGTGCGTTGAAGAAGAGGTAATCTCTTCTACCGATTATTTTAAGATTCTTTATTCATCAACTTATTCTTCTTTAGTTGTTTCATTATAAAGTAATAACATAAGTATCACTAATATAATTATATGTTGTTATAAATATGAAACAACCCCAATTCACCTTCTATCTATCCTATGTAAAATGAAATCACCGAGCGTGCGTACGTATGAAATACCGTCACCACACCGTGGTGTAATCTGTTTTTACACCACCGCCTTACATGGATGGGTATAATGTTGTAAAGAATAAATATATATGATTATTATTACATGATACTGATTCTTAGATATCATCCACTCTAATTCCATTAAAATATTATGGGAACGATATCATCGCTCGTGCGTACGTACGGATTCCCGTCTCCACGACGTGATGAGATTAATTCTCCACGTTAACCGTTCAAGAATGACTATAAAGTATATATAATGAATAATAATGAAATATATTACCTGATAAAGATATTGAATTTATGTATTTATATATATATATATCATCTACTTACTTCCATTCAAGTCAATAAGGAATGGAAAACAACATTCATGCATACGTACGACCTACCGTCTCCATGAACAATGTATTTCATTTAGCAATCTATTATATATATATACTGAATGTATATGATAAATAAATCATGATTTACATTATTGAAGTAAGTAAATAATGATATAAGTAATAATAATATCAAGAACAACATGTCCAAACACATATGATTAATAAAACGATTTTACCCAAAACGTTGCTTTAACATGGAATTTACAAAAGAAAGGGTAATATAAAGTCATAAGTGAACCATATATGATATCATAACAACTAATATGATTCCGTAATAAGTCAATGAAATTATTTAAATCATTATATAGGAGATTCGGATACGTCCGAAGCATATCGTACCTATGGTAAGAGATAATTTTGCAATCTCAATTTTATACAAGATTTCTTATACGTAATTATTTATTGGGGTTATATTTCTCATCCATGTCCATAAAATGTTTTTCATAAAGTGTTTAATATTCATCCATGTATGTTTAAAGTAATTTTTACCATTCTTTGACTTTTACTTTGTGTTATGGATGGAATCTTTGTTTTGTTTACCATACGTGGTACTTTTTGACTTTTCCATTAAAAGTACGAGGAGAATGTTTTTTTAACTTATATGACATAAAATAATTTTTATGGTTTCATAACGCCTTTTCTTCATGAACAAGACTCTACAATATTTCATGATTATTTTCAATGAAATCCTTTTTTTTAAATTTCGTGGCATTTTGTGAAAAGCAAATGATTTTGAAGAAGAAAGGATATTTTCCTCAAGAATTCAGCTCAAGTGTTTTATCAAAACTATTTTCCATCTAAGATGACATTATTTAGAATATTTATGTTTCAAGTATAATGTCTCTATTGATAACACTGTTTTTTTATTATGAATAAATGATATCCATTTGTTTGATATGGATTATGTAATGATGGGATGATGTTTAGGAAACCCATTTTATTCTTTGGGTTATGATGAATGATTTATTATTATTTTGTGGCACACGTAAGAATGATTTAAATATGAGATGGGTGGGACATATATCTTCTTCCAATGAATTGGGTGAAGATTTATATCTGATGAGATAGACATGGACGGAACGGTATGTTAATCTGGTTCAGTGATACAGGACTTGAATGAAGAGTGAACTCATTTCAGAAAGGGACTTTGTCCACTAAGATGGTCTGGGAAGAAATGATTTGGCTACTATAGAAATCATATCATGTGCTTAAATTTTTTCCACAATTACATGTTTTTTTCATGCTATTTTATCATGATTGATGTTCCATTATGATCTATGCCTTATGTACTGCCATGTTTTATGTCATTGTTCAATATTTTGATGTTTAAACATTATGTTTATATTTTTAAGTTCAACTTTATATGGTTTGGTTTATTTTCTCCATGCTTACCCTTACTAATAATTTGATCTCACCCTTTATATGTTTTATTTTCCCCAGGATATAACGAAATGTTTTAGGTAAGGAAAAAAGGGAAGATCTTTATGGGAGATGTTGAAGATCTTTCACCATGATTAGAAGATTATGTTCCGATTTTCCAAAGTCACTAAAATATTATGGCCCTTCGGTGTTTGTTTTTGTTATGGATTAGATATTCCGCAAAAGTAATGTAATTTCTAAGTATGTCATACTCCGGGTCTCTACAGTTGGTATCAGAGAGAGGTTTAGTTAACCTTTAGAAACTAGGATGCGGAAACTTTAGTGAGATCACTAGAGATATTTCTAAGGTATATCTAGGGATGTCCCTAAGGTTATGTATATGTATATGTTATAGTCATATAATTATGGTAACAATCATAGAATTTAACCTAATATGTTAGATATTTGAGTTACTCCCCCTTGATTATGATTTTTTCATCGCACACTATTCTTTTTGGGTTTTAGAAAAGGGCTGGAAACAAGAAGATTCACGATAATAGAGGATATGGTGGACAATGGAATGATATTATTCATGAGAAACCAAATGAAATTGGATCTGGAAGTCCACATATCATTATTATGCCTAATCAGAAATCTCAT
This sequence comes from Viscum album, assembly GCA_963277665.1. Lineage (NCBI taxonomy): Eukaryota > Viridiplantae > Streptophyta > Magnoliopsida > Santalales > Viscaceae > Viscum > Viscum album. Next base: position 377,254,289 of record OY728147.1, read on the forward strand.
CATATGATCAATAATATCAACTTTGTTAAGTTTCTTGACTCAGGTAATAAGAGAAAGATAGAGTTTCATGATGATCATAGAGGAAGGAATGTTCAATTTCCCTCATGTAAATAATGTGGGAAGAGGCATCGAGGAGAATGTTTTAAAGAAACTGGAAGATGCTTTGGGTGTGGAAAAGAAGGGCATAAAGCCAATAATTGTAAAAAAAAGGTTCAGTTAACACCATGGACAAGGACAATGGAATTTCTTAGACATCAAAAATGGTTAAATGTTTTATATGTGGAATGTACGGGAATTATGCAAACCAATGCCCTAAGGTAAAATCTCATGAAGAGAATCGGCATGGTCATATGGGTTGTATTTATGTGGATGATGATTAAGAGACTGCAAATGATATATGTGGTGAATGAAATGATGAAGCTCTGTCAGTGGTTTAAGAAGGTAGTGGAATGATTGTATGTTTATCAAGAATAATTCTTGGTACTATTGAATAATGAAAAATCTAAGGATTTTTACACTGTTTTCTTTCCTTGAGTTTTTGAAAGTATATGATGAATGGTACCAGTAACAATGAAAGGTTATTCAAATATTATTGGAAGGTAGATTATATGTTCATAATGAAATGATAAGGAGATAATGAGATGTATGATAGTGTTTATGAGCTCATGGCTGATATAAGGACAAAGTGATATCATGGTTTGAGTATATAGAAATTTATGGATTTTGGTATGTGGAAAGAGTTAACTTTTGACAGTATTCATGTTTTTACTAAGGTTCAATGGGTATTCATTTTTCAAGAGAATACATGATTAAAGTATTCACATGTTTGGAATGTGACCAACAAGATATATCGTATGATAAAGGATGGTATTCACATTCTTGGTAGATGGCATTTCCAGTAATCATTTTCTTTATACTATGAGATTGGACAGATGTATTTTGGATAAGTCTAAAGATTGGAATGGATTATGTTAGACATCATATAGTATTGTTTAAGGCTAGAACTTTTTTCGATATTATTTATATAATGTTATAATTTTGTAGTTTTAGAAAAAGGACAACTGGTAGGACGGGCGACAACTTGTCGCGTCGGACAAGGCTGTGGGAATCGAACCCACAACTGAAGTGCGATAGGCCTTTATAACCTACCACTGGACTAAAAGGAGTCCATGGTTAGTAGAAACTAGTTTTATTTTATTAAGTGATATTACGGATTATGTATAAGTCCATTTTAGCAACCATATACTATTAATCACATCATAGATGGACTTATGTATATTTAATAAATTGTGCTGAACTTTTTACGATAGAAACAGATTGAATGACCCAACTTTCTATCACATGATCTGCTAACACTTCAAAAATGACAAATTCAACTTCATTTCTTTAAGAGATGAGGTGGAAATTGTTCAAGGCACAAACAATGGTGATATTGTACAAATATCATGTAAGTATTTATTTTAATTCATCAATTCTTCAACATTAAGGAAATGATTTTGAGAACTAAAAACGTTGTCCCAGTACCATCATACCCGATGAATTTAATGGCACCTTAAATCATCAAAAATTTATTTCTTTGTGATTGATGGTTTATTCATAGCCATGTTCACTACCACCCTCCATCATAACTTGATGGTTAGATTTCTATTCCATATCCATATTTTCATCTATTTTGTCCTATGTGGAAATGCAATGCTAAGTTAATTTGTGTGCCCATTATGATTCTAACTTTCCTTTTTAAAATGAAGTTTTAGTATTCCTTTTTATGATGTGGGTTTCTATGAAAGAAACTTTCAAGTAGTAAACCATTTATAACCACGACGAATTTCGAGGGTGAAATTCATTTTAAGTGGGGTAGAATGTAACACCCTGAGATTTTATGAGATATATTCCATTTAATTTCTTTGATGTCTTCTGTTGTACACTACACCAAGATTATTTTATGCTATATGCAACACCGTATTAGCTTTCAGTATACACAACACTATTCTTGGCTCGTCTTACACACAATTTCAAGTTTGTTTTGTGGAAACCATTCTATGAAACAAAAAGTATGCATTTTGTTTAATATATAAATGAAATAAGTTTTGATAATGTTATACCCAACCCCAATAATAGCTTTCACTACACGCAGCTGTGACGTGGCTTGCATTACACGCAATCAAGAGCTTCCTCGATAGCGTGTGTAGTACGCAATACCGAGTTTCACTAAACGAGATATTATTAAAATATTATTATGAACTAGCCGTTATGAATAGTAATACCCACTTTTTAAAATTTTATAAATTTTATCTTTCAAAATGGACTTCATTTTTGAATTCAGAATATTTAAATTAGGCAAGGGTGAATTTTAGGTATTTTTCTGAAAACTTTCAATTTTTGATGAATAGTGAAAACACTAGGTTACTATTTAAAAACCATATTTTTATTTAAATAATTATTTATTTTATTTAATTATATTTTAGGTCAAAATTGATACATAATACCTATATAAGTCCAATTTAATTCATTGTTGTCATTTTATAATAGTTTTTGATATATAAAAATTTTATTAAACTTTTCACCGTATTTTACCCACCTCCTAGGAGAATTTGAAAATTTACATAAAACTTAATTTTAACACTTCTATAAGTGGAATTTTGAATATTTGAGAGACATGGTTAATATCAAGGCGTAAAATGTGGTTTAATAAGATCAAAATAATTTTCGGTGAATAGTAACTTTTTTTTTATTTACGACGATTAAAAGTAAATAGCGTCATTAAAGGTAAAAATGATATTATTATTACCCTAACACATGTCTTAATTCTATTGGTTTAGTGTAATTTGACCAAAAAAACCTTAGGAAAAAAATATTACCCTTTAGGTCCAATTGGATTAGATTAGGACATTTATTATTATTTTATTTAAAGAAGAATTAAAATAGTTAAAATCAAAGTTTAATAACAAATTTTTTTTAATATAGAGTTATAAATAAGATAAATTCAACTATAAATATTAATTAGAAATATAATGCGATTTCCGACATAATGGTATTCTATTTATATTTTTTAGATATTAAATAATTTAATTTATTTATGACACAATGATGATGCAGTAATTACCTTATTAATGAAATATTAACATAATTGATGTTATAAATACCCAAATAAATGTAATTTGAGACATTTTATGAATTCCACTAATTTTTTAGGTTAATATGACATGTTAGTATTAATTTAATTAACATTTTTCGAACTAATAATGCTGTTATTATTTTCACAAAAATCCATTACCAAATAGCGTCAAAATTGACATAAAATATTTTTTAAAACAAATATTATATTATTAATTGTTATTCTATTTCTAAAAATATAAGCTTTGGAAAAATGACATATATAAGGTAATATATATTAATAATGAATCAATTGGGGTTCGTTTGGCTTGTTATAGTAAATTTATTAACCATATTGTGTAAGAAAACAAGAAGACACGGTAAAAGTTAAATTATTTAACATAGAGATAAATATAAATGATAAGGATAAAATAGTAACCTAAACTTGTCTAAAACCTATTTGTTGAGAATATTTCGACTCATACCCACTTTATCTTCAAAATAAGTCACTTTTGAGCCATTATAAACTGAATGTGACTTTATTATATAATAATATTTTAAGTTTTTCCTAAAGTGCCCCTCTCCTCTCTTATAAAAGGGCACATCCTCCCTCTTGTCTTCACAAAATTTTGAGCCTTAAATCTTGGACAACCCCTACCCATTTTTCGTCTCAACTTCACTAGAGACATTATAGAGGATCTAGTCTCCTCAGAAGACCAACTCTAGTGCCTTATGAGCAATCTTAAAAGAGGCGCGTCGAAGAAGATGTAATCTCTTCTACCGATTATTTCAAGTTTCTTTCTTCTTCAACTTCTTCTTATTTAGTTGTTTAATTATAGACTAATAACATCAGTATCAATAATATATTTAAATGTTATTATAAATATGAAACAACCCCAATTCACCTTATATCCATCCTACAGAAAACGAAATCACTGCACGTGCGTACGTACGAAATAGCATCTCCACGCCGTGGTGTAATCTATTTTTCCACCACCACCTTACTTGGATTTGTATAATGGTGTAAAGAATAAATATATATGATTATTATAACATGATAATTATTCTGATATATCATACACTCTAATTACATTCAATAATTATGGGAACGATATCATCGCTCATGCGTACGTATGGATTATCATCTATACGATGCGATTAGATTCATTCTCCATGTTAACCATTCAAGAATGATTATAAAGTATATATAATGATAAATAATGATATATTTTACCTGGTAAAGCTACTATATTTATGTATATATATATGTGTGTCATCTACTTACTTCCATTCAAGTCAATAAGGAAAGGAAAACAACGTTCATGTGTACATACGGCCTACCGTCTCCATTAACGGTGTATTTCATTTCATTTATCTACCTATTATATATATATATACACTAAATATATATGATATATAAATCACGATTTACATTATAGAAGTATGTAAATCATTATATAAGTAATAGTAATATCAAGAACAACATGTCCAAACACGTATGATAAATAAAACGATTTTACCCAAAACGATGCTTTAACATGGAATTTACAAAAGAACAGGTAATTTAAAGTCATAAGTGAACCATATATGACATCATAACAATGAATACGATTCTGTAATAAGTCAATTACATTATTTAAATAATTATATATGAGGTTCGGATACGTACGAAGCATATGGGAGCTAAGGTAAGGGATAATTTTGCAATCTCATTTTTATACGAGATTTCTTATACGTAAGTATTTACTGGGGTTATATTTTTCATCCATGTCGATAAAATGTTTTTCATAAAGTGTTTAATATTTTTCCATGTATTTTTAATGTTATTTTTACCCTTCATTGAATTTTACTTTGTGTTATGGATGGAATGTTTCTTTTGTTTACCATACGTGGTACTTTTTGACTTTTCAGTTAAAAGTATGAGGAGAATGTTTTTTTAACTTATACAGCATAAAGGTATTTCTATGGTTTCATAATTCCTTTTCATCATGAAGAATACTATACAATATTTCATGATTATTTTTAATAAAATCATTTTCTTTTAAAATTTCATGGCATTTTGTGAAAAGAAAATGATTTTGAAGAAGATAGGATATTTTCCTCAAGATTTTATCTCAAGTATTTTATCAAAACTATTTTCCATCTAAGATGACATTATTTATCATATTTATGTTTCAAGTATAATGCCTCTATTATTTACATGGTTTTATTTTTATTGTGACGAAATGATATCAATTTGTTTTATATGGATTACATAATGATGGGATGATGTTTATGAAACCCATTTTATTCTTTGGGTTAGGAGGAATGATTTATTATTGTTTTGTGGCATGTGTAGGAATGATTTAAATATGGGATGGGTGGGACCTATATCTCCCTCCAAAGATTTGGGTAAAGATTTATATCTCATGATATAGACATGGCTGGAATGGTAAGTTAATCTGGTTCAGTGATACAGGACTTGAACGAGGAGTGAACTCGATTTAGAAAGGGACTTTGTCCACTAAGGTGGTCTTGGAAGCAATACCTTGTCTAATATAGAAATCATATCTTGTTCTTAATGGTTTTCCACAATTTCATGTTTTATTCCCATGCTATTTTATCACGTATTATGTTCCATTATGATCTATGCCTTATGTACTGCCATGTTTTATGTCATTGCTCAAGATTTTGATGTTTAAACATTATGTTCATATTTTTCAGTTCAAATGTATATGGTTTGTTTTATTTTCTCCATTCTTACCCTTACTGAGCATTTGAGATAACCCTTTATATGTTATATTTTTCCCAGGATATAAAGAAATCTTTTAGGTAAGAAAAAATGGTAAGATCTTTATGGGAGATGTTGAAGATCTTTCACCATGATTAGAAGATTATGTTCTGAGTTTCCAAAGAAACTAAACTATTACGGTCCATTGGGGTCTATTTTTGGTATGTATTAGATATTCTAAAAAAGTAATGTAATTTCCACTTATGTCAAGCTTCAGGTCTCTAGAAAAAATATCTTTTCTTATAAGGTGTCAGAAACCAGACTGGGTTCCCTGGTAACTCGATAACCAAGCAGGCCCAGGCTTAGACTAAAGGGAATTCCCCATCCCAATGGGTTGGTGACTAGTACATAGAATTCATCCAACCTGAAAGTGGGATCAGATTTTCCATAGAACATAGTGGAAGAAAAATACACAAGACAATATGCATTATAATGGAAGATCTATTGCGAGTAATGTACCACAATAAATGAAGCATAAAAACCCCACGTATAAAAAACCACGTACTAAGAAAGAAAAACATCCCTAGTCCCTAAGGACACAAATCATCATGAACAAGGTTCAACAGCTGGATCCGCCTCCAGGAGATTATTTCCCCTTTCTTGAACCCAAAAGAAGATAATTTACAAACACCCGAAGGCACAAGTAGGGTGTGAGATAAAAATACCAGTAGGGGATTACCATGGTTTTCATAATACATGCAGCCAATAGGATAACCAAAATGATGATGTCAATTTTAAAAATAAAAAGATTTGCTATTTTAAAAAATATTTAAAAAAATCATGCTATAGAGTTCAAATAATGGAAAAATACATTAGTCAAGGCTTTACAAGTGATGAAATTCTTCTAAAAAATAGACTAAATAAAAAAATCATAAAAAATAGTTTTTATAAATCCAGAAGGCACATAAATTAGTTCAAACAACATTAGCATACATTTATTCTCAAATAAATATAAAAAGTGAACAACATGGTCATCTGCCAAAGAGGTATGATAATATTTCTTTCTATATAACTCCACACTCTTTATGTTATCTCAACAATATATATATATATATATATATATATATATATATATATATATTCACACGTCCCTCTGATACTGGCCAAAGGAAAATCATCACCCTCCCATCGGGGATGTAACCTGCTGCATTTATGTTTTAGAATGTTGTAATAGCTTCTTGTGTGTGAATATGACTAAACAACTACTTAATGCATTCATGTACACTTACATAAGAAATAAAGTGAAATTTATTTTAGGAATTATTAAAATAAAATTAAATCCAATTATTTCATTTTAATGGATCCTTTTCCATTTAAAACATAAATTATTTTTAATCAAAAAAACATGTCTCTTTTACAATAAAAATCTACTAGGTTCCTATAAAATTATTTTAAATCCATTGTCCCAAGTTTTAAATCCATTCAAATACAATTCCGTTAATTTCACAATTAATTTACACAATTAAATTTAGTAAATAAATTAATATCATTTTGATAAAATCTAAAATATAAACTCAAGAATTTAAATCTATCAATTTCAATAAACAAATCCTAATTCCATGGAATTGGGGGGGGGGTTGTAATTTCTATGACAAAAAAATTTGAAATATACAATTTCACTGGAATTTGATTGTATCAATTAAATTGAATAAAGTTTGAACAATTGAACATAATTCAAAAGTTTAAATAAACAATTCAATACTAGGTAAATTACTTTGGTGGATTGGGAAGGAACAAACTAACTTTTCCCCAAAAAACAACACTCATAATGACACCTGTAAACAAGAACGAAGGTGTGAAAGACCTAAAATAACAACCTAGAGGTGAGATCTATCAAAATAGGACAATGATTTATCAATTTTAGGATGATATAATGAAATTAATATGTTGTAGAAAAATATATAAAGGAATAATTAGAGATAAATCTTACCTTTTAATCACACCGCAAGTGAAAAAATGATCAAATGGTAATGAAGAGGATCTAGAAGGGTTGGAGAGCTTCATGATCTCATGGGGAAGGATTTGGGTTGACGAAGATGAAACTAGAGGGGAGTAGAAAATAGATATTAGTTAAGCTGTCCATTTGAAAAAAAAACATTGTTGAGGTATTACATGATGTGCAATCCCATTACATGACAATAAATTTTTAATTATCATAACAACCAAAAAACATGTCACCATGACTGAAATTACAACCCTCCAAATTAAAAAATGATCATTAATTACTTCATGATGTGTAAGGTAATATCATGATGTGTACCCATAATAGCACAAATTCTTTCACAACATGCAATCAAAACCATTACATGGTGTGTATCATTGTTACACGACGTTTAACACTTCGGCAACCTACAGAAATTGTTGGTTAATGTTGAGAGTCCAACAAGCCTATGACTTAACCATTATAAGTGTCCTTCCAATTTAAACTCGACCAATACCCAGTCAATGAAATGTAAAAACCATGAAATGGGAAAACCATAAAAAGGTTAAAGGCATACATGTCTGATCGGTAATGGTATGTTACACAAGGTATGAGAATTATGAGTTAAAATTTATTCCTTTTAGGTGATAAAATCTACTCTAAATGTATATTTATCTAATAAATAGATAAATCCAAGATTATATGGATTTATATTGTAGTTTTTCATTGATATCAATGTAATATATGCGTAATATTAATATTATGAATATTATTTAAATATTTTCCATGAGACTCCAAGGGAGAGGGAGATATATTAAAATTTTAGTGATTTTGAATTTTTGATCAATTATTCTTCTTTTCAAGACAATATTATCTCTAATAATGGAATATAATTCAATTTCCCAAAGAAAATATTGTTAATTACTAGTCAATACCAATGAATATAATAAATATATTTAGTTTAAATGGTTAATTTGGTTACTATAAGATATTTGTTGAAAAATATTCATAATAACAATATATTTTAAAAGAGATTACATTTGAAGAGGCCACATTCTCATGATCTAGGTATTATGATAAAAAAAATAGAAATTAATTAAAATATTGATTAATGTATCACTATTTACATTACCACCTAGAAAGGAATTTTTTTTAATATATATTGATGCATCAATAAAAGGTTTAGGGTGTGTGATGAACAAAATGAAAAAGTTATTTCTTACAAATAAAACAAATTTATGAACCGTGAAAAAAATATCATTCTCTTGACCATGATATGGTTAGTGTAATATTTTATTTTAAAATATAGTGGTAATATCTTTATAGGGAATGATGTGACATATATTCATAACATAAATTTTTGGAGTATATATTCATCCATAAATAGATCAACATGTGAAAAAGTAGGCAAACAGAAGTACTAAAAGGCAATGAATATATTATACACTACCACCTAGGGATTCTGAACGAAGATGCTGATGTATTGAGAAAAAAATCTTACAGTTCTATCGGTGATGAGGATGGAAAAAGTTCTTATATTAATGGATTCAATAAATATAGGCATGGAAAATATTATGGAAAGGAAAGATTAATTAATTTTATAAATAATTAACCAACCATGTTTACTAGGGAAGATAAAGAGGAATTAATATAATGAAAATGATTTGAAAATAAAAATAAAATCCATAAAGTATAGGAAATTGAAATATATCTTTTATGATTATTTTGTGTTGATCGATTTTTTGAATGATATTATATATAACATCACTAAAAGAGTTAAAGAGGGAAATACAAGATGGAGATCATGGATTCAGACTCTCTATACACCTTAGTATTATGAAGATGTATAATGATTTAAAAGAGAAAATATGGTGGGAAAATTGATGTTGGAAATTGTAGACTATATCTCAAGATGCTTGATCTGGTAATAAGTAAAGGCTAAAACATAACATCCAAAGGGTATCGTGAAAGATTTCCCCATTTCAATACATAAGTGGGAAAATATCACAAACTAATTTTTACTTAAATACCTAATAAATCTAAAAAATCTATATTAAATATGTCATTGTGGATCAATTTACCTTGATTAAACATTTCATATAAATAGTACAAGATCCACCCCTTGAACGTATTCCTTAAGTCAATATCAATGAATGTGTATGAATTCAATGCAAACAATTATTGATTGTTTTCGATCAGGACAATCAATTTATATAAATATTTGGAAAATGTATTGAAAAGTATTTGGACACTGAGACGCATTTGAGCACAACCTATCATCCTCAAATATATGGTCAGTTTGAGATGTCCATCCAAATAACAGAATATATTTCGAGGTCATTCTAAGTTATCATTAATGGAAACTTTTACGGATACCCACCTCTATTGGAATTTTTTTACATCAATACCTTCAAGGAAATCATTCTAATGGAACTATAGATGACCTTGTATGGTGAAATATGTAATACTATAACCTGTTAAGATGATGTTGGGGAACATATTATAGTGGGTATATAAGTCATTATAGATCCAATTGAGAAGGTCTGATATATATAGAGTCTTAAAAATATAGATCAATGAAAATAGGATATATATATATATATTGATAATAAGAAGAGTGGCTTCAAATTTAAAGTAGGAGGTCATGGATTATTGAAAGTATAAAAATAGAAGAGAGTTTTGCGGATCATTTTCAAGAGGGTTCTATGTTGGAGTTACATTAACCATCTCGAGATACAATATAGAATTAGGGCTATGGATTATTAGTGTAACACCACGAGATTTTATGAGATATATTATTTTTAATTTCTTTGATGTCTTATATTATACACTACACCAAGATTAACTTTTACTATGCATAACACCGTATTAGCTTACAGTATATGCAATACTATTCTGGGCTTCCACACAATTTCAAATTCATTTTTTGGAAATTATTCTACGCAACATTAAGTATAGATTTTGTTTAATGTATAAATGAAATAAGTTTTGATTATGTTATACACAACACCAAATAAAGCTTTCACTACATGCAGCCCTTACTTGGCTTGCATTACATGCAATCAAGACCCTCCTCGATAGCGTGTGTAGTACACAATATCGAGTTTCCCTAAATGAGATATTATTATAATATTATTATGAACTTGTCGTTATGAATAGTAATACCCACTTTTTAAAATTCGATAAATTTTATCTTTCAAGATGGACTTCATTTTTGGATTCAGAATATCGAAATTACCCTAGGGTGAATTTTTGGTATTTTTCTGAAAACTTTCAATTTTTGATGAATAGTGAAAACACTGGGTTACTATTTAAAAACCGACTTTTTATTTAAATAATTTTTTATTTTATTTAAATTTATTTTAGGTCAAATTTGATACATAATACCTATATAAGTTCAATGTAATTAGTTGGAGTCATTTAATAATATTTTTAGATATATACAAATTTTATTGAACTTTTCACCATCTTTTACCCACCTCCTAGGAGAATTTGAAAATTTACATAAAACATAATTTTACCGCTTCTGTGAGTGGATCATATAAAATCCTAGAGACACGGTTAATATCAAGGAGTAAAATGTGGTTCAATAAGATAAAAATAATTTTTGGTGTTTAGTTACTTTTTACTGTTATTTACCATGGTTAAAAGTAAAATAGTGTAATTAAGGGTAAAAATGATATTATTATTACCCTAACACATGTCCTAATTATATTGGATAAGTTAAATTCGACCAAAAACAACCTTATGATTAAAATATGACCATTTAGGTCTACTTAGATTAGATTAGGACATTTATTATTATTTTATTTAAAGAAGAGTTAAAAGAGTTAAAATCAAAGTTCAATAACTAAAACATTTTTAATATATGGTTATACATAAGATAAATTAAACTATAAATATTAATTATAAATCTAAAAATATTTCATACATAATGGTATTTTATTTATAATTTTTAGACATTCAATAATTTAATATATTTATGACACAATAATGATTCAGTAATTACCTTATTAATGAAATATTAACATAATTAATATTATAAATACCAAAATAAATGTAATTTGAGACGTTTTATGAATTACACTAATTTTATAGGTTAATATTACATTTTATTATTTATTTAGTTAACTTTTTTGAACTAATCATGATGTTATGATATTTACAAAAATCAATTCCAAATAGTGTCAAAATTGACATAAAATAGTTTTTTTAGACAATTTTATATTATTAATTGTTATTCTATTCATAAAAATATAAGTTTCTGCCAACTTACATGGATAAGGTTATATATATTAATAATGAACCACTTGGGGTTCGTTTGGATTGTTATAGTATGTTTATTAACCATATTGTGTAAGAAAAAAAGAAGCCACGGTAAAAGATAAATTATTGATCTAAGAGTTAAATATAAATAATAAGGTTAACATAGTAACCTAAACATGTCTAAAACCTATTGTTTGAGAGGATTTAGAACCATACCCACTTTATCTTTGAAATAAGTCACTTGTGACCCATTTTAAACCGAATATGACTTTATTATAAAATAATATTTTATGTTTTTTCCTAAAGTGCCCCTCTCCTCCCTTATAAAAGGGAACCTCCTCCCTCTTCTCTTTACACAATTTTGAGCGTTCATGCTCGGAAAAACCCTGAAAACATCCCTTCTCAACTTCCCTATAAACATTATATAGGTTCAGGTCTACTCAAAAGACCAACACTAGTGCCTTAAGAGGAGGTTAAGAAGAGGTGCGTCAATGAAGAGGTAATATCCTTTACAGATTCTTTCCAATTTATTTCTGCTTATACTTCTTCTTCATTATTTGTTTCATCAAAAATTAATAACATAAGTATAACTCATATACTAATATGTTATTATAAATATTAAACAACCCTATTTCATCTTCTATCCATCCTATGGAAAAAGAAATCATCGTGCGTGCGTACATACAGAATACTGTCTCCACGCCATGGTGTAATTTGTTTTCAACCACCACCTTACTTGGATTGGTATAATGGTGTAAATAAATAACCATATATGATTATTTTAAACTGATATTAATTCTTAAATATTATACATACACTTCAATATAATTCTATGATCATGGAAATGATATCATTGCTCGTGCGTACGTACGGACTACCGTCTCCACGAACGCGATGAGATTCATTTTCCATGATTAACAATTCAAGTATGATTGTAAAGTATATATAATAAATAATCATTAAAGATATTACATAATAATGATACTAGATTCATGTACATATATGTTTCATTTACTTAATTCCATTTAATTCAATAAGGAAACGAAAACAGCGTTCATGTATACGTACGACCTACTCTCTCCATGAACGGTGTATTTCATTCCATTCATCGATCTATCATATATATTTATATGATGAATATATATTATATATAAATTATTTTTTACATTTTGGAATTATGTAAATCAATATATAACTAATAATATCAAGAACAACATGTCGAAACACGTACGCTAAATGAAACTGTTTTACCCAAAACACTACTTCAACATGGAATTTACAAAATAACGGGTAATATAAAGTCATAAGTGAACCATATATGATATCATAACATAGAATATGATTCTATAATAAGTCAATGACATTATTTAAATCATTAAACCGGAGGTTCAGATACATATGAATCATATCAGACGTAAGGTAAGGGATAACTTTTCCAATCTCATTTTTATCTGAGATTGTTTATTCGTAAGTATTTACTGGGGTTATATTTATCATTAATGTCCATGTTTTCTAAAAATGGTTTCATGTATATTTAATGTAATTTCTACACATTTTTGACTTTTAACACGTGTTATGAAAGGAATATTTCTTTTTTACCATACAAAGAACGTTGTTACTTTTTCGATAAAAGTACGAGGAGAATGTTTTTTAACTTATATAGCATGAATGGTTTTTTACGGTTTCATAATGCCTTATTTTCATGAGGTTTACTCTAAAATATATCATGGTTATTTTCAATAAAATCCGTTTCTTTTAAAATTTCATTGCATTTTTTGAAAATAAAATGATTTTGAAGAAGAAAGGATATTTTCCTCAAGAATTCATTTCAAGTGTTTTGTCAAAACTATTTTCCATCTAAGATGACATTATTTAGTATGATTATATTTCAAGTATAATATCTCTATTATTTACATGGTTTAACTTTTCCTATGATGAAATGATATCCATTTGTTCTATATGGGTTATGTTATGATGGAATGATGTTTAAGAAACCCATTTTATTCTTTGGGTTATGATGAATGATTTATGTTTATGTTGTGGCACACGTAAGAATGATTTCATTATGAGATGGGTGGGACCTATATCTCCCTCCAATGAATTGGGTAAAGATTTATATATCATGAGATAGACATGGATGGAATGGTATGTTAATCCGGTTCAGTAATACCGGACTGAAATGAGGAGTGAACTCGATTCAGAAAGGGACTTCGTCCACTAAGATTGTCTTGGAAGCAATGCCTTGGCTACTATGGAAATCATATCATGTGATTAATGGTTTTCCACAATTACATTTTTTATTTCTAGCTATTTTATCATGATTAATGTTCTTTTATTATCTATGACTTATGCACTGCAATGTTTTATGTCATTGCTCATGATTTTGATGTTTTGATTTTATGCTCATGCTTTTACATTAAAATGTCTATGATTGTTTTATGTTCTCTATGTTTACACTTAATGAGAATTTGAGCTCTCCCTTATTATGTTTTCTTTTCCCTAGGATATAAAGAAAGGTTTTAGGTAAGAAAAAAAAGGTGAATATCCTTATGAGAGATGTTGAAGATATTTCACAATGATTAGAAGATTATTTTCTGAGTTTCCAAAGACACTAAACTATTACAGTCCTCGTGTGCTGGTTTTTGTTATGTATTATGTATTCCTCAAAATTAATGCAATTTACATGTACGCCAAGCATTGGGTCTCTACAATTAGGTGGTATTTCCACAAAATATATCTAATATACATGGTTTAATCCTTATTTTAATGTGATAAAAGAATATATAACACGCTAAGAATGTACAAACCACTAATGATAAAGAGTTTTAACTTAACCTTCCATATAATGAATAGCCTATTCGAGTGCATGAAATTAGAGATAAAGTGGTATAGGATTGGATAACTTGACTAGTAAATGGTAATTGGAGGAATAAATTTTTATAAGAAGCTTAGTGGGATATTGAGGATGTAATGAGGAAGAATTACAGAAATTTTTTCAAGTAATAAAATACATGTCATTTTTTTGGATAAAATTATTTAAGTGTAAAAATTCTAATACCTCGTATTCTACTATAGTAAATAAAAATTTTATCTCAAAAAATATTTTATAATGAAAATTCAATTTTGTTATCATAATAAGTACAACATATTATAATTAAAAAAATGTAAAAAATTACATTTATAATAAAAGATAAATCAAATAACATAAAATAATTTTGTTATAAATACTATCAATAATAATAATTAATATATATTGAAAAATAATAATATAATTACACACCTGTATGTCAGAAAAAAACTGGGAAGAGTACCTGATATTTTGGAAAAATATGTGGGATTCTGAAATACAAATTCATTTTTATTTAATAAATAAATTCCAAATAGATATAATATTATTTTAATAAAAAAGTCATTATATTTGATATCAACACATGAAAAATAGAAAATTTGGACTTTTTGAATTTTTTTCAGACATTTAAAATTTGGGGTAAAAATTGAAATATGATATGATCATAAAATATGCATTATTTAATAAAAAATAAAAATTTTTATAACCACTAATATAATAGATTTATAGAGAGAGAAATTTTTTTTATCTAAAATAACTTATATCAAAGTAATAAAATAAATTTACCATACCAATAAAATTAATTTTAATGATAAATTCTATTTTAATATTTTAAAAACATTTCATTATGAATAAAAACTTATAAATATAAAAAATAATATGTGTTGAATGATTTTTCTTTTTAAACAATTATAAGAAAAAATAGTCCCATCATTTGAAATATTGTGTTCTAAATACATGGAAAGGGTAATGATTTTATTTTTATTAATCAAGGGTCAAAGGACCAGGATTTGAAATTAAGAAACCCCCCATTTATAATAAATACTCATCGATCCTCCCATTTCTCATCACATCAAAATTATTAGGAATAATAATTATATCTTTTTTCTTTCAAGAGTCTCTCCAAGGTGTTTATAAGGTTCTACAATTCTCTTATCAATATTTAATAATATTCTTTTAATGTTAGGTGTCCCCTATCCTATTCATGTACTTTTCGATTTCTATAATTTTTATGAAATATCAATTAAAATAAATTTTTATAAATTTACATTCCTGTAATTTTATGGTATTATATAAAATTATATATATTATTAATGATAATATTACTTATTACCTCTCGTTTTTTATTTTTCTTATGTTGTTATTAGTCCAATATAATGGTTCACAATCCCTTACTATCATTTATGGGTGCTATCATCTCTAATTTACTTTCATTTTAATATTAAATGCTTCAGTGATTCATCGTAATGAATTCATTATCATATTTTCGCGAAGGTATTAAAATTTTACTCTCACTATAATGCATTTATAATCAATTATAATGATAAAAAATTAGTGTAAACCCAAAATAAAAATATAACAAATCGTAAAATTTTGGTAAAGAGTTTATAGTTTCCTTGTAGTGAAATTCCAATATAGATAATATACGTGGATGCATTCTCTGAATTAGATGAACCTATGGGTAATATCAAAGAAAATGGTTAATTGGATATTAGCTTGATATTTACTTAGTGCACAATAAATAGGTTGAACTAGATTCATTTTTTCAAACTCCTTAATGATATGCTCTAGATGATTCATGATCTCTTTACGAACCATAATAATGGATCTGAATATATTTTTGTAGACTAATTTTTATTTATACCCTTTATCAGTGAATGTTATTTACACTATTATTTAATTATCAATAGTTTGATAAAGTTATTATCATTATCATTGTGAATATCATATATATTATATGTTCTTTTTTATTTACCAA
The DNA here is from genome assembly GCA_963277665.1 of Viscum album. Classification (NCBI taxonomy): domain Eukaryota; kingdom Viridiplantae; phylum Streptophyta; class Magnoliopsida; order Santalales; family Viscaceae; genus Viscum; species Viscum album. The sequence goes on from OY728147.1 coordinate 377,271,165, forward strand.
ACTAGATAGCTACATTGTTCCATTAAATAGGGAAATATTGAAATTTTATATATACTTTATTTTTGTAAAGACACATATTGCATAATTATTATTGATTATGTAGAAGGTTCCATATGGAAAATAACGATATATATTTTTTAGAAAATATCATTATATAATGGATGAATTATACTTGTTATGTGATTGGTGAGGCCAATAATTACCTAGCCCCTTTGATTTATTAGTAGGTCTCATGAGAAAAATAGGTTGGGAATTTTGTATATTCCATACCCATATATGTATTGTAACATAATAAATTTACTTAATGATATGTTTATTATTCTCAAAATTATGAATTCTATCCCAATGATATCTATTATTTCTTTCCAAGAATTTACATATAGTTATGTAATCGATGTATATATTATTTTAACAGATCCATTTTTATATAATTTATTTATTCTTGTCATATTATTGATCTAATGATTATGTGTGATAGATTCTATTATACACTACCAATTACCAAGAGAAATCACTTGATCCTTTATATTTTTCTCCCATATCCATAGGAATCTGTAAATATTACTACATGTGGCATATATATTTTTAAGGAGAAATAATAAATTTTAATGTATTTGGTTTATGCAGCATATGTTTTCAATGTAATGTAATATTCCAATATATATATATAATTATGAGACTAATAATCTAATGGATCACATGAATTTTTATCTAGTTATTATTTACCACTTTTATAGAATAACCACAAGATTTGGGTTACTAGAGTTTGGGTGTTACAACTCTTATATTAATGAATTGTTGTAATGGTTTAAGTGATTTTCACTACGGATTGTTGGAATAGTAGATAAAGATACATTAATTTTATTCACTTATATGGTATATTGAGATGATTTACATGGTTAATGTGATATAGTTTCCTCATTGTATTAAATTTCAATTAAATAAATAGTTTAAATATAAAATTAGGATGGATTATGTTGAGTTTATAGGGTGTAGAATAATTTTTTTAAAATGGTATGAACATGTTATATGGTAAATGGATAATAATTAGAATGATGTGAAAATGATTAGTGGTTCAGAAGAATTGAGATTTATTTTAATTATTGTATCTAAAGAAATTAATATTTTTAGTGAAATATTAATTTTCAATTGATAATGAAAGGTGAAATGAAATTTTTTTAATTTCTATGTAGTTTTGGTGTTGGAATGTTGTGAGTTAGTGGTGGTATTTTTTTGTTAAATAATTGAAATAATTTGATTATGGATAATAATGTTAGATTTTTTAATATATTAATTTGTGTGTAGGTTGAGATTGTATTAGGATATATATATATAATTTTCTATTTTATAAATTATTATGTACCAATACCCATGTTGGGTATCCTACCCGATGCCCATATGAGGTTTTATGTATCAGGTGAACCTTTAACATCCAATATGTTGTTGATACATATGAATAACTACTCCCTCACTCATACACTTCCTTCTAAATGCTTAATAGTTATGTATTTTTTTATTCATTTGTTATGTGTGACTATGATATCTGAATATGGATTATGGATTGGGAATATGGTTATAGTTTTTGTCATATTGAAATGGTATCTATATATTGTGTGTAGTTGTGGTATATTGATATGAGAATAGATAGTAAAGATATGATTAATAGTGTTAGGAAACCATGGTTGCTAGATCATTGGGTAAGTGGGAGTGGAGTACCTTTTTGTAATATTGTCATGTTTTTCTATATTATATTTTTTTTTTGTATTTGGTGACTAATCCTTTTGTGAGGTAGAATATTGTTCATATTTTACTAGGGATTAGTAAGTTTTAATATTTGTTCACTACTAATTTAGAATTATTCTTAATCATTCAGATGATATTTGCTGGTGATGATAATATTAATTAAATCAATAATCCCACAACTAACTCAATATACATTTTTAAATTTATTTGGGTAGATATAATGATCATGATGAACATTACTACATCATTTTGAATAGATTTATTGATGCTTGAGTTTTTTTATTTAGGATTTTTTCTTTTTACAATCATATGGATTTTTTTCTGTATTTGTATGATATTACGTGTTATAAATTATCATTGTGGGGATTTTGTGTTTTTTATTTATTAAAGTAGTTTTAGGTGGTTTTATAATTTCATGTTGAGTATAATGTCACATATCATATGTTTAAAAAGTGATGTTATTATCCAACCCATAGGATATCCAACATCACATTTAAGGGTTTATCCCATATTAATTTTGAACTAGGTGGGATTTAGTAGGTTTTTTTCATGAGAAAATTGTAATAATGTTTTTTATGAGTCAGTGTAAGCTCAAAAATCATTCATTTATTGTCATGGTCCCCTCAAACCAAAGATTGCACAATGGGGGGAGATAGATGATGACCCCCTAATTCCCTTTTCCAACAGGCCCCAGGTTGGTGAATTGCATTGAGGGTATAAAAATATAATAAATGGGAGGCATTACCCTTTATAATATAAACAATATACGATGATAAGATGAATCAACCACAATAAAACCTATAATATAATGAAAATGGAATCCAAAACCATCCCACAATGCATTTATAAATAAAAATAATGCCGATAAGACTCTCCAAATTTAATTACCCAAAAGAAAAAGCTAAAGCAGTGATGTAACAACTATCCAGAGGTCTGAGATTGTAATTATTGGAATGATCCATGTAGTCATCTTGGAAACTTGAAAGTAAATTAATATATGTAGGGTGAGTATACAAGTTTAATTAGTAGAAAAATAAGAGTCTCTCATGCACATGTGAAAGAAGAATATAAATGCACCTATGATAAAATAGAACAACCGAAAGCCCCTAAATAGTTAAACATTACCTTTCCAACCTCACAAAGGAATGCTCACCAAATAATGAAAGACATCTATAATAACATGATAAGAAGCATATTAGTAAATGGTAATCCATAAAACTTTCCCACTGATTTTATTATCTCAAACCACAATGTTGTATGCCTTGGTGATTCCATTTCTTTTGAATAACATATACAACATCCCAACATCATGATTAAATCACACGTCACTTGAAGACACCTAGGCCACCCCCCACATCAGAATCACATAACATTTCACCCAAAGAAAACTAGGATATCACATCATAGACAAAATGAGAGTAGTATGGTATCATGAACATGAAGTACATAAACTGAATGCCCTACTCCTACAATGAATGAACCACACCCTATGTCTCCCCAAAACATGGACACATCACATCTCTTTTGAAGACACTTGGTCCATTGCACCACAACATGATCATACCCATTTTTCTCAAATACATTTGGGATATCATCTAGTTCACTATCAGGCCTCCAACCATCACAAGCTATGTTTATCTACTCACTTGAAAGGGATAATAAAAAAGTATGGGTATGCATCCATCCATCCTAATCACCAGGATGTTAGTGAAAACACCCCCAGTATAAATATATAGGTGATGAAATATTGTTCTTGATGTGGCTGGGGTTTTTATAGATAATCACAATGAACCTAAAAATATATATATAATTCACACACAATCCTAACCTTTGAGTTCTCAAAAAACAACTAACCAACTCACAATATCCCCACATTCATTCACACCTCAAAATAAATAAAACCCCACCAACCACAAGAAACATTTCAAATTTATATCCAATGACATTATCCAGACCATTGATTTCATTATTAATAATCAACCACATTTATCCACAATACCAGTTTTTATTTTTTTCATTAAAAATTTCCACCCCATTATATATACCAAACACTTTCCCATTCAATCATTATTGACCAATTTTAAGAATACCTAGGAAAAAATCACACAAGAACCATTCTCACAAGAACCTCATCATAACTTTCTACCCATCTACTTTCTTACCTAAAAGAACAACAAAAACCCATCACCACACCACCCCAAAAGGAAAACAAAAAACTACCACACATCACCACACAAAAAACTCATCCATCCAATAAATTAATTCACCCCTAAAATCATTATGAACAAACCATCACAATTCCACCAAAAAATAATAAATAAAAATAAATCAACTCACCAAAATAAAATTACAACCAATGAAATATCACCTAACCAGTTTTTTTATATAGGTTTACCAAGGGGATTTTATCCATTACACTTGTTGATTTTCGAGGTATTATCTCACAATCCAAGATACTTAGAAAACTATTTCATTATCCAAGTATAAGTAATTAAACATTTCCATTTATGGTGATATTATAACAATTAAAATAGACAAAATAGTCATAAAACCTATCATCCAACACAAAAAAGAAACCAACAAACCCAATTTTCAGTGGGACATAAAAATAATAAAAAAATCTATAAAAGCATTTAGATTATTCCTAATTCCCATTAAATTTTTATTATAAAAATATTTATCTATGATTTAACCATTAAAAACCACCCCCATAGATAAAAAAGAGACAAAGCCTCTTGAATTATACCCAAAATTTAGAAATCATGGATTACCTACCTCAAAGGTATTTTTGATCTCACTGTGCACCATTGGGTGAAGAAAGAAACACCCAAAAACATAACAAAACATGGGAAACTATAGAACAATATATACTATAACAAAATATAATAAAAACATAGAATCTATCAAACCCCAAACTAAAAAAACATCACCATGGAAAATCCCAAAAGGACTAAATAAAAATTGCAAGGAATAGTCTAAAAATCTTCATAGATCACCAAAGAGCATCCTAAAAAATCAAAGGATAAAAGAAAATAATAAGAGGAATCGAATATCTCCTCAGTGTTCCCATGGTTTTCTTGTAATTATATAGATATAGGGAGGGTGAATGAATCGAAATAAATTTGATGGGTGGTTTATAAAATAACCTAGAACCCAAAAGTTTCACGTCGTATAACACATTAATGAAAATAATTCCCATATTTAGAACTCTTGAAAATTTTCAAATCACATCATCCTTTATTTATTAAGTATCCTAAAGTTTACTTCCATGATGTTAATTTGTTTCCTACTTCACACATTAGAAAAAATGAAAGCATTAATTCTAGGAATATATAATCCATGAACCACCATCTCGTGATGTGAATCTGGTTCACTTTTTGAATAGAAAACTACAGTACTCCTATCGATTTAGCTCCACCGAGTCCTCTAGACCTATTTTGAATGCCTCTGATAGGCCAAAAAAAAAGAAACGGGTCATGAAGTCATATAACATTAAATTTTTTACGTCTCAGACGATCCTCTTTATCGAGAATCAAAACCAAACCAGAGAGAAAAAAGGGGTCTAGACAACTATCCCATGAGAAACCTCTCAATGAACTCATCACAACTCAAAACCTTCCAGTAGAAAAATTTATGTGTTTTATGCACCTCAAAAACACCTTATAAAACCACATCACCACACAACCACATCAAAATTCCCATAGCATAGACCGAACACTACCATAAATAAAAAAACACAATAATGAACACATAAATTATAGAATTCCATCCTCCGTGTTAGGATATTATCCTCTCATGAAATAACTTACTTACCTACATGATTTTAATCACATAATAGTATAGTTATTCTTTATTCGGAATCAATTCATCTGATTTTCATGTGAAAGATACATTATCACACATCAAGTAAAACAGAATATCTCATAACATATCAAGATTCAAACATCATCACATCCAAAAAATAGTGCAAAAAAAAGTCTCAAAACAACATAGGTTATTCTGAATACATCTGTGTCTATCACTCCCAAGTACTCTCCTCTAGGACACCTTTCCTAAAATACACATGAACCGAAGGAATGGTTCATCCACATATTTCCTTCTTTTGGGCATTATGAAACTCTATTGTCTACTCCAAGACACTAAAAATGCATCCTCAATAAGTAATAAATCTTGGAAGCACATAGTTGTCCATTAAATTATATTTATGAAACTCACAAAGAAATCCCTTGTTAATCATTATTGGATGAAAAAACCTCCAAAAAATAGAATCTAGTTCTGATCGTCCTACAACCATCTTTGAAGAGCATCACCATGGAAAAAAAGATCACACATAACCTATTCATTATAGTCTCTACATTGAAACTCATCCACCTACTGAATTAGGGAAGACTGTATCATCATTAGAAAAAGTAAACTGCTACAAGAAACCACCATTAAATCTATGCGCAAGGTTTATAACTTCTCCATTGCTCTCTAAACAGCCCCAGACTCCTTAGAAACATCCTTCCATGACATTATACTCATGGAAATATCCAAAAAATTCCCATTTATTAAGGTTTGTGAGATCTAAAAATCATAATCCCAAAGAAATGAAATCCCCCTCCAATGTCATAGATTCAAATAATGATGATATAAGATATAAATGAATCTTATGTGATTCAAGAAGATAAACCATTTCTCCCCAATGATGTAATTCTGGCAAAAATTTAGAGCAAACATAACCGATGCTATCTCCTGATCATGGGAGGAAAGGTTAAAATCACAGGGTAACAAATACCTAGACCCACATGAGATCACTTCTCTATATATCCTTAACATGCATCTCAATACTAGAAATGAAGTGTCATAGAAATCCTCAAAAAACACACCCTCCTTAGAAAACTGAAGCACTAGAGAGCCAATAAACTATTATTCTAATTTTTTTTAATGATTCTTGTAACTATTTATAAAACACAATGGAATGGTCCTTATTGGCCATTTATATCATCAGGAGAATAAATTGAGAGAAATTAGTCATAAATCCTTGATAATATCCCATTATACCTTGGTAATTGTGAATTTATTCCATGTATTTAGGTGATTTCATAGACAAAAATTTTTTGTTCATTGATGGGTCCACTACCACACCCTGTCGAGACACAACATTTCCACGTGAACACCCCTCTTTCATCCAAAACACAAACATGGAAAACATTCCATAACGTTGGTTTTATCAAAATGCCTGCAAAATGAATCTGATATACAATGACTACTCCTCCAATGAAATCGAGTAGAGCAAGTTATCATCAATGAATATAATTAAGAATATGTACAAAATCTCATAGAAAATGGAGTTTATAAGACCTATAAACACATATGGTGAGTTCGTAACACCAAATAACATCGCTACATACTCTAAGTGCCCATACCTATATATAAAGGTTGCATTCATGTTATCTCCATCCATCACTATTAAATAGTGATATCTAGAACGTAGATCAATCTTAAAAAACCAACTAACCCCTGTCAGTTAGTTGAAAAGATCATCTATCCTTAGAAGAGTATAACCATTCTTGAACATTACCTGGTTCAACCTCTGGTAGATGGTACAAAACCTCATACTATAATTATTATTTTTATAAAACAAAAATGGATCACCCCATCGCAACATAATGAGATGAATAAAACCCCTCTAAATCAGATGATCCATATACATATTCGACTCAATGAACTATACATGCTCTATTATATTGGGAGCCATTGAAATTGGAGGCACACATAGTGGTAACAATATCCCAAAATCTAAATCATGTTGAGGAGGAAGTTTTATAAATTCATCTACAAAAAATCCATTAAATCCTCTATATCCCCAGGAACCGATCAACTAGAAGTTCATTTGTTAGCTCTACCATATTTGAAAAAAGATGCTCTAGTTTACTACTTCCCAATTGATATCCTCACTTGCTAAGTAATGCCACTCACTTTCCCTCCACATTGAAAAAAAATATTCTATGAAATTAGTCAATGAATTTAATCATGGTATGCAACCAGTCCCAGTCAAGTCTAACATTTTATAGCTATATCTATAATAATAAGTAGTTCCTATACTAACTGGTTCTTTCCCATCACTAATATACATCCCTAGAACATAACAAATAAAGAATTCTAACATCCAACTAGGATGGATAACACAACGTGAATTGGTATTCTCTCCACATATAGACAAAAATAATAGACTAAAGTGGAAGTAACAAAGGATTGTGAAGCCCCTATATTTTTTTCCTAAAAGGTAGAAATCAAACCAAGCATACCTGAAAGGATACCTAGACCCTATGGAGAAACAACCACCACTATTTGCAACAAACCATGCCCAGATCCACCAACCCTCTACTAAAACCCACATCCATGACCAAACTCAGATTGAGGTCCCATAACATGATGATTATCCTAATTTTAGAATCTACTTTCTCTATATCCCCTCAATGTAGCATAAGACGAAATCTCCAAAATGGAAATAGTATCACTAGAAAATGATGATGAGGCTTTTTCTGAACCTATCCAGCTCCATCAGAATGTGCTTGGAGAACCAATGGGAACTCATTAAAGAAAATTAAATAACCCCCCTAGAAAAAAAACTATCCTGAACTCCCCAATAATAACATTAAGATCACCAGAACCAAAACGATGGAAAGGAAATTATAGATGCTGACTCCCTGATAGATTAATCCTCAAAGGAATTAGAGCCTAAGACCTTACAATAAATACTCAACTTCTATAGGAATGTTTGTAATTCACCTATCATGGAAATCCACCTCTTGAATTCGTCCACTAAATCACCTCCACTTTATTATGAATCTAGAAATACATTGTCAATGTAAAAAGAGTAACTTTATACTAGATATAAGGACATAGAAACTTCTTAAGACATCTCCCAAGTGACTCCTCATATGGAAAAATATATAGGAAAAAATATTGAAGGTACATAAACTTTATTCCCAACTCCCCCACTAACATACCCCCTAATGAAGAGGATAAATCTCATGCCTCTTCCCTTCCATCATGGTAGATGAAATAAAACCTCCCTATAAATTGTTATAAAAGTTAACCCACAAAATATATACCTCCTTTTTCTCACTCAAAAACATGATCTTACAATGATTCATAGATCCCCACATCTAAGTAATTTTCAAAGGGACCATGTATCCCACTAAGGCCAAGATCAAACTGAATGTGATATAGAGATCCTACAAATAGATATCCTTTACCACATTTGAAAATATACCCTCATAATTCCCCAAATCCAAACACTAAAAAGAAAAAGAAACCCTCAACAATTCCTCTCCCTCCTTTGCTAGATCAAACCTATGAAGATCAAACAAATCATCCTATAGATCCCAAAATTTTTTATCTAGACATGGAAAATGTCCAGGAGCCATAGATGAAATGAAATCAATAATTTTCTAATCCTGATACTATATAATTTTATTTAGATTCATTTTAGTCATTTTAACATTTCCAAAACAACCCAATACAAATAGAAACATAAGTCATCATACAATAAGTACCTCCATAGGCTTTTAGCCAAAAAATAACTTCACCTTACTTATCTGTTCAATGCACTTAGAGATTGTTCAATAGATCATGGGGCCCCCTAAAATCCCATTTCCTAGCTAGTCTATTTGATCTATGTCACAAAACAAGGTCAACTGGAATAATTTCCATACCAACCATGAAATATTCACTATTAATAAATCTACAATTCATCATATCCCTCATCCATCACCTTTGACACCACTCTTTAATGATAGCCTCCATCCAAATATACCACAATGATGGAAGAGATATAGTCACCATGATTAAAACCTCCAATGGGCCCCCAGGTTGATGTCATGAAATGAGGGTATAAAAATATCATAAATGGAAAGAATTAGCCTCTATAAAAAGATTGAGAGATATGGTGATTCAATAAAAAATACATAAAATATGGTAAAAGGAAACCCAAACCATCTCATAATGAATATATAAATAAAAAATGATATAGATAGATGTCTCCAAATGTAAATAAACAAAGGAAAAACTAATGAAGTGATGTATCAATAGTCCATAGGTCTGATATATTAATTTCTAGAAGAATCCTTGTAGTTCTCATGGAAACGAGAAAACCAGTTTATATATGTAGGATAACCATACAAGTATACTCAATAGGAAAACTAAAGTCACTCTTTCACATTTGAAGGAAGCATACTACTGCACTAGTGAGTAAATAAATGAACTGAAAACACCTAAACTTGTCAAATATATTTTCTAACCTCACCAAAGAATTATAACCAAATAATTCAAGACAAATATAATAAAATATTTAGAAGCTTATGGGTAAAGGGTACCCCACATCACTTTCCCACTGATTTTCCACTCTCACACCCCAACATTATATGTCATGGAACTTCCATATCTTTTGAAAAACATACTCCGTCGCCCCACAACATGGTAACGTCACACCTTTCATGAAGACACATGGGCCACCTATCCACAACTGTGTCACATAAAATATCACCCAAATAAACTTCGGCCATTAAATCACATCCATAACGAGAGTAGTAGGATATTATGAAAATCAAGGGAAAAAACCTCTTGCTTCCTCATACCATGCATGACCCCCACCACAAGCATCCCCACAACACCATCACATCACATCATGCATGAACACACCTGGTCCACCACCAAGAACATGATCACATCACATCCCACCCAAATACACATGGGACATAACCTAGTACACTATCAGACCCATGACCATCACATCATACACATATCTATTTTCTTGGAAGATATAGATGGAGAGAGTGTGTAGACATCCATTAATTCTTCATAATCATGTTGTTGGAAAAACACCACCATATAAATATACGGGTGCCGACACATGGTTCTCGACCTGGGTTGGGTGTATATAGAAAATCACAAGAATCATTAAAATATAAATACAAAACACATAGAATCCCAACCTATGGGTTCTACACAAATCACTAACCAACTCCCAACCTCCCCACATTCACTGCCAACTCAAACTTCATAACACCATAGAATGAAGAAGCCACATTTCACCATTACAACTACTTACATTATGAAACCCAATGGTTTCATTAGTTAGAATAAATAAAATTTACCCACACAACCCATTATTTATTTAATCATTAAGAATTAACTTCACATAAGAAAACCAAAGCTAATACATTTCAATAAGTATAGAACACTTCCATTAATACATGAGAAAAAAGCACAAAATAACAATTCTCACAAGTATCCAACCATTCCCATCAAAGCATCATATTTCTGCTACAAATTCATGGCCAAAAAAACCATAACCATGCCATAATAAAAGTATGAAAACACACACCATTATCTCACCACCATAAAATCATTACCAAAAAACTATCACCTTGCCAACCCAAAATAATGGTCAAAAGAATCATCACCTCACCACCACAAAAAAAGGAAAACAAACCATCACTATACTTTACAAAAAGAACATCAAAAAAAATATAACCTCACAACCCTAAAAGGATGAAGAAACCACCACCTCACTAAAAAACATTTTTGAGATTTATTCAATAGATTTTGTCAATTATACTTCTATATTTTAGAGGAATTATCACAAAATCCATGATCCTAGGGAAACAATTTCATTAGAGAAGTATAAGATATGTAATAATATCCCAATTATGGTTATATCACAAAAATCACAACACCTAATTCACAACACATATCACCTAGTGGAAAAAAATCCCCCAACATTCACAATTTTCAGTGGGTCATCAATCCCATATATTCCACAATATCACGATAATAATAAAGATATAAAAGCATTGAAATAAATCTACTTTCAACTTCAGTTTCTATTAAAAAATTGTTTATTTTTGATTAGTCAAGTGAAAATAATACCCTATAGATTAAAAAGAGATGAAATCTCCCACATGATATAGAAAATTGAGAAACAAGGGATTATGTGGCTCAAAGAGATTTCTGGCATCACTGCGCACTACAGGGAAATGAAGAAATGACAGAAAAGCACTAACACACATGGGAAACCATGAATAAACCTACACTACACCCAATAATCATCAAAACACATCCTGAATCAAAAAACAGAAAATGTTTTACCACAATGATTCCCCACATAAAAATGGAATTAAAACCACATAGAAGTGAGGATAAATCACAAAATACCCCTAACGAGCATCCACTAGAACCCAAGGGTAAAATAATGGGAGAATAGGGATAGAAGGTATATTCGAGGAACATTAGTTTTTCATAAAATTCTAGATAGAGAGGTAAAACTGAATTAAATAAAACTGGATGAAAGGCATATAAAATATCTTGGAACCCAAAACTACGACATCTTGTAACTCAAACATGATGTGAACTCTCAAATTCCCAAATCCATTCAAATTTCACATTACATGGGCCATTATATATTTCATTCCAAAAAGATTAATTTCATAATGTGATTCTATTTAAAACATCACATATCATTTTACCATAATACCTGAATTCCCAAGCTACAAAAGCTGCAACTCGCTATTTCATGATGTAAATTTAATTCATATATTAATCTACCACCTACATTACTCCTATACCCCCATCTATAATGATCCCTCAATACGTCCTCATAATACCTCTGAAAACCCAAACATGAATATAATGGGATGGAAAGGAAGATAACATTAAATTTAGGTGCTTAAACCTTCTTATTGTGACCATATTTCAGTTAGATATTACATTAATTTATTTTAGGTGACATTTGGAGGGTTTATATGCTTTTAGGATTGTTTATAGATAACACATAATTAGGGAAAAATATTAAATTATTCCAAGGAATATATAGACTATGTGTTGGCGTACTAGAGAAGGGAACATAGTTCAATATATACTCAGTCAAAAAAATGTTTCTATCTCTTCAAAATGTGTGAATTCAGATAGGTTCATTTCATACATTTGGGGTACATATTTTCGAACCATGTGGGAAAACCATGAATGTAACACCCCAAGATTCCACGGTACATTTCCCTTTGAATAATGCAATAGTGTGTGTTGTACGCAACTTCGAGTTCTAACACACACTAGAACCAATCAAACTAGCCGTTATGAATAGTAATACCCACTTTTTGAAATTTTATAAATATTATCTTTAAAAATGGACTTTATGTTTGGATTTTTAATATCAAAATTAGCTTCAGGTGAATTTTTTGTATTTTTCTGAAATCATAAAATTTTTAATGAATAGTGAAAAAACACTGAGTTATTGTTTAAAACTAAATTTTTATTTAAATAATTAGTTATTTTATTTCAATTTATTTTTGGTCAAAATAGATATATAATACCTATATATGTTCAATGTAATTCATGGGAGTCAGTTTATAATAATTTTAGATATATAAAAATTTTATTAAACTTTTCTCCGTCTTTTACCCATCTCCTAGGAGAATTTGAAAATTCACATAAAACATAATTTTACCGCTTATGTGAGTGGAATTTCAAAAATCATAGACACATGGTTAATATCAAGGAGTAAAATGTGGTTCAATAAGATAAAAATAATTTTTGGCGAATAGTAATTTTTACTTTTATTTACCACGGTTAAAATTAAATAGGGTAATTAAGGGGAAAAATGATATTAATATTACCCAAACACATGTACTAATTCTGTTATACATGTGTATCTCGAACAAAAACAATATTAGGAATAAAATATTATCATTTATGTCCACTTGAATTAGATTGGGACATTTATTATTATTTAATTCAAAGAAGAGTTAAATGAGTTAAAATCAAAGTTTAAATAACTAAAACATTCTTAATATAGGGTTATACATACGATAAATTAGATTATAAATAATCATTAGAAAGATAAAATGATTTCCTAAATAATGGAATTTTATTTATATTTTTTAGACATTAAATAATTTAATGTATTTATGACAAAATGATGATGTAGTAATTACCGTATTAATGAATGATTAAGATAATTGATATTTTAAATACACAAATAAATGTAACTTGAGACTTTTTATGAATTAAAATAACTTTCTAGTTTAATATGACATATTAGGATTGGTTATATACATTTTTTTCGAAGTAATAGTAATGTTAAGAATTTATCAAAAATAAAATACCCAATAGTGTCAAAATTGACAAAAAAGAGTTGTTAAAAAAATATTATATTATTAATTGATATTATATTTTTAAAAATCTATGGTTTAGCCAAATGACTTATATAATTATAGGTGTATTATTAATTTACCACTTGGGGGTCACTTGGAAGTTTATAGTATGTTTATTAACTATATAATATAAAAATACAAAGAGACATAGTAAATGTGAAACTAATTAACTATGAGTTAAAACTAAATGATAAGGTTAATATAGTGACCCAAACCAATCTAAAACCTATTGGTTTGGGTGGTTTCAGACCCATACCCACCTTAAAATTTAAATAATACACTTTTTAGACATTATAAACCTAATATGAATTTATTATAAAATAATATTTCAAGCTTTTCCTAAGGTTCCCCTCACCCCTTTTAAAAAAGGGCACTCCCCCTTCTCTCTAATTCACACCATAAAAGCCTTTTGGCTCAGCCAACCTGGCCCAATTATCCTCTAAAAATCCATAACATCAACCTAGAGGCCATATATTGATCAGAAATCCATCCTAAAGAGCCATTTTGATCAAATCAAAAGGAATAACCCGAAGAAGAGGTAATGATTTCACCACCCTCTTTCAAGTTCCTCTCTTCATCCACTTATTCATTCATTGATATTTCCATTATAAAATAATAACTCTAATATATTATATATAATTTGATATTATTATAAATATGGTACAACCAAATTCAGTATTCTCTCCATCCTTTGAATGACATGTCACCATATGTGCGTATGTACGGCCTACTGTCTCCACGTCTTGGTGTAATTATTATTCAATATATTATTATTTGGATGGGTATAATAATGATGTGTAATTAATCTAAATAATAAACATAACATGATAATTATTCTGTATGTATGATATACCATCCAATTATATATTATTTTTATATCAAAAGAATGATATTGTCGTTCGTGCGTACGTACGGATTACCGTCTCCACGAACGCGATGAGATTCATTCAACATCATATCCATTCAAGACTAAATTTTATTTGATGATTAAAAATAATGTTTAGATACATGATATCATTCTGGATATGAATAAGATACATTTTATACATAACAAATATGTCTCACATAACAAATAATATAAAGGAAAACGAATCCGTTAACACCCAAAACGACGATAATACTAAGATATTATTAACAAAGCAATGTTAAAAGAACATATATGACATAATATTAATTTATATGATTCTTGTATAATTTAATAACAATTGTTTCAAGATTATACAAGAGTTTAACCTACCCACAACTAAGGAAAAGTACAAGGTAAGGGTTTATTTCACAATCTCTTCATTGTCTAAGGTTGTTTATATGTAATTATCTACAGGGACCTCTTTATCATCCGCATCCATGTTTCTTAAAAATGTATTTCAAATAATTATTACTATTTTATATACTATGGGATAAATTCATTTTTTAACCTTGTTGACTTTTTATAATATGTTTATAATGGAATGTTTCTGTCATTTTCCAAACAAGGTCATTTATAACCTTTTCGACGATATTAAGGTAAGAGTGTCTTATTTTTACTTATACGGTGGGTGCGGCTATTTTCTGCCATTATAAAATCATCAAATATTCCCTTAAAAGATAATAAGGATATTTTCAAAGTAAATGTTTTATAATTATTTGACTTTTAAATGATTTCAAAAAAAGAGATATTTCTCTCAAATAGTTTTTGATTTCTTCTATGTCAACATCCTTTGATGGATTTTGAGCTTATTTGAAGTTGACTTATTATGATACAAAACTTCCATATTTTATTGAAGGTTTTGTGATATGTTTGACTATGGATGTGTTATTATTATACCATTCATGGATTATGGGGAATTTATTGACATTTCGTATGCTAGTTTTAATACGAATGTTTATGTTATGTTTAAACCTGTTCATATGCGGAAGGAATTGGACTTAATAAGTGAAGGGTGGAGCCCGCTATAGTTCCTCAATGAATCAATAGGTCTCATGAGACAACTAGTGTCTTGGTAGAAGGCCTTGACAATATCTTATTTGTAGTCTTGGCACAAGGCCTTGACTATGTGGTTATGATAGTCTGGCATTATGCATTCCATCATTATGAAAGTGGTTATTGTTGTTGAATGTGATTATTCAACTAGTAGAATATCCATGTGAATAAGTAAATAGAATTATTTAATTTTATTTTTTCCATATTATACTGAAGTTCATGTTTAAAAGGTTTTTATTTTAGTTATACATTGCCTTAAATGTTTTTTCTTATTTATGAAAGTTTCTGATATATTGTTATCCTTACTGGGCATCTGATCTCACCCCTTTATATGTTTTATTTTTCCCAGGATGTGAAGAGGTATTTTATGAATGACCTGTAGGGATAGTATAAAGGGATATGAGTGTGGAGACAAGATGTTGTTTTAGTATTCACTTTATGTTGTAATGTATACTTTATGAATGTATCTGGAGATTCCAAAGCTACTAAACTAATTAGTCTTTAGAGACTTTATCTTTTGTGATCATGAAAATGTTATGTAATAATGCACGAACTCTAGGTAACTAGGGTCAGGGCGTTACAGTTGGTATCAGAGGAAGTTTAGTACAAACCTTGGAAGCTATATTTAGATAAACTCTCATTAGAGAACATAGACCTAAGAAGGAATTTGAGGATTAGTATAGAAGAACTTCCTAAAATTTTGGTATTGTAGAGATTTTGTGATTTTCCCAAGGAATACATCCTAATCTGGATATGAGTAGGTAGGGGCGGCTTTGGCACAGAAGTACCTAGAGGTAAAACCCAAAAACATCGCTTTGAGCTAGAATCAAACGGGAACTGGTGCACAAGAACGGGCCTTGCTGCACTCTTGGTAACGACACTCCCGAGGCATATTCTTAGAATAATTCTCATTTTATTTACCACCATTATGAAGGGATTATGAGTATATACTTCCTTATAGAAATTTTTTTATGATTATGGATTATATCCATAAACTGTTCAATTTATATTAAGTGTTTTACAAGTTGGATTTATGTATTGTGATTCATAAACTAATCTAGTGTATGCCATTGTTTAGAAATGACGCCTAGTGAAAGAAATGGAAACTGTATCAATGCATGAACTCCATGTAGGGATTTCCCTCCTGCTCAAGATATTTATAGTGGAGCTGGTGATGCAACTGGTACTAATCAGCTAATCACCATACTGGGACAACTCACTTAGGTTATGAATAATAACCTTACCTGTATGGAGCACCCCGATCCACAACATGGAGGATCAATGTTTGATCGCTTCATGTGGAAACAACAACCAACATTAAATGGGAGTACAAATCCCTTTAGTATGTGAGAAATAGATAAATTCCTTAGAGAAAATATTCTATGAATTAGGGAGTAGTGAAAGGGAAAAAGTAATCATGGAAGTTTACCGCCTCACTGGAAATGATGATCAATGGTGGTCATTGATTCAAAACACGAAAGAAGATGATGAAGTATAAAATATGGAATGGAGGGAGTTTAAAGAGCTGTTCTTAGAGACATACTTTCCCCATGACCATCGAGCAGATATGGAAGGCAATTCTTGAGCCTGAGGCAAAAGGAGGATGAGAATGTCGCAATGTATGAGGCTAACTTTACAAGGTTAGAAAGGCATGCTGCATATTATATAAGTAACCCAATAAGTAATATTGATCATTTCTTTGATAGGTTAAAACAATTTCTTCATCGTTCATTAGTCTCACAATACTTATCGTCATACGAAGATATTGTCTCATGTTCCATGAAGACAAAAAAAGAATTCTCTATGCCTTATGATTTTAAAACAAAGCAAGAGAAGAATAGATCTGTTTATCACTCTGGAAATGGAAATAGGGGGAAGAAGGGAAAATTTAAAAATCCATCCTGCAGTAAATGTTGGAAGAAACACCCTGATACTTTTTTGAAGGGAATGGGAGTCTGTTACAAGTGTGGTGAAAAAGGCCACCAAGCTCGTGATTGCAAGGGGAAGAAAGAAGCTACCTACGTTCAATGCTACAATAGCAGGGTGATGGGACATTATGCAAATGAATGTACTAAGTGTCAGCAACAATTACCTCAGAAAAGTCCAAGGGGTATAGGACAAGCTAATGATATTAGTACTGCTGAGGTAGAACCTCTGAAAGATGTGGTGGCAGGTAATTTATTGTTTTCCTCAAGTTTAGCAAACACATTATTTGATTCTGGATCATTGCATTGTTTCATATCTTCCCAGTTTCCTAAGAAAATTAGATATTTCCAATTTGACGTAACAAGGGATTTGTCAGTCCAAACATATAAAGGAGGTATCATCGCAATAATGTTTTGAGAATCTGTTCCCATTAGAGCATATAAATGTTCATTATCTGTAGATATCATCGTCATACCCATGATTGATTTTGATATAATCCTCGGTATGGATTGGATTTCGGACCATGATGTGATGATTTATTGTAAGAAGAAGGAGGTTACAATTTTTGATGATGATGATAAGGAAAACCTTATCTTTATAGCAGAATCATCACCACTTAATCCTTATCTAGATCCACACCCAGTAGCTCAAATAAATTCAATTATTGGGGAGGAAGATAATGAAATGACTGTGGTCCAGGAATGGAATGTTCAAATAGAGGATGTACCTATTGTGAGAGAATATATTTATGTGTTTCTAGAAGATTTACTGGACATCCTCCAGAATGAGAAATTAAGATTTCCATTAATTTAATTCCCGGATCAAGGCCCATATAAAATACCCCTTATAGAATGTCCATTGTTGAATTAGTGGAACTAAAGAAACAACTAGAGGAATTGAGTAATAAGGGATTTATTCGCCCTAGTGTATCTCTAAGGGGAGCCTCGGTATTTTTTGATAAGAAGAATGATGGATCTATAACATTATGTATCGACAACAGGGAGATCAATGCTGTAACAATAAAGAAAAAAGTATCCCCTACCTCGCATTGATGATTTATTTGACCAACAGCATGGAGGTCAATATTTTTCAAAGATTGAACGTTGATCTGGATACCATCAGTTGTGTGTGAAGAAGGAATACATTCCGAAGACAGCATTTCAAACCAGGTACGAGCATTACGAGTTTATAGGAATGCATTTTAGATTGACTAATGCACCCTCTATATTCATTGATCTAATGAACAGAGTATTCAAGTAATATCTTGATGAAATTGTAATGGTATTTATTGATGATATCTTGGTATACTGCAAAAGCTACAAAGATCATGAAAATCACTTGTGTATTATCTTGAATACATTGAGAAGACATGAATTATATGGGATGTTTAGAAAGTGTGAATTCTGGCATCAGGAGATTTCGTTTCTTGACCATATTGTCTCTAAGGATGGAATCTCCATTGATCCCTCTAAGACAAGAGCAGTCTAGGAATGGCCAGAACCAAGGAGTATAACTGAGGTACGCAGTTTTATTGGTTTAGCAGGTTATTATCGGCATTTCGTCCAGAACATTGCCTGATTGGATAATCCATTAACGAAGCTCACATGTAAAGGGGTTAAATTTATTTGAAAAAAAGTGTGTGAAGAATGTTTTGAAGAACTGAAGAGATGATTAGTCAATTCCCCAATATTGACTTCACCATCGGGGAATTATGGGTTCATTATTTATAGTGATGCATCAAAGAAAGGACTTGGTTGTGTCCTTATGCAGAATGATAGGGTTATTTCCTATTCATCATGACAGCTAAAAATTCATGAGAAAAACTATCCTACTCATGATCTCAATTTAGCTACTGTAATATTTTCTTTGAAGATATGGAGACATTATCTCAATGGTGAAAAATGTGAGATTTATACTAATCAAACGAGTTTGAAGTATATTTTCTCACAAAAAGAACTCAATATGATGCAAAGGAGATGTCTTGAACTACTCAAGGATTATGATTTCATGATACACTACCACCCAGGGAAGGCAAATAAGGTTGCAGATGCTTTGAGTAGAAAAGATCACGGAGTTTTATAACTAGATGAGAGTTGAGAGGGATCCTATTTTCATGGATCTAGTAAAGATGGTTATGGGAATCACCATGGAAGGTGAAACATCAATACTTTTACAAATGGTATCCAAACCATCTTTACTAGAAAGTATTAAGAGTTCTCAGACTGATGATGAAGAATTTAAAAAGAAGATTAAAGCTGTGAATGATGGTAGATTGAGTGACTTTGTGTATGAAGATGGAATTTTGAAATTTGAGAGGAGACTTTGTGTTCCCGATATAGCTGTTCTAAAAAGAGAATTTTTGGATGATGCTCATAGTTCTAATTTCTCTATACACCCTGGGAGCACCAAAATGTATACAGATTTGAAGGAACATTTTTTTGTTGGACAACAAGAAGAAGGAGATTGCTGATTTTGTGTTAATATTTATGGGTTTTCAACAGGTGTAAGCTGGAAGGAAACAGCCTAGAGGAGTCATGAAACCTCTTCCCATAACTGAGTGGAAATGTGATAATATCAAAATGGAATTTTTCATGGGACTACCAAAGACTCCTAGAAGGGACGATGCAATATGGGTCATTATTGATCGTCTTACAAAATCAGCACACATTCTTGATATAAGAGAAGATCTACCACTTCAATGTCTATCAAGGCTATATATTAATTAATTTGTGAGACTTCATGGAGTACCCCTATAAATTGTTTCTAATGGTGATCCAGATTTTACATCAAGATTCTGGAAGAGTATTCAGAAGGCCTTGGATACTAAACTTCATTTGAGCACTGCTTACCACCATCAAACAGATGGACCATCAGAAAAAACTATTCAAACCTTAGAAAAATGTTGAGATCTTGTCCACTTGACTTTTAGGGTATGTGGGATTAATATTACCTCTTGTGGAATTTTCCTATAACAAAAGCTTCCATTCGAGTATTCAGATGGCATCATATGAAGCGTTATACGGAAAGAGATGTCACACACCAACTTTTTGGGATGACGTTGGTGAAAGAAAACTCAAAGGCCCAGAACTGATGGATGAAACGATCGAAAAGGTAAAGGTAATCCAAATCTAAATTAATGAAGATCAATGTAGGCATAAGATCTATGTTGATAACCAAAGGAAGGATTTGTAATTTTGGGTAGGAGATCATGATTTCTTGAAGGTATCACCATGGAAGGGAGTTATACATTTTGGTAAGAAGGGTAAATTGAGTCCCAGGTACATCGGACCATTCGAAATTCTAGAATGAATTGGGGTTGTAGCTTACCATTTGGAAATGCCGCGAAATCTTCCCAAAGTTTACGATGTGTTCCACATATTACTGCTGAGAAAATACACGCTTGACCCAACGCATGTACTCGCCTATGATGAATTCGAACTGGAACCTGATCTATCTCATTACGAAGATCATGTGAAGATTCTTGATACGAGAGAACAAGTGTTGCGAAACTGGACGACTCACTTGGTAAAAGTTCTATAGAGAAACAACAAGATGGAAGAGTCAACATGGGAACCCGAGGAACATATGATAAAGAACCACACGAGTCTTCTAATGCAGTTGTATTCTATAAATTTCAAGGATGAAATTATTTGAAGGAGGGTAGAATGTAACACCCCAATATTCCACGGTACGTTTCCCTTTGAATAATGCAATAGCGTGTGTTGTACGCAACTTCGAGTTCTAACACACATCACAACCAATCAAAATAGCTGTTATGAATAGTAATACCAACTTCTTGAAATTTTATAAATTTTATCTTTCAAAATGGACATTATTTTTTCATTCAGAATATCAAAATTCTCTTAGGGTGAATTTTTGGTATTTTGCTGAAAACATTCAATTTCTGATGAATAGTGAAAAAACACTGAGTTATTGTGTCAAACTAAATTTCTATTTAAAAAAATAGTTATTTTATTAAAATTTATTTTAGGTCAAAATAGATACATAATACCTATATATTTTCAATGTAATTCATTGGAGTAAGTGTATAATAATTTTAGATATATAAAAATTTTATTGAACTTTTCACCATCTTTTACACATCTCCTAGGAGAATTTTCAAATTCACATAAAACATAATTTTACGGCTTCTGTGAGTGGAATTTCAAAAATCCGAGAGACGCGGTTAGTATCAAGGAGTAAAATTTGGTTCAATAAGATAAAAATAATTTTTGGTGAATAGTAACTTTACACTTTTATTTACCACGGTTAAAAGTAAATATGGTAATTAAGGATAAAAATTATATTAATATTACTCTAACACATGTCATAACTCTATTAGAAAATTGTATCGCGACCAAAAACAATATTAGGAATTAAATATTATCATTTAGGTCAACTTGGATTAGATTAGGACATTTATTATTATTTAATTCAAAGAAGGGTTAAAAAAGTTAAAATCAAATTTTAAATAACTAAAACATTTTTAATATAGGGTTATACATATGATAAATTAGATTATAAATATTAATTAAAAACTAAAAGTATTTCCTACATAATATTATTCTATTTATAATTTGTTAAAAATTTAGTAATTTAATTTATTTATGACACAATGATGATGCAGTAATTACCGTATTAATGAAAGATTAAGATAATTTATTTTATAAATACGAAAATAAATGTAAATTGAGACTTTCTAAGAATTAAAATAATTTTATAGGTTAATATGTGATATTAGGATTGGTTAAATGAATTTTTTTCGAAGTAATAATGCTTTAATAAATTTATCAAAAACAAAATACCCAATAGTTTCAAAATTGACATAAAAGAGTTTTTAAAAAAAATATTATATTATTAATTGATATTCTATTCCTAAAAATCTAATGTTCAGCCAAAGGTCTTATATAATGATAGGTGTATTATTAGTGGATCACTTGGGGGTAACTTGGAAGCTTGTAGTATGTTTATTAACTATATAATATAAAAATACAAAGAGACATTCTAAATGTGAAACTAATTAACTAAGAGTTAAAACTAAAAGATAAGGTTAATATAGTGACCCAAACCTGTCTAAAACCTATTGGCTGGGTGGTTTTTGACCCATACCAACCTTAAATTTTACATAATATACTATGGAGCCATTATAAACCGAATATGAATTTATTATAAAATAATATTTCTTTCGTTTCCTAAGGTGCCCCTCACCCGTCTTATAAAAGGGAACTTCCCCTTCTCTCTAATTCACACCTTCAAAGCCTTTTGGCTCGGCCATAACCTGCCCAATTATACCCTCAACTTCCCTATATTCAACATAGAGGCCTTAGTTTGATTAGAAAGCCATCTTAAGGACCCCTTTTGATCAAATCAAAAGGAAGAACCCGAAGAAGAGGTAATGATTTCACTACCCTCTTTCAAGTTCCTTTCTTCTTCCACATCTTCTTTCTTTGATATTTCCATTATAAAATAATAACTCCAGTATCTTCTTTGTACTGTGATTTTATTATAAATATGGTACAACCATATTCATTATTCTATCAATCCTTTGAATGACATGTCACCATACGTACGTACGTACGACCTACCGTCTCCACGTCGTGGTGTAATTGTTATTCAATATATTATTATTTGGATGGGAATAATAATGTTGTGTAATTAATGTAAATAATAAATATAACATGATAATTATTCTTTATTTATGATATAACATCCAATTATATATTATTTTAATATCAAAAGAATGATATTTTCGCTCGTGCGTACGTACGGATAACCGTCTCCACGAACGCGATGAGATTCATTCCCCATCATATCTATTCAAGGCTAAATTTCATTTGATGATTAAAAATAATGTTTACATACATGATATAATTCTGTATTTGAATAATATACATCCCATTCATAACAAATATGGCACACATAATGATGAATATAAAGGAAAAAGAATTCGTTAACACCCAAAACGATGATAATACTAAGATATTATTAACAAAGCAATGTTAAAAGATCATATATGATATCATATTAATGTATATGATTCATGTATAATTTAATAACAATTATTTAACCATTATACATGAGTTTAACCTACCCTCACCCAAGTAAATGTACAAGGTAAGGCTTTATTTCACAATCTCTTCATTATCCGAGGTTGTTTATATGTAATTATCTACTGGGAACTATATATCATCCACATACATGTTTCTTAAAATTTAATTTCAAATCATTCTTACTATTTTATTGAATATGGGTTAAAGTCATTTTTTAACTTTGTTGACTTTTTATAAGAAGGTTATAAAGGAATCTTTCTGTCATTTTCCAAACAATGTCCTTTTTAACCTTTTCGACAAAATTAATGTAAGAATGACTTTTTTTTAACTTAAACGGTAGGTGAGACTATTTTCTACCATTATAAAATCTTTGAAGCTTCCCTTAAAATATAATAAGGATATTTTCAAAGTAAATGTTTTATAATTATGTGACTTATAAATTATTTAAAAAAAAGAGATATTTCTCTCAAATAGTTTTGATTTCATCTATGTCAACATCCTTTGATGGATTTTAAGCTTATTTGAAGTTGAGTTTTTATGATAAAAACATCAATATTGTATTGATGGTTTTGTGTTATGTTTGACTGTGGATGTGTTATTTTTATCCATTCATGGTTTATGGATAATTTTTTGACATTTCATATGCTAGTTTTAATAAGAATGTTTATGTTATGTTTAAACCTGTTCATATGAGGAATGCACTGGACTTAATAAGTGACGGGTGGAGCCCACTACAGCTCCTTGATGCATCTGTAGGTCTCATTATACAAACTAATATCTTGGCACAAGGCCTTGAAAAAATCTTATTTGTAGTCTTGGCACAATACCTTGACTATGTGGTTATGATAGTCTGGCAGTATGCATTTCATCATTATGAAAGTGGTTATTGTTATTGCATCTGATTACTCGACTAGTAGAATATCCATGTGAACAAGTAAATGGAATTATTTCATTTTATTTTTTCCATATTATGCTGAAGTTAATGTTTAAAAGGCTTTTGATTTAGTTATACATTGCCTTAAATGTTTTTTCTTATTTATGAAAGTTTCTGCTATATTGTTATCCTTACTTGGAATATGAGCTCACACCATTCTATGTTTTATTTTTCCCAGGATGTGAAAAGTATTTTATGAATGACATACATGGATAGTATAAGGGGATATGAGTGTGGAGAAAATATGATATTTTAGTTTTCACTTTATCATGTAATGTAAACTTTATGAATGTATCTGGTGATTCCAATGCTACTAAACTAATCGGGCTTTAGAGACTTGATCTTTTGTGATAATACCAATGTTATGTAATAATGCACCGACTCTAGGTAACTAGGGTCAGGGTGTTACAATGAATCTAATCCAATATCCTAGAAAAAGGTTATTTATTAGCACATGGTTTTATATAACCATGAATCCAAACATTGGATCATTATTTATTTAATTGAATTTTTTATTTGGAGAAATGAAACACAATTTTTTTTTCTTTATTCTTCCTATGGTGGAATAGGATCTTGTCCATGGAGACTACTCATGGATATTGATCCAATTCCCTGCCTCCTAGTGGAAATTTTAGATAGATATTTTTTTCTTTTTATTTATTTTAAGGGATGTTCTCATTATTATTTTTTATTTATATATCTTATATATCCACTCTTCTATTCTTGAACAACCCATTTTATTGGGTATGTTCACATTATATATAATGTTAGTGTCACGATCTAATTTGGTTTCTCATAGATCTTTCTTCGAATATCGATTTATTTTATAGATATCAATTTTTGGATTTTATTTATAGGATTCCAGCTTTTTCAATTATATTCCTTCATCTCCATTAAATTTTTGATCCATTGTTGGGAGATAAAAAAATTAAATGATTAGGGTTAGTGGTCTTGTAATTTAATTCATATAAATTGAAACCATTTTTTCGTATTTTATTTAAAATAGTTTATAAATTTATTTCAACATATAAATTTATGATTATTGAAAAATGATTTCAAATGGCACAGTGCATGTGAGGCATCATTATTAGGAATAAATTTTAAAATGAATTTTTTATTACAAAAAATGATTTAAAATTGAAAATAATGAATTCAGTAATGACATTGATGATGTTTCCTCATAAATAAATCCACGACATGTTTTATGGACTATTGAATGAAATGTGTTGTTTTTAATTATATGTGATTTAACGAAACTATTGATATTGGTTTTCAAATGAAATTTCATGTCTGGGAACATGATTTGGGTCATCTTCAATGATGATTGATGAAAATGATTTTTGATAAATGATTTACCCAATAACTAATTTAATTGATGCACATTCATGAAGGGGTTGTTAGGTGGGTTGTCTAGTGAAATCATCATAGATATTTATTTTATATATATAGAGGTTTATTGATGATGAAAGTAATTATAAAAATTGATTATAGAAAAGATTACATTCTTTGGGATGGTACCTTCTCCCCATAAGGTCGTAGATCATGGGAAGTGTGCAAACCTAGATATATAGTTTCCTAATGATGTGTGAGGATCCATGAGGTTTTGTCTTACCCAATTACTTAATAACATTGTTCAATAATGGAAGATGAATTATAAATTGATGTGTTTATGAAATTATTAATTCATGTCTTTTGAATGAAACATTTTATCACACATATTATATAAAAATGATTATATTTTTCCATAATCATACTTTTCATTTAAATGTTTTGAAATACAAGATTAATTTTTAAATTTGTAAAATATTTCCATTCCATGATTTATTAAAAATTGAGAATATATATTTTAATTTATATGGAGTGATTAAGAAATGTCTTGGTGTGATCCTACTATGCCATTGTATCTCACACCCTACACTTTCCTTTATTCCTTAATTGAATTTCAATTTCCATGATCCGAAAATGGAAATTCAATGCTAGAAGGTGGTGAGTGTTCATGATATTTGGACCGTGATTATTTAATGTTATTAGAGGTTATGTAATCCTTTTTTTAATATCATTTTGGATTTTTGATATCTCTATGGTTTCGTATTTGTTTTCATGGGAGTACATTGCTTATTTTGACTATTTTTGAATACTGAATATTTAGAGAATATTTCTTCAGATTTTATATTATTTGGTTACTCTTTTTCTTAAATAATCCCCCTTTTTTATGTAGTGTAACTTGTCCCGAGTATGTGGTGATTGGGATCACCCTTTAGGACATATCATGTCTATTTTGGGTACATGTTGAGTGTCTTATAAGAGATGGTTCATGAAAAATTGGTATTATAGGAGTATGATCGGTATCTTCTTGCATTTTATTATATAGCTGTGTATTTTTGTGTAAATAAGATATAATTATGAGGTCTTGAACAATAAATTACAAATGAGTGATTCATCAAATAATTTCATCATGATAACTATGTCACCATTGGTGGTTGGAACAAAGTGAATTTTTCGAGTTTGTTGATTCATTTATATACTTTCCCCTAACATTTAACTGATATTTGTGTCCATGGGTTGTTGTTTAGACTGATATAGTTGATTATCTAGTGTTTTTTTACTGTTAAATTCTTTTTATCTTTTATTGTTGTATAGTTCCATAGCCATAAGATCTTTTTAACCATATTTTAGAGGGAGATACTTATGTAACACAAAAAAAAACCCTCTAGTCTCCAAGATCAAAATGGAGGTAGTAGTGTGCACAGTCAATGATCTAAGGAATCGAACATACAAATCCCCGTGCAAGCTACGGAGGTGGGCTTCAAAGAAAATTTAATAGTTATCCAAACCATGAGTTTTTTCCTTCAAGAACCAAAATCCTTAATGGTAATGAAAAATAATTAGGAGTTAGAGGATTGGATGGGGAAGATTGAGTGAATAATTGTGTTCTTATAGCTATATATTCAATTATGGTGAAATGTTTCACCATCACGATTTTGGGTCCATGATGTAGATAGTGAGATGCTATAGTTTTGGTGATGTAGAATGAATTATTTGTGTGTAAATACTTATATTATCATTTTATAAAAAAATTATATCTAGAATTGATGTCATTGGATAATAAAAAATCGTTTATAAACCATCATTATGGTGATTAGTTATTGACATAGTACGCCAATAATTTTTTTGAAATTTCTCAATTTTTAGCTGTGTTAGTGTTTAATGAGAAGATAAAGTTCCTTAAGTTTCATATGGATCTTAGATCATATATTTAGAATCATTTATTTATGATATAGCCTACTTATTTTTTTGATGTTTTGGATAGGGATTTTATATTTGAAATCAAATTAGCTGTTAAGCTGGGGTTGAAAGGAGTACACCTACTCATGGTGGAAAATTTACATATTTCATTGATGGGAGAGAAATTTGAGTGAGTCTCTTAGTGGAAATATTAGTAGAGGCCAACAATAGATTAATTTCACCAGATCATCTTAAATTTCTATTAAAGGCCCAGAGAATCGTTTCTACTGTTCCTTGATTTGGAACACAATGTATACTTACTTAGAGTAAGAGAAAATTTTAAGTTCATACGGGCGCTTATGACACATATGGTGGATTTTTTATGATTTTATGAAAATGAGTAGTTGAATAATATATTTAATACAAAGTGGAACTGTATCAAAGTTAGATGCTTTAAGAATATTGGGGTTCTATCCATAGGAATATGGAACAAATAAACTATATGTAGTGGATTAATTTATAGCGAGAACCAATATAGGTCATGTGAAAATGACATGTGACATTTTTATTTACTAATATTTCATGATTAATTTATTTGATACTAATGTATCTCATTATTTTATATTAATCCACACTATAAAACAATTTCATATTCTAATAGAGATCCTTTCTTTGGTGATAGCGATTGAAATGTCTCTTGGGATGAAGAGGGAGATGAGTCATTAATATCGTACTTCTATTTTCACTTTATTAATTATTGATAATATCTTGTACTCTTTGGTTTTTGAAAATTATTCCTTGTAATTTATTCTTAGGATAGACTAGTTGGTTTCTCACAAATCTCATATTAAATTTTATCATTATTGGGTGTTATTTATTTCCTATAATGGGTTGGTTCATTTTTTGTAGGGAGAATGGGATGTGTGGGATAAAAAATTTAGACCTCCTCTTCTAGTGATAGGTAGGATTCCATCCATGCTTGTGGTTGATTTAGAGCAGGAAACATCTTGCAAGTAACATCCTCCAGCAGCTGTGGACCTTCCAGAAGTAATCCTATTAGAATTTTATATTCTACCAAAATATACTAATGGAGAAGAAGTTCTATATCAAATTGGTTATTCATAGTCAACAAACATATATTACCTAATACCATATAACACTAGCTACACTGAAGGAGCTAAATAATTAGTAATATGGCTTTATTTCAAAAGGATTTATTCGTCCTAGTGTGTTTCTTAAAGAAACATTGGTGTTTTTCTCACAGAAGTCTGATGTGATCGTTCACATTTGTGTTAATTACCAGAATCTCAATCTGATCATGGTTAAGAACATGTATCCATTTAACCACATTAATGATTTGATTTATTAGTTGAAATGGTATATTACATCTATAAGATTGATATTCAGTTTTTTATCACCATATCAGGATTAAGGATTATGATATTCCAAATAGTATTTTTTAGAGTAGGTATGTCTACCGTGATTATTTTCTGATTCCATTTGGCTTAAAAAATTATCATTATATGATTATGGAATTGATTAATATAATATTACACCAGTATCTTGATTTTTTTATTATAGTATTCATGGATGAAAGCTTCAATTATAAAAAACTATGGGAGTTACATGAATTTTATATGACCATATTTTTATGAATTGTGATGATTGACCAATTTTATATCGTGATTTCAAAGTGCCATTCAGGATTTAGGAGGTGACATTATTGGTTGACATAGTCCTAGAACATGAAATATTAGATTATCCTAAAAGAGGAAAAATTATTGCAATTGGAGGAAGAAAAAAAATGAATTTGTGATTTTGATCTTCTCAGGTACTACAAGCTATTATCACTGGTCCTGGAATAATTTTTCAAATATACATACTCTCTAGGATAATCTAAGTTGAAATGGAGTGTTTTTTGTTTGGGGAAAAAATATCATACATCCTTTAATGAAGTTATTTTTAATTTTACTTCAATCCCATTGATGACTCATTCATATTTTGGGAATTTCTATATTGTATTCTATAATGACTGATGTTTGTGTTTTGTAACAAATCTTTTCTTACTATGTATGATAATGTAATATTTATAGGAATATTTTCACAGCTGAAAACTAAGAATGTGTGATACTTTGAGGCCCGATGATCCGATATTGATATTATAAATATAATAAATATATTAATATCCGAACAC
Organism: Viscum album; assembly: GCA_963277665.1. Classification (NCBI taxonomy): domain Eukaryota; kingdom Viridiplantae; phylum Streptophyta; class Magnoliopsida; order Santalales; family Viscaceae; genus Viscum; species Viscum album. The sequence goes on from OY728147.1 coordinate 377,301,394, forward strand.
ATCATTTTCCTAAAATAGTTGAAGAATGTTTGAACATAGTCTTAGATTAAAAATCTGTAAATAATATTAAATCCAAAATTTTGGTCTTACCCTATGCGTCAAATTATAATGTTTATCATAGAGTGTTTGGATTGAGTGCCACCATGGGAGAAATAATTAAATAAATCATATATTTTTATTTAATTTTTTTATTCAAATACCATAAACTATAAATTTTTATAAATACAGGGTTATATACAAAATTAAGGGTTAGCGACAAAACCATAGAGATTGATATAAATACCATGGATCAGTGTTCTTGGAAAATGATGTCAGATTCAGATATGAAAATTGGTACAACAATGGAGTTTTTCAATTCTGAAAATGATGACAATAGTTATATATTCACCATAAATTATTTTTTCAAATCAAATGTTGGGATTGGTTTTGATTTGTTTAAATACTTTTCTACTTCTTCCATGATGAATTTGAAAATATTAATTTAAAATGATTTTATAGTTGAATGTAAATTTAAAAGTGATGAATTTATTTTGTCCAATGAATTCAAGAAGTAAATCATCCACCCCCACATTATTGTTGAATCCTGAAGGTGACTGTAACTGGTGAAATTTGATGCAATCAAAGTCTATCCCTTATATTTAATTCCCTTTATACCTATCTCACATATATATATATATATATATATTTAAATGTAAATATATATATATATATATTGATACCATGAAGTGTCATTGGCCAAGATATGGTCGAGACAACAACGAGGGGAAACGAAGTGGAGATGGCAATGTAGTGTAATGGGGAGGTAAGAAATGTATTGAATATATGGAATGGAATATATTGAGATTCATAAAATAATTTAATATCATTATTTTCCTTGAATTATATGATAATCGGCTATATATAGATCTTTAGTGAGGTGTTTGGTCATGGTTAAAATGGTGCGTGTGATTTCTAGAAGACTGCATGGATAATTTCAGGTTTACCATGTGCTTTATGAACTGTAGGTGAAATTGGATTATATTTTTTCAATGTGTTCTGGGAAGTAGAAGATATATATTACAGATAATAAAAAAAATAATGCATGTGGGGATCATTTATGAGTAGTTGATGGGGTGTGGCACCAAATCATAAAAAAACTCAATAGATATCCTTGTTATACCCTTCCCCCTATACATGTTCTAAACCCATCTTCCCTTCAAAATTTATATATAATAACAATATGAACTAAAACATCATAAATAATAAGAATAATGATAATAATAATAAAAATAGTAGTAGTAGTAATAATAATAATAATAATATTATTATTATGAAACCGTGTTTCTAATGTAACGCCTTCATGCGACATCATACTGGTGAGCCATCAGCAGCATCGTGATCCTTAAATTAAGATTACTGATTCAAGATCAATGTTGGGTACCTAATTTGGAATCACATCTTGATCCACTGAAGTGTTGTTTGTATGTGATATGAAGAACTGTATTTTTTACTGGGTGTCTGTTTTGGGAAATTCAATAGCCTATACTAATTATTTTTCCAAAAGGATAACAAAGAAGTGATTCATTTGGACATTCAGGTCTATAAATGATGGCATATACGTAAATATATATTTTTATCTGATATACTAATGATGATCCACTTTCCCTCGTCTTACATTTAATAGACTCATATTATGGCCTATAAGTAGTCTATAATGAGTATTTTTCTTCATAGAATGTGATGGTGGAATTTATTTTGGAATCAAATATATGAAGTGAGGTGATACTAGTGAGATATATCTTTCTAAGATAGTTAACTGACTCCCTTAGGTGGTGTCCCTTGGGTCTATCCCCATGATGGTAAAATGCGTCATTATATCTTTAGAATGGGATTGTGATCCCCAATTCAGTATTAAATCATAGATAGAGTTATTGGAATCCCACGTGAGGCTTAGGGATGGATCCTTTATCATCTTATTAATTAAGCGGGGTTCCCATAATTTGAATGACCAACGTTACATGGGCATCGATCCCCTACTTAACAGGTTATTCAAGATCTAGTTTTTTGTATATGCCATGGAACTAAGTGTGATACCCCATCTATGTATATATCAATTTAGACATTTAATGAATACTTTTATATTGAGATACATGAAAATAATGAAACTTTAGAGTATTTCCATCCATGAAATCATTCTCATAGAGTGAGTTCTCTTGGATGAGAATTATCTTGAAACATTTTGTATGAATCTGAAGATGGCTTGTGGTAATCACCTTACCCGGAGAATTTGTGTCTATCATGAGTATATCTAGAGGTATATTTTTTTATATATCATATTTATAATTAACACTCCTCTATAATTATATGACTAGTGTCAAATATCTTAATGATTGGTTGTTCTATTGTGTCTTAATGGATATTGTTATATTCATCCCTGAATGAGTTTTTACTACATATTTCATGAATTATGTATATGATATATATTTTTACAGAGTCTTTAGAGGACTAATATAAGGTGGTGAATAGTTTGGAATTGATATTTGAAGGTTCATATCGAGGTTTCATTTGACAATAGTTCCCTCCTTTTGAGCACGATAAACATTATTTCTAGTTTTTTATGGTATTGTAATTGGAACATTTAATTAGTTTTGAGTAATTTTTTCATACTATGATTTGGAATAAATGTTTTTCATACATTTATAGTATCATATATTTTTTACTTTTTTAGTACCTTATGGGATTGGAAATGTGGGTGTGTGCACAGATACTTAGGGTATGGCCTCCCAAATGTGAGATATATGTATTCAGTGCTAATCTCCAAGAAATGGCCTATTAGTGGTGGGATTAAGGATTCAAAACTGTCTTATCACTAAACTACTGAGACCCAGTGGTTTGGTTCAATTAATATTTATATTTGATAATTCATCTTAGGACTATAGATTGGAGTATTTTTTTAGCTTTGAGGTTTCGTTTGCGATTTTTTGAAAAAATTATAATGTGTTTCATGTTTCAAAGTTGGACCAGGGAATCCATTGTTCATATGATGAATAATGAGTAAATTCACTAGGGCATTGACTACCTTCTTGACAATGTGATAAATATAGTCCCCCGTTGTAGGGAAACATGGATACATGAATCATATGGAATTTGTTTGTGGTCCACGTGTACTAATCGATTATATCTCCTAATAAAATCACTAACCATGTTGTGTCCCCAATATTTTTGGGTGCTACCATGATTTATGAAACTGGGTGTCTATGGCCGGATTATGGTTTTGATGTGCATGGTGATGAGGTTTTGGTTTGTGGTCATGTGTAGGAGTCAGTTACTTTGTGTGGTTATAGAGTGATGAATCCACCCATTTAACAGCACACTAACCCACCAATATGTATTTAGATGGATTATCCCAGTCGGGTTGATTATTGGTTAATTCTTGTGGCACATGTAAATAAAAACCCTATTTTTTGTGTGTTTTATGATTCACAGAGATATAGATCAATCATGATTTTTGGTGACTTTGGAAATTCAAGGAATAGGGACAATTCCCCCTATGAGGCGTGTTCTTTTTAGTCAATTTAAAATATCATGGTAGAGACTGTGCCACCCATAGAAGATAGTTTCAATTTTTGGTTCATGAGATACTTTGAAATGTATGTTTGAGGCCATTTTGGTGTGATAAGGTGTTAGAGTTAGTCTATGTAGGGGTGAACAGGTGGGTACGACCAAAGATAAAATCATGTGGTAGGAGTTTTTTACCAAACATTTATAGTATGGTTCGTTGTATGATGTGTTATTTCACTAGTCCAGCTAAAGTTTTAGTACATAGTCACAACTACAATTTCCTTAATATATCTTCTATTTTAGCCTTTATAATACCAGTTAATCCTTTGAGATTGATCCTTGTATTTGAGGAACTTACTTTGAGGGTCAATGATCACACACTTTTGTTAACAGTGTGACCTAAATATGAGAGGAGAGAGATCATTTCATAGAATATTTCCATTGCATCATTTGGACCTTAAGATTTTTCTTCAGAATGGAATGTTTTTCTACCATATATTCTTTTTTTAATTTTACCAATAGGGGTTGTAGTGAAACTGAGGTAATTGGATAGAGTTTTCCTTCTTTGGTGACAGGGAATCCCAAGTAGAGTATGATAAGATCATCTGTCAAAGGATACAAATGATTTAATATCAGTTGGATTATATGAAACATAGAATTGTGGAAGCTATGAGCCTCCAATTTCCTACAGTTTTAGAGGAGTATGAATATGGCTTCCCTAATAATGTGGTAGGACTACCTCCCCATCAAAAGTTCTTTCCTTATATAATTTCCCAAAGGATGACCTGATATTTTCTATAGCATTTCTGATGGCCGAGTAGAGCTAATGATCTAAATGTTAAGTTGTTTGATCAATAAAGATAGGGAATCGTATGATCTAGTGTGATTTCTAGGTTATCCTAATTTTGTTCCCGTGATACGAGGAGGAGATCATGGGGTTAGGTATGGACTAATGTCACATAAACTAGGTGATTAAGATGGAGGAGTATCCACCCCAAGAAATATTAACTTCTTTGAGAAATGTTTAGGGGATAAGTGGTTCGTAGAGTTTGATCTCAAAATGTATTATCAGTATCTCCACGTCCATAAAGAGGTTTTACCAAAACATTTATTCCAAATCCATAGTAGTTTCCATGAGTTAATGTTGATACCCTTTATCATGTTGAATTACCTAAAATATATGGGGTAATTTGGAAATGAATCATTAACTCTTCTTATGTTGGATCATGGTAGTATCCTCCATTGACATCCATATGTACATAACGCCATTGGTAGAGCATCTAATGGACTTGATGATAGTTCTAGACTTGCTGTTAGAGTGCCATTTTAATAGAAATATCATGATGTATAGATTCTATATTTAGGAGTTCCACTTCATGGGATATAACTTCTCAAACATGGAAGTGATATTGGGCCTAGTAATGATTAAGGCAGTGTTATCTTGTGATCCCCCCAATATCATGGTCGTAGTAATATATGCTCACACTATAGTTTTCATCCATTATTATTGGGTGAGGTGATGAATAATTTGACTCATTTGAAACTATACCTTGTAAATATCCAAAATTTATATTCATAGATATTACATATTAATATATGAATATTCATTAGATAACCTAAATATCCTTACCAATAACATATAGGTCTAGTGCCTTAGGAAACATGGAATTGTAAACAACTAGTCTATAAGTGATCTACATGGTCTTATACTAATTTAATCATAATTGTCCCAATTCTTATACTCTTTATAAATAAAACATTTCTCTTTAACCTATGGAAGAACAAAATAAATGATCATCTCAAACGATCAAAAAGTATAAACAATGGATATATCAATGATCATATAAAACAACATTAGAATAAGGGTATGATAACATGAGTTTGACATTTGAAATACATACACTCTGTATTATAGATCATAAACTTAGGTTATTTTATAAATCATGGAAGTTTGTAACTCATGAATCATAATGGAATCCAAGTACATAATCCATGAGATCAAAACATTTTCATAATATATAATTTTTTGAAGACACATAATATTATAACTTTGTAAACATATATAAATATAAATAGGATAAATTAATAAATTTTGGGTCTGAAATCAATCCCAAACAATAACATATGGACATGAAAATATGAACTACATAAATTTATAGACATGAAAACTAGGACCATTTTTAATATTATAGACATGAAAGGAGGTACACACATAATATTATGAACATGAAAACATTTTCACACAAAACATAATTAACACACAAGTTATCCATCATTACCGAAGGAATTGGATAGAGAAATTGGTCTCCCCAGTCATATAATATATACATTTTGTACCACAATAACATAAAATAATCATCATATCATAACCCATTAGAAGTAAGTGGGGTTCATAAATATTTTATAATAGTACAGTCCGTAGGAATGGAACAAATTTCATCATCTTATTGCCATCATAAAAATAATACATCATGAGAATGAATAAAGATGGAATACATGGATGATATAACCAAAAATATTAAGTAACATCAAATAATGTAATCTTTTGTTATAAATAATTTTGAGAGATCACTTGGAACATTTCATGATGATAATAACCTTTTAACATTGAAAATAAACTATTAAAAAAAGTACAAAAAATTATAAAAATAATTTTATTGAAAAATAAACATTTAATTTTTTAATTATTATTTAAAAATTATATTGGTATTGATATTGGGAAATTATTTTTATGTCGTACACTTTAAAATAAGCTCCTTTCAATTTTTTGGTAAAATACAAACAGGCATTGTTTGGAAAATAACATGTTGAATTCTTTTAAAATATTTTTAAAAAATTTCAAAAAGGGGAAAGTGAATTTAATCAATCATGTTTGAAAATTAAATCATTCTTCAAAACATTTCTATAAATAATGGATATGTATGAAAATGGGTTCTTAAAAAAAGAGTGAAATAAAGTCAGTTTTTGTCAGAAACATTCTTTTGGAATGTTGCGTATATAAAAAGGGGGAAATGAATGGAAACATATATTCTCAATAAATAAATATAATAAAAGAAAATTCATTATTTTCAGATAAATATTTAACAAAATTTAAACAAAAAAACATAATCATAAGCAATCCTAATAAACAATGAAATTATAACATCAAATCCTTACCACTTTGGTAACATTTGATTCATATTACCCATGAAATAGAAAACCATTTATGGATATATATATATATCCCATATTTGTTGTGTTAGTAATAATAAAATACATTAACTATAATTATATAAACGTTACTAAAAAAATATTTGGGGTATAAATCATGCATCCCATAGAAATAAAAGGGAGATAAAAATCCTTTACATGATTTGGTAACTTTTGAATCATAAAACCCTTGAAAAATTAAATTTAATTAAATTTTATATATCATTAGAATAAAAACATCATAACATAACTTTTATAAGGGTTTTATATACACCACATAGAATAACATAGGCACAAAACAATGCATATCTCCCAAAGAAGACAATTTGAGACAGAATCCCTTATATGATTTTGTAACTTTTTAATTATATGACCAAATAAGGAATACCATCAATTTAAATAGTAAATATAATGAATATAATTATATCAATTGTATTAAATATCAATGGAGAATTATATAAACCACACAAAAGAAACAAGTGGTGAATATGTCAAATGTCTCCCAGAAATAAAAGACAAACTAGAAAACCCATACCACATTGTTAATATGTTGAACCATAAGAACCAAATAATAATAAAATAAAATTTAGTATTAAATAAAATTAATATATTTATATTCATGATATATCATGTCAAAGGGACATAATATACACCTCATAAAATAAGATAGGTTCCTAACATAACATACGTATCAAATAAGGAAGATTTAGATAAATATTTCATACCTTTTATCTGAAAATTAAATCATATATCTTTGAACATCCTATATAAAAAATACAGGTTTATTTTAAATGTATTATAGAACCGTAATTATATATATAATATCATATATTATTTTCTTAGGGACTTTTATTACTCATATATTAATAATTATTAGTTAAAATATTGTTTTTGGTGATAACTACTTTGTTTTTCATGTATGTTTTAATTTTGTATTATCCATACTATTATATTGATCGTGGTTAAATCATATACCTAATATCAAAAATTATATATATATATATATATATATCTTATATATCTTTTATATATATTTTTATAGTAATCAATAAAATTTATAGATAGAAAATGAAATGCTCTGGTTATGGGGAGGGTAGGCCCTACGTACGCATGAATGATGTTTCCATTTAATCGACAGATTAAATGATAAAATGGTAAATAATATATCACCTTAAAATAGTAATTATTATATAATATATATTACATATATTCCTTATATATACTTATTTCAATCAATTTAAATTACAATTAAAAAAATCACATCGCTTCATGAGGCGGTGGTCCGTCGTACTCATTAGCAACGTTATGATTTTCCCATGAAATAGAAATCAGGAAGGTATACATGATATTATAATTAGATAAGTATAATAATATCATAAGTATATTATATAGAAATAAAATATATCATTATATTCAACCATGGAAGGTTGTTATAGAAAACAAATTATATCAGTTTGTGAGGTGGTAGTCCGCCTGAAACATGATCAATGGTATCATTTCACAATTGATGGTAAAAGATATGAGTATAGGTTAAACCATAAATGTGAAAATATATCAGTATATGGTCGATAATGGTTTCATTATATTTCAATTTTTAGGACTTGAATGATGGTGTTAAGAGAATAAGTAAAAAAGGAAGAGCTTATTGAAGACAATTACATTCGCTTAGAACAACCTCCTTTGGATATCTAATTAAGGAATCTTGGATTGGTATTTTGGGGGACCAATACCACTATATCATGGAGGATATTTGAAAGGTATTTTGGTGGTGGTTTTATAGCCAATGAACTTAATAGATCTGAATAACTAAGGGGAATATGTTCTCTTTTATAATTGAGGTGGAGTGAATTTTTTATAAATAACAAAACAATATTCACTAATCGGAAGATAATATCACCTAAAACATATAAACATTTGATAAATAATTTATTTTAGGGATTATATGGTCGATCCAAACCTAAAAAACACATATTTTATTCATCTTATTCATTATCCTTTATGTTTAATTAATTTTTACATTTTAGTTTTCACCACATTAACTTGTATCTTTTTATTTACCTAGATTATTTATACATTAAGAATAAAATTATAATGAGAATAATTAGATAATTTAGAACCACTTATTCTAAATTTAAAATTGAAATTTATTGAATAAAAATTCCACGTTTTTGTATTTTTATTTTTTGAATAAGAACATATAGAGCGCAAAATCCTATTATAGCCTTAATAGCGGTAATTAATTTTTATTTTCTTTATTAATATTTATAACCATTAATTAATTTGAAATTATTATATATTATAAATTATGATTATTATAAATATAAAAACAATTTTATTAAATTAAATTCACATAAAACGAATAATTTATATTAAAATTAGTCCTGTATATGCGATAAAAAACAGTTTTTGAATGAGAAACTATTCAATCTATAGAATGTTTTAATATGAAATTTAAATATGAAATTGATTAAAATGAAATAAATTTAATTAATAACTATATAATTAAAATATTTTTAGTTTTTAGACTATATTAAAAAAATGATTCTTGTAAATGACTTTAAAAAAATGCAGGTTTTTATAAAAATTAGTATTGTTTACTATTCATTGGAAAATTAATCTTTTTATAAAATTATCATAATATTTACCCTAATATATTTAATTTAGGTTAATAAAAAATGAGGTTAAATTTTATCCATAAATTTTATAAATGATCAATAAATTAATTTTTTATTCATTCATAGAAAGTATTAATTTTTTTGAGAATATAGTATTTTCTAACAATACATTGAATTTAATAAAAAACTTATTTTTTTATAAATATGTTTCATTTATATTTAAAAAATTATAATTTTTTTTAAAATGTGGTTATTCCTTGTCAAGATTCTAAGTTTATTTTATTGGTTTTAATAGTTGTGTTCAAATAATAATATTAATTTTATTTCACGGTTTGTTTAGACATAGTGTTTCCTGTGACACAAGCTATCGAATAAATTAATTTTATTCAAAAAATATTTTACATAAAAACCTAGGGTCAGACATTATACCTCATAAAAATATTTTTTTCACATAAAATTTATCACTTTCTTACAAACAACTGATAATACTTTTTCCTCACTACATTCTCAGGTTCTGATGAAGCTTCCTCAAGCATGTGGTTTCTATGTAAAAAATTGGGCATGTGAGTGGCCTTATTTCATGAATTTGTTTCTATATGATATAAAGTCTCCACTGGTTGTTCCTTATAATAAATAATATTCTCTAAGTTTACATGCACTGAGTTCAGTACATGTGAATGATGAGGTACATACATCATTTGGAGATATGGATGGACCACATCATGAACTTGGGGGAGGATTAGTTGAAGCAAAAAACAATAAGAAACTATCCCAATATGATAAATAATTCCAAAGGGATGAAAATATTTAAGTATCAACATTCCTTTATATCATAATAAAAATTTCATCCATTGGTTGTTCTTTAAAAATTTTCCGCTTCATCAATGAAATGAATATTCATGATGAATATTTCATGCCTAAAGTACTAAAATAAAAATAATATCCACAATTCATCCCTTTAGCCACAAAATATTTATCAAAACCTAAATGGTTATAAAAAGTTATCTAATAACATCAAAAGTCTATCTTAATCCATTCCAAGAATACTTAACCCCAATGTTCCTCCAAGTCCACCCCAATTTAGAATCCAAATTATCTAGAAATATGAAAAATAAATTTCCAATATCAACCTACCATTAATCCCCCAAAAATCATTAAGTTGCTCTTAATTTTCACATAATAAATATGTGAATAATTTAGTCATATATTCTCTTGAAACATGGTAATAAACATAATTTTTATAAAATCACAATGAAAACATACATTCTTCCCCAACCCTAATCAAAACCATAGATTATTTAATATATTCCTTATATACAAAAAATTATTTAAAATCAATCAAGGATAACATAAAACACGTTTTCATTAAATCATCACTCAGTTCAAAGGTTATCAACACTATCCAATATAATATTTACATATAAATCATCTAGTTATACAAAATAAACACCATTATCTCAACCTCAAGAACATATTAAGGGTTATAATTCACTTAATCATGTGTTTTACCTAAAATATCACCTTTATATAAAATAATATTTGTAGTTCCCCATTACCATTTTACATATTCTTTAAAATATTTAATGAACAACTTCTAAAAAACAATCCTTATATATAGTTAATGGTTGACAAAAAATAATTATTTAATTCCTATACATAAACACTTCAATATTATCACATAATTGTTAAACCTTTTACTAGGCTTCATCATATTATTCCTTAATAACTCATTACTTTCATTTGTAAATTGTATACTCTTCCCCATAAAAAACACTTACTCATAAAATCTTTCTGATCCTTATCTTGTTCATTCCCCATTATAAATTGAATTTTTTAATATCCACACATCCCACCTTTGTAGCATTCAACCATTGATGATGAACTAGAGAAACCATTATTATCATTAACTAAATTAACTTCCATTTCATTTTTCCTCAATAATTACTTACTTTATTCCAATCTTCCCCACAATGAAAACATATTCTCATTCCTTTGAGACATTCCATTGAGTGCTTCTTCCAAAATTATCATTAGATAGGAAACTAAATCTTCTTTCTTACATGGTCTCTACCAATATAAATCACAATGAACATTATCTCTCATTTCATCAGTGAGCCTTTGAGTTCATTAAGTTAAATGTTATAAATCATATATCATTAAAACCAATTAGGAATAATAAAAATATCCTTCACTCATGTCATCATCCAATTTGGATTCTGAAAGACATATTGCCTATCACATTTTTCAATAACATTGTACGTTTTGGTTCCCACAATTCAATAAAACCAAAAATCAGAGTGTAAAAAATAATTATCATAGTCGGTAACCACATAATCATTAAGAATCAATTATAGTATGTCTAAATCATTACACCTTATTTTCAATATGGGACACCACAATCTTAATCTAGGCCCACCATGGTCATAATAAATTCAATTATATCATAATGGTTTATAAAGAAAATTTATAACAACAAAATCATACCCCACAGGAGTTTCAAACCCATTGTGCAGAAAAATAACACTCACCATACAAAATAGTGATAGTTGAGATGTACTCAACCAACAATTTTTATGTTTGTATCCACTAGGTTAATTATTTTTAAACCATGTATAATTTTACTATTCTGAAATGGATATATTTCTAGGAAACCCATATAATCCCCTAATAACCAAAAAATTAGTTTGTTATTATATAATTAGAACCATCATATGGGTTCATCAAAAAACATTTCTCGTCCTAGTTACCAAATTATAAATAAACCTTTCTTCGATTGAAACTTTGAAGACCCAAAATTTTCATTCTTAGATATTATATATTAATATTTGAATATTTATTACATAATAATATGAACCCATTAATAATCGTATAGTTATAGGTCTTCCGGAAATATTGAAATGTAAACAACTAGTTCATATATGAACTACAGCTTCTTCCTATATTTTTTCATAACTTGAACCCTTATTAGATTTATGGGTAATAAATTATCCCAACATTACTTCTTATTTTCCCATCCTGAACTATGATGTTATGGACACATCTTTGGTCTCTCCCTCGCCAAAGGGGAGGGATCTCATTCGACTTCGGTTAGGGAACCCATAATCCAATTAATTTTTTTCTTTAACCCTGAATCTCTTCTCCTTTTACTTGCATTCCTCTTATCCCTAATGTACCCAATTCCTTTGAGGGTTTTCAGAATCTTTCTTTATTGAAATCATAATTTATCACTACTTCATTACTCATTAGCATGAGAATGTTAGCATGATTCAAACCTCATATACCATCCCTAGACTCATTTGATTTTTTATTTTTATGGGGTTTATAGAATCGACCTACAGTCAAAATCCTCAATAAAAATAACAAGATGAACCAATTCACACATGAGAGTGATATGATCCCAGCCTAGTCAATTTTACCCCACATTTACAATGGATCTAACTTCTTCTTGATTAAATGTTTAGAATATTTCTACATGAATCATGACCTACCAACTATAATACATTGGGTTGGTTTTCCCAAACTCTCACTCCTTTTCTAGAATCCCATAATTATATGAATGTTAGGGAATTTAGTCGGTAGACTTATTTTCTATGATAGTATAACAATGGTTGATTTTCATCTCATTTCAGCCCAAGTATTTTTTGAAGTTTATGTTTCAATTCGGCCAGTTGATTTCATTTTTATTATTATAGGTGAATTATTCTGATACAAGAAACTTGTTTTCTTTGAGACATGGATAGATTTATTTTGATTGTGTAATAATATAGGACACCAGAAGGATGTGTGTAAGTGAAGGTTTAGGAACAGAATTTAGATAAAGGAGGTAGATGGGTCAAGTCCTAGTTATAATGATATGAATCTTGCTTATGATGAACATTTGAATGAACAGACAGACAAGGATAAGAATATTGTCTCCACATTGAAGGATTCATGCCTAGAGATCTTGATCCAAATGTTTTTGATGTGTATAGTAATTTGTAATGATAATTTTCAAATCAAAACTCACTTCTTCATGTTTTTGTGGGCTCAAAAGTGATATAGAGTTCATGTAATTCCTGGCCTCTTGTCGCTGGAGTTATTATTTCCATGGTTGAAAACTGAGGAGAGGCTGAGATAATTTGAATTTAAGATAACTCTAAAGAGTGGTATCTACTAGGTGAGGCATTTCAAACAATCCCTAATGAAATGGTTTCTATATTTAATTCTGGTTTAGATGAGTTGCTTCATCTTCTATATTTTTGGTAAGGAATAGATGACCTAAGGGGGTGATTGAGTTGGGTTCCTCAGACCTAAAAAATACCATACTAAGGGCGCTATCTTATTCGGAGACTGTGTGCACCGATTCATTTTTTATGAAAGATATGAGACGGAAATTTACATACCATTCTAACTATACACTTTACAGAAAATAATTACATGCCAACTCTAATGATAATGAGGGATGAGTGAAGTCATAGGGTAGGTTAAGCCTAAAAAAGAAAGATATATTGTTAAATATAGTGAACCTATTGGATGGTATAGATGTCCAAGAACTATCCCAAGTCATATATGAAGTAAAATTAGGGTGATGAATGTTTTGGACAATTCTCAGTGGATAGTTCGGAGGGAATGTAATGGAAAGGACATTACATCCCAATGAAGTGGAAATGGAAAATGGTAAACTAAGACACAAGAAAATGCATTATATCAAAGTGGAAGAAATCAAAAGGGTGAATGAATATTCACACATTCCCAAAATGATGGAAACCAAGTCGTCCTAAAAGGCTGAGGAAAAAAAGAAGTAAGAATGAAAGAATGACAGCAAGGACGAATTACATGAGAAGGTAATTAATGTTCAAGGTAAAGTTCTAGTGGAGGAGTATGGTGGTCTAAAGGGGAAGATCAAATATGTGACAATATGAAAGATACACCGCATTAATCATGGTCAATTGAGAATAAAACCTTTACCTTCAGTCCAGAGATTACTTATATGTTTTTTAACTACTGTATAATAATTTTACATAAATTATTTTATTTCTTATTAGACCTTTCCAGGTTTAATACCTTGTAATTAATTAGTTTATTTTAATTATTTAAATATTAAATATTTAAATTCTTAATCATATATGTCAATGTTGAGTATTTTGATGATTTTTGGGTCATTGTTTCAAAAATAATTCATTGTGTTGACTTTGGGAAAATTTGTTATCAAAAAAAATCTTATATACGCATAACTTGATAACAAATCCAAAAACTGACATGAACTGAAGGGAATTACAGATCCCCATGTGTTGGTGTCTAGAACCTATAATCACATAATATAAAATAAAGAATGAATATTCCACAAAATGTCCTAAAATAATAGATACATGCAAGGATTTCTCAAAACACAAGAGGTGGAATGTACTAGAAACCAAATAGTTATAACAAAAAAAAAGTATATCATCAAAGTAATTAGAAACTCGAAAGATAAAATCAAAATTTCCAAAATGATACATTATTTATATCCTAAATGATCAAGAAAATCCACCTCTTCAAAGAGGTGATTTCCCTTTTCTCAAACATGGAAGATGTAGATATACAAGAAACCAACATAAAAGGTATAGTGTGAGATATAAATCCATGTAGGGTCCCACCGAGTAATCCAAATATGGATTACAATTTAAATAAAAATAAAAATAAAAATAAAAACAAATCAAATATGGATATAAATTTAAATTTTATAGGGCATGTCAATATATTTTCAAATTTAAAACAAAACATGATTTCATTTAAAAATGATAGAATATTTTTAAACATGGATTATATAAACACTTCATATAAAATGGTTTATATAAATAAACTAGTATAAAGAAAATAGTCACATAAAAATTAGAATATATATATATCACAACAATTATAATATGATACATAGTTCTCTTCCCTGTGGTATTATAGTTTCTAGTTATAGTATCCCCACCCATCTTATATCAGTGATCAAGGAAAGTATGTCTACAAAGGTCCATTAGGATCAGGATAAATAAGAATTATCAACATCACAATAGTGATAAGATCTTCGTACCTAGGATTTTGATAAATTTTTAATCAACAAGACATTCTCGGTGAATTATATTCCTTGTAATATTTTCCAAAATAACCCAATAACTCCCCAGGATTTCATGTGCTCAATAAATCAATAAAAATAGAAAATATGCTCATTTCAAAAAAAAAATCATCATTCACAATTAAATTTCCCAATTTTCAGTTCTAATATGCCAATCTATTTTCAAAACCAAAACATGGGTTTGTCATCATTTCATTCCTTTTTAACACAAAAAAATAGCTTCTGTCAATTCAATTTAATACAGTTTTTCAAAATAATTCTCAAATCAATTCATCAATTCCTTAAAATTCAAAATATGCTACAAATTCCAATTCCACTAGAATTAGAGGTTTTTCTCAAATTTTATATCATAAGAAATTCAAATTCAAATTCACATCAATTTTGTTTTTCATAAATCAATTGAATGTTATTTCAAAGAAATCATGAAAATAATTCTTTATTTATATATAAAATTTTAAATGGAACATCCTGACTTTAATCATAGAATAAAAATGAAAAATATCTGTAGCAGAGAGCAGTAATGAAAAATTCAAGTGGAAGATACCAGGAAATAAAACCTAGAATCAATACTAAATTTAAATAATTTTAGATCCATCAACAAATCGATGATCTAACACACTCGAAGGATGAGAAAAATAGAGAGTTAGAGAAGTAACATTATAGGAGATTCACATACCTAGAGGAGATCTAATGATATCCCCCATGTGTCAATCTGACAAGGAATGGGATTAAAGGAACTAAAATCACCAATAGAGAGCGTTCCTAGCCACGAAAATTTAGTTCAGTTGAATTGGAGTGGAGTCGAAAAATAAAATTAGGTTCAGTAATTTTCTAGTTATTTTTGAAAAAAAATTTCCCACATGCACGATTTCATATAGAGGGAAACATAGTTAATAAAACCATGCAGCCTAACTGTGCATCCCCTTTGGTCTCACTATCCAAGGTGAATAGTTTGTACAGGGTAGGGGCATAATTTTTCAAACTGTGCACCAACCGTGAAAACCCAAAATGTCTAGTTTTTTCATGGTTTTCACTAGAGGATCGTAAAATTTTGGAAAATAATTCACCGACCACGCACGTTAAAGAAACCCTCCAAAAATTGATGAATTACACCTGAAACAACCCGAGACAAACCCCAACCAATGAATGATCAAAATAAGGGTTGAGGACTCCTATAAAACAAGCGATGGGATGTTACAACCTCCTCAACATATAAAATTTCTATCTTTTAGAATCCTATCGAGATGTATCCATATTTAAGAGGTGAATAATATTCCCTCCCATCATTTTCTAATGCTCCCTAGTATCACATGAATTATAATCGTGACTCAATAGCACATAAAAAAATGTATCATCCTCCCATGAATTACCATTATCTCAAGATAAAAAATCCTAATTAGATGCTCATTGACATACAAATCAGCCTCAACTTCAAGATCCTCCTAGCTCAATACATGATATGGGTAAGAATGATACTTACATAGATGAGATACACAGAACATTCTATGTATTGATGTGAACTATACTGGATGTTATAAATGATTATCCAATCTCCCCACCTTCTCAACAAACTCAAAAGTTCCAAAAAATAAGGAGATAGATTCATTTTCCTCTAAATATATTAATAACATAAACAATGTTAAAAATTTAATAACCCCTCTTCAGCAACTAAAAACTCCAACGGTCTTCAATGACAATATGAATAAGATTTGTACCAGATCTTTGCCTACAACATTCTCTAAAAATTCTACTAAATATATTTTTTATCTATTAGAAAAAGCTCATTACTAACAAGGATGTTTCTTGAATCTCCAACCAACACAATAGATATTCCCAAGGATAGTCATAAAAGGCCTCAAAAGGATCTATCCAGATCATGGAATGATAACTATTGTTATGAAATAACTCAAAAATTCCTAAATGTTCATTCCAAGATCCTCTAACATCGAGCACAGAAGAATGAAGCATGTCTTCATGATTATTTATATCCCACTCTGTCTATCAATTAATCTATGGATGACATTATGTACTAAAAAACCTGAGATCCCATCGCCCCTAAAGGATTATAAAAAAACTAAAGGTAAAATACAGATCTTTTTGAGAGACTATATAATATGGGACTCCATGAAAATTAATTATCTCTTTCACATAGATATTTCCAATATCTTCAACATTATTCATATCAAAATTCATATAATGTTATCCTATTAATTCAACATATAGATCAATACCCATACCCAATATTTCTTTTAAGGGGTATGAAATATCCCAAAAAAACATTACAAAATACCTCATCCCACTTTCAGATCAGCAATGGATGTGGATGAAGTAATCCTGGTGATATATGATACATGGACTTTACCTATTGTAATTTTTACCAAAGGGAAACAAAATCAGAAATATATTATCTCATACTTGGTTACTAGAATCATCTCTTCATTTAATAAAATAGATTTTTTCTTACAATGTGAGTATCCCAATGGAAAATATGTAAATCCCCCAAAAATATTTTCTCATAGATAATGACACAAAAAAAAACAATTCTAAAGAAATTGATTACCTTATGTGGAGAATGAATACAAAGAAATAGTTTTACCGCTATAACTAGATGTCATAATTATATGGAACTCATCATCCACATGCTACTCTTAGAGAATCATTTTGAGAAGAGTGGAGGTAAACTGAACACTAGTAAGTTAACCCTTATCTCTTACACATAAACTCATATTTGAAACTGGGAAAAAATATCCAGAAATTACACCTCTTCTGATGATTATTTCAAAATAAAGGTATGAAGTTTCCTGCTCAATGAATCAACAATGTCATTCCCTTTCTCTATGGTTTACGACATGTTAAAATTAAAAGATTTCAGGTGTTCCACCCAACACATCTGGCGTAGTTTCAAATCTTTTTGGGAGAAAATATAACTGATGCTATTGTGGTCAGAATACATAGGAAACCTTTATATTAAAATTTAATGCTTCTGACTATTAAGAACATGCATCACAGCTATAATTTTAAGGTCATGGTTTGGATAATTCATCACATGTGGTCTATGTTGTTGAGAACCATAGGTTACCATGTGATCTCCCTATATAAGAACAAAACCAAAACATGAACTTAAAGCATCACAAAAGACCACAAAGACCTAAATGGTGTTTGGAATAGTAAAAAACAATGAAAAATTCAAAATAAATTTCATATAAAAAAACACTAACAATTATCATCCTACGAAAACATACACCCCTTTTTTGGGATATAGATCATCTGATAAGAGAAATTCAAGAAATCCTTCACATACCCATGATAATAACCTGATAAAATGAAGAATATTTGATTTAAAAAAACCTTATGTGGTAACTCCCATGCTATAATAGATTTCCCCTTTTTCAGATGAACTAATATACCATGTTCTAATACCTAGTGTCCGAAGAACACCACCTCTATGATCCATAATTTACATTTTGATATCTTTACATAATGTTAGTGATTTATCAACCATTCCCAAACTACTATCATATGGCACACATTATCATCCTCGGAATGATAGTAAATGAGGATGTCATCCAAAAACAATGTTATCAACATATCTAGATACTCATGGAAAACATTGTCCATCAAATCTATAAAGACTGCAAGAGCATTGGTTAAAAAAAATGACCGGAAAAGATACTCATAGTTGTAAAAAAATGAATCAAAATGATGTTTTATGAATACCATATTATTTTATTCTCAACTGCTGATAACCACATAAAATATCAATCTTTGAAAACCCCTTCTCCCCTTTAAAATGGTCAAACAGATAATTAATGTGTGGCTGAAATACTTGTTCATTACCTTAACCCAATTGAGTTTCTGGTAATCAACACAGAAGTGAAGTGTTACATCATATTTCTAAGAAAATAGAAAATGTTCCACCAAATAATACAAACTCATGTGTATAAATTATTTCTATAATATATCATCCAACATAATTTTCAAATCAATCATTTTAGATGGAGCCATAAGATTAGAATGTATAAAAACTAGATGAGTGCCTGGATGTAAATCAACAAAAAAATACACCTCTCTTATCAATGTCAAACAAGAAAAATATTAAAGAAAAATATTGGGGAACTTGATGAAAATTAGATAGAGATCATCATTCAAAAATTCATGATTCATGTTAAAGGGGAACACTGATATTAATTTCCCAAACTCTTGATAAGATGTTTTGGATCTACCAGGCCACGAGTCCCATTCTTTCTAAAGTCATGGATCACACCATAAGGTACATTAGATAAGAAACATCGAAGATAAAAGTAAATTTAGAACTTATTAAAATCAATACACTCTATTTTAGAAATTACATCAATGGGTTTCATATTAAGGACACAAAAAAATCCCATGTAAGATCAAGTTATGATAAAGAGAAAACACATGTATGAGAATAGAGACACTTTTGTATTTTCATTCCATGGGACATAAAATATCAATCACACAAGATAAAATCTATAAAGGTAGATTAATGAAGTTCCTAATACAAGAAGATATAAATGAATAATAAAAATCATGATCGAATAAATATGCAAATAGAGATGAATCTATAGTGATGGTGCCTATACTAGTCATTATACCCGTATCTTATTCTTCTAAACACTATTACAGTAGGTGAAGAATCATAATTCTGAATTCCTATGACCTAAGATTATTTCTTAATGAAGGTTATGATTTTACTGCATTACTTTTAGGTGTTGGTGAGCCCATTCCACTACGTTGGGCAGAAAAGATATAACAAAACTTCTATAGGTGACCTGAGTGTCTGCAAGAATTCTATATCGTGGGTTCATCAGTGAAAACTAATTTTGAATGACCATCATTCCCATACTAGAATCAACTCAAGGATTTTCTTGCAAGCAATACGTATTGTCTATAAAATCCATCCTCTTGAGAACCACTATTAGAAACATCACAATTTCTCTTCCCTTTATAGAAACTCACAAAAAATAAATTGGGAGTAAAGGGAACTCCTATCATCCCAGATTTAAAAGCCTGGTAAATCTCAACCATCAACCCCCTATCTTGTAAATCATCATAATAAGAAATATTTATCAGGAAAACATGAGAATTAATATCAGGTTGAATTCCAATCTTGAACCATAAAGTCGTCATCTTTACATTGAATACAATCTTTCTTGAAAGCTACACAAGATCTATAAGGATTTTTCACACTCCATCATGGTCTTATCAGCTTGTTCAGTTTTAATAGCTTCATATAATTATCCAGTACTATATACCCTAGATAGAATTGATCTATGAATACCACCCTAAATTAATTCTCATTTAAACCCCCATGTTTTTTCTCTGTAACCATTTTGTACCACCATGTCCTCCAAAGTCCATCCAGTTTCACGGTGGAACATTTCATTTTAATTAAATCAAGAATTTCCAAGAATTCAAATCGTGGATTTATCTTCCAGAAGAAGTCCTCATCTTCTTGAGTATCATTTAATAATAGGAACATTGGTGGCTGCTGGTGAAATAACTCTTGAGCATGATTATAAGATTCATAACTTTTCGGTTCACAACTAGATCCTAAATGGAAATGAGTGTTGTTGGATAATCTTGAGATTGGAAAACACACACAATTTTCTTGACCAGATTCTTGTCAATGGGAGAATTAACTCACTATGGTTCAACAAAACCTTTCTCCTATGTCTTATTCACACGTCTTATCATATTTATGATGCTAAAAACCCCAATAAAAAATATTTATGGCCTGGAAATTTTACATAGATAAATTATTCAAACAATATCAATGGGAATATCAACCCCAAAAAACATGAAAATAGTATTTTTATTTCATCCAATCCAATTCCCATGAATGGAGAAGACTATAACTGGATCAAATTAATCCTCACGGCTCCTTTTAAATACCACCCATGGGGACATAAGACTCATTACAATGAAATATGGATATAAATCACTTTTAATTAACTACTATTTGCCAAAAGATACTCCAAACTGCCTAAAAACTTTATGTAAATAAGATTAACATGCACCTCAAAAACCACATTGTCACAAACCATCATGAATACCCTAATACATTGTCACCCAAGCCAGAAGAACTATGGTTGGAAGTGATTTTCTATTCCCTATAGGTTTATGACTAGAACCTAGCATCATACAAGATTAAATAGGGAAGTAATTTTCTATAAAGTAGTGGAATATAAAGTATACAAGTCAGTATTCTTAAAATCTATAAGGATGAAGTACCAAAAACAAAATGGTTATAATAAAAAACCAAAACAACACATCATAAAAGTACTCAACAACTAGAAATATAGATGAAAACATAATGAATGAGACATCACACCATGCACAAAAAATCAAGAACATCCACATCCTCTGTGGGGTACTTTCCCATTTATCAGACCTAGCAGATGGAAAAATAAAATTTCGCAAAGGAAAGGGTAGGGTATGACCTATAAATCCCAGTAGGGTCTCACCATGTGTTCCATAATAGATGACATACAAATTAACAATAAAATTATTTAAATTTCAATAAAATAGGGCATGAAAATATATTTTCATATTTAAAACTAAAAATTGTTTTATGTCAAAATGATGGGAAACATTTTAGAAATTTATTAAATAGACATATTACATAAAACAGTTTATATAAATCAACTCGAATAACAAAAATAGTTCCATAAACAGTGGAATATATATATATATATATTATCAAAAAAATCTGAACATGAACCATGGTCATATTCCATACAATAAGATAGTTTCCAGTTATATGATTCTCACACATATCATATTAGTATTCATGTAAAGTATGTGTAAAAACATCCCTCATTCTTAGGCCAAATAAGATTCATCAAAATCCCATTAAGGATAAGATCTTCCTAACTAGGTTTTCTTACAGTTTTTATTTTCAATCCCTTTCGATGGAATTATCACCCTAGAGTTATTTTCCCAAATACACCATTAACTATCGAGGCTCTATTGTTCTCAATCAATTAATGGAAAATAGAAAATCCTCTAATTTAAAATAAATTTATAAATCACAATTATATTTCCCAATTTTCAATTTCAAATTACCAATGTAATTTTAAAACCAAAACATGGGTCTTTCAGCATGTCATGCATTTTTATCCTAAAACTAACCGCATGTTTTTATCATTTTAATTTAATATATTTTATCGAAACAATTCAAAAAATAAACTTATCAATTCAATAAATTTTAAAATATTCTCAAAATTCTAATTCCATATGAATTTTTTTCCAAAAATCTATACAATATCAAATTACTAATCCAAATCACACCAAATTTTGTTTTCATAAATCAATTGAAAGATAAATAATAAAAAAATTCATTCATTCTATAATTATATAGAAAATATCAAACCGAACCACCTACCATTAATCATGGAAGAAAATTACACAACACTTATAGTATATAACTCTAATGGAAAATGAAGGTGATGGATACTAAGAAATAATACATAGAATCAATATTAAATTAAATAGTGTTTAGATCCTTAAAGAAGATGAAGATATAAGTCTATCTACAGAGGCGATAAAGATAGAGGATGATAAGATATAATAGAGGAGAGTCATGTGCCTACAGAAGAACAAAATAGATCCTATACGATTCAATATTCAGAGGAATGGGTTTGGAGGAGCCAAAAACACTTCTAGAAAGTTTTCATGGACAATGAATCCTAGTTAGGTAAAACTTTTGTTGATTTGAAATATAATAACGAGTTTGTGAATTTTTTCATAATTTTTTTGAATAAAAATATCATGCGTGCATGGTTTCCTATAGAGGGATTCATAGTTAGGAACACTGTGTACCCTGAAAATGTTCTCCCTTCGGACTCATTGTCAATAGTGCATAATTTTTACTAAGTGAGAACACATTTGGTCTAATTGTTCGGCAATTGTGAAAAACCACACTTTATAGGGTTACATGTTTTTTTAAGAAGGGGTAAATTGTTTAGGAAACACATTCCTCAACTATGTACATCCCATAAACCTTACAAAAATTTCCAAATTCTACCCAATACATCCCTAGGAAACCCCCAACCAAAGATTGATCAAAAGAACTGTCAAGGAGTACCTAAAAACAAAAAATGGGATGTTATAGTGGTAATTATTTCAACATGTCAAGAATTGTAATCATGATATATTTATCATATTTTCATAACAATTTTATTTTTTCTAATAATTCATGGAATTCGATTTTGAAAAATGAATTATTTTACAATTATGAAGATGTTATGTCATACATTTGCATTAGTAACATTTCCATTTTTCAATGATAATAATTGAAGGAATAAATTTATTATTTTTTCTTTATATAATGAATATAATATATTTAATATTATATTATTACCTTAAATATACTTATATATATAATCATTATGAAGTGGTGATTAAAAATAAGAATCGCATCACTTCATGGAGGTTGGAGACCCCACGTAAATGAATGACGTTATCATTTTTAGTGTAATAAAAAAGTTATAAACTATATTTTCATAATCATAAATATGTGATTAATATAATTATTATGTAATATATATCAAATATATTATTTATATTCAACCGTATTACCTTCCCTATAAAGTGTTTATGAAAAATAAATCACATCGCTTTGTGAGGTGGTAGTTCTCCGTACACATGAGCGACATTATCGTATCACCCATGGAATGAAATTTAAGAAGGTAAATTTGATATCATAGATAAATAAGTATAAATTGGTTATAAATATAATTTATATACTTTAAATTTATAATTTTATCAATTATTTAGAGGTGATGAAGGAAAATGAATGACATTGGTTTCTGAGGAGGCAGTCCATCATACACACAGATAATGATTTCGTATCCCTTTTGATAGAAGAGAAGATTTTTTTAGGTTATTATTGAAACATAATAACATAAAATTTGGTTCTAGATACTAGGGACATTATATAATATTAATTTAATAATATTTAATGGTGGTATAATTAGAAATAAAATAAAGATGCTCAGAAAAGCATGATATATCTTCTTCTGACAACCTCCTTAGGTAAGACCAAAATAATTCATAGGACATATTTATGATCAAAATAAAAGATCTAGGTAATAAAAATTGATTTTTTGGATATATTGTGGTATTTATATTCAGATCAAAATTTATTTTAATGTGTTAATATGAGAAGAGAGTGGGTGATATCTTATATGCGAGGTGAGTGGAACACTTGGAATTTCTGAAAAAAAAGAGGTGTACCCAAGTTTTTCACATGTAAAAATTTAAAAAAATGAATAATTTAAGATCATTATACATTATATTGTATAAATAAGTCCATTAAATAATAAGTAGATAATTTGGTGTCATTTTAACCACTATACATTTAGTTTAACCCCCGAGAAAACTGTTTTCACCGTAACCTCTACAATTAATGTTAAATGATTTAACTATTATTTATGGTAAAAAATTAATTAAAAATTATTATATAATATAATGTATTATAATTAAAATCATTTAATACATTTTATAAAATTAAAAACAAATAATTTTTAAATTTTAATTTAAAATTAAACCGACATACATGATGAAAAAGATAGATGTCAAAAAGGGAATTCTTCAAGAAACAATTAATTTAATATTAACTCTTTGAATAATAATAATAATTTAAAACAACAATTAATATTTATAGTTAAATAAAAACTAAATTTAATATATAAAATTCCTCACTAGGGGGTTTTTAATTAGTTAAAAATGATAATTATTATGTACATTAAATGCGTTTTAAAAAAAGTCTCATTTTTAAACCCAAAAATAAACTTACAATAAAATCAAATATAAAGAAGATAAAAAGTAATTATGTGAATTAAATAAAACTATTTAATACTTATTCTACCTTATATCATATTCAATACATAATGGAACTTTTATATTATCAATCTATTTAAATGAAATAATTTCTTTATAAAAATTGGTATTTTCACTATTCAATGAAAAATCGAAATTTTCCAAATCAATCCCAACACGTCACCCTTAATAAATGTTGAAATTATTATTTAAAAAATGAAATTAGTTTTTTCAAATTTATATTCTAAATGGTATATAAATTATTCTTAATATTTTTTTATGAAAAGTAACAAATTCTTTTTTGATGAAAAAATATTTTTGATTAATAGAATTACTCTAATAAGAAATTGATTGATTATTTAATTAAAATTGATCATCAATTTATATTAAATAGAAAAATAAATAAATAAATAAATAAATATATATATATATTTAAATTATTTAATATTATTCATACCTGAAAATTCAATGTCTAGTTTATCATCATTATATATTTCTTGGATCGTTTAAGCGTGATGTTGTGTGTCAAATACTAATTTTGAAAATAATTCACTTCTTTTAAAATATCAGGGAGTTACATAGTCATATGTTTTATATATAGAATACTCAAAAATTAAACATAACTACATAATAAATGTTTTGAAATTTGAAGAAAAATATCTATTTTAGAAACTGACATCACAAAAATGGGTAATGAAACATCCTCATAATGAGAGAGAAAAGTAACTATGAGGCTCATTTCCAATAAAACATAATAGGTTTTAAAGTAGGATAACATAGGTTGAAGGGATGATTTAGACATGAAATAAAATAGTTAACTATAAATAATTATATAGAGTGAGAAATATCATTGATCACAAGAATTTAAATGGCCAATAGAATGTTAAAAATCACAAAAATCATAAACCAATGTGGTGAGAAAGATGTCATTAATTTCATCATAAATGATGGTAATAAAAAATTTGTTTATCTAAGGATCCTATTTATATGGTCGAGGATTCACTTCCCATCTAGACTATGAAGAAATATAAATACACATACTTGAAATAAAAATTAATTTCTATAATCAATTTCCACCACAATATCATCTTCTACTAGAGAAAATGAGTATTCAAGATGAATTATTCATTCCCAAAGCACTAAAATTAAATTTTAAAGGAAAACATAACTATTAATGTGATAATAATTATATTCCATATATATTTATACATTAACATTAATTAAATGATTAACACATGTTATGATTGTTCCCAAATTGAATAATACTTTATTTGATGAAATAATACATTAATCTCCAAAATTTAACAGTAATACCCAAACTTCTAACTAAATACTTCAAAAAATGAATAACCCTATATCCAAAATAATAATAATAACCTAATAATTAGATAGTGTCTTAACCTAAATAGTAATCTCATATCTTATATTTTACAAGCCCAAAATAGAGAACATTTTTAGGATATCACATAGTCTAATTTGGGGTGAGGTATCCTTGTCTCCCTTATGTTTTGGGTTCAAGACCCATAGAACTTTTTCATGAAATGGGTTGTCACCTAGCCTTCAGTTTTATTTTTTACTAATATAATTTCCATATAACATTCCATGAAATATGACAATTTTAAAAAAAATAACATTAATCATCAAGGATTTTGTAAACCCTTATGTTTATCAAAAAGTTAAAACATATGTCTTTAAAATGTAAAGGAATATGTCATGTTAAGACAAAGAAACCTTAAAATGGGTGCCTAATAATTTAAATATATTATAAAAATTAATGTCATAAACTCGTGATTTTATCCATAATTCAGAAGATAGCCTTCCATGAAAAAATCCCAATATCTAATGTTATCTAAACACAATTTTGATTCAAAATATAATGGCTCTGAACCCATACTCTCAGATCCAATTATAAGGACATAAACATTATATTTCAATATTTGATAATAGATATGGTGACCCAATTTTCACAATCCAATACATACAATTCCAGAAGGAAACATCGGATCACATAAATTCTAATGGATCATTATGGTTTAGAGTTTTAGAGAATTAGGAAAAACTCTTACATAATCAATACTCATGTATTTAAATGCTCATTTCTCCCACTTAATCCAGATATTCCTATTTCAAATAAATTCATAATTATCATCCATATGAAATACTTATATAAATAATTAATTCAACACCTTTTTTGATAACATATGGAAAAGAAAACATAAGAAAGGTGATCTAAAATGTGTGATAAGGGTAAACACGTGCATTGACACTTCAATATTATTATTGAGAATAATATGATCATAGGGGATTGATGAAATAATCAATGTATAGGAGAATTGCATAAGAATATTCATACCCATCAATACTAATACCATCAAACATTAAAACAAGAATATGGATTTAACAAAAGAAAGAGTCAGCAAATTAAATAAGCATAATCCAAGTGATATCAATATTGATCAAAAGAAACACTTATAAACCATAGAATTAAAAACTAAAATTTATTGGTATATCTGAAAATCATCATCATAAAACCCTTGTAGAACACTTATAATTAGAATTACCATCTGACCAAATTCTAATATAAATCTCCAAAGAACATAATCACTACCCATGTAAC
Source organism: Viscum album (assembly GCA_963277665.1). Lineage (NCBI taxonomy): Eukaryota > Viridiplantae > Streptophyta > Magnoliopsida > Santalales > Viscaceae > Viscum > Viscum album. The sequence goes on from OY728147.1 coordinate 377,329,283, forward strand.
GATGTTCTATCTTGGTGCACCCATAATATAAACTATAATGGGATCACCTAATATAATTTGGGTGCATCCATCATATAAACTATATTAGGAACACCCAATTCTATCTGGGTGAACCCAGTATCACAAATATTGTCCACATACCATTCATGAACAATGCACATGAGAAATCATATTTTTAAAAAACTCATATAATTATTTTTTCTGTTTACATAACTTTATTGACCCATATAAAAGGAAAAAGTTCCATGAAAATCTCTTAAAAAAATAACCCTTGAAAAATAAATTGGTACCATAAAAATCTATTTGAAACAATATTAAACCATGTAAAGAAAATAGTTTCCATAAAAAATTCCTCCAAAAATTATTAAAAAATGGAAAAGTAATGGGTTCTATAACAATATATTTAAAAAATGATTAACCAATGGAAAATAAATGGGATACATAACAATACCATTGAATCATATTTTGTGCATATAAAAGAACTAGGTTCCATGACATTCTCTTTCAAAAAATGATTCACCCATGTAAAATAAATGGGTTACATAACAATTTCATTCAATCTTGAACATCCCATGGAAAATAAATCAGCATGACAACCTCATTGAAATCACATTAACCTGTCGAAAAAATTGAGTTCTAGGATAAATCCCTTTAAATAAATATTAATCTATATAGAGAAATAATGAGGGGATATTAATAAAAAAATATCCCCACTAGATCATCTGTAACAAAAATCATTGTTGTCATTGATGAATAAAAATACCTCTAAAATATCATTGATTTTTGTATGAAAATCACCATTTAATTTTGAAAATCATTTAAAAAATAAAAAAATAAATCAAAAACCATTTTTCATGAAAAAAGAGAAACATATAAAGTAAAATTCAAGTAAAAATATAGACTATATAGTAGGATAATAATTCCATGTCTTAATTGATAAAAATAAAAATTCTTTTAAAAACAATTTTGAAATATAGTGACAAAAGATACCCATTTGGAAAAAATTAAGAAATTTCCCTCAATTTCGTTAGAAGAAGTTAAATGATCACATAAAAAGGATTTAGTGAATCATTTAGTTTTAAAAGGGAAATTTTTTAATTTTTTTATAAAAATATGGATATGGATGAGAAACATAACATATCTAAAGGATAATACAAGATCGATATCACTTAGAGAGAACATTCTTGAAGTTTATTAAATTAGTAAGGGCGGAAATGAAAATTATACATTTGAAACAAATTTAAAACTAGTAGAGAATAAAATAAATGTGGTTCATGAAAAATAGAGCATTAGATTACCCTGAAAGTGACCTTAAACATATAGATTCCGGAATGAAAGAAGATTTTAATATAGAGCATTTACAACCATGGTATAGTTTAGATCACACATCCCATGAAAAAATAACCTAAAATTAAACATTTAATATTAATAAAATAATTTTATTAATAATATAAAATTTCAAAGTGGTTGTAGATACACCTCATAAAATAAGACATGTGTGTATTTATACAATATTCCTCTATGAAGGGAAATTGAGACAATGTCCCTTATGACATTGGTAATATCTTCATCATAACATAATGAAAGATACAACCTTATATGGATTTGTAAACCCCAATAAATTTTATAAAAAATACAAAAAAGTTAATAAATGGGTAGTATATATAGAATACAATAAAAATAATTTTTGAATATGAAATCTGTCTCATAAAAGTGAAAGTGAGAGGAGAGAACCCTTATCTCAACTCCAGACTTCCCTTGTTTGTCCTTTAAATCATCGATAATAATTTCAAATAAAATATTTTATTTATTAATATTATTTACCATGTTTAATAACTTATAATTTAATGATTTATTTTATTTATTTAGTGATGATATATTTTAATAGTTAATAAACTAAGACCAAATCAAGTGTTTTGAGGATGTTTTGTTCAATATTTCAAAACGGCATAGAAGTATTAAACGTGTTCTATGATGAAATTATTTAATAATATATAAAATAATAAATATTTCATATTTATCTTATTTCTAAATCAATTATACTTTTTAAAACCAATCATGGAATATGGTTGTGAAAAATGTACTATGTTTCAATAATGGAGACGTTAGGCCGTACAAATGCATGAGTAATGTATCCTTTATTTAATTAACATTTTGGAATTAATGTATTTATTATTTTATATTTATTTACTTATAAAAATATAATTAATACTATATTATTTAATTAAAAAAACTTATATATATAATTATCATGATGTGGTGATTAAAAATGATGAATCACATCGCTTCATGGGGGAGGTAGTCCACACATATCGGAATTACATTATAATTTTTTTAGTGTAAGAAAGAGAACTATATATTATCTTTAATAATGATAAATATTTCATTAAAATCACTTGAATTTCATTTATATCATATATATTCATAATATTTATACATGTTATCTTCTATGTAATTTGTTAGTGAAAACCAGATCACATCAATTCGTCAAGAAGTAGTCCACCGTATAGACGAGAGACATTATTATATCCCCCAATTGGAAAGTAATAAGTATTATTTGAAATCATAACTCCATAATTAAAAATATATAAAAAATATCATTTATATACTTTAAATCAATAATTATTTCAATCTGTGAGAGGTGATTATGGAATAATAATGAAATAATTTTTCATGGTGATATTTCACTATACACATGAACGATGTTTTCATATCTCATTTTATAGAATAAGAGACTGATTATGGTTACGAAATTAGCATAATAAAATCAAGATTTATATTATATAATATTTTAATTGTATAATATCATTACAATAATCTTTGATGGTGGGGGAAAAAGAAATAAACTAATGTTGCTCGGTAAACCACGATACCTATTATTTGAAAAACTTACTTATGTAAGCACAAAAACCCTTATTAGGATGACTTTTTCATCAAACTAATGGTTAAATGTAATGTTTATGAAAGTTAAGGAGACATTTGGTTACGTACTAGCCAATAAAATGGGCCATTAAAATGTGACAAGGAGAGAAAATTGGGTGGCACTTTTTAATTGAGACGAGTGACAAAGTTGTAAATTTTGAAAATAAAAAGATATACCAAAGGATTTCACATGCAGTAATGATAATAAATTGACCATTATCCAGAAATATATGTTATAAGCTCAAAAATATTTCCATAAAATAGTTTTTAGAAAATTTGTCTAGTAATTTTATATAGTACCACCAGTTTCTGGTATGTAACCCTTAATTAATGATTTTAATGGTTATAAAGGTTAAAGGTGATGAATGAGAGAGTCGGGAGAATGTTGGGTGATTTTTTGAGGAAAATGGAAAGTCGCACGGGCGGCACACGGTTTATCTAAACTGTGCGGCCAAACCATGCGTAGTTGGTCTTTTGAGATAGTTTCTCCTTCACAGTTAGAGCACGGTTTAGGATACCATTTGGGGATGTCGTGCGAGGGTCTTCCTAGGTAGTGGATAACACACTGTAAGTGCACAGTTTGTCTAAACTGTGCGAACTAAACATGTGGGCACTTAAATCAGATCCTTAAAAAGTGGATCTCACATGTTTTTGCCTCTAAAGGGATCATTTTTCCTCCTAAGCGTCCATAACATGGTATTTTCTTCCTCTTTAGTCCAAAGAAGCTTCTACCATCATTCCAGAGGCGATTCAAAGGTTTCCCTTGGCGAATCAAAGGAGGATTCTTGAGGAATATGATCGTTCCTCAACATTCTTGATCAGTTTCTTAGATCTACCTAGATATACTTCTCATATTCTCTTGTTTCCTTTGATTTACACCCGTTAAGGGTAGATGTAAGTTTTTGGATGTAGAATATGATTATTTTAGTGTTTTCATTGCTAGGAGAAGAAATATTAGGAGGTTTTTTGATGAATCAACCTGGTTTTACTTGAGTGTTCTTCGTTCGTTGTGGTTTTCGTCAAACATCCTAGGTAAGAAGCTTTATTATCGAATCCACTTAGTAGAACTTATTGGAATGCTATAAAATTGAATGTGTGATTTTTAATTGATTGTGATTTGGTTTTTGAACTCTTTTTGGAAGCCTTCTTGGGTGATGATTGTGAAATCTGGAAAATTGGGGATTTTCGGGAATTGTGGAACATGATTGGGACTAGATGTTTTCAATAAAAGAGGAATGTTTTATTGAAATTAAATGTTTCGTTGAAATGGGATGTGCTTTGGTTTTCAATAAAAATAGTGTTTTATTGAGATGGTATGGCATTAAAATGGTTTTGATAGAAATGGTTTTCAATAAAAAGGTGTTTTATTGAAAGGGTTGTTTTTCCATGATTATTGGGAATTTGTGGCGTGTGTTCATGTTTCATATATGGGGCTGGATTGAAATATGACCTTGTGCTTGATGCCAAATGTGTAATGGAACATGGGACTTCCATATACGGGGCTTGGTTAAAATATGACCTTGTGCTCAGTGCGAATGGAATAATGGAACATGGGAAACAATTACATTGTGATGACTTGGTAGATCGATGAGAAACCGCTCATGAGTATGGTACTATCATAACGTGCATGAATGGGTGGTTGCATGGGTTTTTGAAATAGTTGGGTATGCCAAAAAGGGATGTTGTGAAATGGTTTTAAAGGATTCTTAGTTATTTTTTTGGAAAAATAACTTGTTGGAAAAATTGGTTCCTATTTCACTTGTATGATTTTGGTTATAAACATTTTTTGAAACTTGTTTATATTTGTGTATAAACTGTTTTGGTAAATTGTTGTAGATAAAATATTTTATAGAAATGTTGCTATCTTTTCTATCCTTGTGGCATGAGTAAGGAAGTAATTGTGGGAATACTACTGAGTTCTATACTCACCCATGCTTTGGCACATTTATTCTCATGTAGATGTCATATTTCGGGATATAGGTAAAGGTAAGGCACCTCATTACTAGTGGTTCGTGGTGATTCTTGGGATAGGAGGTGGTGCATGGAGCTTGGAGCTGGGTGTGGAGCCATAGAGTGTTTCTTGGCTTATTTTAGGTCCTTTGTTTAGTCTTCTGCATAGAACTATGATATTGTGTTTGGTTGTATTGGTCTTGGTTTTTATTGTGGAACAACTTGGTTGTCTTTTGGGAATACATACATGAATGTTTCACTGACATGCATCATATTGTGGTTGTTAGAGGATGGTTTGGTTGGTTTATTTCTTAAGGGGAAATCGTTCCCCACTGTTCCTTGAAGCCCATGACATTTATTGATAGCCTTTGGAAATTTAGGAACATCGATTAACGCCAAGTATCCTTCATGCCTCTTCAAGGCAATGAGGTAGGGGTGGGGTGTTACAAGCATTATTAGAGGGAGGTTGACGGAGTTATTTGTTGGTTTAGAAAATGGAACCTGGTAGGCGTCGTCGAAACCAACCCCAAGAAGCTGCAAAGAATGTGGTTGCACCTGAACCATCAGTGAAGAAAGAGAAGGTTTAGAGTATTGTCAAGGCTTTTCAGGTACTGGATACAAGGAACTGGAGGAATATACCAAGGCATGTGGATCATACCATCCTGTTCATGAAGCAGAATCCACTGAACTTTCATGGTGATGTTGAACCTGAGTAGGCGGAGGTGTGGCTATATATGTATAATTTTATCTTCGATTTCATCGGTACACCATCAGAGATCAAGGTCAAGTTGGTGATGTATGTTCTTGAGGATCTTGAACGTCAGTGGTGGGATTTGGTGGTGCATGTTAAAATGGATGAAGGCCTTACATGAGAGGATTTTGAAGAATTGTCCAACAAACAGTTCTATCCTCACCCATTAAAAATCCAAAAAAAGATGGACTTCTACAGCCTAAAACACGAGAGAGTCTTTGTAACAGTGTATTTGGCTATGATAATGAATTTATTCTTTTTTTTTCACCAGAGGTTGCTGCATGTATGTCTTTAAAGGCACACATCTTCGAATCGGGGATAAGGAAGGAGATTCGATCTAAGATTGTGGTTCTCTATATTATGGATTATACAGAGACGGTTAAAATAGCAACTATTTCTGAACGGGACATCTCAAGATCGATAGGGGAGAAATGATGATACCTACATGAAGTGGTGGGAATTCAACTACTAGGACCAAGAGGAAAAGGGACACCTATTTCCATGGTGAAAGTGAAAATCAGAACCCGACGACTGGATTAGTAAACCTTCCTCCATGACCCCAGAGCATAGTAGGTTGTTTTCAATGTGGTTTTCTTGACCACAAAAACAGAGATTATATGGCACAACCTAGAACCTATTTTAATTTTTATAAGATGGGAAATCTTCAGCGCTATTTTTGCAGTGCTCCAAGGTCAGGGGATCGAGATAATCCTTAGCTGTCACAAGCATCATTTTCTTCGACTGAACGACGTCAGCAGAATCAGTCTTGTCAGTACAGAAGAGCTATCCATGGTGATTCAAGAAATACCATGACTCTTCTACCAGGGCAACCTCAATAAGGAAACACAGAGAACAATATAGTGAAGAAGCAATTTTATGGAGCAGAGAAGATGATTTTTGATGATCAAGCTGGACCATCTACAATAAGAGGTACAATTATTTTGAACTCTACCTTTTTGCAAGTTTTGTTTGATATTGTTTCATCACATTTGTTCATTTCTTCTTGTGCTATTGACTTGTTATGTTTCAAAGTGGAAATGATGCCTTCTTTTTTTAAACTGGAAACTCGTCTTGGTGAAAGAGAATATCAATCCTTTGTGTGTAAAGCATGAGAAATAACTATTGATACGAATGAGTTAAAATAGGACTTATTTATGTTGGATATGGATGTCTATGATGTAATCCTGGGTATGGATTGGCTGACAATGTTCAAGTCTCACATCGACTGTTAGAGGAGAACAATTAGTTTCATGGCTGAGGATGGTATCAAGAATATATTTAGAGGATAGAGGATAGTAAAGAAAGGTGACAAGATCTTGTTGGCACCAATGGTGGGAATGATATATTACCAATTTGAAGGTTTGACTTTGGCATTAATTTATGATATCAAGGAAAAAAGTTGTCAAGATATTGTGATCAGTTTCTTGATGACTTTCCAAAGAACTTATCAGGGTTACCACCTCTAAGGGAAGTGGAGTTTATGATTGATCTCCTTCCGGGGACCAATACTATTTCCCTTTCATCTTATAGGATGGAACCAATAGAGATATGGGAATCGAAAGTTCTGTTAGAGGAGCTGGAAATCAAAGGGTTTATCTAGCCTAGTACATATTCATGGGCAGCGCCAAAGTTGATTGTATAGAAGGCAGATAGAAATCTTTAGTTGTGTGCTAATTATCGTATCCTTAACCAAGTTACGATGAAGAATAGATATCCAATTCCAAGCACTGATGATCTATCTTATCAATTAATGGGAGCTCAGTGGTTCTCCAAGATTTACTTGTGATTAGGATATCACCAATTTAGTGTTCGTAAAGAGTATATTCCAAAGACAGCTTTCAGAAGTTGATATGGCCACTATGAATATGTGGTCATGACTTTCGGTCTAACAAGTGCACCAGAAATATTAAATTCATCGATGAATCAAATATTTCAACAATATCTGGATTCTTTTGTTGTGGTGTTTATGGATGACATTTTGGTCTATTCAAAGACAAGAGATGATCATGAGGTACACCTAAAAACAGTGTTACAAATCTTGAAATATCATCGTTTGTATGAAAAATTATCAATGTGTGATTTTTTTATACAAGAAGTATGTTTCCATGGCTATGTTGTTTCTGAGTAAGTCATTTCTATTGATCCTGAAATGATATTGGCCATTAACTCTTTCCAACCACTGAATGATTTGTTTTCGATACAAGGTTCTCTCGGTTTTTCTGGTTACTACCGATGCTTTGTGTGTGATTTATCATGACTAGATTCACTAATAAAATCTCTAAAAAAGAATAATTCTCTATTCCAATGGATAAAATCATGTCGGAAGTCTTTCCAGGAACTAATAATCGGGCTTACATTGGAACCTATCTTGATCTTTTCAGAATCAGGACAAGAGTATGTGGTGTATTGGGATTCTTATGGATCAGGGATGGGCTGTGTTCTCATGAAAATAGATCATGTGGTTGCTTATGTTTTAAGGCAGTTGAGGGTGCATGAGAATAATTACCCAACACATGATTTGGATTTAGATCCATTCATCCATGATTTGAAAACATGGAGACGTTATCTCTTTGGTGAGAAATTTACTATGTTTATGGATCAAAAATTCTTGAAACACATTTTCTCACAGTGAGATTTGAATTTGAGTCAATAGAGGTGGATGGAGTACCTCCAAATGTTTGACTTTGACTTGATGTACACACCGGGGAAAGGAAATTTGGTGGAGGATGCATTGAGTAGAAATTCATATGCTCAGTTGGCGAAAGAAGCATCAGATGAATGTTAGTTGATGTCGGTCTTAGCCAACATGAAAGTGGAATGTGAAGACTGAGGTGATGTTGCGGTTTTCTTTTCATCTACGCTTGTTTCTGATCTAGTAAAAATGATCAAAGAAGCACAAACATCTGATGCAAAATGTCTAGTTGTAATTTGAAAGCTCAATGGTGGAGATACCATTGATGGATGGAAAATTAATGGGTGTTCAGTTTTGTGTTTTAGAGATGAGATGGATATACCTATAGTTTTTCAGGAACAATTCATTCATGCATACCACCATTCATGATGGGTTGTACATCCAGGGAGACATAAGTTGTATAAGGTATTGAAGGTGAAATTTTGGTGGAGCGGATTGAAAAGAAAGGTGGATGAGTTTATCTAGCGGTGCTTAACATGCCAAAAGGTTAAATCAGAGCATCAGAGACCAGCTTGTGTGTTACAATATTTTCCAATCCCAGTGTGGAAGTGGGATCAAATAGCAATGGATTTTGTTATTGGTCTTCCAAGAACGGTCTGAAAACACGATGCTATTTGGATGATAGTGGATCGTCTAAACAAGTCGGCCCAGTTCATCCCTATTCGTAAAACTATTATAGTGGAGGATCTTTCAAATATCTATATCTGTGAAGTGGTAAAGAGACATGGTATACCAGTGTCTATATTCTCCAATAGAGATCTTAGGATCACATATTGTTTATGGAAATCATTACAAGAATCCCTTGGAACTTAGTTGACTATGAGCACCGCATATCATCCTCAAATAGATGGGAAATCCGAGCAAATGATAAAAACATTAAAAGACATGATACAGGATTGTGTAATGGTTTTAGGTGGCTCATGGGAGGAGCATATACCCTTACTGGAGTTCTTATACAATAAACGTTATCAAGTCTCAATACGCATGGCTCCGTTTGAAGCATTGTATGGGAATCCTTGTCGTTAACCACAATGCTAGGTAGAAATGGTTGAAACATCTCTAGTCGAGCCAAGCCATGTCCAAGAAACAATAGAGAAGTTCCAGTTGATTTGAAAGGGGATGGAGATAGCTTAGATTAATCAGAAATCTTATGCAGATCACCGTCGAATACCATTGTCGTTCGTTGTGGGTGATCATGACTTCATGAGGATCTCTCCAAGGTTTGGACATCATCATTTCGAGAAGCAAGGAAAGTTAACTCTTAGATACATTGGCCCTTTTGAGATACTAGAATGAGTTGGAGAGGTGTCATATCTGTTGTAATTTCCACCATGGTTTAGTTATGTGCATAATGTGTTCCATGCATCTCAGTTAAAAAGTATCAGCCTGAGGCTGTCCATGTGATCAGATGGGATCGCGTTAACCTAGGGCCAAATTCTTCATTGAAACATATCCCAATATTTATTGTCGATAAAAAAGAGAATTTTTTTGGGGGGTAAATCATCGGTCGAGTTCGGTATGTATGGTAGCATGGTTAGATTCAGGAAGATACAAGGGAATGTGAGAAGGAGACGAATGAACAGTGGACAAAACTCTTTTCAGCCAGTAAGGGTTTTCTACTTTCTGGGGGAATAAAGATCAATGGTGAAGACATTGTAGTACCCCCAGTTTTTGGTATGTATCCTTTACATAATTATTTTAATGGTTATAAATGTTAAAGGTGTTGACTGCGAGACTCAAGAGAACTTTGAATGATGTTTTGAGGCAAAGGTTAAGTCGAACAGGCCGTGCACAGTTTGTATAAATCGTGCGGCCAAACCATGCATAGTTGGTCTTTTGAGGAAATATCTCCAACACGGTTGGAGAATGGTTCATGAGAGCTTTCTAGGAGGCCATGCGAGGTTCTGCCGAGGTAGTTTCCAACGCACGGTTAGTGCACGGTTTGTATAAACAGTGCGAGCTAACTGTGTGGGCCATTAAATGAGATCCTTAAAAAGTAAATCTCACACGTTTTTGCATCCAAAGGGAAATTTTTTCTTCCTTAGTGGCCATAAGTTGGGATTTTGTTCATCCTTAGTCCATAGAAGGTTCTCCCATTGTTCCGGAGGCAATATGAAGGCTTCCCTTGGCGAATCGAAGCCAGATTCATAACAAATGTGATCATTCTTCATCGTTCTTGATTGGTTTAATTGATTTAAATATATATATATACGTCTCATATTCTCTCATTTCCATAGATATAAACCCGTTATGGGTATATATATGTGTTTGAATTCCAAATATGATGATTTTTGGTCTTTTCCATCCTAAGAGAAGAGATCTAAGGTGGGTTTTCTGAAGAATCAACCTTATTTTCTTGTGTGTTCTCTGTTCATTATGGTTTTCGTCAAACCTTCAAGGTAGGATGATTATTTCTCAACACCACTTAGTAGAACGTATTGGAATGAATTAAAATTGAATGTGTGGGGTCGAATTTATTGTGATTTGGGTGTTGAACTCTTGTTGGAATCCTTCTTGAGTGATGGTTGTGAAATCTGGAAAATTGGGGATTTTAAATGAGTGCTTTGGTTCTTGATTTTAGAATGTGGATTTTAAAATGGAAATTTTCTAGAATTGTGGCACGTGATTTGGACTAGATGTTTTAAATAAAATGGGAATTTATTATTGAAATTAAATGTTTCCTTGAAATGGTATGCCCTTTGGTTTTCAATAAAATTGGTTTTTTATGGAGATGGTTTGGCATTAAAATGGTTTTGATGGAAATGGTTTTCAATACAAATGTTTTTCCTTGAAAGGGTGGTTTTGGCATGATCTTTGAAAATTTTTTGTGTGTGTTCATGTTTCATATATGAGTCTTTGTTAAAATATGACCTTGTGCTCAGTGCCAAAGGTGTAATGGAACATGTGAATTCTATATACGGGGCTTGGTTGAAGTATGACATTGTTCTCAGTGCCAAAGAACTAATGGAACATCTGAAACAATTATATTGTGATGACTTGGTAGATCGAAGAGAAACTGCTCATGAGTATGGAACTCTCATAACATGCATTCATGGGTGGTTGCATGGGTTTGTGAAATTGTTGGGTATACCAAAAAGGGATGTTGTGAAATTGTTTAAAGGTTTCTTAGTCATTTTTTTGTAAAAATAACTTGTTGTAAAAATTGGTTTCTATTGAACATGTATGTATTTTGTTATAAATAGTTTTGGAAACAAGTTTATATTTGGTTATAAACTTATTTGGTAAATTTTTTATATAAACTCTTTTATATAATTGTTTTTAACTTTTCTATCCTAGTGGCGTGATTAGGGAAGTCATTGGGGGAAACCAACTGAGTTTTATACTCACCCCTGATTTGGAAATTTGGTTCTCTTGAATATGTCCTATTCTGGGATATAGTTAATGTAAGGCAACTAATTACTAGTGGTTCGTGGTGATGCTTGGGATATGTGGTGGTGCTTGGAGCTTAGAGAAAGGTGAGGAGACATTGAGTGTGTCTTGGTTTATTTTGGGACCTTTGTTTAGTATTCTGCATAATACTTTGATATTGTGTTTGGTAGTATTGGATTTGGTTTTTATTGTGGAACAACTTGGTTGTATTTTGGGAATACATACTTGAATGTTTTATTGACATACATCATATTGTTGCTGTTAGAGGATGGTTTGGTTGGTTTCTTTCTTAAGGGAAAATCATTCCCCACTGTACCCTGAAGCCCTCGACATTTATTTCTAGCCATTGGAACTTTGGGAACATATATTAATGCCAAGTAACCCTCACCACCTCTTCAAGAGAATGAGGTATTGGTGAGGTGTTACAAGCGGTAATAGAGAGAGGTTGACAGAGTTTTTTGTTGGTTTAGAAAATGGCACCTGGTAGACGTCGTCAAAACCAACCTAAAGAAGCTGTGAAGATTGTGGTTGTACCTGAACCATGAGTGAACCAAGAGTTGGTTCAGAGTACTGTCTAGGATTTTTAAGAAGTGGATACGGGGAACTGGAGGAATATGCCATGGCATGTGGATCATACCATCCAGTTCATGAATCATAATCCACTGAACTTTCAGGGTGATGTTGAACCCGAGTAGGAGGAGGTGTGGCTATGTAAGAAGAATTTTATCTTCGATTTCATTGGTACACCATCAGATCTCAAGTTCAAGTTGGAGATCTATGTGCTCTAGGATCTTTCATGTCAGTGGTGGGATTTGGCAGTGCATGCTAAATTGGATGAAGGCCTTACATGAGAGGAATTTTAAGATTTTTTCAATAAAAAATTCTATCCTCACACGTTCAAAATCCAAAAAAAGTAGGACTTATTCAGACTAAAACCGGAGAGCCTCTCTATCACATTGTATTTGTCTAAGTTCATGAATTTAGTATGTTTTTCACCAGAGGTTGTTGCATGTATATATTTGAAGGCACGCATCTTTGAATTGGGGAAAAGGCAAGAGATTCGATCTAAGATTGTGGTGCTCTCTATTATATATTATACAAAGATGGTAAAAAGAGAGACTATTGCTGAACATGAAATCTCAAGATCGATAGGAGGAGGAATGATGATACCTACAGGAAATGGTGGGAATGAAACTGCTAGGAACAAGATGAAATGGGACACATATTTCCATGGTGCATGTGAAAATCAGAACCCGACGTCTAGATCAGTAAACCTTCTTCCACGACCCAGATAAAAGTAGATTGTTTTAAATGTGGTTTTATTGACCACATAAAGAGAGATTGTATGGAACCACCTAGAGCCTATTATATTTTTAATAAGATGGGACATCTTCATCACTATTGTCGCAGTGCTCCAAGGTCAGGGGCTCGAGATAATCCTTAGTTGTCGCAAGCATCGTATGCTTCAACTGAACAAGGTCAACAGAATAAGTCTCATCAGTAGAGAAGATCTATCCATGGCGATTCTAGAAATACCAAGACTCCTCAACCAGGGAAACCTCAATAAGGACACACGGAGAACAGTATAGTGAAGAAGCAATTTTATGGATCAGAGCAGATGATTGTCGATGATCAGGCTGGACCACCTACCGTAAGAGGTACAATTATTTTGAACTCTACCTTTGTAAAAGTGTTGTTTGATATTGGTTCATTAAATTCCTTCATTTCTTATCGTGCTTTTGACTTGTTATGTTTAAAAGTGGAAATGATGCCTTCTTTTTTGAATCTGAAAACTTGTCTTGGTTAAAGAGAATATGAAGCCATTGAGTGTAAATCATGTGCAATAACTGTTGATGTAGATGAGTTAAAATGAAACTTCTTGATATTGGATATGGATGTCTATGATGTAATACAAGGTATGGATTGGCTGAAAATGTTTAAGGCTCACATCGACTGTTATAGGAGAATAGTTAGTTTCATGACTGAGGATGGTATCGAGAATCTCTTTACAGCATAGAGGACAGTAAATAATGGTGAAAAGAGCTTGTTGGAACCAATGGTGGGAACGATATCTTACCAATTGGCATCTTTGACTTTGGCATCAATCTAAAAGGTTGAGGAAAATAGTTTTCAAGCTATTGTGGATCAGTTTCTTGATGTATTTCCCAAGAACTTCTCAGGGTTACCACCTCTAAAGAAAGTAGGGTTTACGATTGATCTCCTTCTGGGGACAAGTACTATTTCCCTTTCATCGTATAGGATGGAACCAATAGAGTAAGGGGAATTTAAAGTGCTGTTATAGGAGTTGGAAAGAAAAGGTTTTATCTAGCCTAGTACGTCTTCGTGGGCAGCGCTGATGCTGTTTGTAAAGAAGGCAGATGGAACTCTTCCATTTTGTTCTGAGTATCGTAAGCTCAACCAAGTTACGATAATGAATAGATATCCACTTCCACGCACTGATGATCTATTTTATCAATTAAGGGGATCTTAGTGGTTCTCCAAGATTGACTTGCGATTAAGATATCACCAATTGAGTGTTTAGAAAGAGGATATTCTAAAGACAGCTTTTAGAGGTAGATATGGCCATTATGAATATGTGGTCATGCATTTCGGTCTAACAAGTGCACCAAAAATATTCAATTCATTGATGAATCAAATATTTCAACAATAGCTGGTTTCTTTTGTAGTGGTATTTTTGGATGACATTTTGGTCTATTCAATGACAAGGGATGATCATGAGGTACACCTAAAAACAATGTTACTAATATTGAGAGATGATCATTTGTATGCCAAATTATCAAAGTGTGATTTTTGGATACAGGAAGTATGTTGCCCTGGCCATGTTGTTTCAGAGGAAGGCATTTCTGTTGATCCTGAAATGATATAGGCCATTAACTCTTAGAAACCACCAAATAATGTGTTCGAGATACAAGGTTTTCTCTGTTTAGCTAGTTACTACCGACGCTTTGTGTGTGATTTATCAGGACTAGAATCACCAATGGAAGCTCCGAAAAAGAATAAAGCTATATTCCAATGGATAAAATCATGCCGTAAGTCATTCCAAGAACTAAAAATTCGGCTTACATTTGCACCTATCTTGACCTTTCCAGAATCAGGACAAAGGTATGTGGTGTATTGTCTTGCTTCTGGATCAGGGTTGGGCTGTGTTCTCATGAAAAGAGATCACCTGGTTGCTTATGGTTCAAGGCAGTTGAGGGTGCATGAGAAGAATTACCCAACACATGATTTAGAGTTAGATTCAGTCATCCATGATTTGAAAACATGGAGAGATTATCTCTTTGGTGAGAAATTTACTGTGTTTATGGATCAAAAATGCATGAAACACAATTTCTCAAACTAAGATTTGAATTTGAGGCAATGGAGGTGGATGGAGTACCTCCAAATATTTTACATTTACATGATGTACACACTGGGGAAATGAAATTCGGTGGAGGATGCGTTGAGTAGAAAGTCATATACTGATTTGGAGAAGAAGCTTCAGATGAATGGTATTTGATGTCGGTCTTAGCCGACATGAATGTTTAATGTGAAGACTGAGGTGACGTTGCAGTTTTCTTTTCATCTATGCTTGTTTCTGATCTAGTAAAAATGATAAAAGAAGCACTCACATCTGATGAAAAATTTCTAGTTATAAGTTCAATGTTCAATGGTGGAGAGACCATTGATGGTTGGGAAATTAATGGGGGTTCAGTTTTGTGTTTTAGAGATGAGATGGACAATCCTATGGTTTGTCAGGAACAACTCATTCATGCTTACGACCAATCATGATGGGTTGTACATCCAGGCACACAGAATATTTATAAGGCGTTGAAGGCACAATTTTGGTGGAGCTCCATGAAAAGGAAGGTGGCTGAGTTCGTCTCGTGATTCGAAACATGCCAGTAGGTTAAATCAGATCATTAGAGACCAAATGGTATGTTACAATATTTTACAATACCCTTGTGGAAATGGGATCAAATTGCAATGGAATTTGTTACCAGTCTTCCAAGAACGGTCTGAAAACACAATGCTATTTGGGTGATAGTGGATCGTCTAAACAAGTCGGCCCATTTCACCCCTATTCGTGAAACTATTATGGTGGAGGATCTTTCAAATATCTATATCTGTGAAGTGGTAAAGAGGCATGGAGTACCAGTGACTATAGTATGCGATAGAGATCCGAGGTTCACATATCGTTTATGGAAATAATTACAAGAATCCCTTGGAACTCAGTTGACTATGAGAACTACGTATCATCCTCAAATAGATGGGAAATCTGATCAAATGATACAAACATTAAAAGACATGTTTCAGGATTGTGTAATGGATTTTTTTGTCTCATGGGATGAGCATATACCCTTAGTGGAGTTCTCATATAATAATCGTTATCATGTCTCAATACGCATGGATCCTTTTGAAGCATTGTATGGGAATCCTTAACGTTCTTTACTATGATGGGTGGAAACCTATGAAACTTCACTAGTTGAGACACGACTTGTCCATGAAACAACAGAAAAGATCAATTTTATTTGAAAGAGAATGGAGATAGCTCAGATTCATCATAAATATTTTGCAGATCACCGTCGAATACCGTTGTCGTTCACCGAGGGTGATCATGTCTTTATGAGGATCTCTCCAAGGTTTAGACATCGTCATTTCAAGAAGTAGGGAAAGCTATCTATTAGATACATTGGCCCTTTTGAGATACTAGAAGGGGTTGGAGAGGTGTCATATCAGTTGGAATTCCCACCATGTTTTAGTTCGGTGCATAATGTGTTCCATGTATCTTAGTTGAAAAAGTATCATCTTGATGCTGACCATGTGATCAGATGGGATCATGTTGACCTAGAGCCGACTGCTTCGTTGATACATATCCTAGTACGGATTTTGGATAGACAAGATAATGTTTTGTGGCGAAAAAGCATCGGTCTAGTCCGGGGTGTATGAAGCATGGTTAGATTCAGGAAGATTCATGGGAATGTGAGAAGGAGATGAAATAACAGTGGCCAAAACTCTTTTCAGCCAGCAAGGGTTTTCTACATTCCAAGGAAATAAATACCAATGGTGGATATAATGTAATAACCCTAGTTTCTGGTATGTAACCTTTACATAATGATTTTAATGGTTATAATGGTTAATGGTGTTGACTGGAAGATTTGGGAGAACTTTGAATGATGTTTTGAGGCAAATGGGATGTCGCACGGGCTGCACACAGTTTGTCTAAACTGTGCGGCCAAACCGTACGTAGCTGTTCTTTTGAAGAAATATCTCCAACACGGTTGGAGAACGGTTTATGAGACCATGCGAGGTGTCCATGCGAGGGTCTTCCGATGTAGTGGATAGCGCATGGTTAGTGCACAGTTTGTATAAACTGTGCAAACTAACTGTGCGGGTAGTTAAATGAGATCCTTAAAAAGTAAATCTCACACGTTTATCCTCTAAAGGAATATTTTTTATTCCTTAGTGGCCACAAGTTGGGAGTTTTTTCCTCCTTAGGCCAAATAATTTTCTCCCATCATTCTGTAGGCGATCTGAAGGCTTCCCTTGGCTAATCGAAGCCGGATTCTTAAAAAATGTGATCGTTCTTCATCGTTCTTGATCAGTTTCTCATGTCTAAAAATATATACTTCTCCTATTCTCTCATTTCCTTAGATATACGCTCGTTTTGGGTAGATATAAGTGTTTCAATTCCAAATATGTTGATTTTTGGTCTTTTCCTTTCTAAGAGAAGAGATCTAAGGTGGGTTTTCTGAATAATCAACCCGATTTTCTTGTGCGTTCTCCGTTCGTTGTGGTTTTCATCAAGCCTTCGAGGTAGGAGGATTATTTCTCAACACCACATAGTATAACCTATTGTAATGCATTAAAATTGAATTTGTGGTGTCTAATTAATTCTGATTTGGGTGTTTAAATCTTTTTATAATCCTTCTTGAGTGATGGTTGTGAAATCTAGAAAATTTGGGATTTTAAATGAGTGCTTTGGTTCTTGATTTTAAAATGGGGATTTTCTGGAATTGTGGAATGTTATTAGGACTAGATGTTTTCAATAAAAGGGGAATGTTTTATTGAAATTAAATGGTTCCTTGAAATAGGATGTGCTTTGGTTTTCAATAAAATTGGGTTTTTATTGAGATGGTTTGGAATTAAAATGGTTTTGATAGAAAAGGTTTTCAATAAAAAGGTGTTTCATTGAAAAGGTTTTTTTCCATGATCATTGGGAATTTGTGGCTTTTTTTAATGATTTATATATGAGGCTAGGTGGAATATGACCTTGTGCTCGGTTCCAAAGGTGTAATGGAACATGTGAATTCTATATACGGGGCTTGGATGAAGTATGCCATTGTGCTCGGTGCCAAAAGAGTAATGGCACATAAGAAACATTTACATTTTGTTGACTTGGTAGATCGATGAGAAACTGATCATGAGTATGGAACTATCATAACATGCATGCATGGGTGGTTGCATGGGTTTGTGAAATGGTTGGGTATGCCAAAAAGGGATGTTGTAAAATTGTTTCAAAGGTTTCTTAGTTATTTTTCTAGAAAAATAACCTGTTGAAAAAATTGGTTTCTATTGCACTTGTATGTATTTTGTTAAAAATGGTTTTGGAAACATGTTTATATTTGGTTATAAACTTTTTTGGTAAAAAAATTTATATAAACCCTTTTATTTAATTGTTGTTAACTTTTCTATCCTGGTGGCATGAGTAGGGAAGTCATTGGAGGAATCCTACTGAGTTTTATACTCACCACTGCTTTGGAACTTTGGTGCCCTTGAAGATGTCATATTCTGGGATATAGGTAAAGGTAAGGCACCTCATTACTAGTGGTTCGTGGTGATGCTTGGTATAGGTGGTGGTGCGTCGAGCTGTGAGCTGGGTGAGGAGCCGTGGAGTGTGTCTTGGATTATTTTGGGTCCTTTGTTTAGTCTTCTGCATAGTACACTAATATTGTGTTTGGTTGTATTGGATTCGGTTTTTATTGTGAACCAAATTGGTTGTATTTTGGGAATACATGATTGAATGTTTTATTGACATGAATAATATTGTGGTTGTTAGAGGATGGTTTGGTGGGTTTCTTTCTTAAGGGATGATCATTCCCCACTGTTCCTTAGAGCCCTTGGTATTTATTATCAGCATTTGGAGCCTTGGGAACATTGATTAAGTCCATGTAACCCTCACCGCCTCCTCAAGCCAATGAGGTAGGGGTGTGGTTTTACATTTAATCCATAATCATTGTAGTTTAACCCCTTGGTAAACATTGTTTCACCTTAACTGTGGTAATTTGTTTTCTTTTCAATATTCATTACGATAAAAAATAAAGTTAAACTTTCTAGATAATAAAATTTATTTTTTTTCCAAACATTTAATAAATTTTTTCAAATTGAAATCATATATGTTTAAATGGGTATTTTGAAATTAAACCCCCAAACACGATCAAAAAGCGAGTTTTCAAGAAGTGTATTTTTCATGAAAAAAAATATTTGTATATTAAATAAATGAAAAAGTAAATTAAATTTATGAATCTCAAATAATATAGATTTATATAATATATATATATATTATTTTAATAATTATTCATTATTGTTTATTTTAATTTATTCAGAAGGAGAAACATTCTAAACATTAAAACAGTTTTATGAAGAATACAATTTTTAAACCTAGAAATAAACTCATAATAAAATTGAGCATAAATATGATCAAAAAGTAATTAAGTGGATAATATATAGCTAAAAAATATATTTTTTATGTTAAATAATATTAAATACATAATAGTACTTTAAAATTACTTTTTTTAAAATACATGATAGTTTTACAAAATTGGTATTATTCACTATTCATAGAAAAATCAATATTTTTCAAAAAAGTCAAAAACATTCACCATAAGTAAATTTTGATATGATGATTTAAAAACTAAATTTCATTTTATATATTTTTTTAATTTCTAAAAATTAATCATATTTTTTTAGATATCATTTGTCTCATGGATTCATTTAATTTGGCATAGTAGTTCTCCTTCAATGATGGCTTACACACTGCATCATTTGATGATAAAGAAACACAAGGATTGAATCGATTTCACTGAAAAGGAAATTTTTTTCCATTTTGGATGATCATTATGGTCTTCTAAATAATTTTTACAATAATATATACAATGTCCCTAAAATCACTAAATTTTAGGATGATGGATTCTCTTCGATGGCAGATGCAGAGCCTCTTCAACAAAGGTTTGATATATACAAGTTATCCATTATCAGCCACATTTCTCACATGAAATAGAAAAACAATGGTCCTTTTATAAGAATAAAACTAGGATTTCACATTAGGAGTTTTATGAAACCAGAGGCCAATTCATATTGATAAAGGCTATTTTCACCTCATCTTCAAAAATTGAGAAGAGTTATAGATGGTGCAAAGTACTGAAAACATTTAAATAAAACAAATCATTCTGAGAATCAATAATTGGGATTGAAATATTAAATCACTCATACAGTGACTATCTATAGATAAAATTCGGATTAAGATCAATGGATTGAACTGGTAATATTGGAACCCAAGAATCTTGAATGATTTATCATGTTTCATTGGAATTCCAATCATGTTTGACCAATGCACAGTTGATCGAAATATGGGATTCCAGGATTGCATTTTATATGATGTAATCATTAAAAAAATCCATATTTTATATGTTTAGTTTTTAATGAGAATAAAGTGGATGTTAATGTTTAATACGAGCATATTCCTCTGTTATGGAACATCTATAACATGTTTAGATACACAATCACCAAATTATGAGTCCTAAAGAAGAAGGAGAAAATTGCTGCTAATTCCATACCACAGAGTGAGGTGAATTTGAGTAATAGAATGAGGGGTTCAGTCACTAAAAGAGGGACATCATATAAGGATATGGTGACCCCTCCAACTAAGAAGAATATTATGACTACTCCGTATTATGTGTAACATCTGAATAGTTTTTAAAAGGGAAATTATGCCACATCATGCTCAAAAGAAATAATAAATACTCTTATGTGACTTTTATAACCTAGGTATTAAATTTATAGATATAAATTGGAAATAATTATATATAAAGAAAAATATAAATCTCCAAACTAATTATAATGTAGTGGTAAATTATTATTAAATAATAACTTATTTTTTTGCAATGGTATTTCAATTTTAAGAAATATGTTTTCTTAAAAAAACGTTAATTAACTTTTATTGAACAATAATATAATAAATTTATATAGATTTTAGAAAATATATTTAATATAAATTTTATCAGATTTTAAATTAAAATAATGAAATTGTATAATGGGGAAATTTTTAAAATTTTATGGAAAGCATTAATTTTTGGTGAAAAGTAAAAACTAATTTTTAATAAAATACAGTATTTTTTGTTGCATTGTCATGAAATTATTATGGTGTAAATATTTACTTAATCTATTTAATAGTTTATTAATAATATTATTAGTGGAATATGGTAATGAATTATTTTTGAATAGGAGTGTTAAATTTTACTTCATGATATGTATAATAATCGTTGTCTGTGCCGACACAATGTCTACACATTGCTGAAAAAGTTAAAATTGATAAATTATATATATTGTTTAAGAGATAAAACTTATTTTCATAACTTATTTATTAATTATTGTGTATTAAGGGATTTTTTTGTTTTTAATTAATAAATTTGGTGATATATTACATCAACATTATCTAAATGCCTGTGCAGTGCTTGTGCAAGGAAAGAAAAGGTAAATTAACAAATTAAGAAACTTTTTTGGATATATATGTGTGTAATTAAAATTAATGAAATAATATAAATGATATTTTTGAAAAAAATTAATTTATTCTTATGATATTAACTCTTTTATAATTTTTTTAAATCAAACAATTTTCTTTAATGCTTATGAAATGCTGATGGAGTGCTTGTAAAAGAAAAATAAAAACAAATATTTTTTAATTAAAACTATAAGTGCCATTAAATTACTCAAAACATGGCAAAATATTTATCCAATAGAATTTATTGACAATTATTTCTTTTGTATTAGAATTTTGGATATCATGGAACGATATTAATCACATTAAGAACTTTAGAATATTTTATTTAAACGTAAGTCCAGGTGGTCACACTATAAAACTAATTTGTATAAAATTTTAACATAGGGTTTTCTTGAATTGTTCATCAGAAATTAATCTGGTTTGGAAATCTAATAAAATTATTTTCTTTCATGGAATTTAATTTTTAATTTTTAGGGAATAAGTAACTACTCTAACAACATTCACAATAATTATTTGATTAATGATTAAATCAAATTAATTATGTTAAAAATAATAAAATAAATCTAATTTGATATTTTAAGATAATTCAAGAATTAAATATAATAATTTTATCATTATAATATATAAAAAAAAAATATTCTAATTTGTAACCATGTTTTGATTTTTTAAAGTCAAAATTTTTCAAAGTTTTAAATTTGAAAAAATCAATTTTCATGCATTTAATATTTAATTAAAAAATTTTAAAATAAAAATATTATTGAAAAAGAGAAAAACAAATAAAAATATTTGGTAAAAAATGTGATATGATCATCTTTTTAACCCTTTTAAAATCCATTAACCCTATATCTGACTTAATATAACTTAATATGACTCATAATTCTTAAATTACCCTCACCGCAATTTTAAATGGTGGCTCATTCCTTTAAATATTTCCATCACTTAAAGCCTAATTTCATAAATATATTTCCAGAAATTAACTTTTACACTCTCCTAGTGTCACACTTCGACGTACTGTTCTTTTTAATTTAATTATTTTAAGTCTTTCTTTTGATATGCGGTTTGAACCGGTTTTATTTTGGAAGAAATTAAGATCTTATAAGGGTGCGCGACTGTACGCACGACTGGGTATAATGCCCAATCTTAATAAGGGAACGTTTTATGAATAAGTTTATTTTTATATGGACATGCGACTATGTCGTGATCACGCACGCGTCTGTGCAAGGAGTCCAGACTCAAAAATTAATGCATTTATTTTGTAACTGGTTTTATTACTTTAGTATTATTATTAATATTATTATTATTTAAGTTAACATTTCAGTTAGATTATTATTATTATTATTATTATTATTATCATCATCATTTTTTTTGATTGGTTTGGCATTGTTTTTATTTGGATTTATTTAACATTATTTTTATTTTTATTTTATTTTTTCTTTTTATTCATTTTCATTTCATTTTTTCTTCTTCTTTATTTTTCCATCTTGCTTCCCCTTCTCCCCGTCGTGCTAGACCCCCACCCCCACTTTCCGTTTTTTTTCTTTCCTTCTTGATGCCCCTCTTCCCTCTGCAACACTAGCCGCTTTCGGCTGCTTGCAAACCCGGCTACGCCGCACCAGGACCAGCGTCGCCCTATGCTGCCTCTTCCCTCGCAAGACTGCCCCCCCCCCCCCCCCCCTTCAGCCTTTTGCCATGGTGCCGCCCTCCCGCCTCCCGCTCGACCTGGCCGACCTCCTCCGCACCCCCCTGCTATCCTCCTTTTCCAGCCGAAGTCCCGCCGCCCAGCCTCCTCGCTGGACCAGCCGGCTTCTCCCTCTCCCAGCTTCCCAGCCGCCACACTTTTTTCCCCTGCTCCCATGCGGGTTGCCCCAGTTGGCCTCCTCTCCTACGGACAGTAGCGTGCCGCCAGATTCCCTTCTCCCTTCGGCCGACACCGTCTCCTAAAGTTCGCCCATCCAGCACCTACCACCTCCCAGCTCGCCGCGCACCAGCATGCCTTTCCCCAGCTTTCCTCACACCGACTCCCCTCTTCCATCCAGCGGTGGCCTCCATCCTCCTCCGATGAACCAGATCGGCACCTCCCTTGAGCATCACCCTCCTGATTCCATTCGGCACAGCCTCTCCAACCTCCTCACTGTGCGCAGACATCCCATGTCCTGCCTCCCTTTTTCCCCACTCCTTCCAGCCTGCGCTCTGCCCTTTAGTCCGCTCCATGTCGCGGACCGGGTCGGGCGCCGGGTCGGACGGCGACCCGGGCTGGTTCATGACAAAATGGTATCAGAGGAGGTTTTGTTCTTGTTATTTGGGGTATCAGGTAGATCGAAGATAGGATTGTCGGTACTCGAGTGGTAGGTGCGAGAAGAGCATCGCGAACTCTTGCTCGTTCCAATCCTCGAGTAACCAGGGGCAGTTCAGGATCTAAGTTTTGGCTTTGGTCTTTGTGGATGGGGGATGAAAATAGGAGTAAACCGGTACTGCGCGTGGTCTCACATGGGGTAGCGACCCACGTGATGCCCGAGAGTACGGTTCGACACTCTTTGTGGTTGGTGCTTGCCTAGGGCATGGTCTGCTAAACCATGTAGCTGGATTAGACACGACCACTAGTCCTCTGCCCAGGTTCTTTAATGCTTGTGATGTCTTGCTTCAGTTTTTGGAGTTGGCGTGAAATTTGTTTCCTTTAAAAAGTGAAGATGACTTTACTGCTGCTCTTATTTTTGGTTGACATGATATTTGGGGTGTGTTTCTCTTGGACCTTGTTTTTGGAATTTGGCATTGATTTGTCAATGTTGAATTTCTAAAGGGATGATTAGGGTCATCTGAAATTGAAACGGGCTATTTTAGAAATGGAAAGCATTCTTGAAATTTGCCTTGAATTTTTGAAATGGGTTTGAATAGAAAAAGGTGTTTTCTAATATTGAGAATGTTTTGTTTTGAAAGCGGAGTAGCCTTTTTTCTTTCCAGTGGTATTCCTATGGGTGCTCGCATGTGCATATGGACTTGATTAATGGTTAGTTGATGGATCGTGTGGACGGGTGCTTGAGTGGCACGAAAATGCATACTTGCGAGGCACCATGGAATATCATTGGTTATTGATTGATCTCTAAGGTTGCTTCTTGTTTTCTAGGAAGTGGGGCTTTTACTTAAATGGGTTTTGTGAAAAAATGGTTTTCGAAATGAAAAAAAATGACATTACTTTTAAAGTAAAGATAGCTTTTTAAAATAGTTTTTGGGCTTATTGTGTAGGGCTTGGTCTTTCAAGTGAGTGTATTCTTTGAAAATGAATGAATGTTTGAAATTGGGATTATTGGATTTGTTTAGTAATGTTGATGTTTGTTTTATGATGTGTTTGGATTTGTGGAAGGCTGGTTTGTGTTTATTGTTTGCGATATGCCCCTAGAAACGTTCCATGGGTTCCAGCAAGTCTCTCTCAGTTCTTGGCCTGACCCAGACTCTTATTGGAGTGGCAGAGTTGGGTTTTTCTTGGTGGCATCGACTGTTCGTAGATGTCGATGTCAGTTGGATGCCATTGAGTGATTTGGGAAAGTTCGAAGTGTCTCTGGTTTTGGAGGAACTCCAAATGTTGTGCTGATGTACGATTGTCTCGAGTACGTCTGGTGGAGCAGGACTAAACTAGTGAATGGTGATCGTTCCGTTTTAGTTGAAAATGAGGATGTCATGAGCGATCCTCAAGACTAGCCTCATTCCACGGTTGTACCGAAAGAAGCGAAGGCAAGGAAGGTGGTTGATCTCGCAGGTGCTCGACCAGTCCACATGCGGTGAAGGAGGTGTGTTGACCTTCCCGATGAGCTAGTTTCATGTGCCCCAGAATTAGTGTGGAATCGTCGGTCTAAAAAAATCGTTCAAGCTGTTGGTCCTGTTTATATTGTGGGAAGAGTAGGTCCCTCATCTAATGAAGAGTGTGAACCAAAGGGACTTGTTCGCGGAGTACTCCTTCCATTAGTTCGTGTTGCATGTCGGAAAGACCGCTCAACCTCTTATCTCTAGTGTGGTCAGTCAGACACTCTAAGTCGTTCGCGACAATTCTAAGTTGGTATGTTAATAGAGTGTCCGCGCGAGACACGAGGAGAAGTATGCAGGCTGCTTTTCTAGCGGAGGAAGTTTCAGTTAGAAGTGGTCAGCTTGTGACTGCGAGGCTGGAGATGCTTCAGAAATCAGTGCCCCATCCATAGGTCACAGGGTGAAGCTTGCGCGCAGTCAGAACTCGTCAGATGTGGGACAGGCTTGGTCCGACTTTAGTCTGCAATGTCGGGATGGGGACAACTTAAATTTTCCCTATTGTGGTACCCTCATAGAAGGCGTCATTATTGTTGTCAGGGGAATGGATCCCTTGTCTACTTGTCGTGGCCTTATTTTATGGGAGTTCCTCTGGGCCTTAAATAGGTTCGGAAAAACCCATATTCTTGTAAAGCTAGTGGGTGTGCTTCGTGAACCTTCTTGCGGTCGGAGATACTCATGTCTTGTGGAAACGTTGTGCGCCTGTCTGGTTCATCTCCTGGTTAGGGGTTTCTATTATCAAAGCTATCTCACATGGCAGTGTGTTGCCCACTGTAGGAATGATCACTGCAGGTCGTCCCGTGTGGCGGATTCACGATGAAGGGTTCAATCGGTATTTCTTAAAGTAAACTAGAAGTGCCCGCGCAGGTTTCATGGTGTTAGGATATTTTAAAATGGTGGGGAGACCCTGTGTGGGTCTCGCCGATGTCCCCTCTTGTGTTAGTTCAACATAGGAAACTCTGAGGGCCAATCCATTATTAGAGTTGTCTGGGTTTGGGAGTCGTTTTGGTTGGGAGAACCAATGTTTCACAAGAACCCTAATATGGTGGGGAGACCACCATAGGATAAGCTTGAGGAACACTCTGTTTTCAAAGTGCGCTTGGCAGAGTAACCCCCTTACTTCTGCTCTGCCTGACCTCGACCATGCTAATTGGATAGCTTGAGTAGTGGGTCGTTTGACAAGTGTTTTTGGAAATCTCGATCAACCCCGGTGATCCCTAAGTCAGGGGTCGGGGTGTTCCATGTTGTAGTTGTGTTTGGAGGTGATTTTCATGCTGTTGGTTATTTTTTGTACTGTTTCGAGCTTAGAGTTCTTTGAATTTTCTGGTCATGGGTGTTTTGAATGCCTGATCCTCGGCTGATTGAGGTTCTGTTTTAGGTTTTTCCATGGTCTCACTTTGATCCCTTGGTTAACAGAGTCTTTTGGGACTTTTTGGGTGGAAAAAGTGTCATGGTGGGGAGAATTGTCACACTCCGACTGACTCTTCTTTTTAATTTAATTATTTTAAGTCTTGCTATTGATATGCGGTTTGAACTGGTTTTATTTTGGATAAAATTAAGATCTTATAAGGGTGCGCGATTGTACGCACGACTGGGTATAGCGCCCAATCTTAATAAGGAAATGTTTTATGAATATGTTTATTTTTATATGGACGTGCGACTATGTCGTGATCATGCACGCGTCTGTGCAAGGAGTCCAGACTCAGAAATTTATGCAATTATTTTGTAACTGGTTTTATTACTTTTGTAGTATTATTAATATTATGATTATTTAAGTTAACATTTCAGTTAGATTATTTTTATTATTATTATTATTATTATTATTATTATTATCATCATAAACTTTTTTGATTGGTTTGGCAGTGTTTTTATTTGGATTTATTTTACATTATTTTTATTTTTATAATATTTTTTCTTTTTATTCATTTTCATTTCATTTATTTTTTTTTTCTTCTTTATTTTTCCCTCTTGCATCCCCTTCTCCCCGTCGCGCCAGACCCCCACCCCCACTTTCCGTTTTTTTTTCTTTCCTTTTGGCTGCGCCTCTTCCCTCTACAACCCTAGCCGCTTTTGGCTGCTTGCAAACCCGGCTACGCCGCACCAAGACCAGTGCCGCCCTATGCTGCCTCCTCCCTCGCAAGACTGCCCTCCCCTTCGGCCTTCTATCGTGGTGCCGCCCTCCCGCCTCCCGCTGGACCCGGCCAACCTAAACCGCATCCCCCCTACTATCCTCCTTGTCCAGCCGAAGTCCCGCCGCCCAGCCTCCTCGCCGGACCAGCCGGATTCTCCCTCGCCCAGCTTCCTAGCCGCCACACTTTTTTCCCCTGCTCCCATGTGTGTTTCCCCATTTGGCCTCCTATCCTACGGACAGTAGCATGCCGCCGGATTCCCTTCTTTCTTCGGCCGACATCGTCTCCTATAGTCCGCCCGTCCAGCACCTACCACCTCCCAGCTCGCCGCGCACTAGCATGGATTTCCCCGGATTTCCTCGCACCGACTCCCCTCTTCCATACAGTGGTGCCCTCCATCCTCCTCTGACGAACCAGATCGGCACCTCCCTTGAGCTGCACCCTCCCGATTCCGTTCGGCGCAGCCTCTCCAGCCTCTTCACTGTGCACAGACATCCCATGTCCTGCCTCCCTTTTCCCCACTCCTTCCAGCCTACGCTCTGCCCTTTAGTCCGCTCCATGTCGCGGACCGGGTCGGGCACCGGGTCAGACGGCGACCCGGGCTGGTTCGTGACAGCTAGACAAATTATAGAGGTATTAATTTAAGAATAACACCATATTTTTTCATCTTATGGTGTTGATCAATGTTATTTCCTAAATAAGAGGAAAATAAAAAAAACGTATGGGACGAGTCAGACTCAAGGTAAGGGTATTGTTTTGAGAGAGTTATTTTTATTATATAATCATATATTATCAAGTAAAATATTTTATTTTCATTCTTAATTGTAGACATGGCCATAATATATAATTTTTAATAGCGTATCATAATCTTTTATGTAATCATCTGTTTTAATGTTTTTGTTTTCTTTAATGTAAGTATTTTATCTTGAAGGGTGGATTTCTCCCAAACCTCATGAGTTTTAAGGGAATTGAGATTTATTTATGATTAAAACTATTAAAATTATTTTCTTGAATGAAAATAATTTATGTATTATTATGAAATGTTATTTTTTGGGTTATGAATGAGAAAGGTTGGTCTTATAAAATGTTTTATTAATAATTGGTATTAGGGTATCGTATGAGATGATATGGGATGTAGATTAAACCCATGAACTTAAGTGAATGATTTCATACAAGTGATAATTATAGTGGACTCATTATTTTCATTAGACCTATCAAGTATCATTACAATCCAAAATATACTTATTATATTCCAATGATTTTTAAGGATTGATCCAAGTGTTTTTCAATGATGATTTTAAAATGAGTTTTAAAAATTATAATTATTTTACAGAAGATGAAATGTTTTTATTACTAATTTTGAGGAAAAATGTTTATAAATTATAAAAAATGTTTTATTTGATATAAAATGTTTTGTTGAATTATTTTTCAATGTATTTAAAAAGGATTTTATGGTTGTTTTTAAATCACCTTAATGGGAAAAATATTTTCTCACACTATGTTTCAATATTTATTTTCCACAAGTTTAATATAAATTATTCAAAGGTGTTCAATTCAACTACATTGTTAGAACACCCAAAGTGTTTTAGTTTTTTATTATATTTTTTTATAGTTGTGATAATATCTATTTTAGTTTTCTATTCTCTAAATGTTATAACAGTAAAGTTCTTGGATTTTAATAAGTATTTTTTATTTTAAAAATTTATTTTATTTTAAAAAAGATACAAATAATTTATATGTGATTAACCAAAAGCGCAGGTTTGGGCCATTATATTTTGTATCCGAGAAATGGTCTACAAAAATTTTATGATTAGGGGTTCTAATTTTTTAGTGAAAAAATTTAAGTGAAATAATTTACTTTTGGACTTCTAGTTCATTGAGTTCCCATAAGAAAATGGGTTTTTATTAATTATTAATATGTAAATTATAAATTTTAAGTATAATGAATTAATTTTGAGGCATAAAATTATTTAAGGGGAAGAATGTAATAACATAATATATATTAAAACGAAACACTATGCCACACTATGTTTAAACTAACATCTAAAAATATTATGTGACATTTACAAACTAATCAATGAATTGATGGATATTAATAAAAATAAATAAAATATAAAAAACTATAATGTTCTAAATTACTTATTGTGTAATGGAAAATTGTTATAAAATAATAAAATAATTTTTTATAAAGTAAATTTAATCTTAAGAAATATGTTTTCTTTGAGAAAAATGATTTTTATTAATTTTTTTGGAAAAATAATATAATTAGTTTATAGAGAAGTAATAAAATATATTTTATATAAATTAATTCATATTTGAAATCTAAATATCAAAATTATCCAATGATGAAATTTTTAGAATTTTATAAAAAAGTTAATTTTTCAGTGAATAGTAAAAAACTAATGGTTTTTTATAAAATACGGTATTTTTCATAAATAATCATGAAATTATTATGATATATAAATTTATTTAAACAATTTAATTACCAAATAATGATATTATAAGTGGAATATTTTACATAATTAATTTAGAACATGAATTTTATTTTTTTTCATAAAAAGTATAAAAATCATTGTTAGTGCTAACGTAGTGGCTGCACAACCCTGGTAGAGTCAAAATTGGTAACCTATATATAATAATTGAGTTCTAAAAATTATTTTCAGAAATTATTTTTTAATTACTATGTATTATTTAATTTTGGTTGTTAATTTGTAAATTTAGTGCTATATAACACAAACCTTATCTTAATACTTGTGCAATATTTGTGCAAGGAAAGAAAAGACAAATTAACAAATTAAGGAAGTTGTTTGGATATAGATTTGTTTAATTAAACTTAATAAAATTAAAAAATGATTATTCTTAACCTAATTAATTTATGTTTAGGTTATTAATTTATTTATAGTTTTTATAAATTAAATTGTTGTCTTTAATGCTCATGCAATGCTGATACATAGCTTTCACAAGAAACAGAAAAATAAATAAAATGTTTTTAAACAAAATTAAAAGTTCTATGAAATGGCTCTAAACATGACTAAATATTTTTACAATTTAATTTATCAACCATATTCTCTTTCTTATTCAAATTTGGGTCATTTTACACCAGAATGAATCACATTTATACATTTAGAATATTTCAGTTAGAAGTTAGTCAAGGGTTTGACAATATAAATTTAAGTTTATGCAATCTTTTTATTTATAGTTTTCCAGAATTTTTCTCCAAAAAATAAATACTTTTTTGAATTATAATACAATTATATTTTTCATGGAATTTTATTCTTAAATTTTAGGGAATAAATATGGACATTAATGGATTTCACAATAAGTATGTATTAATTATTTAATTAATGAATATATCAAAGTAATGATATTAAAAATAATAAAATAAATATGATATGATATTTTTAAGCTAATTAATGAAATAAAATGATTAATATGGTTAGTTTATAATAAAATAAAAAAATTTATCTAATTTGAAACCACATTTTTATGTTTTTAATGTCATAAGTTATGAATAGAGTTCAATTTGAAAAAATTCTATTTCATGAATATAATATTTAATTAAAATATTTAAAAATCAAAAAAATATTGGAAATGGAAACAAATGAATATATTAGGTCGAAAATGTGATATCCTTTTTTTAACCCTTTTGAAATTCTTTAAACTTATATTTGACTTAATATAATTTAATATTTTAAGTAATTCCTAAATTACCCCTCATATCAACTATAAAGGAGGCTCATTACATCACACAATTTCATCCCCATGACCCTTCTTGATTGACTAAACCTTAAAAAATTATCTTTTTAACTTCCCTATACACATTATATTGGTATTAGTTTAGGAAGAACACAATATTATGTTGTCTTAATATGTTAATCAATGTTATTTTTCTGAAGAAGATGAAGATAAAAAAATGTATGTGGTGAGTTAGACTCAATGTAAGGGGATTGTTTTGAGAGGATTAAATTTAAAATAGAATATTTTATTATCATGGAAGATATTTTATTTTCATTAATAATTGTAGAGATATAAATAATCTATAATTGTTAATTGTGTATCATGAAATTTTATGCAATCATTAGTTTTAATGATTATGTATTCTTAAATTAATATAATTCATCTTGGAAGGTGTATTTATCCAAAATTTATTGATTTTTAATAAAATTTTGACTTATTTATGATTATAATTAATAAAATTATTTTTATCTATGAAAATAATTTATATAACATTGTGAAATGTTTTTTTGTTGGTTATTAATGAGAAATGAAGGTCTTGTAATTATTTTCATAAAATTAGGAATTAGGGTATTGTATGAGATGATATGTATGGGGAGTGAACATAATAACTTAATGAGAGAATTTACTACAATTTAAAATCCAAGTGTCCACATGTTTTTATATGACTTGTCATGTATCATTTCACTCCACAATAGTTTAATTATTTTCAAATGCTTTCAATGATAATTCCATGAGTTTTTCAAAAAATATTTTAAAATGGGCTGTTTAAATGATAAATTTTTTTATTGGTTTGAAAATATTTACTTATTAATTTTTAGGATAAATTTTTTTTATAAATTAAATAAAACGTTTTGATAACATATAATTGTTTTTCTAAAGTATCTAAAAAGAATTTTATCCTTGTTTTTTAAAAAAATTACACGGAATAAAAATTTGTTACCCTATATTTAAATTCTTATTATACACAGGTTTAAAATAAATTATCAGAAGGTGTTCACTTAAATTATTGATTCATCACAACTTAAGCGTTTTAGTTGTCTTATTATATTTTTTTTACATTTTCGATAAATTTTAATGTAATTTTATGTTATCTAAAACCTAGATCGGTAGAGTTTCTATTTTGTAATAAGTGTTGTGTATTCAATAATTTTATTTTACAAAAAAAGTAAGCAATATTTATATGTGATAAACCTGGATCACTGGTTGAGGTCATCACATTCGGTATCCTAGGAATAGTCTAGACAAATTTGGAGATTAGACGTTGTCTTTTTTTAAAGAAACATTTTAATTGATAGAATTTACTTGGGAACTTTTAGTAAATTGAGTACACAAGGAAATAGTTATTAATAATTTTAAATATTTAAATACATAATTATAAGTATAATTAACAAATTTATTGGGTGTAATTCATTTAAGGAGGAAGAATGTGTCATCCATATTTAAAAAAAAGGAAACACTATGCCACATGTTCTTAAATGAACCACTAAATACAATTATGTGACTTTTATAACCTAGCCATTCGATTAAAAAATATAAATAGGAAGTAATTTATTAAAGAATATAAAATTTTAAATAAATTATAATTTAATGGTAAATTATTATAAAATAATAACCTATTTTTTAAAGGCATTTTAATCTTAAGAAATACATTTTCTTCAAGAAAATTATTTTTATGAAATTTTAAGGAAAAATAATATAATAAATTTCATAAAAATAAATTTATATATAAAAAAAAACTATCATATGGTGAAATTTTTATAATTTTATGAAAAATATTAATTTCTAGTGAATATTAAGGATATAGTTTTTTATAAAATATGATATTTTTCGTGACATCGTCAGGAATGTATTATAATGTAAAAATTTGTTTTTTCTATTTAATAAAACAACAATGTTATTATAATATCATTATTGTACAGAATTAATTTATAACAAGAGAGTAATATTTTTTCATGATAAGTATAAAAATCATTGTGAGGGACGTTGCAGTGCCTGCGCAGCGCTGAAAAAGTCATAATTGGTAGCTTATATATAATAATAGAATGCTAAAATTTATTTTCAGAACTTTTTTTTACTTATTATGTATTATTGATTTTTTGGTCTTTAAATTTAAATTTTAGTGTTATATTATAGGATCCAGTTCGAAATTCTTGTGAAAGGCATGAAAAGAAAAATTAACAAATTAAGAAGTTTTTTGAATATTGGTATGTGTAATTAAACTTAATGAAAGAATAAAAATGGTTGTTTTTATCCTAAGTATTTTTTTATTAATTATTTTTAATTTTTTAAATGTAATAATTATATTTATTCATCATTTAATGCTAATGTAATGCTTGTACAATAAAAGGAAAAATAAATAAAATGTTTTTATTTAAAATTATTAGTTCCATTATATGGCTAAAAACATGACAAAATATTTTTACAATAGAGTTTATAAACCAATATATCTTTAGGATTCAAATTTGGGACTTTTTGGACCCATATGAATCGTATTAAGACATTGATAATAATTTATTTAAATTTAAGTCAACAGGTTCATACTATAAACATTAGTTTGTATGACATTTTAATTAATGGGTTTCTAGAATTTTTGTTTAGAAATAAATAGTTTTTGAGATATAATAAAATAATATTTTTCATGATATTTTATTTTTACTATTAGAGAATAAATATATACCAAAAGGGATTTCACAATAATGATGCAATAATTCTTTTATTAATGATTAAATCAAATTAATGAAAATAAAAAATGAAGAAATAAATATAATCTGATATTTTTAGGCTCATTAACGAATTCTGTTTATTAATATGATAAATATGAGATATAATAATAAATATTTATTCTAATTTAAAACAATTTTTTGATGTTTATAAATTCAAAAGTTTGGAGTAGTGTTTAATTTGAAAAAATCATTTTTTATGAATATAATTTTTAATTAAAATAATTTAAAATCCAAAAATTATTTAAAAATACCAAAAATTAAAATATATGCTCTAAAATTTGACATAATATTATTTTTAGCCATTGTCTAATTCATTAAACTTATATTTTACTTAATGTAATTTAATATTTTATGTAATTCATAAATTACTCCTCACCTCAGTTGTAAAAGGAGGCTCATTCCTTCACAATTTTTATTCACAATGAGCCTTCTTTCTGAACTATAGTCTGAAAAATAATCTTTTACACTTCCCTATAGAAATTATAGAAGTGTTTTGTTAATAAGAACACCATATTTTGTGGTTTTGTAGTTTTAATCAATTATATTTTCTAAAGAAGATGAGGATAATGAAACATATGGGATGAGTCAGACTCAAGGTAAGTGGATTGTTTTGAGAGAATTATTTTTACTATAGAATGTTTTATTATCATAGAAAATATTTTATTTTTATTCATTATTTTAGACATAGCCATAATCTATAATTTTTAATGTTGTATCATGAACTTTATGAAATCATATGATTAGTTGTTTATGTCTTATTAAATGTAAGTATTTCATCATGAAAGGTGGCTATCCCCCGAATCTATGGATTTTCAAAAAATTGAGATTTATTTAAGATTTAAATAATGAAAATTATTTTCTTCTTAGAAAATAAATTTTTTTAAGAGTATAACATGTTTTTTGTGGGTTATGAATGAGTAAATAAATTATTCTAATATGTTTTCTTAATATTCATAACTAGGGTATCATATGAGATGAAAAGATATAGAGAGTGATAGAATGCACATAATGGGATGATTTAATACAAGTGATAGTCATAGTGGCCACATGACTTTCATATAACCTCTTAGGTATCATTTCAATCCACTAAATAGTTATTATTATCCAATTATTTTTAAGAGTAAATCCATGTGTTTTTGAAAGATGATTTTAAAATGGGTTTTCCAAATGATAACTATTTAAAAGGTTATGAATTTATTTTATTATGATTTTTGATGAACAAAAGAGTTTATAAATTATATATAATTTTTTATATGATATAATGTTCATCTATTCTATTTTTCAAATAATTTAAAATGGATTTTATCATTGTTTTTAATACACCTTATTAGGAAAACAATTGGTCACCCTATGTTTCAAAATTTATAATAAAATGGTTTAATTGTAATTATCCAAAGGTGTTTTCATCACTTATGAAGTTAGCACAACTGACGTATTTTAGTTGTCTTATTATATTTTTGTATAGTTTTGATAATTTGTAAAGTAAATGTCTAATATCAAAAATGTAGACCCATAATGTTCCAATATTGCAATAAGTGTTTTGTATTTAATCATATTATTTTATTAAAAAAACCGACATAATTTATTTGAATTAAACTAGAAGCACAAGTTTGGGTCATTTGATTTGGTATCAGAGCAACTGTCTTGATAAATTTGGATATTATACATTGTTTTTTTAATGAAACAATAGAAGCTATATAATTTTTATTAGAACTTTATGATAATTGAGTGAACCTAAGAAAACCATTTTTTTTAATTAAAAATATGTAAATTCTTAATTAAAAGTGTATTGAACTAATTTCAATGGCACAATTCATTTAAAGGGGGTGAATGTAGCATCCTGATATTTGTTTTAAAAGGAAACACTATGCCACATCATTCTTAAATGAACAACTGTATAATATCATGTAACCATTATAACCTATGTGTTAAACTGATGAATATAAATAAGAATTAATAATTCATGAAATATATAATATTTAAAATAAATTATAATGTAATGGTAAATTTTAATGTAGGGGTAA
Source organism: Viscum album (assembly GCA_963277665.1). Lineage (NCBI taxonomy): Eukaryota > Viridiplantae > Streptophyta > Magnoliopsida > Santalales > Viscaceae > Viscum > Viscum album. The sequence goes on from OY728147.1 coordinate 377,365,172, forward strand.
ATTATTGTAAAATTATAACATATTTTATTTGTAGAGGGATTTTAATCTTAAGAAATGTGTTTTCTTCAAAAAATGGTTTTTATTTCATTTTATAGAAAATTAATATAATAAGTTTCTTGGGATTTTAGAAAATATATTTTATTTAAGAATCTTTATATTTTAAATCAAAATATCCAAATTTTCTTATGGTGTAATATTTAGAATTTTATGAAAAACATCAATTTTCAGTGAGTAGTAAAAAATACAGTTTTTATAAAATATTATATTATTCATGACATCATCATGAAATTATTATGAAATAATAAATTATTTAAACAATTTAATATATAAATATCGATATTATAAGTGGAATATTATACAAAATTAATTTATTACCTGAGAGTAATAATGTTTTCATGACAAGTATAAAAATCATTTTGAGTGTCGACGTAGTTCCGGCAAAACAATGATAAAGTCAAAATTGGTAACATCTATATAATAAGTGAGTGATAAAAATTATTTTCAATGCTCATTTATTAATTATTATGTATTAATTATTTTTTTCGTTGTTAATTCTTAATTTTAGTGTTATATAAAACGAGCCTTATCTAAATGCATATACAATGGTTGTGCAAGGAAAGAAAAGACAAATTAACAAATTAAGGAAGATGTTTGGATATAGATATGTACAATTAAACTTAATTAAAGAATAAAATGGATTATTTTGAACCTAGTTAATTTATTTTTATGATATTAATTAATTTTTAATTATTATAAATTAAATAATTATATTAAATTCTTATGCAATTATGATGCAGTTCTTGTACAAGTAAAAGAGAAATAAATAAAATGTTTTTAATTAAAATTATAATTAAAATTAAATGGATTAAAACATGAATAAATATTATTCAAATATAATTTTTCAACCATTATTTATTTTGGATTATAATTTTGGAAATTTTGGATCCACATGAATCACATTAAGACCTTTAGAATATTTTATTTAAATGTAAGTCAAGTTGTTCACACTATAAACTTTAGTTTGTATAACATTTTAATAAATGGTTATATATAATTTTTATTAAAAAAATAAATAGTGTTTGTATAGAAAATTACATTATTTTTTTAGTGAATTCAATTTTTAATTCTTAGATAATATATAACTACCATAATGGATTTTACAATAATGATACAGTAATTATTTAATTAATGAATAAATCCTATTAATGATATTAATAATAACAAAATAATAATAATTTGTTATTTTTAAGCTAATTCATGAATTCCACATATTAATATGAAAATTATAAGATATAATAAAAATATTTTTTTTCTAATTTGAAACAATTTTTTGATGTTTTTAATGTCAAAATGTATGAATAGTGTTTTATTTGATAAAATCATTTTTCATGAATATAATATTTAATTCAAATATTTTAAAATCATAAAATTATCGAAAAAAGCTAAAAATGAAAACATTTGGCCTAAAATTTGATATACTAGGTTTTTATCCCATTTTAAACTCATTAACCCTATATTTTACTTAATATAATTTAATATTTTATGTAATTTTTAAATTACCCATCCCCTCAAGTATAATAGGATGCTTATTCTGTCATACGATTTCATCACACTGAGCCATATTTCTCAACCATACTATGAAAATGATTCTTCTTCACTCCCCTATAAATATTGTAACAGTTTAGTTTTGGAATAACACTATATTTTGTGGTTTTATGGTGTTAATCAATGTGATTTTATAGAGAAGAGGAAGATAATCAAACTTATGTAACCAGTCATAATCAAGGTAACATGATTATTTTGAAAGAATTATATTTATTATATTTTATTTTATTATCATGGAAAATGTGTTATGGTCATCTATTATTGTATACATGGCCATATTATATAATTTCTAATGAAATATTGTGATCTTTTTTACAATCATGCGTTTTAATGTTTATCTCTTCTTAAATATGTGTATTTGATCTAGAAAGGAGGATTTCTTAAAAATGTCTATTGTTCTACAAAAATTTAAAATTATTCATGATTAAAATTATTAAAATTATTTTATTTAATGAAAATAAATTATCTACGAGTATGAAATGTTTTCTGTGGGGTATGAATGAAAAAGGCAGGTCTTCTAAAATTATTTGTTAAAATTACTCATTAGGGTGTTATATGATATGATAAGGTATGGGAAGTAACCCCATGAAATTAAGGGGTCTATTTCCTACAAGCGATACTTCTATTGGATACATTTTTTCATAATACCTGTCAATTGTCATTTCAATCCACAAAAGAGTTATTATTATTAAATGTTTTTAGGAGAAGTCCAAGACTTTTTCATAATTGATTTTAAATGGGGTGTCTAAATTATATGTTTTTAAAGGATTTAAAATTTTTTTCATATGAATTTTTTGAAAAAACATGTTAATCAATTATATCAAATTATTTTTATATGATATAAGGTGATTTTAATAATTAATTTTTAAAGTATTAAAAAATATTTTATCATAGTTTATAAAAACCCTTACTGGGAAAAATAATTTATCACCCTATGTTTGAAAATTTATTTTACATATGTTTAATATAAATTATCCAAAGGTGTTCACTTCTCTTATGGAGTTAGCACACCCAATGTGTTTTAGTTATTTTATTATATTTTTAAACAATTATGATAGTTTGAAATATAACAAATTTTCTATAAAACCTAGAATGGTAATGTTTCTAGATTGTAATAAGTGTTGTGTACTAAATAATGTTATTTTATTTTTAAAAATACCCAGCATGTATAGGTACTAAAACTAGAAGCGCGAGTTTGGGAATTTACATTATAGACAATAAATATCCTTGGAAAAAATCGTGGAAAAAGAAGAGGATGATAATTTTTATTTTATTGTAATTTATAATGGAAAAATGTTGTTGAAGTTGTTCATATATAATATGATGAAAATATTTATTGTGATATTGAAAAACGAATTCAGGAAATGGATGTACTTATATTTTGGATTCATGTGAAGCTAAAAATACATCAATAGTTTATTTGTATCCACTAAAACAAGGACACTGGAATATCCAATTGGATGGAACCCCAATTAAGCCCCATCACTCCAAGATACCAAATAGCTTTTTTAAAAGAAATATTCAATTTAACCCCTATCAATTGGACCCACCTATATAACCCACTGGATAGATTTTGGTATAGAAATTCTCACTTCCACCTATAATGGTTTCCCATAATTATCAATATTCTATTTTTGAGATTACATCGTATGACCATAGAAAAATGACATATCCCAACTAAAATATAGGGTAGACTGATATATAATATTTTGATCAATCGTAAAAAAATAATGGATCTAAATATTCTTTGGATCACTCTCATTGAAGTCCTAAGAGAGAGGGAGCATCTTATCTTAGTATCAAAACCTTTACTACCCACAATATGGATGTTTTCTCTCTCACTTGTATGAAGGTGGATGAAGAAGAAAATACCAGATCTAATTTAAAATCTATGGACGAGAGTTCCACTAAATCATTTGATTCTAAAGTGAATAAGTTTGTTCATAGTATAATGTCTTACTAAAATAAGAAGTACGGATGAAAAAATAATGGGTCTTTCAACCCCAATTCTAAATGATCATGGAATTCATTTTCATGAACATTTAGGGATTAACTGACCCTGAAAAAGTTAATTCCTAAATAATTTCGATTAGAAAACATATAATTTGATTTCATTGGTCTGATTAACCATAACAAATCTTACCCCCATGTATTTCTTCTCTTGAAGCATGTGTTATTCCCTTCTTAGACGAGATCCATAATCATAGAATATCAAAATAATTTGCGTACTGGATCACCAAAAAAAATAAGGAACATTCATTATTAGCTAAAGTGGACAAATGGTTCCCTATATTTTGAAAATTTGATATATTGAGATCCTCTATTCCATCATAAATTCTTATAACCGATACCATGATCATATGTAATTAATGAATGATGTTAAATATTGTTTTGTAAAGTTTGATAGTCCATGGGATATCATTGAAAATTTCAATGAAATCCTCTTGTTAGATGAATAATTTGGAGTAATTTCACATCCTTAATCAAATAGGGAGTACATAGGTTGCACAGAGAACAAAAATCTTGTTGGAGTCAATCATATGGAAGCTAAGTACACATGGTACATAAAATAACTCAATAAAATGGCTTTCATCAAGATTCATGAGTCTTTTATTAATGATAAAACTTTTGACCTATGAAATTCTATTTCTTTCCCAACCATGGACAGAATAAATTTTGATCACCACCCCTTATCATGATCCTTCTTAATAGAGACACCAAACCCACATCCTATACAGATTCAATAATGATGGGATCACATTTTTTGGATGTAGAAACCATGTTCAAGAAACATGGACATCTATGAATTATAAGAATGATTCTTTACACTATATTATCAAAATTAAACTACTCACGTTGAAAATGAAACATTGGAGTAGGAATCATCTTAGATCAATCGATACAAAAATTTCATCATTGTAATGATCTATTAAACTAATCCTGGAAAATAACATTGGTCATGATATATCTTGTGATATTGAACATGAAGAAAAAATATATCTTGACCTCTCCCACCAATTATATCTTAAATACATCATTAAATGAGAACCCCATAAAGGTAAATATATAAATTATTTTTATATAAATTCTAAATACATTCATTCTTATTAATGATCTAGGAAGCCAAAAAATCCTTTTCTATAATCAAGTATAGAGATCAATTTTTTATCAATAGGAGGTATCTTTCTATTCATATTGTATCTCATTACATGAATCTTTTTAATGTTAATTTCAATGTGTTTGATAAATATGTAAATATTATTACATTGATGTTTAATTTTTATGATAATAGAGTTTTATCCTCAACTCCCTTGGTATTTGAGATTAAAAATTCATCATTTGATTAAATGGTGAAATTTATTTAGGCCATGGTGGATTTACTAATTACTTCTTTCAGAATTTTGGGACATTTTTTACCATGATCAACAAGAGTTATTCTATAATTTCTTTAAAATATTCCCACTTACCTAATGTATAAGTTCTCAATTTCTTTCTGTCCTTCCGAACATGGACAATGAAAATGAAATAAATCAATTCAGGCCTATTACCTTGGTCAATTCAGTTTATAAAATCACTGGATAATTTTTGTTTAATGGGATATCCACAGTCTCCAAAAAAACGATCATTTGAGAATATATATGAATTCATAAAATAGATAGAAATTCATTATTTCATTATGACTTCATTAGAATGTATCAATATTCTTAAAAAATACCCCAAGGGTGGAAATATTTATCTTAATCTTGATATTAAGAAAAAAAATTCTACTATGTACTGGGATTTCATTTCCATGATTCTTTCTAAATTTGAAATTGAAGATATATTTATAAATTGGATCGAAATAGTTTTGGGATAAAAATATATTTTTGTTTTAATAAATGGTTCTCCCAAAGGTTATTTCACATTTTAAATTGGAGTGATATAGGGTTATTACCTATCATCCTTTGTCATTTATATGGAAGAAGATTAACTAAGCATACTACATCTTAAAGTGGTTGAATGTGGGGAAGTAAAATCTATAAGAGATTCTAGAGGTTTTTTCTCTTCCTCTCACTTATTTTATGTTGATTATATTTTTCTCTTACGCCATAGTGATAAAATAAAATTCAAATTAATTAAAAAGGCCCTCCTCTATTATGATATATTGTTAGGCCGAAAGGTTAGTTGTTTCAAATCCTTCGCTTTCATTGGAATTGAAATATAAACAAGAATAAAGTCTCCTATTATTAGAAATTTGGACATTATACAAGACAATTTCCTTTCATCCATATTATAGTGCCCATGTTTTTCATAAATATGATGGAATAATACTTTTTGAACATCATGATCCATATTCAAAAAAGTTATCTTCTAAGAAGGTAAAATATATCTTAATGGCTGGCTTAGTTTTTTTTGTTAATCATGTAATTATTTAAAAGTTTTTTAATCTTTTAGGATAAATTTAAGGCCTATATTACTATTGAAGAAAGTAAACACCCATATTAAAAACATGTTATGGAGTGGAATAACTCTTTAGTAATTAGTTATCACAACAACATGGAGAGGTTGATCAAAACCTATATCTCTTGGTGGTATTGGAATCAAGAATATGTGTACTTTTAACCTATCCCTTAAAAAAAATTGACCTCCAGACTCGTAAATGAAAAATGAAAGAGTATTGATTTAGTAAGGTCTAAATATCTAGAGTGTAATGGATTGAAAATGGAATTTCATAAACTCCTCCTTCAAGACAAATCTCAAAGTATACGTTTATAATATAAACTATGGTAGAAAATGGTCACATAACAAAAATTATTCCCACCATTTATATATTGGAAAATGGATAGTTTCTCCTCTAGGGAGCCTTCTCAACTCGAATGACCTAGTGATGGACATCAACTCCACAATTAAAAATAAATTTAAAGATTCATCTTATGATCTTACTATAGTAGTAAGTGAAATGGTATGTTATTATGATTTCATCTAGAAAAAAGAATAATTGACCTAGGTACCAACAATCAATGGTATTTATCAAACCAAAGTTGTTTTAAGGTAATAGAGTAAATTGAAATGTTCCTGGACGGATTTGAAAATTGAATAAAAATTGGATTCTTCCTTCTAGGAATACACTTTTATGGAGACTTTATCTCCTAAAAAATATAGTTGAATCACTTCATTTGGATACTGGTATATCTTTGTACTCTAGGTGAAGTCTTTGTTACCAACCCAGTGAGGACTATTACTATCACGAACCATCCTAGTTCAACTAGACCCATCACCATATTTCTCCCACGACAATACCTCAAGCATGCCTCCTAGTACACTAGAGGAATCCGACTATAGATGAGGGTCTAAAATGATATAAAGAGGGGAATATTCCCTCATATTAGAGTCTAATTAAAGTGTAATTCATCTGAACAAGTAAATATGCATGAACATAAGATTTCACATAAATAAATGAATAACTAAAATAAATGAAATAAATGGAATTCTTAATATACATACCCAATAAACTAAAACATACAGAAACATGTTCCCGCATAGGCTAAAAACATATAGAATAAAATAAATGAAAATAAACACACAGGGCTATACTGATACACTGATCCATACCAGATACATGATCTACTAGTAGGCTAAAAAAATATAGAATAAAATAGATGAAAATAAACACACAAGGCTCTACTAATACTATGAACCAAACCATATACCCGATCAACATGATAGATAAATAGCTCCAGCATGAACTAATGTCTATACATGAGAATATATTCTCAAATATGAATTATTCGGCCTCTACAAGATCCACTAAATCCTACTCAACTTGAAATTATATATAAGGCCGACACACATAAACCAAGGTGATATACAGGGGGTGAGAAACAAATCTGAAAGGGCTACCCCCAATAGTGGTTCTAACTTTATATATCATTACATGTTCACGAAACATGCATCATGTACTACTTAGATAAATGTGAATCCCAAAATAAATTATAAAAATTGATAGAAAGCAATGAAAAATTGATGAAAAAAGGAAACAATAGTACTCAGGTTTTATCTTGACACCCAAAGGTAATGTACCCTCGATATGTCACCATTTAAAAGAATTTTGAAACATGTCTCATATATCCACAACATCAAGCACATCTACCTAATATAAAAGTAAATACAAATTCCAACTCAAGGACATGCACATATGACATACCCTAGGATCTCATCGTAGGTGTTAAAAAATCAGGTGCATCTACAAGGAACTAGGAATCCAATGGTATGATCTGAACTAGAGGTGGGGACCCCCTATCAACCCAGAGAGTATACTTCCATACCCAAATGTCATGAAAACCTAACTGGGGGAATATATCTATTAGCACTTCATTAGAGTACCTAAATAGGCCCCATAACCCATTGAGAACTGATTACCAAGAGAGAAATAAACTCCATGGTCTACAACCTTATGAGAACTATCGGTCTAAGGTAGTTGCACTCATCCAAATCATTTGTTATCTCCCTATCCCCAACTCACAATATCCAACAATACAATGGAGGAGGGAAACAATATAAAACTCATGTAATACACCTAGTCCTATAATATCTCAAAGGCCTCCTTAAAAATCCCATCCTGAACAATCATAGACTCAAAACTCCATGCCCGAGCTGTGACACCAGGGACAGGTTACACTGTCACCATTTAACCAAAACCACTGAACTCACACCAACCACCTCAAAGACCAACGGACATAGGGAAACCACCACAGTTATCAGAACCTCATAAAAATAGAAAACCCAACAAGGGGACTCCAATATAAAACTATAGTTGAATAAGTATACCCTTAAAGAGGGTCCTATCGCATAACCAAACCATAGGCTAATCCCATTCAAAGGAACTGTGGATAGATTACCAAATTAATTCCATAGAAAATATTTGCAGAAGGGAAACCATAAGAAACACATCACTGATAAGGGAATTACTCAGAATAGGTCCCTCACACCTATCTCAAACACTTATAAACTACGTCCAGGTGGACGAGACATCCAATGAAGTTGAACCAACCAAAAGTATCCTACTAATCCAAACCACATGTTACCAGACCTAAAATAGAAGAAACCATATTTTGATCCCATATAAGAAAACACTCAATATTCCTTATCGGGATTATTCTAAATAACCATAATTAAACACAAATGGAATCTACATTCCAGTCAGTTCAACAAGAGAGAACCCGAACAAGATCCTCAAAACTTACAACCCAACCCACAAAATTATTGTAGAATCACAACCTAAAAGGAAGCCTCTAGAAAAAATATAATTGTCCATACACCATACAAAAGGCCTCTAAAATATGAAAGGATTATACCACTATGGAAAAATTGGATGGACACTCATAATGGACTACTCACAACTCCAATTATAACTCCCTAATGGTAGACATGAGAAAGGGACCAGGCTAAGAGACGTTCGTGGTGTTCACCTTGGGTACTTAGTGTGTACCCCCAAGGGTCCTCCCAAACCGTGTGTCCTAGCCCACTCAACATGTACCTACCCAATGTACATGACATTTAAACCAATATGGTTACCTTCCCATGTACCACAACCCCACATGGCATGTAACACACCCAAGAATATGGCATCAATGACCGATACATGGATTGTAACCCAACATGTGTACCCGCCTGTGTACCTGTACATATACCCCACCTAGTTGTGTATGACTACATGATTTTCTCCCCATATGGGCACTATCAATGTACAATACATAGCCGAGTACCCCTGAATTGTGTGTTCGGACGAGTACTCATCCCCACCTCGGAAACCTACACATGTCATTTACCCACAATACATGATGTTTAGTTTCTGAAAACTCATATTCCATTAAAAGGAAGACCACACAATGTGTTTTCATCAAAAAAAATGTCATGTAATTGTAATATTCAGAATATTAATCCCCCTTACCCCCTAAAATGCTCTGAAACTCCTTGAATCACCCGAAAACAAATATATCAGCATTCTAGAGGACCCAAAAAATAGAAATATAATTAAAACACAAAAATAACTAAAATACTAGGTTATGTGGAAGAAAATTTTAAAATAACCTACAGTTTTGAAGGAAATTCCAAAGCTTCAATCTGATCTACATGTCGTAGCACCTTCAGGATGATATGGAATGACATGAGCTCTATGGTGGCACATGATTCCCCCTCTACACCTATAATATCCCTCTATACTCTATCACCTCTTTATTGGTTGAAGGAATCCCCAGGGGGTGTATGAAACACACAAAGTGATAAAAAAGATAAATTAACAAAAAAACCATTAAAAAAAGAAAAATAAAAATAAAATGAAGAAAAAGGGGGCCTAACCCAAACTAGCACCGAACACAATGGTATGCCCCACTAATGAAAAACCATTCATTCTAAACGAAATCAAGAAGTTAGAATTTAGATTCAATGATCCAAACAGAAGATATCACCAAAGAACATATGTAAATAATGATATTTTATTTTTTTAATATTAAATATATGACCAAAAACCAAATGGATCATAATTCCACAAAAAATATCTCATAGTAAAAAATCCATATTCTTGGAACAACAGAATAGTAAAGAAAAATTATATGAGATCTCCTAGAAGGATTTTTTCCATTTTCCCATTATAATCCACTGCTGATAAAAAATTCATATTTACCTTATTTTACATATACCATTTGAAAGAGGTTAAAAAAAAGATACCCACCATATATGACTATCACCCCAAAGAATCCTATGTTTGAATCTAAGAAAAATTATTTACTACAATCACCCACACTTACCACAATAAAAAACGATCCATTGATCTATCTCAAACCACACAGAACACCCAAAACCAGAGGGACATTCAACCATGATGATTCTGATACTCCCTAACATAGGAGTATCCTTATCATCACCCCTCAACCAAGTACTAAACTCCATGGACTTTCTCCTTCCACAAATGAACTCAATAGAAAGACATGGCCAAACCACTCACACCAATGTGACAACATGTAAAACCAACAACTACCCATTCTTAACACTCTAGTAATAAAAAACCTGCACTTAGTTGACTACATGATACAAGGACAAGAACATATATTTCCTTATGGTTCACACTCCAACATAAGGCTTCATTAAGATTGAATCAACTCTTAGAAAACTCACCTATCCCAACTAGCATTTCACCTAAACAATGTTTACATGACTTTATAGAAAGGATTTCTTATAAAAATACACCAAAAAAAACTACCCCAATTAAGAAAAAGAAATACATGAATGTACTCTCACAAAGTACCATGATAAAAAAATCCATGAACTTAAAAACATAGCCTAACACACCTAAATCCACTAACGTTTATCCTCACATAGGAGAGTCCTTTCAAACTAGAGAACCCTCTAAATTCTTCTTGAAAAACAAGGAATCTACATCATACCATGATCCACAAAAAACACTACCTTTAAAATAGAAATCATTCAAAAACCATGATTTCTAGACCACACTCCCACCGTGCTGCCTAAAGCACATCTAGAACTAATAGGTTTAGGCACCAGCCAAGAATTCCCCCTGGACAATCCATAAATCCACGAAGCCAACCTCAAACTCAAGAAATTGTGACCACTCCCAACGCTCCACCCTACAAACCCTAAGAATACATATCCTCACCACATAACTTATGAGGGATACTACATCCTTGGGGAAATAATAGTCCAAACCATGTATCTATAAATCAACGAAGACTTAATCAAGATAAATCCCTCTAACAATAGTAGGGAATCCCAAAGATTGAAATAGCTCATATGGGCTTCCATGAATCCCTCAATAAAAGGAATTAATCTCCAAAAACAAATAAAACCTCACCAAAGGATTCACATGGCTGAACTTTAGAAGAAAATAAATGCGGTTCAGTTGAGATGATTCCACTAAACACATAAATGAGAAAATTATTTAAAGGTAATTGATAAAACTATAAACAAATGAACCTCAATCATTAGTATAAACACACATAGGTATAACAAAACTCATTGATTATAAAGTCCCAAATACAAGTTCATCAATATAGGTGAATATTAAAAATCTACAATAAAAAAATACCAACAACATAAACCCCCCAACCATGGTAACATAGGATTCCTACCATAACAAGTGTTCAAGACAGAACAACTCTATATCTATCAAAAATTGTGAAAAATAATTATATATCCTTTATATCATCTACTCAAATAGAAATATGGATAAATAGAATGATATTATACAATTTTTTCATAATCCATCCAATGTCATCTGAACCTGTCACATGATCGAGCTCGTAACAAGGCCTTAGGCATGCCTACTCATATGTTATAGGATGGTAACTAGTGGCGAGTATCCAAAGGATATAGTGAGAGGAATATCCCCTCAGATAAAAGTGATAAAATAGTGGAAATAAAGTAAACAATTAAACAACCATGAACATTATAGTGCACTTACTGAAATAAATTATGGAAATAATTATAATAACTAGAATGATGCATACAGACTGAACAAACTAAAACATAAAAAAATTGGTCACACATTTGGATGTCCACAAAAAATGTAATGTAAAATAAAATAAATAAAAAATGCTCCACTATTACTCTGAGCTTAACCACATACCCAGTCTCCATGATGGATGATCAACTCTAGAATTAACCAAGGGCTCCAAATGAGCGGTTCTACTCAAACATGAAACACTAGGCCTCCACAAAATACATTATATCTTTCTCAACTAGAAAGATGATATAAGGTCTATATTTAAACCATGGATTACATAAAGAGGGTGATAAATGAATCTCTATTAGCCACCATGTCATGACCCGTCCCCCAGGGCTCGTGCCGTGACTACCCCAAGCCCGCCTTCCATAGGCCAGAGGCTGGAAACTAGAACCAAAGGCGTAATTCAATAATTCTGGGAAGGAATTGCCTTTAAAACTGAAAACACTCACCATAGAGCACACAGCTAGATACAAACTCTATGTAAAACTATATAACAAGAGGGTGATGAAAATTAAAGGGGCTGGAATTACGAGCCCATCAGTAAAGTACAAGTACAAATAAAAATGAAAAAACAACTGAAAGGTGAAAAGCAGCTCCTGGATCATCCACCATGAATCCTACCTAATGGGTAGGTACAGATAGCCTCCTCAGCACTCTGTGCCTGTCGGTCTCCTCCGGGTACTGTCACACCGTGTGGTCCACCTCCGAGTACCGTCTAGTCCTCGTACACTCATCCTCGATCAATGTTGTCCGTCATCTGCATCCAACACAATGAATTTCCGGCATAGCCTGTGTAGGGGTGAGTATAACGATACTCATTAGGGACCCTGAGACCCTCAAGGTCTCACAAAATCTAACATGGATAAACCACAAAGTATGAAATGAATAGATAACCCCACTTAGGTATATTCCCATACATATACCTAAGTTATCATGTAATCCATCTCAATCATGAGGAAGACACAAAGTTACGGACTCATCTAACACAGGTATAAAACTAATGTAGAGAGATTTTGATGATCAAATGTAGCCACTGGATCATCTATTCTATCGAACCCACACAGGATCTAGTAATAGTCGTTAAAGATGTCGAGCACACACATGATCCAGGAAAAGTTGTCAGTGATATTGAACCCACATAGGATCCTGGAATAGTTTTCAGTTCTGTCGAACCCACACAGGATATAGTAATAGTAGTCAGTGCTGTCGAACCAACAAAGGAACCAGGAATGGTCGTCAGTGCACAGGCAGCCACAGGGTTATGCAGGAAGCATGCTTGATTCCGGGAGGGTTTTCTCCTCAATACAAGTGTCAATACATCAAATTCCATGAATTACTAAGTTGATGTATCCAAAAGATCTATTTTTCCATATGAAACTCAAGGCGACAGACGGTGCGTCAATCGAATGCCCAGTCTGAGAGTTATCTGCATTTCCATTCCGAGGGCCCGATTGGATTTATGTTCGACACAACATAGACATACTCCAACTATGTCCAAATATAAAGTGGTTTATAAAAAAATAACTGGCTCCTTCCAATTTTTCTATTGCCGCAGACGGTTCGTCAATCTGATTCTCGTAGCTAATGTTACGGCCAAAAGAGTGCAAACAGGTCGAATGGGTCTGGGTCCGATCCGACCCTGTCGGACTGACCTGGTCTGTAGGGGTAGCCCGACCTGCGCTGGGGGCCCAGCCCGCACTGGCGGCCCGAACCATGATGTGTCTGGCCTGGCGTCCCGTGGGGTCCGCCCTCGCCATGTCCAGGGGGAGGCCATGCCCCCTGGAATCCCGAACGGATTAGCTGTTCGAGTGGTTTCTAAAACCAGCACCATGTGGAGCCGGTCTACAACACGTGGGACCTAGTGAGGGTTCACGCTCCTCTTGACTGGTTGATTGTCCGTCCGCCTCCCGCGGAGCACGTCACGCCACCTTCGTCACCCCGTTGGCTCGGTCCACCGGTCCTCCTCGTGGTTGGCCTTGTGACGGCCGCAGCTACCCCACGGCGGCTAATGACTGCGGCACCCATTAGTTCCACTGCATGGAGGGGTTGCACAATGCCTTACCCGACAACCCAGCATCTCACGCCACCGGTATTCTATGCAGCCGTTCTTGCACCGGCCACCACTACACCCCCCGCGTTCTGTCATCCGCAGGTTACTCTTCCAGAGGGGCGGTTGCGCCGCTGCCGTCATACGATGTCGTTCATCGGTTCCATACACTAGTGAACTTTCCGCAGGTCACTGGACGAGTTACAGTGGTCAGATTCTCATTCATGAAGAAGCCTCACACTCTTCAAGATGTCTCTTTTGATCCGCAATTAGTGTTGACAAGAGTTTCTCATTCTGGTCTCATGCCACGTTTAATGTAAAATTCCACAATGAAGTTGGATGGGTCAGGACATGTTTGTTCGGCCCGCACCCTCCACGTTCGGGTGATAGCATGCGACTATGATTTATAATCCACAATGGAAAAAAATGAATGAGAAACCAAAAAATTTTCAAACCCCTACTTTGTTCGTTGATCGTGGACACAGTCGCGGAAAATCGGACGTTGATTCGTTATAGAAGAACACATCCTATGTCGAAGGAGGTTCCAAGGATAGAAGTTGATGTCGGGATCGAGGTTCGATTTCTTCATCGGTCAGAGATTTCTTCGTTGGTGGAACACGTTCATCGCTGGGAGGAGCATTCTTCATTGGAGAGAATATGTTTATCCAAGTTCTCTCCTCTTCCATGCTCCACTAAAATGAGATTGAGCCCCAAAAAATAGATTTATCTATTATTTAGTGGTTGGCAAAAAATTCAAAAAGATTCACATTAATTAATTGATGCTCAATTAATTAATGGAGTGGATATGGAACCATAAAGTGGAGAGCTCAAGAGGTTTCTACCCAGTTAATGGGGAGTTCAAGAGGTTTTATCATCTGGTGGTGCCCACCAAATTAAACATGAAGAAGAGGTTAGGTTCAGGTGGGCCCCACCTCCATAACCTCTCATGGGAGGTTATGGTTTGGAGGTCCCCACCTCCAACCTCCACATAGAGGTTTTAACCAACAAATAAAAATAATGTTTACATAACATTATTTTTATTAAACTCATTCACCAAAAACCCAAAAACTAACTTTTATTTCTGTCCATAAGTCGTTGAGGTGAAAGTCATCTTAAGAGAATACCATCACTGCTAGTTGAACGGTGCCATCGGATTTCAATTCCAAGAACTGGTTCAAAAGTTATAAAAACCCACTCGTACGTTTACTGAACGTAGCCAAACAAAACTTTTGAAATTTATTCTGGGCACACCGGGCCTCTGAGTCTTGTGCCGTCAGTTTTGACGGACTCATAAAATTCCAATTTAATCACATCAAATGATGCCTTTGTCTCCATTATAAAGCTAAAAAATCTAAATAAAAAACTTAAAATTTTGTGTAAGATAGAACTCAACAAAATGTTAAGAAAATTATCTCCCTTGAGAATTTTCTCAATCAAATTGAAACTGACTCAACCCATATAGACATTGCTACTAACTCAAAGTAAGAAGTGGACATTAGAAATAAACTGAACTCTCTTATCACCTTAAGAGACAATATTAGGAAACAAACTCTCAGAGTCAACTGGATCAAGGATGGAGACATAAAATCTAAATTCTTCAATTCTCTGCAAATTATTAGAAAGGCAAGTAGACCTTTAGAATTACATAAAAAGGGTGATAATATCATTGATAATGTAGAAATACTAGCTAATCTTGTCACCACCTACTTCAAAAATATCTTTAATGGACTACTCTAAACAATGATATCAAACTTGATATCATTCCTTACCTAGTTGGGAATATTAATAATGACCTCTTGAATAGTATTCCAAATTATCATGAAATTAATAAAGTGGTTTTTAGTCTAAAGTCAGATAGTGATTCTGGTCCGAATGGCTTCCCCAATGACTTTTTCCAACATCATTGGTACATTGTCTATAATGATGTCTATCGCCCAATCAAATACTTCTTCATCAATGGCTATCTTTTTTATGGTATTAATGCCCAATTTTTTACCCTTATTCCTAAAGTGGATAATGATTCATAAATTCACCTTTTTAGGCCTATTTCCATTATCAACACTATCTATAAAATTATTTCCATGCTCTTATCTATGAGATTGGAACCTATTTCTAACCAAATTATCTCTTAGAACCAATTTTGGATTCCTAAAAGAAATGAATATCCAAGACTGCATTTTCCATGACTCTAAAAGTACAAAATTTCTTAAAAAGAACAAAAGAGGGGACGTTCTTCCAATAAACTAGACATTAGAAAATCTTTTGATACCATTGATTGGAGTTTCATTTACAAAATATTTTATATCTTTGGATTTAATGAAAACATGGAAAAAAAATTACAAAATCTTTTTAACTCAGCCCAAATCTCTGTTCTGATCAATGGCTCCCAAAAGGGTTATTTCACATGCAAAAAAGGTGTTAGAAAAGGATACCCCCTTTCTTCCATCCTATTTTTTATTGTTGAAGACAACTTCAATAGACTGATTATAGATTACATATGTAGGGGTGATCTCAATCCCATCTTTTCCTCTAGGGATATGAATGTTCCTTAATATCTTTTATATGTGGATGATATAATTCTCTTCCTCCAAAGAGACAAGAGGAATATAAAAAAGAATAAATTTGTCCTCTCCCACTATGAATACATCCCTAGTCAATCAATAAACTAGAGTAAATCTTCCATTTTCTTTTGTAATGATTCCCAGTCAACAGGAATGTTGATATTATGAATTTGGGTATAAAGGATGGATCCCTCCCCTTTATGTATCATGGGGTCTCCATCTTTTGGGAAGTCCAAAAAACACTTATTTCTCAAGTATTTTTTATCAGATCAATAGAAAACCACCTCTTGGGAAGGAAAAACATTATCAATGGTAGGGAGGATATGCCTTGTCAAATACACAATTGTTTATAAAATGGTTTACTCTATAATGGTGTATAAATGGCCTGCTGATCTTCTAAAAAAGATAAATAAAAAAATAAAAGTTTTGTTTAGAGAGGAAGCACAATTGAACGGAAACTTCTCATTGTCCCTTAGAAAACTTGTTGCTCCCCCATTGAGAATGGTGGCCTTGGTATTAAAAATATCAAAAAATTTATTAAGGCCCTTCAAGCCAAGCATACTTGGAATATTATAAAAAACAATTATCAGGATTATGATTTCATTTATGGCAGATTTAACAGTAAACATAGAAAAGGAAAACACTTATATATGGAATCCACTATATGGCTTTCCATCAAACACCATTATTCCAAAATCATGTCTCGCTCTAGATTGATAATTAAAGAGACTCCTCGCTGTAGTTTTGGTTTGAAAACTAGAATGAATTCCCTCTTGGAAGCATGATTTATCAAATTCAATTACCCACTATTATAAAAAACTCCATTAATGACTGTTTAAACTCCACAGATATTAATTTACTTGAAGAAATCTCTACTATTATTAACAACTATACCTTTATCACCACCGATGGTTTTTTTGGTTTGGGAACCTACATATAATAGTTTTCTGACCTCTACACTGTACTATAATTATGATGTCAATACCCACAACAATAATTTCCACTAGGTTAATAACTTTAAAAAAAGTTGGGATCGACCATCCCAACTCACCATATTGTGGATAATTGCTCATAATAGAATCCCAACATATTAAAATATTCAGATGTGTGGTATTCAGCTTTGTTCTAAATATTGCATTTGTAACCAGTACAAAGAAAATGTTAATCACTTATTTCTATCTTTTTCAACCACTTATGCTATTTGGAATTTTATTTCTGATATCATTGATCATAGATGGGTAGGTTTAGCTCTATTGGACTGCAGCTTCAGAGATGCACTACTATAGACACCTCTCCTAAAAATTACTCAACTCTTCATCACTGCTATGGAAGAACTGATCCATCTTATTTTTTTGGAAGAAATTCTATTATTCACAAAAATAACACATTTAGTTTCTGTGCAGTTAAAATTTGGATGTACACTGCGATCAAGGACGCTGGAACCATTCCAACAGGGACCGGTCACAACAAAATTAAATATTTCAATATCCTATAATGGATAGGGATTAATGGAATATACCACCTTCCGAAATGATTTTTATAAGTCTTCTGGAAACCTTATATTCCAGGATAGTTTAAAATCAATGTGGATGGTGCTTCAAAATGGAATCCTGGACCTGTAGGCTATGGTATCATTTTCAGGAATCAAAATGGTGATATACTTGGATACAGCTTTGGTTCATGTGGACATGCCTCCTCCCTAGAAGAAGTGATATATAGTGTTATCAATTCTATTGATTTGATTAGACAGAGAGGATGGAACAACATTTTGATTGAAAGTGATTCAACTACCATTGTCCTGTCTCTTAGGAATGGTATAATTCACCTTGTGTGGACCCTCACTACTAAATGGATCAACTGCCTCAAAAACCTATCTGATATCGGTCATATTATCAGTCATACCTATAGAGAGGTGAATAAGGTGGTGGGTGGTCTTTCTAATAAGTTTGTCTACTGTAAAAGAACATGCATTGAGAATCCTCCGGTTGAGTTTACACCCTGAATCAAAATGATTTTAATAAATTCTCCTCCTTTCGACCCCTATAAACTTTTTATCATTATATATTTTCGTTATTTGTTCCTTTGACCAAAGAATCATATTTTAAATATATATATTTATATAACAAAATGTGGAGATATAGAAATATGTTTATCTTCATATCCACCCATGGATAATAAATATCTATAAAACAAAATTTTACATAGCTATCCTAAATCCAATATCCAAACATAAACCTCATTATAACATAATGGAGGTTATACGCCTCATAATAAGTTTCCATAGTTGAGAGAGTACCAACTACATTGGAAGACATATTCCCCACTAGATCTAAATGAAGGGGGGGGGGGGGGGGGGCGTAACAAATCCATAGATAAAGGTCCCATACCCATATTTGTATAGTCATTACCAAATATAAATATATAAATTATATACGAGACGTAAAAACTGAGATAAATAACCTTCATCATGGGACTATCGATCCAAACACTAACTACGTTGATCATGCCCAAACCTTGATATCAGTTTACTTCCATTGAGGTAATATATAACTGATCAAGACATCACCCATTATATCTATAATATTGAAACAAAGTACACTATCTTTTATAATCTGGAAACATACTCTCGAAGGAGTACTCATAAGTCCAATTTCAAGTCCTGAAGAAAGAGATAATTTAGGTTTATCATTTGAAAGAATGTATACAATGTGTGATTTGAGGTACATGGTGTGTAATACCTTTTCCTAACGTATTCTTATTCTTTTTCACTACACATAAAGAGATAAACCATGTACATGGAATTTGGTATACTACACATGTCATGTGGGACCACCCAAGGTCCCATTCATGTACTCTTTTAACATGGATTTTCAAGAAAGATATAATTACACAATGTCTCCCAATAGAGACCCGGTGTATAGGACCACTTAGGATCCTGGGTGTGTACTACCTGTATACAACATGGCTAACCAAGAACGGTTATGTTGTGTATGGGTCCTCCACACACAGTGTGATAATTAACTTGTCTACCAAACTATATACACTATAGAAAGTATACTATAGGGTGTGTGTTTATATAAAAGACAAAACCTGTATTCAAAATTCTCTAAAAAATACAAGTCTTATCCCATAAGAATGTTTCATCTCCAGATATCATTAATTTATACTAAATAAAAAATATATCACAACTCATATATCTATAAAATCATTGTCCATAACATTCCTAACTCTAGAAATCGATTTCCAACATTTGTATTTCTATAATGAGAATTTTCATTTATGTTCGTCACAAGAACACCCCAAATCTCTAGAAAGTGAACCAAATTTAATTTTCACATCACATTTAAACTTCATATATGATACTATCAATAACTATGATATTAGAATAAGTTTACAACCACAATAACCTTAATCTAATGTTTTGATCACATCTTGAACCAGACTGATAATGATTAACCCACCACCCAAAACATGGTCAGTGGTGAAGAAATCAATGAATGGTGATAGGGAACCAAATATACATCAATGAAAATATTATCATTAACCAATGAAGATATTGAAAATTAATATTATTATTGAATTTGAGGAATTTTGATAATATTCACTTTCAATAATTAAATCAAAACCAATTATATAATTGTAAAGCGTTAGTGACAGTAGAATTCTGATAAAAATAAAAAATTCATACTAGATAATATATTATATAAAAGGAATCATAAATAATAGGGTGAAATTACACAAATAAAAAATCCCTACCTTATCCTTGGATTAATCATAAGAGAATAATAGATCTAAAGTGATGTTATTGGTTATATTAAATACTTCCATAATAAAATAAAATATCTATGGTATTAAATCACCATTCCACATATTTTCCCTTGCATTATTTATTGAATATTTATCCCATATTGGATCACCATATATTATTAGTAAATTAATTTTATTAGAATATTTATAAACATTTATATATTTATTAAAATGAATTTCAAAATCATTAGTATGAAATTTTAGAAACTAATATGAGATTATATCATTGATCAATGACAATAGTATAAAAATAACTACCAATTCCAATATGGTCAAATCCTTTATATACCTCCTTCAAGATAATATAGGAATAAAATTAAAAAGGGATACAAAAATTATACAATACTATAAGAAAGGGAATAGTGTATGCAAGTTTAAAGAACCTCTAATCCTCCACATTTAAGAAATTGGTAAAGTCTATATAAAATAAAAGAACTATGATCCGTTTCTACAAAGAGAAGAAATATCTTTGAAACCATCTCATATAGAGTCATGATATCAGAATAAACATCCCAAATTAAGTATTATTATCATAATAATCATCCAAAATTGAGATAGGGTATATAAATAAAACCCCATCCATCACTTGACCCAAAAAAATTCTTAAATACTTATATAAAAATAATATAACATATTCATACATGATTATCACAAAAAGGATAAAAATTTACCCATATATTAACCACTAAAAATAATATATCCAACATATAATTAAATTCTACACATTAACATGAAATAACTAGTGATCTAATATAAGGATAGAGTAAAACATGATGTTAATAAGAACATAATATTAACAAGACAATTAATGAATATGATATGGAGTAGTATATTACCAAGGAATATTTGTATGTATTCAAAAAACCTAGAAAACATTGAATATTGAATAATTATGGGATTTAAGGAAATAAGTTGGTAAAAAATTATTAATTAAAGGATCCTAATGGAATATGAGGACACTTATGTCACCCAATTTGATGTCAGAAACTATATACAAGATTTTTTAAAAGTCAGTATTAATTAATGTTATGGTTGAAAAATTTGTTTTTTTTAAATCATAATAAATAATATAATATATGAGGTTATGTTTTTAAAAATAATATAAATCAATATTAATGTTTTTATAAAGAACCAAAACCATACACATCACTTTTTCAATATAAAAAATAATATCTTACTCGTAGGGACATTTGTTTACCCAAAAAATTACAAAAAATAATTAAAATAATTTTTTGTAAATATAAATTTAGTTTCATGTAGTATTTATATTCAATATTTTAACAAATAAAACACAAATATAGTTTATAAAATTAAATCTCTATTTATAATTTAGTGTTTTACAAAAAAAAATACCAAAATAAAAAATCTAATATTTAAATATTAGATGTTTGTTTAAAAAAATATAATTTATGAAAACATAAAAAAATAATGATAAAGTAGCATAAATAAAAAACTTATATTATAAACCTTGAATACAGTTTATGATAATTTTTTTTATCACTTTAACAAAAACCAAGAAGAATAACCTATGCATAATAAAACAAACACCCCTTCTAGGATCCTGATATAAAATAACCATTTAATTAATGTCTTTATTGTGGAATAATTCCATTGGAAACATAAAATAAACTAAAAATCACATACAAACATAACATTTTATTGCAAGGTGAAAAAATGTAACTTAGTATAAAAAATTATTTTTATATAATTGAAACATGCAGTGATCACTAAAATAATTAGACCAAGGAAAAATTGAATTTTATTAACACTTATAATTTATTTAATTGGGAATCAAGAAGTAAAAATGTGAACTGAATAAAATAAAACAATTACATACCAAATTTAATAATTAAAACAAAATAAATTATACTTTTTTATATAATCCCTAAAATATACTTTCATTAATTCCATATTTTTTTAAAAGATAATATTTTATATTTTTGAAACATTCCAAGAACAACGTAAATAATTTACTTTTGAGGGTTGATAATAACTACTAATATAGATCACCAATGAGCTTGTAAGATCATAGAGATCCTAAAGTTGTGTCCCAATATAAAACAACACAATACCATAATCAAATTAAACTAAATAATAAAATTTCATGAGAAAGGATCTTATTGATTACTATAAACAATGACACACTATATCTTGAACAACCATGACAATGAAATAACTAAAATAATCCATGTGAATATCCCATATAATCGTTAATTTCAATTAAAATCCAAAAAAAACACATTCTACACATTGAAAAAAAAGTAATTTTTGTTAAAAATGTTATGAGAATGTAGAAATATTTCTTATAAAATATTAAAATATATAATAAATATACTATAACACATTATAGTGATTCTGCCTTGCCCTGGTAAATTTATACCTCAAATACCAAAATCCCGATTAAAATTAGAAATTAATATGCAAGAAGAATAAATAAGACACTTCACTGGTTCACAAATGTATTAGATATATGGAATATAAGGGATAAAAAGAAGTGGAAATGTAGGGAGCCATATAAACCCCATTCCTACCCTAGGTTTTGTGACATAATCAGAAAAATATATTTTTAACATGATTTTATATTTTAACATTGGTTTTCACCCATTGTTTCTTTCTCCCATGTAGTAAATAAATTTTTATTTTATTTAAAAAAATGACATCAAAAACATATGTTGTTGTTTAATTTAATAACTAAAATCAGAAGTAATTTTCAACATTGGATGTATATATATAACCCATGTAGAAAGGTAATTATATGATTATCCATATATAAAATCGGTGAGGAATGGTACATATAACATTTGTTGTATATATATCAGTAAATATTTCGGTTCCATTAAATGAGGTTTAACAATTGAACCTAGTTTGATTGTTCCTTATTTTTTAAATAAATTTTCAATACACATATCATAAAATTGATGAAAAAAATAGATTTAAAAATTATAAAATTATATTAGACTAATGAATAAAAAATAGCTAATGGATAGATTTTTATCCAATTATCTAGTCATGTACCCCAAATAAATAAATCATTTCTTGATATTATTTTTATTCATGAAAGAAAATAAATGATGTTTTTTGAAAATATTTTTCATCATAAAGGAATAATTATAATGAATTTTCATGATCAATTAGTTGATCTCATACAAAATCTTAAAAAATACTATATTTAAAAGGATCAACATTATTTGAAACAAAATCAAATAGTCAATATATATATATATATATATATGGAAAAATACACCAAAATAAATAAAATAAGGATGGAGTACTAGTTAAAAGTTGTGTAAGGATGCATTTAGAGTATACTAAGAAAGAATAATTCTTCTGTAATAAGGGTTTATAGAATTGAATAAAATCCATTGGTGACATGTATTTGTAGGATAAATGAAAATGTTTATAAAAACATGATGAGATAAAATAAAAAACACAAACAAATGTTATAAAAAACACATGATTATTTTTAAATAATTTATTTTCAAATCCAATGTCATGAAGTACATTTTTGTAGTTAAATTTTTTAAATAACTAACATGAATACATTTTGTATGTCAGTTATTTAATAAAAAACCTGAATATCCTGACTTGATAAACTACCTTTATACTACATTTTATGTTTTTTTCTTCCCACTTTCTCCCCTAATGTCTATTTTATTACATATATTATAATATATATAAATATATATTAGATTAAGTAGATTAAAACAATCAAACATGCACATGACCTAACATCTCGGTGGATCGAGCCTCATTCCTACCCATAAGGATTTGTTTCGACTCAATAGAAAATTTTAATTACATTTTAATGGACTATGTTTTCAAGGAAGCTGATGTTCCAAATGAACCTATTCTAGAATTCATCAAAGATACGTTATATTTTAAATTCTATATGAACCCTGAACAAATGAAATTATTGTGGTCTATTTCCCAAATCTTAGGATCCGTAATATTGTGTCCCACTTAAAATCATCATAATATGCAGTATTCCATGGTGCTATATCGGTATGTGTTACCAACATCATGTAGGTCCCCATGGAATTCCCAATGTTGTACCACCACACACATTATAACACCGTGCTGTCTCATTTGCTAACATTTCAACACACACATGGCTCTTTATAAATCTCCCAATGTTGGACATAGCCCTTATACTACAATAGAGGCTCTAAATTGAGTTACCAATGATAAAACTAGAATGAATATGTGAGCCCCTCATAGATATCCTAACAATTGTAAGGAAATCTACCAAACAGTACATTCACCATGGACACTCCTCATTACATATCAAGAATTTGAGTGGGTAGGAGGGGTTAAATCACATGATAGATGCCTCAAACTCTCATGAAATATTCCCCCAAATGAATTCCATTACTAATAACTGAGAACCATTTTCCCTCATACATCTGATGACCTAGCACCATCCTCCATTCTATAGATTTTTCATTTTAACACATTAACATCCTTGAAATGTTATGAATGTGTGTCCCAGAGGCTATATAGACCAATGATCCAATTATTTTTCCCATAAGAAAATTTTAGATGAACAATACATCCAATAACATACCATGCTACAATACATACTAAAGTACATATAGTATTATTGTGAAGTAGTACATCCACATTATCGAAGGAACTCATCCATGCTCATATTTGATCCTAGGTTTGATATAGGATTATGTGGAGACCTTATCACTGCTGTAAGCCCCTAATTACATATATATTGTATAATAATAATACTTTTTATATTATATACACATTTTGTATTATATTTATGTATTATAACGTAATAATGATATGGTAAAATAAGTATGTGTGTGTTGATATCATTTTAATACAATGTTTCTATTACTATATCTATCATTAAAAATACAAATTTTATAGGTACCAAATCAATATGTATTTTTTATAATAATAATAGTAATTATTATTATTATTAAAAAATTAAATAAATATATATATATAATGTATTTTTTTTTAAAATTGTCTCAAATGAAATCATAATATACCAATATTACATAATTATCATAATAATATATAAATATTTCAATGAAACAAAATTGTAATATATTCAATTAGAAATTATTTATATTCTAAAATATAATTTAGAATATTAAAAAAACAAGTATTATTCATATATTTCATCATGTAAGAATAAAAATAACAATGATGATATCATATATATGTGGTATATATGAGTATTTGTCACATACAAATATAATATAAAAATTATATTATAACATACCAAAATTATTTACACCATATATTAAGACCCCTAATAATTAATTATTATAAATAATTTTAATATATCATTTTACACAAATATAAAAAAAAATCATTTAATTATTCAATATTTAATAATTATAATAATATTAAAAATAAAATTACCCACATATATGTAAAACACAGTTGAAATTTCTTGGGTACTTGGTACCCTTATACAGAGTACTTGGTGGTCCACCTAGGCCTGCCCCATAATAGACACCTTCAGGTGCCTGGTGAGCCCATATCAATTACATAGTGGCCTCTTCAGTTGTAAACTACATTCCAACAACCTTCAACCCATTATTTGAGTATCTTATTTCCCTAAAATCGGTATAACCATATTAAAGAGGATCCTATAATTAACCATCCAACATATAAATTAAATTCTAAATCAAAAAATGAAAAAATCGTTTCCCTAATTCTTATAAAGCCCCAATTATATAGTTTCCACAAAAATTACACAAAACTGGTCATTATAAAATCAACACTATAGAAAATATCATCCCTAAAAAGTCAATCCTAATTATGAACCAAAATTAAATAAATCTCCCAATAACGAATTAAATTAAAAAAATATTGATATCAAGTTTCTCACATTTCTTCTTATGAGGAAGTCCAAAAATATTAACATATTGATAAATAAATTTGGTTTGAATTCCCAAAAAGCATGATAAAACACATAAGATTTCCATAATACCTATAATTAAATAAATTATATCTTCATTTACCTCTGATTTAAATGAATTAACTTATGTTTTAATTCTTTTAAGATACTAATAAATTTTCACTTTACCAAAATCATTCCATTGTTTTACATTGAGATTTATTTCATTTTGAAATTCAAAAATTAAATTAACATTCAAATTAAATAATTTCAAAAAGTAATTTTATTTTTAAATACATTGTGAGAAAAAACTTCTATATTTATATAAAATAGTTAACAGGTAACATAAATTTATCCATATACAAAAATTAATTTTTTTTAATCACATTATCCCATAAATGATTTCCACTACTATTTATAACTATAATAGTATTTTCTCAACATGTCATAGATCAAGATTAAAAAAATGTTATTATGTCATCAATTTAGAAAACATTGAAATTATAAAACATGTTCATCAGAACAAAACTAATTTGATAGTAGGGAATTGATTACAATTAAAAATAGAAATGAGCAAATCTAAATGATCACACTTGCCTTAATAAATTATTCCTGAAAGCATTGATTAAATAATTAGTCAGTGATATTTAACAATCATTTTCTAGAAATTTAAATGACATAAAATTAAATACATACTGCTTTTTTAGTGTGAAAATATACATATACTACATGAAATAATGAAAATTTAGCACCAGGATTATCCACATAACACTTATAAATTTTCATACTATTGCACTCAATAATTGTTTTAAAATTATAACTGATACATAGTGTGTCTACTAAATACTCAATAATCTCATGGTAATATGTGTTTATACGGTATGAATTTTTATTAGGTCTTTTTGATGTGTTACATCTAATGTCTTGATACTTTTATCATCAATCTCTAAAACCCTAAAAACACATAAAATGTCCCTATAATAGAACTTATAACAAGATAATATGTATATTTCATCAATCTAAATTGGGTCACCACATATAAAATGAGTATTAGATAATATATAGTGTTCGATGACATGATACAGAGGTATATGTACTAATTAGGGAATAAGTAACACATTTTATTTAATAAAATATGTTAATATTGGATTATATTTAAAACTTTACATGATGATTTCATAGTCAAATAATTTATTAAATTTTAAATATGAAATATTCATCATATAGATTTACCTATATGACTCTAATTACAGACCCAATAGGATAAAATCCTTATATAGGAATTCAACTTGAAAAAAAATGTGTAATTTATACATATATATGGAAATTTCCATGCATGAAAACATGAAAAAAAATATCTCCAATGTATTAATATAAATTAATATAGTAATGCTCCAAAACATCTCATGCATACCATGGCCTCTTGTATTCTAACATCGAAGTGATTTCTTAGCTCTCTAATCAAACCCCGACATCTTTAAAAAATAATATATCTTCTAATTTGCTAAGTGATTTCCTATCAAAAATAGAAATGATAAATTAGAATCTTTATGTACCTAGATATTCACATTCATGGTTTATCCACAAATAATCATTATGAACAACTAATGATCTCAACTAAAAATGAAAAATGAATAGTATACAATAAAATGTGTCTACATATTTAAATATATTAAAATATGTATTTTAGTAAAAATAGTCAAAGAATTCAAAAACTAATTATACAGTAAATCACATAACAGTGATTAAAATATTAGATAAATAATTTTATTAAGAGGGTTTAAACATTTATATACTAGATTCATATATAGATATGAATCTATGGAATGTGAATCAACAAATTTTGGACTTAATTCCTATCAAATAGGGACTGGAATGGTATAACCATAGTTTCGGAGCCCTTAATATAATCCATTTTGTAATGTGAATGTTGGTACACATTATAAGGAAAACACGTTGTTGTCCGATATATAGTGTTGGTATTAGAGTACCATTCCCATATCATGCCAGTCTATGTGGCTACTCACTATATATAGAGTCGAATTATCGAGATACCCATTCAATATATTGTTAATGTACATCAATAATCATGCCAACTGTAAAAACATGCTCATCACTACCCTGTATATTATTTAATCGTTTTTAACAAAAATGAAAATATTATTATAATATAAATATAACACAGTTTAAAAAACATATATATATATATATGAAAGACAAACTATAGTTCTTATATGATATATTTATATGATATATCATATCATAACTAAATAACTATTCTAATCGACGTAAAAAGTACAACATTGTGGTAATTATACGATAATAGTAGAGAAATAAATAAATTAAATGTAATAGAAATGTCAATAACCAAAGAATTTGAAAGACAGGTCATACAGAGCTAAAATCATTTTATGTGTAATAATTAAAATATTTGAAATGTAAATTTTTGAAGATATTTAATTAATAAAGTATTCAAATGGAATTTTATATAACTTATGTCAGCTAATTTGATATAAGGATATTTTTGAACATTGTGTTTTTTCTTAATAATAACAATTTCATTTGATTTATTTAAAAGAAGTGTTTCATCATAACATACTAATAATTAAAATATTAGACTATATGCTTTCATAAGGAGTCAACTAAACACATAATGTTTTCTTCAAGGACCCATGTAATAATCCATATATTATTAAATTATGCACACATATATATACAAAATAAGTTTTTTATGATTAAATTTATTAAAAACACATTATAAATATAATATGTTTTTCATTAATGAATTAATTGAATAGGTTAAAAAACATTTTATATTCAAAAGTTTTTCAATAAAAATGAATCAATAATTTATGGAATTATTAGTTTTC
Source organism: Viscum album (assembly GCA_963277665.1). Lineage (NCBI taxonomy): Eukaryota > Viridiplantae > Streptophyta > Magnoliopsida > Santalales > Viscaceae > Viscum > Viscum album. The sequence continues at coordinate 377,394,429 of OY728147.1, forward strand.
TCAAAAACAAATGCAGTATACAACACTATTTAAAAAAATAAAAGAAACAAATAAATAGATACAGTTTTTAAAAAACAAAAACTATAAATTTATAATCTATTCAAGATAACATATGATAAATAAAACACATTCAACTATTAAATTTTACAAATTCTAACATTAGGATCACATGCTTAAAATAATAAAAAGTAACCTTTTAGAATAACCTTAAAATGATCCAAAAAACATTCATTTAAAATTAATTAAGTAAAACCATTTCCTTTTAAACCCTAATAACCATTCATATCAATGAAAACATCCAAATAAACAAAAACTCACTTTACAAAAAACAAATTTTATTAGTTGAAGGATAATATAAAATTTAAAATTCTTAATGTTATTGATATAAATAAATGATAACACAAATAAGTAAATAATTTTGATTAAGAATATATAATGTATTATTTATATTTGAAATTCATTTTATAGTTACCAATACATAGAAAAAATAACTCAATAAAATAAAAACGTTTTTAAACTTTTTTAACATTTCTATAAAAAAATTAATGAATATAACAATATATATCCCAAAACAATCAATTTATAATTCCAAAATTTTTATTTTTTTAATATATAAGAATTGAGTTGGATGAAATATTGAAAATATAAAATTCTTAATATGTTAGAGAGATTCTAGATCACCTTCCAACTTATCCGACTAGATATCTTACTCAATATTGTTTTTCGAAGCAGCATAATATTTTTAAATAACTAAAGCCTATATTCAATTTTATTTAAATAACAACATTTTATATTATAAAAAGAAAAAAATTATATAACAACTAGATTTTAATCCATATAATATCTATGAGACATAAATAATTGAAATTAATCAATTTTAGAACCTTCATATTATTTAATTTTGTATATAATATCAAAAAATACAAATTTAACCCAAAAGAATCTATAAACATCAAAATAATTAATATAAGAATAAAATGTAATCCCTTATTTAATTTTTTATTAGATAATAAGGAATATATAGCCCTTTATTTTTATTCTATTATTATCTGAAATAATAACTCTAAAAATCCATAAATACAACTTCAAATTTGAAAAAATGTTTGAGGGAGATATAAATTTTTTTAATTTTTTTCTTGTTATTCGTACTCATACAATAAAAGGGAGGAGTAGGGTTGAATGAGTGTTAGTTTGGTAGGGTTTTAGATTGTTTAACACCACTATATTTCAGTTTCCATTATTTTAATACCATATTTAAAAGTGTATACCTCACATAAACCATTACTTTAAGTGAGCTGTGATTTACAATAAAAATAATATTACATAAATATGGAAGTTATAAGCTTACTGTCAAATTAGAAGGTGTTAATTTTGATAAGTAAATTATAAATATTATGTCTAAATTTTATATATAATACAAATATATTAACAAATATAGAATAAATAATCTATCAGTTTTATATAAACAAATTTCATGCTTCAAAAATATGTTATCTTTAAAAAATGGGTCTTATTGAATTTTTCAAATAGAAATTATAATTAATTTATACCAAGTGTTAATTACATTCATTAATATTAGCAATATAAAAGTACAATATTTTAGAATTTAATATTAAGTAAAATATCCTTCCTTTATTTAGTAATATTATAATTAATTACATTAGAATCATTATTATAATTTATGTTGGCAGAACATCATTTCTGGGCGTAAAAGGCATATTTCTAAAAACTATTTGTTTTGTGTGAAAGGTGTTATTTTTTGTAGGAAATTAAATAAATAAAAATTTATTTGATAATTTAATTAAATTTATAGATTATGTATTGAATAAAATATTTAATATCTATCTTATTGTTTTTCCAAGGAAAATAAATATTTTAAAATTAATTTTATGTTTGAAATACAATTTCAAAAAAAAATCACTTTCATTAGATTTTGTACACATATTTTGAAGTGAGATTAAAAAAATTATTTCAATTGAAACGTTTAAAATGGATAACATTGTTTTAATCATAGTAAATAATATAATTTATTAAGGTAAAATTTAATTTTTTTCATACTAAATTATAATAACTGTAAAATTGTTTCACCACGGTTAAGGTTAAAATGAGATTACTAATTGGTAAAAAATGAGATAATCATATTAATTCTAAATAAAAATATATATTTCTTATTGGGTGAATAATTTTTTACATTTTATTATCCTAAGATTGATTTTTAAAAAACTTTCCCACATTCAAAAAATAATGAAATTATATTATTTAAATCTATTATCTAATTCTATTTGTGTCCCTATCCTCATATATAAAAGGGAACATCCTATCCTCCCTAATTCACAAGCATTAAGAAATATAAATATTTTTTTTCCTACCCAGAAATTCTATAATATTTCTTCCATTCATTATTGGAATTATTGTTTTTTCCTAATACCATCCTATGAAGGGGTATGTTGTTATCCAGAGTATTTATCTCAGAGAAGTGGTAATCATCTTTACCAACTCAATCAAGGATTATTTATTCTTATACAATAAATATATTTTATATAAAATAATATTGTTATTATTGAATCATTGATATATTAATATCATATTGTGAGTATGGGTAAACTATTTTCCATATCTATTCCACTATATGAAACATAATTATATCGCACGTGCATATATACGACCTACCATCTCCATACATAGGTGTAATTTTCTTTTTTCAACCACATTACATGGATATTAATAAACATAAAACTCATGAATACATATGATATTTAAGAAATAATTATGTTTCTTTAAATAAAACATATCATTTACATCATTACCCTTCAAATATTAGAAAAAATGATAGAATATGTTGAGCGTACCAGTGGACTACCATGTCCAAAAACAGATGTGATTAATTCTTCATATCAACCATTAATAGTTGTCTTTAAATATATATAAAAATATATAATGGATATATTTCATTTTTATATAATTATTAAAAACCTTTAGATGATGGAACGGTGATAAATATACAATGATTGAAAATAAAAAACTAAAAAATACCCGGAAAATGAAACTGTTAACACTCAGAAACACATATTTTAATAAATAAATGTAAATATACATGTGTTACAATGTTATAAGTGGATTATATATGATATTATAATAATTTATATTTATATTTTATATGTTTATAATAAATTTAAAATTATTATATATGAGGATAAAATAAATTATGAAGAAAGTTAGATAGATGTAATGGTTCTTCATCTCAATATTTTTTCATTGAGACAAGATTGATTTTATATACCAATTTATTTTAATGAGGTGTATATAATTTACCCCTGAAATTAATATTGTGGATAATTTTTAATTCATTTTATCTAAATTTATAATAAATTTTTTTTCATCCAATGGGGTTTTTATTCAAATTTTACCTAAGATGAAAGGGTTTATATAATAATCTCATCATTATTTGAGATTGGTTGTTTTTATGTTTTTATTACGGTAATTATATTTTCAATCTATATTAATATATATATATATATATCTTTAAATTACACTTTTTACATTTATTATACTATTTTAATGTATTAAAATGTTTGAAATATTGTTTTTATGAAAAAATGTTTTTTTGTATTCAGTTTCGAATACTCTTCTTTTATGTTAATAATTTTAATAAAATATTTTTATACTATTTTTAAATTATAAAATTATTGAATAAATCAATTTTTACCTTTTTTGAGTTTCTATAATAAGGTTTAAAAATAATACTCATATAGTTTTATGAATGAGGAACTTTTTTACAAAAGGTGTGAAAAAATCATTGTTTTAATGTGTAAGATCACAACATTATGGAGATTCTTCATTCTCATTTTGAGATTTTTACCCTTTATTTTGATATAAGTTTGTTGGGTTTTGATTTGAGTTTATTTATGGTGAAAATAGGGAAATTTGGAATCCCATGGGGATGTTCATGATTGGACGAGAGTGAGGGAAAACCATATTGTTTTCCCATGGAAATCATGGGCCCCTTTTTGGAGGTGTGAGAGGTGGCACATGGTTGGTGCTCACGTTGGAAAAACTGTGTATCCACCCTCCCTAATTTTTCCACACAAAAAATAAAGACAATTTTCAAGGTTGGAATATGGTTTTTCAAACCATGTTCCACTATGAAGAAATTATGCCCCCCTTTAGTAGGGGCGCACAGTTAAGTGACACGGTTTGTAAAATCGTTCACCTCCGCCCATAAAACTAGGTGCATATGTTCTAAAACCACCAATATTTTTATTAAAATTCTTGAACAACCACTTTTTATTCTTAATCATCCCAGATCAACCGAATATGATTTTATATGGAAGTTGAGGCTATAAGAAGGGATCCAAAGATCCACAAACCATGTTCAGTGTGTATCAAACAACCAGTGGAAGGATTCTACCCCTCCCCCAGAATGTAATCTCTTCCTATTTGGTTTTCATTTTCTATCCCATATATGTCTCATCTTTTGGAAGGACTATTACCTCAATTTGTTATAGGATTAGATATAGGTTTTTATGAATGTATTTTTTTTTATCTTGGTCTTAGGTTTTGATCCTAGATATCTCCTGTCATTATGGAATTAACAGTTTAACATCTATGTTTGGGCTACGGGTTGGTGATTGTTCATCGATGATCATGAGTTTGGTGGTCTAATATTCAATTCCCATAGTTGTTATTATATTTGTGTATACATAAATTTTCAATTCTAATTCCCACATTGGGAAATAAAAATTTTAATTTAATTAATGAATTCTTTGATAGATGGGATAAAGGATGTAGTTGATTAATGGGTTTACAAAATTTTTTGATAAATGGGATTAAAAAATTGGAAGAATCATATATGATATTTGTTGATTAGGTGAACAATTATTTGTGGGATAGTGACAACTACTTAAAATAACCATGGGGTTCCATACCACATCTCTCGGTTCTAAAGATATATAATTATTTATTGTGATCATGGAGTTGTGGGACATGGACTACTGCTCCAAATAAAAATGGGGTTCCAGACTGCTAATCTAGGCCCCAAAGTATGAATGTGAAATTGAATATTAAATTATTAATTAATACCATTATAGAATTAGGTTTTAAATTACTTTTCTAGATGATTCAGACTCTAGAATGGGATAAAGTGGGTTTTATTGGTTCAGGTGTCACTATGAACACATGGATTATGCAACCCCTTGAGATTTTATGAGATAGATTATTATTAATTTCACTAATGTATTTTTCTGTATGCTACCCCAAAGGATTATAGTAACACTGACTTGGCTTGCGTTATATCAAAAATCGACCATTCTCAATCGTTTGCATTGTATGCAATACCGAGTCTCACTAAACAATGATGTATTATTAAAATATTAATATTTAATGGGATATAAACCAAGATTTATGATTAATATTAACATGATTTTGAATTTTATATAACATTAAAATTAATATTAGTTATTTTAAAAACATGATATAACATGAAATTCAATTTTTCAGATAAAAGAAGTATTTTTGAAAAAATGCAGTTTTGCCACATTTTGAAGGCATACCAATTTTAAATCTAGTTTTTGTCACATTTATATATAATATTTGAAAAAAAATTCTTATTTGTATGTGGGACATCAAAAAAGTTTTGGATCAATTTTTGGTATTTTCTGATAAAATTTACCTTTTAATGAATAGTGAAAATACTGCATTTTAATTCAAAACAACCTTTTCATCTAATTTATTTATATAGTTAGGTAATATTTTTAATTTTTTTAATGTTTAATTGGATTATATTTTTATCATTTAATATAATTTTGGTCATTTTCATTATTTTCACATTTAAATTTGATATAAACACATGTTGATCTTTTGATAGTTTTACTTCAAAAAACGCAATTTCTAGTTCTGACTACGAGAATTAATTTTAAATTAATTTATACCCATTCTATTTTTTGAATTTTTAAAAATAGATGACATATTTGGAATCTGAAGGTCCAGGTTTTGTAAAAAGGTACACATAATTTTTGGACATTGTGAATAGTAAATTCAGTAATTATTTTTATTTACCATTGTTAAAGGGTAAATATGGTAAATAAGCGTAAAAACATTATATTATATTAATATAAAACTACCCTAAAACGCTTCCAAATCTTTTTGGATGGGATATGACAATCCATGATCATCCTTGGGTCTATTGTTAGACCCCATAGAGCCACCTAGGTGTGATAATGACCTTTTAGAATATTAATTTAAAAAGAAGGGAAATATAACATAAACATGTATCTTTTAGTAAAGAATTTTTAATATAGGGTTATATAACATATTCATTTGAATATAAATAGTAATTATAAATATAAAAAATATCATACATCAAGGAATTTTATTTATAATTTTTTAACATTATATAAATAAATTTATTTATGACACAATGATGATCGAGTGGTTACCTTGTTAATGAAATTTTCAAATAAATGATATTATAAATATTAAAATAAATTTAATTTCAAAATTTTGATTCCATACATGAATTTTCTGGGTAAAATTTAAATGGTATGGAGGAGATAATGGCTTTGGTTTGAAGTAATCATGTTGTTATGACTTTAACGAAAATTGGTTACTAAATAGTGTCAGAATTGACAGAAATGATTTTTTAAAACAAATACTATTTTATTAAATGATATAATAGTTATAAAAATATAATATTCGTACAAATTAAATATTTAATGTAAAAAATATCAATAATTATCCACTTTTGGTTCTATTTTCTTTTAATAGTAACTATATTATCCATATATTATAAAAATACAAGAAGACATGGTAAGAGTTAATTTCTTAACAAAGGTTTAATGCTAAATGATAAGGATCTTTTTGTTACCTAAAATTTTCTAAAACTGATTGGTAGAAAGAATTTAGAGACATAATCATAATATATTACAACTAAATGAGTTTGAGACAATTAGAATCTGAAAATTAATTTATAATAAATTAATATTTAAAGACTTTCCTAATGTGCCCCTCACCTCTCCTATAAAAGGGAACTCATCCTTCTCTTTTAATCACACCTCCAAATATATTTGTCTCTATAAAAACCTACCAAAATCTCCCTAAAACATCCATGAAATCATCCAAGAAGCCATATTTTGGTCATAAATCCATCCTAAGTATACCTTTTGTGAAATTCAAAAGAAGATACTCGAAAAAAAAATTGTCTTATCACCTCTTTCAAAATTCTATTATTCTTCTACATCCTCTTATGTTGTTTCCATACTCAAGTAAAAAATATAATATCTTATAAATTATAAGATTTTATTATAATTATGGGGAAACATTATACCACCTTTATTCTATCCTATGAATAACAATATCACTATGCATACGTACGTACAACTTACCATCTCCACGTTGTGGTGTATTTTGTTATTCAACAATACTTTATTTTGATGGTTATAATGATGAGTATATTGGACTTTAATAATGAATATAACATGTTAATTATTAATTATAATTAATATATTATCCTATTACAAAACATTTATCCCTTAAGTGAATGATATTGTCGCTCGTGCGTATGTATGGTCTACCGCCTCAACGACGAGATCAGATTCATTCTCCACATTAGCCATTCAAGAATGATTATAAAGTATATATAAAAAAAGGAATAAAATATATGAAAAAATAATTCTATAGTATCAAAGTATATATATATGACATTTAAATTCTTCCATTTAATTCAATAAGGAAACAAAAATAGAACTCATGCATAAGAACGACCTATTGTCTCCAAGAACAATGTATTCTATTTAATTTATCTATCATTTATACATATTTCTAAACTGAATATTTAGGACATATAATTATTTTTTTACATTTTGGATGTAATTAAATCACGATATAAGTTATAATATCATGAATAACAAGTCAAAACACGTATGATAAATAAAAAAATTATTACAAAAAATGTTGCTTTAACATGGAATTGTTAAATTAATGGGTAATATAAAGTCATAAGTGAATCATATAAGATATCATAAATATTATTATGGTTATGTAACAAGATTATTTTTTTTAAACCCACTAGAGAGGAGATTAGGATACATACAAAACATATCCGACATAAGGTAAGGGGTAAGTTATCAATATCATTTTTACCCAACACTACTTGAATTTTGGATATTTGGGATGGACTATTTACGACGGGATCCAATCACAAAAACTCTTTTGTGATGGGGTCCCATCATAAATAGCCTGTTGTATAAAATGACATCATAAATAGATGTCTGATTAAATAAATTATATATACAATAACCTTTCATGAAGGGCCCATCACAAAAAGTATTTACGACTGGCCCATCGGAAAAAGTATTTTCAATGGGACGCTGAACCATCACAAATAGCTTATATGTTTTAAACCTGTTGCGAAGAGCCCATCGAAACAAAGTTTTTGCGACAGCAAAGAAACCTGTCCTAAAATCATTTAATACACATATATAATCTATTTGCAATGAGGCCCCATCACAAAAGGTTCTGTCACAAATACTTAATAAAATAAAAAAATAATATAACTATGATAAATGAATAAATAATATTAATATTATTAAAATAATAAAAAATATAAAATTTCTCAATATTTTCAAATACTTAATAAAATAAAAAAATAAAAAATTAAAGATTAATGAAAAAAATAATATTAATATTAATAAAATAATAAAAAAATCAAAAATATTAAAATTCTCAATAGTTAGAAAAAATTTAAAAAACCATAAAATATTATTATTATTATAATTAGTAAAAGAATCAAACATTTAAAAAATATAATACTAATTATTGCTAATTATTGCTAATTATTCCGAATTACTGCAAATTATTCCTAATTATTTCTATTTATTCCTAATTATTGTTTTTTATTTTTAGTTATTCCTAATTATTTCCGATTATTGCTAATTATTTTTAATTATACATTATTATTTCTAATTATATTTATTTATTAATAATTATTGCTAGTTAATGCTAGTTATTGATAATTATTACTATGTATTACTATTTATTGCTAATTATTGTTAATTATTGTTAATTATTGTTAATTATTTCTAATTATTTCTAATTATTGCTAATTATTGCTAATTATTGCTATTTGTTTCTATTTATTGCTAATTATTTCTAATTATTGCCAATTTATTACTATTAATTACAATATAGTACTATTTATTACTATTTATTACTATTTATTAATATTTATTACTAATTATTAATAATTATTACTAATTAGTACTAATTATTACTAATTATTACTAATTATTTCTAATTATTACTAATTATTACTAATTATTAGTATTTATTACAAATTACTAATAATTATTACTATTTATTACTATTTATTACAATTTATTCCTAATTATGGATAATTATTCCTAATTATTTCTAATTATTATGATTTATTGCTAGTTATTCTTATTTATTCCAATTTATTCTTATTTATTCTTATTTATTGCAGTTTATTGCTATTTATTGCTATTTATTCCTAATTATTGCAATTTATATCTAATTATTTCTAATTATTCCAAATTATTTCTAATTATTTTTAATTATTTCTAAGTAATGCTAATTATTTCTAATTATTGCTAATTATTCCAACTTATTACTAATTATTGCTAATTATTTCTATTTATTGCGAATTATGGATATTTATTTCTATTTGTTGCTATTTATTACTAATTATTGCCAATTATTACTAATTATTACCAATTATTACTAATGATAACAAATTATTACTAAATATTACTAATTATTACTAATTATTCATAATTATTCCTAATTATTGCTAATTATTGCTATTTTTTGCTATTTATTTTTATTTATTGCTATTTATTGCTATTTATTGCTTATTATAGCAATTTATTCGTATTTATTTGTATCTATTCGTATTTATTAGTATTTAATCGTATTTAATAGTATTTATTGGTATTCATTCCTAATTATTACTAATTATTCTTAATTATTATTATTTATTACTTATTATTATTATTTATTACTAATTATTAGTATTTATTACTAATTTTTACTATTTATTACTAATTATTAGTAATTATTTTTATTTATTTCTATTTATTACTAATTATTACTATTTGTTACTAATTATTACTCTTTATTACTAATTATTACTAATTATTACTAATTATTACAATTTTTTACTATTGATTACTACTGATAACTATTCATTACTATTCATTACTAATTATTACTAATTATTAATATTTATTACTAATTGTTACTAATTATTACGGTTGACAAAAGAATTTAAATCTAACTTAATTACAACTAGTCAATAATAAATAAAATTAATATAAAGAAATAAATTAATACTAAATTAAATAAAATATAAATACCTTTAAACTTGATATCTTATAATTGTATATAGCTTCACAACTTCTTCTAAAAAAACTAACTCTCCAAAATTTTCACTCTAAAATTAGAGTTTAGAGAAGTAGAGGAAGAAGAAATTCAGGAGGGAAGAAAAAACAGATGGGGGTGTATTTCTAACTTAATTTCATCTAATCAACAATAATTATAATTAATGTAACAAATGAAATAAATATTAAATAAAATAAATCACAAAGACCTTTAAACTTGATCTCTTATAATTGTAGCCAGCTTCACAACTTCGTAAAAAAACTTACTCTCAAAAACGTTCACTCTAAAATTAGAGTTTAGAGAAGCAGAGGAAGAAGAAATTAAGGAGGGGGGAGAAAAATTGGATGAGGGGGTATATATAGGTCAGACTAGTTGTCATTTATTGCTATTTATTGATATTTATTGTTAGATATTGCTATTTATTGTTATTTATTCGTATTTATTTGTATTTATTCGTATTTATTCAAATTTATTCGTATTTATTTGTATTAATTTCTAATTATTACTAATTATTCATAATTATTACTATTTATTAAAAAATATTACTATTTATTAGTATTTATTTCTAATTATTATTATTTATTACTAATTATTACTATTTATTACTAATTATTACTAACAATTACTAATTATTACTATTTTTTAATATTTTCTACTAATTATTACTATTTATTACTATTTATTACTATTTATTACTATTTATTACTATTTAGTACTAATTATTACTGATTATTACTAATGATGAAACAATTTAAGTCTAACTTAATTACAACTAATGAACAATAAATAATATTAATATAAAAAATTAAATAATTACTAAATTAAATAAAAAATAAATACCTTTAAACATGATATTTTATAATTGTAGACGACATACCAAATTCTTCTTAAAAAAAACCAACTCTCAATGATTTTCACTCTACAATTAGATTTTAGAGAAGTAGAGGAAAAAGAAATTCAGGAGGAGGGAAGAAAAAGGGAATAGGGCGTTATATTTATAACTTAAATACAACTAATCAAAAATAATTAAAATTATTATAAAAAAATAAAATAAATACAAAATAAAATAAAACATAAATACCTTCAAACTTGATCTCTTATAATTGTAGACATCTTCACAACTTCTTCATAAGAAAATTAACTCTCAAGAATTTTCACTCTAAAATTAGAGTATAGAGAAGTAGATGAAGAAGAAATTTAGGATGAGGGAAGAAAAAATGGATGGGATATATATATGTTAGATTAGTTGCTATTTATTGCTATTTATTTCTATTTATTTCTATTTATACACATTTATTTGTATTTATTTGTATCCATTCCTAATTATTACTAATTATTCGTAATTATTACTATTTATTTCTAATTATTATTATTTATTACTAATTATTAGTATTTATTACTTTTTATTAGTAATTATTACTAATTATTAATAATTATTACTATTTATTACAAATTTTTTATATTTATTAATAATTATTTCAATTTATTACTAATTATTACTAATTATTAGTATTTATTACTAATTGTTACTATTTATTACTAATTAGTACAATTTATTACAATTTATTACTAATTTTTACTATTTATTACTAATTATTACTAATTATTATGGATGACAAAACAATTTAAATCTAACATAATTACAACTAATAAAAAATAATTAAAATTAATTTAAAAAAAATGAAAAAAAAACTAAATTAAATAAAACATAAAGACCTTTAAACTTGATCTCTTATAATTGTAGACGGCTTCACAAATTCTTCGTACAAAAACTAACCCTCAATATTTTTCACTCTAAAATTAGAGTTTAGAGAAGCAGAGGAATAAGAAATTTTGGAGGGGTAATAAAAAATGTACGGGGGGGTATATATAGGTTAGATTAGTTGCGACGAGACTATTTGCGATGAGATTCTCATCCCAAATATTACTTATTGTGATGAGCCCCGTCACAAATACCTTCAGCTGCATTGATTACGGTCAGCGGTTAAAAGATTTTTTGCGGCGAGGCCCGTCGCAAAATGTGACCTGCCAACACACCATTTTCAAGGGAACAAAATCCCATCGCAAATAGGTTTTTACCGCAGCCGGTTATTTGCAGCGGGCCCTATCTCAAATACCCTATGGAGGTCAAAATAGTTGTGATGGGGGATCCCTATTTGCAACTAGGTCTTACCGCCTCCCTGTATTTGCGACAGTCGGTGCCTACCTGTCGCAAATACCCTTTCCCGCAGTTTGGGGTGCAAACCGCGCAATTCTGGGCGTGAGTTTTTGCGATGGGGCACCTATTTCCGTCGCAAATAATTTGTTATTTGTGAGGGGTTGACCAACCCGTCGTAAATAACATATTCGATGGACTATTTTTGACGGGGTTTATTCCCATCGCAAATAGTTTATCGCAAAAAAATGATTTTTTTTCGTAGTGTGAGATTGTTTATACGTACATATTTACTGGGGGTATATTTATCATCCATGTCTATGCTTTGTAAATGTGTTTTCATAAAATTTTTACTATTCTTTTATGTAGGTTTAAAGTCATTTTTACCAATTTTGGTCTTTTACTACATGGTTTGGAAGGAATCTATCATTTGGTTACCATAAGTGGTACATTTTGACTTCTCCGATAAGAGTACAAGAGAAATGTTTTTTTAACTTATACCGTATGAATGGATTTTTTACGATTTCATGACAAATTATTTCCATGAACCTTCCTCTACACTATTTCAATTTTATTTTCAACTAAATTCTTTTCTTTTCAAAGTGCATTGAATATTGAGAAAAGAAAACGTTTTTACAAAAGAATGGTTATCTTCCATGATAATTAAGTTCAAGTGTTTTATCAAAATTATTTTCCATCTAAGATGACGCTTTTTAAATAGTGTTATGTTTCTATCTCTATTGTTATTATGATTTGATTGTGTTAATGATGTAATGATATTTTATATGTTTTATTCTATGATAGAATGATGCTTAGGAATCCCATTTTATTTCTTCTGTTATGATATGATGACTAGTTTATTTTTTACGGCACATATAAGAATGATTTCATTTTGAGTTCGGTGGGACCAATATCTCCTTCCAATTCATTGGGTAATGATTTAAAACTCATGAGATAGACATGACTATAATGGAAAGTAAATATGGTTCAGTAATACAGGGCTGGAACAACAAGTAAATCTGGATCAATAATACAGGGCTAGAACGGAAAGTAAATCTTGTTCAGTAATACATGGTTGGAATGAAAAATAACCTGGTTCAGTAATGGACTTTGTCAACTATAATGGTTTTGGAAGAAATGGCTTGGTTACTATGGAAATCATATTTGGTTCTTATTTGTTTCCCACAATTCCATGTTTTATGAGAAATCTATTTTATCATGGGTAATGTTCTATTTTGGTTAATTCCTTACATACTGGAAAGATTTATTTTATGACTCAAGATTTTGATAATTAAACATTATGTTCATGTTTTTTCATTCTCATATTTATGGGTTGTTTATGTTCTCCATGTTTACCCTTACTGGCCATTTGGGATCACCGTTTTTATGTTCAATTTCCCGAGGATATAAAGAAAGATTTTTGGTAGGAAAAAAGGGGAAGATCTATAAGGGAGATGTTGAAGATCATTCTCCAATTTAGATGATTATGTTATAGGATTCTTAATACACTAAACTAATACAGTCTTTTGTCTTATTTTTTTGTAATGGTTTATGTTTTCCAAAAAAAGAAATTTAATGTCCATTCATGTCAAGACTAGGACATTAGAGATTATATGGTTAATTAAGGAATTATATAATTTAAAAATTGTTTACTTTAACATTTTTACATTATTACTTATACAAAGGCATACAATTTTATGTACAATATATTATTTTAGATGGATTTGGTGGGGTCCTAGTGATTTTTAATAACACCATACTTAGTATACATGATTAGTACCCAAATGTAATTAAAGTTTATAGAAAATTAAATCGAAAATATCCATATGTTATATGACTGTGTTGAGATTTGGGATGGGACATGGATCGGGGTACTGGAAGTGATGTGGGACCCTCATGGGTGTTGTCAGTGTGTCCTTATTATTGGTTTTCATTTGAAAATTGACACTGATTAGAAATGAAATATTTTCTAATTTGGTTGGGGATATTGTGTACTATGTCTTGTATTTATTCATGAGATGTTGATAGTGTAATTATCTTTCTTATCTATTTTTTTCATTTGGGTTTTGGATATCAATTTCTATAGTTTCACTAGTTTGATAAAATGGTATAGTCTCCCCACATCACATCTTAAACCATCACATCTAGTTGAAATCCTTTTTCTTATAAAGAAGCTCACCTGAGGTCATGTAACTAGCCATCTGATGGCACAGACATGTGGAACCTAGGTTGTGATGTTTCAAAGATATATCAAATGAGTTTTCATTTAACTTCAATTGAATTACTATTTGGGTATGGCTTATAGGATTGAAGGATGAGTCAGGTCTTGGTCACTATATCATGTTTGGGAGTAGCTAACCCTTTAATGTTAGAGAATTCAACAAACCTAGGATGGATTGTTGTTATTGATGTTTATTATTACACTTTAAATTATTTCACCTATGGTTATGTACTTGTTCTGTGATATTATTGTTTTTAGAGATTTTACTTATATATTGGTATGGAATTTTTTTACTAGATGCATAATTATATGCACGCTTGGTTTTATGTGACACACATCATTTTAAGCATGCATGGAATATCATGTTTTGGGTAAGTGGTTGTATTGAAAATACTTTTCCTTATTTGAGTGTCTTAAAAATGAAATGGTTTCAAATAAGAAAAAGATGTTTTCAAATGATGTTAATTGTTTAAATGTAAAATGAAAAAATGGTTGTATTGAGTGGAACAATGAAATATTGACGATTTTTACCCTATGTTAGCAATGACCCAGGTGAGGGATGGTTAAGGGTAATGATGGTTCCTCAGTTTTGACTGAGTGGCATGGTATGGGGGATAAATTGTTATGGATTTACATGAATATATCTTGTTAAAATATTTTTATGATGTTATATGTGTCCTAATATGTTTGTTTTTAATTATAGAGACATGCCTCCAATGTGAAATTTTTTGGATTGGATGATAGGAGGAGATGACTAGAAATGTTCCTTCCATAGTGGATCCAGATGCTCTGACAATTTTGGGAGATGGAGCGCGACAACAGTTCAGTGATAAATTTTCTCTCTTTATGCAGTTTATGGATATAGGCGTAGGGAAGGTTGTATGGAATATTTAGGACCTAACAAGGGGGTTACAATTGTAGCACCTTCTGGCCTTCACTAGAGTGGGTGGACTTGAGGAAGTTGAGTTATGGATTGAATCTAACTAGATGATCCATGAACACTTCGATACTCTTACAGAGACTTGGGTTAAGTTGGTTGCTTATATGTTGATCAGATTAGTAAAGCTCTGATAGGATATTCTGACCTAGGTTAGGAAGCAGGAGAGAATGGTTTGAATGGACTTACAAGATAATTTATTTGAGAAATTTTATCTAGAGATATTCAAGAAGGATAAAGAAGTAGAGTTTATGCGGTTGACCCCTTGGAGTTTGTTTGTGATGTACTATACAATTCACTTCACTAATTTTTAGCACTTTGTTCTATATTTAGAAATAGATGAGTAAAATACAGTTAAATGTTTTTATGTTGGGGTTCAATGTGAGAAAAATACACAATTTAACATCTTTTAGCTGAATAAGTTTTCGAATGTGGTGAATCATGGTCTCAATTTTGAGGAGAAACTGAAAGAGGATTCTACTGGGTTATATGCGGTTGCTTCTAGAAGACTAGGAGTGACATATTTTTAGAGTAAAAGGCATAACTATGAGAACATCCACTAGGGTTATGGAAAATATAGTGTCTAGGTATAATGGTTAGTTATATAGAGCAGTAGCTGAGTTTATTATCAATATTATGGTTGGTCGAGACACATTCATTTCCAATTTCCATGACTAATAGTGTATTGTCGAGCCTATGGTATGATTGGTCACTTAGAAAGGTATTATAAATACCCTAGACTATTGGGTAATGATGGATGATCTAGGTAGAGTCAGAGTAATGTATGGGGGACTTCTACCCCATAACAGTTTGGAAGTAGAAGTTTGTATAGCATTAGCGGTTGAGGTAGTGGATGTAGTACTTCAGAGAAAGAGAACCCATATCAAGATAGTGGTGTATCTTAAGGAACTCATACTACAGTATAGGGAAAGGGAAGGATAGTTTCATTGTATCATCCCATACGTTTATTAATGAAAATTACTCTTGATCTAATTAAATATATTATTATGTAGAATTGTTATATAAAATATTCACTTCCTTGGTTTTATTTTTTGAATTTTAAAATACTATTATGAATTGTTACTGTTACTAATATAGCCATTGAACAGTGACCACATTATTTGTATAAATATTGGGCTTTGACACATCCAATTTACTCAAAAAAGGAAGCAATGACCTCATCCGATAGAATTGCTCCATATGAAGCCCATTTGTCGATGCTCAGAAAGGACTTAATATCACTAGGCTTCGTTCTTGACCAATCCCAAGCTGAGCTTCCACACATCGAGCTTGAACGGAGCCACCTACAAGAGATATAGATGTTAATAGAGATTACCACACGAGCGATGTTATCTGAGCATCCATAATAGTCTTTCACCACCGAACACCTTACCATTAGGTCTTATGTGTGGGGTTTTAAGGGGTTATGTAACAATACCCTAACACTATGATTATGTGCATTATTTTTGTATAAATAATATAGATTCATTTTATTATTTTTACTTTTTTAATAGACTTTAAAGAAAAAGTATTAATTTTAGTTAATAATCATTTAAGAAATCTATTTTTATAAATTAATGGATTTTTCAATTAAATAATATTTTAATAAAATATTATTACTAAATTACTTTTTATTAAATATAAATGATTGTATAATTTATTATGAATACAATTGTAGTTTTTATTAGGGTTGGAAAGCTGTTTTTTTCATAACCCATGAATTTTTGATAAATGTCAGTTTTTATTTAATAATTAAAAGGTAAAATATCTAGAGATTTATTTATATAAAATGAATATTATTTTTGGAATCAGGATGTCAAATATATTCAACAGTTAATTTTTCATAATTTTCTGAGGCAATTATTTGTTTTGGTAAAAATTAAATATTGTTAAATATATAATGTTTTTTATGACATCATAATGAACTGGTTGCGCCCAAATTTACCCTACTGGTAAAAGTGGTCGATGTAGTACATGTAGGGGTCGAATCCACAGGGACCGAATAAGTAACCTTGAGATGCTATGATTTGGTGAAGGATAGGTTATGAAGTAGCCAACTTTGATTTTGATTTTGGATGGTTTAAAGAACACTAAGAAACCTATGTGAATTCAATTCAAAGAAAATTGGTTGATCTTAGGATTATGCTCGGGGTGGATTGAATGAATTTTACTTCTTTAGACAATTTTGGTTTTATTAATTCTTGATGAATCCATTCTTCAATAATAACACTACCTTCATCATTTTCTGGTTTTGTGCTTACTAAACACAATTAATAATCCCCTATACACTTAGAGAACCAAATTAATGATCTCTCCAAGGTATATGGTCATTTAGTAATTGAATTTAGTTTGCTCAAACACAGTAAAGATGAAGTGTAGAAATAACTGAAGAATGAATGTCTTAAATTAATTATCAAATTAACAACAATTCATTTATAAAATAACATTCAATCCATCCCTTCCATCCTCATAAGATCAACCCATTAAAGGGTTATCCCTCCATTGATGGTATACTCTCAATGGGGGGCGGAAGATTCCTAACTAAAATTGGATTGAAGAAATTAAAACCGCAGAAATAATGAGCACTCCTCCGTGTGGGTGAATGAAATTCAAACCCATGTGTGAACTAATTCACCAAAACACAGATATATCACTATGTTTTGTGATAATAATGTTTTAATAAATGAAATGGAAAATATAGAAGAGAAAGAAGTTGACCAAGAACTTAAAGATACAAAAATAATAAACATACATGGAAATGGAAAACATTACAAAGGAAATTTGGAAGCATAACCTTAGAATTAAAGAAGCAACAAAAGATGATAAGAAAAAATACACACCCTATTCACTTCACCACTAGATCCTTATGTAGGAATATTAGGAGCCTTAGAGCCATCCCACAAAAATTAATTCACCGCACAAAAATTAATAGAGTAAAAAGGAGGGTGAATAATCAAAAGGAAATTGATGTTTCGAATTTGACCCGGAAAACTGTCCAGATTCGTCCACCATATTGACGTGTGAATTTGTAATTGAAGAAGGCCGAATCCGGAGGGGTTGTAGAAGGGACATATCTTCATCCATCTGTCCTATATGAAATGTAAAACTTTCCGGAAATTTGGCTCAGCCGTTTTGACGTTATGGTCGAAATGGTGGGACGGATTTTTGTGCATTAATGTCGGGTCCACCATTGAAACCTCAACTTCAGATCCCTTTATCATCATGAAAACATCAGAATTATCTCTGTCCATAGTTGAATAAAATGATCCTAATATTTTTTATATTTCTACTGTATAAATTTGAGCTTCATTGGGTTTGGTTTCTGGGCCCCACATTTGTATGATGGGCCTTAGGCCCATTATGCTTTTTCCAGCAAGTTTATGCCTTCATGCCCAAAATTCTCCATCTTCCTTTGGGATTAATCCATCGGACCTAAAAGATAAAGTGTTCCAAAATAAGTGATAAATCAAATCCCAAAATTTCAAATTCATAAAATGATTATAATTTTTTCAACAAATAAATTAATGATTGGGCCCAAATTTTCATTTTAAACGTGAATTGCATTTTAGATGAGAAATGAAGATCTATTAATGTAATGCACTGAAAACAATGTTTATGGACTTTGGAAAAATGAATATAAAGATATTAACAATTAATATTAGCCACTTTCAGTGTGTAATCACACCCCCAACTTTAGTTTTTCTAGTCTCGAGCAAAATAAATTACAAATATGAAATTCAAATCCCCTTTTCCAAAAACATTTTAATACACATTGCTCACCCAAATATCTAATACCAAAAAAATTATGAAAACCCATCAGAATAATTAAAAACAAGCTAGGTCCATAAGCATATTCCTAGCCCAGGCCCATTTTTTTGTTCAAATTCATCGCCACATTTCATCCAATTCCAATTAAGCATGATAAATTGTTGTGCATCTTAAAAGATATGAGGCCCATTTTATTGTTCAAGGGGAAAAAATGGAAGCGCTAGGTGGGAATCACATTAAACCTTACGATTAGTATCAATTTTTTTTTAACCACAATAGCTATGAAAAGACTAACTCTGGGAAGACCACCATGGAGTCACGATCCCCAAGTGTCGGACGCCACACATATTTTCAATTTCATGCTCTACAATAGAGATATAAAGCCAAACTCTGGGCAAGAAAACTATGGAGTCTCGATCCCCAAGTGCCAGACGCCACACTTTTGGACAAAAAATTTCTCTATGTGGTCATTATTTTGTCAATTTTTTTTTTTTTTTTTGATTTTTTTGTATTTTTTGGATACTCAAGTTAAACTAAAAGGGACCCCAGAACCCTATGCTATAATGAAAGGGACCCGAGATCTCATATTTACACCCAAAATCTAGTAGACATGCATTGTGGAATTTTTATTAATAGGATGTAAATGTAATCTTTGAAAAATCACATCAGAAAACCGCACTTTCCAAAAACTATGTTCATGAAATTAAAATTGCATTAAAATCAGAATAAAGGCATACAAAGTTATTTGATATCGAATTTTAGAGTTTGCATTGTGTGATAACAGGTTTAAGGTTAAGGAAATTGTTCTTTTCATGCATGTTATTATTCAAAAAAAAATCATTTTTTATTCCATCTCCCCTCCAACATAGAATTACATTGTCCCTAGTGTTTAAATAAAACATAGAAGGGGGTATGGGGGGGTTATTCAAAGAGGAAATTTAAAATTATAATCATAGAATGAAGTCACATGTGGTTGATGATGATAGCACATGCTACAATCTACCTTCAATCTTGGATTTGAGTCTTAGTGGCTTGGATGGTGGTGAATGGATATTCCTTATGAATTAAGACATGTCCTTTTATATTTTTTCAACCTATAAAAACATATAAATAAACTAAACAAAATAAACTGATGATACATTGTCTTCTTTTTAGATTTCTGGGTAATGTATTACTCAGAGATCACGCCACGTGACACAGATGAATATGGCGCTCCCCTTTCATACCTATCCTTACTCATAAATGAAGAACAGGTCAACAGTCTATGGTAATTTATTATATGAAAAAAATGATTCAAAATAAGGAGAAAACATGAAAACCATGGGTTGCCTCCCATGCAGCGCTTTTGTTTAACGTCGTTAGCTAGACTTGAACCCCCCAACTTATCCAATTCCAACTTTAAAAATTTTAATTAACCCATCTTTCTCCACTTCGAGAAGATTGAGATTGATTGTTTTTTTTAAATTTGTTTCGTATGAAATCCTATTTTCTAAAATGATTGGTAAAATCCAAGGAATATCTAAAATGGTTGATCGTGTTTTATCTAGAGTATTTCCTAAGATTTCAAGGTTCATTCCTACTTGGTGATATTCTTGATGAAAATTGATGATAATTGAATGGTATTGGTTATCATAAATAGAAGGATTATTCAGTAGGGAAGGAAGTATTAAAACATCGAGTTCAGTTTGATTGAATTTTCCTAAAGAATAATGATAATTTGAATAAAAATTTGTTTCATATTTAAAAATTTGTGAAAGAATTGGTTCATTTTGAAAAGATGACTCATCCCCAAAATATTCCATTTGAATTACATGAGTGGTTATAGACACAATATTTGTTATATCTCCCAATGGTTCAATTATCACTGATTCTAAATTTTTTTTATTGGAGTAGTATTCTGAACACTCACTCCACGAAGACAAATTTTCCCCTTGTGAATAAAAAAAATTAATTTCCTTCTAATTTAAATACCCTTCATCATTTCCTTGATCTTGTTCAGTTATCCCATATCCAAAGGTAAGTTCTTTTTTTAATTCATGGGAGGTTTTTGGGATATAAGACTCATATATCAATGATGAGGAAAGAACATCTTGAGTGGGAACTGGTTTCTCACAAGTCTTAAAGCTTTGTAATTCTAATCTGAGAGATGAAACTTCTGAACTCATTTTATCCATTTGTTAACACAATTGATCAAGAATTTTTTCAGGATTAGGGTTAATATATGTTTTTAGATCATGGAATTCCTCATTATTTATCTTTTTAATCATTCTTGATAGGTATGGAAATTGATCTTGTAAACATTCAACATCCCATTGATTATACATCTCATCTGGTGTGGTGTATTCAATTAAGGATTGGTCAATGAAATTCCATATGTGAGGTGTTTCCCAATATTTTTTTCTGACATGATTAGAACATTGATTTATGAAGGGGTATTTTGGAGGATAATCCATTGGAATTGATTAAAAATTGGTTTTGGGGTTTTTTTTGACACACAGAAATAGAAAGGGGAAAAGAGAAGAGAAATTACGGTGAGAATAGAGAATTTGGGGTGAGAAAAGAAGATGTGGGTCCAAGGTACTTACTTGGGCCCCTGGAAATGGCGCCAAAATTTGGTTGTGCACAAATTTACCCAACTGGTAAAAGCGGTCGATGTAGTACATGTAGGGGTCGAATCCATAGGGACCGAATAAGTAACCTTGAGATGCTATGATTTGGTGAAAGATGGGCTATGAAGTAGCCAAATTTGTTTTTGAATTTGGATGGTTTAAAGAACACTAAAAACATAAGTGAATTCAATTCAAAGAAAATGGTTTTATCTTAGGATTATGCTCAGGGTGGATGGAATGAATTTTACTTCTTTAGAAAATTTTGGTTTCATTAATTCTTGATGAATCCATTCTTTAAAAATAACACTACCTTCATCATTTTCTGGTTTGGTGCTTACTAAACACAATTACTAATCCCATATACACTTAGAGAACCAAATTCATGATCTCTCAGAGGCATATAGTCATTTAGTAATTGATTTTAGTTTGCTCAAACACAGTAAATATGAAGAGTAGAAATAACTGAAGAATGGATGTCTTAAATTAATTATCCAATTAACAAGAATTCGTTCATAAAATAACATTCAATCCAGACTTTTCATACTACTAAGATAAAACCATTAAAGGGTTAGTCCTCCATTGTTGGTATACTCTCAATGGTGGGCGGAATATGGCTAACAAGAATTGGATTGATGAAATTAAAACCACGGAAATAATGAGAACTCCTCCATTTGTGTGAATGAAATTCACACCAATGTGTGAACTAATTCACAACAACATAGAGATATAACTGTGATTTGTGTTAATAATGTTTTAATAAATGAAATGGAAAATATAGAAAAGAAAGAAGTTGATTATGAACATAAAGATACAAAAAAAATAAACTTACATGGAAATGGAAAACATTACAAAGGAAATTTCGAAGCATAACCTTAGAATGAAAGAAGCAACAAATGATGATACGAAAAAATATCCACCCATATTCCATTCACCAATAGCTCCTTATATAGCCATATTAAAAGCCTTAGGTCCATCCCAAAACAATTAATTCGCCCACAACAATTAATAGAGTCAAAATGAGTGTGAATAATCAACAGGAGATTGATGTTTCGAATTTGACCCAGAAAACTGTCCAGATTCGTCCACCATATTGACGTGTGAATTTGTAATTGAAGAAGGCCGAATCCGGAAGGGAATTAGAAGAGAAATATCATCTTCCATATGTCCTATATGAGCTGTAAACATTTCAGGAAATTTGTCTCATCCGTTTGGACGTTATGGTGGAAATGGTAGGACATGTTTCTATGCATTAATGTCGGGTCCACCATTTAAATCTTAAATTTAGATCCCTTTATCATCCTGAAAACAACAGAATTAGCTCTCACCACATTTGAATAAAATGATCCTAATATTTTTATATTTCTACTGTATAAATTTGAGCTTCATTGGGCTTGGTTTCTGGGACCCACATTTGTTTGATGGGCCTTAGGCCCATTATGCTTTTTCCAGCAAGTTTCTGCCTTCAGGCGCAATGTTATCCATCTTCCTTTGGGATTCATCCATCGGGCCTAAAAGATAAAGTGTTCCAAACAAAGGGATCAATCATATCCCAAAATTTCAAATTCAGAAAATGAATATAATTTTTTCCACAAACAAATTAATGATTGGGACCAAATATGCATTTTAAACATGAATTGCATTTTAAATGAGAAATGAAGTTCTATTTATGTAATGCACTAAAAATAATGTTTATGGACTTTGGAAAAATTAATATAAAGACATTAACAATTAATATTAGCCACTTTCAATGACTAATCATGAACCAATAGTGATGTAATAAAATACTATAAAGGGAATGTTTTTATAATATATGTTTGACCTTTAAAATAATGTGATTTTATTTTATTTATGTATTTTACAAATATTTAGTAGACCCTCCAAGTCTTATAAAACATCTTAACAATTTTAAAAGATTTACTTGAGTGTGTGACTCACCTCTACATAATCAGGCCTAATATTTTACGAATTTTGACCATTGGACTTATAAAATATTGTTTTTCACTCCCCATTGGAAAAAACCATGGGAAAAACCATGGTTTGGTTTGTGGTTTTGATTAGTTTAATCTGTGATGTCCAAAACCTAAATAATAATGAAATAAATCTATTTTCCTATATAAACCCACCCCAGATCCCACTAATATTCACTAAAAATACTTGTAGAACATCCCTACTCATCCCTCCTCTCACTAGTATCTTTCCAAGGTGCCCCAGGCTCCCATGAAGCCTCTTTCAAGGCTCTCCCAAGACTTTGGGATCACACTTCCTAGTATGAGATTTCTTTCTCTCTCATTTTTTTCCAAGTTTCTTTATGTTCCAATACCCTTGTATTTTTAATAAAAAATTTTGGGGTATCATTTATCACCTCCCCAATACATCCCTACTTATTTTTGAATTATTAGATACCCCTCTCTCTCTCTCATTAATTCCTCATATGTACACTCGTTACCATGCCAAAATTCCATAAGGGATTTCTCTATCCTCATTTACATTCAAGAAATTATTTTGTTTTATGAATCTAAATTCAATTACATATGTTGGGACATGTATCTATATGACCCCATTACTATACGTTTAATTCAAATATTATTGGACACCCCTTTCTCTCTCATCAACTTTTTTTGAATTCTTTTTCCACGCCGTTATGCAACCGAAATTGCACCATGATTTTCCAAGACAAAGTCATTGTATAGTGAATACCATGCCCATTTTTCTATCAATGGTATTCACTTTTATTTAAATTTACTTATTTATTATAGAGTTTAATGTATTAATTCCACATTCCTTTACTGGATAATAAATTATTATGTTTAATGAATCCATGTTATATGATCCATGTGGCATATTTATGTATGAAATGAAATGATTAAGAAGGGTGAACCCAGATATCACTCGAATGAATTGGGTAAATATTATTATCATGATTCTTCAAGTTCAATGAGGGTTTAGTCATGATAATCCAAGTGCAATGAGAGTTTACTCATGCTAATTCATGTTTAATGAGGGTTTACTTATGCTTCATGTGAAAGGATCCTTGGCATCGATCATGTTAAATGTTGTTGCCACATTTCCATGTTATGATAATCATGATATATCATTCCATTGTGTTAATGTTTGTCTTATTCTCCATTTATTTTCCTATTTATAAACATGTACTACATTTTTCATGTTATTCCATGCTTACTACCTTACTGGGCTTTATAGCTCACCCTTTTCTTATGCATCAACTCATGTTATCCCATGAAATGAAAAGTATAGAGGAAGGTTTTGGTCATGTAAAAGAAGTTTTAAATAAATATGTTTTGTTTAATGTTCTATATTGTTATGTAATGTTCCTAATTTCCCAAGACAATAGACCTCTCAATCCTGAGAGTTTTCATAACTAATAGTTTTGGTAATAAACCATGTTGATGTGTGTAATTAAGTTCATGAATGTTATAGTTGGTATGAGAGTATAGGTTTACTAATTTTTGGGATTGGGATTAGAAAAACGTAGTGAAAGACTTTGGGATAAGAATAAGTATAATAAAAACATCCCTAAATTTGGGTGATTATTGAGTAATTGGTATATTATGAAAATACATCCAAGTATGGATACGAGCATGTAGAGGTGGCTTTAGAACAAATGTATCAAGGGGTAAAACCTAAAAACACCTCTTTGAGCTAGAATCAAATGGAAACTGGTGCACGACAACTGGCATTTCTATACTCTGGGTTATGACTCTCCTAGGGGATTTACTTTGGTAAATTTATTAGCCTAGTATGAACCATTATTAAGGGAATAAAAAAATTTCCCTAATAATATATGTTGGGTAGTAGATCATGGATAACAATGATTGAAGCCTATAAATTCATAGTTTAAGGAAATAAAAGTAATTCTATGTCATCAATTTTTTTCTTTGGATTACCCTTTATGTGTTACCCATAACAACCCTTTTATTCCATCCAATGGCTGATAATAGGAGTACTCGGGCTAAAAACCGATGCAAAAATCAATGTGAGGACTGTTATAATGAGATTACCAATCTTATGGGAGAGGTAATAAGGAAATTTGTCATGATACCCTATCAGTTTACTCAATTGTTGAATAGAAACGTATGTCAAGAGGAACGTTCAACCCCCCCCCCCCCCCAAGAAAGAAAAAGTCACAATCCAGAGCTTCATGAGAAAAAATCATCCGAAATTTAATGGGTCATTAGATCATTCAATCTCTGAAAAATTGATCAACTCCACTGAAAACATTTTCTCTATCCTTCAATGTTCTAAAAAAGGTACTTATGGCAGTTTATCATATGGAGGGTGAAGTTGATCAATGGTGGGAATTGATAAAAAATATGATGCCTGTGAAGGATATCGAGGAATTGGTACTGATGGATTTCTTGAAAATGTTTTTGGATAAGTATTTTCCTCACACCCTCTATCATAATATGGAATGGGTCTGACTTTCCCTGAAAACAAATACAATGAATCCATCAGAGCGTATGAGGAAAACGTCACATGGATTTCAAAATATGCCTCCAGTTTTTTCGTTACACATGAATGCATGGTTTACCACTTCTTTGGTGGGCTAGAACCAAGCCTATGAATTTACCTATAAATCCATGACTTTGTGAGCTTTGAGTAAATTTTCTAATGTTTCCTCAAAGATGAAACAGAGAGCACCGAATATTAGGGGTATCATAGGTATAAGAAGCGTATGGTGGAATTTAATTCTGGTGGTCCAATAGATAAATCCAATGGTTCTAAGAAATTAGATCACCCAATTTCCAAAGGTGGGGACAGAAGCACCCCAAAAATTTCTTGAAGGGGAAGAGGAAATGATTTAGGTGTGGAAGATAAGGTCACCTGGCTATGAACTAATGACAAGAAAAAACAACAGCTGAGACAGAGGAGAGTAATTCTCTTTTAGACCCTCAATGCATTGTTAATTGCTTCATCTAAAAAAAACCAGGGCACTTTGCAAACCAGTTCCCTAAGGAAAGGGTTTTCTAAGGCAACCAACAAACACCAAGGCATCAACGGAAAGCTTTTTCCATCACTACCACCGTTATGATCCTGAAAACGAAGTGGTGACATGTACGCTAGTTATTTATTCAAGAATAGAGAACATAATTTCTGATTTCGGTACTATACATTCTTTCATATCCCAATGTTTTGTAGAAAAATCCTAACACCACAACTAATCTTGAAAGTAAAGATGTCAGTGAGAATGGAAAATGGAGAAATCATTTCATCCCATGAATATAACTCATCCCCTATAATAATTTATGGATTGAACTTCCTGGAGAACCTTGTCACACACCATCTGGTGTAATTTTATACAATTTTTGGCATGGATGGGATTTCCTTATATAGATCCAACATAAATTTACATGAGATGGAAATTAATCTCCATATGGAGAATCATCCCCTGATTCTGTAGAAGTGCAAGGAGGATGATGAATATTCTTTAGCACCATCATCTCAAGCATTGATATGATTGGCCTATGAGTATGTGTATCATGCTTAGATGATTGAGTTTATGTAATAAACCATCATTGAAGACATGCCTATTGTGAGATAATTCATTTAAGTGTTTCTAGAGCAATTTCTCAATATTCCTCTTAGAAGATATGTTGAATTATAAATTAATTTTAAGGATCTTAAAAAATGTATAGAAGATTCCAGATAAAGAGTTTATACACACATGTGCTTCACCCTAGGGTTCACCAATCCTCTTTGTCAGGAAGAAGGATGGGTTAATGCACCTAGCATTGATTATCGTGAGCTCAACAAAATCACGATAATGAAATAGTATCCTCTTCCACAAAATTGATGACTTGTTCAATAATTTACATAGAGCACAATACATATTCAAGGTGGATTTATGGTCGGGATATTTCCAATTAAGGGTGAAGAAGGAGGTTATCATCAAGACTTCTTTTCATACAAGTTACGGGAAATATAAATTCATAATAATGCCTTTAAGACTCAATAATGCTCCAAAAATCTTCCTGGACTTGATTAATAGCATCGTTAGAGATTACGTCGACAAATTTTTGGTAGAAATTATTGACGACATTCTAATATACTCCAAAACCAAGGAGGATCTTTCGGATCATCTATGCACTGTACTAGAGGCATTGCAATAGGAGAAGCTCTATGCAAAGTATAATATGTGTGAGTTCTGGTTAAAGGAGTCCTCATTATTGGGTCATTTCATTATAGGAAATGTGATATCTATGTATCCCTCCGGGACAAATTCAATTGAGGGATGGACACGTCCAACATCGATAACATATATCCATAGATTTCTTAGGTTAGATGGATATTATCGTCAATTTCTGAGAAATGTTTCACAATTTTCCAACCCTCATACCATGCTATCTCAGAATGGAGTAAATTTTTCTTTAAGTGATGAATGAAAAGAAAGCATCAAGGAATTGAAAATGAGGCATTTCACTGCACCAGTGCTCACACTACCCACAAGTGGTGAACTTTTTGTGGTATTTAGTGATGCTTCAAAGAAGCGAGCAATCTTTGTGTTGATGAAAAACAAAAAAATAATTATTTACGCTTCGAGGAAATAGAATGTTTAGGAGTGAAACTATCCAACACATGATATGGAGTTGGCAGTAGTAATCATTTATTTTTAAATTTGGCGACATTACCTATTTGTGGAGAAGTGTGAAATATATATGGATCACAAAAGCCTCATGTATATATTCATGCATAAAGAGTTTAACATGTGATAATGAATATAGTTAGAGATGATCAAATACTATGACTGATCAATCCATTAAATCCATGGGAAATAGAACAAGGTGGAAGATGCTCTTAGTAGAAATAAACTAGCGATTCTATCATTGATGAGAATTAGAAAGGATCCAATATTGTAAGATTTGATGAACATGGACATGGGAATCATAAAAAAGAGAACATCATTAATCCTTTCACAAATGATTACTCAACCATTTATTTTGGAAAGGTTAAAAGATGCTCAAAAGGATTATGTGGGAATTCATAAGAAAGTGGAAACTATCAGAAAAGGAAAATCCTCAGAGTTCAATGCTAATGAATAAGGAATTATGAGATTTGGGTTAACACTATGTGTTCCATTAAATACAGAGTTGAAGAAAATACATTTGGATGATGTACATAGTTTGAATTTTTCCATTCACCTAAGAAACACATAGATGTATCAAGATATCCGAGAGCTTTATTGGTGGGATACCACGAAGAAGGAGATCACTGAGTATAAATCAATGTGCTTGGTATTTTAGCAAGGGATGGTTTAGAGGATAAAGTCTAAGGGGATGATGCATCCATTACAAAAACTAGCATGTAAATGGGAGAACATCATAATGTACATTGTCATCGGACTTTTGAAGACATACAAAGGAAAAAACACTATCAGGGTTGTTGTGGATCTTTTTACAAATACTGCACAATTAATAAAAATTTCAGAGGATTTCTCATTGGATCAAATTGCACCGATATATATTAATGAAGTGGTAAGGCTACATGGAGTACCACTATCTATTGTATCTGATCGAGATCAAAGATTCACCTATATGTTCTGGAAGATTCTTCAACATGCTTTGAATACAGAGCTGAATTTCAGTATGAATTATCATCCTCAAACTGATGTCTAATCCGAGTGGACTATCGAAACACATTATAAAATTTTGAGAGCATTATCAATGGACTTAAAAGTTTGATGGGATCAACATCTTCCCCTAGATGAGTTCTCTTACAATAACAGTTGCCACTAAAGCATCCAAATGGCTCCTAGTAATTCACTTTATGGGAAGAGGTGTAGAAAACCGACATGATGGGATGTAGTTGGGAGTGAAAAATCCTAGGTCTAGAAATAGTTGATGAAATGGTGGAGAAGGATAAGACTGTCCAACAACACATCAATGCTACCCAATGTTGAGAAAAGTTATATGCTGATAGTCATCAACGAGACCTAGATTTTGATGTTGGAGACATGGTATTCCTCCGCATATCACCATGGAAGAGAGTTATGAGATTTGGGAAGAAGGGAAATACTATTCTAAGATATATCATCCCTTTTGAGAACCTTGATCGCATTGAGTAGTACCCTATCGACATGAAATCCCACCGAACCTATCTCAAGTACATGATGTATTCCAAGTATTACTCTTGAGGATGTACATACCTGACCCATCACATGTACTCAATCCAGATGTGGTACCATTGGAGAATGGCCTCTCCTATGAAGAGAATCCGGTGAAGTTCATAGATCGTAGGAAATAAGTTCTATGAAATAATACAATTCCACTTATCCAGGTGTTATGGTGAAACCACATGTTTGAAGAAGACATGTGGGAATCATAGAAAGTAATGAAGCAAAGTTACCCTTATATATTTTAGTGTGGGAAAAAGAAATTACGAGGGTAATTTTTCTTAAGGGGGAATATTTTAATGATCCAAACATTTATTAATGAAAATTCATCTTGATCTATTTAAATTTCATAATATGTAAAATGATTATATAACATATTCAAATCCTTGAATTTATACTTTTGGATTATAAAATACCGTTACAAATTTTTTTCCTTTGTAAATATATCCATTGATCTATGACCACGTTATTATTATAAATATATGGCTTTAAAAGATCCAATTTACTCAGAAAAAGGATGCGATGGCCTCATCCAGTAGAATTTCTCCATATGAAGCCCATTTGTCAAATCATGGAAAAGAGGTAGTGTCACAGGGCTTCTCTCTTGACCAATTCCATGCCGATCTTCAATATGTTACGCTTGAATAAAACTACCTACATGAGAGGTGTATGTTAATAGAGATTACCAACCGATCGATGTTATCTAAGCCTCCCCACGAGTTTGTCACCATCTCTCACCTTACCCTTAGGTATTTTGTGGGTGTTTCAAGGGGTTATGTAACAAGAACCTATCACTATGATTATGTGCATTATTTTTTTATAGAGATTATACATTCATTTTATTATTGTTAATTTGTAAATAGAATATAAAAAAAATATTTTAGTTAATATTCAATTAAGAAATCAATTTTGATGAATTAATGGATTTTTTAATTAAATAATATTTTAATAAAATATTAATTTATTTTTATTTTTATTAAATATAAAATATTATATAATTTTTTATGAATACATTTTTAATTTATATTATGATTTGAAAGATATTTTTGTAAAAACCCAAGATTTTTTGAAAAATGTCCGTTTTTAATGAAAAAGTAAATATTTAGAGATTTATAAAATTATTTAGATAAAATGAATATTATTTTTTGAATCAGGATTTCAAAATTATCTAACAATGAATTTTTCATAATTTTCAAAGATAGTCAATTTCTTTGGGTAAAAATTAAATACTGTTAAATAAATAATGTATTTTATGACATCATAATGACCCAATAGTGATCTAATAAAATAATATAAATGGTTTTTCAGACAATATATGTTTTAACCTTAAAATAATGTGATTATAGGTTTGTCTAATTTATTTTACAATGTTGTAGTGGACCCTCCAAACATATAAAACATTTTAACAATTTAAAATGATTTACTTGAGAGTGCGACTCACCTCCACAAAATCAAGCCTAATATTTTATAAGTTTTGGACATTGGAATTATAAAATAATGTTTTTCACTACCCTTTGGAAAAAACCATTGGAAAAACAATGGTTTGGTTTGTGGTTTTGATTAGTTTAATGTATGGTGTCCAAAACCTAAATAATAAAGAATTCCCTCTCATTTGCTATATAAACCAAACCAATATCCCACATGTCATCACTCAAAACCATTGGAGAACATCCCTAATCTACCCTCCTTTCTATAGTATCCTCCCAATTCACCCCAAGATTTTATGAAGCCTCTCTCAAGCTTCTCCCAATCCATTGGGATCACACTTCCAAGTAACAGATTTCTTCCACTCTCATTTTTGTCCAAGTTTTTTTATGTCACTATAACCGTGTATTTTCAATTTAAATTGTTTGGGTATCATTTATCAAGTCATCCAAACTTATCTCCTTATGTTTGAATGATTTTATTCAACTTTATATCTAATTAATTCTACCAATGAACACCCGTTACCATGCCAAAATTCCGTAAGGGATTTCTCTCTCCTCATTTACATTCGAGAAATTATTTTTTTAAGAAAATAAATTCCATTAAATATGTTGGTACATGTATCTCTATGACCAAATTACTATCCATTTCATGTAAATATGATTGAGACAACACTTTCTTGCTCATCAACCATTTTTATGAATTATTATTTCACGATGTTATGCTGCTGAAATTGCACCGGGATTTTCTAAGACAAAGTCATTATGTAGTGAATACCATGCCCATTTATCTATCAAGGATATTCACCTATATGCACATTTAATTATTGATTATATTTTTGCATGTATTAATTGAACATTCCATTATTATAGAAGAAATTATTATGTTTAATGAATCCATGTTATATGATCCATGAGGAACTCTTATGTATGAAGTGAAATCATTAAGTATGGTGCATCCTAAAAGTACTCCAATGCATTGGGTAAATATTAGTATCATGATTCATCAAATGAAATAAAGGTATAATCATGAAAATTCAAGTAAAATTATTGTTTAGTCTTGCTAATTCAAACACAATTAGGGTTTACTAATGCTCCAAGTGCAATGAGCCTTGACTCATGCTAATATCATGTTAAATGTTTTTTCTACATTTCCATATTATGACAATTATCATATATAATGACTTTATGTTAATGTTTCTATTATTCTCCATTGATATGCCAATTGCCTAAAATGTACTGTATTATTCAGGTTATTCCTTGTTTATCCTCATGTGGGGCTTTATAGCTCACCCTTTTCTTGTGCATGTTCTCAGGTTATCCCATGCACTTCTAGGTATGAAGGAATGTTGTGGTCATTTTAAAGAATATTTAAAAAAATGTTTTATTTTATGTTATAAGTTGTTATTTAATGTTCCTAATTTTCCAAGACACAAGAACTATCAATCATTATTGTCTTCTTAAGTTCAATTTTACATAATAAATCATATTTATGTGTGTAATAAAGATCAGGGTTGTTATATACATGAAATTTAACCTACACTTGTGGATAGTGATATTGGGTCTTCGATATTTATAAGTTCTATTAGTATGACTTATATGCTTTCTATTTATTTATTATATACATGAACTTCTCATTATTTTAATATCTTCTCAACTTGTGAATGGTTTCAATATGACATTGGTGTATGTGAGTGGGGTTATGACAATTGAAATACTGTTTGGAGTACGGAAGAAGGACATTTGTTTATAGATGAGGTGTTATATAAAGGATAAGGAGTATTCTTTATATTTGGATCTATATAAAATTGATAAGTTGGGTTTTTAATTGATTTTGTGTATGGAACTATTAGTATGGATCTGATTCGACATAGATTGTTAATGTAGGAGAGTGATATTTACATCTCCCGAGGGTGATAGTTATGTTCATTATAGAGAAAGGGATATCCAAGCCAGTAGTGTAGGGCTAGTTCATTAGAAACCTGGGGAGACCACCACATAGGATTCAAGTATTTTTTTGGATCATAGGGGGGATCCTGAATCCTTTCCATCCATATTAGATCAGTTCCAATATTTATTTCCTAAATACTTATTAAGGATTCCATCTGAGAAGGATTTTGAGTTTACATTTGAGGTCATTCCTAGAGTTGAATAATTTTCTATTCCACCTTAATGAATGGAAATAATAGAGCTTCAAGAGCTCAATAATTGGCTATAATAGTTAATGGACAATGTAATTATGTGTATGAGTAAATCGTTATGGGGTTTTCAATTGTTTTTCGAAGAAGGTTGACGGGAATGTGTGTTTATGTGTTCATTAATGGATGTCGAACCAGATGAAAGTGACTAACTGATATCCTCTTCTGTATATCGATAATCTATTTGACCAAATGATAGAATTTTTTTTCCCGATAAGAATTACTTGATATTGGGATATCATCAGTTGAGTGGTATAAGTTATGATAATCCGTAATATTTTTATAGAAGTTGGAATGGTCTATATGAGTTCGTCCTTATGTCGTTCGAGAAGAAAAATTTTCCATTTTTTGTTATATTATTGATGAACTGAATCTTTTATCCATACCTAGATCATTTTTGGGTGTTTTGTGTATGAAATATTAGGGTATTCCCAGAATCATGATGGTCATGACCATTATCATGAAGTCATACTTAGTACACATAGATATAATTATCTATACGATGATATATCTATGTGTATGTTATGAATTAGCAGGGTACATTTCATGGGTCATCTAATCTCTAATGATGGTGTTTGAGTGGACCCAATGAAATTTTAGGCATTATTTTCTTTGGATTATCCCATAGTTATTTTTAATATTAATAGATTTATGGGTTTTGTATTTTTCTATCAGAGGATCACCCTTGAATTTTCCCAATTTGAAGCACATCCATAAGGATAGATCAAGAAGGGGACCATGTTTGAATGGACAACATCATGTTAGGACTCTTTCTAGGAGTAGAAGAGGCATTTGACTAATGCACCAAATATGATTCTATCGGTGTTCACTGAAGAGTATACCATGTTATTTGATGCACCCAAGATTGGGCTATGAGTAGTGTTGATGTAGGAGGATCAAGTTTTGGTGTATTGGTTGCTTCACATTAGGTCCCATGAATAAAACAAACCTATATAAAATCTCATGTTTTATATTTAGATTTATGAATTTAAATGTTGGAAAAATTACATATTAGATGAAGTGTTTACTATGTATACATATCATAAGAGCTCAAATATATCTTTTCATATCGAGACATGAATTTTTGATACTAGAGGTTGGTAGAGTATATAAAATATTTTGAATTTTAACTAACATATATGCATAGTAATTGAAACAATTTTTCTGATTCATTGATAAGGAATACATAAAAAAAGGTTGTTCAGGAGTCTAGTTTTATGTGAAAGATGATAGAATTGCTATTTGAGATGCATACTATGGACTAAGAGGCCCAAAGAAGATGAATCTTATATCATTTTATATTGATTCTACACTACTAATTTGGATTAGGTAGATTAAATATTATTATCCAGAGTGTTCATCCATTAGGTAAATCTTTGATGTTGGGGTGTCACATTTGGATTGGACTATATATGAGGATGAGATCATCTATGTACGGAGCAATGTTTTTGTGCCTATGAGTATATGAGAGGAGCATATTCATGAGTTTCCTAACAAGAAGTGGCATGTTGATCCTGGTTTGACTAAAATGTATAGTGAACATCATCATTAATATTCATGTCTGGCCCTGAAAAGCTAAACCTCAGATTTTGTGACCTGAAGCTACATCTCTTATTAGGTGATGGTTGAATAAGAAAAACCTTGGGGTTTGTTATAGCCATTTTCCATTAAATAATTTAAGTGGTATATTAATACCATGAAATTAGTGGTGGGTATTCTATCGATTCCTATGAATAATGATTCTATATGGTTGAATTTTGAATTTTTTACTAATATATCATATTTATTTCTTATTCAGGTGACCTTCATAGTGGATCTGTTGGAGGACATGTATGTTCTGGTGATAATCCATTTTCATTGGGTACCACTAAGTATTTTTTCATGTTATGATCTGAGAAAAATTTCACCCTTCTGGAAAAGATCATAGAAAGTTTTTTGTACCCAATTATTTCAATGTAAAACATTACAACACCAAACAAATAGGCAACCAAAAACATACTATTTAGGTGATGGAGGATATTCTACATGAATGAATCCTAGCCTTTGGTGTGTTTTGGGAGAATAAAATATCATTTGTTGAGTTCTCATATTCCAATATTTATCACTAGACAATTCAGATGGAACCATATAAGACACTTTAGGGTTGTCCGTACAAATCACATCTATGTTGGATGAAGGTAGGTGAGTAAGAGTTATTAGGAATGTGTCTCAAGTAGGAACCATTATTGAAAGTTTAGTTGAATGAGAAATGTATAGATACAACTCATATTGGGTAGAATTTATATTGGGGTGAATTTCAATGACCCCTTGAGTTTATAGTGGGTGGTCGCCTATTTCTTTGGTTGTTGTTGAGATTGAGTCACCATAGGATTTAGATACACTAAAACATAGTGCCTTGGGTTTTAAGACCTTTTGAGATTATAAATAGGGTTCAATTAGTGGTGTACCATTTATCTCTTCCATAAAGGTATTGTTCTATACATGATGTTTTTAATGTGTAAAAAATTTAATATTATCACTCCAACCCTTATCACATGATCAATGTTGATGATGTTAAGACTAAGGCCAATGAGTAATTTCCAGAAAATCTATTTTGTGTTGTGGATCACATTGGGAAAATTTAATGGGGAAACAAGATGCCTATAGTACAAGTGTTTCTGAAACATGGACATGTTTAGGAGGAAACATGAGATAGAGAAACTAATATGTGGGATCAAGCGGGCGATCATCTTACATTAGAATCATAATAAGTCTTGAGAGTTATCTATAGGATGACCTATTGTAAGGTTGTTATATTTTAAGATACCAACCTTTTCTGGGGTTCCCAATTATAATTTTAGGTACACTTTTACCATATTTTGGTTATACCTTGGTTGGGTTTTTATTTCGGGTACTTTTACCTGAAACTAGAGAAAATGGATGCCCATGAGGCTATGCAAAGTTGGTACATCATTTAGGGAAACTGTGGGGTTTTCCACAAGAAAATGCACAAAACTTTTGGGATGAACATGTGGTGGAGTTTGATTTTCAAATTGGTTGGCCAAATCACTTCCCCCTCCCCAAAACATGAACCCTTTAGTAGAGGCGATTTTCGTGGCGGGAAAATGTTTTTTCCAATCCGTGTACCACTTATGAGAAACCATGCACCCAGAGAGTAGGGAATCTTGGTTAAGGTGCATGGTTTGGAAAAATATGTACCTATAGACAGGAAACAATTCATATGGGATTTAAACCACTCATATATTTTATTAAAACTCCCACACCCACAGGTTTTATTTTTAATCCTTCCTAATCAACCATATATTATTTCCTTTGGTCTTAATGTCTCTCAGAAGTATTCCAAGGCTCAAAAAACCCCTTTTAGTGTGACTTTTTGATTCAATTAATGGATTATACACCTATTATGGTATGTGATCTCCCCATATTTATTTATTTTTATATCTTTTTCATGTTTCTCTCTTCTTTTGGAGGGATTATTTTTTTCTATGATCTTGGGTTTAGATCTAGGTCTTATGGATGTTTTTTTTGGATTTTGGTCATAGGATTCGACACTAGATCACTTATTTCCTTGTGAAATTGACTGTTTAACATCCAATTGAGGGTTGAAGGTTGGAAATAATTATTCAATGATATTGAGGTTGGTGATCTAATTATAAATTCACATATTCTTAACTATATTTTTGTTTATGGAATTATTCAATTTAAATTTCCAATTTTGGATATTGATTTTTGAATTAAATTAATTAATTAGATGATAAATGGGTTAATGAAATTGGTTAATTAATGTGATAATAAAATTTTATGATAAATGAAATTACAAAATTGGAATAATGATATGTGATATATATGGATGATGTGAAAAATGAGTTTGGGGATAAGGAATTATTCTCCAAATACCCATAGGGATCCAAACTGCCAGTCTGGGTCTCAAAGACATATTCTTAATTGTTTTGGTCACTGAGTTTTCGGTCAGGGACTACAAATAAAAATACATACAATGTGCCAGACTGAAGATCTAGGGCATCAATGTATGAATGTGAAATTGAATATTAAATTAATAATGAATTACATGATAGAATGAAAATTGATATCCATTTAGTTTATGCTTTAGACTTCGGAATTGGTTGAAAAATGTATTATTGGTTCTAGTTTCACCATGAACCCAGTGGTGAAGTAGTTATTTAAAGAATAATATAATGTGATTTGATAAATTATTTTCTACACTATATTATTTATATAATTTCATATTCTTTATAGTCTAGATATTGTTTTAAATACAATTGGTGGTGGCCTATTGATCTGTAATCACACCCTAGTCAGGATTCTTGATCAATTTCTGAATATACATCATTTCTATAGGGGATGATTAGGGAAAGAACCCTATGATTGATGTATGAGTTAGGATTAAGGATAGGGAATGGATGAAGGAACTATATATGATTTGAGGACTAACACATGAGTTTTTACTATGTATTTATTTTGGGTTGTCATTTAACACTTTGACACTAATTAGACGTGACATATTTACTTCTTTGGGTTTAGATATTATTTTCCATGTCTTTGATTTATCCATGAGATGTTTATTGTTGTATTATATTGGTTGTTTCTTGTTACCATTTGGGTATTGGTTATAGATTTCAACTTTTTTTCTGGGTTTATAATGATGATATAGTCTTCCCATTTAACATATTAGACCATCACGACTAGTTGATAGC
The DNA here is from genome assembly GCA_963277665.1 of Viscum album. Lineage (NCBI taxonomy): Eukaryota > Viridiplantae > Streptophyta > Magnoliopsida > Santalales > Viscaceae > Viscum > Viscum album. The sequence continues at coordinate 377,432,979 of OY728147.1, forward strand.
CTATAGTGTATGGTAAGGCGTACTTGGGGTCGTATAACTAATAATATTATGGTACTAACATGTGGAACACAATTCAGGAAGTCACATAACACTTACCACAAGAATGGGTTTTCCAAATAACGTGATTATTAATTAATTTATATTATACATTACAAGTATTAATGTCTATTTTTAAAGAAATAAATTTTCTTAATATTTTTTAAATTTATATATTTTAAATAATTTTTTTCATAAATAAATTATTTACACAAAAAATGTTCCATTGATCATTTTAATGTATTTTAATCCCTATTATAATATATTAATGAATCATATTATTTATATGGGATATTATCTAATGATACCATCCACCATATTACTTAAGGTGGATTTTGATCAATATGTTATGTTTTTACTGTTGAAATATATTGACATTCCATATAATAGTTAACAAATATTAATATTTTTTTTGATTGTGTATTGAATTGATTATTACTCCTTTTAAATGATGAATGCACAGGACAAACTATGTGACATGCAAGGCTGGTTATAGCCCTTTGATGCATCGATTCGTATTATAGGACAATCTAATTTGGGTATTTGGAATTAATTATCCTAATTTATATTTAATTTCTTGATAAAACTAATCTAATTTATGATTATGATGTTCGAAATTATGAATCCTATCGTCATAAAACTCTATATTTTTATCCATGTGGTTGTTTTTGTTGTTTTTTCATCAATTGGTTTATCCCCATTATGATATATGTTATTTGGAATATATGATTTTTTATCTATTCCATATTAATTAATATTTTTTCCTATAATAGCGTAAGCTGTACACTTTCCCGTACCGAACATATGAGATCACCCTATATTATGTTTTTTTCCTAGGATACCGTGAAAGGGTATATGAATGATATTAAGGTGTTCTTATAAAAAATATTGAACATATCACTATAATTTATATTTATATTTAGATTTTTTATATGTAATGTGAGAACCATATATGTATCTAGTCTCTAAGGAATAATAAAAAATTCAGTAACTAAGGATGTGATCCCTTATATTTTATTTCAATTCAGTAACATAACCACTAAAATAGGGTTACCAGATATTATTCATTACAGTTGTTATAAAATGATTATATATATAATCATTAGGAAATAGATTTAGGAAAAAATATATTAGTGAGAATAATGGTATAATATAATTTGAATATATGTCTAATCATAAGATAAATTTTTAAAGATTTGGTACAATAGATATAATATTGTTTTCATAGAAATCACATCCTTATCTAGATACTTTTATGTTGATGTGGTTGTGGAACATATGAACCTTTGGGTATCACCACTTAATGTGGTATATTGGGTATTAACTTAATCATCACCACTATATGATGAGTGGTCCTAAGAGTGCATATATGGATTGGCACTCTCACAAGATATGATTTAAATGATTGAAATAATATTTATAAACAATTATGAAAGATTTTAAAATATTATAATGATTTTAATATATTCACAATGTTACTATGTTTATAATTATTAGATCAGCTATCTATAAAATTTTAATTTATTCTAGATATTAAACTTGATTTGGAATTATAAAATATGATTCACAATTCCATGAGATAATATATTACATTACATTGTCTATAATAGATGAATAATGAAATGAATGGAAAAAATTTCAAATACCAATATCAATGTAGTTACTTACCTCATGATAATGTCAATAAATCTAGTGTTGGAGTTGAGCAGATTATAACTATATTAGGATACTTAACTGAGTTTTTAACAAATAAAAATATCTATATGGACCATCCTATCGACTCACAATGTAATTCATTGTTGTTGAACCAATTTAAATTGTATAAACATATATCCTTTAATGTAAATATTAATCTATTGATAGCTGAATAGTGAATCAGGTCCCTTGAAAATATATATCTAAATATGAAAATAAATGAAAGGGATAAGGTTACTCTGATAGTTTATTTTATAATGAATGATTGTCAATAATAATAGTTATTTATTCAAAATATAATAAATGAAGAATAAATACAGATAAGGGAGTGAAAGACTACTATTGATAAATTAATCAAAAAATACATTCCTCATGAGAAATGAGATGATATAGAAATAAAATTCATCAATCTCTGACGAAAATAAAAGAAAAGCATTTTTGAGTATGAGAAAAAAATTAAAATAATAATTAGGCATGTTATGGACTATTTTAATAATAAATAAAGTAATATTAATCATTTCCTTGATAGGATTAATATAAGCCTCCAATGGGTATCTTCCTCTCAAATGTTTTCATTATAAGATGATATGGTATATAGTTTCATCTGGATGGAGAAATAATTCTAAAAGTAAAATATTTTCAAAAGATTTCAAGTGATGAAGAGGAAGATAGACCACCATGAAAAAATATGGAATGTTATAAAAAGGTAAGGGAAAAACATCTCGCATTTGATAATTATGGAAAAATATAACCATTTACTTCTATGAAGGGAAATAGATTTTACATCTAGTATAGATATAAAGGCCATCAAGAACATGAATACAAGGAAATGAAAGAAGCCAACAATGTGACATGTATCAAGTGTATGGTGTTGGGGTATTTCAAAAATTAATTTCCAAAGAGTTAGTGAAATTATGATGAAAATAGTCCAATGGAGGAAGTAAAATCTTATGAAATTATTAATGCTATATTTTAATTCCCTGATATTGTTGCAATATTTATATTGGTAGTAAACACATTCTTTATATTACTCATGATCTATAAAAACTATTATAAGTTTCATGGATATAAAGTAATCACTTGAAACTATTACGATATAATTGTTAATCAAGAAACCCTATTGGAATAAAATTATAATATATCAAGTGGTTTAAATGAACATGAAACAATATTCCAATTTTCAATCTTGGTTCTTATATAAATGTTTAGATATGATATAATCATAATTTATGAGGTTTAATTAGTTTTTAGGAAATAATTAGTAGTTGATGGATCATAAAATAATCTATGTTGAACTAATGGATTAATAATTATATTGTTAATGGTTTGATGAATTTATATGGATTTTATTTATGATGATTTAGGAATTTATGTAATACTTCTCTATAAGAAGGAATATTGATGTTGATTATTATCTGAACATGTCCTAATAATATTGTTTGAAAAATGAAATAACAGGTTCTTATATTGCGGAAATTTTGAGCCATTAAAGGTATACTTTGGTGCATACAAAAGACAAATTACTCAAATTAATTGAATATTAAAATCCAGACAACAAACTAATTAAAATAATCTTTCAGTGGAAAAAAATTTCACATATAACAGTTGAAGGAATAAAGTAAGTATACTTTACAATAATTCCATTAACATTAATAATGGAAGATAAATCAATAATTCTTTGTTATATTTATTATCAAATTATTATGGTACTCTTATAGAAAAAATTATTAAATGGGTGTCTTGAAATGGAACCCATATTATTTATTTACAAACATATATATTCTATTTTATTTAATATAGAAATTAATACTGATAATTAAATATATAAAAATACCATTATATAAATAAAAATCATAAAAATCAAAAGTATAAAATATCTATAATGATGATATAATGTTACATCGTAATATTATAGTTTCCCTTAAAATAATTCAATATTTGATTGTATCCATGAGACACAACCCAGAGCATTATGTGAACTATGATAGAATAAAAAAAATATGATATAAATTTTATATTTATTTCCTTGATTTTAAATTTGAATGTATGAATAGTAATAACCACATTATGAAAACAATTTATATGGGATTTATTTAATACAAATGTATTGAATTATTAATAAAAAAATTACCCAATTTCCATCAAAGTCATCTTTTTCTTCGAATATATTTTCTCTTCAGAAAGGATTTTAATATATTTTTCCATGGACATTACAGTAATTTTATAAAATTTTTGAAAAAAAATTTGAGGAACGAAATATATTATTTGAAAAAATATTCAATTAATTATTATGGTGATTTTTTGGAGTTTTTCTAAAACTAATTACTTTTCATTCAATAGTAAAAAACCCTTTTTTTTAAAATAGGCATTTCAATTAATAAAAAACAATACATTAAAACATCAAATTTTTGTAGTATATTAATTTAATATATATATTTAATTAAATTATAAAAAATATTATTAATTGTATTTGGTTCAACAATAAATTTTAATTTGGTATAAGTTCATTTTTTGGTTTAAAATCATATTTTTTTTATGAAAACTGTTTGTATGCATGAACTGTGTTTCTTTATACTAATAAATTAATTAAATCACTCTTGATTGATAATTTTAATGAATAATATATAATATATATTCAATAATATATTTTAATATTTATCTAATAGTTTTAGCAAGGAAAATAATAAATGTAAATTTAGTTTTATGGTTAAAAATGCAGTTTTCAAAAAATAGTTTTCATTTAATTTTTCGCACTTATTTTTATGTGATTTTTTCAACTTATAGAACAATATTAATTATAAATTGACTTAATATATAGAATAACTATAATTTATATAATTTAATATTTTTAATCATGTTTTGGTATAAAAAATAGTAAAACTAGTAAAACATTTCTATACAGACTAATGTTTAAACGAGTTTACTAGAGTGGTTAAACCCTAATATAAGGGCAGTAATTACATAAAACATCTATAAGTATTATTTTTTTAATATATTTCTACCTAATATTATCATATAATTTATATATTGGTTATTTTGATAAAAATTCTAATTGAATATAACTTATATTATTGAAATATTTTATGTAATCCCATATGTGTCCCACCGCTCATTTATAAAAGGGAACCAATTATCCTCCCATATTTAGAAAGATTAATAAATCCATCTTAGAAAATATCTTTTCAAAAACCATCCTATATTCTTTACCTTCATTCATGATCTTCTGGTTTTATCTTAAGATAATCCTATGAATTCTTAAGGAGTAATCAAAAATAGTTTTCTCATTGAAGAGGTAATCCTTACTACCGATTCATTCAAAGTATATTTCACCATATATATACTCTACATCTGTTGTATGAATCTTAAAATAATTATTATAGTATCATTAATAAACTTATATGTTATTATGATTCGGGGGAAACCATTTTCCTCATTTCCATCTTATGGAAAATAGAATCACAACTCATCTATATGTACAACCTACCGTCTCCACGTAGCGATGTAATTAAATTTTCATCAAATAAATTGTATATATGGTTATAAAGAGATAAATAATTAATATATAAGATATTTATAATATTATTATAAATATGTTAAAATTTAATACCATTTACTACCTTACTATTCCACATTATAATAAAATTCTAATTTCAGTCATTCATATGTGTGGACTACCACATCCATGAAGCGAAGTGATTGATTTTTTATGTATTCCTATCATAAAATACCCTATAGAAATATAACTAATATATATAAAATTTATATCATGATTAAAATTCAAGATATTATGCAACCATGAGAATTATGTAAGAAATAATACTACTAAACTAAAACTTACATGGAAAACAAAAAAGTTGACTCTCAAAAATATAATTTAATAAGAAAATATGAATAAATGAGTGTTGAAATTTTATAAATGGAGTATATATGTTATTTTAATTTGTTTAATTGTTCTTTTATATAAATATAATAAATTATAATTTTGTATACATGAGGTTTAAGGAATTAACAAATGGTTTTATACATGAGGTAAGGGTTATTTATTTCAATATTTTTTCATTGGCACATGTTTAAGGATATAGACCTATTTATGTTTATGTAGTGTATTATAGACACTTTGAAAAAATTTATCATGTATACATCCTAATTGATTACAATTGATGGTGAAATTAAAATTATATTATCTAAGGGGTTTTGATTCTGTAGTAACCAAGTGGAAATGTTTTTTTAACAATATCATATTTATTTGGGATTATTTATGTTTAGGTTTTAATTGGGGAATAATATGATTTTTATATCATAAAAATCATATTTTTTATACATTTATGGTTATTCCTAAAAATTAAATGTTTTATTCCAATTCATCCCTATAAATACAAAATTCAACACTCCCCTTTTTATAAAAAAAAAATTTTTTTCATTAGGTCGACAATCCTTTTCTTTGTTATTAATATTTTCTTTAAAATATTTTAAAGAATATATTTAATATTATCCAATTATTTTTTAAATAAATACTTACCCATATTTTTCTTTATATTAAATGGTTTACAATTAATATTCATGTAATTTTCTTATTTAGGTATATTTTACTAAAGTTGTGATCGAAAATATTTATATCAGGGCTAGGTAAACGAACAAGTTTTCCTTCAATAAAGAATATAGTTTTCATTATTGATTCCACAATATGTTCATTTTTATATTGTAAAATAAAATTTTTCCCTAAAATTTTGTAAATTGTTATAATTTACCTTAGTGAATAAAAATAAGGTTATTTTCCTCAACAAAATCTATGGATATTTAAAATTATTTTCATATATGTCAGTATATTTTGATGAATATTATACATTCATAGGGATAAAATATAATGATTCGATCCCCCCATATTACACTAGACCGAATATCAAAATGATGTTCTATTTTTTGGGGGAAAATATTGACATTCGGTGTGCTAATTTTTAAATATTGTTATTTTTTTGATTATTTTTTGAATTCAATATTGAACTTTTAAATATGATGAATGCATTAAACATTGTATGGGAAGTGGATGGCTGGTTATGGAAACATGGATTGTCAGTTGGTCTCATGGGAAAAACCTGTTGTGGTATTTGGTGTGTTTCTTACTTATTTAAATATGATTTATAGACATAATACCTAGATAGTAAGATTATAATGTAAAATATTATGCATTATATCATTTGGAACTATTAATTTATATACATGTAATTAATTATGTCGTTATTTCATCTATATATTTAATTCAATTTTATTATATATGTTTCTTACCAACGTGGGGGCCACTAAAATGGTTCCACGAGTTGGTTGGTCACATAACCCCAATCACACAGTCCCATATACTAAAGGCTGTTGATTTGCAGTAAGGCTATAAATGTGGCATATTGGGGAGACTATAACTTCATAATTAGGGAGAAACAGTGGCATATGATAATGTAACTATAGTGGAATCAATATATATATATAGCAGAAACTAAATTTTATAGAAGAAAAACAATAAAAAATAAATAAATGACTATTCCATTTCTAAATACATAATGATAAAAAAAACATGTCATTATGTAAAAGGATCTACGCATACATCAGTTGATACAATGAACTCGGATAAATTAAAAAAATATAAAAAAAATTAAATGATACCAACATCTGATGTAATCCCAGGTACAATCTCAGACTCTACTCTCATTGAATATCCTGGACCCAAATATATTATAACACGATGCAAAATCAACAACCTAACCTATGGCCAGGAGGTCTATTCAGGAACTAAGAGGTGGCCCAAATAGGATGTGAGATAAACTAAATATACCACAACCAATGGATTATAATTTAGTCTAATAAATGAATATAAAATAAATATTTTTTTAAGTATGCTAAAAAAGTACCGAGTAAATAAAATTAAATAAGTTGGGATCCAGTTCTTTAAGGACACTTGTCTTACCACATTACATCAGCCTATGCTATAATGTCTCTGAAACTAACATCATAAATATATTTACATAAATGTAAACAAGCATAGACATAGACACACACACACATATATATATATACAGAGATATACATGAACTGGTAAGGTATCCACGCATAATATTAATAATTCAATAATATCCTCGTTGTTTAAATACAAGTACTATACTATCCTAATATACAGGGGATACATAGCACCATTCTTGAAAATCCATATTAATGATGTCAACTTTCATCACCAACATCTTATTCTTAGGGAGTGAAGCATCATGTACAACTACCAAAATGGTTGTGAAAATCCATGTCCAATAACCATGACCAAGGGGAAGTGAAAAATCATGTTCGAAAACCCTAACTGATATCCATCAATAATAATAAAGTATAGGGTAATATTATGTTCCCTCTGAGCCATTGACCAAGGATTTCGACATAGAGGATCTTAGTTTCACTAAAAGTGAGAAGTAATTCCTTTTCCTATGAGACCTTTTCCAAGGAGTTCTGTAAAGAGGAAGCCGATATGGCTTACGAAATAATATAAAAGGTTAGAAAATTCACATTGATCAGTTTAATATAGGCTATAAAAATTCATTCATTGCATAATATATATTAATCATTATGATCTTTCAATTTACCAATTTTATTATAAGGATTAATGAAGGCTATTCAAGTATACATGGTATAAGAAGATTCATCATAATTGATTTATCCAATGATAAATGTTGATCATTACATTTAGAAAATTGTTAATTGAAAAGGTTAAAAACTTTGGTTAAACAACCCACTCAATTAAAATTGGCCATTACATTTATTAATTATCGATGTAAGATAATTTTAATAATGGTAATAACCTATATGGGTCCTCCAAACCATTGATAGTTCATTTAATTCCATTTAAAAATTAAATTTCTTGAAAATAATGTTAACAAGAATCAAATGAAGATTTTATATTCAATTATAATGTATAAGGATAATAAAATATAATAAGAACACACCAAGGGGTGATTTGAGTCATGTTATACTACATCTAATGGTGAAACTAAGCATATTAGGGATTATAAATTTAGGGAATTAGTATTTACATAATTAATGTCATATTTGAAGGGAGATTATCAGATAGTCCAGGTTTTGGAAAATAAAATATTTTTTTATAAAATGATCACCTTTAAGGAAATATATATAGATATCATAACTTGCACCAATTATGCTTCACTCATCCTTTATCGGGCACTGATTCGAGATGATATGAGAGTAAATAAAGAATTAGAAAAACAACCTAAAAAATTTGGAATATGATATCTCATGGAAATAAAATTTGATATATAAATATTCAAATGAAAATAATGAATATGAATGACAAATGAATGAAGGGTGATCAAAAAAGATTAATGACTCATGATTCTGAGTCCGAACAAAAGGCCTCGGAATGAATCTAAGAGAAGGAGAGGAGAAGTGACATGAATTAAGTATTGGAATTTCACTTGTCTGAGAATAAAGGATGAGATATAAATGAAGGAGTCTGTGGTAAAATTTTAATTACCCTCCCTTTAATGTGCCACATGTTTTTGCCACAAGTTTGAGCTAATTTTCCCCCAACCGTAAAGTGTTGCTATCCCAAGGGACACCCCCTTGAACATTGAGACCCATATTTGGACCAACCATGAACAACATTAGTGATAACCTCTAAAATTATTTATTGAGTTATTTCATGGCCATTTGGTCCATCATACATGGTCTAGTAAATCAATTAACCTATATAATAGGCCGCCCGAATTGGTTTCATAGTCTTCTCTAAAAATGTACAAATCATGCGTCCCACATTTATTTTCCAAAAAACATATATTTTGAAGCTTGTCACTTCCAAAAATCAACGAAAAACTTATTAATACTCTTTGGACATAAAAAATATAAAAAATTAAAATTTAACTATTTTAATTATCAATATTTTATTTTGATGCTCAATTTAATATTCCCCACATCCACCAATTGAAACGTTTTATTTCCATTAAACATTTCTACCCATCCATAACATAGGATGTTATAATCTCCCCACATTAGAATATTTTATACCATATATTCCTGGGGAAACAATGCAAACGTCACCTTACCTACTTCGGTGTGTTATTCCCACTCAAATCTTTGTGTTGTATTTCTCATACCCAACTCACCTACAAGTTCTACTTTAAACATGTGATAATAGATACAATAAAACTAAATCCAACCATCATATTAAAAATTAATGCTTCAATACATCACTTACCTAAGGCTATCTAATCCAAAACATTAACACATCATTAACTCAAACATCATCCACCCCATGACGCTTCCCTCCATAGGCTATATATATATATCTATGTCCACTTCTAAGACCCTATACTCCTGCTATAGGAATTTTCTATTTAACCTATCCCTAGTGTGATAACTATTTTTCTATAATGATTCTAAACTTGTTAAAATATTCACAGACGAGGAATTTGTTTTTATTACTTTTTTAACTCGAACTGATTGTATTTAAATCGACCAAGATGAATTCATTTGGTAGACTTTTCTTCTAAAAGCCCTGACTATCCCTTACATGAAACTCATATCATCTTGAAATTTATTCAATGTAGTTTCTCACCAGAATAAATTCATCCAACTAAGAGAAATAATTTCACACACCTTCTAGATGAATTAAAATGAAAATATATTCTTTACGATAAGATACATTATCAAAACCGGGTTCTATCTGCTTAAACCAAAGAACACTGGATTCATTTCGAGCATGCTCAAAAAATATTGAATATGAAAACATAACATGCTTTCAATGAATAATCCAATATTAATTCATTTAATTTATTCAATAATACACCAAGTGTTGAAATAAGACATCCAAATAATGGTATCAAGATAGAATTCTTTCAAGAAAGGGTTTATCCATCAAAATAGAAAGTCATTAGTTTGTATTGATGCAAAGATTACATTTTCCCAACATACTTAAGAAGATGTTAAGATAGAGGACATTCCCATATTAGAGTATAGAGTAAACAAATAGGTTTACATGAACTACCATAGATAAGCATATACAGCTCTATTGATACATGATCTTTAAAAACATGACATTATTTCCATGAATCATCCTCTAGAATGACTTCTCCCAATGATGTGTGACCATTCCCAACTATGAGTTAACCATGTTATGGTAACCTATATCAATAATCATACCTCTACCAAAATAGTTTTAGGATTCAATCTTCTAATGTGACGGTCATATAGATCATAGAAAATATTCGATGAACTCACACCTCCATCAAGATTTAATTATAAAGGCATCAATCTGTCCACTACAAACTGACATATTTTGAAATTTTTAGATTTACAGCTGACATGGTATTCATAGAAATGATCATTTCACCTTAAATCCAAAGGAAAATATGATAATTCAAAACACTATTGACGACTCATCATGAATCTAGAAATTGTTAAATGATTGGGTACTCAACCAACTACCTCACCATCAGGCCATATTTCAAGAACATAAGTGCTAATGACCCATCAAAATCCCAAATAATGTATTCATCATGAGACTGAATGTAGTTAAAAAAATAGGTTTAATGTTACATTATATTTTCAAAATCAAATCAGTGACTGAGACATGAAATCTTGAATAGACCAATTCACTAGCTTCTAGAAGTCATTCTGATCATTTCAAGTTGGTAAACTATGGCTACATTCTTTCTAAATTTAAGTCTTGATTAAATATTTTTGACATGAAACTAAAAAAATTATGAGTGTCCTAATCATCCATATATAAGAATAAATAAATCATCCCAAGACACACAATCCATCACCACAGAATATGGTTACGAGATGTGTCTAGCATGATTATTCCAGGTGTTAACATAAGAAAAGTAGAAAAGACTACTTATCAGTGTACACAAACTGGTTCCCTATTAGCCGTGTGTGTGAAACCCATCTTGATTCATGCTCACAAACATAATGATCATCATACATAAAATCCAAGACTAACCTGAATCGGTGGTGTAATCACACCTGATCCATTTTTACAACATTATCAAAAACTATTGAAGAACTCATCCTTATTATGAAATATTTGTTCCAAATTATAGCCAAAATGATTTCATATCTATGTTAATTTACTCTAGATATGTCCCATAAAATAGTCGTATTGTATTTAGGGCCTATTATCCATGATTTTTTGAAAGAATATAGTTTAATGTCCTACATGACCTTGTCAATCAAATAACATGTGGTTTAACACATCACTTCTTAGGTCAATGATAACTATGTGAAACAATGTGTTCTATAGTGATATCAAATAGTACAATATGAACTACACATTTCAATAATGTGATAATATACACATGGATAATCACGTATTTGTGTTATCAATATGACTATTACCAAGATGATGAATCTAAATTCATAAATCATTATAAATAAATAAAGGTCACATGACTATCAAATCAGCTAACCATGATGAAGGAATGAGTAACCCTATAAACTATATCATTATATGATTCTCACGTACATCGAAATAATTATATTAAATAACAATCAATCACATACTTGAGAGTTTAGTTTCATTAATAAAATTCTCACTATGGAAAATTGTCACCCCGAATGATACCTTATATCTAAAATCTCAAGGGAGAATCCCTTGATGCTTCACATATATAAGGCTCTATAAAAACTGGCCATCACATTTTTATTATGGCGTAAAATATTGACTCTATAAGTAGGTCACTATGAAAATGTTTGTTGGATTACAAGCCCAACCTATAATATTAATTAAGGGATAATGTTAAATTGGGACCTAATGGAATCATCTACACTTTCGTCCAATGTTTCATATAAATCTAAAGCTTACCCAAGTGTTAATGATAAGAAGAACCCATTACGGTTTTATTTAATCCCTATAATCAATCCATATTTACTATAACCATAAAAAACACATATTTATCAAAACATAAATTTCTATTATAAAGGAAAAAATTCGATTGAAAATGCACTTAGAACTTCTTTTAGATGATGCTTTGCTGCATAATATGTAAATAATTTTATAATTCACTTTTTTACCATTTTAATCATCTATAATAATTTAAAATTTGAATAGATAATGAAAATATTGATTTCGAAGAAAGGTGAGAAAACACCCAGAAGGATGTAATTTGTATTTTAATTAATTTATTCATGATAATAATATATCTCGAAATCAGTTAAAAGGTGATTTATCAATTTATAAAAATTATGTTTAGTAATAAACTGCTATAAATTTATATGTATCATCATATAGATGGATTTTAAAACATTATGTAACCATTCCATAAATAATGAGTGTACTGCCATTTTATAAAGTATCACACACATGATTAGGAAAAGGTGACCTATAAGGGTCCCATTATCCCATTTTGGGTTCAGTTACAAGGGAAACTATTCCAAAATTAGTGAGTCAATGATCTATAAATTACAATGGGAATCCCATTTAAATGTACCCAATAAATATTATTTCACTACCGATTTAACATTCCATTAATGGGTATATCTCATAAATAGCATGCCCCAAATGACATTCTATGGTCTTGTTTTGAATTTTGAAAAATAGTCACATTGGTTTTCATATAAAAAATTGAGGTACAATGTTTTTTATGTTATAATCATCACTTCATGTTACTATTAAAAATCTTTCACCTTTAGTATCATAATATAGAATCTTCATATATTATGTTATTATTACACGTGTCACCCTTCCCAATCTATAAAGGAATATACACTTTATAAATTGTAATTTTTATCCATTTACACACTAAAATAAATGTTTCACCATATAAAACTAAAGGACCATGGCTTAAACATGTCATAATTGGTTAATTAATGTTCCACCATCAATCAATACAATAAAAAATACCTTATTTTTATGAGAACACATTAATAACCAATAATATATCATAATAATATCTAATAGTATATCACATAAATAATAAAAATAGGAATACATGGAAAATATTCATGAAATGATACTACATATGTTGGAAATACTATTATACATGGAAGGATAATCACAAAATCATTGTATACTGCTATGTATGATAAATATAAATAGAATCTTGGTATAAAAACAATCATAAAGTGGTTTATCAATACAACCAACATGGAATACAATATTTATGACATGTGAATATCTATGTGCCTATAATGATAAATGTAATAATACTTCCTTTCCACACCTGTCCATGGGTAAGAATCCATAAATCATAGGTAAAAACCATAACATAATAATAAGAGTAAATTACACTACTCACTCATGGTGAATTAATAATAAAATATATCAACAACAATAAGAATAGGATTGAATCCAAGATAACATGCCCTTTCTCGTGGTTGTAGGTTGGATAGACCCAGAAATGTCCTTTTACCTTGTGAGTACACTTTCCTAGTATCCTATCTACCCACCCAAATATTAAGAAATATTAAAAAGAAACTCTGATACCACTTTGTTACATTCTGACCTAAGGGCCACTAAAATAGTTCCATGATTCTATTGTTCACATAGACTCAATAGCACCTCACCGTATTCCAAAGGCTTCCATCACGCATTAAGGTTTATAAGAAGTTACCGTTGGGAGACAAAAACCACATAATTAAATTGAAATTTTTGGAATAATAATGGAAAACTATGGATATAAAAATATATATATTGAGAATAAGGTAATAAAAATCAATAAATAAATTAGAGGAAAATATGGTGATAGATGATGGCTTCCATGGACCTCCTACTTTATGTGCTCGACCTGTTCCTTCCACTTGAACCTTGTTCTTCATAGGATATCTGTGAATCAGACTAGTTTCAGTTCATTCAAATGACATCAAAGCTAGGTTATTGGTATCTCATATAGGGTATGATGGTATATATAGTGGGGTGGGTTCAATGGACCTTTTCCCTTTAGGAAGGTGTTGGTGGGTTTGAGCCCTATTTAGGTAAGCTCACACTACATTACTCAAGTTATAGTGACCCCAATGTGCACACCATGTGTATGGGTTCCCTATTATCTATTTCTCAATAAATGAAATTAGGGACATTGTGAGGGATCACATATGGACATTTCTGGATATCATTAGACCTAAAAAAATTCACATATCTATCTCCATAATTTTTTTATTCATGGGGATTTTCTTAGAAAGTCGCGATATCTATTTTATCTTGAAAATCTTTTTGTATTAATGTGTTCACTTTGGAAGATTTTTTTATGTCTTGGAGAATAGATGAGAGGCATCGTGGTTCATGTAGCTTCTCAATATTTCAAGTGTCCGAGGACACCAATCAAGGTAGGGAGTCTAGTCTGGAAATGATTTTGGTTATATTATCATGGTTATGTAACAACTGAAACTTTTAAAAATAAAATCCACCTTAGGATTTAATTAGATGACATATTTTATAATATGGTTTTAAAAACACATGAATTTTATTATTATATATTATCTAATATAAAATATTGTTACTCATCTTTACCATTTATAATAATATCATTTAACAGTGATCACATAATTAGTATAAAAATAGAGTTTTAATAAATCCAATTGACATGGACAATGAAAGTGATGGCCTCAATAAGAAGGATCTCACCATATGGAGACCATTATCCCAGCTTCACAAGAACATATCCTCAGTATTATTTTCTCATGACATATACCAATCTATGATCCAACAACGTAATCATGAGAAAAAAACATTTACAGGAGAAGTTCAAGCTCATCAAGACCATGGCCCCAACCATGCTTTCCAGACCACACCATGAATGTCTCACCATCACACACCTTACCCATAAAAAATTTTATGATGTATTAAAGGGATATGTATGAAGACCCTATAAATATGATTATTCGAATTGTTTTTTATATAATAGTAATTATATTTTCATCAAATTATAATTACTTTTTAAATGATTTTGATAAACTAATTTTTTTTTAAAATTTTTGGTAATATTCAAAGTTAATGAAAGAATTTATTTTTATGAATTAATGGATTTTTAAAATAAATAATATCTTAACAAAAAATTATATTTATATAATATTTATTAAATATTAATGAAAAAGTATTTAATTTATTAATCCAAATATAATTTTTACATATGTTAGAAATTTTTTATTGTAATAATATTCACCATTTCTCAATAAATTTATATTATGATTTTAGAAGTGAAAATTCCCATAATTATAAATTTTTTTGATAAAAATAATATTTTTTTAATTATAATGTCAAAATAAACCAATGGTTAATTTTTCATAATTTTCGGAGATAGTCAAATTTTCACTTAAAATTTTAATACAGTATAAATATATTGATGTATTTTCAAATAATAATGACCAAAAAGTGATGTAATAAATACGATAAATGGTTTTCATTACCTAATATAGGTTATCCCATTAAAATAATAAAATTTTATGTATGTTTTAATAATCTTACAAATCCATTATGAATCCTTCAATACCATTAATATATTTTAATGTTTTAAAAACATTTCATTAGGAGTGTGACTCAATTCCATATAATCAAGGTTGTTATTTTATGAAGTTAATCCCTTGGGAATATAAAATAATGAAAATAACTCTAATTTTTCAAAAAACATGTGCAAAAACCATGGAAAGGTTTCTAGTTTGGGTCATTTTTTTATATAGAGTCCAAAACCAAATTTTTAGAAATATTATTCAAATCCCCTATCATTTCCAATACAAACCCACCAAATATCCCAATTATATTCACCAAAAATCAATAGAGTCCATCCTTACTCTTCTCTACACTATCTAAAGTCCTCCTTTAGTGCTTCTAAACTCTTAAGAAGCCCCTTCTAGGAATTTTGAAACACACACTCACATAAGGGATCTTCCTCTATCATTTTTATTCAAGAACCACTTTTTTTCCATGCCTATGAGTTTATATTTGTTGTAATTTGGGTGTTTCTGACTACTTCCCAGTGACATTATTATTAATTTCCTTGTGATGATATACATCTTTAACATTAATTAATCCCTCTTAAGAACCTTTATGTACACTCGTTACCATGCCAAAATTTAGTATGTGATCCTCTCATTCTCCTCTTTATTAATGTTTCTTTATTAAACTATACCTTATATTTTCTAGTTAATAATGTTAGGATATGTATTTCCATGTCTCTATTACTAACCAATTTATTTCAAAATGTTGATATATCCCTTTCTCTATTATCAACCTATTTTATTAATTTTTAAGTGACACTGTTATGCGGTAGATATTTCAATGCAATTTTCTATGAAAAAACAATTGTAATGTGAATACCATACCCATTTACTATCAATGGTGTTAGAATTTCTACATTTATACTTATTTGAAATGGGACATCAATGGATTTATTTCATCCTCCATGATCTTGGAATAATAAATGATGATAACTTAACCCACGTTCTATGATATATGTGGTACACCTAAGCATGGGAATGAAATAAATGTGGTAGGGAACATGAAATTATATGATATGAATTGGGTAATGTTTAATCACATGAGAAGTCATGTTGGGATAGAGAATTAACTTGACTCCTTTATGTGAATTTGGGAATCATTGTTTCTTGGTTTTTATCCATGGCCTATGTTTATGATGTAGTGTTTTATGTTATTTTTACATTTCCCATGTTTTCTTTATGATTATCATTATATATCATGATTTTTTATTCATGTTTATGATTATTACCACTTTTATGACCTAATTATATTCCTATTGTATTAAATGTATTATCTTCCTCATGTTATTCCATGTTTATGCCCTTACTATTCACTATACATCAACCATTTCTTATGTATGTCTGAAGGTTATCCCATGGAGTTTAAATTATGAGAATGTTAAGGTTTGTTTCAATAAAGATGATGTGTTTAATATTTAAGTCGATATGTAATGTATTTAATTCCAATATAAATTATAATTCACAATATTACAAGTTTAATTAAGTGTAATATTGTTAGTAAATCATGAATTAATGTGTAATAAAGAGGAGGGTTGTTATATTCGGTATCAAAGTTAATGTTATGACATTTTGGGTTTAAGATTAGAAAAATCTATAGAAACCTTTAAGGATAAGTCTAAGTTTATAATGGAGTACGTAAATGTTTTTGATTGTATATTAAGTGGTTATTTGAAGGGAATACACCCCTTTATGAAGACTATAAATGGATATAGATTTGGCATAGATGTAAGTTGGATGAAACCAAGAAACACCACATTGAGCAAGACTCAACCAAGAAATGGTGTACAATAAGAGGCCTTATTGCACACATAGTTTTAGACTCCTGAGAGATATACATTGGAAAATTTATAATTTAATTACAAACCATTACTAAGAGAACAATATAATTACCATAAGAATATATGATAGGATATAGGGCACGAATAACATATATTAAATCCTAGAAATTCATTTTCAAACAAATACATTTAATTTACAATTCATACCTATTATTTTATTATATTCTCCCTTTATCTGATTAATAGATTAAAAATAATCAACCATAATTTTCTTTTTATTATATCCAATGACATGAAATAGGATGAATCAGGTAAACAACCAGTGTGTTGGGAAATGTGATGACTTCCCCAATGAGATACCTAACAATACAGGAGTGGTAAGAATTAGCATTATAATGATACTCTATTAGATAAATCAGGTTCTGAATAGAAACCCTGATAAGTAGGAGCCTCAAAATTCCCTAATACAAAATAAGTTATGATTGAGATATTTATGTGAAAAAGGCCACTGGAATTCAACGGATCAACTGATCCCCCAATCAAAGGAAAATGGATCAACACTATTGATAATATATTCTATATCCTTTAATTTTCCAAACCAGGGAAGGTTAAACTTGATACATATTTTATATATATAGATTATGATTAGTGGTGTATATTGATAAAAATTTCTAATCTTGAGGAAGATAATGAAGAAATAGGGGTGAAGTAACTCCAAAAATTTATTTTGATAAATATTGTACTTGCACTATCTAACATAAAATGAAATGGGACTTCCATTCTCACAAAAAAATAGATGAACAATATAATGGGTTTTATGAATAAAAATTCAGAAGACTTTCACGATATGCCTTTTGTTTTTCATTACCCCTGAATGTAATTTTTAACTTTTGTTTGGTGGGATAAATCCTAGTTTATAAAAAAACCAAGAAATTTGGGATTTTTATATCTATGAAGGAATTTTTTGATGTTCCATCACAGTTGAGATGTAGGTCAATGAATATCAAGGGTATCACAAGGATATTAAGATGAACATAGTGTTAAATTATGGTGATATAATGGAGAAATATATTGGTTCTAGAAAATTTCAACATCCCACCTGTAAACGGTATAGAAAGAAGAACCCCAAAAAAATAATATGGGTACTGAGGAAATGATTTTGGTGTAGGAAGGAAGGACAAATAGTTAAAGATTTTTGAAAATAAATAACCTTAATGAAAGGGGTGAAAGGAATTATCCATTCATCCCTTAACACACTGTTTAGTACATCAACATTAATGAATTAGGGAACATTTCATACCAATGAACTATGCCAATGGCCAACCTCCAAGGTAGAAATGGTGTGTTTTTTTAACCAAAATCGATGAGTTGGATCTATGAAATGTTTTGGTGATGGGTACAATATTTATACCCTCAATAATAATGAACATAATTTTTTATTATGGTTCAATGCATTATTTCCAATCACAAAAGATTAGTAAAACTATTCAATCACAACCACAAATCATGGAAGTAGGGTGGATGGAGAAAAATGAAAATATAGAAGTTAATTTATACGAAGTATATAACCCCTCCATTTTAAAAATTTGTGGACTAAACATCCCATAAACCCGTATGATACTCCATTTTTTTAATTTGTTGTAATTTTGGACATGGATTGGCTTTTACTATATAGAGAAAACATAAGTTGATGTGGGAAGGAAATCACTCTCTTTATCACGAATCATCCCCCAATTCTATACAAGTTCATGGAGGTGGATGCATATTATTTAGAACCAAAATCTCAAGAATATATATTATTTCCCTATGAGAAAGCATATCTAGCTCAAATTACCAAGTGTATGGAATGAATAATCCTTAAACACATTCCCATTCTGAGGGAATAGACTGATGTGTTTCCCAAAGATTTCTCTAGTCTTCCTCCTATCTTAGGGGTTGAATTTTAAATAAAGATTATACATGGGTTACTATCATTATCCAAGACTACATATAGAATGGATGTTGTAAAAATGAGTATATAATGAAATTAATACATGATAATTTGGAATAACTCTTCACACACTCATGCGTTTCACCGTGGGGTGAACCGGTCCTCCTCATCAGGAATAATGATGGGTAAATGATAATTCTCATTGATTAATATGAGACCAACAATATAATAATAAATAGAAAGTATAATCTACCATGTATTGATGACTTTTCTAATCAACTTCATGGACCACAATACTTATCCTAGGTTGATCTGCTATTGGGATATGACCATGTTAGGGTGAAGGATGAGGATATCCCCAAGAATTGTTTTCATACAAGGTATATGCACTATGAGTTTGTAATAATTCCATAAAAACTAACTAATTATATAAAATGATTTGTGGAATTGATGAATATAGTATTTAGGGATTGACTTGACAATTTTTTTGTAGTATTTATAGATGATATTCTCATATCCCTCAAAATAATGGAGGAGCATGATAAGCATCTAATCACTGGGATAAATCCCTTCCAAAAGGATAATCTTTTACCCATATATAGAAATTATGAGTTATGGTTGAAGGAAGTCTCATTATTAGAGAATACCATCACAAGAAATGTGATATCTATGGATGATCAAAGATAGAATCAATTGTTGGATAGAATAGGCCAACATATGTGATAGATATATGAGGTTCCTTGGATTATCCAGGTACTGTAATTGACATATGAAAATTTTCTTGCGATTAGAAAACCCCATTACCAAGGTAACTTATAAGGGACTGGTTTTTTCATGGAATTATGAATGTGAAGATATCTTCAAGGAGTGGAAACATAGTCTTATCACTGCACATGTACTCAAACTACCCACAACTAGAGAACTTCCCATGGTATTAATTGATGACTTAAAGAAGTGATTGGGTCGTGTCTTAATAAATATTGACAAGGTCATAACCTATGCTTCAAGGCAGCAGAATATTTATGAATAGAACTACCCAATGCATGACCTATAGTTGGATGTTTTGATATTCACTTTGAAAATGTGGCATAATTGTATCTTTGTGGAGAAGTGTGATATAATGACCTAAAATTACTCTAGTAAATATTTACATAGAAATAGATTAATATATAAAAACAAATGTTGTTAGATTTTATCTAGGAATATGACAGCTCAATCCACTACTATGCTAGGAAAGAGAATAAATTTGTAGATGATCTAAGTATAAAGGATCCATCAATTCTATCATTGATGAGAATTGAAATGTATCCTATCTTCTTAGACCAAAAACGTATGGAAATGGGAATTATACATTAAGGAACATAATTAGAATTTTCACAAATTATTGCTCTACAATCTCTTCATAACAGGAAAAGGATGCTCAAAAAAATAATGTGGGAATTTATATGAATGACAAAACATTAAGAAAATGTAAATCCATGGAGTTCATTCCTATTGAATAATGAATTGTATGATTTGGGTCATGAATAATTGTACTATCAAATCCTGAGCTAATTAAGGAGTTGCTGGATGAGACATATAGTTAAACCTTATCCATCCATCACGGTAGAAAAAATAAGTATTGAGATCCCCAAGAGAACTATTTTTCGGACAATATTAAGAAGGAGGTCAATGAATATATATCATCATATCTTGTATGTCAAGAAGTGAATCCAGAAATGAAAAATCCATATGGATGAATCAACAGTTACCCATACCTACATAGAAAAGGGAAACAACCACTATAGACTTTGTAGATGGACATCTGAAGACATGGAGAAGAAATAGTTCTATATGGTTTATGGTGGATCATCATAAAATTAAAAGAACATTTAATTGTGATTTGAGAGGAATTATCACATGATCAACATGAAAGGATATACATTAGAGATGTGGTGATGTTGCCTGAAACACCATAATAGATTTTATCTAATCAAGTACCTCGATTGACCACCATGTTTTTGAAGAGTCTTAAACATGATCTAAATACTGAGTTAATCTTCATCCTAACATATCACCCCCAAAATGATGGATAATCTGAGCAGACTATCTAGATAATGGAGAAAATTTTGATAGCTTTCTCAATTGAAATCAAAGGAGGATGGGACCAATATCTTACTCTGGTAATGATTTCATGGAATAACCATTTCCACTAAAGAATAAAAATGGATCCATATGAATAACATTATTGTAATAGGTTCCAAACAACTTCATGATGGGATGAATTTGAGAAAAAATATATAGGTCCTAAAATGGTTGAAAAGGTTAACACCATTTAACAACACATCAAGGATGATTAGGATTGACTGAAGCGATATGCATAAAATCATCGAAGATACCTAGAGTTTTATGTTGAAGACAAGGTATTTATCTATATATATAAATGGATTAAAGTGATGATATATAAGAATAATGGAATGACTAGTCCATGATACATCAATCTCTCTGATATCCTTGATTGCATTGGATCTGTGGACTATCGACTGTAACAGCCACCCAACCTATCATAGGTGCATGAAATATTCCATGTATCCCTATTTAAGAAGTATATACTGGGAAAATCACACGTACTCAATCAATAGGTCATACAATTGGAGAATGATCTTTATTATGAAGAGCATCCAGTGAATATATTGGTTCATAGAGACAAAATTTTAAGAAATAAGACAATGAACCTTGTCAATGTTCTTTGGAGAAGTATCAAGTTGAATAGGAGATATGGGAACTAGTGGAGGTGAGGAAAAATAGTTACACTCTTCTTTTTTAGTGTGGGAAATGAAAATTTTTAGGGTAAAATTTTTAAAGGGGGAATATTGTAATGACCCAAAAATTTATAAATAAAATTCCTCTTATGATTTATTTAAATATAATATTATGTAATATGATTTTAGAAAGTACATGAACTTATTTGAATTTATTATATCCTATCTAATTTAAAATACAGTTAATTATATATATTGTTGATAATATATCCATTTAATAGTTATAACATGTTTAGTATAAATATAGGGGTTTAACAATTACAATTGACATATAAAAGAGAATATATGATCTCAATTAGTAGTATAATACCCTATGAATCAAATTTATTAGATATTACATGGGAGGTAGAATCACTAGGGTTTACCTTAAAAAAACCCAATATGATATTAAAAAATTTAAGAACAAGATAAATAATTTATGGGATAAGTTCCAGATCATCAAGATCATGAATTTATACATGTTCTCCAAACAACTCCATAAATTTTCCCCATTTCACACCTTACCCATATAGAATTTTCTAGTGTATTAAAGTAATATATATCAAGAACCTTGAAATATGATTATATACATTCTTTATTATAGATTACTGAATATATTTTCATTCTTTTTTCTTTATAAATGAATTTGATTTTAATATAATAAAACCAAATTTATAATTTTTGGAAATATTCAAATTTAATTAAAAACATTATTATGATGAATTAATTGATATTTGAAATATATATTATTTTACTAAAATATTATTATTAATTTATTTTATAAAATAATAATGATCACATATTTATTTTTGGAATAAAAATATAATTTTTATCAGTGTTCAGAAACTGTTATTGTAAATAAATAATAAATTAAAGAATAGATGTCAGTTCTTATTTTAAAAATAAAAATTCACATATTTAAAAAATTATTTTGATAGAAAATATTATTTTTTTAAAAAAATTTCAATATTATCCAACGGTTAATTTTTTATAATTTTTTGAGATAATGAATTTCTGAGCAAAAATCAAATACCATATAAATATATAGTATGTATTATGACATAAAAATGACCCAAAAGTTATATAATAAATTCTATAAAATGGATCCATAAAAAAATATATATTTTTTAACTTTAAAATAATTTGATGTTGTGTTTATTTGATTAATTTTTAGGAATCCATTATGAATCCTCCAAAACCATTAATATATTTTATGGTTTTAAAATCATTTTTAAGAGTTTGACTCACTTTCACATCAGCACGGGTATTATGTTATCAATTTCGGCCCTATGTCTTATAAAATAATTAAAATCACTCCCATATGGATGAAACCATTGGTGAAAACCATGGTAATGTTTGTGGTTTTGGTTATTTTATCATATAGCTTCCATAACCTATGTTTTAGAAATATTAAAGAAATCCCCACTCATTAGATATATAATCCCACCCAAGAACCCATTTATCTTCACTCAAAAAACCATGGAGAACATAATTAATATTACCTCCCATCTTTAGATTCATCCCATGGTTCCTCTGAGATCTCAATAAGACCCTATCATGCATTTGAAGACACATACTCATGTAAGGGATCTTCGTCTCTACTTTTTATTCAATCCCCTCTTTTATGTGAGGCTTCATAATTTTCCTTTGATGTTTTTTGGGAGTGTTTCCAACAATAAAATTACATTAATTTTGATGCAAATGTGATTAGAGACCACTTTCACTCTCATTAATACCACACAAGAAACTTTATCTACACCCATTACGTTGTCAAATTTTAAAGTAATATTCTCATAATCATATTTATTAAAGTTTCTTTATTAATTCATTACATATATTTTTCTATTCATAATGTTGGGATATGTATTTAAATTTATCTTTTAATTCCCATTTTATTTACAAATGATTAGTGAACGTTTTATTCTCATCAACTCATTTTATTAATTTTAATGTGATTCTATTATGCTACCAAAATTTCAACCCGCTTTTCCATGCAAAAAGATTTATAGTGAATACATAACCCATTTCCTATCAAGGCTGTTAAACATTGTGAAATTATAGATTATTAACACGGGACATACATGTATGTATTCCACACTCTATGATCATGTAATAAAATATAATGATGAATTAATCCATGTTCTATGATCTTTGTGGAACACTTGTGCATGAAAAAAGAAATGAATATGACAGGTGATCTCAAAATTATATAGAAATCCAATGTATTGGAAATTTTTTAGTCTCTTGAGACATCATGTCAGGACATGGAGTGAACTAGATTACTTTATGGTAATTTTCTATCATCATTTCATGGAAATTATCCTTGTCCTATGTTTATGATGCAATATTTTATGTTATTGTCAAATTTCCCCTCTTTCCATTATGGTTATCATACTATATCTTTTCTCATTTTTCATGTTTATGATTCTCTCCCTTTTTATATCCCATTGATATTCCAATAGTATAACATATATTATATTCTTTATTTCATTCCATGTTTATTCACTTAATGGGATTTATATCTCTCCCCATTCTTATGTATGTTACTAGGTTATCTTATGTAGTTTTAATTATGAAAATGTAAATAATGTTTTCAATAATGATGATTTGTTTTCTTTTTTATGTTGTTAAGTAATGTACCTAATCCCAAATAAACTATTTTTTTTAATCTTACAAGTTGTATTGTGAGTAATCTTATGTAATCAAGGATGAATTGATTTGTAATAATGATAAGGGTTGTCATATAATAACTCTTCCTATTCAGAATCCGACATTGATGAAGATAGTTGGAAATGAATTTGGATTCTTTGTGCCTAGATAATGACACCCAATGTTTTCAACAAAGATCTTCTACATGGTTTTGTGTCGAAATGGTTCAGACACTGATGATTCTATACTGCATTCTTATCAGGGGGAGACGTTTCTTCATAGTGGAAAAGTGTTCTCTATTACAAACCTACCATGAACTATATTCAATGCTATCAAGAATGGAACTCAATGGATTTCTACAAGAAGAGTCATTAGCCTAGATTTCTGGTTGATTGGGTGAGCTTCTCAATTCTTGTTTTAGTGCAGGATGTGACTAGTGCTTCCAATATAAGATGTCTAGTGAATGGTTAATCTATTAGGGTAAGAGATAATCTCCCTATAGATCACTGACTGAGGTGTTTCAAGAGTTTGGTGCATCAGTGTAGGAGGTGGAGGATCAGGGATACAGAAGTGGGTTTATAAATATTCTTCTATCATCAAATTTTGGTGGCACACATCATGCTTCCGATCCAATTCAACTTTTTTATTTGGAGGTGTTAGAGGAGGTGCAGGTTAAAATTAGAAATTAAATGTTTTCTGCATCATCAACTATCCTAGATATCTATTGGGTCGTTAAATAGATGGATGGATAATGTGTGTTCTTATTTAGATTATATATCTCTTCATTATTTCGTTCTCCCTATAAATGGAATGTATTTGTGTCTCTAAACATAAATAATAAGGAGTTTTTCAATGTGTTTCGTGAGCATTCTGAGTCTTTTAAAGCATCTGATGAAAATTACTTGACAGATGAGGTGGTGGTAGATGTTATTCGTCATCCATATATCAACCCAAGAGTAAGTTTTTTTGATGAAATGGGTTTTAATGGATACTCATTGGAACACATAGAAGAAATATTGTGCATAACTAATTTGATTGGGGTATTGGAGATTTTGGGAGCCTATGAGGAGGCCATAGACTCTTCTGTGTCCATTGGTGAAAAAAATAAGAAGGTCTGGTCAACCCTAGTGGGCAACAGACTAACAACTCATTCCCTCTCTAAAGAATAATTATCTTTCAAATCAAATAAGAACACATATTCAACTTTTGGTTGTAATTCCCTTATTTCCAATCATCAATGATCTCTTTAATGGAATAGAATTTGTGGGGCTTGGGCGTGAAGTAAAAAGGTCCCTTTACCCTAAAGGAATCTCACCATTCATATAATTCTTTTCATGATGTTATTGAACCTAAAAAATATATTTATTTTGTTAATATATTTGAAAATTTATTCTGTTTTTTATTCCTTTCTTGAAATCCCATGAAACCATTATATGTGGGTTATTTTGGAAGAGAGGTTTTGAGGTAGAATTAGTTTATGCTTAAACACAACATGTTTCAACTAAATTGATAGTGTGGGTTCAGAGTTCTTTGTTACCTTTTTGTATGAAATATACGACACTAATGGAATGAAGATGTTGTAGAGGACCCTTGGTATCATCAGAGTAGGGAACCTGACATGGTCTGTTGTAGGTGATTTTAATAAAATTGTGAATGTGTGTTAAAATAAAAGTGTAATAGAGTACCCTAGTATTCTATAAAGGAAATCATTTACATCACAACAACCAATGGTTTGTTCAATATGATAATTTTGGGTAGTCGCTTCACCTAGTTTAATAACATGAAGGGAACTAGATGCATATGGGGGAGAATTGATAACTGTTTGGGTAATATCCAATACATGGAATACTTTTTGTATTAAATGGTGAGAAATCATCCAATATCAATATTCAATCATTATCTATTGGTTCTTAATATTTAGAGTTATTAGTGAGGCCGATATGATTTATTTATTCATGTAAGTGGTCGAGAGTGAAAGGTTTCATGAAAACAGTTTTTGACTGTTGGTTTCAATCAACCATGGGGGGTAACTGAGATAGGTTATCATTGGGGCTCAAGAGGCTGAGGAAAGATATTAATGGATGGAATAGAGAAGTATGTACATTTAAAACACTTTTTTACAACTAAATATGTCATATAATGGTTGGAGCTAAGGTTGTAACAAGCATGGGGGGATGATATTTTTTTATGGTAAATGATAAGTGAATTATTTCCACTGATAAAATGATGGAAAATAAAATATTACATAGGAAAAAATCATTGGAAACATTGATTAAGGAGGGATATATAAAGAAACATATTTTCTAGAATGTCTAAAAGAGTGGTGGGTGTTAATGAAAATCAACCATGAGAAACAATATAGT
Organism: Viscum album; assembly: GCA_963277665.1. NCBI lineage: Eukaryota > Viridiplantae > Streptophyta > Magnoliopsida > Santalales > Viscaceae > Viscum > Viscum album. The sequence goes on from OY728147.1 coordinate 377,460,679, forward strand.
AACTACAAGAACGATATTGAGGAGGTTGGGAATTTATCCATAGAACGTATTGAGAACCCTGCTAGATCTGAACTGTGATGTTTCATATTAAGGTTTTGGAATAATAGATAATGAATGGTTTTGGTGGGGCATTCCCTACTTGATTAATGAGAATGAAAATGATGATATGGAGGCTCTTCTTGATGTGGGTGTGATCAAGGTAGTTGTGTTTAGTGTGTGTACAGATAGTGTTCCATGACCAAATGAGTTCCTAGGTTCATTAATTAGGTATTTTTGGGAGATATTTGGAGTTCATGTTAGATAGTAAGTGTATGATATATTTTGTGTGTGTGTGGGGGGGGGGTGCTCCCGAGTTTATCTTGTGCCTCCAGAGTGGTTCTGGTTTATACAATAAAGAAGTTTGTGTGAGTTAATCAATATCTCTGTATATTATTATAGAAAATTTCACATACAATTATTTATGGTGGATTGGATAGAATACCCAATTGTATTGTTCCAATAATTGTGTTATACTAGAAGAATGGGTTCATAAACAATAGAGGAATATTTGGTGATGTGGGGATCTCCAAATATATGGTTGATAATATCAATAAAAAGTATTTGGGATCAATTTTCTAAGAAACATAACATTGAAAAGGAATATGATATAATTTTTTAGGGATATATTTAAATATTTATGTGGTGGTTGAGTTTTAGAGAATGGGTATGTGACTTGTTCTTTATATGCTTTTCATCCTTGTGAATGTTGATATCCTTCATGGTGTGGAACATTGGCTTTTTCAAAATGGTTTATCAATTGAAGAAGGGTGATCCCATTTCCCCTAATCAATTTATCAATGATCATTATGTGATCAAGAGAAATATGAAATAGTCTTTGGAGGAGGGGCCCATTGACCCATATAAGAATAAATAGGGGATATCGGTATTTCTATTTATAATTTTTTGAAGATATTATCTTTATCATCAATGAAAATAATATATATATTAATGGATAGAAAAAATTATTGAGGATTATAGAAAAGAAGTTGGGAATAAGATGAGATTAGCGAAAATATATGTCCATATCTCTAACATGTATTAAAACTGTTGATCTGGGGACATTCAAAACATACTGAGAATGCAAGATCTATGGCTTCCTATAATTTATATTGGTGGTCCGATATTAAATGTATGAATTAAGGATAGCATGTTTTAGGTGAATCTGAAAAAAATTACTAGATGGATCTGTAATATAGAAAACATTTTCTTTATTTTGGCCAGTACATATTTTTAATAATTCTGTGTTGTCATCAATGGTAATGAATTTGATGTTAATTATCTGGGCACTAATAGTCACCACTGATTTCCTAGAGAAACAAATGTCCAGGTTTATCAGGGACATGAATTATATAGGATAGATCTAATGGGAAGACTTGAAGTGATTGGAAAGACCAGTTGAATAAGGATGCCTCAATCAACGTAATATTTCAAGAGTTCTGTTATCCAAACAATATATAAATTCAAGGGAATTTAGTGAAGGGAATACACTTTGGGAGAGGTTCATGAGATATAGGTTTAGAGGAAGATAGAACAAGTGGACTATTGGGATGAGAAAAACATCAAGGCTTATAAGAACCATGATTGAGTTACTAGATGTAATGGATGATAAGACTTAATGGGTGGTGGGGCTAGAAAATATCAAGTTATAGAAAGGCAACTAAAGCGGTGAAATCAGGTTATTTCTTAGCTAACTTTTTTATTTTTTGTTCATATAAGCCTATGGTTACACTTCTTTTATATATACAAGGCCAAAAAAATTTAGTAGTTTTTCATTCATAATATGTCATTGACTGATGAACTAGATAGTTGTGTTCTGTCTACCTCGTCCCCTGCGTGCTTCAATTAAAGTGAATTACGGGAGTTCATGCATGTGATATGTGGTAATGTTGAATGGGTAGTAGTTCATTAGTAAATTTTGATTCCTATGATGATGAATTTACTTATATGGGAACTGAGGAATAAATATGTTCTAACGGAGGATAATATTTAGAAGAAAAGAGTATTGTTGGCCTCCCATTTCTAGTGTAGTTCATCCCTAAGACATAAATATCTATGGAATTTTTTTATAAAGTGATGTGGTTATGGGTATATAGTGTTTTATTAGAATCTGAATACGGATGATAGGATGTGGGGAGTCCATGGTGGAATTTTTAGGAACCTAGTTACAGAAGAATTCAGTTTTCAGTTATGTGGAAAAGGAGCCTGATATTGACCACATTATGTTGGCTCATTTGGGAATCATGTAATAAAGAGAGAATTTCTATAGATTATTCCAAAGAATTAATTCAGGTTTAGATCCAATTGATGGTTGTTGAGATTTTTAGACTCTAGCATACAGGGTACACCCCACCATCTATTAATAACCACATTCCAGGAGTTGTTTTTTTGGATGATGTAAATCCAAGGATTAATTGGGTTGTGTGGATATACTAGAAACCTCCATCAATTTTCAAGAAATTTAATATGAATAGATCATGAGTTTTATGGTCTATGAGAGGTTGAATTATTGTTATGGTTGGAAGTTGATCTATAATTAAAGGTATTATCACCATATATGGTACAAAAAGAACACATAGAGTCGGGTTAAGGGCATTGATATGTAGTCTTTAGTTGTAAAAATTATAAAAAATCATGCTCACTGAAGTGGAAACAAATTCCAAGGTTACTGATAGGCTGGAGAAAGGAAGAGATAATCCCCCATAAGAGGTGGTCTACACCATTAAACAGGAAAGTACATTGTTATACTATGTCTTTATAGTTGGGAAGAGATGGATAAAAGATAAAATTTCTAAAGTTCCTTCATCCAGAAACGGAGTACCAGGTGAGGTATCATTTTATATATTAGTGTGGTATATCTTCCAAAGGACTCAAATATTATATTTAGGGGAAAAGCCCTAAGACTTCACCACTTTTGGACACCTTGATAGTTTTTCCATCCCTTCTATCTAATAATAATATAAATTTTATGTCAACGAAAAATCAATAAATAATGAATAAATAACCATTCTACATCCAAATAAACAATCTTTCACAAAAATTCTATAATGTAAAAAATATGTTGACATAAAAAATATTCAACAATAACCCTAGATAAATTGATAAACTAGAAAAAAATAAAAATACTCCAACTCTAGATGCCAGGATATGTAAATTATGATCTGATACTATCATTCCAAGTCCTAGCCCGAAATAAATAACAATAAGGATTAAAATCCTAAACCAAACCAACAATCATGAGGTCAATCTAGGTACCGAGAAGCAACCCAAACAATGTGTAAGATAAACTGAGTAGGGCACCACCATTAGTCACAAATTAATTCTAGTTTGTGAATATAAAATAATGCAGTGTTTAGGTATAATAAATAACCATGGAATAAATAAATCTTAACATGTTAGGCATAGGTTCATTAATAATACATGGATGAAAATTCATACTTTATCCTAAATTGAAATGTATCACAACATGAAATCATGTATATATATATGAATATATATATATAGATATATTTATAGATATACATGAACCGTTGAGTTCCCAAGGTGTATTTAGAAGCCATCTAGATATAATAGTAATAATATTATAAAATCCTCATTGTTTGAAAATGGTAACATGCTTGTGTATATGCATAGGGGATACAATACAACATAAATGATTGTCCTAATAAATGAAATGAAACGTTAGGTCTAACATCCTAGTCATGGTTTGAATTTTTTTTTTGTAAAATTCCATTTCTAACATCCAATACCAAAGGGTTTGAAAAATCTTGTAAAAAATACTAATCAAGGTCATCAATAATAATCAGGTATAAAGTAATGTTTCATTCTGTATGATCCCTTAACCGACATCTTCCATAAAGAGGAACCCAATATTAGTTAAGGTGAAGAGTAATTCGTTGGACTGTGATCTATAAACCAAGGTGTTCCAGAAATTGTAACTAGGTATCACTCAATTCATAATATAAAATTATAGGCATTAAAATCCAATAATTTAACATAGGGTATTTTAAAGCATTCATTTCATAATATATTTGATTCATCATGATCCTTCCATGTACCATTTTTATTATAAGGTGTAAATAAGGCCTTTGATGTGAAAATTTCATACGAGAACTCATCATTATTAATTTATCAAGTGAAATAATCCATTGATTATTTTTAGAAAATTGTTCATGTCCACAGGTAAATCATTTCATTAAAAATACCACATGGTTCTAAGTGGCCATTTTTTATGAAGATGGATAAAATTAAATATAAATAAAATATATAAGCTAAGTGGTTCATCCCCATTACTTATATCTCATTTTATTTAATTTAGTCATTTTATTTTTTTGAATGGAAGGTTAATATTCCTTAAAGAGTGATTTTATTTCCAAATTTGAATCACAAGGGTTATGTCATATAAGAAATGCACCCCAGGGGTAATTTTTTCGATATATACAACGTCTTAATGTGAAACATAGTGAAAAAGAAAATTTTGATTTAAGGCATTAGTATTTACTGAATTAACATATCACACTCCGATATTAATATAATTTTATATTTTTTTTATTTTTCATTTCTTGGTGATGGATCCTTTTGGATGAGGTTTGGGTTGGGTTCCTAGTGAAATTTATTTTTTGTTTTGTAGGTTTTGTGTTTTTTTGGAAATATGGATGGTTACTGTGCGTGGTTTTTGGAGAATGAATATGGAATAGGGAGATATAGGGTGTTTCCAGTTCATTTTGTTCAAGCATGGTAAGCCTTTTATGGTCAGTGCATAATTTGGGTAAAACCATGTGAGCTAATAGAGTAATGGTGTGTCATGTTTGTAGTGAATGTGGAATGGTTCTTGGCCTGTACATGGTAAGTAGAAACCATGAAACAAGAATGTGAGGGAGTATATAATTTTTATAGATCCCATTTGAAAGGTTGGAACATGGTTTCCCAAACCATTTTACCAGCCCATGTGGGTGTCCCTTCTTTCTAGTAGGGTGTCCACGGTGGGCGCATGATTTTGAAAACCATGTGGTTGATCCATAAACTTGTATAGATTGTTATAATGTTTTGGTTCTATTTTCACCCCATTTTTTGAACATCAATTAGGGTTTATCCCCCCCCCCCACATGTCCTTGGTGTATAAAGGGGGATCCCAAACTGTCTTCACTTGGATCTCCATCCTCCATTGATGCATCTTCAAGGTTCTTAGGAATGTTTCTTTGGATTAATGGTTGTTTTTCTCCTCAATTATTCTTCTAGTTTGGTTCTTCTTATTTATCTTACCATAGATAAATTTTAGATAAACCGTTGGGTGAGGATTGGATTATGAGGGTTGTTTTCAATGATATTAGGGTTTACAGTTTGTCTCCTAGGATTAGTTCTTCCTCCTCTTAGAGTTTCATCTCATTCTCACATTGATGAGGTAGGTGTTTCCATCCATTTCTATTATGAAACAAGAACTTTGATTCTTATTCATTTTTTAATAATTTCTAAATTTTTTATTTATCTTCAGGGTGTTCTTGTTTGATTTATTATAATGTATTTATGTTTTATATTCGATGAAAATGAATTTTCAAGGTATTTTTTAGTTATCCCTATAAGTATATATATTCCTGGTGTTAGATAAAATATAAATTAGTCATTAAAAAGGTAAATTATGAGTTAAGGATTGTGGTTGGCATTGGTTGGGTTTTGGTAATTTTTTTCCATGTGAAACTGGTATTTTTATGTGCGATTCGGTGCCTTCAAAGGTTTTGTTCTCATGTATAGATCCTTATGATTGGCTGTGATGTTTTTTGTGATTCTATAAATTTGAATATTGGGTATTTTTATTGTTCTACACATATATTCAATTGGATTTGGAAATATTCATGCATTATTTTGGTTAAAATATTGATTGTAAAAAAATATATAAATGCTATTATAGAAAAAATTTCATCGGAAAACCATTTTTTTCAAAACACTTTTCTCGCATGTTTATTCTCATTATCCCTCCGATCATCAAAACGGTTTTCCTAAAAACATACAGTGTTTACTCAATGTATTTTTTGTTTCTAAATGACTTTAATGGTGGTTTCAAAATATTTCTTTTAAATATTGGATTGTTTTGAATATTGAAACATAACTGGTAACCACATGACATAAAATGACTATTTATAACCTTCCATGTATGAATAATGTTTTCACCATGATTTTGGAAATTGTTTTTATATGAAAATTAACCTCATTAAAAATGGTTTTAGATTCTAATGTTTTGGATTCCAACTGTAATTTTGTGTATTTTGTAAATTGGCTCTAAATTTATATGATTTTTAGGCCTGATTGTAACTTATGAATGATAATATATATCATGGGAGCCCACTAGATTATCTTTTGATGAAAGGGGTATCACATTATTGGTTTCATGGATTTGGAATGAAATGTACAATGACATCTGTGAGTTATGTTTAATTATAATCATGTTATTTTTTCATCAAGCTCCATTATAATATCATCATGTGATTTCTATATTTCATTTAGTGTGTCAAGTGATGATATATTTATATTATTTATTAGATGGATTTGAATCCCCAAACTAAAGAATTGTGCAGATGGTCTTTTCTACCAAGGAGGAATTTTTAGAGAATCCAGGTTGGTTATTGACTATGAAGGTGATCCATATTATTATAGGTGGGTCCAAATCGATTACTTATATGTATTTTTTAAGTTTGGGTTCTGAAGCCTCATTTATTAATAAATCAAAGTAAATACCTCTTTAACTGAGTAGAGGGAGACCCATTATATAACCTGAAGGCCCAGTGAGCATTTTTAGCCCATTACATGGCCCGTAGGCCCATGTTTTTGGACCAAGGGCTATTCTGTGAATAGTATTGCAACAGTACCCGCCTGCTATAGAACCACACAGTACCCTCCGCTGCTATAGTGCTCTTCTGCCACTACAGTAACCTCTTGCCGCTACAGAGCCCGTCGTTTCTACAGTGACATCGCTGCTATACTACTGCTATAGTACTACTATAGTACCTGCACCCAATGGGTTTTGAACACCCATTTTTCTTGTTGTATTATGGGGTGATTACCACTAATCCAAACCCCAACTACATGTATATGTATTTTTTATGGTATGTTAATGAAAATACAATGACTACATTTTCATATGTTATGTTTTTATTTTATAATTATTTCGTTACATGTTTTACTGGTATCTGTTTAATTTTAGTATTATTATTTCTCATTATTTTTGGATTTGCGTGAAAAATATACTTCTTGTTATTATCAAAAAATATTCTTTTTCCTTTATGCATTGCTTGATAATGATATTTTTTGAATTTGGTTTTCAAATTTTGTTTGGAAAAGGAAAGGTTATATTTGATCTATTTAAATGATTTAAATGTTATTTCCCCAAAATTTATTTCAAACTAGAATATATGGATTGGTTTGGTAAAGGATATGTATATATTATATGGTGCCTACCAACTGGGATATTTATTGTCACACCATACTTTTTCCACTCGTAATTGGTAGAACCGAGTTTTTTTTGTAGGTTTATATTTTGTTTAGGTCAACCTGTGGAGTGGGATGGTTTTATGGATGGTGCTGACCAAAAGGTCACCTAGAAATTCTATTGGTTATAATTTTCATTTAGTTTTTTCAGTTTTCTTGTTTTTTTGTTTCATTCCTCTACATTTGAATATGGATTTGTTTAGGTATAATATTTGATTAGAGATTTATGGATTCTAATTTTTTTATGACTAATATATTTTTATTCATTTATAAACATTTATATTGGGATAATGTGTTAGAATTTGGACTATATTTGATTCCCAAAACTTGTATACACCCTTGAGGGTCGGGAACACATCTTGGGAATTATCGTAGGCTGGCCCGGGTGACTGGTTTGAGGGTGACTTGGTTTGAATTGTGAAAACATTCCATCAAAGGAATCCCTTATTATTTAATAAATCAGGTATACTGGATATTGGACTATCGAGACTCTGGTGTTAGGTACAATAAGAGATTCATGAAATTTTGATAATCCTAAGCCTCATGTTACTTGTGGTAGCTCGAGACCCGAGTATTTTATTTTTAACTCTAGTTTTATGAAGTTTGTTATTGTTTTTATTTTGTATTTAGTGAATGAAAATGGAAGTGAAATTATGTTACATGGTGAGATTTTATAGAGTAGTGACCCATGTGGAGCCTGAGTGCACATTTAAATATAGTTATAGTGGTTAGTACATGTTCAGGGCATGGTATGCTAAACCATATGGATGGGTTATGAATGGCTGTTAGTTCAATATTTCAAAAGATTCAGTGAGAGTTTTTGTTTTGATTAAATTTGGGTGGTGTTAGTGTATTTTCAATGTGTATTTTTTTAAAGGTATTCGAAAAATATTTTTTGAACATGGATTTATTTTAGATGTGAGATTGGGTGTTTAAATTGGATTCCATAATTATTTATTGATTTTGAAAATTCTCCTTAGACTAAAATATATTTGATGTTTGGAATAAAATTATTGATTTATGAAAATGAATTTTTTTCATGATGTTTGGTTATTCACATCCTTGTTTTGGTTTTGATTATTATTTTAGTTTAATTGTGGTTAGAAGTTGGTTCAGTTTTGTATCTTTATGTTATTTCGATTATGCCTCCCAGATAGATCCCAATGTTTTTTTGTGATTCACTTCTTGTTAGTGGCCCTTCTCAGAATCCCAATAGTGTTGAAGAATAGATTTATTCTTATTTATTTGGGGTTCCCTGGTGACTGAGGTCTTCTAGGGGAACATTATTTATTGAGGAAGTAAAATGTATTTTCATGTCATGTGGACTCCTGAATCCATGGGGGAAACGATGTTATGGGATGTTTCGAGGGTTCGAGTTTGGATGGGAGGAATTTGATCATATTTTTATCATTTAATGTTAGGATGTATTTGGAAGTATTTAATAACACTTTTATCCAATGTTTCAAACTTGATTAGGTGAAGGGGAAGAAAGTAGAGGATCTATTGGTTGTTCACAATGTCTAACATGCGATGAAGTCCAATGAAGACCACTTTAAAAAGATTGTTTATTTATATCCTATGATACAATAAATGAATAAACTGAAGGATCCTTTCTTCATTTATGGTATTCATTAGAATATTATGGATGCAGATATCCCATCTAGTAAATTTATATTTTGGAATTTAGTATATGGGGAATTTCTAGATGCGCTAGTTCCTAGAGTATAGCCCAAAACAGTGGAAATAATATTTTTCTTGTTGATCATGAAGGTTCCACATTTAGAGAGAAGTTTTTTCCAAAGGAAACTATTCCTAAAGAGTCTCCCTATCCAGTTATTGCCTATCAATTGAAAAAAATTTCACTCATGCATTTCTTGTTTGGTTAGTTTAGGCACTCGAAGACGTCTTACTAAAATCCTCAAAATGGTTTTCGAAGATGTGTCCATTTAGGAAACATAGTGAAGTTCTAGGAGTAGTGTTACATGAAAAGGGAGTCTTGGTCGGAGGCTTCAAGCTCATGGATATGGGGAAAAAGATGATTTAGGAAACTAGATCCCCCGTCAAAGGCCCCAAAGTGATGCTTTTCACAAAGTTGTGAATTGCTATGTCTGGGAGGATGATCGCCCAGATTGTATCCAAAATGATGGAATGTTGATGGTTTAGGTTTCCCCATGGTAGTATTCTTTGTCATTGAATGCATATATTTATTTTGAAATTATTGGTCGGCACAATTTCTTTTAGTTTTGTGGGTGATATTTTTTCTATGAAACTTGTGTGGCTAGCATTTGTGGATCTATTTTGATTTGAGGTTATTATCAATTTTTATATTCGTGTGTCTTATGTAAATGATAAATCATGGTTTGGATTAATTTATGGTTTTATATTTTAAAATTAGTTCCCCAGGAGTTGGTATTGGATCCCTACAAGTGAAATTATAAATGGAGTGGAGTCTTATCATGGATATTATTGTGGTTTTCTCTAGAGTTAGTCAGGTGTGACTTTTGGAGTGTAAAATTAACTATATGGTTTGTGGTCTCATTTGACATTATTTAGTTGTGTGTTCTAGAATTGTTCCTCATTTGGAATGGTTATATTATGGGGGTAGATATTTTTTGTTGTGGGGAGATTGGTCATTATTTTATGTTATTTTTAATTTCATTTGTTTATTTTTGATTATTTTTGTCAAGGTTTGTGTTGGGTTTGCAGAGAAATGTTTTGTGTTTTACAGGTTTTACGCTATTTTTTGGACTTGTTAATGGTCAGTGTGCATAGATTAGGGAGAAACCATGTGGCTGGTGGTGGTAAAGGGTGTTTTTATTTAATTTTTTTTATTTCATGATCTATGAACAATTTAGACCAAACCGTGTAATCCAAAAGAGAAACTATACTTATTTTTGGTTGTTTTTTTAGGGAAGGTCCCTAACATTCACACATTTAGAAGAATCTATTTTCCAAGTGTGTAAGGGAGCTTTTAATTTTAATAGATACCATATTCAAAGTTGGTGAATTATTTCCTGAACAATGCGGCCAACCCATATGGGTGTAACTACCTTCTTCGAGGTTGGACTTGGTTGGCACATGGTTTATAAAACTTTGCGACTAAACCATGATACTTGATCATATTATTAAAAACACAAGGTTGTAATTTTACCCATATTTTGTTTTTCCAAAATTTAGGTTGCTTCTCCCCCACGTGATCTAGGCACATGAAGGGGGCTCCAAAACCCTCCCCCATTTTCTCTCCATCAACCATTGATGGTCCTCTATGGTTAATAGGTAGGTTTCTTTGTTTTTTTTATTTTTTTCCTCCTATAATCTTCTTCCTCTCATGATCTTCTTTTTCCTCTTGCCTCAATTCATTTTTTATAAACACTTGGATGAAGATTGGAATATATGGTTTGATTTATTTCATGTTACATTTTTTATTTTTCCTATTTGACTTAGTTATTTCTCCTTTTACAATTTTATCATATTCATAAAATTTTGAGGAATGTGTTTCCTTCCATTTCCATTCTTGAAAATTCCATTTTATAATTTCGATTCAGTAAATATTTTATGAATGTGTTATTCATGATTGTGATTTTTTAGTTCAATTTATTATGGGGTTTTCATGTTTGAAATACGATGAAAATTAGTATTCAAGGGATTTTATTTGTCATGAATGTATGTATATGTATGCTACATGTTTGTGAGAATTTCATTTCATCGTTAAAAATAATATTAATTATTTTTACATAGTGGATGGTGTTGGTTGGGTTTTGTTAATTTGGTTTTCATTTTAAATAGAGCTCTGTGTGTGGGATTTGGTTCCCTTTAAGGTTTGGTGCATATGTGTTGATCCTTATGGTTTTCTGTGATGTTTCTTGAGATTATTTAAAATATATCCTTGGTTATTTTTAGGCTTTTCCATATATATTCCATTAAATGTTGGAATATTAAAGAGTTAAAGAGTTTCACAAAGGTATAAGAACACACACATATAAAAGGAATTTTAAATAAATATCCACATTAAAACCTTTTCTTTCGAAACACCCTTATCCCATTATCCTTCATATTCTCCCCTCCTTATTATAAAAGGTTTTCTTAAAAACATCCATTGTTCACTCTATGTATTTTTTTACATAATGAATTCATTTGTTTTTTCAAATATGTTTTTCTAAATATAGGCTTTCTTAGCACCACGAAACATGATTGTTAATCACATGACTTAAAATGACCATTGGGAACATTATAATTAGGATTAATGTTCTCACCATGGTTTGGAAATTATTTTTTATGTAAATTTTATCATTAGTATAAATGGTTTCAGATTTATAAAGGTTAACTCACAATTGTTATTTTGTAACGTTTGAAAATTGGTTATAAAGATATATGAGCTATAGGACCAATTAGAACTTTTGAAGGGTCAAATGTAAGATGGTTTCCACTATGATCATAATTAAAATAAGGGGTCATTTTCATATTTGGTGTAGAGAATTGGTAAGGGAATGAATAGTGGAATAACCCTATTTTGTTAAATTCCAAGTGTGTGATGGCCTCCTCAATATAATTTATACTATTATCGTGGAGTTTCAAGATGTTATCTAGATGGTTGAGTGAATATTACTTTATATTATTGATTAGATGGACTGTAACCCTTCAATAGAGAATAGTCTAGGAAATTTTTTCCATTGATGAGGCTTGTTTAGAGAAGCCAAGTTGGTTACTACCTATAGAGGTGCACCAAATTCTTGAAGGTGGGTCCAAATTGATTATGTACATGTATTTTTTCAATAGATGTTAATGAAAAACCCATGATTACATATCTATATTATTAGGTCATATTTTTCAACACATTGTATAAATGATTTATTGTTATTCATTTTCATTTACTTTTAATTTTTCCATTATTTCTGGATTTTTGATATATCCTGCTACATGTTCTTATAACCAGTATTCTTTTTTCATTTATGAATTTCCCAATACTGTGTTTCTTCTTAGGTTATGCTTTTTATTTTATTTAAATGGACAACTGAGTTCAGCTCTATATAAATAATAAAAACTGTATTTCAACTAAATTTATTTCAAACCAGCATATAAAGACTATTTTAGGAAAGGAAATGTATTTATTTTTTCATACTTATATAGTATTTTTTTTATGATCACACACTAGTTGTGCCACTTAGTGTCATTAGACCCAAGATGTTAGGAAGGTTTATCTTTAGTTTAGGTCTTCCTATAGTATGGGATATTGTTTTGGATGGTTGTGACCAAGTGATCAAATAGAGATCATGTCAGTTCCAATTTGGTTTGGTTTTGGTTTGGTTTTTTTATTTTTATGTCATACTTCTACTATTGTTTCAAGATCTATTTATATGCCCAGATCGATATTTGGTTTATGGATTATCCTTTAAATTATATTTAATATATTTTTCTCTATTTATAAGCATTATTAGAAGGATAAATAATTCCCATTTGAATTATCATTGATTCCTAAAAAATAGTTTCCAGCTTGAGAGGATCGCGATCGCCTCTTGGACATTGTTATAGGTTGGCTCGAGTGACTGGTTCAGGGTCGACCATGATTGGTTTTGGACATAATATCTTATTTGAAGGGGTAATATTGGAATTTATAGAGTGCATAAGATTATATTATTTCTTAATCATGATATAAATTAATGGAAAATCTATGTAACACCTACCATTTACAAAGGACGCTTCACTCATCCATTCTTAGTCTTCAATTTGAGTTGACACCAGAGAAAATGAAGAATGAAATAAAACTCCACAAAATAGGTCTAATGATATCACAAGTAAGGAAAATCAATTATTGAAATATAAATTATGAATATAATGAATCTTAATGATATTCTAACCTTGTGAAAAAAATGTGATTGCTGATGCTAGATTAAGATTTCTAATGAAGGAGATAGAGAAGAACCTTGTAGGGGGATAGAAGGATATCCGTGAATAAATAAGTGTTTGTACATGATTTGGTGAAGAATTAATGAGGTAAGAAAAATATGGTATTGAAAATGGAGTAATTTATATCCCATTAAAAATACTCATGATTAGAACACATGGTTTTTCAAATTGTTCCCCAACAATATGGTGTTATTGTCCACAGTGACGCCCCCTCACCAGACTAGGAACACGATTAGAAAAATAATACACAACCCTTGAACTCAAATATATAATAAAATGAAGTTTTAATTGATGCAAATTTTCCCTATCACACATTTTTTGGAAATTTCAAGAACTTATAAAATATGATTCATGGTTTGGGGGAATGATTTTTGGTGACCATGTAAAAATTGTTCTCCCCCTTTTTTCCTTTCCAACAAATGCCAACATTAGAAGACCGATTCATCTGAACCAAAATAATATAACTAGACACATCTCAGTCCTTAAACCCCATAGAAAAAATAACATAAAATTATTAAAATTCTTCGTTTTAGATAATGAACATATATTTATAAATAACTACTTAATCGGTGGTAATGTCTTTTTATGCTTCGAGAATACATTTTTATCAAAAAATGAGTTTTTTTATTTCTGTTTACAAATAATAATTTGAATTTATTATTATTATTTTTGAATATTTATTTAAAAAAATGAACTTAATGTTTAGAATCAAGATTTCAAAATTATCATTGTGAAATTTTTCTTTTTATTTTTAAAAAATGGGCAATTTTTCTATTAACTGTAAAAAATAATGTTTTTTATAAAATAAATTTCATTAAAAGTATTTGAAAGTAATATTTTATTATATATGGTTTTATAAGTAATTTTTTTTCAGATAATATATTTTATAATATAATTTATTTCATTGTAATAAATTTTATAAATTATTTTGTTATAAAAACTCATTAATCTTTTGTATGGGTTTTCTAGAAAATCATTTTTTCATCTCGTTGGCAGGTTTATGTATAAATATAAATTTTTCCACTTATGTGAAAGATGTTTTGAAAAATGAATTCTTAATTTGGAATCTTAATAATTAAAATTATATTATATGGTTAACATAATTTGGTTTATATTAAATAGTAAAAATAGTGAAAATTAATTATTGTGGTTAATGATAAAACATTTTTATTGGGGTGTTAAACTAGAAATATAATGGTGATAATTCCATAAAAACATGTATAAAACATATTTTTTGGAAATATTTAATTATTAACCAGCCCAATTTCTAATATATGGTAACTTTTATTCTTTTTTCTTTAGAATAACTTAACCACATTGGATTATTTTGTGAAATTTTGAAGCTGCTTCCATGTTGGTTCCTTTCCCCACTTATAAAAGTAAATATCATATACCCTCCTCTACACACTACAAGATAATTTTGGTTTGGCCTATAACTCATCATAATACTTATTTAAATTCTTCCCAACATCCTATAGGAATTTTTTTTATTCAAAACCCCTCAAATGGAATCATTAGGTATAAACCAAAGGAGGTTTTATGACGAAGAGGTATAACTTTTAACAATGCCTAATCATATTATTTTTTCTTCTATATTCTTAAAATATTATTAAAATATGTGGATAAAGTAAAAAAAATAACTCCCATATAATATATTTAATTATTATAATGTAATTACCTATATCAATATACTCTTTACATCATATGGGTAACAAAATCGTCGATCGTGGGTATGGAGGGTTGCCGCCTTGTGGACCGATGTTTACCTTTTCAATCACCAATTCCATTTTATTGGTGTACTGATGGATATAATGTAAATATATAATATTTTGGACATACTTGTGTTACTATAATCAGGATATAACATATTTATTCTTTCTTACTATCCCATGGAGATATTATCACGTCACTTGTGAATACGGTGGACTAGTGCCTCACAAAGCAATATTATATGTTTTCACTTACACATTAAATGGAAGGAAATAATGATATATTTAATGAATATATGTGATATATATGATATAAAAATGAATCTTTAAATGTAAAATGTTATTCAAATTTGTTCCATTTCATCTGTTGATAAAATGGATACAACATTCATGCATACTTATGGCCTACCATCTCCATGAAAAGTGTAATGGAATTTATATATCTAACATTAATGGATTACTATAAATACATATTTAATTATAAAACATGGTATTTATATAATTGGTTGAAATTATTTATATTATGGAATCATAATCAAAGAAAAAGGAATGAGAATACCAAATAAAACATTCATGAAAAAAAGTATCTATTTTCTAAAACATGATTTTAACATGGTTTTTTTTATAAAAGGGTAATAAAAAGGACATAAAATAATAATATATGGTGTAATATATATACCTATGGGTTTATAATATATTAATAATAAACTGAGATTTATAATACACGACTTTCAAAATTGTACGATGTAAGTTGAGGATGATAGTGAGTAATTTTGGTCCCATTTTGTATTCTTTAGAAGATATGTTATGTTACACACATATCTCTTTTATGAGGTTTATATATAGACTCATTAAAATGTAATATCATGAATTTATTCAATCTAATTATATTGTGTTTTTTCATTTAATTTTATTCTTTCATGTGGTTTATTATCTAAAAGATTCCAATTTGGTGAGGGTTTTATGATACCATCATATCATTTATCAAGAATGATTACGTTTATCCATTTGATGGTGGAATAGAATGATCTCACAATCAAGAAATTTTTTAATTTACTTATACAATGGTTATTTCAAGAAAATATATGTTTTAAATTTATTTTAGTCTCTTTATGTTCTCATTATTGTAAAATAATGTTTTAAAGAAAACTAACTTTATTTCTCTCTTTGATAGGAACACCTTATTATTCAAGTTCCTTGTTTTCAAAAATTGTTTTTAAAAATATTTCAAAATGATACAAAATATTAATTAAATAATTTTTTATCCAATGTTAGAATTTGTACATTATTTTTTAAATGGAATCTACTTTTCATTTTTCAAATTAGCCACATTTGGATTTTATAAAAAATGTGAAAGTAATATTTATTTTGTCATGTATGGAATGAATGGAATTTTAAACATTCTTGAACAATCATGGTTTCAAATATTTCTTATATTTTTAGTGGTTATATTCAAAAACAATGATTTTATTAATTTTTTTTTAACTATTATTTTGAAAAATGTTATTTTTTATGTAAAAGTTTTATTTTCTACAGGAAACATTCTATATGATTTTATTTGAAAAATAATGTTCCATATAATATGACTCCCATTGATTTCACTAATATTGTTTTAGTGATATGATTACATGAAATAAAATTTATTCTTTCTCTAGTTGGTTTTTTATTATCAATCATAGATGTTTATGGAACCTATTACTTCCTTAATAGATAAAAAATGTTGAAATTTTCGGGATACCCATTTCTATTATTGGGTTATGATATGATAAATGTTTCCTGAAGCTCATTTAATTTCAATTATTTTCATATTATAAGTTTTTTATGATTTCATGGAACAAGTTTATATCACTTTCATTATGTGATATGTGTAACCTAAACTCTCTCTAATGCATTGGTAAAATTTTAATATATCATGTGATGAATATGCCTAGAATGCGGAGTGACCCTAGTTAAATAAAGGATGATTCAATTTGGAGTGAAAATTGGATACATAGTTGGTTTAGGTAGTGAACAGATTCCACTATGATAGATTATGAGTATAGAATTGACTAATATTTAATTGATTTTATATTCTTACATGTATGAAAAATTTCCTTAACTTCTACACGTGTTATGCTCTCATGGATCATGTAATTTGATTGCCCTATGAATCATGTCTTAGGAACATCCAATATTGATTTGATGTCTCATGATTTTAACTTATGATATATAGGGTATTTTTTAAAGTCATGCTCATGTTCTGGTACCCTTATGCTCATGTTATGTTCGCATACCTCCCTTTTATACACTTAAAAAGAATATAATATCACCCTTTATAATTATTCAATTTCACATGTAATGAATAAATAAATTATTTATGATATGTATAGGAATTGTTATAGTTATTATGAACTAGGTGGGAATCCATATAGATCTTTTATGATCCATTTGTTTATATTTTTGTGTTTTTAAAGGTAGTGTAGCCAAATTGATATAGAATGGTTCATTATGTTATGTAATGAATATTCATTTATTAATATGAAATATCAATGCATGATAAGTGGGGATCACTATATTTTGTATCATATTTGGGTTTACTAATCAATTTTAAGCTAGTTGAGATAAAATTAGTGAAGAACCGATATGATAATTCTATGTATATGAAAATATAATGGAATTATTGGAAAACAATTCATAGAAATTACATTCTTGTATGGATACTACATGTTAGAATGGTTCTGGTACATACATACCTATAGGTAATACTATTAAAAGGCACATTGGTCTTGACAAAATTATTTCTTATTACATGACAATGGGTTTTACGACACAACTGGTTTTCACTCGTAGGGGATATTCTTTTGAAATTGAGAAATTATTAATGAATAATCATGAAATATTTGAATAATGATCATGAATGACCAAGTATAACCCTAATGAGTCAATGATTAAAAATAAGGTTTCATTATTTAGACATCCTATAAGTGTTTTTCATGATTATTTGTTTTCAAAATATGATTATCTATTCTCACGCTATTCTTTTGTGTTTTAGTATATGGTTGGAAGTTTATGGAGTATTGTTAATTTTGACTGAAATGGAAGATATAGTGACATTAAATAAAAATAATCAATATTTATCAAATATGGATTATAAAAACCCCATTTCTATGCTCAGAAAAACTTATCATGTCCTGAACTTATTGGAAATAGAAACAAGAAAAAGAGGTGGAAAATTACATTGAACCCTTTATAAGGAAATTTTCACCTACATTCATTTATTCTATTACTACACTAGTTCATGAAAATGGATTAATACAAATGAAATGATATTTACCTTTAAATATTTCTTGAAGCATGAAAAATTCATATAAAATAGATATCATTTGGTAGATGAATCAGATCAACTATGGAAACTTATCATGAATATGAGTCAAGGAGATGAAATTTACACTAGGGAATAAGATTTGATTAATAAATTATTATCATTTATTAATTTCCATATATTATTAAAACTAAAATGTAGTATTAATTAATTGAGTTAGTTTATATGGTTGATGAATCTTTTGGTACCAATGAGGTGAATTTTATAAGAGTTTCAAGTTACTATTCTATCATTATCATCTAACCTAAAGGTACAGTTGATTTATTATTCAGTTAATTAATATTGTCTCTTAAAGGGAATTATCCAAAAGGAATGTATTTTTGATAAAATAATTTGATGTTACGAAGGTGGAAATGGATATTCAAGTTACCAATAAATCCCATTGTTTTAATAAGAAAATGTATTTTTGAATTCAGAGAAAACTATAAAATCTAAGGAGAGAAGAATATGATCTTCCCATGAAGCTGAAATTGTGGAAGGAAACAATGATGAAATTATCTGAAGGGGACTAGTAAATTTTTTTATGAGTGGAAAAGATGTTCATCAAACTATCAAATTTCAAAGCGATGCGAAGAAGTTAGATACTGTTGTGAATAGAGAGAACACCCCGCAAAATATACCATTAACACTATAGTGTTTCAAATGCATGAAGTATAATAATTAAGACAACAAGTTCCCCATTACAAATTTTAATGAAAATGATATATGTTAGAAACCTATTAATCCAATAGTAAAAGGGAAATATATTGTGATCACTATTTCAGATGAGGGGTTTGATAACAATGTTGTGAAATGTACACTTACCAAAAACTCTAGAACTACTTATATCATGTTTTATTTTAGATGTACCCAATATTTTATATCTGAATAATCTGTTAATGATATAGTAATACCAGAAAAAATATTAGATATGTAATATTTAGTGAAACCCCCTAATGTTATGGTGATCGAATCACAATTATAGGATTCTAATATAGTTAATGTTTCTTGGAATGTGCTTGAAATAAATATCATTATTCTTAGCCAAGTGGAATTAAATTATATATGTGGAATGGATAATATTTTCTATATAAATCCCAATTAAATTTATAATAATGTAATGTAAAATATGATATTCAAAAAAAATATGATCATATTTTATTGTGATGATAAATATGATACTCTGATGGAAATCACATCCATTTATTGAGTCTTGACTCATATTAAATATTGTTCTTTATATCAAATGTATTGGGTGAAGTTCAGAATTGATTATATGCCTATTATATAATTGTATTTTATTTAAGTTTTTGAAGAGTTTCCTTGTATTACATTATTATGTATTTGAGTTCACAGTAGTACTCATACTTGGTGCCAAACCTTTTTCCATGACACCAAAAAAATGGACCATATTGAGTTGCAATAGTTTGAGAATCAAATATAGTAGAACCTTGATAAGGTATTCATTCAGAAATGTGTGTTCCATTGGGGTTCATATATAATATTTGTTAAAAAATATGGATTTATTTTACTCTATATTAATTACCATGAACTGGATTGGATCAAAATCAAGAACAGGTATCTTCTATCATATATTAACGACTTATTTACTCAACTACACAGAGCTCAATAATTTTCCATGATTGAAAATTTCACTATATATCAACAATTATGGGTCAATAAGGAGGATATATACATGAAATAATTCTATAGAGGTTTAAAAAAATTGATCATATAGTCATGACATTTGGTCTAACTAAATACCCCTCAAACTTCTTGTATTTAATGAATAGAGTCAGTAGAGATTACATTGATTAGTTTTGGTAGACACTAAAGATGATATTATTATATATTCAATGAAAAATATATAGCATTATGATAACTAGAAAATTATGATGAAGACCCTAAGGAATGAGAAAATGTATGAAAAATTAATCGAGTGTTAATTTTTTGCAACAATGGGTTTCATTTTTGGGACATATAATCTAAAAAGAGGGATATTTGTGTACCCATCAATGACAGAGGAAATTGAAATTTATACAAGGAAAACATGGTTTCTATCATATGAATATTTATTGGTTTGTATAGATATTATCAATGGGTTTTGGAGAGTTTATCAAGACTATCTAATCAACTAAAAAAGTTAACTAAAAAGGGATCCATTTTCCTGTAGATGGATTAATGTGATGAAAAATTCATGTAATTTAAGAGAAGATTAGTAAGTTCTCATTTGATAACATTAATATGTATTGGATATGGGTTAAACCTATAGTAATGGAAAAAAGAAGTTATATGGTGGAATTATCATGTAGAATCACATATTTATAGCTAATGCCTCATGAAATTGATTGTTTATTTAGAAAATTACCCAAACCAGGATTTGGGTTTAGCTACTGATTTTTTTTCATTAAGGATATGGTTTAATTATATTTATGGATAAAAGTGTGTAATATATTCTGATAATTTTTTTAAGTATATATTAAAATAAAAGTATTTGAATATTCTTTAGATAATATTTTTGGATCTTATTACGGATTACCACTACTCAATACATTAACACCATGGGATAATAAAACAAGATAAATGATTCATTGATTTGAAAGAATAATGATAGCATGCCCGTGATGTGGATAACCAATGAAAAAATATTTTTGGAAACACAAATGCAAGATCTTGATATCCTAAAAGAAGAGGATAAATGTTCTCATTAAAAAAAAGTGTTTATGTATCTATGCATGTAAATATTAAAGTGTCATAGAGGGAAGATGCAGAAATTTTGAATAAGGTGAGAAGTGTTTTTGAGATTAAATTGATTACAATAAAATGATATGTTTTAAGAACCAAATATATTATCCATGCATACCCTATTTGAAGAAGATTGTAGAAGAGGATCTTTGTTCTTCATTTTAAATTCATTATGGAAGTAAAAATTAATTGATATCTGAATTAGTATTTTTGGATCGATGGAATAAATAGATATATCAAAGAGATAATATCTCAGTGATAGTAATATAAAAAATATATAGATGGGAGATAAAATTATACGGGTATTATATAACCATTATCATACTAGAATGGAAATGGAAAAACACCACCATGTATTTTTCCATCACATTCCCAAAACCATTAAGGATAATAAATCTATATAGGTTATAGTCGATGTGGTAAAATATTCATCACACATAATTTCTATTATAAAGGATTTTTATTTGGATTATATTTCCATGATATACATTAAGGAAGTGGTGAGGTTCTATGGAGTACCACACTCTATTATATTTGAATAGGAACCAAGGTTTACCATGATGTTATGGTGAATTATTCAGCATGCCCTAGATAGAGAGATAAGTATCAGAACTACATATCATAATTAGATATATGGTTAGACTATGAGAAAATCTAAAATCCTAGAGGATCAGATAAGATCTTTTTATATGGATTTCATTCGTTGATGGGATCAACACCCACCTCTAGCTTAGTTTTCATACAACCACAACATTCACTCGAGAATTCAAAAGTATCCTTATAAATATGTATGTATAATTAATTGTATAACTAAAATGTGTTGGTATGATGTTAAATAAATAAATATATTGGGACCTGAGCTAGATGAAGAAATGGTTAATATTCTTAGATCCATGTAACAACACATAAGGGAATTAAAACTTCTCTAGTAATGTTATGATGACAGTCTCTAGGGTGATCTAGAATTTAATACTGATTAATAATTGTTTATATGAATTTCAACATGGAATAATGTAATTGGATTTAGAATTAATTAAAAAATAAGAACAAGTTATATCAATACTTTTTGAATTATTGATCGCATCGAGATGAAATATTATCCATTGGAACTTCCACTAAACCTCTCTCAATTCCTCGATGATTTCCATGTATCTATAATGAGGAAATAAATACCCACCCAATCTCATTATCTAAACTCGTAGGTTGTACTAATGGAAAATGATTTTTCTTAATAGGAATAACTAGTGGAGGTTCCGGGTAAAACAAAGAAGATTCTACGAAATAAGACCACTTATTCGGTCATTGTTTTATGGACAAAAAACTAGCTTGAGGAAGATATGTGGTACCCTAAGGCTGTAATGATGAATAATTATTCATAGTTTTTTCTACCAAAGTGAAATAATTTATAGGGGGGAATTATTTTTAAGTGTTGTTTAATTTAACACCCTGAGATGTTCTGAAATATATATTTTCAAATATATTTAATTTCTTCTACAACTTTCATTACAAATTATTCCCCATTTTAATTATCCAAGGTGGAAAATTAATATTATTAAGTAAAATTAATAATTATATACCAGCTGATAAAACTGGTGATATGAATAAAAATAATAAATTATAAAAATTAAGTATAATGGTTATATATATGGAAAATATTTTTATAAATAAGTAATTAATTGATTTAAATTTATTTATATGCATAAAAAATACACATTAAAAAAATATTTTTAATTCTTTTTTAAAATGAATAATAAAATTAACCTTTTCGAATCTTTCAAATTATTTCATTAGAAAGTAATTATTTTTCATTTATGTTAGTTCATTATTAAAATTAAAAAATTTCATTTCTATGAAATGGATTACACAAAATGGATTTAATATCTAGAATAATTATAAATAATTATATATAATATGGTCGAATTATTTTTTATTCAAAATTAATAGTATAAATAGTTAGAATTAATAACCATGGGTAAAGTTAAAAAGGGTTTACTGGGGAGTTAAACAATAATGATATGTGTAATATTTCACTAAAATAATTTATAACTCATATTTTTTGGAATTATTTAAATATTATACATCCCTTGATTTAAAATATGGTCATTTGGAAGCTTTTTTCTCGGCAATGTCATTATCACTATGGATAATTTCACGAATTATCTGAGTAGTTTCCATGTTTGTTCCTTTACCCGCTTACAAAAGGATATCTCCTCTTCTATCCTATCCAAACTACAATATGTATTTTTATCTACCATTCCCTACACAAATACCCTTCATCGGTTCTCTCTAAACATCCTAGATGATTTTTTATTAGGAAACCCTCTAATTATGGTTTTATGTATAAACCTATATAGGCTCTCTGAAGAAGAGGTGTAACTCTTAACAATGCATTATCATTTTTTTAATTCCACCTCCATAAGATATTATTCATCTATGCTGATAGAAAAAAATATTATATACCATATAATTAAATTTTAGTATATTAATGGAATTACCTCAATAAATATCTTATTTCATCAAATTGGAAATAAAACTATCGATCATGTTTACTACAAACTACTTTCTCATGAAAAAACATAATTTGTTTTATATATCCACTTCTCATGGATTTGGGTAAACATGGATATAATTTTTATGTGTATATATGTCATATTTTAAAATATTTATGCCTATATAATCATTATATCAAATATAAAATCTTAATTTCAATGACGTGGGGATATGATATAGTCACTTATGATTACAACATACTACCACCACACAATGGAATGTGATAGATTTTATAGATAAAATTTATATAGAAGATACTAAGGATACATTTAATTATTTTTTTATATTTATTAAATTATAATTACTTTTTAAAGGTAGTATATAATTATCATTTTTTTCATTTCATCCCTCGATAATATAGAATCAATATTCAGGTTTACAAACAACCTATCATCTCTATGAACTGTGTAATGGACTTTTTTGTCTCTAACATTATTTGATTAAAAAAAATACATATTTAATTATTATATATGATATTTATATCCTCTATGAAATTTGTGATATTATGTAACTATATTCAAAGGGACCAAAAATACCAAATCAAAACATACATGGACAAAAAAGGCAGTTACTACCAAAAACATTATTTTAACAAGGAATTTTTAATAAACTGGTAATAAAAGGTCATAATTAAATAATATATGGTATCATTTATATAATAGGGGTTATATAATATATTTAAAATAAAATTATATTTATTATATGGAATGTTTAAACATGTATAACAGAAGTTGACACTTAAAGTAAGAGATGTTTGCCTCAAATTGTCTTCTTTGGGACATAGGTTATGTTATGAACATTTCTTATTTGTTGAGGTGCATATACAACTAAATTGGAATATAAAATCATGGATTGTATTATTAGGATGATATTTATTGTTTAATTTAATGTTTCTTATTATTAAAATTTTACTATGGTGGTAAGGTTTGTATGATATAATCTCTTCATTCATCAAGATTTTCTATATTTATGATGATGATGATGAAATATTATGATCTACCAGTAAAAAAAATCATGAATATAAACACCATTTTTCAGGAATACTTATATGATAAAACTGTAATAAATCCCATTTCATTTTATGGGTTCTGATATGTTGAATGTTTTATGATATTATTTTACATATATAAATTATTTTCGTTATGTGATGGGGGGTACCTATATCTCCCTCTAATTCATTGGGAAAAGATTGATATCTCATGAGATAAGAATGACCAGAATAGAGAGTGAACTCAGTTCTGTAATGGAATTATTTCAGTATGATAATTTTTTTTTGAAGCTTAAATATTATTATGGATTCAAGTTTTAACCAACTCCACTATTATATCATTTTATATTAGCCTTGACTACTATGGAAATAGTTTTTTATGAATATGTATATTCCACAATTCCATGTATTATGACATTGTTATACACTAATGTCTCGTATTCTTTTAATACCTCATTATTAATGTATTATGAAGTACCAATATTTATTCAATTACAAAATATTTCAATCATTTATATTAAGCGTATTGTTTTAAAATTTCATTCTTAGGTGATCAAATAATTATTCTCATATGATATATATCAATATCTCTTGTTTTCCTTTACTAATCATCTAAGCTCACCATTTCTTACACTTCCTTTAAGAAGGTTATAAAGAAAGTACCTATTTATGATAATTTAAATAAGATTTTTAGTTTTGAGGACCTAATTTGGAGACATAATAGGACTTTTATGATCTATTTTGTGGAGTTTCCATGTTTCCAAAGGTACTATACATAAATTGTTTTGGCATGGATCATTATATAATGTCGTGATTATTCATATATTAATATATAAAATCTATGTATGAGAACTATGGTTCTCTGTAAAATGGTTTTTTTGGTAAATGTAAATAATATTGGACATTGTTTGACCATCAGAAACGTGTTTATCTGGGAAGATTCTATGAATTATAATAATGTCAAAAAAATACACAACATAACTTATGGAATAATATTAATAATATTCCATGGTTATTATAAGGATTTGGAATCCAATTTGTGATATAATTAAATTAATATGAATACATTAATGTTGTTTTAGAACCATGAAACCAATAAATTCACAATAACCATGTTAGAAAAAATAAATTCCACAAATGAATAAAATATATTAAAAATGTAATATAAGTGATGAAATAAATATTAAATATTTCTTTATTCATGTTTTAAATGAAAAAAAAAATAAATTTTTACAAGATTGGTTGTGTGTTTAAAATAATTCATTACTCAAGGTATGAGGTTGTTTCCCATTTCCCATAATTTTTTTATTTTTTAAGAGATGTTATCAACGATTACAAATCTCTATATATCTACATAATTAGTATGTTATAATATGATTAACTTTGGAACATTATGATTCCATATTTATAAATTTTTTTGTAAATTTATCAATTGGGTTTACTTTATTATTAATTCCATATGAAAATACATATATTTAATATAATATAATTATTTTGAGTCTCTATCTATTTTTTCAAAATTATTCTTTTATTGTTAAAATATTATAAAACTAATTTCTTATTTATTATTTTCAAGGAAATATCTACATGTTTTAACATACAATATACTGGTTTATTTCTATCTCTATAGACACTGTCATCACTAACCCCTTTTAATTTTTATTTTCTATTTCTTAAATATTCACTAATAATGTTTAATTTCACTATATCATCACGTTTTCATAATGATTTTCTTACTCTATTTGATATGTATTTTAAAGAAGAATTATCATGTATTTAATTAGATATTTACATGATTAATTAATCCCTTATTTTCTTGAGGTACTTTATTATACCTTAGTTTTAATTAATTATGGGATTTTTATTTGATATATTAGGTTTCCATGGTTTTATTTCATGTTTTGTGTTTTTTTTTGTTTTGATTGTATGTGTCTGAAAATTTAAGATATTATTATGTTGATGTCTTGTCCAAAAATTATATATCCCACTCATGAATTAATTTATGCTTAATATATATTTAGATTATTATTCTAGAACCATGTGAAGTATGAATTGGCCATATTATTATTTGTGGTCCCAATGTTGTCAGCTATGTCCAAAATGGTATTATGTCATTATAATTTTACTTGACATATAATTGTGATTAAATACATTATAATTGTGTATTACATTATTATTTATCATGTTCCCCATGATCCAAGGATATTTTTTCATTTTCCATGGTTCTATATTATTTATTAAGATACATAATTTAATATTCCATGTTATCACTATTGAAACATTGGAATATTATTCCATGCATATCATTTTAAATCACTTAATATGATATATGGATCACCAAATTATTTTCATTTTCTCCTAAGGTTATTTCATTTTGTATGAAGAATAGAGTAAACTATTGTATACTGTTTTAAAGATAGAAATAAAAAACAAAATTATTATTTTAGAGATGTTTATTGATTTACCTAACATCAAAAAGATGTATAAGATAATATTTATTCAAAATTTTAAGGATACTTTTAATAAGAGTGATGTGAAAATATTTGTATGGTCTATTCATTATTATAGTTAGTATTTGATAATGGCCTAGATATTTTTTAAATTTATAGAAGAAACAATAATAGGCAATACAACCTAAATAAACCATATTTAGAATTAGTAAGTGATTATTTATGATTAATAAAAGAATTATGAGTTATTCCCTAAATGTTTAATATTTTACTTTATAGTTGTTAATTAAATTATTCTCATTACTAAATATTAGTTATTTTCAAAAATGGTTTTATATAAAAGGGATCATTTCAATAAAAAATAGGATGTGTAATGTGATGATTTCTTGAATGTAATTCCTAAAATAAGTGAAGGAGATGAAAGAATCGGGGTATTTTATACAAAATTAACTCAAAATATGGAAACAAATCATATACCACATGATGCACCAGGTTACTCTAAAGACGGATCAAATTCTAGTTTAGTTCTTTAATTATTAGTTACAACCCTTTTCTGTTTGTCATAAAATCTTTTTTTGTGAAGAAATTAATAAAATCCTTGAAAAAATACATTCCATTCTCCAATGCACCAAGATTGAGAATGTTATTGTTTGTTATTTATTGTCCAGATAGAGAATCGTATTAGTTATAAACTATAATAAAGAATACCATTCCCATTGAGGGTAATGGATTTATATAATTAGAATAAATCAAGATAATACCAATTAGTAAATATTTTCATTGTGCAACCCATAATAAAATAGATATTGAATTCATTTGTATCAAACAATGGGAAAATACGTCTTTTTGGTCATATGAAAAACAAAATTCATGGGAGATTAAATATAAACCCCTTTCATGGAATTTAAACCAAAAATAAATATTTTTCACCTCATTATAACCAAAATAAAATTCATTGAAATACAGTAGATATTAAACACATTTATAGAAAAGACGGAATAGTTTGATGTGCCCCTATGTTGGAGATATCGATCATTGATTCTGAATAGTCCCATGGTACTGAATAGTGAAGAAAATGGATATAAATTAACTTTGGGGATTCATATAATAATCTTCACAGAGTAAAAATATTAAATTACCCACATGGCAATGGTGTGGGAAGAAGCATCATGAAACATTTATCCAATGAATTAGGAGATACTAAATGTGTGAAAAGAGAAGGCAATAACCCTAATGAGTGTTCAAGTTACCTAATAAAAACAATAAATATGGTGGATTAAAGTTAAATTCCTCCCAATAAATGTTAAATGGTCTATTTTTAAACTATATATATGTACATAATATATAATTCTATTCTCTAATCCAAGGTTTTATTGTGGATAACTGGTGACCAAAAAAACCAAATCTGAGGGAATATAGAAGCTATTATCTTCTAAATTTATCATAAAGGATCTTGAAAAAAATGATAGGTGTAATTTTTATAAAGATTTTAATAGAGAGTATCCAACTTGATTATAGATCTATAAAATTAGTGTTATAATGTACATTCTCAAAAAATATGTATTCATTACCTCAAGTAATGTAGGACAAGCTAGAGTTGTGAACCCCATGACTTTAAATCATTATATCCCAATAATATTACTCTTACCCAATTAAAATATGTGTAATGAGTCCTACAAAATATTTTGTTATGATATATTTTTTATAATTTTAGGTGAAATTTTTAAGGGGCTGGTAGTCCTTATAAATATTAAATATCAACTTTTTGGAGTGGG
Source organism: Viscum album (assembly GCA_963277665.1). Taxonomy (NCBI): domain Eukaryota; kingdom Viridiplantae; phylum Streptophyta; class Magnoliopsida; order Santalales; family Viscaceae; genus Viscum; species Viscum album. Next base: position 377,489,655 of record OY728147.1, read on the forward strand.
AAATCACATTAAATATACCAAGAAAATCCTCTAATAATATAAAAATGTATGAAAATTAAGAAGCTCATTTGGAAACCATTCCAAAAAGTAGTTATTTTTTCCAAATGAGGAAGGATATAAAGAAAAAATTACTGAGGTAATAAAAATGATTATCCATGCAAACATGCTCATATTAGGGGAATATTTCTATTTATTTCATGATTTTTTTATTTATCTTAATCAAGTGATAAATTTCACTATAGGATTTATTTTTTATGATCTACTACTATAAAAGAGTCCATACCAAATGGACCCCTTAGAAATTCAAGGTTTTAGAAGAAAAATACAAGAATGACTTGGCAATGATTTTAAATGACATATTGATTATTTATGGGACCCCAATAATCCTTATCCTGAAAAAGGATAGTTCTATACAACTAAATATTTATATTACCAATATTAAAAAAATCATATTGAAGAAAATGTTTCGTCTACCATTGATTATGAATTTTCCAAAAAACTATATATTTATATATACTTATATAAGGTGGATTTTAGATAATCTTTTCTATAATTCAATGTGAAAAATTATAATGTAACTAATACATCCTTTTATAATATATATAAACATAATTATTTCAATTTATTTCCCCCATTAATCACTAGTCATTCTGGAATTTTCATATTCATAATGAATAATGTTTTTAGAGATTAACGTGAAATTTTTTTAGGGTTTTAAAAAAATCATATATAATAAAATAATATAATTTCCAATAGAATAATTATGCATTATTTTATTTAATTTATAAAAGGATAACATGTATCAAAGTAAATTAAATTAGAATTAATTATGAATTAGGTTAGATTCTTGGAGAAGTTTCTCACAATCAAAGGATATCCATGGATCCACCAAAAACTAACATGATTGATGAACTTCCTTGTGTAGAAACAAAAATAGTGATCCATAATTCTTTGTATTAGTGATAATACCTAGAGGATGATGTCATTAATATTAAATATATGTTATTGTTTATAATTTATGGGTCAATACTCATAGAGGTATGAAAATTTTTGTGGAGTTTATAGAACTTCCTATGACAGTTTTAAAGGTGCATGATATGCAGATGCTATGAAATATATTGAATGTTATTGGTTACACTATTGAGTATTATCCTAAATTGATGATAGAATATTTGATGTAATGGTTAACGAAATTGTTAATCTGTCCATGTTATAATGAGTTTTTTTCACTCTAAGATGATTATTTGGGTGAAATTGATGAATTGATTATGAAGGGTTGGAGTTTTTTTAAAGAAGCCAAGAGTTGTTTTGAAGATACAAGGGATGTTTCGGATGATGGTTAAAAATGGAAAATATATTTATCTTATATCAAGTATCATGCATGATGATTATGTTCCCTATATGGTAATTTTTATTTGAAAGTGAAAAATGAAAGAAAAATTAATATTATATTGAGCTGTATATGTAAATTCATTTAAATGTAAGATATTTTGTTTGGTCACAATATAAATTATCATTGTGGTCGAAAAAAACGATTTATTTCAAACTATGGAGGTTTATGGGGCCAAATATTTCATTTATCTTAATTCAATAGGTTACTTGAGGGTGAAAAAATATAATTGAGCTATCTGATCTGCTTCTAAGATAATTTATCAATAAATAGTGTGTGTGATGATTTACATGGTGAAATTCAAGGAATACGTAATCCTGAATTTTTTTGAATAGAATTAAATGAGATATTTTGAGATATTAAAGTTAGGATAATATTATATTTAAATCCGATGATTCAAGAATTATATTATTCATGATAAAAATATCATGATCAAATAAATGATAATGAATTAGGCTGAATTTAATGGACTAAAATCTGGATAATAATTTTATGTTTTTCAGATGTGTTCTATGCCAAAAAAATATACCACATCAAAATGACTTTTTATAAATATCATGTTAAAATGAATGGATTTTTTTGAAATTATTAATTCAGGGATAGATTAAATGTTTTTGGATATCACATATTGAAAATAACCGAGTCTTTAAATGACATTGTAGTATGTCTTGAATGAACCTTTTATCTATATTTTTTGAGTTATAATTATTCAATACTAGATACTTTAAATTAAGAGTGGATTCTATAAATTAATTTGGAGTCAACATTTTCAAATTATTTTTTAATATATATAAGAAAATTAAGTATGAGTTAATTCCCAAGAATATGAATTGATACATAGTTGTATCAATAGTACATATAAGAATTGATAAAAATAATATGATATTGTTTTGTAAGAAAGAAAAATATCATCATTTGGAGTCCATGTTGAGGAATTGATACCTCATTTTAAATAACTCCTAATAAGAATAATTTTTTTCTCTATAGATATTATATTATAATAATTTGGATCTAGTAGATTTAATGAGTTCATTATTCAGACCTTTCTTCTGTTCCTTTTATAAAATTAAAAGGACAATGCATGTGGGATAATAATCATATTGTATAAGATATATAGTCATAAAATTGGTGGATAACCTCATTAATGAAGATATTATGTCATTATATTTTCTATATCCATGAGATTATTGGGAGAGGATCATAATGTGACAAATATACTAATGAATTTAAAAGATTTATAGACCCTAGTTTACCCATCTTAGTTTATATCACCCAAGTGGTGATAAAAAATATAATTAAGTGGGAAATTTTTACTCTCATATATAATAATATATAGATCATTTTAATTCTGTTAATTTTAATTTCATTTAAATAATTAATGGAAAAGTGTTTCAATAGTGGAATGAATTAATGGTTCCATATTTTTTTGGGTTGTGATGTTCTTGATTATGATAAATTTAGATTCACCTTTCTTGATGATTCTTTATTGTTTTCTTTGAATTATTGAATAAATATTGAAAATGAATGGAATTATAGAAATAATCTATAATCATCTCTTTTAGAAAATGATTTCACCGGCATCATATAATATAATATGATAAATTTTTCTATAAAAAACATCATAGAAACAAAAAATGTAATTATAATGTGAATGAAGTAAATATGAAAGTTAGGCAAAAAAATGAATATGACATAATGTAGGAGTGTGAAATTATTTACGGATTCATTAAAAAATACAATATTATTGTTTGTAATATTAATGGATTCATAGAAACCCTTGAAGATACCACTATTTTGAAAATTTTATTAGACTTTTACAAGATAAATTTGTTGTGATGATATCTACTATAGGAGATATAGAACGTGATGAATTCAATTTTGATAAAACTATGTATTACTCCTATTAACCATAAATTGAGAAGATAAAATACTCTAAAAACGAAATCCTTGTAGGAAAATGAATTTAATTTCAGATAACACAAATATTTTAATTTTTTTATAAAAACATGGCGATTAAAATGAAGAAGAAAACCCAAAAATAATCATTTAAATTCACTGATATGACTTTTAATTTAAAAATATATTAAAGAGGAATGTAGATAATAAAATGACCATATAATATTATAATTATTGAATTTTTGGTCATGTTTTCAATAACAATCCTAAGAAAATTGGAATATAAAATGAATATGAGGATGCTTCATGGAATTTCACCAGTAAATATAAAATTTATTATCATCAAAAAGAAAATATGATTTACTAAACTAGTATCATAGTAATGAAAATTATGTCAAATGAATAAGGTGAGTATGATATTAATGAAACTTGTGGCGAGAGCGTTTCTAGAAATTTATCTCAATGAGTGCTTATGATCTAAGAGGGGAAATAAGTAAATCCATTGGTGTATGAAAAAAATGGTGAGTATACACTAGATGAAATAGAATGTATATTGTAATTCATGATGAGAATTGAGAATAATATGTTCTTAAAAGAAATAAGAATGATAATAGAAGACAACACTTGAATAATGGGAGAATAAATCAAGCAAAGTCAGTATCCTGATGAATATAACACCATGTCAATAACCATGAGAAGTTGAATCCCTATATTGTAAAAAAGGAAAAAATCATTAAATACATGACCTCTACGATTATCATAGGGGATAATTAAATTGATATTATCATAAAGAAGAATGATGAAACCATGAATCATAATTGGAATATAAAATAAAATAATAACATAATTTTTGGGGAATGATGAGAATATTATATGAAGACCATAAAAAATGGATAACCTATTAAAGTTTCATGATATGAAGAGGAAAATTCTACATGTGCTTATGTGAAATATAATCCTAATTATACTAAATAATTAAATATTATATTTCAATTTGGAAAATCTAGATTCAATGATGAAAGACTTAAATCTTATATAATATATAATGTAGGAATAAAAAAAATGGGCCTTCATCATTTTTAAATATTCAAGGAAAAACTACAACAAAAGTCATGAATATATCCACCCATTGAAATGATGAATATAGATAAATAAAAAACACATTCAATAGTATATGTTTTTCTAGAATAAAATATTTCAGGGGTATTTTTGTGGTATGACATGTTTTTCCATATGGATTTTATCTTTTGGTAAAATATTTTATTTTTAAACAAATAATATAATAATAATCATGGAGGATATATAATTATATGATGATAAATCAACCAAGTAATAAAAATTTCTAAATATATAGTGAAATGGGGAACAACATTTAATGATTGAAATAATTCTCTATATGATGTGACCAATAATAGAACACCTCATATATATGTGTTTATTTTATCCCAACTTAGTTGATTGTATGTTATAATTTAAGTAAAAACCAAAATCATAGCTAAATAATTAAATCCATAAATGAGTTTCAGGTTGAATTTATGGATTATAAATCTAATAATCCTTAGATAATGGAAATTAATTGTTCATATCACATGATAGGTGATATGAAAAATCAAAAACATATTTATAAATAAGGACGAGATATAAAATTTGTTAATTAAAATTTACTTAAGATAAAAAATATTCAAACAGTAAACATTAGTATAAATAAAATAATTTAATATATTATTTTTCTTATTTAAGGAATAAAATACAAATTTATGTGTGCATCGTGATAATGTGCTGCTAGTAATGATGAAATATTTTGAAAAAATGACTGCTCAATTTTCAATTATTATAATGGAAAAAAAACCATGGGAAACTATTTGAAATTAGGGAAGAATGTGATAAATGTTACATAACAAAACTAGTAAAAATAGGTTATGGAAAAAAATAATTAGTCACCTTATCCAATATAAAATTAATAAATTTATCCAATAAGAAGTTGTGAGGAATATTTAATTACTAAATGTACCCATCCCTAATATTTATAAAATATAAAATAAGGTAAAATGGTGAACATGTAACATAAGGTATTTAAAATGTATAATTTTAATCCTCTTGAACCAAATTACTTGTATGTATGTCATACGAGGAAAAATAATACCAAAAATGGAGATTATTTTTTAATCACCATTATAGATGATTTCGTAAAGATGATATGAATCGTATTCATGTCACAAAAATAATATTCTTTGGACATATACAAAAGTTTTTTAAGATATATATATATATATATATATATATATATATGAAGACGTGTAATTAATGTTGATGAGATCAAACTACGGTAATGAGCATTCCAATTGATAGTTCATAGATCATATTTACAAACATGGAATCAGACATGAATACAATTCTCCATATATGACTCAATAAAATGGAATCACTAAATGGAATAATACATGTATATTTACTATGTATTGAAATATAATAGGATAATATGACACCTTAGTGATTCTAGAGGATACCATTACCAAAACTACTAGTTTAATACAAAAACAAAAGTCTCTTAATGACCTATTTATGTGTGACCCACAATGAGATGTGGTTTTAAATGAAGCTTATTGTTAATCATTTTATGTAGTTTTGGAATTCCATTCATAATCATGATAAAACATAAGTGTAGGAACGTTTGATGATAAATATGATGTTGGAATCAGCTTTTTCGTACACAAAAAATTTAAAATATTATAGGTACTACAAAAAATTGTATTATAGAATTATATATATTACTGATTTCATGGTTTTTGAGAATTAAGGTGAAACAAAGAAAAAAATCATTATGAATATTGAGGATGATGTTATTATTTTAGGACTTATTGAACAAAATATAAAAAACACAAGGATTTAGAAACAGAATGAAAATTATTCATTTTCAAAAGATGAAGTTGGTGATGGAAAAACATAATGGAAAAAATTCAATCCTTGAAGAAAATAATTATTATGAGAGAATCATTGAGGACTGTAATGAATTTGTGTTGATAAGAAAGAATATCAGGGAAAATGGTCATACATTCTTTTTATCAAAATTATAACTAAGTAAAGTACATGAAGTTATAGAACATAAGTATTCGATTTGGGTTATGAATGAAGAACTAAACAAGAAGGAAAATAATGAAAATCGAGAACTAATTCCCAGATCTATAGAAATGAATGTGATTTGAACCAAATGGGTTTTCATAAAATAATATTAATGATGATGAAGGTGTAACTTTTAAAAAATTCAAATATTTTAATAATGGATACTCAAAAATTAAAGGGGTTGAAATTAATGAAAATATTCGTTCGGTGTATATAATTGATTCAATATCAATATTCCTTTCATTAATGTCTCATATAAGTATAAATAAATTTTAGATAGATATTAAATTTGGGTTTTCAATGGATACAATTACAAGGATGTTCATTAGAATAATTATAAGGATTAATTATTAATTTGAAACAATTTTTTTGAATGATAATGAAATATATATATATATATATATAGATTATATCAGGATCAATAATCATTATTTTTAAATCATGATGAATATTTTAAAGACTTGAGTTTTCATAAAGGATTATTAGATGAAAAAATATATGTAATGAATATAGGAATAACATCACATTTTTCTTATGTCATTGGTATAATCATTTATATAAATGAGGAATAATTTAGTGGGGAGTTATCAAGGAGCATGAAATAATGATTTAATATTTCAATTAATGTAGAAATAAGGGTTTCCTTGGGATTAATAATTACCCATTTCGATGATTTAATTTTTTTTATTATAAGATAAATACACTATATAAATCATGAATAAGTTTGGTATGAAGGAATATAGAGGAGGTATTATACCTATTAATTGGATTTAAAATATAATAAATGATTATTAGGGTATGAATGTTAATGGTAAGTAGTTTAGAATCTTGATTAGTGGTCCGTTGTATTTTCATAGAACTAGACAAGATATTGTCTAAGCTATCAAAATTTATTATATGATACAATCTAATCATAAGGATTCATATCTATTTTCTAGAATGAGGATTTTTAGATAAATTATTAATATTTTCAATTATGCGATAATTTATAACAATATAGGTGATCTATATCTAAGAGTGTTTTTTAACAAATACTAGGTAGAAGCTATAATTTATATAACCTCGACCACATTATGATAATTTTTCAGTGAAAAATTTTGTTTTTAAAGGAATTAAATAAATAAAAATTGGGTTACGTTAATATCTATAGTCAATTAATATGTTGCTAAATCACTATTACTGTCATATAATTATGGATAAAGACACAATCAAAAGATATAAATCATGAATCTTGTTATCCTTTAATCATGATTTATAACAATTAATATTCCACAAAATATTTCAAGAATTTTTATTGACATTCCCAAAAAAAATAACATTTAGAATCATTTTATAAAGGAATAGGTTGGTAAAGGTTTTTTCAAACTGTTCTTTTTCAATTCTAAGGATCAATTATAAGATATTTTACAAAACCTATGATAACTAAATAATTTGAAAAAATGATGAAAATTAGAGTTTATTCAACTCCCTCTCAATGATGTATGTATTTTTTCATTTAATCATATATTATTTCATGATAATATTCTTGAGGATATTTATTTTTAATATGGATAATTTTTTGTCCCCTATCTATGATTTGTTTTTCTATGTGCTGAGTGATGCATGAAAAAACTAAGAAATCTAATTTGTGTTTGAATAAAAATTTGAATGGTTTCAATTGAGTTGTCTTACGGGCCACATGTATGATTGATTTTATCATACATATTTTCTACAGCGTTATTTCAATCATAGAAATAAATATATTTGATTCAAGATTCCTTTTCTATCAAAATTTATATTAATTTATTTTAGTAACTCTCATTGGTTTTATTATAGAAACTAGGGATATACAGTTGGTATGAACAAAAATTTTAAAGGGGTTATTGTTTAACCATATAGGATGATGTTGTTTTTTTTTCAAAAACATGTTATTTATATATATTGGTGTTTCAAACATCATGGATGTAGAAACGTTTATTTTGGAGATGGGGGAAATTTCTATTATAGTCTAAAAAGAGATTTATTTGTAGCCGTTGTGAATATTTTTGAAATTATAGGTTATAATGTTATGTTTTATCCCAAGTGGAATATTTATGAGTTGATCCAAAGGTTAATGAAATGGATAATTCATTTAAGGAATTATGAAAATTAAGCACTATCATAGGATTCCATGGATGTTGGTTTTGATTTATTTGGGAATAGTTGGTGATTCAATAAAAAATATCAATGTTATTTTGAAAAAAAATAAATGTTTTGCAAAAAAATGAAAAAATAAAATTAAAATCAAATTGGGATTTATCTTATTGTGAGAATACTATATGATGTTTTGTATTCATGTATTATAATATATCTATACATGTGAAAAATGAAAAAATAATTTAGCTGACAGTAACTTAGGGTAGTAAATTCTATTGTTTTTAAGATATTTTATACCTTCATAAGATAATTAATCTATGTAGATGAAGTTAAAAATAAATAATAGGATTTATAATATAAACTATGTGTTTAAGGATAACATTAACTTATGTATCTAATGAACATATGAAACTTATGTGGATCATAAGATAATTCATCTATGAGATCAATTTATAAGATAATTCAGCTAGGTGAGTGCATCTAATGATTTAATTAGTTAAATTTAAATAACCAAGAATCAAGACTTTTGTATAATAGAATTTTATAATTCATATAATGAAATAAATATTTTGATAAAAATATATTAATATTTAATGATTCATGTTTTTTCATCTTCAGGAATAAATCATTATGATAAGACAGACAATATTAGTTCATGTTTAAATCAATGTAGTTATAGATAGAGAATAATGTTTTAGTGTGAAGAACAGTTCCAAATCATAGAATGATTTTAAATGTCACCATGCATAATATGAAATATCAATAAAATGAAATAGGTGAGGATTTAATGAAATGCTAACATTTAGAGAAAGAAGTTTTAAATTGAAATGTCATGGAAAAGATTGGAACATGTATTTAGTCAAAATTTATAGATTTATTGAATACACATTTGACTCAAAGTATATGAATTTGACTCATTTAAGAAAAAACTAGAGACCATGTTTGTTTTATATAAATAAAAATGGAAACAATATTTTGATATAAATCGTTTAATTTAAATAATATAAAAATAAATATTAGTGAAATGTAGAGAAACCAAACTAATATATGATTATATTATATGTTAGAATATGAATTGAGATTATTGGAATGATATTTCTATGAAAGGATGGTGAAGATAATCATCCAGAGTCCATTTTAGGGTTATATACTCATATGCGACTATTACTAATAAGGATTCTTCTATGCTCTATTAATGTGAGATTGTAACTAGTTGGTGCCATTTGATAGTCTTATATCTAGGTTATATCCTTCATTTAGTTACTATTGGTAATGAAAATGGGCCTATGGAGGTTAAAAACTAATAACATGACATTGAGGATATATTTTTTTTACAGATATTAGCCTTGCTAAAAAACACAATGAGTTATTTTTTTCTCAATTATTGAGTTTTTGGGAGAGAGTAGAAAAAAGAAAACTAGAGGTATGTATTTAAAATTGAAATGCACATTGATTCTCTCATGGTTATTGTGCACCACGCCTAATGTGATCCCATAACTAGATTTGAATTATTTATGTTTTGTGAAAAATTCATAAATATTATCAATCTCATATGAAAAATAACTAAGAATGGAGATAATATTTTTTTGGACATATCAATGTGAAATTATCATTGAGTAGTTGAAGAAAATGATAATCATAACCCTAATCCTAACACTACCCTCAAATTCCCCATTTTTTTATATAATGTACTTCTTAATGAATAGAATTTGATTTTTTAGTAATGCTAATTGACAATGTGATAGCCATTGATTTAATGAAATTGATATTATTAAAGTCATTTACCTAGAACCAACTGAATTTTTACTTCTTATGTAGTTAATATAAATAAAAATATTATAATGTTATTATTATTCCTATACTTAATGTTAATTATATATTATTTTTATGGTACCTATTTCATTGAATTATTTTAATATTTCCTCACTATAGAAATTAATTTTAATTATTATAAAAATATATCTAAACAAATCTCAAATTGTATAGATAACATATATTCAATGTGGAACATATAATTTTTAAATATCCAGTGTTAGAGGCTAATAAGACATTGAAAATTCATCTAATAAAGATCAAACTTGGTTATCTCTATGAAGGGATGATATAAGGATATAATAACCAATAATAATTCTAAATATTTTTATGAAATCTGATATTTCAATATGATAATGTTTATATTTATAATTAACATTAATATTATAATTAATGAATATAATGAAGAAAATACTTCTATGTATTTATTTAAATAATGATCGCAAATAATAATTGTGACGCAGAATACTTTAGGTGCATTATATGTGGTATGATAATAAATGAATAAATAATAAAAATATGTGTCATTTCTATATTAATAGAAAAGAGATATCTTTAACAAATGGGTAGAAGTATAGATATCTATTTAAAAATATGGACATGTTAGTTTATTAAACTGGTTATTTTTTAATGTTTATGAAACATAAATAAAAAATATAGGGTGGTGACACAATTATCCATCTTGATTGATGATGCATTTATAAACAAAGGGATCATATTACAAAGTAGTTGTGATATGATTACTATTGTTTCTAGATATTAACTCATTTATCTATTGGTTGCTTGACCCAATTCAGGGCCCTAATAATTTACCTTTTCCATTTTAAGCTAATTTATTGAGAAATAATCCTAGTGTACCAACCACAATGTTTATATAGAATCTCATTAAATTCTCATAAATTTAATATTAAAAATAAATATAATTCTCAGATTTTGTAATAAGAATTACTACATTATTAAAAATCACATAACTCTATTTAATAGTTATTAATGTTTAGAATATATTGGTTGAATTTTATCCCTTTTTAAATATTAATGAGGTAATTTATAAATATTTATATTACTATCGATTTAGTGAATATACTAATAAGAAAAAATGATTTGGATACTTAGATACTAAAGTATATATCTGCTCACAATTTCAGTGAATATAATATTTGATTATTTATTTATAGAATAAAATTCATTTGACTAAATATTTTATGAATCATGGTTCGATTAATTTTATAAAGGATTTGCATGCCATGTCAATGAACTGATAAAAATGGAACATTTAAGTTAATATCAATAAAATAAAATAATATTTTTATTAATTATAAAAATATATTTAAATAAATATATTTCATGAAATTATAAAAATCATATTATTTTTATTTAGTATGGTGATTACATAAAATAAATAAATTGACAAGGGTTGAACTGAAATTATCAATTTTTGAAACACAATTGTAAAATTCAGGGTATGTAATTTTTAATGACGTAAGAATATTGTATACAACAAAAGCCTCTCTAGAATTCTCCAAATGTCTATAGATATTCTTCCACATCCCATCCTCTCCCGAATGTAGAGATAAAAGATAATCCATTATTCCTATCAATAATAAATGTATTCCCCATTTTATTCTACCATAATAACCAACATATATTCAAGAATATATTTTGAATAATCTTAGAGCACATGTGGATACACATTAGAAAATCCTTTCTTGATTTTTTCATCATAACATCATGCTGACAAGACTGATGATGAATATTTTTCATGAAATCTATCACATTTAATGTAATTATTGATTTTAATTAATAAAAATATAATTTTAATGATCCTGTCTTAGAGATTTTTGGGTGGGAATTTATCATGTTCTTTAAATTTATAAATTTTAAAGGATGATAAAAAATGGGGCACCCACCCAACACTTCTTTTACACCTCATGGCCTTCATGTGGTAATTAAGAGGCCATATTTTAATGTACAATTATTTATAAATTATTTATCTAATTATATGTATTGGTTTCCATGATTTTCATTTTAAAAATTTCATTCTAAATACAATAATAGATATTACACATTGATCTATGATTTTGTGGTCAAAGAAGGTCAAACCAAAAAATGAATTCTTTAAAATCTCACCGAGAGGTTCTAATATAGCATGCTTCATGACATAGACACATTATGTCTATTGGACAATTATAAAACATATACATGTGTTCAACTCAAAAAAGTTTTCAGACAAGTAAATATCTTCTCACTATGTGACTTCATATGTGATGTCACTACAGTGACCTTATTGATAACCAACATAAAATGTTGTTTGGTAGTGATTACATGGTATGTAGATGGTGTATAGGTTGTAGATCCTCACATGATTTTAATCTAATGTCAATAATGGAAAGTCATGTGGACAATATAAGAAATAATTAATCATGAGGTATTTACTACAATCTGTGTGGTGCTACCAGATATGGACTATGTGGTTTATAGTTGGATTTCACATGTAATATAACACATGTCAAATATTAAAGGTACATGTTGAGTAATTTTTCTTTTGTCTTGGTGTCAATATGAAAAATAATTATTATGATACATTAAATACAATATTTTTTTCTTGATATACATTTAATACGACATGAGTTGTTCCAAATCATGTACAAACCACATAAATTATGGCGTTTCATTTGCACCTAAATTCATAACAATTGATTTTGAATATGTTCTGAGACTACAAGACGAGTAATGAATATTTTATTTGTTGTGTTATTCATTCAAAATTATATTGGTAAATAATATTTTCATTTATAGTTTGTATTTTGGTCATACAAATTATGAATAGAATGTGGCTATATAAGGTCCCAGCCTTAAACATTACTTAATCTTTAGTTATTTTAAGAAATACACATTGAGGATCTTTTCAGGTTTAGAGTTTTAGAGAATTAGATCATAAATCATACATTACATTCCACTTGTAAACAAGGTGTTTACATCAAAGACAATATTCACTCTTCTCATTAATGGAAACATATTTTAAATAAAACATGGATTCTTTCTTGACACTTTCTGGACCCTATCATCACATCATGTGCGTTTCCCTTGACCTGTGAAAAACATTTCAAAAACATGGGATGATCATAAAAAGATCAGTAAGGGATATAAAAAAATTGAATGAAATAATTACTTCATGTATACATAAGAATCAATGAAATCATAGTTTACTCATTAAACATAAGCACTTTAATCATACCTCATGAAATAATAAGATTTATGAATACTCATAGAAATCATAAGATATAAAGGTAACTTGAGGCATTCATAACATTATTATGTAGGGAGTAACTCTCATGGTTACGTTTGGAATACCCATCACAGTATATTCCTTGAATCTCTTAGGAGAAACATTCACGTTTACCTCCGTCACGCTACCCAATGCATTGGAAAGCTATGTCGGGCTCACCCGCCCAATGTTTATCACAGAACTACCCTTCATCATAAACAATTCCCAAGAACCATAACATAATCATATCATATAAAACATGCACAGAGGAAACACAACATTTCAAATTTCAATCAAAAGATATCAATACACCACATTGATCTAATCAAAATCTTATCAAAACCATTTTCAATACCAAAATAAAATAAAAGTAAAACAGTGTATTTATTTTTCATTTTAAAAAAACGTTCTGGCTTGTAGAGGAAGCCAAAACTCAAATAATGGTCATGGTGGCAGAGAAGTCATCGTCGCCGCATACATAATAAAAAAAATTCTTTTTGAATAAAATTAAATGTCAAAGGGGTTTACACACTGTATAAAATAAAGTTGTGTATAAAAAAAATGCCTTAATGAAAGGAGATTGAGACGAAGTCCCTTACCTCGTGTCCGACTTGACTCGGTCGTTCTTTAATCTCCTGAATAATAAACATGAGTTAATTTATACTTGCTTAAGAACCTTTTTCATGTTCATCAATCCTTTTATATCACTTATTACAATGATATGAAAATTCAGTAATTATTTTTGTTAATAATGGTCGTTTTGTCGATCATTGGTACTTGAGTAAAAAAACTCCTTAAAATTACAAGTTGTTCACGTGGTAAAATATAAATTATATCCAAAATTATATTCATGATTTAGATATAATATATATAATATATATCCAGTATATACATGCATTTATAATATTACATAACATTTAGAGGTAAGAAATGAAATGAACTGTTCATGGAGACGGTAAGCCGTACATACGCATGAACGCTAATTTCATTTCTATTTCGTATTTAATGGAATGAAATCATAATTATATTAAGTTAGATTATAATTCCATTATAATATCATATATAATATTATTAACTCCATCCTTTATACGTCCAACATATGGCATTAACGAATCAAATCACTTTGAGGGGGCGGTAGTCTGCACTTCCTAAATTGAAGATATCACGTTTACCCATAATGGAAACCATAAAGGTATGCCATAAATGAAAAATAAAGTTGATTAAGGAGAACATAAACATATTATATATCATATATAAATATAGTTACATCTTAATGTCCACCATGAAAGGTGTTAATAGACGATTGAACAATCATCATTTCATGAGGCAATAATTCAACATCCACTTAAATAGTATGTTCTTTAACCATTAGATTAAGGCGTGAATAAGTGTAGCTCGAATCCATTTCATAAAAACATCATAGTATATTGACGATACTGGTATTGTTACAAAATAAAGGAATAAATATAGTTTATGGTGTTGGAGAAGCAAAATAAAACATAAGAACACAACTAAAGACATTACCTTTAAATCAGGTAACTCTTCTTCTTTTGAACCAAAAGGGTTTCTTGAAAAGATTTTTTCCTAAGGTGAGGCTTCTAGATTTTAGATAAGTATATTGGGAGATTATTTTAGTATATTTTGGACGAGCCAAATGGCTTGAGATTTGTGAGATATGGGTAGGAAGTGGGGTCTTTTTATAAGGGAGAGGAGGGGCTCTTTTGGAAATCTTGAAACTATTATTTTTTTTATAAAATTAAATTCGGTTTTTAAAGCTCCAAAAATCATTAAAGACTAAGATAAGGTGGTTAATGTTCGAAATAAAATCATCCAATAATAATTGGGCAATTTTTGGATATTATTTTAAACATTATCTTCTAATTTATTTAAATCATTCATTAATGACGTAAACACTGCATCATCATTGTTTCAAAAATAATTTTATTTTTTTGATGTCCAAAAATTATAAATAGTTTACCATGATGTAGGAAATATTTTTATATTTCTAATGAATATTTATAGTCAAAAATATAGCTTATATAACCCCATGTAATATTTGTTTTAGTAAAACAATACATGTTTGTGGTATTTTTATTTTTACTTTAAATAAAAGGTATTAATGTCATTATCATACCCTGGTGTCTCCATGAGGTCCCACAAATTGACCCATGGATTTTAGTGGTCGTAAATGACCTATCCAATAAGTTTATGACATGTGTAAAGATATTTTTATATTTTTATAATATCAATTTTATCTTAAATTACACTAATTACCTCTAATCGCGGTTAACAAACCACAAAAGTTACTATTCTCCAAAAAAATATTTTAATCCCTTTTAACAACATTTGAATTAATAATGATAAACATGTTTGTTGTATTTTTGAAATTCAATACACAGAAGTGGTAAACTTTCATTTAAATGTAAAATCAGTTTGTTTAACTACCACTTAGTGGTTTCACTATTCATCAGAAAATTGAAGTTCTTCAGAAAAATACTAAAAATTCACCCTAATATATATTTGATATTCTGATTTCGGAAATGATGTCTATTTTGAAAAATTAAAAACATATAAGTTGAATTTATTAATTTTATAATTAATTCCCATTGTCAAAACAAATAGCGTGTTTTTAAGAAACAATATGTATTAAAAGACTAACACTTGTTTATGTCCAATTTCAAAGTGAAATTAATTCCAATGACAACCATTGTATTAAATGGTAAAAATATATTCTAATTTCACTTTAAAACCAATTATAAAGATAATATATCCTTATAAATAAATTATATTAAAAGTGGTTTTGAATTAGAATACAACATTTTTCACTATTCATTAAAAATGAACATTATAAGAAAAATGCCAAAAATTTACACAATGTAAATTTTGATGTCCTAATTATAAATAAGAAATTTATTTGGTCTAATAGAATTTATATGAGTGACCAAAAATATATTTGAAGAGGGTTTTCCATCGAACATAGCAACCCCATTAAAGTAAAATTAATACTTAATTCAAAAAATACTAATAAATATGAAAATGTCTTATTATTTATTTACTTGGGATGTTACAACCTCCCCCCTGTTTGGGAATTTCATCCTCGAAATTTATTCATTTAAATAAACGGGGGTATTTATCCCTCATATCATTTTCAAATTCCCATGTTTCCTCTTCAATCATGTTGTTTTTTCACAAAACCGTTACATGATGAATCAAATTATTCCGCAATAACTGCTCCCTGTGGTCACGAATCTGGACCGGTTGTTCCTCATAAGAAATATTCTCTTCCAACTGAACTACATCTAGACTCAAAACATGAGATGGATCTGGCATGTACTTCATTAACATTGAAACATGAAAGACATTGTGTACCTGAGATAAACTTAGAAGTAAAGCCACTTGGTATGAAACTGATCCAACTCTCTCCATAATTTCATATGGTCCAATGAAACTTGGACTCAGCTTTCCTTTCTTACCAAATCTCCTCAAACTTTTCCATGGTGAAACTTTGAGAAAAAAATGATCACCTACCTCAAAAGAGAGATCCTTACTCCTGTTGTCCGCATAACTCTTCTGCCTTCTCTAAGCTGTTCTCATGTGTCTCTGTATCAGTTGAACTTCTCCTGCCAACTCTTCTACAAATTCTGGTCCCATCAACTTCCTATAACCAACTTCATCCCAAAAAACTAGAGTTCGACACCGCTTCCCATATAATGCATCAAATGGTGCCATCTGTATACTGGAATGAAAACTGTTATTATAAAAAAACTCAACCAAATAAAGATGTTGGTCCCAACTTCCCTAATAATCCATCGAACAACCACAAAGCATATCATCCAAATTCTGAATCGTTCGTTCTGACTGCCCATCTGATTGAGGATAAAAAGCTGTACTGAAATTTAATTCAGTACCCAACGACATCTGAAGGCCTTTCCGAAAGTTAGACGTAAACCTGGGATCATAATCAGATATAATGAAGAGGGGAACTCCATGTAACCTGAAAATCTCTTTAAGATACAAACGGGAAAGTTGATCTTCGGAAAAAGTATCTCGTATAGCAAGGAAATGATCTGATTTAGTCAAGCAATCAACAATAACTCAGACTTCATTATTACCTCGAGTTGTCTTCGGAAATCCCACAATGAATTACATGGATATATTCTCCCATTCCCACTCTGGCACTAGTAAAGGCTGAAGCATCCCTTTCGGTAACTACCACTCTGCTTTAACCTGTTGACAAGTTAGACACTTCACAGTAAAATCATCAATATCACTTTTCATTCCATCCCACCAGTAATACTCTCGAATATCTCTATACATCTTAGTACTGCCTGGATGAACTGAAAATGGAGAACTATGAGCTTCACATAACAACTCTCTCTTCAACTGTGAATCACAAGGCACACACAATCTCTTCTAAAATCACAAAACATAATCATTATCAATATTGAATTCATGAAACTTACACTTCTCAACCAGCTCTACCTTTTTCAACAACTCACAGTCTTGCTTATGTGTTTGCTTAATTCTGTCTGATAGAGAATATTTCACTGATGCCCGAAACAAAACAAAATAACATCCTACACCAACAACTTCTACGCCAAACTTTATCAATTCATTAACCAAAGGATCACGTTCCAAACGTAACATGGTTAATGAAGCATTACTTTTTTTACTCAAATCAACAATAACTTTATTTTCTTTTCCCATATGGTAATTAATTGTACAATAATAATCTTTGATTAATTCTATCCATCTCCTCTGTTTCATGGTCAATTATTTCTGAGTGAATATATACTTAAAACATTTGTGATTGGTATATATTTCACACTTTACTCCATACAAATGATGCCTCTAAATTTTTAAAGCAAAAACAATAGCAGCTAATTCCAAATCATGTATAGGGTAATTTACCTCATGAGTTTTCAACTGACATGAGGCATAAGCAATTACCTGATCATTATACATTAGGACACAGCCAAGTCCTATCAATGAAGAATCACTGTAGATAACAAACTCACCAATCCTGGAAGGTAGTACCAAAACTGCAGCAGTCAACAATCTTCTTTTCAATTCCTGAAAACAATCAGCACATTCTTTTGTCCAGATGAACTTAACACTCTTCCGAGTTACCTTAGTCATTGGACTAGATAACCATGAATTTTTTTTAACAAACATTCGGTAATATCCTGCCAAACCATGAAAACTATGAATCTAGGTTACATTATTGGGTCTTGTCCATTCTTCAACAACCTTTTTTTTGCAGGATCAATATTTATTCCATATTTAGAAACAATTTAATCAAGGAATGAAATTTGTTGCAACCAAAACTCACACTTTCTGAATTTTCCATACAATTTATTTTCGTTTAAGGATTGCAAAATAACCCTGAAATGACATTCACGCTTCTTTTTACTTTTCAAAAACACGAAAATATCATCAATGAAAATAAACCACAAACTTATCTAAGAACTCATGGAAGATTCTATTCATAAGGTCCATGAATACAGCATGTTCATTGGTTATCCCAAAATTCATAACTAAAAATTCATAATGGCCCTATCTTGTACACAACGCAGTCTTCAGAACATCTCTTTCCATTAACATCAACTGATGGTACCCCGATCTCAAGTCAATCATTGAAAAATACTGAGCCCCCTAGAGCTGATAAAACAAATCATCGATATGAGGCAATGGATATTTGTTCTTAACAGTGATGTTATTCAAGGCTCTATAATCAATGAAAAGTCTCAATGAACCATCTTTCTTTTTAACAAATAAGAGAGGAGCACCCCATGGTGATGTGCTAGGTTGAATGAAACCTTTCTCTAATAAATCATTCAATTGCTCCTTCAACTCTAAAAGTTTAATTTGAGCCATTCGATATGGGGGTTTTGAAATTGGATTAGCATCAATAACTATGTCAATAGTAAATTCAACTTACCGATCTGGAATTATTCCAAGAAAATCATCAGGAAAAACATCAGGATACTCATTTACCACTGGAACATTATTAATCTGAACGGTTCCTTTGTTTTCAACAATATGAGCAAGGTAACATTCATTTCCATATTTTACTAGTTTCTCAACTTCCATATATGTTATCAAAAGTAAGGGTTCATTATTGTACACAAACTGAATGTATTTCTAAAAAGAAACTTCTTTAGCTCTAAAATCAATCTTTGAATGGTAAACAGAGAGCCAATCCATACCCTAGATAATGTGAAACTCTACTAGTGGTAACACAATAAGGTTTTCAAGTAGGTTCTTTCCACGGATAAGGATATGACGATTCTGATAAATTATTTTTTCCTCAACATTTCTCCCGGGTGTTTTTACCAAAATTTCAGGAGTCATTTCTTGAGATGGTCTTCCCAATTTACTAGAAAATTTTTCAGAGATGAAAGAATGTGTATACCCTGAATCAAACAACACACTGGCATAATCTGAAAAAACAAACAAATTTCCTGATACCACTACATTTTATAACCCAACATCTTCTGAAATAGTTTCAAAGGATTTCACCACTTGTAGTCTAACTACTTCCCATCACTCGAGCACTTTGTCGAACACTCGTTTTCATAATGACCCATCTCATTACACTTGAAACATTTAACTAACTGTAAATCTTATTTAGTCTTACTATCACACTGATCATTTCCAGTGAAATTATGAGCCTTATGTCCTATCTTACTACATTGGTAGCACTTTACAGAATTCAAAAGACATTCCCCAGCATGATTTTTACCACAAGTATCACAAACTGAAAACATAGTTTTCTTACCATCAGACCCTTTTGAAGGATTCTTCCCTTTCTCCTGCCACCTCGGTCTCTTGTTCTGTTGGTTGTTATAGAACACTAGATCATTGGAAAACTCCATTTCCACCTTCTCATCACATCGAACCAGATTTTCATAACTTTTGAACTCATGAGAAGCTAATGCCATTCGATATTTCGGCTTTAATCCTGAGTAAAAACGATTGAATTTACTATCATGTTCTCAGAAAAAATTTGGAGCATACCTTTCCAATCGAGTGAACTTTTCTTCATAAGCAGCCACTGAGTCATCCTCTTGCCTCAATTCCAAGAATTGTTTGTCCATCCTAAGTCGAACATCCTTAGGAAAATATTTCTCAAGAATCATACCTTTGAATTAATCACAGTCAAGAGCAACAATCTCATCAGCGTCCCTAATATTTTTAACCATCGACCACCACTGATCTGCTTCACCCTCCAAACGCTAAACAACAATACTAACCTTTTGATTGTCTGAACACCCCATGACATCGAAAATCTTTTCTAGTGCCTTAATCCACCTTTCAACTAGCACAAGGTCAGATGATCCTCTAAATGATGGGGGATGTTGCCCTCGGAAATGTTCCACTACTAACATCTTCCTATAAGGATGATCTGGTTGATCTCGTGCATGGATACCACCACCGTTTATCACTTGAGTCAACAGCTCCATTACTAAAACAAACTATTCAGTTCCAATTCCGACCATCTCAGGATGCTGGTTTGGAAGGTTATTTCCATTTGTATGCATTCTTAGCACTGGTTCCCTATTTCCTCTGCGGAAAACCATTTTGAACAAACATGTATTAGATGAAGAAACATGGTAATATTTAAATTCTATACCATTTCAATTTGAACATAAAAAATATTTTTGGATAATAAATTAATATAATTCTAACTCCTAAAGATATCTAAACAGACCTTTGATACCAACTATAAGTTCACATCCTTAAACATTACTTAATCTTGAGTTATTTTAAGAAATACACATTGAGGATCTTTTCAGGTTTAGAGTTTAAGAGAATTAGATCATAAATCATGCATTACATTCCACTTGTAAACAAGGTGTTTACATCAAAGACAATATTCACTCTTCTCATTAAAGGAAACATACTATAAATAAAACATGGATTCTTTCTTGACACTTTCTTGACCCTATCATCACATCATGTACCTTTCCCTTGACCTGTGAAAAACATTTCAAAAACATGGGATGATCATAAAAAGATCAGTAAAGGATATAAAAAATTGGAATGAAATAATTACTTCATGTATACATAAGAATCAATGAAATCATAGTTTACTCATAAAACATAAGCACTTTAATAATACCACATGAAATCATAATATTTATGAATAACTCATAGAAATCATAAGACATAATGGTAACTTGATGAATTCATAACATTCTTATGTAGGGAGTAACCCTCATGATTACGTTTGGAATACCCGTTACATTATATTCCCAAAATCTCTTAGGAGAAACATTCACATTTACCTCAGTCATGTTACCCAATGCATTGGAGAGCTATATCGGGCTCACCCGCCCATAGTTTATCACGGAACCACCTATCTTCATAAACAATGCCCAAGAACCATAACATAATCGTATCATATAAGACACGCATAAAGGAAACACAACATTCCACATTTCAATCACAAGATATCAATACAAACAATTTATCTAATCAAAACCTTATCAAAACCATTTTAAATACCAAAATAAAAGAAAATTAAAACGTCGTATTTATTTTTCATTTTAAAAGAATGTTCTGGCTTCTAGAGGAAGCTGAAACTCAAATAATTGACACGACAGTGGAGAAGTCATTGTCGCCGCATACGTAAGACAAAACATTACTATTGAATAAAATTAAAAGTCAAAGGGGTTTATACACCATATAAAAGAATGTTGTGTATAAAAAAAATATTCCACAATGAAAGTAGATTGAGAGGAAGTCCCTTACCTCGTGTTTGACTTGACTCGATCATTCTTTAATCTCCTAAAAATAAACTGGAGTTAATTTCTACTTGATTAAAACCCCTTTTCAAGTTCATTATTCTTTTTATATCACTTATTACCATGTTATGAACACTTTGTAATTATTTAGGTTAATAACAGTCGTTTTGTCGATCATTGGTACTTGAGTCAAAAATAAACACCTTAAAATTAGAAGTTGTTCATGTGGTAAAATATCCATTATATCAAGAATTTTATTCATGATGTAGATATTATATATATCATATATATCCAGTATATACATGCATTTATAATATTACATAACATTTAGAGGTATAAAATGAAATGCACTGTTCATGGAGACGATAAGCCGTACGTACGGATAAACGCTACTTTCATTTCTATTTGGTATTTAATGGAATGAAATCATAATGATATAAAGGTAAATTTTAATTCCAGTATAATATCATATATAATATTATTAACTCCATCCTTTACACATCCAACATATGGAATTAACGAATCAAATCACTTTGAGGGGGCGGTAGTCCGCACTTCCTAAAATGAAGATATCGCGTTTACCCATAATGGAAACCATAACGGTATGCCATAAATGAAAAATATAGAAGCTTACAGAAAACATAAACATATTATATATCATATATAAATATAGTTACATATTAATGGGCCCCATTAAAGGTGTTAATATATGTTTGAACAATCATCATTTCGTGAGGCAACAATTCGCCATCCACAGAAACAGTATGTTCATTAACCATTAGATTAAGGTGTGTGTCAGTGTAGCTCGATTCCATTTGTTAAAAACATCCTAGTATCTCGAAGATACTAGTGTTGTTACAAAATAAGGGAATAAAAATATTTTAGGGTGTTGGAGAAGCAAAATAAAACATAAGAACACATGTGAAGACATTACCTTTAAATCGGGTAACTCTTCTTCGTTTGAACCAAAAGGGTTTATTGAAGATATTTCTGCCCAAGGTGAGGCTTCTAGGATGAAGATAGGGATATTGGGATCTTATTTCAGTAGATTTTGGACGAGACAAATGGCTTGAGAAGTGTGAGAGATGGGTAAGAAGTGGGGTCTTTTTATAAGGGAGAGGAGGAGCTCTTTTGGAAATCTTGAAACTATTATTTTATTATAAAATGAACGTCAGTTTCTAAAGCTCCAAAATTCATTACAGTCTAAGATAATAGGGTCAATATTTGAAATAAAATAACCCAATAATAATTGGAAAAGTTTTGTATATTTATTTAAACATTATCTTCTTATTTATTTAAATCATTCATTAATGACGTAAACACTGCATCATCATTGTGTCATAAATAATTTTATTTTTTTGATGTCTATAAATTATAAAAATATTACCATGATGTAGGAAATATTTTTATATTTATAATTAATATTTATATTCAAAAATATAACTTATATAACCCTATGTAATATTTGTTCTAGTAAAACAATACATGTTTGTGACATTTTAATTCTTACTTTAAATAAAAGTTATTAATGTCATTATCTTACCCAAGTGGCTCCATGGGGTCCCACAAATTAACACATGGATTGTCTTGGTCTGCCATGACCTATCCAATAATGTTAGGACATGTGTCAAGATATTTTTATATTTTTATAATATCATTTTTATCTTAAATTACACTAATTACCTCTACTCGCGGTTAAAAAAACTCAAAAGTTACTATTCACCAAAAAAATATTTTAATCCCTTTGAACCACATTTTACTTAATAATGATAACCATGTATGTCGGATTTTCAAAATTCAATACACAGAAGCGATAAACATTCATTTAATCAATAAACCAGTTTGTTTAACTACCACTTAGTGGTTTCACTATTCATCAAAAATTGAAGTTCTTCAGAAAAATATCAAAACATAACCCTAAGCTATATTTGATATTCTGAATTAAATAATTATCTCTATTTTTCAATATTAAAAACTTATAAGTTTCATTTATTAATTATATAATTAATTCCCATTGTCAAAACAAATAGATTGTTTTTAAGAAATAATATCAATCAAAAGACTAACACTTGTTTATGTCCAATTTCAATGTGAAATTAATTCCAATAACCACAATTGGATTAAATGGTAAAAATATATTCTAATTTCACTGCAAAACTAATTAAAAATATAATCAATCCTTGTAAATAAATTAGATTAAAAGAGGTTTTGAATTAAAATACATCATTTTTCACTATTCATTAAAAAATTAACATTATCAGAAAAATACCAAAAATTTACACAATGTAAATTTTTATGTCTTGATTCTAAAGAAGAAATTTATTTTTTCTAATGGAATGTATATGAGTGTCCAAAAATATATTTAACGAGGGTTCTCCATCGAACATAGAAACCACATTTATGTAAATTTAATACTTAATTCAAAAAATATTAAAAAATTTGAAAATGTCTTATTATTTATTTACCTGGGATGTTACAGGATAAAAATTCAAAACAATATTCCATGTATATGGAATGATGTCATGTTGGCATGCATGTCATGTAATAAACATTATATGACAAGGCCAACATTATGTTCTGCATGACATGTCGAGTGATTACACATGTAATGCATGTATTGAATTCAAGATATAGAATTATTAAGATGTAGAAGGTCTCATTCATGTGTACTATTTAGTATGAATCAATACTTGTTTATTTTAAAAATAAAAATTCCCATTTATTAAATTTAATATAAATAATACACAATGAATTTTTTATTTTTTATCAAGGATAATATGTACATATATTAAGACAAGGATTTTATTTATATATTTACTATTTATCATAAATTTATCATAATTATAATGAATTTAAATTAATGATTGAAATCATAAATATAGTATTAATTTCAATTTCTGTTTGATAATGATATTTACGAGGCCTTCAATTACTAAAACAACCCCTTTAAACTTTTATAGAGATTGGTGGTACTAAGGGGGTGTTTGGAGGTGTTCAGAATGACGAGGGAGAGTTCTGGGAATTTAAAGTGTCATCACGGTGTGGTTTTGGTTGTGGACGTAGTGGTCTTGGATTCATTATAGAGGTTTGAGGATTAGATGGGCTATTTTGTCCAAGGGTGCTTGGAAGTTTGTCTTAGAGTCAGCTATTTGGTGCTAGGTGGCTCCATGGTGAGTGAAATGACATAGTCAGATGTTTCTTTAGGCATGGAAAATATATTTTATCCCCATGATTCAAGGTCAACGTAGACTCCACCATGATGTTTTGGAGGGATTTGTGACTCAAAAATGAAGATTCACATTTATTTACACACTAGTTCCTAGTCATGGAGGACATAGAGTTGTTGGATTCCTTAGAGAACAACATAGACCAGATTGTGGTGACAGAAATATTATTTGGAAATTATTTTAAAAATATTTTATGATCGATTGTTAAATACATCAATTACAAATTTCTTCTTCAAACGAACTCACCACAACCATTTTGAGGAACCCTATGCTGTTGTGAAGGCTTTTTAAGACTCATTTATAAAAATGGGCATCAAAACATACTTGTTATTGGTTTCTATATTTTATCCACACCTAGTATATTCTTTTACCAATCATCAAAATCCAACAACACATCTTGAGAATGTTAACACCATTGTTTTTTAGGATTGATGACATTGAAATCAATATACTCTTATTTCCTCACTCATTTCAATTCTTCTTGTTTATAAATCTATATAGATTTTTCTGTGAAAATACCATGTGCTTTGTCTAAAATCATTAAAGTATTTATGTTTCCATAATTTTCCATGTATTTGGTAGGCTTTTTCTTCAATGTTGACTAAAATAGAGATCATATGTTCATTCCAGGAGAATGATGAACATTAGTTTTATAAATGGGATCCCCTTTTTATCCGTCTATTATATGTATCAGTAGATATTTTATGCTTATGGCTTCTATTGAATCTATATCATTGTTTTTAATAATCTTATATTAAAAAAATAATTTAATTTTAAGGGAAGGATGATTTTTCGTGAGTTTACATGTATTATTATATCCCTTATTAGTAAAATATTATCTATTACTATTACTTAAAATCATAGCTATTAAGATCCTTATTTTATTACAACATATTTGATTTATGAAACTTTTTGTTATTTATTTCTTAATCTCATTATAAATACAAGGATATAGAACTTATAAACAAAAAATTAACAAATTTACCATGCAATTCATGTGTTGTGTGATAAAATCTATGAATTAATGAATTAACATAATGAAATATATTTATATGAATATAATGATATATTATTGTGGAAGGAGAATTAATATTTTAAAGGTAAGGGTGTTTATTACATTATCATTGCGGTTTTATGTAGATCAGGTGGTAAATATTTTAGTGATAGTGGTGACCAGAACATATTTGGACTGTTTTTGGTATGTAAGCTATTTTTTATTAGCATGGGATGTGATAAATGTTGATTTGACATGGTTATGATGTGAATATTTTATGTTGAGATGGTTCAGTTATGGTAATGTCATGTATTGAGATGTGATAAGGGTTTTTTAATGGTGGGTCAATATTTTTGTGGTGTATTGATGTAGATGTAGATAAGTGATGAAATGAAGTGTTAATAATGAATATGAAATTTTAATATTGAAATAAAATGTGTTTGAAATTAAATAAATGTTTATTGAAATTATTGTGCAGTAATTGAATCAATGAATGATAGGATTTATAAATTTACTGAATTGAATGAAAACTAAAGGATGAAGTGGTTTTTATAAAACATGGGTTGAATTGTATTATTCTATTAATGTTGGAAGGTAACTAGTAAATCTTGAAATTAGTTATCTTGAAACGTATAGATGAAATATATCTTATCTATGGATTATTTTTGTGGTGTTTTGTATTAGTGGTCGAAATGGTTGATTGAAAATGTTTTAAGTTTTTTGTTTTTGTTTTTGGGGATACACTAGAGGTGTTATATGTGAACCCCTGTGTTAGGTAATTTTTTATCTATTGATATAGTATTTCTATGTAGTTTATATATTTTCCATACTAGGTTTCGATAACCTTTACAATACCCATAAATTTTGGGTTCTAGGTGTTTTCCGAAACATCCTAATTAGTGTTGAAATAAATATCTAGCTTCCCCCTCTCTCCATGATATTCCATCAATAGCATTGATTATGAAGGATTAAATTGGTGATTCCAAATGTTGATGAATTTTTTTTTGTCGATTCTTAGTCATGATGATATAGGGTGTTGGAGAATCACAAAAATGTTGTGGACATGATGTGTGTCATGGTTCATGTTTTGTCAGAGTAGGGAATGAGATGGATGTACTTCACATTCACTAAACCCTATCTTAGTTATACAAGAGATGTACATGATACAATTGATTCTATTATAGGATTATGTTCCCCTTGGGAGGTTGGGGTAGGATGAGATATATCCCCACCCATATCATATATGGAGTAATATTCTATGTGTGAGATCAAAATAATTAGAGGATAATGTTTGATGTTGGGGTCGAAGATTTTGATGTTATTATAGAATTTTTTTCATGGATTATTTTTATATATTTCATTAATCCTTTAAAATTATTCATGGAAGGGTTATTTGGGGATAGCTCCATAATGAGTATGAAATTACATAGTTGGTTTGTTTTATTTCTTGATGGTTCAGTTTTTAATTCACGAGTTCATGAGTATGATTTTTCCACATTTTCCTGGGAGTTCACTGTTGTGATCCAACAAAATATACTTATCTATCTCACGCTATATATATATATAATATTATCAAGGTTTCTATGAGGGCCTAAAAAATATTGTGACACAACTATCTTATGTAATGGAGTTTTTGACGAGTTTCTACAATATTATTTTCTTTTGGTGAATTGAATGGAGACGTTAGTTTTATTCATTTGACACTGCTGAGGGATTTTTATATGGTTTCCAAATATTTTTATTTTATTATATGGATCTATTTTTTGGTTAATATCATATATATTTGTTATACTTTCAAATTACGTGGGATTACTCCCATATGGGTGCCATTATTTATACACTCGGTTCTACTATCTTTCCTATAAACTACTAGAGGTGGGACATGGGGGTCATTATAAATCATCCCTCACTGTTCACTAAGTAGGGTTTCCTTTGGAGGGAGGTGGTTGTGAAAGAGTGGGATCAGAGGTTTTTGTTGATATATAGGATATTTCATAGGATTTAGAACATATGGGGACTACATGATTTTATAGGGAAATAGTTTCATCAGATATTAGTGCATGAAATAAACAGGGGTGACTATCTAGTACATGTGATTTTAGTTCCCATTGTGATCTTTTATAAGGAATCCAAGCTTAATATGTGAAGTACTAATGTGGTTCCACTTAAAAGGTTTAAATATAGGAGATTTAAATGTTTGATGCTTATGTGTCAATTGTTTTGGGAGGGGAAACTAGGGGAAACTGAAAATTAATTAATTTTTATGAATATTATAATTCAGTGCAATTGGGATTTGGGAATCCCATTGATTTTCCGTAATGTCCCCTAGTTATCTTCCATCCATAGCCAAAATAGTATCTATTCAACATGTTTAACCAATAGAATATATGAGTATAGAAATGGTTTAGTTGTATGAGTCATGCCATAGAGCCTTCTATACAACACAACAATAGATTAATTCCATGTATATGGAGAGAATCTATGATATAAGTATAGAGGATTAAATGGAAGAACATGAGAAGGAATTTGGATTGATTCTATATTGATACTATATTTGGGATGTATTAGCAGTCATCAAGATTTGAGGAGTTCAATATCAGTGGGGGATATTATACCATGGTTATCAAAATGACACTATTGGTTAAGGAGATGATCTTTTTAAGGAGTTTCATTGATATTTCTATGTAACCATGATGATGGAAACGAATAGGTTTGTTTTACTCTAACTTTAGTAGGTGAGTTTGATCGTATGAGAGCATAATATTATGTTTAAGATACTTTTATGCTCCTCTCCTAACCTCTTTCAAGATGAGTATTCTAGAGTATGATTCCTAATGAAGGTTATAAACCATCATATAAGATATGAAGTAAACCGATTTTTCCTTCTATTGTATATAGAGGTTCATATGAAAGAGAAGGAAATATACCAGATGAACTCTCTGGTTTGGGGGCCCCAAGTGGGAGGCCAATAGGACATATTGAGGTGGAGAGATTCAGGTAGTAGATTGTGGATATTGGGGAATTTTTTGTTCCTTTTAGGGGGGAATCAACCCCATCAATATTTCACACACTATTATTGGACTGAAATTTCTCGAGTGTCTATGAGTAAAATTTTTCTTATGCACAATGTTTTGGTGTAGGGGTTCATGGTCAAGATAATATTTAATTCCTTAACTCTTATGTATTCCAACATGATATTGGTAGTTGAGCACTATTTTAGTTGTAGAATCTATTACCTATATGGTATTATCGATAATAGATTATTCCAATTTTTGGTTCGTTGTTAGATTAGCATGTTAATAACCCACAAATGGGAGATATATACGATATGGGTAAGTCCCATGATATCCACTCCTCAATGATATGGAATTTATATTAGCCCTGGAGGATGTTAGATATGAGTTGGAGTTAATGGGTTTGGGAGGATTTCTATTATAGAGGTTACAACATAAGAGGGGGCATATGCTTCCCAATGAAATATCATTTTAATGACTACCATAGTCTCTTATATTCTTGGTGATGATGGTTTACACTCTTTTTTGGTCATATATTTGTCTACATGTTAGGACTAGAGGAGGAGGGACTATCAGTTCCACTGGTGTTATCCATTGTAGTTGGAGGTTAGCCTGTTTTTTATGCGTGTTTGAAATTTGGACTAGTGATGTCGGGGCACACATAGGTGGAAGAATTCATCTTATTGAAGATAAAAAAAATACCATTGTATAATTATAATTAGATAGTTGTATTATATTTGTGTTTGTTGACTGATTTATGAGGATAGTTTCATTATTTAACATAGGAGGACAACGAGTGTTGGTAATTGGAGAGAATATGTACAAAATGTCATATAGTTATGAATATATTTTATCTTATATATTTGAATATATTCCAGTGTAATCCCTTGTGGTGGTTGTTTCCAAGGTCAATGATGAGTTTTTATATGTTTTATTGAATTTTGTTGTGCCCTACCCATTAAAATGTTGTTGAGTTTGAGATAGAGTTACAATACAATGAACTTTTAATTTTTATGGATACTCATAAGATGAAACCGATGGTATTCTGGGAGTTGATACTCTAATTTTATTATCTTTTATTGAAGGTATTTTTTCCAACCTATTGTGTTCTCTTAGGTTGCATTATTTTTGTTCATTAAAAATGTTGATGGTAGTATGAGGTTATGTGTAGAAATATTAATGGTTAACTAGGTAATAGTCAAGAATAGTTTCCCTATTCCATGGATATTCAATAAATTCATATGTTATATGAATTTTCCAAATTTTGGAAGATTGAATTGAGGTATATAAATTAACCGATTTGGGTAACGGTAGAAAATATTTTGGGGTCAACCTTTCGATATAGGACGAGAACGTTGAAATTTTTGTTATGTTGTTCGATGTCATGAATGTACATGTTGTGTTAATAGGGATCAGAAACTATCTATTCCATGATTTAGAATACCATTTTTATGTGTTTATCAAAAACATACTTATATAATAATGATTATTATAAAAACATGCCAATCATCTCAATGTTTTTTTATTGGTTATATATTTCCCACAATGATATTGAACATTTTCAAAGTCTATGTTTTTTACATTTGATTTGAATTTCCTTATAAATACAGTTTCCTAGAAGGGATTTGAAATGGTTATGTAAAAGATAGAGGCAATTGTTTCTTTTGTGGAACTATAGGATATGGTAGAGGTTTGTGGCTTCATTGCTCTTATAGGATATTAGAATATGCTTGTTTTTGATTTTTATCATATTAAAACCTTATCAATATTTTTAAATAGGAAGTACTTGATTTAATATAGAGTCACAAATTCCATGAATCATATAACTACATAATGGATAGGTTGATTAGTGCTAATGTGTTCTAGTGTATTGAGGAAGGGGTGATAACTTAGACCTTTTGTTATGGTTCTTATTTTTTACATTGGATGAATCATAATGTTGAAAAGAGAATCGATATCTTATTGATATGGGTAGTTGTATACCCATGAGCATATTTATTCTACCCAATATCTAGTGTTTGAAGAAGTAGTGTTTTCAATACTTTTTCAATGACATTATATCATCAAAGAGTCCTTTAGTGTATTGAAAAATCATAAGATGTTGAGTTATGTGTTCTATCAGTGAGAAAAGAATCTATTAAAATGGTAGGGGATGAAGATACTCTTGGATTAACATTTTGATATCTTCTATAATCTAGTGAAAGAACATATTGTGTCTAATTATTTGTGAAGTTTGTTAAGTGGGAATAACATTCATGTATCTAATGATTCATGAAAATGGATGGAATATTTTCATTCAATGCATATTCATGTGGTGTAGGTATGTGATAGGAATTGGAATTTTTAATTATCTATTTAATCAATATTGATGTGATATGTGTAGGAGTCTCAATAGGGATATGTAATGTTTTATGTTATGTGGAACTATTTCTACCACAACAATGAACTTGAAGGGAGGTTATAGGAAAATTTAAATTAGATCATGTTTTTGTATAGGAAATTCATTCCACTGGTGACACATTTGGGAGTTGTCTATGATTTTCATACCTCACCTTTAGCGGTGAGTCAAGGTATATATAAGATACATTGTGGATTTAAGGGGAAAATTTTGGGGTCTATGATAAAGTAGTTAGTGGTGGAGTTCATAGTGCGGTGTATAGTTTTTCTTTAGAGTAATTCCAAGATCCATCTTCCAAGAAGTTTGTTATATCCCTCAGATATCCCAAATTGTGTGTCATAGGGATTTAAGATGGATTTCCTCACTAGGTAACCCCATTACCTGTTATGAAATGAATATGGTATGGTGATCATGTACATACTAATAAATTCAGATCCTTTTCTAGTGGTCAAGGAGCTGAGTTCCGTGGTTACTCTTTTATGGTGGTATATTGATGAAGTTTTATTGATGTATAGAGTGAATAGGTCCATAATTTATATTATGTATTCTCATTTTTCATCATGAATCTAGAGTGGATTTAATTTTATCTATTCCTCACAATGGTTCCTTAGAATTTCTTGTACATATAGAAAGACATATTGATAGAATTAATTATCCATAAAATAGAGGATATTTTGTCGGAATTCATCTTTGATTTCATTAGGTCATGGGTGTAGAAAATATCCTCAATTGGTATTTCAAAAATTAATAGATATCATAATTTTTTTTGAATGGATCTATTTTATTCCTTGTATGGATGAAAATTTCATTACCCATTATGTTGGATTGAGGTATGGTTGTTAGCAGTTATGGGTCTTGAAGTGGTATAGAGAATGATAGAGTGGATCAAGATGGTTTTAGAATTGTGAAGATATTTTATAGACCAAAAAATTAATTAAGATTATACTAGATGGAGGAACATGAATGTTTAGGTCAGATACCATGTGTTCTTAGGGGTTTCCAATCATTTGGGACAGTGGAGGTTTGGTTAGGGGAGTAATCTTTCTCGTTAGATTTTTGGGCATTTTAAGGAGATGGAAAATGATTTTAAGTTTTTATATTAGTTGGAAATACATCCATGGAATCAAATGATCAATGATTTCATCAATGTTTCTCATCAGTACTAGTATCTTCAAAATGAATCTCATTTCATTAACTGAGGAGATATGGATATCGAATATGAGATGATGTTCGTGGACTGACCAGTTTAGTTCTATGACTATCAAGGTTTGTTTCATGGGAGATTTATATATTTTATCTTTTTGCTTTGGCATAATTATTTCTCAAAGAATAGTACCTATAATGTGATATATATTAGTGTTCTTAGTATCATGTTTTTTTGAGTTTTGGTTTGTTTTTCACTTGTATGGGGTAAGTTATGGTTGTTACTAGTTTATAAGTTATGGATTTTTCCTCTTTTCAGCCATGATTGTTTGGAGGTTTCTATTGGGTTATAATTAGACCATAAGTTGTATCTCATGGGATAATTTTTCAAAAAAAGCCCTTTCCTTCATCATTTTTGGGGTTTGTTTTCGTTTTTGAGGTTGAGAAATTTTTGAGAGGTATGTAATGTGTTCTAAATGATTCTGAAAAATATCCCATTTTATTTGAACAATCCTTGGAGGTATCAATGGGTATTTTGGAAAGGTTTTAGAGAAAAAATAAAGATTATTGGCCATTTATAGAGTCACCATTAAATGTTGGTGTGTGGATTTTTGGCTGTTTTTTATTTTTATTATAGTCATAATAGTGGAGAATATTTTTTGTTTTTGAGATCGAGTTGAATGGATATAGCATTTCCATTTTGGATTTCATATAAATCATGGTGAGAAACACACGAATATTGGTTGTTTCATATAGTATAGCACTTGGATGTTCACCCAATGGAAAAGTTCATTATAAAGGCCACCACATCATGGTGGTG
Organism: Viscum album; assembly: GCA_963277665.1. Taxonomy (NCBI): domain Eukaryota; kingdom Viridiplantae; phylum Streptophyta; class Magnoliopsida; order Santalales; family Viscaceae; genus Viscum; species Viscum album. Next base: position 377,523,599 of record OY728147.1, read on the forward strand.
GGTGTGGTGAAAGTTAAATAGTGAATCAATAGGTGTTTTACCACTGTTTATAGTGATGTAAGGCATCATGTTTCTGAAATGAATTAGGCCAATCCCTTAAAATGGTTCTAATGATTATCCAAATAGTTGGATGTGAGTTTTAAAATTTGGATAGATTTTGTGATTAATTATAGAACTATGGGCATATTCTTTAACTTGCCTCACTATAGGCCTTGTGAGGACACCAACATTGTGGTCAATTATTGTGAAGCCTCCTCTATAAAACGATGCAACCCAAATTCCATGGTTTAATTTTTCTTCTTACATTAATCCATAATAGACCCCTTTAACTCTCATCAACATCCAGCTACACCACATAGGAATTTAAATTCCTTGGTTTGTCTAGATTATGGGCTCACAAATGAAGGTACCCTTCATTCCCCACTATTTTCAATTTATCATGTTCCTCCTAATTCTGAGAGTTTATTCTGATATAGAAACACTGTTTTTGTCTTGGAAATCAGGCTAGTCCTCTAAATGCTTTACCATTCATTATTTTTTATGGTGGTTTACTTTTTATCATCTATTTTATCCCAATGAACATTGAATATTTATTTTAGAAATTTTATACTCATTTTCTCATACTTTTATGATCATATATGGAAATTTCATTATTTTTCATTCATTAGGTGGATAAAATTTATTATAATAATAATATAATTAAATTATATTAATTGAAATTGATAGGGGTGGGAGGTTTCAAATTTTTTAGTAATTTTATGAAATTAGTTAGGATTTCATCCTTTTGCATTTCTCTTTATGAAAATCACTGATGTTGGGAGTCTCGTTTGTGTTGGGGATTATGGGAATTGGGAACATCATAGTGTTTATTTGGGGAACACACCATGGATAAAATTATATAGAACATATATATAGAAAATAAAATGGGTTCCTATGAAATTTTGAAACTATGTGAGAATATTTAACAAGTTAATAAAGGAACAAGACACATGCCTTTTCTATTAAATATAAATTTTAATGTTGATTCGGAATAATTTATTTTATAAGGGAAAATTAACTTGTTTATTTCCTTCTATTTTACATATAATCCTTTTTGGAAGTAGTATGGTGATCAGTGTGATAGGGAAAAAGACATAATTTTTTGGGTAGTGAATCTATGATTGGTTAGTATGGGTTGTGATAAGGGATAATATACAATGGTTGTGATGTGATGATATTGTGGTGAAATTTTTGGGTTTGGGTGATGGATTGGAATTATATTTGATGGAATGTAGTGTGATTATGATGGGTAGTTATCTGGTTTATTGATGTAAATTCCCAATAGTGATGGAAATAAGTGTTAAAAATGAAATTTAATTATTAAAATAGAAATAGAATATCTCTGAAATTATATAATTCTAGGCTAATGTAAATGCATATTAACTGGATCAATGAAAGAAATAATTAATAAATATATGAAATTTATTCAAAAGAGGTAGTGAGAAAGTTAATCTTAATCAGGTTTGAATTATCATAATAAAGAGGTGATTCTTAGTGACCAGTAAAACTAGAAATTAGTTAAAATGAAATTATAACATGAAATGTGGAATTTGTGTGTTTTTTGTGGTGTGTTGAATTTTTAGGGGAAATAGTTTATGGGAAAGGAAATGATTTTTTATAGTGGTATTTGGGGATACTCTAGTAGAGTTAGATGACCCAAAAAAATCCCAATTCTTTCAGGTTTGAGGTGTTTTCCTCAACATCCAGGTGTTTTTTGGAATAAATGGTTGGGTACCCCCTCTTCCATGATCTTTTTTTAGAAGTAGTACTACTAATTACTAGTGTTGAGGATTCCTAGTAATGATGGATTCTAATGATGAAGATACCTAAAGATTATGACAACTAGGGTTGTAGATTCCTTGTGATGATGTGGTCATGATGTATGGTGTGTTCCATTCAGTGTAAGATAAGGGTATAATGTTGATGCAAATAACATTTATGATACCCCAATACAAGGGATATTTGGTTTTGTGATTATGTGGAAGTGAAGCAAGAGTTGTGAATGACGAAATTGATGTTGTCCTAGAATTATGTAACTTTAAGAGTGTGGGATTTTTAGGGATGTATCCTAATGAAAATCATATATGTATATATATAAGATATGATGAAATGGGAGGATCGGGAGCACAATGTTGTTGTTGTTGGGGTATGGGAGTTGAAAATCATTTGGGTAGTTGTTATGGGGAACCTTTCCTTATATTACTTTAGTTCCACGTAATTCTATAAGGATGTTATTTTTTTGGAACGAAATAATGAGTTTGGGATTGGATAGTTTATGTGTTTATTTAATTATTGGTTCTATTGTTTATTCACTGGCACATTAGTATGATTTTTTTTTAAAATTAGAAAATAGACCTTGGGTATAGACCTACTGAATATACATGTTATACTGACAATATATATATATATATATACTGCTTTTTAGTTTTCAATGTGGATTTTAATGATTGAGATGGAAATTACTAGGTTTATTTTGGATCTATTACTGAGTTTCAACAATATTATTCCATTTTATATTTTATTTATATTTCTTTTATATTTTTTCATGAATTTTTGGATGGTTTTATATCATTTTTATTTTATGTTATGGTATTTTTTAGTGTTTGATATCATATCTCTCAATCATACAAGTTTATTACTAGATATGCTTCCCATATGTGTGAATTTTTTTATACTCCCAATGCTAGTAACCACCCCAATTCCTACTAGATGTGCGACTTAGGGTATTATATATATTCCATAACTTTTATCCCTAGAGGGGTATATTTTGTGTAGGGGGTCATGATATGATTCACAACATTTTAATGAGTTAGATTTATTTATTTAATTCAAAATTATATCATGATTATAAGTCATATTATTATAAATTAAATATAATGAACTATGTATCATACCACCCACCATTATTTTATATTGTTTTCTGTAACCTTGTATAGTTTTATATATACTTAACCCTCTGGTTCCCCTCATATATATGTGTAAAAGTATGTAAGGGATAAAGAAACTTTATAGAGGATATTATTGAATACTTCATATTTCGTGAATCCAACCAAAGGGATATAGATTATAATTGATAAATGTTGTAACTCGAGTCAAGAATCAACTAATTGAGTTATTTACTCATAAATTAGGGTTGTTTAATATCCTCTTGAAAAACTATGTAGTATAAAAAATATCATGATCATATAACTTTTGTTACTTTATATGTATATATATAATATTCATTGATTGTTATGTTTACTTAATTAAATGTGGTAAAATAAAATAAATTAATTAATATGTGTCAAAAGATAATATTCAATAATTTTATTGAGGGTAAATATTTTTAACAAATATAGTTATTAAATTTTTATGATCTAAAAATTAGTAACTAGTCTATGAAGAATAAAATTAAAATACTAATGTTTAATTTTAATATAATTAAATGAATAATTTTTTTAGTTAGAAAAAACCATCCCTAATTTGTGTTAGAATAAAAATATAGTTAAATTTATTTTCCATTCCATTATAAGAAAATTTTAAATTATTTGTGATTAAAAATTAAATTCATGGGTTGATATAACCATGCTTGGATAACATCTAATCCCCCAATTCAAGACATTATGTGACATGGATAAAAGAGTTGAGAAAATATTAGATCAAGATTAAAACATTTTGGATTCAACTCAACATATAATGATCCTGCTATTTAATGAATTTGATAAAAAACCCATCATTAATACATTTGAATAATTTAATATGGCTTCATCTTGGGATATTTTTATGAAGGTAAGAAAATTTTCCTGTATAATTTTTGAGTGAGTTGATATTCAAAATAGAAGAGAATGGGATGTTATGGTATAGATAATAATAATGGAAAAATTAAATTTATTAATTATTTCATAACTAGAAATAATGGTATGTAAATAAAAAAGAAACATTTATTTAATATATAAAAGGAAACTAATTCAACTATATTATTATCTCTATTATCCATACTATAGAAATAAAATATCTTGATTGATGGAAAATTTCATAAAAGGAAATATGTCATTCACATTGTATAAGGATATGAATTCAATTTTTCTATAACGAAAATCATATTTCAAAGCTATCCATCCTATAAATATATACGAGAGAAGAAAAATGTCTTCTAGAAATATGTGGTTGATATATTTTATTTTCAATGCCCCATTATATCAAACATGACTAGTTAACTCTAGAAGATTCATGAATACATGGATTCACAGTCAACATTGTCTTATATATGTGACATTTATAGGACAAATGAATATAAGAGTGTAATGAAATTTTTATGGTACTCTATACATGAAATATAATTGAATATATATACTTCTTGTAGTTATTAATATTGTCCAAGTAGAGAAAATGTAAATTTTAATATTGAATCTTACTAATGAATTTTTCATAGAACAAGTTCTCTTTTAACAAGCTCTAGGATTACCATGCTTTACTATGAATTTTATCATGAATAATATAGACAATATTCACATGGGACGGATGACATTAAAACAACAGAAAAATAAAGATATAGTGTTTGAAAACCAGTTTTTAATAATGGTTTATAATATAATATGAACGGAGTAAAGGTCAAATGAACTTTCTAATCCTTAGGAACCATCTTAATTCCCTTAGAAGAAGATACATATCCAATTAAAGGATAATGAGAATGATATTGTATGCCATAATTTTTTAATGCAGTGACACCTAAAGACAAACTATTTCATTATTAGGAGCAAATGTAATGTTATTTTTTCAATCATTTTTAATGATGACATTTTAATTTTAACAAATTGGGTATTATATACAACATGAGGTTCTAAAATTTACATCTAAATATAGGAGTCATTAAAATTCCATAATATTGCAAAATGTGAGGTAGATAATTAATAAAAAATGGAGAGATACTATATATAATATTTATATTTGAATATGACATCACATTAGCTATTGAAATGAATTAAGTTTTACTAATTTGTAACTATTTTATGGGTGTTAGATAGAATATCATTTTTGTTTATAATTTAGATACAGCTGGTTTTATTTTCATGTTCAAAAATAAAAAAATATAATTTTATAATGATCGTTTATGTTATGGTTTGGATATATGAATAAAAAAACATAGAAATAAATAATGAATCAAGTTAACAAGACTATATCACAACATATGACAGCATCACTAATATGTCCATGTAAATGAGAAATGTCTATTAAATTGTTTTCAAGATGATATTATGATTCATTTGAAATATAACTTTTAGATAAATATAATACTATTTTATACGGGAAAATAAAAAGGTATTAATATAGTTGAAAAGGTGATAAAGCTACAATACATCAAGAATTAGATCATAAAAATTTGTGTAAACATTTTTAATTAGATTCCAATGGTAGATACACATACATTATTACATTTACAAATGATTTATAGTTGATATGGATATATATAGCTGATTAGACCAGAGTAAAATAATTATAAAAAAATTATCATAGTAAGAAGATATAGAAACTCTTCGTGGATAGTATTTTAGAGAGTCCTAACAATGATTTTATCAATTATATAAAAAGTGTTTTGGATATTTTACAAACTTAAAAATCTATATACAACACAGTAGAATAGTTTAAATGAAATGAGGAACATCCCCTTTTAGATCATGGTGATAATTTTGATAATTCACCCAATATTACATTATCCTTTTAGAGATATTCCATACAATCCATAGAATACCCACTAAATCAAGTTCTAAAAAAAGAGGCATGTGTAATTTCATATGATTTACAGTATGGGATGATATCCATTTTGTCATATATAATTTCACAGATATGATAGATATAACATAACGATAAATCTAGTAAATAACTTACATCACAAGGAATTATGTATAACCTTACAGGTTATCTAAAACAAAAAATTAGGTATAATCAATATAATTCCTTAGAGAAAAGGTAAATTGTGGAATGAAAAACCTTATTCCTAGAAATGTAGAAAATTTTCAATGGATATAGTGGGAGAAAGATAGACATCATAGAATTTAGGTATCAAGGTACACAATAGTTTTCCTAGGAAAATATTCCAAAAAACATGGATTAATTAGAGGATTTATGGACATACGAGTTGTGTATTAATATGAGAGAGGTTACAGAACTCGAGAGACATCTGTTTTTAGTTATTCAATATGTTTATACATTAATATTTGAAAATAAAAAATCTATTTCCTCAGAATAATAATTCAATATCTTAGAGGATGAAATGTAAAATGAAACTATTATTGTGAAAATGGATTTAATATAGTAGTTCCAAATTTAGGTTTCGGTAAATCCTCAATCTTATGTAATGTTAATTAGGTGAAAATGGGTATTCAAGAAGAAACATGAAACTAATGGTAAGGATAATTGTTTAATTGAATAATAAGCATCTTATTTGTTTAATTAAAATCAACGAAAAACAATGAAAAATCCTTTTCTATAATATATTCGATAAAATACATTATAAATTTACATGGTATTGAAATTACAATGATTATGTGTTCTAGAAAATTAATTTCAAGACCAAATTACTTATTGGAAACCAAGTGGAATTTAACCAATAGACACACTTCAAGGGTTAGTGAATCCCAAGGAATCCAATATGGTGTAAAAGTAGGGTAATTAATTTTATGTATTGATGAACATATTCAAATCCTTGAACCCTTATTTTAAGGAATCCAGAAGAGAATTTTTTGGAAAAAAATAAATGAGATCCATTTATCAAGATGATATTTAGTTGGAGAGAAATATATATATATATAGGTGGTATATGATGGTGATATATTACTTATAGGATGTGAGATACATATTTTATAATTAGTTAATAAATTATTGAAAAAATGAAATAACATGAATGACTAGGTTGAATAATATAATATTTTATGAAAAAAGATACATAGATATTTATCTTAGTCGACACATGGAATATTTCAAGGTATATACATTAATAAGTATTGAATAGATTCAATATATAAAAGTTCAATTATGGATTATTTCCTACTTAAAATGGTTTATATCTCTAAAATATAATGATTTAATATTATTAAGAAGAGAGATAATGAATTAGTGGAATCACTTAAGTAACAATGATTTGATATTTCATGTGATCTGCCATGTATGTTTTGTTATTTACCCTGATTGATGTATCAAATTCAATAAATAGTGTATGAATTTTTCTTGGGGACCTAAATGAGATATGTTTCATAAATGTAAGTACTATCCTAATGTTCTTGATTTTTAAAAAGTATATATTTATTTTTGGGGGAGAATATGGTTGATATTTTTTATGGGATGCATAGATTATAGTTTTTAGAAAATTATGAATAATACGAAATCTTAGTCAGTATATGAAATTATCTATAATGGTGGATATCTGAGCTTGAAGAGTAATAATAATATCATGGTATCCAATTCATTAGTAGATTCCAATTATATATTTTAATATGATATAGTTAGTAAAGAAATATAAATGTATAACTTTATTAAAAATAATTTTAGAATATTTAATTGTAAAATTTTTATCACTCTATATTTTTATAATAATGCAATATTGATTCTAGAAATAGAGATCATTTCTTTATAAAGAAAAAATAATATACTTTACCTATATCACCTTTTGAGGGATTCTTATAAAATAGGTGAACTAATAGTATGTAAAGTACCAATATAGAGTAATGTTACAGAACTATTTAAAGAAGTATTTTCTCCTCATAAGAATAAAATTCCTGTGAGAGACAGAGATTTAAAAGTTATTAGAAATTTTTTCAAGTGAATGTCATAATATATTGGAGTAAGTTCCTTATAGATAAACGTGTTTTAGTTTTTATTACCACAATATACAGAAACTTTTTGTCACATTATGATTATTATTCTAGGAAATAATAATGTGATATTTTCCTCATTGTATTTGTCACATTGAAACTTTGTAGTTTCCTTTTAATTTAATTAGAACTATAAAATGATACAATAAGATTACTGACCATATTTCTTATTGTATAGATAATCAATTATTGAGGTAAAATAGATTATATTTGACTATTATGTGTTGTAGGATTAGTGAACATTGACACATCTTCTCATGAGGTTTGAATATGTTGATTTCCATGATGTTCTTCCAAAGGAATACAACATCCAAAAGAAATTACTATTATTTTATATGTAATTATATATGATAATCTTGATACTATGTATTTTAGATGTTAACTAAGATTATTATTACATTAAATCATAAGGATTTTACATTTATGTATAGGGAAAAACCCAAATGTAATATGCTCATAGTGACATATAATATATTGGGTGTGTTATAATTGATATGGAATTAATTGAATTTTTAATGAATTTTTTTTAATCCTATGCTAATTGAAGGATATATCTTTGGTCTTTTGATTGAAATTGATATTCTTGGTTAAATAATATTCAATTATAATTTACAAATGATTTGTTTATAGTGTTGAAGAAATATAAATCAGGCATATATGGTTATGAAACATGTATATATATTGTATGATGAAGTGTCAGTAGATAATGGGAATATATTAATTTTTTTTTTAATATGTATGATGTTTATTTGTGACATTAACTTCAATATTTATGTGTTTTTGGACAAATTTCTTGACATTGTTCATGGGAATTAAATAATATCACCCAATTCTATTGAGAAATAATACAAGAGGGCAACACATTATAAATATCCATAATGTGATTAAATTAGTATGAATTATATATTAAGAATAAATATAATTATCATAATGTGAAATAATAATTATTCATGTAATATTGGTTGTGTAAATTTTGTCCCGATATATTTCTATTCGGAATACTTGAATGTAATTTTATCTTAAGTTTAATGAAATATATGTTTATATATAAATATTTATATATTCACTAGTTTATTGAAAACAATAATATGAATAAATATTTAGTTACATGAATATTTAATAGATATATATTTTCTATTTAAGGTAATATAATATTATTTTATTTAAATAATGGTTAAAAATATTTCATTAAATATTGTATTATTAATGGATCAACAAATTCCAAGAAGGAATGATATGTCATGTTAATAGCCTAATGGAAATGATAAAGGTTATATATATTTATTTAGATATATAAATAAATATTATTTAAAGGAATATTATTTAAATAAATAAATTTTATTTGAATTATAATAATAGTGCTTTCTGACAATGGTATTATATATAATTCATATACTGATAAAGGATAATTATACAATTATCAATTATTTTGACTCTAAGAATAAAATAGTAGTTATATAATTTATGAGGTATGATATTTATTGTGTAAAATAACTATATATAATAATCTTTATCCCTATAAATAGTCACCTTAAACCAATTACCCATAGATTTTTAGGAGAAAAAGAGAACCCATTTTTCCATCAATAATTAATGGATTGAAGCACTTTCCTTTAAGTTCAAATACTTACAGCTTCAAGAAAGTATTCTTGATATTCATGAACCATGTGAGGATACACCTTGTTGAATCCTCCCATGTATTATCCATCATGATTAAAATAAACATGAGAAAAAACCAAAATTAATAAAGGGTGTTATAACAGTAAAAAAAATTAGAACTTTAAATTAATAAAAAATAAAATTTAAATGATCCTCTCTAAGAGATTAGGGGGTTTGATTTTAAATGTTATTTATATTTTTTCATTGAAAACATGATCAACCAAAATTAAAAACCCAACCATTGCATCCAATATTCCCAATAACATTTATATAGTGCATAAGAAAAATCACATGACTCGTGAAATATTGTTTCTAGGTGTAATCGTTATCATGAGGATATGGAGGAATTGTTAGTATAGTAAAAATTATGACATATATGTTTATCAAAAATGAATATACTATATATTAACCTATAAAGATCTCACCATATTCCAATAATGATGGTTAGAGTTTATCAATGACTATGAATAATCAATTCATTATCATCCTTGATAGAAGACAATGTGGTAGATTCTCTACGAATAAATCACACTATAACATTATCCACAATGAGGATTGATAAGAATCAAATATTAATATATTAAATGATTGGACACATCATTAAAAATTAAATTAATAAAAATATATCTTTATAGAATGATTTCTATTACATCTATTCTGGAGAAGAACTTAGTTTTAGAAAGGATGATATAAATATTAAAAATCTAGTCTAAGTAATAAGTACGTAGAAAATCATTATGTACAACATTGATAATTATGGGGTTCCAAGGTATGGTTCATGACTACGTATAATATTTGAAATATAGAAAAAAGGATCCATAAGATGATTACATAATCTCAACATTCACCATCCAAATTTTAATAACGAAAACATATGGATATTTTCAAGAAAAGTTCTGATATTATATTATGTAGAAGGTTGTTTCAGAATTAACATCAATGTTTAATGTATGAAAAAATGTTAAGGATGAATTAATATTTCCCAAAGGTTTTATGAACCATTTTCTATACCAACGTGGAATTTGTTGAATATAACCATTTAGATTATCCAATGTTTTCTAGATGTATATATGGGAAACAATTGCAACTGGTTTTCTATGGATAATCTTATAATGATTTCTCACCCCATTGAAATGTTTGAATAATTCTCACATTCAATTTACAATGATATATATTATAAAATTTGGGAGGTCTCATAGAACACAATCAAATATATTAATTCTAGATCCAATGTTGACCTAAATGTTCTGTAGGAGGCTTAAAAAAAGAACATCAATCGGAGATATCTTCCTCAAAATATGATTATTTTTATTGGGACACTCAAAATCATGAAATTATTTTCTGAACAATTTCTATAGAATTTAAAGGACTGAATTATCAACACCTTCCTCAAGTTATGTTGTCACATAATGGTATCATTGAGTAAGGTATTAAGATGAATCTCTATGAATCCGTCTATGGTATCAAATTTAATACTCTAACACATTAAGATGAAGTTGGAGAGAAATTTTTTTTATGAATAAAACTAGTTTATTAGATAATAGATAATATCATCACTATTCAATGGCACTTTAAAGTATCTAAATGTCTTTAGAATAGCTATGTTGAAATCATTTCTGGAACATATATTTTATTATTGTTGGAAAATTATTCCGTATGATACATTAATGAATGTGAGTTATGAATTTTATGATGAAATAAAATCTAAATGCCTATTACATGGGACCCACTAAGATTCTTTATCATTTTGGGATATTGTCCTACCTAGATTCCCTTTCACCAAACATATCTTATGTATATAACATCTTCCACAAATCTATCATGATAAGGTACATACTATATTCTTATCAAGTATTGAATATATATATTTAAGAATTGGGTCATGATCTATATTACTTGGGAAATCCAAAGAAATAATGTATTTTAGAGGAAAATAACATGTTATATGGTGTAAAATCCCTATTCTTTAATGGAAGCACTATATTCAATTACATGCATTATATGCCACACTGAGCATAAACAAACAACTAAAAGTAATTATTTAATATGGTAGTAATTGAATAGCTATTAGAATATAAATAATGAATAATATTAATTTAATTATGTAAATATTGTTTCACAATGGATATATAATTAATTTTTAGGTGACTAAATGATTTTAAATGTAAAAAACCCCATTTTAAAAGAAAAAAGAAAAATATTTTTCAGAAAGTACTAATATATACACAAGTTTGATTTATACCAATAAATAATAAAACAAATATTGTTGGATAATATTAATTGATTATATATATAATATATTAATTATGAAATTGAACATTCATCTTATGTGTTTTCAAGACATGATATAAGAAAAAATACAGTTTTAAATATAAAATATGTTATTTTTCTTATATGAAGATTTAACACCTTTGGATAGAACAATTATTTAAAATATATTTTTCACAATTTGATAAATTATATTTGAAAATATAAACATCTTATTTTAAATAATTGTATCAAAATCTACTTTTGTTGATGTTTTGATATTGTTTTTTTAAGAATCCATTTTGGCGAATAGGGGAAAATACGATATTTTAAGTAAAATATTATTTTTCATCAGATTTAGTTATATTGATAGATTATATTTTAGACTATTTTAAGTATATTATGTCAATATTTTATCATTTAATCCAATTTTGGTCATTTTATTCAATTCCACATAAAATTTGAATATAAAAAGATTTCAATATTTTGAATGCTTTTAGTTTAGAAACTTGTTATCTTAATTCATCGATGGAATTAATATTAAATTAATTTTGCCAATTTTTTGTTCTTAATTTTTCAAAATGTATTTCATATCTTTAATAATATGATAAAAATTTATTTAATAGGACCCTTTTATTTTAGGAAAAAAATATGAATATTAACATTGGTAATTGTTTTTACCAAGGTTAAGGGTAAATCAGTTAATTAAGGGTAAAAATAATATTATAAATAATAGAAAATAACTCTATAAATTTTCAAAAGTTTACTATATTAGTTTTTTTTTTGATAAAAAATATTGTTTGGGTTGATTTTTCGAACTCATTGACCCACTTCGATGAATTTAATCCATTTATAGTATTATATTGATTGAAATATCAATTGTGCCATACTTTAATTTTTAACAGGTGGAATATTTTTAATATGCTGTTATTTAAGGAATATTTTCATCTATAAAAAGTAAATTGAAATATAAAATGTTTATCTTAATCATGATATTTTATTTTTAATTTTTTGGGAATAAATAATTAAATTAATGGCTTACACAATGATGACATAGTAATTGTTTAATTAAAAGAAATATCAAATAAATTATATTAAAAATATTAAAATAAATATATTAAGGAAGAATTAAATCCATCCAATAATCTTATGGATTAATTTTAAATTTTAGTTATGAGTTAAAATAGTTTGTTCTAATATATAATTATTTATTATATTTTTAGAAAATTCATTTAAGGAATTGTGTCAAAATAGAGACTAATGATATTTTAAAATAAATGATATTTAATTAAATGATATAATTGTAAAAAACAATAAAATTCATCCAAATGATTGGGATAAATCTCAAAATTTAACAATGAGTCGTTTATTTGTATTTTTGTATTTACAATAATTATATAAACCATTACAATGTAAATGACATGATATCAATGTAAGAGTTAAAAGAGAAAAATAAGGTTTAAAACAAAATGATACAGATTAATAAATAGTTAAAAATTATATAATATTTATTTTATGAAGGTATTTTGTCCAATAAATATCCTAATTTTTTAATAAATCAGTTATAGGACATTTGTAATATAATATTAATTTACATTAGTTTAATAGTTGGTAAATTTAAAGAGTTCCCCTCTCCTCTCCAATAAAAAATCACACATTCTTCTCCATTCATCATACAACAAGATTTATTTGTTTAAGGTAATATTTACCCAATTACATTTATATAATCCCTCCGAACATTTTATAGCTCTTATTTTCGGATGCAAACACACCTTATATTTGTTAAGGTGTTAATTAAATGTGATTTATAAAGAAAAAGTATCTTTTTTAATTAACTGTTTTTATTTTGGTTCTTCTTCCATATCCTCAAAATTTTCAAAATAAATGGTAAAATTGTAAATATAATGAGAATCTTTATGTTAATATAATTTCCTATATCTATATCCACATCGATCAAATGAGAAATAAATTATCATTCACATGTACAATGAACTACCACCTCACGAACTAATATAATTCATTTTCCATCAACATATATTATGAATTGTCATAATGATGTAATTAGTGTTTATATATGATATTATTTACATAATAATCATTCTTAAGAGATTAAATATCATTTATAATCTTACCTTTCAATAAAATAAAAAATTGTAATGTCGTTCGTCTGTTTCTATGAACTACCATCTCCACAAAGTGATGTGATTCATTATTTATCACCACATCGAACAGATGATATATATATATAGTTATATATTAATAATAAATATCATATTAAATAAAATTATCATCATTATATAAAGATAAAATGATACATAAATTCTTTACGTAGTGATCATGAAAAAATGATCACGTTAGTGATGCATATGTATGGACAACCATCTCTATGATTGTAACATAGTTCATTTTTCATATCCATATGTATTGAATGGGTTTAAAATTATAATTTATATATGTAAGAATGATAATTATTTCATGAATATTATTCTGTATATGATGGAATAATGACTAATTTGTACTAAAGACATCATACCAATGTCATTTTGGTCACATGTAATGAATATCATAAAAACGTCTCACATGAACAAAAATAATTATGTAATTATTATAAAATAGTAGTAAATGATATAAATGGAATAATAATGTTGAAAAAGATTATCCATAATGTAAATAATTAAACTAAAATTAATATTCTAGAATATAAATATTTACTGAGATGATTCAGAATCAGGGTAAGGGATTTCGTCACAATCTCCTCCCATTAAGACATATTTTGATGTTATACACCTAAATTAATTTATGTGGTGTATATAAATCCCCATTGAAATATAATATTGTGAATTTATTTCTACTTGTGCTATTTAATGTTTTAAAAGTTATTATTTCATGGAGCCTATGACTTAAATGTATAAAGTGGTATGAGACACTTTGAATGATTAAATATTTAATTATCAAAAAAATTCTCCATGTCAATATTTTTGATATTATTTTACATATACGGATGTAAAAGGATTATAAATAATGTTTTATTTATATTAACAATTTTATTAAATGGATTTCAAAAAAAAAGATGTTTTTATAGAATTTTTTGGCAAAAAACAAAAAGAAATATTATATTATTAATGTACACATGGGCAATGACTTTTCCGTCAACATAAAAATTATTTAATTTATAGCTTCCTTGGAAATACTACATGTTATCTTAACTGAAAAGTTTTATTTTATTTTTTTAGAATTTTTGAATTTAAAATTGGGTTTTATAATAAAATTGTAATTTTATACCAGAGGATTCTTCATTGGGGATTAAAAGTGTTTTTCAAATGGGTTTTTTGATGAAAGTTTTTTATTCATGAAATTTTAAATGTGAAATATATGAAAAATGAGATCATGGTATAGATTATACAAATGGTTGATCCCCATTATAGCTCATGAGTGATCCCGATATATATGACATGATGGTTTTTCCTAATTATAACTCACAGGTGTGCCCGATATAGCTTACACAAATGGATGAGCCCAAATATAGCTCATGGGTGTGCCTGATATAGTTGATAAAAAGGGTGATCTCCATTGTAAATCTTCAATTCCTTTGATAATAATAATATTAGAAGTTTTTCATATGGTAATTCCTATTGAAGTGGTTTTGAAATGTTTTTATGAATATGATTCACTAAGTCACATAAAAGAGTTTTAATTACTTTATATTGTTTTTAATGATTTTCCTTGAGAAAAAATGTGTATTTTTTATAAGAAAATGGTATGTTTCCATCGTTCAATGAACATCAAATGAGTATTTATTTTTTCTCTATATTAACAGTTTTCTTTATTTTTATGTCCCATACTAATATTTTTGTTCTAATATCTTGTTTTAATTTTTTAATAGGGTTAAATGATGAATATGGGACAAGGATAAGGTCAATATAAAAATTGGTATATTATATCATGGAATGAAAACATGTTTTATTTTAAAATGTTTTGTTTGGAGGAATAAACCGACTCTAAGTAAAATTGTCCCCTTGTAATATTTGGGATTACTTTTTAATATTTTGTCCTAATTCTGTAATACTCTAAACTAAAAAGACCATGAAATATGAATTCTAGATCAAAAAAACTAAAATATATAATGTTTAAGGCCATGTATTTATATTTAGTATCAATGGATGTTATAGAAAACATTGGATATTAGGATATGTTAATAATATTTAATGATATCACCATGGTTTAATAATTTAAAGGATTATCATATATCCAATTTCTTATAGACCCAACTTTTTGATTTTTGTTCTGAAATTTTATGGTGACTAATGATATTTTTAAAGACAATAATTTTTGAATAAAATATGGGTTATTTCATTTTGGGATAGAAAATGAATTTTATGAAGTAACCTTTGTGGATAAAATATATTAAGGTTATATTTGAGGATGTTTCTGAAATTTATAGATTTTAACAAGGGTTATATTATTATAGTTTTATAAAAAGAAAAACCTACAGGATGAGTGACAACTTGTGACGTCTATAAAGGCCATGAGAATCAAACCCACAACCAAAGGGTAATAAGGGTGCGTTTCCTACAACTGACCTACTTGTAGTCCCAATTAGTATAGATTATTTCATTAAATTATTTGACAGATGAAGTGTAATTTTATTTTTGTAACATATGTTATATCGAATGTATTCCCATGGTAATGGGAAATGATTTGGGGATTATGTGAATAATGTAATTTCAGGAGACATTCTCTGTTTTTGGAATCTTATTTGATCGTGGTAAATAGAATACAATGGGATTTTACTTGAATTATTTAGGTTGAATTATATTTTTGATGAATCTTTTTTTGGACATAGAGTGATTTGTAGAAATGGTTAGTTTATCTTTAATATTACCAGGGAAAGTTCTTTTTTTATACTTTTTCGAGAGTAATTGATATTATTTGGTGATAAATATAAAAACATATCTTTGAATAAAATGTGACTTAGCCTTTAAAATTTTCTGTTTTTAGTTTTAGTTATATTATGTTTTATGAATTTTATGGATAATTATTTTTTTAATTTCCTATGTTGAAAATTTGAAAATATTATTTTATTTGGGGATTAATTTAGTTTTTCATAACAAAAAGTTTATTATTTTTGATAATTATCTTATAATTTTATATCCACTTATTTGTATTTAATTTTTCATCATAATAAAAATATATTTATAATAATTTGTGAATTATATGATTCTATAGAAGTTGTTTCTAGTGTATCGGGCATGAAATATTCATCTTGAATACTCATAATTTGGGGAAAAGGTGAGTTTGTGGTGGAATGTAATTAATGGTTGAAATTGTATTGGTCAAGTAATTATGTTTCCTTATTTTCCTAGTCCATGAAGTAAAATATTTACAGAACTCTATAAAAAATATCTTCAAAACAAAAATGTTGTCCATTTACTTTTCTTACTCAGAAATCAACAATCATTCAACCCTTTATAGATTTTTAGTTTGGTGATTTGTAACCTTATCACGTACATTTTATCTACTACTCTCCATCAGTATATTATAGTTAGTTTTTCTTCTATATCTATGTTTTGATATATAGAACCATCCAAAGAGTTATCTCAAGTGAACATCAAACATCCCTTTATTTGTTTTAATGTTGATGTTTCATTAACCTTTTTTTAATGTGGGATTTCAAAAAAGGTAGTTTGAAAAGTAAAACTCATTTTTTTTAATCCCGTGTAAAAATTATGAGGATTTAGTTTATTAAATTAATGGTATAATGAAACATCTTGAGTCTTTATAAGGAAACACTATGTTTGATAGAGTATATGATACACCACATCAAGCTTAAACGATCAACTAAATATTTTTATTTAATATGGTAGTTATTACAAGGCTGTTAGAATGATAGGAATGAATATGACTAACTAAATTATGAAAATATGCATTATACATGTATATATAAATAGTTATTTTTTAACCAATTAATTGTAAATGGAAGTGATACCATTTTTAAAATAAATGGAAATGATTTCTAGAAAATCTATTTAGATACACAAAGTTGTGTTTAATACAAATAAATAAAAAATTCACTCTTTCTATATTAAGTTAATGAAATATATATATATATATATTATATGAAATATAATATTTATCAATCATCTTATGTTTTTAAGACATGATATAATAAACAATTAATCATTAAATATAACAGAATAATTTTTTAAAAAAACATTTTAATTCCTTTGAATGGCGCACATGTTGTAAATATAGTTTTTCAGACCATTATAAATTCTATTTGAATGAAATAAACATCTTCTTTGAAATAAGATTTCTGAAATTTACTTTGGTTCATATTTTGGTATTTTTCAGTTATGTTTCATTTTTTAAAGAATAGTGAAATGAAAATTGTATTTTAATTGGATACTTATTTTTCATATGATTGATTTATATTATTATAATATATTTAATACTATATTTAATATATATATATATATAAATATTTTATCTATCAATCCAATCAGGTTCATTAGAATAAATTTCACAATAAATTTTGATTTAAAAACATTTCAATCTTTTGTACATTTTTTAATCTAGAAACCCTTTTCTCCATTTTTCAAAGAGATTAATTTTAAATTAACTACAATTTATTATCAATTATAAATTTTTTAAAATGGATTCCATATTTGGAATTATGTGGAAAAAAATTATTAATTTGTTTCATTTTTTAAATAATATGAATACTAAATATTAAAATTTTCATTACCATAGTTAAGGGTAAATAAAGTATTTATGGTTAAAAAAGATGTAATAAGTAATATAAAAATACCCTAAAACTTGTATTAATTTTATTGGATGAGTTATTATCTAAAAAATCATTATTGGGAAGATTTATTAAACTCTAAGAGAAACATGTATAATGTTTGGCTATTTATTTATTTTACTCAAAGAGAAGTCAATTTGGTCATACTTTTGTTTTAACAAGTGGAATAACTTTCTTATGGGGTTATATAGGGGATATGTTCAACTATAAATATAATTTTCAAATATAAAATGTTCTTTTTCATCATCATATTTTATTTTTAATTTTAATTATACATAATTAAATTAAATTCAAGCAAAATGATGATATAATAATTGTTCCATAAAATGAAATATCAAATAAATGATTTTAAAAATATTTTAATGACCAATGATACATTATTTAACTTTAACATTTGAATTTTCTTGAATCGGTTAATTTTTTGGGATTCATCATGATACCCTAATGTTTTATAATTTTTAGCATTAATATTAACAGTTTATTTTTCATAGGTTAAGTTAATGACTATTATTTATGTACGTTTATATTATATAAGGAATATATTCTTAATCTATTACAATAATTAGTGGTCCCATAATTAAATATTACCCCAATCTATTGGGTATGTTTTAATTTATCACTATATTACTATGTATGGGAGTGGTGAATTGAACCTTATTCATATTGTTATGCACATGGAAATGGAAGAAATACTTTTCCACAATGTAATGTGTTGGTGAACAGAAGTTAGATACACACACAATGTAGTTATTTCATTAAAGTGAGATATGACTAATCTTTATAATCTAATTCCATAATATTTAGCCACATTTTATTATTTCATAGATTTACCATACTCATATGATATTTATATTTTATGAATTTAGTTTATATGATGGATTATTAAGCTTAAATTAATGTTCCATGTTATAAATACTTACTCTCGTGATGTATCACGCCCTGGATATCCCTTTTAAACACATATTATACTTTATAGATCACAAATTATTTTATATATTTCTCATGGTTATCCTATATTGCAATAATATTATACTGGAAAATAAGAGAATGTTATGAAGATTAAATGAAAATACATTATTTCTATTTTAAACATACATTATGATTTACCTACATTCCCAATGACAATGGACATATAGATATAAATATGTAATTGATGTATTATTATATTGAGAATGCTATTATAATATGTTTATGAGATAGAGGTAATTTTATATATATTTTCAATAAAAACAAATGTATTAATGTTTCAATTAGTAAAGGGGTATTTTTAATTAATTTTTTGTTTTAAATTATTATAAAACAATAGTATTCTATATAATTATTGATCCAAAACATTAAAAGATAAAAAAAATTAATCTACTTTTCGAAAAAATAGTATTTTTATGTTTCAACATTACGAATTAGAGCTGGATAATGAATATGATTTAAAAAATTTCATATGTAAAAATTATGGTTTGTCCAGGAAAAATATATCATCAATCCAAGGGTAGTTTGGAAAAATACAGTTGGATATTTTTATATAACTATATAATCAGTTTTATAGATAAATATTTTGAACATATAAATATTAAATTTCAAATTACAAAAAAACAGCAGGGTATTTCATGATAAATCAATTAAATTTAATGAATTTAGTTGGAGATAAAGATTATGGAATAATATTATTCCACTATAATAGGGTATATGAAGCTAAAATGAGAATAATGGGATTTGATAGTGAAAATATATGGGAATTTGAAGTGAAATGTTAATTACATCATCATGACTCAAATTTTAATGTGTGTTTTTTGAGTTTACAATATGTTTGGATAAGAATAAAATTATTATTCAATTCTTGTGAGTGATTTAATATGATGAAAAATAATATCAATGTATTAAATCAAGGATTCTATACAATTGAGTATCACTAATTATTTAGTATAAATACATTGATATTTTTATATTCTCTTATGATTTTTATATATTTTTCTGTATTATTCATTTATATTAATTTCTATTAAGTTATTTATGTAAAATTACTCCTGCAATGTTTTATTATTATTAGATTAATTTTTTTATATATTGAATGATTATTATTTTCTTATATTGGAGTTTTTTTAATTTGAAATTTCATTTGTGATAAATGCTTATTTCATTCCTCATAGAAAACTTGAGAAATGTATTTTTTATGTGTTAAATATGTATTTTGGTTAGGATAGTTTGTGGATACTTCTTATACACTTTATATGGAAACATAATTTATTATAGTCCATGTAGGTTAGTTTTTTTCCTTTACAATTGATATATTTTAGATAGTTTAATTATAGTTTATTTAATTTACGATTATTAACGTAGGAATATTTTAACGAATGAACTGTATATTTTATTAAACCTAATGAAACCATATTTTTAATGAATCCATCTATTTAAATTAATTATTCTTTTATGATCTTAGTAGAAGACATAATTATTGTTACTATATTAATGTTTTACATTTCATAGTAAAAACAATTCTATAAATGTTTTTCCCAATTGGTGTCATAGAGTACACAATTGAGGATGAATTATGATGAATTGAAAATCATTATTTTCTTTTAGAAAAAGTTATATTTTGTTATTGAATCATAAAATACTCTATGAATTCATTTTATAATATCAATTTAATGTATAATAGTAACGATTTCTCACTATTATTCTTAAATGGTTAACCAATAAATGATACATCATTGGATAACATATTAATGATCCATTAATATTTTAATTAATCCCTACTTATCTAGTATGTGATTATAAGAATTAGTAAGAAATCAATGAAATAAATTTTATGTGGCCTCCTCTTCTCTTTTATATGATTCTTTTAATAGGGATACATATATGTAATTATCATATTATATGATAATATATTATTTCAATCGAAATAAATAACAGAAAATAGATATTTTTTCACCAATATTTTCTATTTTTATATTCTATATCATTAATAATATGTACAACAACACTACCTTCAAATATAAATCTTCATTGTAATTAATTCTCAAACAATTCTGATATCTAATTAAAATATTCAATGATACAAAATTCATTATGATCTTTAATAATATCCTCTTCTATTTTTTTTGTATCATGATCACATTATATATAGAAAACCCATTAATAAAATCATATTGGGGAATTTACAATTTTAAAATAAAAAACCATAAATATCTAAATTCACTTAACTCAAATCTAACACTTAGATCATAATTAATTATATCTCCACCATTGAATGTGGAAAATTAGTTTTAGAAGTCCAAATAACAAACAATATTATAGAAGAAATCAACATCACCACTTACAGTTGAATAGTATAGATTTATTTAGTCATGATATGATAAGAACCTTTAAAACATAAAAAATTGGATTATTTTATAACACCATTGAATAGTAGAATTGGTTACTAAATGACCCATGACATCATATTGTGTACCCTGTTTCAAGTAGTTGAACACATTAGACATAAATTTTCAAGGACCTATAAGATTTTAATGGTATTCTATCATGACACATATCCTACACTTTGAATTGAACATTATAGAGTGATAATTAATTCATAGTGTGGAAGTTTGTTATAAATAATCACTAAAATACACATTTTTAAACATTTATAGTGTGAACTAATATTTAATGGAAAGGACAACTCTATCTTGTAGAATTGAAAATTATTCTTTCATCCTTCATGTTGTGATGTTAGTATTAGGTCATATAGATTAAAACACCAAATTTACCAATGGAAAATAAAAACTATATGAGAACCACCTTTATAAATTGACCACTAAAATAATTTTTTGAATGAACCTTATGAATATTCAAATGATAGTTAGGAACTTCAATATCTTTGTGTGTTTCATTTCATATAATTTAAACATCCATTTTTTATAAAAAATTAATAAATAATATGAGATACATAAAAATAATTATAAAATCATCTGAAATTTTCTAATTGGAAAAAATTAATATCACAACATATGGTTTAAATAATCTAACCATTTGGATTTTTTTACCATTAATTAGATATTGAAATGTACCTTCAATCCTTCTCACCATATAGGTAATTGTGAAATATAATTCTTAGCCTTTATTTACTCTTCCACTTTAATATTAAAATTTATAGGGTCACCATATATATGTTTAAATAAATATCCTCATCCAATAGAATCTTGCTCATTCAATACCATTGGAAAGATAATTAAATTACTATCAATGACTATGTGAGTCAATGTTTGATGTAAAGAATAAATGATGTAATAATATACTACAATATTGTGCATATATCTTTTTTTCAGTTCCATTATTTTGATAATCTCATTGTATTATGTCTCGCCTATCTCACCGAATAATAAAAATTATTATTTCATACCAAAAAATAATAAAAAAATATTTATCTCATTATAGAGGGAATAGGGGTATGTAAACCTCAAATTTTTTGGAATATTTGTTGAACTATGAAGTTCAACAGAAGCCTATAGAAAACCTTTCATGAATTATTTTGGTAAAGATATAATCTTCATGATTTTGAGTTCAAATGAACTACATTTAAATGATATTTTTAACACCTTAAATTTTATCAAATGATAATTTATCTTAATATGATTAATGTGATAATGAAGTCATTTTTTAAATAGAAATTAATTTTTTTTGTTTCACATAAGAGTTATTTATTATTTCACTAGATTAAAAATGTCTTCCAATAACTTCCATATACATATAAGTTGTTTGCAACATTTTGAAATTAAAATTTTCTTTTCTTCTGTTGTATTGAAAGAAAAATATTATCGTCCCTAACATTTCCATCCAATATAATTTCACATAATATAAAATCTTCCTCATTCTATGTATTTATAGTAAAGAATGTCACCAGTAAAATTTTCATATGAATAAGAAACAAAATTTCAATTAATTTCAATCCTTGAACTTATAACCCTAATCCATTTTCCCCTCTATATATCTAAAAATTCACATCTTTACATGGGGGATATCTTTCATTGAACAACCCGGGAAACATATTTTCAAGTAGACAACATAAATGATGCCTAGAATGGTTTAAGTAAGAAATCAAAAAAACATAATGATTCTAGAGTAAACTCAGTATCACCCTTCTATATAATGTACAATATTCTCACTCACTATTTCCCTGATTCCCCAATTTAGTTCTAACTACTATTAGGGTATAGACTAGCTTGAACACTTCCATTTAAAATTTCATTAGTAGTTTCCTTAAAAACTTCATTAGTGAAATGGACATATTCTCTTGATCTTAATTAACATGCAGATTAAGAAAATATTTCAATTAACCACTCAATAAAATCTCACATTCCAATAATATTTACGATACAAACATATCATTACATTAAAAATACCCTTGAATTTTTATTTTTATTTTTTGGAATTAATTATTGGATTCATAGTTTATTTCACCTGAACCATGGAACTAAAAAATTTATAGACATGTTGTATAATAAAATTATATTTATAAGAATACATTTAATATATAAAATGTATATAATCAAATATCAATTCATATGAAATAGGATTAATAACACTAATTATTTTAAGAGGATAGTTTTCAATAAATAAAGTTTTAAGTTTTAAATATATAATTATATTTTAAAAGGTAAGTTTATAACTTTTATAAATTTTATTTTCTGAATTTAATTTTATTTATATATTACCAAAAAAGAAATAACTTTTGGTGAATTATTGTGATTTTTCTAAAATAATTAGTTTAATATTATATTAATTTTTATTTTGCTAATACCATCATTTTATGAAATTATCATTATACAAGAATTGTTGAAATTATTTTGAAAATTTATAAATATAAATATATATATTAAATATATATATTAAAAAAAATATAATTTAAAATGAATTTATTGAATTTATTTGGCCCATCGGTATCATTTTGGAAAATATGAAATATTTTATTCTAAAAAATGTTTTTATTCCCATATATTCAAAATTAGTGATCATAAATTTTAGAAATTAAATAAATCAAGCCCTGATTAATAATTTAGATAAACATAATCATATTATATTGTATGATAAATTTTATTTTTCAGAATAAAATTGTGATTACAAGAATTATAGTAAATGTCCATCAAAATGATAAAAATGTTATTTTCCATGAATTATTTAATAATTATTCTATAATTTTTATCTAATAAAACTAATTAATATTAACCGAAAAAATAAATAAATGTAATTTCAAAAAATAAATATAAATTTACTATCACTCATCCATTTATAAATAAATACTAAAAATTATTTGGATCACTTAATGGTAAAAATTACATTTTTATCTAAAAATATTTCCCATATATTTTAAATTTTAATTTTCATGGGAAATTTATAATACCTATATGTATAATTTTAAAAAATAAGGGTTAAATTGAGGTTTATAAAACCTATATTTTTATATAGGGGTTATTTTATATATTTAGAAAAAATATATTTAGTCGTTAAAAACAATTTTCATAGGTTAAAATGAAAATTGTAATATGTCAAAAAACATAAGTCTAAATTACATAAAAAAATATTTAAAACACATGTTTTAAAAAGCATGAGTGGACTAATCAAAATTATATTACCCTAAAATCTATTAATTCTCAATTTTGCAGCCTTTACCCATGAATATCATCATTCTATTATTGATAAAATGGGTGTTCGCAGAAGTTTCATTTTATTTATTTTTAAATTGGAATGGATTCCCCCAATTCATTCCTTATATATTACTAAATTTTTTTTTATAAAACTATTAAATTTTTTCCTCCATGAAACCTATATAATCTTTGTAACACCGCATGCTTCCACAGTACGCTTCCCTTTGAATAATAAAATAGCGTGTGTTGTACGCAACTTAGAGTTCTAACACACACCACATCCAATCAAACTAGCTGTTATGAATAGTCATAACCACTTTTTAAAATTTTGTAAATTTTATCATTCAAAATGGAATTCATATTTGGATTCAGAATATCGAAGTTATCCTAGGGTGAATTTCTGGTATTTTTCTGAAAACTTTCAATTTTTGATGAATAGTGAAAAAACACTATGTTATAGTTTAAAAATGAATTTTTATTTAAATTTTTATTTATTTTATTTAAATTTAATTAAGGTCAGAATAGATTCTTAATACCTATATATGTTCAATGTAATTTATTGGAGTTAGTATAGAATAATTTTATATATATAAAAATTATATTGAACTTTTCACCGTCTTTTACCCACCTCCTAGGAGAATTTGGAAATTCATATAAAAATTAATTTTACGGCTTCTGTGAGTGGAATTTCAAAAAACTGAAGACATGGTTAATATCAAGGAGGAGAATGTGGTTCAATAAGATGAAAATAATTTTTGATGAATAGTAGCTTTTTACTTTTATTTACCACGATTAAAAGTAAATAGGGTAATTAAGGGTAAAAATATTATTAATATTACCCTAACACATGTACTAATTATATTGGAAAATGGTATCTCATTCAAAAACATCCTTAGAAATAAAATATTATCATTTATGTCCATATTGATTAGATTAGGACATTTATTATTATTTAATTCAAAGAAGTGTTAAAAGAGTTAAAATCAATGTTTAATAAATAAATCATTTTTAATATAGGGTTATACGTATGATAAATTCGATTATAAATATTCATTAGAAAGATAAAAATATTTCCCACATAATTGTATTTTATTTATAATTTTTAGACATTATATAATTCAACTTATTTATGAAAAAATTGTGATGTAGTAATTACCTAATTAATGAAATATTAAGATAATTGATATTATAAATTCCCAAATAAATGTAATTTGAAACTATTTAGGAATTAAATTAATTTTCAAGGTTAATATGACATATTAAGATTGGTTATATGAATTTTTTTCGAAGTAATAATGCAGTTATGAATTTATCAAAAAAAATACCCAATTGTGTCAAAATTGTCATAAAAGAGTTTGTAAAACAAATATTATATTATTAACTGATATTCTATTAATAAAATTATATGGTTCAGCCACTGGACTTATATAATTGTAGGTGTATTATTAATGGACCACTTGGGGGTTTCTTGGATGTATATTTCATGTTTATTAACTATATAATATAAAAATACAAAGTGTCGTGGTAAGTGTCAAACTAATTAACTAAGAGTTAAAACTAAAAGATAAGGTTAATATAATGACCCAACCTGTCTAAAATCTATTGGTTGAAATTATTTAGATTCATACACACCTTATAAATTGAATAATCCACATTGGGTCTTTTAGAAACCGAATATGTATTTATTATAAAATAATACATTAAGTTTTTTCCTAAAGAGACCCTCCTCCCCCTTATAAAAGGACACCACTTCTATCCAATTATTCACACCTTAAAAGCCTTTTGGATCAGACAATACCTACCCCAATATTCTCTCAGAGTCCCTAAATTCAACCTAGAGGCCTTAGTTTGATCAGAAAGCCAACCTAAGGATCCCTTTTGATCAAATCAAAATGAAGATCTCGAAGAAGAGGTAATATTTTCACCACCCTCTTTCAGGTTCCTTTGTTCTTCAACTTCTTCTTTCTTTGTTATTTCAATTCAAAAATAATAACTCCAGTATCTACTATATAATGTGATTTTATTATAAATATGGTACATCCATATTCAGTATTCTACCCATCCTTTGAATGACATTTCACCATACGTGTGTACGTACGACTTACCGTCTCCACATCGTGGTGTAATTGTTATTCAATACATTATTATTTGGATGGGTATGATAATAATTTATAATTATTGAAAATAATAAATATAACATGATAATGATTATGTACATATGATATACCATCGAATTTTATATTATTTTAATATCCAAAGAATGATATTTTCGCTCATACGTATGTACGGACTACCGTCTCCACAAACGGGATGAGATTCATTCCCCATCGTATCTATTCAAGACTAGATTTCATTTGATTATTAAAAATAATGTTCAAAGACTTAAAATAATTCTAGGCATGAATAAGATACAACCTATCCATAACAAACACAACTTATGTAACAAAACCTATAAAAGAAAATGAGTAAGTAAACACCCGAAACGACGATAATACTAAGATATTATTAACAAAGCAATGTTAAAAGATCATATATGATGTCATATTAATGTATATGATTATTGTATAATTTAATAACAATTATTTCACCATTATAAAGGAGGTTAAACTACCCTCAACCAAGTAAAAGTACGAGGTAGGGGTTTATTTCTCAATCACTTCATTATCTGGGGTTGTTTATATGTATTTTTCTTCTGGGACCTCTTTATCAACAACATCCATGTTTCTTAAAAACATATTTCAATAAATTCTTAATATTTTACAGAATATGGGTTAAAGTCATTTATAACCTTTTTTGACTTTTTATAATAAGTTTATAAAGGAATCGTTCTGTCGTTTTCCAAACAAGGTCCTTTTATCCTTTTCGACAAAATTAATGTAAGAATGTATTTTTAACTTATACGGCAGGTGCAGCTATTTTCCGCCATTATAAAATCTTCGAAGCATCCCTAACAATCATATAAGAATATTTTTAATATAAATGTTTTCTTTTATTATTATGTGACTTTTAAATGATTTCTAAAAAGAGATATTTCTCTCAAATAGATTTGATTTCATCAATGTCAACATCCTTTGATGGATTTTAAGTTTCTTTGAAGTAGATTTTTTATGAAACAAAACATCCATATTGTATTGAAGGTTTTGTGATATGTTTGACTATGGATGTGTAATTTTTATACCATTCATGGTTTATGGAGAAAGTATTGACATTTCATATGGTAGATTTAATATGAATGTTTATGTTATGTATAAACCTGTTCATATAAGGAATGAATTGGAC
Organism: Viscum album; assembly: GCA_963277665.1. Taxonomy (NCBI): domain Eukaryota; kingdom Viridiplantae; phylum Streptophyta; class Magnoliopsida; order Santalales; family Viscaceae; genus Viscum; species Viscum album. The sequence continues at coordinate 377,552,089 of OY728147.1, forward strand.
TTAATAAGTGACGGATGGAGCCGGTTATAACTCCTCGATGAATCGGTAGGTCTAATGAGCACTACTCGAAATACAGCATTTCCCAACGGTTTAGAACCGTTGGGAAAGGCTGCAGAACCGTTGCTATATGTTATACCAACGGTTCTGCAAACCGTGGGGAAGTAAGCCGTTGGGAAAGGCTTTTCCCAACGGTTTACACAGAACCGTTGGGATAGGGTAGAAAAAATCAACCTATCCCAACGGTTCTGCCAAACCGTTGGGAACGGCCTTTCCCAACGGGTTGGCCCTTTGGGAAATCAACAGATAATTTTCTTTCCCAATGGTTTACAAACCGTTGGGAAAGGTTTTTACCAACGGTTCATGGAACCGTTGGTAAAAACAACCATGCAACAGGGTATCCCAATGGTTTCAAACTGTTGGGATAGGGTGTTTTTACCAACGGTTCTTTGAACCGTTGGTAAAAACAGCTATATAGAGCCTATGCCAACGGTTTGAAAACCGTTGGCATAGGCTTTGTGCAATTTGCAGTAGCCTGCAATTTGCACAGAAGGTCTGGTTTTTGGGCATTCACCCTCGGTTTCAATTCTATTTTCAATCCAATTATTCTCTCGTTTTCAATTCATTTTTCAATCCAATTATTGTACCTATAACACATATAATGCATACATATAGAGAACAAACCAACACATACAAATAATGAAAACCAACCAACCAACACATATAATGCATCCTGAAAATATACACATCCATAATTAAAGTAGAATTCATAACATAATTATAAAAATACATAATTCACTTAGAATTCATTTTAAAATTTAGATTACAATTATATGTGGAATCCGAAATTCAATTCATAATTTGATCGGTTTTTTCTATACCATATATTTTTACCTCAAATGATGTCCATTTTAAACAAAATACATACACCTGAAGTGATACCGGCCACACCGCACCTCAGATTGAGGCGGGTTTGACTCGTACACGTCACATTTGACCCATGGATCGTTGTGCTAAAGTATCGACACAATCCAAATACGTTTGGTCGGTTTTCCGTATGCCAGTTGATGTTTTTCACTTAAAATGACGTCCTTTTGAAACAAAACACGGACACTATGAGTGGTTCCGAACACACCGCAACTCCAATTGAGGCGGGGTTGATTCGTACACGTCATATATGACCCATGGATCGTTCTCCTAAAGATTAAATGGAAACCGAATGCGTTTGGTCGGTTTTCCGTATGTAATTAAAATTTTGTCCATTTTAAACAAAAGAGTGACACTTAGACCAATCCTGACCACACCGCGACTCAGATTCATCCCGGGTTGGCTCGTACATGTCACATATGACCCATGGATCATTGTGATAAATTATCAAAAGATTACGAATGCGTTTGGTCGGTTTTTCATATGCCAGTTGTTCTTTTCATTTATAATCATGTCCATTTCAAACAAAAGAGACAGAGTTAGAGAGGTGTCGGCCACACCGCGTATCGGATTAAGACGGGGTTGACTTGTACATGTCACATATGACTCATGGATCGTTGTGCTAAAGTATCGATAGAATCGGAATGCGTTTGGTCGTTCTTCCGTATGTCAGTTGATGCATTTCACATAAAATGATGTACTTTTGAAACAAAAGACGGAAACATTGAGTGGTTTCAGCCGCACCGCATGTCGTATTGAAGTTGGGATGATTCGTACACGTCACATATGACCCATGGATCGTTCTCCTAATATTTCAACGGAAACCGAATCCGTTTGGTCGTTTTTCCGTATGTACTTAAAATGGTGTCCATTTTAAACAAAAGAGAGTCACTTAGACTTATCCTGGCCACACCGCGACTCAGATTCATCCCGGGTTGGCTCGTACACGTCACATATGACCCATGGATTGTTGGGATAAATTATCAACAGATTTGGAATGCGTTTGGTCGGTTCTCCGTATGTTAGTTGATGCTTTTCACTTAAAATGACATCCTTTTGAAACAAAAGACGGACACTTTGAGTGGTTCCGGCCACACCACATCTCCGGATTGATCTGAAACCACCGTGCAACATTCTAATTATTATTCGTGACATGTACGCGCAGACGGCACGTCAATCAAACGTGCGGTTTGCGCGGTACGACTCAATATTCGTGTTTTAAGTGATGCGTGCTTCGTAAATGCGCGTGAGGGGGGTCCAAACGGGCCAAAAAAAGTCATAATGGCCTGTAATCAGATGAAAAATACGGGAGAGTTATTTATGAAGTGGTCAAGCAGACGGCACATCAATCGGACATGCCGTGTGCCCGCGGTGACTGACAACGCAGTTCTGGTGTCATAAACGGCCAAAACGGGCGTCCAACAGTCAAATTCATAGAGGACGACCTCAGATTGAGATGAAACCACCATGAAACATTCTAATTATTATTCATTACATGTACTCACAGACGGCATGTCAATCGGACGTGCGGTTTGCGCGGTACGACTCAATATTCGTATTTTAAGTGATGCGCGCGCTTCGTAAACGCGCGTGAGGGGGGTCCAAACGGGCCGAACGAGGTCGGAATGACCTGAAATCAGACGACAAAAACGGGTGAGTGATTTCTGAAGTGGTCGAGCAGACGGCACATCAATTGGACGTGCCCTGTGCCCGCGGTGACCGACAATGCAGTTCTGGTGTCATAAACGGCCAAAACGGGCGTCAAACGGTCAAATTCATGGAGGACGTCCTCAGAATGAGCTGAAACCACCATGAAACATTCTAATTATTATTCTTGATGTGTACGCGCAGACGGAATGTCAATCGGACGTGCGGTTTGCGCGGTACGGCTCAATATTCGTGTTTTAAGTGATGTGCGTGCTTCGTAAACGCGAGTGAGGGTGGTCCAAACGGGCCGAACGATTTCGGAATGGCCTGAAATCAGACGAAAAATACGGGTGAGTGATTTATGAAGTGGTCGAGCAGACGGCACGTCAATCGGATGTGCCGTGGGCCCGCTGTGACCGACAACGCAGTTCTGGTGTCATAAACGGCCAAAACGGGCGTCCAACGGTCAAATTCATAGAGGACGACCTCGGATTGACCTGAAACCACCGTGAAACATTATAATTATTATTCTTGATGTGTACACGTAGACGGCACGTCAATCGGACGTGCAGTTTGCGCGGTACGGCTCAATATTCATGTTTTAGGTGATGCGCGCGCTTCGTAAACGCGCGTGAGGGGGGTCCAAACGGGCCGAACGAAGTTGGAATGGCATGAAATCAGACGAAAAAAACGGGACAGTGATTTCTGATGTGTTCGAGCAAACGGAACGTCAATCGGACATGCCGTGTGCACGCGGTGACCGACAACGCAGTTCTGGTGTCATAAACGGCCAAAACGGGCGTCAAACGGTCAAATTCATAGCGGACGACCTCGGATTGACCTGAAACCACCGTGAAACATTCTAATTATTATTCGTGATGTGTAAGGGAATACGGCACATCAATCGGACGTGCGGTTTGCACGGTACAGCTAAATATTCATGTTTTAAGTGATGCACGAGCTTCGTAAACGCGCGTGAGGGGGGTCCAAATGGGCCGAACGAAGTCAGAATGGCTTGAAATCAGTCAAAAAAAACGGGACAGTGATTTATGAAGTGGTCGAGCAGATGGAACGTCAATCGGACGTGCCGTGTGCCCGCGGTGACCGACAACGCATTTCTGGTGTCATAAACGGCCAAAATACTGTCCATTTTAATCAAAATAGAGACACTTTGAGTGGTGTCGGCCACACCGCGCCACGGATTTAGGTGGCGTTGACTCGTACACGTCACATATGACCCATAGATCGTTCTCCTAATGTTTCAATAGAAACATAATGCGTTTGGTCGGTTTTCCGTATGTCATTTTTTGTTTTCACTAAAAATGAAGTCCATTTTAATCAAAATAGAGACACTTTGAGTGGTGTTGGCCACACCACGCCTCGGATTGAGGTGGCGTTGACTCATACACGTCACATATGACCCATGGATCATTCTTCTAAAGTTTCAATAGAAACCGAATTCGTTTGGTCGGTTTTCCGTATGTCATTTTTTGTTTTCACTAAAAATGAAGTCCATTTTAAACAAAATAGAGACACTTTGAGTGGCGTCGGCCACACCGCGCCTCAGATTGAGGTGGAATTGACTCGTACACGTCACATATGACCCATGGATCGTTCTCCTAATGTTTCAATAGAAACCGAATGCGTTTGGTCGGTTTTCCGTATGTCATTTTTTGTTTCAACTAAAAATGAAGTCCATTTTAAACAAAATAGAGAAACTTTGAGTGGTGTCGTCCACACCGCACCTCGTATTGAGGTGGCGTTGACTCGTACACATCACATATGATCCATGTATCATTATCCTAATATTTCAACAGAAACCAAATGCGTTTGGTCGGTTTTCCGTATGTCATTTTTTGTTTTCACTAAAAATGAAGTCCATTTTAAACAAAATAGAGACACATTGAGTTGTGTCGGCCACACCGAGCCTCGTATTCAGGTGGCGTTGACTTTTACACGTCACATATGACCCATGGATCGTTCTCCTAAAGTTTCAACAGAAACCGAATGCGTTTGGTTGGTTTTCCGTATGTACTTAAAATACTGTACATTTTAAACAAATGAAAGTCACTTAGAGTGGTCCCGACCACACTGCATCTCGGATTTAGGCGGGGTTGACTCGTACACTTCTCAAATGACCCATGGATCATTGTCTTAAAGTATCAACACAATCCGAATGCGTTTGGCCGGTTTTCCGTATTCTAGTTGATGTTTTTCACTTAAAATGATGTCCTTTTGAAACAAAAGACATACACTTTGAGTTGTTCCGACCGCACCGCGCCTCGGATTGAGGCGGGGTTGATTCGTACACGTCACATATGACCCATGTATCGTTTTCATAATGCATAAACACATTTCGAATGCGTTTGGTCAGTTTTTCATATGTCACTTTTTGTTTTCACTTAAAATCTTATGGAAATTCATATAGAATATTTTTATATCATATTTAGTATGGATTAGATTTTAGTTGATCGTGATATGAAACATTTCAGAGCTAATGAAATTAAGGAAGGCAGAGGGGCTGTCCGGGGGGCTGTCCGGTGGGTGTTCGGGGGCTGTCTGGGGACCAAGGAGGAGTGTGGGGGGGCTGTGCGGGGTCTGTCCGGGGGGTGTTTGGGGATTGTTCAGGGGTTTGTCTGGGGTTGTTCAGGGGGCTGTCCGGGGGTTGTTCAGGGGGTTGTTCAGGGGTTGTTCAGGGGTTGTTCAGGAGTTGTTAAGGGGTTGTTTAAGGGGTTGTCTGGGGTTGTTCAGGGGGCTGTCTGAGGGGTGTTTGGGGGGTTGTCCGGGGTCCATGGGGGAGGGTGGGGTGTTGTCCAGGGGGCTGTCCGGGGTCCAGGGTGGATGGTTGGGGGCTGTACGGGGGGCTGTCCAGGGGGCTGTCTGCGGGGGCTGTCCGGGGGGGGGGGGGGGGGGGCGCTGTCTGGTGGGTGTTCGGGGGGCTGTCCGGGGACCAAGGAGGAGGGTGGGGGGGGGGGGGCTGTGCGGGGTCTGTCCGGGGGTGTTTGGGGGTTGTTCAGGGGGTTTTCCGGGGTTGTTTAGGGGGCTGTCCGGGGGTTGTTCATGGGGTTGTTCAGGGGTTGTTCAGGGGTTGTTCAGGGGGTTGTCTGGGGTTGTTCAGGGGGCTGTCCGGGGGTGTTTGGGGGGTTGACCGGGGTCCAAGGGGGAGGGTGGGGGGTTGTCTGAGGGGCTGTCCGGGGGGCTATCCGGGGTCCAGGGTGGAGGGTTGGGGGCTGTACGGGGGGCTGTCCGCGGGGCTGTCCGGGGGGCGTTTGGGGGGTGTTCGGGGTCCAAGGGGGAGGGGGTTGTCTAGGGTCCAAGAATGAGGGGGATTGTCCAGGGAGTTCACAAACACACAACCACTAAAAGACAACAACATCCATAAAAACAGACAATATATAAAAATAACTCAACTCCAATACTATACTACGAGTCTAGATAAAACCAACAACTAGAATAGATTAAACATCAAATCTCAGTAATATAAGTCAAAAATGTAACGGATCAATATGTCCCACATCAGCATCACCATCACCATCATCATCATCATCATCACCCTCGTCATCGTCCTCCTCATCGTCCTCACCCTCCACAGCGCCTTCCTCCTCGCCTTCGCCCTCCTCCTCGCCCTCCTCATCTCCCTCCTCTACCGCCTCAGACTCCTCGCCATCATCATCTTCAAGCTGGAAATCGGCCTGACCACCACTGGAACTACCACCTGGTGCACCATATATAGAATGTATCGACGACATGTATTCATCAATCGCTGGGCTGGCCTCTGCTGGAAGTGTTGGACGTAGAACTTCAATAAATTTCATAAATGCACTGTTTGCCCTAGCAGACTGTTCTGCTGTCTCTGTGGCCCTTTTCTCAGCCTGTTCTATCTGTGCCCTAACTTGCTGCAGTTCGGTGGGACTAAAACTCGTACCTGAGGCAGGCCAATACCTCATCGAGGCTATCCTAGGTCGGCAGCATACTCTGCCAGAATGATCCTCTCCCAACACCTGATGAAAGTGTTCAGATGGCCCAAAATTGTCTGATTCATGGGCATCGAGGGCCTCTAAAGAATCCTGTTACAAATATAAATATATTATTAAGTTACGAAATAGATATTAAAATATAAAATCCACAGATTAAAACTTACAATCTGCTGCTGAGTCGCTTCGTTGACATCACTTCCATCCTTTTTTCGTCTACTCGAGAAAAATAGTTTTGCTCGAGGCCCACGTCCTTCAATATTTTGTACTTTCCTCTACAATGACATTGAAAACAAAAGTTATATAAAAACCTTATCAAATGAATAAATAATTGAGGAAAGAAAAGAAAATGTAAGTCGTAAGGAAAACTTATAAACAATTGTCATACCTGCTGCCTCTCATGATCCGACATCGTCGTGCGTCCTAGTGTATGGAGGTATTTTTTTGCATCAATGTTTTTTTAATTTTTTCCAGATGATTCCTAAATAAAATTCGATAATGAAAAGGATAATATTAATGAAAACATGAAAGTTATTATTTAAATACCTCAAATGTAATTCATACCTTAAACTGGGTACTCGTCCAATGAGTAATCATCTGACAATACTGCTCTATAGGATAATCATCCACGACTGGTACCGCCTCTAACTCAGTGCCAACTCTAGCACGCCATCCAATATACATCTCATGCTTGTAGGATCTCCAAAGCTCGCCTAAATCCTTTATACGTTCCAGTGGTGCACCCTCACCATCAGGAAAATTAAATCGAAGCTGAAATCAAAATATTAATTCATATAAATACAAAAATAATTCATGGAATTAAATACAACAAATTTTTTTTACCCATATCTCTGCCCAAGCTCTATCTTTGACCTCATGTGGAAAATGTCTCCACGACAGCCGGCTGACGGGAATGATGTCGGAGTATTTGGCAAGCGTCTCCAGAAAACTCCGACATTGCTGCCCTGTTTTCTCAACCATCTGATTGTCTTCATTATATTCCACCATAACCTGTGTGCGACGGTTTCACACCGAATGCATGCGTATATGGCCCCGCCCCTGCCTCCTGTCAGTAGATGTATCTGTCATGAAAGAAAAACAAATATTTTATCAAAACATGTTATAATGAAAATAAATATTACTATAAAAATTTGTTAGGGTTTTATAAATATACATGCGCTAGTCTAATCAATGAGTGGCGCCGGATCCATAGAACCTGATGGAACACCCTCTGGTGGAACAGTAGACGAAGACGATGGAATATAAAATCTCGGAGAGACAGAAGTAGAAGGAAAAGAAGATGGAACAGTTGTATGACCTAATGCTGACTGGGAAGTGGGAATCATCATGGGATGTGAAAATGATGGGGTAGAAGATGCAGAAGGTAGTGTAAACATGGGAGGCCTAATACCCTGTGTGTCCCTAATGACACACTAGGATCAGAATATGGTAAGGCTGAAATGTCAGTGGGAGGGGCAGGGTCTAGTCGGGCACGCGCAGCTCTACGTCCACCTTTGGTACGAACCCTCTTCGTACCACCGACCTGAGTACTAGGACCAGTACTAGGCTCCTCGTCGAATAACTGTCGACGTAATCGTGGATCCTACAAAAAAGTATACAAAAAAATTAATCACATGACATTATATATTCTATATATATATATATATATATATATTTTTTTTAAATAAAGTACTCACTGTAGGAACTAATGGTGGAATTCCCATCTCCTCCATCCGACGATTGTTCTCCACCATTTTTTTTCTTCGTCTCTCTTCAATTTGCTACATTTCCTGCATTTGAAAACAAATATGTAATTAATTAGAAAAAGAAAATTAATGTGTAAACCAAAAAATTAAATATATGAGGGAATGAGGGGATTCATTGGTAATTTAGCTATCAATTGTTTTAGAAGAGCTTGAATGAATTTAATAAAACATACAAGTTGTAATGTTCACCAAGTTAGAAATATTGTTTGATTTGGGTTGAATATAGTTCAATTCCAAATTAGAAAATGCAATTCAAATAAAATAGCAACAAATAAAAATTGAAAATTTACATAACGGTCAAGTCAGCTAAAACATATTTGTGATCAATACTAAATAAATATGAATATTACCAACCTTAACAACCCAACTCGAGGTAAACCAAAAGAATTGAGAACATGGATGAATGATTATATATATTTCCAACCACAACTTCAGGTTCACAATCAACTCTGACAATTGATCTATTGGATTCATCAAAAGAAATAAATGGATTGGTTCCAATGGCAATAGGGACAGTGTCAATTCCATCATCAGCATCATCAAAAATATGTCTTGGAATTACTTCAACTATGACACCAAATTCTGGTTGAAGTTGATCTTTGACATAAAAAACTTGTTTAGCCATTGATTCCAACACATATGGTTCTTCGGTTTCAAGAGTGAGGGTCATATTAATTACTCGAAATCCACAATCATCAATAAATGTACCATGTCTCGTCATCGAATCAAACCAATGGCATTTCATCATTGTGACTCGTCCATGAGAGTAATAATACAATATTATTATTTTCTCAACGAATCCATAATAACCCACATTTTCAAGTCGCGGTCTACTATCTGATGCACTGGCATAACAATCTGTTGTGGCAGTAACCATAATACCATCATGTTGTGTTCTCATGTTTTTGGCTCATTCAGTGACAATAAATCGGTACCCATTGATAACAATTGATTTACAGTCACGAACCACGGTATTAGGACCAAAAGCCAAAGCACTTATTTCCTCAGAGACAGAGTCAGCAGACAAACTCAATACCTGTAATATAAATGATAGTTAAACTTAAGTAAATATTGAAATAATTAATTTAAACAGTAATATTTTGACCTTCAATTTTAACTAAGCAGAAAACTCTTTTCTATGCAAAGTATCTCTCCTTATCAAAGATAAAGAACGATGCTTCCTATTTATCATTGTTTTATGTTCCCTGTAGATAAAAAAATATGAAAAGTTTAATAGATATATATGTAAGATATACATATTCAATTTTGTTACCAGATATAGTCATCAAACAAATCACAGTTGAACAAAACTGTGCGATGTGCCATCTCCCGCTCTTCATGGCTTAATGTCTTCAAAGTATATGATCCAAGAATTCCTCCTGTTTGAGGAAGTGATGGAAAACTGGGTTCAATTTGCTCATATTGTTCTTCTTCATTTCTCATTGGTCTTTTCATTCTTGTAGTAAGATCAGACAAATACATTGAACAGAAATCCATACATTCTTGAGATAAGTAACCTTTCACGATAGAACCTTCGGGATGATTCTTGTTTCAAACATAATACTTTAATGTGAACATATTTATTTCAGATGGATACATCCAATGAAAAGAAATAGGTCCTCCGAGAAGTATTTCAGTTGGAATATGGACAGTCAGATGCAGTATGCATGTGAAAAATGATGGGGGAAATATTTTCTCCAACTCACACAAAATTAATGGGGCATCTGTCAACAATTTTTGCAAGAAATACTTGGACAAATTCTTAGCACAAAGATCTCTAAACAAATGGCACAACCGAATAACACCCACCCTTGCATTATTGGACAAAAGATGACGGATTGCTATTGGAAGCAACTCATGAAGTAGAATGTGATAATCATGAGTCTTCAAAGATTTTAGCTTCAACTATCTTCTGTTGACCCGTTTAGATTTATTGCTTGAATAGCCATCAGGAACTCCAATAGTCTCTAATACTTCCAAAAATTGTTTTTTTCAGTAGGTTTCATCACATAAGAAGCACATGGAAGTTGCCATATATTTTCACTGATACGCACAGGATGCAATTCTGGTCTGATGCCCCAATCCACCAAGTCATGTCAAGATCGTAAATCATCTTTTTCCTTCCCCTTGACATTTAGAAGAACTGAAAGAAACATTTCACATATATTCTTTTCAATATACATTACGTCTAAGTAATGACGTAGAAAATTGGTTGACCAATAAGGCAAATCAAAAAAGATACTCCTCTTCCTCCAATTGTAACAGGTTTCGGTGGAAACATTCTTTCTCTTTCCAGATTTCATTTGTCCCTTCCCGAACGAAAAACTGAAATATTTCAATTCATTAAGCACATCAGTTCCAGACATACGCTGAGGTGGATCATCAGTCTCTATAGTAATATCAAATCATCGACGATTCATTCTATATGGATGATCCATTGGCAAAAATCGTCGATGTCCCATAAAACTGAAACTACAACGATGTTTCAGTCTTTTGGATCATGTATTCTTCATACAAACTGGACATGATAGTTTTCCCTTCGTGATCCATACAGACATCATTGCATAAGCCAGAAAATCATTGATCGTCCACATAAGCGCAGCACGCATCTGAAATATGTCTTTCGAACATGCATCGTATGTGCGCACACCCACATCCCAAAAAAGTTTCAACTCTTTTATTAAAGGTTGCATGTATACATCAATATCAATGCCAGGATCAGAAGGACCAGATATGAATATAATCATGAAAGTGAAAGATTTTTTCATACACAACCATGGGGGAAGATTATAGATGTGTATAAAAACTGGCCATGTGCTGTGCGAAGTAAGCATCTGCCCAAACGGATTAAAACCGTTGCATGAAAGACCCAGCCTCACATTACACACGTCAGCTGCAAAATCAGGATGTCGAGCATCAAATCTCTGCCATGCAAATCCATCTGCAGGATGAACCAACTCATCATTAGTCTTCTTTCTCTCGGTATCATTCCATCTCATTTTTATTGATATGTCATCAGACATAAAAAGATTCTGGAGTCTGGGGATCAATGGAAAGTGCCACATTACTTTCTGTGGAACGCGGGATGGTGTTCCATAAGATTTTGACTTCCAGCAGGATATTCCACATTTTATACATTCATTTTGTTCAGCGGTTTCTTCCCAGAATAAACTGCAATCTTTCGGGCAAGCATGAATTTTGTTTCTGGAAAATCCATGTTCTTCAACTAACTTCCATGCCATATAGTAGTTTGAGGGAATATCTGCATCATCTGTAAGTAAATCCTTCAAGAGGGTAAGAATGTAATCGATTGCTGTATTAGAAATCCCATACATAGTTTTTCCATGAAACAATCGGATTAAAAATTCCATCTTTTTCATTTTATTGCATTGTCGATATACTGGAGTTGTGGCAGCATCATTCAACTTTTTCACCCTATCAATATCATCATTTTCACTAGATGCATCAGTTGTCCTCATATCGATGTCTTCTTGAGTCGAAATCCTTTCTTTTTCATGATGACGAATAAACGGAAACCGATCATCTAACAAATTCTCCATTCCAGTCCTTTCATTTCGATCATCTCAAATTTGAGATTTCATTTTCTCCCCATTGTGATACCACACAAAGTAGTTTTCTTGAAAACCATTTTTGGTTATGTGGTAGCTGACTTCTTCACGACCCAACCAAGGTTTACCAACACAATTGGAACATGGGAAGTGTATGCGACCACTATCTGAAGCATTGTGAAATGAAAAATCTATAAAGCTCTCCAAATTTTTTTGAAAATCGCTTGAGATACGATCGGTTTCATACATCCAACTTCTGTCCATTCTGTAAAAAAATTCATATAAGTCATTTTTTCTTAAAAAATTCAATAGGATTGAACTTTAATAGAAAATACATTTAAGTAAACGATAAAGGAAGAAAATAATCATGGTATCAACTACACATGTGAGAAAAACATACTAATGTGTTATTGAAAAAATGTAAAACCAACAAGAACTTAATGTGTTATCACATCAGAGCATGCCTCATCCCATAACCATATTAGTAGGTTACCCTCGTGGACAGCCCCGCCCACCCCCGTGGACAACCCACCCACCCCCGTGGACACCCCCTACCCCCTAGACAGCCCAACCACCCCCGTGGACAGCCCACCCACCCCCCTCGACACCCCTTCTCCCTATGGACAGCCCCCCACCCCCTTGGATAGCCCGCCCACCCCCCTGGACACCCCTACCCCCTGTGGCCAGCCCACCCACCCCCCCCTGGACAGCCCGTCCACCCCTCCTTGACAGCCCGACCACCCCCGTGGACAGCCTGTCCACCCTTGTGGATAGCCCGCCCACCCCCGTACCCCCCTGGACACCCCGTACCCCCCCCCCCCCCGGGATAGCCGCGCCCACCCTCCCAAACAGCCCACACCCCCTCCCCTGCAACCCCACCACCACCACCTAGACATACCAACCCCCTGGACACCCCACAGACCCCTCCCCCACCTGGACACCCCACCCAGACCCCAAGGACAGCCCACACCCCCTGGACAGCCCCGCCCACCCCCGTGGACAGCCTTTCCCACCCCCGTGGACAGCCCACGCACCCCCCTCGACACCCCTTATCCCTATGGACAGCCCCCACCCCCCTGGATTGCCCGCCCACCCCCTGGACACCGCTACCCCCTGTGGCCAGCCCACCCACCCCCCCTGGACAGCCCGCCCACCCCTCCTTGACAGCCCGGCCACCCACGTGGACAGCCCGTCCACCCTTGTGGACAGCCCGCCCAACCCCGTACCCCCTGGACACCCCGTACCCCCCTGGATAGCCCCTCCCACCCTCCCAAACAGCCCACACCCCCTTCCCTGCAACCCCACCACAACCACCTAGACATACCACCCCACCTGGACACCCCACACACCCCTCCCCCACCAGGACACCCCACCCAGACCCCCAGGACAGCCCACACCCCCTGGACAGCCCCGCCCACCCCCGTGGAGACCCCCTACCCCCTAGACAGCCCAACCACCCCCGTGGACAGCCCACCCACCTTCTTCGACACCCCTTCTCCCTATGGATAGCCCCCACCCCCTTGGATAGCCCGCCCACCCCCTGGACACCCCTACCCCCCGTGGCCAGCCCACCCACCCCCCCTGGACAGCCCGCCCACCCCTCCTTGACAGCCCGACCACCCCCGTGGACAGCCCGCCCACCCTTGTGGACAGCCCACCCAACCCCGTACCCCCCCTGGACACCCCGTACCCCCCCTGGATAGCCCCGCCCACCCTCCCAAACAGCCCAAACCCCCTCCCCTGCAACCCCACCACCACAACCTAGACATACCACCCCCCTGGAATGTGTAGAAATAACATAAAAATACATGATATATAGATAGCACAAAATACTCAACCTACGGGTTCACATTAACTACATAATCACACACTTCACTACTACCATAAAACAGATAAACCACACCACCACCACACAAGACGCATAGCATTTCTCACATTCATTTATAAGCCACTTCATTCACACCTACATTTACCATTCATTTAATATTAAATTAATTAAATCCATTTACCACACATCCATTTCTATTCCATATCATTTATTTAATATCTTGTTTTTTTGTTTTAACAGCATAATTTATTCCATAGATAACCAGGAAACTAATAAAACCACCACACAACAACTCACCATCTCACAATAACCATCGACACCATGTTACATCGACCAACCATCTCACCAAAACAACCACATATCACAATAAAAATATTGCACATCACAAACCACCGCACAACCAAAACCACCTCACCTCATTATACACCACAACTTCATCACACAACACCTCCACATGACACAAAACCACCACACATCATCACTATCATACAACTTCACATGACACATCCATGCCCACTAACCATCACATTACAACCCCACATATCACAAAGCCCAACTCGTCACCTCAATCCACATAAAACAGCCTACAACATACAATGAAACCCAACAAAAAACCTCTCATAGAGGCAACATACCCCAACTTCCACCATTTATTTATTCAAGGTCTTTTATTACATTACCCCTTTTTTTAGCATGGACATTATAACAAAACTGATATTCCAGGGGAAACTAATTAATTAACAAAATATTTATTCATTTCCCTATTTTACACGGTGAAATCACATCAAAATCCAAACTTAAAACTAAAATATTAGATCAATAACAATAAAACAAGGTACCATATGTGTATAAAGAAAAAATTACTTGATTTGATATGATTCAAATGGGTTTTCACCTATTCGGATGGGGGATTTGGAGAGTAGCCGAGATCTGGAGGTGGATTGATAACTTAAAACTAAAATACTAAAGCAATAACAATAAAAATAAGGAATTATATGTGTATAAATGAAAAGATACCTGATTTAAGATGGTTTTCACCTCTTCGGAAAGGGGATTTCGCGAGAGGAGAGCGGTGGAGCGGATGAAATTAGGTTTCTGTGCGAATGGGGGAGAGCAACACCGCGGCTGGATTTGGGGGAAATAATTCCCAACGGTTTTTAAGAACCGTTGGGAAAGAGATGCTAAGGACCCCTTTACCAACGGTTTGAGGAAACCGTTGTCAAAGGGTTGACCCTTTCCCAACGGTTCAAGAGAACCGTTGGAAAAAGGTGATTAGGGCTTTTCCCAACGGTTTCAATGAACCGTTGGGAAAGGCATTCTTAATCCTTCAAGCCCAACGGTTTTAGTAAACCGTTGGTAAACACCGGTTGGGAAAAGTAGCATTTCCATTAGTGGAAACAAACTAGTGTCTTGTCATGAGTCCTTGACAAAATATTATTTGTAGTCTTGGCTTGAGGCCTTGAATATGTGGTTATGATAGTCTAGAAGTATGCGTTTCTTCATTATGAAATTGGTTATTGATATTTCAGGTGATTATTCGACTAGTAGAATATCCATGTGAATAAGTAAATGGAATTATTTGATTTTATCTATTCCATATTATGTTGAAGTTCATGTTTAAAAATGATTTGGTTTAATTTATACATTTCCTTAAATATTTATGTTTATTTATGAATGTTTCCGCTATATTGTTATCCTTACTGAGCATCTGAGCACAACCCTTTCAATGTTTTAAATTTTTTCCAGGATGTGCAGAAGTAATTTATGAATGAACTGTAGGGAATGTATGAGGGTTTATGAAGACAAGATGTTTCTGTAGTTTTTTCCATTTATGATGTAATGAAAGACTTATGAAAATATCTAGTGATTCCAAGGGTACTAAACTAATCTGTCTTTCAAGACTTGATCTTTTGTGATCATGCCAATGTTATGTAATAATGCACCGACTCTAGGTAACCGGGATCAGGGTGTTACAATATTTAATAGCTTATAGTATCAATTGGAAATATTATTCACTTTATATCCATGGAGACTTTCATGGGAAACGGATAATATACCAATGTGAGTACTATATACTGCTGATCTCTTTCTTCTTAATATCCCTCTTACAAAATCACCATAGATATAGTAGTAAAATTTCATTTGTTTCATAAGTATATTGATTTTTAATCACATTAGTGGAATGCACTGTATTTATTGCCTCACATCTACTTAGAAAAACAAACGAACATCGATAATTCACTATATGAACTACATCCACCAAAATGTAAATCATCCCATTATTCACCACCACCTATATTCACTAGTGATTAGGATGTAATTACGAGATAATGTTTCATATATAATGTAATTATGTTGATGAGAATATAAATTATATCCCACCATTATTCAGTCTCATTTTTGTAGATAATGAAAATGCTAATTGTGCTCTGTTTGGACAACCACCTCTATAAAGTAACACATTTAATTATTAAACACAAGTAAATATATTTATCAAAAACACTTATTTAATTCTATATTATATATAATAATTTTGAAATATTGAGATGGAAATTCAAATTTTGGGATTGGTTGAGCATCTAATATAGAGTATTGATTTATGAGGATAATTCAAATGTCAGAATACTTTGATTATGTATTATTATATATTGAATAAATATAAAATGGTGCACATAGAAGTTATCAGATTGAACTAAGTGATAATGTCATGGTGCTGGGGATACTGAATAAATATGTTTTACCATCGACAAGGTAGTGGAAAAATCCAAAACCCTCGGTCCTGTCAGTGGGCACCAGTTACTGGCGGCCCATGTCTAACTAGATGGTGTAGAACCTGTGAGAGGGTAGAGTTTACCATCTCGATGGTGGCATTATATTAACATTATAGTGGGCTCAGAATGGAATTTTCACCCAAGACATCCCATCTTCCTCCAATTTGGGATTTTATACCTATGTCAGTCCATTGACATCCTTATACACACATCATGTCCGCATCACTCTCTAGGTTGGATCTCCTAGTGTAATTTTATCATTTAGAGAACTATTTTTTGTGATATAGATCAAGTTTTTAGGGTGACAAAACACTTATGTTTATATTATTTTCCTTTAATGTTATGAGTTTTCTCGATATTTTATCCTATTGTTCCATGTTTTCATGTTGTTTATCTTTTTATTATTTTGTTACCATTAAATTCAGGCTAAACCAATGGTAGATAATCGATGCGTAGACTCTCTTTAGAATAAATTAATTTGTCCATAAATATAACCCAGAGGAACAATTTAGTTTCAGTTCATGAGTGGAATTTTTATCCTCAATATATCGATAAATAAAATTGACTTTTAAATAGAGATTTAATTTTGATTATTTTTTTTATGTATACAACTATTTTTGATATTGTCCATTTTACCTGGACTTTGTTAAACTGATAATATACATTACAATAATTCCAAAGTGAGAATTAGTTTTCTGATTTATGACAGTGGACTAGAATTTCATATCATTCATTTAATTGTTATTTTTTGGAACGTTGGAATTCCCATTTGGAAATTATAAAGTGATTAGTAAAATGGTGATTTCGTTTTGGTACACCACAATTTAAAATGGAATCATGATTTTCATATTTTTAATTGATTTGAAGGTTTTTAATTGGTATTTTGGAAATTTTATAGTTAGTGAATTATAATGATATCCATACTATGTTTTTATAAATAATAATGTTTTGTGTTTTTTTAATTAATAAAGGTAACAAAAACACCCCTTTGGGGTTAGAGTAGTTTTTTATTGGAAGTGTAGGATAAAGCTTATATATAATGAATTTTATCTTGAATTAAATAAAGATATATTAATTATTGGTTTATATTTTTAGATACTAATGTTAGACATGGGTTGAACTTGACCCCGATGAGATATGTAAATTTTAATGGATAAAACATGTTGAAAAAACCCCAGTGGTACAATTAGAGTAGATAGCTAACTTGGGGTGGACAAGATCCAAAGGGAATCATTGAATAATGGTCCAATATGGGGTTAATAAATCCATATGGTAGACACTGGGACTTGGTATAGATTTATTACCCCAGTTCATGGTGGTTATGGATTTCAGTGGTAAAAAATGAACTTAGAGACTCATCAACATTGGATTAAGAAGGATTTTGTGATTATTTATATGAACTCAACCCCCAAGATTGAAATTTGTTTTTTTATTATATTCAAATGTTTATATAGTTTTTCAACTATCTAGATAGATTAATAATACATTCACTATTGTTACAAAATGGATATTTTAGGATCACCGTTGGTGGTGGAATACTATTTGTTAATCCCAAACTACTCAAGCCACTATGATACACGGGTACCCAAACTGAAGATAATATGATTGTAGTTCATTATTTAGGGAAATGTCTCATTCTATGAGGGTACATTTAGAATTTTAGTAAAAATAACATATGAAGGTATAAGGTTGGGATCAGGACTGGTGGGGTTTTACTATTTTTTATCTTATATTATTATTTTTCATTATATATTCTCATCCATTAAGAGATCTATTAGTACATTTTCGGAATACCATGAATGATTACACCATGTGATGCTGGTTCACTTTATATTCTCATTATATTTTTCCATGATAATTATATATATTTGGATAAATATTTAAATTATATTTTTATTATTGCAGCACTAACTACTGATTAGTGCATTTCCTCATATCCTTGTAGTTTATCACTAGTAGTTAGTAGCCTATATAATATGGGTAGTCACATTTCAGGTGATAGGTCATCATCACATTGGGGAGTATTCATAGTATCCAAATAGATGGGATAATTTTAAGTGGTATAAAATCTATTATTTTCTATTTTACTATTTGGGAATGTTATATTGGTTATTGGGAATGTGACTTTCCTTAGAAATTATCTTATTTCTGGGAGTGATCAAGCCATACATGGGGGAAATAACCATATTTCCAGCGGTTCCACTAGGTTGTCAAGGATTTATCTTGATATTTTTATATTTTATTTTCACTATTACGTATGCACATGGATTGAGATATTACCTATTGGTGGGATTTATACACTTCTACCGGTATAGATGTTTGTTCTTGGAACAATCATGCGTCATTTCAATATGTAGAGAGACACATGATAAGAATCAGGGTAGGGAAAATAGATTGCAACATCTATTTCAGGATTCATATGGTTTATTTTGGTCGATGATTATTTAAGTATAATTTAAATATTTGTTTTGTTTTTAGACATAAACTCGGAAATGGGGTTGATAGTTTAAATTTTCTTCAATATCATATATGGATTTTTTCTATATAACACTTTGATGACATCTTACATGGTAATTTTAATAGATAAAATCCTCATATAATGAGAAATTTAAATAAATTATTAAATGATTGTATTGAATAAACAATTTTTTAGTATGAAACATATTTTGATTTTTCCATGATACCTTGGGAATGGAATTCTATTAAATCAAATCTTGTAGTATTTTGTAATTTGGTAGTTTGAAAAAGAAATTAATTATGAATTTTATATGTTTTAAATGGATTAAATTTAAATAATGTGATTCCATGGTATTTATTAATAAAACTATGAAACTTATATATATTAAATTTTGTAATTTTAGTTTTAAAAAGTGTTATTTTTTTCAAAAAATTATAGGAATATTTTAATGAGTGTGGTGGGGAAGAAAATAAATATAATTGTTGTTGAAAAATACATTATTAGATTTAGGTTAGGAAAATTACTATCAAGGTAATCAAAAATTATGAACCCTATAATTATGGTTTAATAAAATTAAATATATGGTTTAACCATATATGTTTACTATGTTCCATGGGGTCAAAAATTAAATAAAAAAATTACCTAGACGTGTTATGTGTTTAGCCAGGTCTGATGTGTGTGTAGTGGGGTCATAGTGACTGATTAGTTTTAACGATTTTGTGTTATTTATCATTATAGTTTTTTTGAGTGTTGTTTGACCTTGTTTATGAGGTAATCACTCTACTAAGGGTACGCGGGGCTTTAAAGAGAGATTTCTTAATTTTTGAGATTCCAAATATAGGTTATTTGAACACAAGATGTCATGTGACGTTGAGAGAGGAGAGAGTTTTCCCTCATTAGTTATGTATTAGGTGACACCATAGTGGATAGAAAAGGTGTGATAACATAGTGACATATATGGATTAACATGGTATTATTATTATTATTATTTGATGAATATATGTGTAAATTTTAGTATGTTGGTCACAATATGACCTTTAATCCTTAGGAATCTTAGTTATCAAATTGTTATTGAGTGAGAACATGAAGTTTATATGGGACTTCTGGTGATTTTGGGTCTTAAATAATAAAATGTGAGGTCATATAAGGTTTACAATATAGTCTATGTGATGTATTGTGTGGTTTAAAGAGTAAAAAACCTAGGGGAACATTCTCTTAGTTAAATATTGAGATTAGTACATGAAAAGTAAAATTCCTGATGTTGATGTGTTGTGGTGTGACTCTAGAACTTCAGTGTTAGTGAGTATTGATGATTATAATTATTTATGATTCATGTCAACTGGCGGTAATGCTTTGAAACTGAACATGTGTGAAGTGCTAGATTTTTAAGAGGGGTACCAAGAGGTCACTTTGTTATGGGAATATTACATACACATGAGAAAAGTGGGTAGTTTTGGAATTTGATCTATGCATATAATTGTAATTAATCATAGGAGAGTATTTATGGAATCATGATTTATTGGTTTAGGAGCACTCACACCCATTTTTATTCTATGTATCATGGCAGTGTGTTGTAGTTAGTGTGGTACCTACTCAATTTTCGGTTGGTGAGTGGTCATGTGGGAGTCAAGGGATGCTAAACTATAGAAGTCATTGTAATAATGAATGAACAAGTATTTGATAAAAAAGAAAGAGAATCTATCCATAAAGGTAAAATTATACATTATATCTAGGTTATACAATATTTTCAATTTAGAAGATAAATGGTTTTCATGTTTTGGGCAGGTCGGTGAGCACTGATCGAGAGGAGTGATTCAAGCATGGTAAAAATGAGTCTTTTTGGGTATGATGATCTATGATTATTTTAATGGGAGTTATGTGGTGTGTTGACCCACATATTTAATTTGTGTCATGACTCTCACAGTTATTGATAAACTATTACTAATTAGGATGGAATTTTGAGAACCAAAAAATGGATTTTATAGTTGATGAACCACTCAGAGTTGGAGAAATATATGTCATGTGCTACCATTTTGATCATTCATGGATGATATGTGGATGTTAGAATCGGTGTTTTGACCATATGGGATGTTGATAAATACTAATTTTTAGTGGGAAACATTGTGTTAGTTGTGGGAGTGTGACTATTAGGGAGTAAGGTTGTTGTTTTGTAGGAATAGACTTTGGAAGACCATGGTCGCAACGAGTTATAATGTGTGTGTTCAATTTATGTAGTCCATATTCATCATGAAATTCCACAAAATAATTTTTTTAGTTTTAGGTGATATTGAGAATCTGGATTAATCATGGGATGGAGCGACTTTAGTCAAGCATCGTTCAATATGGTGGCATGATAGAAATTCTGTAAAAGAATGATGGTTAGTGTGGGAAATTATTATTTTTACCATGGAATAAAATCATAGGTTTAGTTGGAACTATTTTTACGAGTATTAGGGGATTTTTTAGTGGTAAATCCAATATTTTTTTGAAAATGTTACATTGATTTAGTGGAGAAATGAAAGCATTTTTTAGTTCTCTTCGATAATTTTTAATTTGAAAATGTTACAGGAAGTTGGTTTCAGACTACGATGTATATGATTGAGTGGATTCAAGATAAATTGGGATCTTTGAATAATTATTAGAAAATTTGTTACCACATCAATGGAAGTCAAACCATTTGAGACAAGTGAGTCAGAGGTGTTTCACTTTGTTCTTTAATGTGGGGTCATATTCTGATTGTTGAAAACATGTATTGTTAGTAGTATTGGATGCATCAGGAATGTTTTGGAGTTAGATAAGTATTTTAAATATATGGAAATTATTTTTGAGTTTTAAATACACAATATATAAATTCCTACTTCAGTTCAGTTTGGTAAAAGGATATTTTTTTAACAATTTTCACCTTCACTATCATCAGTGTTGAGATATGTTGTTTTGAGAAATCTGGCGAGCGGGTTAGTAGACCACTAGGAACAAACTTTAGTAATAAATGTCAAATAGAAGAAGGAACCACGGTTAGAAACTGGCCTTATGAATTTTGTAATATTACGTGGATAAACATGTACTTAAAATTATTCTAAATGATGATTTGTTGGTCTTTCAGGTTAGATGGAAGTAATGGATATTTTCACGGTGGTCAATGAGAACTATGAGTGTTGTCTTAGGATCCGAATTTTCTATATCTGTTATTAAATTTTGGTAGGTAAACATTGTGTTTTCATGGGTGGATCATCTTTTAGAGATAATGATTTTACAATTTACAGAGGTCATGTGACATTGTTGGATGACTACTAGGGATTCATTGGGATCATAAGTGGTATGGTTTGGATTTTATAATTACATTTCTCATACATGCTTTCTAAATCATGAGTAGGGACATGATTTTTTTATTTAGTAATGGGGGCAGTTTGAAAATTAGGATTCAAGAGGGAAATTAAACTATTGGAATACCATTAAACGATATAAACACATGAAGAATATAGCATAAAGTGTGGCTAGAGGATTCATGGGCATGAACTAGGGGTATACGACATAGATTCGGGGATACAACATAAAACTAAAACACCACCAACTAGTTGGTACAGGTCCACCAACTTGCCAGTGGAATAGGGTATGATATATAATGTGGAAATGGTGAGCCTGTAGCCCCCAATTTTCATTTTATGGGGTGGGACACTCAGTAATTTTACCTTTGACACCCCACCTCCAACAATTCCATATTTAGACACATGGGGGTCTATGGACACCCTGATATGATCCTTTTATCTCCCTCATTCTCTTAGGTGTACCTCATGCATTATTATCCATTTGGAGGAAAACCATATTCAATATGGGACTTTAGGTAATGTTATTCAACAACATCCTTATATATTTTTTATCATTCAACTGAATTCTTGATTTTTTTAGTTTAATACTCAATATTTTTCGGTTTTTTTGTGTAATATTTTATTTTCTTTTTTGATTTAGAACAAATTTATGATCAATAATCAATTGATCTAGTCTCCTATGAACATTTTGTGTTGTCCAATAATGTATCATATAGTATTGATTTATTTTTAGTGCATAAGTTTTTTGTCTTGCTGATATTTTGTGCAATGATCTTGTATTTATATTAAACATTTAATATGGGTTTTTACTTGGTTTTTATGCTCTAATTTTAGATTCTGGACAGGTTGGACTGAACATAATAAAATATTTAGGCCTTTTATTAACAATTATAATGTGGTAATTTTGTTTTGAACTTAATGGTAGCAAAATTTAATTCTGTAACCATACGTTAAATTTGATAAATATTTTATCATTGGGTGCCACCATTATAAATGGAAAAGCATGTTCTAGATGTTGTTTTTGGATTGCAAAATTTTAAAGTGGAGTCATGTTATCAAAATTTTGAATTTATGTTATGGTCACTAAATGTTTTGGGAAATGAATATTTTAGTGAATATGAATAGGAACAATGAGGTTTCGTTGATATGGAATACTGTTTTTTATTTTATAAATGTTTAATGGTATCAAAATAACCCCTTGGGTGTTAGACTTATTTTAATAATGAAATTGTATAATGCACATTATATATTATTATTTTTATATTGTGATAAATAGTTATATGTGTGTGTTATATATAAATTTAGGGGTCCTAATGGATAACATGGGGTGAACAAAATTTTAGTAGCCACATTGATTTTTATGGTTATCCTTGTGTTAACACGGCACTCAGGGGGATATTTATAAATATGGTTACCCTTGGGTGAACATAACCCTCAAGGGATTCATGGATTGATAGATAAACCATAGGTAATATAGAAACCCATTGTTTTCATACATATATATTACATATTAATTGAAATATAATCCATACATAACATATCTATCAACAAAAAAATCATTTATGTCTACTACCTTTGAAAAAATCAAAGCATAAATAATTGGGTCATAAGAATTCTATGTCATCTCTCACTAATTCCATCAGAACTAGGACTATCAAAATTATTATCTTATATATTACTTCTATTAAAAACCTGAGGAGTGTAAATATAAAAAATTATGAGCTCAATTTTTTAGTATAGGTAAAAAGGGAGATATCTAAGATTAACACATGAATGAGAGTATGAGAAAATGAACATGAAATTTGAAAAAAATACCTTCTATATCAAATATCATAATCTTTAGTGATGAATTAAAGAATTGATGTTCATAAAATATGTATCATATGGTACTATAAAATACGTTCCATGAGAGAATACCATTATAATATGACATGGAATTGTAGAAAACACATGAGAATAGAATATCATTTCTAGGGTTGATAAGGCTTATCTACTAGGTTATCATAGTGGACTGTGTTCACTAAAAACCCATCATATTAGACATGGTTCACTCCCAATACATTCATAGTTATCAATTTACCATACAAAACAGGGTTCATTCCCCATTTTAGTCCTCTTTATCACATGAGATACCAATCATTACCCAATGTATTGTAGGGTGATATAGGTCCCACTGGTCCCAATATGAATATCATATATACATATTCCATAGGATAATTCAGCATTTGCAAAATTTGTGATAATGAAAATAAATGGGTTTTATGAAAAAAAATTTATAATGTTACATGTGTAAATGAATTATGTTTCATAATCATTTCATAACTTCACCAAATTATAACTCATGCCAAAACAAGTAGGTTACTTAAGAATTTTATCATGGTGTAACTTGTGAAAGAGAAAGGAATTTCACATGAATGACATCATCATAAAAATTAAAAAGTCATAGAGTAGATATAAATTTTATACCTGGATAATATTCCATGAAAATAATACGTAATATTACAATATTTTTTCATGGATATTAAATTGATTTTGAAAGAAAAATATTTTGAAAATTTTATTGATGAAAATAACATTTCTTAAAAAATAATATTTTTAAAACTATAAATATCTAAAATATTGTGGAAATTAATCTGGATAAGAAACCCATGGAATATCATAAGGTAATATTTAAAATATTTATTGGTCATGATGGTGGGAACTCCTTTTAGGCTGTTTGTGCTAAAAAATTATTCCCTTCACATTCTATTTAAAATAAAAATAATCATATCTTATAAAATCTCATAATACTTACTTTTAAAATAATTTTAAAAAATAAATACAAGGAAAAAATTAATTTAAACAATAATAAAAATATTAATGCATATATTTTTTTCTAAAAAAACAAAATGGATGAAAAATGGTTTTTAATCTGAGGGGGAAATAAATTCAACTTTCTTAAAAAACAATATTTTAGAATCTAGAGTATATAAAGATATAGAAATGAAGGGAAACATATATTTTAAATAAATTACTATAGGATAATAAAAATTCATCACTTTCTTGATAGGTTGACAATAATATTTCACTAACAAAATGTAAACTTTATAAATATTGATAAACAATGCACTTGTATCCTAAAACCCATAGATCTATCGTACCTTTTGATTTTTAAACCACATGAAATAAAAAAATAAATGAAACATAAAATTTCATGAGAATAAATAAATACCATTTATCACATATCAATGTGGATATATATATACCCTATAAATGAGGATAAGAGCATCACAAAATGTATGTCCTAACCAAGACATATTGAGACAAAAATCACTTACCATATGTTTCAACAACATTCATACACGTTCGAACCTTCTTAATAATAAATATAGGTATATTATACATTTTTTATAGAACAACATACACACACGTATATATATATCATATGATATATTTTTTTATTATGACCTTGTATTACCCATCTATTATCAATTCCTTATTAAAGACATTTATTGGGTAGTAATTGATATATTTTTTCATATATGTTTTGATTTGGTATTTTAAGTGTTTTTTACATTGATCATGGTACCATCAAAACCATAATTTTAATAAATGTTTGAAATTAATATATTTTCATTACATATGTATTTACAGTAATCTATTAACGGTAGATATAAATAATCAATTATATTGTTCATGGAGACGGTAGACCGTATTCAGGCATGAACACTATTTTTATTTTCTCAACAGATGAAATTAAAGATATGTGTATAATATATTTCCTTTATATAATAATATTTATGTAATATATATCACCTATGTTAATTATATTCATCATTATTAACATTCATGTAATGTGTATGTGAAACTTATATCACTACGCTTCATGAGGTGAAATTTTTCTGTATACATGAGCGACATTATCATACCCCAAAGGGATGGAATGTAAGAATGAATATGTGATGGCATGATTCCATAATTTATATAATTTATTTACTTCATTATAATAATTAATGAGAAGTGTTTATGGAAAATTAACTTCATCGATTCGTGAGGTGGTAGTCTTCTCTATAGACGATCGACTGTTTCATTTAGAATTCTATGTAAGAGGACATTGATATAGGTTACTACATTAACATAATAACATATAATATTTGGGATATACTGTTGTTTTTATATCATAATAGTGGAATATGTTTTCAGGGAGTCAGAAGAAGAAATAAAATTTTAATGCATGGTAATGAGTTATACATCTTATTTGGAGACCCCCGTCCATTTATATATAAAACCTTCATAAAATGGTTTTTTATTCAATATAAGTAATATAGGGCCTAGGTTGGGAAATATGTAAAGATTTTGGTTAGGTATGGGAATAATGAAAAGGGGTTTTGAGTGTGTATAGGAGAGGTGAGGAGAGATCATTTTATAAGTTAGGAATTTAACCCACTTAGAAACTACATAGATGTTTCCCAAAATAATTCATTGTGATAAAGTAAGTACCAAATAAAAAGATTAAAAATTACAATGTATTCTACGATGTGAGTGATTTTATTGAAATTTTCCCATCCAATAGTATTTATTCATGTTTTTATGATAATATTACCATTATTTTTTTATTTTAACGCCTGATAAATTCATTCTTACCATAACTACTTTAATTAATTTTTATTGTTTTCCTATTAAAATTTTGAAAAAATTAAGTTACAATTATTATATAATACTAATTATTATGATTTAATATATTCAATCGAATTTTCACAAATCCATTTGTATTTGTTTTAAAATATCATTTTAAAATAAATCCACATTCAAGATGGAAAAACTATTTTCCAAAAGGAAAACATGAAAATGTTTAAATAATATTTATATAAAAATTTAAATTTAAATTGATTCCAATGAAATGAAGAGGATTATTATATATTTAATTAAAATATTTTTTTTTATCCATTTGCAAATAAAATTGATATTTTATAATATTTTGAATGAAAATGTTGTTTTTTTAAAATGTATTCTTCACTATTTATCAAAAAGTAATTATATTTTAAAAAATACCTAAAATTCACCAAATAATAATTGAGACATATTTACTCAAAAAAGAAGTTAATTTTTACAAATATATTTTCTAAATGTGGAAGAAATTAATATTATTATATGTTCATAGAAAAAATAAAACCTCGTTCAAACAAATTTTTTTTGAAGCATACAAGGACTTTACCAAAAATTAATAACCTCTTTAAAAATATACTATATTCATAAAAAAATTAAACATAGTTTAAAAAATATGGCCATTCATATTCATAATTATAGGTTTAACATCTTTGATATAATTATGATGTTTGAACTATAATATTAATTTTAAATCATGTTTCATTAAAACTTAATGTTATATATAACGCATGATATCGATGATATTAAATTTAGTTTAATTTTTTTCATAAAATATTTTGGTGTTAAATTATTGAATATTTAAATTTTATTTCAGCCTCAAAATTCATAACCCAAATAAAAATAATTTTGTATGACTCGTCCTCATTATATCCTTGGAATTATATGTAGCTTTCTCAAATTGGGGGTTTCTTTTTAAGACATTGAATAGGATAGTGGTAGTTTTTCATTGTAATTTATCTATATAATAAAAAAATAACTAGATATTATTCATTGTAATTATAATTCTCTAGTGGTAATAAGTATGAGTTCATTAAATGTGATGAATCATCTATGTACTTCCTTAGTTTATTTGTTTGGAACACATCAAATACATGAGAGTGGTTCATTGGGAGTGACAAATGATAAGTTACAACCATGACACAATCATGAATTTCAAAGGTAATGACAAACCTATGGAATATTTTTCCCTTATTTTTGAATCTTATTTCCTTATACCATGGATAAATTCTATGAAATATCATATCACTTAAATCAAATTACAGATCACACTAATGGTTATCAACATATGTTTTCTTCTGAAATTATGCTTCTATTGTGTGTTACTTCCAATCATGTCTATTACATCACCTATATCAGGTCCCAATATATTTTGTTCTCCAAATTTATCCAACCATGCTAGATTTCTACACATCTTTCCATATATGTATTTAGAAGGATACATCTCAATTTTCATGTGAATGAAATTATTTTATGAAAACTAAACTAGAGGATGGTGTTGACCTCATTCACCCAGGAAATCCACATACTAATATCTTAAAATAATATCTAGGTTTAAAATTGTTTTCTCTGAGTGGATGTGTAATTGTGGATGCCACAAATTCCTGAGAATTAGATCCATATTCCAGCCCAATTAAATACATATCTATAACTTTGTGTTAAACCGTAGATCTATATTAAATAAAATAAAATGTGGTAATCCATGAATATATAGAACTAACATAATTTATATTACATAAAGATGATCCAGAGAGAGATATTATTTAATAGCAATAAACTATGTAGACTTTGTAAGGTGATCGAATATAACCCATATAGCTTTATTCCCCTTATATTTTAAGGTATATGATGGAAAAAATAAATGGTTATGTTTTCCCACTTCCATTCTAGTATGGGTAATGGTTGTAACATCAACTTAGACTTTTATCACTTAGCCTTATATTTCTGATATACAAATATGCAATATAGAAACTATGAAATATATCTCTATGTTCCGTCCCGCCATAAATACTCATTCATATATCCATACATATTTGTCATTCAAGGATTAATACAGAATTAATAACACTAAGACTCTTCTAGTAGATTCTTTATTAAATTAGGTGTGCATGATATTGATACATTGCTCTCAAACATTATGATTCCATCATTGTTACGATTAATCTCAGGAATATTTCTTGAATTCTTCTATAACTCTACATGTTCCATATTATCCTATTTAATATTCATATGTATAGGTGTTAAAAAAATTATTTGAGAAGGAAAATATGTATCCCCTTACATTAATATTTAATGACATATCATTTTTAGATCCATAAATATGTCACTTTATGTGATCTTCAACATGGATAAGATAGCATGATCATTCTGGATCAAGGAATTATCCACATTAATAGATTATCTAGGTTGGTAATGTATTGAGTAGTCATAGTCATTAACTAGTGAAACATATATTTTTGGAACACATTCAACTCTGTTTGTGTGAATATATTCTTTAATATTTGTGGATCATTATGTATATGAAACTTTCATCTATAAAGAAAATTCCTCCATGTTTGTAACGACACAAAATTATATTAATGAAAATTACTCTTAATTTATTAAAATGTATTGTTATGTAAATTGGTTATATAACATATTAACATCTTTCGTTTTAGGTTTTTGGATTTTGAAATGTAGTTAATAATTGTTTCCATTTCTAATATATCCAATGAATAGTGACCACATTACTAGTATTAATATAGGGCTTAAACAAATCCTATTTTCTAAAAAAAGAGGAAATTATGGCATTATTTAGTTGATTTTCTCCAAACGAATCCCATTATTCAGAGATCAGAAATGTGGTAGTATCATTGGGATTATCTACTGAGCAAGACCAAGCTGATCTTCAACAAGTTAATATTGAACAGAACCGCCTACGAGAGATGTGGAAGTTAATAGAGATTAACACTCGTGCGCTATTATCTATGCCTCCCAAATATTATATCACCATTGCACACCTTAACCTTATTTATTATGCATTTCTTTTAAGGAGTTATGTAAAAATACCCTAGAACTATGATTATGTACATTATATTATTATAGAGAATATACATTCAATTTACTATTGTTACTTTTTAAATAGATTTTAAAGCATAAATAGTATATCTAGTTAATATTATATTAAGAAATATATTTTGATGAAATAATGTATTTTAGAATTAGGTAATATTTTTATAAAATATTATTGCTAATTTAATTTTTATTAAATATAAATGATCGTATAATTTTTTTATGAATACAATAGTAATTTTTATTTAAGTTTTAAAATGTTTTTTTTTCAAGATCCATAAAATTTCAATAAATTTTAGTTTTTATTTAAAGAGTAAAAATTCACATATTTATAAAATTATTTATATTCAATTAATATTATTTTTGGAATCAGGATATTGATAGTATCTAATGCTGAATTTTTCATCATTTTCTGAGAGAGTCAATTTTGTAGGGTGAAAATAAAATACTATTAAATATATAATGTGTTTTATAACATCATAATGACCCAATAGTTATGTAATAAAATAATATAAATGTCTAGTTCGGACAGTATGTGTTTTAAATTTAAAATAATTTGGTTTTAGTTTTTTTTGATTTATTTTTCAAAGCATTAGTTGGCCCTCCAAGACTTATAAAACATGTTAACATTTTAAAATGATTTTCTTGAGAGTGTGACTCACCTCCACATAAATAAGCCTAATATTTTAAGAAGATAATCCATTTTAATTATAGAATAATATTTTATGCTACCCATGGCCAAAAACTATTGGCAAAAACCATGGGTTGGTTTTTGTTTTTGATTAGTTTAATGTGTGGTGTCCAAAACATAAATAATAAAGAATTCCCTCTATTTTCCTATATAAACCCAACCCATATCCCACTTATCTCCATTAAACACCCATGTATCACTTCACTAATCTTCAATACCCTCTCTAGTATCCTCCCAAGGCTCCCCAAGCTCCCATTAAGCCTCTTCCAAGCCTCTCCCAAGCCTTTAGGATCACACTTCCAAGTAAGGGATTTTTTCCTTTCTCATTTTTGTCCAAATTTCTTAATGTTGTTATACTCATTTGTTTTCAATAAAAATTTTGGGGTATGATTTAAAAACACCCTCATAAATATCTACATATGTTTTAATGTTGATATACCACTTTATCTCTCATTAAATCCTGCCATGTACTCCTGTTACCATGCTGAAATTTCGTAATGAATTTCTCCCTTCTCATTTACATTAAAGAAATACATTTATATTATGAATCTCAATTCCATTACATATGCTGGGACATGTTTCTATTTGACCCCCTTGGAATTAAATTCCTTGTAAGTATTATGATATACCCGTTTTCTATCATCAACCATTTTTATGAATCATTAGCTCATGCAATTTTCATGCCTAAATTGCACTGTGATTTTCCAAGACAAAGTCATTGTGTAATGAATACCATGCCCATTTATCTATATAGGGTATTCACCTTTAAACATATATACTTACAGATTATATAGTTCCATGTATATATTCAAAATTAATTTATTTCAGATTAAATTATTATTCTTAATGATTCTATGTGGTATGATCCACATGGCACATTTATGAATGAAATGAAATGATAAAGAGGGGTGCGCCCTGATAGCACTCCATTGCATCGAGTAAAGATTAGTATCATGATACGTAAAGTGAAATGAGGGTTTAATAATGTTAATTCATATGAAATGAGGTTTTACAAATTCTAATTGATGTACAATAATGTTTTACTCATGCCCCATGTGCAATGATCCATTTCTCATGCTAATATCAAGTTAAATGTTGTCCCCACATTTCATTGTTATGATAATCATGATATATCATGTCTTTATGTTCATATTTTTGTTATGATCCATTTATTTGAATACGTCCTAACATGTACTTTATTTTCATGTTATTTCTTGTTTACTCTATTAATAGCCTTTATAGCTCACCATTTTTTTATGCATGTTCTCATGTTATCCCATGCAATGCTAAGTACGAGTGAATGTTTGGTCATTTTAAAGATGTTTTTAATAAATATGTTGTGTTTTATGTTCTAAGTTGGGATACAATGTTCTTAATTTTCTATGGAACAACACCTCTCTATCCTTAGAGTTTTCTTAATTGAATTTTTGTTTTATAAATCACGATTATGCGTGTAATAAAGAGTAGGGTTGTTAAAGATGGTATTAGAGGATAAGATTATGTATTTTTGGGATTAGGATTAGAAAATCCTTGTGAAATACATGGGGATAAGACTAAGTATAATAAATACAACCCTATTTTTTTGATTGTTGAGTAAGTGGTTTATTGAAAAAATACATCCATGTCTGGATATGGGCAGGTATAGGCAGCTCTAGCACAGATGTATCTAGGGGTAAAACCCGAAAACACCGCTTTGAGCTAGACTCGAATAGGAAATGAAGCACGAAAATGGGACTTTCTACATGCTTGGTTATGCCACTACTGGGGGATATTATTTGGTAAATTCATTAGTTTATTATGAACCATTATTAAGGGAATAAAAAATACCCCTAAGAATATATGTTGGGATGTATATCAAGGATAACATAGATTGAAGCATATAAATTCCTAAGATTAGGAAATAAAAGTAATATATAAGTCATACGTTTTTTTCATCGGATTACCAATTATGTGTTGCACATATCTTTACTTTTATTCTAGAAAATGGCCAGAAATATGAGGACTCAGGTTAACTACCGATGAAAAAATCAATGTGATGACTGTACTAATGAAAAACCCAATCTGATGGGAGTGGGAATAACAAACGTTCTCACCAAAATCATTTAGCTAACAAATTTTTTGAATAGAAACATGTGTCAAGAGGAACATTTAACCCCCCCCCCTATGAAATAAAAAGTCCCAATATAGAGATTCATGAGACCAAGGCCTTTGACTTTTAATGGATCATCTGATCCCTCAATTGTCGAACATTTTATCAACTCCACTGAAAAGATCTTCTCCATCCATCAATGTTCTAAAAAAGAAAGTAAATTCTTTCTTCTTATCATATGTAGGGTGAAACTGATTAATTGTGGCCATTGATAAAAATATACAAAGCCCGAGGAGAAGATTGAAGTGTTGGAATAAAAGGATTTTTGAAAAACAAAATTGATAAATATTTTCCTCGCACCCTCTAACTTAAGATGGGTAGGGACATCCTTTCCCTCATGAAAAAATTCGACAAATCTATAAGATAATATGAGGAAAACATCACAAGGTGTTCATGATATGCCTTCAATATTGTCTTTACCCTCGAATTAAAGGATAAGAACATCTTTGGTGGGCTAAAACCTAGCCTATGGAAGGCCCTAGATATCCATGACATTGAGAGATATAAGGAAATTGTTCGATATTACCATAATGTAAAAATATAGATCGGTGAATCTCATGGGTATTATGAGAATAATAAGAATTAGTTGGAATTTAATTCTAGTGGTCTGATGGATAAATAAATGGTTTCTAAGAAATTCTAGAACCCCACTTGCCAAAGGTGTAGAAATAAGAATCCCAAAAATTGGCTGAAGGGGATGGGGAAATTCTTTGGGTGTGGAAGAGAAAGGTAGCTCTCTATTAATTACCGACAAGAAAAACCCATGGCTACGATAGAGGAGAGGAACACTCCATTTAACTGTCAATTAATTTTTTATTGGACAAACTGCAAAGAACTGGGGAAATTTTCAAACCAGTTCCATAATCCAATGGTTTTCGGACGCTAACAACGACCTTCAAGGCAACAAAGGTGAGATTTTTCCATCACATCCTCCAAAGTGAACCCAGAAAACGAAGTGGTGACAAGTATGCCAGCTATTAATTAAATAATAGAGAATGTACAATTTTATTCTTTTTATATTCCTATAGTTTAGTAGAATAATCCCAACACCCCCATAAATCATGGATATAATGATGTCGGTGAGAATGAAAAATGGGGCAATCATTACATACCAGGAATATAACTCCTCCCATGTTATAATTTTTTGATTGAAGTTCCTAAAAAACCTCTTCATACTCTCTAAGGTTTAATTTTATGTAATTATTGACATTTTTTAGATTTCATTATATAGAGATAACATAAATTTCTGTGAGAGGGAAATAACTCTCGAGAAGGAGAATCAATCACTAATTCTGTAAATGTGCAAGGAGGAGGATGAATATTCTATAGATCCATGATCTCCAATGTTGATATTAATACCCTATGAGCATGCGTATCTTTCATAGATGGTTGATTCTAAGGATGGAAACATCCTTGAAGAAATGCCTATTTTATGGGAATTCACTAAAGTGTTTACCGAGGAATTTCTTAACCTTCCTCCAAGTCTGGATTTCAAATTATTAAATGATCTTATACCTGGGTTGTTTCCGATATCCAAGAATCCATATAAAATAGCTATTTTGGAGCTTGAGTAACTAAGGAAACAACTACATGGAAATCTGGATAAAGAGTTTATATGCCCACGTGCTTCACTATGGGGTGAACCAGTCCTTTTCATCAAGAAAAAGGATGGGCCAATGTGAATTTTCATTGATTATAGTGAGCTTAAAAAAATAAAAACAAAGAACAAGTATCCTATGCCATGAATTAATGAATTGGTTGATCAGCTATGTGGAGAACAATACTTCTCCAAGGTGTATTTGATGTTGGGATATTACCAAGTACGGGTGAAGAAGGAGGATATCCCCAAGAATGATTTTTTACAAGATATGGGCACTATGAATTCATATTAACGCCATTTGGGAACACTAACACACCAGAAATCTTCAAGTAATTGATGAATAGAGTGTTTATAGATTATCTCAAAAAACATTTTGTAGTCTTTATAGATTACATTCTAATATAATCCAAAACAAATTAGGCATATGCAGAGCATCTAAGAACTATACCAGAGACCTTGCAAATAGAGAAGCTCTATGAAATGTATAGTATGTGTAAGTTCTGGATGAAGGAGGTATCATTATTGGATCATATCATCACAAGAAATGAGATATTTATGGATCCCTCTAAGACAGCTGCAATTGAACGATGGCCGAGGCCAACATCAACAAAAGATATTCATAGCTTCCTTGGGATAGATGGATATTAATGCCAATTTGTGAGAAATTTCGCATTACTTTCAAACCCTCTTACAAATATATCTCTAAAGGGATTAATGTTTTCATGGATTGATTAATGTGAAGATAGCTTCAAGTATTAAAAAAAGGAATCTTATCACTGCAAGCATACTCACACTACCCACAAGTGAAGAACTTCTTTTGGTATTCAGTGATTCTTTGAAGAAGGGTTTGGGTTGTGTGTTGATGCAAAAAAGACATATTCATTACCTATAATTTAAGGAAATTGTATGATCCTAAGAAAAACTATCCAACACAGGATCTACATTTGTCTTTAGTAATATTCACATTAAAATTTTGTGACATTAACTATTTTAGGAGAAGTGTGAAATATATACAGATAAAAAATCCTAAAGTATAAATTCACACAGAAAGTGTTGAACAGGAACCAATGAAGATGGTTAGAGTTGATCAAATACTATGAAAGCTTAATACATTACCACACTGGATGTGCGAACAAGGTGGATGATTCTATAAGTATAAAGGAACCAACAATTATATCATTCATGAGAATTTAAATGGATCCAATATTCTTAGATTTGATGAAGATGGACATGAGAATCATAAATAAGGGACTATCATCAATACTTTCACAAATGATTGATCAACCATCCCATTTGGAAATGTTAAAGGATGCTCAAAAGGGTGATGTGGGAATTCAGAAGTAGGTTGAAACTATCATAAAAAGTATGTCCTTAGGGTTCAATGTTAATGAAGAAGAAATTGGGATATTTGGGTCAAGAAAATGTGATCCTGCAAAACTCCAGTTAAAGAAATAACATTTCGATGACACACATAGTTTGAATTTGTCAATTCACCCAATAAACACAAAGCTGTCTCAATATCTCTAAGATCTTTATTGTTAGGATAACATGAAGAGGATATCATTGAGTATACATCAATGTGCCTGGTATGTCATCAAGTGAAGGCTGAGAGGCAGAAGTCTAAGGGGATGATGTAACCATTACCCATACAAGCATTGAAATGTGAGAAAATCACCATGGAATTTTTCATCAAACATCCAAAGACATCTAAAGGAAATAATGCTATCTGGGTTGTTATGGATCGTCTTATAAAGACTACACACTTCATCGTAATTTGAGAGGATTTATAATTAGTTCAACTGGTACATATATATATCAGATAATTGGTAAGGCTGTAAGGAGTACCACTATCTATTGTATCTGATCGAGAACCAAGACTCACCTCTATGTTTTGGAAGATTCTTCAACATGCTCTGAATAATGATATGGAAATCAGTACAAATTATCATCCTCAAACTGATGGAAAATTTGAGATTAATATCCAAACACATGAGAAAATGTTGAGATCATGTGCTATGGACATCAAAGTAGGTTGGGATCAACATCTCCCTTCAATTGAGTTCTCTTTTAATAAAAACTTCTGATCAGGAATCCAAATGGATCCTTATAAATCCCTTTACGGGTAGAGGTGAAAAACATAGGCAAGTTGAGATGAAGTTGGGGAGAAAAAAGTCATAGGTCCAGAAACTGTTGAAGAAGTGGGGGAGAAGGTTAAGATCATCTAGAATCACATTAAAACAGCTCGGAGATGACCAAAGAGCTATGCTGATAATCATTGATGAGACATAGTGTTTGATGTCGGAGACAAGTAATAACCCCTCATATCATCGTGGAAGTGAGTTATGAGCCTTTGGATGAATATAAAGCTTAGTCCAAGATACATCAGCCATTTTGAGATCCCTTGTTGCATTGGAGTAGTTTCCTATTGAATAACACTCCCACTGAACCTATCTCAAGTACTTGATGTATTCCATGTATCACTATGGAGGAAGGAAATACCTGACCCATCGCATGTACTCAATCCAGAGGTGGTACCATTGGATAATTAATTCTCCTATTAAGAGAATCCAGTGAAGATATTAGATCTTAGTGAAGAAGTTATACAAAATAATAAAATGCCCCTTTTCTAGGTGTTATGGAGAAACCACAAGTTTGAAGAGGCAACATGAGAATCAGATGAAGTGATGAAGCAAAGTTACCCTAATCTGTTTTATTCTGGGAAAAGGAAATTTTGAGGGTGAAATTTCTTAAGGGGGGAAGATTGTAACAACCCAAAATTTTATTAATGAAAATTCCTCTTGATATAATTATATACATTATTATGTAAAATGGTTATATAACATATTCATTACCTTGGATATCTGTTTTTGAATATTAAAATAACATTAATAATTATTACCATTTCTAAAATAGTCATTGAACAGTGACCACATGATAAGTATAAAAATGGGGTTTTAACAAATTCAATTTACTCAAAAAATGGTTGTAATGGCCCCATCTAGTAGAATTTCTCTATACGAATCCCATTTGTCAGATCATGGAAAGGAGGTAGAGTTATAGGGATTCGATCATGACAAATCCCAAGCCGACCATCCATAGGGTAAGCTTGAACGGAACCGCCTATAGGAGGAGTGAATGTTAATAGATATTACCACCCATGTGATGTTTTCTGAACCTCCCTAAGAGTCAGTCACCATCGCACACCTTACCCTTAGGTATTATGTAGGTATTTTAATGTTTTATATAAAAATACCCTAGAACTATAAATGTGTGCATTATTTTTGTATAGAGAATATACATCCATTCTATTATTGTTACTTGGTAAATAGATTTTAAATCAATAATAGTATTTTTAGTGAATATTTAATAATGAAACCTATTTTGATGAATTAATGGGTTTTTGAATTGAATAACATTTTAATAAAATATTACTACTAAATTTATTTTTATTATATATTAATTATAATATAATATTTTTATCAATACAACTGTAATTTTTATTAATGTTTGAATGCTATTTTGGTCAAATCCCATGAATTTTCTATAAATGTAGGTATTCATAAAAAAAAATAAAATTCACACATTTAGAATAATATTCAGATAAAATGAATATTATTTTTGGAATCAGGACATTGAAATTATCCAACAGTGAATTTTTTATAATTTTCTAAGACAACCGATTTTTTGGTTACAAATTAATTACCATTAAATATATAATGTGTTTCTTGACTTCATAAAGCCCCAATAGTGATGTAATAAAATAAAATAAATGGGATTTTCGGAAAATATATGTTTTAACTTTAGTATAAAGTTATTTTAGTTTTTTTTATTTATTTTACAAAGATTTAGTGTCCCTTCAAAGACATAGAAATCATTTTAACATTTTAAAATTATTTTATTGAGAGCATGACACACCTAAACATAAGAAAACCTAATATTTTATAAACTTCAACCAGTAGCCATATAAAATAAATTTTTCTACTCCACTTTGGAAAAAACAATGGGTTGTGTTGTGGTTTTTATTAGTTCAATATGTCGTGTCTAAAACCAAAACAATAAAGAATTCTCTCTCTTTTCCTATATAAACCTACCCAATCTCCCACTTAACTTCACTAAAAATCCTTGGATAACGTCCCTACTATTCCTTACATTCTAGAATATCCTACTACGGAGCCCCAATCTTTAAATAAGCCTCTCTCAAGCCCCTCCCAAGCCTTTGGGATCACACTTCCACATAACTAATTTCTTCCTTTATCAATTTTGTCCAAATTTATTTATATTTTTATACCCTTTTATTTTCAATTAAAAATTTTGGGGTATGATTTTGAACCTCCACCATATTTCCCACCTTATGTTTGAATGATCAGATGCAAATTTCCCTCATTATTTCCTCCCTTGTAAACCTATTACCATGCCAAAATTCCATAAGGAATTTCTCTCTTCTCATTTACATTCAAGTAATGATTTTATATTATGCACTAAATTATGTTACATAAGTTGGGAAAAATATCTATGTTACACCATTATTTTCCATTTAATTTACATATTATGATATACCCCTTTCACTCTCATCATGTATTTTTAGGATTTATTATGTCACGCTGTTATGGTGCTGAAATTTCACCCCGATTTTCCATGCCAAATCCATTGTGTTGTGAATACCATGTCCATTTCCCTTTTCATTGGTATTAACCTTTATGCACATTTAATTATTGATTATAGTGTTTCATGTATGTATTCCACAGTCCTTCATCATGGAATAAATGATTATGTTTAATGATTCTAGGTTGTATGATCCATGTGGAACACTTATGCATGTAATGAAATGATTAAGAAGGGTCCACCCTAATTGTTGTCCAATTATCTGGGTAATGATTAGTATCAAGATACGACAAGTGAAGTGAGGGTTTACACATGAAAATTGAAGTGAAATGAGAGTTTAATCATACTAATTAATGTTCCATGAGGGTTTACTCATGATCCAAGTCAAATGAGACTTGGATCTTGCTAATATCATGTTAAATGTTGTTGTCACATTTCCAGTTTATGATAATCATGCTATATCATGATTTTAAGTTCATGTTTATCTCATGCTCCATTGATATACCAATTTCCTAACATGTACATAATTATTCATGTTATTCCTCTTTTACTACATGAAAGGGATTTATATCTCACCTTTTTTTGTAAATATCCTCAGGTTATCCCACATAATGCTATGTACGAAATAATGTTTTTGTCCTCTAAAAGAATTATTCAATAAATATGTCATGTTTTATGTTCTAATTTGTTATGTAATGGTTCTAATTTCCCAAGACACTTGATATCTATATCCTCATAGTTTTCTTAAGTGCAATTTTATTTAATAAACCATGTTTATGTGTAATAAAGAGCAGGTTTTTTATAAAGAATTTAATTTAATATTACTAAAGCTCAACCCAAATAATTATTTGGGTAATTTCACTCATGAACCTATAAATTTGGTGAGGAATAATCTATAAAAATTAAATTATTCAAGTGAAAACATCCAAATATAAAATTGGATTTGTCAATATAGATTAAAACCCCTTTTACACTATATTGTAATGTTATCACATGTGCACTGCCTAATCTTTTCCTTAGTTTTGTGAAATTTTCCTCCAATTCATCCATCTAGAAAAAATGGACTCCCTTGTGAGATAAAATGTTGATTGAATTAGATATTAATGAAAATTATCCACATACAATTGAAAATATCAAGACATAACAAGAAAACATTAGATCTTTGTCTCCATGGTGGCTCTTGGAAAATGTACAGTAGCCTTCATATTTGACAGAACCACCAATATACTCAATCTAGATTTCATATCACACGAAATGAATGTATTTGTAGTAAGAATTCAATATTTTTAAAATTTTCATAAAATATATCCATTATTACGATATTTATCAAAATTATCAACTTATCTTTATACTCTTCACTGATCATTTAATATATAAGAATTTTTTTTGAATAACTACCAAACACTGATCACGGTAATCTCAAAATATTGTATTGATAAAATAAATTGATATTGATGGGGATTTTTCAAGGAAAAATGGAATAACTATATAATAAAAGTTCACATATCTTGTATGGAATGGTGTCTTGGATACACATTCCATCATGAACATCAATTATAGAAATCTTTAATAAAGGTAAATATAATAATATTATTGATCTCTATGTAGTTTATCAAACAAGTCATAAATACGGGGTAGAGGATATGTGTTCTTTATGATGATCATGTCCAGGTCACGGTAAACAATACAGAGTCAGATCATTGCATAATTCTTCTTGAAAAATATAATGGATCACCCCAAAGTGAAACAATTGTACAAATAAATCCCCTATCAAAGTAGTATAGGAGTTTCTACTTTAATTCATGCAAAAAGATCAGGGCTATTGAATTGGGTGTCTTGGAAGATGTAGTGGTAATAGTTATGTGATATATTGAGATATCAATTCAAATATTTTGTAAAAGATATGGATAATATTCAAAAAATTCCATCAAAAAATTCTTATATTTTAGTCATATTATCAAATTTGACTTTATCCCTGACCATTGGGGATAAAATTCTATTTTGAAATGGAATCATGACTCTTACTAAGAATTTGATTTCTATTGGTTTTTCATATTAATCCTATAGAAATATAAGATTATATGTTGGTTTGTAATATAATAAATGAATTCACTTCCTTAGTAATTGATGTGGGATTCATGTAGAGAAATCCCATCTAAGCCTAAGATAATATCAAATTTAACCAAAGGGTGAATGAAGTGTTTTTAATGAAGAACATTACTGAAAACCTCATGTGGAGAATAATCCTAGACCTTTTGAGGTTATCTTCATTACATTAGGGGTTTTAATTAGTAATTAAAAATATAATCATTGAGGTGTTATTTTGATGTACCAAGAATACTCTTCAGATTTAAAAGTGTGGGTACATCTAGAATCAAATAAGATATTAGTAGTTATAGAGTGGATGATAAGTGAACCTTTCACCAGGTTGTTATGAAATGATAATATAAAATAGTTATCACATGTTATTTTTATAAGTTTCTTAGCTTAAAATATTGATGAGTTTAATCATCATCATTATCCTATGTATTTCAAAATCGGTAAAAATAATTCCCATACTTAATGCATTTAAAACACTTGATTGTGGGCGGTGAATTTTGTAAATATTTCACCCTATTCAAGTATTTTACTAACTACTTCCCGTTATATTAGTATTAAATTTTTCAATGAACAACCTTTATACCCATAACACTTATACATTCCTCTTTATGATAACTTCATCCATGTTTTGTTACACACATTGAGCATGAAGTAAATATTATATTCTTCTCTCTCGGGTTTCTGGAGTTTCCATTGAATCCAATATTCCTTTTAATATCTTGAATACGATATTGATGGGTAAAATGTTTCTATATTTAAACCTTGAGCATAAATAAAATGATTTCATCATAGCTATGAATGTCCGTTATGGATAATTCCCATTATAGACTTGTTTTTAATCAACTAATGAATTGATCAACATTACATTCCTGTTGAATGATAATGACAAAATTATACCTTTAATTTCTTTTAAAAGCCACATAATAGGTACAAAAATATTCATCATCATTGCGATTAACCATAACAAATAACATCTCTATATGCATGTGAAGAATACAAGGAAAGTACTTATAGAATAATATATTCTCAAACTCATCCCATTATATGGAGTCAAATTCATCTTGTTGAATTTTATTCTTGTTAATAACCTAGAATTGATCCTATTGTCATTCTAAATGATAGATAGTCAATATGAATTTTTCATTCATAGAATACCAGAGAAGTTAAAATATCTTTTTTTATCGATCCACTGCTCAACAATTTTTTGGTTAGCATAAAATCTAAAATAAGGGGGGAGTTACTTCATGAAAGGTTTAATCGAAAAATTTTCCATCCATTTTTCAATTAGATATTTAGTATCATTCATAAAATTAGATAGTTTTTTTATAATAACAATGAGATTTTTCATTATAGGTCCCATAATTTTTGTTTCTCCAATAATAAAATCATTTAATTCTATATTGAATTAAATAATAATAAGATTCCTTGAGGTTACATCCATTTATAAAATCAATATTAATAGTGTGTGAAACCATTATTATAGTTTAAAACCACATAATAATGAATAAAAATTATATAATGTCTATAAATTAACACCTTCATTTCAATTTATGACTTTTAGTCTTACCACTGGTCATTCAGGGTCAGTATTCAAACAAATCATGATGGTTTCTAAAGATTTTATGAATTTGAAAAGACTATCCCTCAAACGTGTAAAACCAGGTACACCGTAAGGATCATTTTAATGTACTAATTAATGCTCAAGTCAACGCCGATTCAACTTTTTTAGAGTTATTACCCCATGCTACATCTTTTCTAGAACCGAGTTAACTTTTAGTATCTAGTTATGTATATAATTGATTACAAAATAATTTCTCAATCCTTCTCTCAAATTCATGTGTATTTTCATATTCCTACAGTTAACAAATTGGGGTTTCACAAGAGTTTTTCGTCCTTGTTTTTAAATGTTTAAAAAACCCTTTTTCAAATACCAACTATAGAGACCAAAAATTTTCATACCTAGATATTACATCTTAATGGTTGAATATTTATTATATAACATAATTACCCACACCAAACACATTTATGTATTGTGACTTTGGATACATTGAATCATAAAAAACTAGATCATATGATTTCTATATCATCTCACACATAGTTCCTTGTTACTATCAACCTTTCTATAATAAAAAAGAACATTTATTCATTACTTGGTGAAACGAAATACAAGAATGGGTGAGATCAGATGTTTAGTAAGTGTAAAAATGGTATATATATAATGATAAAATGATTATATGGTTATGAGGGAATGGACATGAAATTTAATAAACATACCATGCATATCAATGATCCTAATCTTGAGCCATGAAATTAGTATTTTCTATTCATAAGGCATGAATCATTAGGGAATAAAAGAACATGATCTATGAGATAATATTTATTTTTCAGAAGACATATATTTGTGACATACTCATAAGAATAGAAAATTTGTTCCATAGTACGGAAGGTTAATTTTTAATTCTATCATAGTGGAAGGGGTTAACATTCCAAACCATCATAGTAGTCTTGGATCATACCAAAGAAAATCATAACGGAAAAAATTCCCTTATTAAATAATTTCAATCCCCATTCCAATCTTATTTATCTCAGGAGAAATAAATCATCACCCAATTCATTGGAGGGATATATAGGACTCAAACACCCCATAATAAAAGTCATATATACATGTGACACACATTTTTAAACTATACATCATATAATATACCATGAAAAGTAATGGATTTCAAAAAAAAATTATAATATAATAACCAACAGAAAATAAACACATTTTATAATCATTTCATCATTTCATCATAGCATAACCTATGAAAAAAAACTAGGTTGAATAAGAATTTTATCATGTTATAATGTGTGTAGGAGAAACTGGTTGTATAAGAATCTTGTGATCATAAAAAGATACCATTTAAGAAAATAATAAGAATGGTATCCTTTTATAATATCCCCCTTAATGAATAATTAACATCAAATTATGTCAACTTATGTGTATAATGAATTTGATATAAAAATCACACTAAACATTCATTGAATAATATATAATTTCTTTGAGAATAATATTTTTTCAAATAAAAATTCAAAAAAATGGATGTTATTTTCATTGAAAAAACCATAAAAACTCATAAAGGAATCATTAAAGCATTGAGTGGTCATGAAATCAAGAAAATAATTTAATTAAGTACATGTTAAAATAAAGATTTTTTTTTTACTTTTTTAGTAAAATCTAAATGGGAGTTATTTGAAAAATACATGAATATTATTTTTATTTAAAAAAAATTGTTAAAAATTACTAACCAATCCTTTTAATATTCAATAATTCTTTTTAGAATATATGAAAATAGGAAGAAAAGGATGTTCAACTAATGAGATAAATAATACCGGTTTAAAAAAAATGTTGTTTCTGAATATGAGTACATAATTAGAGAAAAATAAAGGGGAATCATGTA
Source organism: Viscum album (assembly GCA_963277665.1). Taxonomy (NCBI): domain Eukaryota; kingdom Viridiplantae; phylum Streptophyta; class Magnoliopsida; order Santalales; family Viscaceae; genus Viscum; species Viscum album. The sequence goes on from OY728147.1 coordinate 377,596,629, forward strand.
GTCTCCTGAAATAACAATAGGATAAAAAAATGATGATATTCTTGAGAGGTATATCATAATATTTCATCATCGTCAGCATAAATAGTGATAATCCCAATATATGATGAGATTGCGTAACACTCTGAGATTTTAAAAGAGGAAATTCATATTAAATGGATTATATGACACACAACACCATGCTTAGAAGATAATGTAGAATCCATATATTTTATTTTATATATCTTTTAATTTATATTTACCCCCTTTGACAACTTCTATTGTGGGTAACCCTATGATTTTAAATGAACACTATGTTTGGTAGCATATACAACACTAAACACTGAACATCAATGAACAGAAAAATATTATTTAATTATGTCTATTGTAACATATCCATTAAATTTGATGAAATGAATAATATTAACAAAATTATAAAATATATATAAATTAACTACTTAGTATATATTCATATAATAATTTTAATGAAAATTCACTCAATCTATAGTAAAGTTATTTAACGCTTCAGAAATACTTTTCCTTAAAAAATAAATATTTATTGAATAAATATTATAATTAATATATATAATGTATATAAATATTATTTTATAAGAATAATATCAATTTTGAAACTGTCGAATCAAAATTATCTCAGGTAAAATTCTCATATTTTTTTAAAAATATTTATTTTATAATGAATAATAAAAATTTTCATTTTTAAAATGTATTATAATTTCAACAATTTTAAGAGATCCATTTTATTTAAAAATTTCTTAATCTTAAAATTATATATATTATAAAAAATGGAAATAAAATCATTTTAATGAATTTTATGGTGAAATTTTTGAATAAAAACATTTGTAAAATTAAATATAAATTTTTTTAGAAGATTTTTATTCGTTGATATTTTTGGAAATAATTTTATATAAAAAATGACATTTAAAAATTTTGAATTTGGAAAAATGGATTCCATATTTGGATCTAAGAAGATCAAATTTATAAAATATTTCACTTTTGTTTTTTTTAATATGAATGTAGGAAACTGTTTTTTCACTTCAGTATGGATCATTAAAATTTTGATCTAAATATTTAAATAGGATCTAATTAGGATACTCGATGATTTAAATGTGGTTTTAGGGGTGTTTAGGGATGGTTTAGAGCTCAGAACACATCTTTTTGGTGAAAGTGGACAAGTTTCACAGTTTGCAAAAAAAATTCCTAATTGTGTGGCTGTTATTTATCTAGATAAAGACACATCGCATGGTTGACACGTGGCTGTGTGGCCTAACCATACAAGGGCCTCTTATTCCTAGGTAACTGTCCATAGTTTTCACACGTTTTATCAAATAGTGTTAACAAACCATATACAATCTATTTTTTCTGTGTAATTTTTCAGATTTTGCCATAATGATCTATTAAGTCCCCTCCTTCATCTCATTATGAGTTACAATGGGATTTACCTCCTTGGACCCCATTTTCTATATTTTTGAAGACCTTAGGTTGGATTAAAGAGATCTCCTTCATCCAGGATCCATTTGATCTTTCGTTCGTCAGGATGGATGTGAAATGGTAGATGTACTCAAGTTTCTTTAATTCTTTCATCATCTTTATTGCTCTTAAACAAGATTTATGGGTATGAGAATTTTTCTCCATTTCTTATATCTAATCATATCTGATCCAAATTAGGGGACAATACCATGGGAGGAGAAACTTACAAGCCTATGATGTGTTTTCTATTACACATCCCTCAAGTTCATTGATTTTGGAATTGTCTTGTGGAGCACACTGATTTCATTGGGTGTAATATATAGAATTTTTATTCCATACATAGAATAATTATAACCATATGGATATGATAATTCTATATTTTTTAATAATTTTTGGTGGTTATGAACAAAACACCATCTTTTCCAATTCAAATGTAATTCCATAATTGTGGTTTACTGTTTTGACATGTTTGATCCAACGTTTTGGTGTGACAATTCATGACCTTTTCATGGGTAATATTTCTTATTTTAAATGGTATTATTTATACTATGAATTTCAAAATTTCAAGTACCATTTATACATACCACTTGACCTGCCTATGGTTAGTGATTCAATTGATAATTAAATATGAAATGAAAATTGGAAAGTATATTAAGTATATGACTTGACTAGATTAAATGTTATTGATTGATAGGTTTCATGTCTTTATCACACGATACAACATTAATTGAAGGTAGTAGAATGCTCCATAATTTTTGAATATTCTCATAATGGAATTATTGAATGGTTTTATATTAATTGGCCTTGTAACAGTAATGATATTCAAGGCTTGAACTAAAGGCACATCTTCATAAATTATGACTGGATTAAAAGGTTTCAAGTTACATGAACTTATCACACTAATGAATGGTAAGTGTTGAAATAGCAGTTTCATGCTATATGACCTTATAACACTAATGAAAGGAATGTATTGAACCAAATTTATTATTAAATAACTTCATAGTCAAATACGAATGGCCTGACTTGAGCTCACCGTGGATTCTAATCGGGGAATTCCATGAGCACTCAGGAACCACATTCTGATTCAAGGATATGGCTTGCTTAGGTTTTTTACCCACCTATATCCCGATCCTTGTCTATTATTGGATTCCCAGTATGACAACATAGTATCCATCCAATATCATCAGAGGATTCCTTGTATACACTACTCTGATCTAGCATTGACATATAGGTGTCATGGTTATAGCCAATAGGGCCCTATCTATGCATTGCCTCATTTTACATAGGACGATAACCTTGGATTCAGTTGGAATATTATTGTGGAATTCCTTTGAATATTCTCCTTGGATTATAATATTACCCCACACCAAGCTATTGTTATTACTGAGTAGGCAAACCTTGAGGTCTACGTTGCCTTGGTTTTTTCCATGGGACTCCACTATTATATATCATTTCAATTTTCCTTGTTATTACATGGATTCTTCCATATTTTTAACATATAAATTATTTATAAACTTCTAATAATCAAATAATGAATTGTTTACATGTTCAAATACCATCCAAAGGATGAAACAGGTACTTGGGTATTTAGTTACATTTTACTACGTTACTTTATATATGCAAGAATGTATGCTGATAAATTTAAATTACATGAGCCGGATGTTATAGATATTGTTGGTGATGGCCCACTAAGATTTATCTCACAACCTATCCATGCTCTGTTTTGTACACAGATTAGATTACATGGTTGCAGTTGTTGACAAAGGGGAGCATATGGCTTTTAACACTAGATTTATTGTTGTTTATGATGGATCTTGATAGAAGAGGAACAAGTTGGATCTTTGGATGCCAGGGATAGTATTTTTATTTCCTTTTTACTTTTTTTGGAACATGTTAAACCTGATGTATTGTATCCATGTTTTCCATTTTTCTGGTGACATGACATATCATCAGTTTGTGAATATTATTACAGTGATTTCGGTTATTGTAACTACTGTCACATCTTTCTATTGTGAATTCTCTTTAATTATATGGTTTCTTCTTTTTACCAATGTTTACTCTCATCCACTACGCTACACTATGGAAATAAAGGAATAGTCTCCCCACAGTCACACCCTTGTCCCTTGCTACTAGTCAGTAGCATCTAGCATTTGGGAACATGTGCTTGAGGCAATGTGGCCCACTGGGCTCACTGCACTGATTATGTGGTATATGAGTCCAGAATATCACAATGTTGTATAAAAGAGATTTTAATTTCATGATTTACTATTTTGAGAAAATATTTATAAGATTACAGAAACATGGGACTTGGTCATAAGCCATTCTTGGGCGTTTCAATCCCAAGATTGATGTAAACCCAATGTTACCCAAAATACAATTCTTGATCTACTTTTCCCAATAACAATTGATATTATTTCACAGATGGGTGGCACACATGCTGTGTGGTGTTGTTTATTATTACTCTTTTCTTGGATTTTATTTCATTCTTGGTTCGATGTTATGATTCAATAGAGAATTGTTACTTTCACCATTAAAGGAAACTAAAATTATCATGTCATGCATATTACAATTCCATATAGGTGAATTTTTATACTTTTAATTTCTTGATAATGTTGTGACTATTGATTTATTCTATGATAGTTATATTATAAATTTATTATTGTTAATTTTGATTGAGTGATTACCTTTCTCAATTCATGAGGTGTATGGGCCCTCATGGGTTTTGATGAGTAATTTAATGAGTCGAGCCATTATGAAATAAATAAAAGGTTATTTCTCTTAGTTATAGGTGTAAGGGAATAGATTCACCAAACATGACTATCCATTATAAATTGAATCATGAAATCTAAAAGTAATAGGTTTCACATCGTTATTCTGCCTTTTCATGTTTATGAAACGTAAAGGAGTGAACATGGAAATTAAATGTATAATAAAATTAATATTATACATGAGAACTTACTGATACACCATCGTCTATGTTTGTAGTTGGAGTAGTATATCTTGGGTAGTGTGTTTTCTTGTATTCATCATCTTCTAGTGATGCTTTATTTCTTCTTTAATATGGTTTTGAGTTGTGTGCAAGTCATTTTTAGACCAATGCTTCCCCGACACCCTCATATCATATGCCCAGAGGGGGATGATGACCATATTTCAAACATGGTGGGCCCTGATCTAGCAGTCTAACCTCTAGGAGTGACACTTGACGCACCACCTACTATACCAGATTTTGTAACTCAGTCCCAAGTTCATGATAGTTATCTATGTTTTATGAGTTCCATGAATAATGCTCCATGACTTCAACCTACGATGGATGATCTGACTAGTGAGTTCTAGAAACAATATCCTCCTACTTTCTCAGGGGATAACGGTCTACATGATATTGAATCTTGTCTAGAGGCCACCTTGTTAATATTTTAGTATCTGTAGATGCCTCTAGAGAAGAGGGTCAAACATGATACATATATGCTTCGGGACATGGATAAGTATTGGTGAAATGTGATTACCCGGGGATGTCATCATTAGGGAATGTTATGGATTGATTTCAAAACTACATTATATGATCAGTTCCTTTCACATACACTGAGAGGTTGGAGTTCTAGATAGATTATGTACCTTGATTATGGTTCTATATAAGTTATGGAATATTCAGTGCATTTAATGGAGTTACATTACTTTTTACCGCTTTTATCCAGTGTTGATCATTTGTGTGCTAGTCGTTTTGAGGATGGTCTCCATTACAAAATCATTATGTTGGTGAATGTTTTTTTCCTACATAATTTTTTCTGTAAATTTCAACCAGGTTCTTATCATAGAGTCTAACCTGAAGATTAAAAATAGTACTAGTCATAGACGACCAGTGCCCCATCTGGACATTAGTTCTTCCAGTGGCAGGTAGCGTTCCCTCGAGGTTTCTCGTTATGGTAGTGACATCTAGAGTGTCTATTTCGATAGCTCTGAAGTTTGTCATCAGTGTGGATTATGGGAAAATTCATACCCTCAGTGTGATGGAAAAACACTAGAGTGCTGAAATTGTGGCCATATGGAGAATATTCAATGTTTCTATAGGACCATTGCATTAGCTTCGAGTGGAAAATAATTCCTACTCGCTTCAAATTTAGGAGGGGGTTATTTTACTCCATAACAGAAAGGGATTTGGAATAATTTTAGTTGGTCTGGCCATAGAATAGGTCGTGGTCATGGTAGCCAGACCCTAGATTTCATGCAGTTCCAACAGATTAGTTATGATCATGGTAGCCCAAAATGTTTCATAGGGCTGTGAATCTGGTCTGTTCAATACACCACAGCTGGTACCACCGGAGAAGGCTGTAGTACCATCTAGAATATGAGGTACTATTATTTTGGAATCTTCCATAATATCTTATTTATTAAATGCAGGTGATTCAAAATCTTCAATCTATATATATATCTTGGAATGTCTTGATCTAGTGTTATAATATTATTATGGTTTAATGAAACTATATACGCACTTTGGTTTACAAATAGAGGGAATACGCCAGTGTAGGGACCTCCCCCTTGAGGTAGGAAGTTATCCTTTCCTATGGAACCTTTATGTTCATGAGATGACATGATTCTATGCCATTATTGGGAAGTATTTCTAAGTTCACTATCATTATTTTGTCGACTACTATCACCATAGGGTATTGTTTACATAAACATAGGGAATCAGTTTTCTACATAAAGGTGAGTGGTATGAGAAGCTCGTAGAGAGAGACCAGAGCATCAAGGGCTTAGAAGAGTAACTGAACATATTGAAAATATCATTATTAAAGGTCATGTTATACATCAAGATTATTTTCCTCTAATAGTGGATAGTTTTATGGATGTATTTCTTGATGATATTTCTAGATTACCTCCTTAGAAAGAGGTATATTTTACAATCGAGATTGATCGGAGAGCAGCTCCAATGTCCATTCATACATAAAAGATGGAACCAATAGAGATTCAATATCTCAAGTATTAGGTTGATTATTTAGAGGCCAAATTTTTTATATGCCCCAATAAATCTTCATGGGTTTCGCCCTTTCCTTTTTCCAATGAGGATGGAACCTTAGGTATATTCATGGATTATAGACAGTTTGACCATCTAATAGTCAACAAATGATATAAAATTCCTTGAATAGATGATATCATTGACCATATCCGAGGAGTATTGTTCTTCCCTAAGATCTAACTGAGATCAGGTTATCATTATGTATGAGAGATGTCATCAGAAATACCTCCTATAGAATTCAATATTGGGTATGGTATATACAAGTACCTTATTATGGCATTCAATCTTACCAATGTGCCCACAATATTAATGTCTATAATGAATTGTGTTTTACACACATATTTAGATTCTTTTGTCATGGTATTTGTGGAAACAATCTTCATGTATTCTCATAGTCACACCGACCTTGCCAAACATCTTGGGACCATTTTGACACTACTTGGAGAGAATCATATTTATTCCATGCTTTATTAGTGCCACTTCTAGATCAACAAAGTTAACATCTTGGGTCATATAATCTTAGTATTTTTATTATTTATAGATTCAAAAAATATTACTGACATATTTTCATAGAAGTAACCCAAGAATTTGTTTGAAATTCAAAGATTCTTGTGGTTAGTTGGATATTACAGGCACTTTATACAAGACATTTCCAACCATGATTCACCTATAAATAGTCTTACAAAAGAGGTTGTCAAGTTCATATCGTCAAAATCATATGTGAAAGAATTTTAGGATCTGAAATGGGGGCCTGTATCGACACCTATTCTAAATATTCCAGATCGAGTAATATGATATAACATATACTTTTATGTATTAAGAAATATCCTAGGAAAAGGGATGATACAGGACGAAAAAGTTATTACATACGTATCTTGATAGGTGAGGCCTCATGAGAGGAATTGCCCGATTCATCACCTTGAGCTAGAAGTAGTTTTCCATGATATATGATGGTGGTGGAATTATCTTTTGGGTGATTGGTTTGGGGTGCACTTTAACCACAAGAGCTTCAAATATAACTTTTCTCAGCTTGAATTGAACCTCAGACAATGAATATGGGTCAAATATATACAATCCTTTGATTTTGAGATTTCTTATATTCATAGGAAGGGAAATGTAGTTTCATATTCATTGAGTTGGAAAACTAAAGCATAGGCCGTATGGGAAGATATAAATGAATGGAAGTTAATGAGACTCTTTTCTGAACTAAATATAGAGTTTCATGATAGTCATGAGCTGTCTTAACTCTCATACTTAACAGTTACATCATCGCTCATTGAGAAGGAGATGAGTAGTAATTCTTTAGATACTGAATTATTGGTTCTTCATGACATTATATTAGTAGACATCCTTCCTCAAGATTGGTATGTAAATAGACATGACATCATGCATCTATTTGAATGTATATCGGTTCCTAAAGATATGAGAGATGAGTTAATGCATGAGTCTCATGCCTCTTAGTGGGTAGAGGATCTCTAAAATTGATGATGTATCGAGATATGTGATGCCTATATTAGTGGGGTGAGATGAAACATCAAATAGTAGACTTTATCACTTGGGTTTCCACCAGTTAGCATGTCAAGGTAAAGTACTAGAGACTTGCAGGCTTGATACAACTACTTCTAGTCCTGGAAGGGAAATGACAATATGTTTCCATGGATTTCATAGTTGGCTTTACTAGGTCAACAAGGGGTGGGGATGCTATATGGGAAGTCATTGATCGAATAACAAAATTTTCCCACTTCATTCATATTCAAGAATCTATCTCAGTTAATGATCTGGGAAAACTGTATGTCTGGGAGATCATGTGTGTCTACTAGGTCCCTTGTACTATCATTTTAGATAAGGATTATCATTTCACTTCATGGTTTTGGAACGGACTTCAAAAGGCTTTGAGAACATAGGTCCCTCTAATCATATATTTTCACCTTTAGACTGATGAAAAAATAGAATGAATGATAAAGGTTCAAGAGGATATGATCTGAGCATGTTTCCTTGAATTCGGTTATTCCTGCTTGAAGAATATCTCCATCATTGAATTCTCCTTTATTAATAAATTTCTAGCTAAAATTTAAATCTCTATGTTTGAGGAATGATATGGAAGACCATTCTATTCACCCCTACGTTGTCTAGAGGCAGGTAAGGTATCCCTATTAGGTCCTCATCTAGTTCAGGAGACATTAGAGAATGTTCATTTGATCAGAAAGTGTATAAATACTTCTCATTCTAGATATAAATCTTATACTGATCAATATTTACGACCTCTTGAGTTTTAGTTATGGGGCCATTTTTTTCTTCAGGTATCAACTGGGCTATGTAATTGATGGTTACGAAATCAGGGAAAAATGTTGCCCCATTTTGTAGGGCCTTTTGAAATTTTACAGAGTGTTAGGAAAGTAGCCTATAGGTTTCAATTACCACAGAGGTACTGTTCCATGCACAACGTCTTCCATGTTTCACAACTTCTCAAGTATCAGGACGACCCCTCTCAAACGTTGGATCTCGGGGATGTTGAGTAAGATGTTGATTCAACAAATGAGGAGTATCTAGTACGCATAATTGATTTGATAACAAAGGCACTCCAAAGCTGGTATGTCCCTCCAGTACATGTGATATGGCGGAATGGATGCATGTAAGATGTGTTTTGGGAGTTGGATACTGACATAAATTCTTTGTGGATATAATTATTCTCATATTGTTTTTCACCACCCATGGAAGTTGAACTCGAGGATGAATTCTTTTAAGGGGGAAGACTACAAGAACAAAGATTTTCACATAGGTATAGATCGTTTAAATTTTAGTCTAAATCCTTACTTTTGACATAATATGGATTCATATTGTGATAAAATATGTTTTAGGGTTGTCCTAGACTTTTTCAGAGCCTGGAACACATCTCTTTCATGTAACTGGATAAGTCACAGAGTTGGGGCACAGTTGGTGCATGGTTTGACTGATTTTGGAGATGTTATTTTTCTGGATAGAGCCACCTCACATGGTTTGTTCATGGGTATGTGGCCTAACCATGAAGTGACCCCTTCATCTTAAGAAACCAAGCAGACAAACCATGCACATACCATTTTTTCTATGTAATTTTTCAAATTTTCCCTTAATGATCTATAATGTCCCCTCCTTCTTCATATTACAAGTTTCAGTGGGATTTACATCCATGGATATCATTTTGGAGATTTTTGAAGACATAAGTAAGGAATCGAGAGATCTCATTCATCTATTATCAATTTGAGCTTATGTTCATCACGTTTGATGTGTAATGGTAATTACTCAAGCCATTTTAGGGCTTTCTTCTTGCTTATTATTCTCGGCCTAGATATTGGTGTATGAGATTTTTTCTCCTTTTCATAGATCTACTCTGATCCAAACCACATAAATGGACAATACAAAAAGAGGTGAGTCATACAATCCTAAGGTCAGTGGTCTATAACTCAACCCTCAAGGTCTTTGTTTTTGGAATTGCCATGTGGGGCCCACTGATTTCATCGAGTGCAGTTAATAGAATATTTATTCTATAATGATAATCATTAGAACCATCTAGATATGTTTATTCCATATATGTGATTAATTGTTGGCAGTTATTACCAAATCTTGATCCTTTCCATGTGGAAGGTTATTCCGTAATTATTGTTTAGTGTTTTGATATGTTTGAGTCACCATTCGAGTGTGGCATTAGATGAGACTTCTAAGGGTTAGTTTTCTAATATTAAATGGATTGATTTATATTGTGAAATTCATAATGGAAAGTACCATGTATGCATACCACTTGACCCAACTATGGTAAGTGATTCAATTGATAATTAAATATGAAATATAAATTTTAATGTATATTACATATATGAATTGACTAGATTAAATGTGAATGATTGATAGGTTTCATGTCTGTATAACCCCTTACCACATTAATGGAAGGCAGTGGAATGAACAATAACTATTGAATATAGCTTTAATGAAATTAATTAGTGGTTTCATGCTATATGGCCTTATCACCCTAATAAAAATAATGGTTTGAAAAAGATGGACTTATTGATTAATTATGACTTGATTAAAAGGTTTCATGCTACGTGACCCTATTAAACTAATGAATGGAAGTGTGTGAACAAATGGTTCAATGATACTTCAATATATCACAATAATGAAATGAAAGTCTTGAACCAGAAGAAATATTACATGACTTCATAATCAAATAGGAATGGCCTGACTCAATTCACCTTTGATTATGATAGGAGAATTCCCTGACCACTCGAGAACTTCATTCTGCTTCATGGATACGACATTATTAGATTGATACCCACCTAGATCTAGATCCTTGTTTATTCATTGATGCTTGGTATGACACCATAGGATCCCTTCAAAATCATTACAGGATGCATTAGATACACTCCTTAGATATGTAATTAAATAGTATATTCCACGGTTATAGCCCATCGGGCCTTGCCTTTGAATATGCATTTTTAACATTGGACGCTCACCTTGGAATTGGTAGACATCATATTGTAGAAATCCATAGACTATTCTCCTTGGATTATACTCTTTCGCTATTCCATGCTATAATTATCACTAAGTTGGAGATCCTTGAGGTCTACGTCTCCTTGTTATTACATTGGGACTTCACTATTAGATATAATTACATGTTTCCTTATAATAGTGGGAACCTTACATATTATTAACAAGTGACTTATTTATAAACTATTAATAATCAAATAATGAATTATTTTCTTGTTTAGACACCAGCTTGGGGAAGAATAAATACCTGGGTATTTAGTTACATTCTACTTCTATAAATTATATATTCACGCATCTACAGTATTACATTTCTTTTACAAGGGCTAGATGTTATAGACTCCATTGGTGTGGGCTATTGAGATTTATCCCACACCATCTCTGTGTGCTTCTTGGTACTAGAGTAAATTACAAGGGTGCAGGAGTTGAAAAAGGGAAGTAGACGGATTTAAACACTTGATTTATTGTTGTATATGATGGATATTGAAACCAGAGGACTGAGTTGGATATCATGATTCTTGTGATAAAATTTTGATTTCATTGATACAGTTTTTGAACATGTTATGTCTGTTCTCTTGTATCAACAGTTTCCATTTTTTTAGTGATTCGACATATCATCAATTTTTTAATTCAATTATAGTGTTTTCAGTTATCGATAATATTATCTCCGTTATTTTATTCAACTTTCTTTTTTTATATTTATTCCACTATTTACCAATGTTTACTCTCATCTAATGCGGTACACTTTGGTAATTGTGGAATAGTATCCCCACATACACACCATAGGACCTCGCTTCTAGTTGGAAGGCTCTAAAATTTTGAGAGATGTTCTTGCATCCATGTGTCCCACTTGTCTCAGGGCTCCCATTTAGTGGCTGTAACACCTGAGATTTTGTGGGAAATATTTTTTATTATGTTATATACATCACAAAATGAATCTTTCACTACACACAACACTTTCTTGGCTTGTGTTACACGCAAGATCCACCTTCCTTGATAGCTTTTGTTGTACGCAATACTGAGTTTCGCTAAACAACGATATGTTATTAAAATATTTTCATAACAAGCCATTGTGAATAGTAATACCCAATTTTTGAATTTTTATAAATTTTATCTTTCAAAATGGATTTCATTTTTGGATTTGGAATATCGAAATTAACCTGGGGTGATTTTTTGGTATTTTTCTGAAATCTTTCGATTTTTTATGAATAATGAAAACACTGGGTTACTATTTAAAAACTGACTTTTTATTTAAATAATTATTTATTTTATTTAAATTTATTTTAGGTAAAAATTGATACATAATACCTATATAAGTTTGATGTAATTCATTGGAGTCATTTTATATTAATTTTAGATATATAAAAATGTTATTGAACTTTTCACCGTCTTTTACCCACCTCCTAGGAGAATTTGAAAATTTACATAAAACATAATTTTACCTCTTGTGTGAGTGGAATTTAGAAAATCCGAGAGAAATGGTTAATATCGAGGAGTAAAATGTAGTTCAATAAGATAAAAATAATATTTGGTGTATAGTAACTTTTTACTTTTTTTACCACGGTTAAAAGTAAATATGGTAATTAAGGATAAAATGGTATTATTATTTCCCTAACACATGTCCTAATTCTATTAGATAAGTTTCATTCGACCAAAAATAACCTTAGGAATGAAATATGACCATTTTGGTTCACTTGTATTAGATTAGAACAGTTATTAATATTTTATTTAAAGAAGAATTAAAAGAGTTAAAATCAATGTTTAATAACTAAACCATTTTTAATATAGGGTTATATATTATCTAAAATCAACTATAAATATTCATTAGAAATATTAAATGATTTACTAGATAATGGTATTTTATTCATAATTTTTAGACATTAAATAATTTAATGTATATATGGCACAATGATTATGCAGTACTTACCTTATTAATGAAATATTAACATAATTGATGTTATAAATACCCAAATAAATGTAATTTGAGACTTTTTATAAATTCCACTAATTTTATAGGTTAATATGAAATTTAGTTATTGTTTTAATTAACTTTTTCGGAACTAATAATGCTATTATTAGTTTCACAAAAATCAATTACCAAATAGTTTCATAATTGACATAAACTTGTTTTAAAACAAATATTATATTATTAGTTGTTATTTTTTTCCTAAAAATATAAGGTTCTGCCATATGACTTAGATAAGGTTATATATATTAATAAAGAACCACTTGGGGTTATTTTGGGTTGTTTGGATTGTTATTGTATGTTTATTAACCATATAGTGTAAGAAAACAAAAAGACGCAGTAAAAGTTACATTATTTAACATAGAGATAAATCTAAATGATAAGGTTAAAATAATAACCTAAACAAGTCTAAAACCTATTGGTTGAGTGTATTAGATCCATCCCCAATTTATCTTCTAAATAAATCAATTTGGATCTATTAATAAATGAATATGACTTTATTATAAAATAATATTTTAAGTTTTTCAAAAGGTGCCCCTCTCCTCCCTTATAAAAGGGCACCTCCTCCCTCTCCTCCTCACACAATTTTGAGTCTTAAATCTCGACCGAACCCTGCCCATTTCCATTATGAACTTCCATATAAACATTCTAGAGGTCCTGGTCTTCTCAAAGTCCAATTGTAGTGCCCTAAGAGGAGGTTTCAAAGAGGCATGTCGAAGAACATGTAATATCTGTTACCGATTCATTGAAATTTATTTCTTCTTCTACTTCCTCTTATTTAGTTGTATCATTATGAAGTAATAAAATCAGTATCACTAAAACACAGATATGTTTTTATAAATATGGAACAACCCTATTTCACCTTCTATACATCCTACGGAAAACAAAATCACCACACGTGTGTATGTACGGAATATCGTCTCCACGATGTGGTGTAATTTGTTTTCCACCACCACCATACTTGGATGGGTATAATCGTGCAAAGAGTAAATATTTATGATTATTGTAAAGTGATATTGATTATGAAATAATATACATACACTTCAATATAATCCCACGATCATGGGAATGATATCATCGCTCGTGCATACGTACGGCCTACCGTCTCCACGATGTGATGCGACTCATTCAACATGATCTTCATCGAATAATGAATATATAAATGAATTAAATGAATAAATATGATATATATTAAACTAATACCATTCAGGAAATTAGGTATCTATAACCTAAAAATAAGAATAAGAATTTATTCGACAAAACATGCATAAGAACATAAAGCAATGAACACCCGAATAACAAGTAGCAATGAAATATTACTAATATAAGATAAGAATATGACCATATATGATATCATAACATTGAATATGATTCTTTAATAAGTCAATGACATTATTTAAATCATTATACAGGAGGTTCGGATACGTATGAATAAAATCGGACCTAAGGTAAGGGAAAATCTCTCAATTTCAATTTTTATTTGAGATTTCTTATACTTCGGTATTTATTGGGGAATATTTATCATCCACATCCATGTTTCCTCAATATGTAATATTATTTCAATCCTCCACCAGCTGTTGAAATCCAATTTTACCCATTGGTTTTCTTTTAGTAAAAGATATGAAAGTAATCTTTTGTCGTTTTTAGTACGAGGTACTTTTTGACTTTTTCGGCCAAAGTACGAGAAGAATGTTTTTTTAAACTTATACGGCATGAATGGATTTTTATGATTTCATAAAAATTATTTCCATGAAGATTATTTTAAAAGTTTTTAAGTTTATTTTTAATCAAAATCTTTTAGTTAAAAATTGTATGACATGTTAAGAAAGGAAAAATGTTTTTGAAGTAGAAAGGATATTTTCCTCAAGAAAGGAGTTCAAGTGTTTTATCAAAAAAAAATTCCATCTAAGATAATATAGTGTTATTTTTATTTCCCTATTATTACATAGATATCATTATGTTATGATGGAATTATTTTTATGAAGTCATTTTAGGGATTATGTTATGATGGCATGATGTTTATGAATCCCATTTTTATTACATGGGTTATGCTATGATGTATGATTTATGATTTTGTGGCACACATAAGATTGGTTTCATTATGAGATGGTTGGGACCTATATCTCCCTCCAATGAATTGGGTAAAGATTTATATCTCATGAGATAGACATGGCTGGAACGACAAGTCAATCCAGTTCAGTGACACATGACTGGAATGAGGAGTGAACTCGGTTCAGTAATGGACTTTGTCCACAATGACAGTCTTGGAAGTGAGTCTTGACTAATATGAAATGATTTTCTATGATTATGTGTGTATCCCACAAAGTTTCATGTTTTATGTTTTTATTATTGGGATTACATTTCATTACTATGATTTATCCCATGTTATGATATTATGATCTCTTTTGCCGGTTAAGATATTCAAAATGTTATGTTCTATTGAATATGATATGATTGATATTTCTTTTGTATACCCTTACTGAAAATTTGAGCTCACCCTTTTGTTTGTTTTCTTTTCCCTAGGTTAGGAATAAGGGTATTAAGTAGGATATGCCAATAAGGGACTCTAAATATGATGAAATAATCGAGAGACAATGTAGATGATTTATGAACCAGTTGTTTATGTTTCCCAGTTTCTAAAGACACTATACCTATATGATCCTACCATGGTTTTGTTAGAAGTTGTAATAAGTATGATTCAATTATGAAGTAATAACCATGTATGTAAAGTATGGGTCGTTAAAGTGGAATCTAGGTCTAGGACGTCACAACGAACAATAATATTAGTAATTTTTGTTACCATAGTAATGGGTAAACACTAGTGTAGAAAACGTTTTTTACGTCACCATTTTTTACGTCGGTTATATAAAACCGACGTCATAATATGTAAAACGAGGTTTTTTACGTCGGTTATTTCTTAACCGACGTAAAAACCTGTGTTCGGTACACATTTCACGTCGGTTATTTTTATAACCGACATTATTAATCGCGCGGCTTCATTTTTTACGTCGGTTATTTTTATAACCGATGTAAAAAACGCGGTTTTCGAAGGCCCTTTGACGTCGGTTATTGAATAACCGACGTAACAAACGCGGTTTTTGAAGGCTTTTTTACGTCGGTTATAAAATAATCGACGTAAAAAAAGAATCCGTAGATGTTTTTGACGTCGGTTATTCCATAACCAACGTAAAAAAACGCGGATTTTGAGCCCTTTATAACGTCGGTTATAAAATAACCGACGTAAAAAATGAATCGGAGGAAGGTTTTTACGTCGATTATTGAAATAACAGACGTTATAAATGTTTTTAAAACAATTATCACATCGATTATTGAATAACCGACGTGATAACTCATTTAAAAATTTACCCAGACCCGTGGATTGTCATTCGCGAGTTTACCTTCGACAGTCGCGACTCGTCTCTCTCGCGCGTAAACCCGAATCGGCTCGTCCATTTCGTTGGTTTAGATTCGTTTTGCGATCATCGTTTCTCATATTTAATCTCCTCGGATCAATCATCTAAACTCGCAGCACTCAGGTAATCCTCCCACTCGTTCGTTTTTTTTCGCGGATAGTAAATATATATGTGTTGTGATTTTTTTGTTGAAACTAGCTAAGATTCTTCGATTGCGAACCCTTTTAACTCGTTTTGGCACCATAATCTTATTTATCATCCCTAGATCTATTTGTTCGACTTGCAATATTGAGTAATTTTATGATTTCACTAATTTTTCATCGTTTTCTATAAATCCCCGAGAGGGTTGGGGCGTGTCCATTTGGATGGGTTGCCCTTTTACAGTTGTTACTACTTTATTCACACACAACCATGGCATAGGTGCATGGATTTGGGGTCGGGGGGTGTCCAGGGGGGTTTACAAGGGGGTGGGTGGCTGTGGGGGGCTGTCCAAGGGTGTGGGTGGGTGTTGGGGGGTGTCTAGGGGCGTGTCCAAGGGGGTAGGGGGTGGGGGGTGGTGTTTAGAAGGGGTGGGGGGCTGTCCAGAGGGTTGGGGGGTGTCCAGGGGGGTGTCCAAGCAGGTCGGGGGTGGGGGGTTGTGTCCAGGAGGGGTGGGGGTGCTTTCTAGAGGGGTCGGGGGCTGTCCAGAGGGGTCGGGGGGTGTCCAGGGTGGTGTCCAAGGGGATGGGTGGGTGTGGGGGGCTGTCCAAGGGGGTGGCGGCCTGTCCAAAGGGGTCGGTGGGGTGTCCAGGGGGGTGTCCAAGGGGGTGGATGGGTGTGGGGGGGTGTCCAAGTGGGTGGCGGCCTCTCTAGAGGGTATTTGGGGTTGTCCGGGTGGGTGGGGGGCTGTCCAGAGGGTTGGGGGATGTCCAGGGGGGTGTCCAAGGGGGTAGGGGGTGGGGGTGGTGTCCAGGAGGGGCGGGGGGCTGTCCAGAGGGGTCGGGGGTGTCCAGGGGGGTTTACAAGGGGGTGGGTGGGTGTGGGGGGATGTCCAAGGGTGTGGGTGGGTGTTGGGGGGTGTCCAGGGGGGTGTCCAAGGGGGTAGGGGGTGTGTGGTGGTGTTTAGGAGGGGTGGGGGGGGGCTGTCCAGAGGGTTGGGGGGTGTCCAGGGGGGTGTCCAAGCAGGTCGGGGGTGGGGGGTTGTGTCCAGGAGGGGTGGGGGTGCTTTCTAGAGGGGTCGGGGGCTGTCCAGAGGGGTCGGGGGGTGTCCAGGGTGGTGTCCAAGGGGATGGGTGGGTGTGGGGGGCTGTCCAAGGGGGTGGCGGCCTGTCCAGAGGGGTCGGTGGGGTGTCCAGGGGGGTGTCCAAGGGGGTGGATGGGTGTGGGGGGCTGTCCAAGGGGGTGGATGGGTGTGGGGGGCTGTCCAAGTGGGTGGCGGCCTCTCCAGAGGGTATTTGGGGTTGTCCAGGTGGGTGGGGGGGCTGCCCAGAGGGTTGGGGGATGTCTAGGGGGTGTCCAAGGGGGTAGGGGGTGGGGGGGTGGTGTCCAGGAGGGGTGGGGGGCTGTCCAGAGGGGTCAGGGGGTGTCCAGGGGGGTTTACAAGGGGGTGGGTGGGTGTGGGGGGCTGTCCAAGGGTGTGGGTGGGCGTTGGGGGTGTCCAGGGGGGTGTCCAAGGGGGTAGGGGGTGGGGGTGGTGTTTAGGAGGGGTGGGGGGGCTGTCCAGAGGGTTGGGGGGTGTCCAGGGGGGTGTCCAAGCAGGTCGGGGGTGGGGGGTTGTGTCCAGGAGGGGTGGGGGGCTGTCCAGAGGGGTCGGGGGGTGTCCAGGGGGGTTTACACATCGATTTGTTTTATATTTCAAAATTGTTATATTCAAATTATGATTTTTTTCATATAAACATATATTTGTCTTATCTAAAAAATATATATATTTTTGCTATTTGTTATAGGTAATAATGAGTCGAAGTTGGATTACGACACATCGAATGAGCAATGAATATGAGGAAGGTTTTGATGCCTTTTTGGAATTTGCTAAACGAAATGTTCCAAGTAGTGACATTTTTTTCTGTCCATGCCTGAAATGTCTGAATATGAAGAAGTTGAAAAGTAGAGAGATAAAAGATAATCTGTGTAGAGACCCGAAGCTTATCGTACATTGACATTACATTACTTTTGCGGAATATTTAGTACATTACAAAAACACACACACAAGGATCGTAATAGTTTAGTGTCTTTGCAAACTCGGACTATAATCTTCTAATCGTGGTGAAAGATCTTCAAAATCTCCCATAAAGATCTTCCTTTTTTTTTACCTAAAACCTTTCTTTATATCCTGGGGAAAAGAAAACATAAAAGGGTGAGCTCAAATGCTCAGTAAGGGTAAACAAAATAAATATCAATCACATCATATTCATGAAAACATAACATTTTGGAAATCATAACCTGCAAAAGAGAGCATAATTTCATAATCATGGGATAAATCATGGCAGTGAAAAAGTAATCCCAATAATCATAACTTAAAACATGAAACTTTGTGGCATACACACATAATCATAGAGAATCATTTCTTGTTAGTCAAGACTAATTGCCAAGACTATCTTAGTGGACAAAGTCCCTTTCTGAATCGAGTAACCCTCGTTTCAGTCCTGTTTCACTGAACCGGTATAACCTACCGTTCCAGCCCTGTCTATCTCATGAGATATAAAATCTTTACCCAATGCATTGGAGGGAGATATAGGTCCCACCCATCTCATAATGATACCATTCTTATGTGTTCCACATAATCATAAAACATACATCATCGCATAACACATGTAACAAAAATGGGATTCTTGAAACATCATGACATCATAAATCAATTCATATAAGATAAAGGAATTCATAAACATAATTCCATCACAAAATAGTCAAATCAATGTAAAAATATGGATAGAAACAGAACCCTTTATTATCTTAGATGGAAAATAATTTTGATAAAACACTTGAATTGAATTCTTGAGGAAAATATCCTTTCTTCTTCAAAATCAATTTCTTTTCACAAAACATCATGCAATTTTAAAAGAAAGAGATTTTATTGAAAATATTCATGAAATATTTTAGAGGAAGATTCATGAAAATAAGGCTTTATAAAACAGTAGAAATCCGTTCGTGCCGTATAAGTTAAAAAAAACATTTTTCGTACTTTTGTCGGAAAAGTCAAAAAGTACCTCGTACGACAAAAGATTCCTTTCATACATATTACTAAAAACTCACCGAAGGGTAAAAATGGTTTTAAACAATTGTAGGTGGATGGAAATAATATTACATATTGATGAAACAAGGATGTGGATGATAAAATACACCCCAGTAAATACTTACGAATAAACAATCTCGGATAAAAATGAGATTGTGATATTTCCCTTACCTTATGTTCGACTTGCTTTGTAAGTGTCCGAACCTCCTGTATAATGATTTAAATCATGTTATTGACTTATTCCAGAATCATATTCATTGTTATGATATCATATATGGTTCACTTATGACATTATATTACCCGTTCTTTTGTAAATTCCATGTTAAAGAAGCGTTTTGGGTAAAATCGTTTCATTTATCGTAGGTGTTTTGACTTGTTGTTCTTAACATCATTATTACTTATATCATGATCTACTTACTTCCAGAATATAAAATATGATTTATATATCATATATATTCAGTATATATATATATAATAGATAGATAAATAAAATGAAAAACACCGTTCATGGAGACGGTAGTCCGTACGTACGCATGAACGCTGTTTTACTTTCCTTATTGTCTTGAAATGGAAGTAAGTAGATGACATACATATATATATATATATACATAAATCCAGTAGCTTTATAATGTCATATATTTCATTATTATTTATTATATATACTTTATAATCATTCTTAAATGGTTAACATGGAGAATGAATCTCATCGCGTCGTGGAGACGGTATTCCGTACGTACGCACGAGCGATGATATCATTTCTATAAATATTGAATTGAATTGGAGTGGATTATACAATATATCAGAATAAATATGATGTTGTAATAACTATGTATAGTTATTCTTTACACCATTATACCCATCCATGTAAGGTGGTGGTGGAAAATAGATTATACCATGGCGTGGAGACGGTATTCCGTACGTACGCACGCGCGGTGATTTCTTTTTCCGTAGGATGGATAGATGGTGAAATAGGGTTGTTTCATACTTATAATAACATATCAGTATATGAGTGATACTGATGTTATTACTTCATAATGAAACAACCTAAGACGAAGAAGTGGAAGAAGAAATAAAGATGAAAGAATTGGTAACGGTAATTACCTCTTCTTTGAAGTTCCTCTTTGAGACCTCCTCTTAGGGCACTAAAATTGGTCTTTGAGGAAGACCAGAACCTCTAGGATGTTTCTAGGGAAGTGGAGAGGAGAAATTGGCAGGGGTTGGCCGAGCTTGAGTGCTAAAATTGGTGTGAGGAGGAGGGGGAGGAGGTGTCATTTTATAGGGGAGGAGAGGGGCACCTTTGGAATATCTCAAAATATTATTTTATATTAAAGTAAAAATCGGTTTATAATGGTTCCAAAGGGTCTTATTTCGAAGCTAAAGTGGGGATGGGTAGAAATCCTATCAACCAATAAGATTTAGACAAGTTTAGGGTATTATTTTAACCTATCAATTAGATTTAACTCTAAATTAAATAATTTAACTTTTACCGTGTCTTTTTGTTTTCTTTCACTATATCTTTAATACACTTACTATTACATGCCAAAAGAACCCCAAATTGTTTATTATTAATATATATATCCTTATCTAAGTCATTTGGCCGAACCTTAGATTTTTAGGAATAAAATAACAATTAATAATATAATATTTTTTTTAAAAACTATTTTGTGTCAATTTTGACACTATTTGATATATGATTTTTTTGAAAGTTATAACAGAATTATATGTTCAAACCAAGTTGATTAGATCAACAATAATATATCATAGTAACCTAGAAAATTAGTGTAATTCATAAAAAGTCTCAAATTACATTCATTTGAGCATTTATAACATCAATTAGGTTAATATTTCCTTAAAAGGGTATTTACTGCATCATCGTTGTGTCATAAATAAATTAATTTATTTAAAGTCTAAAAATTATAAATAAAATATAATTATGTGGGAAATCTTTTTATCTTTCTAATGAGTATTTATAGTCGAATTTATCTTATGTATAACCCCATATTAAAAATGGTTTACTTATTAAACTTTGATTTTAACTATTTTAACCCTTCTTTAAATAAATTAATAATAAATGTCCTAATCTAACCCAAGTGGGCCTAAATGGTCATATTTTATTCGTAAGGTTGTTTTTGGTCGAATTACACTTATCCAATAGAATTAGGACATGTGTTAGGGTAATAGTAATATCATATTTACCCTTAGTTACCCTATTTACTATTAACCGTGGTAAAAAAAAGTAAAAAGTTACTATTCACCAAAAATTATTTTCATCTCATTGAACCACATTTTACTTACTGACATCAACCGTGTCTCTCGGATTTTTGAAATTCCATTCACAGAAGTGGTAAAATTAAGATTTATGAAGAAATTAATTTTTTTAACTACCACTTAGTAGTTTCACTATTCATCAAAAATTGATGTTTTTCATAACAATGCCAAAATTTCATCCTAAGCTATATTTCATATTCCGAATTCAAAAATGAAGTCTATTTTACCAAATTCATATCATAGAATTTGAATTATTTAATTTTATAATTAAATCCCGCTGTTAAAACAAATAGCGTGTTTTTAAGAAACAATATCTATCAAAAGATTGACACTTGATTATGTCTGGTTTAAATGTGAAATTACATCCAATGACCAACATTGTATTAAATTGTAAAAATATATTCTAAATATACTTTAAAACCACTCAAATTAATAATTTATCACTATTAATTATTTCGATTAAAAAAGTTGTTTTTAATTATAATTTAGTAATTTTCACTATTCATCAGAATATGAAAGTTATCCGAAACGTACCAAAATTTCACCTTAGGCTAAATTCGAAACTCCGAATCCAAAAATGGAGTTCATTTTGAAAAATAAGATTTACAGAGTTTTAAAAAGTGGTTATTACTATTCATAACGACTAGTTTTAATAATATTTTAATAGCATATCGTTGTTTAGTGAAACTCGGTATTGCGTATTACACACGCTATCGAGGAAGGTCGCGATTGCGTGTAATGCAAGGCAAGTCAAGGATGCATGTTGTGCAAGCTCCTTTTGGTGTAGCGTACAACACAAGACATTAATAAAATTAAAAAGGATATTTTTTATAAAATCTTGGGCTATTACATTCTACCCCCCTTAAAATAAATTTCGCCCTCGAAATTCGTCGGGGTTATAAATGGTTTACTATTCGAAAGTTTCTTTAATAGAAACCCACATCGTAAAAAGGAATATCAAAACTAATCTTTAAAAACAAAAGTATGAAACGTAACGGTTACCCAAATAAACTAATCATTGGGTTTCCACATAGGTGAAAATATGGATATGGAAGAGAAATCTAACCATCATGTTCTGATGGAGAGTGGTAGAGAACATGGCTATGGAAAAGCCAATAATCACAAATCCATAGATTTGTGATGATATAAGGTACCATCTGATTCATCAGGTATAAGATCACTAGGACAACATTTTTGGTTTTCAAGATCATTTCCCTAAAGTTGAAAATTTGATTTAGAATAAATACTTACTTTATTTTGGTACAATCTCACTATTGTTTGTGCCTTGAACAATTTCCACTTCATCTCTTAAATAAATGAAGTTGAATTTGTTATTCGTGAAGTGTTAGAAGATCATGTGATAGAATGACGAGTCATTCCATCTGTCTCAAACAAAAGGTTAGTAAAAATTATATACATAAGTCGATCTATAGTGAGATTAATCACATATGGTTTCTAAAATGGACTTATACTTCATATATCATACTGATTAATATAATAAAACTAGTTTCTACTAAACAGGGACTTCCTGTAGGTCAGTGGTAGGCGATAAAGGCCAGTCGCACTTCGGTTGTGGGTTCGATTCCTACAGACTTGTCCGAAGCGATGGGTTGTCGCCCGTCCTGCAGGTTGTCCTTTTTCTAAAACTACGTTACTATAACATCCCATCAATAATATCGAAAATCTTCTATCCTTAAACAATACTAACTTATGTCCAACATAATCCAGTCTAATCTTTAGGCTTATACATAATACTGCAGTCCACTCTCATAATATAGTAACAACGATTACCAGAGATTTAATACTGTCATTGATCCCCACATATCACAAGATATGTCTTGTTGGTCACATTCCAAACATTCAAAGTCCTTAATCGTGTATTCTCTTGAATACCTTAGTGAAAACATGAGTGCAGTTAAAAGTTAACACTTTCCACATACCAAAATCCTCAAAATTCTATATACTCAAACCATGATATCACTTAGTCCTTATATCAATCATGAGCTCATGAATACTATTAAACATTTCATTTTCTTGTCTTCATTATGCGCATATCATCTTATTTCCAAAAAATATCTCAATCACTTTGAATACCACATCAATAAATATTGCAATACTCAATGATACAACATTATTTTGGAATCCCATTACATAAACACTTAATCATTCCACCACATCGTTGTCATATTCAACATTTCCAATAGTGATCGCATGTGATTTCCCTTTCTCCTTTACCTTCAGTGGTTGCTCATGTTGATCATCACTAACCCTTGGATTAGGGCAATTATTAGCATAATGCCCCATTTCCTTGCACTTGAAGCATTGAAGTGTTGGCGGTGCGTTCTCTGCAGTGTTTGCTTTATTCACATCATTAGAAACCCTTTTTCCATTACTTCGACACTCAGCTGCTCGATGACCTTCTTTTCCACACTTAAAACATTTTCTAGTCCCTTTAAGACAATCTCCACCATGCTTCTTTCCACACTTTGTGCATAAGGAAACATTCATCTTCTTTTCACCATTATTCTGAGATTTCTCCTTGAACTCCATCTTTCGTTTCTTGTCAAAACCATGAGATGGATATGTAACACCAACTTCCATTTCTACCTTGATAGCACAACGCACAATTTCTTCATAGCTACTGAAGTCTCTTATAGCTAATGCCCTTCGAAGACTTGGTTTTAAGCCACTGAAAAATCGATCAACTTTACTTTTAGGTTGGATGATAATTCCAGAAGCATACCTTGCAAGTCGTGTAAAATTTTCTTCATAGGTACCAACAGATTCATCGTCCCTTTGCTTCAGTTCAAGAAACTCTTTCTCCATCTTTGTTCGAAGAATACGAGGGAAGTACTTACTGAAAAACAAGTTCTTGAACTCGTCCCATTCCGTGGACTCAATTTCATCTCTTGGCCTCGTATTCTTGATAAGATTCCACCATTGATCAGCTTCACCTTCCAAACGATATACTGCTAAGATGACTTTATCATGATCAGAACATTGAAGAACTGAAAATATCTTTTCAGTAGTACTGATCCATTGTTCAGCCACAAGTGGATCAGAAGACCCACTGAAAGAAGGTGGACGTTGCCTCATGAAGGAATCAATAGAATATTGTTCCCTTCTCTGCTCATTTGGAAGTCCAGAATGATTCATAGCTTGTGTAAGTATAGCAATAATATTTTGCACTCCATCTCCCATAACATTTGTTTGTTCAGGAGGGAAATCATTGCATTGTCCATTGCATTGATCAACACGGTTCCTTCGGGTTCCATCCATCGTCTAAAACCCAAAAAGAATAGTGTGAGAGGCAAAAATCATGCTAGGGAAAACAACATAATAAAGGGGGAGTACCTTCAATATCCAACATCTTAGGTTTAATTCTATGATCGTTAGCGTAATTCTATTACTATAACCTATACGTATACTTATCCCTAGGGACATCCCTAGACATACCTTAGAAATATCTCTAGGGATCTCACTAACGTTTTCGCATCCTAGTTTCCAAAGGTTGACTAAACCTTTCCTCTGATACCAACTGTAGAGACCCGAAGCTTATCGTACATTGACATTACATTACTTTTGCGGAATACATAGTACATTACAAAAACACACACACAAGGATCGTAATAGTTTAGTGTCTTTGGAAACTCGGACTATAATCTTCTAATCGTGGTGAAAGATCTTCAAAATCTCCCATAAAGATCTTCCTTTTTTTTACCTAAAACCTTTCTTTATATCCTGGGGAAAATAAAACATAAAAGGGTGAGCTCAAATGCTCAGTAAGGGTAAACAAAATAAATATCAATCACATCATATTCATGAAAACATAACATTTTGGAAATCATAACCTGCAAAAGAGAGCATAATATCATAATCATGGGATAAATCATGTCAGTGAAAAAGTAATCCCAATAATCATAACTTAAAACATGAAACTTTGTGGCATACACACATAATCATAGAGAATCATTTCTTGTTAGTCAAGACTAATTGCCAAGACTATCTTAGTGGACAAAGTCCCTTTCTGAATCGAGTAACCCTCGTTTCAGTCCTGTTTCACTGAACCGGTATAACCTACCGTTCCAGCCCTGTCTATCTCATGAGATATAAAATCTTTACCCAATGCATTGGAGGGAGATATAGGTCCCACCCATCTCATAATTATACCATTCTTATGTGTTCCACATAATCATAAAACATACATCATCGCATAACACATGTAACAAAAATGGGATTCTTGAAACATCATGACATCATAAATCAATTCATATAAGATAAAGGAATTCATAAACATAATTCCATCACAAAATAGTCAAATCAATGTAAAAATATGGATAGAAACAGCACCCTTTATTATCTTAGATGGAAAATAATTTTGAAAAAACACTTGAATTGAATTCTTGAGGAAAATATCCTTTCTTCTTCAAAATCAATTTATTTTCACAAAACATCATGCAATTTTAAAAGAAAGAGATTTTATTGAAAATATTCATGAAATATTTTAGAGGAAGATTCATGAATATAAGGCTTTATAAAACAGTAGAAATCCGTTCGTTCCGTATAAGTTAAAAAAAACATTCTTCGTACTTTTGTCGAAAAAGTCAAAAAGTACCTCGTACGACAAAAGATTCCTTTCATACATATTACTAAAAACTCACCGAAGGGTAAAAATGGTTTTAAACAATTGTAGGTGGATGGAAATAATATTACATATTGATGAAACAAGGATGTGGATGATAAAATACACCCCAGTAAATACTTACGAATAAACAATCTCGGATAAAAATGAGATTGTGATATTTCCCTTACCTTATGTTCGACTTGCTTTGTAAGTGTCCGAACCTCCTGTATAATGATTTAAATCATGTTATTGACTTATTCCAGAATCATATTCATTGTTATGATATCATATATGGTTCACTTATGACATTATATTACCCGTTCTTTTGTAAATTCCATGTTAAAGAAGCGTTTTGGGTAAAATCGTTTCATTTATCGTAGGTGTTTTGACTTGTTGTTCTTAACATCATTATTACTTATATCATGATCTACTTACTTCAAGAATATAAAATATGATTTATATATCATATATATTCAGTATATATATATATATAATAGATAGATAAATAAAATGAAAAACACCGTTCATGGAGACGGTAGTCCGTACGTACGCATGAACGCTGTTTTACTTTCCTTATTGTCTTGAAATGGAAGTAGATGACATACATATATATATATATACATAAATCCAGTAGCTTTATAATGTCATATATTTCATTATTATTTATTATATATACTTTATAATCATTCTTAAATGGTTAACATGGAGAATGAATCTCATCGCGTCGTGGAGACGGTATTCCGTACGTACGCACGAGCGATGATATCATTTCTATAAATATTGAATTGAATTGGAGTGGATTATACAATATATCAGAATAAATATGATGTTGTAATAACTATGTATAGTTATTCTTTACACCATTATACCCATCCATGTAAGGTGGTGGTGGAAAATAGATTACACCACGGCGTGGAGACGGTATTCCGTACGTACGCACGCGCGGTGATTTCTTTTTCCGTAGGATGGATAGATGGTGAAATAGGGTTGTTTCATACTTATAATAACATATCAGTATATGAGTGATACTGATGTTATTACTTCATAATGAAACAACCTAAGACGAAGAAGTGGAAGAAGAAATAAAGATGAAAGAATTGGTAACGGTAATTACCTCTTCTTTGAAGTGCCTCTTTGAGACCTCCTCTTAGGGCACTAAAATTGGTCTTTGAGGAAGACCAGAACCTCTAGGATGTTTCTAGGGAAGTGGAGAGGAGAAATTGGCAGGGGTTGGCCGAGCTTGAGTGCTCAAATTGGTGTGAGGAGGAGGGGGAAGAGGTGTCCTTTTATAGGGGAGGAGAGGGGCACCTTTGGAATATCTCAAAATATTATTTTATATTAAAGTCAAAATCGGTTTATAATGATTCCAAAGGGTCTTATTTCGAAGCTAAAGTTGGGATGGGTCGAAATACTATCAACCAATAAGATTTAGACAAGTTTAGGGTATTATTTTAACCTTATCAATTAGATTTAACTCTAAGTTAAATAATTTAACTTTTACCGTGTCTTTTTGTTTTCTTTCACTATATGGTTAATACACTTACTATAACATGCCAAAAGAACCCCAAATTGTTTATTATTAATATATATATTCTTATCTAAGTCATTTGGCCGAACCTTAGATTTTTAGGAATAAAATAACAATTAATAATATTTTATTTTATTTAAAAACTATTTTGTGTCAATTTTGACACTATTTGATATATGATTTTTTTGAAAGTTATAACAGAATTATATGTTCGAACCAAGTTGATTAGATCAATAATAATATATCATAGTAACCTAGAAAATTAGGTTAATTCATAAAAAGTCTCAAATTACATTCATTTGAGCATTTATAACATCAATTAGGTTAATATTTCCTTAAAAGGGTATTTACTGCATCATCGTTGTGTCATAAATAAATTAATTTATTTAAAGTCTAAAAATTATAAATAAAATATACTTATGTAGGAAATCTTTTTAGCTTTCTAATGAGTATTTATAGTCGAATTTATCTTATGTATAACCCCATATTAAAAATGGTTTACTTATTAAACTTTGATTTTAACTATTTTAACCCTTCTTTAAATAAATTAATAATAAATGTCCTAATCTAACCCAAGTGGGCCTAAATGGTCATATTTTATTCATAAGGTTGTTTTTGGTCGAATTACACTTATCCAATAGAATTAGGACATGTGTTAGGGTAATAGTAATATCATATTTACCCTTAGTTACCCTATTTACTATTAACCGTGGTAAAAAAAAAGTAAAAAGTTACTATTCACCAAAAATTATTTTCATCTCATTGAACCACATTTTACTTACTGACATCAACCGTGTCTCTCGAATTTTTGAAATTCCATTCACAGAAGCGGTAAAATTAAGATTTATGAAGAAATTAATTTTTTTAACTACCACTTAGTAGTTTCACTATTCATCAAAAATTGATGTTTTTCAGAACAATGCCAAAATTTCATCCTAAGCTATATTTCATATTCCGAATTCAAAAATGAAGTCTATTTTACCAAATTCATATCATATAATTTGCATTATTTAATTTTATAATTAAATCCCGTTGTTAAAACAAATAGCGTGTTTTTAAGAAACAATATCTATCAAAAGATTGACACTTGATTATGTCTGGTTTAAATGTGAAATTACATCCAATGACCAACATTGTATTAAATTGTAAAAATATATTCTAAATATACTTTAAAACCACTCAAATTAATAATTTATCACTATTAATTATTTCGATTAAAAAATTTGTTTTTAATTATAATTTAGTAATTTTCACTATTCATCAGAATATGAAAGTTATCCGAAAAGTACCAAAATTTCACCTTAGGCTAAATTCGAAACTCCGAATCCAAAAATGAAGTTCATTTTGAAAAATAAGATTTACAGAGTTTTAAAAAGTGGTTATTACTATTCATAACGACTAGTTTTAATAATATTTTAATAGCATATCGTTGTTTAGTGAAACTCGGTATTGCGTATTACACACGCTATCGAGGAAGGTCGCGATTGTGTGTAATGCAAGGCAAGTCAAGGATGCGTGTTGTGCAAGCTCCTTTTGGTGTAGCGTACAACACAAGACATTAATAAAATTAAAAAGAATATTTTTTATAAAATCTTGGGCTGTTACAATCTGATTTGTCATGGTTTCAATCCGAGTTACAACCCTTGGATTTGGAATGGCGAAACTGGACAGAATGTCACTGATGATAATGAATCGCAAGATGGTAACTCCGATGGAATTGAAGAAATGATTCGCGATATTGTAGCAGAACAAATTGAGATAGAACCGAGAGTTGCACGTCTATATGGTGATGCCGAAAAACCATTATATCCTGGTTGTACAGATTTTACGGTTTTGTCGGCGGTGTTAAGATTGATTAACCTGAAGGCGAAACATGGATGGAGTGACAGAAGTTTTACAGAGCTGCTACAATTGATGAAAGACATTCTTCCAAAAGATAACGATCTTCCAGATTCACATTATAAGGCCAAAAAAATATTATGCCCGATGGGATTGGGATACAGGAAAATACATGCCTGTCCGAATGACTGCATTATATATAGGAAGGAATATGAATTTCTGAAAGAGTTTCCTAAATGTGGGACATCACGGTATAAGGTGAAAGAAAAATCACAAGCTGTTGTAGAGATCACAAAGCTCCCTTCAAAGGTATTTTGGTATCTTTCTATAATTCCTCGTTTCAAACGTTTATTTGCTAATTCACATGATGCAAAAAGGTTAAGATGGCATGCTGATGAGCGGGTATGTGATGGAAAAATACGTCATCCAGCTGATTGTCCACAATGGAAGAAAATTGATGCCCAGTACCCTACATTTGGAAATGAAATTAGAAATCTGAGACTAGGCTTGTGCACAGATGGAATGAATCCATACCGAACCCTCAGTAGCACACATAGTTCATGGCCTGTTTTATTGGTAATTTACAACCTCTCTCCTGAAGTTTGTATGAAGCACAAATATGTCATGTTGAGTATCATGATCTCTGGTCCAAAGCAACCCGGCAATGATATTGATGTATACTTTCCACCACTGATTGATGATTTGAAACTGTTATGGGCTGATGGTATTAGGGTGTATGATTCTTATAAAATGGAATATTTTCAACTGCATACAGTGCTTCTATTCACTATAAATGACTTCCCAGCATATGGAAATTTGTCTGGATACAGTGTTAAAGGGCATAAAGCATGTCCAATTTGCGAACAACAGACGTCATATTGTCAATTGCATCATAGGAGGAAAACAGTGTACATGGGTCATCGAAAGTTTTTGCCTATGGATCACCCTTATAGAAGACTAAAAAAGGCATTCAATGGCTCACAAGAATTTGATACTGCTCCTCAACCTTTATCCCCAGAATTGTATTTTGAGAGGGTGAAAAACCTTGATGTGACATTGGGAAAGACACAGAAATCTGGTAATGATAGACATATTTGGAAGAAAAGGTCAATATTTTTTGAGCTACCATATTTGAGGTATCATGAAGTCAAACATAATATTGATGTCATGCACGTGGAGAAGAATATCTGTGATTCTTTGATCGGAACATTGCTAGATATTAAAGGAAAGACAAAAGATGGGTTGAATTCAAGGTTTGACCTACTGTCAATGGGAATACGTTTGGAGTTAGCTCCCACTCCTAACAGAAGACGAACATTTCTTCCCCCGGCTTGTCATACATTATCGAAGAGGGAGAAAAGTAGCTTCTCTCAGTGTCTTCATGATATCAAAGTGCCTCAAGGTTATTCTTCAAATGTAAAAAAATTTGTCTCATTGAAAGACTTGAAGTTGATAGGTATGAAATCACATGATTGTCATGTCATGATGCAACAAATTCTACCAGTTGCACTGCGTGGAATATTTCCCATCCTTGTCAGAAAGACTATAATGAGGTTGTGTTATTTTTTCAATTCAATTTGCAACAAGGCAATTGATGTGAATGCTTTGAACATTTTGGAAAAGGATGCAATTTTTATACTTTGTCATTTGGAAATGTATTTTCCTCCAACTTTTTTTGATATGATGGTGCATTTACTGATTCATCTGGTTCGAGAAATAAGGCTTTGTGGACCTGTATATCTTCGTTGGATGTATCCTTTTGAAAGGTATATGAAAATATTAAAGGGATATGTTAAAAATCCATATCGACCTGAAGCCTCCATTATTGAAAAGTATATTTATAAGGAGGTAGAAGAGTTTTGTACGAGCTACTTGGCTACGGCGCAACACATAGGTTTGCCTCCATCTCGCCATGAACGGGTTAATAATGAGGGAAAGGGGATTCATGGCTTGAAAGTCAAATCACTGTCAGCTGAACATATGAAGAAGTTAGAATCATACATCTTGAATAACATAGCTGATGTTCAACCGTATATCACATTGCATATTAATGAGTTGAAACAATGTCATCCAAAGAAGAAAGAAATGTGGATTTTGAATGAGCACAACAAAACTTTTTTGCCATGGTTTAAAAAGACCTTGCTTGGTAGATCAGATGTATCAGAGACATTAAAATGGATAGTGGGTGGTCCATCTTTAAATGTGATAACATGGTCCGCTTATGACATTAATGGCTATACATTTCATACGAAAGCTCAGGACAACAGAAGTGCAGTTCAGAATAGTGGTGTATTGGTGTTTGCAGAAGCAATGCATTTTTCGAGTGCTAAGGACAGAAACCCAATTTCGGCATCAAGTGCATATTATGGAGTGATTGAAGACATATGGGAGGCTGATTACTTTAAAATTAAAGTTCCCGTTTTTAACTGTAAATGGTTTATCGGGAACAACAGTTTCAGACACGATGAATTTGGAATGACACTTGTTAATCTGAATAGATTGGAAGACACAGCTGATTCTTTTATAATGGCAACACATGCCAAACAAATTTTCTATGTAGTAGATCAATCAGATATGCAGTGGGCTGTTGTTTTACAAGGGAAAAACCAATATGTTGGTGAGGATGAATTTGATGAAGATGCTGATTTATGTGAGATCCCTACTTCCATGGAAAGATTAACAGAACATAATGATGAGTATGTTGAAGACATGGTTTGTGCCATAAGGAACGATCACGACGAAGGAATTTGGGAAAACAATCCAACTGTACATTCCTAAAATTACAGGTAACACAAGTTTATTTCTTGTTTACATTTAGTTTTTTCATATAATGTTAGATATTT
This sequence comes from Viscum album, assembly GCA_963277665.1. Lineage (NCBI taxonomy): Eukaryota > Viridiplantae > Streptophyta > Magnoliopsida > Santalales > Viscaceae > Viscum > Viscum album. Next base: position 377,629,305 of record OY728147.1, read on the forward strand.
TAAATTTTTTACTTATTAAAATATGTATCAAACCAAAATGATAAAACAATAAAAACTGTAAAGAGGAGAAGTCCTGGGCGCACCGGCTGGCCGGTGGTGGATCACCGGTTGGCCGGTTGTCCAGCACAAAGCTCTGTCTGGTCCACCGGCCGGCCGGTGGACCAGACAGAGCCTTCCTCTCTGTCTGGATCACCGGCGGCCGGCCGGTGTTGAGCCAGCTGCCGGCCGGTGGTTCAGACAGAGAGGAAGGCTCTGTCTGGTCCACCGGCCGGCCGCTGGATCACCACCGGCCACCCGGTGGACCAGACAGAGAGCCTTCCTCTCTGTCTGGATCACCAGCGGCCGGCCGGTGAGGAGCCAGCGGCCGGCCAGTGGTTTAGACAGAGGAAGGCTCTCTGTCTGGTCCACCGGCCGGCCGGTGGTGATCCAGCGGCCAGCCGGTGGTCCAGACAGAGGAAGGCTGTATGGTCCACCGGCCGGCCGGTGGTGAGCCAGCGGCCGGCCGGTGGCATCAGTGAGTCCACTTTTCAGCTTTCTTGGGCCAACTCCTTGGCAACCTTTTGTCTGTGTTTACCATGTTTGTCATTGTTTAACATGCTTACCATATTACCAATGTTTACTATTATGTAATTTAGTACACTTTTCTATTTGTGAACTAATGTTTGTTTTTTTGATTTGAAGGAAAATGACAGATCAATCAGTTGATCAGCCACATGATTCTGGAGATGAGCATATTGGTCATACATCTGGGGAGGAACATTCACATGCTCCTATTAAAAAAAAGAGTTCAAAGGTTGGTAAGCGTGGGTGCACACGTTTACCAAAATTATCACTTGCCCGTACGAAGGAGGAGAGGATAGTCGTGGAGTTTGATGATGATGATCTTCCTAGAGGTCCAAATGCTAAAGATTTTAAGGATTTTGTAGCAACTCAGGCTAAGAGCAAAGTAAGCATTCTCTATGATGATTGGAGAAGTGTGGATAAGGCGATAATTTCTCAGCTGTGGGAGACCATTTTGGTAAGATCTTTTGCTATTGTTTGACTGTTCTTTAAATGTTTCTAGTATATATAATATTTTTAACCTCTTTTTTATCAGATGACATTTGATATTCCTGACACTGGAGGAGTTAGGAAGAAATGCTTATCATTGGCTGCTAGGAGATGGAGGGATTTCAAATCAACCCTCTCATCTGATTTCATTTATGGTCATAGGAGTCGTGAGAATCCATGTCGTATATATCCTTTTATAGATGAAGACACATAGAGAGAATTTTTTGAAAGTAGAAGAAAAGAATCATTTTTGGTAAGGGAAATGTAAACTTTTATAAGCTTTCTTATATAAATGATCTTATTATTGTTTTGTTAATGATTACTTATTCTTAATTTACAGCAAACAAGGAAAGCTCATCAAGAGATCCAATCTAAAAATGTATACCCTCATAGTTTATCTCGGGGAGGGTATGCATTATTGGAAGAACAAATGATGGCAGAAAAATTTCAACAACTAAGAGCTGAGTCTTCAAGCTCTAGAGAGGTGGCCCCTCCATCCCCTCCATCTAGACATGAGAAATGGAAAAGAGATCGGAAGGGCAAAAAAGGACAATATCTTTCGGAATAATCGAGACTCGTAGTTGAGAGGATTGTAAGATATCTATTTTATTTATTTAAGTTTACTATTTTCGTCATATATTTCCAATCATTATAGAAAAGTTCAATTAATTATTACAGGACTCTCTTGAGGAGCAGAGTTCACAGGGGACATTTACACCATCTGGGAGGGAAGATATTTTATCTGTGGCATTGGGAAAGCCCGAACATCCTGGCCGTGTAAGAGGATATCCGGCAGGTGTATCGGTAAGAAAAGTGTTGCCACGTTCCTCAACTTCTAACGTTCAGGGAGTTTATAAAAAAAAATAGAATCCTTGGAGGCTGAAGTCCATAATATTAATGTGACAATGGAGGACAAGATTAGAGCATCGGTGCAGTTAATGTTTGCAGACTTGCAAAGACAATTTCAGGGTGCAGCTCCCACTCCACCTCTCCCAGTAGCTCCCACTCCCCCACCTCAGCCTGCGGACCCCATTTTTGATCCTCCTCCTCTGCCGCAGCTACCTACTTATTGTGAGTTGTATGTTGATGATCCTCAAAATCATATAGTTGCATATGGGATGGTATATTGTATAGGAGATACAGTTCATCATCAACAGTTAGAGGTAGAGAATCAGAGGGTCACTGTACAGGATATTATAGATAGATCAGCTCGGATACCATTACCTACAGATGAGGTGACGACAGTTGGACATAGTATCGGCCATTTTTTACTTTGGCCATCCAGACTTCTTCGACTCATTACCATAGAGGTATGGATGTTATATCTTTTATTTTATATTTTTATTAATGTTTTATCATTTGAAAACTAATATATTTTTCAATTTATTTTTACAGGAATACTTCAAAGGTAAAGAAATACTGTATAGACAACAACAAAGACAGATAGCTATGACATCAGATGCAGATACTAGCAGTCTTGACAAATTGTCAAGATATTCAAATTTGTTGGCGGATCATTATGACTTTACAATGGAAGCTCATGTCTGTGGACGTGAACTATGTGTGGGGATTATGAAAACTGATATCATGGAGTTTGTCACTGGAGATAAGTTGGGCATCAACGTGGTGCAAATTTTTATCATGTAAGTCTTAACACCTTTTCCTTGCGTTATATTTATTAAAAATGTATACTTATGTCTGCTTTGTATTAGGTATATGTATAAAATTTGTGAGAGGAATGAGCTGACAGATGTATATGGATTCGTGGACCCACAATTGATTTCCCCTGAAGCATGTGCATTGGATGAGGAACAAAGAATGCTTTATATTGATGATAGATTTGAAAAGAATGTAATCACACAGTGTTGGATGATGCCTTTTTGTGAGAGGTATGAAACAAATCCCTCTCAAAGAGTTAATTATCTTTTAACATAAAAAACCACTAACGTTAAATTTCCTTTTCTCAGGGATCATTGGATGTTAGGGGTTTTTTGCCCTAGGGAGAAAACACTTTATTGGATATGCTCTCTCCATGATGATGTGCGAGAATGTTTTAAGAATATATTGGAAACGTAAGTTTCAATTTCACAATAGTTTTATATATTATAATGAATTTTAAATTTACCCCATTCGTATTATTTTCTAACAGGGCATGGGTCCACTTTCGAAAAAGCGCAAAGAAAAGGAATTACAAGATCAAATATGTACATGCGAAGGTAAATATCCATTTATAATTTGTACATTTTGATTTATTACATAAAAATAATATATTGAATTTACACTCATTCATACAGAAATGTCATGAGCAACAAGGCATCATCGAATGCAGATATTACATGTTAAGATTTATGTATGAAATAATAACAACTGGGACAGTTCTGAGTTTTGACCTGGTAAGATTTCCTCTTTCTCATAATATTTCAATTTGATTTATTCATTATACACGTTGACTACTATCCTTTTCCTTTGTAGCTTTTTGATGACCCTCAACCCTTTACTGCTGAAGATATCAAACACTTACAAGTGGAGTGGTCAAATTATTTTACAGGTTTGATTGACTTTTAGTTGTTTGTAATGTAAAATGTAATTTTGAATATTGTCAATGTAATTGTGTATTTCGTAGTCGTTTAGGTTGGCTTTAGTTTTTTTTTGAAGTTGACAGTGTAAGTTTTTAATGTTATATAAGTGAATGTTTAATTTTTCTCTACTTCTTGTTTTGGACTACTGTTGATGGTTTTTCTGGTCTGGATTTTGGTATGGGGGGAGAGGTTCCAAGTGGGTGGGTGGGTGTTTGGGGGGTGTCCAAGGGATATGGGAGGGGTGTCCAAGGTGTGTTTGGGGCTGTCCTAGGGGTCGGGGGGGGGGGTGTAAATGAGGGTGGGGGGTGTCCAAGGGGTGGGGGTGTCCAAGGGATATGGGAGGGGTGTCCAAGGTATGTTTGGGGCTGTCCAAGGAGTCTGTTGGGTGTAAATGAGGGTGGGGGGGGGGCTGTCCAAGGGGTGGGGGGTGTCCAAGTGGTGGGGGGTGTCCAAGGGATATAGGAGGGGTGTCCAAGGGGTGTTTGGGGCTGTCCAAGGGGATGGGGGGGTTTCCAAGGGGTAGGGGGGTTTCCAAGTGGTCGGGGGGGGGGGGTGTCCAGGGGTGGGGGGCTGTCCAAGGGGTGGGGGTGTCCAAGGGGTGGGGGGGGGTGTCCAAGGGATATGGGAGGGGTGTCCAAGGGGTGTTTGGGGCTGTCCTAGTGTTCGGGGGGTGTAAATGAGGGTGGGGGGCTGTCGAAGGGGTGGGGGGGTGTCCAAGGGGTGGGGGGGTGTCCAAGGTGTCTGGGAGTTCTATCCAAGGGGCCGGTTGGGTGTAAATGAGGGGGGGGGTGTCCATGGGGTCTGGGAGGGCTGTCAAGGTGTGGGGGGGGGGGGGGTGTCCAATGGGTGTTTGAGGCTGTACTAGGGGTCTTGGGGGTGTAAATGAGGGTGGGGGGCTGTCCAAGGGGTGGGGGTGTCCAAGGGGTGGAGGGTGTCCAAGGGATATGGGAGGGGTTTCCAATGGGTGTTTGAGGCTTTACTAGGGGTCGTGGGGGTGTAAATGAGGGTTGGGGGGGGGGCTGTCCAAGGGGTGGGGGGGTGTCCAAGGGTTGTGGTGGGGCTCCAATGTGGTGGGGGAGGGCTGGCCAGGTTGTTAGGTGGGTATAGATAAGGGTGGGGTTCAGTTGGGGCTTGGGGGAGGGCTGGCATGGTTATTTTTGATTGGTTTCTGGTTGCTTTTTGGTGAGAGCAGTGCAATTATTTAAAAAAAAATCCTTTCACGTCGGTTATTTTATAACCGACGTGGTAAATAAATCGGTAGGAGTTTATCACGTAGGGTTTTTCTAGAACCGACGTGATAAACCGTTCCCGGGGATTTTATCACGTCGGTTCTTAATTTAACCGACGTGCTAAAAGGCCTGGGAATCGATTTACCACGTCTGTTATTGGATAACCGACGTGCTAAAACGTTTCCCATGCCTTTTTATCACGTCGGTTTCCTAAATAACCGACGTGATAATAGGCCAGGCGAAGGGTTTATCACGTCGGTTATGACATAACCGACGTGATAAACGATATCCGAGGCGTTTTATCACGTCGGTTTAGGGAATAACCGACGTGATAAAGCCCCCCGCGCATATTTGTCACGTCGGTTATTATATGAACCGACGTGATAACCACCGTGATGTTAGGGATATTACGTCGGTTTTAAATAACCGACATAAAAAACGTTATTTATAACGTCGTACGTATTAACGTCGCCTAAAAACCGACGTAAATAATAAAAAATAACCGACGTAAAAAACGTTTTCTGCACTAGTGAAATTATGTAGTAAATGTTAAAAATAATATTATAAGGTCAATAAAATGACCCTAAAAATTGAATTATTAATTTTTTATGAGTCCCTTTACTCCATAAACATCAGATAATCAGTTTTATTTTATTTTATGGCCATTTTTATTATATTATTTCCTTTATAGTATTCTATTTTAAGATTAGTAAAATATGTCACTCTCTTATTTTTAATGATTATTATATTTTTAATACTGGGTTATACAAAGGATATGTTAGAATATAAATAGTATTTTGAAATATAAAATATTGATCCTCATCATGGTAGTTTACTATTACATTGTAAGAACAAAATAATTACCTTAATTTCTTACACAACACTAATGAAGTAATTATTCAATTAATGAAAAAAAAGATATGATATTTATAATATTAATAGTTATATAATTTAAAATAAATAATGTGACCCCAATATTTTATAGATTAAAATGAAATATTAGGGATATAATAAAATACTTTATTTGAATTATTTGTTTTGTATTGATATTATTATAGTCAATGTAATGTATATCTATAAAATATGACATCAATGATATTTTATAATTTATATTATATTATTAAAAGATATAAAATTCCAAAAATTATTATACCATGGAAAATAAATAATATGTGGTTCATAAATATACCATGGATCAATTTAGTTCTTTTAGAATTTAATAGTAGCATTATTGAACCATATAGAGTATAAAATATTAATAGAAAAATAAATATCAAAATGGTTAACTCAGGATAAAACTAAAAGATAAGAGTGAGAACCCATCCAAATGTTTTTAAAATTTTATTCTATGAAATTAATTCTCCTTATATTTACCTTATATTTTAGTTATATATTTTTTTCGATTTGTAAATGAGAAATAATTTATATTACTCTAATATGTTATGACATTATAATAATTCCCCTCTCTTAAATTATAAATGGTAACCTTTTTCTTCACTTATTTACACTATTTTAAGCCTTATATATTTTAAAAAACATTCCAATTTCCCTTAAAAACATAATTTTATATTTTACATGGGTCATGAACCTTCAAAAATGAAAATCCTAGGTCCCTTAATTAGATATCTAAAGGGAACTAGTTGAATAAGAGTAAATAATCTTTACCGACTCTTTAATGTTTATTTCTCCTTATACATAATACTAATGTTTCTTCAATAATTAACTAATAAATAATGTATATTATATATACTAATATGCAATTATGATTCATAAAAAAGAATATTTTGTCTTTTATCTATCATATATGAAAATATAGCACCACACATGCATACGTATGAATTATTGTCTCTAAACAACAATGTAATTTTTTTTAATCACCATACTACAAGGATTGATATAATGATTTAAATTATAGATATATATTAACTTTATGAAATAATTTTGATTCTTAAAAAACAATAAAATGTCCACATAATTTGTATATCAACAATTTAAATATAATTTCATCACACATGTGTACGTATGCCTTACATAATACATGAAGTGAGGCGATACATTTTCTATGTTAACTTAAAAATAATGAATCTAATTAAATTTTATGATATATAAAACCTTAATATAATTATTAATATATACTAAAAATAACCTAGATAAAATAACTAGATCTTACAACATAAAACATGATTGGTAAAATGAAGCATTTAACAACCAAAATAAGGGTAACAATAATATATTATTAAATAATAGGTAATAATATTATTTTAGTTTATTATATATTATATTATAAATATAAATATGACTTTTTAAACTTATAACTTTTTTTAATTAATTATAATTGAGGTTAAATCACATACCACAAAAGGGAAGCATGAGTTACGAGTTTCTCATCTCACTTTTACTTATATGAGTCATATTCCATATTTACAACTTAATTATTTTATGTGGCCTATATTCTGACATTTGATATATTACATCATGAATATATTTTTATTCATGGTTCACAATGTTTAATTTTTTGTTATTTATTCCATGGGGATTATGATTCAAAACATACTAAATTATTAAGGGATCATTTTACAATCTCATCATTATTTATGATTATTTATATTTTTGTCTCTTCTAGGGAATATTTATCTTTATAGTTTATTTTCTCAAAAAAGGTTTTAAAAAATGGGTTTAATGTAATTATATTATTTTTAACATTCATTTTCACCCATATTCGAATTATTATAAAATGGTTTAAAATGAATTTTTTTTCTCCTTTTCTGAATGGGATACTATTTAATATGTATGAAAGGAATATTTTCCAAATTATAAGAAATGAATCATATTTATTATTGTTTTGGTGTCTCAATTATTTAAATCTTCCATTATGCATATAAAATATTCTTATCAAAGATAATTTTTTTCTTTTATAATTTTGTAGCAATTTAAAAATATGTTATTTCTAGGTGAAAATGATATTTTTCCATATAATTTTTCAATGATATTTTAAATTATATTCATCAATGTCAAAAAATGTTTTTTAGTGTTGTGATTCATCATGGTTGGTCACTAACAATAAAATATACCATATTTTATTGAATTTTTAATGATCAGTTTGATTGGGGATGTACTATTTTAACCAAATTCACTATACTACGCTGGATAGTTTATGACTATGTTTTTTAATAATGAAAACTATCAACATTTCTTCTTATTGATTAAATATTATTATTTATTTGATTATAATTGACCCATTTAAATGACTAATGAATTATATATATTAAGTGATGGGTGGGGTGTTCTATAGCCCTTCAATGCATCATTAGGTCTAATGATACAAACTATCTTAGGTATTTTATATGAACTTACCCATTTTTTATATTGTCTAGGAATGAGGCTTCAATGGTATGATTATTATGTCTGAAATTTTTAATTACAATATTTTTAGGTTTTTTATTTCAATCCATGTGATTATTAATGTAGTAAAAATATCAATGTATAATTTTCAAGAACATGTGATTTTTTATATGGACTTATTTGATCCTTATATATTCTTGAAATATTATTAACGGTGTTCTAGTTATTGATTAAATGGAATGTGTTTATGTTATTTATGTTTGCATATTTATTATACCTTAGTTATTCATGATATATTTCTTTTTATGAATTTCCTTATTGAGAATTAAATCTCACCCCTTTTTTATGTCTTATATTCTATAGGATGCCATGATGTTCATTATGATTGATTTTTAGGGTTATGATATTGGGAAAAATTGTGTACTAATAGAAAATAATATTTTTTATTTTATGTTTTCAATTGTGGTGTGAAGTTTAAGAATGTTAGTAGTTTACCCAAACTATAAATCTATTTGGTCCCTTAGGATTCGATTCATTGTATCAAGTGACATTGTAATAAAGTAACCTACGAATCTAGGATACTATAGCTAGGGTCCTAATATTTCGTTTCATGAGATACTTAGTATAATAATTGGGTATTATATTTATAAAAACATAGATCCAGGAACATATCCCAATGATATAAAATCTTTATATATAGATAAGAACATTATAATGTTTTAGTAAAGATAATGTAATGTTGTTTTTCCTAGGAATACATTACTGTCTGGATACTACTTGTAGATGTGGTGTTAGTACATATGTACCTAGGGGTAATAAATCTAAAAATGGATCATTGTTCTTGTCTCCAAAGTTTCTAAGTATTAGATAAAGGATCATTCTATAAACCTGGTCTGACACTCCTGAGGGATGTGCTTTGTTAAATTAAAATTTTCTTTATAAACCACAATGAAGGATTAGAATATATGATGCCAAACAATTGACAAGGATAAACATAAGGTGTCTTATATTGAAAAGAATATTTCATGATTTAGACATCCTATGAATGATTCTTCAAGACTACCATATTACCCACTTTTATTGTTTTCCCCATATTATTCATTTTGGTTTCGGTCAATGGATAGAATAAACAGGAACCTTGTTATAATTGATTAATATAGATTACGTGTTGTTGAGAAACCAAATGGGATGATTCCTGGTTTTATTGATATTCTGATTATGAATATATATGATTTACAATATACACCATATAAAGCTCTCAATCTCACTAAAAAAGATAACGATGGGGTCCAATAAGAGAATTAATAGTAGTGACCAAGGAGGAAAAATGCTTAGATTAATTAATGATAGAAAAGTGGATATAAAAGTGTATTAAAGGGAAATAAAAATGTTCAATGTCTGGAAAATATGAACATATAAATTAAATTGTGAGGGAAAAATTAATGTTTTATTAATACTTTAAATGAGAAAAATTTTCCCCCTAAATTATTATCGTTGGTTGAATGTTTTTAATATGGAAGGTTTGGGAATTAAGGAAATTTATTCCAAAGGGGAAAATTATAGGATGATAATAAACATGTTTGAATGAGTAATGTTTAAATTTATAATGATGAAGAAAAAATGACGTATGAATGCACAAAGGTACAAATTAATAAGATGATGAATCATAATAAATATTTTAAGATTGATGTGGAACAATTAATGTTCGTGTGTTTGGATTAAACAATTAAATTATAGTAATGTTTTATAAATGATATTATAGTTATAAGAATTTTGAAATGTATTATTATTTTACTCTAGTATTACTTATTTATTGATATGATAGAATACATTGAATGGTACCGAGGACCTAGAAAATTGATTCAGTGGAAAGTTGATAATTTTGAATATACATGATTCAGATAAGATATTTTTTAATATGTTTCTGGTTTTTATATAATAATGATAATAATATGTTTATGTGATATAATCAGGGACAATGATAATTCTTTGTGATTTTTTGGTTCTTATTATCAATTTATATTTTAATAGCTGTTTGGATTTAAGGAATATATTTGACAAAATAGGATTCTAATATTTTAAGAATGTATTATATCATTAAATTTTATGGCGATAAATGTATTTATATATTATTTATTTTACATAAGATAAAACTTATGTTGTTTCTATAACATAATGTTATGTTGATTTTTCGAAATTTATATTCTATCATTCTAAATGTATGTACATTGAATTTGAATGACGTATTTTGTATGAATCATAAGGTTAAATATTTATAGAATGAACTAAATTTAACATTTGGCATTGATAGATAACTTGGTCCAAAAATTTTTTCTTTGAAAATATTCAAATTGGGGAGAAATGATTTCTAATTCTTTTACTGAGCCAATTATTAGTTAAATGTTAATTTTATGATTTTGGGTATAAAAATTCATATTGGAAATTCAATTCTTGGATTAAGTGATGATGTAAAAATGGATCAAGTCACCTCCAATAGTTGAAAATATTTCTATTAAATAGTAATATAATAGGTCAATATATTCTCTTATATTCATAGTATAAAAGGAAATGGAGTTCCTCAACTATAGGGAAAGGACAATGAACGAATTTTTTTTGATATTATGCTCGTATATGTTCAACTAATGGTCTTTTGACTTATAATAGATTTATGGTTTTTTGGTTGTATACATTTTCTCAATAATACAATTTCATGTGAATAAGGTCCCTTTTCACCCTTCATCATTATTTGGGTATTAAACTTTTCATCAATATCCGCAACTCTACTTCCCACCAATGTTCTCTTACATTGATATCAAGTTAAAAGATTCTTCTAGAATAACATTACACATCCCATTACCCTTCACCAATAAGATTTTTTATTAAACCTTATCATGATGTAGGATTTAAATAAGGATATTTAAAATTTAAAACCATTTATTATTGAGATAATTATTAAAATGGGTGGACATAATTTATTTAATGGGATTGAATGTAAAACCAAAAAGTTTTAAAAAATTAATATCATATAAAATAGTGTATATGACACGAAACACATACATTAGAAGAGAACATAACACTATAAAAATTTATACTATGTTTATTTTTAATTAAATTTAATATATTTAACAACTTATGGTGAATAAAAATAATATATTTTAATGGAATTATTCATTCAATAGCGTAAACAACATGCAATATTGATCTTTAAAAAACGCACAAAAGTTTAATTATTTATATGATTTATATCCTAGAACTTAAATAGGTGGGTCTGAATAGTATTTTATGAATTATAATATATATAATTATAAATAAAATATATACTTATAAAAAATCATTGATTAATAATTAGGAAATCAATACTTAGTTTTTTGAAATGTTATTTTATGATTTAGAGAAATTTTTACATCAGAAATGATTTTTATTGATAATATTTATTAATTAAAATTTATAAAATATTAAAATTTGAATTTAGAGAAACAATATATTTTTTTAAAATAATATCAAAATAATGTTATGAAAATTTTGATTCATTTTTTTAGAAGAAATATTTTTTTTGTGAATATTTAAAATACCATTTTTATAGAAAACTATATTTCCCTTTAAGCAATTTGATTTTTTTTTTGGAAAATATATTTCATTTTCAACCATTAGAAAAGTCACATTTTATTTTAATATTTTTTAAAATTAAAAGTATATGTAACACCCCAAGCTTCTACGGTACGCTTCTCTTTGAATAATGTGATAGCGTGCGTTGTACGCAACATCAAGTTCTAACACACCACAACCAATCAAACTAGCCATTATGAATATTAATACCTACATTTTGAAATTATATATATTTTATATTTCAAAATGGACTTCATTTTTGGATTCGGAATATCGAAATTATCTTATGTTGAATTTTTTGTAATTTTCTTGAGAACTTCCAATTTTTATGAATAGTGAAAAATACTTAAAAATAACTTTTTAAATAAAAATAATTTATAGTGATAAATTAAATTATTTATTGGTTTTATATTATAATTATAATATATTTTTACCATTTTATCCAATGGTTTTCATTTGAATTAATTTTACTTTGAAATTGGACAAAAACAATTGTCAATCTTTTGATATATATTGTTTCTTAAAAACACGCTATTTGTTCTGACAGCGGGAATTAATTATAAAATTAATTAATGCAACTTATATCTTTGGAATTTTTTAAAATAGACATCATTTTTGAATTCGGAATATCAATTATATCTTAGGGTAAAATTTTGGCATTGTTTTGAAAAACTTCAATTTTTGATGTATAGTGAAACCACTAAGTTGTAGTTAAAAAACTGAATTTTTCATAAAACTTAATTTTACCACTTCTGTGAGTAGAATTTCAAAAATCAGGGAGCACGGTTAATATCAATTAGTAAAATGTGGTTCAATGACATGAATATAATTTTTGGTGAATAGTAACCTTTTTCTTTTATTTACCACGGTTAAAAGTAAATATTGTAATTTAGGGTAAAAATGATATTAATATTACCAAAACACATGTCCTAATTCTATTTTAAAAGTGTATCTCGAGAAAAAACAACCTTAGGAATAAAATATTATCATTTAGGTCTACTTGGATTAGATTAGGACATTTATTATTATTTAATTCAAAGAAGAGTTAAAAGAGTTAAAATCAAAGATTATTTACTAAAAAAAATTTAATATAAGGTTATACATAATATAAATTAGATTGTAAATATTCATAATAAAGATAAAATGATTTCCTACATAATGATATTTTATTTATAATTTTTAGACATTACATTTTTTAATTTATTTATGACACAATGATGATGCAGTAATTACCATAGTAGTGAAAAATTAAAATAATTGATATTATAAATACCCAAATAAATATAATTTGAGACCTTTTATGATTTAAAGTAAGTTTCTAGGATAATATGACATGTTAGGGTTGATTTAATTCTCTTTTTTCGAAGTAATAATTCTGTCATCAGTTTTAAAAAAATCAATTATTGAATAGTGTTAAAATTGGCATAAAAGAGTTTTTTAAAAAAAAAATATTAAATTATTAAATGATATTAAATTCCTAAAACTCCACGGTTCGGCAAAGAGACTTATATAATGATAGGTGTATCATTAATGGACCACTTGGGGGTCTCTTGGATGTATATAGTAATTTTATTAACCAGATAATATAAATATACAAATAGACATTGTAAAAGTGAAACTAATTAACTAAGAGTTAATACTTAAAGATAAGGTTAATATAGTAACCCAAACTTGTCTAAATTAAATTGGTTCAGTGGTTTTACACCCATACCCACGTTAAAATTTAAATAATCCACTTTGGAGCCATTAGAAACCGAATATGAATTTATTATAAAATAATATTTCTAGCTTTTCCAAAGGTGCCCCTCACCCCTCCTGTAAAAGTGCACCCTCTCTTCTCATTAACTCACACCATAAAATCCTTTTTGTTAGGCCAAACCCTACCCAAATACTCTCTCAACTTTCCTAACTACAACCCAGAGGCCTTATTTTGATCAGAAAGCCAACGTATGGAGCCCTTTTGATCAAATCAAAAGGAAGAACCCGAAGAAGAGGTAATGATTTCACCACCCTTTTTCAAGTTCCTTTCTTCTTCTACTTCTCCTTTATTTGTTATTACCATTCTAAAAAAATAACTAAAGTATATTATATATACTTTGATGTTATTATAAGCATTTTACAACTATATTTCAGTATTCTATCCATCCTTTGAATAACATGTCACCATACGTGCGTACGTACAACTTACCGTCTCCACGTCATGGTGTAATTGTTATTCAATAAATTATTATTTGGATGGGTATGATAATGATGTGTAATTCATGTAAATAATAAATATAACATGATAATTATTCTTTATATATGATAAAAAATCCAATTATATATTATTTTAAAATCAAAATAATGATATTGTCGCTCGTGTGTACGTACGGACTACCGTCTCCACGAACGCGATGAGATTCATTCTCTATCGTATCCATCCAAGTCTAATTCTCATGTGATGATTATTAATAGTTTCTAAGGACTTGATATCATTCTGGATATTATTAAGATAAACTTTATCCCTGACAGACATGACTTACGTAACAAAACATATAAAAGAAAACGAGTAAGTTAACACCCGAAACAACGATAATACTAAGATATTGTGAACAAATCAATGTTAAAAGATCATATATGATATCATATTAATGTATATGATTTTTGAATAATTTAATAACAATTATTTCACCATTATACATGTTTTTAACCTACCCCCAACCAAGGAAAGGTACAAGGTAAGGGTTTATTTCGCAATCTCTTCAGTATCTGAGGTTGTTTATACGTAATAATCTACTGGGATTTCTTTATCATCCACATACATGTTTCTTAAAAATTTATTTCAAAACATTTTTAATATTTACTATAATATATGTTAAAGTCATTTATACCCTTGTTTTACTTTTTATAAGAGGTTTATAAAAGAATCTTTCGGTCATATTTCAAATAATGTGCTTTTTATCCTTTTCGAAAAAATTAATGTAAGAATGTTTTTTTAACTTATACGGAGGATGAAACTATATTCCACCATTATAAAATCGTAGAAGCTTCCCTTACAATCTTATAAGAATATTTTCAATGAAATTTTTTTATTTTATATGACTATTAAATGATTTCAAAATAAAAAGATATATTTCTCTAAAAAGTGGTTTGATTTCATCTATGTCAACATCCTTTGATAGATTTTAAGCTTATATGAAGATGATTTATTATGAAACAAAACATCCATATTTTATTTAAGGTTTTGTGATAAGTTTGACTATGGATATTTTATTTTTATATCCTTCATGGTTTATGGTGAAATTATTTACATTCTGTATTCTAGTTTTAATACGAATGTTTATGTTATGTTTAAACCTTTTCATATGACAATGCATTTGACTTAATATGTGAGGGGTGAAGCCCGCTATAGCTCCTCGATGCATCGGTATGTCTCATGAGACAAACTAGTGTCTTGGCACAAGGCCTTGACAAAATCTTATTTGTAGTCTTGGAACGAGGCCTTGGCTATGTGGTTATGATAGTCTGGAATTATGCATTCCATCATTATTAAAGTGGTTATTGATATTTCATGTGATTATTAGATTAGTAGAATATCCATGTGAATAAGTAAATTTCATTATTTCATTTTATTTTTTCCATACTATGTTGATGTTCAAATTTAAAAGGCTTTTGTTTTAGTTATAAATTGTCTTAAATGTTTATTATTATTTATGAAATTTTCCGCTATATTGTTATCCTTACTGGGAATTTGAGCTGTCAGGACCCGTCCTCGGGGCCCGTGTCAGGACTACCCCAAGCCCGCCTTCCATAGGCCAGGGGCTGGCGACTAGCACCAATGCGTAAATCCCGGTAAAAGGGAAGACATTGCCTTTGTAAAGTAAACCACAAACACCACATAGCAAGCAGGCAGAAGTAAACACTAAGTAAAAACTAGTACAACAATAAGTGCAGAAAAGTAAGTTGGAAAGTATAAAAACCCAAACTGAAAGTAAAGAACAACTGGAAAGGGAAAACAAAAACTGAAAAGTAAAGCCGCAACGTCGAGCTGTCCACTGGAAATCCCACCTGAAGGGTGCGTACAGAAAGCCTCCACTAATCCTCGGGTCTAGCCGACCGCTCCGAGTACGTCCCACCCAGTGGTCCACCTCCAGGTACTGTCCTGCTCTGCAAGCCTCAACCACGATCAGTGATGTCCATCGTCTACAACCAACACAACGTAGTGCGGGCATAGCCCGTGCAGGGGTGAGTATAAGATACTCAGTAAGGACCCCGAGACCCCCGAAGGTCTCCCAGAATCCACAAAGGATAATCCACAAAAGAAAAGATACAATCACGAAGTAACATCCGACACTGCTTAGGTATATGCACATACATATACCTAAGACATAAATTCTCGTACGCTCCAATATCCGAGCCCAAGCACAACCTAGTTCACACAGGAAAGAAAAACGTAAATCCACACAGGATAGGACAACGCAATCCCCAAAGAAAAGTAAACAGGATTCAGCTCACACAGGTATACTTCTTTGTATGATGATAAAGATGAACAGATATTTCCACTGATTTATCTAAGCCATCAGACCGACAAAGGATCGATAGGTACTAACCACCGCAATGACCCACAAAGGATCTGACCCTCAAAGGATCGATAGGTAACTAACCCCCGCAATGACCCACAAAGGATCTGACCCAGAAAGGATTGATAGGTAACTAACCCCCGCAAAGACCCACACAGGATCGGACCCACACAGGATCTATAGGCGCTGGCCCACACAGGACCGTTGAGCGCTGACCCACATAGGATCAGACCCAAACAGGATCGGTAGCACTGACCCAAAAAGGATCGCTGAGTGCTGTAGTCGTCGCCGTCGAATCCACTGAGGATCTCTACACAGTCATTGTTGCCACAGTAGTAGTCGCAGCCAGCTCTAGGGTTCCCGCACACACCAAGCTCGTTCAAGAGGGTCCGCTCCATGAGCCGAGTGCCTGATACATCAACTGACACATAGTCCAGAGCTGATGTATCCAAAAGTTCCGTATCAATAACAGGAACTCAACGTCACAGACGGCGCGTCAATCGGACGCCCGGTCTGAGAGTTATTGGCCTTTTCATCCCAGGGCCCGGTTGGTTTTTAAGGAAAAACCAACCCGACCATACTCCACCTACATCCAAACATCGGGTGGAGTAATCCAAAAGATATATCTCACTTAGAAGAATCCATCAAAGTCGATGGCATGTCTATCGGACGTCCGGAGCTCAAGTTATGAGCGTTTCCGCTCCGAGGTCCCGGTTGGTTTCGTGTACGAACCAACCCGGCCGTTCCCAAAGTATTTAGAAACATTGGGTGTAGTAAACTGAATCGATCGTCTCGATCCCAGGATTGCATCTCCGCTGACTATGGGTCGTTCGGAGGCCCGTAGCTAATGTTATGAGCAAAAGACCAAAAAGGTCCGGAAACGGGGGGGTCTGGGCCCGGACTGACCCGGCCCGACCCCCCCCTGGGTCGGCCCGACCCCCCTTGGTCGGACCGACCCGGGTCCGGGTCCGACCCGGTTGGGCACGACCTGGCCTGGCCTGGGCGTGACCCAGTCGGCGGGTCGGCTAGGCTCGGCTCGGCCGAGCGGCCGAGCAAGGGAAGCCGCGGGGCGAGCTGTCCCCGCGGGAAGAGGAGCTGCGGACCCGCGTGGGGCCGCGCTTGGTCAGTAGACGCGGTAGAGCCGCGTCTCGTGTCTCGCCAGACCCGCGCGGTTGTGGGTCAGGTCGGCCGCCGCCGATGCGGCATCAGCCGCGGAGGCTCCATCCGGAGGCACGCCGGGGCGTCGCCGGTGGAGTCAGTGGGCCACCAGAGTTGCTCCGGTGGTCCGATTCCATTTCCGTCTGCGCCGTAGCTCATCCCGGGTCCCGTTCTTCACTGCGGAAACAACAAATCATCTCTACGGAACGTTTTGTCATCACCCGCCGTTCCACACACCAAGAAACAAAGGGAGGTTGGTTTGGACTTGTCGGTTGGTCCGCACCCACCGCGTTAGCGGTTTGAAACAAGACCATAAATCCCAGCAATTGATAAACCTCGTTCCGCAATAAAAATCCACAGACCAACTTGTTAATTGGTTGGTCCGCATTCTTGCCTTGGAGGAAAAAAACATAGGTAAAATCAATTTTTATAAAGACCCCTACCTCGTAGCTATCGTCGGACGAGAGTTCATCGTGGAACTGACGGTCGCGGTAGGATGTGATCGTCGCGTCGCAGAAGGGCGTCGCGTCGTCGCGGAAGGGAATCGCGTCGTCGCGGAAGGGAATCGCGTCGTCGCGGAAGGGCATCGCGTCAACGAACTCTGAGGGTTAAAGAAACACACAGATTTAATTATAACAATTAAATCCATGTTGAGGATAAAAAACACAGAGGAATTTAAAAGATTTTAAATCTCCTACCTCAAGCAGTTGATTGAAGATTTTTCATGGGGAAAGAATGTCGCGGAAGAAGCGTCGGCGTCGCGTCGATCTTTGGGGGTCGGGCATTCTTCGCGTTCTTCGCATTCTTCGTATTTTTCGCGTTCTTCGTGAAGAGGGATGAAGGCACAGAATCTCCAAATCCTCTCAAAAAATCGCACCAGAGAAGAAAGGTCTGTTGGTCTTATTTTATTAATATTCCAATGGTTTGAAAACAGGTTAAGAAACGAACAAATTAATTCATAGAATTAATTTCAACAAACATAACCACCCAATTAAAAGGAGTGTTTAATAGTTTAAGAAATTCCCCAGTTGACTTTCGTTTAATAGGGGTTTTTGTGGGTGTGTTACTTTGCAGAAATGAAACGGTGGGGCTCGTGCGGGCCCCACATCATAAATATCCTACCAAGAGTGTAGGATATTTTGGGTTCCACCCCATCCTCTTTAACTCAGCTTAAGTAGCTTAAAGTGGATTTAACTGGCTTTAATCGGCTTCAAGTGAAATAAAATAAAGTTTGTCGTACGACATTATTTTATTTCCTAACTTAAAGCCTAAAAAAAATCCACACCCGAGCAAACGCAACTCTGAAAGAGGCATTTCTAAACAAATACCGGTGTTGCGATTCCATCAGTTCCCTCAAAATTGGATTCCGAGCACCGGTTCAAAAGTTAGAAAAACCCGCTCGTTTGTTCACTGAACGTACCCGAGCCAAACTTTGGAAAATGATTCTGGGCACACCGGGCCTTGAAATCATGTGCCGTCAGAAAGTGTGTTCTTGTAAAACACCAAAGAAAATTAAGAAAAAAAATTTCCTTGAAATTTATGGGTCTTTACATGAGATCATCCCTTTAAATGTTTTATATTTTCCAGGATGTGAAGAATTAATTTATGAATGACCTGCAGGGATAGTATGTTGGGATATTATTGTGGACTATGAAGAAAATATGTTGTTGTAGTTTTCATTTTTATGATGTAATGTAAGACTTATGAATATATATAGTGTTTACAACGCTACTAATCCAATCAGTCTTTTGAGATTTGATCTTTCTTGTGATCATTCCAATGTTAGGTAATAATGCACCGACTCTGGGTAACTGGGGTCGGGGCGTTACAGTTGGTATCAGAGGAATTTTAGTACAAACCTTGGAAGCTAGATTTAGATAAACTCTGATTAGAGCACATAGACCTAAGATGGACTTTGAGGATTAGTATAGAAGAACTTCCTAGAATTTTGGTATTGTAGAGATTTTGTGAGTTTTCCGAGAAATATATCCATGTCTGGATAAGAGCAGGTAGAGGCGGCTCTAACACAGATGTACCTAGGGTTAAATCTCAGAAACACCGCTTTGAGCTAGACTTGAACAGGAAGTGTTGCATGACAACGAGCCTTGATGCACTCTTGGTTACGACACTCCTGGGGGATATGCTCAGGATAACTCTCATTTTCATTATAAATCATTATGAAGGGTTTATGAGTATATACTTCCTCAAGGAAATTTTATTTTATGATTATGGATTATATCCATAAATAGTTCAATTTATGTTAAGTGTTTTATAAGTATGGGATTATGTATTTTGATTCATAAACTGATCTAGTTTATTCCAATGTTTAAAAATGGCACCTAGTGGAAGAAATGGAAACCGTATCAATGCACACACTCCATGTAGGGATTTCCCTCCTGCTCAAGATAATTATAGTGGAGCTGGTGATGCAACTGGTGCCAATCAGCTAATCATAATAATGGGACAACTCACTATGTTTATAAATAATATCCTTACCCTTATGCAGCACCATGATCCGCAGTCGGGAGGATCAATGATAGATTGATTCATGAGGAAACAACCACCAATGTTCAATGGGAGTACAAATACCTTAGTAGCTGAGAAATGGATAAATTCCCTAGAAGAAATATTTCATGCTTTGGGATGTAGTGAAAGGGAAAAAGTTGTCATGGCAGTTTACCGCCTCACTGGAGATGCTGATCAATGGAGGTTATTGATTCAAAATGTTAAGGAAGATGATGAAGTATCAAATATGGAATGGAGGGAGTTCAAATAACTTTTTTTAGAAAAAGATTTTCCTTGTGACCATCATGCAGATATGGAAAGGCAATTTCTGAGTCTGAGACAAAGGGAGGATGAGAATGTCACAAAGTATGAGGCTAACATTACAAGGTTATCAAGGTATGCTGGAGATTATATACATAACCCAAGAAGTAATATTGATCATTTATTTTATGGGTTAAAACCATTTCTCTGTCGAGCATTAGTCTCACAATCCTTTTCATCGTACGAAGACATTGTCTCATGAGCTATCAAGACCGAAAAGGAATTCACTAGGTCTTATGTCTTTAAAGAAAATCAAGAGAAGAAGAGATCTGCTGATCAGTCTTGGAATGGAAATAAGGGGAAGAAGGGAAAGGTTGAATATCCATCCTGTGGTAAATGTGGGAAGAAACACCCCGGTACTTGCTTGAATGGAATGGGTGTCTGTTACAAGTGTGGTGAAAAAGGCCACCAAGCTCGTGATTGCAAAGGGAAGAAGGAATCTACCAATGCTTAGTGGTAAAATTTCAGGGAGATGGGACATTATGCAAATTAATGTCTCAAGAGTCAGGGGAAATTACCTCAGAAAATGCCAAGGGATCAAGGACAAGCTTATGCTATCACTACAGTTGAGGTAGATGCTTCGAAAGACGTGGAGGCAGGTAATTTAATGGTTTCCTCAAGTTTAGAAAATGAATTATTTGATTCTGGATCATCGCATTATTTCATATCTTCCCAGTTTTCTATGAAAATTAGATATTTCAAATTTGTTTTAACAAGGTATTTGTCAATTAAAACTCTTAAGGGAAGTATCATTGCAACAATGTTTTGTGAATCAGTCCCCATTAGAGAACATAAATGTTATTTATCTACCGATCTCATCGTCATACCTATGATTGAGTATGATATAATACTTGGTATAGATTGGCTTTCAAACTATGATGTGAAGATTTATTATAAAAAGAAGGAGGTTACGATTTTTGATGATGATGATAAGGAACACCTTATCTTTAGAGTAGAATCATCACCACCTAATTCTTTTCTAGATCCACCCCCAGTAGCTCAACTAAATTCAATTATTAGGGAGGAAGATAATGAAATGACTGTGGGTGAGGAAAGGAATGATCAAATAGAGGATGTACCTGTTGTGAAAGAATATATAGAAGTATTTTGGGAAGATTTACCTGGACATCCTCCAGAACGATAAGTTAAGTTTTCCATTGATTTAATTCCTAGATCAAGGCCAATATCGAAGACCCCTTATAGAATGGCCACTATAGAATTAGTTGAACTAAAGAAACAACTAGAGGAATTGAGTAATAAGGGATTTATTCTCCCTAGTGTTTCTCCATGGGGAGCCCCTGTTCTCTTTGTTAAAAAGAATTATGGATCTTTGAGGTTATGTATCGACTACAGGGAGATCAATGCTATAACAATAATGAAAAAGTATCCCCTACCACGCATTGATGATTTATTTGACCAACTGCATGGAGCTCAATACTTTTCAAAGATTTACCTTCGATCTGGATACCATCAGTTGTGTGTGAAGAAGGAATACATTCTGAAGACAGCATTTTGAACCAGGTACGGGCATTACGGGTTTACAGTAATGCCTTTTGGATTGACTAATGCACCCTCTGTATTCATGGATCTGATGAATATAGTCTTCAAGGAATATCTCGATGAATTTGTGGTGGTATTTATTGATTATATCTTCGTATACTCCAAAAGCTATGAAGATCATGAAAATCACTTGTGCATTATCCTGAAGACTTTAAGAAGTCATAAATTATATGTGAAGTTTAGCAAGTGTGAATTCTAGCTTCAGGATATTTCTTTTCTTGGCCATATTGTCTCTATAGATAGAATCTCTGTTGATCCTTCTAAGACCAAGGCAATTCAATAATTGCCAACACCTATGAGTATAACTGAGGTACGACGTTTTATTGGTTTGGCAGGTTTTTATCGACATTTCATCCATAATTTTGCTCGATTGGGTAACCCATTAACGAAGCTCACACGTAAAGGGGTTAAATTTGTTTAGAAAAAAGAGTGTGAAGAATGTTTCAAATAAATGAAGAGAATATTAGTCAATGCTTCTATATTGACTCTACCATCGGGGAATGATGGGTTCGTTATTTATAGTGATGCATCGAATAAAGGACATTGTTGTGTCCTTATGCAGAATGATAGGGTTATTGCATATGCATCACGACAGTTGAAAATTAATGAGATAAACTATCTCACTCATGATCTTGAGTTAACAGCTATGATATTTGCTTTGCATATATGGAGGAACTACCTCTATGGTGATAAATGTGATATTTATACTGATCCCAGGAGTTTGAAGTATATTTTCTCACAAAAAGAACTCAACATGAGGAAATGGAGATGGCTTGAATTACTCAAGGATTATGATTGTATGATACAATACCACCCGGGGAAAGCAAACAAGGTGGGAGATGCTTTGAGCAGAAAATACCATGGTGTTTTGAACGTGATGATAATTGAAAGGGATCCAATTTTCATGGATCTAGTGAATATGGAAATGGGAATAACCCGGGAAGGTGAAATATCAATGTTTTTTCAAATGTTTTCCAAACCGTCTTTACTAGAAAGGATTAAGAGTTCTTAGACCGATGATGGAGAATTTCACAAGAAGATTAAACCTGTGAACGATGGGAGATTGAGAGACTTTGTGTATGAAGAATGAATTTTGAAATTCAGGAAGAGACTTTGTGTTCCCGATATACCTGATCTAAAAAGGGAATTGATGGATGATGCTCATAGTTCCAATATCTCTATACACCATGGGAGAACCAAAATGTGTAGAGATTTGAAGGAACATTTTTTGTGGGACAACATGGAGAGGAAGATTTCTGATTTTGTGTCAAGATGTATGGTTTGAAAACAAGTGAAAGCTGGAAGGAAACAGCCTGGAGGAGTCATGCAACCTCTCCCCATACCAGAGTGGAAATGGGACAATATTACGATGGACTTCATCATGGGGCTACCAAAGACTCCTAGAAGGAATGATGCAATATGGGTTATTGTTGATCCTCTTACCAAGTCAGCACATTTTCTTGCTATAAGAGAAGATCTACCATTGGAACGTCTCGCAATACTATATAATGATGAAGTTATGAGACTTCATGGAGTACCCCTATTAATTGTTTCTGATCATGGTCCCCATTTTACTTCAAGTTTCTGGAAAAGTATTCAGAAATCCTTAGATACTGAACTTCATATGAGCACTGTCTACCACCCTCAAATAGATGGACAATCAGAACAAACTATTCTAATGGTTGAAGACATGTTGAGATCCTTATCACTTGACTTTCAGGGTATGTGGGATCAATATTCACCTATGGTAGAGTTTTAATATATCAATATCTTTCATTCGAGTATTCAGATGGCACCATATGAAGCGTTATATGGAAAGAGATGTTGCACACCAACCTGTTGGGATTAAATTGCTGAAATAAAACTTGTAGGTCCAGAACTGGTGGAGGAAACGATGGAAAAGGTGAAGGTAATCCAAAATCACATCAAAGCAGCTCGAAATAGCAGAAGATCTATGCCGATAATCGAAGGATGTATTTTGAATTTCAAGTCAATGATCATGTTTTCTTGAAGGTATCTCCATGGAAGGGAGTCATAATTTTTGGTAAGAAAGGTAAATTGAGTCCCAGGTACATCAGACCTTTCGAAATTCTGGAATGAATTGGGGCTGTAGCTTACCAATTGGCATTGCCGCCAAGTCTCTCCAAAGTCCATGATGTGTTCCATGAATCTCTATTGAAGAAATACATGCCTGACCCAACCCATGTACTCACCTATGAGTAATTAGAACTGGCACCTGATCTGTCTTATTGTGAAGAGCCCGTCAGGATTCTTGATATGAGAGAGCAATTACTGAGAAACTGGATGACTCATCTGGTAAAAATTTTGTGGAGAAACCATAATATGGAAGAGGCCACATGGGAACCTGGGGAACTTATGAAGAAGAACCACCCGAGTCTTTTCATGTGGTAGTATTCATGAAATTTCGAGGATGAAATTATTTGAATGAGGGGAGAATGTAACACCCCAAGCTTCTACGGTATGATTCTCTTTGAATAATGTGATAGCGTGTGTTGTACGCAACATCAAGTTCTAACACATCACAACCAATCAAACCAGCTGTTATGAATAGTAATAACTATTTCTTGAAATTATATATATTTTATATTTCAAAATGGGCTTCATTTTTGGATTCAGAATATCAAAATTATCCTATGTTGAATTTTTGGTATTTTTCTGTGAACTTCCAATTTTTAGGAATAGTGAAAAATACTTAACAACAATTTTTTTAATCAAAATAATTTATATTGATAAATTATATTATTGAGTGAGTTTAAAGTATAATTAGAATATATTTTTACCATTTTATCCAATGGTGTTCATTAGAATTAATTTCACTTTGAAATGGGACATAAACCGTTATCAATCTTTTGATATATATTGTTTCTTAAAAACACGCTATTTGTTGTGACAGTGGGAATTAATTATAAAATTAAATAATGAAACATATATTTTTGGAATTTTGTCAAATAGACATCATTTTTGAATTCTGAATATCAATTATATCTTAGGGTAAAATTTTGGCATTGTTATGAAAAACTTCAATTTTAGATAAATAGTGAAACCACTAAGTGGTAGTTAAAAGACCGAATTTTTCATAAAACGTAATTTTACCACTTCTGTGAGTGGAATTTCGAAAATCCTAGAGACACGGTTAATATCAAGAAATAAAATTTGGTTCAATGAGATGAAAATAATTTTTGGTGAATAGTAACGTTTTACTTTTATTTACCACGGTTAAAAGTAAATAGGGTAATTGAGGGTAAAAATGATATTAATATTACCCTAACACATGTCCTAATTCTATTAGACAAGTGTATCTCTACCATAAACAACCTTAGGAATAAAATATTATCATTTAGATCCACTTGGATTAGATTAGGACATTTATTATTATTTAATTCAAAGAAGAGTAAAAAGAGTTAAAATCAAAGTTTATTTACTAAAACATTTTTAATATAGGGTTATACATAATATAAATTTGATTGTAAAAATTCATTAGAAAGATAAAATTATTTCCTACATAATTATAGTTTATTTATAATTTTTAGAGATTATATTACTTAATTTATTTATGACACAATGATGATGCATTAATTACCATAATAGTGAAAAATTAAAATAATTGATATTATAAATACCCAAATAAATATTATTTGAGACTTTTTATGAATTACACTACTTTTCTAGGATAATATTACATGTTAGTATTGATTTAATTAAATTTTTTCGAATTAATAATTCTGTTATGAGTTCTAAAAAATTCAATTATTGAATAGTGTAAAAATTGACATAAAAGAGTTTATTAAAAAAATATTATATTATTAATTTATATCAAATTATTAAAAATCTAAGGCTCTTCAAAGAGACATAAATCATGATTTTTTTATCATTAATGGACATATTTTGGGTCGCTTGTATTTATATAGTATGTTTATTAACCATATAATATAAAAATACAAAGAGACAATGTAAAAGTGAAACTAATTAACTAAGAGTTAATACTTAAAGACAAGGTTAATATAGTAACCCAAACCTGTCTAAATTCTATTGGATGAGTGGTTTTCGACCCATACCCACCTTAAAATTTTAATAATATAGTTTGGAGCCATTAGAAACCGAATATGAATTTATTATAAAATAATATTTCTAGGTTTTCCAAAGGTGCCCCTCACTCCTTTTATAAAAGGGCACTCTCTCTTCTCATTAACTCACACCTTCAAAGCCTTTTGGTTCGGCCAAACCCTGCCCAAATACTCTCTCAACTTCCCTCAATACATCCTAGAGGCCTTAGTTTAATCATAAAGCCAACCTAAGGAGCCCTTTTGATTAAATCAAAAGGAAGTACCCGAAGAAGAGGTAATGATATCACCACCCTTTTTCATGTTCCTTTGTCCTTCTACTTCTTCATTATTTGTTATTAACATTCTAAAACAGTAACTCCAGTATATTATATATAATTTGATGTTATTATAAACATTTTACAACCATATTTAATTATTCTATCCATCCATTTAATAACATTTCACCATACGTGCGTACGTACGGCTTACCGTCTCCACGTCGTGGTGTAATTGTTATTCAATAAATTATTATTTGTATGGGTATGATAATGATGTGTAATTCATGTAAATAATAAATATAACATGATAATGATTCTTTATATATTATATAACATCCCATTATATATTATTTTAATATCAAAATTATGATATTGTCACTCGTGCATACGTACGGACTACCGTCTCCACGAACACGATGAGATTCATTCTCCATCATATCCATTCAAGTCTAATTATCATTTGATGATTAATAATATTATATAAGGACTTGATATCATTCTGGATATGATTAAGATACAACCAATCCATGAAAAAAAAACAACTTATGTAACAAAACATATAAAATACAACGAGTAAGTTAACACCCGAAACAACGATAATACTAAGATATTATTAACAAATCAATGTTAAAAGATCATATATGATATCATATAAATATATATGATTCTTTTATATTTTAATAACAATTATTTCAACATTATACAAGAGGTTAACCTACCCCAACCAAGGAAAATTACAACTTAAGGGTTTATTTCGCAATTTCTTCATTATCCGAGGTTGTTTATACGTAATAATCTACTGAGATTTCTTTATAATCGACATCCATGTTTCTTAAAAATGTATTTCAAAACATTTTTACTATTTACTATAATATGGGTTAAAGTCATTTATACCCTTGTTTGACTTTTTATAAGAGGTTTATAAAAGAATCTTTCTGTCTTTTTCCAAACAAGGTGTTTTTTTAACCTTTTCGACAGAAATAAGGTAAGAATGTTTTTTTAACTTATACGGCGGGTGCGGCTATTTTATGCCATTATAAAATCGTCGAAGCTTCCCTTACAAGCTTATAAGAATATTTTCAAATAATTTTTTTTTATTTTATATGTCTCTTAAATTATTTCAAAATAAAAAGAGATATTTCTCTAAAAAGAGTTTTGATTTCATCTATGTCAACATCCTTGGATGGATTTTAAGCTTATTTGAAGTTGATTTATTATGAAACAAAACTTCCATATTGTATTGAACGTTTTGTGATATGTTTGACTATGGATATGTTATTATTATACCCTTCATGGTTTATGGTGAAAGTATTGACATTTCGTATGCTAGTTTTAATATGAATGTTTATGTTAGGTTTAAACCTTTTCATATGGGAATGCATTGTACTTAATATGTGACGGGTGGAGCCCGCTATAGCTCCTCGATGCATCAGTAGGTCTCATGAGACAAACTAGTGTCTTGGCACAAGGCTTTGAAAAAATACTATTTGTAGTCTTGGCACGAGGCCTTGGCTATGTGGTTATGATAGTCTGGCATTATGCATTCCATCATTATGAAAGTGGTTATTGATATTTCATGTGATTATTCGATTAGTAGAATATCCATGTGAATAAGTAAATTGCATTATTTTATTTTATTTTTTCCATACTATGTTGAAGTTCAAGTTTAAAAGGCTTTTTTTAGTTATACATTTCCTTAAATGTTTATTCTTATTTATGAATGTTTCCGCTATATTGTTATCCTTACTGGGCATTTGACCTCACCCCTTTCAATGTTTTATTTTTCCCAGGATGTGAAGAAGTAATTTATGAATGACCTGCAGGGATAGTATGTGGGGATAAGAGTGTGGACTATGAAGAAAATATGTTGTTGTAGTTTTCATTTTTATGATGTAATGTAAGACTTAGGAATATATCTAGTGTTTCCAAGGCTACTAAACCAATCGGTATTTCGAGATTTGATCTTTTTTGTGATCATGCCAATGTTAGGTAATAATGCACCGACTCTGGGTTACTGGGGCAGGGGCGTTACAGTATATTTTTTATAAATAACCTGATTTTTTTAATAAACATCATTGTTTAATTTGGTATGAACAAATTTTTTATATTTAAAATCTCATTTTCTAAAAAACTATTTTCCATTACATATTTATGGTTTAATTATAAATTACATTACAAAATATTTGTACTTTTAATTTTTTTTTAAACATTTAATATTTTGATTTATGATCATAAAATTTAGTAAACTAGTCTCTTTTATTTTTGGATAATATTAATATTAACCATAGTAATTTTTGTTACCACTGTAAACGGTAAATCATGTAATTAAAGTTAAAAAAAATAATCATTATAAAATGACCTCAAAATGTTCCTTAATATTATTGGATATAGACATTTCCCCATAATGATATCATAATCTATTATATGGAATTTTATGGCCATTTAAATGATATTGTAAACTTTATAGTATTTTATTTCACGAAAAATCAAATATATCCCAATATTGTTTTTAATTACTAAAATAATTTTAATATGGACTACAGTAGAGGATATCTCAAACTTTAAATGATAATTTTTAATATAAAATATTTCTATTAATCAAGGTATTTTTTATTACTAAAAAATTTATTTCGCTAATTTATTACACAATGATCGTAATGTAATTATTTAATTAATAGAAAAAATCAAATAATTGATATTTAGAATATAAAAAGTAATAAAAGATTAGAAAAATAATGCGCTACTTGAATTTTATAGATTAATTTTATATTTTAGGGTTATAATTACATATTACTTTAAAATTATAACTGTTTTATTGACATTATTAAAGACAATGTAATGAATAGATCTAAAAAACCGAATTATTGTAATATTATAATATATAATATTTCATTATATGATATAATGATCCCAAAAATATTATTTTCATAATAATGAATGGGATATGTTTAATTACTTCTTCCATAGACTATTTTATGGTCTTTTCAAATTTTAAATTTATATCATTTTACCTAATATACTAGAAAATATAAATAATATCATAATTCCTAAAATGGTTAATTGAAGTTAAAACTAGAAGATAAACATGATAACATATCCACATTTCGTCTAAATTTTATTTTATTGATATATTTATACTTATCCTAACTTTATTTTTTATATTATATAAAATCTGAGATATTTGGATAGAGAAAAATTTTATTTTTGTTTATTATTATTAAAAATTATAAGAACAGTCCTCCCTCCAATTATAATCATTCACTACATCATTCAGTCAATTACACAACTTTGAGCCATATTTCTCAACCGTACCAGTACCTTTATACTTGTAAACATACTTATCCAAGTTCATGAGGATATATACCTTATAAAATTACAATCTTATGTACCTTAGGTAGAGATGAAAACAGATTCTTCCAAAGAAGTGTTATTCATCTTTGTTTATTCATTCAAGTTTATTAATTCTTATAAATTATCTTTACGTGTTTTCTCCTTCCTAATTTTTATACTCAAGTACCATATATATACTTATATTTTTGTATATACCATAATAAAAACCTATTCATCCTTTTACCCATCTTGGTAAAAATAAAATAACCATGCACACATATGAATGTTAATATATCATCCAATTCCTTACCCTTTCAACCATATAAGAATAATATCATTTCATGTGTATATATACTACATACTATATCCTTTAAGTGATGCGATGCATTTTATATGGTAAAATTTCTAGAATATTCCCAAAACTTATCTGATGAATAAAATTGATATATATAGCCGTAATATCATTATGTAAATGATGGAACAATATCCCATTAAAGATAACTAAAACATACCCAAGAAAACATGAAAGGGAAAATAAATCATTTAACAACCCAAACAAGTGTAATAATGATATATTATTAACCAAGGGTGATAAGATTATATTATAGTTGTATAAATATAAATGTTTTTAAGTATAAAATAATAACAAGACAAAATCCATTATATAAGATGTTGAATCACGTTCAATTAAAGGGAATCATGACAAAAGGGTTTCTCATATCACTTTTACTTATGTGAGATATATGGAATATTCAACACATATTTTTTTGTGTAGTGTATATACATCCTCTTTTATATATTATATCACGAATCTCTTTATATTAATAGTATTTAAATTCTTATTTGATTTAATTTCTTTAATGGTTCTTATGATTAAATGTTAATAGTGTTTTAAGGGATTGTTTTATAATATCATCATTATTAATGTCTGTTTATGTTGATGTCTTTAATGGGGAAAATTTATCTACCTTGTTGATGTATTGCAAGAATATTTTCAATTTTTTACTGTTCATATATGATTTTAAGAATTCATTTTCTCCCACATCTGTATTTTTGAATAATGTTTAAAGGATTTTTTTTCATTTTGTGAATAAGGTGCTTTCTAAAAAGTATAAAATGTATATTTTTTAACTTATACGACATGAATAGAATTTTCCTCTATCATTATTCCTCAAATATTTGAAGCTTCCTCTAATTGTTTTAAAGGTTATTTTCAAATAATGTGTATTTATTTATAATTTAAAATATATTTAAAAATATGATTTTTAAAAGTTAATAAGGGAATTTTCCTCAGGAATTTTTCACTAATCTTATTATAGTATTTTTATCTATGTAAACATACTTTTTGGAATCATGTTATTAATGGATTTTACCTCTCATGTTACTATATACCATAATTTATTGAATGATTTATGATCATTTCGACTACAGACATACTATTATGATAGCATTCAAGTTTTTACAGTATATGGAATATGATAATGTCAAATTATTTGAGAAATTATTAAAATTTTGAATGATAGATTAAATAAAATTTCATATATTGATTTTTTACCCCCACTTATTTGAGGAATGTATTGGACATAGTATTTGACAGAATATCTACAGACCCTTGATGCATTATCAGTTCTCATGAGATTAAATATTTTGGGTATTGGATAAGGCCTTACCCATTTTTATAAGATGTCTTTTCAGAAGTCCCTGATGTTATGTTTATGATTTTTAGAATTATTCCTTCCAATATTATTAAATTACTTATTACTATAAATGTGATTATTCTATTAGTTAGAATATCCATGTATAATATTCAATGTCATGTGATTATTTATATGGAATTATTTCATCATAATTTATTCCTAAAACATTATTAGGCATGTTCATGTTATATACTAAATGGCATATGTTTTTAGTTATTTACCTTCCAATATTTATTATTGATGATTTATTAAGGAAATATTCTATGGTACACATACCATTAATATGTAGTATATATCACCCATTTCTTAAGTTTTATTTTATCTTGGATGTCAGGATGTGTATTATGATTGATTTGTAGGGATATTCCAAAGGGAATAAAATTTACTCGGATAAAATACTGCATTTTTTTGTTTTCAATTGTGATGTGAAATCAATGTATTTAACTCTTTTACACATACTAATAAACTATTCATTTTTGTAGGATTAAATTTTATTATATTATGAAAATTTAGTAATGTATGCTACTAATCTAGGCTACTCAAGTTGTGGATATATCATTATGCCTTTTATTACATAACTTTTCATTAAATTTTACAAACAGATGATATTTAAAGTCTAGTGTCTTGGAAATCAGGAACATAAAACATAAAAACAACATAAAACATTATTCTAATCCACTTGTAAGGTTTAATTATAATTTCATAATAAGTAAAATATCTTCATTTCATAACCTGGAGATATACATCAAAGGAAAGGGTGAGCAGAAGGCACGATATGAAAATCAAGGGAATTAGTTTACTTATGATATCAACAAGATCTCGATGAAAACCACAATACATGAGAAACTGAAAAAGTGGCATATCAGAATGAAAAGAAAATGAATCAAAAATTTAATATGTGGATACAAAATTTCATTTTGACATTCATGAAAATCTCACCAAGGTTCATTCCCAAGGTGTCATAAAAACATTCACTTGTGGAATGTGGGTTTTTCCCCACACTTACATACCAACGGTTTCATAGAACCGTTGGTAAAGGATGGTTTAGAGAAGGTTTTACCAATCGTTATAGTAAACCATTGGTATTGATGTGTTTTGGGGAGGTTTTTTCCAACGGTTTTAAGGAACCGTTGGTATAGGTGTGGTTGGGTAGGTTTTTACAAACGGTTCTAATGAACCGTTGGTATAGGTGTGGTTGGGATAGGTTTTTACCAACGGTTCTTTAGAACCGTTGTTATAGGTGTGCCCTGAAAGTATATACCAGAGGTTTTTAAAACCCGTTGGCACAACTTTCCCCCAAATTGGCAGCGGCCCGTCCTCTCCCCCATTCGTGATACAGAACCCTAAACGGGAGCAACATACGATTTTGGAGCTACTTCTGCTGGACCAGTTTGGATCTTCGAGCTCCTTCAGGTTCCTCTTCTTCCATTCCATCCAAGGTGTTGGATCTACTTCTGAATCACATAAGACCCATCCAAAATTAGGTATTTTATTATCCGGCACCTTATTATTATTGAAATTTATCTAATATTTTAGTTTTAAGATTTTATTTTGATGTGTTTATGTTTATGTTTCTATTTTGATTTAACCTATATTTTTTATTTAGTCCCATCCTATATGTTTTTGTTTTTGTGTTTTTGATTTTGATGTGTTTTTGTTTTTGTTTTTATTTTGATGCGTTTAAGGTATCTTATTTACCGGTACCTTATTTTTTATTGAAATTTATCTAATTATGTTTTTGATTTAGACCCATCTAATATGTTTTTGTTTCTGTTTTGATGTGTTTATGTGATGAGATTGTATCGTAATTTAGATGTGTCCAATGATTATTTGATCATTGTTTTGTGGAGAATGAATGGTTTAGGACCAGCATTAGAAGTAGCTTATAGTGAGACCATTTTAGTATACGGGGAAACAAGATTATGATATACAAGGGGGTGATTGAGTTGGTAGAGACCAAACATAGTTTGTTCCTTGTGTTCAAGAACCATATATAGTGTTCCAATTAGGTGGTCATCAGTAAAGACATAGGTAAGATTTCCAGGTCCTGCTTCATGAAGTTAAATATGTGGCGCTATAGTGGTTTTGGATTGTATGAGGTACTATTAGTGTATTGTAAACCCTCATTTGTTCCATATTCATTTAAATTGATTTAATATAATTTTTTTCACACACACCATTATATACTCTCAAAATATATTTAGAGTGTATTTTTATTCTTATGGTGTTAAATATTTTAGTAAATGTCCATACTAGATTCTTTTATGTGTTCTAGGGGTTTAGACTAATGATAGAGCTGCATGATTATTGTGGGGGTATTCTTTTCAGATAAATATACCTATACTATGTCATCAAATAAATCAACTGTGGACAGCCTGACCACCCCACGTGGACACCCCCCCCCCCCACACCCTGGAAAGCCCCCCCACCCCCCTTGACACCCTCGACCCCACTGGACAGCGCCGCCACCCCCGTGGACAGACCGACCACCCCCCGTGGACACCCCAGTCACCTCTTTGGACAGCCCGTCCAACCCCAAGACACCCCTGTACCCCCCTTGGACACCCTGTACCCCTCGGACAGCCCGCTCACCTCCTTGGACAGCCCCCCCTAGACAGCCCACTCACCTCCTTGGACATCCCACCCCCTGGACACCATGTACCCCCCGGATAGCCCCACCCACCCCCTAGACACCCTACTCACCTCCTTGGACAGCCCGCCCACCCCCTGGACTCCCCATACCCCATTGGACAGCCTGACCACCCCTGCTGACAGCCTGCCCACCTGGACACCCTGACCCCTGGACACTTCTAATCCCCTGGACGGCCCCACCCCCCCTAGACACCCCACATCCCCTGGAAACCCCACATCCCCCTTGGACAGTCCCGCCACCCCCTGATCATTATTATACTCTTCATCTTGATCTCCCTGAAGAATTTAAATTATAAAACTCATGTACTCCCAACAATATCCTTAAGGATTATGTATTCCTTGATCCACTTCCAATATCTTACTGGGCAATCCTTTAATATAGGAATTAGAAATTATGTATCTTATTTTCTTATATACACTATATTTTGTTGTATTTCTTAATATGATTCTTATATAGAGTAATGTGTCAGTTATGCTTTTATATAAAGCAAACAATTGTCATTTACCTAAATATTTTTTTGATTATACTTCAATATTGTTTAATTACTTTAAAATTAATTATTGCAGTTTTTTACAAAATGGACAGTAGTTGGTTGTACGAAACTGACAGGATTTCAACCAATTTTCAAAATAATTTGAATAGATTTCTAGATTTTTCATTTTACAAGGCATAAGATAGTGGTCGCATACACTGCCCATGTTTTAATTGTGTTTGAAGACCTTGGTTGATTCATGATGCAGTTAGCTATCAAATAACCAAATATGGTTTCCAAAAAAACTATTAGGTGTGGTATCACAATGGAGAGAATATGGAATCTCAAAATGTTGATGATCCAAATGATAAGATTGAATTGGAGAGTTTGATATATTATAGGTTTCCATTTATTCGGCATCATGAGAAAGAAAGGATGTCTAGCCAACAAGATTTCGATACAAGCACACATGATGCGTCCAATGAAAATGATGATGATGATAGGGTGAAAAATTTGACTGATGATGCGACGACTCCAGTACATCGGCAATGTGGTAAAATGAAAAATTTGGAATTTTTAATCCGATTGTTTCATGGGAATACTATGTATGGGATTTCAAATACTGCAATTGATTACATTCTTACCTTCTTGAAGGACTTACTTCCAGATGATGCAGATATTCCCTCAAACCAATATATGGCATGGAAGTTAGTTAATGAACATGGATTCTCAAAAAAAATCATGCTTGCTAGAATGATTGCAGCTTATTTTGGGAAGGAACTGTTGAAAGAAATGATTATATCAAATGTGGAACCTCCCGATGGAATCCAAAAGACGATGGATCACCATCTCATGTGACACAAAAAGTAATGGGGCACTTTCCATTGATACCAAGATTACAGAACCTTTTCATGTTTGATGAAATATCTGTAAAAATGCAATGGCATGACACCGAGAGAAAAAATAATAATGAAGATTTGGTTCACCCTGCAGATGGATTTCAATGGCAGAGATTTGATGGTCGATATCCTGAATTGGCAGCTGACGTGCGTAATGTGAGACTGGGTCTTTCATGTGACGGTTTTAATCCATTTGGGCAGATGCTTACTTCTCACAGAATGTGGCCGGTATGCATACACATTTATAACCTCCCCCATTGGTTGTGTATGAAAAAGCCTTACACTTTCTTGAGTATAATGATATCTAGCCCTTCTTATCCCGACAATGATATAGATGTATATATGCAACATTTAATAAAAGAGTTGAAACTCCTTTGAGATGTGGGTGTGCCCACATACAATGCATGTTCGGAAGACATATTTCAGATGTGTGTTGCGCTTATGTGGATGATCAATGATTTTCCTGCTTATGCAATGATGTCTGGATGGAGAACTAAAGGAAAATTGGCATGTCCTGTTTGTATGAAGAATACTCGACCGAGAAGACTGAAATATCGTCGTAGTTTTAGCTTTATGGGACATTGACGATTATTGCAAATGAACCATACATATAGAAACAATCGTCGAAGATTTGACAATACCATGGAGAATGACGCTCCACCTCAGCGTATGTCTGGAACTGATGTGCTTAATGAATTGAAAGATTTTATTTATTCATTTGGGAAGGGTGTAATGAAATCTAGAAAGAGGAAAAATGTTTTCAATGATACCTATTACAATTGGAATAAGAAAAGTATATTCTTTGAGTTGCCGTATTGGTCAACCAACTTGTTACGTCATTGCTTAGATGTAATGCACATTGAAAAGAATATATGTGAAATGTTGATTTCGATTCTTCTAAATGTCAAGTGGAAGACAAAAGATGATTTACGATCTCGGCGTGACTTAGTAGATTGGGGGATCAGACCAGAATTGCATCCTGTCTGTATCAGTGAAAATAAATGGCAAGTTCCATGTGCTTTTTATGTGATGACACCTGCTGGAAAAAAAAAATCAATTTCTGGAAGTGCTAGAGACTAATAAAGTTCCTGATGGCTATTCAAGCAATATATCAAAACGGGTCAACAGAAAATAGTTGAAGCTGAAATCTTTGATGACTAATGATTATCACATCCTTTTTCATGAGTTGATTCCAATAGAAATCCGTTATCTTCTGTTTTCCATCACTTCCTCAGACAATATGAATTCCGGGATCATATACATTGACGACATTAATCCTTGAAGAGCGAGATATGGCACATTGCACAGTGTTGTTCAATTGTGATTTGATTGATGAGTATATCAAGTAAGTAAATTTTACATGTATCTCTTATCTTATCTCTTGTAATTTTTAATATTTTTTAAACATTTATTATTTTTATCTATAGAGAACATAAAGAATTGATATATAGAAATCATCGTTCTTTGTCTTTGAGAGGGAAAGAGACTTTGTATAGAAAAGGGTTTTCTTCTTGGTTGAAATTTAAGGTAAAAATATTTCTGTAATAACTAAATAAAAATAATATTTAATTAAGTTTACTATTTGTTTATATTTCAGATATCGAGTTTTCCGGCAAACTCTGTTTCTGAGGAAACAAGAGCATAGGATTTTGGTCCAAATACCATGGTTTGTGCTTGTAAATCACTTGCGATCAATGGATACAAATTTATTTTCACTGACCGAGAAAGAAACATGAGAAAACAACATAATGGTGTTATTCTAACTGCCACAACAGACTGTTATGCCAGTTCATCGGATACTAGACCTCATTCTGAAAATGTTGCTTATTATGGAGTCGTGGAGAAAATAATAATTTTGGATTATTACTCACATGGTCGAGTCACGATGATGAAATGTCAATGGTTTGATTCAATAACGAGGAAAGGCACCTTTATTGATGATTGCGGATTTCGAGTTATTGACATGACTCACACTCTTGCCACCGATGAACCATATGTATTGGCATCAATGGTGAAACAAGTTTTTTATGTCAAAGAACATCATCATCCTAAATTCGGTGTAATTATTGAAGTAAATCCCAGACACGTTTTTGATGATGGTGATGATGAAGTTGACACTATGCCTACTACAATTGGAAGAAATCCATTTATTACTTATGATGACGCCAATAACTCAATTGTTAGAGTTGATTGTGAACCTGAAGTTGTGGTGGGAAATATATAGAATCATATAGTCGTGTTCTCACCTATATGTTTCACCTATATCATTCAGAGTGTGTATCCTAGTACTTACCTTCAAACCACCATAAATATTCTTTTACTTTATGTTTTTTATCAGAATGGTTTTTCTATATTTTTTTTGGGTTAAAAATTAGTTATCTGTTTTTAATTACTTCCATATTTGTTTTCATTGTAGGAAATGTCACCCATTGAAGATAGGCGAAGGAAAAAAGATGACATATAATAATCGTCTCATGATACAGATGGGTGTCCCTCCACACTTCCCTGTTGTGAGTATTTTATTTCAAATATAAATATTTCAATAACTTATAATATTATTTGTTTACTTATGTGTTAAACTTTTTTTCAGGATAGACCCCCTAGACGAGAGATATCTGACAAGGAGCCTGATATTTCTCCCAGTAGAGTGGCTGGTGGTAAGAGGGGGGGTGTCAGAGATGGACGATCATCTAGTGGGCCCAGTACTGAAGCCGGTGGTACGAGAGCTCATGGGGTGAGAGTTAGATGATCCACCACCACAGACGTATCTTCTTCACCCCATTTTGATCCTGGTGCGTCTCCAGGGACACACGAGATATTAAGACCTCCGATGTTTACACTAATAGTTGGCCAGACGTCTATGCCATCATCTTTTGCTTCTGGTTCATTATTTCCGAGCTATTATATTCTACCTTCTTCGACTCCTGATGCGACACAGTATGTAGCTGAGGAGTGTACACTGAGGGACACTCCACTTGTACAGGATATTCCTTCAACTTCTTCCCATCCAGTGACACCCATTGATCCGACTACCATAGGTATATTTATCTGATTCTATCATAGTTTTATAAAAAAAATTATTTTATTATAAATCGTACTGATATTATTTTTCTTTAATAACAGGTTCATCTACAAATAGGAGGTGGGGGAGGGGGTGTATCGCTTGCGTGTGGTATGGAACCACCAGATATAGTTGATGGTTGAATATAATGTTGATGGACAAATGATTGAGAAACCTGGGCAGGAATGTCGGGGTTTTTTGGAAACGCTAGCCAAACACTCCGATATCATTCTGGTCAGCCCTCTCTCTTGGAGACAATTGCCACACAAAGTCAAAGATAATGCGTGGGAACAAATATGGGTAAAAAATATATTGTATTTAATGTAGTATTCTTTTGTATTTATATGAACTAATCTATTGGGTTTCAGCTTCGGTTTAACTTCCCTGAAGGTGAAGGTGCACGACCAGCGCATTTAAAAGAGTTGGGAAAGCTTTGGAGAGCATATAAACATGAACTGTATGTTGGATGGTGTGATAGGGTGGACACAGATTTAGAGAAATTACCTATCATGGATGACTGCCTGATAGAGCAATATTTCTAAATGATTACCC
Organism: Viscum album; assembly: GCA_963277665.1. NCBI lineage: Eukaryota > Viridiplantae > Streptophyta > Magnoliopsida > Santalales > Viscaceae > Viscum > Viscum album. Next base: position 377,668,220 of record OY728147.1, read on the forward strand.
ATTGGGCGACTGCCAAATTTAAGGTATTAATATCATTTTAGGTATTTAAATCAGTGATTTCATATTTTGCATTAATATAATATTATTTATTATTAAACATTATTTACGAATAAACTGAAAAAAACATTGATTCAAAGCAATACCTCCACACTTTGGGGCACACAACTATGTCAGATCATGCGAGGCAGCTGGTACGATATAGTTGTTTATAATTTTTCTTTAGGACTTTCCCTTTTTATTATTTCCTACTAATATTATGTGATTTATTGAACATTGAATATATGATTATACTTTCACTTTATATTGTTTCTATGTCATTACATAAGCACAAATTGAATATTGAAGGATGTATCCCTCGAGGAAAATTGTTTTTCTTGAGTAGAATAAAAAAATATGGAACTGTGATAAATGAATCAACCCAAGAAAAGATTGTAATTTTTAATTTGTTTATTTCAAAGTTGAATATCTATTTTGAATTTTATTAATCTATTAATATTTTAAACAGGCTGCTTTAGAGGCTCTTGATGACCAGGAGCCTGACAATTTTGGGCCACACGATCATTTATATCAGGTTTTGGGAGAGGAGCACTCTGGTCGAGTACGCTGCCGACCAGGTAATAATATAGTCCCGATGAGGTATTGGTACTCTCTAGGTATCCATTATATTACGACTGAGTTGGAATAGGTCAAGGAGAAAGCAAGACAATCAGATAAAATGGTCACAGAGTTGGAAGTACAAGTTCAAACGAGGGACAAAGAATTTATGAAACTGATGAAAGCTTTATCTTTATCACTTCCACCAGAGGATAGTGCGGCTTGTCAGACAATTATGTAGTTGATGGTTGCATTATCCAATGCACCAGGTGAAAACTCTAGTGGTGATTGAGATTATGATGTTCCTTGTGATGACGAGGATTCTGAAGAGGATGAGGGCGAGGATGAGCATGAGGATGAGGGTGAGGATGGGGCCGAGGGCGAGGATGGGGCCAAGGGTGAGGAGGGGGCTGAGGACGAGGATGAGGCCGATGATGAGAATGGGGATGATGACGAGGATGCCGACAAGGACAGAGATGGCAGTGAGGATGAGGCCGATGATGATAGTGGTGATAGTGATGGTGATCTGGGGCTGATTGATCCATTTCATTTTTGAATTGTGTATAACTCTTTATTTTTGATCCTAGTTTTCCACTCTGGGGTTTTCCTCTACTTCATAGGGATGTTGTTATCAGATCTCTTTTTTGCACTTGATTCTTATTGTATGATTAGTATACTACCTAGACCTTTAGTATTCCTTTTTACTATGATTCCCTGTATGATATATGGTTTGATAAGTTAATATGGTCACCTTAATAGTCAAAAAAGAATCACTCGAAATTAGGGGTGTCCATGGGTCGGGTCGGGTCGGGTCAGGTCATGGGTGTTCTAGGGCCTAAGGACATATGGTCATACATAAGTAAGATTTAGGGCCTAAGAACATGACATGAAAATTTTGTTTTTTAGATCCATGGGTAATATTGGGGGTTCATTTTAAAAATAATAAAATGAGGGTTTTTGAGGTGGAAAATGTTTTATTAGGTGATGAATTCCCTTGGTTAAAATGGATGCGCTTTTAATTAAAATAAATGACATACGGAAAACTGAACAAACCCATTAGTATTGTGTTGATACTTTATGAAAACAATCCATGGGTCATTTGTGACGTGTACGAGTAAACCCCGCCTCAATCCGAGGCGCGGTGTGGCTAACACCACTCAAAGTGTCTCACTTTTCATTGAAATGGACAACGGTTTAAGTGAAAACAACAACTGACATACGGTAAACAGACCAAACGCATTTAGATTCTACCGATACAATACAAAAAGTATACATGGGTCATTTGTGTCGTGTAAGAGTCAACTCCACCTCAATATGATGCATGGTGTGGCCGGTACCACTAAAACTGTCTCACTTTTATTTGAAATGGACATGATTTTTAGTGAAAACAACTACCGGCATGCGGAAAACCAACCAAATGAATTCTGATTCTGTTTAAACTTTAGGAAAACAATCCATGGGTGATTTGTGATGTGTACGAGTCAACACTTCCTCAATCTGAGGGCCGGTGTGGCCGGTACCACTAAAAGTGACTTTCTTCTCTTTAAAATGGATGCGCTTTTAATTAAAATAAACGACATACGGAATACCTACCAAATGAATTCGGATTATTTTGATACTTTATGAAAACGATCCATGGGTCATTTGTGACGTGTATGAGTCAACCCCACCTCAATCAGAGGTGCGGTGTGTCCGACACCACTCAAAGTGTCTCACTTTTCTTTGAAATGGGAAACTATTTATGTAAAAACAACAACTGACATACGAGAAATGGATCAAATGCATTTGGATTCTGTTGATAGTTTAGGAAAAATATCCATGGGTCATCTTGTCTTGTACGAGTCAACCCCGCCTCAATCTGAGGCACAGTGTGGCCGGTTCCACTCAAACTGTCTCACTTTTATTTGAAATGGACATGATTTTAAGTGAAAACAACTACCGACATACGAAAATCAGACCAAACACATTCGGATTCTGTTGAAACTTTAGGAAAACGACCCATTGGTCATTTGTGACGTGTACATGTCATCCCGCCTCAATATGAGGTGCGGTGTGGCCGACACCACTCAAAGTGTCTCACTTTTCTTTGAAATGGAAATCAATTCATGTAAAAACGACAACTGACATACGGGAAAGGGACCAAACACATTCAGGTTATATTGATACTTTAGGAAAAGTATCCATGGCTCATTTGTGTCATGTACAAGTTAACCCCGCCTCAATATGAGGCACGGTGTGGCAGGTACCACTCAAATTGTCTCACTTTTATTTGAAATGGACAGGAATTTAATTGAAAACAAATACCAACATACGGAAAACTGACCAAACAAATTTGGATTCTGTTGAAACTTTAGAAAAATGATCCATGGGTCATTTTTGACATGTACGAGTAACCCTGCCTCAATCCGAGGGCCAGTGTGGCCGGTACCACTAAAAGTGTCATTCTTTTGTTTAAAATGGATGCACTTTTAATTAAAATAAATGACATACGGAAAACTGACCAAACCCTTTCAGATTGTGTTGATACTTCATGAAAAAATTCATGGGTCATTTTTGATGTGTACGAGTCAACCCCGCCTCAATCCGAGGTGCGATGTGACCGAAACCACTCAAAGTGGCTCACATTTCTTCGAAATGGACTATAGTTTAAGTAAAAACAAAAACTGACATACTGGAAATGGACCAAACACATTCGGATTCTGTTGATACTTTTGTACAAGTATCCATGGGTCATTGGTGTCATGTAGGAGTCAACCCCACCTCAATCTGAGGCACGGTGTGGCCGGTACCATTCAAACTGTCTCACTTTTATTTGAAATGCAGAGGATTTTAAGTGAAAACAACTACCGACATGCGGAAAACAGACCAAAGGCATTAGGATTCTATTGAAACATTAGGAAAACGATCCATGGGTCATTTTTGACGTGTATGAGTCAACCCCACCTCAATCCGAGGGCTGGTGTGGCCAGTACCACTAAAAGTGTCTTTCTTCTGTTTAAAATGGATGTGCTTTTAATTAAAATAAACGACATACGGAAAAATGACCAAACATATTCAGATTGTGTTGATACTTTAGGAAAACGGTCCATGGGTCATTTTTGACGTGTATGAGTCAATACTGCCTCAATCCGAGGTGCGGTGTGGCCCGAACCACTCAATGTGTCTCAATTTTCTTTGAAATGGACAGCAGTTTAAGTAAAAACAACAACTGACATACGGGAAGCGGACCAAACACGTTCGGATTTTGTTGATACTTTAGGAAAAGTATCAATGGGTCATCTTTGTCGTGTAAGAGTTATCCCTGCCTCAATCTGAGGCACGTTGTGGCCGGTACCACTCAAAATGTCTCACTTTTATTTGAAATGGACATGATTTTAAGTGAAAACAACTACCGGCATACGAAAAACTGACCAAACGCATTCATATTCTTTTGAAACATTAGGAAAACGATCCATGTGTCATTTGTGAAGTGTAGGAGTCAACCCCACCCCAATCCGAGGGACGGTGTGGCCAGTACCACTAAAAGTGTCTTTCTTGTGTTTGAAAAGGGCATCATTTTAAGTGAATACAACTGAAATTTACACGTATCAAAGATAGTCGAAAAATCTTTTTCATGAGTTGGGTAGATTCACTCATTGGTTAATAAGTGACGAGACTCCTAAGAAAATACCTTTTCACCATATAATATAAACAATACAAGTTCAATGCAAAATTCAACACAAATCATTACATACCCAAATCTAGGATCATAAAAAATTGGGATATGATCCAATTTTAAACTCTTATTCAGCTCTAATAGGTTTTTCTCATACTAATCTGCTTGTTAGAATTTGATGGGGAGGTGGGGGCTATGCTGGTTGTGGGGCTATTCAGGGGTGAGGTGAATTACTATTGGATGATTGTTGACTTATGAGGATTGAAATAGGGAATTGTTGTACATGACATGGTTGGAAGAGTTTGATGATTTTATGTGTTTTTTGTGCTATTTTAGGTGTTTTTATACTGTTTCAAGTATGTATGTGGTTTTTGTGATTTTATTTATGTAGGTGTACAGTGGAGGGGCTATTGGAGGGAGGGGGCTGCTGGGCTGTAGTTCTGGAAAAAATCAATACCAACGGTTATAAACTGTTGTTATAAGGGTGCTAGAATTCTGAAAAAACACTATACCAACGCTTTTAAACCGTTGGTATATGTGTTCTGGATTTCTGGAAAAACTTATACCAACAGTTCTAAACCGTTGGTATAGATGTCTGGATTTCAGGAAAAAAATAACAACAGTTTATAACCTTTTGTATAGGTGATGTTGGAAAACCAATACCAACGGTTTACAACCATTGGTAAATGTTTTCTTGAAAATCATATTACCAACGGTTTAGAACCGTTGGTATAATACTTCTTAAAATGCATTACCAATGGTTTATAACTGTTGGTATACATTGGGTTAAATTTATATAACCAATATACCAACGGTTTGGATCAAACCATTGGTATATGGATTTCCTCATGGCTTACTAGCCAATAGTTTGGAATACCGTTGGTATATGATATACCAACGGTTTTCCAGCCTATACCAATAGTTTATAACCGTTGGTATAACCTTCTTTTCCAGTTGTGATTTTTAATGTTATTCACTAAGGTATCGTGAAACTTTTTATCTCTATAGATTAATTCATTTCCCAATAAATTGGAGTGATATCAGGACACAACCTTAATAAGACATTATTTTCATGTCATCAATATAGACCAAAATAAAACATTTAATAAATAACCGAAATGGATTCAAATAAATGGGTTTCATGTTAAAATAAGGTGGTTTGAAAAGTACTTAAAATTAAGATCATTATGTCATTTATAACCAATAGAAAGGGAGTTTGAGTATTATGTATTTCAATTACAAAATAAAATATATCAATTTCATGTATTTATGAATAGCCCATGAAATTAAAATATATTTGGGAATCCATATTAATGATACAAGAGAATTTCTTTATAAAATGAGAGAGATCTTGAGATGAACATTCTACGGCTTAACAACTACATAACATCATTTTAGAAAACATAAAAAAGAGAAGGGACAAGGGTCAAACACTCAAAAATAATTCATAATACAGTATTTTACATCATAGAATCATGTTATGGATATTTTAAAGACATAACACATGAAAAGGAAACATGAAATAAAAAAGAAGATGCTCTTTCTTTTAAGTAAAATTCGGCAGCCTAACAGCATCGCTTAAACATTTAGAAATTAAATTGATCAGAGTGGAAAGGGTATCTCATTATTTCAATGTGAAATTGATTGTATAAAAAATATATAATATCATACCCCCACAAAAGAATATGGATACTAGAATACATAACATAAAGGAAATCATGACTAAAAAGAGGACGGTAAAAGGTTCCCTTACCTTGAAGAGTATCATAGAATGCTCAATGTTTGGGACCTTGGGGGCTTGATGGAACCATGGTAGGACTCATTGGGAGGTAGAAAATTCAGATCATCATTGAGGAGGATTTTGAAAGGAAATTAATGTGGGAATGTCTTGGTATTTATAGGAAAGTTGAGGGAATATTTAATTAATTTTCAAGAGACACCTCATCTGTGGTATTTGCAAAACCATGGTATTTTCCCATGGTATTGGCCACCTGGGAGACCTCATAACCTATCATACTATTAAAAAGTCAACCAATTTTATTATATCATGATGACATCGTCAGTGATGTCATTAAACACCCGGAAATCCCAATTGTATTTTTTCTTTTCACAGAAAATTCAACTGTTTCAGAAAAATCACATAATTTCACCCTACCCTAACATCAATGCTCTGAATTCAATATTAAACTCCATTTTATAAAAGTAATTTTCTAAATATTCTTAATTTAATTCTAAAATAAAATCATTGTTTATTAGAAGAAGCAAATCTACAACTATAACTTATTTTGTAACACCTAGGTAATGTAATCAAGGTCCCTTAAAATTATCGTATAACCCTAAGAAAATAAAGTAACAATTTATAATTACATTTTAGGAAAATAAATTTTTATTTTAAATTATTAAATTAATTATAAAATTTTAATTAAAATATTTATGACATATAAAAATACCAATACATATATTATGACCATCTTTCACTTTTAAGATGTTAAAATTATATTTATACATTCATGGGTGATGTTTCTATTTTTTTGGCCGATTTCCTGTTTATTACTATTCATAAGAGAATATCACTATTCATACCTTACTATTCACCCAAAAAATATGTTGATCTTATTAGACTATAAATTTTCTACTGGTCACAATTGAAGAAGACCATTTTTTGAAAATAATTTCACATTATTAATTATTTAAAGTTTACAAAAATATATTAAAATACCCCTTTTTCCAAAATTCATAAATAATATGGAACTTCATCCTACATTTATCCGTACATTTGAAATTCAGAAATTTAATATCATAAGAAATATCAATTTTATTTATACAAAAGGATTACCCAACATAACTAAGGTCTCGTTACATAGCCCCTTATAACACCTACATGGGACCTAAGTATAAGGTGTTCTATGGGGATAGAATATTGGGGCGGCTTGGACAATGTTCCATGAGTAGTGATTTCTTTCAACTTGAACTTCTACCTTAAGGGATTTTGTTCATGCTACACATTTGGAAGCCTATCTTTGGTTTGGTCTAGAGTAGATCCCTTAGATGCTAACTCCATCCCAAGCTCTGACAGATGGGCGTCGTACGGCCCGAGTCTACTAAATGAGGCCATCAACTCTTCATTATGTATTAATTAACCAAGATCACTTGTATTTATAAATAATAAACGTAATGTCTAGAGTTTAGTTTCCAATGGTCATATTGACCAAAGATTATATAATAGTCAAAACCCAATGATATCATTTTAATTAAACACACTTTATTACTTTAAAGAAATGGTTTTGTTGAGTATAAATTAAAATAACACTCAAAAGTAGGAAACAAAATTTATTCAAAAGTTTGGGTCATTACATTCTACCCCCCCTTAAGATATTTATTCCCCAAAATTTAACTCATTCACTCAGAAGCGAAAAGTTGTGGATACTTCTGTCTCGTAGACTCCTCTGGTTCCCACATGGATTTTTTACTTTTGTGGTTCCTCCACAACACCTTAATAAGGTGGGTAGTCTTGTTGTGTAGAACCTTGTCCCTGAAATCTAGGATCTCCACAGGATCCTCCTCATAAGATAGGTCATGTTCTAGTTTTACCACCTCGGGATTTAGTACATGTGAAGGGTTAGGTACGTACTTTTTTAAGAAGGATATGTGAAAGAAATCATGAACTGGTGCTGTATTTTGATGAAGTTCAAGCCGATAGGACATTTATCCTACACAATCAAGGATTTAATATGGACCAATGTACCTAGGGATGAGCTTCCCTTTCATCCCAAACCTCATGAATCTCTTCCAAGGTGAAATTCGAAGAAAAACTTTGTCACCAACATCATACTACATGTCCCTTCGACGATTGTCAACATAGCTCATTTTGCTGACTCTGAGCAGCCTTATTGTGTTGCTGGATGGTGTGGACATTTTCTGTAATCTCATACACAAGATCAGGCCCATGAAGATTTCTCTCACTATCTTCATCCCAACAAGTTGGAGTTCTACATCGATTCCCATATAGAGCTTCATAGGGTGCCATTTGAATGCTCGAGTGGAATCTATTTTTTAAATAGAACTCAACTAAAGGGAGACATTGATCTCATCCACCTTTAAATTCCATTGATCATGTTATCACCATATCCTTGAGTGTTTGAATAGTTCTTTCAAATTGTCCATCAGTTTGGGGGTGATAGGTTGTACTAAAATTCAATTCAATTGTCAGAGCATATTGAAGACTTCTACAGAATTTTGATGTGAACCTTGGATCATAATTAGATATGATAGAAATTGGAACTCCATTCACCCTTACCACATCTTTCAAGTAAATCCTGTCAAGTTGATCAAGAGATAAATTTTCCCAAATAGAGATAAAATGGATAGTCTTGGTGAGACGATCCACAATAACTCATATTTCATTATTTCCTTTTGATGTTCTTAGGAGAACAGTGAAAAATTATATAGTGATATTGTACCACTTCCATGCAGGTATGGGCAGTGGTTACAATAACCCTTTATGAAGTTGTCACTCTACCATTACTTGCTGGCATACCAAGAACCTAGAAGTGTTGTCAGCAAGCTCCCTTTTCATATTATCCCACCCATAATGATCACGAAGGTCCCTATACATTTTTGTGCTTCCTAGATGTATAAAGAAATTAGAGCTATGAGATTCATCCATTATCTTTCTCTTTATTTCTGTAATAGATGGAACACATAGTTTTGTTCAAAATTTTAGTACACCTTCAAGATCAATATTGAACATTGGAAATTTCCCATCTTTCAAAGCCTCAAACTTCTTCTTTAACAAATGATCTTCTTAATGACCTTTATTTATCTTTTCTAATAATGACAGTTGAGAAATAATTTAGGTTATTGTTGATAATGTCCCTTACATTATAATTCCATTCTCCATCATTGCATGGTCATTGATTAAGGTAACTCTTTGAGTCCCCATCATTGTAAGAACAACTAGTTATTTCCTTCTTAATGCATCAGTGACTTTGTTTTCTCTTTTAGGATGATAATGAATTGAATAATCATAGTATTTGAGAAGTTTCGACCATATCCTTTGTCTCACGTTCAGTTCCTTTTTTAAAACATACGCCAATTTTTGGTGATATATATATATATATATCACATTTCTCCACATAAATATAGTGCCTCTATATCTTCAAAGAAAAAACAACTGTAGCCATCTCTAGATCATGCGTAGGATAGTTATGCTCATGAGTCTTCGACTGTCGAGATGCATAAAAAATGACTTTGTCATTTTTCATGAGGATACCCCAAGCCCTTTTAGATATGTATATCTAAAAATAACAAATCTATCTCCACATGAGGGCAGAGTAAACATGGGTATAGTAACCAATCCCTTCTTCACCTCTTGGAAACATTCCTCACACTCTTTTTTCCAGATGAACTTGACCCCTTTTCATGTTAACATGGTTAATGCTTTAGAAAGTCATTAAAAGTTCTTCACAAACCTCCACTAATATCCTTCTAAACAAAGGAAACTATGAATATCAGTTTTTATTGTAGGTTGAGGCCACACCTATACAAATTTTTTCATTTCAGGGTCAACGATGATTCCTTCATTGGTAAAAATGTGCCCCAAGAAAGCAACATGTTTCACCCAAAATTCACATTTTCCGAACATTCCAAAGAGACTTTAATTTTGTAGATTTTTCAAAATTCCCCTTAAATGATCATCATACTCCTCGTGAATTTTGTAATTTATCAGAATATCTTCAATAAAAACTACAATAATGTTATAATGGTAGTCCTTAAAGACTCAATTCATGATATCCTTAAAAATAACAGGTGCATTAGTCTGTCTGAAGGGCATAAAAACAAACTCATCATGCCCATTTCTTGATCAGAAGACCGTTTTTCGAATATCTTATTTCATCACCCTCAATTGTTTAAAACCAGATCGATGATCAATCTTAGAGAAGAATTGATCCACACGAAGTTGTTAAAAAAAGTCATCAATTCTAGGAAGAGGGTATTTGATCATCACTATGATGTCGTTCAGTTCTTTAAAATCAATGCATATCCACATCGATCCACCCTTCTTCTTCACAAAGAGAATAGGTGCTCCATGAGGAGACACACTCGGTCCAATAAAACCCTTATCCAAATGATCTTGGAGTTGTTTCTATAACTCCTCCAGCCCCACATTTTTCATCATATATGGGGTCTTTGATATCATGGGGGATCCAAGTACGAGTTCAATGGAGAACTCTACCTCTCTTTATGGGGGAGGACTAAGTAACTCCTCAGGAAATACATCAACGTATTCCGGGACGATGGGGACATTTTATATCCTCAATTCGCATTTCCTTTTTCTTATTCACCGATAAAATCCATCAAGATGGATATAGTTGGTTCTTCTAGACAAATATAAGGTTGATATATCTCTCCTTGGAAGATATCTGTAGGGTTTTTATTTAAGACTACAAATATTTCCTTACGTCTTCATTTGATCTTAGCATTATACTTCAAGAGCTAGTTCATCACTAGTATAATGTCGAAATCCATCATGGGAATGAATAATATATTTTTGATAATATTGTGCTAAATAATGTAAATACTAATGTTCCTAACACTAAAGAATCATGGATAATCTTACCAGAAGTCTTGATTGATAACTCTATATTTAAAAAATCAAGTGTTGATTTTCAATTCTTTGTGAAATTGGAGGAAATAAAGTAATACATAGAACTAGAATCAAACAATGTACAAGGTATATTTTATAGAACAAAAAGAGTACCTACATACACATCATTTGGAACTTCAACTTCTGTCTTAGTGACGGAAAAAGTATGACTTTGCTCTCTTGGATGTTTCTGAGGCTAATGTTGATTCCCCTCCACTGCCCTCAGATTTTGACAGTGATTGGAAAAGTTCCCATGTTGTCCACACTTATACCATTGGACATCAGGTAAGTCATGCACCATCTTCCCTTTTTCGTTAGAGTTGGGATGTTGCGGAATCACCTCACTATGATAATTCAATGTGAATTGGCCATATCTTCCACACATGTAGCATTTCCCACTCTCGAGTAGGCTGTTCCCTGAATGCTTCTTCCCACATTTTTTACATGTGGGATGTTGCACTTTCTGTTTTCATCTTCCCAGATTGATGCTCTTTCCTAAGCTTTGATCCATCGATCTTTTCTTGTCATTGGATTTATGAAACCATTTTGTCTCCCCAAACTCTAGTTCTACTTTCCTCACACTTCACACGATCACCCCATAGCTATCATAATATCGGTTGGGTAGATTCTTCCTCAAATGAGTTTTCAGTCCACCGAAGAATCTACCAACCTTACCATTTGGAACCAAAACAAAGATAGAGGTGTAATGTGAAAGCCTTGTGATGTTTATCTTGTAGCTTCCCACAAATTCATTTTCCTTCTACTCATCTCGAGAAACTCCTTCTCCATTCTTGTTGTCATCGATCAAGGGAAATACCTATTGAATAATATCCCTATAAACCCTTCCAACTCTATAGCTTCAATATCCACTCTTGGACTTGTGTTCTTAATCTGTTCCCCCTCACTGATAAGCTTCTCCCTTTAAGCGATAAACATCCAAAGTAACCTTCTCTTTTTTAGAACAACTGAGAACAGAAAAGAGCTTCTCGATAGAGCCGATCCACTCTTCAAAAATCAATGGGTCAGTAGGTCCACTACTTGTTGGTGGTCATTGGAACATATATGATTCAATAGAAAGTTGTTCCCTTCGTGGTGAAATTGTTCTCTCAGCTTAATTCATGTTATTTCCCATAACTTGAGTCATTTGGTTCATGATTCACATGAATGTTTCCATTCCGGCTTCCAACAGAGGGTAGTTAGCACATGGTACATTACGGTCACCATTTTCATGGTTCCTCTGATTAAACACCATTTTCTAAAAGAATAAAACCATAGTGAGAATATTATTTCATTTATGAATCTTTTAATTATAAATGATTTTATGCCTTAAAAATCATGCTTTAAACAATTATATTTCTCTATAAATAATTCATAATGATTCATAAAAAGATTATGATTAACCAAACATATCCCCTAAAGTGTCGTAACCAACAGTGTAGCAAGGATCGTTGTTGTGTACCAGGATACCCTGGGTCAAGCTCTAAAATCCATGTCAGAGTTTTCACTACTAGGTACATATGTTCTAGAGTTGCCTCTACCTGCTCATATCCAGATAGGGATGCATTTTCTTGACAAACCACTTACTCAATACTCACTGAAATACCAAGAAGTATTACTATATTTGAACTTTTCTATAGTGTTATTCCTAAAGTATTAATTTCCTAATTTCTATAAATAACTAAACTATATTTTGATACAATCTATTTCATCCCGCCTTTTATTATATAACTTTCTATTACATTTTACCAACAAAGAATTTTTAAATTCTAGTGTCTTGGAAATTAGGAATAGAAATCATGAAAATGACAATTTTTTATTCTAATCCACCTTAAAGAATCATTATAAGTTCATTCTATGTACAGTTGGTTTATATCATAACCTAGAAACATAAATCAAAGGAATGGATGAGCAGAAGGCCCTGTATGGAAATCTAGTGAATCAGTTTACTTGTGATATCAACAAGAACATGATGAAAACCACAAGACATGGGTAATGGATAAAAAGAATATCATAACAAAACTAACCTGAATCACAATTGAATATGTTTCTACAAAATTTAATTTAGACATTCATGAACATATCATCAAGTTTCTTTCCCAAGGTTTCATAAAAACATTACCAAGGTTATTCAACAAAGGCACAATGAAACTTGTCCACTCTAGAGATTAATTCATTACCCAATGAATTAAAGTACTATCAGAGTGCACCCTTAATATGTATTTATTTTTATGTGATACACATATATCATAATAAAAAAATTTCATAAATAACACAAATAGAATCAGTTAAATGGGTTTCATGTCAAAATCATGATATTTAAAAAGTACTTAAAAATAAGATCATTATATCATTAATAACCCTTGGAAAGGGATTGATGATTATGTGTATCTCAATTAAAGAATGAAATTGATCTATTTTATGTATTGATGAATACCCCTAACAATGAAAACAGATTTGGGTATCCATATAAATAACACAATATAATTTATTGAGAAAAAGAGAGAAATTTTGAAATGGAAATTCCATAGCTTAATGACTACATAACATCCATTTAGAAAACATAAAAAAGAGAGGGGACAAGGGTAAAACACTCATAAATAATTCATAATACAATATGGGTACATAATAGGATCATGGTATGGATATTTTAAAGACATACCACATGAAAAAGAAACATGAAATAAAAGAGACGATACTATTTCTTTTACGAAATATTTGGCAGCCTAGCGAAATCGCATAAAAATCCAGAAAATAAAATGATGAGAGTGGAAAGGTTATCTCATTATTTTGACATGTAATAGATGGTAATAATAATATATAAGAATAAACGCCCACATAATAATATGGAAACTATAATACATAACATAAAGGAAATCATGACTAAAAAGTGGAGGGTGAAATGTTCTCTTTCCATGAAGAGTATATTCTAATGCTCGATGTTTGGGACCTTGGGGGGATTGATGGAACCTTGAGAGGACTTCCTGGGAGGTAGAAAGACCAGATCTCTATTAAGGAGGATTTTGAAAGGATAACAATGAGGTAATGGGTTGTTATTTATAGGAAAGGTGAGGGAATATTCAATTAATTTTCAAGAGACACCTCATCAGTGGTATTTGAAAAACCATGGGCTTGACCGTGGTATTTTCCCATGGTAGTGGCCACCCAGGAGAGACCTCATAACATATCATACTATTCAAAATCCAACCATATTTATTACATCATGATTACATCATCAATTATTTCATTAAAGGAAATCGTGAGTAAAAAGTGGAGGGTGAAAGGTTTCCTTACCATGAATAGTATCTTCGAATTCTCAACGTTTGGGACCTTGGGGGATTGATGGATCCTTGGGAGGACTCCTTGGGAAGTATAGAGACCAGATCTTCATTGAGGAGGATTTGGAAAGGAAATGAATGATGGAATGGCATGGTATTTATAGGAAAAGTTAGGGAATATTTAATTAATTTCCACGGGACAGCTCATCAGTGGTATTTGCAAAACAATGGGCTTCCTTATGTCATTTTCCCATGGTATTGGCCACATGGGACACCTAATAACATATATTACTATTCACAAGGAGACTATATTTATTACATCATGATTACATCATCAATGATGTCATTAACCACCCAAAACTCAAAACTGTATTTTTACTATTCACTAAAAATTTACCCTAATGTAATATCAATGCTCTAAATTCAAAAATGAAATCCATTTTATAAAAAAAAATTTCTAAATATTTTTAATATAATTTTTAAATAAAATCCTTATTTATTCAAAAAAACTATAAAACTATAACTTATTTTGTAACCCCTTGAAAAAGTAATCAATGTCCCATAAAATTATCATATAACCATAACAAAATGAAGTAACAATTTATGATTACATTTTATGAAAATAATTTTTTTAAATTATTAAATTAATTATATAATTTTAATTAAAATATTTAAGACATACAAAAATAACAATACTTATATTATGAACATTTTTTCACTTTTATAATTTCTAAATTATATTTATTCATTCATGGGTGAAGTTTCTATTTTTTTTGGCCAATTTACAATTCATTACTATTAATAAGGGTATATTAATATTCATAATTTACTATTCATCAAAAATTATGTGGATCTTATTAGCCACTAAATTTCATACTGGTCATTATTATAGAAGACCATTTTATGATAATAATTTCACATTATTAATTATTTAATGATTACAAAAATATTTTAAAATACCCCTTTTTCCATAATTTATCAATAATATGGAACTTCTTCCAACATTTATTCAGACATTTGAAATTCAAAAATTTAACATAATAAGAAATAACAAATTTATTCATACAAAAGGTTTACACAACATAAATAAGGTCTCTTTACTTAGCCCCTTATAACACATGTATAGAACCAATGTGTAAGGTGATCTATGGTGATTAAATCTTGGGGTGGCTCAGACAACATTTCCCAAGTGGTGATTTATATCATCTTGAACTTCTCCATTAAGGGATTCCGTTCATGCTTCACATGTTGAAGCTCAGCTTGGGCTTGGTCCAGAGAAAATCCCTGAGATGGTACCTCCTTCCCAAGCTCTGACAGATGGCTTCGTATGGCCTGAGTCTACTCGATGAGGCCATCGACTCTTAATTTTGTATTAATTATCCAATATAACTTGCATTTATAACCAATAATCATTACATTAAGATTTTAGTTTCCAACTATTATATTGAACAATAGTCATATAATAGTCGAAACCCAATAGTATCATTTTAATTATACTCAATTAATTACATTAATGATATAGTTTTGTTGAGTATAGAATAAAATAACACACAAAAGTAGGAATAAATATTTATCAAGAGTTTGGGTCATTACAGGGGTCTTTATTGATTATAGCATAAAACGCTAACAATATTATTATGTTTTGAATCGAAATACATATAAAATAATAACATTAAATGAAAATTAAAATATCAAAATAATAAATAAATTATAGATATTATATATTAATTGGGTTGTATATACACCATATAATATATGATATGTGCATAACACAACATATTTCCCAAAGAAGTCAAATTGAGACACAAATCCCTTACCATATTTCTCAACATCCTTCATACATGTTCAAAACCTGTATATAATTAATATAGGTAAATAGTAAATATATAAATTTAATTTAATTATTTGTATCATATGAAATTTTATTTTCTTATAAATTTTTATTACAAGTTTAATAACAATTCATTAGTAAAATCTCATTTTGGGTAATAACAACAATTTCTTTTCTTGTTTTTTTGTTTTTTTTCATCCCTTTTCCATTGATAATGGTTCCATCATCAATATAATTTTAACTATGCTATAAATATCATATGTGATAATTAAATAATTATTTATTATAATATATTAATTTGAGAAATATAAAATAAATTACACTCTTGATAGAGGTTGTAGGCCACAAATACACACGAACATTATTTCTATTTTCAAGAAAGATGAAATAAAAGACATTTGAATTATATATTACCATTCAAAAATAATGTCCATATAATATATTTCACATATTTCCATTATATTTACCCTTAAAAAAATTCATTTAATTTGTTAGCGGAAAACATATCACACCACTTCATGATGTGGTATTCCTCTATACACACAAGTTATGTAATCATAAACCCATAGGATGGAAAGTAAGTTCTAATATATGAATCCATGATTCCAAAATAACAATTTTGATAAAAATATATATATATATATATATATTTGTGTGTGTGTGTGTGTTATTTATATCCACCATTGATCCAATCTATTGTATGTTCTGATGGATAACTAATTATTTCAGTTCGCAAGGTGATGGAATACCATGCACATGGTCGATAATTTCATTTCTGTTTTGATGAAATAATATAAGAATATAGGTTACAAAATTAACCTAATAAAATATCAGTAACTGTTAGATACACATTTTGTTATATAATTCCCTTATGCATTAGCTTAGTCAATAAATGTTATAGAAGTTTTAATTCAAAAATAATTCTGAAAACCATCCAAAAAATTGAAATAAACATTCCATTTCTAGAGGAAATTTTAAAAATCCAAAAATTTATGAATTTTATTAAAAATAATATTCTCTATCAAAAATATTATACATAGGGATGAAAGATATATATTTAGATGGAGTTTCAAATCTATGATCACACAACCATTTCCCAAAAAATTCCACGATCCCAAAGCATTTTCTATTCCATGATCATTGTGTTCTTTGAAATTTTTGGATGATTTTTGTGATCATAGTTATTCTATTAACATTTTGTTCCCCTATATATTTAAATATTTTAATATTGGTGAACGGAATCCCACAAGAGTGGTTGGGAAACTATTAAACTATTCCATTATTTTCTTACTTAAGTTGTGGAGGATGTGATAGTAGTAGTTTAATCGCTAAATCATTCAAAAGTCATTTAGATACTAATATTATAAGAAGATTTAAACTGGGAATTGACCCAGTATTTTTGGATAAAAAATCCTAAAATAGCCAAAAGTACCATTAATTTTGTTGAAGGAACCCTTACAATGAAATTGGGGGTCAAAAAATTGATCTTTAGTGTCAATGACTTTAATACGAACCCATCAAACAATCATTCACCCTTTTAAATTTTTCTTTAATAAGGTACTGATCAAATAATAGATTAATTTATTCATTGATTAATATTATACATATGATAACACCTTGATATTGAAGACAGTAGGGATAGAGAGTGTAGAAAAATATAAAAATTCTTCCTTTAAAACTAAAATAGAAATAACCTATTAATTCGTCAATAATTTGGAAGATAAAACTAATATGATACCGTTTGCTGAGTAAATTATACATATTTAAGTAGAAAATTTGAATTCTTTATCATCCATCGAACAACCACCGATTATTGAATTAAAACCACTCCCATGTGACTTTAAATATGTGTATCTATTTGAGGGAGAAAAGTTGGAAGTGATCATTTCAAATAATCTTCCTTAAAACCAAGAGAAAACATTGATTAACCGTATAAAAGAAAATTCATAAGCCATAAGATGGAGTCTAGAATATGTATTAAGAATAAAAACCAAGGTATACAACCCATAAAATATTTTTAGAAGAGAAATATTTACCTGTTAGGAAGCCCCCTAGAAGACACATTCCCACATCATATAGGTTTTAAAAAAATAAATAGAAACAATTAATGGTTTCCAAAATTACTTTCACATTTCATGCTCCAAATGGGTCATCCCCATCCATGAGGTGTAGAATCAAATATGTATAATGAGATTATCAAATAAAAGAGGGGGTGAATTGTATATTTTTATAATTCTTTTGGAACCATTAAAGTTCGTATATTTCATTCCCAAAGAAAATTTCATAACCTTAAGGAAATATATTTCTTAAAGATATATTTTATATTTTAAAAATCATAGTTTAACAAAGTTAAACGAAATTTGCAAACCCTCTTAATGAAGCCATTTCATACGATTTATAACCATAAGATAAAAATATAAGAAATATTTTATTAAAAGAAAGATTCTAACATTAAATATATATAATATATAATATAATCAGAGTAACAGAACTATAATGTATAAGAAAGTTATGCTTTCAAAATTTAACAAAGTTAAAATAGTACCAGAATAAAAACAACTTGAAAGAGAAAACAATTAACAATCATATTATTTTATCCCAAAGGGAAGGGTATCTAACAACCTTGGATAAAGGTTCCTTGATTTATACTTTCAAGAATGTCAGTATTACTCAAATCCATGTAAGCCCTCAATCCAAATATTAGTATCTGTCTTGCTATCCCCAAAAGACCTTGATTTTAAAGGAAATCAGAACCTCTATCTTCCAAACCTGGAAGCCCACAATCAACACAATCAGAGTCTGAAAAAAGCATGTATGAACCAGTTGTTCATGCCTGAAAAAGTTGTTCATGACATTCGTATGAAGCACTGAGAGTTGTAAGAGCCTCTCTCTCTAGAAACCACATCACAATATTTGATCACTTTTCTATTCACTGTTCATCATTGAAGTACTTCCACATTTTTCATCGCACATCAATAATTCAAATGAACTTGTATTTATAGGAAAAACTTCTCAATGGTCGTCTCCACCCCAATAGTAATATTTTCCTTAATTTTTTATGCGAACTGGACTCGGGTAAAATAGATAACAGTTAGTTTTAACGGATTGTATGACATCATTTCATGTATAAAAAATGATGTTATGTTTAAGGTAAATGTTTAGTATAAGAAATATCTTAATCTGATAATATTGGAATCATATATTAATAAATTCTCACAATATCATGTGAAAAAGATTCTTAATAAAATGTAAATTGAATTGAGAAAATGGTATCAATATATTTGGGTAACAGTATCATAAAATAGGTATGAAATTTGTACTAGAATTGGTATCATCAAAATGTTATGACATTTGTATTGGTATCGATATCATAAAAACAGTATGAAATTTTTATAGGTGTTGGTGTCATAAAAAACATGAAATTTGAATCGTTATTGGTATCATAAAAATAGCATGACATTTGTATTAATATTGGTATCATAAAAAAACAGTATGACAATTGTAATGTAATTAAAAATCTGTATGTAAACATAATGGCAGATATATAAGTAAACATAATAAGATTTCAACAATTAAACATAGTGATAATGCTGTAAGTAAGTGTAGTAAGAATCCTGTATGTATAAGGGAATGAGAATTCTGTATGTATAATAGAATGATAATTCTGTAAGTATAATGGAATAAAAAATTTGAAACATTAGAAAAAGTGTTTGTAATTTTAAAGACATAAACCCATATGGAATGTAAAAGTTATAAGATATCCTTATTTACTCAATAATATCCCCCTTTTGGGAAATAACAAACAAGTTTTTTATGTATGAATATATTGACTTTGATAAACAAGTACAAAAAAATTATCTCCCATATTTATTGAGATTTAGGGTGAATATGACTAACTCCCCTTTAGGTTATGTTTCCCAAGGATCGTATTCATGAACTTTACCATCGGATTTTCTTTTCTAACGAAATACATCTACCCAAGATAAAAATGTATTCTTAAAATAAACTCCCCCTTACTTATGTATTATTTTTTCTTAACATACTCCCCCCTTAATAGATTCTCCCTCTGTGGAGTCTTCATTAAATCCTCCCTTCAAAATAAATTCTTCCCTGTTTTGATTTTCAAAATGGAATGGAGAAGTATAAGTTATACCATTAAGGTTAAGGAAACATACATTCAAAAAAAAAATAAACATATGAAAGAAATTTATTATGGAAATTTTGGAAATTATGTTTAGATTACATCAAAACATCATAATGTAATAAAAATCATCCATCATTCTTATGCTCAGAAAACATTTTCTTTATCGGAGAATTATGTTTCTTCACTTACTTATGATATTCTTGAATCTTATTTAAAAATATATCATGACCCATGTTCTTCTTTTCTATAGATAAGATCCATTTTACTTGATCTTTTATTCTATCATCATGATTCTTAATGAACTATTCGTGTACAACCACCTTTTTAACTAAGTAGGCCCTAAATTCCTTCTCACTATATACATATCGGTCAATTGAATAGATTTGGATAAATGTCTAAAAAATTGATGCATTCACATTGTTGAACTCAGATTCACAAGTATTTAATCCTCCGTTTATTGAATCCATGATGTCACTAAACACTCAAAGCTCTTCAGTGATAGTTTTGGGGTAGTTACTGACTTTCATAAAAGTCACCTTCAGAGCTTTATAATCAACCAAATGATTACTGAAGTCCGCTTCTTGCTTTACCACCATGTCCATAAGAATATTTGTAGATTACATATTTTGATTTAGGGTCTCTTGCATCATTTGAGTATGGGCATCTATATTTTCATGAAATTAAATAGTACTGAATATCTTTCATTGAGACAACTTGACAAATTCATGCTCAAAAGAGGATGAGGATTTGGAATCTATATAATCTTTTCCATTCTCAACTCCACTTAGAGTTATGGAATCTAGTTTTTCTATCCTTTTAGAAGACTTCAGAGGTGATTATTTTTTAGATGAGGCAATAAAAACATTCCTTCCTTTGATAGGATTTCGAACTATGGTGTGTTCATATGATACTCGAATAACATTAAGATATCCCTATTCGTCTTGTTCCCATTGGGACTCTTGTTCTTGAGATTCTTCTTGCATTTCTCCTTCTTTGATCTCTTCCCCTTCATTAATTTGTTTATCATCCTCTTCTTTATCTGCTTCTTCCACATCAATCTCGGATTTTTCATCAGAATCAACTTCAAATTCTTGTTCAATATCATAATATTCAGAAAAGTATTTAGAAGCTGAAGTATGAGGAGTTACAATGTAATCATCCAATTACCATAAAACCTCATCATTGTATTCTTGAAAAATATGATCTTCCATTTCTTTAATAGGTTATGATATTGCTAATACTTTCTTGGATTTTGGAATTTCTGGAGTGGAATCCAGTTTCTTATAAAAATGTGAGATTTTGATTCTTCTCGAGATTTCTTCTCTACAGATTTTAGTAAAAACTGACACACTTAGGCTTTCAAGGATTTATTATTCAATATCTTCTCTTTATTTTATTTCTCTATATTCACATCTTTCTTGATTTTTAAGGCCATTTCCTTAGCATTATTTATGAAAAAGGAAGGATCACCTTCCTTTATCGTAGCTTCCATCTCTCTCCATTTTGCAACCATTGCATCAGAATAGGCTTTTGGCTTCTTTGCAGGAGGAGGTGCTGATACCTGAAAATCAGGAACCAGTGTAGATAATCATGGTTCTTCATGTTTCCATTTCATTAGGTATTGACTATGATGATTCTGAAATACCAACCTTGTTCTGGACAACCATTTATTCAAAATATTTGTATTCTGGTAAAAAATCTACCTTCATTATCTTAAGAGTATCATCGTTGAGAAACAAAATTTTAAAAGACTTAGAGACTGATTGGAAATGGACATTCAGTTCTAGAAGAAAAAATAATTATATTGGAGATAGTTTCCAGATACATATGAATCTAGGATCTGAAGGTTGAGGATTATCATAGAAAATATGAATTCTGATGTTTAGAGGAAATATAAACAATGAATTGAAATTCTTGAAATACCAATAATTGGAAAATAAAATTATAAAGGGAAGAGTAAAAAAAATGCAACTTTTGGAATATTCTAAATAATTTATTAGTATTATAATAATTCTATTGGATTTTTTAGAAACTATGAATTTTTATTTCGAGAATTTCAATTCCAAGAATTTCAATTCTGATAATTTGAAATCTAAGAATTTTAATTTTGATAATTTAAATTCTGAGAATTTAAATTCCTAGAATAAAGCTAATATGTATTTTCTTATAGAATGATGCTTTTTAAAAGAAAACTTAAACAGGGAATAAGAAGGAAAAACAAACAATCATATGCACTCCCCCTAAAATAATGAGTGAATTAATATTAGGATATGATTTAAACAAAATTAGATATTAATTATTACATTATAGTGATCATTACTAGCTTCTATTTAATGTATTCAAATCTATCTAAAGGTAATAGTTTTGTAAAAATATCCGCACTTTGTTTTTGCATTCCGATGAATTTAAAAATAATATCTCCTTTAAGTGTGTGATCCCAATGAAAGTGATATCTAATATCTATGTGCATTGCATGAGAGTGATGTTCATGGTTTTTTAATTAGGCCAATGGCGCTTGTGTTATCACACATTATTTGAGTGTTAGTAAAACTCATACCATAGTCTGTGAGTGTGTGTTTCATCCAGAACACGTGAGCACTACCACTTCCAGCTTCTATAAATTAATCTTTAGAAGTGGAATGTGATACACAATGTTGTTTCTTGAAAGACCATGAAACTACGGAATATACTATGAAATGATAAGTTCCAGATGTACTTTTTATATCAATTTTACAACCACGAAAGTCAGAATCTGAAAAATGATTAAGTTCAAAAGCATTTACAGAAGAATAAAATAGTCCCAATCTAAAGATCCTTTTAAATACCAAAAAATTCTTTTTCAGCTTTTGAATGGGATTCTTTTGGATTGTCTTGGTATCTTGAACATACGCATATTGAAAACATTATTTAAGGTCGACTAGCTTTTAATTAAATTAAACTTCCTACCATTCCTCTATAAGATGTTTGATCCACATGTTTTCATGCTTCATCAATATCAAGAGTATTAGAGGTTCCGATATGAGTACTTATACTCTTAGTGTTATCATATCCAAAATTCTTATGAAGATCATTGATATAATTATGTTTGGAAATGTATGCTCCTTCTTATTTTTTATAAATTTGAAAACCAAAAAAAATATAACTCACCCATCCTAGTCATTTGAAACTCAGAATTCATAAGATTCAAAAAGGAATCAGTTAAGAATTGCTGAGTTGATCCAAAGATGACATCATCAACATAAATTTGAACAATTAAAACATTCTTATTGACATTATTAATGAAAATGGGATGATCAGAGGTTCCCTTAACATAGTTTGTTTGATGCAAAAATCCTGAAATTATATTATACCAAACTCAAGGGGATTTTTGAAGTCTATATAACGATTTTGTATATTTGTAAACAGGATTAGGATATTCTGTATCTTCGTAACTAGGGGGATTATCAAAAATGACCAACTCTTGTACATAACCATTGAGGAATTCACAATTTACATCCATTTGATAATGTTTGAAGTTAAATAATGCTGCAAAGGATAAAATAATACAGATAGATTTATGTATTGCTGTAGGAGAATTGGATTCTTCATAGTTTATGTCTTCTTGTGGATTATAGCCTTTAACAACTAATCTTGCATTATTTTTACCAATAATTACATTTTTATCAAATTAATTTCTAAAAATTCATTTTACTCCAATAACTGATGTCTCCATAGGATTTTCAACCGAGGTCCAAACATGATTCCTTATGAATTCGTTGAGTTCATATTGCATGGCCTTTATACAATCTTCATCACCCAAGGATTCTTCATAAGCCTTTGGCTAAAATTAAGAAAGAAAAGAAACATGTTCAACTTCATTCCATAAAAAATTTATAGTTCTTACTGGTTGATTAACATTTCCAATGATATTATCATTAGGATGATTCCTAAGTAAAAACTCACTTGGGTTTTGAAAAACTGATCCATCAACATAGGGTTGAAAATTGGCAGGATTAAAAGTATCAGAAAATTATACTTGAACATTTTCTTTAACTGA
The DNA here is from genome assembly GCA_963277665.1 of Viscum album. NCBI lineage: Eukaryota > Viridiplantae > Streptophyta > Magnoliopsida > Santalales > Viscaceae > Viscum > Viscum album. The sequence continues at coordinate 377,692,401 of OY728147.1, forward strand.
AGGATCTTTAATCAAAGGTTGGTGATAATTTTTAGAAAATATATCAGATATAAGTTCAGGTTGTTTGAAAACCAGAGGATCAGTTTCATCGAATTTGACATAGACTCTTTCTTCTACAGTTTAAGTGTTTTTTTGTAAACTCTATATACCTTAGATTTAATTGTGTAGCCTAATAAAATTCTTTTATCTGATTTGAGTACAATTTATTTTCATGTTATCTTTAGTAATCAAGATGAATACTTTGCAACCAAAAACATTTATGTATGATAATTTTGGTTTTTGGCCAGTCCATAACTAATAAGGTGTTTTATTATAAAATAGTCCAATTAAAACTCGATTTATAGTACAACAACAACTAAATAAAACTTTAGCCAAAACAATGTATAACTATATAAAATTAACATAAAATTTTTCGAATCATCTCTTGAAGATTATGAAATCTTCTTTCTACAAAACCATTTCTGAGGAGTTCATGGAGCTGAAAAGTTGTGAGTAATACCTTTCTTACTACAAAAAGATTCAAAATCCAAATTTTCAAATTATCCACTATGATAACTATTAAAAGTATTTAATGGTTGATTTTTCTTGTTTTTCAGTTGAGATCTAATGTTTTTGAAATAAGAAAAGGCTTCGGATTTCATTGCAAGAATATAAACCCAAGTAAATCTAGTGTAGTTATCAACTAAGACAAACACATAGTATTTTCCTCCAATACTTTCAGTTTTTGTTGGACCAAATAAGTCCATGTGCACTAACTTTATGGAATTATAAGTTGTAACATCACTTATAGATTAAAAGTTATATTTACGTTTATTTCCATATTGACAAGGATCATAGACTTTTTAAGAATCAAACCTAAGTTCTAATAGATCATTAACAAGTCATTTCTTGGAATGTTTACAAATATTCGTTAAGATACAGTGTCCTAGTCTTCTATGCCAAAGCTATGATTTATCTTCAAATGCATTATGTCAAGGTAGATCTTTACTTCTAAGGTATTCTAGGATTAAGATGTACACATTCTCATGCCAAAGGGTAGAGTGAATAAACTCTCCATGGAACTGTGAATTAAAAATTTACCATTTCATAAATTCACAAGGTAACCATCGTCACATAATTGTCTTATGTTAATGTGTTTGTGCTCAGGCCTTTTATAAAAAGAACATTTGAAATAATAGATTTACCAAGAAGATTAATTTAACCTATACAGAAAATCTATCGTTGAGAGTTATCCCCAAATGATACTTTTCCACCTTTAAGCATTAAAATATTTTTCAAATAGTGATTATTACCATTCATGTGCTAGGAAAGTCCATTATCCATGTACCTTATATTGTTGGTACTTCCTTAATTATCTCGAAAAATAAAGATTTATGTTTTTGGAATCCAAACATGCTTGGATCCAGAATTGTTAGATAATAAAATCTTGGGTATCCAAATTTGTTTAGATAAAAATTCCCTATAAAACCCAAGGGATTGAGCTTTATTTAAAGAAAATTTCTTCTTACAATACCCACCACTTTGAAATTTTGTGCAAAAGGGAGATATTGAAGGAACAAAATAATTGTTTTTAAAGATTGGATTTTTCTGAGAATAACCTAATCATTGATTATTATAATGATGTCAGATATAAAAATACATCTTATCAAAATTTTCCCTTATAGTAGTAAAATTTTCAAGAAGATTCTTTAAGGAAAATACTACAGATTCTAGTTTCAGTACTAAATTATTATCCTCTATAATAATAGATTTAGATTTAAGTTTATCCCATAAAGCATATTTTTCATAAAATAGATTTATAAGATTATTATAAAGTTTATCCTTCTCAGAATTAACTTCCTAAATATTCTTAGAAATATTTTCTATAAAATAATTTTTCTTATCATGATCTTTGTTATGATCTGAATTTTCTTTTGTTAAAATAAATTCTCTAGAATTTTATTTTTCATGTTTCTTAGATAATTTGTAGTTTTTCATTTCCAGAAACTTAGAAAATGTAGAAAATTCCTCATAGGAATAACAATAATTATTGTTGTCTGATGAAGTGGATTCCTCATCTAAAGAAAAACCTTTATCAGTAAAATTTTCAGTTAAAGACAAATTTTTTAAGCATTCAACTGTTAGTACCTTAGCCATAAGAAAAATATTTTGAAATGAATATCATCCTATTAAACCAATATTCATTTTCTCAGAATATTCATATTCTAAATAATCATCAAAAGAATTTCCACAACTTGAACACCAAGTTTTATTGTATTTCAAGACATTCTTATTCTTTCATCTTTTGAACTTCTTCATGTTCCTTTTATTATTCATGTCCTTATTTTCTCTCTTCTAATGCAAGGGAAAATTAGGACTAATATGAGTAGTTCTTCTACATTAATAACATGTCACTTCTCCAAAATTCTTATATTTTCCAAATTTTTTCTTGTACCTATATTGAATGTTCTTCTATCCAAAAATCTTGTTCATTCTATAAGAATGATTTTCTAACTCATTTTGTGAAGCTTCACATTCAGATGATTCATATTGAATAACAACCTTCTTATATTTAGATCTTGTAACTCTCTTAGGAGCCTTTTCTTTCATATGATTCCAATTAGTTGTAAAAGAAACACCTCCATTTACATTATTCTTCTTAATATAATCATCATATCTCTTCATTCTAGTTTCATGTTGAAGAAGAGTTCCAAACAGCTCATCAAGAGAAATCTGAGTAACTTTTCTATTCTCAACTGTAGCTATCCTCTGGGAATACCATTAATTAGGCATTATTTCTTTAATCTTGTCTACAAGAATATCATAATATATTCCTTTCTCACCCTTTTAATTTAATCTATTGAAATTGTCATGAATCTTCGTTGAACCATACATATGGGTTATCCATAAGGAAAATAGAAACCATGATATTCATGTCTGAGCATAGATCTTCTAGTTTTAGTGAACTTAGAAGTTCCAAATTGGGTTACTTAAAGCTTATTTCAAATTATATTTGAAACTTTACAAGATGAAATTTGTCTATATATATTTCTAGTCATGGAACAAAGCAATGTATTGCGTTCCTTAATGTTCAGCTAATATTCCACCTTTTTTGGACTAGTGAATTTTCTAAGTTCCTTATCAAAAATATTATAATATCTAATTAACATAGTGTAGTTGTTTACACATATGTTTTTCACAAAGGTCATAATTATTTCCCTCTAGTACTCATAGTCATTTCCATTGAAAATCGGTGGTCTAGTAGGATTGATATTGTCTAGAGATCCAACAAGTAAGCCTTCCATACATAAAAGAATATTTCATTCCCCAAAACTTATTATAAGTACATGTTTCTAAACATGGATTAAAAATATGACGGAGTTATGAATAATGAAATCATGGTAATGAAAAATTATATGTGAATATAAGTATTTCATAGACCTCCTTTGATACCAATTGTAGGATCAAATATGTATAATGAGATTCTCAAATACAAGAAGGGGGTGAATTGTATACTTTATAAATTATTTTGGAACCTTTAATGTTTGTTGAAGAGTTTCTTAAATATTTTTTATTGACATTATATAAATATTTTTCTTAAAGTTAGCTTTAAACATTAATAAAACATAGTTTAAGAAAGTTAAACAAAATTCACAGACCCTCTTAAAGAAATCATTTTTAAACATTATAACCTTAAGAAAAAAACTTAAGAATGATTTTCCTAAAGGAAATATTGTACCTTAAAACATATATAATATTTTATATAATCTGTGTAACGGAATTAGAAAGTTTAAGGAATTTATACTTTCTAATATTAACAAAGTTAAAATAGCAGCAGAATAAATTCAAATTCAAATAGAAAACAAGAAAAAATAAGATTCTTTTAATCCAAAGAGAAGGGAGTCCAATAACATTGGATAAAGGTCCCTTGATTTATAATTTCAAGAAATTCTATCTTACTCAACCCTAAGTAAGCCATCAATCTGAAGATTGATATATGTCTTGATATCCCCGCAAGCCCTCGATTTATAAGGCAATTAGAACCTCTGTCTTCCATACCCGAAAGCCCGTGATCAACACTATCTGAGTCTACACAAAGCATTCATGAATATGTTTTTCACAATTTAACAGGTTGTTCACAACATCCATGTGAAGCACTGAGAGTTGTAAGGACCTCTCTCTCTAGAAATCACTTCACAATGTTTGTCTGATTTTCTATTCACTGTTCATCATAGAAGTATTTCCACATTTTTCATCACACCTACCTCATTAAAATTAACTCATATTTATAGGAAAATCTACCCATTGTTTGGATCCACTCCAACAGTCATATTTTCCTCAAATTTTGGAGGGACCTGGACTCGTTTCAAACCGACAATGGTTAGTTTGTAACATATTATACGACATCATTTCATGTATAAGAAATGATGTTAAGTTTACGGTAAATGTTAAGTCAAAGAAAACATAGAATCTGATAATACTAGAATGAAAAACTAAAAAATTATAGCTATATTAAGAAAAAATATTCTTAAGAAAATGTAAATCATAGTGAGAAACCCATATCACTATCTTTGGGTACTCGTACCATAAAATCGGTATGACATTTTTATAGGAACCAATATCATGAAAAAGGTATGACATTTGTATCGGTATCAATATCATAAAAGCGGTATGACATTTTTATGAGTATCGGTATCATAAAAACAGCAAGATATTTGTATTGGTATCAGTATCATAAAAAAAGCATGGCATTTTTACAAATATAGGTATCATAAAAAATGGTATTATATTTGTAACGTAATGACCAATCTATAATTAAACGTAAAGACAGATATATTAGTAAACATAATGAGAATTATGTAAGTAAAATTAGTGATAATTATATATGTAAATGTAGTGAGAATTCTGTAAGAATAACAGAATGTGAATTCTGAATGTATAATGGAATGAAGATTCTGTATGTATAATGGTATGAAAATTCTATAATTATAACAGAATTAAAAATTCAGAACTTAAGAAAACGTGTTTGTGATTTCCAAAACCAAAAACCATATAGAATTGATAAGTCACAACATAACCTTATTAACTCAACATGAGTATCCTGGGAAAATAATATTGAACCATGTGTAATGTGAAAATAAAGATTTAATTCCAATGAGAGTCCAAATAATAGGAGGGTTTGCATTGATTATTGGAAAATGAACCAAGTCACCAGAAAAGGGCACTTCCCAATCCCATTATTTTATACAATGATATAAATTATAGAATTTAGGACATATTAATTATTCTTGTATGGTCTTTTCTAGTTAATATATGGTACTAGTTTACCAAAAAATCAATATAAGTCAACCTTAACCTATCATTTTGATTCCAATTTTTACAAGATGATTCCTTAGGTATTAAGAAATTCCCCTGGTAAAATTTAGTGATGTATGGTATTCCATTTCTTCAATAAAATTCATGACCTATTGGAGGTATTTCTTGATGAATTTAATATTTTCGGAATCTCTTTTGATTATTTCATAGGGAATCCTGATTTTTTTTGAAAACACACGTAGAAAAAAATATGGTTTTGAAAGTTGAAATGTGTTTCTTTATGGATGAAAAATGAAAATTTCTTAGATAAATCATTTCAAAAAATATATTTTAGGTGGATAAATATATAATTTAGGTGATCAATTATTTTCCATAACCCACCTAGGTTGGACACATTAAAATGTTTTTAGGGATGTGGGATTTTATAAATAATCTATCAAAGAATTTTTTAAAATTTCTCTTCCTTGTGAAATATTGTTCTTAAAAAAGATACTTTTTAATTATATTATTAGTGAAATAATTTAATGAATGAATCAAAATTCAATTACCACAATAATAATGTAAGCACATAATTGGGAATATCAATTTATTTTGCTTTGTGATGAGTCAAACCATGATATAAAAGAAGTTAATTCCCAAATGATTAATGGAAAACCACAAGTCATAAACTATAACTCAAAAAACATTGATGCCACTCATATCAATTTCATAACCACTGAAAAATAGTATCGTGCTATTTTAGATGAATCAGATAAGTTAATATGAGATTAAATTTGAAATAAGTTTTTTTTTTCAAATCATGAAATACTTAGGTATATGATGAAGAAGATCGATTCCAAACCATGGATGGTAAAATGGATACTAATATTTCGAGGGATTAATTTGGAGATAGAAAAAGAAAATGGGTTCCATGTGTCAGATAACCTTAGTAAAATAACCAACACTTTGGAAATAAAAATTCTAGAACTAAAATCACTCAATGATCAAATACCCAGAGAACAACATTACATCATAGAATGTTGAGTAACAATTAATGCTGAAATAGTAAATTATTTAGCCACATGTTAGGTAAATTCTCCCTTAACTCCCATCAGAATAATATACTCAAAGATATATCTAGATTTTATATATCGGAAGATCCATTTCTCTAAAATAATTAAATTGCCGAATATTAAGAAGATGTTTACTAAAAATTAAAATATAGAGAATTATTTAATTTTATCATACACATTCTTATGGATTCCAATTTGGACCTCAAAAAGTGACTATAAAATTATTTTAATATAGTATTTATTATATGAAAATGTTTAAATACGTTCATGATTATTTTATAAAATGTAAATACTATCATTTTTTTGGAAATATTTAAATTAGACAACAGATACCCAAAACCCATCATTTTTTATGAAATAATTGAATTATTGGGCATTGATTTTAATAGATAACCTTTCCCATGTGTTTTTTGAAATAAGAAATTTTACATAATGTTTATTATGTATCTAAATTGGTGGAAAGAAATTAAACCAAGATTGATGATGCCAAATTATTATGTCATTTTGTTATACTGAAAATATTTTGTAGGTTTGGAATTCCAAGAGGCATCTTCAGAGACTAATGGACACATTATTTTAATATAAGAATTCAGTGGATTCATAAAAAGAATGGGGTGAACCCAAAAATGTAGAGTCAATAAGGTTTTCCTTATGAATTTTCCATTCCTCCATGAAAAGAGGGAGATTGTTAAGTCATTAAGATATTCTTATGACATTACCATTCCACTTGTTTTCGAAATCACAAACACCTTATTTCAGGGGAAAAATCATTTTACCCTTGTTTTACTTCCATAAAGAATATTTCCCCCGTAAAAGAAATTTACCTCTACCATGTTTTTTCATTGTTCATTATTTTTTCTTAAGTATAAAATTCGGTTTCATGTCTAAAACCTCAAAATCACATAATACTTAGATATGAAGCATTCGGTTTTCTAATCACAAATTTTATTTACGAATTCTAGTGCAGAATTATCATTACGAATTCTTGTGAAGAATTCTCATTATGAATTCTAGTGAAGAATTCTCATTATGAATTATAGTGCAGAATTATCATCACGAATTCTAGTCGAGAAATATCATTACGGATTCTAGTGCAGAATTCTCATTACGAATTCTAGTGCAGAATTATCATTACGAATTCTAGTGCAGAAATCTCATTACGAATTCTAGAGCAGAACTCTCATTATGAATTCTAGTGCATACATCTCATTATGAATTGTTGATGTGAATTCTCATTACGAATTCTAGTACAGAATTCTCATTATGAATTCCTGTGAAGAATTCTCATTATGAATTCTAGTGAAAAATTAACATTACAAATTCTAGATGAGAATTCTCATTACGAATTCCAGTGTAGAATTCTCATTACAAATTCAAGTGGAGAATTCTCATTACGAATTCTAGTGCAGAATTATTATTACGAATTCCATAGAAAAATAGAATTTGAATATCCCTGTTTTATAGACTCATAATACATTTTTCATTAGACTCAGAAAATTAACATTCAACTCTCTGAATTTTCATTTACCTCCATTCTAAATATCAGTTTTGGTTATTCTTACACTTGATCTTTTATAAAACGATGTCGTGCCTTCAGTTATCAACTAACCGTTGTTTAAGTGACACGTGTACATGTCCCTATGAAATTCGGGAAAAAATATGATCGTTGGAGGAGGGAGATGACCATTGGTGTTGTGCCTATAAATAGGAGTTCATTTGAAAAGAGCTCACAACTTTGACACATTACATTGACATCTGTTCCCACATGTTGTTGAAGTGATTTCTTGAGAGAGAGAGAGGCTCTTATCAACTCTCAAGCTTCGTGCAGAATTTTTGAACAGTTTTTTCAAACTTTGCCTTGTGCAGACTTGCTTTGTGTGACTCTGATTGTTGTTGTGTACAATAGAGGGCTTTCGGGGATATGAAGATAGAGGTTCCAACACATTGAAGTTGAGGGACTCCTTGCTGAGGAAGACAAAGGTTCCAAATACCTTATAGTTGAGGGCTTGCAGGGATAGCAAGATAGACTCCGATCTTTGTATCGAGGTCTTACCCAGGTGTGCGTAAGACAGACTTTCTTGAAAGTCTAAATCAAGGAACCTTTATCAAAGGTTATTGTATAGCCTTTTCTTTTGGTTAGAAGACTTATTAATTTTTAGTTGTTTTGTTACAAGTTTTTTCACTACATTTTGTATTGTTGAGGAAAGTCTATCTATCCTATACTTCCTTACTCTTGTACTCTGATATAGTTAGATTTTATATGCTTTAAGGTAGAATCTTCATCTTTTTAAAATTTATTTATGTTTCATTTCTGGATTCACTTTTCCGGAATCTAGAAAGTGTTTAGAACCTATAAGAGGTCTTGTGAATTATTTTGTTTAACCTTGTTAAGAATTACTATCTTTCAAATTTCAAAATGAATTTTGAAAAGGTACAATTCTTCCCCCTACTATATCTGAGAATATCATTCTTATTTCGATACTACATTTGGTATTATAATGTATATCATACCCAGACATACTATCCCAAAAAAATATATACACCTTACCATCCCCAGAAATGTATCCTCGATGAAGTGTACAATTAAGAGACTAAAAACTTTTTTTATAAAATTTTAAAATGAAACCAAAAGGATTGGATCCAAAGGATACAAGTCACATTATTGGTATACCATATAAAATATAAGACACCTATACATATGATCCCATACCAGTTGATTTTTGGAAAAATATTCCATCTACTAGTGGAATGGGGTAACCAATCTTATTAGGATATTTAAAAATTGAAATGTGGAGTTTTAGAGTGCTGGAAAAGAGGAAAAAATATATTTACAAGAGATAGAAGTAATCAGAAGAGAATATTTAGAAAATTAAATAATTTACAATGAAATAACCAGAGTGAAACATAAAAAATTTATTTGTCTAAAGTCCTTCCATCCTATAGAGAATGTCATTCAATAAAATTATACACTAAAGGTAATAATAGTTAATATTAACTCTATGTGGGGAGGGACAATCCATGTTACTAATTTCTGTCCATTTAGTTCCATTAAGAATAAGAATTAATAGGAGGGAAACTCAATCAATGTAAGTAGGAATAGTTGAAAAATGTCCATGGATGTTTATCTTAAGAAACTAAACATGAGCTCAAACTTCAGAAACCCATTTATAGATTTATTCTCATGAGGAGTAGTAGATCCAATATATTTAACCAAATTTACTTCTATGATGAAACACATGATTTACTATTTTTAAGGATTTAGGATTCAATTACCTCATACATCACCCCTTTGAGATTTAATGGAATGGTTTATACATTGGAATGTGTTGTTTTAAATAACTAGCATACATAGAAACCACAACGTATCCGTAAGTAGTAGAGGAAAAAGACCAGATATTTATTTCAAAAATGGTGCTAAATTTTGTTAATTTTCTTTTAGACTACATACATGTTTTTCCAAAAACATTTTTTGTGATTTAAATTGGAAAATTACATGCCCACATATGAATTAATTCTTTACATGACTTATGAGGAATACTTCAGTTTCATAGGAATCCTATGATTCTATGTTTTATATTTTAATTATAAAATATTTGAATGATTAAAATGGGTAATTTTATGATTAATGTGAAGCATGGAGATTAAAATATAGACTCATGGTTTTAGGGAAAATTTTGATTCATGTAAATGAAATTTCTCAATATTTGTTCATTATTTGAATTTCAAATATTCATGTGAATTATTTTTTCATTATTAATATTTTCAAGAGTTATTTTTTAATATAATATTTTCCATTCGTGAGAGGATTTCTTAGACCATGTACCTCCAATTTTTTCTTGAGTGTATTTTCTGAGTGATCTTGGGACAGATCACTAGCGAAAAATTATATTTTAACTAAACAATGCTAGGACTATGTAAGAACACATTTAGTATTACTGACGTATGTTTTTAAAAGAACTTATCCTAAAAATAATACATTTATAAAAATAATTTTTTAGCTAATAGAAACAAAGAACTATTTTTTTAGGAATGAGCCACATTTCAAACCATTTATATCCATTCATACCCTCCTCTTTGTATTTCAATGATATTTTCATATTTAAGTATGAGGGTGATGAGAATCATGAAGAATGTGATGAAACACATTATATAGAAAAGGTGTGGGGGTTCTACTAAGGGTATTGATTTTCTTTGATTCCTACATTTCACCATATTTTTTTACCCTCTTTAAATAAAAATATGAAAAAATGAAAAACAACCAAAAAAATAAAAAAGTGGTTGGGATTTGGTAACGCAAAAAATAACTATGACTTGACCTATGTTTTTATCATATGTGGTTAGGTTGGGGATTGAAATTTATTATACGAATTAATATCACATACATGACTTATTGTTAATTTAATATCAATTATTCCTTTTTTATTGGGGTTTTCCATATATTTTGGTGGAAATTGTGTCTTTTGAGAATTTGGGCAAATCCATCAGCCCATTTCTAAATATAAAAAAAAATTCTGATTCATTTATAACTCCTTAATTTTTCAAAATTTTATACCCATTACACATACCAATTGGAACCCCCGATATATTGTAACCACCATATCAAATTGGACCCCGTAGGAATCCATAATAACGATGGATTTGGTTTTTTAATAAGGTGTTTGGCTAGCTCGAAAATCCATTTCCTGATTTATCTTTTTTAATTCATTAACATCTCATTCAATTTTTAAGGGTTTTTGGTGATTCCAACTCTCACCTGAGACCACTTACCTATGACACACTTCCATGCTCTCCTCCCACTCTCTAGAACTCATATTAATCATGAATTTTTGGAGAAACTACACTAGATTTCTCAAATCCTTTTAATTTGAAAAGGTAAATTTTTTCATTCACAACTCATTCAATTTTTACTATTTTCCCCCCATTTCAGTTCTCACATGACCTACCCATCCTTATTAGAACCAAAATTTCATTTTTGACTGTTTGTAAATTTACATACTAGTGTATTTGGGGCGTTTTATTCACGATCTCTAAATTAAGTGAGTTTCCTCTCCTGTTTCTACCATTTTCGTAGGGTTTTCACTACCTTTCATGACGTTCTAAAATTTCCTGTAGCAAGGGTCCATACCTAGTGTCTGATTTTGTGTCATGCTTTTGAAATATTGTGTATTATGGCTTTATTTCAATTCTTCGTGGTGCGGTAGTGGTGAGATTGAAATTTTTCACAACGGTTTGGTGTTTTGGCACAAATTATTGGTGGTTCCATATGTAAGAATCCTAAGATGAGTTTTATTTTATTCAATTATATTATTAGCATGTTACACTTAAATCATGTTTTGTATGGGATTCATTTTTGGTAATATTTCTTAAATGTTTAGTTTCAAAATTTCTTATTTTTTTGAAAATGTGTGTTTTTTCAATTGTATCTTTTGTGGTATTATTTAAGGTAGTTTTATAAAATATTTGTGTGGTTTATTAAATATTTATTAGGCTTAAAACCATGTTTGGATTGGTATTGGTGAGATTTTGTACTTGAAAGGGGGTTTTAAAATGGGGTTTGTGTGAAAAACATGGTTATACCCCTTGGGATTGTTTTATAAAACTTTTATATGATTTATTGAGTTATACAAAGTGGAAAAAAGATGTAAATGCACTCTTTTGGTGAGTGTGTTCACATAAGATGAGTTTTTGAAATATAAAGAGGTTATTTTAGATTTCAAACATATTTTGAATGTTTTATAAATTTCATGAATTGTTTTATCAGACTGCATGAATTGCGTTAAACATGTTTGTGAAATGTTTTGTGTGAGTATGATGTGAAATATTAATTTTGTTTCTGAAAGGATTATTTGGTGACAAGTGTGTGGGATTTTCGAATTTATGTGTGACTTGGAAGTGGTATTTTCATGTGAAAATTTTATTTAATGTCTTTCGGAACTTGTTTGAGCACAAGAGAGAAAACCTGAGTATCTAGGTGGGTTGTCATGTACGAGTATGTTAGGGATCCCATGGGTTTGGCCCCTATTTCATGTAGCAATTTTGATGATTATTCAATAAATAAACTATGATTATGATGATGGGGAACCACTAGGTTTTTGGTATGATCCCTAATAATTTCTCACATGCACGAGAACGAATTTTTGTATGGATACTTTCACTAAGATATGAGATACATGAGACCCATAGTGAGCTAGTGTCTAGGGATTATTTCATGTTTCTTGTTCTCATTAGATACTTTGTGATTACCCTAGGATGACATTATGTTTGGCTGGAAAATTCAATAGCTTTGTCATTATATTCGAAGGTATTTATTCATTAAAGTATCCAACTTGGAAACTATATTTATTTAAATATACATCTCATTAAAATTCTTATCAGCATTTTATGTTTCTGAAAACATGAAAATTTTTTATACTTGATTGTTTTTCACATGGAATTGTTTAGTTTTGGAATACTACTGGGATTTTTCTTACACCCTACTTACACCGTGGGGTGTAAGTAGACTTGGTTATTTTGTCACAGATTTGGGTAAGGATTATAGTGCCCGTGGTTTGGGTTTCTAGTGGTCCGTCTTGGCGTAGTGTCATGGAGATGGATTGAGAGCAGTGACCCTTTCCGTGAGGAGGCTCTTGGGCTGTCTATGTTGGGTTTACTCATTTTTATAATATTTTAGAATTGTTTTAAATTATGTAATTCAATTCTAAATTTTGGTAAAATATGATTTCTTCTAAAAAAACCAAATTTGTGGTGATTGATTTTTTGTTGTTTTATGTTTATAAACATGGGTAAATTGTTATCAAATATAATGTTGTGATTCCCTTGCACTTGTACCAGCCCATGAGGATCGATAATGCCCTTTGTGCCTTTCCACGGGTCGCCTCGGGTGCCCGTTTTGATGATGACCAGATTCAGTTCGTGAAAATAAATTTTTAAAAAAAAATGAAATTGTAATTTGAAAATTGAATAAAATATAGATATATAAATGTAGAGAAAAATATAGAAGGTTTCAATAATAATAAATTATTATTAAATTAATGATGATCTTTAATTTGAGCATGTGCGGAAGTTGGAAGATGTTACAATTTTAATGGGAGAAGTTTATTGTGCATTAACTTTTGATATCATGAGTTAAGGTTTATGAGACAATCCTCCTTCATGATCCTTATAATAAAATAGTAATTCCTACCAACCATAATCCTCAGATAAATTTGAAATATATTTTCATGATATCATGATTTTATTTGATTTTTTCTTTTAAAATGGTTATAAAATTTTCCATTGAAATCATATGGATAAGGGGAATGTTCTCCTAATATGAATATAACAACACTTAAATTGTATCATGAGGGGTGACTAAAAAGATTAGAGTTAGGTGGATCATGATTTTGAATGGATAATAATAATGAATTGTGTATCATGAAAGTATTATAAAATAAGTCACATCATTTTCAAAAGAGAAAAACTAAAACATTATAATTGATTGTTTATTTGAAAAATGGTAATTTGAATTGATATTTTATATGATATTTTGAAAAGTTTATCTGAAATTTAATTTTTTTTTTTAAAAATAATTGAAATTTGAATGTCGATAACATTGGTTCCCTCTTAAATTTCATTTTTCTGTTTTCTGATTGAGGAAAATCATGGTTTGTGTGTGGGGGAATTTTACAACACCATTTTATGAGAATATTTTTTATCAAATTTCAATGGCATTATACCAATTTCAAATGTAAATTCCATTGAATTTCATTGTTTTATTCAAGAATGGTTATTTATAAATGTGTAGTTAAATTTGGATTATATATATTATTATACTTGAGTTTAGTGTTTCAAATGAGTTCTTTATTTTATTTGGTTCATATATTAATTTTAAATTATTCTTATGTGTTTGAAATAGTTAAATATTTTTTAAGAATTCCTCTTATAAAAAACTAAATCTTGGGCTAGCCCTCAACCAGGGCCCACATGCCACATTGTTGGCCCACGAGGGGACACCCAGCCAAACCAGCAACAGGTAGATCAAACCCAAGATGTAGTCTTCCCAAGGAAATAAATCCTATACAAGGGCCTTTATTGGTTAAATCAGAGGTTATATCCATCAAAAAAGTGAAACACCGAAACACATAGAATATCCTTGCAATAGCAGGAGGAGAGCCTCACCGGGATGGTGCAGTCCATAGAGATATCGAGGGTCCTCGAACACCCAGCACGATTTCATTATAGTAGTGATCCCGAGCTCACTATAACAAGTGATCACAAAACCGTGTCCTAATTATATGTGGGACAAGTATTTTAGGTTACTTTTCATGAACATTAAACTCCTCCATGATCCTCCACATCTTCACTACCTTCAAATCACTATCACAACTAAAGCATTATATAAGACACCATGTCCACCCCTAGAAACCATGAATGCAATAACCTTCACCACCCCGAGGCCTACCACTACTATGTATTCTATCAATACCCTCAACCAACTCCTTAGAATCCTTATCCAACCACTTTTAAGTCTAGATGATAATGTGGTCACTTTTTTTCCTCCTAAATGCATGGCACAAGCCAAGACCCCCTTGAATAATACAAATTACATCAAGAAAGAGTAACCCACATGGATTTCAGTTCAAATGAAAAAAATCATAAACAACTGTTTTCTAAGGTCATTTTAAATATTAAATAATCTCAAGTCTCGGGGGGGGGGGGGGGGGGGTTGAGGAGCAGGAGGTCAAATATCCACTCCACATTTCCTATAAAAGGTAACGTAACCCACTATCTTGAGTGAGTCAATACAAGAGGGTAAATCCACCAAAATAAAGGCCATATATCCACAGGAATGAGGTAGAATCATGGTTTGTTCCCATTCTAATTTGAATTCTTCATTGTTTTAATTTCTTTTATTCACATTTTCATCACTACCATATCATATACACATTAATCTTCAATGATATCCCCTTGCATGGAGGAGTAAAATCCAATTTGATTTGGTGAAGGGAATTTTAACCATTTTTTATGATTTTTTTGAATGTAATCAAATTCAAATATACAATTATCTTAAATTTAAGGGTTTCAATTTGATAATATTTTAATTTAAATTTTTTATAATTGTGTTTTATTTAATTTTAAATTTTAAATTGCCTTGATTTATTAATTTACTATCCCTTAGTTTGATTTTTATTATTCCAATTTTTTGATCTAAATATAAATTATAATAGTGATTTAGTGATTTATAAACATGTGAGTAAATAATCGTGGACTGATTTGAATATTTCAAGAATGTCAATACTAGATTTGTTACCACCCAAAAATTTTAATGAATTTTTATTGGGTATTTTACATATTGATAAATCTTAATCCAAGTAGAATAAATGGAAAAATATTTTTTATCCTTTCACATAATCATTTTAACAAAAAATGAATCCTTTTTTATTGAAAAAATTATATCAAAAAAAATGTGGAAATCCTAACCAAAATCCAATAACCTCTCTCTTATATGAATTTCACAAAATTGATGTTCCCCAAATTTCTTGTTTTTAATTTTTCTTATTTTAATTATTTTCTCATGCATTGAAATTATATTAATACATTTATATCTAGAGATTATTTTTTTTACTACTAATATTACAACCTTAGGGGTAATAAATTGATTTTCGGCACCCCACGACATAGGTGTGTGAGTGGGTTTTCATATAAAAACATGGAATCTAGTATGCGTGTGTTTGGTGGTGGTGGTGGGGGGGGGGTTAAATCCAGGGTTTTTTTAGGTATTTTATCATCCAAAAGGATCTTAGAGTGTGAATAGTATTGGATATAAGAGGCCCTTTTATAAGTGTAGAAAATAAACCACATGGAAACAACTTGGAAATTTCAAAAAAGAATCCAAATTGATAACGAAATTATGAAAACAATTGTTTCTAAAACACTGTATAATGAATAATGGAATGAATAATAATGAAATATTTCAATCCAATTGGATTTATACATTTCTGGATGGAAATATTACCCTTATTTTTTTAGTTCACTCATTGAAAAACCCATTTATCCTTAAACACTACAATTAATTTTTTACTCTACTGACTATTCTTATTGACCAATAATTATGATTAAATTATTATATAATATTATTTAATCCAATTCAAAAAATGAAATCATTTTTTAAAAATTCAATTGAAATAATTTAAAAAAAATTTATTCAAAAATAATCCTATAAGTGAAAAAATAACTGTTTTCAATTGATAGAAAAATGTTTTCAATTGAAAAAATTTAAAAATTGTTAATGATTTTTTAGATCATAATTCAACATGAAATTGATTCTAATGACCTAAATTGTAAAAATATATACATGATTAAACAAATATTTAATATGAAAACATAATATTATAATTTTTTTTTTGTATATAATTTTAATTAGAAAGTTGTTTTTAATAAAATAATTATTTTTCCACTATTAGTCGAAAAATAACTATATTCAAAAAATTTAAAAAATTCATGAAAAGAGAAATAAAAATTTTCTATTAAAAAAATTATATTTTAGAATAATTGTTCTATAAGTGTACATTTTAGTTTTTTTTATTTTCTAAAATATAAATAAAAATATATTATTTAGAAAAATTTTTATTTGAATAATGTAATGGATTTACCAAAATTTATTTACTTTTTATAAATGTATTTTTCTTTATATAAAAATGTATTTTTAACATGAAAATTGATTTTAATCTTATTTATATCTAATATTTTGACATCTAGCTTTCTAAGGATTATTTTTAAATAATTCTATTAGTAATATATTGTAGTTCCTTAAAAATCGTTGTTGTGTGTAACTTAAGCTATCAAAGAAATAAAAAATACTCCAGACATCTTAACACTAACAAATGGAGGTTGGTATAATTAAAAAAGGTCATCTTAAAACTAGTTTAAACATTTACCTTATTTATTAGTTTCATATTTTTATATTCTTATAAAGGTAATTAATTATCGAGAGCAATACAGAAGGCACTATTATTAAAGAATGGTTATTTTACAAAAACCCTAATTGAGCCACCATAGAAATTTGGTACCAAATAAAAGACCAAATTTTAATAGTTATAGATCCGGGAGAGGTCCTTATTCTTGAGTATACATTTGGAATTTTTGGAAATATTATGGATTCCATTATTGGGCTGAGTTTAGGATGCTTTTGGATGAACTACTATTCAGTTTAATTTGTTCTTTTATCATTTTATATAATCCCACCCTAAGGTGATCCATTGAGAAATGTATTAAATAACTCATTTCATTACATAATTGTTATGTTGATTTATTTCATTGGAACTTTTCATTCATATGTGATGTTTATTGAGCCCGATATATAATTTTTTATTTCATAAATTATTATTACTAATCTTACTAAAGGGTATAGTCTACCCACATATCCTATTGACCCTCACCTATTGGTAGTCACCTCTTGTGTATGGGGTGGTTCCCTTGAGGTTACATGGAACTTTCACACACAGAATTATTCATTTTATCTTTATGAGGATAATGTTACAACCTAAAATCATATTCATAAACATAAAAAATATAAATAAATTCATTATTATTATATTATAGGTAAATTATACAATTACAAAACTGTACTCACCCATTGATTTCTATCATTTTCATGTTAGGATTAATTCAAACACTAACATTAATGATGATGTAAACCTTTATAATGGATAAAAATGGGAACATAAGTCCTAATACTATTATAATAGAGTAAGAAAACAATGAATTGTAGGTTTATAAAAACATTAAATTATGTATTTCACATATAATTAAAATAACTTCATCGATTAATAAAATTCACAAAATAAGTCAAAAACAGATTCTACATTAATAATATCCTAAGAAAAATATATTAAATAAACAACATATGATACTAAATAATACTGATTATAAAAATAATAAAAATAATGCTCCTAATGAGGTGTCTAAAAAATTTAATTTTATCATTCATGATGTTATAAATGTGAACAAAATGTATCAGGACCACAATAAGGGTTTGTTATCTCAGTTTTAATCCCTTGAGATATATTTCTTATTATACACCTTGTTTTATTTTTAATGGTGTATCAATCAACCTTAAAATATTTCTTTATCATGATTCACTATTCATTTATAGTATTTATATTATCATTTCAAATTGTATCCTCTATGGGGATTTGACATGTTTGTTTTAAAAATCATAAGATTTTTTGTTCACATAGTTTTCTTTATTTATGTTTTATATAGTCTTACTGATGTCTGTCATTCAAGGTTTGATTTATTATACCTAATGAATAATTTGTATAGTATTTATTCATTTTTATGTGGTTCAATAATTTTTCCTTAAAAACAATTATTAAATGATTTTTACATCAACGAATATAAATATTTTAAGGAATTTTTGTATCAATTAAATTTTTAGAGGCATTTTATATTTTTTTACAAAATCTTCATTAAAAATGTGTGAAAATTTACAATATGATTATTTTACAAAATATCAATCTTTATGATGTGTTTAACTATTTATTTTACAATATCTCTATTATATTATTTCAATAAAGTTACAACTGATGATGTCATGGGATTTTGTCTCAATGTTATTTATTTTATATGAATTTTATTAGGTCCATAATTATATTAATAAGTTATCTATGATAACTATTTTATTTATTTTTCTATAAATACACTTTCATTAACGTCATATTTTGTTCAAATTATCTCCCAATCTATATCACATTCAAGGGTATTTTATTTAAATTTTAATTCACAAAAAAATTTTTCCAAATTAAATTTTTCTTCATTGGGTCATACATTCCCTATATGGTAATGACCATCTAAGAACCTCTTTATCCATTTATTTAATGTTTTGAAAAATAAAAACTCTTCATTTAAAGTTAAGTTACTTCAATTTGTAATTATAATATTATTTTAGTAGATATTGAAAAAACATGAGATTATAAACATTTTTTTCTTAATAAATGTATCTTTTTTGATATTTTTCATTTCAGAGAACACAAAATTTATGCATTGTTTTTTGATACCAATAAATTTTTATTGAATCGTACAAAACCCAAAGTCAATATTGGTCTAAAAGAAACATATAGAGTAGTTTTAAATAAACCCCACACTATTCTTTTATTGTGTTACACACAATACCTAGTACCATTAAATAGCTTTTTTTACACGTAATGCCCGATTTACTAAAATATAATATACTATTAATGATACTATTTATAAATATAAAAATATTATTCTATCCATTATAATGGGATATGTATATAATATTGATGAAATTATGAATATTTTGTTTACACATGTATATAAAATTAATCATTGGGCATCAAATTAGTTATAGATGAATGTGAGAACTAGTTAAAAATAATGAAAATACATTTCTATGAAAACTATGTAAAAATTCAATTTAGTATTAATAAATTAAAAACACGAAAATTTATGAATGTTTTAATAAAATTTATATATTATATATTAATCTATCTTTTTACACTCATCCAATATTTTTATAGAATTCTGATAATAATAAATCATTTTTTATGAATAAAAAGATGTATATTTGTAAAATGTAATTTTAACAAATTTTAATGAAGAAGCAATTTATAAAATAATTTTTTAGAATGGTATATTTTTTTATATGAAAAAATATATGTCAATTTTGAAATAGAGATTTCATAATTTACATAGGGGTAATTTTTGGGATTTCTTAAAGAAGTATAATATTTTGATGAAAAATGAAATAACACTGAATTCTAATTCAAAATTAATTTTTTATATAATTTATTTATGAGAATAAATTATAATATTAATTATTTTAAAATTTTAGTTAGATAAAATGTAGATATATTAATAAAATTTAGGTTATTAAAATCAATTTTACATTTAAATTGGGTAACAAAACAGTTCAATTTTTTGGACAATTTATACATTAAAAACTCGCTTTGTCATCCTCTCTCTAGGGATAATTTTAATTTTATTTTTACTAATTTTGTGATTGGAATTATGAAAATTAAAATCCAGATATTTGAAGTCAACATAATTTATAATTTATAATAAATCAACATAATTTTGTCCAAATATATTAGTGAAAGTGATTAAATTTAATTATAACTATTTAGGGAAAAATTGGATTATTAAATTACTAAACATTAATATCAAGGGTCAAAATTACATAAAAACATGTACAAAATTTTTTTTATGGACATATTTTGATACTATACCCACTTTTACATGATTTTTTTCCATTATTGGGTAAACATGAGATGGAAAAAATGTGGATGGATTTCACTTTTAAAAGAATTACAAGAATTCCACTCCTCCTCTTTAAAAAGGACGTCACCACTCCCACTTATGAACACATTCGAAACTATTTTTCTAAACCAAAAATGAAAAAATAAGATAAAATATTCAATAAATTCATACTATAAGCCTCTATTTTGGTAAAAACCCATCCAAAAAAATTCATTTGGGGAAAATCGAAAGAAGTTACTCAAAGAAGATGTAACAACTTTACACAACATCTTATGGTTAATTTTCATTATCTCACCCCAAAAATTATTATTCTTTCAAAATTATATAATTAACTTATTATTAAAAATTTAATTATATGTTGTTATTATTTGATTTAGAACCAAAATACTAGGATATTCTATCTAAGGGTTAATAAGGTTATTGTTCTTATATATGAAAAACTACCACCATAGGAAATTATTTTGTTCGTTTTTCCTTTACCACATCTCATGGTTTGGAATTATAATGGAAAATATGTTTTTATATGATATATGTTATATTTATGATGTATTTATTTTTATGATATTTTCATATAACAGATACTTTTATGCATTGAATTTTGTGTAAGTATCACAACTTCTTTTGGGAACATGTGGACTACTGCCCCTCAACGTGAAGTGATTCGTTCACACGTTACTTGGAATGTATTAAGGAAGGTTTTAGAGAAAATATATGATATATATGACCTAAATATTCTAATTTATGGATAATATATATATATATACATTTATTTCATTTACTGTATTCTTTTCATGTGAAAAGATTACAAAATCAACATTAATGCATACATACGACCCACCGTCTACATGAAAAGTGTATTCCATTTCACATTTCAATCATTTATAGATTATTAAAAATATACAAGATAAAGAATATATAAAATACATAAATCATTTTTTAACTCACGGAACCAATTAAATAATGATATATATAATGGGATCAATAATAACAAGTCAAAACTTTCAAGATAAACAAAGAAGTTATAACCCAAAATGTTACTTTAACATGGAATAGTTAATAAATATTTAATATATATTCATACGTGAATAATTTTATGTATTAGATATAATAATATTGTTTTTTGGTATATTTATTATAATATTATATTTATTATAAATCATGATTGAATGTGTCTAAAGAAAAGTAATGATTTAAGGTAAGGTAATTGCATCATAGTTTTAATTTACATTAGACTCATGCAATATTAACCACTCTCTTCTTTTATGTTGTGTATATAATTAACTATTAAATTTTATATAATTAATTTTATTTAATTAATGATATTAAAAACATAAATTCATTTTATCATTTTATAGGGATCATGATTCTAATGGTACATATGTACTAAAGGGATTTATCATCTCACTTTTATTATTTTGAGACTTGTGCCTTAGTCAAAACACATTCATTTCCTATGGTTTATATGATTAAAAGTAAGGTTTTATTATATAATTAATCTTTAATTTATGGGAATATAAATATCCAATTTATTATCTCTCTTTATTTGGGTTTATGGTTCAAAATATACCAAACTGGTAATGTAATTTTGTCTCAATTTTCGTTCTTTGAGATACATGCCTTGTTATGATTTGATATATTTCTATGTGGTGTATATACTTTACATTGAAATTTTATATAATAAATATACTTATTTTAATTATATTTTTATATTCATGTTTTTTATTGATTCATGGGGATTATTATTCAATGTTACGAAAGTAGTGACGTTTTATTGCTACAATTCATCTTTTCTTAGTACAATTTATGACTATGTATCCATTGATGAAATATTATGATCCATATCTCAAGAAAACTATTGAATTTTCTAAAAAAAATTTTATCCATGACATATTCTGGTATTTTTAAATTTTAAACTCCTTTTTACATCATATAAATAAGGATTATTTTATTTAAAATCCTATAATAATTCTCCTTTTGTTCTGAAATTTATGTTTATTAAAAACCATGTTTTCGAATTTTTTTATCAAAAACGTATTTTATTATTATACTATGATGATTAATGGAAAATTATATCCACATTTTACCTATTTAAAAATAGTTTTAAAATTAATATTTTTTATTTTTTTGATCATGGAAGTTTTCTAACCATTTTATGGCACAATACGAATGTTTGGTATACACAAACCTTACCGCCATCGTGACAATCATTTACATGAAGCATCCATTTAAAATTTAAAAGGAAATTTTAAAAAAATATTTTTTTCTAATATTCATGATTTTTTTTGATTTTGACGTTGCTTTCAAAGATAATGGTTTTTAAAAACATATTATATTTAATAGTTATTTTAGTGATTTTTTATACGTTTTCAATAGATTATATTTTTAATGAAAATGATTTCAATGATTTAAATATTTCTCTATAATATTTCGAATATATTTTCTAGAAGTTGGTTTTTCAAATTATTTAAATATTTATTTTGAAATTGTAAATTTATTTCTAATGAAAAAGGTTTTCAAAAAGTTTTCCAAATTTCATTAAAAGTTATTAGGGTGTTTTCAGACATATGTTCAACATTCATTTATATATTTTAAAATATATTTAAATAGAAACATATTTTTAAAATGATTTATGTTATATGAAGTGTTTTTCAATTATGAAAATATATTTTCCTTATAAAATTATCTAAATGATATTGTAAGGATTTCATTATAATAAAAGGATATTTTAAGTGTTTTTTGAAATGGATTCTAGATGAATTGAAATTTTACTTAAGAGATGTCCAAATTGATATTTCAAAATCGTTTTTCTATCTAATATGACATTCTTTATTATAGTTTATGATTTTATGGGGTTATATTTCCAATACCATTCATATTATATCTTTAATAGTTTATGTTTTTAGGGAATGATGTTTATAACTCCTTTTTATCTTCCATGGGTTATACGATTTTGAAACCCACTTCTTTTCAATGGTTATGATTCGATGAAATTTACGTGGTAAAAATCATTTATTTCATATGTAATGACATGATAAAATGATTATGATACCTATTTCACTTCATAGGTTATGATATAATGATTATGAAACCCATAACTTATCATGTTTTCTGATATGGTTCATTTTTTATTATTTTATTATGCAACAGGTGGGACCAATATTTTCCTCTAATAAATTGGGAATATATTAATATACCTGATGATAATGATGGGAATCAAGTAAATGGGCTTGATCCAACGTGGACGATAGGAAAACCTGATCCACTCTGTAATATGGGGAAGCTGATCCACTATGAAATATTGGGAAACCTAATCCATTATGAAATATGGGCAAATAAGATCCACTATGAGAAGATGGGGAAACCTGATCGATGATAGAAAGATGGGGAAGCCAGATCGACTCTGGGAAGATGGGGAAAATAGAACCTGTACAAGTAAAAGAATAGAATTAGGGTTGTTGGTGTGTCCCTTCTAGTGAAATAAGTACCCATGATTTTCCAAAATAAGTTTCTGAAATAATAATTAACTTCATAGGAATATTTTTGTGCATGATCCCGATTTAATGTTCAAAATGTTTTTCATATACCTAGATTGAGGTAAATAACTTTCTTTGAGGCCATGATTTCATTTCCTTAACAAGATGAGTAAACCTGTTTCAATTTACACATGTTCTCAATATTATAAAATGATATTTATTCCAAAATTATAGATATTATGCATATGATATGTTGTCATGACTTATGGTCTTTCTCTTCATTATGATTCATGTCTTATGAAATTCCAATTATTTTTACCATGTCAAATAATTATGATCTCTTTTATATAGGGTATTCTATTCAAATGTTATGATCATATTCTTATACTGTTATATTCATGATATGATTATATAATTCCTTCATTTATAATTACTGGGAATTAAATCTCACCCCTATCTTATTTTTCCCTTCCAAAAGTTATGAATAATGTATTTCAGGAGGAATAATAAATTGGGATATATTTAAGGGAGTTGTTGAAGAACATTCACCAAACTATAATAATGTGTTACATGTTTCCAAATACTATAAAATATTATGGTACACAGGCTTGTTCCATTTTAATTTTCTAAATATTCATCCATATTTATGTAATATCCTTGTATATTATGCTGGGGTCACTATAGATGGTATCAAAGGAATGTTTTAGTTAGTATTAAGAAACTAGGATGAGAAAAAATTATTTATATCCCTTTATATATTTCTAATGATTTGTTTAGTGATTTATCTAAGGATGACTATGGGTATAATTTAATGTATTGGAAAATATCCTAAAATTTTGGTTAAGGATAATGTGATTAGTTTTCAAAAAACACATCCTAGCATGGAATCGACAAGTGGATGTTCCCCTATAACGAATTTACATATGGTTAAAATCCATGAAAACATCGTATTGAGATAGAATCTATTTGGAACTAGTGCATGACAACATACCAAGCTGCACAAAATGTTTAACACTCCCATGTAATATTTATTGAGACCTAACAAAATATTTACAAACCATCATGAATTATTTAAATAAAATATGAATATCAATAGCCCATTATAAACCTATGTTTTCATATATTAAGGTACTATGTTTAATAATTAAGACATCCAATAACTTCTTTTTCTTGATTATGAGGTTTTATACTATGATAAAGTTTTCTCAAATCAAATTTTTTTGTTTTAGTCAATAGAGGAACACAAAGGAACTATGTTAATGATTAATATGAAGAAAACATTTATAATGAGTCTTCAATTGGGGAGATTTTTAGTGTGAAGGGTGTTGTGATCACGCCTAATCAATTTTCATAGAACATGATTAACAATATGTAACATAACCAACTCTCGGACTCACCAAAGACGAAAAATATGGAGGTCAATAATACTTCTTCTAATGGAGACCATGAAGGAAAGAAGATCCAATTTAAAACATGGCCTGAATTTGTGAAGATAGACCCAAGTGGATGTATTAAATAAATAGGACTATATTTTTACTATGGAAAATAATTAAACAAATAATGTAACTACAAAATTAAAATGAAAACATTAGTTAATGAAATGGATGGAAATATTTTCCTCCCTAAGGTATTATCAATAGTTTAATGTTTCATATGTGTATAGTATAGGATTTATAAAAATCTATTTCATAAATTGAAATCCCAAGAATATAATATTTAATGTGATACGAGTATTGGTTATACTTATAAAGATAAAGAGATCACAATATCATGTGAAAGTTATGGGATGTTATAATATAATTGTTTACATTAAACGTAAGAATTATGTATAGGTTGATGTTATGGAACATTAAGATGTGATTCATATTTCATATTCCAGGAGAAGAGGAATTATGGAATAAGTTGATGAATCCCATGTAATGGTTGATCAATAAATTTTGATTATTGAAGTGTATATGTTTTGGAATTCAAGTGTTATCTTATATCAATTAGGAAATATATATATATAATTTTAGAATATTTTTTTCAATAAGGATTAAAATTATATGATTAATGGCGATGAATACATAGAAAATTGATTTAACAAGAATGTGATATTTTGAATTAAGTAAAGGTAACCCTTAATGTTTTCAATATGTTGAGGCTAATATTTTTAGATTGGTTAAAAAGAATGATGATTTGGATGAAGTAAAATGCATATTTTCTATGACATAATAACTTACAATGGATTTTTTCAAAACCGGTCTATGTAATCATGGAATATGTTAACAACTTCATATATTTATGTAATATATATAGTAATAATAAAAATAAGGAACCCTATATGTTTTTTTAAAAGGATCCTTGGTATTACATGTTGTTATCTTATTTGAAGAGAATATGGGATGATGGAATTCACATGTTTGTAATTTTAAATCAATTAGAAACATTATGATATATGTGGGATCAATAGTACGATGATTTAGAGACCATATTTCTAAATATTTTTATTTTTATCACTAAGATGGGTTACTTGGTTGACTATTGAGGGAATGGATTATGTTAAACATTTCATGTTGTTTTATATATTAGAGTATTATTTCACTATATGTCGATTAATACATACTGGATAACTTGTGCCAACCTCTTGTTGTGATAAAGATAGATGTAATGACCAGTCCTTCTATTCATGGATCAAATGATTTGTTAATTCTATTGGAATGAAAATTAACATTTAATTATTGTTATATGAAATGAAGTGGATGTTGGTCCAAGAATTATAATTATTAAGGTTAGAATGAAATCATATAAGCATATATTTTCTTGAAAATTTATCAACATAATGAAAAATTGTGTGGAAATAAAATATTGTCATTTTATCTTCATTTTTTATGATATCAATGACCTTTCTCAAGGATATTTTTGTATATGTATTTGTGATTGTTAAATTTTTCTTTACCTTATTCACAATCAATATCTAATAGAACGTTATAGTTATACTTTTCTTTTATGTCCATGTTTAACATTCCAACTCATGTTCTCTTATGTGTAAACAAAGTAATGAGTTACTTTGGGTAACCATTATGGTTCAATCATTCCCTTTTAAAGAATGTTTTAGGATTCATTTTCTGATGATGGTTTCTATAAAAGTAACATTCATGTATTAAACATTTGATAAACTAAAATAATTTTGAGGGAGATATTTATTTTATGGATTGTAGAATGTAACATCATGAGTTTTTGAAAAATATTTCTTAATTAATTTTATATTTTTGATATTTTTCATTTCACGCAACACTAAATTTATATTTTTTGAAATGAAAGATCCAACTCATTGTGTATTTTTATAAAAACCCTATTTTACCTTTCTATGCATGCCACATATATAGTAGTTTGAAGTACATGAAACAATGTTATTTTATTTTTTTTTACAAAATAACAAGTCCCTTCGAAAGCTTTTGTTACACACAAGGCCGAGCTTTACTGAACTACAATATAAAATTAAAATAATTATTAATATATTAGAATTATTATCACCTAGAAACTATAAATATATATATGAATGGGATTTTTTAAATTATGATAATATTGTTTACACATGTATATTAAATTAAATATTTGGTTATCAATATGTTTAAATTAATATAAGAACTATTTGAAAAAAAGATATTGATTTTCTATGAAACCAATATACCAACACCAGTTAACCTAAAATAATTAAAAAACCAATATTACTGAATTAATTTAATAATGTTTATATATTATATATTCATTAAATTTTTTGACACTCATCCAATAGATTTTATTGGAATAAGATAAGAATAAGTACAGTTTTATGAATAAAAAATATATATATTATTAAAAGGTAATTTTACCACCATTTAATTGAGAATCCATTATAAAGATAGATTTATAATCTTTTTTACTTTTTATTTGTCAAAATAAACAACATATTTGAGGGTTGGATATCAAAATTTACTTTGGGTGATTTTTTTATATTTTTTAGAGAAGTTTTTTATTTTGATAAAGAGTGACCAAATACATAATTTTAATTGAAAATATTTTTTCATATAAATAATTTATCAGGATAAATTTTATTTTTAATTATATTTAATATTTAATTAGATAAATTTATCATTAATTAATCCTATTTTTAACATTTAAAACAATTTAACATTGCAATTTATAAAAATACATTTTAAACATTTCTACATTTTTACTTTAAACCCCCACATTGTTGTCCCGTCACTGAGATTAATTTTAAATTAGTTTCTATATATTATGTGATTAAAATTCATAAAAATGGACTATATATTTGGAATCAGAATAAGTTATAATTTCGAAAAGTTCAAGTTAGTTTTTTCTTAAAAATATTATTCAATGTGATTAAATATAATAATAGTGATTAATAGAAAAATTATCGTAACAATGGACTAAACCATAAACATAACTTCCAAATGACCTAAAAACATGTCCAAAATCAATATAATTTTCCATATATGGTCAATATCCACCATTTTGTCATATTTGGACCATTATTGGATCCTCTTTACAAAGAAAAAACACGGTCTTAATTCCCATTTAAAAATTTATGAGAATAACACATATCATACACTATAAAAAGGCACTCTGCCCTCTCACTTATTCCCAAATCTCAAGAAATTTGGCTCACAAAAAACAAAAAAATGTAATCTCAGAAATTATATCCTCTCATTGAAGAAGACTCACATTGGTCACTAATCCATCATAGGAAGCCATTTGGTGAAAACCAAAAGGATTTACTGAAAGAATAGGTAACATCATTCAACATGCTATTTTGTTTTATTTTCATTCTACACCAACTAAATTATTAATATTATAGGATTATATAATAACCTCAGTACCATAAATATATTGATATTATGTAATTATATGTGTTATACCTACACTTAATAAACTTCCATGTAATGGTTAATAACCTTACTGCTCTTTTGTATGATGAACTACCGCCTCATGAAACAATAATGTTCGTTTTATCCCTTTACCACCTATCATGGTGGGTAATTATGATGTAAAATATATTTATATATTATATGTATGTAATTTTGGATTTATATATTTTTTTATTTATTATATAATAAATAAATTCATTTTTTCATTTTTTTAAATATAATAACATCATTTGTGGATGTGTGGACTACCGCCTTTTCAAAGAGATATTATTATTTTACACATTACATGGAATGTATTAAGGATGGTTTTAGAGATATATTATAATATATCATAGATAATAATTATACCATAATTATTAAATATATATTTCATTTACTTTATTTCTTTCAATATGACAAGAAAACTGAATAAACGTTTATGCATACGTACGGCCTACCATCCCCATGAAAGGTGTACTACATTTCATATTTATATCATTCATAGATTATTATAAATAATTATATATTGAATATATATGATATATAAGTAATGTTTTTCATTATTTAAATAATATAATCATGATCTAATTAATATTTTCAAGAATAAAAATTTAAAACATGTACGATAAATTGAACGGTTATAACCCCAAACATTACATTAACATTCAATTGTTAGAAAATGGGTAATATAAATTAAAAATTTAGAAAATTATGGTATTTGATATAATAATATGGTTTTATTTATGATTTACTAAAAACTTATATTTATTTTAAATGATTTTTTAGTGTGTATTATGTGAATTCAAGACTTAAGGTAAGATAATTTTATCTCCCATTTTATTTATGTGAGATACATGCCATATTAACCCCATTATTTTTTGTGTGGTGTATATAATACCCTATAAAATATTTCATCATTAATTTTATTTATTAAATGAAATTTATATGTTTAATTTATGTTATTCTTATCTTGGGGATCAAGATTCTATGGTTACTTAATTGGTAAGGGGATTTCTTGGCTCATTATTATTTATATAAGACTTATGACTTATTAAGTACTCATTTATTTTGTATGTGTCTTTAAATTTACCATGAATTTTTACTATTATTCTTATAGATAAATTTATTTTTATTAACAAATCCATTTTATGATATTTTTTCAGGGGTTTAATGGTTAAAATGTAACCAAATTGGTAATTTAATTTGGTCTCCATTTTCTCTTCTAAGGTATTGGTCATGTTATACACCTATACTTGTCTATTGGGTTTATATAATTCCCATTGATATATTATACCATTAATTCCATTATTTTAATAATATTTTATGTTTTATTTTATTTTATTCTTTCATTGGAAAAATGATTCAAAGTTACCAATCCAGGGAGTCTTTATTTCTATAATCTCATTATTTATTAGTATAATTTATAATTACACCCCCATTGATGAAATATTATGATTTATATATAATGAAAAATCAAAAAATTTATTATCCCTTCGTTATCCCTAATATTTTCATGTATAATTCAATTTTCCCAATATATTTTACTTAACATAATTAAAAAATAATTTTTTTATGGAAATATGACTTTATTCCTACTTTATATAGGAAACATGTATTCTTTGAGAACCATTTTTCCGAAAAATTTATGAGAAAATATTTCACTATTATCAAATTATGTTTAAAATAAATTTCTGACAATATTTAACCATTTTGAAAAATGGTTTGAAATGTAATATTCAATTCATTTTATGATCAATTCACTCCTATAAAATTTTAAGGTTAAATAATAATGTTTAGTACGTACAGACCTACCCACAAACATAACTATCATTTACATAAAGATTACATTATAAATGTACAAGGGTATTGTTTTAAAAAAAATTCCCAAATATTTTTGGAAATTTTAGATATCAATTTTTTTTCAAAGACAATGTATTTAAAAAAAATTTATGTCTAAAAAAAGTTTTTTAAAGAATCCATTATATGTTTTGAAAATTTATTTTCAATGAAAATGATTTAAATGATTGAAATCATTTACCATAATTTTTCAAACCCATTTTCTAAAAAGGGATTTTCAAAGGTTTTCAAGCATTCTTTTCATGGTTTAACATTATTTACATCGGCAAAAGTTTTCAAAAGTTTTTTAAACATTCTTTACATGTTTTAAAGTGATTTTAAATAAAAGGGTTTCTAAAATATTTTTAAGAATCATTTATTTGTTTCAAAATATACTATAAATTAAAAATGTTATCAAAATTAATTATATATTAAATAGATATTTTCAATTCATAAAATATATTTTCTTCAAGAAATATTTTTAATGAAATTATATTGATTACATTATATAAAAATGTGTTTAAATTTAGTTTTGTGATGAGGAATTTCAAATAAATTCTATTTTCCTTAAGAAATGTTCTATATGATATTTAAAAATCATTATCTATTTAAGATGACTTATATTTTTATAGTTTATTATTTATTTGGAATATAATCTAAAATACCATTCATAATTGTTCTTTAATGGTTTTTGTTTTGATGGAATGATGTATGTGATATCAATTTCTCTTCAATGGGTTATATGATTCTGAAAATAACTTCTTTTCATTGGTTATGAGTTTTTTAAATTACTATGAGACCAATATCCTTTCCATAGATAATGAAATGATTAATGTTTTATGATACCCATTTCATTTCATGGGTTATGATATAATTTAAATAAATCCAATATGTTTTTATTGGTCTTGATATAATGCATATTTTATGATTTTATTATGTGAAGTTAGGACCTATATCTCCCTCCAATGCATGGGTAATGATTTATATCTCATGATATGATGATGAGATTTATTTTTATGTGCTTAAAACCATATGAAAGATAGGGAATATTTTGCCACCATAGGATATGGGGAATATCGATATTCTAGGGAACATTGGGAAACCTGATTTTTAATGGAAGATGGAGAAACTTGATCCCCTATGTATGATAGAGAAACCCGATGTACTATTGGAAAATGTAGAATCTCGATCAACTAGTGGAATATGGGGAATCCAAAACCACTATAGGAATATGTAGATACCTAATCCCTTGGAAGGAATATAGTGTGACAGAGGATGGTGGTGTGTCTTTTCTAGTAGGTGTATCCCCCATGAAGTGACCAAATATGTTTTTTCAGTGATTCTAGACCTTTAGGGATTTATTTTTAAGCATGAATTTTATTAAATGTTCCCAATGTTATGCAGTGACCTAGTTTCATTCCCATAAGTTCTTGAGAAGGCCTAATTTCATATCCAAAACTAAATGAGTGAGCGTATTTCTATTTAACATGTTCACAATGTTTTAGGAAAATGTTTATACCACACATATATGCCTTCTAACAATTATAGTGTCATGAAATGTTGTTTTTGACATTATTATGATTCAAGTATTATGAACTACTAATTGTTTATGTTATGTATTATAAATATGGCATATTTTATATATGGTATAATATTTCATGTTAATGATCATGTTACCACACTTTTATTTTCATGTTATGAATTTGTATTTTTTTTTGTTTATCTTAACTAAGGATTTGATCTCAACCCTTTCCAAAGTTTATTTAGCACAGTTTATGAAGAAAGGATATAATTAGGATAACAAAATAAGAATATCATTAAAGGGGATATAAAATATCTTTCATCAAACTAGAAAAATGTGATCCATGTTTCAAAAGACACTAAACTATTATGGTCATTATTCATGTAACTGTTCAATGTGATAAATAGTAATATTAAATGATGTAATATCCATGTATAATAATCTTAGGTAGCTATAGTTAGTATCAAAGGAAAGGTTATGTCATCCTATGGAAACTATGATGTGAAACAATTTTTCAGATCCCTAGGTATATTTTTAAGAATATTTCCAGGGATGACTATAAGAATGATTCTATGTAAATGTATAGGAAACTGTAATGGAATTTTGGTAAAGGATCGAGTGAGTAGTTTCTAAATAATAAAACAGTGTATGGATACTAAAAGTGGGTTTGGATCTAGCATACAAGTACATATAAGTAAAAACCTAAAACACCATATTAATATAGAGTTGATCGGAAACTGGTGCATTAAAATGGTCTTTAATGCACACCTAGATTGACACTACTATGTGATATTATTTGGGAATTCACAAACTCATTTCAATCAATCCTAAAGTAATTAAATAAAACATGACTACTAATAATTTTGGATAAAAATAGGGTGTCATACATTAAGGAAGTAGGTTTCATGATTTAGAAATCGTATATATTATTTTTCACAAATATAAGGATTTCAGATATTTATCAATATTTCTCACACTATGATTTTTAGATTTATTCAATTACAATAATAAAAAAACAGTTTCATATTGAATATGAAGAATAATTTTTAGAGGACAAATCTAATGGGAAGATCATTAGAGTTAAGGACGTTGTGATCATGCCCAAACATTTTTCCTAGAACATGATTAAAAATTCACATTATACAACTATCAGACTCATCAAAGAAGATAATGAGGGCGTTCGTTGGGAGTTCGAGTAATGGAGACCATAGTAGAAGGAATAATCAGTTTTTTAAATGTCAGGAATGTGATTAGAAACAATGAAGTTAATGTATCAGAGGAACATGGAGATGTTTTGACTATGGAAAATGAGGACACAATGAAACTAACTTCAATTGGAAAATGAAAAGTTTAGTTAATGAAATGGATGGAAAAATTGGCATCCCTAATGTAGTATCAATATATGAATGCTTCATATAAGTAATGTATGTGCATTATAGAAATCTATATCCTACTCTGAAATCCCATGAAGAGAATAAGTAATGTGGTGTGAGTATTGGTTATACATATGAATATAATGAGACATTAAATGACATGTGAAATGTATTGGATATTCTAATAGTATTGTTTACATTAATCCTAGGAAGAATGATTATAATGATTTTTAGGAACCCTTTGAAATTATTCATATATAATATTTTAGGAGAAGGGGTACTAAGGAATAAGATGATAAATCCAAAGTAATGGTTTAAGAATAATGTTGGATGATTGATGTGTATATGTTTTGGAATAAAATGATTCTTTTAGACGAATCATGAAATATATAAGTTTTTTCCGCATAAGTATTACATTAAGGATTGAAAATTATATCTTTAGTTTTATTAAGATCTTATAAAGGTTAATTAATGGATGTGTGATAATTTAAAATAATAAAATCTTACCCTTAGTGTGTCCATGATGTTGAGATAGTTGTGTTTATCTTGGATAATGAGAATACTATTTTGGATAAAGTATTTTGGATAAATTCTATGACACAACAATTGATTGAAGTATTCTCTGAAAAATTGGTATAAGTTATTATTGTGGATTTTTACAAATTTTTAGATTTATGGAATATTTTACTAATATTTGGAAAAAGGATAAATGCATCTTTTCTGAAAGGATTTATGGTAATTTGGGTTATTACTTTGTCACAAGAGAACATACATTAAGGGTATACACATTATTTGAATGTGAAAACCAAGGTAATATATGATGAGTGTATTTTAATTTTATTCAAATGTATTTCATCTATTGCAAGATGTGTGGAAATAAGACTGAAAATTGTGCTTAAAATCTAAGGGGATATGGTTTGGTTAATTTAGATTAACCTTTCAAATGATTATCTACGTTTTACTTCATAAATAAAATAATTTATTATTTTAAAACATATAAGATAAGAAATCATAAAGTTACTTATGTTGAAAATAAATACTTGTAGGTTCATATAAGTAATAAATATTTCAAAATTTTAAAATGATAGTGTTGTTGTAGATTACATATTTGCATTGAGAGTTTTTATTTATATGATGGTAAACTAAAATTTTATTTTATTTTATTATGAACATTTTTATTTTATTCATTGATTAAAAAAAGGATCTTTAAAAAGAATCAATGGATAGCATGACTAATGAAAAATGTATGAATTATCTGTAGAAAAAGACATTTAATAAATTGGTGATAATCTTAATATATTCATATATGGTGGGAAAGGATAACATACCATGAATTCTCGAATATACAAACAATTTATTTCTTATAATTGAAATATTGATAGATGATTATATTTGAATACCATTAATTATTTAAAATAGTAAGTGATATTTAAAATTAATAGGGAAAAATTATTTAAGGGGGTATAACACCCAGATATTTTGAAAAATATTTCCACTAAATTTTTACCATGTTTAATATCTTTTTTCAAATATAATATAAAACTAAAAAATCTAATTAAAATTGGATAAGAAAATTCTAACATGAAAAAAACCTATGCAAGTTTAAGATATTTTAATTAATTATTAATTGAAATAAAATTTGATTATGAACACCTAATGGTTGAAAATGTATGTTTCAAATAAACGAATTTTTTGTTATATATATACATATTAAATTTTTATTTAAAAGATGTATTTTAAAAAATTTGAATTTTATTTTTAAAAAATGATCATCAATTTTTAAATTCAATATAATAGAATTGCATAATTATGAATTCTGGAGATTATTCTATGATAATTTATTTTTCAATGCTTTGTAAAAGAATAATAATTTTTATATCACTATAAAATTATCAAAAGTATCATATTAAATTATGGAATTAGATTTATTTACAATATTTTCAAAATTAATAATTTTAATTTATTAAACCCATGTGTAATGTTTTGGAAAAATCAGAAAAATTTCACTATATGAAACCACTTTTAGTATGTTATTTTAAAAACTAGTTTTCTTGATATTTAAAAATTAAATATAAAAAATGGTTACCATATTCTAAATAAAATTTACAATTCTATAACAGATTATTTTTTCTAGTAATAAAATTTTGTTTACTATGCATAATAAAAATGGATATGATTATGGAAAATAGTTAATTTAAAAATTTATTTAATTAATATTTCTTAAATTTTAAATAATAATTTAAATTAATATCTTTGCGAAAAAAAATTTAATAAAAATTAACCTATATATAAATATAATAAAAAATATCCAATTATTAATGAATATTAAATATTATTTAGGTGACTTAATTGTAAAAGAAACATTTTTCTATAATAAAATTTTAATATGTTTTAATTATTTTAGTTTTAAATATAATAATATATTATTTAGAAATTTAATTTGATTCAATAGGGTGTTGAAATTCAATTTCAATTTTTTAAAAGTCGATTTATTTTATATTTTTATTAAAACATTTATTACATAGTTAAATTCTAGTTACCTTGGTAAAAAATGGTAAAATATAAAAATCATAATGGAAAATAAATTATTTTTTTAAATTTTTTTGTAAAATTAGTGTTTGAAGATTTATCTACATTATCCATGTCCAAAAATCATTATTTCATACTTATGATGAATTTTAGTATTGAATAGTGACATTCCATTTTAGAAAAATTATTGGTGTTAAAAAAAGTGTCATTTTACACCTATGTAGTAGCGGAACCCATAAACCTCAACCAGATCCATCTGTACAATAGAATTTATTCTAGAATATATTCAATATTTATACCCATATTAATATTTCTCTTATTTAAAAGCCATTATTCTGAATAATTTAACGTAATCTCTTCATTTCCAATAAAACTTTGATGAGAATTTTGAATGTCGAAATTTGTGTATTACATAAACCTCATAAATTTTCTCATAATATTTCTCTTAAAATACTAGTCTCTACATGGTAATATAATTAAATCACTATCTTTATTATTCTGAATTATTATTGTAATTGAGAACCCCTTTTTTATTCTTTCCCATCCTCATAGAAAATAATAACATCAATTTTGTGTTGTGATGACTATGACCTCCATGATATAACAAAATATTATCTTCCACAACTCACCATAAAGAGTATTTAATAGTTATAAAGACTAATGTAAATATTAATTATTAAATAAATAATATAATTGTTTATATTAAGATAGAGTTTGTATTATACATTCATTCCCTCTCATTCTTTGTGACAAAACGTTATCCATGATTTATACTAACTACATACTAAACAGAGTAATGATTTTCATTGATTATAATTATACTAATTAATTTACCAAACCACATAATTTATGATTCATAGACATAATAATATATAAATTACACCATTATATTTTAGTTATAATTATATTATAAACATTCTTAACCATATTCTCTCATCGAGTTATAATGTGTTTTTTTAGTTTAACCACCTATATAAATAATTGCATTATCCACTATCATTGATGAATAAGGGGATATAAATACTAATATTATTATATTTTTGTATAAAAATAAATATTCTTAGATGGTATGCAATATTTTATATTATGTACTTTTATCATTATTTGAATATCATCTTTGATAATTATAATTACGAAAATAAGATAACACAAATTAGATTTTCAGAAAAAAAACTTAATAATTGTTTATAAAAAATTTTCAACATGAAATCAAATATAGATGGAAAATGTTATTATGAGGGTATCTAGTAAAACTAATTTAATTTTTAGGATTTTGGTAGCATGTGGAGAATAAATGTAGACCATTTTATGGTATTATTGTATCAATTTTCAATTCCCTTAGACATTAATATTGTTATACAATCTTTTTTATTTGAAATTTTATATATAATAACCCTTTAATAGTTTCAATCATGGTACTCTCATTACTCATGGTTTTGAATGATTCTTTGAAATTCACAACCACCAAGGGTTTTTTATAGAATGTTTTATATCATAAGGATTCGTGCAAACTCAATTTTCTTCTATTGAGTTTAAAAAATTATTATTGAAATATATTATAACATGTTAAATTGTTATATATAATTAATAAATTTCATTTTATTTCTTTAATTTTTTTGTTCTATAATTCCACCCCAAAAAACCATTATCAAATAGTCTTTCCTCACGATTATGTTTCTCGTAAGGGTTTATTACCTCAATTACCATTATTTAAAACATTAAATATTTATTTTTACAAAATAATTATTGATATATGGTTACCAATTATCAAAAATAATTTACTAAAAATTGTGCTTAGTCATGTGTATTTAATTTTTATCCCAATAACTCATTTACGTTGTACCAAACATGTTACTACTCTTGTTGTAAAGTGTATTTCATTTCGAAATTAATTTATTGAGATGCTTTATATTATACACATAATTTTATTTTTATGTAGATAATTACATATATATTAAATATTATTATACGAAATTTCTTTCATTGTAAGTGTTTTTTTGTTCAACTTTATGCCCTATATCACATTCATAGGGTTTGAACTTAAAATGTTACCGAAGTCATAAGATATTTCCCTACACAAATTCTTTAGGGATGAGTCATGAAATCTATACATAATTATGTTATTATAAGACCCATTATATCTTTAAATTTTTTCCAAAAGTTAATATCTCTATTTCTTTTGGGAATTTACTAGGATTAATCACTATCATAATTATTGATGAAATAAATTCATATGATGATGTTTGACAATGGTAAAAATAAATCACATTGTTTCCATAATATCATTCACCTATATATCAAAAGTTTCCTTATGACTAAGGATTTTCTATATTTTTGGGACCTATTATAGGGATTAATTACAATGATACCCTTAGTTATGATCACTACTATTCAATTGATATTTAGTTACCCTATTAATGATGTCAGTTTTCAGTAAAGGTGTTCTTCTAAATATTAAATGGAATTTTCATATCATGTAAATATTGAAAATAATACCCTCCAAATTTTATATATAAAACCACAATGTATTATTCAATAAATCATTAATTATAGGTTTCATAAAATATAAAAATTTAATATATATCAATTTTTTTTCAAATTACATCCTTTTTGAAAATTCAATTTTATAAGAAATAGGCCACTTTACCTTATAAATTCTTTATAAAAATAATAAAATGATCATTTTTAAAATTTTACAAACAGATTATATCCCCCTAATTTTTAATCATCTTTCCAGTGATTCATATTTTTCAAGACAAAATTAATTTCCATTAATCAGTGTGTTTAATTTTAAAAAAGCATTTTCCAAGAAAAAGTTCTGTTTTCACCTTTTGTTAAAGTAAATTTCTATTATTCTTCTAAAATTACTATTTATCTACTAATTTATTATTTACCAATATTTTTATAAATCATAAATTTAGATTATATTAATGTTAAATGAGTTGTCATTACTATTATCTTAAAATATAAAAATTGGTGTATTTCCATTATTTTCCTTCCAATTAACATCCTCGTTGACTAGATTATTTTTTTCTTCCATTGATTGAAGGGTGATCAACTATATTCAATCCATATATTTAATGAAGAAAATGTGGACTATACCATTTAACCATTAACTATATTTTGTAAATTTAATATTCTTTGTTATCTTGACTAAAGATTATATACCTAGAAATTTACTAAATAAATTTGGGTACCCATTATTATATAGGTTCATCATTTTATATTTTTTATGGAAATATGAATGATTTATTTATATGATTCCATTCAAAAGGGTTAGATTTTTTTCATTCCATTACATTTTATGACATGATTAATTAAATCTAATTTAATTCAATGGGTTTAGATGTTATGTATAATGGTTTATTTGAAGTGGAACATGAATGTATTAATGAATGATGGGTCAGGTCCTATAGTTCCCCCCAATTCATTTGATAAATGTTATATCTTATGATATAAGTATATGGTGGAACAATTTATATTGTTTTAAAATTCTTTGCAAGTACATGCCATGCGAATTTCTGGTTTTCATATACTAATGTTTTTGTGACATTTATGTTAAAAATATATGTTTAACTCCCATAGCCCATTTTTATTTACAAATATTTCAAATCTTCTTATTCATGAAATTGTAAGGTTTACAGGATTTACAACCTACATTTTTTTGCATGACAATATAGTATACCATGATTATAATGACATTATATATCCATGATAACTTATGATCCTTGATTGTTACCCCTTATGTTTACCCTTACTATATGATTAATCACACCCATTTTTTATGTTTTATTTTACCAGGTTTTAAAGATATGTGTATCCTATGGGATGTGTAGAAGGGATAATAGTATAACTAAAATACGATAGAAATATTAACATGTTTTATAAAATAAGATTCCAATATAACTCATCAATGACACTAAATAAAAATGGTTTATGTGTTATGTGAAATAATTCTGAGATTTAATACTAATGATACATTTTAAGGAGTTTTTCTTCAAAAAAATTACAGTGTAATAATTTTAATTTGTAACTATATTATTTTATAACACTGGACATGAGAGTGTGGGTCTAAGACACCTCATTATTTCAAAAAAAATCATAAATAATTATTTCATCGATATAAACCATAATAGTGAAATAATACTCTTTTGAACTTTTTCACATAGACGTTTTGATTAACTACTTTCCTTTAGAACTCCAAAATTCTCTATAATGTATCTCGTAATGTATACCAATATCATGACTCTTACCATAGTATAGATAAAATAATTATCAAAATAAAATCCATTGAGTCATTATTTCAAATAAAAAATTAAAATAGATTTTTTACATATAACTTTTTATTCAATACGCCATTTTGAACATCCTTGGTCAAATCCATCGAAAATATTTGTAATTTTTCTTGGATAACGACTCCTTGTAAATTCCTAATATGAATAATTATTTGAACTAGTGAAATTTTTTCTCCAACATCAACACATTAATGTTACGAATATCCTTTATATACGATCCCTGTTTTTTTATGAGTTGCTCTTCCATTTTCATGTAGGTTGTAATTGAAGACCCAATTTCTAACAATCACATAACACTACATTAGTCTTTCAAAAAACTCCAATGTATGATTTTTATTTATAAGGTCAAATTATTCATTTATATCTTTAAGACAATAACACCCATTAAATTCGTCTTCAAATTAAATGGGATCTCTCTCTGATAAAAGAGATGCGTGCATTATTGTACTCATCATAATAGTCTTTTTTGTAGTAAATATGTCTCCAATGAAATTAATTTGGTTCATATGAACCCTTTTCTATATTTATTTAGTTAATGGTTGAGTCACATCATCAATATTTACATCAAATTATTAATTTTTTCAATCATAATAATTTTTAATATTTTGAGAATATCCCCAATCTAGTATAATTTAGTAATCTAATTCTAATAATTCATAAAATTCGGATATTCCACAATAGTCACTTAATATTTTGAGATTTAATTTAATATATGATTAATTAAAATTCATTAATATATTTCATTACACATAATTCATATTTTATCTTTAGTTATATTAAATACCTTTTTTATCATGAATTTCATGCAACATCGAGTCTCTTCGATAAAATGTTTTACAGGCATGACTGTGTTTTAATGAACAATAATAGACCATTAATATTATTATTTCACATGATGGTTATCATCAAGACATTGTAATTAAGGTAATGAATTATATTAATAAAATTATAAGAATATATTTTACACATTTTTATAAAATAAATTCTTCGGTTTCCAATTAATTATAAATAAATATAAAACCCAATTGAATATGAAGGATGTGTCTTTATGAATAACTATTTTTATAAATAAAATTGATTTTTATATTTATAAATTATATTAATAACTATTAGTTGATTATTATAATCAAATAGGTTTATTACATATTCAATCATACTTTTAAATTTAATTTAATGTGTTTTATGTAAAATATATGAGAATAAATCCAAATTTATGCATAAAAAAGATGAATTTTTATAAAAAATGTCCTCTGCCTTTTGACAAAGACTTGTATTGAAAAAAATATTTTAAAATTAATAAATATTAGTTTATAATGTAGAATTATATTTTTAATTCTATATATCAAATTATACATTTGGTAATTGTTTGGTATTTATTGGAGGAAATTCATATTTTGATGAATTGTTAATAATATTAAATTTTAATTGAAAACCCACTTTTCATATAAATAATTATTAATTATTAATTAAACATTAAATTTTATTGAATGTTAAATTAGGTCAATTATAAAACTATTAATTTATTTTATTTCTTTTTAATCATTGTAATATTGAATATGGATATAAAAACAAAGTATACATTTTTACATTTATGCATAAAAACCCTTCCTTGTCTTCTGATCTACAAGATTAATTAAAAATTAAATTCCTCCACTTTTATGAATGTAATGTTAAAAAATTTATTCCATATTTTTTTTAATAATAATTTATAATATTTAGTAATTTTGAATAAGTTTTTCACCAATAACATTAGTGAAAAAAATTAAAATTAACTATAGGGAATCAAGGGAAAATGAGTCTACTTAGTGGTTCAACATTAATATTAATGGGAAATGACATAGAAACCTATCTAAATCCCACATTATAGATTTATATCAACAATACACCCTATTTTATAGAAAAGTTTTCATTTTTGGAGAACATTATGTAACGGAGAACATCCAGTAGTGTTTTCTTTTTTGTATTTTAATTGAATTCCATTCCTCCTCATGTATAAAAGGGAAGATAGTCTGTCCCCAAATTCTGACCACTAAATCATTTTGGATCATCCAAAATCTTCCAAATTGACTAACCATAATCTATTATATTATCTAATAATCCTTTTTTATTTCAAAAATATAACCTATGAAGGGATTTAGATCAATAATAATGGATTTACCATATGAATAAGTAATGTTCATCAACGTACATTCTTTATTTTATTTAATCCTTAATCCTATTAAATTATATTTATAACAAGATTATATAATATAAAAATTATATGATATATAATGATATTTTTTATGTTAAGGATATGATATAAAACTTCACACACTTCCCTCAAATGGTATATTCAATCATCATTCGTGTGTACGGTGAACTACCATCTCGTGATCTGATGTCGTTCGTTCATTCATTACAATATCTCAAGGTTGGGAATAATGATGGAAAATATTTTTTTAATTTATATATATATATTTTTTTTAAAATAATTCTTTTTTAATTACTATAACAATTATACCTTAATGCTTTCCATTTTTCCATGAATATGATGACATCGTTCGAGTGTATGATAGACTACTGCCTTGTGAAGTGGTGCGATTCATTCACACATTACATGGAACATATTAGGGCTGAGTGTAACAGAAATATGTGATATATAGGTAATAATTATTCTAATAGAAGATTATATATATAATTTACTTTTATTTCATTCCATACAATAATAAAATTGAAACACGGTTTATGTGCACGTATGGCCTACCATCTCAATGAATGGTGTACTTCATTTCCTATTTCTATCCTTCAAATATTATTATAAATAAATATA
This sequence comes from Viscum album, assembly GCA_963277665.1. Lineage (NCBI taxonomy): Eukaryota > Viridiplantae > Streptophyta > Magnoliopsida > Santalales > Viscaceae > Viscum > Viscum album. The sequence goes on from OY728147.1 coordinate 377,735,733, forward strand.
TACTGAATACACATGATATTTTTTTCATGGTAATAATCATCTATATTTCAAAATAAATTTAAATTAAATATAATAATAAATATAATAAATAAAAACATATAAAAAAAGTTGAGTTGTAATTATATAAAACAAGACATTAACATGGAATTGTTAATAAGAGGGTAAAAAATGTCATAATAATAAAATATATGATATGGAATATATTTATATATGAATATGGTTCTTTAATATATTTTTAATTAATTTATATTTACTATATAAGTTGTTTTAATGTGTTGAAGGAAGACAACACTTGCGATAACAAGTTTTCTAGTCTAACTTTTATTAATGCAAGTCTTATGCCATATTCACAACTCATTTATTTTATGTGCTGTAAATTCGTTCATATGACATTTCATGTAAATAATATGATTTATTTAATTAAATAAATATTTTTAATTTATTTAATTCATTCATGGATTTCATTATTCAAAAGTTAGTCAAGTAGTAAGACGTTTAATCGTCTCTGTTTTATATCCGTTAGATAAATTCCATATTCAACATTTTTTGTGTGGTGTATATACTACCCATTATTGTATTTTATTGTTCCTATAGTAATATTTATATGGATTTAAATATTAATTTGAATATATCTCTAGCATGGGGATTATAATTTCAAATTCTTCCAAAGGTCTAATGGGATTCTTTCACAATTTTTTTCTTTGTGATGTTTGATATTTCATACACCTATTTATTTTATAAGTTGTATATACTAATCCTTTGAAATGATTCAGAACGAGTATACTCATTTCCATGATATTATATTTTTGATTTTATATAATCCATTAATGGGGCTTATGATTCAATATTCCCAAAGTGATACAAGTTTGATCTTATAATCTGAGCAATTATCAAGATTGATTATGATTATATATCCAAATTAGAAGTATCATCCATGACATTATTTAGAGTGATTGATCATTTGTATATTGTTCTTTTTTTAATCCATAGATTTAACTCATGGTTTTGGCTGGAAATTAACTTTTCATACTTGAATTCAGGTGGTACATGGTTGATGGACGGTCGATTGAAATAGTGAGCCATCTTAAGATAGACCATAGTCCCTAAAGGGTAGGTTTGTCCAGTCCACACGGCTTGCTACATGGGAATGTAGCTAACTATATGGCAAGATCTGTAGATCCATCCAGGTTCATGGCATACCACATGATTGTGAGACCTACCCCTTGAACAATGTGGCCTCCTTCTTCTATACAGAGATGAGGAACACCGTTTCCTCCTAGTTTAGAAAACAATACTTTCTGTCCATGTCATTAAATTTTTTAATTTAAATTTCTATCCTCCCATTATATTAACATAAAACAACCCCCTTTCTTCCCCAATATTGATTTCTTGCCTTAGGCTCCTCCTCCCCTACCTATTGGCTCCCCTAGACATTAATGTTAGGGTGGATCCAGATATAGATATTCAAAGATTCATCAAGTATGTATCTTTTCCTCTCATCTATTCTTACTTATTGGTTCTTCCTTCTTTTCAATTTGGTTTATTCATTATCCATTGGATTAGTTGACATAATAAGTGTTCAATCATGAGTTTTTGGGTTTTTTTATGATCATTCATTTATAGGGTCGTCTAGTGGTGGAGTTTCTATTTTCCAGTACATTCTAGAAGATTCCATGTTTTGGGTAGGTGATTTCATGCTGTATAATTATTATATGACTTTAATATGATTTCATTTCTTTATAAAATTTATCAATGGATTATTAATATAGTGAAATTATATTTCCAATGGAATATTGTGTGAAAAAAGGATTGGAAGGTGACTTTATAAATGAAAATGATTGATTACCATTGAGTTTTTATTAATAGGAACATGTGTATGTGTGAAAGTTGGTTTGAAAATGGGTTCCCTATTAAAAATGGAAGTTTTACATGGGTTTTTTCCATGTTCAATGTGTTTTTTGAAATTGGAGGATTAATTGTATGTGTTATTTATAATAGTTTTTGTGAATTTATAAGAAGTGTTTCTTGTGACATTAAATGTGGAATTTGAGCACAATGTTTATCCTAAGTGACTATGTGGGTTGACTATGACTACAATTTTAGTTGAATTAGTGTAGTTGAGTCTTAATACTTTCTTACAATATTGAAACAAAAAAACTAAATAAATTATAAGGATGATTGGGGGAGACAAGAACTTTGGATGGATTCATATCTAGTGGACCATGAATGATGACACAAGGGATCATGGTTTTTATAACATATCACTATGATACATGGTTATTAGGGTTCCACTCTTACCAGTTCCCTGAGGTATTACCCATTATTATCTTTTAATTTTGTGATTAATATAATCATACAATGTAATTTTATTTAATTTTAGCTTCAATTAATTCTTTTCTTGAAAATGTTTTTCATATATTATTTTATTAAGAATGTTTTAAAATTTCATTCATAGATTATTGATGTTGATTTGTATTGTAATGGATTGTAATAGAATCTCTATCTAGGGTGGTATCATACTGGGAATTTTCAAACACTTTATAAACACCCTCAGGTATATGTATAATTTGTTATGATTGAAATAGAAAAAATGGAGATGTTCCTTAGTGGGGGTGGTGGATCTAGTTGCTAGTGGTTACTCTTCTTACAGGTGCTGGTGGATGTTTCATGAGGGTGATGTCACTATTTTTGAATGGTGGTTGGGTTCTGTAGTCGGTAACCCTCCCATGTTTATTATTTTAATTTTCTATTTAATTCGTTCAAATATGTAATCTATTATAGTGATACCACATTCAGTTATGGTTATTGGTTGTTATGATGATTTATTATTGTGGAATAATTATAATTGTTTCTGATGGATGAAATAATTCAAATATGTAATTTTATTTTCATTGGTATGATTTTCTAGAATATGGGGATCCGGAATGCCCTTTGGGCCATGTAATGGGCCAAGTCAAGTGTCAAGTTGGATACCATCATACGTATGTTTTGAAAATGAATTATTAGAGAAATGTGTCTCCCTTTCATTGGGACCTATTATTTTGGAAGATTATAGATAGATTGAAGCTTAAAATATCTATAATTAATGTTCTTATTATGAGTTAGGTTTCTAGCTAACACACATTGTGATATAATTTATGTCACCATGGGATATTTTGATTTTTTTTAATTCTATTCTAGGTGAGATATATAGTCTATTATTTGTGCATAGTCACATGGTGGTAGTGAATTTGTTGGCTTGTTATATTTCATGATATGGTTTTATTTATGAGTTATAGAGATGATTTAAAAGTTTTTATTGATGATTTTTATATATTTTATTTTTGAATTATTTTTTATGTTAAAAGGTGTAAAAATATGCCTCACTATAGAATTAATGTGCAACCATGTGAAGATTTTAGAGAGAGTTATCACTCACCATGAGATCAAATACTATTTCATGAAGAGGACTGGGATGTCCATTTATTAGATTAGGCAGAAAGCCCTGGTCCGGATTAGTTCAGGGATTTCGAACTATGTTTGAAAATGGAAAAATATCAAAACTTTCTCAAGAACAATCCTTTTTCCTTTTAGGGTATCATGGATCCCAATTAAATAGAGGACTAGCATGATATTATTGATTGGATGTTTGTGTTTCATGAAACAAATGTAAATGTCATGGTAAAATGTGCTTAATTCTTATCCAAAGGTCCCAATCGGAGAAGGTGGGACTCAGTGGTTAATTCCAGGAAGTTGGAACAGATAGGTTGGTTAGACTTTGTGGTTGGGTTCAATGAGAAGTATTTTCTTGAGAACTTTTCTTTCACAAAGACTCAAGAGTTTGTAGATCTCCACTAGGCGGATCAGGCCATGACGATGTATTATAACCACTTTGTATAGTTGGTTCGTTTTTTTCCTAAGGTAGTTTCGAATGAGTAGATGAAGGCTCAGTGATTTGAAATAGGGTTACAACTAGATATCTGATCATATGGCTTTTAATTCAAGATGAATACATATTATGAGGTAGTTAATCATTCCTTGATGTTAAATATAGAAAATTCTGGAATGACTAAATTTTTTGTGATAAATTTAATATTTGGATATAGTAGTGGATGTTTTTCAGAAATCAATAGGAAGTGCGACAAGAAAGAGAAGAGTGGAGGTGGTAGTTCAAGACAACCATCTCGACCCCATTTATCTGTGGGTTTAGATGTTAGAGTTTTTTTGTCCCATTGTTGTGTGATTTAGGGAGATATTCAGTCAATGTGTTCATCTCCACTTAAGAATTGTATCATTTTGGTAATTATGGGGATCTTGTAATGGGTTTTAAGAGATACACAAGCATATCTAGGGTTGTATCTTCGAAGGATTATAGGAGAATGTTAGTACTATTAGGGTCATCCAGAATAGTGGGATATCCGTTTTGGGGTCTTGGTGGTAGTGTTGGACATTATTCTAGTTAGATTTCTCCTAATAAATATCCATAAGTTTGTGGAAATTCTCAATCCTAGGAAAGGGTGATGCATAATATTTCCATGGATCAACCACCTGTTGAATTAGAATCCAGACCTGTGATGGTACAAGGTAAAATTTATATTGAATCATCCATAAGATATGTTCAATTTGACATATGTTCCACTATTTCTTATATTACAACCTATCAGGTGGATTTGATGAAATCGTTGACTTAGCTCTTGTCGTACCCAATGGATTTTGTGACACTACATGGCATGAGGTTAGAGAAGGGTTTCATGTGTCCATGTTGCGAAATCACTCTATTAGGGGTCATGTTGGAATGGAATTTATAGTTTTTTTTGAAATGGGCCTCTTCTATGTGATACGTGGTATGGTTTGGATGGTGAGTTTTTAGGTACAAATCAACTTCTACCATCAGTGAGTGAGTTTTTTGGAACCTAATGGTATTACAAATGTTTTTATAGGTGAATCGGATCCCTATTTTGGATGTGATGAAACTTCAATTCCTTATATGAGTATTCTCATTTTCTAAATCACATCTATTATGTTGGTGGATGCTTATTGTGGGTTTGAGGGAGGATTACCTCATATAGTGGAAGTGTTCCAAGAATAATTTCTAGATGACTTCCCATGTTTTTCCTCCAGAGTGGTATGTTGTGTTAACCATTTATTTTTTCAAGGAAAAATATAAAATCTCATCCCTCATACTGTATGTTAGTCACCAGGTTGAGGGAAATAAAGATACAACAAGAAATTTGGACTCTAATGGATTCATTTACCCGTGCATGTTACCATGGGAGGCCCCATTTAAATTTTATATGAAGGACAATATATCATTGTACTTATGTATAAATTACTAAATGTTGAATTAGGTCACAATCAAAAATAAATTCCCTTGCTCCAACATTTAAGAAATTTTTTATTATATTATGGGGAAAATGTTGTTTCATAAGATAGATTTGTGTTTTGGGTATAACTGTGTTAGAGTCTGGGAGGGATAAGATCCTAAATAAATAGTTCAAAGTTGGTATTTAAATTTCAATTATTTGGTGATTTTATATGGGTTGAAAAAGGCTCCAGCAGTTCTTATGGAGCTCATTAATAAGGTGTTCGATTAGTACATTAATTACCTTATACTGGAATTTTTTAAAAAAATTATAGTATAATCTGGTACCAATTAAGTGAAATAGTGATATATGTGTTTTGTGTTGGTCATTATTTGAGACTATCACCTCAATTACAATAATTCTAGTTGGAAATACCAGATTAGGAAAGTCACACTTCTAGGTATTGTTATCTGAGACTAATGAATTTTTTTGGAGCCCAGGAATATCGGTGTAGTAATGTAATGGGAGAAATAGAGGAATATCATTGAAATAAGGATAATTTTTGGAATGGAAGGTATTATATACAGTTTTTTGGTACTCCAATTGGGTTTTTCCAATGATAGAGTTTACTCGGAAAGAGATAATGTTTGAGTGGATCCCATAATTTCAGTCATCTATTGAGGAGCATAAGTAATGGTCGACCATGAAACGTAATTTCATATTTCAACAATCCATAAACAGATATGTGGCCTAATATGATGCTTCAAGTATGATTCTTGGGTGCACATTGATATAGGATGATCATGTGGGGGAATATGGTTCTCTCTAGATCTGAAAAAATGAAATTAATTACCCAATCAATGGCATGGAGTCTGCAGTAGTGATGCATAAATTAATGAAAAAGCATCATTATCTCTTATAGGAGAGGTTTATGGTCTACATGAATAATAATATCATGGATGAAATTTTATCCAAGAAGGACCTAAATTTGAGGAAGTATTGTTGGGTAGAGTACCTTAAGGGGTTATATTTTTTTTATCATGTGTACCCTAGGTAATGAAAATTTGGTAGTAGATGCTTTGACAAGGAAAATTATGTTATAGGTAGTGAAAGAGTATGATGATTAATGAAATTTGATGGGACTTTTTTGAGATATTCCACTATAGAGTAAAAATCATATTGGAGGTGTATTCAAGGGTGGTAGTCGACCCCTTTCCTACTATAGATGACTCCACAAAAGAATCCTAGCAATGATTTATCTTAGTTGTCTAAGAAGCTTTTTAATTTTGGGGATATTCCCAGTGAAAGTTTTTTGTCTTCACATTGAGTTCATTACCTTATGTATAGTTTTGTGGTTCCATTATAACTTGGTAATGTGGTTATGAAGGATATCCATCAATCACTATGTTCCGTTTATCCCACGACCACAAATATTGTTTAGGATTTTTATTGTCAGTTATGGTGGCAAGAATGAGGTGGGATGTAACTAACACTGTATACTAGTGTTTTACATGTCAACAGGTTAATGAAGAGTACAAGAGCCCCTCTTGTTTTATTAATTTCTTACCCATTCCTTCATATAAGTAGGATGAGGTCATCAAGGACTACATATTTGGATTTCCTGGTACAACCTAAGGAACTCAATATGGGAAGTGATTGAACATTAGACCAAATTAGAACCTTACATCAAAATAATGTATTAATCATAGAAGGACGAGTTGGGTAGATTATATGTTCATGAGATTGTGAGGAATCAAGGGGTTTCATTGGAAATCTTTTCAGATAGATACCCTCTATTTACATCTCAGCTATAGGAAGGCCTTCAGATAGGAATTATGTTACATGTCAAGCTGATAAAGGCATACAATCTTTAAATTCATGGTCAGGCAGAGTAGGTGAATCAAATTTTAGAAGACATAATCAATCCATGTGTTTTAAATTTAGGAGGCCCATGGTACATCCATTTGGTTTTGGTGGATTTTTCTATAATAAAATTCCAAATATTAAATTTGGAATACTCCTTCTTAAGAGCATTATAGGAAGCCATACATGTCTTCCTTGTGTTATTAATAGGTGGGTGCGACCTCGTTGTTCATACCATGACTTGTGTAGGAGTTGTATTAGAAGGTCTATTTGATCTGTTTGATGTTTTTCATAGCATAGATATTAAATAAATTTTATTTCGATTAGTGGTATAGAGCCTTGGAATTTGTAGTGGTTGCTTGGTGTTTTTGAAATTGAATCCATTTTTGGTTGACTTTCATCTTAACACCAATGTATGTCAGACCATTACAGGTTAGTAAGAGTTCTGGTATGGTGGAATAAAATATAGCTTTTCCATCCCACCTAACATCAATTTTTGACATGTTCCATGTCACTTAGTTAAATAATGATAATTTGGATCCATCCCTTCTGTTGAATTGGGAAGAGTTTTATATAGAGTCTGACTTGTCTGTGATTGACTAACTTGTGTAGATTATGTTTTACTAGGAAAAGGGATTTTTGGGATGTCCATATCCTTGGTTAGAGCTCTTTGGAAGACTAAATATTAATAAAAAGAGTCATGGTAGTGGAAATTGTGGGTGGAAAAATAATACCCATATTTTTTCTCTGTTCAAACATTTAAATGACTTTGTGAGGGTGGAATGCTTTCATGATGGTGAGAATTGAACCATCATTATCATTATATTATGGTATTTATCATGTTTATTTTGTAAATCACTTAATCCATCTATATTTAATAGGTGTTTTTGATGAAAATATGTTTTTTAGAACCAGACAGAAGGCGGTGAATGGTTGGGGAACAGTTAGTAGAAAAATGTGCACCAGTATAGGAGAGACCGCACAACTTACATAGTGGGACTATCCCGGATACGTAAGGTATTAATCTAATCATGAATCGAGACTAGTGGTTTGGTTTGGGGAGCACGATCGACCGCATGGGAATTATTAATTTTCTCATGAACTATGAATCCCCATTCCTCCTTCAATAGAGAGCGATATAAAGTTACTTCATGGTTTGGAAATTAGAGAAGCTCAAAATTTAATCCTCTCCATGTCATTAAAAATGATGAATTTATCGTTCTACAATCCCCTAAAATTTACCCATATCCATTTTATTCCCCACTCAGGGATTCTAGCCGTTTTTTCCTCCTCCCCTCCCTCCTTGCTCAATCGAACATCAATATTTTGGTGGACTTGGACTTGGATCTTTAATGATACATCATGTAAGTATATTTTCCTCTCATTACAATATTCTTCTTGATTATTCCATCATTTCTCTTTGGGTGATTCATTCTCTTGTAGATTAGTTGACCCAATAAGTGTTCAATAATGAGTTTTTTTGTTTAAATATTTATGTTTTTGGAATGATATTTAATTTAAGGGTTCCCCTTGTGGTGTGGTTAGGTTTTCCTCAAGAATTAATAATATTTCTAGATTTATTTATGTGATTCTATGATTACTCATTATTAGATTATTCTGGAATTCTTGAATTTTTTCTTAAATATGTTATATAAATTTTTTTATGGGGAGAATTAGTATTAAAATAAAATTTGATGTTAATATGGGTTGAAAGGTGAATTTGTAAACAATAATTATTTATTTCCTTATATGTTTCAAAAAGAGGAGAATTTGTATGTGTGGAATATATTTTGAAAATGTTTTCCATATAGAAAATAATTTTTTTAGGTTGTATTCAATGTTGGCTGTGTGTTTTTTATGTAGTAGAATTTTGTGTATGAGTTCTCTTTTATAGTTTTTGTGAATGTGTAAGTTGCATTATATGTGACATGAAAACATGTAATTGAGTACAGTAGGAATCCTACATGACTAGGTCGGTAGACTAACACTGGTATGGTAGTTGGATCAGTGGGGATGAGGCACAATCCCTTATAGACATATTGATTCTATAACACTAACTAAACTATGATGATGATTGATGACAACTAGAACTTTTATTTGACTAACCTCTAGTGGATCAGGAACTTGGACACTATGGGTCCTAGTTAATATTCCAGAACACCAATTTATGAGGTTCTTAGGGTCCCACTCTTTCTAGTTCTTCTAGTTATTACATGCGGTGATCTTGAAATGTTATTCTTACCATAGGAATTTGGTGTACATTATCTAATTTAAAAATGAAAGCATGATTTTTGTGATTTTATCCCTGAAAATGGTTTATTAATAATGTTTACAATTATCTTTCTTTAAACATTTTTTTTGATTTTTCATTTATTGTTTTCAAATGGAATCTTTTTATAGGGTGATATCATAATGGTAATTTTCTCAAAAACTAAATACACCATAGTGTGCATGTCAATATTTTTATGTATGAAATTGGTAAAGAAAATATTTTCAATTGTGGTGATGGTGGATCTATTTTTTAGTAATACCTAATCTTATAGGTGCTAGTGGAAGTGGAATGAGGGTTAAAGACCTCTTGTTTAATCAATGTTATGATGTGTAGTTGGTTCCCCTCCACCTTTTTGTATTTTGGTTTTCTATTAATCTTATGAAATTTTTATCTTTTGATAGTGATACATATTTTTATTATTGATATTGGTTGTGATGATGTTTTATAATTGTTCAATTTTTATGGTTGTTTCAAATGGGTGAATCATTTCCCAAATGCAATTTTTGATTCACAATCCCTATTTCTAGTCCATGGGGATAAGGAAGGCCCTTGGGTCCATGACACAATCCAGGTTAGGTGTTAGGTTGGATGGAATCCTAATCTGGTTTGTGAGAGTTGACATATAATGATATACCACTAAATAATTCTTGTTACTTTTCTTATCCACTAGTTAGGTCATGAGAATACCTATTTTTCTTCATTTCTCTATTTTTTAATTACTTAATATTTCAAATGTTTTCTTATAAAAAACATATATTCAATCGAAACATAGTTTTCATCGAAAATCATGTTTTCCATAAATTATTACATTTAAAAAAGAAGATTTTTTGAAATCCATAATAGTAATATTTTTTAGAAATTTTTTCAAATGATTTTAAAATTCATCAATTATATTAATTCAACGTTATTTTCAATGAAAATAATTTTGAAAAATTTTTATGTTATAAAAGTTATTTTCAAAATCAAAAGGGTATTTTTCTCAAAAAAAATATATTGAATTTTTTATAAAATTTCAACTCATCAACAAAAAAACCATTACTGTTACATATCCTTCATCAGGGATATTTAATATAGATACTATTGACTTTATTTTTATGGATAAATTAGGTTTTTTTCGATGATAATATTATAAATCCCATTTCGTTTACATGGATTTATCATGTTTCTAAAAAAATTATGAAACTTTTTTATATTACATGGTTTTATCATGATTTAAAGAGATTATTATGGAAGCTATTTATTTTCCATGAGTTAACCATGTCTCAATAAAATTTTTATTGAAGTTGTTTCTTTTCCATGGGTTAATAATTTTATGATAGGAACAAATCTTTTTTCAATGAGTTATGATTAAATAAATTACCCATGTGCCTTATTCATTACTCTATTCATGATAACTATTGATGATTTGTGTGTCCAGATATCTCTAGGTGAGGTGATTATAGATTTTTCAATAGGTGTTCATTAATAGCCCTCCAATTCATTGGATAGTGATTATGTTCTCTCGACAGTTTATATTATAACTTCATCATATGGTTATTAAAATTTTCCAGATTTTTATAAGGGTACAGTAAGGGTTCTATGAGATGATGTTCCAAGATACCAACATATTTTATGTATGATTACTATGTTTTTATTATATTTAATTTGATCAAGATTTATATCACTTGTAACATGACTGTTGATTATTATGAAATTTGAAAATTTAATTCTTCAAGACATATTTTCATTTCTGACGATACATGTATTGATGGGTATGAATATTAGTATGTGGTACTCATTCACGTTCAATATATAATCCTACCATTATTCAATACATGTGATCACTAATGAAATTCAATTTCTAATGCTTTTGTTAACCCTTACTAATCATTTGGTCTCGCACTTGATATTTATTCTTTTCCCTATGTTATATAGAATGAGGTTGTATGCTTTATATATATAAATGATTTCCCAATGATAATGTTCATGACCTAATTTGGAATAAAAAATGATGGCTTAAATTTGAGAAATGGTCTTTTAAAGTAAGTTGAATTGTTTTTATGGATTTTTTAATTATATAAACCTATAATCCTAAAAGATCCTCTAAAATTTAAGTGATCTAAAATTTCCATTTGATATAACATTGTTTTTATTTAATAAATTGTCTCACATTTATGGGCATCATAGTTGGAAATTTAATGTTATGGATTTCCATAAAAGACCCAAGAGTATATGTTCTTGGTTGTACTTTTGTATCAATGGTTTGTATATATGACTTTGGAAATTTTGATGTTTTCATGTGAGTTTTGAATAAGAGTTATGGATACCATTATAGGTATATAAGATTAACAATGATAAAAAGATCAATGTCATAGACGTGTCATTTACGATATTTAAGTAATAATAAGTTTAAGGTTATTTATGGAATTTTTAGATAATTGTTTTTTGGTTGAGGTATTTGTGACACCTAGTGTAAAAATTTTGTTTTATTTATGTATAAATTAGTTTCTTTAATGTTTATATGAAATAAAGGAAAACCCATATATTGGGTAAAAACCCATCTCATATAAAAGGGCAGTGGGGCTTAAAACATTGACCAAAAGATGTTATGGGTTTCATTCCCTACCAATATCATTTAAAATTCAGTGGTTATTTAGATATTCATTTATATTTAATTATTAACATTATTTTAGAAACATGTATGATTTTATTTTAAGAATAATGATATATTTATCTTAGAATAATATATTATCAATTTCATATAATCAATTTTTTTGTTCATATTTAGGAAATGTTTTTAGAATACTATCGATATATATTTATGGAGTAATTTATTTTAAACATTGTGAATTATTAATGAATTTTTATTTTTATTTTATCATATAATGTTTTACTCATTTTTTTAATTATATTACAATTTGTTAATAGTTTTTAGTTTTGGTCAATGTTTAAGGATATGAGGAAAATATTTAAATCCATTTTATGGTTATGTGGTATTTAAGGGATGATTTTTGTGCATCAGGTATAAGAAAATTCATCTTGAATACTCGTCATATGGTTAAAAGGAAAATATTTTTATGGAAATAGGTTAATGGATGAAATTAACATGTCAAGTAAGTATATTTCTTTGTGTTTTCAGTCTAGATTGTGAAATAAATAATTCATCTTTAGGAGATTTTTATCAAATTAAAATTTTATTCTATTATTATATTTACTAATGATATCAATGAACGTATATAAACCTATTTGGGTTTTTGTTTTATTATCATTGAAATTATAATGAACATACTCACTATTACTCTATACTAGTAACTGGGAATTAGTTTTCCTACCCAAATCCATATTTTAATTTCCCACTAATGTTCTCATTATGTTGAATCCTAGTTATTCATAACTATAGTTGACATTTATGATTACCACTTTCCATTTATATGGAATGTTTTTATCTAATTAATGTTGAAAATGTGGGTTTTAATAAATGATATTTAAAATTTCAATCCTTTGATAAACAAAATGAGTTTTAAGTGAGAAATCCATTTTAAAGGGGGTTGGATGTAATATCTTAATATTTAAAAGAATTTTATATTTATTGAAATTATATGATAGCTTGTGCTTCATGTAATATATAGTATTATATGTTTTATATAGATGAACATTTTTATATTGTTTTTAATGAAAAATCAACACTCTTTGATAATGTGTGTTATACGCAAGACTATGTTTTACGGGACACCGATATAATGATAATATAATTATTTCACATTATAGTTATCACATAACCATTTTAATGGGGGGGAATGAATGAGATTAACTAAATTATTAAAGTATAATATACTCATATGTATAAAATTAATTTTTTGGTTACCAATTACTTATTAATGTACATAAAAATGAAATGAACATAAAAGATGAGTTTTTATAAGAAACTATTTTTATGACCAAAATATTTTTTTATCTTAAAAAATTTATTTATTCGATATTATTGAAATACTATAATGTAATATTTATATATATTATAAAATAAATAAAAAATAAAAATTCACATTATGTGTTATCTGGACAATAGATATAAATGAATCTAATTTTATGTATAGAAATATATTTTTTTCTAAATGGCTGTTTTGCTGAATTTTGATGATTTAATAGTCATAAATATAATTTTAGACACATTTATAAATTTTATTTAAAAAATAATCTTATTTTAGAAATATTATGATCAAGATTGAATTTAGGAGAATTGTTAGTATTTTTATGAGAACATTCATATTTTTGATGAATAGTGAATTATACTGAATTTTAATTGAAAGATGAGTTTCATTCTAATCAAATTGTAATTATAAATTACATTTTGAATTATTTTTAAATATAACCTAGACAAATAATACCAATATTTATCTAATTTATGTAATTTTAACAAATTTTATAATTAATTTCGATTTCAAATTATGGAAAATGATTGGACATTTTCATATCAGAACCCTAATTTGTCGTTCTGTCAGCATGATTATTTATGAATTAAATTCTGCCACTTAATTGATTAGAATTAAAAAAATAGTTTAAAAATTTATAATAAAAATAATTTTTAATTTATATTATGACCAACAATTTTTTTTGGAAAAAAATATTAGTTAATGGAATTGAAATTAATTATAATGATTAACATATATGGTAGTTCACTTAATGGATAAACATTAATGTTAAGGATCTAAATGACCTGCACACTAATAAAAAAACTATTGTATGTACATAATTTGAAAAAATCCTCTATTTTTAAAATATATTCATTATTAGACTCACATGATTTATAAAATACCTCTTTAGAGTGTATTCTTTTTAGTATTTACAAGAATGCCACTCATCAATTATAAAAGAGAAATCACTCTCCAAACATCTTCACATCTATGAAGAAGTTTGAATCATGAAAACTCTAACCAAATGAAATAAAATAATCCATCCTCTCAACATATAAGACTATATTTCTGTACAATGAAATCCATTTATGGTCGTTCTTTCAAACCAAAAATAGTTACCCGAAGAAGAGCTAATGCTCATCAGCAAACGTTTTTGTTTTATTTCAATCACAAACCTCATATATTGTTTTTTATTAAGATCATATATAAAATATTTACATTAATATACTAATATTTTTTATTTAAAGGTTTATACCTATATATTCATACTATTCCATCAAAATAGGATAGAAAATCATAATTCATGTGTACGAAGGGCTAATGCCTTGCGAACTAATGTCTTTCCTTCTTCCATTAACATATTTTATGGTTGGGAATAATTATGTACATGATATTTATATATGATATATATGAAATATATGATCTATTTATTCTTCATTAATTATATTATAAGCAGTACTTCATGCTTCCAATTTTTGGCATTACAATAACATCGTTTGTGTGCATGAAAGACTACCGCCTCGTAATGCGATGTGATTAATTCATGATTTATGTAGAGTGTATTAGGTATTGGTGTAGTAGAAATATATTATATATAAAAAAATATTTCTACTAAAACAATACCCACACAAACACATATATATTTTACAATTCATTTTTCTCAATATGATAAGTAAATAGAAACAACATTAGTGCATATGTAAAACCTACCGTCTCCATGAATGGTGTTTTTCAATCCCTATTTATATCTATTAAATATAAATATATATATATAATATGGTATTTATATCATTTTTATAATTCTGGATATAATGATTTCATGATTAATGTTATTGGAAAAAATTATAACAAATCAAAACATATTCAAAAAACAAAGCGATTATTAAGAGAAATATGACTTGAACATGGTATTTTAAAAAAAGTATTAAAAGGTCATAAAAAATACATATATGTTATGATATATATTAATTTGTTTCTAAATGATATGTACAATTTTTTTTGTTATAGATGAGGTTTTAATACGTACTCAGGAAGTGAAGAATTATAGTAAGCGGATTTCTATTATAATTTTACTTCTGCGCGATTTCTTCCATATTAACCCCTCATTTATTTGTTTGTGTGGTCTATATAATGGCCTATGAAATATTATATAATGAATTTAATTTATTTAATGATATTAAACATTTCAATAACTGTTACTATTTTATGTATCCTAATACATAAATGTCACTCATGTAGAAAGTGTTTTTCCCATCCCACTTTTATTTCTGTGAGATACATACCATATTAACTGACTATCTATTGTGTGGTATTCATACTACTGATGAATGTATTTTATTATTATTATAATTATATCCATTTGGATTTACATACCCATTTTAGGATATATCCTTTATGAGGATTACAGTTTTCGATGCTACCAAAGTAGTTATATTTGTTTTTTCATATTCATCATTCTTTATGAATTTTGTTATGTTATACACCAATTTATTTTATATGGTCTACATAATCCCCCTTTTAAATGTTATATAATGACTATATTTATTTTTATGATATTATATGTTATGTTTAATTTAATCCTTTCATTGGGCTTATGAACTAATTTTACTAATGGGCTAAGAGTTCGATATTACAATCCCATAAAATATTATGATTTGTAATGATTAAGTCTCCAATGTAAAAATAATATGGTCTACCCCAAAATAATGGTTATGAAATTTTTTATCCTCCATTTTATTCGTGATAATACATGTTGTACTTTAATTGTTATCTCATTATGTACTCAAGAGTTCAAAATAATGTTTTCAAAAAAAATATCTTTTCCATCAAAAAATCATTTTATTAAATAATAAAGTGTTCTAAAAATGTATTACTTTTTTTAAGAAATGTTCTTCAAATAAATAATGATATTTCTCATAGGAAATGTTTTAAATGACTTTTTAAATTATTACTTAATAAAATTTCATGTTTATTTTCAAGTAAAATTATTTTAAAAATGATTTATATTGTAAAATTAATTTTTAAAATGAAAAGGGTATTTTCATAAAAACTATTTAATGAACATTTAAAATAATTTCCATTCAGAAATAAAAAAATATTTTTTCTTAGATTCAGTCAATGATACTTTATTTTTATACCGACATATATATTTCTGTTGATGGATTATGATTCATTCAAAGATACTATTATAAAACTTATTTCTTTTTAGGAGTTAATCAGGTTTCAAAGAGATTTTTATGGAATAAATTTCTTTTCTAGGAGTTAAAAATGAATCAAAGGGATTTTTATTGAACCCATTTTTTTCAATTCATTAACCATGCTTCCAAGATATTGTTCTGGAACCCTGTTTACATTTAAGGGTTAATCATTTTTTTAATATATTATGTTTTGTGTTAATGATTTGTTATGAAATTAATTCCCTATTTGATTATATACTTTTTCATGCCACCGATATTATGAATTATTGGTGCACACATATAGATTTGGGTTGTCCTATTAAAACTTATATAATTGGTCAACCTAGATATCGCTCAAATGCATTGGGTAATGATTATATTATTCAAAGAATTTATATTGGAAGTTGGTCATGTCATCATTGCAATTTAAATAGGATCTGTAAGGGAGGGATAAGATAATATTCCAAGATACCAATATGTTTTATCTACGGTTACTATGGGTTTATGATATCTCATTCAATCAATATTGATATCATATGGCACATGATCGTTGATTCTTATGAATTTTCCTCATTAAATTCCTCATGCCAATTTTTCATGTTCTATGATCCATGTATTGATGGGTATAGAAATTAAAATGTTATAATAATTCACTGTAATTAGGTTATCATACCCTTATCCACTTATTATGGTACCTGAGGACATTTAACTATTAATGACTAGGTTTAAACTTAATAGGAATTTGATCCCGACCTTCTATTTTTCCTTTCCCCAAGATTATACAGAATGAGGTTTGAAACTTCATGTTTATAATATATTTCACAAGGGTGATTTTGGTGACCAAATGAGAAAAAAGAAAATATGGGTTAAATGAGAGAAATAATATTAATTAAATATTTTAATTTTTTATGTTGTATTTTTTCCTAATTATCTAAAAAATTAAATCTATGATGTCATAATGAATGTTAGTGATCCAATTTTTTTTTTGACATGGTAATGTTTTGATGGAAACAAATTGGGTCACAAATATTAGTCTCATATTAAGAAATTTAATTTTATGGCTATGAACACATGATTCAGGAGGGTGGGTTCTAGGTTTTCTTAATTCTTTCTAGTAATTCATAGAAAATTTTACAACACTTTTGCAAAAAGTGTGTTGATCGATTTATAGAAATAATTATTGGAATTACTATATGATTACTAGGCTAAAAAAGTTCCATCATATTCTATATCACCAAATTTTCATTGATTTCCTACTTATTTCAGATAAAACATGGTCTTGTAAAAATGAATAGTTTCCTTAAAGAGTGTTTCCTTTAATACCACATTTCTTATTGAATTATCTCTACCCATATATAATGTATTACTCAATTCCTATTATAGAGATACAATGTAACCACAATTTTCAAGTATTGATATTTGATTTTGTAATTTATCAAAAAATAACTATTCATTTTTATTAGAGATGTCATTTATTATCTCAAAAACAGAATTATGTTTTTCAGTTGTTACCAAAGATACTTTATGTTTTATAACATTTTTTAATGTAATTTTTGACCTCTTATTATGTGTCCTATTTTTTTATGATCATAAAAATTTCACTACTTATTTAATTTTATTTTCTACTATACTTTGAATTTTTTTAATGTTAGTATCATAATTATTATATAATATAAATAAGGAACATACAATTTACTTATAATCATTTCAAAATAACATTATATACCTCTCAACATACTCTCTATCCAAACTAATAAGATTAAATACATTAGTTTGAATCAAATTCATCAAAATTGATACTCTAAAATTATTTGAAAGATATTCATTTCAAACTATATTTCCACAATTTCTAGATTCCTAAATATTTAAAGGATCTTATTTTAAGAAATTATAAAAATATTTTCTATCAAATATACTATATATTGTTTTTCATTTGTTCAAATCATTCCTCATAGAATTACGAAACATTTGATTTATGTGACAGCACATCTAATAGATTGGTACTTCCCAACTCATGTCACAGCATTGAATTATGGTCAATAAATTGTAACGAGGATCATCGACATAATTTGTATCAAATCATTCAATTCATATACAATGATCCAAGTCTTGTAACATTATTTAATCATCAAAACCCTATCACTCCCATACAATATTTTTTTATCGACTATTTCATCTATATTATTTAATATATTATTATTACATATCATGTAGTATGGTAAACAAATATAAATAATCATTTCTTTAAGGATCATTTATTATATCATGGAATGTACATATTTTTGATAGTCTTTGGATTCTCTCTTATCTTTATCATCATCATAACAAACCAAATCATAATAATCTTTTTCAGGAGAACAACCCCTTACACTTAATGTAACTGAATGGGATTTAATGACACCAATTTTAAATATAATTCAATATTAAGTTTCTTATATTTTACCCCAACAATTTATAGCTACTGAAAGAATATTTTAAAAATAGATGTAGTAACCATATGATATGTTTCTATTTTTATTTTAAGAATACCATCAAAATAACATTTTAGAACACATATTAACATCCCCTTTATTATAGTATTCTATCAGATATGAATAAGGATTAATATAAAGATGATGATAAAAAAAACATTATCAAAAAAAATCCTAAACCTATCATTTCATTAAATATATAATGCTTTTGAAAATTTCATTGAATGTTCTAAAGTTGTTGAAGAAGAGTAACCTTCTCCCTGAAAGTACTTTCATGTGATTTTTATATTTAGATAATTTTACCATTGAGGATTTACTATTAAAACCATTACTTGTTTTAAACATGGAACATAGTCTTTGAAGAGTGATTGCATCTCCAAAAGTATATGTGCCTTATTCTACTATCTATTTAAAAACACCATATAACAATTTCCGAAAAATATATATTCCTTCTAGAAACAGTTGTTTTAATGTAATAATAATGATTATTTTTGAAGGATATGAATTCTTCCTCAACAGATTCATTATTATTCATTTT
Organism: Viscum album; assembly: GCA_963277665.1. Lineage (NCBI taxonomy): Eukaryota > Viridiplantae > Streptophyta > Magnoliopsida > Santalales > Viscaceae > Viscum > Viscum album. The sequence goes on from OY728147.1 coordinate 377,755,225, forward strand.
CTCACTAACATATACAGAAAGATAATCATTGATCATAGTATGTTACATAATATTTAATTTTTTTTCTTGAAAAATTATTCATGTTTCAAAATATTAACTTCATAATAATCCAAAATATTCTCAAGATAGGCAAATTCAACATATGTTTTATCGATATATCATCATAACTCTTACAAAAACAAAACATAATCTAATTATTATTTTTTTGTAAATAAATATCCTTAAGATCACCATAAATTTCAATTTAATGTTTTAAAGACCCTCTGGAAAATAATTTTTTTATTAATCTATTTAATTTTATATTCCAATCGATACTATCATATATTCCATCACATCTGTGATAATATTTATTTTTATGTGTTCTATCTGATCATCCTCTACACCCACATATTCTTTTTTTTTAAAATATTTCTACCAAACATTTATCACATGAATTTCATTATTTAAAATGCCTTAAAGGAGGAAGAAATTTCTTTTTTAAAATTCCAAACCACCACGATATCCATCATATCTCTTTGTACAGATAAAATTTATTTATTCAAATCACTCTATAATTGGAAAAAAGATATAGTTATCTTTTTGAAATGTTATATAAAACATTTTTTATGATTCATTGAGATTGGAGATAATAAATCCTCAATAAAATAATCATAAATTTTCACTTCATGATCCCCATTCATCGGAATATATTTTAATGTTACTTATTTAAATTAATGTTTTATATTTCCATGTCATTTCAATAACTTCTCAAATTTAAAATAGTTTTCTGTATATATCATTAAAGGATAAATCTTCAATTTTCATATTCTTAGTGATCAGGCCTTTAAATTATAAATATATAGAAATAAATATAAAATAATTTTAACAACAAAAAAAACCATTTTTATCATGGATAAATCCTAATATAGAAAAAACCACATTGTTATAATATTATTGAAAAAATGATAGCATTTTAAAATGTATTCATTTCTATATAATCAAATATATTTCAAAAAATAAGAATTTGGGATAAAATGATTTTTAAATTATATTTATAGATATTTCGATGCTTATAAAAATATTCTTTCAAAAAAAAAATATATTTAATTAATATACATCATATTATATAATGATCATGATAAAGAAATTCATGCCATATAAGCAACATTTTAAAACATATTATCATCATTAATTGTTGTACTTTATATTGGATAAAATAAATGTGTTACATGTATTACTACTTATTATATATCTATAACATTATATATTTTAATTATTATCATTATGTTTTTTAACATGTAAAAGTGTGTTCATCAAATTAGTGAAATTAAATTTCAATTACAATGTATCACATAGTAATATCGAAATCAAAATAGAATAATGAAATAAAATTTGGCTTTGATACATCATTTTTAAACCTTGTGGTCCTATTAAAATTAAAATATGGGATAAAATAGTTTGACTTGAAATTTATTGACTATTTCAAAAAAAATTAAATAATTTATTCATGTTGTAAAAAAATTTGAATTTACAATATAATCCCAATTAGGAATAATGCATTAAATAGTATGAAATTTATTATAATTTGTTCATTAATTAAGTGATAGATCCATCTAGAACATATAAATAATATTTTCACATTCCAAATAACTACTACTTCACTATTATATTTTAATATTTAATAAGAACTTATAACTCATCCATTTTTAATAGCTTGTTCTTATCTTCCAAAAATAATATTAATATGGAAATAATGATGTTATAAAAACATAGTTCAATCATATAATATTTCAATCAATGGAAAAAATACTAAATACAAAGGGTATTCTACATGATTATATTTTATTTTATTCTATATTATCAAATATATACCTATAAATACATTCTTCCATGGAATATAATTGATGTAACTCAATCTCACACACATTAATTATGAAATTTTGATATTTAACCGTAATATATTATTTATCATCATTAATAAACCTTCTTTATCTTCGTTATATGTCATGATTATATTCCAAAAATAAGAATCTCTAAAATGAAAGGATATTTTAATTTCAAATTTGAATATCAAAGTACCCCATATTAAATTTTATTTTAATTCAAACCATTCCCCTGAATATTCTCTCATAATATATCCACCATTAAATTAAAATAATCTTTTCCTAATTCCCCTAATAACTAACCACTAAATAAATGAAATCTAATTAATTATTTTTCATTCAATACTATATATTCATTTAATTATAACATGATAAATCATCTTCTATGATAATGTAATTTTACTATAGTATAGTTCATGGAAAAACTTTGTCATTTTATCCTATACACTATAAAAATTAGTATGAAACTATTTTCTTACACTTTGATAGCTATATTGGGTTTTCATTTTCAGATATCATGGATTGCTTCCTACACATGGTGTCGTCCTTAATTTTGTGATAGTGAGTTAATAGTATGGTTACCCATTATACTGAATCACTAAAATTCACACGGATAAACCTTAATGATGTGATCTATAATTTAAATGCGTGAAAAACTCCTAGTATAATTACATATCTTCTATAAATATTTCATAATATAGAATCTAGTTTATGAATTGTAGCATGAAACAAAACATTTTAAACACATATCATAAATCACTAAAAATATTACAATAATGGGATCTCCCACCACAAATAATATAACTGATTAAAATATTTTTTATTCTTATTTATTTTTTTTAATTCTTTTGATATGAATGAAATTCGTTTTTTTATTTTACATATAACACTTCATTATTTGAATGCGTCGAACTTATAAAAAGAGAATCACGAATTTTAAAATATTATATTATGTCTAAAATATTTTAAATTTCTATTATTATGTGTGTAATCTATAATAATAGAATTAATTTTTTCTAGCATGAATGAGCTTCACATAAGTTAAGTAGATGATGGATACCCCTTAATGAGTCATAAAATTATTATTTTGGACTATAGAATATCTCAGATTGATTGAGTTCCACCTAGAACCATTATGTAACTTATTCATTAATATAATTTTAATTCGATGTTTAGTATACAGTATATGATAAAAATGATTTTAATTTATTATTATGCAGAGTAAAGATCCCCTTAAACTAATTTCTAAATTCATAATTATTTTTATAACCTTTAAATATAGAGGGGTTACTTATGTTTTTCAATTGTTAATGTCCCTTACTTATTCAAAGAAGAACATTTAATTGGGAAAACTAAAATGATTTAAAACGATTTTTATCACCACAAAGAGAGATATTGTAATGATATTTATTGAAATTTATTTCAAGACCTAAAAATTTTAATCTCTGGAATTAAATATGAAACATTAAACAATGAGATATAGATTTCATATTCCATAAATTTGGTAAAATTAATATGGTTCAAATAAAGTTTCCACATCCTATAGTGTCACATTAGTTTTTTATTCAAATATTCTTGTATGGTTTTCAACCAAAATCTTGTATCATCATTGTTTTAAAAAAAATTGATTACAAATGAAAAAGAATATATACTATGAAATCAATATTTTTTTAATTACACATTGAGGTATTGAGGGAACCATGTATAACCGTAAAATACTATAAATCATTTATATATAGATATGAAGTTTTCTTCCAGAGTATAATGAATGTGAAAATAATAGGAATTACTAACCATTAAATTTAATTGGGAATCACCTAATCAACAATGAAATATTTAATGAGAAATATTTGTAACCAAATATATACTATTTGATTGTTATTATATGAATAAGTAATCTAAGAAGGGATATTTTTTATTTTGTATCTTGGGTGCCATAAAAATTACCAAAAAATTGCATTATAATTTTTTAAAATAAATTAAAAAATTATTTTTAAATAATATAGATTAAGAAAAAAACTAACCCTATTCGGGTTCTATTTTGTATTCCCACATGAAAAATGTTTTCATAGGCTAACAAATAATTCAACAATATTATCCAAAATCTCAAAAAATTTAGAATCCAATTCACTATAATTTACTATAATTAAAATAATTTACACAAAACATATTAAAAAATGACATGATTCTTGTTGAAATTGTGGAAATTAATTTTAAATAATATTTTTTTATATAAACAAAAATAATGTTCTAAGAATATTAATAATCATTATTTCATGACATTCCTATTGTTTCTGAGGATAAATTCAATAAATTTCATTGCTACATTGAGCGTCTGATTTAGGCAGAAATGGTTTTTATAATTAGAATTGAAAGGGTAATGATGGAATTGTGGAAACCATAGTCAATGTTGTTAAATAGGATATGAATATAGTTGAATCAAGAAACTAAATAATAATGAAAAGAATTAAAGGAGATCAAATTTGATTTAATAATGATGACTGATGATACATTATAGACTCTCGATGTAAAACCTTATCGTTTTTACCTTCTATTTCTATAGAGGATCCATCAAGGTAAGGTAAATAATAAATAAAATAATTTGTTGAAAATGTTCAGAAAAATACACACAAATTTCAATTTCTCTAATATTAATTCATTAATGAATACAAAAATGAAATGTATCATGGCACACTTAAATAATAAGAAAAATGGAGGAACAAATCATTTATTTCTAATTAAAGAGATCTAAAATATTTATTGGTAAATTACCCACAAAAGAATTAACATCAACATAGACTCTCTGTTATATATTCCATGTAAGCTCAAAATAGAGAAAAAACCTTTATATTTAGTAATCTATGTTAGCCTCATTTCATCGAATGTTTTCTAGAATTCTATACTATTTAATTAGAATAATATATTACTTTCCTTTCATCTAGTAAAAAAATTAATCATGTACCTTATTGGAATCACAAGGGATATATACATGTATTTGGAGATGTTAATCTTTATTTCTAAAGATCTTATTATTTGGATAGTGGAATACATAGTGGAATCGATTATGCTTTGTTGAAGTTTACGAGACAAGGATTATTCTGATGGTAATATAATAAAGTATGCATGATTTTATAGATTAATTAGGATTGTTTAACATTCAAGTTGATAAATTTAGTGAAAATTAAATATTACATTTTGAATTTCTATGTAATCATCAATACCGAAGATGAGTATTAGCCTTTGAAGAAGTAATTAGTTGATTAAAGTGATAAGATGGAGCTAATTGATGATATATTGTAGGGTTTAAATGGTGAAAGTAGTATTGAATTTTATCTCGATAGAAATATTTCATTAAGGAAAATCATTTTCAGGGAATGTTTTTTATAATTAGAATCCTTTTTTATACAACCACTAAATTTGAAGTATAATAAAATCCAATGTAATTTGGGGTAGATATATGTTGGGGAAGAAGAGAAACCACATATTATTGATAGTAAAAATTATTCAATTGATGAAAAAATGTTTATTAAACTATTTATGAAGTAGATAAAGCCAATTTCATATAGAATATCTAATATAAATGTTATTAACAACTACCATTACTCGTACAATGTTATACATAAAAAAGGATTGAAGAAAACATGAAATCCACATTCTTCTTTGATATCTACAATAATGGTTTTATTAAATATGAATTTCCATATATTTTTATACACAAGGATAGTCTACCCAATAACTATTTGTGAACAGGTTTTCCAACAATATACAGTACCAATGAAATAAGGAATGTCAATTTGGAAGAATTATATTGACTATATCTTCACCATAAGTCTAATAATATTATGATATTTTTTTGATTTCTTGATGTTAAATGTTGAATTCAGGATGTATCACTTGAAATTAGTTTTATTGGTAAAATTATATAATAGTTTCTTAATCATGAATAAGAATATATAATTGATTGATACTATAATGACAATTGAATTCATTTGTCACCATAAGTCCCAAAAAAATATTTTTTTAGACTCCCTTCAGAATATTCTTCTAATAAATGAATGTTGTACCAAATGTTAATTATGTCAAATAAATGTCATTATTTCATAATACAAATCCAATATTAGATTTTAATAGAAATTAAAATTGTTTTATAGATGATTTTCAACTTATTATTTGACTTTAAATTATTATGCTGGGAATCAAGATTTGGTCTCAAATAAATTTGAAGAGGCATATAAAGTGATGAATTCAGAGGAGAATCAATTTATTTAAAAATAAGTAGGAGTACATAGAAAATAATTTTCAATATATGGGATTTATTTTGATCCTACTATAATAAACGTGATTGAATAATTATCAAAACCTTTTGTAGTGGGGGAGATTAAATGATTTTGTGACATGGTGGTTTTAATATGATATTTTTAATAGTTTTATATTATATTGTTTAGAATATCATACTTATTATCTAGATAAAAATAATTTTTCTATTTTATGAATGATTCAAATAAAAATTAAATTAGTAAAGAGAATTTTGATCAACAATGAAATACAATTCTAACCAAATTGTGAAGAACAACTTGAGAAAATGTGTGAAAAAGGTATTATAATTTAGGGTCTGTAGTTATATATATAATGTTAATAATGTTTAGCATAGATTATTTGTGAATATAAATCATATATAGATCAAATGAAACTATACCACATTGACAAATAATTTACTTATAATTATCTAGTTATTTTGAAAATTTTGAACAAATATTTTACCCTAAAAAGAGGTGGTGTACATCCGTCTTATAGTTGAAAAATATATACCATGTAGGATTTATGAAAAAACATTATTGATTTCATAAATATTATTATATTGAAAGTAAAATATTGAGATAATGGATAAGAATGTCTTTTTGATTTTCAAAGCATGAAATATTCGATGATTGGTATTAATACATAATTTTGGAAACTAAAATATTAATAACAAAGATGATTTTTTAGAGAAATATTTTTTTACAGAGGTCAAAACATTACCATGGTTTGTGGAAATTTATCATGATTCAAATACTATAAAATATACTAAAAAATCACTATCAAATAGATGAAATAATTGGTAGTTTTTTGGAGTTCTTTTTTTTGGATAATCTCATAGTAACAATGAAATCTTCTAATTGGTTGATTTTCCAATGAGTTTTCAAAAATAAATTTTAAAGAGTTCTATAATTTTGCCACATATAATTGACCATAGATTAAATATAAAGTAATAATTAATAAATAACATTATTATGTGTGGATTTTTTATTTAGGCTCATATATTTTAGATTTAATAGATTTTGTAGCATGTTATAATAGTTCATGAAAAAAAAAACAGTTGGACATGTGATAAATGTTTGTAGTATGCCATAAAGGAGGACTAATTTTTCCATGTATGGTGATAATATATGTGATAACCTTTACTAATTAATTTGTAAAGATATACATATTGGTATTTATACATTTTATGTAAAACTAGTTAGTGGTGAAACTTCTTTTTCCATCACTATAAAGGTGTTCATAAATTTACACATATGGAATATCAATTAAATGTAGTGATTTACCTTTTTAATGATAAAATATTACAGAGAATAAATTTATTTTTTTCAGGGATAGTGATAGAGAAATATATATATTTTTTAGAAAATAAGAACTATAATCCTCTCCATAAGAATTCTATAGGTAGGGCTCAGATATTAGGAGTTGGAAAAACTTATATGGAAAATGCTCACAGAAAGAATAAAATTTTTGCACTAGAAAAATTAAAATACATTGTGAAATTATAGAATATCCTACATGACCGTGTTAAGAAATATATATTTAATTTTTTTTCTAGGATTCCATTGATAATACAATTTTATCTTGACTATATATATTCTTAGTCTTTTTTGTGATATGAATTGTGGAAAAGATGATATGTGAAATAAGTGATTAAAGTTCCTAATGATGTATTTGGTTGTAAATTTTTCAATGGTTTTCAATATAAATGTCAATTGTAATGTAGTGAATATGGGTGAGGGATAGAGTATCCACCTAGATGATATAGAATTTTCTACCAGTGATATATGGGAAAATGATATTTTTATTACTGTTAAATGAGGTGGAATGTTATATTCATATGTTGGAAACATATTATATAAAGTTAAGGTTATTAGAAAGAATATAGATAGAGTAGGAATAAATATAAATAATGTATAGTAATTTAAAAATTCATTTATTTTAATCTTCATAGAGATATAATGACATGTAATAAAAGAGGTGTTCTGATGGTATCTATGACACATTGGATTAGTAAAGAAGAGACTATATACACAAGATTGTTTAAGACCGTTGATTAATGTATAACAGTGAGCTAAATTCTATTATAAAAGCAATAATTGTGTGATAATATGTTTAACTAATGAAAATGATGAAATAACTTTTTTCTATTATAAATTCGGTGAATGGGATATGAGATGGAATTTCATTATGCAATTAGCTTCCCAAAAAAATATATGTAGTACATATGCATCCAGCGTGCATTGGATTATTGATAAAGAGTGTATGAAGGTTTTAAAAATTATTGAATTTTGTTTCAATTAGTTTTTAGATTTTCTAGGATAAGTTGATTTGAATATGAAATTATATTAATTTATTCTAGATTTTTGGAGTTTTGAGGTGAAATTTTGCTACATCTTAGTATTTTTGTGACCATAAAATCTGTGTACAAGAACACATGTAGAAATATATAGGGTTACATAAGCTTTATTTTTGAATTTTAGGGATTAATTTTAAATAAAAAGGATTCTATGTAACAATTATATAATAAAAATTGATCTATCTATATACATCATCTAATATTTCACTTATGGTTATCATGTCTCTAGTAATACATGTATCTTCCCCTATGTAACTATCATAAAATAATTGTAAGCATGATGTTCAATTGAGTAATATTTATAAAAAAATTTGTACACAACACCTACCATATATTTAATATTCAAATAGTTCTCCAAACCATTATTTATTAGAGAAATATGATATTTCTACCCTATGAAATATCATGTTTCTAAATTTCAAATATTCTAATGAAATGATTATCGTGACTCCTATTATATTAATCCTTTATTAAATAATAAAAAACTGTGTTGTATGATATAAATATTTTAGTTACTAAATACTTAATTGATAAAAAATAAAATCAAAATAGAAGATATATTTTTAAGGAATTTTATTTCTTTGAAAAAGAGTTTATATATATATTTTTTTAAAAATAATTTTTATGACTCTTGTACTGATCTAAAGTATTATAATGATCACAATAGTGATTTTGAATCTTTCCAAAGAAAATATTTGATGATATGAAATATTTTGTTTCAATTGTCATTGGTTCAAGATAGAAATTGAGTTTCTATTTATTCTAAAAATGTATGAATATTCTCACCGTAGTGTAGATGTAAGAGTTTCATGCGAAGAGATATTAAATGAAAAAATAGTCTACATTACAATTTTTGTGGATATTTTTGTGATAGTTTAATGCGATATTATTCTCAATAAAATTAAAATTACATATATTAAGAAATCCACATAATAATATTAGTCATTTCTAGAAATAATTTTTGGGTGAGTTTCTCCCCTTATAGAGATAAATATAATCATTCGAATTATCTAATTTATAAAATGGAAATATATTAGAGGCCAAATCATAGTAAATCCCATTGGTATGGAATAGTTTAGATATGGTAAATGGTGGGTTATATCATTCCATAATGGTGTTCATTGTGTCTTGAATAAGATAATAATAATTAGGAAGAAAAATGGAATGAACCACACCATGGTCTAAAATTAATAACCTTCATCAAAAACCCAGATGTCCTGAGAAGATCATAAGATAAAAGTTGAATGTGTTATGTACCATACATTAAGGTTGTATGATTTATCATATAGCATATATAATATTATCTATTGATTTTAGTGAATTATGATGATAAGAATTAGAGAAATATGAGCCATAACATTTAATTCAATGACCAATGAAAAAGAATTAGAAAAATATAAATGGAACTACTAGAATTAAAAATGGGATATGTAACACCCTGAAATTTTGTGGAATACATTTATTAAATAATTTTAATATTTTTTATTTCACATAACACTAAATATATGTTGTGTCATTATTTCATTGTACGCTACACAATGTTGAGCTTGCAATATACGTAACACCAACTTAGCTTGTGTTACATGAGACAACATGTTTATAAGAAATATTTATTTATTATTATTATTATTAAACTAATAAAGTAATAACCATTCCATTAGAATGGTGGTTATGAATATGACTTATAATATTATGGGAAAAATGTCTTATACATGTAAAACCTACTTTAAAATAAAAGAAAATAATTTTTAATATAATATTTAAATACACATATATGTGTTGTATACCAATTAAAAGAATAAATTTTGGTATATTATTTTAGTGGTTTGTATATAACATTCTATATAATAATTAAAATTAATTGTATATGTTTTCTATAGTTGATATAAAAAACAAATCTAGGTTTAAGCTAAAAACAATATTTTTTATAAAAACATGTTTCACCACCTTTTGATTGATAATTTATTTTAAATATTGTTTTTGAAACTAATATAAATTATATTTTAAAAAATAAACTTATCATTTGAAATCAGGATATGAAAATTTTCATTGGTTTAAAATTATTGTATTTTTATGATATGTTTCATGATTCGATGAATGTGAAAAATTACATAATTTTAATTGAAACCTACCTTATCATTTAATTATTTATTGCATTGAATTATATATTATATTATTTTTAATGTATAATTAGAAAAAATTTATATCCATTAATCCAATACAGTTCATATAAATAAATTATACTTCGGATTTGGATATTAAAATATTTCAATCATTTGAATGTTTTCATCTTAAAAATGTTTTTCTCATTCCATCAATCAGAATAATTTTAAATTATACGTATAAAATTTTGTGTTTTCAATTTTGAAAATTGGATTCTATATTTTCAATATTGAGGTATATATTTAGTAAATAAGTCCCTTTTATTTCTGGACTATATGAATAGTGACATTCGTAAATTTTATTAGCACTGTTAAGTATGAAACAATTATTTTAGTGTAAAAATAATATTTTGAATCTGATAAATACACCCTAACAAATTAAAAAAACTTTTGGAAGAAGTTAATTCGACCCTTAAAACATAATATTTGAAATTTAATAATTTAATGGACAGTTTAATATGATAATGACATGAATATTATTAAAATGAAAGAGAATGAAAAAATGTCACACTCTTACTTTTAATACGTATATTATTTTTATCACACGGTTAAATAGAAGATATGATCGACTTTATATATTCTTATAAAATATAAAATTATTATATATATTCGTAATTATTATTCTAATTTTTACTAAATACATAATTATATTAAATAATTACACAATGATGATGGAGTAATTATTCAATTAATGAAAAACTCTATTAAGTGATATTACCAATATTAAAAGAGATATAATTTGACTTAATTAATGATGTAAAAAAATATTTTCTGGGAATATGACATATTAGGGGTGTGTTAAATGATTTTTTTTATTTTATCTTTCTATATTGATTTTCTCCATGTAAATGTAATGAATAATGTCAAAATTAACTATAATAATATATTATAAATATAATATTTCATTAAATTAGATAAAAAGAATACAAAAAATAAATATAGAAAATGGGGGAAAATTATTGACTAAAATAACATAAATTTTCAATTATGGTTCAATTAAATCCATATATGAAAAAATATCCACCTTAAAATATTGATAATATTTTTACTATAGTTAAAATTAAAATAAATATATTGAGCGTAAATAAAAAATACCATTCAAAATTACTATAAAACTTTTATACATTATATTGGTTATTTTGATACAAATGAATCCCTATGTATTTTCTAAATCATTTCAATTTGGAGGACTTGTTTTTTAGATTTAATTTATTATTACTTAATCTTTTGAGAAATCTCTAAAGTTTCCCTCACCAACATTTTAAATGGGAACCTCATACATCATATCATTTCACCACATTGAGCCTCCTATGTGAACAAAAAACTACAAAATTATTATCTAAAATTCCCTATATACATTTCAGGGGTTGTGGTATTATAAATATACCAACACTAGATTCCTTAGGAGGAGATCTAAAGTATCCATTTTGATTAAGATGTAATCGTTCAAACTGATCACTCCTTTTTAATACTCTCCCATAATTCCTATTAATCTATGATATATATATATATATATCATAAATTAAAGGCTTCATAGAAATAAATATTCCAAAATTTTATTATGATTTTAAACAAACCACTATACAAAACCTTTTCCATCGAACATAAAATGAATGTGTCACTCGTTCATATGTACAACATAGAATCTCCATGTAGTGAAACTATTCATTTTCCATCGCCATATTTTTTGAGTAGAAATAATGATGGATTTAATTTTTATAGATTATTTTGATGAAAAGGTTATACTTCTATAATTACAATATCATATATACCTTTTTACAAGGTAATATTTTTGTAAATGATGGCGTTGCTCGTGCATACGTATGGCTTACCATCTCAATGATGCGATGTGATTGATCATTCATATATATTTCACATGGATGGTAATAAGGATGAGTGTTATGTATATATATTATTTATATAAAATAAAATTAATATAGAATGACAAAATATCAGATAATTTTCAATCAATTAATATGAAAATAAAATGAAGAAAACATGTATGCATACATTCAACCTACCGTCTTCATGAAGGATGCATTTAACATATGATTTGAAAATTTTATGAATCATTATAAATAAATATATACTAAATAGAGATATGATATTTATATCATTGTAATCAATCTGGATATTATGAAATCATGATCTATGTCAGTGAACCAAGGATAATAAGTCAATATACAAATGACAAAAAGACAGTTATTACCCAAAACATAACGTTAACATGTAGTAGTTAATAATAGAGCAATATAAAGTTAAAATTAAATAATATAATGTATTTTATATATAAATATTTTTCTATGTATGAATTATAATAAACAATAATTTATTATCATGTCGGATTCAATGTGTACAATGGAATTGAAGGCTTAATGTAAGAGGTTTTTGTCTCACTTTTGTTTCTATGGGACACATTCCTTATACACTACTTATTTATTCTATGCGCTATATATAATTAACATTAATTCCTTTTATGATTCTTATAAAAAATATTATAGTATTTTCATATATATAAAATCTTATTTCATTCATGGAGGAAACCATTCAACAGATTATAAATTTTTAAGTGTTAATTTCACTGTCTCACTATTATTCGAGATTGCTTATACATACGTATCTCATGGGGGTACTTATATTCCACGTACATTTTTCATTAATATTCATAAAAAAAATATTTTTAGAATTATTTTAAAATTGATTAAATTCATTTTACCCATGTATAAATTTAAACAAAATGGTTTGAATGAAATAGGGTTTTCATTTTCCAAACACTATACATTATGAATTTTTTAGAAAAAGTACGAGAGATGTATTTTAACATATATTTCATGATTTTTTTCCCACAATTAGAAATAATTAATTTTTTATTTTTTCCATACATTATTACTGGTTATTTTTAATGAAAATTTTTTCTTTTAAATTTGTACAAAAATTTAAGAAAAGATAACAGTTTCAAAGAAGAAATGATATTTTCATTATGAATTATTATCAATTGATCTCTCAAATGCATTTTACATTTTTGATAACATTATTTTATGTTAATTATTATTCATTGTGGATATTTTTGGAAGGAAAATATCCCAAATATTTTAATTTATTGTTTATAGTTATGACAGAATTATATTTACGACACCCATTTTTTAACATGGGTGATGTTATGATGGAATGATGTTTATTAAACGCATTTCTTTTTAAGGGATCTATTATGATGAACAGATAATATTATTATGGAAGATATATGAATGGTATTCATTATGTGATGGAAGGTAACTATATCTCTATCTAAAACACTAGTTTCATATTTTTATCTCTTGAGATAATAATGGGATTCAAGTCAGCGAGCTTGATCCTTTGTGTGAAGAAGGGGAAACCTGATCCTTCATAAGAAAAGTAATACGATGTGGGATGATGTTTTTTCCCACCTAGTATGTGTATTCCACCTTAAGTACCTTGATATGTTTAATAAAAGCTCCTTGACCTATTGGGAATAATATTACATTTTTATGTGTCCACCACAACTACATGTATTATTTATAAGTTATTTTTTTAGGGTTTATGCATTTGAATCTATAATGATTCATATCGTATGAACTATCAAAGTTTATTAAATTAGTCATGTATATGATATTTGATATCAAAGTTATTATTTTAAAATGTTATGTTTATGTTCTCATACACTTATATTTATGTTATTTATATGTATCTCCATTTGTTACCCTTACGGAACATCTGAACTCACATATTCTTATGTATCTATTCTCCATGTTATAAATATGGTTTTATATAGGATTAATATAAGGAAATATATTTATGTGAGATGATGAGTATATTTCACCAAATTTGAATAATATTTTTTATGTTTCAGAAGGAACTAAACTATTATAGTTCTCTGGAATATTTTTGAATAATATGAGGAATATTTGTACAAAACTATGTAATATAATTTTTTAAAATACTGGGATGTTATATTGGTAATAGGGAATTTTTTTAATAAACCATTAGAAGCGGGTATTAGGAAAAAAATTTAATATCAATAAGGATAATTATAAGTATAGTTCAAAATCCTAGAATTCGTGTGACTGTAATCAATATCCTACTCTAAAACCATTGATTTTATACATCAAAATAAAATTCTGAAAATTATGTTCTTTTCCCACTATGATTAGTGTTACTCACTATATAATTTTGGTTTTAGTAAATGGACTGAACCTTCTAGACCCAATTTAATGCTAAATGATATGGTCAATTATATGATTTTATTCTTCACAAACCAAATGATTTGGGAGCTATAATAAAAAATAGTATCACTCTTATCACAAAATATAGGGATCATATTGGACATCCAAATGAGAAAGTGGGGAAACAATTTCTATTATTTCCCTAATGAGACAACATCCAATGTCATTCAATGGTTCTTCTGATTTAATTATAACTGGATAATGGATTGGTAATGTTGAAATTATATTTTCCATCCTTCAGTGTTTGGAACATTAAAATTTAATTTCAGATAATTATAATTTCTATGGGGATGCAGACCAGGGATGGACACTAATCAAGAATTAGAGGAAGAAAAATGAAATTGAATCCATGGGATGGGATGAGTTCAAGAACATTCTTTCCAATATGTACATTCCTATCTTTTTTCATAAGAAGATATACAAGGAGTTCCATGAGCATTAGAAAAGGTATGTTGAATATTTTTGTAATTATGAGGAAATTTTTTCCTGGCCCGTAAGGCACCCTTCTAGTATTATCATACAATTTTAAGGTAAGGTTGATCGATTTTTAGTGGATTAAAAACAAGTCTTATAAGGTTGTTAGCCCAATGTGACTTTTGGAGCTATGAAGAGATTTCACTTTGTTTTGTTATGGTGTAAAAAAATGTTAGAGTAACATATCAATTTCATGGTTTTGAAAACAAATAGATGATGAAGATTAAAGGTAAATATATAAAACATTGGGAAATGAATATGAGATTTCTTTTAAGATCAATGTGTGGAAATAAAAATTTAGGAATTTGTATTAAGTGGAATTGAATATGTTTTATGTGTGGGAAATATGGTAATTTGGAAATTGAATACATAAGTGATTGAAAAAAGATAGCTAATGATGTGTATAGGGAAATAGATATATAGAATGCACCCCCAAACATTAATGATTCAAGTTCAAGGAAAATGAGAATTATGCTATCCCATTCTAAAATATAAGGGTTAATGATGATGTTCGACTGATTTATCATATTAAATACATGTCTAAAGGAAAATATATTCCGATTAATATTTTAAATGTGGAGTATCAAAATGAACTAGTGGAATGATTGAGTTTTTAAGAAATTTCATTAAAGAATAATGTTGTAGAATTTATTTTGTGTATTATAGAGTAATGATATATCTATGAAATGGGTCTATTATAGTTTTTCCACAAGGGTTATAAATTTTGTGTTGAATGAAAATAGTAACCATGATATGTGATTAAGGTGGTAAGGTGAGATTTTTGGAGAACACAATATTAAGGGAACCAAAAACATTAAATATTAGCATTATTTTGGGATAATGAAATAAAGAGATGTGTATTTTTGATAAAATAAATGGAATAGTATTAATGAATTTGGGACTTATATGTTGACAAAGTGATTTACGATATAATTTATTATTTTTATGTAACTTGTGGATTTATTGTATGAGGAATGACTTAAGTTTTGAAATTATGATTTTATTTAGTAAGGTTTTATGTTAATTTATGTTTTTACCATGATTCAAGAGAACACATTATAATTGTCCTCACATGTTTGGTGTTTGAAAATTAAGAAATATGTCAAGTTATTTTGGCTACTAATGATAAGTTTTTTTTATGTTTAGTTACCTTCTTGGGAATGATTTCGATTTTAATTATTTTTTAGGATTGTAAATGTTAGAAATTATGAAGTTTTTAACATTTATATTTGGATGAGGATTTAGAGATTAACATGTTATCTCTATGAATGAGGATTTATGCATATTAGATATCCTCTATTAAAAGTTTTATAGGAATCATAAACCAGATAGAATAACCTATCATTCTACTTATATCACGATCTACTAGTGCATCTATAATCAATAATCTACCTTCATTTATTTAAATAATAAAATGAAGTGGAAATTATCAATGATAAAAAAGGGTCACATTATGCATATGAATTGTAATGAAATCAATTAAGTATTTCATGTCTAGTAATTTTTCAAACACTAGGGAAGTGATCTTGAATAAAAAATGATATCCTAGTATCTTCTTTATATAGGAATAAAATGGTCCCCTAGATCAACACAATTATATATATTTATGTATTTTAACATTTTCTTGACTATGTTATAAATCACTATTCATCATAAAATTATATTTAAATTTCTCTTCCATTTATATGTTTTCACATTCCCCCTATATTATCATATGTGGAAACAAAGATATGAGTTATTGTTTTCACAGTTTTGTTTCTAACATTCCCTTTTTAAATGAGGTTTTCATATTCATTTTTATTTTAGAGACCCGAAGATTATCGTACATGGACATTACATTACTTTTGCGGAATACTTAGTACATAACAAAAACACACACACACAAAAGGATCGTAATAGTTTAGTGTCTTTGGAAGCTCGGAACGTAATCTTCTAATCGTGGTGAAAGATCTTCAATATCTCCCATAAAGATCTTCCCTTTTTTTTACCTAAAAACCTTTCTTTATATCCTGGGGAAAAGAAAACATAAAAGGGTGAGCTCAAATGCTCAGTAAGGGTAAAAAAAAGAAATATCAATCACATCATATACATAAGAACATAGCTTTTGGAAATCTTAACCTGCAAAAGAGCTCATAATATCATAACATGGGATAAATCATAGAAGTGAAAATGAGATCCCCATAATCATAACATAAAACTTGAAACTTTTTGGCATGCACACATAATCATGGAAAGTCATTTCTTGTTAGTCATGACTCATTACCAAGACTATCTTAGTGGACAAAGTCCCTTTCTGAACCGAGTTCACTCCTCGTTTCAGTCCTGTATCACTGAACCGAAATAACCTTCTGTTCCCGCTATGTCTATCTCATGAGATATAAAATCATTACCCAATGCATTGGAGGGAGATATAGGTCCCACCCATCTTATAATGAATCCTTTCTTATGTGTGCCACATAATCATAAAACATACATCATCGCATAACACATGTAACAAAAATGGGATTCTTGAAACATCATGACATCATAAATCAATTCATATAAGATAAAGGAATTCATAAACATAATTCCATCACAACATAGTCAAATCAATGTAAAAATATGGATAGAAACAGAACCCTTTATTATCTTAGATGGAAAATAATTTTGATAAAACACTTGAATTGAATTCCTGAGGAAAATATCCTTTCTTCTTCAAAATCAATTTCTTTTCACAAAAAATCATGCAATTTTAAAAGAAAGAGATTTTATTGAAAATATTCATGACATCTTTTAGAGGAAGCTTCATGAAAATAAGGCTTTATAAAACAGTAGAAATCTGTTCGTGCCGTATAAGTTAAAAAAAAATATTCTTCGTACTTTTGTCGGAAAAGTCAAAAAAAGTACCTCGTATGAAAAACGACAAAAGATTCCTTTCATATCGTTTACTAAGAACTCACCGAAGGGTAAAATAGAATTTAAACAATTGTAGGTGGATGGAAATAATATTACATATTTATGAAACATGGATGTAGATGATAAAATACACCCCAGTAAATACTTACGAATAAACAATCTCGGATAAAAATGAGATTGTGATATTTCCCTTACCTTAGGTC
This sequence comes from Viscum album, assembly GCA_963277665.1. NCBI lineage: Eukaryota > Viridiplantae > Streptophyta > Magnoliopsida > Santalales > Viscaceae > Viscum > Viscum album. The sequence continues at coordinate 377,773,717 of OY728147.1, forward strand.
CGACTTGCTTTGTAAGTGTCCGAACCTCCTGTATAATGATTTAAATCATGTTATTGACTTATTCCAGAATCATAATAATTGTTATTATATCATATATGGTTCACTTATGACTTTATTTTACCCGTTCTTTTGTAAATTCCATGTTAAAGAGCGTTTTGGGTAAAATCGTTTCATTTATCGTAGGTGTTTTGACTTGTTGTTCTTGATATAATTATTACTTATATCATGATTTACTCACTTCCAAAATATAAAATATGATTTATATATCATATATATTCAGTATAATAGGTAGATAAATAAAATGAAAAACACTGTTCATGAAGACGGTAGTCCGTACGTACGCATGAACGCTGTTTTCCTTTCCTTATTGTCTTGAAATGGAAGTAAGTAGATGACATACATATGTATATATATACATAAATCCAGTAGCTTTATAATGTCATATATTTCATTATTATTTCTTATATATACATTATAATCATTCTTAAATGGTTAACATGGAGAATGAATCTCATCGCGTCGTGGAGACGGTAGTCCATACGTACGCACGAGCGATGATATCATTTCTATAAATATTGAATTGAATTGGAGTGGATTATACAATATATCAGAATCAATATGATGTTTTAATAACTATTTATAGTTATTCTTTACACCATTATACCCATCCATGTAAGGTGGTGGTGGAAAATAGATTACACCACGGCGTGGAGACGGTATTCCGTACGTACGCACGCGCGGTGATTTCTTTTTCCGTAGGATGGATAGATGGTGAAATAGGGTTGTTTCATACTTATAATAACATATCAGTATATGAGTGATACTGATGTTATTACTTCATAATGAAACAACCTAGGAAGAAGAAGTGGAAGAAGAAATAAAGATGAAAGAATTGGTAACGGTAATTACCTCTTCTTTGAAGTGCCTCTTTGAGACCTCCTCTTAGGGCAATAAAATTGGTCTTTTAGGAAGACCAGAACCTCTGGGATGTTTTTAGGGAAGTGGAGAAGAGATTTTGGCAGGGGTTGGCCGAGCTTGAGTGCTCAAATTGGTGTGAGGAGGAGGGGGAGGAGGTGCCCTTTTATAAGGGAGGAGAGGGGCACCTTAGGAATATCTCAAAATATTATTTTATATTAAAGTCAAAATCGGTTTATAATGGTTCCAAAGGGTCTTATTTCGAAGATAAAGTGGGGATGGGTAGAAATCCTATCAACCAATAAGATTTAGACAAGTTTAGGTTATTATGTTAACCTTATCAATTAGATTTAACTCTAAGTTAAATAATTTAACTTTTACCGTGTCTTTTTGTTTTCTTACATTATATGGTTAATAAACTTACTATAACATGCCAAACAAACCCCAAATTGTATATTATTAATACATATATCCTTATCTAAGTCATTTTGCCGAACCTTAGATTTTTAGGAATAAAATAACAATTAATAATATAATATTTGATTTAAAAACTATTTTGTGTCAATTTTGACACTATTTGATATATGATTTTTGTGAAAGTCATAACAGAATTATATGTTCGAACAAAGTTGATTAAAACAACACTAATATATCATAGTAACCTAGAAAATTAGTTTAATTCATAAAAAGTCTCAAATTACATTAATTTTGGCGTTTATAACATCAATTATGTCAATATTTCATTAACAAGATAATTACTGCATCATCTTTGTGTCATAAATAAATTAAATTATTTGATTTCTAAAAATTACAAATAAAATACCATCATGTAGTAAATATTTTTATCTTTCTAATGAATATTTACAATCGAATTTATCTTATGTATAACCCCATATTAAAAATGATTTACTTATTAAACTTTGATTTTAACTATTTTAACCCTTCTTTAAATAAATTAATAATAACTGTCCTAATCTAATCCAAGTGGGCCTAAATGGTCATATTTTATTCCTAAGTTTGTTTTTGGTCGAATTACACTTATCCAATATAATTAGGACATGTGTTAGGGTAATAGTAATATCATATTTACCCTTAGTTACCCTATTTACTATTAACCGTGGTAAAAAAAGTAAAAAGTTACTATTCACCAAAAATTATTTTCATCTCATTGAACCACATTTTAGTCCTTGATATTAACCGTGTCTGTCGGATTTTCGAAATTCCATTCACAGAAGTGGTAAAATTAATTTTTATGCAAAATTCAGTTTTTAACCTACCACTTAGTGGTTTCACTATTCATCAAAAATTGAATGTTTTCAGAAAAATATCAAAAATTAGGCCTAAGCTATATTTGATATTATGAACTCAAAAATGATTTCTATTTTACCAAATTCAAAACATATCAGTTGCATTAATTAATTTAAAAATTAATTCCCGTCGTCTAAACAAAAGGCGTGTTTTTAAGAGATAATAACTATCAAAAGATTGACACTTGTTTATAACTGGTTTAAATGTGAAATTACATCCAATGACCAACATTGTATTAAATTGTAAAAATATATTCTAAATATACTTTAAAACCACTCAAATTAATAATTTATCACTATTAATTATTTCGATTGAAAAAGTTGTTTTTAATTAAAATTTAGTAATTTTCACTATTCATCAAAATATGAAAGTTATCCAAAAATCACCAAAATTTCAACCTAAGCTAATTTCGATATTCCGAATCCATAAATGATGTCCATTTTGAAAAATAAAATTTACAAAATTTCAAAAAGTGGTTATTAATATTCATAACGGCTAGTTTTAATAATATCTTAATAGCATATCGTTGTTTAGCGAAACTTGGTGTTGCGTACAACACACGCTATCGTGGAAGGTCGCGATTGCGTGTAATGGAAGGAAAGTCAAGGATGCGTGTTGTGAAAGCTTCTTTTGGTGTAGCGTACAACACAAGACATTAGTGAAATAAAAAAAAATAAAAAATAAAATAAAATCTCGGGCTGTTACATTCTACCCCCCTTAAATTGAATTTCGCCCTCGAAATTCGTCGGGGTTATAAATGGTTTACTATTCGAAAGTTTCTTTAATAGAAACCCACATCGTAAAAGGGAATACCAAAACATGGCTTTAAAAACTAAAGTATGAAATGTAACGATTACCCAAATAAACTAATCACTGGGTTTCCATGTAGGTGATAATATGGATAAGGAAGAGAAATCTAACAATCATGTTCTGATGGAGAGTGGTAGAGAACATGGCTATGGAAAAGCCAGTAATCACAAATCCATAAATTGGGACGATCTAAGGTACCATCTGATTCATCAGGTATAAGAGAACTAGGACAACATTTTTGGTTTTCAAGATCATTTCCCTAAAGTTAAAGAATTTGAAATAGAATAAATACTTACTTTATTTTGGTACAATCTCACTCTTGTTCGTGCCTTTAACAATTTCCACTTAATCTCTTAGTTGAATTTGTTATTCGTGAAGTGTTAGCAGATCATGTGATAGAATGACGGGTCATTCCATCTGTCTCAAAAGGTTAGCAAAATTTATATACATAAGTCGATCTATAGTGGGATTAATCATATATGGTTCCTAAAATGGACTTATACTTCATATATCATACTACTTAATATAATAAAACTAGTTTCTACTAAACAAGGACTTCCTGTAGGCCAGTGGTAGGCGATAAAGGCCAGTCGCATTTCGGTTGTGGGTTCGATTCCCACAGCCTTGTCCGACGCGACGGGCTGTCGCCCGTCCTGCAGGTTGTCCTTTTTCTAAAACTATATTACTATAACATCCCATCAATAATATCGAAAATCTTCTATCCTTAAACCATACTAACTTATGTCCAACATAATCCATTCTAATCTTTAGGCTTATCCATAATACTGCAGTCCACTCTCATAATATAGTGAAAACGATTACCAGAGATTTAATACCATTGTTGATCCCCATATATCATAAGATATGTCTTGTTGGTCACATTCTAAACATTCAAAGGACTTAATCATGTATTCTCTTGAATACCCATTGAACCTTATTGAAAACATGAATGCAGTTAAACGTTAACACTTTCCACATACCAAAATCCTCAAAATTCTATATACTCAAACCATGATATCACTTAGTCCTTATATCAATCATGAGCTCATGAATACTATTAAACATTTCATTTTCTCGTCTTCATTATGCGCATATCATCTTATTTCCAAAAAATATCTCAATCACTTTGAATACCACATCAATAAATGATACAACATTTTTTTGGAATCCCATTACATAAACACATAATCATTCCACCACATCGTTGTCATATTCAACATTGCCAATAGTCATCGCATGTGATTTCCCTTTGTCCTTTGCCTTCAGTGGTTGCTCATGTTGATCATCACTAACCCTTGGATTAGGGCAATTATTAGCATAATGCCCCATTTCCTTGCACTTGAAGCATTGAAGTGTTGGCGGTGCGTTCTCTGCAGTGTTTGCTTTATTCACATCACTAGAAACCCTTTATCCATTACTTCGACACTCAGCTGCTCGATGACCTTATTTTCCACACTTAAAAAATTTTCTAGTCCCTTTAAGACAATCTCCACCATGCTTCTTTCCACACTTTGAGCATAAGGAAACATTCATCTTCTTTTCACCATTATTCTGAGATTTCTCCTTGAACTCCATCTTTCGTTTCTTGTCAAAACCATGAGATGGATATGTAACACCAACTTCCATTTCTACCTTGATAGCACAACGCGCAATTTCTTCATAGCTACTGAAGTCTCTTACAGCTAATGCCCTTCGAAGACTTGGTTTTAAGCCACTGAAAAATCGATCAACTTTACTTTCAGGTTGGATGATAATTCCAGAAGCATACCTTGAAAGTCTTGTAAAATTTGATTCATAGGTACCAACAGATTCATCGTCCCTTTGCTTCAGTTCAAGAAACTCTTTCTCCATCTTTGTTCGAAGAATATGAGGGAAGTACTTACTGAAAAACAAGTTCTTGAACTCGTCCCATTCCATGGACTCAATTTCATCTCTTGGCCTCGTATTACTGATAAGATTCCACCATTGATCAGCTTCACCTCCAAACGATATACTGCTAAGATGACTTTATCATGTTCAGAACATTGAAGAACTGAAAATATCTTTTCAGTAGTACTGATCCATTGTTCAGCCACAAGTGGATCAGAAGACCCACTGAAAGAAGGTGGACGTTGCCTCATGAAGGACTCAATAGAATATTGTTCCCTTCTCTGCTCATTTTGAAGTCCAGAATGATTCATAGCTTGTGTAAGTATAGCAATAAGATTTTGCACTCCATCTCCCATAACATTTGTTTGTTCAGGAGGGAAATAATTGCATTGTCCATTGCATTGATCAACACGGTTCCTTCGGGTTCCAGCCATCGTCTAAAACCCAAAAAGAATAGTGTGAGAGGCAAAAATCATGCTAGGGAAAACAACATAATAAAGGGGGAGTACCTTCAATATCCAACATCTTAGGTTTAATTCTATGATCGTTAGCGTAATTCTATTACTATAACCTATACGTATACTTATCCCTAGGGACATCCCTAGACATACCATAGAAATATTTCTAGGGATCTCACTAATGTTTTCGCATCCTAGTTTCCAGAGGTTGACTAAACCTCCCTCTGATACCAACTGTAGAGACCCGAAGCTTATCGTACATGGACATTACATTACTTTTGCGGAATACTTAGTACATAACAAAAACACACACACACAAGGATCGTAATAGTTTAGTGTCTTTGGAAACTCGGAACGTAATCTTCTAATCGTGGTGAAAGATCTTCAATATCTCCCATAAAGATCTTCCCTTTTTTTTACCTAAAAACCTTTCTTTATATCCTGGGGAAAAGAAAACATAAAAGGGTGAGCTCAAATGCTCAGTAAGGGTAAAAAAAAGAAATATCAATCACATCATATACATAAGAACATAACTTTTGGAAATCTTAACCTGCAAAAGAGCTCATAATATCATAACATGGGATAAATCATAGAAGTGAAAATGAGATCCCCATAATCATAACATAAAACTTGAAACTTTGTGGCATGCACACATAATCATGGAAAATAATTTCTTGTTAGTCATGACTCATTACCAAGACTATCTTAGTGGACAAAGTCCCTTTCTGAACCGAGTTCACTCCTCGTTTCAGTCCTGTATCACTGAACCGAAATAACCTTCCGTTCCAGCCATGTCTATCTCATGAGATATAAAATCATTAGCCAATGAATTGGAGGGAGATATAGGTCCCACCCATCTTATAATGAATCCTTTATTATGTGTGCCACATAATCATAAAACATACATCATCGCATAACACATGTAACAAAAATGGGATTCTTGAAACATCATGACATCATAAATCAATTCATATAAGATAAAGGAATTCATAAACATAATTCCATCACAACATAGTCAAATCAATGTAAAAATATGGATAGAAACAGAACCCTTTATTTTCTTAGATGGAAAATATTTTTGATAAAACACTTGAATTGAATTCTTGAGGAAAATATCCTTTCTTCTTCAAAATCAATTTCTTTTCACAAAAAATCATGCAATTTTAAAAGAAAGGGATTTTATTGAAAATATTCATGAAATCTTTTAGAGGAAGCTTCATGAAAATAAGGCTTTATAAAACAGTAGAAATCCGTTCGTGCCGTATAAGTTAAAAAAAAATATTCTTCGTACTTTTGTCGGAAAAGTCAAAAAAAGTACCTCGTACGAAAAACGACAAAAGATTCCTTTCATATCGTTTACTAAGAACTCACCGAATGGTAAAATAGGATTTATACAATTGTAGGTGGATGGAAATAATATTACATATTTATGAAACATTAATGTAGATGATAAAATACACCCCAGTAAATACTTACGAATAAACAATCTCGGATAAAAATGAGATTGTGATATTTCCCTTACCTTAGGTCCGACTTGCTTTGTAAGTGTCCGAACCTCCTGTATAATGATTTAAATCATGTTATTGACTTATTCCAGAATCATACTAATTGTTATTATATCATATATGGTTCACTTATGACTTTATTTTACCCGTTCTTTTGTAAATTCCATGTTAAAGAGCGTTTTGGGTAAAATCGTTTCATTTATCGTAGGTGTTTTGACTTGTTGTTCTTGACATAATTATTACTTATATCATGATTTACTCACTTCCAAAATATAAAATATGATTTATATATCATATATATTCAGTATAATAGGTAGATAAATAAAATGAAAAACATCGTTCATGAAGACGGTAGTCCGTACGTACACATGAACGCTGTTTTCCTTTCCTTATTTTCTTGAAATGGAAGTAAGTAGATGACATACATATGTATATATATACATAAATCCAGTAGCTTTATAATGTCATATATTTCATTATTATTTCTTATATATACATTATAATCATTCTTAAATGGTTAACATGGAGAATGAATCTCATCGCGTCGTGGAGACGGTAGTCCATACGTACGCACGAGCGATGATATCATTTCTATAAATATTGAATTGAAATGGAGTGGATTATACAATATATCAGAATCAATATGATGTTTTAATAACTATGTATAGTTATTCTTTACACCATTATACCCATCCATGTAAGGTGGTGGTGGAAAATAGATTACACCACGGCGTGGAGACGGTATTCCGTACGTACGCACGCGCGGTGATTTCTTTTTCCGTAGGATGGATAGATGGTGAAATAGGGATGTTTCATACTTATAATAACATATCAGTATATGAGTGATACTGATGTTATTACTTCATAATGAAACAACCTAGGAAGAAGAAGTGGAAGAAGAAATAAAGATGAAAGAATTGGTAACGGTAATTACCTCTTCTTTGAAGTGCCTCTTTGAGACCTCCTCTTAGGGCACTAAAATTGGTCTTTGAGGAAGACCAGAACCTCTGGGATGTTTTTAGGGAAGTGGAGAAGAGATTTTTTCAGGGTTTGGCCGAGCTTGAGTGCTCAAATTGGTGTGAGGAGGAGGGGGAGGAGGTGCCCTTTTATAAGGGAGGAGAGGGGCACCTTAGGAATATCTCAAAATATTATTTTATATTAAAGTCAAAATCGGTTTATAATGGTTCCAAAGGGTCTTATTTCGAAGATAAAGTGGGGATCGGTCGAAATCCTATCAACCAATAAGATTTAGACAAGTTTAGGTTATTATTTTAACCTTATCAATTAGATTTAACTCTAAGTTAAATAATTTAACTTTTACCGTGTCTTTTTGTTTTCTTACATTATATGGTTAATAAACTTACTATAACATGCCAAAAGAACCCCAAATTGTATATTATTAATAAATATATCCTTATCTAAGTCATTTTGCCGAACCTTATATTTTTAGGAATAAAATAACAATTAATAATATAATATTTGATTTAAAAACTATTTTGTGTCAATTTTGACACTATTTGATATATGATTTTTGTGAAAGTCATAACAGAATTATATGTTCGAACAAAGTTGATTAAATCAACACTAATATATCATAGTAACCTAGAAAATTAGTTTAATTCATAAAAAGTCTCAAATTACATTTATTTTGGTGTTTATAACATCAATTATGTCAATATTTCATTAACAAGATAATTACTGCATCATCTTTGTGTCAAAAATAAATTAAATTATTTGATTTCTAAAAATTACAAATAAAATACCATCATGTAGTAAATCGTTTTAGCTTTCTAATGAATATTTACAATCGAATTTATCTTATGTATAACCCCATATTAAAAATGATTTACTTATTAAACATTGATTTTAACTATTTTAACCCTTCTTTAAATAAATTAATAATAACTGTCCTAATCTAATCCAAGTGGGCCTAAATGGTCATATTTTATTCCTAAGTTTGTTTTTGGTCGAATTACACTTATCTAATAGAATTAGGACATGTGTTAGGGTAATAGTAATATCATATTTACCCTTAGTTACCCTATTTACTATTAACCGTGGTAAAAAAAAGTAAAAAGTTACTATTCACCAAAAATTATTTTCATCTTATTGAACCACATTTTAGTCCTTGATATTAACCGTGTCTGTCGGATTTTCGAAATTCCATTCACAGAAGTGGTAAAATTAATTTTTATGCAAAATTCAGTTTTTAACCTACCACTTAGTGGTTTCACTATTCATAAAAAATTGAATGTTTTCAGAAAAATACCAAAAATTAGGCCTAAGCTATATTTGATATTATGAACTCAAAAATGATTTCTATTTTACCAAATTCAAAACATATCAGTTGCATTAATTAATTTAAAAATTAATTCCCGTCGTCTAAACAAAAGGCGTGTTTTTAAGAGATAATAACTATCAAAAGATTGACACTTGTTTATAACTGGTTTAAATGTGAAATTACATCCAATGACCAACATTGTATTAAATTGTAAAAATATATTCTAAATATACTTTAAAACCACTCAAATTAATAATTTATCACTATTAATTATTTCGATTGAAAAAGTTGTTTTTAATTAAAATTTAGTAATTTTCACTATTCATCAAAATATGAAAGTTATCCGAAAATCACCAAAATTTCAACCTAAGCTAATTTCGATATTCCGAATCCATAAATGATGTCCATTTTGAAAAATAAAATTTACAAAATTTCAAAAAGTGGTTATTAATATTCATAACGGCTAGTTTTAATAATATCTTAATAGCATATCGTTGTTTAGCGAAACTTGGTGTTGCGTACAACACACGCTATCGTGGAAGGTCGTGATTGCGTGTAATGGAAGGAAAATCAAGGATGCATGTTGTGAAAGCTTCTTTTGGTGTAGCGTACAACACAATACATTAGTGAAATAAAAAAAAATAAAAAATAAAATAAAATCTCGGGCTGTTACATTCTACCCCCCTTAAATTGAATTTCGCCCTCGAAATTCGTCGGGGTTATAAATGGTTTACTATTCGAAAGTTTCTTTAATAGAATCCCACATCGTAAAAGGGAATACCAAAACTTGGCTTTAAAAACTAAAGTATGAAATGTAACGATTACCCAAATAAACTAATCACTGGGTTTCCACATAGGTGAAAATATGGATATGGAAGAGAAATCTAACCATCATGTTCTGATGGAGAGTGGTAGAGAACATGGCTATGGAAAAGCCAGTAATCACAAATCCATAAATTGGGACGATCTAAGGTACCATCTGATTCATCAGGTATAAGAGAACTAGGACAACATTTTTGGTTTTCAAGATCATTTCCCTAAAGTTAAATAATTTGAATTAGAATAAATACTTACTTTATTTTGGTACAATCTCACTATTGTTCGTGCCTTTAACAATTTCCACTTAATCTCTTAGTTGAATTTGTTATTCGTGAAGTGTTAGCAGATCATGTGATAGAATGACGGGTCATTCCATCTGTCTCAAAAGGTTAGCAAAATTTATATACATAAGTCGATCTATAGTGGGATTAATCATATATGGTTCCTAAAATGGACTTATACTTCATATATCATACTACTTAATATAATAAAACTAGTTTCTACTAAACAAGGACTTCCTGTAGGCCAGTGGTAGGCGATAAAGGCCAGTCGCATTTCGGTTGTGGGTTCGATTCCCACAGCCTTGTCCAACGCGACGGGCTGTCGCCCGTCCTGCAGGTTGTCCTTTTTCTAAAACTATATTACTATAACATCCCATCAATAATATCGAAAATCTTCTATCCTTAAACCATACTAACTTATGTCCAACATAATCCATTCTAATCTTTAGGCTTATCCATAATACTGCAGTCCACTCTCATAATATAGTGAAAACGATTACCAGAGATTTAATACCATCGTTGATCCCCATATATCATAAGATATGTCTTGTTGGTCACATTATAAACATTCAAAGGCCTTAATCATGTATTCTCTTGAATACCCATTGAACCTTATTGAAAACATGAATGCAGTTAAACATTAACACTTTCCACATACCAAAATCCTCAAAATTCTATATACTCAAACCATGATATCACTTAGTCCTTATATCAATCATGAGCTCATGAATACTATTAAACATTTCATTTTCTCGTCTTCATTATGCGCATATCATCTTATTTCCAAAAAATATCACAATCACTTTGAATACCACATCAATAAATGATACAACATTTTTTTGGAATCCCATTACATAAACACTTAATCATTCCACCACATCGTTGTCATATTCAACATTGCCAATAGTCATCGCATGTGATTTCCCTTTGTCCTTTGCCTTCAGTGGTTTCTCATGTTGATCATCACTAACCCTTGGATTAGGGCAATTATTAGCATAATGCCCCATTTCCTTTCACTTGAAGCATTGAAGTGTTGGCGGTGCGTTCTCTGCAGTGTTTTCTTTATTCACATCACTAGAAACCCTTTTTCCATTACTTCGACACTCAGCTGCTCGATGACCTTCTTTTCCACACTTAAAAAATTTTCTAGTCCCTTTATGACAATCTCCACCATGCTTCTTTCCACACTTTGAGCATAAGCAAACATTCATCTTCTTTTCACCATTATTCTGAGATTTCTCCTTGAACTCCATCTTTCGTTTCTTGTCAAAACCATGAGATGGATATGTAACACCAACTTCCATTTCTACCTTGATAGCACAATGCACAATTTCTTCATAGCTACTGAAGTCTCTTATAGCTAATGCCCTTCGAAGACTTGGTTTTAAGCCACTGAAAAATCGATCAACTTTACTTTCAGGTTGGATGATAATTCCAGAAGCATACCTTGCAAGTCTTGTAAAATTTGATTCATAGGTACCAACAGATTCATCGTCCCTTTGCTTCAGTTCAAGAAACTCTTTCTCCATCTTTGTTCAAAGAATATGAGGGAAGTACTTACTGAAAAACAAGTTCTTGAACTCGTCCCATTCCATGGACTCAATTTCATCTCTTGGCCTCGTATTCTTGATAAGATTCCACCATTGATCAGCTTCACCTTCCAAACGATATACTGCTAAGATGACTTTATCATGTTCAGAACATTGAAGAACTGAAAATATCTCTTCAGTAGTACTGATCCATTGTTCACCCACAAGTGGATCAGAAGACCCACTAAAAGAAGGTGGACGTTGCCTCATGAAGGACTCAATAGAATATTGTTCCCTTCTCTGCTCATTTTGATGTCCAGAATGATTCATAGCTTGTGTAAGTATAGCAATAAGATTTTGCACTCCATCTCCCATAACATTTGTTTGTTCAGGAGGGAAATAATTGCATTGTCCATTGCATTGATCAACACGGTTCCTTCGGGATCCAGCCATCGTCTAAAACCCAAAAAGAATAGTGTGAGAGGCAAAAATCATGCTAGGGAAAACAACATAATAAAGGGGGAGTACCTTCAATATCCAACATCTTAGGTTTAATTCTATGATCGTTAGCGTAATTCTATTACTATAACCTATACGTATACTTATCCCTAGGGACATCCCTAGACATACCTTAGAAATATTTCTAGGGATCTCACTAAGGTTTTCGCATCCTAGTTTCCAAAGGTTGACTAAACCTCCCTCTGATACCAACTGTAGAGACCCGAAGCTTATCGTACATGGACATTACATTACTTTTGCGGAATACTTAGTACATAACAAAAACACACACACACAAGGATCGTAATAGTTTAGTGTCTTTGGAAACTCGGAACGTAATCTTCTAATCGTGGTGAAAGATCTTCAATATCTCCCATAAAGATCTTCCCTTTTTTTTTACCTAAAAACCTTTCTTTATATCCTGGGGAAAAGAAAACATAAAAGGGTGAGCTCAAATGCTCAGTAAGGGTAAAAAAAAGAAATATCAATCACATCATATACATAAGAACATAGCTTTTGGAAATCTTAACCTGCAAAAGAGCTCATAATATCATAACATGGGATAAATCATAGAAGTGAAAATGAGATCCCCATAATCATAACATAAAACTTGAAACTTTGTGGCATGCACACATAATCATGGAAAATCATTTCTTGTTAGTAATGACTCATTACCAAGACTATCTTAGTGGACAAAGTCCCTTTCTGAACCGAGTTCACTCCTCGTTTCAGTCCTGTATCACTGAACCGAAATAACCTTCCGTTCCAGCCATGTCTATCTCATGAGATATAAAATCATTACCCAATGCATTGGAGGGAGATATAGGTCCCACCCATATTATAATGAATCCTTTCTTATGTGTGCCACATAATCATAAAACATACATCATCGCATAACACATGTAACAAAAATGGGATTCTTGAAACATCATGACATCATAAATCAATTCATATAAGATAAAGGAATTCATAAACATAATTACATCACAACATAGTCAAATCAATGTAAAAATATGGATAGAAACAAAACCCTTTATTATCTTAGATGGAAAATAATTTTGATAAAACACTTGAATTGAATTCTTGAGGAAAATTTTCTTTTCTTCTTCAAAATCAATTTCTTTTCACAAAAAATCATGCAATTTTAAAAGAAAGAGATTTTATTGAAAATATTCATGAAATCTTTTAGAGGAAGCTTCATGAAAATAAGGCTTTATAAAACAGTAGAAATCCGTTCGTGCCGTATAAGTTAAAAAAAATATTCTTCGTACTTTTGTCGGAAAAGTCAAAAAAAGTACCTCGTACGAAAAACGACAAAAGATTCCTTTCATATCGTTTACTAAGAACTCACCGAATGGTAAAATAGGATTTAAACAATTTTAGGTGGATGGAAATAATATTACATATTTATGAAACATGGATGTAGATGATAAAATACACCCCAGTAAATACTTACGAATAAACAATCTCGGATAAAAATGAGATTGTGATATTTCCCTTACCTTTGGTCCTACTTGCTTTGTAAGTGTCCGAACCTCCTGTATAATGATTTAAATAATGTTATTGACTTATTCCAGAATCATACTAATTGTTATTATATCATATATGGTTCACTTATGACTTTATTTTACCCGTTCTTTTGTAAATTCCATGTTAAAGAGCGTTTTGGGTAAAATCATTTCATTTATCGTAGGTGTTTTGACTTGTTGTTCTTGACATAATTATTACTTATATCATGATTTACTCACTTCCAGAATATAAAATATGATTTATATATCATATATATTCAGTATAATAGGTAGATAAATAAAATGAAAAACACCGTTCAGGAAGACGGTAGTCCGTACGTACGCATGAACGCTGTTTTCCTTTCCTTATTGTCTTGAAATGGAAGTAAGTAGATGACATACATATGTATATATATACATAAATCCAGTAGCTTTATAATGTCATATATTTCATTATTATTTCTTATATATACATTATAATCATTCTTAAATGGTTAACATGGAGAATGAATCTCATCGCGTCGTGGAGACGGTAGTCCATACGTACGCACGAGCGATGATATCATTTCTATAAATATTTAATTGAATTGGAGTGGATTATACAATATATCAGAATCAATATGATGTTTTAATAACTATGTATAGTTATTATTTACACCATTATACCCATCCATGTAAGGTGGTGGTGGAAAATAGATTACACCACGGCGTAGAGACGGTATTCCGTACGTACGCACGCGCGGTGATTTCTTTTTCCGTAGGATGGATAGATGGTGAAATAGGGTTGTTTCATACTTATAATAACATATCAGTATATGATTGATACTGATGTTATTACTTCATAATGAAACAACCTAGGAAGAAGAAGTGGAAGAAGAAATAATGATGAAAGAATTGGTAACGGTAATTACCTCTTCTTTGAAGTGCCTCTTTGAGACCTCCTCTTAGGGCACTAAAATTGGTCTTTGAGGAAGACCAGAACCTCTGAGATGTTTTTAGGGAAGTGGAGAAGAGATTTTGGCAGGGTTTGGCCGAGCTTGAGTGCTCAAATTGGTGTGAGGAGGAGGGGCAGGAGGTGCCCTTTTATAAGGGAGGAGAGGGGCACCTTAGGAATATCTCAAAATATTATTTTATATTAAAGTCAAAATCGGTTTATAATGGTTCCAAAGGGTCTTATTTCGAAGATAAAGTGGGGATGGGTCGAAATCCTATCAACCAATAATATTTAGACAAGTTTAGGTTATTATTTTAACCTTATCAATTAGATTTTACTCTAAGTTAAGTAATTTAACTTTTACCGTGTCTTTTTGTTTTCTTACATTATATGGTTAATAAACTTACTATAACATGCCAAACGAACCCCAAATTGTATATTTTTAATACATATATACTTATCTAAGTCATTTTGCCGAACCTTAGATTTTTAGGAATAAAATAACAATTAATAATATAATATTTGATTTAAAAACAATTTTGTGTCAATTTTGACACTATTTGATATATGATTTTTGTGAAAGTCATAACAGAATTATATGTTCAAACAAAGTTGATTAAATCAACACTAATATATCATAGTAACCAAGAAAATTATTTTAATTCCTAAAAAGTCTAAAATTACATTTATTTTTGTGTTTATAACATCAATTATGTCAATATTTTATTAACAAGATAATTACTGCATCATTTTGTGTCATAAATAAATTAAATTATTTGATTTCTCAAAATTTCAAATAAAATACCATCATGTAGTAAATCTTTTTAGATTTCTAATGAATATTTACAATAGAATTTATCTTATGTATAACCCCATATTAAAAATGATTTACTTATTAAACTTTGATTTTAACTATTTTAACCCTTCTTTAAATAAATTAATAATAACTGTCCTAATCTAATCCATGTGGGCCTAAATGGTCATATTTTATTCCTAAGTTTGTTTTTGGTCGAATTACACTTATCCAATAGAATTATGACATGTGTTAGGGTAATAGTAATATCATATTTACCCTTAGTTACCCTATTTACTATTAACCGTGGTTAAAAAAAGTAAAAAGTTACTATTCACCAAAAATTATTTTCATCTCATTGAACCACATTTTAGTCCTTGATATTAACCGTGTCTGTCGGATTTTCGAAATTCCATTCACAGAAGTGGTAAAATTAATTTTTATGCAAAATTCAGTTTTTAACCTACCACTTAATGGTTTCACTATTCATCAAAAATTGAATGTTTTCAGAAAAATACCAAAAATTAGGCCTAAGCTATATTTGATATTATGAACTCAAAAATGATTTCTATTTTACCAAATTCAAAACATATCAGTTGCATTAATTAATTTAAAAATTAATTCCCGTCGTCTAAACAAAAGGTGTGTTTTTAAGAGATAATAACTATCAAAAGATTGACACTTGTTTATAACTGGTTTAAATGTGAAATTACATCCAATGACCAACATTGTATTAAATTGTAAAAATATATTCTAAATATAATTTAAAACCACTCAAATTAATAATTTATCACTATTAATTATTTCGATTGAAAAAGTTGTTTTTAATTAAAATTTAGTAATTTTCACTATTCATCAAAATATGAAAGTTATCCGAAAATCACCAAAATTTCAACCTAAGCTAATTTCGATATTCCGAATCCATAAATGATGTCCATTTTGAAAAATAAAATTTACAAAATTTCAAAAAGTGGTTATTAATATTCATAACGGTTAGTTTTAATAATATCTTAATAGCATATCGTTGTTTAGCGAAACTTGGTGTTGCGTACAACACACGCTATCGTGGAAGGTCGCGATTGCGTTTAATGGAAGGAAAGTCAAGGATGCGTGTTGTGAAAGCTTATTTTGGTGTAGCGTACAACACAAGACATTAGTGAAATAAAAAAAAATAAAAAAAAATCTCGGGCTGTTACATTTATGATGTGGGACCTTTCTAGTATTGTACCTTTGAAAACTCATATGAATTTTGAGGGAGAACATAATTTTATGAGGGTAGAATGTAACAACCTATGATTTTTGTTAAATATTATTTTAAATTAATTTAATATTTTGGATATCTTTCATTTAATGTAGAACTGAAAATATTTATTTATTCTTTTATTGTATGCCTAAAAAAGATAATTTTGCGCTACATGCATCCCTAACTTAGCTTGTGAAAAATGATACACCATGTATCTATGAAAAATAATATTATTATTATAATTATATAAATAATATATGAATAAAATATCCATTTGTATGGTGGGTATGCATACAATTAACATAATAATGGATGTATGATTTATACATGTAATACCCTTTTGAAATTAAAAAGAAGTCTTTTTTCAGAAAAATTATTTAAATGCGTAGAAGTGTGTTTAATACTACTAAAATTATAAAATCTAACATTTTTTATTATATAAATTATATATATATATTTAACATTCAATATAATGTTTAACATTCATCTTCTACGTTTTCATGACATGATTAAGAAAATCCAGGTTTAGTGATAAAAACTGTATTTCTCAAAAAAGTATTTTTTCATCCTTTTGATGGTGAACTTGATTTAAATATTAAAAGTGGACATCTTTTTTATAATAGGTAAATCTAAATTTAATTTTTTTAATATTTTTTATTTTTCTAACAAGTTTAATGCTTTTTTGAGTAATGAAAAATTATTGAAATTTAATTGAAAAGTGTATTTTCATATCAATAATTATTATTAAACTAAATTATTGGTTGACTTTAAATTATAATTGTATAAATTTTATATCACTTAATATAATATCAGTAATTTGAATCAATTTCACATTGGATTTCGATATAATAACATTATGATCTTTCGAATGTTTTCACATTAAAAACTCATTTTTTCATTCTATCAATGATATTAATTTTAAAATAATTTTATCCAGTTAGTGTTTTTAATTTTGAAAAATAGATTCCATATTTTAAATTTGACGGCCCAAATTTTTTAAATTGGTCACTTTGATTTCTAAAAAATATGAAGAGTACCATTAATATTATTTACCATAGTTTAGGGTTAAACAGGTAACGATGGGTAAAAAAAATTATATTTATTATAAAATTAACAGAAAACAAGAAAATATGTTATTGTATGATTTTTAATTTTACTCTTAACATATAAGGTTATAAAGATAATAATTTAATTTCACTTTTACTTGTTAATAAATTCTAAATTATTAAAATCAAAGATAGTGACAAAATGTCACACTATTATTCTTAATAATTATAATACTTTTAATATGGGGATAAATAGAAGATATTATTTACTATATATTTTCCTAATAAATATAATAGGATTATATATATAATAAAAAAATAATTTTACATTTATTTGAATAAATATTTTTCATAAATAATTACACAATGATCACGCAAAAATTATTCAATTAATGAAAAACTAAATTAATTGATTTTAACAATATTAAATGATATATAATTTGAATTATAAAAGTTTTTACCAGAATATTCTAGGATAATATGAAATATTATTGGGTTTTTAATGTAATTGGTTCAAATATAGCTTGACTTAATGATTTTCTTAATGTTAATCTAATGAAAAGTTTTAAAATTTAGGATAATGCTATTTTGTGAAAATAATATTTACTTAAATTAGTTAAAAATAATAAAAATATAAAATATGGATTAAGGGGATAATTTATGGGCTAAAATATCATAAATGGTAAATTTAGTATTCAATGGAAACCATATTTGTAAAACTATCCACCTTTTAATATTGAAAATGTTGTTTATATAGGTAAAATTTAAATCTGTCAATTCAGGGTTAATAAAATATTGAAGGTTTAAAACAGCTACAAAACATGTATAAAATCTATTTATTAAGGGGATTATCAAACCATGCGACATTATATTATAATACGTTTTTAATTTTTAGGTATTTTAAATTTGATTTATTTAATTATAAATTTATCATTTCAGAAATTTCAAAAGTGCCCCTCCCCATCATGATAAAAGGACACCTCCTATCTCTTCTCATTTTGCCAAATTAAGCCTCCTAGATAGGAATAAATATATAAAATTATTTTATTCACTTACCTAGACACATTTTATAGGTTATAATCTTTCTAAAATACCAAATATACTTTCTTTTATAGTAGATCTAAACGACTCATTTCGAATAAGTGGTTATTTCTCTAACCGATCACTCTTTTTTTATACTTTTCTATACCTACTAACAAAATATGATATATGTATATATATATATATATCATAATAAAATAACATCACCACTCTAATTATGTTGACATTTCATTATTATTATGATCCCACAAATATATATCCTTTTTATGATCGAATATGAAATGAAAGTATCGCATGTTCGTATGTATGACTTACTGTCTCCCCGTACCGATACGATATATTTTCCATCACAACATTTTATGGATGGGATGTATTGTGGGTTTATTACTAATATATTATATTTATGAAAAAATTATAATTTTTGTTCGAAAATATTATATATTCCTTTTAACAACATAATATCTTTTCTTACGTATCTCCCTTATTTACTTGTAGTAAGAATATAATCTCACATTTTATTTTATTTCCTTTATCGAAGTTATAATGAATGGTTTTATGTAAGAGTAATAAATGGGAATATCTTTTTGGGATATGTTTATACTCTCTTACAAAAGTAGAAGAATGTTTTCAATGTTTATAATTTTACAAATTTTCATGGTCCTCAAATATAATTTCGTGTAATATAATCAATATTTATAGTAAAAGATGTTATATCCATGATTAATATCCTGATTTGTTATTATATATAAGTTATATTATACAAATAAAATATTTACATTTTAAAAAATGGTCACAGATTAATAATTTTTGAAAAAATTTTAAAAGATCATTATAAATGATGTTTATGTTTATTTTTTTTATTTAAAATATAGAGGAAGTAAAATCCTGTAGAATTATATAAAAATTTTAAAATAATTTGATAAAAATTTAATGAGTAGGACTTGTGATCTTGTGTTGAGAATAAATGTTTAGAAATCACAATGAAGAAGATGAAGAATATTATAATGCTGATTATATGGTAAATGAATGATAATCTATTTTTAGAAGCTATACAGAGAATAATAACCAAGTAAATGCTGCTTAGTTACAAAAATTATTTTTCATCATGCTGATAATTTCATAATACAATCATATTTTATATTTTTAATGTTGATAAGAGATATATTATAGATGAAAAATCCTGGCGAGGAGGATCAAAATATCTATGAAAATTATCTAAAAAAACTATTGAGTATTCTGAACATATGATGGGGACTTCTATAAATTGAAGAACATTTTTTGAGAAAAATAATTTACATATCATTGATTTAGAATCAACCAATGCGTACTTTGTTATTGACCCCCCAGTAAGAGAGGAAGGAAAAAACAAATTTACATTTTAAAAATCCAAAGAAACTATGATACATAGAGTGTGGAAGGAACTAAAATAGTGAATCTTTGGATATGGTATGATTTTGTTAATGACAGGTATAAATAATTTGTATAAATACATCTTTTAAAAATCTGGAAATTATAATCATGTAGAGTTTATATACATGTGTGGTATAGAAAAACTATAGTAGTAAAATTTTTATTATAGCAGATAATCATTGATTATGATAAATTACCAATTAAAGAATGAAATTATTCATTTTACCGAAAATTTTAAATAATTTTTTTCGTGGGGTTTTTTATATTTATTTATCCAGGTGAGGTTTTGGAACAAATATGTGTGGACAACCAATTTATGAGAGAGGAGAAATTTTATATACTGGATAATTTATTTGGTAAATAAATGGATGATATACTACCCTATGAAAAATATTTTTATGGGAAAGGATAAATATTATTTTATTAAACATATAATTATTCCTTTATTGATGAAAAATATCATATAATTATATGTGAAAATAATGTGTTTTGGAGGTTATAACTAATGTATTCCCTATATTTGAAATTCTATATGAGGTCACATGTAATGAAAAGGTTTCAAATCCATATAAAATATTAAAAAAAATTAAAGGAACCCAAAAATTCACTTTACAAGAAAAGAAAAATGAATTAGGAAAAAATTCAAATGATGCATACTGATTTGGAAGGTTATCTAAAATCAGTTGAGGAGGATAATTATTCATCCTAAATTAATAGCTTATGTCATGTATAAAATTTTATAAATCTGTATGTTGTTCAACCGAAAAACTCTAAATCTATTCAAATAATAGTTTATAATAAAATTACATCATATTGGAGACTTATTTTTTGAATGCCCAAATTGGTATTGAGATGATCATGATAACATTTTGGGAACAAACCAACATATTCTCATTATAAAAGGTTTCACAAAGTCCTACTAAACCTCTATGTACAAAAAAATTCTTAAAAAATTTGGTTTGAAAAAACCCAAAATATTGGTATAGGTAGAAGGATAAACATTACAAAAACCCTACAAAATAATCTGGAGTGTTTTTAGAAGTTTTTTGCAGAGAAGTTCCCAAATCCAAGAACAAAAATCTAATAATTCATAAAGATATTACAACATATAAAATAGGGATAAAATTACACTAAAGATAAATGAAATACATTTTTTCCTAAATTTGGTCCCACTAAAGGTTCCATCACAAGAAAAATGATTTTAGGTATAATATTTCAAAACATTCAAGTGAAAAAACTAATTTACGATGTGAGATGAAATTAGCTATACATATTGTAAGATTTATTTTAATGAAAAACATTCATTGACATTTAAATTAATGAATGATTATATATATATATATATTGTTATTATTACATCAGTTATGGGAATATATATTTCAAATACCATTAATTTCTTACA
Source organism: Viscum album (assembly GCA_963277665.1). NCBI lineage: Eukaryota > Viridiplantae > Streptophyta > Magnoliopsida > Santalales > Viscaceae > Viscum > Viscum album. The sequence goes on from OY728147.1 coordinate 377,795,367, forward strand.
AGTTGGATCTTTTATAATTATGTGATTCATTGGAAACAAATATAGGTGAAAAACAAAAAACAAAAATGAAAGCTAGTCTACCTTAAAGAGTTGAACTGTGATTAAATCTAAGGAAACCAATCCAATTATTATATTAACGAATGATGAGAAAAATTGGAAACCATAAAAAATAATTTTTTTATTTATTTATAAAAGTATGTATCATATAATAATAAAAAACAAAAATTAACATTATGAAATATACAGTAATAAATGTTACTCAAAAATAGAATTCAACAAAATTGATACATAACTAAATTTTCCTGGTAAAAGATATCATTGATCATAAGGTTGATAAGAATAATATGTTATCCTCAAGGTCATAGTTATGTTTTATCTGAAGACATATATAGATGAATAAAGTGTTTGGGTTGTTTGGAGGTTCTTGATTGCATAAAAGGGGTTTTTTAATTTTCATATTTATTTTGAGAAAAACTGATCTATGGTCTAACCCATGTTATATGTAAATACTACATCAGAAAATTAGGATGGAAAATTATACCACAGTTGGAAAGGTCATGAGAATAAAATTTTATAGTTCATCATGTGGACCACAATCGAAGTGGTCACCAACACATTATGGTGAATGCTGTGTTGGGTTAAAAATTACTATAGTTCCTAAACCACTCTATAATGTGTTTCTATTGTAGGATTCATGATCATGGGGTGGTCATGCCTACAACACCATTATGTGAACCACAATTTAATAGTAGAATTTTATCTGAATTTGAACAACATGATTGAACTTGTGATCATTATGCATATTTTCTACTATTTACGATGGTTCCTTTAATCAATAATTGGTTTTTTTAATACAAACATAAACATCATTTTAACATCCATTAATTAATTCCTAACACTAAACTCTTAATTTTTACCAATAAAACTTATTTCTAGATGGGTATTTTGAATCATTTCTATTTATGCAGTGTCCCGGAGTGATTTCCTCCTTTATAAGATTTTCTTTATTCATATAGGATCTTCAGATCTCAATCTATTAGTTTTCATTTATTGGTTTCATAGGAGAATTGGTTTCCTTTATTATTGAGATTGGTTTCCCTATAAAAAGTATCTTCATCATGGAATACCATGTTTTAAATTATATTTACTTTAGGATGGTATATGAAAATGGTTGATTTGTGGTCTATTTTGGTTTTTATGTATACATACTATATAGTTCTATGGAAAATGGTTTTAAGTGGGGTTTTATTTTAAAATTGGTTTATAATCATCTTGCATTTTATGAGATTTCTAAATGACAGGTTTGAATGTAAAAAGGGATATCAATCATATGAGTAAAAAAAACTCTTTTTGTAATGTTTTAGTGAATTGTGGGCATGATTTACAAGAATGTTTTGTGAAAAAATATCACATTGGGAATAATTAATGTGTTGGGCTATTGAAAAATTAAAACATTAGTTAGTGTGTAACCATTAAATGTTATGGTTGTGATACAGATATATTTTTTAAGGAATCAGGATCATTATGATTCATTTCATATCCGTCAACTATTCCTAGTGTCTCATGGTTATGTATTCCAATGGGTCATAGCTCAATTTTTCAAGGTTTTATTCATGATAGTGATGTTTATGTTTTTATGCTCCATTATTCAGCATATAATATTAATTTTATGGTTTTATTATATCCCTCTATTTATCTCCCATATAATATTTTCTTGTTCTTGGTTTATTTTAATTTTATATGTTATGAGGAAAAAAATTGAAATTTAGAGACATTTTTTATTTCCTCTAGGATAAACATTTTTCTTGTTTTGTTATTTTTCATTTTTTCCTCCTCTTCCACATTTTTTTATTAGTATTTATCTCTATTTATTTACATTTAACATGTTTTTAGTGTTTTTAGGCTGAAATCATTCCCATGGGTTTCTGGGTTAATATTCAGTTGCTTGTAGCTAGCTAGTGGGAATCACAAACATACTTTACAGTTTATTTCTAGCCAAACTAGGTGACGTGTCTGATCATACATAGTTGTATCCTTACCAAAAGGTATTAAAATAAATGATTAGTATAGGGATAACATTGTAGATTTGAGTAAGACTTTCCAAACTCTAGAAGTGATTATAATTGGGTGACTAGCCTGAACACTTTCAAATCAGACCACAAGTTACAATTAGTGGTTATATATTTTTCTTAATGATAGATATTTATTATGTGGTTATTTAGATGAATTTAATGTTGGGTTTATTTTGATGAACCTTGTGATGTTTTATGCTGGTTTCTATTTTTTCTTAAATACTAATCACCAATTTGAAATATTGAAAATATTATTTTAATTTGGAGATGTATTCTTAATCTAATTTTGTGTCTTATATTCTATTTAATAGATAATTACTTCAATATGGATTTATTAAAAAATAAGGGACATACTTGAGGGACTGGTTTCATATACAAACCCTCATCTAACCACTATATTATTTGAAATATTAATATAGATTATTTAATGTGTGAGTCAAGTGTGTGGTGGAAATTGTGAGTGTATAGTGGATCATAGTTTCATGTTTATGAAAAAAAATATTAATCATTCACATTTAATCTAGAAATAATGAACCCATGGAATGGATTAATGGAATATAAAAGATATTTCATTTTTTGATGTCTCAAATGGATTCTATTTTAGGGCATTCAACTTATATTCATGAATGAAATTAATGGAAATGGTGGGATTCTATATTGACCGATAAATTAAATAAAGAACTAATATGAAAACATTCACGAAGTTCATTCATTAGTAGTTGTATCATGAAATGTTACATGTACCTAAGGGTTAGTAATTTCTTTCTGTGGATTTACGAAATAATTTTGTATGGAGTATAAAACATTGTTGAGTTTTTTTACCATATCTAAAACATTTCACTAAGAATAAATTGATGTTAAATGATTTGCGATGGGTTTAAATACCAATACATTATTTTTTCTTATTACCATGTTATTTATATCCTATATTAAGTTAGTTTATAAAGGAGATATGGATGAGGTTCTATGAGTTGGGATGATAGGTAATGGAGTAGTTTTAGTTGTGCTAATTTGTATTCAGAGTATATTATATAGTTGGAATATAAATAATAATATTGATGTTTCTTCTTTTAAAATTATAAAATATTTTCATTGGCTTATTCGAGTTATCATCATGTGAATTTTTAATAGTGTGGGAGACATAGTCATTCTATGATTGATTGTATAGTAGTTATCAGTATTTTCCAATATTTTGGAAAGTCCAATCATCTTATACAAGTTTGTGAAAATATATCCTAGGTTGTTAAGGATTTATCCACATATACAATATACTACAAATATTTGTATGAAATAGTGAAATTTGAAGGTTTCCGTCCTCATTAAAATAGTGATTCACATGTATGAAATAAATCTCATAGAGGGGATAAGGAATGATGAAAATGTATAATGTAGTATATAACTGAGGAACATATAGTGTAGATAACTAATATGGTAGATAAAATTTTATTTTCATTCTCGAATGTTTTGATATATTTTATATATGTATATATCATTCATTTATATCAGCTAATAATATTGAAATGTTGGTTTTACACATAATAGTTCTGTTGTTTTTAATGGATAATTTTAATCCCATGGGAAGGTGGATGAGTAATTTCTCTAAAATTTTAGACTATTGGGTTATAATAATTGTCCATGATTTCATGTGAGACTTCCTAGTTATTTTATTAATATCATTGGCCTCTTCATTAGAATAGATTTCAATATTATGATCGATTATTTTCATTATTGAGTTTATTTTTCATCTCATAATGGGGTTAGTCCCATCATTTAGGGTTAGTGGGATCCATGATATAGAATATTGGGGCATGTTATTCCGGAGGCTAGTATATTATCATTCAAATTTCAAGATTGTTTTCTTGATTCCACTTAGTATTTTATATGTGGTCAACATTATACCATTGCAAATTAATTTTGAGATGTATATAATTATTATTTTTATAAGATGCAGCCCTAGATATAGGTTGAGTTTTATATTATCCTTCTTTTCAGTCTGCGTCCCATAACCCTTTCATATTATCATATGTTACCCAACGAGTTTATGGAATATTATGATATCATTGAGGATCATGAGACAAAATTATTTTTTAATCAAAGTTTGTCACAATTTCCTTTTCTAGTTCTCACAACAAATAATAAAGATGAAATCCATTTTTTATCAAAATCATAACAAAGTAAATATTAATAAAATGTTTCTTTTTAGTGTGATTTAATTTTTTTATTAAATATAATTATTATTAAATTTTCCAATATCTATATTTAATTAGGGTATGACATGATAAGAGTCAAAGGGGTAGATATTACCAAGACAACATTAAGGGGTAAGTATATGCATTATGAGTTTTTGTTTATGAAATTTGGTCTTACTAAAAATTTTGTGGAGTTTATATTGTTTTTGAATCCTATAATTCATATTTCTTGGAAACCTTCATTCTTATTTTTGGGATGAAATTTTTTATAATCTATAATGAAGGTGGGACAAATGGATAGTCTCAATATTTTTCTCAGAAATATGAAAAAAAATAATTAGTATTATAATATTTCTAAATATTTGTTTTGGATCAATGAAATCATTTTTTTGGGATGTGTTATTTTTGAAAGGTCCATCTCAGTGTGTCTTCAAAATATTGTGGTGGTTATGTTTGGGGATAAAACCAAAAGTGTTTTTGAGATTCCATCTTCACTGATTTAGCTAGATATTATATATGTTTATGAAGAATTTTTCATACTTTCATATTCAATGTTTTATTTAATCCATAAGTTTTCCATGTATTAATGTAATGATATGTATCAAAGTAAATTTGTGGAATTGAATTTGAGATTTATATTGGATTTAAAACTAATTTTTCTCAAACTACTTATGTGTTATGATATTTTGTTTCATGCCCTAGGTATGAGGTTAGGAAGTGTTTTGATACAAGGGATGTGAATGGTGGATTATACCTATAACCAAGTATTTTTTATGTAGAAAGTATCATATCCATTATCTTGAGTTGTTCTTAATAACTTATTCCCTAATGAAATGGAACTACCGTATTCTTATAGAGTATTTTATCATATATTTGGATCAAAAAAGACTGGTGTATATATTATCGTATTTATAACTAGACCTATGATACAAATATATATGGTTGAGTATCATAAATACCTTTATTTTAATATATTATATTCACATAGAAAATCTAATGTGGTCATTTATGCTTTGAGTCCAAATTTATCAACTATAGCCTTGAAGGAATTGTTGAAAGAATGGTTTTCGATATGACTGATGGATGAGATGCCTTTGGATATGAAAGAAGTTGATGGAAAAATGGTATTATATGGATTTAAATTTGAATATTCCTTTGATGATTATATTCATATAAAAAATAAATATAAACATATTTTTTTTTATTTTAGTGGAATTATAAATGTTATGGAGACCTCAGATAACTGGTCTTGCTCTATTTGTGGTGTCATATGATTCTGAGGAAAAATTATTGTTTCGAAAACTCGGAGGAATGATTTGATGGGAAACAAGAATAATTAATGTTTTTAGATAAAAATTATGATTAAAAATATATGTCCTTATTTAAGATCTATTTAATAGTTGATAGTTTTGAGGTTGTTGATTCTATGCTTTGTATCGTGATACCTTACATACTAGATGATTAAGGTAGATAACCAGACACCTAATCGATTTTACAACCATTACACATTCTAGAATGGAAGTGGGATGAGATATCCATGTACATAAATATAAATTTACTATAGTCTCTCTCTTTTAATAATACATCTTGATTTATCATTTAATAATTAACAAATCCAACTAAGTTTCATTCTATTAAATACATGACAATGATGAAGAGCACGAGCGCATGTATATCAAAAAGATAAAAGTGCTCTGTGGAGTTCCTACAACAAATTTTTCTGAAAGAGATCATTGATTTAAATCACTATTTTGAAACAGTTAACATAATATTATAGGTACATATATAAATTTAAATATGGAATATAACCCTAATATAGATCGATATAATGAGTGATCCATTCATATTTTGATCATATTAAATATGAAATATTTATTTTTTTAGCATTCCCTATGAAACTAAAATTCCATTTAATGTTTTCCAAAAAAATTATCATTATTCAATTTAAATGAATTGATTTTAATCCCTATATAATAAACCATATTTCTCTACATTATGTTAATTAGTATTTGGATATAGTATTATGTTGGAATTTGCCTTTTCTACGAGGTGATCGAAAGGGTAAAACTATTTTTGAAGGGGATATAAATATCTTAGGGTTTTGAAAATCTAATTCATATTTCCATTATCATCTATTTGAATTTTGGGTTTTAATGAAATTTTAATATGGTTTCACCATGTTTGAGATTGTTGACTGCATTGAAAAGTCTAAATGGTAGTAATACACATTGTTACACTTGATGAGGATTCATTATGTATTCAATTTTTCCCAAATTATTTGGTATCAACCAAACCCTTCTTCAAATAAAGAATTTGATTATGTAGATATTGATCATGACACCTCATTGTCTGAGGAAGAAAATTACAATATAGATCATGAGAATAAGGTACTGTGTCATAAAATGGATACCTTGGTTGGGTAAAATCGACTTATGAACATGATACCCTCTTAATATGGAAGCATGAAGAACTAATGATATATTAGTGCTCATTATTCTTTGTATGTATCTAATTTTAAATTCTACATGGTGGAAAATATGTCATAATTGGGATAATGTTTACACACTCAGTGTCACATGAATGTTTTATTCAAATCCTTAAGAAATATAAATACGTGGGTTACATTTTTGGATTTTATTGTAATCGTAAAAAGTGTTATTATCCTTTCTATATATAAAAAGTTATACAAAATAATATGTTCCAAGCCATAATTATCATTGGGATCAACTCTATTAAATAGGTAAGGATAACAGACCCATGTTGAGTGTGGTCTCTATTGTTGGACATTAGGTGACTTCTTATAGTCCATGATGAGAGTTCCCACTACCATGATATATTGGAAGGTGTGTTACATCCTAAAAAACTATAGTTCATAGAAAAAGGCGTAGTGGTCCATCATTTTGGGATGACTGAGCTTGTAATAGTGAGTCTGAGACCTTATGGAGGGAGACACCACGTCGTAGTGTTGGTTTATTTAGAATATGGAATAATCATTTTTCCACTGATCTCTCTATAAAAAGATTACCCTATAATGATAGAACATGTGATAATTAAGTGGGTATTTTAATGAATATTAACACCAACTATCCCCTATATTATATTTTCAGTTTAGATTCCCTTTCTAGGGTTATGTACCTATCCCATTACAGGAAGGGTTCAAGATGTTCAATTATCCTCATATTGTGGTATGAAGTGATTCTCGTTTTCTTGGGCATATCTTTGTTGATCTAGGATCATGGGATCTCAATATAATTATATCTAATCATTGGTTTAATGAAGGCAAGGTTTTCTCCATTAGTTATGTAGGTTTCTATATAATAAGATTATTTATAATGTCACACCATGATATTCTTGTGTTATCCATTGGTTTAGTTTTTTAAAATGATTCATTTATTACCTAAGAGGGAAATACTGTGTAAATAATCTTTTTACATGGGAATATGTATTTAATGATTGTTTTCTTAAAAAATACCATCTTTTTAACCAATTTATTGATTAAATACATCAATTATTGTTTTGAACTTAAAATGGGTGTTTAAGCATAGGATTTGAATTCCTTTTTTTCCAAAATGTTTTAAAAAATGGGGAGAATTATTCAATTATATTTTTTATAATACATATCACATGGGGAAAATTGTCTCCTTTTTGTTATAAACATATACAATCCTTTGTGATTGTGGAATCTCTAAGGGTTTATGTTGTAATATCGATATACTATATTAGAAATCAATATGATTAAGATTCACATATTACTAGTTTATGGTTCCTTTCATTTAGAAGTAAATTTTCTCCAAATTCTATGGCCCACTTATGGTTTGTTTTATTTATGATAGTGATGTTTAATTATATGTTTCTAAAAAATTTATCTTAAAATTTCCTTGGATGGTTTAATTATATACCTTTATTTTTCTAGAATTCATTTTTCTTGTTTTTGGTTTATTTTAATATGCAATGTTTTAATGAATCCAATGGATCTTAATGAATTTTCTTTTCAAATAATGTTCCTCATTGTCCAATTTTGTTCTAAAATATAGATATTATGATTGTGTAATGGTAGGTGTTGTTTTAATTCATGGTGGTATCCAATTGGTTTTTTCCTCACACCCTATTTACTCTTTGGGATGTATAATGAGTTTTTTTCAAAGTACATGTATATGGAATGATGTCATGTTTTGTAATGAAATATCTTAGTTGGTGTAGTTTTGTAATGGGTTTAGATGGTGGTAGTTGATGGGAATAAGGAAACATGGTTTTGGAATTTAATTTATATAATTTTATAGACTGAAATTTTGTATTGTTTGTTATGTGTTATCATTATTTAACTTATCATTAATTTTTTAATCCAACTGTTAATATTTTTATTATTAACCATGAGTCATGTTATATAGTGTTTTTATGGTCAAATCATTGTAATGGGTTTTTTAAATTGATACATAATTTCTCGTCACCCATTTTTAGTGACTATAAATTCCCCATATTCTTTGTAAAAGGAAATCCTTGGTTAATGTTATTTTGACCGGGGTTTATTCGTTACCATTCCAAAGTAGGTAAAACATAATGTTAATGAAATTTCTTTTAGAATTTGAACAAAAGTTTTCTATATAGAAAATATATTAATAGAATTTATTCCATATCAAATATATATGATAAATGGAAAGGGTGTAATAAAATTGGTATTAAGGTCAAAAGGAGTTATGTAAAGAGACTCCACACTAAAAATATTGGATGATCTTATTTATGCCTACAGTGTTCACGACAAAATTTATAGATTTTTTAGAAAATGAGTAAAAGATAATAAAATTTGAAAAACATTGAGATACTAGGAAATTTAAAGTGAAAAATACATTTCAAGATAATAGATAACATATAAAATATCAAAAAACTACACTACATCAAGGTAAACATATATGAAATGTGATACAATAATAAGTCATGAAGAAGAGGACAAAATTTATCACTATAAGTAAAATTACCATTGGGTAAATAATGGAATTTCATCATCATAGATACAGTATAATAGTAGTGGAAAAATCAACTTACTCTGTCACCATTGTGATTTTTCATTAAAGTGAAAATTAAAGGTGAGGATTCAAAAGTGTCAAAACACAGTGTAGAAAATTTCATTTGGTATTCTTGTTCAAAATGTTTTTATGTTTTAGAAAGAATCATCACTACGTGGGTCTTTTATCTTATTGAATGTAATTATGGGGATAATGTATTGAATTAATCCATCATGGATGAGATATATAATAATTCTTGGCTTCTAATGATTTAATAAATAAAACTATAATATGGATAGACCTAGATTATGCTTATGGTTTTTGTATTATTACCATTATTCAACCCATATTTTTGTTTTTTTATTACTCTTACAATTATTGAATATTTATTTCCTAAAAAAGGAAGAATAACAACTACCTAGATGTTAAAGTCATTGATGGGTTTTGGGACGTTGAGTGTAGGATCATTATTTATTCTTGTAGTTTTATATCAACAACACCGAATAGATGATTTTCAGATTTGGTACCATATTGTGAACATTGAATGGGGATAATTTATACTTTAGTAAACTAAATGTTTTATTCTAGTCATATTAAATCTATATAGACTTAGATATGAGTTACATAATACACATTGCTATAAAATTGGTGATGGATTCTTTATATAAAGGAAATTTATGACCATTAGAGAGATGATAGATTTGGTAATTAGAAGAGTAAGTGGTAGAAAATTATTATATTTTAATTCCTTCAATTTATTATATTTTTAAATCAAGGGGGAGAGAAAAACCTTTAAAAACATTTTCCATCAATTATATTTATTTTTATGTATAGTGAGAAGAAAATTGAATTTTTCTTAACATGAGTTGAATTGAATAATTCATGAACTGACCATTAGATTATGGTGATAATAAATCATATTTGTGGTAAAAATATGATAAAACATTCAATTTGTAGATTTTAGTTATATATGATTTTAATGAATATTCTGAAATAAGCCCATCAGAAGAATATATTCAGGAACGTGAAACCAATGGAAAAAATAGATCAAAAGATATATTTTCTTCATATAATTTTTGCCTAGAAATAATGATGATATATTGTGTTTATTTACAATAACAAATAAAAGTGATTTACTTTTAAATTTTTATATTTTGATAATTCCATTAACAACTAACGATGGAAGAACCATTATTTATTATTTTCTAGAATAGTTTTAATGTATGAAGAAGCACTATCAATATCATATTATGTTATAGAAATATGTTCTATAATAAGGTGGAATATAGATTTTTAGGATGATTGGAAATTAGATATGTTAACCAAATGACTAATATGTTCTATTGATGGTCGTTATCTAGAAAGAAAAAATAGTAGAAAGGAAATAGTGAGGAAACCAAAATGATTAGGTGGATAAAGTACTCAGGATAATAGTTAATTTCATATAATTCATTCATTAAAAATATCATAAAATTTGATACTATAAAAATGTTAATGTTATGAGGTGAAAATACAAGGTAATATGTGATGAATAAAATAATATTAAAGATCAATAAATTATTATTATTCAAATAAATTAGATAAATTTTAATTGTTGACATGTTAAAATGTACAAAAGGATATTTTTGAAGGAGAGTCCAAAAGTGATATTTATAATGGTCCTTTAATATAAAAATTTTAGTAGGATTAATATAACATTAAATGTTTCATTAAGAATTACTTATGAAACCCCACCCATTGAGGGGTTCAAAATAAAAATTCACCTGATGTTATGTTTTTCATTCATCAAATGATCTTCACTATTGAGGAATACCATCCAATGATCTCTGATAATGCTTATTTTATAAATAAAAATGATTTTTCCTATGAAATATTTATCTTAAGAGGTTAATGATGTATGTAAATAATTATGAAGTTATTAATATAGTAGATTATGGAGTAACCGAGGAATAAGGAACCAAAATGATTTTTAGGTGCCTAAAAAGATTGCTAAGTTAAGGACTCTTCGAAGACGGAGACTGAATCAGAGATGGATTGAGGGTCAATGAGCCAAATATAAAGAAAGTCAGTTATATTTATAAAAACTAATCTATGTAAATCTAATGTATCATATGTGATGACAATATAAGGGTTTTAACTAAATTAGGGTGTTTTGGACACCCATATGAGGGAATGGAATAACATTATAAGTAGGAGGATGATCCCATGTTGATTGAAAGAAATAACAATAATAAAAAGTTCAAATTACATGAAAGGTTATTAGAGGGGTCCAAAAAAGCACCTATTTTATGATAAATAATATTTTAATTTTTAAATGGTGTACCAATTTTAGGTAATTTGACGATAGAATCATAAGGAGGGTATTGAATGTATCAAGAGAACATGTTGTCGAAGAAAACTAGAATGAATTTATAAATTTTTAAACGTGTATATTATAGTGATATTTAGATGGATATTCAATGTCTAATTTAATAGAAATTAAATCATTGATCCAAAACCTCATATAGGGATCTGATGAAGATATTTATCAATGATTTTTGTTGAAAATTGATTAAAAAAACCTGATATAATGAAGATACAAAAGGGAGTCAACATAATTGGATGAGATAGTAATAATAATCCGATTTTACTTATATTTTCCCCAAATTTACCAAAAATACATCGTTCTTATATAACAGGAGATCATCTTATGGGTTTTAGATAAAGTTATATTTGGAAAGAAACTAATTATAATGAAATAAAATGGTAGAAAAACATTACAAAGACCATTCTTAAAATGATATGATGGGACTATGTTGACATGATCAGTTGTAATCAGAGTAAGTTCTTTACAAGGAAATTTTATTGAATGGAGTAAATCCAAGAAGGTTTTACGAACATGTTTATATAAGATATTGTCCTTAAAGAATAAACCAGAGAGATGTTCTTGAATTATTATTTTACATGATTGAGGATTTTTCAAAGTGATTGTTTATTTTAGTGGAATATCATTAGGGAGTATATCTTCCATCCAAGATGACATTAATAATTTTCATTTGAAGAGAAGTGGTTCCATTTTATATAAAACAACCATTCTTATCAGTATATTTGAAGAGATTGTTGATATATATATAATATATCCTATAGAACATAAATATCTTGTACTTGTATAATATAATGAATTAATTTTACTATGGTTGATTCCTTCCTATGCTACCGATAATCATCAATGGATATTAGTAGTGAACAAATCCATAACTCGAAGTAATTCAAAAAAATAAGTGGGGGTATTTTAGGACAATCCTTTTGGAACATCTCTATGTGATTTCTGTATTACATTATCAACACAAAATATTAAAAAGTGGTGATTTTCAGTTTCTAACGATCTATAAATTAGAAATGATAATAGAGGTTGGAAAAACATAATAGAAGGAATAATTCACATTGAACATTATTAGAAACAATATATTCATCCATGATTCAACTCACCATCTTAGGGTGACTGAATAATACCTTGTGAATATCCAATTATATAATAGGGCATTTTTTAACTCTTTCTATTTGCATGTTTTAATTTTCTTATGTGTTAAATTTTTTTACATGATGTGAAGCTTTCTCAAAATAAAAGTAAATATTTATCCTGAGGGATATAATGTTAATCCCAAGATAAAGGTAACATAAGTTATTCATGGTAACATATGTTATTCATTATTTTATAAACATGGAGTGTTTGGAATAAATCCTCAATTGAATATAGATTAAATAAGTTTAAAAGTATCATAGGCTATATTATCATATGAAATATGAGGATGATCAACAACTAATTGAAGATAATGTGTGTGGTAAGTATTCAAGTGTTTTTTTAAATATATCACATTGAATTAATCTATCATATTTTGGGTATGAATAATATTATTGTTTAAATTGAAAATTATTTTTATTTTAAATTTTTTTTACAAATAATGTATCACTATTTAAGTTATAATATATAGACACGCATTTATCAAGCTATTATAGAAAGAAAAGTAATACCATAATATGGAACATTAGGATACATAGAATACATTTTCTAAAATGGTTTTATATTGTATAAATACTACCAAAATCACATAAGGAAATAAATAAATATAAATACACTCTCAATAGAGGGTCATTCTAGAAGAAAATAATTACAAATTTGTTTTTGTGATAACTTAGTTTCAAACTAAATTTTCAATAAACACATCAATTTGATACGAATATTGTAACACCCGAGATTTTTATGAGTAATATTTTGTTTTTATATATCATCAAAGGAATCTTTCACTACATACTAGCTTGGCTTACTTTACACGCAATCCTGACCTTCCTCGATAGCTTGCGTCGTACGCAATACCGAGTTTCACTAAACAACGTTATGCTATTAAAATATTATTAAAACTAGCAGTTATGAATAGTAATAACCACTTTTTGAAATTTTATAAATTTTATTTTTCAAAATGGACTTCATTTTTGGATTCGGAATACAGAAATTAGCCTAGGGTGAAATTTTGGTATTTTTCTGAAAACTTTCAATTTTTGATGAATAGTGAAACCACTAAGTGGTAGGTTAAAAAACTGAATTTTTCATAAAACTTAATTTTACCGCTTTCGTGAATTGAATTTTGAAATCCGATAGACACGGTTGATATCAGTAAGTAAAATGTTGTTCAATGAGATAAAAATCATTTTTTGGTGAATAGTAACTTTTTATTTTTTTTACCGCGGTTAATAGTAAATAGGGGTAAATATGATATTACTATTACCCTAACACATGTATTAATTCTATTTTATAAGATTAATTCGACCAAAAACAAACTTAGGAATAAAATATGACCATTTAGGCCCACATGGGTCAGATTAGGACATTTATTATTAATTTATTTAAAGACGGGTTAAAATAGTTAAAATCAAAGTTTAATAAGTACATCATTTTTAATATGGGCATATACATAAGATAAATTCGACTATAAATATTCAATAGAAAGATAAAAAATATTTTCTACATAATGGAATTTTATTTATAATTTTTAAACATTAAATAATTTAATTTATTTACGACACAATGATGATGCAGTAAATATCTTATTTATGAAATATTGACATAATTGATGTTATAAACACCAAAATAAATGTAATTTGCGACTTTTTATGAATTACAATAATTTTCTAGGTTACTATGATATATAACTGTTGATTTAATCAACTTGTTTCGAACATATAATTCTGTTATGACTTTTACAAAAATCATATATCAAATAGTTTCAAAATTGACACAAAATAGTTTTTAAATCAAATATTATATTATTAATTGTTATTTTATTCCTAAAAATCTAAGGTTCGGCCAAATGACTTAGATAAAGATATATATATTAATAATAAATAATTTGGGGTTTGTTTTCCATATTATAGTAAGTTTATTTACCATATAGTGAAAGAAAACAAAAAGACACGGTAAAAGTTAAATTATTTAACTTAGAGTTAAATTAATTGATAAGGTTAAAATAATACCCTAAAGTTGTCTAAATCCTATTGGTTGATAGTATTTAGACCCATACCTAGTTTGGATTCGAAATAAGACCCTTCGGAACCATTATATACCAATTTTGACTTTAATATAAAATAATATTTTGAGATATTCCTAAGGTGCCCCTCTCCTCCTTTATAAAAGGGAACCTCCTCCCCCTCCTCCTCACACCAATTTGAGCACTAAATCTCGGCCAACCACTGCCATTTTCTCCTCTACACTTCCCTAGAATAATCCTAGAGGTCCTGGTCTTCTTCAAAGACCAATCTTAGTTCCCTAAGTGGAGGATTCAAAGAAGTATTCCAAAGAAGAGGTAATATCCATTACCGATCTGTTCAATTTCTTTGTTCTTGAACTTATTCTTCTTTAGTTGTTTCATGATAAAGTAATAACATCAGTATTACTTACATACTGATATGTTATTATAAATATGAAACAACCCTATTTCACCTTCTATCCATCCTATAGAAAAATGAAATCACCGCGCGTGCGTACGTACGGAATACCGTCTCCACGCTGTGGTGTAATCTATTTTCCACCATCACCTTACAAGGATGGGTATAATGGTGTAATGAGTAACTATTTATGATTATTATAAAGTAATATTTATACTGAAATAATATTTATATACTCCAATAAAATTCCACGATCATAAGAACAATATCATCACTCGTGCGTACGTACGGAATACCGTCTCCATGATGTGATGCGACTCGTTCTACATGATCATCATTACATAGTAATTATATAAATTAATTGAATGAATAAATATGATATATGTTACACTAATACCATTCTGGATATAAGTTATCTATAACCTTAAAAGAAGAATAAGAATTTATTCGGCAAAACACGCATAAGAACAAAAGGCAATATAGACCCGAGTAACAAGTAACAATGAAATATTACTAACAAGAAGCTAAGAATATGACCATATATGATATCATATCAATATGTATGATTCTGGAATAAGTCAATAAAATTATTTAAACCATTATACAGGATCTTCAGACACGTACAAAGCAAATCAGACCTAAGGTAAGGGAAATATCACAATCTCATTTTTATCCGAGAATGTTTATTCGTAAGTATTTACTGGGATGTATTTTATCATCCACATACATGTTTCATAAATATGTAATATTATTTCTATCCACCTACAATTTTTTAAATCCATTTTTACCCTTCGGTGAGTTTTTAGTAAAAGAAATGAAAGGAATCTTTTGTCGTTTTTCGTACGAGGTACTTTTTGACTTTTCCGACAAAAGTACGAAGAATGTTTTTTTAACTTATACAGCATGAATGGATTTCTAAAACATTATTTCCAAGAAGTTTCCTTTAAAGGTATTCATGTTTATTTTTAATCAACTTCTTTTATTTTAAAATTGTATGACATGTTATGAAAGGAAAAGTGGTTTTGAAGTAGAAAGGATATTTTCCTCAAGAATGGAGTTCAAGTATTTTATCAAAATTATTTTCCATCTAAGATAATAAAAGGGTTATGTTTTTATCCCTATTATTACATGGATTTGATTATGTTGTGATGGAAATATTTTTTTCTTTATCTTATATGAATTGTTTTATGATTTCATGTTGTTTAATAATCCCATTTTTATTACATGGGTTACGCTATGATGTATGGTTTATGATTATGTGGCACACATAAGAAAGGATTCATTATAAGATGGGTGGGACCTATATCTCCCTCCAATGCATTGGGTAAAGATTTTATATCTCATGAGATAGACATGGCTGGAACGGTAGGTTATACCGGTTCAGTGAAACAGGACTGGAACGAGGGTGACTCGGTTCAGAAAGGGACATTGTCCACTAAGATAGTCTTGGAAATGAGTTATGACTAACAAGAAATAATTTTCCATGATTATGTGAGAATGCCACAATGTTTCAAGTTTTATGTTATGATTATGGGGATCTCATTTTCACTTCTATGATTTATTCCATGTTAAGATATTATGATCTCTTTTGCAGGATATGATTTTCAAAAAGATATGATATGAATTTTTTTTTGCCCTTGCTGAGCATTTGAGCTCACCCTTTTATGTTTTTTCCCCAGGTCAAGAAGATGGATATTAAGTAAAATATGCTAAAAGGGACCCTATATATGATGAAATAAATGGGAGACACTGTAGAAGATTAATGAACCAGTTGTTTATGTTTCCCAGTTCCTAAAGACACTATACCTATACGGCCCTTTGTGGTTTTGTCATATGTTGTAATAAGTGTGCTTCCATTTTAAAGTATTAACAATGTATGTAATGTATGGGTCGTTATAGTTGGTATTAGAGGAAAGGTATAGTCATCCTTTGGAAACTAGGATGTGAAAGTCTTAGTAAGAACCCTAAGGATAAGTCTAAGCATAGAACACAATCTTAGTGTTTTATAAATGGCCATGAATACCCTAGGATAAGACCTTAAGTGTGAAATTTTATCCTTGATTATGTGGTTTTCCTATTATAATTACTGTTGCTCACACTATTCTTCTTTGTTTTAGTCAATGGCTGGAACCCGAAGGAACCGTGTTAATGAGGAATGCGATGGGAAATGCAATGATTGTCCCCCTGTGCAACCAAACGATATGGGAGCTAGAATACAAAATCTTGTAGCCATGCTCACACAACTTTCTCAAGCTATGAATCATGTAGGACATCCAAACGAGAAAAGGAAGGAGCAACATTCTGTTGAATCCATCATGAGGCAGCGTCCACCTTCTTTCAGCGGGTCTACTGATCCATTAGTTGCTGAACAATGGATTAGTACTACTGAAAAGATATTTTCAGTTCTTCAATTTTCTGAACATGATAATGTCATCCTAGCAGTGTATCGTTTGGAAGGAGATGCTGATCAATGGTTGAATCTTATTAAGAATACGAGGCAAAGGGATGAAATTGAGTCTATGGAATGGGACGAGTTCAAGAACTTATTTTTCAATAAGTACTTCCCTCGTATTCTATGAACAATGATGGAGAAAGTGTTTCTTGAACTAAAGCAAAGGGATGATGAATCTGTTGGTACCTATGAAGCAAATTTTACAAGACTTTCAAGGTACGCTTCTGGTATTATTATCCAACCTAAGAGTAAGATTGATCGATTCTTTAGTGGATTAAAACCAAATCTTCGAAGGACGTTATCCATAAGGGACATCAATATCTACGAGGAAATCGTTCGATGTGCTCTCAATGTCGAGATGGAGATTGGAGTAACCCATCAGTCACATGGGTTTGATAAGAAGAGGAAGATGGAATTCAAAGGAAAATCTAAAGAGCACACTAAAAAGAAGATGAGCTTTCCCTTATGTTCAAAGTGTGGAAAGAAACATGGAGGGAGTTGTCTTAATGGGACAAGTAAATGTTTCAAATGTGGAAAGGAAGGTCATCGGGCATTTGAATGCCGTGATAATGGGAAGAATATGTCTAATGATGCAAACAAAGGAAGGGATACACAGAATGAACCTACTACACTTCAATGTTTCAAGTTCAAGGAGATGGGGCATTATGCCAGTCAATGCCCAAATCCAAGGGTTGATGATGATGGTCGACGTCAACAAAATCTTAAGGTTAAATACAAATGAAAGTCACATGCAATTCTATCAGCGATGTGGAGTACGATAACGAAGTGGTGAAAGGTACTTTACCATCCACTCTAAAGTAGCAAATGTTTTATTTGATTTTGGATCCACCCACTCTTTTATTTCTAAAGATTTTTCTAAGGGTATCACTGTATTACCTCAACAATTAGATGTTGAGTTAGCTGTGACAACACCTAATGGCACAACAGTCGCATCAAAAGTTTATAATTCTTCTCTAATTGAATTTTGTGGGAAAGTGCTACTTGAAAATCTTGTGACCCTTACTTTAGTGTAATTTGATGTGATTCTTGGCATGGATTGGCTTTCTCTACATGGAGCTCATATCAATTGCCAAAGAAGGGAAGTCACATTTCACATTCCAGATCAATCTACGACCGTCTATCGATGCAAGGATGAATATAATCTTCCAGTGGAAATTCCTTCCATCTTATGGGTCTTGATTCCACTAAATGAAGGTTATTTATCTCAAATGGTTAGTGAGAAACTTATGATTAAGAATATTCCCATAGTACGGGAGTTTGATGATGTATTTCCGGAGGAATTACCAGGTCTTCCACCAAATCGTGAAGTTGAGTTTTCAATAGAACTCGTACCGGGTGCTTTGCCTATTTCAAAGACACCTTATAGAATGGCCCCAATTGAGTTGCAGGAATTGAAGAAGCAACTCCAAGAGAATCTTGATAAGGGATTCATATGCCCTAGTGCGTCACCTTGGGGAGCACCTGTTCTATTTGTTAAGAAGAAAGATGGATCAATGAGACTCTGCATTGATTATCGAGAACTTAACAAGATCACTATCAAGAACAAATATCCTCTCCCAAGGATTGATGAATTATTTGACCAACTACGCGAAGCTCAATACTTTTCCAAGATTGGTCTTCGTTCAGGGTATCATCAATTAAGGGTCAAAAGGGAGGATATACCAAAGACGGCTTTCCGTACAAGGTATGGACACTATGAATTTATAGTGATGCCATTTGGTCTTACTAATGCCCCTTCTATCTTCATGGATCTAATGAATAGAGTCTTTAGAGACTATCTAGATCAATTTTTGGTAGTCTTTATAGACGATATTCGTATCTATTCAAAGAGCAAGTAAGATCATGAAGATCACTTGGGAATTATATTGAAGACCCTGAGAAAAGAGAATCTTTATGCCAAATTTACCAAGGGTAAATTTTGGCTTCAAAAAGTTGCATTTTTGGGTCACATAATCTCAAAAGAGGGGATATCTGTGGATCCAGCAAAAACAGAGGTTATCGAAAGATGGTCAAGACCAAAAACAGTAACTGAGATCCGATGTTTTCTTGGTTTGGCTGGATATTATCCACGTTTTGTAAAAGATTTTTCACGATTATATAATCCAATCACCAAGTTGACTCGGAAAGGAGTTAAGTTTGTTTGGACAGAGGAATGTGAAGAGAATTTCAAGGAGTTGAAAAGAAGGTTATCCAGTGCACCTGTGCTCACACTGCCTTGTAGTGGAGAAAGGTTTGTGATCTAAAGTGATGCATCCAAGAAGGGATTATGGTGTTTTCTTATGCAAAATGATATGGTGATAGCTTATGCCTCACGACAGTTGAAAATCCATGAGCAAAATTACCCAACACATGATTTGGAGTTGGCTTCGGTAATCTTTGCATTAAAGATTTGGAGGCATTACCTTTATGGTGAAAGGTGTGATATTTATACTGATCATAAAAGTTTAAAGTATATTTTCACAAAAAGGATTTGAATATGTGTCAAAGAAGATGGTTGGAGTTGATTAAGGATTATGACTGCTCAATCCATTACCACCCTGGGAAAGCAAACAAGGTGGAAGATGCATTAAGTCGACAAGAACATGCTAGTTAATCCCTGATGGGGATCACAAAAGATCCAATATTTATGGATTTACAAAGGATGGATCTTGGAATTATAATGGAAGGGGAAAATCTTATCTTTCTCAAATGAATGTTCAACCATCTATACATGTGAAGTATAAGAGGCACAGAAAGAAGATGTCGAGTTACAAAAGAAGGTGAGAAATGTTCCTGAATTCAACCTTGATTGTGATGGGATAATAAAGTTCAGGAATAGGGTTTGTGTTCCTCCCATCCCTGAATTAAAGAAGGAGCTGCTGGATGAGGCTCATAGTTCTTCATTCTCTATTCATCCTGGAAGCACAAAGATGTATAGGGACCTGAAAGAGTACTTCTGGTGGGATGGCATGAAAAGAGATGTTGCTGAATATGTCTCTCGATGCTTGGTTTGTCAACAAGTTAAATCTGAGAGACAAAAGTATAAGGGGATGTTACAACCATTACCCATACCCGAATGGAAATGGGAAAACATCACTATGGACTTTGTCACAGGACTTCCTAAAACATCCAAAGTCAATAATGTTATTTGGGTCATTGTTGATCGTCTTACAAAGTCTGCACACTTCATTGCTATTAGAGAGGATTTCTCTCTAGATCAGCTTTCCAGGATATATGTCAAGGAAGTGGTAAGATTGCATGGAGTACCAATTTCTATTATATCTGATCGGGATCCGAGATTTACCTCGATGTTCTGGTGAAGTCTTCAGCAAACTCTGGATACAGAGTTGAGTTTCAGCACTGCTTATCATCCCCAGACAGACGGTCAGTCTTAGAGAACAATTCAAACCCTAGAAGATATGTTGAGAGCTTTCTCTATGGATTTCAAATGAGGTTGGGATCAACACCTACCTTTGGTGGAATTTTCTTATAATAATAGATTTCACTCCAGTATTCAGATGGCTTCTTATGAAGCTCTCTATGGAATGAAATGCAGGACTCCAACTTGCTGGGATGAAGTTGGGGAAATAAATCTATTAGGATCTGATCTCATTGATGAAATTGCAGAAAAGGTCAGATCTATTCAACAACACATAAGAGCAGCTCAGAGTCGACAGAAAATTTATGCCAACAACCAAAGAAAAGACCTATAGTTTGAAGTGGGTGATAAAGTGTTCTAACAAATATCTCCCTGGAAGAGGGTTATGAGATTTGGAAAGAAGGGGAAGTTGAGCCCTAGATATATCGGTCCTTTCGAAATAATGGATCGTGTTGGAAAGGTAGCTTACCGATTAGCGCTTCCACCGAATCTCTCTCAAGTTCACGATGTGTTCCATGTATCTCTCCTGAGAAAGTACATACTTGATCCTTCACATGTACTAAGCTCAGAAGTTGTACCGCTGGAGCATGATCTTTCTTATGAAGAACAACCGATAGAGATTCTGGATCGTAGCGAAAAAGTCCTACGAAACAAGACCACTCGATTGGTGAAAATTTTATGGAGGAACCACCAATTAGAAGAAGCTACATGGGAGCTTGAGGATATGATGACGGAGAAGTATCCTCATCTGTTTGTTACAAAGTGACGAATTTCGAGGGCGAAATTCTTTTTAGGGGGGGGGGGGGTAGAATGTAACACCCGAGATTTTTATGAGTAATATTTTGTTTTTATATATCATCAAAGGAATCTTTCACTACATACTATCTTGGCTTACTTTACACGCAATCGCGACCTTCCTCGATAGCTTGCATCGTATGCAATACCGAGTTTCACTAAACAACGTTATGCTGTTAAAATATTATTAAAACTAGCCGCTATGAATAGTAATAACCACTTTTTGAAATTTTATAAATTTTATTTTTCAAAATGGACTTCATTTTTGGATTCAGAATACCGAAATTAGCCTAGGGTGAAATTTTGGTATTTTTCTGAAAACTTTCAATTTTTGATGAATAGTGAAACCACTAAGTGGTAGGTTAAAAAACTGAATTTTGCATAAAACTTAATTTTTCCGATTCTGTGAATGGAATTTCGAAAATCTGACAGACACGGTTGATATCAGTAAGTAAAATGTGGTTCAATGAGATAAAAATAATTTTTTGGCGAATAGTAACTTTTTATTTTTTTTACCGCGGTTAATAGTAAGTAGGGGTAAATATGATATTACTATTACCCTAACACATGTCCTAATTCTATTGGATAAGTTTAATTCGACCAAAAACAAACTTAGGAATAAAATATGACCATTTAGGCCCACTTGGGTCAGATTAGGACATTTATTATTAATTTATTTAAAGAAGGGTTAAAATAGTTAAAATCAATGTTTAATAAGTAAATCATTTTTAATATGGGGTTATACATAAGATAAATTCGACTATAAATATTCACTAGAAAGATAAAAAGATTTCCTACATAATGGTATTTTATTTATAATTTTTAAACATTAAATAAGTTAATTTATTTATGACACAATGATGATACAGTAATTATCTTATTTATGAAATATTGACATAATTCATGTTATAAACATCAAAATAAATGTAATTTGAGACTTTTTATGAATTACACTAATTTTCTAGGTTACTACGATATATTAGTGTTGATTTAATCAACTTTTTTAGAATATATAATTCTGTTATGACTTTCACAAAAATCATATATCAAATAGTGTCAAAATTGACACAAAATAGTTTTTAAATCAAATATTATATTATTAATTGTTATTTTATTTCTAAAATTCTAAGGTTCGGCCAAATGACTTAGATAAGGATATATATATTAATAATAAATAATTTGGGGTTCGTTTGGAATATTATAGTAAGTGTATGAACCATATAGTGAAAGAAAACAAAAAGACACAGTAAAAGATAAATTATTTAACTTAGAGTTAAATCTAATTGATAAGGTTAAAATAATACACTAAACTTGTCTAAATCCTATTGGTTGATAGGATTTAGACCCATCCCTACTTTAGCTTCGATATAAGACCCTTTGGAACCATTATATACCGATTTTGACTTTAATATAAAATAATATTTTGAGATATTCCTAAGGTGCCCCTCTCCACCCTTATAAAAGGGCACCTCCTCCCCCTCCTCCTCACACCAATTTGAGCACTCAAGCTCGGCCAACACCTGACATTTTCTCCTCTACACTTCCCTAGAATAATCCTAGAGGTCCTGGTCTTCTTCAAAGACCAATCTTAGTTCCCTAAGTGGAGGATTCAAAGAAGCGTTCCAAAGAAGAGGTAATATCCATTACCGATCTTTTCAATTTCTTTCTTCTTCAACTTCTTCTTCTTTAGTTGTTTCATGATAAAGTAATAACATAAGTATTACTTACATACTGATATGTTATTATAAATATGAAACAAACCTAATTCACCTTCTATCCATCCTACAGAAAAATGAAATCACCGCGCGTGCGTACGTACGGAATACCATCTCCACGCCGTGGTGTAATCTATTTTCCACCATCACCTTAAAAGGATGGGTATAATGGTTTAATGAGTAACTATTTATGATTATTATAAAGTAATATTTATACTAAAATAATATATATATACTCCAATACAATTCCACGATCATAGGAACGATATCATCACTCGTGCGTACGTACGGAATATCATCTCCACGATGTGATGCGACTCATTCTACATGATCATCATTACATAGTAATTATATAAATGAATTGAATGAATAAATATAATATATGTTACACTAATAACATTATGGATATAAGTTATCTATAACCTTAAAATAATAATAATAATTTATTCGGCAAAACACGCATAAGAACAAAAGGCAATAAAGACCCGAGTAACAAGTAATAATGAAATATTTCTAACAAGAAGCTAAGAATATGACCATATATGATATCATATCAATATGTATGATTCTGGAATAAGTCAATAACATTATTTAAACCATTATACAGGATCTTCGGACACGTACAAAGCAAATCAGACCTAAGGTAAGGGAAATATCATAATCTCATTTTTATCCGAGATTGTTTATTCGTAAGTATTTTCTGGGGTGTATTTTATCATCCACATCCATGTTTCATAAATATGTAATATTATTTCCATCCACCTACAATTGTTTAAATCCATTTTTACCCTTCGGTGAGTTTTTAGTAAATGAAATAAAAGGAATCTTTTGTCATTTTTTGTACGAGGTACTTGTTGACTTTTCCGTCAAAAGTACGAAGAATGTTTTTTTAACTCATACGACATGAATGGATTTCTAAAACATTATTTCCAAGAAGTTTCCTTTACATGTATTCAAGTTTATTTTTAATCAACTTCTTTTAGTTTAAAATTGTATGACATGTTAAGAAAGGAAAAGTGTTTTTGAAGTAGAAAGAATATTTTCCTCAAGAATGGAGTTCAAGTATTTTATCAAAATTATTTTCCATATAAGATAATAAAAGGGTTCTATTTTTATCCCTATTATTACATGGATTTGATTATGTTGTGATGGAAATATTTTTTTTATCTTATATGAATTGTTTTATGATGTCATACTGTTTAAGAATCCCATTTTTATTACATGGGTTACGCTATGATGTATGGTTTATGATTATGTGGCACACATAAGAAAGGATTCATTATAAGGTGGGTGGGACTTATATCTCCCTCCAATGCATTGGGTAAAGATTTTATATCTCATGAGATAGACATGGCTGGAACGGTAGGTTATACCGGTTCAGTGAAACAGGACTGGAACGAGGGTGACTCGGTACAGAAAGGGACTTTGGCCACTAAGATAGTCTTGGAAATGAGTCATGACTAACAAGAAATGATTTTCCATGATTATGTGAGCATGGCACAAAGTTTCATGTTTTATGTTATGATTATGGGGATCTCATTTTCACTTCTATGATTTATTCCATGTTAAGATATTATGATCTCTTTTGTAGGATATGATTTTCAAAAAGATATGATATGATTTTTATTTCTTTTTTTCCCTTGCTGAGCATTTGAGCTCACCTTTTTATGTTTTCTTTTCCCCAGGTCAAGAAGATGGATATTAAGTAGAATATGCTAAAAGGGACCCTAGATATGATGAAATAAATGGGAGACACTGTAGAAGATTTATGAACCAGTTGTTTATGTTTCCCAGTTTCTAAAGACACTATACCTATACGGTCCTTTGTGGGTTTGTCATATGTTGTAATAAGTGTTCTTCCATTTTAAAGTATTAACAATGTATGTAAAGTATGGGTCGTTATAAATATAGTCATAAATAAATTTTATAGGCTAGGAATACTAAATAGGATATCATGTAAAATATGGTAAAGAAACACCATCTTCTATTAAAATATGTGAGTAAGATATATGGAGAAAAGATATAAATATTAATTAGTAAATATAAAAACAAAATAAATTATATAGTAAATTATAAGAAAAAAATGACATTAATGGTCCATGGGCAGACCATGATGTTGTGAAACATTGAAACTAATAATGTGGAATATTATCATGAATTGCAGAAAAGAATTTATACCAAATATTATATTTGAATGATTAATTTTAGGAATCCTCTATCTAATTATATGAAATTTACTAATTTTTATGAAGAACCAACTTCTGATTAGATGTAAAAATGTTAAACCCTCATTTTTCTAAATATAAAATGTCTAACATTCTATTTTTTAGAGGTTGCAGTAATATAAAAACATGTTTAATGAAAAATGAGAACCCCACATCATAAGTGATTATTTATATATAAAAATAAATAGTATGGAGTCTCCCCAAATAGTTAAAAAGGACAAAATAAATATATAGTAGAAACAATATTTGAAATGAGGTTTCATAATAAAAAATAAAATAATTAAAAAAATACATGATTTATTGTATACTATTGGTTCTATGGAATATTTGGACACATGGGTATTAATTATAGGAATATGATTCCTATGTATATAAATCCAATACTACTAATATTATTAGGGCGAGGTCTAAAGAAATATGATATGTTTACCTAACCCACACAAAAGAAAAAAAATCTATTAACATAAATCAAATTTGAGTATTAAATGGTTTTTGTTGAATTTTTGAACAAAGTGGCCTTAGTGAGTAATATTGATGGTTTACAAATATTAGGTAGAACCCTAAAAATAATAACTGAAGGAGGAAATAGATTAATTATCAAAATTAAAGTAAAATAGAATAAATATAATTTAAGTTACAAATAATCTTTCGCTACATGGAATATTCCACCCAATAAATAATTTTCATAATGACGTTATGCCCAAGAAAATTTGATACTTTTATTGAAGATAGGTCCAATTCATACAGTGTTTTAAATATTAAATTAATTTCTGATGTAATTATAGTATCATATAAAAAGTTGAACCAATATAATTAATACACAAGGTCTTTAGAATGGTGTATGACATATGTGATAAAGAAGCCAATGTTCATTAGACATTAGCTATGAAGAATATCATCTTTTGAATATATGAAGTTTTGATGAGGTTGTGTGATAGATAGATATACTGGTAAATATGTTATGATTATTTTACATAGATTAAGGAAATTTATGAATAAAAAAACATTCATTTTGAGGAAAAATGTTTCATATTAAAAAAATTAGTTTTGGTCGAAAGAAGATCCTATTTTGAAGACTTGAATGATTTTTTGGCTAGAAGAGTTATGTTAAAATATGTGATTGAAATTATATTAATATAAAAAAATTTAAAACATGAAACCTATATTTTAAAATGTTCCACTAAAAATAGTAAATAATAATGTTAATTCGAATAAATCCATACCACCAAAGAATATTAAACCCTTTAAAAATAACATTAAAGATATAAATAATAATAAAGATAATGATATGAGAGTTTCTAGGGGGAGAAATTTTTTCATCCATGTGGATATATCAAATGATAATAGAGAATATTCAAATTATTCCCTCATATGTTATATAAAGAAAAATCTCGAAAATGTGATTTAATGTGGCACTATTCAAGGGGATCCATTAGATGAATTTGAATTTATTGATTATAATGAAATTTATATAATAGTTTTTTCATTATTTAGGATGATATTATAGACTCTCCCATCAATTTTTGAGAATCATATTTAAATATTATGTGGTAAATTTGATTTGTTGATGAAAGAATATCACATTCACATAAAGAGGGACAAACAAAAACATTTTTATTCTTGAAATTTTTTAATGATTGTTAATATTGATATTGTAAAATATTTTGAATTAAAATCTATTACATATACAGATAAAATTAAATATTGTAATAAATAGAATCACATATTTTTTTTATTGAGATATATTCTATTTTTAGATTTTAACTCTTGATATGTATATAGACTCTGACCCATGTATACATAAAGTTGGTTTTATTTTTCGCTATTTCTGTAAGGAAACTGTTATTATCCTTCTCTAGAAAATATAATTGTTTATATTATACTCAATTTCAGAAGATAAGAAGTAATGGGGTGATGAATGTTCCTCCATTTCCGAAAGATTCACTAAATTTTAATTCATATTGAAATTATTATGGTGGAATGAATATAATCACACTCATAATGTTCTTGTAATATGGATAAATTGAATTTATTATCAATAAGGAGAATATAAATTTCACTACATTTAAGTAGAATTTAGTATTGAAAACAATTTTTAAGGGGAGATTAACTCTAAATTTTGATGATGGTAATCATAAATTTATTTTTTAAAAAGATTTTAGAAAACTCATTGAGTATGTTGATAGAGAAGAGGTTTTTGATGTCTATTCCAAAATTATTCCACTAGAGGAAATTATTCTCAAAGGGTGAATAAAAAAATATTATGTTTCATAGGTGTATGGCCAATTTCAAAAGGATATTTAAATTCAATGGATTTTTTTTTATTTTTTTATAGATGGATAAATGAGATGTATAGTGAAATGTATATATCCTTATGTATCTTTTAACATATAATGATCATTAAAAAAATTTATATTTTTTTAAAAGGATATTTCTAATATATTTTATTACATGGTTAATATAAAATTATGTTAAATACGTATGTTCCCATATATGGAGACGTTGAAGGTCTCAGTGATGAACCATAAGATTATTTTCTCACCAAAAGAGTTAGAAGATCATTTGAGTTATGTTTACCTAATGTTAAATCCACAATCAAAGATTCAATGAGGAAAGATAATAGAAAGAAATAATGAAAAACTCTTATGAATTTCTAATTTCCATATGATTCATTTCATAATAATTTAAATAACGATTCTTTCGTAGATATGAAAAATGTATGATATGTAGAACCATAATAATATGTGCTGAAAAATATATTTTATGATATCTATAAGATTATTATTTAAAAAATTATAACTAGTAAACTACAATGTTTTTGGAATTATTGAATGGGATTCAAGAAAAAGATTCTAGAAGTAGTCATTATGATGTTCATTGAACATAATTTTTATAGTTGGGGAAATGTAATGGGGAAATTTTATGGAGGAGGGACATTTTAATCCTTAGACATTGAATGTTTGAAATGAAAGCATTATATGATTCTTTTAAGATCATTTATTAGAATAGAATCAATAGGGTAGAAGATAAAATATGTATCTATGTTAGTGTTATTTTTATTAATCTAAATGAAGGATTTTATAATACCATAATCACCAGAAGTTAATTAGTATCAATTTTTGGGTAATGAATGAATGATGTAGGAGAACAATTGGGAAGTTAGAGGGAGGTGTAATAAGATAAGATCCATTGTATAAGGAAGGAAAAATTTTATTCGGACAAAATGTAAAAGAACTAGAAGTTAAGATAGGAAATTATGCAGGTAAACATTGGTTTATTTAAATCTAATGTATATGAAGTAATAAAAATAAAATATATTTGTCAAAAATTTGTAGCAGTCTATACCTTAATATGGATAATGAATATCATTCTAAGTTAGAGTCTTAAATTTATACAATTAGATGAATATCATGCAAAACCATCTTCAAATTAGATTATTTTTCATTTCATTGAGTGTACTGGATGAACATGTAACATTATGAAGAACTGTTAGAGTTCTAAAAGGTGTAGATTTTTTTTTGATTATGAGGTATCACTATCATGTCTATATTAATTGTATCAGAAGAACATGTTTTTAAATAAATACAGAAAGACTTTACAATGTTTTAAATTCATACATTCTGATGTGGTTGAGATAGAAATTCATTGTCAAATATAAATTGAATTAATTTTTTTCATATACTACCAGATGTAAGAATGAGATGATGATTTTGAATTTTTTTTTTGTGAAAATTATTAATGTGATTTCTTTATATCTTTGGAGGATATAAAAGGAATAAATCTTAAATAGTTTAGATAATGAGAATATCTAGTTCTAACCATTGTATTCCATATATCTATCAGCCACAAATTTCATATAAAAAAGAATAACAAGACACGAGATTCAAATTAAAAAACAGAGATATAGGAAGAGATTTGATTATTATAAATAAATAGAAGGAGAGAGAGTGTTTGACGAGAATATTACTCAAAATACATGACGTGTTGAAGTTTATAAGTCTAGAACATGATCATTTATTGAAGTGTATATTCCCTAGAATAAAATATCATTATAATGAGTGATACTTTTATTATGTGATAAATATATTTTTTGAATCCCTAGACATTTAATTACACTCTAGTGAGATGATATTAATGAAAAATTATACCAGATTGAAGATAGGTTAATGTGTATGTTGAGTATAATAGAAGATACTTAGTTAGTCAAAGTTATATCCATGATATATTTAATTAAAAAACATTAAAACTATTGGTTTATATATAAATAATTTGAATACACTTCTTAAGACATAATAAGATATTTTTAAGGAGTTAACTCAACATTATGATATGGTATAAAAAATATTTACTTCCATATTATAGAGATGTATTTTAGTTAAGGGTGATATTGACCAACAAAACATGTATGTTTTAATTGATAGTAAATGTGGAAGAATATATAATTCAATATGATTCAATTGGAAAATAATTATACTTTTATGCTAAACCTCTTATTTAAAAAATTTATGTGTCATTTAATTTACATTAACACCATATCCTAAGACAGAGAAAGTTATGGAGACTTTATAATGATCCATCCAACCAAAATAATAACAAATGTTTGATAAAAATAATTGGATAATTTTTTATGTTGAGTGTAATTCGAATTTTGTTGGCCACCATAGATTTTCCCCCATAGGGAGACTACATGAAATCCAGTTAATCCATGTTGTATGGTATTTGATAAAATTATAAAGTGGTGGATTTAATTTATCAAGAAATTATTCGGTTCTATTATTTATAATTGTCTTAATTGATCATATCAATATGATTATTGAGAATATGGGTGATCGATTGGGTATCCAACCAAAAAATTATAATGGTGCTCCCTATATACTATGGATAATAGATATTTATATTCCTACCATTGGATTTTGAAATACATATTTATAAATTGAAAATGGGTTATGGAAACATGATTTTATGAAAACCTATCATAATATATCTAGACAACCACTATGTATTTCCTATTAAATTCATATGAATTAATGAGATAATATTCATGGAGAAAAAATTGCATGTATTGATTGTGGGTTTATAGTGTAGTCTAAGACCCATTTGATAAATGAGGGTGAAGCAAGATAAATAGGGAAATTTGCGACATGTGGTTGATTTAGAAATAGTATTAGAAAATGTGATGGAGATCCCATCTTAGAGTTCAGTTGTGATTGACTAATACAAAGGATAAAACATGTATCTTTGATGATTACTAGAGTGAATGTGAAATGAGTTATAATATGAAATTGCATTGAGCTTCAATAAAAAAATTATTGATAAGTACATAGTTTATAAGGGTGATTAGGATATACAATAAGAGAAATTGATGTTTTCAAATATTCCAATGGGTTTTTGAGGTTATTTGATATTTCTTGATATGAATTAAATTGAAACTAATTTTATTTGTAATGATTTGGATTTTTTATTTTTTATATGAAAGTTGGATTACTCATGGAATTTTTGTAACCATCATTTAATGGGAAAGGAATATGGTATGGATAATATTATGTTGCATAAACATCATTGGAGAGTCAGAATATTGAATTTTATGAAATAAGTATTCTGGGTAATCATTATATGACACAAGAATAACTGTATAGTAATATAATGTAATTGTTCTCAAGTGAAATTTAGCTTCTTCTTACATATGAATCTAGAAACGTATAACCATTATCCAATTTTAATAAACATGATGGTTTCCTTTATAACCATTATGAAAATATATGTTCATATCGTCCACCATCTATATAAGGGATATAGATAGTCTTTGATGTCTAGGAATGTAATTTTAAAATATATTTTAATCAGATTAAGATAAATTTAATTATTATTATGTTATCCAATAATGTTTTATGGTTCAAAATTAATATTTTTATTCTAGATAATGTCTAGTTGAGATGATATTAAACTGATTTTATTTTATTTTGTCATGTTTAATCTACGGATCAAGCTACAAAGAATTCAAATGTAAGAAGAATATTCTATTCATGATACATTTTTTATAGTTTCTTGTAGTGAAAAATGAAATCTACAAAACTGTATATTGGTATATTTTTTAGGTCTATTTTTTAGTGTTTAAAGTATGATTCATCTGGTGTAACTGAAAAATTGTTATATGATGAGACACGTTCTATAATATATGGTGTTATAAGAATGAATTATTAGGTTATTTTCTTCATAAATTGTAATTTTGACATTTAGTCAACTCTTTAATTTTGGAAAATTATTTTTTTCTAAAATATAATAGTGTAGTTTAAAAAATGGTGAGAAAATAATATTATTATGATAAAGGGAAGAATTAAACATGTAATTATTGTGCATGTAGTGACATAAATGACAAAATAAGGAAAAATAAGTAAAAGGGCATGTGCCACACCACGATAAATTTTTGATGATCAAATTGAAAATCATTCAATGAATTATAATATCTCAAGATTTATTTGTAATGAATAAATCCACATTGTAAATTATTATTCTGTTTATCATATATCCATTGAGATTATTATCTTTGAATTTTAGTGGAAGAATTTTTAATTTTGATGAGAAAATTGATTTAACTACATGAAAAAACTAGAAAATCGTATTGTTAGGAAATGTGAAAAAATATGGGAAAATTCAAGGGAAATAATATAATTTAACAAAATAAAAGTGATGGTGTAAAATATTTCATTATAATCATAGAGAACACCCATGTATAATTTTTTTTTAAAATGATTTATAAAATTTTGAAAACCAAATCACATGGGAAATTTTTATATTTATAATATTTAAGAAATAAAATCATGGTGAGAAATATATTAACATAAAATGACTATTTAAAAATGAATGGATAAATACCCGTGATGTTGAGGAATGTATAAAATAAAAAACTCTCTAAGGAGTAGAAGAATAATGATAATATTCCAATAATTTGTTAATGGTATGATCATTTAACTATCAAATCTAAATGAATTAGTAGTAGAAAAAAGGAAGGACTAACCAAATATTGATGGTTTAAAGTTTTATGTTCAATCATTTTAAATGTGTGGAGACTATTTATTTCTATATAATACAGAAAATTAAGTTTTTTTTGATAAATAAAGGTGATAATGATAAGAATATATATTGAATTTATTTGAGAGTAAGGGTCATTTCCATGCACTATTTTTATAGATCATATAAAATTCAATGACCATGTGATGAGAAGATGGGGATCCATATAATAGATATACGAGGCTCCATAGAAGACAAGGTAATCGAATTTCAAGAAGGTGTTGAAAGGAAACACTTCCATATAGATGTTTTAAATCCACTGAAACTATATAACATAATGTTTGACAATAAATAGTAGTGTGACTCTGTGACAATAATGAGAAGTTTTTGAATATATCCCTAATAAGATATAGAAATAAATCAAATGGAAATTTTTCAAGGGTATGCATGGTGAGATTAATTGAAGTCGTGAGAAACAAACATTATTATAGTCAACATCTTATTATAGTATAAAATCTTTTTTTGGGGTAAATAAAAAATAAAGTCAATGAGTGCATCTTAGTCTCGAGCCTTATGAATAGTTTATTCACTGTGAATTTTTTAGTTATCTATCATTGAAATGATGTGTTATGGAATATAATGAATTGAGTATTACATCATTCATATAAGATTAATTGAAAATGATATAAAAACAAAAATGTTTATGTAAAAAATCATTCAACCATACCCACTTAGTCATCCATAGATCGAGGTGGACATCCAGCAATTACTAGAGAATCATGTATTTGATGATATATGGAAATAAGCATATGTAAAATCAGAAAAAATAATAGATAAAAAATTCATATTCCTAACAAATTCATTGAATTGGATTATAGTTTACTGAAAAGTAATTTATTTTTAAAACAAGTGTTAATATTTTTTTTATAGGATACATATATCAAGATAGTAGAAATACTTTATAGTTTTTTGAGACTTTCAATATTTAGCATTATAATTTCATAAAAATAAATAAATAACTTATATTAGTATATTTAAATTTTAAATAATGATCCTATAAAGAAAACATTAATGATAATTTTCATTTAATTGTTTTAAAAAACTATAGTTCTTCCTAGGGAATATGAACACTTTTTTATATATATGTCACGACCCGTCCTCAGGGCCCGTGACGTGACTACCCCAAGCCCGCCTTCCATAGGCCAGGGGCTGGAGACTAGCACCAAGGCGTAATGTACAGCTCGAAAGGAGAAAACAACAACTTAAAAGAAAATCCACAACGTCGATCCATTCATCTGGAAGTCCCACCTGAAGGGTGGGTACAGAAAGCCTCCACTGCTCCTCGGGACCACCTGTCCGCTCCGAGTACGTCCCGCCCAGTGGTCCACCTCCAGGTACCATCCTGCTCCGTAAGTCTCCCCCACGATCAGTGTTGTCCGTCATCTGTAACCAACACAATGTAGTGTGGGCGTATCCCGTGCAGGGGTGAGTATAAGCTACTCAGTAGGGACCTCAAGACCCCGGAAGGTCTCCCAAAATTCAAAAAGGATAAAACACAAAGGAAAGATACAATCATTAAGTAACATCCAACACGACTTAGGTATATGGCCATACATATGCCTAAGTCATCAATTCTCACTCGGCTCCAACATCTGAGCTCAATTACAACCCAGTCCACACAGGAAATAAAAATTTAAATCCACATAGGATAGCACAAGACAAACCACAAAGTAAAGAAAAACGTAAATCCACACAGGATAACACAACACGATCCACAAAGGAAATTATAACAGGATTCAGCTCACACAGGTATACTTCTTCGAATGACGATAGAGATGATCACTGATCCATCTAAGTTGTCAGACCCAAAAAGGATCAAAAGGTACTAACCCCCGCAATGAACCACACAGGATCAGACTGACACGGGATCGATAGGTAACTTAACCCCGCAAAGACCCACACATGATCGGACCCACACAGGATCTGTAGGCGCTGGCTCACACAGAACGGCTGAGCGCTGGCCCACACAGGATCGGATCCTCACAGTATCTGTAGCACTCATCCACGTAGGATCGCAGAGTGATGTAGTCATCACCGTCGAATCCACTGAGGATCTCTGTACAGTCGTAGTCTTCACAGTAGTAGTCGCAGACAGCTCTTGGGTTCCCGCACACAACAAGCTTGTTCGGGAGGGTCTGCTCCACGAGCCGAGAGACTGATACATCAATAGATAGATAGTCCAGAGTTGATGTCTCCAAATGTTCTGTATCGCCAACAGGAACTCAACTTCGTAGACGGCGCGTCAATCGGACGCCCGGTCTGAGAGTTATTGGCTTTTTCGTCCCAGGGGCCCGGTTGGTGTTTAAGGAAAAACCAACTAGAACGTACTCCAACTGTGTCCAAACCATGGGCAGAGTATGCCAAAAGATCTGTCTCACTTAGAGGAATTCAACAAGGTCAAGGGATCTTCAATCGGACGTCTGAATCACAAGATATGAGCGTTTCGCTCCAAGGGCCCGGTTGGTTTCGTGGGCGAACCAACCCGGCCGAACCGAAAGTATTTTGAAACCTTGAGTGTGATATACCGAAACGAACGTATCAATCCTAGGATCGCATCTCCACTGACGATGCGTCGTTCGGAGGCCCGTAGCTCATGTTATGAGAAAGAGATCGAAAAGGTCCGGAAACGGGGGGTCTGGACACGGACCGACCTCGACCAACCCCCCCTGGGTCGGCCCGACCCTGGTCGACCCGACCCGGCCCGGACCAGCCCGGCCAGAGTGGCCCGGCCCGGCACGGGCGCGACCCAGCCCAAACCGGCACAGGCGCGGCCCGACTGCCGGAAAAGGCTCGGCCGGTTATGACTGAGCGGCGGGGGGTGTGCTACCCCCGCGTGCGAACACCGCGGCCCCCGCGTTGGGCCGCCCCATGTCAGCGGACGCGGCAAGGCCGCGTCCCGTGTCTCACCGGACCCACGCGGTCACGTGTCTGGTCGCCGGCCACCGCCGCCGCATCAGCTGCGGCGGCTCCGTCCGGCAGCGCGCCTGGGTTCCGCCGCCTCCGGCCGCCGGCAGTGCCGCGCCGGCGACCCACGCCGCCGATGGACTCCACGGGCCACCGGAGTTCTCCGGTGGTCCGATAACATTTCTTTCTGCGCCGTAGCTCCTCCTGGGTCCCGTTATTCACTGCAAAATCAAAAAATCGTCTCTGCAGCCCGTTTTGTCGTCGTCTGCCATTCCTCACATTAATGAAGAACTGCGGAGGGTTGTCGGGCCGTGTTTGTTTGGCCCGCACCCTCCGCGTTAGGTGATAACAATCGGGAAATAATGATCAATACATGAAAAAATAAAAATATACAATTTTAATAAATTAAAATTGCACTTGATCCTGGGCTCTTTGATTTAGAAGGAAACAACTACGGGAATAAATTATTATTTTCAAATAAAATCCCTACCTCATCGTAGACGTCGAGCATGCGTTCTTCGTGGAATTTATCTTCGTGGAAGAAGAGGTTCGTCGCGGAAGAGCGTCATGTCGTTGCGGTATACAGATTCACGTCGACGCTCTCCGAGGGGTAAAGAAAACACAAGGATTTAATTTACACTAATTAAATCCATGTCAAATATAAAATCCTCAAAGGAATTTAAAAGATTCGTAAACTCCTACCTCAAACGGATGTCTGAAGATTTGTCGCGGAAGAAGGAACGTCGCAGGAGGAGAATCGTTGGCGTCGCGGAACACGATGTCACATCGTCAATCTCTGAGGGTTCGGCATTCTTCGTCACCTTTTGTCGAAGGCCGGCGTTCTTCGCGTTCTTCGCGAAGGAGGATGAAGGACATAAGGTTTCTGTCAAATCCTCTCAATGAACAACATTTAAGAAGAAAAGTGTTGGTCTTATTTTATTAACATGCCAACAAACGAAAAAAGGTAAGTAACAAACGAAATTAATTCATATAATTAATTTCAACGAATAAAACGTCAAATTAAAAGGAGCGTTTAATAGTTTAAGAAACGCCCCAGCTGACTTTCAATTAATAGAGGTTTTCGCGAGTGCGTTACTTAGTGGAAAAGAAACGGTGGGGCTCGTGAGGGCCCCACCTCACAAATATCCTACCAAGAGGGTAGGATATTTTGAATTGTACCCTATCCGCTTAAACTTAGCTTAAGCATATTTAAGTGGCTTTAAGCTGATTTATGTTAAATAAAATATACTTTGTCATACCACATTATTTTATTTCTTAACTTAAAGCCCAAAAATTAAAAACCACCCCCGAGCAAACACAACTCCAGAAGAGGCGTTTCTTAGCAAATACCGGCGCTCCGATTCCATCGGTGCCCTCGGAATTCGATTCCGAGCACCGGTTCAAAAGTTAGAAAAACCCGCTCGTTCATTCACTGAACGTACCCGAGCCAAACTTCAGTAATTGATTCCGGGCACACCGGGCCTCGGAATCACGTGCCGTTAGAAACTGCGTTTTTGTAAAATTACAAAGAAAATAAGGAAAAACAATTCCTTGAAATTTATGGGTCTTTACATCACTCCCACCTTAGGGATTTACGTCCCCAAAAAGATACATCATAAGCTAGGGAAACAAATGTGGGTACTGAGCACGCATCCAAGCCTCCCTCTCCCAAGTGCTCTCCTGGAGGTTCCCATGCTGCCATTTGATGTGCACTAGAGGAATCGACCATCCATGTAGGCCTGCTCCTGTCGATCCTCAATCTCCCCCGGGACCTCCGCAAAATTTTCCCCATCATCAACGTCTAGCTCCCCATGGTCAATGATGTGCATCGGGTCGTGCACGTATCTCCTCAGCTGAGATATGTGGAAGACGTCGTGCACCCGGTGCAACTAAGGTGGTAGAGCCAGGCGATAAGCCAACTCACCAATCCTGTTGAGGACCTGGAATAGTCCGATGAAGCATGGAGACAACTTTTTGCCTCTGCCAAATCTTCGTAATCCATGTCGAGGTGAGACACACAAGAAGAAGTGGTTGCCATCCTCGAACTCTAGTGGCCTCTGCCTCCTGTCAGCATAAGACATCTGTCGGCTCTGAGCTGTCCTCATCTGCTCCTGGATGACCTGGACCTTCTCTGTCATGGCCCGGACCATCTCTGGTCCCACAAGTGTTGACTCCCCAGGGTCTATCCAGCACAAAGGATATCTGCAATGTCTGTCGTACAACGCCTCGTATAGTGCAATCCCGATGGTGGAGTGGTAGCTGTTGTTGTATGCGAACTCCACTAAGTATAGGCGGTCCTCCCAACTATGACCAATGTCGAGGACACATGCGCGGAGCATGTCCTCGAGAGTCTGAATGGTCCTCTCCGTCTGACCATCCATTTGAGGGTGAAAGGCGGTGCTCAGACGTATGTGCGTCCCGAACGCCTCATGCAACCCCTTCCAAAGCCGGGAAGTAAAGCGAGCATCTCGATCGGAGACGATAGATGATGGAACACCGTGAAGCTGTACAATATCCTGAACGTAGAGACGCCCTAAGCTGTCCACTGAGCCCTACTCTGTGATGGGTAAGAAGTGAGCCAACTTGGTGAGTCGGTCGACAATCACCCAGATGGAGTCGTGACCTCTAGAAGTGCGTGGAAGTCTAGTCACGAAGTCCATAGATATCCCATCCCACTTCCACTCCGGGACCTCCAAGGGCTGTACCAAGCCTGCTGGTACCTAATGCTCTACCTTCACCTGCTAGTAGGTGAGGCATCGAGAAACGAACTCTGCCATAGACTTCTTTCATTCCTGGACACCAGTGCTGTCGTCTGAGATCTTGGTACATCTTCTCTACTCTAGGATGTTCTGCTAAGGGAGAAGTGTGAAACATTCTTAGCACTTCCTCCCATAAAGAGACTGGTACCAAGGTACGTCCTCTGAAAAGGATGTCGTGCTCTGCTCCAAAGGAGAATCCATCAGCTGCTTGTCCTAAGGATAACATCGCATGCCGCGTCTCATAGTCGGCATCCCCACAGTGCACCTCTCTGACCCGCTGCAGTAGTGGAGGAGTGACTGTGAGAGACTGAAGGAAGGTTTCTCCATCTCTCTCCAAGAAGGATATCTACAAAGCGGTTAGATTCTCTGTCTCCTCCTCAAGTTGTTGAATGACCGTACTCCTGTTGAGAGCATCAGCTACCACGTTCCCCTTCCCAGGAGTATAGACTATCTCAAAGTCATAGTCCTGGAGGAACTCAAGCCATCGTCGCAGTCTCATGTTCAGGTCATTCTGCGAGAAAATGTACCTGAGACTCTGATGGTCAGAAAAGACTGTAAAGCACTCTCCCATTTGGTAGTGTCACCATGTCTTCAGGGCGAAGAACACCACTGCTAACTCCAGGTCATGGGTAGCGTAGTTATGCTCATGCGCCTCAACTGACGTGATCCATATGCGATCACTACCCGCTCCTGCATCAGGACACATCCGAGTCTGATCCCTAATGAAGTACAGTAGACTACGTACCCTACTCCCTCTTAAGGAAACCTCAAGATAGGTGCCCTATTCAATCTCTTTCTCTGCTCCTGGAAGCTCTGCAGACATCTGTCTGACCACACAAAGGGTTCCCCTTCTTCGTCAAAGCTGAGAGTGGTGCCGCAACTCTGGAGAAGTCTGGCACAAATCTCTGATAGTATCTAGCTAGTCCCAAGAAACTCAGCAGCTCCGTCATGCTCATGGGTGGCACCCAAGCTAGCACTTCCTCGATCTTCGTAGGATCCACTGAAACTCCCAGCTCAGAGATGATGTGTCCCAAGAAGTGGAACTCACCTATCCAGAACTGACACTTCGAGAGCTTGAAAAAAATCTGGTGCTCTCGGAGTGTGTCTAGTACAACCCGTAAGTGGTAGGCGTGCCCCTCCTCAATCATCGAGTATATCAAAATTTCATCGATGAAGACTAACACAAATCGATAGAGGTATGGCTGAACGATCCTGTTCATGAGGCCCATGAACACTACTGGAGCATTGGTTACGCCAAATGAAATGACCAAGAACTCATAGTGGCCATACTGACATCTAAAGATCGTCTTCTGCACGTCCTCATCTCGAACTCTGAGTTGATGATAGCCTGACCTGAGGTCTATCTTCGAGAACCACCGTGCTCCCTTGAGCTGATCGAAGAGGTCATCAATCCTTGGTAGTGGATACTTGTTCCTCACTGTCACCTAGTTCAGGTGACGATAGTTGACACACAGTCGCAATCTCCCGTCCGCCTTCTTGGCGAACAAAATCGGGGAATCCCAGGGTGAAACACTAGGTCGGATGAATACCTTTCCCTACAAGTCCTCCAACTGTACCTGTAGCTCTCTAAGCTCAGCAGGGGCCATCCGATATGCTGTAGTGGATATTGGGGACGTCCCAGGGTACAAATCAATATAAAAGTCTTCCTCTTTGTGAGGAGGTAGCCCTAGAACGTAGTTGGGAAAGACGTCTGCATATTGATCCACTACTGTAGGATAACTAGGACACTGCACGTCAACTACTCCTAGGATGAGGCTAGATAACTGATGCGTGATAGGCTGTCCTCTCCTCTGCGGAAGTCCATCATGTGCTGCGAAGGCTCCCTTTTCGCCGGTGAAGGTGAACATGCTCCCGTCGGTGCGTACACATCGCACATTGGGCCAATTACAGTCAATCCGTGCATGGACTGTAGACAACCAATCCATGCCCAAGATGACGTCGTAAGGCCTCGACGCTGCTAAAAAAAGATCCCAGCCGAAGCTCTCGCCACCTAGAGTAAGCTCACACTACCGAAACCAGTGCGTAATCGTCGAGTCTTCTCCCGTAGGAGTCTCTAGCCGTAAGGATCGAGCCAACGGCTCTGTCAGAATCTCAGAGCTCCGAACAAGGGCAGCAGATATAAAACAGTGACTCGCTCCTGTGTCTATAAGAACTACAGAAAGGGTGAAATAGACACAGATTGTACCTCGAATCATCTCGGGCGCTCCGTGGTCGTAGGCCTCCACTGCCTGGAGCTGTGCCTGTCTATGCCCGCCAGCTCCCAGTGGTCGGGGTAGACCTCCTGGTGGTGGTGGTGGTAGAGCCTCAAGGCGTCCCCACCACCTGCAGCTCGTCCAGCTCCTCTTCCTCATCCGCCTCCCCCCTACGGGCCACCACGGTCGACCCTATACCTCTGTCTAGGTGGCCCCTCAACCTTCTGCTGCTCCTCAGCACGGCGAGTCGGGCAGTCATGAGCCAGGTGGCCCTGCCCGCCGCATGCGTAGCACTGCCTGCCTCTCGAAAGACTGGCCCCGCGCTGTGTGCCCCACACAACTGAGCCAGTGTCCTGGGGTCGTCTGCCGGAGGGTCTATTTTTTCTGGACCCATGATTCATCTGTCGGCTACCTACTGTGGAAGACTCTGCTACCTGCCGTCCTGCGGTAGGTCTCGCTTCTGAAGAAGGCTCAGCAAGAAGGCTCTCGATCAAAATGGTTCTCTCCAGTACTCCTGCCTGAGTCGGAATGATGAGGGAGATCAGTGATTCCCTGATCTCATGTCTCAATCCCTTCTCAATGGTCCGGGCCCATAAGAACGGGTCTTGTACCATATCTGTTGAGTAACGCGAGAGATCGGTAAATCTCGCTGAGTACTGGGCGACCGTCAAGCTGCACTGCCGCAGTTGAGAAGCTCTTGGATGCGGACTGCACGGAGGGTGGCTGGGACGAACTCTGAGTGGAAGAGGCTCTCAAAGTCCGTCCAGAGAATAGATGCCTCATCGTGCACCTGGAGCATCAAGCCCCACCATCGGCCCGCTGCTGCGTGAAGTAGGCTCACTGCGAGGATCACCATGAGGTCTGCTGGTGTCCTCACTAGCCTGAAAACATGTACCACTGCCTCCAGCCAGTCCTCGGATGCCTGGGGGTTCGTCTCCCCACGAAACCTGGGAGGTCGCTGGCACTGGAACTCATGCAGTTCACTAAGGCAATGTGCATCATCAGCGGCTAGTGCTGGAAGCATCGGTTGCTCGGCGGGTAGAGGTACCGCCAGTGCCTCTGCTGTCAAAGGACCATGTACTGAGGCCTTGTCTCTCGGTGGGCTGTTTTCATGTACAACTCTCGGAACCCTAGCTGGATGCCGTCGTGGGGCCATCTTGAAAAGAAAAAGGTGCTCCATGGTCAAAATAGTATACCTGGTGATATGATACAATGCAATCACAAATAGAACTTGAAACACACATGTAATCAATGTCTTCGTGCATTAAGTCGGAAATCAGAAGTCAGGGTCCTGGTGTACGGATACATCGGCCGCCGCACCAACACTGGGCTCCCTGGACTGATAACCACTCTAAATACGCTTAAAACTATTGCTTCACATAGAAGAAAGATCAGAGCCTGCGGTAGAACTGAACTCCTCTGATACCAATTTTTCACGACCCGTCCTCAGGGCCCATGCCGTGACTACCCCAAGCCCTCCTTCCATAGTCCAGGGGCTGGCGACTAGCACCAAGGCGTAAATCGCGGTAAAGGGAAGGCATTGCCTTTGTAAATTAAACAATCACCACAGAGTAATCAAGCATAAAAATTAAACACTAAGTAAAAACTGGTACAACAGTAATTGCGGAAAGTAAGTGGGCCAGAATACAAACCCAAACTGAAAGTAAAGTACAACCCAAAATGGGAAAAAAGCAACTGAAAAGAAAAGCCGCAACGTCGATCCATCCATCTTGAAGTCCCACCTAAAGGGTGGGTACAGAAATCCTCCACTTCTCCTCGGGTCCATCCGTCCGCTCTGAGTACGTCCCGCCCAGTGGTCCACCTCCAGGTACCGTCCTACTCCGCAAGCCTCCACCACGATTTGCGTTGTCCGTCGTCTGCAACCAACACAACGTAGTGCGGGCGTATCCCGTGTAGGGGTGAGTATAAGCTACTCTGTAGGGACCCCGAGACACCCAAAGGTCTCCCAAAATCCACAAAGGATAAACCAAAAAGGTAAGATATAATCACGAAGTAACATCCGACACGACTTGGGAATATTCCCATACATATGCCTAAGTCATCAATTCTCACTCGGCTCTAACATCCGAGCTCATGTACAACTAAGTCCACACAGGAAAGCAAAACGTAAATCCACACAGGATATCACAACAAAAACCACAAAGGAAATCAAAACGTAAATCCACGCAGGATAACACAACACGATCCACAAAGGAAAGTAGAACAGGATTCAGCTCACACATGTATACTTCTTCGAATGATGATAGAGATGATCATTGATCCATCTAAGTCGTCGGACCCACAAAGGATCAAAATGTACTAACCCCCGCAATGACCCACACAGGATCAGACCCACACAAGATCGATAGGTAACTAACCCCAGCAAAGACCCACAAAGGATCGGACCCACACAGGATCTGTAGGCGCTGGCTCATAAAGAACTGCTGAGCACTGACCCACACAGGATCGGATCCACACAGGATCTATAGCACTGATCCACGTAGGATCGCTGAGTGCTGTA
Organism: Viscum album; assembly: GCA_963277665.1. Classification (NCBI taxonomy): domain Eukaryota; kingdom Viridiplantae; phylum Streptophyta; class Magnoliopsida; order Santalales; family Viscaceae; genus Viscum; species Viscum album. Next base: position 377,838,578 of record OY728147.1, read on the forward strand.
GCCGTCACCGTCGAATCCATTGAGGATCTCTGTACAGTCGTCGTCATCACAGTAGCAGTCGCAGCCAGCTCTAGGGTTCCCACACACAACAAGCTCGTTCGGGAGGATCCGCTCCACGAGCTGAGAGGCTGATACATCAACTGACACATAGTCCAGAGTTTATGTATCCAAAAGATCAGTATCGCGAACAGGAACTCAACGTCGCAGACAGCGCGTCAATCAGACGCCCGGTCTGAGAGTTATTGGCTTTTTCGTCCCAGGGGCCCGGTTGGTTTTTAAGGAAAAACCAACCCGACCGTACTCCAGATACGTCCAAACCTCAGGCGGAGTATGCCAAAAAATACCCGTCTCACTTAAAGGAATTCAACAAGGTCGATGTCATATCAATCGGACGTCTGAAGCTCAAGATATGAGCGTTTCCACACCGAGGGCCCGGTTGGTTTCGTGGACGAACCAACCCGGACGAAACAAAATATTCTAAAACCTTGAGTGCAATATACCGAAACGACCATATCGATCCAAGGATCGCATCGCCTCTGACGGCGTGTCGTTCGGAGGTCCGTAGCTCATGTTATGAGCAAAAGACCGAAAAGGTTCGGAAATGGGGGGTCTGGGCCCGGACCGACCCGGCCCAACCCCCCTGGGTCGGCCCGAATCGGGTCGACCCGACCCGGGTCCGGGTCCGACCTGACCCGGCCCGGCCTAGCCCGGGTGAGACCCGACCCGAACTGGCACGGGCATGGCCCGGCTGCCAGAAACGGCTCGTCCGGTTACGGCCGAGCTGCTAGGGGCGTGCTGCCCCCGCGTGCGAAAACTACGGCCCCTACGTGGGGTCGCCCCTGGTCAGCAGACGCGGCAAGGCCGCGTCCCGTGTCTCACCGGACCTGCGCGTTTGCGGGTCTAGTCGGCTGCCACCGCGACAGCGACCTGCGCCGCCGGTGGACTCTGTGGGCCACCGTAGTAGCTTCGATGGTCCGATTCCATTTTCGTCTACGGCGTAGCTCCTCCCAGGTCCCGTTCATCACTGCGGAATCAACTAATCGTCTCTGCGGCCCGTTTTGTCGTCGTCCCCCATTCCGCACATCAACAAAGAACTGCGGAGGGTTGTCGGGCAGTGTTTGATTGGCCCGCACCCTCCGTGTTAGGTGATAACAATCGGGAAATAATGATCAACACATGACAACATAACAAGATACAATTTTAATAAATTAAAATTTCACTTGATCACGTTCTCTTTGTTTTAGAAGGAACCAACTACAGGAATAAAATATTATTTTCAAATAAAATCTCTACCTCGCTGTAGTCGTCGAGCGTGCGTTCTTCGTGGAATTGATCATCGCGGAAGAAGAGGATCGTCGTGGAAGAGCGTCACGTCGTCGCGGTATACGGAATCACGTCGACGATCTCCGAGTGGTAAAGAAAACACACAGATTTAATTTACACAAATTAAATCCATTTCAAATATAAAATCTACAAATGAATTTAAAAGATTCATATACTCTTACCTCAAACGGATGTTTGAAGATTTGTCACGGAAGAAGGAACATCACAGGAGGAGAATCGTAGGTGTCATGGAACACGGTGTCGCGTTGTCGATCTCCGAGGGTTCAGCGTTTTTCATCGCCTTTCGTCGAAGGCCGGCGTTCTTCGCGTTCATCGCGTTCTTCGTGAAGGAGGATGAAGGACTTAAGGTTTCTGTCAAATCCTCTCAACGAACAACATTCTAGAAGAAAAGTGTTGGTCTTATTTTATTAACATGCCAACAAACGAAAAATGGTAAGTAACGAACGAAATTAATTCATAGAATTAATTTCAACGAATAAACCGTCCATTTAAAAGGAGCGTTTAATAGTTTAAGAAACGCCCCTGTTGAATTTCAATTAATAGGGGTTTTCGTGGGTGCGTTACTTAGCAGAAAAGAAACGGTGGGGCTCGTGCGGGGCCCACCTCACAAATATCCTAACAAGAGGGTAGGATATTTTGAATTGTACCCTATCCACTTAAACTAAGCTTAAGTAGCTTTAAGTGGCTTTAAGCGGCTTTAAGTGAAATAAAATAAAGTTTGTCGTAGCACGTTATTTTATTTCATAACTTAAAGCCCAAAAATTAAAAACCACACCCGAGAAAACGCAACTCCAGAAGAGGCATTTCTAAGAAAATATCGGTGCTGCGATTCAATCGGTGCCCTCAGAATTTGATTCCGTGCACCGGTTCAAAATTAAGAAAAACCCGCTCGTCCGTTCACTGAACGTACCCGAGCCAAACTTCCGAAATTGATTCCGGGCACACCGGGCCTCAGAATCACGTGTCGTCAAAAACTGCGTTCTGGTAAAATTCCAATGAAAATTAAGAAAAAAAAATTTCCTTCTAATTTATGGGTCTTTACAATATACTTTATTTAAGTAAATTTAGGGAATATTTATGAAAACACCAATCAAATACATCAATATCCTACTTAATAAAGAATATAAATTTATGTTGATATGTATTATTGGAGTTAAAAATCATTGAATGATTAAAAAAAATATATTCATTATAATGAATATAACACATAAGAGAAGAGGGAAAATTTTCATAAAATAATTTATTTAGACTCAATGTCCATATTAACATGAAATCATATATGGAGAATGGGAATTAGAAAAAAAAATTGTTTGAGGTCCTTGATTGTATTATAACATATAAATATAATGAAATTTTCGTTTCTAAATATTTATATAATCCATTATATTATGGGGGGAATAATTTTCTGCAAGAGATATCCTAGGTCCCCAAATCTCATGTGGTCATGTCCATTCATTGATGTGACTCAAAAAATACATAAAAATTTGGAAAAATTTTATAATTGAAACAATTACCATTATATTTATTAGATAAAAATAAATAATGAGCTCTATGAATTTTTGTAGGTTTATTGCTACGGATGAATTCAAACTCATGATGTGAGAAGTTATAGTCAATGGATGAATCATGGTATGAAATTGGGGAACAAGCCTTAATGAAAAATCCAACAATCATATATGGAAACATTAATTGTGTTCTAATGTAACTAAAAAACCTAACCACTTCATACTTATATTATTTATTGGTAATCCTGCATAAAATACATATCCAAAAAATTGAGGTTCAGTGTTCATAGAAATGGCTAATTCCCTTTCAAAAAAACCTACACATTAAACTAAATGGGAACTTTCTTCCATTAAAAGAAAAATTATAAATGAAACAGAGTCTAAATTGAATGATAAAATATAATTCCTATAAGAATATTCATTAATAATTCCTAGTATAGTTCATGATTCACTAGGATGCCGATAAAAATAAATGTGTGATCTGAGAAGCTCTATAAGTGGTAGTGTAAGTCAAACACACTCTTGGAATGAATAGTACTAAAATAGTAAATAATTATCAAATAATTATATATCACATATATAAAATGGTAGAACTATATCCATCTATAGAAAATAATATAAATATACATATGGGATTTAATTAATTATAATACACTGACCTAATGAATTATATCTATATCTAAATCAAATCACCAAGGCCTCAACGAAGATATTATACCTAAATGTGTAGGCATAGAATCAATGACCAAATTTTTTTTCTCATGTGATCTGATAATAAATTGAGGTTACATATAATTTATTCTTCCACTCATCATTAAGTATAGCCAATCTTAAACATTAAATTCAAAATATAAAGTCCCCAACCATGACATCATAAATTAATGGGAATACACCCACCATATAAATAAAATTCCTTATGAGACCTATTGATTCATCATAGATATTGACCTATCACTAATAAGTGAAATAAATTAATTGTACATAATGGTTGAATAATCAAAAAAATATTAAAAAATGAATTACTAACCCATATTATATGAATTAAACAAAAGTTATAGTGATTTTAAATAATTTAAAAGTTAATAAATTATATAAAATTTTTAAGAAAAACCCACCAATAACTATTACATAATATTTCTTATTCACAATATATAGAGTAACATATATAATATTAAATAAATTATAGAAAAAATGTGGAAATAATGAATATGAAATTGAATACATCCAAGAGATTTTAGAACATGTACATGAAGAATAAAAATAATGTCAATAGAGTGATGGATATTGATAGAGAATATATTCTCTGGAAATAAATTAGTTTGCGAAATATTAAAGTCTCAAAATAAGATTTAAAATAATAAAATATAGGTATTGAATTTCAAAAAAAATTAATACAATTAAATGAATTCTATAAATTAATATATTAAAATATTTTGAAAATATTCATATAAACCAACATAGGGAATAAAAAACTACATTTTAAAATAGTTGAGGTTTTAAAATAATCATTTACATCTCATCTAGAAATATTTAATTTTTTATATATATTCTTGTATAATAAAACTATAGTGTTTATTTATGCCAATTAGAATATTATATATATATATATATATATATCACTATTATGATTCATTTTTATACACATAATATCATCTTTCATCCATACACAATACTATTATATTTTACATTTGTCTTTTTTTATAGAATTATAAAAATAATTTTGAACACATATTTCGTATATTATTAATAGTATAATGTAAATTTAAAATTTTTCCATAAACTCTATTAGAATCAATAGAGAGGATCTAAATCATTCCATAATTCAGTTGCATAGTAGTTCTTGAAATATTTTCCCATTATAGAATATTCCGTATTATGATTTGAAAAATACTAGAGTTTTTTATATTTAATATCAATGTTATAGTGATTATTTTTATATTAAAAAATAATAACAAAATAATTTTTTATATTAATTTATAATTTTATAATGAAATCAAATTAAATTAACAATAATGAATGATTTTTTATTATTCAATTTTCATAGATCTTATTGGTAGTGTAAAACAACCATAATGAGTGATGTCATTCAATGGAGTATAAAAAATGAAATGATGACTATATGAGTTTTATAAAAATTTCGTTCAATAACTAAAATAATAATTTATGTTTACATATAATTATTAATTTTTATACATAATATTGTATGAAAATAATTACAAAGTAAATTCATGGTTTTTGAATATCTTTTTGTGATGTTATAATGACATATGGATTAGATACCAATGAGAGATAATTTTTCCTAAACATGAATTGATTTGTCTAATTGATTAATATTTCATAATAATATGATCATGAAATAAATATTTTAAGGCTTAAAGGAGATTTATCTTAAAAGATCACAAATAATAAATCATAATTTTTCTGGGACACCCTTTCCAGTTTTATAAAATCTGAATCCTTTTGATTGAGGATAAATAAATAAAAAAATTTGAATTTAGGACACAGAAGTACATTAAAATGTGAAAATAAGTGTTTAGAGATGTTTTTTATGAATTAAGTTAGAAAATTATAATTTTTATTTGTCCTAAAAGTCTTATAATGAGTCTACTACTATATGTAAAAATCAAACTCATTTTAAAAAAATATTAAAAATTTATAAGCCAGTAATTTAATATAAAAATACAATGTAGATCATAAAAAGAAAATAAATGACAGGATTAACAATTATACATTATAAGTTGACTTTGTTATTTATTTTATGATATTATATAAATTTATAAATATTTTTTAACATTAAATAGCCATTAATATTAATTTTATGTTTATTGTTTTATTTTTGATATTTAAAATATCTATTTAACTAATGAAAAAAATTAATCTTTTAAATTATTTTTACCATACTATATTATTCCATATAAATAATTAATAACACTTAATATACCAAAAAAATATCATTTTAGATATTTTAATACTCCCATAGTTCATTTTATATTTCTTAAAGATGTGTTTTTAGTGATGCGTAAGTGTTTCAGATACATATAATATTACATTATTTTTTTAAAAAAAATCTATTTTTAAAAATTTAATCAATATTTTAATGTTATACCACTCATAATTGTATTTAATCTAATAAATATCATGTAAAAAATATTTAATATATTATTTGAACATTTCTCATGTCATAAAATCATTGAGTAATCATTTTTATAATAAACATTTCATATAATTTTTATTTTCATAACAGAAGAAAAAATTATTTATTATTAATCATATGTATATATATATTTTCAAACCTCATAGGGAATTACCCTTTCAAAATTTTATCATTATGGCATCAATTTATATTTTTTATATGCTATGAAAGCATTACGTGAACAACAATACATGTTCATATATTTTTTTTAGTATAAAATATTAATTTATTTTAAATGCATACTAGTTTATAGAAATTTATAGTATAATTAAATTTTTAATATGTCCAATAAGTTTAATATATTTTTATGTCATATTTTTATGATGATGATTTCATAAAATATAAGTTATTCAGGAATAAAAATATCTTTTAGCAAAGGCACAAAAATAAATGTAATCTGATAAATACCAAAAATTGACCATAATATGATTTATACATTATGATTCAAAAAATATATTTCTTTTTATACATTTGACATTCGAAAATTTATTATTTTATTCTTTAAATACAATGGAGTAAATGATATAATAAATTTAATTAGAAAAAATATTTTCCCCACACTTAGAAAAACATACTCTTATTTGAGACCTTGATAATTTTTTATTAAGAAAATTTCAAATATGAATATACATTTATATAATTAAAATTAAAATAATTTCATGAAATATATAATAATTACAAAATTCTGGAATCGAGAGCAAATAAGAAATTTTCATATGGAAATTTATTTAGCATTCAAATAAAACAATATTTATTATATAATTATTTTAAATGTATAATAAATTTGAAATTAATCATTTACCATCTTTGATTTTATCACATATAAAAACTCAAGAGTACAATTCATGAATATATATAATTTTTTTACATGAAAAATATAAACAAGTCTTCTATATTATAAAAAATACTAACTATATCTCTTCCCCCAAAAGGAATTACATGGTAAACAATTATAGTTTCTCCTAAAAAAATAGGTTTTTATTTACATAGGAAAAATATCTATTAGATATTATATTGTAAAATTTAGATTTTTCGGTCATGACTAGAAAATTGATCATTTCAAATATAATTTTTCATAAACCCTATATATACCCTTATAGGACACATTCATGTGAATGATTCTTCAATGGCATGCCTTTATAGTCCACTAATATTTCATATAAAAACCCAAAATATTTTCCACTATTTTTATTATGTTTGAGGGATTATTTTGAAATAATGATATATCATATGAGTGAATATAAATCATTGGATTCAAATAATTACATAAGAATAATTATAACTTTTTGTTTTATGATTTTAAAATATTCTACTAATTATTCAATTCATCATCCATATGGGGAATCAAAGAGATTATTTTTTATGCCTGATGTATAAAAAAAACTATAAATGAATCTTGAGACACACTAAAGGATAGTTTTATTAATTATAAGATGGAATTCATGAAATGACATTCCTTATGTTTATATTAATTTTATATAAAATATTGTTTGTGTGATTCATATCAATACCAGAGATAATTTTTTAATAATTATCATTAAAAACCTTTTTATTAAATGACAAAAACTACTTCAACAAACATTTTTAGGGTTTTTCTTTTTATTGCACATTTCATATTACCAAAAGATAGTTAATCAATAATACATTAATGAACTAAATAATTACGTAATAATAAATATACCCACTATCATAAAAATAATAATACCTAAAATATTAATAAAAATCATCTTATATAAATTCTAAACCAATAATATATTAATTTTTTCTAAATATAACATTGAAGCCAAAATAAAATTACATTATTATTAAAATTAACTAAATCCTTGAACATGAAATAATATCAAATACATTGGAATAAAATTAGATTCTAGATAATAAATAATATCAATACCATATTCATTTAATATTCCCAAAAACTATGAATTCATTTTTTCAGAAAAAATCAATAATTATATTGAATAAAACAACTCAATCCCCATGATTATATATATTTATAAACTTATATTACAAATAAACGTATAACCCTAAATCCATTATAATTGTAATTAAAAATATATAAAATCACATACATGCCCTGATGGTGATCCATATATTAATGATAACATAAAATTGGGATTTTATATTGGATTGAAGGTGACTTTTTTGAGAATCAAATTTGGTATTTATGATATAGAATTTTATTTAAATAGTTTTTTTGAACCGAAGAGAATATTCATGAATGAAACCAAAATTGGTATTTTATCTATGAGACAAACAATTCTCCACTGTTAAGGTGTGTACACCACAATATTGGACTTTGGGGTTTTATCATATCATAAGACATTAGCTTTCACCGTAATGAACCAATACTGTAAGTATGATGGAATATTTTGAATATTGATCAATTTTAAATTATAATCAATGAATCCTTAATTCATAATAGAAATGATTTATTTTTTATATTGATTTAGAGTAAAAGAAAAAATATGACAAACACTAAGGCTTAGGACAACCTTGTAGCCAGTTGTTGTGGTCTCTTTTGTTCGAGTGCAATGGAATCCCCATCCTAGTCACATATGAGATTTTCTATAAACCAATAATAGATCAGTGCGTGGAAATGGAGGATAAGGGATCGAACATGGTGGTTCAAGAATAACTATGAATATGTTTATGGTATAGAAAATTAAAAAATGTGGATACGAATGACTAAATATTATTTAATATGGAAAGGAATCATTTTTTTTATTGACATTTAAATTTGGTATTAAAAAAATATATACACTATTATATAAGTAGTTTCCATTATAAAATAGAGAACCACCCCATGGAGGGAGATATAATGACTTCCAACCCATATATTTTGGAGAGGTCCAAGATGCATGTTTCATCCACACAAAATTGGATATTAGAAATGGTATTTCAACAGTGAAATGTGGATTCAAAAATTTTGAGGAGAATATAGTGTGATTTAGTTGATCTATATGATTAGTAGAATCTAAGCCATACTGAAATGGGTATATGATAATGACATTGGAGTTTGAGATAAATTTAAAAAATAGATTTTATATCATCAGAGAAATTTAAAAAAATAGATTTGGATTATTTTCATAACATGAATTTGGCTAGTCATGAGGCCATACAGAAGAGGTCTATACCATGTCATTGAAGATATAATGTGTCCAGAATCTCATAATTAAATATTTTATCATTTAGGAATAATTAATGGGTCATAAATTTAGTATATTAAATCTAATTGGAAGAATATATTTCTATGAGAATGAATTTCCATACAATGTAGATTGACTGATTTATTCTCACATCAATCTCATGAATATAAGGAAATACTCACGAGTGTTAATAGGGTAATATCATTTTAAATTAATGGTATGGATTATAATAATACTTGAATTATCGAGAATTAAGTCACTATAAATCCTAGGTGTCTAGATATTTTAAAAAAATACTGTAAAATAAATAATTACTTATCTAAAATATAATAGAGTAATTATAGAAATTGAATTAGAACATATACCTTCCGTCACTGAATATTTTACCAATGAAGAAACATATTATTGATCCATTAAAAATATATAATAAAAATAGGTTTCCTTTAAAAGTCATCGAAGTGTTATTTTTTAGTAGTTATTCAAATCAATACTATTATGTAGAATTATTAAGATCAATGAATTCCAAAAATATCTGTTGAATCGTAAATAGTGATGGTATTGTAATATTTTTTCCATATGTGCCAACTTACATTTTTTATGATTGGTGTGAAATAGAGGAAAGATAAAGGGAAATAATCTTATGGTTTTAATGAGTGATACAAAAACACTGTATACGGAATGACCCTAGGAAGTAGTAACCTCGCCTATTAACATCATTAATAATTTAGGGTAGTGGAATATAATGTATTGAAATATTACTGAATCAAGGATCCTTAAATTATATATATAAATATAATGTGCGTAAAATACTTGTGTCCCCAATGATTTCATTCATTTATATTTTCCTTTACAGATCCAATGAATGTGTGTATGCAACTAATAAAAATATTTCTAAAGGATATAAAAGAAAATATTAATAATAATATCAATTAATAAGAAAGAGAAAAAGGGTAACTCTAAAAATAGAGGTAAAAACCATATTATATAAGTTATTTTTAGCTTAAAATCAATTTAATTTGTATGACATTAAAAACCATGATTCACTACCCTTCCTTAGAGTCCCTCTCACTAAATTCGCTTATTGATTAAACAAAGGGTATCAAAGCATGGGTTATATTTTTTCATTTGCATACATATTACCAGATATAATATATTTATTAAGTTATATAATTAGTTTTATTTTACAATATTTTGAGATTGGTAAACATAATTACATTCAAATAATAAGTAGAAAATATAGGTAGGTTCATATATTATACCTTTTTCTGAAATGTTTTTGAATGATTTGGAATAACTAAAATGATCTTCAAGGAAAATTATTGAGTAATTTGATTAGGAATCCATTAGTTTATTCAATAATTCCACATGTTTCGTCTATGATCATGATATGAGAAGTGATTAATAATACACTAATATTACGATTCCATAAATACCCAACTGTGGAAGATGTAAACTTATTATAGTAGATCGATATGTATCTTAAAAAATAAATTCTAAATATAAAAAGGGGAAAAAGTATCAACAGATCATTATCAATGTTATAATAATTAATGTTGAGGATATTAGAGGATTATTTAAAATACATATTGAATTGAATACTTACCTAAGTGTGAAAATTACATCAAATATAAAGAGTTATATATGTTTTTAATTTTAAAAATATAAAATTTCATTTCTATAAAAGGAATAAAATATAATAATATGAAAAAATATGAATTACCAAGAAGGAGTGTCTTATCAAAAAATTATTAAGGAGAAGAAAAGGCTTGAATATGATTTTTAATTACCGGTAGATTCTATTTCTCCTATAAACTATAAGAAAAAAATAAGTGGTGTATGTTAGACAAACATTCTTGTGAATTGGAGGATAACCTTTTTGTAGGAATAATTTCAAAAAATATATGAAATCTTAGCTTCATATAAGTTATAAGAAAAAAATTTATTTGTAATAGTATTCAAATTTACTAATTAATTAATTAATAAAATAAAATTCCAATGGTAATCTATTTTTAATGATTACAAACATTTTTCATTTGAGTATCCTTATAAACTTGATAATAAAATTTAAAAAATTAAATATTTCATGAAGGAAGTATTGAAAATATTTTACATTCATAAATACCAAATTTGATAAGAAAAGAATTTAATAGTAATGATGAAACCAATAAACTAAATTGGATTAATAGAACCCATAAAAATTAGAAATATTAGAGTTATAGGAAATACAATTCACAAGTAACCTTCTAAAGGTAACAAATACTAGGAATTATCTCAAAGAAGTTATGTAGACTTGTAATTTTTTTGGAATGTAAGGAAACATTAGAAAATTATTCTATGATGCTTTTGAATATATTTTACTTAATGAAGTTGAAGAAATATATATAAAATAGTGTTACAATCATCATTTAATAGAGGATTATTTGTGTTCCACAAAATATCCCCATATTACTCATATCTATAATGAAGATTTAAAGAAAATTACATACTGTGATAAAACATTTAAACCATTGTAAATGTAAATGAATATTTTTTTATAAAAATATTTTTTATGCTAAATCAAGTGGAATTTATTTTAGAAAGTAATCAGGAAAAATGTTTTAAATCAGTTATTAAATAAAAATAAATCAATGAGTGATTTCAAAAATACTTTGAAGAATTATTGAGATTTAAATATTTCCAGAATAAGAAAAAATACATATAAATTTGGATTATCATGGTAAGGTACATATTAAATTATATAACAATTCATCTAGGGATAGAATAATCAACCAAAATATTTGAAGAATAAATGTTCCACCTATAATGAATGGTGAAATCTTAAGTGGTGTGGGTTTCCAACTAGGGAGTTTTTTGAATTTTATTAAGTAAGTAACAAGACAAAATAAACTAAAAAATAAGTTGATTAGATAAAACTTATTTCAATTTAGATGAAAATTTTCAATGTTATTGATATATTAAAAATGGTGTTCGAATGAGAATGACAATGTTCTTCAACCTGATGAAAATAGATGGTAACCCACTCCCAACGTATTTATATAGAATTCACTATTGCATAAGTATTTTATGTTTTGGGTGTGATATGGTTCATGTTTATAAATTATTAATAGATTCAATTTAAATTTCATAATTCAACCATGTTCCATATAATGTTTGAAGTAGTGAAGGTATATTTCTATAGATTATTCAACTACATTTAATTGAATAGAGAAAGATGCATCAGAAAAACAACGTTTAGAAAAATTATTCTTCATGGTCTAGTTCATTTATTATTTCTAATACCACATATTATAAACAAATATTAGGCCTTGAATTTGGAAAATGAAAAACTAAATAAGGATAAAAAATATTTTTTCATGTTTTATTTTATTGAATGAAATATATTGTTTTGTAATCTACTATCATCTGACTGTTTTTTTCATTGACGAATTCCTTGTGAATTAATATCAGGATATACATATTGATGAAGCTATTGAAGTTAGGGGGTTTTTTTTGAGATAAACATTCAATGGCGGTATACAAATCAATAGTGGATGGAAACCTAGATTGGAATTTATAGAAATTTTATTTAACATATCATTATAAATTTATTTATTTATTCCATGATGGTTATCTAGATATGAATTATAAAGAGAAATATGTTATGAATCACGAACCAAAATATTAATTTTTATTCCTATTTTTTTTGATTCTGTGGTTAATTTAATCTGAAGTGTTCCTTGGTAGAAGATGAGGTTTTTGACATCTCAAAATCTAAGAGATTATGTATGTGAAACTTATATTAGTGATATTAATGGATTAAAATATTGTTTCCTACTCCTATTATTCACATAGTAGGATTAGTTTTCATTATCAATTTTACATTGATATGTGAAAAAAACGAAATAAAAATGTTTTCGTATGAATCCACAATTAAAATAAATGCATGAGCATGAAATACAAATCTCATATTTTTTTACTAAGTGGTATATCCGATCGATAAGTGTTATGATAGATAAGTGTGGGATGAGATAAAAATTAATTGATACATGAAGATTATTTTAATAGTTGTAGATCAATATCTCTAAATTTTATATAAGGATCATGTTGTTTTTAGGAAAGTATATTTATTCATGATTCCCCCTTGATGACAAATTGGGGGTCCTGGAAAAGTGTATTGATTGATATCCTCAAAGAAGATTTCATTGAGAAATCTAATTTATAATTTGGGTATCAAGAAGGTATGACATCCAAATTACAACGGTAAATTATTAGAAATATTTTTCCAAGATAACTGTTGTTTCAATTATTTAAATCGATTAGTTGTAAATTGGATATTAAATCGAATTTGATGTTAATGTGGGAGAAGAACAATCTTGGGACAATGATAAATCCATGAATGGTCCATTATGAATCCAAAATGGGGTATAATATGTTGTCACCATCAATTTTTGGGGAAGAATTAGTATTCCCTAAAATGGATATGGTAATTGAATAATGGAAATATTTTTTTTCTATGAAAGAAAATTGGATTATTATAATAATAATATAGAGGATTTATATTCCATAGTGTAGGTTTATTTATGAACCAACATTTGGTATTAGAAGATACCAAATTTGTTGTTAATTGGTTTTTGAAACTAGTGTGAAGAAGGACAACAATATTATATAGTTTTATTTCACTCTAGATGATAGAAAATAAAACATATCATATGTGGTTATGGAGTAGACCAACACACTAATAATTTTTTGACTCTATTGAACATTAGTTTTTGAAATAAATAAAATATTACAAAATGATAATGGAAGATTCATAAGGTTCAACAATTTTCTATTTTTTATAAGAATCCTTCAAAACATAACAAAATGAATTAAAATATAGAATTTTTTTTAATAAGGGGAAAAATATGGCCTTCCTTGAGTCTACTTCCATCTGACCATATAACAATCGTGGAGGGACATGGTCAAGCTCATAGGTAGTCATAACAAAGGATATATGGTGTTTTCCCACAATCCACTTATGGGATTGTGTATAGAAATTTTTTTGCACGGAAGATATACAGTATCCATAGTTGATGGACACAAAATAATATATTATAGGGAATTAATATTAGAGGAAACAACCTACTACAATGTATTATGTATAATAACATATATTTATCTAGAGTGATATCTCAAAATGGGATTAACTATTATGGGGATTGGATAAATCAATGATGTCAACATAGAAATCGAGGACCATTCTATAAAGCGAGATCATATGAATTCTTGATGAATTTATATTTTGGAGATATCCATAATACAATATCAATCCACACAATAGTGAATATGGGAAATAATAATTACATGCAACAAGATGGTTTTTACACCATATTGGATGATATAGTCAAATTAAATGGACATCTAAGTGTATTTACCTCCCTTATATAGTGTAAAAATAAACTTGAATGAGTATATAGATCAACTAATATTGAGAAAAAATGAAAAGAAAGTCATATATTTGAAATTAATATCATGAAAATATTTTTTAAGATATAGAAATTTTCTATTCACCATATTAAGGATAACTGGGTTATGCTACAAGAGGTTGAATCATAATTTAGTGAAACTACCACTATAAATGAGGGAATTCATCAAGAATTATTATTCAATATAGAGAAACAAATAATCATACTTACTAAAGTGAAAGAACATGATATTATATTTTATTAGTGAATCTTTTTTCGAGGATGATTTTGAGTTAAAAGAACACCTAAATTATGTTTCTTATTTTTTATATGGGATTTAAAGGAATTAAATCTAGTGACTTGACTAATATTGAAATATGATAGTTTCATGAGTATGAATTTGTATTAAAAGATAATTTAATTATCAGCTTTCAATTCACATGGATGTCGAATTTATGAAACTTAAGAATGGAAAGGAGTATAATCTATATCAAAAAACATAGATAATAATTCATGGAATGGTGAAATTTTCTAGTTAAATTTCACTATAAAGAAACGGAACATAATTTTTCGACAACAATATTTGAATATGTACATTTATAGATTTTAAACACAAGACATTAATTATATAAGGGGGAGAAAAGGAAAACATGGAACTCCCTAAATATTATTCCAACAATAAAATAGATTATTAGTTGATGGATTAAAAAGATGGAGAAGAAGTTTCAATGAAATATCATATAAATATTATATTTCTCAACGAGAATATATCTGTATATATATATATATATCAATTAATAATTGATAAACCTTAATCTTATTAATACAATGTGGTATTTATAACTCTTAAATAATCATTTAAAAAATTATCACAACTTTTATAGTCATCGAAACTCTAATTGGATACCAATTTTAATAACCAAAATTTTACTGTCACATTATAACATGATTTATAGAAAATTATATATAACATATATAAATATTATGATTCACGTGTATAGATTATGTGAATTATGGTCATTCAATAACCAAATAAAACATGTAATTTTTATTGAGTGGGAAATTTTTCCTTTAAACCGAATTCTTTTATTGATAAAAAAGATTCATTAATATTAAATGTTTTACTCCTACCAACATATAATTATTTATTTAACACTCATCATGGGTCTATATAGAGAAAAAAATTAATTATGTAATATGAGATTCTTATTAAAGGGTAATGTATATCAGAATATAGAGTGCAATGAATAATATGATTGGAATAAATGACAATAAAATACATCATTATCACTAATAACATGATAGTGAAACATATATAAGGATATATAAACTATATAATTAAACACATGGAAAATTATAAATGATACCAAAATAATGGATATCATAATGTTATATGCGTAAATAAAAACACTAGTGATTTTCTGGGAAATTATAGATAAATGGGAATCCATACAACCAATACCCAAACTTGTTTCTATTATAAGATCTACCAATTTAGTGAGGGGAAATATAAATCTATGTCTCACACATCACTAAATAATTCAAATTCATGAAAAATAATTCATTAATTCATTGTATTAGATGATTAATTATAAGGAAAAGGGTAAATATAAACAAAATATATAAAATAGTTTATCTCAGTACACCAATATATGCATCAATATATTATACAACATTTATATGTAATTGTCATAATTTAAGGTCAATTCATTCTTAATATGAACATAATTAATAAAAATATAATGCACAACCATCATTAATTAGTAAACAGTAATTATATATTAAAAATAATAAGAATATTTATTTTAAACATTTCCCCAATATTTAAATGAAATAACATTCTTGGTAAAGACCCAATGATTTATTTTACAAAATATGGGGTATCACAACCTATAGGGTAATTTATATAAGGTTATGAAAATATATGAAAAAAATATATATAAATAATAAAGTGAAATAGAGTAAATTCATGAGATTATTGTACATGGATTGGGAGTAGAAATATATTTTTAGGTGAGAAGTTGATAGTGGTAGATAATATAACCAAAAAATAAATATTTCTGGAGGAAAATACATTATGATAAATATCTAATGTTGAATATAAATATCAAAAGATAAAATGAGACAATAAATTTATACTAAATATTGTAAAATCTAGATGTAATAAATTCGTGTAGATGCCTAATAGGAATATAAATAATTATAGGGAATTAATGAACAAAGATTCAAAATTGTAGAGATATGGAAAAAACCCTTACATTTAGACGTATATTATATTGATTCTTATATAAAATAATATTAAATTACCTTATTTATTTACTTGAATAAAAAACAATTTAATTTAATTTATTCATTTTAATTCCATTTAATTTACTTATTGGTATATTTCATTCCAATTTATTATTACAATAATTTGAATTGGTCATTTTGAGGTGACTTTGTTCATAATTTCCACAACATCATTGGTATATTCTGAAAGGTAAAAGGGAATTTTTATAGGTTATATAATATCAGGATGTTTCCATATATTATATACATGTCATTACAGATAAAATAGATTTTAATAGGTGTTTAAATTGTTTCTATTCATTGAATATTTCTCATTAAGATAGTTTTTTATATTAAAAAAAAGATTGAATTTTATTTATTTTTATCTTAGTGAATACTATTTTAAAATTTAAGAATCACAATAAAAAATAACATTATTATTGACGTAATTTTTGATAATAATTTTTTTTAATAATATCAGTTAAAGATGTTTATTTATGAAAACGTAATCATTCATTTTGGTATCGTAAAACGACCATAGCGAGAGATGTTATCCAAGGAATTGTCAAAGGTCTAAAAACCATGTAAATATTCATATTTAATAAAAAATCAAGATTCAAATTAAAATAATATTTAGGGGTTAATAAAAATATTAATTATGATATTGAAAAGAGTAATAGAGGGACTCTGGTTTTGACTTGTACGACATTGGAATATTTTGGGGAATTTTTGATACGCCATTTGTTATATCGGTATGAGATTTTAGGGTCCATAGAGCCTCTATGTAGTGATATTAAAAATATTAAAAATATTTTATCTTGTGTTCATAGTTTTTTATACAAATTGGTATGAATACTAGTTAGAGTATCTAATTATAAATTTGAAGGATTGGATCAGTTCGAAAAGTTTTATTTTCAATAGTTGGGATATAATTTTTTTCATCATCAGGTGCCTATTTAGAGGGATGTTGGTGGGGTGTTAAATTGAGTTTATTAATTTAATAAAATTAAATCAGTAACCCTTCCCCCGTTGTTTGTGCATTGTATGTGAGAGGATATCCCCATTTTAAAATGGACAAATCGAGGAGGAACCAGGGAAAAGAGGCATCGTTGATATCTATTCTTGACAGAAATAACTCCTAGATCATTGTGAAATAACATTAATTAAGGGATATGTTTCCTAAGCATTTAAGTTTCACCTCGAGGTAGTAATATTTGAGTTTTGCGTACCAATTCCCCTTTTAAATAAATTTTTATGTTTACAGATATCTCAAATGATTTATATGGACCCTGTGAGTTTTGATATGTGGTTCTTTGTTGAACATAGGGAATTTCATTCTTCCCATAGTGAATTAGTATTCATAATTCTTGATCATATTATGTTTAGTATAGGGTGACATTCCATGTGATCTTTTGGTTTGGGGAGGTTGAATTTTTTGGACAACACATCATGTAGTAGGGTTACACATCGTATGTTGATCTAGCCAGGAAGCCGTGTCATGGGGCATGGCTATGTGGAAATAGGGGGACATACATATGGGCATGGGGTTTTCTATATGGCCATGTGTTAAGGGCATGATTAAGAGGACAGTTAGCTAAGACACTATGTGTACACCATGTACACAACATTTATGCACTCATAGAAATCCAAGCCATGTGGTAGAAAAAATAGAAAGTGTTTAGGGGTCACTCGACTTGTGGAACCAATAACACACCATGTACTATTCTTAGAAACTTCCACATGGAGTATATCCTTCTTCAAGACTATGATTTAGGATTGTGAGTATCATATCATATGTAGCTTTCAACAGAGAACATGATGTAACCCTTCATGGTGGTTTGTGAGATACTCTGTGCCATGATTTTTGGATGATGTTTTATGAGTGGCCCTCGATCATGGATAGTGATCAGGGTAGATAAATAAAGAGATATGAGGGTTGGTACACATATTTGTCATCTCTGGATGTCATTCCTCTAGATACTTCATGTCAGTAGGGAGGTTCTCCTCTACTATGAGGGCATGGGTCCACATACCCATGGCTATGTTGAGACACAAGGTGATGGTTGTGGGTCACTAATATTCCAAAGGATTTGACTAGAAGTGATTGAGTGAGTCCCTTGGTTTATCACAATGAGGATACATTGTGGAATTACATCATGATCGTTGGATGTTTATCCCTTTAATAGGATGAACTTTAATAGAGTCATTCTATCCCTCCAAGGATGATGAGGAAGGATCCTCTATTGTATCTTTGTACATATATTTGAATCTTGGTATCATATTGAATAACACTACATGGGTGGACATGTCATATTTAGGAGGATATTCCATTAGGGTTTTTGGTGTTGGTGGATATATGAAATATGGTGTAGATTGAATTTTTAGTTGGTTTTGTGGAAATATAAATTATTTGATTCCCAAATCAGTATATAGTTTTAGTATGCTTTTTGGTATCATAGTTATTACTATCCCCTACATAATGAGTTTTATATTATGGAGTTTTCAGAATCATAATGAAAAACACTACACAGTAAGTGATCCTCTATTTGAGTTATATAAATTCTAGGATGTTATATTTTGATTGTGGTGTCCCCCGGTGGTTCTTGGAGTGATCTTTTACAATATGAATATTTTTTGGTTTTTAGATTTGGTTAATGGTATCCCCTAGTAATAATGGGCATGATCCCCTATTTCTTGACATTTGGTATTCATTGTTCCAGATTGGGTTTATGGTATCCTACAACGGTTCTAGGACGGATCCATTCCCTAAGTGATGATGCCTTGTGTTTCCCAATTAGCAGTAGAGAGATCACCAATATAAATTTTTTTTGATCCCCTATCTGAGTATAGTGTTTTTCTAGGATCCCACATGGCTTTCTTCATGGAGAGATTTAATGATCTTCTTATTTCCAACATATTCCCCATGGGATTGTTGGGATGTTCCATCAGATGAGCTAGTTACAGTGGAGTGATATCTATTAGATTATTTCTTTGTTGTATGTTAGTGATCATGGAGTGTGTCCTCCTAGATGAGTGTTTACATTTAACCCTAAGTAGAATATCGTTTTTTGATATGTGGTTGGGACCACATGAGAATTGGAGTCTGGGAAAATTATATTTGTGTGATTATGGGAGCCACTTCAGTGTTTTTATGTATCTTGGTTGACATAACATGTGGTCAGATCTGACATGATTTATGTAGTTGAACAGTAGTTGAATTGGAGTTTAAATTATTTCATTTCCTCATGAAGGGTTTATCAAATTGTTGCCTTTTAGATTCTCCCTAATCATTTGGGTATTTTCGGGTTCTTACTGGGCAATGTCAATGTCACTATAATAACCATGCTCTTTATTACACACATAAACATGATTTATTATATACACATTAACTTATGAAAATCAAGAAGCCTATTGTCTTTAGAAATCATTAAATTTTGTTAACAACTTAAAACAAGAAATGCAACATCTTTATTGAAAACATATTTTACATGACCACAACATTCCTTCGTACTTAGCATTGCATGGGACAACCTGAGGCCATATATAAGAAAAAGATGAGATATAAATCCCAGTAATTGATTAATCAGTGAATTCCATGGGAAATAAAATATATTTTCATCAGTAGACATATCAATGGATCATAAGAGAAACATGAACATAAAGTCATGATATATCTTGATTATATCAACATGGAAATGTGACAATAACATACAACATGATATTAGCATAATATAAGGATCATTGAACATGGATTATCATGTGTAATACCTCAATGCACATGAATTAACATTTTTACACCCTCATTTCACATGTATTATCATCATACTAAACATCACCCAATACATTGGAGTACTATCATTGCACACCCTTAATAATTATTTCAATCTCATGCTTAAGTGTTCCACATAGATCACATAACAAAGATTCATTAAACATCATAATTTTTTTAAAAAAATAAAGGAATGTGGAATAAATATATGAAAGTATATAATCAATATGTACATATTAATTAAAAACAATACCATTGATAGAGAAATGGGCATGGTATTCACATCCTGATGTTTTTTGCAAGGAAAATCACGGTCCAATTTCAGCAGCCTAACGATGTGACATAAATGTGTCCTAAAAATGGGTGATGGGAGAAAAAGGGGGTATCCCATTATATATAAATGAACTGGATAGTAAGGGGTAATATATATAAATGTATCAATATAATGAATTTGGAAATATAAGGGGTATCATAACAACAAATCTTGAAGAAATAAGACAAATGGAATAACCCTAACAAAATTTTAGCATGGTAACAGGTATACATGGGAGGGATTAATTAGAGAGAAAGAGGTATCCCATTATACAAACAAAATATGTGTAGTATGGGGGAGGTGAGAAAACATACCCCCTCGTTTGTAATTAAAAGTAAAAGGGTTTAACAAAATAAGGAAACTTGGATAAAAAATGAGAAAGGAAGGAAAGTGACGATCTCTCACATGAATGTGTGAACCCAAAGGATTTGGATAAGCATGAGAGAGGCCTGAGAGAGGCTTCATGAAAGCTTGTGGGCCCTTAGGAAGACTCTAAGGAGTGTATAGAAGATTATGGACAAGCTCAAAATCTTTTGAGTGAAGAGGAATGAGAGATTTAGTGGGTTTATATAAGAATGGAGGGGGAACTCTATATTATTTAGTTTTTGGACACTACACATTAAAATATTTAAAACCACAAACCATCCTATGGTTTTTACAACTGTTTATACCAAAGGGGAGTGGTATAAAATATTTTATTATTCCATGGACTGAAAAAATTAAAATATTAGGCTTTCTTTTGTGGAGGTGAGTCACACTCTCAATGAAATCATTTTAAATTGATAAAATATTTTATACGTCTTGGAAGGTCCACTAAGGTATTATATAATTTATCCAAAAAATATAAAATCTTATTATTTTAAAGATAAAAACATATATTTGTATAATAACTATTTCATAGCATTTTATTACATCACTATTGGGTCATTATGATGTCATTAACAGATTATATATTTATTGGTAATTGAATTTTTACCCCAAAATAAATTGTCTCAGAAAATTATGATACATTAACTGTTGGATAATTTAGATGTCCTAATATGAAAGAGAATATTCATTTTATCTAAATAATATTCTAAATATGTAAATATTTTACTTTTTAAATAAAAACGGACATTTATTGAAAACTCATTAGTTTTGAAAAAAATAGTTTTCAAAACTTAATAAAAATTAAATTTTAGTTCATAAAAATAATATAAAAATTTATTTTTCATAATTTTTTTTAATAATAATTTATTAAAATATTATTTATTTCAAATAATTATTAATTCATCAAATTAAATTCATTAAAAATACACTTTCATTTTTATCATACAAAAAATGTAACTCCTATAAAACTGATTACGTAATAATTTAAAGATAATGAATTGATATAATCATCATTTAAAATATTTTTTAATAAAAAAATTAATAAAAAACATTTTTTATTACTATATATATATTTTATTACCTGAAAATCAATTATTCAAATTTATCATCATTTTTTATGAATGTTTCTTATGATAAAGGAATTGATGGAATATGAAATTTATTTATAAAAATAGAGTACACATTATATTATTAATACCTTATTACATAACCCCTTATAACACCTACATAATACCTAAGTGTTAGGTGTGTGATGGTGACATACTTTTAGGGCAGCTCGTATAACATCGCACGGGGGGTAATCTCTACTAACTAGAACATATCCCATAGGTGATCCTATTCAAGATTAACGTATTGAAATTAGGCATGGGATTGGTCAAGAAGGAAGCCCAGTGATGTGACCTCCTTTCCATGATCTGAAAAATGAGCTCGGTATTTCCTGTGACTATTGGATGTTGCCATCCTCTAATTTTTCTGTTTTTAAAGGATTTAAAAAACCTTATATTAATATCAATAGTGTGATCACTGTTTAATTTCTATATTATAAAGGCTAATGAAAAATAATGGTCATTTAATCCAAAAAAATATTTCACATGTTTTTTATATCCATAAGCCATTAAAAGAAAGGAAATTTTATTCATAAATGTTTATGTTATTACAAAATTACACCCTTATCAAACATCGCCTTCGAAATTTTCATTACCAACAGTAACATAAATGAGGGTAGCTCAGCCTCATCATTTTCTTGGGTTCCCTTGTTTCAACTAAAAACTTTTAGTTTCTCCACAACACCTTGATGTGGGAAATCATCTATTTTCGAAGAACTTTTCCCTATAATTTAAGATCACCACTATCTCCTCCTCACAGGAAAGATAATTCTCTAATGGTACCACAAATGGATTGAGTAAAAGTGATGGGTCATGTATGTAACTTTTCTATAGTTGTTCATGAAATACATATTGTACGTGAGGCAAGTTCGTTGGGAGTTCTAGTCATTAAGCAACTGCTTCAATGTGATCAAGGATCTCAAAAGGGATGATGTACCTTGGACTAAGAATTACCTTCCTCTTAAATCTTATAACTCTCTTACATGGAGATATAAGAATGAAAATCATATCTCAAATATCAAACACTACGTCTCATTGAGGATTGTCATCATAGCTATTTTTTCTTCTCTTAGAAGATTTAATGTGTAGTTGGATGATCTTAAACTTTTCCACCATTTAATCAACAATTTCAGGACCTAGACGATTTTCTTCCCAAACATCAACCCAAATGACAGTGTTTTACACCACTTCACATAAAGGGCTTCATAAGGATCCATTTGGATTATTGAGTGAAAACTATTTTTGTATAAGAACTCACCCGTAGGAAAATGTTTATCCCATCCTCCTTGGAAGTCCAATGAGAATGTTCTCAACATGTCCTCATATGTTTAGACATTCCACTCATATTGTCCATCAATTAGAGGATGATAAGGTGTACAGATTTTTAGCTCATTATTCAGAGTGTGTTGAAGACTCTTCTAGAGTGTAGAAATGAATCATGGATCACGATCGGATATAAGAAATAGTGGTACACCATTCATATTTACCAATTATCTGATGCATTTTTAATTAAGATGATCTAATAAAAAATTATCCTAAATATAAATGAAGTGGGAAGTCATTTTATTATGATCCACAACAATCCAGATATTATTGTTTACTTTGAATATCTTCAGAAGACCTATGAAAAATTCCATGGTGATGGTTTCCCATTTAGATGTTGGTATGAGATATGGTTGCATCATCCCCATAGACTTCTTCCTCTCATCCTTCATTTGTGAATATACTAGTCACTTTGATGTATACTGAATGATCACCTTCTTTATGTAATCCTTCCAATAGTGCTCCCAGATATCTCAATACGTCTTTATTTTTCCTGGGTGAATGGAGAAATTCAAACTAAGTGCATCATCCAAAATTTATTTATTTAACTTATGATTTTATTGAACACATAGTCTGCATTAATATCTCACATTTCCCTTTTCATTAACATTTAACTTTAATAATTCCCCTTTTCTGATAGATTCCACCTACTTCTGAATTACCACATCATCATTTTGAGAATATATTATCACTTCTAAATGAGATGGTTGAACAATAATTGGTTAAATTATTGATCATATTCCATTATTTATTATTTCCATTCCCATATTAATAAAATATATGAATATTAGAACCGTTTCCATTCTCATAAATGATAGAATCACTAGGAACTATCTACAAAGAGATTCTAACACAATTTTTTCTTTCCCAGTGTGGTATTTGATTGAATATTCATAATCCTTGATGAGATACAACCATAATCATTGGAACATATTGATATATTTCAATTTGAACATAAATTTACCACTTTTTTATTCTATATATATTTCAAACTTTTCCCAAGAGATGTAATGATTCCAAATTATCTATGCAAGGATATCAGCTATTATCTCCAGATCATGTGTCAGTTTGTTTTTTTCATGAACTCTCAACTTCCTTATGATGTAGGCAACGAAATTTTCATTTTTCCTCAAATTTTACAAAATGGAGTCTTATAATATTTTCAGGAAGAAAATTCCCAGAAACAAAAACTTGGGATACACCACTTAAATATTTTTCCCCCCAATGATTTAATATCATTTTTAAGACTCAATGTTCTTATAAACCATAAAATATATACTAATAGGACATGGATTGAAATACATTACAACATACACTACTTTGAAGTAGTGATGACATGTGATTCATTCATGATTAACCATCGTAGCATATTACTTCTTGTGATACCTTGATAATGATAATTGTTTACTCTCATCATGTTTCTCAACCAATATAATAGAGCATTTTCTTCTGTAATGCCTAAATTCTAAAAATTAATAGCATTGAATATTATTTAATGCATTAAATGTATCTTTGTTTCCATTCATCTCATTATCCATATTGGAACAACAATTGTCTACATTTTTTCCTTTCTTTCAACACATAAAAAATATCCCTGTCCATTTGTGACATTCTCCATGGTACCTCATTCCACACATGTTCCATAGAGGAAATTGGAAATTTTTTCCATTATCACCATTATTAGATGAACTTTCATGATATTTCACATTCCCCTTTATTAATTTACCTGGGCATTAAAAAAATTTTCTAAATATTAATTGTGATTTTTGATTGTTGGTTTGGAATAATTAAGATATGTCATACTTGAGCTCCCATTTGATTTTGTATCTCATTAGAAAATTCAACACATTTCCATACACATCATTTCTTAACATGATTAATCCTATTTCCATCCATTTAATAGAATAAATTTTAAATTAAAGATGAATATTTAAACTTAAAAAAGGGATTCAAATGAAAAAAGTTATAACATATAAATTAAATTTATTTTCTTTAACACATGAATTTCTAAGCATCAATCTACGTTATCCAAGATATATTTACTAAGGTATATTCCTAAGGGATTTTTTATTGATCCCTTTATAATGGTTCATACTAAGCTTATGAATTTGACAGTGTATATCCCCCAGAAGTGTCGAACAAAGAGTGAAGAAAGGAACGTTTTCATGCACCAGTTCACTTTTGAGACTAGCCAATGTGGTGTTTTATGGTTTTACACCGATATACATCTGTTCCAGAGCCACCTTTACTTGTTCAAATTCAGACACTGATTTATTTTCTTGAAAAACCACTTGCTCTACACTCAAAAAAATTTATGGATTTTTTATTATACTTATACATTCCCCTAAGGGGTTTACTATGTTATTATAATACTAATCCCAAAAATAACTAAACCTATCATCTGATACCAACTATAACAACCCTGATCTTTATTACACACCTATAAATTATTTTTTTACATAAACAAGCATTTAAGAAAACTTTAAGGATCATTAGGTCTAGTGTCTCAAGAAATTAATAACATTATCTAATAACTTAATATATGAAATTCAACATATTTATTTCCAAATTATTTTACATGACAACAATATTAATCCGTACTTGACATTCCATGGTATAACTTGAGGAAATGCATAAAAAAGAATGATCTATAAATATCAGTAAAGGTGTAAACAAGGCATAACAGGAATTATTTAAAACATGTTAGGAAATAGAAATATCAAAGGAGTATAATATAAACATGAACATAAAGGCATTATATATCATGATTATTATAACATGGAAATGTGGTGACACCATGCAGCACGATTTTATCATGAGATAGTGATCATTTCATATAGATTAGAATGAGTAAACACTCATTTCATGTGAATAATAATGTGTATACTCTTATTGAACATGGAGTATCATGATACTAAACATTACCCAGTGCATTGGAGCCCTATTAGGGTTCACCCTTCATAATAATTTCAAGCTCATGGTTAAGTGTACCACATAGATCATAAAACATAGATTCATTCAACATCATCATTTATTCCATGATAAAGAAATGTGGAATAAATATATGAAATTATATAATTAATAAGTATATTTTAATTAAATGTATTAATTTTTATAGAGAAATAGGAATGGTATTGACTACATGATGTTTTTTGCATGGAAAATCATAGTGCAATTTCAATAGCCTAATGACTTGAAATAAAAAAGTCATAAAAAGGTAGATGAGGGAGAAAATAGTCTCCCATCATATATACATGAAATTGAAATTAAGTGGGTCGTATATATACATGTCTCAACCTAATAAATTTGTAAGTAGAAGGCATAACATAATAAGGAAACTTGAATAAAAAGGAGAAATTGAATAACTCTTATTAAATTTATGTATGGAAATGGGTGTACATGGGAAGGATTAATGAGAGATAAAGTGGTTCTACATCATAAAAAACAATAAGGTCAGTATGGGGTAGTTTATAAAACATACACCGTCATATTTAATTGAAAATAAATGGGTGTATCATTATAAAAAAATATGGATTAAAAATGAGAAATCAAGGAAAGTGAGGATCCCTTATATGGATATGCAATACCATTGGCTTGTGAGAGGCTAGAGTGAGGCTTAATGGGATCTTGGGATAGATTTTAAATACTTTAGAGATTATAGAGATGAGTTTGTATGAGCTCCAATTGGTTTGATTGTAGAGGACTGGGATATTTGGTGGGATTATATAGGAATGTAGAGGGTTTTATTTATTATTTAGGTTTTGGACACTACAAAGAAAATTATTCAAAACCAAAAACCATCCAATTCCTTTTTAGCATGGTTTTACCATAGGGGAGTGGAATAAATTATTTTATACATCTAAGGGCAGAACATATTAAAATATTATGATTTATTTTGTGGATGTGGGTCCCACTCTCAAGGAAATCATTTTAAATTGTCAAAATATTTTATAAGTATTGGAGGGTTCATTAAGGAATTATAAAAATAAAAAACATCCAAAAACACATTATTTTAATTCTAAAAAATATATTTTCCAAATATTCCTTTTATAGTATTTTACTACATCACTATTGGGTCATTATGATGTCATAAAACAAATTATATATTTATACGGTATATATTTTTTACCCGAAAATTTGATTATCACAGAAAATTATTAACAATTAAATGTTGGATAGTTTTTATGTCATGATTCCAAGAAAAATTCATTTTTTATAAATAATTTTATAAATATGTGAATTTTTACTTTTAAAAAAATTAAAATTTACTGATAATTCATGTGCTCTAACAAAAACAGTTTTCAAACCTTAATAAAAATTACATAGGATTCAAAAATATGATACATTAATTTATTATTCATAAAATTAATTTGATAATAGTATTTTATTAACTAATTAATTATTCTAGACATTCAAAAATTCATTAAAATAAATTCTTTAAAAATACACTTTCTATTTTAACGTATAAAAAAATGTACCTCTTGTCAAACTATTTACATAATAATTTACAAATATGGAAGTTATATAATAAAAAATTATTATAAATGGTTAAATAATATTATTAAGAAAAACCATTGTTTTATATAAATTATATATTTCCAAAACGTACCATTTTTATCCAAAAATTCAATTTAACAAATTTAGCATCATTTTTTATGAATGACTATTCCCATAAATTAATTGATGTAAGTAGAAATTTATTTATAATAAGGGATTTCACAATAAGTAAAAAATATCCTGTTAGATAACCCATTATAACACCAAAATAATAACTAAGGGTCAGGTGTGTAATGGTGAGAGACTCTTGGGGTGGCTCAGATAACATCGCCCGAGTGATAATCTCTATTAACTTGACATTATCCCATAAGCAATTTCATTCAAGCTTAATGTGTTGAAGCTCATATTTTTATTGGTCTAGAGAAATATCGGGCGATGCTACTTCCTTTTTAAGCTCTAAAAAATGTGTGACGTATGACCTGAATCTACTGGATGATTCCATCCTCTCCTTCGTCTATGTAGAATGGTTTTTTTTAAAACCTTATATTTATATCAGTCATGTCATCACTGTTCAAATTCTATATTATCAATGGTAATGATACTTAATAGTAATTTAAACTGAAAAAAATTTAATGTTTTTTCTATTCTCATAAGACATTAAATGAATGAAAATTTTATTTATAAATGTTCAGGTCATTCCACTTACCCGTACATATATTCTATTCCCACATGTGTCAGGACATGGGAAGATGAAGATGGAGTACCAGGAGTACCAGGAGTAGGTGAAGCTTAGTGGCATAGATAGACAAAGGTGTATAATAGATCATGGACACAGATCATTCTGATAGTTCCATTTTTCTGAGTTCCCCCCATTTTTGGAATTTGGTCACTTTTATAGTATTCAATGGGATTGGATTTTACATATTAATTCCTTTAGTAATATTTTTATACTCTTTCTTGGTGAAAAATTTATTCATGAATATCTATTTCATTTTATTATATATTATTTGTTATATGGAAAAATTTGTGGGTGTGTGTCTAAATGTATTGTACGATTGGGCCTCCCATGTGTGCGATATGCCTACTCATCATAAGATGCTAGTTACTCACCTATTGGAGAAATGATTAGAGAGGACTGGATTCATAATAGGTGAGTCAATATATTAAAGAGTGGTATTAGAGTGGGTTCCACTTGGGGAATGTATTTTAGAGGTTATTTAGCTCTGAGATTGGATTGGGTTGAATAGTTATAGTGTTAAAATGTTTCATGTTTTATTTTATAGAAATTACATTAATGATTGTGTTGTGGCCAACATATCTATGAACCGGTATTATGATAATATTATTTTTGACTCGATACATTACTGAACAGGTCACAGGGATATATTGGTACATGAATCATAAATGATCGGGTTGTGGGTTACATGTACATCTGGATTCATCTCCCCAGATACACTCCTTGACCATGGTATGTCAGGATTCTATTTCTAGATTACACAATGATGATAACTAGATGGGGTTCCTCAATGAGATTATCATGATGATCTGCCCATTGATTAGGCTTCAACTCCTTGTATTGGTCCTGAGGCAATACCTTTCGGTTGTCTTCTAGTTGATCAACCAACCCTTGGGATGATTAATTTTCTAGTAGTTCATGTTGAGGATGCATGAATAAGGAGTGTACTACATTATTTCTAGAGTTAGTGTCATCCAATGATTTAGGGATATATAGACTCTCATGAATCTTATTAATTTATTGAGGTTGTCACACACATTGTCTGCCTTTTGAGGACATCTCCTTATTAGATGGTGGTACTAGTAGAGAGTCCTTTATTGGGATATGATGGGTGATGGTGGAGTCCAGTGATGAATACCCATGGTGAAGAAACAATTAATTGGGTAGTGTTTGAGTGAATGTTTAGTGAAGAGTTTTATCGAGTCATGTTGAGATCAATGTTTATCAATGAGCTTCTTGCAGCTTCAACTAGATTCCATGATCCTCAAAGAGTATTCTGAAAGGTTCAGTGACCTGTCATAGTACTCCCTAGATATCAATATAGATCCATTTTTAGGCCACTCACCTTCTATTTGTGATTACACTTAGAGCTTAGAACATCATTGATATTACTATGAATTCCCTCCTTTACTGGAGTGCTTGAGCTGGCCTTGGTGGATGAGAGATTTCAAGCTGAGTAGATTCTTACAAGTAATTCTAGTTACAAAATAGTTAGATCCTTCAAGATAGTAGTTGATGGAAATTTTTTGGATCCATGAATGAATCATGCATTTGGAGACAATCCTAGGATGGTGGGTCAGAGGCTCATGGCTTCCAAACTGATATGGGTCAGTCGTAGGGAAGGTGGTGCTACACAATCAATGTACGGAAAAAAAATTTCTTGATATTTTTAGAACATATGATCAACTGAGTGGGATATATGTGATATACAACCATAGAAGAAGGAGAATCTAGAGCATGGTCTTAAACATGATGGAGGTTTTGGAAGAGGAGATGGGGTAATAGTAGGACGTGGAAGATGGTTCGAGATATTCCAAACATCACCCATAGCTGGTCCTCACTAGGATCTAAAATCTAGATTATGGGGATAGGAAAACTACCTGGCATAGATTTCTAATAACTAGAGGCGCTAAGTATGATTATAGGGTTTCTCTGTATCCGTAATAATTTTTATTACAGTGTTATTATACACTATAGTGAGTTAATATTTTTATCCCACTTCTTGTTTGAGTCTTATCCCATGTGATCTACGGAATCAATTGAACCTAGTGATATATTGTTTTTATGTATCTTTAGATTCATAAAAAAGATGGATCCTTCACCCACCTTAATGTTTTTGTGAAACTATTTAAAAAATGAGTAAAATTCGGTGGACCCCAAAGAAGATATTTTTGAGGTGTGGTGGTTGAGTTCTTGGACTTGTGTTTTCAATGTGGGGTTTCATGTTAGAGGATATTTGATGGAGGTCATGGTTAGGCCTAGTGTGTGAATGTGAGATTCCATGTGTTCTTTATTTTCACCCTCATGATCATGAAATATTTTCTTATGTGAGACGCTTGATGAGGTTGTATTGAAATTTATCCAAGGGTAGAAGATAAATATTATGTTACATCAGTATCTGCATTTGGAATGTAAGGTGTAGCACTGCTTGAGCTTATCATTGTAGTTAGACCATGGTGGTCACCTTTTTCCATCTCTTGGTTATATAGAAAATTATTCCTACATGTTTCATGATTTATTTATGGTTGGAGTGGGATTATGGGTGTGGTTTTACCTTTTTGGTTCTCCTGACTGTCTTCTTGTAGGCAGTAAATGAACCATTGGTGATATCACTACCTTGGGAGTCCTAGTGGAGAGATTTTTCAACCTCCTTCTGCATAAGAATTATTTTTTCGGATGAAAATACATATAGTGGGTAGGAATTAGTGAACTTGTTCTTGTCCAATAATACTTTGGAAAATTTCTAAGAATGTATTTGTAGCCATGTGCTGAATCAATGTGGGATTTTGGGGCCCAGAGATCCCGAGTGTAGTGATATTAATAATATTAAATATGTTATATAATGTTCATGTTGTTTATCTAGAAGTGTAGGATAATTCCTTGAATATTTTCATATCTTAAATCTAATATCTTGGTAGAGTTTAGTATGTGGGGGATTCCCTATGCGTGGCTTAAAAGTTATCAGTGTCTAGTGTCGGGTTGGAGGAATATTGGTAGTGTGTTAAATATAGGTTATTGATTTTATATTATTATGTAAAAACACAGTCCACCCATTGTGCACTCATAAAATATTATAAGACAGATCCCCCTTTCACGATGGTTGAACTGATGAAAAACCAAGAACCGGAGGTACTGAAACCATCTGATCTTGGGAGCTATCTATTCTAGATTGTGGTGTAGTGGATTTAATGTGTTGATATGACCCCGAATATTTAGAGTTTCAACATCATTTTGGACTAATTGAGTTTTAGTTCATGATCCCCCTTTTATGAATTTTTAGGTTTACAGATCCATTAAATGATTATTAGTGACACTATGGTGATTAATCTCTGGGTTTTGTTGGAACCTAGGGCTTTTAGGATACTCTCAATGAATTCAAATCTTTAATTCTATATCACATGGCATGGAGTGTAGCGATACATGTCTTGTTTTATTTCTATTTTACAATTATGTCTTTTGAGGACTACATGTCATGTACCAATGTTAAAACCCATGTGGTGAACCGGGTCATGTGGCCAAAGGGATATGGCTAGAGAAGACATGTTCAGGGGTATGGTGCACATATTTTTACATCTTGAGACACATATATGGGTTTTCGGAAAAAAGTATTTCATTAGGTAATGACCAAGACACAATTGATCTAGGACATATCATTTATACCATTTACACACTGTGCAATATCATATGTACAGAAAATATGTGTGTCCAAGATATATCCAGGGTTTTTGGTAGGGTCACACGCAGTATGGACCCTACTACACACCAAGTACAATTCTTGGAAACTTCATCTTGGGGTTTATATTTCTCCAAAAATTGTTTTCATGCACATTATTAGCCTATCCTGACGATTTTTCTTCTTAGAGATAATGGTAGCCTTAGTTGTGGATTATAAGACTTGATTTTTCATTAGTTGACCATGAAACTGAAAAATTGATGCTTGATCTTGTATAGTGATCAGGGTTGTGTAGATATGAGATGTCAGGATCAATACATTTCCCAAACATCTCAGGATGTCTTTCCCCTAGAGTATTTGTCCCAAAATTGAGGATCTCATCTAATATCAGGGTACGGTACCCAATAAATGGTAATGATTTGGCCTAAAGTGATGGTTAAGGGTCTCTTTTATTACTGTTTTTCGGACCATCAATAGTTTAGTTACTTTCTTAATCTATACCTATAATCACACAATGTAGAATTACATCCCCTTCATTAGATTGTGATCCCCTCAATAATAATGGGCATGGATATAATTTGGGTATTCTTATATGGATGATGATGAAGGATAATTTTAATTATATTTGACCCTATATTAGGTTCACAGTGTGGTCTTGACTAAAAGTAAATGGGTCACAATCAACTATAAAGAAGGATAGCCTAGTAGGGTTTTTGGAATCGTCGGTTGTACTACCACCTACATATGGGAGGTTTTAGTAGAGTTTATGGAATCATAAATTATACTATCCCAAAATATGTATATTTTTTAGTAGGTTTGATAGTATAATTAGCATCATGATCCCCTACAAAGAGAGTTGAACCAAATAGGGTTCGTGGAATCATCATGAAGAACACTACATAGAAAGTGATCCTGTAACTAGGGGATTTGATCTCCAGTAAGTCAGATTGGATTTTGGGTGCCCACAATTTGTTCTAGATGTGGTCCTTTATCTGAATGAGATGTTTTGGGTTACTTGATTGGTTTTTTGGTGTCACCTAGCGGCCCTGGGTGTGACCCCATATTCATTGACATGTTCCCATTAGTGTTACAGACTGGGTTTTTGGAATCACCCAGTAGTTTAAAGAGTGATACCCTCTTATAGTAATGATCCATTTCGTGTTTCCATTATGGTTAGAGGTATCCCCTATTTGGGATGGGTGAGATCACCTCTCTGCGTGTTGAGACTCACGGTGTTCCAACATGACATTCTTCATGAAGAGATTTGATGGTCATGTTATCATAGAGGTATTCCACAAGGGACGGTGGGATGTTCCATCCGATGAGCTATATCTAATGGAGTAATATCTATTTGATTATTTTCATCAAGTATTATAGAGATCATGGAACATGTTCTCAAAGACGAGTGTTACATTTGAGTATCAAATAGAATCATGTGGCTATAAATGAAGTCGCTAACTCATAAGACTTATAGTATGAGATGAGTATATGTAGGTGATTATAATATTCCCTATGTTGTTGTAACATACCATGGATGACGTACCATTTTTACTGATCTATATTGTGATGTATAGGTGAGTAGTGGTCGAGATAGAGTTTCTCTCTCATTTGGGTCCCCACTAGTTGGGTTGAGCGTCATATAGCCTGTCAGTTATTCCCTGAGCTTTTGGGTTTTTTGGGGGCCTAATATGTATTTTCAGACTCAACGTTGATTGATATTTTCTTACACATTTCATCTACTTTTTCTCTTAATAGGGTCCTCATTGGACAAGGCCCTGCCGGAGATTAGTAGGATATATAGAATGAGGTGTTTATTGAATCTTGACTGTGGATATTTTCGGAAGATGCATTTTTATGCAGTACCCTATATATGAGTAGGTTGTTGTTTTTTTATGTTTTTAATGGTATTTTCTTTTTCACATTCTATGAATTCAGTAAAACTATTTTACAATAATCATGGGATAGATATGTTCATGCATTTTGGTTTAATTTATCGTCTCTCACCTGTTTCATAGAGATGGTTTTAGGTGTGTTCATGTAGGAACCATAGTTCCGGTGTCCCATGTGTTTGATATACTTTTGTGGAACTAGACTGCAGTTCTTTCACTATTATAGTTGGTAATATATATTCCCTAATTAGGCCCATGTGGGTTGGTTGACCACATGTAAGGAATATTTTTTATGATATTTCATGATTTTTGAAAACCTTATTTCGATGTAGTAAGGTCTTATGAAAAAGAACATCATGAGAGGTAATAGTTTCTATCTAATCATTGGAGGATCACAATTAATGAAGGAATATACCAATATAATTGTATTAGAAAATTAATTAGATATTTAATTTATTTTTAGGTTAAAGAATCAAAAATAATAATTTGGAAATTAGGCTTTCAAACCCATTCCTTACTCATTGTTTCAACTCATTTAGATTAAGTCCAATGACATTAGAGTAGGGACATTAATCTATATTAGTTCTTAATAAATTTTTAAATAGATATTAATAAATTAATATATATATAAATTTGACTCAAAATATATGTTTTTTTGTTTTGGAGTCAATAGAATGAGTCCCCTATTATTGGAAAAATTCGATGGGTTTTTCACAAATATTATATCTTTATGGGCTGATAATATACATTTTATTTGAAAAAAGATCATAAATTGATAATAAATGATATTCCAACACATTATACATCCATAATCATCTAAAATGATGATTTAGCCTTTTTTGTAATTTGAACAAATTTTTAACATAAATTTCAATTTATATTTAATATTAGGGTTATTAATATAATATGAAATAATAATTATCTAATATACTCTGGAATTCAGATTAATAAATTTAAATAATTTAATACTTATCACTTTAATATAAAAAATATATATAACTCCATTATGCATCCATATCATGTTATTTTAGAAATTTAAAACCCACAATATTTGAATATATCATTCTTGAACAAGAGTTTTTGGGTTGTTTCATAATCATTTTGGATAATTATAATTTTATTTAATTTAAAAATTGACTAAATAATATAAATATAAATAATTAGTAATCATTTATTATCTATTAACATTGATAAAATATTTTTATTCATTTCATTGTCATTACTAAATATTAAAGATAATATTTTAACTTCACTACCCTTGTATATGAACTAAGTAACATTTGAATAATTAATATAGTTATCAAATAAATGAATATTTGTTTAAAATTGTCATCCAACTAATATTTATATATAGTATATTAAATAAAAATCCTCTTTAAATATTATAACTAATAAATAATTCTTTACATTTCAAATGTTTTGCAAGAATTGTATTAACACAATTAGTTGTATTTATATTTGTTATCACATAAAAGTTACATTTTTATTTTTTAATAACATTATTATATATTATTTATACTATTATGTTGGTTATTATACATAATTTTAACTGTTTTTTATAATATATATCAGGATAATATCGTAAAATATTGAGATTGAAATTTTATTTATTTTATAAAAAGAGATGGTATTCATATATATCATTTTCTTTGAACAACTTACTAAAATACTAGATTTTTCATATAAATACTCAGTATTTATCCTCATATTTTTAATATGGGAAAATACCAAAAGTTGATTATTTTAAATAAAATTATGTCTCTAATGTTTAGAAATTTTAAATTTAACTAAAACCAAATATTACATGGGAAAACAATTTATTTACAATAAGAGATTGTTTTGACATATGTCAAACAATATTCTTATTTAATATTATTATATAACTAATTCCATGAATATAATATTAATTATCAATATGAATTTATTTAATTTTCTTTAATATCCATTTATAACATATATAGTCATTAGAAAATATTTTGATGTTATGAAAATTAGAAAATGTTTTAAAGAAAATTTATTTAACGCTTAAATAAAAATTATCTTAAAGGATAATAAATTCACATTTATAATAATAATATAATTAAAAATATATTATTTAATAATCAATCATTTATAAGAAAATTAAATATTTTGTAATTAAAAAAAATTTCATTACCAAGATATTAATCACATGTTAATATTGTATACTATATAAAAATATATTTCCTGTAACTAATGATTTAAAAAAATAATGGTGTTACATTTTACCACTTTAAAATAAATTAACCCATAGAAGTCCATCACTATTATACAAAAAATAGAGGAAACATCATCCTCATGATATCTTAATGTTCCCGTATAGCTCCTTCGAATTTATAGTATCAGCAGAAAACATTGATTCAATGAGTGGTCAGGTTTCATAGATAAATATCTATATGATTTATAATCTCCACCAATAGTTCCTCATAAGATTGATCTTTCTCAATTTAACTACATATGAGTTCATTAAATGTGAAGGATGAGGTATGTTCTTCCTCAGAGGTGTTACATGAAATAGATCGTAATCATGAGAGAGATTTGGTGGATTCTCCCAGAGATATGTCACCATCCCAATATGTTAAAAATTATAAAAAGGGCCAAAATAACAATAGAAAAAAATTAACTGAATCTGAATCTTATTTCCATATTCTTTGGAGATATATGTAAGAATACATTATCACCAACTTCAAACTCAAGAACTCATTTATTATTTTCAGTGCATCTTCTATCCGACTCTTAACCTCCCTTATGAATTTAGGAATTGACCAATAGTGTTCATACATTTCATAATCATGATCAATTCCTAATATATTTTATTCTCAATCATTCTCCCAATACATTGTTGTTCTTCACTTCATACTATAGAGGGTTTCATAAGGTTTTATTTGAATTTTTGAGTGAAAAATTATTATATGAATATTACATAGAATGTAGGTGTTGATACCAGACAATATTGTAACCCATATATAATGATATGAATATTCGGTGCTAATATTTAATTATCTTCCACGATATAACATCTATTTAAAAATTATAAGTGGTACTAAAACTTAACTCTGTATTAAGACCATTCTGAAGATATTTCCATAACAAAGAGGTAAAACTCATATTCCGACCAGATTCCATAAAATGTGATACTCCAAGAAAACATTGAAGTTACTTATTGTAAATTCATAAAGTAAAATAAATATATAAATCTTCTTTATTAGAAATTACATGTTCTGATTTTTTATATCTAATTACTACCACCCAAATAGTAGTACACCCATTTAAATTTTTTGGGTGTCCTCTTACAAAATCTATGGTGTGCTTTTTCACACATTTATTCTTGTATGGGTAATTCTAGTGACATTACCTTATATTTTAGTCACTATACTTTTATATGATGAAATTCTAGGGACCATGATATATACACAAAAATACCTCTCTTCATGTTTTCCCACTTGAAAATCACTTTTAGGTGTGTTTAAATATTTTTGACTTATAAGATGAATTGGGACTGACGAACTGTGAGCTTCATCCAATATCCACTTTATCTTGTATGGTATTTATGTGACACATAAACTGTTATAGGAAAATATCATTCCATCAAGATAAATTATGAACTCCGGATTATTGTTTATCTTATATTGTAATTCCATATCTTCATTATACGCCTTCTTAATCCTCTCATGGATGGAAGGATTAACAATAATTAAATAATGATAAAATATGTCCAATTTACTGATTATTTCAAGATACATATTGTACAAATCCATAAATATTGTATCTATTTAGTTCATTATCATGGAAAAACTAGCATAGTCATTCTGACTCATATCATCAATAACCAGGTTTTCATTCCAAGAGTGGTGTTGTACTTACTAATCAAACTCATTTTTTAATTCAAACCATATTATTTGAATAAAATATAAATAATACTATGTAAATATATACATAAAAATTTTATGATCAATATAAATATTACAACATACTTCATATAGATTATTCATCTATTCCTACAATTAGAATATTACTCCTACCAAACTAACAGTAAATAGTTGATTAAATTTACCAAGGTATTTTTTATTGGTAATAGGAACTTGGTATCAATATTTTATTATGTACAAAAACACTTCCCAATCCATTTTATACGTCAATAAATATCATAAATCTTTATACATTATTGGGTAGTGTGTGAAAAAGGTCATGGATGATCCTTCTCCCGGGTTCTATGAAACATTCATCACATTCATCTATACCAGTCTAATTCAACATGGTCTGCAGATTAAATATTAAAAATAAATCTCTTAAATAACATCTGTAGTAACCAATTAACGGAAGAAAACAATAGATTGTTGTTACAATGGATAGTATTTTCTTTTTCCCAATATCGTTTTGTCTTCTTAGTATCCAACGTTATACCCTTATATGAGAGAACATTACCCAAGAACAAAACATTCTAAAATAAAAAATCAATATTGTTAAATTTATTTTAAAATATCTCCAACCATGTGTTCTCCAGCAGAATTCTTAAATGACATTCATGATCAGCCTTACATTATGAATATGTAATATTATAATCAATAAAGACTACAAAAAATTTAACAGTGTAATATCTAAAGTGATTATTTATTAAATAAATTAATATTTAATGAGATTTAGTAATTTATAAAACAATTACTCTAAATTTGTAATGGAAATACCTCACATGGAAGGACATTATAGATATATCCTCCTTATTGATCCCATGATAATGATACCTAGATTGAAGATCTATAATGAAAAAATATATCAATACTCACAATTGATCTAATAGATCTTAGATTGTGAGTAGAGGTTTCTTTTTTGTAATAGTGATCCAATTAAATATCCAATAATAAATGAAAATAGAAATTGAAACAAATATATTCTTGACATTAAGAATCAGTGCACAAAAAGGAACATATATAAGTCAAATGAGTCACTCAACTAGATTGTTTTGTAATTTTTTATTCATTTTCTATAACACGATTAGGTATATTCAATAGGGAGTAATTCAAATAGTTGGTTTACCAAGATTGAGTTCTACTAAAATATATGATTCATGATTCAACGTATTTTTGGGCATTTCATCAAGAAATAATTCATTATATTCTTAAAATATAAATGCATATTCAATATTAATTTTCACCCCAAAAAATTGATCTAAAAATTTCTAATGGATATGTAGAAAAACTTTTATTTTGGAAGATATATCTATTTTGTGTTTAGGTTTTTCCTTACACAGATATACAATTAGTTGTTTATTCAATATATAAAATGTTAATTCGCTTCGTAAAATATTTGATATGTTCCATATAGAGAGATAAAAATTTCATTCCGAAAATTACATTGAATTAAACTAGATGAATAATGACATGATTGATATGAATAATATTCCCAAATAAATTTACTTCGTAGTACTTATAGAATTGGGATGTGGTCACCAAAAAATTATGAGTTTCCATTGAAAACTACATATATACATGTTGAGGGGGTGATGTGACATCCTTAAAGAATCCAGTACATATAAATGTGTTGGAAATACAAGAATCTAATAAAAAATTCCCTATTTCGGTGGATAATAAGTGTAAATTTCACCAAATCACATGGAACAACTACATCAAATTTATTTATTTTAAAATATTGGCCTTCTCCAATATGATTAAATTATGATATGTTCCACTAATTTTTAGTGAATTGGTTTGAATAACACCCCATCTCCTAATATTTAATACATTGTAAACTGGTGGCTTTTTTCATTCCACTACATTGATGATCTTGATGAAAAAATTCACCATAGATTAAGAAAAATCCTTTTAATTTTATACATGTACCAAATATATTTATTTTCTCAAGTATCACATGTTGGAACGTTAACCTTATCCATTTTTTTCACTATTATTCTCTTTATCATTTTTTCATTCTATGCCATGTTTGATGAAAAATTATATATTTTTTGATAGAATCAGATATTATATACTCATATGATGAAAGTGTTTGGGAGAGTATTTCCCTATGAAGGATTGGATATATCACATTAATGAAAAGATTAATCTTCATCTTTTGATTATGAATATAGTCCACCGAACTCCTTCCTAAAGTTATAATGTAATCTTCATACAGGGAAATATTTTCTTTTTCCGTTTTTCTCAAACTCAGCAACTGTCACCCTATATTCCCTTGTTGATAATGAAGAAAATATTTTTTTCTTAATAGATTTTAAAAAAACTTTTATTCAATGCTCATTTTTTCTATCTCATCAGTAGTTCAGGGAATCAATGACCACCAATGATCTATATATGATAAGAGATTATAAACTTCCCTGGAAGCCATCTCCCATTCACAATATCACAAAGTGAGAAATGTCTCCCCCAGTAACTTTTCTATTCCCAACATGAAATGTATTTGGAGTCCCATTTAATGGTTCATGTTCGTGATGTGTGAAGTTATTTATCATTATTTCTCAGTGTTTTGGATCAATAATATACTCCATAAAAAGAACGTTATTATTCATAACCTAATTTAGATAACCCAATATCATAATATCTACTTCAAATCTACACACACCTATATATCTGACTTCATTATCAATCCTATAAGGTATATACTTACATGAATTACATACATTGATAGGGTTTCCATTCCTTCTGATTGGACCCATTTCTAAAAAATGGAATACTCAAGAAGAGATCATCAAATTTTGATTCATAATGTA
This sequence comes from Viscum album, assembly GCA_963277665.1. Lineage (NCBI taxonomy): Eukaryota > Viridiplantae > Streptophyta > Magnoliopsida > Santalales > Viscaceae > Viscum > Viscum album. Next base: position 377,879,868 of record OY728147.1, read on the forward strand.
TAATTTTGAATTTAGTGAAACAATTAACATCAATTAAATGTTTCATGCATGGGTAGTCACATATCCATAGACATTATTTATATGTGGAATAACCTGAAATCAAAAATATTTTCAAATGATTTATAAATTATATAATGATAATATAAATTGAACAAATAATATCCCAAAGGTGTTTCAAACTGGGTGCATTATAAAGAAACACTCATCATGGACCAAAATTATGATCGAGTTATACATGACCAACTCCTTTAGTGGTTATTAGATCTATTTTTGTCTATTACAAAGGCATATCCACATGTAATACCTAACAAGGATTAGATTCTTAGAAAATTACATAATCTCTATATTACAAAATTATTATGATGTCATCATATACATACAATTATCCGTAATATTAATAATATTTTTATATTACATAATATGTTTTCTGAAATCATTTTCCCAAATTTTTGACTTAAAGAATCTAATACCAGCAATAATGACCAAGACCCTAGAATCCAAGTTTCATTGGTTAAATTATTATCCTAAAGGAATAAAAATTTCTTATTCATAGATAAATAGATAGATACCGGAATCTCAAATTATTTTAGAAAATATAGAAAATATAATATTTTCTATGATAACAAAATTACCACCATTAGCATATTCATCCCTAAAAATCATAGTACACATACTAGACTCTTGTGGAATTGAATCATAATGCAGGGGTGAAATCAAGTGATTAGAAGGGGTATGTGTATAGATGAAGCTAATATGGATATAATAATAATATAATAATAAATTATGACCAAATAATAACATATAAATTATAACATGATCTTCGAACCTATCAATTTATCATAATTATACAAATAATAAAATGGAAATCAATAACTGATTTTGTAATGATATAATACATAATGTCAGACATGTGAAACATACTATAGAGTCATTATGCCATGAAATCTTATATAAATGGGTATATCTATGGTAAATTACTCAATCATGTTTTTTAATGAGACATATTGATGAATCAATGGGTTATGTAATTTTTGGTCACACAAAATACTTAATAAGTTGAATTCATTCATCATATGAACAAAGAATGTATATTGATCAATATGCCTTAAAATAAATAACAAAACCTATTAGAAGAACTATCATATGAAATTATACTAATTCCATTTGTAAAAATGATCATAAACCATAAATATATACATGGTGGATGGTATACTTATCATATAGCCTCATAAAATCATAGGATTCAACAAATTATTTTGTCATAGGCAAAAATAATTTCATATGATTACAAGAATATTTCACCAGGTAAATATCATTTTTCACATTGAAATCACATATTTAGATATTAAAAAAAAATTAAATTAGAAGGAAATATTTTTTAATGAAAAAGAGAATGTAATGTTGCTAAAGCATCAATGTAATGATTAGTGTGATAATGGAAAATTCTATTCCTTATAAATTTTTTAAAAACATTACACTCATAGATTTTTAAAAATGTAAAAAAAGTAAAACCTTTGGGAAATGAAAACAATATTCATTTTATTTTTTTTAAAATACAAACGTTGTTGAAAATGTTCGTTATTAAATTATTTTTTTATATTTAATATATACTTGAAGACATTTTATGCATGTTATGGAAATGAAAATTTAGTATTCTGGACAGAGTAGAAAAAATGTAGGTTTACCTTAATAAAATTTTACAAATCAGGAGTGATTAAAGAAAAAAATGATAATAAAACCTCTAATTTATCGAAATATTAAAAGAATAATAATATTATATATATATATATATATAAAATAATTCTGATAGCGGAAAATTTAACATCTAGATTGTTGAAAAATGATTGGATTGTGAAATAAACTATTACATCGTGTTTGAGTTCTTTATATGTTTCCAAACCTATAGTATAATAAATATATATATTTTATAAATATATTATTGATCCATAATAATATATATCATACCATATGTGATTTAATTTTTACCTTTATAACCAATTTATAAAATAATCAACATTAAAATCAATCTTCTAGGTAATAACTGCTTCATTTTTAATGTTTGTTTTAATTTAGTAGTTTCAGATCATTTACATTGATTATTGGTCCATCAACTCCATAATGTTAAAAATATTTAAATATCATATATATAGGTTATATATATATATATTGACTTCCATTGATTTTTAAAAATTAATTAAACCGTTAATGGAGACTCCAAGCCAAATATACACATAATACAATTACCAATTTTCAAAGTGTAGAACAAAAAAAGGTAATTAATAATTCAAATTTTAAAAACTAAAAATTATACAATACATATGAGTTATTATTATTTAATATTCCCCTATTAACATACAAGTAATATATGAATGAAAAAAATAATCATATCGCTTCTTGGAGGTGGTAGCCCACACATACCCACGACCGACATTATCATTTTTCATTTATTGAAAAATATAGTGGAATATTGTGTTTTCTTAATAATAATAATAATAATAACAATAATAGTATTGAAGTATATTTAATATAAATATGTTATTATTTTATGAAATATACCCCATATTTTGTGTAGGTGAAGGAATAAGTATAAAAGGTGGTCAGTTAAGGTGATCAAGTCTACTCAGAAATTACACCTTTAGATATACTCCTATGGAATCTTCGGTTGGTATTTTATAAATAGCTTAACTTCTAGAAACAGGATAAGGATTATTATTAGTGAAATATCCATGGAATTTTCTAGTTAATATTTTTAGTGTGGTGTAATAGTGAGAGAGGTAAAATGTGTCCTTTTATATGGGAGGGAATAGAGAAACATGGAATTAGAAAAAAGAAAAGAATATAACGAAGTAATTTCTCAATATAAATGATTCTGAATAGAATTATATTGGAAGATAATATACAACTCTATTTAAATTGTATTATCCAAAAGTTTTTGGACATATTTATGAATTATTCTAAACATTATCTCTTGGTTTTCCCCCTAGTTAACTTATTTTATCAGTAACCTTGGTAGTGACTTATTTCATCATAAATGCCAATAATTTTTCATATAGGAAATTTTATTTCATAAACGAGAAATTAATGAAATTTTCAACCATATTAAATCATCATTTTTTAATATCTACAATTTTTATGAAATGTAAATTATTTAATAAATTATGATTTTCATTTATTTTTATTATTATTTTTGACACTATTAATTTATTTGGATATTATTAAAATAAAATATATATATATATATTTATAACCAAATCAAATAAAAAATTAATAATATGTTATCTTCATGTATAATATTCATGTAATACTATAAATTACTCATATTATATTTATTTTAATATATTTAAATCATTTGTTTTATTTTATTATAATGATAAGAGTCATTGTGTCATTATTGATTATGAATTTATGTTAATTATATATTCAATAAAAAATATTAATAATTTTATATATTTTAATTAATTTAATTAATTTTTATAATAAAAAATATTATTCCTTCACTACATTATTTTATTCCTATGTAAATATATATGAGATATATAAAAGTAAAAGAGTAAAATTTTATGTTATTAAATGAATTAAATATTATATATGTCATTTTCAAGGAAATGTGTCTCTTAAATAATTAAATTTATAGCATAATGTGATTTGGTATAAATTATAATCATCCAATAATTCTTAGGAAAAAAATATTTTGATCTTAACAAAATGTTTTAAACAAGGATAACATAATTTATATTTTTATTAGTTGTAATATTTTACCATTATTACTTCTAATATTGATGATAAATAAAAGTGTATAACTTACCAAATTTGAACATCCTAATACTAAATATGTACTATATTTTATTTCAATTTTTATAAGTTGAAAAAATAATTTTTAATATAAGAGAACAAAATGAAATTAAACCATATTTTTAGAAAAATATAATTTTGGAGTATGTAATTGGAATAATTCATAACCTGTGCCAATAAAAATTATTTGACGGAGGTTTAAAAATATTTTTATTATATAATATATATATATAAATTTAATTTTATTAATTATTTGGTATTTCTAAATTATTTTTATTAATATAAAACCACTAATCTTGAATAAATTTATTTTTAGAAAAAATCATTGTTTACTTTTAACTAATTTTTATTTTCATTTGAGGTCAGAGGAAGTGTCTTTGAGTACCATTGATAAGGTTGTGACTCTTCTAGGTGATCAAGAGCAGGGACCGCCTAGTCAACCTGGGGTGGGTATATCCTGTCTGCCGAATGCTTCGGTGGTGGATCCTACTGGTTCGGGGAGGTTGAAACCTACAGACCCGATATTGAAGGGTGCAGACAAGGTCTCAGAACCACAGGTGGAGGCTGTATTTGATCGTCTTAGGAAAGATTTAGGTGTTTTTCAGGTGACCAGCGGTATGGGTAAAGAGAGTCAGGGTCATATGGATGGGGCTTTGGCGAGGTCCTTTTTTCCTACAGGGGAGTCATTAAGTTCTGAGGCTAACTGTGTTTCATTCAAAGGCTGGGGAAATCTGAATTCCCAGCATCAGTTTATGGGTAGGGGTTTTGATCAACCTACTTTTCATGAGGGGATAGGGGATGAAGAAGCTTGTGTCGAGGGGAAAGAAGGGGTCAATGGTGGAGGGTTTTCCCCGGATACCACCCTTGGCCAGATGTTAGGGACTGTCTCGGAGGTACAGCCTCAGGCCATCCTGGGAGATGCAGGGGGTCCGGATTCTGGTACTCTGTCTGGGGTTGCTTCTGCTACCCAGCACACTGTCATCTTGAGCAACAGGTTTGAAGGATTTATGGAAGAGGATCTGAGAGTGGAATCTCTTGTCGAGGCTGAAGTAGATAATGAAAACAGGAGTAGTTTTGATGGCATCACTATGGGAGGTCGGATCGGGGGGAAAGCTTATCCAGAGTGTGCTGTTGGTGGAGGCGAGTCAGAACATGACGAGGTTGGTAGGAATTTTTCTGAAGAAGAGCCTGGTTCAAGAAGAAACAGGTGTAAGAGGAGAAGGAGGGGTATGAAGGATTACTCCTCCTTACCTCCTCTTTTGAGGACCCGGTCAGCAAGAAAGATAATGGTTGAGGAGCTGGACAAGGAGGTCAGGTGTCACTGTAAGTCATCTGATCAGCCTGAAACATTCTCAGACTTGGTTCTAAGCTCGGACGAGGTAGTGACAGAGCAAGTGCTATTTCTCAATGCTTTGGAAGAGGAGGCGGCCAAGATGATGGGTCAGAATCTTGAAGTGGACCTTAATGAAGAACAATATTTGTGGTTTGACAAACAAGATGTGATTCTGGTTGCAGGCTTCAATAAGGGGTTTATCAGAATAGAGGAGTACATGCAGATCTGCAACAAACTGAATTCTTCTTTTGAAGACCTGATAAGGGGGGATCCACTTTTACAGGTCTCTAGTTTAACATGGAAGCTGGTTAGGGAAACGAGGTCTGGTAGAACTCGACTGGATTTCAATGATTTTGTTTTTTCATACCCTAACTAATGTTTTGTTGAGTTTCAATCCTTGTTGTGTGGATATGATGGAGGGTCATATAGGCTCTGAAGGGTTAGATCACTCTGCTTTGTCCTCTGAAGGTCATTGGGGATGTGGCTGATTTAGAGGGATGGCTTTCCATCGGGAGGGACCATGCTTGCATGGGATCACCGAGTGGTCCTTCTATTGAGGTAACAGTTGCCGCTTTTACTTGGAAGAGGTTGGTTCTGGTTTGTTTTGATTGGAACTGTTTGGTGATTGTTGGAACCTTTGGTTTTTCACTTTTTCCTCAAAAGTGTCTTTCTTAATAAAAAATAATAATTTGCAGAAGTGTTGTGAAAAAATTAATGAAAATAGAATGTTCTGATATTCATTTTTAAAAATATTTTCCAATATTAATATAAAAATATATAAAACTACAACTAAAAGTAAGAAATTTTGTTAACCAATCCTATTGAGTGGTAAATGTGTATCTAGTTAAACCCTATAATGTAATAATTTTAGGATTCACTCATCCAAAATATGATGGAATCCATTATTTAGAAGATTAAATCATCTTTTGATTATGGTGTTCAGCTATAAATTTAAAAAAAAAATCAGATGGTAATTTTTAAAAAATATTTATATATTTATTAATGTATCAATTCCAATTATCATTGATTATTAATGATTTTAGAAATATATATTCACAAAATATGGATATGAAAATATAGGTACAGTATAAATAAGAGAATGAATGAAGTAAAATAAATTTAATTTAATAATATTCAAATCATTGAATTAGGGGTCTTGTTTATAAAAAACTATTATCTCTAATCTCTCCTATGATCCATGATTTCATTTCCAAATCTATTATTCTCCCTTGTCCCATTCCATGATTCTAATAATAATGTTATTCCCTTGTTTATATCTTAGCAACCTTTGATTTCATTGCCTCTCCCAAATTTAAGTGAATTCACATTCCAATTCCTAACACCATGACTCGTATTCAACAACCTAGTTTTTAATCAATATTCTCCCTACTTTATATATCACTATTGTTCTTGTTTCTCATAGAGATTCATGTTAAACCATTTAAAATAATATACCCCCCAATATGTATCTTTATCCAGCACCGTCCAAAAGTAATATATATGTAAAATACGTCATGATTCACTCCGATAAATTATCTAAATAATATAAAGTATTATCTCATGAACTTATATTCTCCAATATCATGATTTTAATTTCATCCCTCCAAAAATTATTTTTAATTGAGATGTTAGGTATGATGTAACGTTTTAATTCATCATGGTAGTGGATGATGTTTTTTTCATGGTATTGTATTTCAAGAATTCATAGAAGGATGAATAAAATATATTACATGAAATTATTTTCATATATAAATTTATAAAACGTAATATATCTCTTGGAGTTTTTTAGAAATTTCTTCACAGTGTATTTTATCATTATTCTAAACTTATATCATAAGTTACGGGGATGAGATTTAGAATAAAACACCCCCTAAAATGGCACACATGGACATAAATGTTAAACCCCACAGTTGAAAAATATTTTAAACCATTTAAATCATCAAATATGAAAATCATAGAATAATTACAAAATATTTTTTTCAAAAAAAGATGATGTCTTAATTAATGTATTATAATGTTTTTATGGATTGAAATAGACATATGAAAAAAGTGTGTCGCAATTTTTTTTTGAAATGACTTATTAGACTTCAAAAATTTGATAATCGATGACTTAAATATCTTATTGAATCAATCATTAACAAAATATTTCTCAACTAATAGTATATTATGACATGAAATATACCTCATTTTTTGAAATTAGATATTTAAAACATGTGTGTATGGATGATTTCTATTATCAAAAGTCACGATTTTATATAATCTGTTTTTTGATTAAAAAATGATATAATTTGAAAATTATTAAACAAATTATAAAAAAATCACTTTTCATTCAAATGTTTTTATAAATATATTATTTTCTCTAGGGTTAATAAAACCACATATTTAAATAAATAAATACATAAAAACATGTAAATGAATATAGTGAGGTCAATAATTAATATGTAAAATAATTTTATATTAAAATAATTTTATCTTAAATAATAAAATTTTTATAAGGTTTAAATGGTAATTTCATGTCCTATTTAAATACAAATAATGTAACTATAAATCTAATCATAAAGTAAAATATGAAATTAATATTGTAAATTATAATCCAAACGTCTAACTGATATTTTTGGAGCAATTTAAATAATGATAATATATTCAATGCATTGTATAATAATAATGATTAACCAATCATTATAAAAGATGATTTCTTATGTGGAAGAAAAAATTACAACCACCTTAAATGTATATCAATGTTTTGGAACCTAAATTTTTTCAATATATAATTGAATTTTGTTGTTTTCCTAATGAAAATTATTATATAGATGTTGGATAACAGTACCCAGAAATAAAACTCTTGATTTTCAATATTGTTGACATTAATATAAAAGAAAATATTTCAAAAAATGTTAAAAATAGATGTTTATTTCTTTTTTTTCTAAAATCATGTTCCCTAACAAAAAATAAGTAAAAAAATAACTATTACTCATACATTCAAAAAATCACTACATAAAAATTTATCTAGAATTATACTATATAAAAGATTTAGCTGATGAATTTGAGACTTCAATGAATGATAGATTTTTAGATTTTTTGAAATGTTTTCAATGAATACCAAAAAAATAAAGAATTTGGAAAATTTCAATATATTCTGTAATTGTAATCATTAATTCATTAGCTTTAGTGTTATTAGAAACCACATTTCTTTACAAATATAATTTCTGACCATTAAACTCAAAAATCGTAATGGTTTTGAGTAAAAATGGTGAAAATTCATGCACAAGAGAACATTAAATCCCCAAAAAAATAAACATTACTCATTTATATTCTTGAAAGCAATCCATTGATATGGTTACACAGATTAAATATATTATTTCTCATATTTTTTTAAATAAAGATTAAATTATTATATTCCATTACCTTACATTGTGATTTTATATCCATATTAGAAAATAATAATAATTAAACCCAAATAATAAAAGTTATTATAAAAATATTATCACAGAAGGAATTAATTTTATAAAATAAAACTCAAAATAATAATAATTGTTTGACTTTCATAAAGAAATGAGTTTAATTTCATCAGATAAATTTTCTAAAAAATAATTTTCATGCACAATGATAGAAGACAATACCCTTATATTCCCATCAATATGAGGATTAATACCTTGGAAATTAACAATGAAAGATATTTACTCCATTCCAACATACTCCAAAAATGAATTAACTAACACTCTTCAAAAAATAAATAGTTCATAACTTTTGATATTAATTTAATTAGAAATCAACTTCAATATATAATTTTAAATAAGATCCTTATAACTAGAGATAATGTTTATATATGAATGATAAATTCATGAAAATAGTTTCTTATTCCTTATAAATCGATAAAATAATATAATATTGTTTTCTAGTAACTGTGAGACAATCATTTACAATAATATTCTTTCTCTAGTAGTATTGACATAAAATTTTAAAATATCAAAATAAAAAAAATGATTTCGGTGAATCTAAACTTAATTATGAAAATTTTTATCTGATATAAATTTATAAAGTACATTCAAATGAGGTTCTTTCTTTTTTTTATGTATTCCAAGAAATACTTATCCAGTTTCATGGAATAAACATTTCTGGAACTAGAAATCATTTTATACGGAATTATTTTATGTTACATATTGGGGAAATTGATTTGAGGCATAGAATGTGGATAGTATATGGGTCCAATTTTAATGAAAAACCCTTATTTCCCCATAAATCCATTGAATTTATATTACTTAAAGTTCTATCAATTATGATTTATGGAACCTATTGGGACTCTAAATATTGAAAATTATTTCTCCATAGTAAATTTCACAATACTATTCTCTTGGGTTTTTGGAAATATTATAGACACGATCCATATAGAATCATAATCTACAACCACTGATATGTAATAATTTTTATGAAATGATGATAATATTCCATACTAATCTAATATTCAATCATCCTAAATAATGACCCTTAGAATGAAATTTCATATTACCAATTATCTGCATCCATGATTTCCTATTGTTTGTAATTTTTTATAGTTGACCACTAATATATTATTATAAAAGAAATGTTTAGGTCTTTAGAGTGAAACATGATTGAAATTTTATTTTTTTCATTAACCCGATATTTTCCCCATATATAGAAGACTTGTATCTTTTAATAATAAGTGTTATTCCCTCTTATGTTACTCAGCAAATTATTATTCTACCATAATATATTCAATAGATATGTGGTTAATGGGAAAAAAATAATTAATATATATTGGGTCATCACCTCAGGTATTGGAATTCCATGAAAGTTGGTTGTTAATAAGATTAATATATCATTAGTTATATATAATATATAAATATAATTTTTTATGTTAGAGGATCCACGTAATGAGTAATGTGTTTCACAGTTTATTGGGATAATGTCATTTCTAGGAAATGTATTCAGTAAAAACAATATCCATAGATTATATAATATTCTGATTAATCTTTTAACGAGTAAAAAAATCACTCCCGAAAGGTCTATATCAGTTTTATTGTAATTAAATTCATTTTAAACTATCTATATACAAGCATTTTACAGAATATTTTATCTATTTATATTTACGTAACTAGAAATTTCCAAATATGAATTTTACAAGCATCACTAATGAATATAATGGGAATATTCTAATCATTAAATGTGATGAGTAATGTTGTTGTGTATTTATCATAGATATGGTTAAATGGATCTCATAATTATTCATACTGAAAATTTTTGATCCATAATAGTGTGATATTAAAGGTTTATTATTATACTTGAAAAACCATTAATTGATATTTGGTGAGATATGACACGTCTTTGAATAAATCATACTCTCTTAATATTTTCCTGAAGGGGAAAACTTTTTAGGTACCCATAAATTTACCATATCAACTTATATACCCCTACAAGATACTTTTATCTAATGATGTCTGTGACTGTAAGTTATCATTTATTCCAATGTAGAAAAATTTTCCCTCTTAAAATAAAAGTTAATTAATTATAGATGTTCAACACATCAATAAAAATATCATAAATTTTTTCAAAATTCATCCCTGAATATTTCAATGATTATATCAATAATGTTTTAAAATATAGAAATCATAAAAATTTATAATTACTTTGGGAAACAAACAAATACATGGCTAATTCTTTGGAAGTAAATTTTTAAAAATTTATATATAATGGTTTTCCAATCATGATGTTATGAGGATATAACAATTTGGTTGTAACTAAATAACCCATCATGAAAGAAGTTAAATTCACTCTTAGATAGCTCCTCATGTATTTGATTGAAAAGTGGAATAGAATAATGAGTAATTCTAGTGTCTGAATTTTGATTCCAATAATAAATTCATTCCCTCCACTTAGTCATATTACTAACCTAAACTTGGAAAATCTCTGTTTTAGTTATTATAGTGACATCAAATTCTCCCGAACTAATTTGTATATACTATATAATGATCAATAAAAAATTTGTTCGAATATCCTATTATTTATTTTTTAAATTAAAGATTATCTAATAACATGTTTTATGTTGGTATTGAGAATTACATATCACTTAACCAAAATTTTTAAATTGTGATCCATTGGGATATTTTTTTAATATAATTTAGGGATGATCTAATTAATTTTAGGAATGATCCAAAAAATATAAATAATGTATATTTTAACATGTATAATAAATATTAGGGTTTACTATTTAATTGAAGATAATATATAATGATAAGTAATAACGAATTGTAACTTAGAAATGACCATTTTAGTTGAGATAGAAGAACATTGATAACCACTAAAGATGATTATTAACTAGATGATTGACTCTTGGGTATCAAAATACTATGATCATTAATATATGAATTTATTAAATATAAAAATAAATCATCTCATTTTTCACTATTTTCACTTGGAAATTACTCCTCATATAAAAAATATAATACTTGCTTAATTATTTTCATAAACAAACACATCTAGATATTCTAATAATTCAACAACATTTTCATATTTGGGATCCTCCTATAAATAGTAATATATTACCCTATAGGGTTGTAATGTTATTCCATTATTATTAATAAAATCATTAATCCTTAAAACAATTTCCATATGAAAATCAAAATCATCTTCAAATTCTTTCTGTTAGTCTTCTAATTCAATTATTTTACTTGGAGTTTCTATAATATTGTTGATTTCATTTAATTTTTTTAACACATGATGAATACTAAACTTAATTTAACAATATCACAAATGGATTTAATTGTTTCTTGTATACACCTACCATGTATTATTTGTAATTACTTATCATACTCAATATATAAATCAAGAAAATTATTATGAAAATATATATTTCCTAATCCAACTAGAAGAGAATCTACTCTTCTAATGGGGTATGTGATGTATCTATATACAAGTTATAACTCAACTATATTTTAATGTAACATTTGATTTATTATATCTTTGAATCGTGAGAATGTGGTAATATTGATACACACAATGATGTCACAGAAACAACTATTCTATACATTACCTTATAATGTGTATAGAATAAAAAATCATCATGGGTCATGATGCTTAAGCATGATCATATTTTGAAGGATAACACTATATTAATTTATTAATTTATAGGTAGAAAATTATTCAAACTTATTCTTACTTGTGATAAATTTTTAATCAGTTAAAATATTATTTTATTTAAAATAATTCTTTAATGAAATAAATATTGATATAAATATTTTTAAACTACCTATAAATATAGAGTTGTTCATGATATCTATATATCTTTATGATTCATTTATGGAAAGTGTTGTTTTGGAAAATACTTTAAAAAAATATTTATTTACTTAAATTATTCATCGAAATTATCTTTCCTAATAATTTTTTATAAATCATATTTTTTTTTATTATTTTGGAGCTAGTGAAATATGATTTGATTTTGTTTATTCAGTTATTCCAAGGATATTAAATTTATTTTGTTCTTGATTTTGGGGTACTATATTCATTTAGATATTAATATTTATGTTTATATGGGAATTATATAACTTTATGATGATTTATTAATCATCATTTAGTGGTAACAACAATTATTTTATCCCTTGTACAAAAATAAACTGTGAACTAAAATTAACCTTTAACTCTTGTATTTATTTTCTTCTCTAAGAAAACAATTTGAATCTCTAGCTTATGAATTTTATAATTTTCTTAAAAATTATCTAAATCATGTTAATCCATTTGAGATTAAAATTCACTTAAAAACTATTGGAAAATATATATTGTATCCTATTTATATTTCTAGGAATCAACCTTATACTGGTTGTGAAATGTTTTTATTGGATGGTCAAGGATTCAAGGGTATATTTTTCATAACATGGATGTTAACATTGGATTATGAATTTTTAATAATTTTATTCATATATATTTTTGAAAATTATTTTTATCTATTTTATAAAGGGTTGTATATCTAGTGAACTGAGCATGGATGTTATATTATGATCAACCAAAGATCATTGATGCATGAATAGTTTTAGATTTATAGGAGGATGATCATGAAATTTCGTAAAATAATTTTCGGGTGTTCACTCTTCTAAAGAACATAACTTTAAAGGAACAAAATGGATTCATGCTGATATGGGCATATATTTAGTGAAGAAACAAAGGTAAATTTTGAAATTATAGAGTCATAAGTGAAGTGTGATATGAGATTTCATCAAATGATAAATAAATTGAACTCCATTTTTTTGACCAAATATTTTACTATACTTTAAAGCTTGAACAGAGTGTATATTCAATCATATGAAGCCACTAGAACCAAAAAAATCATTATGGACATTTTAAACATAATATATGATTAAAAATACTATATTTAGATAATGTTAGAAAAATATGTAATTATAGGTGAAAATTTCCATGGAAGTACATTGAAAAAAAATATTTGAGTAACATCACATTAACATAGTAAAGTTACAGTTATTGTAGAAATTATAATCTTGATTTTTAATTATCCAACAATCATGAAGTAACATTCACTATTATACTTATGATATGACGATGATGTAAATTTTTTTTATTCAAATATTATGGAGGATCTAACATTATAAAACTATTTTTATTTAAAATGGTATTAAATTATTTTAAAAAATGAAATAGATTAAAAGGGATTTTAAATTTAGATCACATGTCTTCCCCACATTTATCATATAATTCTTAGTTATATAAAAGGAGAGTATCATTCAAGGTAGAGTATGTTGGTGTCAAGAATAGTATAAATTTTTTAAGAATGATTATTATCGAGATCCTGAACTACTTTTACTGATGTGATAATGAATGAAATCACTAATTTGTAGTGACTAAAATATATTGAATCAGAAGATAGATTTCCAAGAAATATAACATTTACATGATTAAATACTTGTAAGAAGAATAATTTTTTTATTCATAGGACTTATAGTAATGATCTTATTATGACTATTAAAAATAAGTGTAATACTATTTTTAGGGACATAAGTGTGGGGTGTCAATTCAAGTTAAGGAATATTTATTTCCAAACAATTATAATTAATAATTATTATAATTTATAAATTGTCATCCATAAATCCTTATAACCAATAATTGTAATTACCATCATTAGGACCAACACTTTTCACAATATAAGTTCCAAAATATATTATTTTCTTGTATAAATACAAGTGATATTGTGTTCATTAAATCATTAGATCGTGATTGTAACTAGTCATAGAATATGATATACATTTGAAGAAATTTGTAAAGTGGAAACAATAATTCTATCCCCTCCACCGCCCTTGTAGTTTTCCTATTCCATTGTACCTTGAGAGGTATCAATGCCAAATACTCTTAATTGGATATATTTATTGAATACTGAGAATTAAAATAAAATGAATGACTACGGTATCATATTTATTGTTGATAAAAAACATTCATGGATAGAAAAATAATACCATTCCATATCTCTTATTTATTTTCATGGAATTTAATGATCGTACTATAGAAGATTAACCACCTAGAAAAAATGGTTCACCTATGAATTTTATGATCTAAAGGAACATGGAATATGATGGTTGGGATCATAGTTACATTCTCTTGACTTTTCCTAATAAATTATATACTATGGTGAATAGTATTTTATTCCCTAGTTAAATATAGAATAATATTAAAAAAATATCTAATAGACATTATAACGAAATGGAAGAAAATCACCAAATATAGGATGTCACCTACATGTCATGAAGAGGCCTAAAGTGAAAAATAAATATATTATTTTTAATAGAGGTAATGAAATCTCTTGAAAAATTTGTTGTTATAGTGATTCTGGTGGACATAGTTATATTCCTAAATTCATTGAATAATTTAATGGAATAATTTGATTCTAAATTATTATCCTTGGGGTATAGAGATGATATATACCTAGATGAACATCAAAATTTTCTTAATGATTGTGAAATGATGAAAAATTTAACATTTAATAAAATGGATAAAGATGAGATGTTTTATAAATTAATAAATAAATATAAACATAATTTACTATAAGGAAAACCTTTCAATTAATTGAATGATGATGATTTTATTGAGGAGGACCTCTTTAGAATAAGGTCTCTTGTCATCAAAAATTTTGTGCAGGTTAAATTGATGTACAAGGTAATGTTTCCATTTAAATTATTTAAGGTTAGCAGTATTCTAAAAATTTCCATCATTTTATATAATAATAAAAGGCATTAAATATAAATATTATGAGACAAATAAAAAAACATTTGAAGAATAATTTGCATGAAAGAAAAAATATTGTTAGAAAATTAGTTAAAGGGTAGAATAATTTTTCTAGGATGAATAAAATGGGTATGTTCATAAATGAGAATAAATCATACAAATTTGAAACCACATCATTTGATGAAGAAATTATATAAAAATTAACCAAAATTATGGATGATTTGAAATACAAGGAACCCAAAAGATTCAATGATCTAGAAGATGATGGAAATGTAACATACAAAAAACCAATGATGAAATCATAATTTGAATCCTTTATTGAGACAAATTCTAAACTAAATAAAGATATTCACCAAATTAAAATCAAACTATAAAAGAAAACTGAACATGTGGAAAATTTTCAAAAAAGGTAGAATACATACACTAAGGAAATAAATAATCTTAATTTGAAGTTAGTGAATTGGGAGAAATTTTGAAATGGTAATGTTGATTATATAACTGTAATGGTAGATCAAGTTTGAAATACATAATCAATATTTCATTAATAGGAATATACGTTCACTACATTAAGTAATGATTTCAATAATGAATGGAACAATAAAATTATACCATCAAATTATACTAATAATTTTCGTCTAAAAAAATTACCGGTTGTTATTTATAATAACTATGAAAAAAACTCAATTTTTACTAATAGTGAGGATAATAAAATTAAAATGAAAAAATATTGATTTACAATAAATGTGTATGTACATCTACAAAATAAAAAAAAATGCAACATTAGAAAGATTAATATTATATATTAATTTTAAAATCATGTCACAATGACCATTAAAATCCCATTTAAGTTAAAAAAAATTATCAAAAAAAGTAGGTTGGATGTATTATATTTATAGTGTTTTTAGAACTATGGAAATAATTCCAATAACTATTCAGAATGCATGTTTCTTCCAGTATGAGGGTAAAATTTTTAGGGTATCAAATCACAATTATAAAAACATTTATATGAAAAAATATGTAGAAAAAGTATCATTTAAAGATGAATTGAAATTTAAAAATTTATTAGGTAAAATTTATCATTATTCTTCAATGTAAATTCTGTTAGATTTTACTATAATAGAAACTATGTGGATTAATTATTACAGACAATTTTGGGATATGCTTTAAAAACTAGAAGATAAAATGATAAGGGAAAAATAATGATATAAATTCACTAACAATTTAAATAACTCTAATTATTAGCTAGAAGGATAAATATCAATTATTTATTGCAATTTATTCTCCCATAAGATATATGAGGATAAAATATTGAGAACAATTAAAGGTAATAATGGATTATATTTTACCTTTTTAGATGGAAGTTCCTTATAAATCACAGTAATTGGAACATCATTCATTGATGATGTATAGTTAGGTTATAATGAATATATATATTTTGATTGACATAAAAAAGAAAACTTATATTAAGTCATATATTTAATAATGGAAACCAATTTCTAGTGAAACTTTGTTTTCATCAATTTATTGAAGAATGAAATAAATATTTATAATGAAGTTATAATTGAGAAAAATGACTATTATATTGTAGATCAACAAAACTCATATAACCTATGAAATAATGATGATTATCTATTGTTGTATATAAGTTATAGTAATACGTTCCAAAAAATTTTAAAAAATATAAACTCATAACGTAGTGACATATATACCACTAATTAATATAGAGATTATTTTAGTTTTTTTTATTTTAAAAATGGAAGATGACTGCAGGAAAAATAAAAAATTAATAGGTTTATCACAAAAAAACATATTGAACACATAAATAATGATATATTTAATCACATCATTTATAAATACTGAAATATTATCTATACTTTTTCAATTTTATTATTAAATTCAACCAAAATATGGGAGTTTTGTTCTCGATTTTTTTGATGCTATAGAAATGTATATGTTATACAAAATAGATATTGATATGGAACATTGTAAAAATATATAAAAGATAAATATTGATAATGGAATGGTGTATCAATAATATTCATTTAAATTATATCTATAAAATCATAGAATAATACACCAGTATAGTGACCCATGCACCCCTTATCTAAGTGTGGTTGTAGAAAGGAAAACAACATTGTTGTGATGGGATGGCCCGTGATTGAGGAGTATAGGAATCCTAAATGAATCTAGGGGGAATAAATATATATATATATATATATTATTTTTTTATTTTCAAAATATATTTATACTAAATTTATAAGAGTTGTTTTATAAGAAGAAAAAAATGAGAAATATTTAATTGTGTTTGTTAGTCATTTATTAAAAATTATCGAAATAAAAATAATAAAAAAAATTAATTAAAAACGAATTAATTTTCATGGGTCACACAACCAACATAATAAGTTAAAGATTTTTGACCAAATTATAACACAAAATATTGGAATCATTTGATGTAAAGCTTATAAAATTTATGTTTAATTGAATAAAATAAATTAATAGTGATTATAATTGACCAACATAATATATATAAAAATCTTAAAAAATAAATATTGAAGAGGATGGAACACATGAGTAAAATATTTAAAAAATATTTTATGATGAATATAGTGATGAATAATGTTAAATCATATACAAATAATCAATGTTCCATCCATTAAATAAGTATGTTAAACCATGTAATATCACATACAATTATGAATCCATTGTTATATATAGATAAAGCGAGAGAATGAGTAATTATACTTGAATTATCTCTCAATTTAAAAATCATTCAGTAACTAAAGAAGCCTAATATAGGAAATAGTTAAAATCCTTTAATTATGAGTTATATCAAATTGAAAATAATGAAACATGGGAACTTTTTCAAAGGAAGAAATAGATGAATGTTATTGGAACTACATTTTTTTTTAGAAATAAGATCTTTGAAATAAGTAATGTTTTTTGAAATAGTGGATGGTTGGTTTTCAAGGGATATTCAAAATATAAAGGTTTTATGTTTTCAACAAAAATCCATGTTTATAGATAAGATTCTCTAAGTATTTTTTTTGTTAACTTATAACCATTAAATTTACATGGTTTATCATATGAATGTACATTCTTCATTAATAATTGTGGATGTTTTATAATATGTATATAATGATCATATATAGGGATTCTATCTTGATAATGGGGAAATTGTGGTTATAGAACCCAAAATCATTATATGGGTTGAAGAGGTCCTCTCAATCCTAGTATTATATCTATTATTGTTTTGTTAAGATATTTATCTTTTGTAATATTAACTTAGATAGAGTCATATATTCTAAAAAGTAATTATCTAGAAAAATGATATACATTTATTTTTATTATATGTAATCAGTGATGGAGTAAATTATTTTTTAGTAAATGATTTATTGGATAAAATTAAAGAGTAAATTGTGATTCTAATTCAAGGGAAGAGGGCACAATTTATTGAGATATTTTTTGTGAAAATGTACACTATATATTCCATTCACATGAAAACTATTCAATTTAATTTTTTGTAAATTTTACATGTTATATTTGAAAAATGATTCTAATCATATCCCTTTTAGAGTAGTATTTTTAAAACTGAAATCTGTTAAATGTTTTAACTATAATGACATATTAATGTTTTTAAAATATTATTCTATCTAAACACATCAGTACTAAAAATCATATGTAAAATAAAATTTCTTATTTTATACTAATGTGATACTAATGAATAAAACTTTAAAACTGATAAAATAATATTGAGGTACATTAAAGAAACATCAACAAATTTTTGGTGCTGTTAAAATAATTAGTAAGAGAAAAAAGAATATATTAAGGGAGACTAGTTGGGCTTAAGATTCAGATGGAAAAAATTTAATTTCAAGAGGAAATTTTTTAACATTTTAATGATTTAGGTTATACCATAAAAAATATAAATCACAATAACAAGAGAATAGTGTAAATAAAATATATGGTTTCCACCCATACTTGATCTCAAATAATTTTGGAATAATATTTAGCTACAACACATGAGAGTTAATGGAGACATATTTATATAAAAATCAATGTGCTGTTGATATTTCAATGAACTAATTTCAATAATATAGATCCAAAAATATTGAAATATTACTCCATTTAATCTATTCGATGTGTTCTTTTAGATATATAAATTTGAAGTGTATCTCAAAAAAGAAATGAATTTTTTATATTTTCCAAAAAGTGTTTCTAAGGGAATTTTTTTTGGTTTAAACCAGATACATAATCTTCATCATTCATATATTACTTAATGTGATTTATGTGATGTTTATACCACAATATCATTGATTATATTTTCAAATGGGAGAGTGGTGAAACTATTTTCCAAATATTTTAGTATAATATTTTCTATCAACTAAGAAATATGGGGCTAATGTTCATATATAAAATGGAGTAAAAAATATTTGATGATTTTGTGGATTATATAAAAATAACTTCACCGAAAATATCTTATGCAAATGAGATGAAATTATTTTATATGTATTACTTTATCCTAAAATGTGGGGTCAATATTTTTCACTTTTGGAAATGATATTATTACATAGAAAGAAAAAAAATTTGAGTATTCATTATGATTTCATTACAATAAAAAGAATTTGGAAGACTGAAGTTACATAGGATTACAATGATGTGGATTTTTAATAGATTCTACTTGAATGATGTTTTCTGAGATGGGGCATAATGGTATGTAAATATAGAAAACTGGGTCTAGAGGTTTTTTTAAACTACATTCAAGGAAAACAACCAAAATCATAATAATCATCCATGGGATATTCAATGTACAAAATGTTGTAGAATGTTTTTTTAATATAATGAATTTTTAGAATTATACTGATATATGGTGAGTTTTTAGAAGTAAATTCACTATAAAATGTTGATTTACTTAACATAAAAACCTTTAAGTCACAACCTCTATGAATATGCAATGATGTATGGCCAATAATTGAATTTTAATGATGGAATGTTCGTGACTCTAGTCAGGATCTATGGAAGTGTAAATGACTATTACTGGTGAATATATGAAGTGATTTGAAAAATTAAATCTCTGAAATCTTTATATGGAAATCAAGTTATTTTACATAATACATAGAGACCATGGGAGTGTCCAATTAGATCTAACATGTTCTCCAATTTTATAATAGATAGTTTGGATATATAAAAACAGAGAATAATTTTATGTCATAGTTGTTGATATTAAAAATTATAATTTACTTTTTTGAATAATATTATTTAAAACCCATCCAATATTCCACATAGGATATTGTGGGTTGAAGAAGGAGATAGATGAGTTGAGGTGATAAGAAGCTAACATGATAATAGATTCATGAATGAAACATCTGATATTCTAGAGATTGAAAAAATTTGAGAATACTTTTTTTCCAATGTAATATATGATTTTCTTATTACAAATAAGTGAAAATAGTATCGTCACCTCCCTAAAGATATATGATTTGGATAAGAATTTTTGTTAAGTTGTATCCTTTCACAACCCATTTTAAAATATAAAAAATTCTAATGTAAAATATTTAGGTCAAATATGCCATGAAATAAAGGGTCTAGATTCTATCAATGGGACTAAACCACGTAAACATATGTGTTCATTAAACATACATTTACATTCTAACTCATGAGTAAGAGAGAGTTTATTACTTGAGCGAATCATGCCAATAAAATTTCATAGTGGTTAACTCAATGATAAATAATGTTATAAAAATAAACTATATATTCGATCCCCCTAGTTTTTAACGAATTTCTAGGAATCAAAAACATTATATGCCCATCCCATTGAATGTCATGGTGGTTTTTAGATGCATGATTGTTATGTTTTGAATGTGAAAATACTGTCTTTCATCCTTGGTCCATAATTAATAAAAGTTAATTTTTATAATGGTTGAGATGGAATATCATTTTTCTTTAAGTAATTTTTAGATTTGAAAAAATGAAACAGTGGGAAAAATTATCTACATGTAATCGGTTTTTATTAATACATAATATATTTTTTATACTTTTATTTATAATTTTGGTTCACTACATACTATATTTTTTATTTTTTTGGTAATTTGATCATCGATATCCTTTCCTGAACAAGTGTTGTACTCTCCTCAATTGGTTTTTGTTATTTTAGCAGGTTTTGGTTGTGAATATAGATAAATATTGTTCTAAATATTTCATAATTCCACATTAGTCCTATTAAGCTAGCTACCCCTAGTTGATTGTTCCCATATTTTTTGAATTTATGGGTAATTTTCAATATAAAATAAACCACAAATAAATTGGGAACAGAGATGGTGATGAGGAAACTCTCAAAAAAGTCCGTATTTATTTTTCAGTTCTTATGGAAGGAATTTTCACCATCTTAGTAGAAAATAGTGATCATCTAAGAACCCCATCTACATTTCCACTAAATCAGATGCTGAGAGTGGGGTTTCCAAATAAACACATTCATGCCTCCCAAGGATACCATATATTTTCGATTAACAACAATGGTCAAATGTAATATGTTGGGAGACTATTCCTTCTTTATCCAAGTAATCCACAACTATTCACACTTATAAATTATCAAAAAATTCTAAAAAATATACATGAATCGTAATCCATTTCCAAAAAAATTGTACACATCAACAACAAATAGTAAATATGTTATGTCATGGAATATAGTTACATGTGTAATGAAAACCCAATCTAATGACAAAATTATGAATCCAAAAAATGGGTTATGACCCCATGTCTGGATCCCTATTTCATGCACATCTCATTCCTAAGTAAACATTCAACATATGGCCTTTTCACTTGTCTTTTACAGTAATCATGAAATCCATTCAGGTACCTAATGGAATCCTATTAAGGGTGTGAGTACAACTCAATAGGCAATTACCTATAATTTTTAAAAAATATATTTTATATAATGATAGTGCATGGAAAAGAAAATTGACTCATAAGATTACTATAAGTTTAAATTAATTCCATTAGTTAACACGTTTTATGTTAGACACATTTATCTTTTATTCCATGGTTTGTGAATATTCAAAAAATAACTCATCAGCCTATACTGGTTATATAAATTTGGCATATGGGGATAAGTAATGTTCCCTATCTCACTAGCATAAACATTTCATAAATAATTACATCACACTTACCTTGGATCCTAATTTTATGTAGTCTCCCCAAATAAAACCATTAGGGAAATAGAGATTCAATCCCACTCCTTAACACATGTAATATATGGGTGGGGTTTAGAGCCTTAGTCTAACCCAACCATTGGGAGAATATTGTCATGTCTAATTCCAAAAAAAACCACCAATCCATGTGAACATGCTTCTTAAAACATTTACCACGTATACTATTACAAAAACCATACTTAATTAATAGACATAACATTCACAATTCATATTAATTTGAATACATAAATCTTTTTCACACCGTAACCCATAATCACATTTACCATTTACAATTCATCACTCATTAACATTACAGAAAATCCGCAATTATTCTATGTTATCAATTAAATATAATTAATATAAATTTTATTTCATAATTCATGTAATAAAACAAATATCATATAATTTCTTTCGTAACCCCATAATGACATGATAAACATATCAATGATAGTTTTTATCTCACAGATCCTTCAATTTTGAAATGAATTTCCTAATCCCATGTTGACGAAAATGACACGCCCCAGGGGAGGCCACATTCTTGGTCTTATCAAACGTAACAAATACCATGGGGATCATGAGGGGGTCAATTCATCATTTAACCAACCTATTTATCATTTCCCACCCATGTAATCAAAATCAGAACAAGATGGAACCAGTCGAACAACCACATATGTATAAACCTGCATCAAAACTATGAGATATAACATGTCAACGACCTACCATGATTTTGAAGATGAACAGTTTCTTACCATAGCCTTTGATTTCAATTCTAGAACCCCTACAATCCCTATACAATGATCTTCTAGAATAATAGGGTATAGGGAATCCGAAGAAGAATGAATACGAAATTCATAATCCAAAACTGATATGGAAGAGGAGTGTCATACTCAACCAAAAAATTGATCCCAACAAAAGCTTCTTCACATAGTATATAATAGAAGGATATCAAACATTGGGATTTTTAGGGTGATTTGGTTTTTCACTAGGGATTTTGCAGGATGAATGAATTAGATTCTTGATTTATAAAAAATAATCCCAAAGATGAAAAATATTTAAAACCCAATATTGAAAGGGTTAGTGGTTTGGATGCATAGAGATCAAAATAGTGTGCCATCCATGTGCCTCCCACAATCCATGAGGGGCGAGGATGAATGGTTTTCTAGGGATACATCGTGGTTTTAATAACCCTATGATGTCCATGTGTGATGGATTTGTTGAAGCATGTATAGTTTGTCCTTCACCCTTATAGGGTTTCTTTAAACTATTCATCCCAACTCTATGAAAACATAGTTAGGGTGGAAATTACTAAAAACCTATGCCAACCATACGACATGCATTGGATGGAACTATTCACCCTTATTGTAGTCCCTATACCACCAGACCACCCAAGATCCACTTAAAAAACTTTGGAAATGTATCATTATACAACATTAAGATATTTAGACTAAAACATAAAAGGAAATGTACCTCCGTAATGTATAACATATTATGACCTCCCGACCTAATAATGAATGATCCTCAATCTACTCTCCTAATGAAACATTGAGCTTCCAAGGCAAAGAGACCAGTCCACTGGGCCCATATATACTCCTCTCTCTCGCATGTATTTTCCTAAACATTTCCATGTTTCCATAACACTCGAACCAAGGACAAAATTGTTGCCCTCTTGATTTTATCATTATTATTCATACAAAAAAACATTTTCTCCTCGAAGAGACCATCGACCTCTAGGATAAGATCATCCACATAAATCACTTGAGATGGGTTAGGGAGATACTGATGAAGCTATGTCACATGAAACAACATCATTACTGACACTATACCACTTTGGAAGATCCATTTGGTATGCCATTTTCCTTATCATAACCACTATCTCAAATGACTACATATATTTGGTTCCCAAATTACCATGTTTCAGAATCCATTGGTGACCCAACCTCGGGGACACCCAAAGGAACCGATAATAACCCACTATAAATGCAAGAGGTTGTCAACGCTGAGCAACATATGACCTACACCTACTATATGATATACACATATGTTTTTCAATAATCTAAATCATCCCTTATATTTCTAACATAACACTCGACCATCAAAATAGTGATTCCCTGACCTCCATCTAACATAATAGATATCTACATATCCTACTATAGAGTGCCTCATATTGTTCCAACTAAATCACCTGTTGGTAAATGTTTTTATATGAAAACTCAATACGTTTCAATTGCTTTTATTTAGATGAAAAAAATAGGAAACATTCCCTCAACATTTCCTCTATAACATTAATAGTGTGGTCCTATTTCAAATTTGGCATTGGGTGGAATGTCTTAATCAAGAACAAGCTAACATATTTTTATAACCACTTCGACATGAGAAAGTAATCCAAATATAATGATTTGAAACTATAGTTTGTGGAACAATATGGAACCTTAATGTCATATGAACATACATCTCACCCACCTGGTCAACAGTGAAGGTCTCTCAAAATAGAAAAAAATGTTCCACCAGGGTCAACCAATCCAAAACTACCCAGATCACATCAATCATCGGAGGTGTATTTGGAAGACCTAGTAAAAAATGTATCATTATAAAATCCTATCCCCATTTTTGAATGAGAAAATCATGTAAAAACCCACCCTTTAATTGATTCTTAACCTTTTCCAAATGACAATTGTAATATCACATCATGAAACCTAGAACATCATTCTTAATTCATGGAAACCAACACTATCCCTGAATATCATGTTATTTTTTAGTTAAACTATGATTAAACACAGAAATTTATGAATGGAACTAACATATCAAATATTACCATATACAAATAGGCATGAAAACATAGCCATGAATAGAAATTGTCTCATTTCAACCAATATCCCACTTAGAAGGTAAATTCCCACCTTCATGACTTTCCCTCAGATCCAAACACTCAATATCCTCAAATTTAATATCTCTGATCCATATATAAATTTTAGAATAAATTTATATGGATTAGAGATTCATATATGATTTCTCATTCTATACATAGATATGCATATGAAACAAAAAATTCATCATCCTCCACTCAGAACTGGATTCCCAAGCCACCTGGTTTTTTGTCTTTTGACTCAAATTAGCCACATCATTGTTTTAT
Organism: Viscum album; assembly: GCA_963277665.1. Classification (NCBI taxonomy): domain Eukaryota; kingdom Viridiplantae; phylum Streptophyta; class Magnoliopsida; order Santalales; family Viscaceae; genus Viscum; species Viscum album. Next base: position 377,905,546 of record OY728147.1, read on the forward strand.
TTTCTTGGCATGTAATCCAACTCAAAACCAATGAAATGTATGTAATCAACCCACCTCCACCATATAAGGTTGATTTTACATTGATAAAGAATGTTTTTATGACTCTTATGATCATTATAAATAGTGATACTCTTTTCCAAAAGTAATATCTCCATCAATTAAAAACATAAACCACTACAACCAAATCATAATCATGCATAGGGTAATTTCACTCATAGGGCCTCAACATCCATTACCCATATTCCACAAACTAATCATCATAGATCGACACTGCCTCATTCCCATCACTGAATGCATAACCAAATATGGTACATTCCATATAAGGATTGGGCATGATCAAATAAGCACAGTAGTTAACTTCTTCTTTAACTCTTGGAAATAATTCAAACATTTTAGAGACCATTAAAACATGATGAAATTCACAGTCAATCCTGAGAGAGGTGATTATAGACATTAAAAATCCTTGATGAATCTTCAATAATTTCACCCCAACCATGGAAAAATTGAACATCAAAAAAATTCTTGGTCTGCTCCATATATATAATTTCTTACACATTTTCTGGGTCCATAGATATAATGGCTTACACATTCTCTACTCCATAGATATAATCATAGTTGATATGTGATTGATACAACTCCCTCAAATACATACCCATGATCTTGTCAAAACCTATCATCTCAAACACAATCATGTCCCAAAAAATAGTACCCACAAACCCCAAGAGCACACCCCTTGCATTGAAATAAAATTTCATCTCATATCCCATATGTTTTATCAATAAACATGAACTCACACATATGGTCAATTTTTAGGTTTAAAACACTAAAAAACTGAGATTATATAAATGAATTATAGGAAATGTTATCATATAAATCACTAGAAAGTGTGGAAGATAATAGAATCTTACTTGTAAATGTTGATGGTTTGTCCTCTCCACCTCCAGGTGCTGGATGAACTACATCAATCTTACATATCCCTCTATGATGGGATCTATCATGAGATCTGCTGTTGCAGTACCCTATTGATATTTAGTCTCCCATTCTAGAGTACCATATAGATATCCTCACCCAGTAAGAAATATAGAATGACATCTTCTTTCCTCAAATGTGGAAACTAACCCCCTAACTGAACTCTAAAATGACCTCAATCCTCCCTATATAACTAGCTAATGAGGATTCCTACAAAACCATTGTATATTTTTCATCCTAATGCTTACTAGGTTCTCAACTGTTGGTTATGGACATTGACAACACATGTGTCAAAGCCTGCAATACTAGTAGAAAAACAACTGATCTCCACCCCGAGAAGTGAAACTCATTCTTGTACACTCTTTCTACCACCACCCTCATGAAGACTCTCAAAATAACACTTAATATACTCAGAAATCTCACCATTGGACTATCCAATTGAAACAACATGACCATAATTATATTTATCCTTTATCTTATCATAGGAAATTAGGCCCATATCCACTACCTCAATAAACATATTTAAACGAATGATATTCACCTTGTTCTTGATCTCATGTCTTATTCCATCAGAGAAATATATTTTTGTTGTGGAACCATCCCCGACCAATGCATGAACAAAACATTGAATGTCTGTGAAGCAACTAGCATATTACATCATAGACATAGTTCATTGGGTCACTGGAAATACTCTATATCCTTATCTTATCTCAGGGTATACATATATTAATTTTTATAACCATTTATTGGGATTTGTTCTATAATATACCGTCATATTGCTGAGCAAGAACAATAATATCATACTAATATTGTGCCTTTTCCCACATCATCTTATCTACCAACATGACTCTCTTACCAAGATGAGTCTCAATGTGGATTGAAATCATCTGGATGGTCTCTATCTACAACACTACTACCAAATGTCCTAAATCACTTGAAAACATTAGTGGTTATTACAACTAAAAATATTTAGGATGATAATACATACTTGAAATGGCATGCCCTCAGACCCAATCCATCATATATATAAAATTAGTAAAGTTATCATGGAACAAATCCTACCCTCAATTAACCTATTCTAATGGGGTTTCTTTCACTGCTACTAGTGGAGTGTTCTCAGTGATAACCTCATTTCTCCAAACTAACATAGGTCATTAAGGTGTCCTCTCTACACAATAAAAAATAGAAGTCTCAAAACAATAACATAAATCATCAACAGTTTTCATAAAATAAGGATCAATATTAGACTTAAGAAACCCATTTTTCATGCAATATCCCAATAGTTATACTCACATATATAATAATACATTCAACCATCCCTATAATGGGTCATGGTCAACATGGGGTAAACCAACTATCATGATCAAAAAACATTCCTTAGACACCACTTTTAACTATTTTACCACCAAAACATAAATCCTTCCCACATAGGAACCTTATTATCTCTAAAAAAACTTGACTAAATTTGGGACAATTTATAACTCATTATTATGCACTATTCTATAAATATTATTTCCCTTAACCTATTTTAACCATTTTAATTAATCACTTTTTATTTCAAATTACAAGGAATGAGATAACATTATATCCAAGATATCCCACAGGACATTCTCATATTTGGATACCATGAGGAATGTCACATATATCCTTATATTCCTAAAATGATTCATGTATTCACATCCTCATACCATTTTAGGTAATATAAAAAATTAATTAAAATAGTCACATCAGACAACAAGTGAATCATCCAATGGAAAAATATAGTTAAACCATAATAACAAACATAATGGACAAAAATCCAATAATAGAAACATGGGGTTCCCTTTACATATAGATTAGTTACTCTCTTGAAGGAGTCCATTTCAATTGCTCGAAAAATCATAATCTCTTTTTTAACATTACCAATTAGTAAGATGATAAAAAAATAAAACATCTTCAGATTTAAATTTATAACATCTCTATCCTAGGTACCACTAAATTTGGTTCCCTGAGTTAGGTTTCCACAGGCCACCGTGTGTGCCTCCCCATATGAAAAAGGCTACTTACTAGCACTGAGGGTCAAATGTAATACATGGGGAGACAATGAAATATTTATTAAAGTATGCCACTATATATGGGACAATGAAATAATGGAAAAAATGTAACCAAAAAATAGGATCACAATAAATTTCCTAAAAATTTTTACATTCCCACAAACAATATTAAATATTATATGACTTGTTCAACTATTCCAACTGTAAAGAAAAAAAGGTGAAAATTTAAAAATAACACAATTGGGTATTGACTCCATGTTCAGATCCCTCATTAGTGAAGATCCCATGCCCAAATCAACTTTCTCCCGTAAGGCCTTTTCCCATGAACTTAACTACAACCATGAAATCTACCCATATGCACAATAGCGACCCTAGTAGTGTGTGAGTACAATTCGGTAGGACACCACCAACATTGTAAAAAAAATATATAGTCTAAATTGATAGTGTCTGGAGGTACAAAATAAATCACAACATAAACATATGATAAATCGAGTTCCATTAGTTAACAAGGATTACTTTATAAATTTTTATATTTTATTCTATGGGGTAATAATTTTCATTTTATTACACCTAAGTCTATGACAGTTATGTAATCAACAAATAAAGGGGATCATTACGGATCCCCACCACACTAGGGAAAACATTTAATAAAAATTTTCATCATTCTTACATTAGATCACATGACTATGAAGTTTCATGAAATGAAACCATTACCGGTGTAGAGCCTTAGTCATACTCCCTAACCAATGCATTATAGGAGTGGGTTTTAGATCCCCAGTCCTACCATATTCATGGGAGAAGATAATCAATTATGATATCCCATAAAATACCATACCATGTTCACATTCTTCTTAAACCATTTACCACTTATACTACATTAAATAAATCATAACAAATTAGTACATATAATATTCATAATTCACAGATCATTCATCATATATATCATTGTCATTTCTTTTCTAATCAACTAATTTTCTGTTTACAATTATTAACTCCTTAACATTATACCATATTCCCTATTATTCCATGTAATCAATTATATATTATTAAAACAAATTTCAATTCATAATTCATTCTTAAAACCAAATCACAAATAGAATAGACATTCTTTCATAATCCTGTGATAATAAGCTAAATAATATCATAAGTCTTATCTCATATACCCTTCAATTTCACATAATCTTTCCAAAACCTTGTTCATAAATATGATACATGCCATTGGAAGCCTCTATATTATCATATTTAACCTCAACACAACACATGGGTATCACGAGGATATAAATTAATCATTTAACCAATTAAAAAATCATTTATCACTATCAATATCAAAATCACAGCAATATGGAACCATTAACACAACCAAATATGATTAAAAAATATTAACACTATGGGATATAAATTGTACACCACCTAGCTCTATTATAAAGATATACACTCTCTTAACCATAGCATTTGATTTGGATACAAACTCCCTTAGAATCCCTAAACAATGATCTATGGGAATAAGTTTTATTAGGGCTTCCAAATAATATGGAAAAGTAAAAAACCCTAATCTAAAAAATATAATAAAGTAGTGTGTTTGACTGACATGTATCTTTGATCATTATCCAAAGACACTGAAAACGTCTTAGGAAAAAGGGGGTTCAACCCATGGAATTTTTATGGATATTTTGTTTGTCATTTGGTATACTGGTGGAAAAATAGAGGGTAATCTTGTGTATGAACAATTGAGTAATGATTGGGAAAAGGGTAACATCTACTTTTAAGGGGGTGAATATTTTGGCCACATGATGTGTCAAACCATGCACTAGTCATGCACCACCCTCTATCTATGAGGGAACAATACCACATAGTTTCTTACGGATCCCACATCTCATTACAAACCATGAAATAACTATGTGGATGGATTTATCCATGAATGAATGCTTTTTTACTTCTCCATTGAATGGTTTCCTTTAATTATGCACCCACCTATCAGAAAATATTTACAGGGTGTTTAATTACTACTAACAATATACCAATCATGAAAAATGAACTAGATATCCCCATTCCGCCCCCTTTGATATCCCAAATGACCAAAAACCCTCAAGCCTCATCAGAATCACTGGAAACATATCATTAAACAATGATAAAGTTTTTAAACCAAAAAATAAATTGGAAAGTACCTCCATGATATACAAGATCTCACATATCAAATTTCAATGATCTGTATTTCATCTTATTTAGTAATACATTACGATAAAAGATTTGTAAACTTATTCTAGGGTGTCAAAAAAGATTTCATCAATTTCTAGTAACCAGTTTCTATCATTCCCATTAATACACATGTAAATAACTATAATATTGATCTCCTTTTCATTTCTACTATAGGAATTGTAATTTTTGAACTATATTATATTAATCTATAATGAAGGCCAATGAGACTTTATTAGATAATCCTAAAAATTATATATGTAGTGAAATAGAGGAATTTTTAAACACATACACTGTATTTTTTGGACTTATCCTTGTTGATGATGGGTATCTTTAATCTTAAAGAAATTTACACTATCTTAATATATATTTATATAGATTTATATGATGTTTATGGTTTTTCTCATTCCCTGCATGGAAGCATCTCCACTGGTTCATTATTTCATGCTATCCATATCAAATATCTCTAAAATATATATATATTTTTAAAAAATATTGGATCTATGTTCACATATTTTTCTCTCATGAATATTCATTATATACAAATTTTTTATAGTATGATTTTTAAAAAAGTTTATATTTTCAATTTTTCAACAAGAATTAGTTCATGGAGACATCAAAAAAATTTGAAAAATGATTTTTGACTTATCAAATTAATTAAATTTATTATATAAAATAAAATAACCCAAGTTAAAATTGGTTTTTAACTAAAGTTAATGTGTATAAAAATAAAACAGAAGATAAACTCAGTTAAATGGAAATAATTAGTGGTGGAAGTTATAAAATTATATTAATAATAATACAATGATGAAATGGAAAGTGATATTGGTTCTTTAAAAACTACAGTACAATGAAAAGTATGGAGAAAACATTAATGGAAATTTGGAGTTTGATGGTTTGTTTTGTAAATATTTTACTCTATTAATTATGTAATATATTAAAATTAATCAACAATTAATGAATGTAGTAAAACAAACATTCCATGTGCTACACCTACATTTGGATAAACCCAATATTTTATCAATATTTTGATTTTTTATCCAAATTTAAAAAATCATTCATTAATAACATCCCATTATTTTTTCATATTGTTCTAAAACTCTCAATTTTGAAAATTACTTGTGATATGGGTTTCCTAAAATTTTTCTTAATATTTATAATAGTTATAAAATTAAATTATCGATGATTCAAAATTATTTTAGAGTGATATATATGTAATCTAATTATATGTCAGTAGGGTCCTATTATAAAAGAGAGATGGAATGAAGTTAATGAAATAAACTAGAAAAATATTTTTCCCACAATGAGAATAACAAATTTTTTTTTTGAATTTAACCATTTAATAATTCCATAACAGTTTGACAAGAAATTATCATAAACTAAAAGACATGTCTTCCACGTAGAGATAAATTATATCTCTAATCTTTTCCATATATCCCTATAGTGATCACGCATAAATATTTCTCATTTTTTATTCTCTATAACTCATATAAAAACAAATTCCTCTTATTCCTGTTTGTCTGTCCCATGATTTTGAATATACTCCCAACTTTTCAATGAATTATTATACAATATACAACAATAAAATATCATAGTTATCAACCTTGTTCTAAATAAATGGTCTCTATGTGGACTCATTCAATATTTAGTAACTTTACCTTTGTGTATTGATCTAACACATTTAACAGAATACACACGCTTGAAATCTTCTAATAATTTGTTTACACAAGGTGAATAATATTTCAAATCACATATTTCATCAACCATCAGAAGTATCATTAACAATATTAATTAGATTCCCAAATACATAACTTCTTAACGATTAATATTTTTTTGTAATATGTCCCTCTAATATTTTGAATAGTGATGTTAGGGATGATCTGTTATATTTTTCCATCATTGTAGAAACACTAATTTTTTAGAAAGAATATGTTTTTGAAATGTTATAATTAGTTGTTTCAAAACTAACAAGTTAAATGAAATATAAAGATGAAATTTTCAAAGTTCATACATGGAATAGATATTTTACTCATTTTTTGTGGGAATTATTTATGATGAAATTGTAATAAAATATTGTACATGCTTATGAATAATGTTATATGTAACCCCCCTAAAATCTCATATCTGGTCATGAATTTCATACACCACTACTTAAGAAATTCATGCACCACTTATGTGCCATGTATATTTTAAATTATGATGTTATATGAAATATGAATGACTTATGAGTTTCTAATATCATATTAAACGGATTACAATGTATTATGAGTATGAATAAGACTTATAAAATAGAATGAGACATATGATTTTAAAAATCCTTATATGACTAGGAAAAAGTCCTACATGTTGGTTTAAAATTTATAAAAATAGACTTTTCCAAAAATTTCATGGAATCTACCATTCAATAATAATGTAAATAATTTTTTTATGAAAGAAATTGTAATATATAAACACTGGATATAAAAAGAATTCTTACATTTCACAAATAAAATATCAAATATCATGAAAATTATAATCAAATGAAATATTAACCAGATTAATCCAAATATTTATTCTCGAAAAAATGGAATGATTTATCCGAAAATAATTACATCAATTAAGCTCAAAAACATATTAAAATATTGATATAATTATTTTTTCTGGCCAATATGAAAAATGAGAAATAATTATCCACTAAAATACCCATTTGACATCCAATATGCATTACTTTAAGAAAATATATGTTGATAATATGAATCATATTAAATGAACATAAAAAACTAATAGGAATGGTTGTTGGAAAAGAAAAAAATGATTCCAGAAACTATTAGTGTCAACATGTATTAATCCTCCACACTTATTCCCTGGAGGTGACATATATGTCTCCCATGGATAGTAGAATACCTCAAACATTTCTATGTCAAATATCATTCAATGGAGGGTCATAAAAAATCTTCTACTATAATTAATAAGAATAAATCATCTTGACTGGATAAATAAATAATGAAGATCAAAATTCTATGGGTACATTCCCATGAAACTTGTATAAGATGTCTCACCCATGGAAAGAATTGCATACCTCAAATGTCAATCCCTTCTGGATTCATTACCTAGAGAAAAAAACAAAATTCCTCTACATAGAGGTGTGAGAATAAATATATGGTATGGGATCCTAAATATACACCTAATATTCTCTAAAGAGGGATAAATCCAACCAATGAGAATGATGGTTATGGGATTCTCAACGGGTTTCCAAAAGTGTTAAGTCTATCCCTATCCTAGTTCTACTTGTCCATAATGCATGGTGCCCACATTAACTACTGGATCTCACAAGACAACCATCATAAGGTTCCCTAGATTATTTTATTGAAAATCATACCACTTTACCCACTATATATGGTCATATATTCTATCGAGTCGTATTGAGAACACAACAAATAACCAAATTTGATGGTTCAAATATACTAATTTCTAGAACAACCAAAAAATATCATAGATGACATAACCATGATAATTATTTACTAAACCATAAATGTCCTCCCTAAGGTAGAGGGAAAATAAGTCATCATGTGGGTCCTCATAGTTACTTCAAATACAATTTATGTGAAAAGTATCCATGTGACAAAATTAATTTCAAACTTAGATTCTTTCAACACTTTAACTAATATAAAATAAGGGGGTACTAATTCCAATTAACCATTAATTATTCATCATTTATAACTATATTGGAGTATACATATACGTTTTCACATCCACCACTACAAAACATTGTTTCATAGGGTATGGACCCATATTTTAATACTAAATGTTCTTAAGGTCCTCAAGAAACTACTAAAATAACTATTAATATAGAGTATTGTGTTTTCATTCTAGGGTATAACCATAGAGACATCCCTGTGATAATAATTATTTCTCCAAAGTACCTATATAGTAATAGTATTGGATACATCATGTTCATACTAAACCTCTTAGTTGCGGATAAATGTCCATTATAACCAAAAAACCCCAACCAAATTCCTTATCAACTAGATTTGGATATCTCATGTTATATATGGATTATTATAATGTTTTCATCACTATAGATGGAAGTTTACAGACCATGAGGTAGGGTGTGTATAATATAATAATCTCACCCTTGTACCCATGAATGTGGAGTCCTTTGTTGTTCCCTTATATATATTTACACCAATTATATACATTAGATATTTATATTCTATTTGGAAGAGACGGAGTGGATGTTGAGTTCCAATTTGATGCTTTTTACAGTGAAAAAAATAAGACCATATTCTGGAATAATGAAATACAATTATTTACCATCCCAAAATTCCTTCTTATAACCATGTATAATATCCTTGGAAAAGTCTATGATATATGTTCAATCACCTTCATAGTTAACTTATAACCATTATAGTAGTCTCTTAGTAAGTTCAATATCTGAAAATTTATTTTGAAATGGTTAATATCAAATCTCGTCTTGTTGATGATCATCTTAAATTTGGTGAATACCATTTTAACTTATTGAATTTATATATTAAAAGTATTGTGGTGTTATGCCTGAATATTGATCTGGAATCTTCCCATTTTTCAAAAAAAAATCATAAAAGAATTATTCTATTCTATGAATCATTCAAATAAGATTTTAATAGTAGTTTCACAAGAGTGTTACATCTCATAATTCGAGAAAGACAAATCTACCAATCATTTCTTCGAGGAATTTCATTACTTTCAGTACCTCAGACAGTAATTATAATGATACTAGTGATGAAAAATATAAGGAATACCTTACCCAAGATGAATAGTGATGTTATATGATCCCTCTTATAGGTGTCCACACATTTTATAAGAGACAAGCCATGAGAATAAGATGTTTTCCTGACATTCCACTAATAATCATCTATAAGAGCCATGATAGATGAAATAGTGTTCGTGAAACATTCATAATTATAAAATTCATTAAGATAATTGAGGTATTCTATGAAATCAATAGTATCCCCAATTATATTATGTTATATTAATATCTCATTATATTTATCCTTCATGGAAATATTCTCAATGGGAAGGATACTCATCAATATCGTGTTTCTCTTCTTATGGAAACTCAATTAAAAATAGTACTCGTATGATAAACTATGACCATGAAACAAGGTGATGCTCACGTAACACATTGAATGGTATTCCTAATTTATCCCTCTCTTATGGATCAATATTACTCCCCACAAATTTATAATGGTCACTCCACCTTAGGAGTCAACCATCAATCAATGGGGTAGACATATAATGAAGCCTCTATAGATAAATTTATCAATTCTCTCATTATAATCTTATACGTCGTGTAGTTTCCAAAAATTGAGATATATTATAAGTGGGAGTCATACCCGATATTGAATGACTATTTCCCTTCACTAATTTTCATTCATCCAAATATTCTCCTCTTTCTATAATATCATTTACCGAGACCCACAGAACACACATTTCTCTGATCAACGTTGTCTGATACTAGGAACATTAGACTAGATGGTGGGAGCCAAGATCCAATACTTATTCTAGAAATTGAATGGACCTAGATTTTTTTATCATAGAAATCTACTGATGGGACCCATCACCAGTGGAGAGGATACACATTCAAATTTAATCACAAGTTCACCTATATCAAGCTCACTCAATGTGTCACAAATATTTTAGATGAAATACATAAGGGTAAGGAATGTTTCCCTATCTTCATTTCCAGTTGGGCTATTCTGAGATACTATATCAATGATCAAAATCCATTGTAATTGTATTTAATAATTTATATTGATAATATTCATATTATTTTAGTATTGACTCTTATCTGAATGATTTACCTAGATTGATTACATTGATTCACTATGAGATCCCAATTTCAGGAAGAGCTATGTTGTAGACTAATAAGATGTCTCTTCAATAACCTCCTCCCCCAAAACGAAATCATGGAAGGTTGAATGTGGTAGTAGTCAAGAAAATATATCCACATAACTAATACATCTATAGGATACCCCATAGAACATGACCATTTAGGTACATACTATTTGGGGGGTGCTATTTTCAAAGGATCTGTTTAGAAACAAGAATCTATATAATTTGAAAACTAAAATAATAAATTCATCAACTTTAAGGATGATTGTGTTTAATTATTTTTTATTTCCTCCATAAAGAGGAACCCACTCCCACATCCATGCACTAAGAAGCCATAAATGGGTAAATTAAAAATAATTCCTAGTTGTTACCACTTTCAGTTGATAATATGATACACTATACAATAGTACTTAATATTCAATGATTATCACCATGTAATTTTATATTATGTCTTAGTCTAATGGGATGATATTCTGACACATTTAGCATCAATCACCCCAACAATTTAAAATATCTATGATTACAAAAAATGGAATAAATCCCTAGATAATGATGTGTAGATGTTTGAAAATTACATATATATAAAGATATCCATTTTCATACCACAACACTATCAATGCATTAATGGATCATCTTGAACCCTCTATAGGAAGAACATCCCCACCATTAGAATTATCAGATTTAAGGTATGAAATAACATGAAACTATCATAATTATAATATAGTATTTCATTGAGACCATTTTATTTTATTCAAACACCTTTGTGAACCCTTATAGTAATAAATCCTATAACATTTGAACAAAATTTAATTAAATATTTAGGTTCTAGATGATCCACATACTGATTAGAATCCCTATGACTCTATCAATTACACTAGGTTATTGGAAATAATTATAAATATCCATGATGAAGCAACCCAGTTGAATCCTCTCAGTAAATTTCATTGGAATCCTCATTCAAATGGAATAAAGCCTTATAAAAGACCCATTCTAAGAGAATATCCTTGTGAATATTTTATATTCCAATTCAAAATGATGATAATTATTTCTCTGTGGTAATCTATAGTAGAACCCAATTGAAGTATTCTCTAGTACATCATGACATAAAATTTAATTGGATGATTTCTTGTAAAAACATAATCCATATAATCAAAAATATAATTTACCTGGAACATAAATTTTTATTCATCTTAATCATGCTACACCATCCAAATTTTCTATCACATAATTGCATTGGTATAATATAAATTCCTTTACTGTGAAGGTATTATGTAATTAAGAAACTTGATGGAATCTAATTATAACAGACAACACATGAATTTCTATTCCTAGAAATGAAACATCACCAGATCCTAATTATGGCCATGAAGATCCCCATATAGTATTATACTACGGTCATTTCATTGGGATCCTACTATGAATAATAATGAGAGTGCATGTAATATAAGGGAAGAAAATATTTTTCGAGGATAATTGTTGTTACAATCTTAATTATTCACATACAGCATTTAAAAATCCTCAAAAAATTTCAATGTAGTCAATATATGTTGATCTATAGATAAGACTGACCCTAAGAAGAAGCTAATCTTGAAATTAATACCTTAAAAATTCGGATTTCGAAATTTTTATCGAGTTTCATTCATACAAAAAATTATATTATAGAATAAGAGTGGAAAAACCACTCATAAAGGCCTAGCTAAAAGCCCAATTTTGTTGATATGGTAAAAAATATACTTTAAATTGTTATATAATAAGTAGTGTTTTTCAATTTCACACTACAAAGGTAATGGATAAACACATATTATTTCATCCCTTAATTATTCAACAAATTCCTCAAGTACTCCGTAAAAAATAAAGTAACAATTCCATGTCTATGTGATTTTCCCATTGGATCATGTGAATTACCTTACCTGCATGAATGGAATAAGAAAATTTAGTAAATGTAACACATGATTAAAATATATAGAGGTTTCAATGCTTCTAGTGACTTCAGAACCACCTCGGTGAACTATTCAAATGAGTTATAGAGTGATTTCCTTCTTCTTATCCATTATCTATGGGAGACATCCCCTTAAGATAAGAATCATTTCACTACGCTGAAGTAAAATTATTTCACTCGGTCTACATATAACTAATTTAATTGTTATGTGAGACTAAAATCTAGGAATCACTCATCCAATATGTTCCATGGAGTTATTCCTATAATGGATATCCAACATTCTCACTTTATATAAAAAATATAAATATTAACTCCCATGAGATCAACCATGTAATAGTATTTTGCATAATGGGTAGACCACATTAGTTTACACCACATGTGATTGGATTCAAAGCATTCATCAAACATGACTTTTTTTATCTTGAATAATAATTTTATTATTCTATGGAATTTTCACCAATATAAGTTGTGGATTATTTATTTCATTCACATGTTGATGAAGGGATATATCCTTCAAAAATACATCAAAATTATTATGAAGTGGATATTGATGAATCCCAACTATCCATTAGTGAAACACTGTATCCCCATTATCTCCTATATGATATAGGTGAGACTAAGTTAAAAGGAAGATATAAGGATTAAATTTATGTGCACCTCCATGACACCACAATAAAAGAGCAGTAATGTTTGTTATTCAAACATCAATATGATGTTTCTTGTAGAAAAATAAGGAAATATTAAGGCCCAATATCCATATCATCATACACCATTTTGGTAATCAAACTGGGCCAATTATAAATAAGAATACACTAAGTAGAATAGGTCTATCTAATAGAACCATGGTTAGGGTAAATTTCTATTAGATGATAAAAGTTGAATCCATCATAAATGTTTAGTACATAAACTGTCTATCTCATATTGTCCCAAATTAGAGGAAAATTATATAGGTCAATGTCGAAATCCACATTTGGTTACTCAATTATCAGTTTTTATTTTATTAATTCCCCCTCATTTTCACGTAGTTAATGATCGAAACAATTGTTTGAACCCAAAACCACTTGTTACAAGATAAATACTCAATGTAAAATCAATAATAGATCATCCATGAAAATAATTTGGAAATAGTTCTCAAGAAACCCCACAGAACTATCTAATAAAAGGTGATTCCCATCAACATGGATAATGATAGAGAAAACAATTATTTTCTTATTCATCTTTTCTGTAAGACCATCCACATCCTGACTACGTAGTGTTATATATACAATTTTATAATCAAATATCTCCAATGTCAGGTTAATTAAATAATATTGAGAAACTATTCATTACGATCTATTGAAATAATCTAATGATGAACCCCTTGAAACGTAAATTTTTGTTTAACTCTATTAAATTCCCTAATTCCATTCTATACTACAAATGAATCCATATAGACCTAGGGAAAATCAATTAATCATATTACTTCCACCTCAAATAATTTGTTAGAGATATGAGTATTTTAAGAGACACTAATATTCATCCAACATTATATCACCACCCTATTATGAATAATTAATTATTTCTTGAATATATTGAAAAAATATTTTTCTTATCACTTATATGATGAATGATAATGTCCATTCAACAATTTTAGGTTGTTTATCATTCATACATCAGTTTATATGTTCTATGTATAGGGTAAATCAATAACCGTCAATAGGATATCCATAGAGAGATCAATTTATACCCTAAAATAAATAAATAACATTGAATGAAATGTATAGTAATTTTTAGAACCTCAGTAGCATAATTCTTCATACTGATTTCATATATTTTATAAAAAAGATCAATTTACATTCCATGTTATTTATAGTAGAAAATATATTTCATTGCATTTATAACCATGTGGACTAAATAATCATATGCATTAAATTAGTGAAGTTTTTATTCAACCATACCTTGTTAATGTTCTGATAATCCCAAATGAAATTGATCCAAACAAAATATGAAATTTTGTACATCCTTTATAATTTTTTTCAACGTAAAAGAACTAATATAATTCCTTTCCATTTACCCAACCATTGTAAAGATTATTTTGGATGTTGGGTTTTTATATAATATCATTCTATTCATAGATTAACAAACATTGTGAATGAGAATTCAAATAATCAATGGATCCTATATCTAATAAATAAGGATAATAAAGAAGACAAACCACAATAGGGTTAGACTTATATATTTATTCATCAAAACCTTAATGTCCCTAAGTCTATACACATTTATAATATTTAAGTGGTGAACCAAAAAAATTTCAAATACAAATCCCTTATTATTATTCTCAAATCCCCCTTACATATTCACATCCATGTTCACCTTTGAAGAAAAATATTGAGATGTTTAAAAATAAAATAAAATAGTCATTAATCTTTTAAAAAATTAACTAGTTTTCTTACTATGAATATACCATAGAATATACGGTCGTATGTCTCTCTGAACATAGGGTTTTCTAGTCTTCATATTTAGTTTTTTTGGGTGGAATCCATTTAAATCCTGGCAACAACCCTTTCTGACATAGAAAATGATGATATGGTCATTTTTGCAGTGCCTTGAAAATTGATCATCTTAACATAAAAAAATAATGTTGTATGAGGTATGAATAAATAAAAATTATATATCTTAGTAGAAACCTCAAAATCTATTATGGTGGAAAAACATTTCCCCTAGATACGTATAAATATTAACTACCACTAAAAATGAATAATTCTACTAATTTTCACTAAGTGGGTGAAAATCCACCTATATGTAGGGAATATAATCCATTAAAATGAACACAAAAAAAGAATTATACATCTATAATAATAAATTAAATTGTATCCTTATCCATTGTAGAAAACTAAAGATAATTTTTCATATTTTACTAGAGGTTCATGATACGAAATTTTAGGCTCGTCCTTTAGGATGATAATAATCCCACCAATATGAAGATTTGGATTCTTATAATGTACTATGGTATATGAGCACCTGAAGATATCCCAGATGTGTAATGGATATTATTTTAATTATAACATCATGACTAAAAATAAATTGTTTCCCCATATAACAAATAAAATTTTTTCCCATCACTGTATCAATAATTAACATCACATGTCTCTATGGTCTAGAAAATTCCTTATCATTTTTATTAAATATTATTTCAATTGAATTATTTTAATATAGGTAAAATCCATTCCCATCATGTTTTTTTGGAAAATTTCTATTATATGTTATTGAAATAACATAACATTCATCAATTTGGCATTCCTTACAACTTTGTCATGGACAATGCAACTGAATTATAATCTATAAGATAAAGAATGCATATTCTATATAAAATAATCAAATATCTATTCATACTAATATAAAACATGGGAAAATAGATCCGAAATGTGTCATCTCATAAGTAATTAATTAAAATTATTTATAATATTATGGATTAGAACAAAAAGTTTCGGTCTAAAAATATCACCAATGGCATTTGTTAATGTTGGATGATGACATGATCTTCCAAAAAAGTGACTTCTGACATTCTTATGAATGAAACTAAAGTAGTACTTCAGATCAAGGCCTTATTACAATAAATATAGAGCACCATATATAAGAATATTAATATGGAAAAAATTTAAAAATTCATAATAGTTTTAGAAGATTCCATTATTGAAAAAAGGCTAAACGTAGTAAATAATCTTGAGGTTCATCAAAATTGAGTGTCATAATCATTATAATAGATTGTTAGCCATATCTAATTCCATAAACATATTTTTTTTACTATTATTGAGAGTAGTAATTATTACATAGTGGAATAATATGAAACTAGAAAACAAATTATATATTACCTATGTAGTTCTCACAGTTTTGTCAAATGGAATATACTCATTGATCATTATGTATAGGAATAACATATTTTTTTCACCAATATGAGTTTACTAAAGAAATATTTTATATAAAATAATTTTTAGAATGCTCTTGATTTTATGAACTAAAAATAAGTTATAGTTACTTTCTACCATATGATGTAAGACTAATATAACAGTGACCATTTCCTCATGAAATAAAATTTAATGTAAAAGATACATTATTTCAGGACATGAAGTTGTCTGACATTTGATCCAAATCACCTGACCTAAAACTAAATGATATATGGTCCTTATTGAATGACACGAAACTAGAGGACATGTGATATTTTCTATTAAATTTTAAATTTTATACATTATATCCACATATATAAAACAGTACACTAAGTATCATCTCATCATCACCGAAGAATGTTAAACTATGAGATCAACATCCTTGTTACATGATGATGATATAAAAAGTCAAACATTCAAGACACATGACCATAAAACAAATAGAAAGAAGATTCTACATGATTCATAAAATAATTAACTTTTTAGGTTCCTTTACTGAGAGGAAACCCCCTAACAATAGTTTTTCTCAACTACCAAACATCCTCTATGTAAAATGTGTGGATTGATACATCTTTTATAGGATACATAGTGATGCTTAGACCACTTTTATGGGCCAAGACAAAAACATTTTGTCCATTACGTAAAGACTTTGAGTAATGATTCTTTTAACCATTCCAATATAGTTTTAGTGTTTTATATATGACATGAAAACCCATATATTAATGTCTCCCTATTATTTACATGATTCAAATCAACATATAATTATCCCACCGAGATAATAATTTCTATCTTGATTCTTATATTTTTGTATATATAGTGATTCTCAGATCACATATACCAAGCCTATCATCAAGCCTCTCATATCTATTTCATATTCTCGGTGCATGGTATGCCTTCATGGGTTTTCTTTTCACCTTGTGGAATTATAAAAAATGACAATTAGAGTGAGGTGGTCAAATATTATAGACATTAAATGATAGTCCCGCCATTATACAAGAATCATAATCTTAAACTATATAAACACAATATAATTGTAAAAAATATTTGTCTCAATGTCTATAATCCATGATGGGTTTTTTTTCTCCATAACATATACACTCCCTTATCTCCTTGTTTCACAATAGAAGAACATAAACTATACTACGTCATGGACCAACTCAGTTTTCCCCATGGAATGGTGAAACTTCACCCAAGTCTATCATGGGATTGGAACAATCATTCATTTACCACCCTATAGGCATAACACATAAATGTTTGATAATTACATCCCTAGATGAACATATATACATTTTACATCATTAACTTAAGAAAATTATTTCTCCTCACTAATAATCACACTATCCCCAAAATGGATGTTTTAGTGTCTTTGAGGATTAGTTACATAAGAGAATTATTCTAATATATATTGAAATGTTCCTCTATAATCACCAGACGGTAGACTTTCTAAAAACAATCATATGTCATACAAATATTCTGAATGTAGGGAATGAAACAATATAGACTGGGAGAGATCAAATGATAAGAAAAGGTAAAAATAAATCAAAATTTCAAAAAGGGTTCAATATTATGTATAATTGAACAATTGAGTATTTAAGAAACATTTTTTTGAAAGTATAATGACCAATATGAGTTTTAATTAAGTTGTAGAAGAGAGACATGTAATATCCAATGAAAAAACATATACCGTAGGTAAAGACTATGGAATCATGAGAATATTGATAAAATCCATAAAAAATAGTCATAAGTACATAAATTAATTTTTTGGAAAAACATAATGTGTTACCATGGAATAATTACAATCATAGGATATTATTACTTGTTGTTTAGGTAGAAATATACTTTGACCCATTACATGGTGTCTGTGTTATTACATCTTAAGACCAATTATGAAACACGAATCATATCTCATGGCCCACTAGTGACATGATTATAAAAAATGGATTTACATTATAGAATAAATTATCAAACCTCACATTCCATTATTGACTTATATAGGAAAAAACTTGGACATTTATGGACACATCTATCAGAACTCATGGTCAATTATTGACCAGAGTATCATAACTCTTGTCCCTCAATTTAGTAGATTATCCCAACATATGGTTCATCATTATACCATGAGATATAAATAAAAAAATTATTATATGGGGATATGGTATTATATATATTTATAATATGTACATACATCTAACACATGAAAAAAATAATCTATGATATCATAAATAACTGATGGATGGAAAAATGGGTTACAAAAGTTCTCCAAATAATACCTCAAAACTTTTCATCAATAATGTAGATGGTCGATACGAAAAATTTAATTTCTCAAAAATAATACATAATAATATTATTTAAAATGTTTTTAATGAAAAATATGTTTTATTTAAATAATTATTTTGGTGAAAAAGTGGAAAATTGTATTGAAATCAGAAAAACAAACATGAGAGAATTATTTTATCTTTCATTAAAGTGACAATGCTAGGGGTACCATTTAGATTCCATATTTGGAATGTCAACTTTTGAGAAAAATAGAAGAATAACTTTTGAAAAAAAACATTTTGAATTAAATCTATATAACGATGGGATGAGAAAATATATAAATTTTTAATAATGGTAGTGTGAAATGTTTGTAAAAATATTTAACTTTTTAAATTAATATAAAAAAGATGTATTTCTAGAAAAAGGTGATTTTTTGTATAATTTGAAGTGAAAAAAATGAAAAATTATTACATAAGAAAACATGAGTATCAGTTCCATTAAAATAAAAAACAGTTATATATTTTTTAGAGTGGATGATAGAACAATTTATACTAAAAGGATGAAAAGTCCTTTTTTATTCTTTTGAAATGTCATTACTGATAACCCACATCATAAAAAGAGATAAAAAATTTATATTTTATATATTTAATAATGTAATTATGAATATAAATTGAGATGACTCTTATATTCCATTCTAGTTATAATTTATAACATTAATGGGAATGTAAAATATTTATAATGTTGAGAAACTGTCATTAAAGAAAATAAAATCCTTTATAAACATTGATATATTTTTTTAGGATGATATTTATCATAGTTATAGATATGAATTAAAAAATAATTATCTCAAGAGTGTGATATAATGTACCAAAAAATATAACGGTTTATGAAACCAAACATAGTGAAAATATTCAAGAATAACCATTATCACTCAATTAATGGAGTTGAGTTACTAATGAACCATTGAACCTTTATATCCTTTAAAAAAAGAAATTTTTGAATAAATAAATATATTTGAATCTTAAAACCACAATAATTAAATTATTATGATAAAATAAAATAATTAGCATCAATCTATCCATTTCAACGATTTTTTTTTTAAAATAAGAAAAAATATTAACAGATTAAATTTAATATAAATAACTTGTTTCATTGATTTTTCACTTCCACTAAGATTCACAGATGTCCTTTGTAAAAAAACAAACATAAAAACATATTTCATAACCTCATTTATATATGTAAACATATATATTTATAATTTATATGTATTAAATACATTGTATATTACATAGCTTTAAAATATTTATAATATCATGTGTGACTAATCATGATCATTTTAAAAGAGATTCATAATAGCATTGTTGTTCTCCATTATTTTCCAAATTATCATCACCCCCACATAATATAATTTAATGTAATTTAAAATTTATAATTAATTAGGATTTTTTAGTTTCAATAAATATGGTTACGGTTATGGTACATAATGTTAAAAATATTTATTAGTATGTTTGGTTGGTTTTTAATGAACATGAATTGTTATGTAAACTAAAGAGATTAATATTAATTTTAAAATTAAACAAAAAAAAAAGAAAAACAATTAATGATTTATTTATATAATATTTTATAAAAATTAAGACTATAAGTTTCATAAATGTTATTATTATAGTGAATTTCTACAATATGGGGTTAACCGAATGGTACATAAATATAAAATAATTCATGAATTGGAATTGTTTTGAAAGTTTCTATTTTTCAAAAAATATAATTATTAATGAATAATAATGACATAATTTAAATGGTTTTTTATGTTATAATAATATTATAATTTAATTTAATAATACATGAATAAATTTTATAATGATTGAGATACATTACTTTATGGAGTCTATAGTATGCTCAAAAACAAAAATGATGTTGTTATATTGATTAATATGAAAGGGACTAGGTGATTATAGTTATTTCCAACCTATAAAAAATTAATGTATAATATAATTAAGGAATTAATCATTTACGATTGTGGTAAATTACTTTTAATGGTAATGATTGAGAAGAAATAATGTTATAGAAAATTTAGTACTTAAAAATAGGACATATGTATTCCCTTTGGGTTTTAACTTTGATATTAATAGTCATTTTCAGTAGGAGTGGCGAGAAAATGAGGGTTACCAAGAAGTACACATCTCTGGAAAATAGGGGGAAATCTCTAATAGTGGCAAGGAGATTGTTGGAAGCATGGTCCGACCCTACTAAAGTGACATTGTTCAGGGTGGGAAGAAGAAGATATCATGGAATGTGAGATCCATGACTACACCAACACGAAGAAGGCCGATGAAATACTATTCATATCTGCCAAAGCTATTGTGTATAAGGTCTTCTGTCAGGAAAGAAGGTGGGTCAGCCTCCGGCTAGACAAATGGAATGGAGTATGCTAAAGAGTTTATATATTTTGAGAAGATGAATCTTAGAAGGATGTATGCCATGATTCTTAAGCATTACGAAAGCTCCGAGTGGTAATAATCTACTATATAGAAAACAATCTATCATGGATATGGGGACGGGTAAGATTTTTATTATATATAGTTGTTTTTCTGCCTTTAAATGTTTGTTTTTTTTTCATTTCATTCTATTTTAATAAATGGTCAGTAGATTTTCCTCTGGCTGATCTTTTCTGGTAAATAAAATGTTCTTTTTCTCCTTGATGGGTTATGAGTGGTGCCTTTTATGAGTGTTGAGAACAGAATTTTTTAAATATATCAATTTAATTAATGATAAAATAGGTATCAAAATTTAATAAGTCACAAAAATATATATTAAGTATTTTGAGATATGGTTTTTTCAATCCAAACCATAACCATTGAATTATAAATACTTATTTAAAAAAATTAAGGCATGTTAAACCATTTGTCTACCCTTTTTACAATGTAGAGTTTTACCATAGTATTTATCTTTTACATATGAACGTTATTTTTTTGGACTAAAAAATGGAAACTATTAAATAATATGAACATATAGATTCAAAATATCAAATATAATATACTATATAAAAATTATTGTTATAATAATAATAATTTTTTTAGATTAGTGTTTTTAATCTGTTAATATCCTTTTTTAGAAAAAGTGAAATTTTATGATTAAAATTTATTTGCTTGATAAGATTACCAGTATCATTTGTTTAATTTTTTTAAATTTATTTATTATAAAATAAATAAAATTTATTTTTCTTTAAAATTAATCTATATTCAAATTTTAATTAATTTTATTTATTAGAATAGATGAAAAAAAAATCAAATTTAGGAATGTATTACTTACATTCATAAAATGTGAAACAAGGGTTTCATAAATTATAAAAATTTTATAAAAAATATATATTTTTACTACATTGATATATATTTTATTAAATAATGTTTCGTATTTTCTTACGTTGTACATACTTCCCGATATATTCCTAAACACTAAAAAAATACAATTTTATCAATTCTTTAAAAAAAATTTATTGCTAATAAATTAATAATATTTATAAAAATTTAATTTTGGTACATTTAAATAAAAATTGAATTAATTTTATAAAATAAAAATTTATAAATTTATAAATTTAACTTTTATAGTAAAACAAAAAATATATAGAAAAATAACTCTTAGTGAACAAAGTCCTTTTAAAACATTATGTGTTTTTAGTACTATTTGACACCAATTATTAAAATAAATGATTTTAATATGTTAATTAATATAGAAATATACACTAAATAGATATTAATATAAAATTAGTGCCATATTGGAGGAAAAAATAATCCTATAGATTCAAAAAACGTGTCAGATCCACTTTTTTAGTATCTCAATTTAACCCTGAGAACAGTTAGTTCACACGATTTGACAAACGGTGCACAAGAATGTGTTAGCTTCTATCGGGGGAAGGCCCTCATAATGGCTCCACACACTGCCTACCTAAAAATTTACACACCATTTTGAAGAAACTATCCAATATCTATAAAAGTGCATAGTTTCTTTTAGGATTTCTCTATTTGTTAGACAAAACATTGTGCAGTCTGTGTGATTCCAATTTATCCTTAAAACACTTTGAATGTTTCCCAAACTCTCCCAACATTCACAATTATACATAATATACAATAATTTCATAAATAAAGGGTTATATAACATAAAAATGGGGTAATACATATGTAAATATTCTTTATATCAATCTAATTCATTAGAATAATTACATTATGTTTTGTGGACTCCACCAATTCTATCTTCATTTTTTAATATAATATATGTATATCCTAAATTATATTTAATACTAAAATCAAATTAAACGAATAATTAATATAAAATCTCATTCCCATTGTCTTATATATTTCTCAAAACAAAAATAGTTAGCTCATGTTATCAAATTACACTGAAGGATCAATTTAATCCATTCCAGAAATAGTTTTCATTAATACCCATCCAAAATATGTTTTTCCAAATTTAATGTCCATAATTTTGAAGGAAGGCCCCTAAATCAACATTATATTTCTTATTGAATATAATGTGGCATTAATTTCACATTCAAAATATTTTAATACCTTGATCTCCAATAAATATTAATGAAAAAATCCATTCTTTCAAAATGAAATTCACAGGTTTTCAAATATATTTAATAAATTAATACATTTAGTAAACTCTAGAAAATATAACATAAAAAATCAATGCTCATTCCAATTTCATGGTCACATTAAATATCACATAAAAATATCATTATTATCTCATCATGGAAAATATTTTGTGTTATCCACCCTTAAGGAAATATCTTCCCAATTGTTAAACTAGTCACTGAATCACTTTTCTTGTTCATTGGTACCATTCTACGTATGATCTAAAATACTTAAAAAATAGTAACATAAAAAATTAAAATGAATTAAATGATTATTATAACAATAATGTCATTAATAAATAATAGTTTTAAAATAAATATTCAATTCAAACTCAATAATATGAATAATTCCATATTTTATGTGTTAATAGAATAATATTTTCATTGATTCCTTGCTTATTTTGATGTATATTTCCTTGATACCTAGGTAATTAATTTCATATTTCCCCATGTCCTTAATTTTTAAGAATATAACATTAGAAATTTCATTCCTACACAAGAAATTATTATAATGGTATAATTTCTATATACACATGTTGAAAACATTCATTCCCTTCAATCTACCATCATGGTGTTTCTTTCCACAATTATCACATGTTGGAAAACCCTTATTTCCCTTATTCCCATTATAAATATTTTTTCTATATTCCTCTTATTATATTTATTCCATTTCAATATATAATACCTATATAATTATTTATATATTTTTATAGCACATGATATTATGATTTCATATTATGAAATTTTTTGGAGAATAGTTCACTTCATAATATTTTATTAAGACCATGAACAAAATGATCAATTTTAACCATTAGATTAAATACATTTATAAAGTTACAATTACATATATTAGGATCCATTTCTAAAAAATTACTTACAATTTTATGGATCATAAAAATGTGTATCATAATTTATATCCACAAATATAGTGAAACATGTACCATAAATTTAGTAATTTATGGATGACTAATCTCATAACTATAAACATGTTTCTCTGGGTATGTTTCCAAATATTAAATATATTTTCCAACCCTTTTAATGGTTTTCAATGAAAATGATAACTATCCTAAGAATAACCCACTTGTGTGTCAACCATGGTTTGAAATAAGGCATATTGTAATATATTAGGTAACACTCAAGTCAATCTTGATATGCCTTTTTAATAGCTGTTACCACTTGGTTGATTGTGTCTAGTACCTCATCCACTTATTATTTTCATATAGGGATTTATTATTAGTAATTGAATATAATAACTATATTACCAAAAAATATGATGTTTTTTTACTCCTCCTAAATGTCAATTTTTGGTTTATGTTCTTGAGAACTATTTTCTAAAATCGTGTTCCCAATGATTCTAATAAACATTTAATGACCCCCACTGTAATGACCAAGACTCTAGTGATCAAGAGATGGTGTCTACATTGTATCACTATCACAAGATACAAGAAATAACACACCAAATGATTAGATAGTTTGGTAGTCTTGGTAAACTATATACACACATTAAATTGACATTACATTTGAAAACAAGAAAATAAAAAAAAATATTTTTAAACTCAATAATTCCACATTTCATATCTCAATATATTAATCAAAAAACACTTCCTTGTACCCTATGGAAATTAAAACAGATAAAATTAGTGAGATAATATTCTTAGTAAAGTATGTTTATAGTGGTATATATTTTTCTTAAATAAGTATAATAAATATGATTTGATAAATAACATAATAATTTTTTATTTAATAAATAAAGTTAGCATAATATGGAATAAATAAATGATGTTCAAATATATCAATATAAATAATCACATAATCCTTAAAAATATTCCAATGTATTATAAAAAATATAATAATTTTATAAAATAAAAGATATCACAACAAGGTATTGCATAATTCCATACATCTAAATCATACTTTTAAGACCTTCCACAAGATAGATTAATTCCCTATGTAGAAACACGCCTAATTTGGTGACCTTAATTATCATATGAAACCTATCAATGCATCTAGGGAATATCTATAACCAGGAACCACCAATCACTAACCATATAAAATATAATTATCAAATAAAAGTGGTTATACATGATCAACATAAATATTTTTATTGAAACATTAACATAAGAAATGTTATTACTTACCCTAATCAAATAAAAATAATCATAAAACATCTAGTATAACATATTGAATGGTTAAAAAATGTACATGCTCTATAAACAAATCATAAACTATCAATATAAATAATAAAAGATGATATTAATGAAAAATTTCCCCATTATATCAAATTTACAACAAATTGTTAATGATTTATTTGATTATAAATAACAAAAAATATATCATTAAGAAATTATTCAAGAAAATATGTTCTCAACTTTCAAAAATAAAATTGTTAATTAACAATTCAAAAGATATTTTAAAAATTGTTTTGAGTAAATATAATATTTAAAAACATGTAAAACAATCCTTAAAATAATGCATGGCCATGTGGGTGGATTATTTTTTTTGTCATTCATGTTGAAAAAAAAATTCCTTTCGCATTTTTATTAAGAAAAAAAGCATGAGTTGTTTTAAAAATGAGATAAATATTAATTTCATATTATAAAAGTCTAAATTGGTTATAAATTGCATTAATAAATATTTTATAAATGGTCACATAAACTTTTTCGAAAAAAATAGGAATCACATATTTGGATAAATAATGATTTTCTATTAAAAATAGAAGTAATGTTGGATTTTCATAAAAATATTTTCTTAGTAATTTTATTTATAAAAGAGAGAAAAAATGGTAACATTACTAGAAAACCTTAAATAATAACCATATTATAATAAGATATATTGATTTTATATATACTTATAAAATAATTCATCCATGGTAAATTCATGAAAACAATCCCAAATAATGATAAGATTGTGAAATAAAACAATACCACTTTGTTACAAATGAATCATAATCCCCAATGAGTAAATTACATAAAATTAACATTATATCACTTAAATATAAATAAATTCATGAAATTTAATATCATAAGTTGTAATATATAAACCATATAAATGAATAAGTGGTGAATATATTGTATCTATCACAAAAGTAAAAGTGCGATAAGAAAAACCCCTCAGGTTTGATATTTATCATATGTGTATGAAAATAAAGAATAATAAATATAATATTATTATAAATATATCACATAACCATAAACATATATTCTATACAATAATATATTTATAAATATGCTTTTATTTAAAACTTATTATCAATACTTACTTAAAATCTATATTTTAGGGGATAATTGTTTCGTTTTTATTGTATGTTTTAGTTCTGTAATACTTTTACATTTAACATGAACATGGTAACATAAGAAATCAAATTTTATCCATGATTTAAAAATTATATATATTAATTATATATGTATTTATATTAATCTATTGAATTTAGATATTGAAAATGGATTACACTGTTCATTGAGATGGTAGCCCATAAGATTGCTTTAATGTTGTATCCATTTTTCATGACAAATTTGATAAAGGGAAATAAATATTAATTCATATTTTAAATTTAAATTTTATTTCTTATATTAAAATTAAATTATTAAAATATATACTTATTACTATACATGTAAAAATAAAATGAAGAACATTTTACATCTATATGTGGACGATGTAGACCACACGTATGCATGAGTAACATTATTGTTATCAAATTGATTAGAAGGTAAGAAAATTGATGTCATAAAATATTTAAATAATAATTATAAGTTCATAAATATATTTTTTATTCGTTAATTTTATCCTTACTACCTTACATTTAATTTGAAACTGAAAAACAAATCATATCACTTCATGAGGCGGTAGTATGCCACACAAATGAGCAACGTTATAGAAACCCCATGGAATGGAAGGTAAGTATATGTATGTGATATGATAGTTAAATAAATATAATTATTTCAAAAATATAAAAAAAATATATATTAAATCCTACATTATATCCATTCTTGAAGGGTGGCGGTGGAAATGAATTACAACAGTTCGTGAGGTGGTAGTTCGCCGTACTAATGATCAAACATTTCATTCCCCATTTAATTGAAGTGGAAATGTTTCAGGTCGCTGAAATTAATATTATAAATTGTTGTTATATATTAAATATTTTTTTTAGTATATTATAATAGTTAAAAAAAATAAAAATTAGTTTGATGAAGTATTAAAATAAAAATACATATTTGAAAACATTAAATCTTCTTTGGGAAACCTATTTAGGTTTAACATAATGACTTTATAGATTGGATATATGATCTAAAAATATATATAAGATGTGGGGTGATTTTTATGGAATTTATTTGGGAAGACTTTGTCCAATACAAATGGGTTGGAAGTGTGAATAATAGAGGATATGTGATTTCATTTTATAATTGGGGGGGAGGACGCACATTGATTTTTTTAAAACATAGATTGATACTCAAGTTTTTGTAATTAAAAAAGAATATAAGTAGGGTCATTCAGAAATAATAGATACTTTTTATTATAAACATTTCCATATAATGGGATTTATTCGTTTTTCGGTAAAAATTTACCATTATATTCTTAGTTTAACCCCAATAAACCCATTTTTATTATTAACCCGATCACTATGATTTAATGATTATACTATTAGATATAGTAAAAAATTTTGTTAATATTATTATATAATTTATATTATTATGATTCAAAATTTTGAATTATTTTTTCCAATCCAATTTATATATTTTTCAAAATTCAACTAAATAATAAACATGCAATATTGACAAAAAAAATAGATTCCAACGAGACAATTCCTCTAAGTATAGAAAGTTATAACATCAAAATTCAAAATGAAATATATTAAAGTAGGCTAAAATAAAAAAATTTATAGTATAAATGAACTGAAATTAAATTAATTCCATTTAAAAATATAACTTATCATTGTAAATAATTTAAATGAAAAATAAGCCTTCAATATTTTTTTCACTATTATTCAAAAAAAATGAAACCCTTCAGAAAAATATAAAAAATCTATAGAATGATAATATTTAAATTATAAATTCAAAAATTTATTTAATTTTATCATATATATTTTAAAATATTTCAAATTCATTTCACAAGAGTGAAATATTGGATGATATAATTTTGAATGAAAAATACCGTATTGGGAAACCATTTATTTTCCTTTCAAATATTTATTATTTTTTTATTATCACTAAATTACTATGAATGTTTTTCCAAGTACATGTAAAATAAAATAATCATAATATTGTTATTAAAATTCACACATTCTATATTACTTTCTAGGTTATAATGGTCATGTTAAAACAATAACACATTAATAGAGTATCATGTTTCCCTTAAACATAGGGGTATATGAATTTCAAGAAATAATATAGAATGAATTTATTTAAAAATAGGTTTATTTTATATTATAGGGGTGTTAAATTCTCTTGTAATCATGGTGTTTTTTAGAAGATATCAAATATAATTTTTCTCTTTTAAAATTTAATGGGGTTACAATCTCCCTTATATTTCATCTATTAAGATTTTTAGTTACACTCAATATATTAAAAATTACTTGGTATAGATTGGTTATTATATTCACAATATGTTTATCATTTTATTCTATCCCTCATAGTATCTTATTTTGGAAAATTATTTCATTGTACATATTGTAAATTGATAACTTGGTTCTTCTTAACACCATCCATTTCAAAAACCAAAAAAAGGTTGCCAAAAGTGTTCAATATTAAATTCAAAATGGATTTGTGTCATACTAAACCTTGAATTGAATTATTTTTTGAAAACATTACATTATCTTTTTTTCCTACCTAAATTACTCATTGATAAATCCAGAAATATTTAGGATGGGTCCTATTATATCACACAATGAATCTTTTTTAACAAAATAAATACATTATAATGGATTATAATGTGAATGGGATTATGAAATATATATCTTATGGGAGTGTCTAACCATGTGTGTACTCTTAGGCCCACCCATAATTCACTGGGGGAAATATGTAGTTTATTTATAAGAATCCAATTTAAGGGTGATTTCACCTAGGGGAATATGTGTGACAACAGTATTAAATTTCTTATATTTGGATAGGGATATAATTTCAATGAAAACAACCTATTCAAAAAATTACTGATTTTTAATTGTTTAATCCTATAATTAGAACAATCTCTATAGTTTCAATAATTTCTTCTTATCTCGTTAAATAAATTATCCAAACGCATCCTCAAAATTACTAATCCTTTATCTCATACAAACTATAATAACCGTTTCTATATATCTCAATAGCAAAAATGGAAGGTAAAATTTCTTTGAGAGTCAGATATATAAGAGACTTATTTTATGACACTTATGAATATGATTTCATAATCAAATCATACTAGACTCCCTTCTAGATTCATTAAAGAACATATTCATCTTCATAACTAGGTGAATTGAAATATAAGGGGTCATATCAATCACCCAATTAGATGAAAAAACTTCAACCTATTATCTTGTGATAGGTACTAAGTATATAAGAAAACATGATTAGGGGAGAAATATATTATTAAAATGGATGTCAAAAATATGAGTTTCTTATATTTCATGGATGAAGGAAATGCAATATAAATAGATCAATAATATACCTTGGAAAATAAGTGCTCTATAATGATATAATAAACATGATCCATGGGATATAGACGTATGAATATGAAATAAATCTATGGGAAAAAATAATAAAGAAATATGGAAGAACCATGATCTTTGTAAATCATTAAATGATTTTTAAGGTAAAACAAATACAGTATCCCACTACATGTTGGCTAAGGAACTACTTTCGATAATACATTCTGACTTAAGAATTAGAACTCATGATCCATTAATGACGTTAGTACCATAAATTATAGTCAATTATAATGCTGAGTATCACAAAATACAACCCATTATTTTCTTAAGTATCATAAATCATGATCCATTGTTATATTAAGTATCACAACCTGTGTTCCATTATTATCCTATATATCAAAATTCACCATTCATTATCATCACATAATTTTTAAAACTCTAAATTATGTAATGGATGGAGACATATTACCCAAACCATCAATCATCCTTTTATATTTATACCATCTAAAATAAATAATTCATCACATCATAAGGAACCCATAAAATAAAAAATTTGTTCACAAAAATTTCTAGATTATATAAAAATTGAATTAATGAATATATACAAATGATAACAAAAAATAAATAAAATTAAAATAATAGTTCATAAGAGATTTTATATGGTGTTTTGTAAAGGAATATTTACATTGTAAATAAGTTATTGGATATAAAGGTGAAAATGTTAGTGAAATCATAAATTATTTTTTATATTACACATTTTCCATTAGCGTAAGTGATGAAGTTAATGATTAACTTTTAAATTCATTATATTAAAGGGCACTTTTCTAGATATTGCGAAGAAATAATTATGAAAAACAATATTTGGAATGAAATAAATTTAATTAATCATTGAAAATGACATAATGGATTCAAAAATGAGATGTAATTAAATGTTAATTTTTTTAAAAAAGAATCATTAGAAATGAATATTCAAAAGGTATAAAGCATTCAAAAGGGGACGTGAAATCATTAGAAAAACAATAAATTTATAAATAACATTGAATGAGATATTCTGGGAAATACATAATGATTTTCAAAAATATAATTTTATTAGATGGTGAAACATTTGGTTTTGAAAGGATAGAAAATCTGTTTTTAAATTTTGGAATACCATTATTGAAAGACCACATTATAATTATGGTAAAAAGATTCTCAAAAAAAGTAGAGATGGTAAAATGAAGGTATCTTGAGAAAACACATAATTATGATTCGAAATATAATGAATAATATATGATGGAATATAGAATATTGGCAAGGATGGAAGGACCAAGGATTTGAAATAGTATCGTTATAAAATAAATATTCTGTTAATATATTTTTATATTCATAGAACTGAACATAAAGTAATTCAAGATAAGTAAAAAAATTTATAATTACAAGATAGAAATGACATTAAATTTTTTAAAAATAAGTAACTATATTCAGAAATTAATTAAGGAATGAAATTGAATCTATTAACATAAGTATAAAATAACTGGATCATCTTTCTAGTATTGGATTAAAATTATAATTTTTAGGTTATTCTATATCAAAATCAAAATATGGACTCAAAAAATAACAGAATGGGGAAAATTTTACTTTAGAGAAATTCAAGCCTGTAGAAATTGTGATGAGATTTATACTAGAAAAATCAACACACTCATCTACCACTAGAGCACAAATTATTCTAACATATTATGAATATATCTTAAGTGGACTATTTAATGAAATATGGATGAAATAGACATTAAATTTTTGATTATATAATTTATTTGGCACATGTAATTCAAACTGTTTTCATGTTGACCATTAATGAAAAATATATTTACTTTTTTACATAAAATATTATTTAAAATATATTTTTTAATTAAAATGGTTTTTACAAATTTTATACTCAGAATAAGGAAAAAATAATATTCTTTTGGTTTTTATAATATAAAAAGTAACTTATTATGAATTATTGTGATTCTCATAAAATTATTGGTTTTTAGATAAATAGTAAAAAAATATCAATATTGTTGAAACCATCACTTTTTTGAAAATATACTAATACAAGAAAAAAAAATTGAAAATTTTTCCTATAATATATAATTATTAAATTAAAATATATCATTTAAAATTACTACGTTTTATTTGTAAAACCCATGTAAATAATTTTGGAATAATATGTAATATTTTAGGGGAAAAACTATTTCATTATCTTATAAAAAAATATGTTGTATACACATAAAACAGTAAAAAAAATACAAAATGTATAAAATATTTTGTATAAAAATTATCATCTTATTTAAAAAGGTTAATTTAATATTTAATTATATAATAATTTTTAATATGAGTAATGTTACTTGTAATGATATTGGAAAACTATTATTATCAATGATGTGTTTAATTTATATTGTGTAATTTTTATCTTAATCAATAAATTGATATTTGATTAAAAATTAAAATTAATATAATTTTGAATCATTTATTATTATAAAATTTAATTTATTCAATTGGAATCCAACACAAAGGAATATTCAAAACACAAAATTGTGTCAGTAACATTCCATTACAAACCATTTTTCAAAATAATATTTTTATTAATTAAAATAACAATTTTAAAATATTTAGAGTTTGAATTAGGATAAATTGATATTATATTTCCTTTTATAAAATAATTTTTTCGTATGGGGAGATACATTTATTTTTTATAATATATAAATTACTTAGTTAAAAAGAAGTATTAAAGGTAAA
The DNA here is from genome assembly GCA_963277665.1 of Viscum album. Lineage (NCBI taxonomy): Eukaryota > Viridiplantae > Streptophyta > Magnoliopsida > Santalales > Viscaceae > Viscum > Viscum album. Next base: position 377,938,712 of record OY728147.1, read on the forward strand.
TTCCAAAATGGTAAAATGATGAAAATATAGTGGTAAATAGCTAATAACATGTTTAAAACATGTATCAAGAAAATATTACATTCATTATATGACCTAAAAGTATAAAAAAATTCATTATTTGAAATTGATAATTTCATTTAAACATTAATAGTGTAATTATATCAGTATAATCTAGATGGAGTTCACAATTATTCACTTTTCTACACTTATCAATGCATGATATTTTATCCCTTTATACCACACCCAATACATAAAATTACTTCATAAATATGATATATTCTTCTTTTTCTATAATACAATATTTTTTTCATAATACTTAGGAGATAATTATTTATCATATTAATTTGATTTCAATTTATACATTCAATAGAATGTTTAAAGTAAAAAAGAGTGTATTACTCATTCATTTCCTTTTCTTATTAGTCTTATTATTCAAATCCTTAAAAAATATAATGATATAAGGAAATCAATATCAATATAATTCCAATGTTTTATTACATAAATTTAAAAACCATTATTTTTTCCTTTCCACTATCTTTTAAAAACCCATGAACATTAATTATTTGTTTTCCGGAAAACCACCACCATGATGTTACATTTCGTGTCATTGTTATCAAATTTTTCACCATAAATATCATATAAAACATGATTCAAAAACAAAAAAACATATAAATAAATATATTTTTATTATATTATAATGCTATTATAATCATCCATATGAATTATAACCCATATAGATATAGCTTTTAAATATTTTGGTTAATTTAACAACTTTATTGAGTTAGGGTGTAAAATTCTATAATGAGTGACAATGAGAAAAAATAATATAAATATCATATCTGATGGCCCATAACATAATGAAAAAAATATATGATGATGTTGAATATAAAATCATATTACTATTATAAAGCAAATAAATATTGGATAAAGGATTAAATTTCTTATGAATACTCTAATGATAACCCTTATTAAAATTTATAATAATAAAAATCAAATAATGAATAAAATAAGTTCTTTGTGACCAAAACTGAATGGGTTCCCTTCATTTATTTTTCTGGAATAAATTTTGAATCTGTTTAAAAAAATTTAACTTTCTATAAGTTAAATTAATTGTATTATATTTTTAAAGGCATATTTTAGTATCATTGGAAGGATAAGAGATAACATAAGAAAACTTATGAATTTTTTACATATGGATAGTTGATTTTGATAAAAATATTTCAAAACTAAAATAAAAGCTGAACGTATCTTCCTCTAGTTGTAATATTCATGACTGAAAAATAAGAGAATTTATGAATGAATAAAAAATTCTAGATTAAACTCCATGTTTATTTAATTATAATGGAGATTTTTTCTAACAAATCCTTGGTGATTGAAAATCTAATAAGGATAAACAAGTCAAAAGAAGTAATGACAAAATACCTAATACGTATAGTAATTATATTTTTTGTAGTTCTTAAAAAATATCCATGTCTAATATTAGTTGTTATCAATATGGTATCAAATTTCATTATTCTAATGATTCTAGTTTAAGATATTCACAATTTTTTTGGTGAAAATAATTATTTATTTATATAAACTTGAATAAATTTATTTCTATAAATTATAGGAATTCTAGATAATATAGATAAATTTTTGTTCCAAAATCATTAATAGATTAATCTATTGGACCCAAGTTATTTTCTGTTCCAAAATAAAATATTATCTAATTTTTATATAAGTAATATTCTATAGAAACATAAATAAATAATGGTTTATTGATAGTGGGAATTTGATATATATGAGTGAGGATTTCTCTAACTCCCACTAACACAGAAATATTGATGGAGGCTATCTCATATCCTGTTACCATGCTAATGTAAATATAATTGTAGTTTTATTTATTTAAGATCCACATTCAGCCCTCTTCTACAATGCTATTTATTTTGAAGGATTAAATAGCTACATTGTTTTTATTTCTCATCATTATGATGATGTATTTCAGTATATTTTTCTAAATGATTATGTTTCCTTTTTAAAACATTTATATAAATTTATAGCATCTAGAACAAAATAATTTACACTCTAGATAGGTATTGGTTGTGATTTTTTTTCAATAAATTGAATGTTTTAATCAATGAAAATTGGTTTTTTAATTTAAGGTATGGACATGGTTAAATTTATTCCAAAATAAAACTCTCTGAGAATAAAATGGTATTTTATTTACAAGAAGATAAATTAGGCAAAATATATCTGATTCTTTCCAAAAGGGAAAGAAAAAAAGTCACCAATAAAAAAACAAATATATTGATACAACTAGTCCATTATATCTTATCAAAATTGATTATTTGGATTATATAGAAATATATGTGTAGGTGGTATGCGTTTTGTTTCTATTTCGGTTGGGGATTTTTTGGGATTTATGTGGGTTTATTATTTTAAGTCTTGTTAGTGAATCTTTTGATATCATTGTGGACTTCAATAAGCAAGTAAAAAAGTAAAAAAATTAATATTTTATCATTGAGTTATCACCATGGGGTAGATATTTAAAATCCTGAGTTCAAATAAATTTTCTCAAAACATTGCATCAAACATAACTTATCATCTTGAGGATGACATATTAGAATACTGTTATTTTAAAGGGGATTAATACCTTATAGAAAATTCATAGAATAATAATGTGTTAATGTATGATTGATATGATTATTTTTGATTATTTTGTTGAAACAACATGTTATGTCATTAATATATTTGTTATAATATCTTTCATGATGAAAATAGAGTATGAGTTATTGGACAATTAAAATACAATGATTTGATACATTATTATTTTTATAGGAAATTTTTTCATCATAAACAACATTGGTAATAATAGTATTCATTCGTGAGAGGATGATAATGGAATATTTCTAGGTTATTATAATAATTAAAAATGTTATGATGTAGTCACTAATATTTCATTGATTTATGAAGAATATACACATCTGAATTTTTTTTAATGTGATACCCTTGATCATAAAAAAACTAAAATTGTTGACCTAAGTAACTCTTTAGACAATATAATACCTGAAAATATTTTTCTTATAAAAAAGGATTATAATATGTAACATGATTTAGAAAAACTAATCACCTAAAGGATTGAATGTGAAAAACTAGAAAGAATGTTTCCATGATAACCATGATTTTTGGAAACCCAACCCTTCAATATTTTTATATGATACATAGATAAGGGACTAATGGTAATAATATGTGTTTGTAACGGTATGAAATTTTATAAATTCTTATCCTATCTTGAACCTAATGCATGGAAGAATATTTAAAGGATGAAATTTATAATTTTTTGAAATAGAGTAAGTGTTAAATCGCATCATTAAGAACAAGTTGTTCAGATTAGTAAATATACAATATCATTGTAACACTAAGTGAAATAAATGGTTTTTAAGAAATAAGATTAATGAAAATTGTGTGATCACTTTATGGTCGGGTGGGGTAAATTCTAAAATTAATAACATAAGAGATGGAAAATATTATAAATCCTTCACCCTTATGTCTAGGTATAAATATAATAAGTTAATTTAAATATTTTTATCTTATATGAATTTTAAAATATTTTATATGGTTTTAAAATATGAAATTTTAAATTTTTTTATAATAGAGAATGTTTATGTTTATCAACCTCAATGTTTTGAAAACCAAATATTTCTGAAAAAAAATCATACATATTAAAACATTTTATTATCTTTAATTATCACCTATATCTTAGTTTGAATGGTTTATTTAATATCTATTATTAAATAGAAATATTCATGGATTGAAAGACACCACCCACTTTAGGAAAATGTTATCAAAAATAATTTTGATAAAAAAAATTATTTACTATGTTATTCTTTTCTTTATAAATAAATACTTTATGTTCACTTCCCAACAATCATTCCAATATAATTTTAAATTATTATACTTTTTGAGATAAATTATATAATTAGTGTATAAAATATTCAAAAATTCCATTGTAATTTTTTTAATCAATATATATATATACATGAATAAATTTAAAATCATAATCTTCAAAAAAATAATGTAATATTTGACTTCCATGATTCTAATAATTATATATTTTTTTGAAAATGTGGGAAAGGAAATTGATAACATATTATATAATGATATTATTATAATCTTCTACCATATTAGTACTAGTAGATGATATAATATATTTTTTGGTGTCTTTATGTACAAGATTTAAAGAAACCCCAAATTTATCAAATTTAACATCTTCCAAAAATGATTAACTAATTTGAATGGAACTACTTCACTTTCGATAAATTTTACAAATACTTATATTTTTGATTTATTTTCATATTCTAATTCTTATTTTATTGGAGTATATTTTGGAAAGAAATAGTACATTAAGAACCTGGCACTTTTAGGTATATAATTAGTTTTATGGTCATGTTAGAAACAACAATCAATCACATTATTAATTTACTATGATGTATAAATTGAAACATGTTGATTTTATACACATCTGTTGTGGATGAAATACACAATGTTGGATTTTGGATTCAGTTTTCATCATGTTTTAATAAAATGTGGTAGTACCATTATTTACAACATTTCCAAGCTTCAATAATCCATACTAAAAAAAACTAAATTAATGGTATCTTTTTTTGAGAGATAATTACAAAATGGTAATATATTAATTTATTTAATTAGAAATAAATATTAGAACATTGATATATTTATAAAGTATTTAAGAGGATATATATTTTATATATTGAAGTAAATTATTATTATTTTAATTTAAATACATTTATTCAAATTGAAATTTTATTTGGTACTATTTAAATAATCTATGATATTTCATTTTAATATTATATTTTTATTTAAATGAGATTAACTATTTTGATAGTTACATATTATCGATTTATTTTTTTTCTATTTAGATAATCATATTACATGCCACTAGAGTGAAATAAAGAACATTTTATCAAAGAAATTTAGAGGTTAATAAGTCATGTAGATCAATCCGACTCAACTAAAAACCTCTACACCTTGTTTTCTTTCCATTATGATCTGATAAACCATTAATCCTAGCAATTTTGATCTGTCAACCATTTTTGAGTATGGGTATGTCCAAAAGAACTTGTGAAGGTGTGTCGATAAGTTGAAAATAGGTTATCACAAGCAGTAATGAACAAAAAGTGCTACCTAAAAATTCTATTGATTTTTGTTTATTAAGTCATGTGATTATTGCACTAAATATTTTTCTATGTTTTTAGGGACTGTAATGTATATTCAATTATATTTATAATATAATTTTTTATGAAATGTGGTTCTCATCAAATACCCAAAATCAGTTTTCTTATGATAGGGATATTTTTCAATCAATAGTTAATTGGTAATATTTCTTTTTATTCTTAGGTGGATATAAATATGATTTACAATACCACAAATATAGTATTTATATATATAAAAATTATTTTAATTTTTATGATTAGATAATCCCTCAAAAATCATGGAATAACTATTTGGTACCCCCGATATGAAAATGAATTTTCATAATGATTTTTGACTAGATCTAAGGATTCTATCCAAATTTATTTGGACAAGAATAACCCAACATTTTGGTGAGTATGAGAATGTGATCATTCAAGGAAAAAATATATTTTATCGACTAGTGAATGAAAAATTAAATTACATCCATGATATATGATGAACTAGTAAATCATCATCCTTATTCAATAAAAGGATCAAATGATATCTTTATTTAATCATGATAACCATTTTATTTTTGAAGTCAGAAGTAGACCTCTTTGATATTATGGATACTCTGCATCAATATCCTCATACCTAGTCTGATTCCTCTATAATAAAGTTGGAAATGTTTTTAGATTCCCCATAAAAGGTGAGAGAGAAGATGACGATGAATATGAGAAAACTAATTTTATTTAGTGTTATAAGTTTATCCATGATAATTCTTTAGGGTGAATATCCATTTGAGGTGATGAATTCTTGGGAGAATACTTGATAACATGTTTCTAATCAAGGTAGTTTTTTTGAAATATTGTGTTTTAAATATTTAAATACCTTAATCTATCGGTTATTAGCTTCTTATTTATGCTCAATTGGAGGAGGTTGATGTAGATTATAGGGATCATACTCACATAATTGATGTTTTTGATGTATAAATAAATTATGATTTCAGTGTTGTAGAAATTAATGTTCATATTATTATTATAGAGGAAGATGTTTTTTATAATTATTCTAGTTTTGTTTAAGAAGTTATAGTTATTGAATATTTTATTTATTACAAAGATGATTCTCAAGTAACTATATATAAATATAAATCTAAATATGATGGGAAGAAAAAGGAAAATTTAGTGGATTCAATCAGTCGAAATATATAATCCTCCTTGGTAATAGTATGTAATCACATTAAATATTAATGCATCCCAATAATTATTATCAAAATAAGAGATGAATTATTTATTTTTCCGTGTGGTGCAAAATTTATTCCTTATATTGAAAATAAAAAATAATATATTTTTTCCTTTAATTAATAAATAAAATGCTCAATATGAATTTAGAGAGCATGTTTAGAATATTTTTCTATAATTTTCAATGAGTGTAAGAATTATAAGGGATATATAGACAAGGTCAATTTAAAAATAATTATATTTTAATTAATATTATTATATAATTAAGGGGAATCGTGTATCCATGTTCAATTTTTACATAATAATGGATATATTTACATTCTGGGGTGAGATGGTTATAAATCAAAAAATAGTTCAAACATGAATGTCTATTATAGAGAGGAAAAATCAAATAATTAAAATATTTTTCGAATGAATGGATTGATAATTCCGCTTATATGATATATTTTGATTATCTTAAGAAGTGGGAGAGATCCAACTTTTAATTAATTAAATGTTTTAAACCACCCCATCCAAATCCAATCACTAATGAAGAATTGTTTATGTATAATATCTTGGTGTGTGATGTCCTCAACTCGGATGACACTTATGAGGTGGCTCAAGCATGGTGAGACACATTTTCTCAAGAAAAACTCCTCAAATTCTAGAAGCTGCTGACTAGTATCAAGGGCCTATGGTGTTTCTTTGGGGAGACTATACCCTCATTTCTAGTGTACTTTGAATTAGATGATATATATATATATATAATACTACATGTGATTAATAGAAGAAGAAATATATGGAAATAGAATACATTGAGGAATGATACAAGATCAATAATATGTTAAATAACTACAATAACATACAGTAAATGAGGATGGTATCTGTCATGTAATTTAGATGTTATGAAAAAAGGTACAAATGAATCCTAAGATAATGATTTATAATATTGAAAAAGTAATGTAAAATGTATCCCAAGCATTCTATGATCCATCTCGTTCATCTACTACCATCTCCATCCGAGAAATGAAACTAGTAAAGTATTTGAATCCTAAACATCCCTTAGTCAACAATTGTATACATAGTGTCTATTCAGGAAACAAATGATGGACCAGATTGGGTTTTATATTATTTTAAATTGGCCACCACTAACGGTGTCTACAACAACATTTATGTTTATTATAAACTGAAAGGTTTCCAATTACGTAAATATAAAAGTAATATAGTATAGTAATATAAATTACAAAGTATATACTTCGACCCTCTGCTAGAGTGTGGACATGAAACTATATCATGAATTAATTAATATCCATTTTATATACATAAGTCATAGGATACAAATCTATCATTAACATCACCTCATGATATAAATAATGATGGTTTCATGATGCAACAATTAAACCAATAATGTAATTCTTAATAAATGTGTTCTATGATATTAACTAAAGAAACTATGATTATTATAATATATGTGGGATCCAAGGTAATATTCTTGGAATCCTAGAACATAAGGGTCGCCAACATATTAATAACTATATCCAATATAAGGGGTAAGTGTTTAATAGAGGGTACATCTTCAATTGAATTTCACAATAATATGATCTAACTGAGTCCATTCAATACAACCAGGGTAAAAAGGAATAAGATGTGGATATTATTGAGGATATAAACAAAGAATATCATGCTTTTATATTCCATTATGGATCCATGGAGTGTATCTACAGAATCTTGTAATGATATAAATAGGATTCAATGGGGTACTACCAATCATACACTAATAGAAATGGATCAGCTTCCCTGGTGGGCCTTAACAAAGGCATCCAAAATACTTGAATCAGAATGGTATCCTTATGTTCTTATGTAATTCCATTAGGAATCCAAAAGACAACACAAGTCAGACCCTACTGATAAGGATATCAATGTCCACACATAATTAGTCAACAAACTTTTAATTCACATCATATGTTAGGAATTCTAAGTTCATTTCATTTAAAATGTTTAGGTGGGTAACCCCTTTCCTTTTATAAGTTTTAAAAGACAATGTAACATGCCACCATCCTAGTTATTGTATATTTAATTAATAAATATTAAATATGTTCACTTTGATCAACCATTTCTTTTCATTACATTAATAAGGCCAAGGATCTTTCAACCATCTCATTAGTTCATTTATGTCATGATCATTTAACATGGATTATTCTTTAACCATCCACCGTGAGTGGAAAGTGGTTCTATGACATGCAACCAACCACAAAATCTCAATAATCATTCCAAGTCATATTTACACCATATACTTGGGAATATACAATTTAAAATTTATTAAAGAAGTAAAAGAACATTCCTTAGATGGTTCAAGTGAAGAATTCATTTTCCATCCAATTCATAAATTCAAAACTAAACAATTCAATATCCATTTACTAATGGAAGGAATACCATTAGGGTGATAAATTTTAATGATCACCCAAATGGTGGCGCAAATGATTCAAAAAACATGAAACCCAAATATGGATTAACACCTTACATGGGGTGGTCATCATAATGGATGTATCCTCAAAAAATGAATTATATATGTGTTATGAATCTTAAAAAATGGTAATAGTGAGTATAAAAAATGAAATATAATTTTAACAAATAATTCCTGATGAAATCATAGTGATGACACAACAATTTATAAAATGTTAAAAATTGAGGAATGAGTTATAGGCCACCTACATAGTACACATTTAACTAAACCAACCCACTAATAGCTTCTAATTCATCATGGATTAGAGTAGATCCCAAAATGTTCATATAATCCTACAGTCGATAAATTCTTCTAGAGACATTAAAATTAAGAAAATATAAAATGTAATTGAGTACTTATTGATTCACATCAAATTTTACAAATGAATCTCGATAAGAGCCTAGAATAATGTGATCTTTGAATCCCTAGATTTGCCTTGAAGAGGGATAAAAAATATGAGGGAAGGAGGTTCTTTCTTCTAGAATCATATAGAAGAAGGAGGGTTTTGATACTTATATCATTATGAAAAAAATGTAAATTTTCCCAAAATATTTAATATGCTTGGTTTGGCCACAGAGTTTTCCAAACAATGTGCCAACCCTGAACGAGTATCTATAAGAAGAGTGAAACACACATTGTTAGGTGACACGTTATGAGAAACCATGTGATAACCATGAAAAATTAATCTTATTAATAAATTAGACCGTCTTTTGGTTATATATAACCAACATTTCTACTTTCCCGGTTTACACAAAGTGTGAAACATGACAAATTCTCTCAAAAATTAGGGTTTTGGGGACTAAGGAATCCCTGGAAACCCATAAGACCTTTTTGAAATCATTAGTCATCCAATAAAAGTCCAAAATAAAGTGTTATGCCAAAAAATAAAGGATCTAAACCTGTGTTAAAAATCATGTTCAATCATGGTTAAATACCAATAAAAATGCATATAGATATAAAACCTATTTTAATAGGTGTGCGTTGAACACTATATCTTCTACTAACATTAGAAGTTAAATAGTTTTATGTTTCACATGGCTTGGATGAATTACCAAATTAGTATCCCCTCCCCACTATGAAATAGTGTATTTAGAATCCTTTCACATCGTTAAGAAATAATTTATTTATGAAACCAAGGTTTTTAGAATGGATTGTAGGTAAAGGATTTAAGGACATAAAGAATCCAATTCATGGATTAATTATTTTTATGTTATTTCATATCTCTGTAGAGATAACATATTGGATTATACTCATGTCCGATGTGAATACATTGAACCTACTGAAATAGTCGGCTTAAAAACTAAATAAAATTATTTTTTTTATGAATGTAAAGATCGAATATTTTTGGGAAAAAATTGAGAATAACTTTATAATAAATTCCTAATCTCTCAACTATGGATTATCATATTTTAGTGATTCATATTGTGAAATTTTTGATACACAAAATGAATTTTCTAAAATATAAGAAGTGTCTATTTTAAGATAACCTGATGTACTCACTATCACTTATATATCTATAAAATTATATTCCAAAACACAAGTCGATGTTCTTTTGACACTATTTTTTCGGTGTTTTAAAAAATTAGTTCTATAGTATAATGTTTTTTATTTTTAGACAAAATGAATTGAATGAATATTCTATTTTTTGGGTACCGAAATAGTTTCTATTATCAAAAGGAATAATATTTATTAATATTTACTATTTCATATTAGAGGCATATTATATCTATTCCCATCACAAATGGACAGATATAATGAAGCAATGTATAAGTTATATAACATCTTTAACCCTTCCACCTACTATTAAAATATTAATGAGAATACATTTGATAATTTCATATCATACAATTCATCTTCTTCTTCTACCGTGATTTATTTATACACTGTAGAAAAGAATAATAATGATATGTTTAAGGACATCTATGAAAACATTATGTCTCGTATATTGATATATTCCAAGAACATTGATGATCCCAATAAGGGAGAATCAAGTTCATCAAATACATTTTGGTTAGATTTAGATATAGGACACTTTATTCTATAATAACCATAAACAAAAACCAACCTTCCATATTTCCTTTAAGAAACCATCTACTTTTGCAACACCAAAAGATCACAAAAAAAAAAAAAAAAAATACCGAGTTGACTTATTGATATTGTTCATAATTTTTTTGTTATCTAATGTTAATTTTATTTAATTATTTATTTTTAAATTTTAGATACAAAAAAATGAAATTATTAGTTTTAATTGCTCATAACTTTTGTGATTCTCTTATAATATTCACCAATTTTGTTGTTATATAAGAAATATGATTCTGGTAAATTCTATTATGGGAAACACACATCATTTATTGGTTTAATCAAACATCCTCATAAATTTAGGGAGAGGACAATGTGATACTAACCAAAAAATAGGGTTTCCCTATAAGACAAATTTAATTGGATGTGAAAACATGGGAATGAGAGAGAAATATAACTGTCATGTTCTGATGATGAATTATATAGAACGTGGTCATTATAATTCATACCATCAAAAGTCTATAACTATGTGATATGTTAAAAGATCAACAAGGTGGGTAGTTGAACAACCAATCGAGTATTTTCCACCAATAGTAATCGCATAGACCCATCCACCCTCGATATTCGAAATACAAAATGAGCATGGTAGACCCTATGCGTCTTATATAATTTTTAAATGAGGGTAAGAAAGACTAGCTACCTTGAGAAGTGGTAATTGTAATGTAGATAAACCAACAAGAAGATTTCGAGATCATCAAATAATTCACATCTAACTCGTTTCATCATCTATGGTGTCCTCCCCAACACCCACATGCATAAACCAATGTTTTTCTCCACCCTAGGCATCAACTTCTTCCACAAATAAGGGGCCTCCCTTCACTATCATTTCAGAACATCCATCTAGGATCACATTATAACACAATAACCAGGAAAAAAACATCACATCAACATGCATTGGACCCTTAAATAATGTATTCTTCCTTCACATGAAATGAGATATCATAGCTCCAAGCATAAGGCACAAAGAATTTACAAGCAAGAGGGTAACTCATAACCTACGATGAATTATCTTTAATAAACTACTAGTTCATTAATCCATCTCAAATTAACTGGTTCATTAATATTATTTTAACTATGAACAACCACAAAAGAATGCTACAATACCGAACCCAAATTTATACATATTTACTTCACCAATTTTATTAACAAAAAATTACAACAACATCAACTAGATTAATTTTCAATCCTTTTTATCTTTGAAAAATAATTAAAATTATTCATATTTTTCTTTCTTTTCCAATTGATTTATCTAGTTCAAATATTTATTATGTCAATTCCATTGTTCTCTAGTGGTTAAATCATACTGACTCTACTAATGGACGTAAAATAATTGAGAAGCAAAGAATCCCCTACCTGAAAATGTTCTTGATGTTCTTTATACATTAATGATCCACACAATGGATTATGATTTCCTCCCTCGTGACAAATACATTCACCCGAGGATGTCGCGACATGACTGGACTAACATACACCAAAGAAATATCAATTAGAAGCATGGAGATCACACACCATAATATTGAAAAGAGAAAATGGGGGGGAAAGAATCAATGGAAACACTAAAACAGAGGTATATCATACCTTATATCAATGATAGATTGTCACCGACTGCTTGCACAAGAATAGGGGGTGTGCATGCAGCATGAAGATACCTCAAGGGGAAACGATCCAAGGATTAATGTTTGATCACACCTCTTCTTTGGGATGAAGGAATGGTTTGATCATCTTTCACTAGGGACTAAGAAGGTATAACAAGGGAGGAAGATATCACATCCCTTTAGATGATTCAACAGAGAAACGATTAAAGATTCTCTAGATTTTCCATTAAAATATTATCTCATTAAACCGCACAATTTTACAATGTAAAGGCATACCAATCCTTCGGAAAATTAATATTAGAGTTATGGGATTTGAATCATCTTTAAACCCCTTAAAACAAGTCCTTGAAAGACATTAATTTCAATTAAAATTGTAAATGGAAAAAATACATGAAGCTGGAAACACTATACACCTACCAATGATGGAAACACCATACTCCTATCAATGCTTGAAACATTGTACACCTACCGATGTTGGGTACACTGTACACCTAAAGGTTCTAGAAAAATTGTACACCTATCGATGTTGTATACACTATACACCTACCAATGCTGCAAACATTGTACAGCAACCAATGTTGGAAACACTATACACAGAACTATAAATTTAGTAAACTGTTGGGGATTAGACACCTTAACATCCCATAACACATTAGACACCAGATTTTAGTAATGGAATGTACTAGAGTGGTCTGGGCCATTACATCATATATGTCTCCAAACATTATTATTTTTGAGAATTCAAAACCAACGTAAATGCAAATAGAAATGTGGTCTGATCAATAACCCATCGAGATAAATATCAAATGAGATAAAGACACAAAAATCAACCAAAGAAAGCCATCTAATAAACATGAAAGTTATAAAACCGCAATGTGAAAATCATTACATGAAAATATTTAAATATCAAAACATTATGGCTACTGAGGATGTATCTGTGACTCATGTTCCCTGGAACACCACTCCACACTATAGTGTTTCCATATGACATGAATCAAGGGGATAACATGTCATTGCAACGCATTCTCCTTGAGGTCCTTGATCTCCACATGTCGCTCCTCGATGGTCGCATCATCCTCCACATCGATCTTACCCCAATCGAGGGTGTGAGAGTCATCATGAAGATAACGAAAAGGTTGTGACACATGAAGAAACATCATGTATCCTACTCATCCATGGGCTTTGTGCTACTCGATAAACCATGGTCCAACATGATCCAACACCACAAAGGACCAAAAAACAGGGAGAAAACTTACTCCCATTATTAATAATTTTCTACCCATGATGGGAGTTACCTTCAGAAACATGTGATCCCCAAATCAAACTCAGAAGGTATCCTACTTCAATCGACATATGATTTATGATGATCATGTTCTTTCTTCATTCACTCCCAAATCACCTGAACCACCTATGTTGTATTCTACACTGGTTTTGGTTTGAGAATTTCAAAATCGCTTACCCCATTCACGAACAACAGATAATGGAAAGGTTGGCCATACAAGCCTTTAAAAGACACAAAACCAATGGTGGATTGAAATATATTTTTGTAAGTGACCTCCAACAAGAGTATGTTCCTTATCCATGAACCTCCAAATTCTAGGACACCAGTGAGAAACATTTCTTCAAGAGTCTGGATGGTATGCTCTGTCTGACTGTCTTTCTATAGATGAAAAGTTGTTATAAGGAATAGCTGAGATATGATACCATGTTGGAGTCCTATCCACACCCTAGAGGCAAAATGAGGATCTCAATCTGAAATGATCATCCTCGAGACTCCATGGAGTCTCAAAACCTCCTCTAGATAATTCCTCAAAAAAACATCCACCGATCACGACTCAATGATTACTATAAAGCGGGATGATTTCGTTAAACAATTCACTACAACCCAAATAGAGTCATGTCATCCCTCAGCTCGAGGTAAACTAGTTAAATAGTCCATTGTTATTTTCTCCCACTTCCAATGAGGAATATCTAATCGCTGGATCAAACCACCCGGGACATGGTGCTCAGGCATCACCTTTTGGAAGAACAATCATCGAGACACATGGTCCACAATGATATTCTTCATCCCAAGCCACCAAGACTAAATCATCAAGCCTTAATACATCTTTGTCATCCCAGGATGTACCGCAATAGGAGAACTGTGGAAATATCTGAGAAATTTATCACTCGTCACTAAAGGAACAAAAAGACATCCTTGATTCAACACTCAATATTGTTTATACTTAGTCCAACCATCAAGGGATTCGCCAAAAACAACTCTATTTCTCCATACCTCTACATATAGATCCTCCAACTGAGAATCATCCACCTGCTGCACCAGATATGAGTCCACAATCATCTTAAAAAGGCAACATATTCCCCCAACGTCTTCCATATTGATATATAGTACAGAATGTTCTTCTATCACTCTTCAAGAATCACTAGATTCATGCACTAAATAAATACGTGTCATCCAACATAACACATCATCCATAACATTACCCTACCCATGTTTATACATGATTTCAAAGTCGTATTCCAATAATAACTCAATCGACCGACACTGACACAAGTTCAAGTCACACTGGGAGAAAACAAACCCCAGGATCTTTTGATCGTTGAAAACCAAAAGGAACTCGCCAATGAGGTAATGTCTCTACAAAATTAGAGAAAAACCAATTAATACCAACTCAAGATCATGGGGGAATAGTTACATTCATGGGTACGAAACTACCAAAACCTAGAAAAAAACAACTGTTCTCTGCTGCATCAGAACACATCCTAACCCTAGATGAGAAACATCATAGAAAACATCAATATAAACTCCGTCTGATAGAAGAAAAAGAACTGGGTCACTTAACAACTTATCCTTCAGATACTAGAAAGATAACTGATAATGCTCATTTCTCATGAATACCTGATTCTTATGGGTCAAGAGTGTCATAAGATTTGAAACCTGAGAAGAATCGGCTATGAACTTCCTGTAGTTTCCTACAAGACTAGGGAAAATTCGCACCTCTTCCACTATATTGGGGGATTCCTAAGACACAACTACTTCTATCATCGATATATCCATAGCTAGTTCAGGATAGGACATAACATAACCCATGGAAAAAACGTACCAAGACCAAAACTCACACTTCACAAACTTCCAAAATAGTTGTTCTTGACGAAGAACTCCCAAAACGACACTCGGATGCTCTACATGCACCTCCTCAGACATAGAGTACACTGGGATATCATTGATGAAAACAACCACTAAATTATCCAGGATCTCAGGGAACATAGAATTCATCAACCCCATTAATATAGTGGATCATTCTTCAAACATAAAGATAGTACAATGAACTCATAATTCCCATGATGACAATGGAAAGCCATATTCACGATATCTTTATCGTTCATAAGAATATGATGATATCTTGACCACAATTCGATCTTTCAGAACCATATTATAACCATCAGTTGATCATGTAAATAACTAATACTTCGAATAGGATAGACATTCTTCACTACGACATTTTTTAAGTGACGATAATCAATACACAATTGAAAACATATGTCATACTTCTAGACAAAAACAAAATTAGTGCACCCTAGGAGAACACACTTGGATGAAAACACCACACTATAATAGAATATCAAGATATATATGAAGCTCCCAAAACTCATAATGGAGGAATTCAATACAGAAACATCATGATAGAATACATGCCCGACTATAGCATGATCCCAAACACAATCTCTTATCGAGGTGGTAAAGCTACATCCTCTTCTGGAAAGACATCAAGGTATTATTCCAGGTCCCTATGAAACACTAACCTTTGAACCACCAACTAAATCAACAAAAACTCATCTATTAAGTAATACATGTAAGGAACATGCATCTACCCCATATGAGGGTCTCGCTTGCCAATAAACACTACTGGATCTCCATCAACATTGATGAACTTTACCTTTCTCTATAAGAAATATACGATATACTACACAATATACAACCAATCCATGGCAAGGAAGACATAATATGGTTGTATCTTCAAACATAGTAAATCTCCCCACAATTAGTGTTTCCCCATCATAAGCTCAAAGTCTCTAGATACTTCAAATAATTCATCTCAAACTCCAATTGGCGTAGTCTACACCAAGGGCCCTGGAAGCCTCTCTACCATAAGTCCCAATGCATGGACAAGGGCAGCTGATATGAAAAAGTTCATTACTCTGGAATCAATAAAGGCATACACCCATGTAGAAAACATGCAAATAATACCTCGAATATCATCCAACCCACCTACAACTTGCAATGAAAAAGCATGAAAATGACCATGACATATTCTATAGCCTATTTGTCCCTAATGTAGAACACAACCAGAGATGCACTCTACTCTATGAGGATGGGGAATGTCATTGGGTTGTCCTCTTTCTACCCCATCTTCTCTCTACTGATCCAAATTTGTGCAACATTCTACTGCTTCTTTGGCTAGAACTTTCTGAAAAGAGGAACATAGAGTTGAAAAATTAGCGCATGATGACTTATCGAAAAGGACAACACTATCACTCCTTACAACATCGTAATCCACAAGAAACCCAAGAGCCTTTTCCCTTAACATAGGCTAGAGACCCACTTACCCCTGAGAAATAAGATTCTGAGGGCTGGGACCTACCCCCATCCGAACAGAAACTCCTCTATCCGGAATACCGGGAACTTCGTGCCACAACGCTGCTTCATTAGGAATCGTGACCACTCCCCTCTTATGATGATTAGGTTCTAGTTAATGTACTCTACACAACATATTCCCTCACTAGAACCTTGTGATATGTTTTATTCATAAATGGGGTGACCATGTGCTGGATCTCTGGATGAAAATCATCTATGAAATTATTTGATTGGGCCTCCACATTAGACAATAGTTTCAAATAATATCATAAAAGTTTCCTAAAATGAATTCCAAACTCGCTTACACTAGAGCTACCCTTTAAAAGTCCAATAAGATATTGGCTACTGGAAACATTTGTAGTCGAAGAAAGAAACACGATTACGAACTTGTCTCAAAACTCCTCCCATTATATCATCAACTCCTCGTGATCCCCGAGGAACAAGAACAACCATTGCCTTTCTGTGACATGCAGCATCGTTACAACCAAAGACACCTAGTGATCCTTTCGAGCATACATCCAAATGATGGCTATATAAACCTCCTCTAACTAGTCTTCCATGGCTTCATCTAAAATGATTCCCTCGTCCTCTTATAGACTATAGCATAGAAAGTCTCAGAGTATCCTCCTCCATGTGTCATCATTGGAAAAATCTACTCGGTGGCGATATACTAACACAACCTGCTGAAATCCTCTGCACGAACGTGATGAGGACGTCGACCTAGAGTAATACCTATAAAATAAAAAAAAGTTAGAGCTCTTATTCCACGTGTATGGAAGGCAGAACATTAATTAATTAATTATTTTATTTTTTTATTTTATGTTAACCTATCCCATGGTCTTCCCATTAAAACACAGGCTCAAAGAAGAATGATGCATGATCATTTCCAAGGTCTCTACAATAAAACCAGTATATACTCATTTAGTAGACACTATAAATATAATTTTTGATGCATCATATCATAGGGTGCATTAAATGCCTATGTCTCACCAAGTCTCTAGTGTTTACATCACTTTATAAACATAAATGACATTTTCCCTACCCACCCATGAAACCTTACCTATTCCTAACAACAAACTCCACACTATCCCTCAACTAGAACTCTGATACCACTCGGTTAGGATCCCCTCCCCAAAAGGTGTACCGCTCCTGGGCTAGTAATGTTAGATGGGAGATAGTGACCTCCATGTCCCGTCTCCTGTAGGCCCTCGGTTGGAGACTATCATCGAAGGTATAGTAAACACATGAATGAGAGGTATTACCCTATAAGGGAACACATGCGAAAGTGATAGGTAAGACCAAGAACAAACAACCCCATCTCAGAACAAAATATAAAAATAAATCCCAAGTATACCTATGTAGTGTAATGAAATAACTACTACAATTGAGCGGGAAAACAAAAATTACTAAAAAAATTCAAAAAAATTGTAACCACAAAGCTGAAATAGCTCATGAAACCCCAATATACTAGTAACTATCCTGATCACCAACCATCTCCAAGTGACCTTAAAAATAGTTTATGTATATGTAGGGTGAGTATAATAGTATACTCAAAAGGATACTCCCTGGATCCTCTCATGGAAAAGTAAAGAAATTATGGTAATACACAATGAACAACAAGTGAAACATACTCGTCACATAAACAGGTATACTATATTCTCAACCTCACCATTGATACTCTCACTATGTATAAAATACATGAGTTTATAATATAACAATGAAAATATAGGGTACCCCACAAAGAATTCCCCAGGGGTTTTCCTCTTTTCCATAATGTCGCACATCCTAAGCCATCTCTCTCTAAATGTATTGCTTGCAGACACCTGGGCGTAGCACCAAAACAGGCACCTCGTCCAGAAAAACCACCACATCCATGTAACAAATATAACCTTGAAGTATCCAGGTGACACGATAGCTATCATAACATGTATCATATGTCAGGTATTAAACCACAAACCATAATAGACCATACACCGAGTATGGATCCTCATGACATCATATCCTATACATGTTACACCTATATTATTCCATATAAAAATATATCTAGAATATATGTGTGTGAATAACCACAATACATTACAACCCTCTACACACATATATGGGGTAAACTAAAAATTGTGCTTATTTGCATAAATAAGTACCAAGAGAAGAGAGCGGGGCCAAAGAGAGTAGTCATCCATCCATCCACCCACCTAAATTTTGGGGAAAACAGTACCACCCCATGGGTTAGAATCACTAGGGTGTTAGTTTCCCCTAACTAATATGTTAGAGTGTCATATAAAAATATAAAAAATACTAAAAAATATTATAGCTCACAACCACATTATGGGAATAACCTAGTTTTGGACTCAACTGCATCTAACATCTCTAGAACTCCAAACTACCACTACTAAAACTAGTTATCCTCTAAGAAGACAACCATTTAAAGTGATTTATTATATTAAACTATTCCCTTTTGAATATTTTCACTTTATTTTAATCAATTATTTAAACTTCCACTGCTAAAACTTGTATAACATATATGTAATAGAAGGTTATTCATTTAATTTTATGGTATATCATTTTTAAGATATATGACATCATATAGTTTTTTCCTTTTTTATATTGAATTATTTTATATATAGATATTATAATTAATTTATATACATTAATTATGAGTGATAATTATAAATGGTAGTGGAATGCTAACAGCTAACATTTGACTCTATTCCAAATGTAATGTTTTTATTATGTATTTTTCATATAATGAAATGTATGAGGTTTTCAATATTTCATTTATATAATAAATGAATTTTCTATAATTCAACAAAAAATTACAAATGATGTATAATTTTTAATTATATGATTTTTATGAAATGAATGAATAGTATCTAAAGGCATTAGGAAACATCTTAAAAGACTATATAATGGTTCATCATTCAAGGAATATTTAATTTTGACTCAACTATGTTGATAGGATATATAACTGGGGATGAGACAAAACTATAATGAGTATAGAGATAAAAAACACTTCATGGATTTCATAAGATTGGTATACAGAATGATGAATGAAATAACTTAAAAGGAATGTTAAAGAGGTTTTGGTCACAGATTATTGGGATATATCTATTATTACAAGGGTATTGTAACAATAATTAATTTTTTGAATCAATAAAA
Source organism: Viscum album (assembly GCA_963277665.1). Taxonomy (NCBI): domain Eukaryota; kingdom Viridiplantae; phylum Streptophyta; class Magnoliopsida; order Santalales; family Viscaceae; genus Viscum; species Viscum album. The sequence continues at coordinate 377,959,073 of OY728147.1, forward strand.
AGTTTCATAGATCATAATGATGTCTTCAAACCCCACATTGGAATGGAATAGGCACAGGTAATTAGTGATTATGTTCTTTTTACTATGTAATTCATTAAGGTTAGTATTTGTTGTATGATGATAAGTATGATTATATTGTGGGGATAATTCTATTGATTATTAAATGGTGTTCTCTTTAGAATGTTTGAATTCTAATAAACATCGATTGTGACATTCATAATGAACACAACTTAGGAATGTATTAGATTTTTTTCCCAGACTAAGATTCTTTTGGGTGAGATATGTATTCTTATAAGAGAATATCCAAAAAAAGTTATCAATTTTGGTTTCCATTTGATGTTAATATTCTTATTAGCTAATATACATGGATTTTTCAAATAATCATTTTTGTTACATACTATAATTTAAAATGAATACATATTAGTGGGAGTGAATTTTCATCATCAATAACAAAATTCACTATATTGTGAATAGAGTCATAAGTGGGAAACTATTAATTCTAGATTTGTGTGATCAAGAGAAATGGTGTCATATCTAAATAAATAGAGACTTAGAAGAAGATAACAATGATTCCTATTATTTTTAAAAATCTATTATTATATATTTTTCAATTATCCCCATTAGTTGGACAATATAATTTTGGATAGTTAATTAATTGCCATCCAAATTCATGGACCGTTGATTTTTTAAGGATGTTGATACAATAATATATTCACTAAAACATATCAAAATTGAAAAAAAATTGAAATATAACTAATGTTCATTGTTCTTTAAAAAATATTTATGATATATCATATAATGAGACCTTTTCAAAAAAATATAGTTATACTAGTTTTATTTGGATGTTTCATGACCTAAATCAATCGGATTAGAAAATATAAATAGTGGTTATAAATTATTAGTGTTCGGTGAAGTATATTGAAGATGTTTAGTGACATTATTAAATTACTAAAATCTCATGGTGGGGAGTTTGTATTGAAAAATATTGTTATATATTAGGGTAAACTATTTATAATATACTCAAAACAAAAAACATGATGTTGTGGTATAAACCATGTCATGGTTTGGGATATTTTAATCCCTATTAAATTGATAGTTACTATGATGTATTTTGTTCTATGTTTTGTTTTCATTTTATAAAAATTCATGGTGATCTCGTTAAACACATTATCTATGTTATCATAATTCATTGAATCATAATTCATAGTATAGTGTGAAGTTAAAATACCCAAAATATTTTTTTAAAAGTAAAATAATTAATTAAAAATGATGATAAAATAGTTAAAAATATTGTAACATGGGACTTTTTTTTGAACATTTCATTAAATAGAACAACTATTTAGGATGAATTTTTTATTTGTTATATGGATATATAAATAGGCCCATTATTTTTGAATTATTATGAAATGTTCATTTAAATTTGTAGAGAACAAATTTAATTAAATATGTATCTCAATCTAGTTTCTATATAGTCATTTAATGAATGTTTACCACTAACTATGTGTTTATGGGAATCCTCAATAATAATTCGGATACTAAATCCTCTAATGTATATCATTTGAGTAAATAATCGATTAGTGGATTCATAGTTATTTATATCTATATTTTGCAAATGTTATTGTATTAATAAATTAAAAATAGACAATTATTTTTCATTCTTTATTTGTATCTTTCAATCATAAAAAATTTATATATTATTCTTTCTAATCAGTTTTAATTTTATATGTTCTTCTTTTTTTAGAACGTTATTTTCCCTTAAAACCCAATAGTTATATCTAAGCTACATTCATATAAACTGAACTGAAAATTTCAATATATAACGTAACTGTGGGAATTTTTTCATGTAAATATTTTTTATAGAGATTTATGGTTAATTATTTTTTTCATGAAACATTGTTTTTAGAGTGGAAAATAATTTCTTTAAAAAAATTTATGTAACAACATTACGATATTTAAAAAATAAGCATGGATTGTGTTTCCAAAAAAATATCATTATATGATGATTATATTACACTATGTTTTACTATAAAAATAATATCACGGTATGTATTGAATTTTTTTTTCAATAATAAATTCATGATGTACCTAAGAAAACAATATCATAGTTTCAAAGGTGCAATTTCTAAAGACTCGTCTGAAAAATACAATAGTAAAGGAAAACATTCATTCATTTCCATTTTAGAATATTTTTCCCCTGGACAGCCCATGATATGGTTTACAAAAATAATAATAATCATTTAATAATAATAGTAAAAATAGTTTTTCTTACAATTCTAAAAATACTGCTTCAATGTGGGCTCATACTACATCTGAGTGGGGTATTAAGATCTTCCAAAAATGTATTGGTAGATAGTATTAGTGTCTTAATTTTATTAACTTTTTGTATTTATATAGACATAGACTTAAAATAAATTGATATTACATCAATTTAGATGAATATTCATTATAATAAAAATTAAAATCTCAAGTATAGTAATATATTAGTGTCTTTGGATACATAGAAAAATCATCTAACTCGGTGATATATCTTCACTGTTTCCAAATAAGGTTTTTACCATTATTACTTATACAGAAAAACATTATTCATAACTTATGTAATGAAATCATATGAAAGTGGTGAACTCAGATTCTCTATAATGGCAAATAGTGGATATATGTAATAATAACTTGATCTAAAGTGTTTTATAATATTATCACATCATTTAAAGAGTATACCCTACATTTCAAAGATTATAAAACTGATACATGAAATTAATATTTCCTGTTCATAATAAATGAATCATAATGGATTAAAACCTTACGACATGACATCATAACATGTGAATATGACATAGATTTGTTGGCTGAAACATAATCATATAAAATGATATTCATAGTATTCAAGGAATTTCCCAATTCCATATTAGATGTATGAGTAAACTTTTCATACCATCATGGTTTTCATGGTTCACTCCTATGACCATCTTAGTAGTTATGGTTCACTCCCAAGACAATCTTTTTTGGAAAATTTCCTTACTGAACTGAGTCCACTCACTATTTCAATCGTGTCTATCTCATGATATAATTTTTTTTTTCCGAATTCATTGTATTGAGATATAGGTACCACCATGTCTAATGAACTCATACATATCAGTTCAAAAAATTCAAAAACAATCATTTCATAACCCATGAAATAAATCGATATCAAAAACATGTAATCAGATAAACACCTATATAAATGGGATAGGCTTCATAATAATTTTATCAAAGCCTAACCCATGAAAATAAGTGGGATTCATAAGAATAAAAATAATGAAATATAAATGAGTATCATAAACATATAACATATGAATGATAGATGGGATTTATAATAAAATAACCTATGAAAGATAAACAGTTTACAAAAATATCATGACATCAAAATAGAAACCATTCAGATAAATAATTTGAATGGATCCCTTGGATCATATCCTTAGTAATACATGAGTTACACCAATAGATTTCTTCTTAGTTGGATAATATTTTCTAACAAATAATTTTAAATTATATCATGAAGAAAACATATTTTATTCATTAGAAAAAATAAATTTAAAAAACCAAAACATTTTAATAACTATATTCATTGAAAATATCTTTTAAAAATATATAATGTATTCTCAAAAACCTTTTGAAAACACTTTTACTTCAAATATTATTAATTATGTTTGAAAAGAAGTTGAAAAAAATCATTTAATATATATAAATGAATATTATAAAATGTCTGAATCCCTTTTTAATTTTAAATTAAATTCAAAACATTTAAATATATATTAAATTAATTTCTTTTTGGAAAAATATGTAAAAATTTAAAATTAAATATATAAAATACTTTCATAAAAATTTCAAAAAATATACATTAAAAATTTATAAATAATTTTTTAAAAAAATTGAAATAAAATTTCCTTGAATACATGTTAAATAATATTGAAATCATTTTGAAAATATTATTCATTTAAAAATTATAAATGAAACTTCAAATCATTTTGAAAACCTTTATCATAATATATAATTTGGAAAATTAATAAATAAAAATTTAAAACATTTTTTATGCTTTTTCACTAAATATTATATTGAAAAATATATAAAATAGTCAATAAAAACTTTTGAAAATAATTTCATCGAAATTAAATTAAAAATTTATAACTCATTCATGGAAATGCTTTGAAAACATTTTCATTAAAATTTACATTGAAAAAATACAGAGAAATCATGAAAATATTTTGATAATATTTTCTTGGGAAATAACATTGAAAACTAATGATGGAATATTCAAAACGTTTTTAACTCAATTTCATTGAAAATAAATTTGAAAAAATATATTTAAATCATTAAATTTATTTAAAAACACATGGTTTTTGATGAACATAGGATTCTAGGAAAATTGATAGATAAAGACATATTTTTTCAAAAGTAATTCCTTATTGCAATAAGTACCGTTGAGTAGAAAAATTTTACCATTAATTTAAGATATCATGAAAACCTATATAAGAAAAAATTCAAGATGTTTATTGAGAGATGTATTATACTATATCATTAATGGAACTGTAGTAATAAATAATCTTGATAAATGATGGGATGTTAGCTATAAACTATGGCAAAAAAAAGGATGACAAGAAACCCCATACCATACATGTTTATAATATTTGTACACAGTAAAATCTTCTGTATAATAATTTTATGTTCATCGAATTTAATACACTATTTGTAGAGATGATAGTTCATACGAACACAAAATCATTATTTCCATTTTGTTATCATTTTGAATTTAAGTTAGTTAGTTATATATATATATATATTTATTGTATAGTAACTATGTCATATGTATCATATATTTTAACTAAACTGATTCTTAATACATTTCTTGTAATGTGTTACTGAATCATGTCACTTTTAGGAGGTAGTAGTCCACAAATCCACAAATGAGGTTAATGTTTTTACAGAAAATGGAAATAATGATGGTATATGTTATATAATAATTAAATAATCATTTATCATTAATAGCATATATTTAATCTAATAATATTATGTACATCATAATTCCAAAATCTTAACAATGGTAAAGGAAAAAATGAATGATATCGTCTCGTGATGTTGTGGTATTTCAAACATAAGAATGGTGTTTTTATTACCCAATTGATGGAAGTGCCTGTAGGTGTTGGATGAACCCTTAGAATGAGAAAATATAATAAAATTTATGATATTGATGTTATTATGTAACAATATTAGAATAATATTGGTTAGTGTGGTGAATCAAAATAAAACACACGATCAATTGGAATGGTGTTACAAATTCTTTGGGTCACTCCTCTTGCTTTGCACAAAGGGCATACATGATTGGCTTTATTCCTAAATGGAAGCTAATAGTATGAAGGTAGAGATGATGTGAGGATATTTGGTAATATATTTTCGGATCCAAATGTCTTGATATGTGTGAATATTTCACGGGATCAGGGTCCTTTTATATTGGTGCAAGAGTATCAATATTATAAATATAAATATGGTAAGAATTATATATGGTTACCCCTAACATAATGTAGCTCGGATAATTTTTAGTTTTATGTTCAATGTATTATCTTTTCTAAATATTCCAATAAATTTTCTTTAGGAAATGTTTCTAGTGTATACGTCCCCTTATGATTAAGGATAACCACTAAGTAAACTCATTTTTTCCTTAATCCCTGTATTTAATTTCAATAATCATCAATAATAATTTATTTCAAAAAAATAAGTAGACCTTATTTGAAAGAATAAATTATTATTTTTCAAAATATGGACTCCATTTTTATAAATTCTCATCATTGAATCGGAAGAAAATAATTTAATATTAATCCCTTAGATATATCGTGATAGGGGGTTTTTTCAAGAGAAAATGTTTAAAATATTAAAATGTTTTTATATCCAATTTCAATGTGAATATTTGTATAATAAAAGTGTTTTTTTATTTATGTAAAATTTATATAATTAATTTATAAACTAAATAAATATAAAATATAACTAGATAAATAAAACTCATCAAAAAGAGTTTTTAATTAAAATATAGTGTTTTTCATTATTCTTCAAAATATAAATCTTATATTAAAAACACATAAATAATTACCAAAAAAATATGATGTCATGATTTCAAAAAATGATGTTTATTTTTTTAAATTAATATTATAAAACTGTCAAGAATTTTACTTTAAAATAATTTTCCCTTAAAATCCATAAAAATTTCCTTTAAAAAAAATTTGAAATATTATTCATAATATTGGATTTATTATTAGAATTTACCTATATAATATGTTTCGCAAGTATGAAAAAAATTTATTTAATATATAATATATAATGTTTATTAAAATTATTAATAAAATGTTTTTTGTTTATATTATTATGATAAAATTGTTTTTGTAAATAAATATATATGTTTCTTAAAAAATAATTTAATTTATTTTCAAAAATATCTAACATTAACTTCTATTAATATATTACCAAAATATTAATTTTTAATACATCTGTAAATAATATTTTCATTATTCAGTTAATCTTATTTGTTACACCAATTTCGATTGCAATGTGGTAGCTATACTATATTAAAAGTAATATTAAAAATATATTTTTGTTCGATAAAATTCAGCCAAGCGTGTAATGAAATCTATAAATTTGGCTCAGTATTGTGTGTAACATAAGACAATCATAGTGATGCACATACCCCAATAAAATATAAATATTTCTTGTAGTGAAATAATAGTTATTTTTCACAAATAAGGCAATACAAACATCGTGGTTTTGTATGTAAAAAACTACATTCGGTGTTTTGTGAAATGAAAAATATCAAAAAGGTTAAATTTATTTTAAAAAATAATAATTCTATAAATATTGGGGTCCTACATTCAGACACAGTTAACATTAGTTTCTCTCTTAAATCTGCATGTTTTATCGAAGGATTAGTACTTGAATGTTCCTTTCAGAAAAACCTACATTGTAAAAATTAATACTAAAATTTCATTAGAAATGGGAATGGTGGAAGAATAATGTGTACCAAAAGTAACTCACAGCTAGGATTATATATAAGATAAAATAGGTTTTGAGTAACTTTTGGACATTGATGAAAATTGTAAATAATTATTGAGATTCATAATGATCCCTAACCACAATAGGATGGGTGATCTAGGTAAACATTACAATCTTAGAACCATATACTGACAAATATATTAAAGAGGACACTGATATAATAAAAAATTATGATAATACAATTAATTTTAATTTCAAGACCATTTTCCTTAAATTTGATGAATATTCATGACAATATATAAAACGTGATATATGTAAAACCTCATGATTTTTATTTATTGATCGACATCCAAATAATCTCTTATTACATTTAATGATGGTGAATTTTTCATTTATGAGGCATTATGGGATCATATGATCCATTTATAGGATGGTAAGTGAGTCCATATTCATGTGGTCATAAGAAAATGGTGGTAGATTTTATCTATTATCAATAAATATTGATGTTTAGAGATAATACATTAGCCTCCAAAACATAATCCAAAGTTTTATATGAACTATTAAATAAATTTAAATCCTTATAAACCTTTAGAAAGATGTATGTGTAAAATATATAGCATCGCTCCTTTTTATCACATAAGCTTTCATTACATTTTACAAAACCGAGGATCTTTAAGGTTTAGTGTCTTGGAAACCAGGAACATTAAACATGAAAACATAAAAGATTCTTCTTAAACACTTGAAAGGCTTCTCCTCATGTTCATCCTAGGTTCATTACATCATATCATAACCTTGGGACATACATCAAATGAAAGGGTGAGCATATGGCCCAGTAAGGGAAACAAGAGAAACATTTTACATGTGAACTTGATATACTTCAATAAGGTCATGAAAAAAAACATTATGTCATGAGAAAGAAATCATGAGGCATATCATAATAAAAATAGAATATTTCATAACATGAAGATGTGGCTGCAACATTTAATATATTCAATAATGAACATATTACCAAGGTCTATCCCCAAGGTGTCATTTGAAAATTACCAAGGTTATTCACCAAGGTATCGTGAAAATTGTAATCTATAGTGGTTACATCATTACCCAATGCATTGGAGCTCTATTAGGGCGCTCCCTTATATTTTTCTTTATTATCATGTGAGCCACATATATCATCATCAAACATTTCATAAATAACCAATATAGCATAAAATAAATGGGATTCATTTCATAATCATAACGTTTTAAAAACTGCTGTAAAGACATGATCTTCATGTCACTTTAAACCCACAGAAAAGGGAAAGCGGGTTTCATGTATGTAAATCCCAAAATTTAAAATAAAACATTTTGATATATATGTGAATACCCCTCTAGAAATAAGAGCTTTGAGTATTCACTTAATAACATAAAATAATTTTGAGATAAAGAGGGAGGCATTTTGAGACGAAAACTATGCAGCATAACGTCTACGATACATGGTTTTAGAAAACATTGAAAAGAGAGGGGACATGGATAACCCACTCAAAAATGATACATAAAACAGTAGGGGAACAGAATATATAGTATTTAAGAACATGGTAATGAAATTTTAATGATATACCATATGAAACGAAGAACTTGGAAGGAAGACAAAAATAAGATTTCTCCTATGAGAATTCGGCAGCCTAACGGCGTCACTTAAAACTTCCCAAAAATGGATTGAAGAGATCAAATGGGGTCTCTCATAATATGAACATAAATTATCAGTATGATAGATATAGATATCATACTACAAAATAATAAAAATGAACTTGATAGACTTGACATGAAAGTAGATCTCGAAAACAAGAAGGGTGAAAGAACCCCTTAGAAATCCGGCAGCCTAACAGCGCCACTTAAAACATCAAAATACTGAATTGAAGAGATCAAATGGGGTCTCTCATCATATGGTAATAAAATATAAGTATGATATATATATATATCATACCCCAACATAACAAAAATGAAATTGAAAGAATTGACATGAAGGTAGAACTTCAAAACGAGAAGGGTGAAGAACCACTTAAAAATTAGGCAGCCTAACGGCGCCACTTAAAACATAAAAATACTGAAGTGAAGAGATAAAATGGGGGATCTCATCATATGATAATAAAATATCAGTATGATAAATTTATAGATAATACCCCAACATAATAAAAAGGAACTTGAAATACTTTACATGAAAATAGATCTTGAAAAATGAGAAGGGAGAAAGAATCTGTTACAAAAATTTCGACAGCCTAACGACACCACTTAAAACTTCATAAAACGAAATAATGAGAGTAAGAGGGGATATATAATTATGTGAACTTGAAAAGGGCAGTAATAGGAGTATAAAATAACACCCATTAACATAAGAACATGGAGCATAAAAGAAATTACATAAAAGAGATTACTTGAAAAGAAGAGAGAGGTCGGATCCCTTACCTTAAAACGTAACTCTTAAAACTCAATGGTTGGGACCTTGAGGGCTTGGGGTCACCTTGGGAGGACTCCTTGGGAGGAAATGAGACCATAACATCATTGGGGGATAGTGGGGAGTCTAATGGATGAGAGGATGGCTTGGTATTTATAGGGAAAATGAGGGGATAAGGCATTAATGGCCATGTAACAACTCATTAGTGGTTTTGGAAAAACCATGGGCTTGCCCATGGTATTTTCCCATGGTATTGGCCACTTGGGACATCTCATACCTTATCTTACTATTCATAAGTCGACCATATTGATTACATACTTAATACATCATTTAATGATGTCATTAAACACACGTAACATAAAAACTGTATTTTCACTATTCATTGAAAATTCAACTTTCTCAGAATAATCCCAAAACTTCACCTTAACCAAATATCAATGCTCTGATTTTAAAAATGAAATCCATTTTATAAAAATAATTTTCTAAATATTTTTAATTTATTTTTTTTAAAATAAATACATTATTCACCGAAAATTCATTTTTTCAGAAAAAACTCCAAAAATTACCGTAACATAATATCGGGGCTCTGAGTTCAAAAATGAAATCTATTTTATAAAAATAATTTTTTAAATATTTTTAATTTAATTTTTAATTAAAAACACTATTCACTAGAAAAAACTAATACTTGAATAATAATTTATTAAAATCGTTATTTAACCATTTTACTGAATCACATTACTTAATCAAGGTGCCTAGATTATATTAATACTTAGTTTAAATGAGATTACTAATCCATTTGGACACATTACTAATCCTAATCATAAAATCACTATTCATAATTTACTATTCATCAAAAATTATGTTGATCTTATTAGACTCTATATTTTGTACTGAGCAAAATTGTAGAAGACCATTTTTTGAATATCATTACACATTTTTAATTATTTAAGGTTTACATAAACATTTTTAAAATATCCTTTTTCTAAAATTCATCAAAAATATGCATACTATATTTATCTGATCATTTGAAAATTCATAAACTTCATCATAAGAAGAAATACCAATTTTTAATTTAAAATAAAGGATTACACAAGACAGTTATGGTCTCCTTACATAGCCCCGTATCACTCCCGCATAGGACCTAAGTGTAAGGTGTGCTAAGGTGAGAGAATCTGAGGGAGGCTCGACCAACATCTCACGAGTAGTAATTTCTATTAGTTTTAACTTCTCGCAAAGGTGATTCCGTTCTAGCTTCACATGATGAAGTTTGGCTTGGGTTTGGTCCCAAGCAAAGCCCAGTGGTGCTACCTCCTTCTCAAGTTCTGTTAGATGGGCTTCGATCGGTCCAAGACTACTGGGTGAGGCCATCAAATCTTCTTTCTATAATAATTAACCATGATTACTTGTATTTAGAGACAATAATAAAAACGTTTATTTTCCAGGGGTCATATTGACCAATGGTCATATAACTGTCAAAAACCAATGGTCTCATTTTAATTATACTCATGTTATCAAATGAAACATTTTTGTTGAGTATAAAAAACAAAATAAAATAACACATAAAATTAGGAAACAAGATTTATTCAAAAATTTCAGGTCGTTACAAAATATAAGGTCGATAAATTTCTTATAAAATGAATATAATTGATCCCCCATATATTATAATGTATCTCTTATTTATTATGTACTAAACATGTGAGTACCTTCATCATGTATTTTCTTGAAACTTGGTAATAACCAGAATTACGGAAAATACTTATTTGAAAAATTCATGTATCCTTATTCTAATGATTAGTGGATATATTATATGAGTTCACAAATTTCATAAAATTCATCAGAGATATCATAAACCACATGTCAAAAAATCCTCAATTTTTTCCATTGTAACTAGTACCGTCCAATTTACTTATTCATATCGAACATATCTTTATCCAAACATGGTTGTCATAATATATGAAGCGTATTATCATTTATCTTTCCCTTAATCATATTTTTTCCATGGATAACGCATTTCTATTAATTCAAATTTCTATTCCATCTAAATCATTCAACATATTCTTGTAAATATTTAGTAATGAACCATTAAATAAACAACCCATAAAACATAATTCCGGAATAAAATTATATAAAAACATTGATTATTCAACTTCATAAACAATATATTAACAAGTATAACTAATATTATTACATAATACCTAAGTCCACTCATATTTAACTCATATCCTCACCATCAATAGATACATATCCCTTACTTTTACCACCTTTTTTATTATCATCTTGATATTTCCAATTGGGACATCATTTTTCAATATGATAATTCATTCCATCCTTAAATAATTTATAAACAAGGATGTTTTGGGAGTCCAATATTCCAATAAATTTCATTAATTAAACTATTTATTTTTTATTTACATTTACTTGAAATTTGATCATATTTTCCATTGTAAGAACATATTATTTTTTCCATAAGACATTCACATGGGTGATACATTCCTCGTTTTTTTACATAAAGGAAACTAAATATTCTTTTTTTGTGGTCTCCATTACATGAAATCTTGTAAAACTCCTTCCAATAATTTTTCAGTCTGAGGGTTGGTTAAGGAACATGTTATTAATCATGTTCCTTGAAATTTATAATGCATGATCAAAAAATCCATCACTCTAGTCGTCCTCAAATTTGACTACTCATCATATTTTCTCACATTCAATGTTAACCAACTCGTTCTCGTTCTCATGATTTACTACAAAAATAAAGCATAGCATGAGAAATAATTATCATTCAGAAAAATAGATAATCATTAGAAATGTCATATTTGAATTCAATTTTATTATTTCTTCTTTTAAATCAATGAAAACATAGGATTATCCTAAGATACATCCCTAAACATATCCTTAAAGATATCTCTAGTGATCACACACATTTTTTTCTCATCCAAGTATCTAATGGATGACTAAAAATCACCATTGATACCAACAATAGTGACTCATGGTTAACATACAAGGATATTACATAATTTAGATGAATATTTAGTAAATTAAAAAAGTACATACATGAGGACCGTAATCGTTTATTATATTTGGATCCCTAGAATAAAATGATCAATCTTGGTGAAAGATCGTAATCATTTATCACAGAGATCATCCCCTTTAGTAATTATACATTAAAAGATTCATCGTAACCCAGGGGAATTAAACATAACAATGGGATGACATCAGATGTTTAGTGATGGTAAAAATGGGTGATATGTAGGAATAACATGTGCATAATGGTATGATAATATGATGAAAACAATATAATATCATTTCCAGCATATCAGAGATTATAAACATGAATCATAGAATAATTATTAGTAGTTCATAAGACATGATCATAATGGAATCATGATCATAAGCATTAATACTATAACATTGGAATACAACATATAATTTTTGGTAGACACAAAAGAATATAAAATGATTTCCATAGTAGTAAAGGAATACTACTAGGTCCATATCAATAATATTGTTTCACCCCTTATATCATATTGGTTGTCATGATTCACTGCATTTACCATTTTAGTTTTCTTCATTCAAGGTCGAGACCATCATTTTTTGACAAATTCCATTACTAAACCAAGTTCATCCCACCTTCCATCCTTTTCCATCTAATAAGATAAAAATCGTTATCGAATACATTAGATGGGGAGACATATACCACCCATCACATTATGAGATCATAAAAAAGTTTACCACATGATACTAAAAAATCATAACATAAACCATGAATGAAATGAGTATCATAATCATATCATCATATTATAACCTGTGGAAATGATACATGTTTCATAATAATTTCTTCAAATAATAACACATAAAAATAAGTATATTTCATAAGAATATAACCCATGAATGTGTAACTGGTGTCATAAGAATATAACCTATGAATGATACATGGGGTTCATAAAGACCTACCCAATGAAATAGAAAGAGGTTTCATAAATATCATTCCCCCAAAACATACACCATTCAGATAATTAATATGAATATCATCCTTGGATCATATCCCTATTAAGGTATGACTAAGAAAAACGAATTTAATCATATTTGATACATTATATTTTAAAAATATATTTAAATAATTTCTTGTAGAATGTATCCTTTATTCGTGGAAAAATACATTTTAAAACATAAAACATTTTGAAAACTATTTTTAAATAAACATTAATACATATAATATAATCTTTAAAACCATTTGAAATAAAATTTCCTTTAACCCTATAAAAGACACATGATAACATTTTGATAACATTTTACATTAAATCATTTAAAAGAATCTTCCAAATAATTTGAAAACCTTTTTTCATATTAATTTGAAATATTATAAAAATCATGAAACCATTTTGAAAAAAAATTGAAAATAATATAAAAATTTATAAGGAATTATTGAAAAAAGTTTAATTAATCTTTTCATGAAAACATAATCTAATAATTAAATCATTTTGAGAAAATATATTTTAGATCATATAAAATATTATTGAAAACCATTTTCTTTGAAAATGACATTGAAAATATATAAAGGATGATTGAAAATATTTTTAAATACTTTTATTTTAAATTAGATTGAAATCTTATAATGGAATCATTAATAAAATTTCAAAACATTTGGGTTGAAAATAACTTCCAATCATATAAAAAATGATTCAAATATTTGATAATTTTTTTAAAATAAATTTGAAATGTTAAAAATGAATCTTGAAAACATTTTGAAATAACATTTTCTAGGAATATCAAATTAATATCATATAAGATAATGTTTATTTATTTCAAACCATTTAGTAAAAAATAATATCGAAAACATATAATTAAATTTTTTTAACAAAAATAAAAAACATGGTTTTGGAAAAACATGGATTTTTTACCGAAATGATAGATAAAGTCTTATCTTCATAAAAAAATTATAATTTATATTGAGTACCAATGAGTGGAAAAATGGTACCATTACATGATTATATCAATAATAAATAGAGTAAAATAATATTCATCATATCTATTGATAGTTGGATCATAATATTTAATCTATGGAATTATAATCATAAACAATAATGATAAATGATGAGATTGTGGAAATAATCTATCACCTCATTGGTAACATTGAATCATAATAACCATGAAAGGATAACATTACATTATACATAAAATATCATGAAAAAGAAGGATATAAAATATATAAAATTTCTAATGGAATTTTATAAACCTTGTAATATATTATAGATGCATAAATGGAATGTGTCTCGAAGAATGAAAATGGAGAAAAGAAATTACATTACTGATTTAGTAATATTTGAACAATAAACACGCAGAAATAGAGAAAATATAGAGGATTTGTAAATACATATATTATACTATATTACAATAAAATAATATTTTAATGGGAAGTATATACCCTGAAAAAATATATTAGTGGTGAATAAGAAATAAATCTCACATAAATAATAGTTTGATGAGAGAACCCATACCTTATGTCTTGTCATTCTTCATACACAATAAAACATCATGTATAAAAAATTTAAGATAATAGTAAATATACCAAAAAAATATATTTTTTATATAATACTATATATGATTATGTCATTACATTATATTACCCATTTATTACCAACTCAATTATAATGTCATGTTTTGGGTAATATCTGTTTGATTTTTAATAATTATTTTTTTTATTTTTTATCCTCTTACATAGGTTATGATTTAATTATTTCCTGAATGTAAAACAAGATATAAGTATCTAATATATTCAAAATATAATTTTTATTTAATAATCTATATAATATAGAAATAGAAAATTAAATACACCATTATTTAAGACTCTAGGCCATACATACGCATGAACTTTGTTTCCACATTATTATCATCTTGAATGAATGTAATTAAATTATATACATATATATATATCAATTTATGTAGAATTAAAATCTAATATATATAATATACATTCACTGAACCCATCCTCAATACATTGTCTGTAATGTGTGACTGAATCAAATATATTTGATGAGACAGTTGTCCACACATCCTAAAAACAATGTTATCATATTTATACAAATTTAAATCTGGAATTTAAGAGTTATATAATAATTCATGAATAATTACTGAATAATATATATCATATAAAAATTATTTCTATTATAATTACAAACTATGATATGTGGTAAGGATAAATGAGAAACATCATTTCGTGAGGTTGTAGTTTTCTATACACATGAACGATATGTTCATTAACAATTGTTGGATGTGTGTATACTTTTAGGTCAAAAACATTGTGTAAAAACTTCTTATAATATTCAGTATACATGGGTTATTATATAATCATTTAGTAATAAGATTTTAATGGGTGTAGAATGAAAATAAAAGAAAATATCTTGTGGATGGATGTTACATATTCATAGGGTAAATCCTCTTAGTTTTAACCAATGTGCTTCATTGGTTATCATTCTGACCAAAGGAAAGCCTCTAGTATAATGAGATTTAATTTTTTTTGGAGATTTGAGTATATTTGTTCTGATGAAAATGGCTTTATTGGTGTGAAGTAGTGAGGGGGTTTAGTGTCATTTTATAGTAGAGCAGTAGTGGAATCTTTTAAATATAAAAATGTATTTATTATTCCGAGGTCACCTTCAAATAAAGTGACTAAAATCTTTGATAATTTATTGTAATATGGATCATATGTTCTAAATATGGCCATCCAAATTATTTTGGACATTTATCTACTATATTTGATACCTTATGTAAAAGACTAACCACTAAGTAAACATGCTTTTACCTTAATCATAATAATTAATTTTATTTACATTGAATAATATTTCTAGTCAATGACTATGTTGAAAATATTAAAAATTATAATTTATATTGTTCAAAAATGATGTATCCATATTCCAAAATTATAATCACATAAGTGGTATAAAATATTTTAAAATTAATCCCATATATGTGTCGATGCATTGAGTTTTTTATGCCAAAATGATTAAATGTTTGAAATGTTTTTGTATCCAATTTCAATGTAAAATTTTATCTATTAATTTAGATTGTGTGAATTTATTTAACATTTATCATATTAATATTTAAAAAAAATTAAAATATAATTCAACTATATAAGAAAATTATATGAAAATCAGTTCTCAATTGAAATTATTGTTTACTCAGTTTTCAACAAAATATAAAACATCCTTGAAAAATACAAAAAATTTATTGACTTAAAATTTTTATATCCAACCACCTAAAATGATGTTGTTTTTTAAAATAAAAATTATAAAATTATAATAAATTATATTTTAAATGGGTTCTCTATTAAAAGGTCGCAAGTTTACCTTTTAGAGAAATACTCGTTTTATTCATAAAATTGCATTTTTATAATTATACCTACAAAATAGATACTATGATTATAAAAATATTTATTGAGTATATAAAATATATATTTTATTTAAAAAATTAATCAATGTTTGGTTTTTTAATTTTCTTAGAATGAATTTTGTTTATACATACAAAACAAATTATTAGAAATATAATTCATATATTATAAAATAGTTCTTACATCCACATATACTAATTGATATCAAAATGATTTTTTTATATACATGTGTCATTATATTTTTCATTTTTTTTATTTAATTAATAAATTTCATTAAAATTTCACTGTTTTGTCTATAATGTTTTTAAAATATTAATAATATATAGTTGTTGGTAAAAATAATTGTTTCATATAATGAAATCTATTAAAGGAACAAGGTATTGTGTATACCACAATCCAAACATAGTGTTGTATGTAATTAATGATAATCTATTTGTTATATTTTGTTTAATATAGTGTTAGTTTTTGGAATAATATAATCCAAACATAGTTCTTTAGTATAACAAAATTTATATTCAATGTTGTGTGATATGAAAAATCACAAAAAGATTAAATTAATTTAGAAAAAATCACAAAATATAGTGTTGTTAAAATATTATTTTATAATATTTGTATAAAATATTTTGATAGAATAATATAGAATAATTTTTATTAATTTATGAAATTTTAATAAATTTCAATATAATGTATTCATATTTAAAGTCATTATTTAGAAAATATATTTAGTTTATTTTATTGAAAATTATTAAATACAATATGAAATGTTTATATAATCATAAAAGATTTTATAAAATATTATATGGCTATAAAATATGAATGAATTCACATTTCATTTCATGAAAAAAAAAATCAGAGGAGGTAATGTGTTTTAATAGTAGGAAGGAGGATGTTATTTAAGAAACTTCATTTGAGAATGATGAGTAAGAAAACAATTAAGGGAATTTTGGATTTTGTTTTACAAAATTAATAGTAGATGCAATAGATACCTTGGTATACTAATTAAATAATGAAATAATGTCTAGAAATTTCAAGGATTGCCCTATATTTACATGTCCTATGATTACTAGATCATGAATAATGTCACAAAATGAGGAGACGAACCAGCGAAACAGGTACCAAGAGAAATCATGTGACAGCCTAAATGGAATTTCCCATATATAGAATAAACTAGATCATAGAAATTAGAAAAAAAATCAGATTGGAAAATTTATGTAAAATAAAAATTCAACAATCTGAATGATGTAGAATTAATCCATAACTAATCTATATTCGACACACTCATCAAGAAAAAAAAACCAAAAATAAAAAAGTACATGTCCAAAAAATTGAACGTTAACCTGATTAAGAACATAAGAATAAAATACGAAATCTAGGAATCCTTCTATAACATGTCGATCACATTATACACTAGTCACCACCAATACCCAACCTCCAACTACTGATCATCACCTATATCCTGATGTGGTACACTTACTTTTCCTAGACATGGAAAATGAAAATCTATAATCATCCGAAGGAAAAAAGTTGGGTGTGAGAAACAATATCCCAGTATGATGTCATCATGTATTCCATAATATTTCAATATAAAAGGAACCAATTATTATCAATTTTAAAAAGGAAATTGCATGCTAATTTTTTCATATTCAACATAAATCATGTTTTATAAATAATATTGATGGTGAGTAAAAACTAGGTACAATTGTACATTTTCCTAAAGATGCTCCTGAATAAACATTTCCATAAAATTATTTATGAATAAGAATTTTTATGAAAAATTTCATGTTAAAATAAATCACAATAATATCACCATGGTTATGGGAAATGGGGTTATGATAGTATATGAATTCCCACATATCTCATTGAAATGCATCCCCATGTGTGTGCACAATCCATGATATCACCTCTAGGTAAAATATAATAATAGATTAAAATAATAAAATCCTTACCCTAATCACATTTTATTTTTTATGTATTGTCAGTAATTTTCCATGTTGAGACAATACACTCTTAGACTATATTCATCCCAGCTAATATCCATGAATTTCTATCTATATAAAGATATCAACATGAAACAATAGGATATTTAAAATAAAACATAGTATGTACCTGAAGTCTGGTGTAAATATTTTACAATTATTCCAAAGTTAAATAATATCTAACCCTAGAAATCATCTCAAGATGATTGTCTTCTAAGGAGATAAGGTCACTACCCTCACACTCCAAGACGGAATTCTAATCAATCCATCCCCCGTCCTGGCCCAAGACATGGCCCAAAGAGAATTCTCGATCACCATTGGTTGGAAACTAGTGAAGGGTGTAAAAATTACACTTTGGGAATTATTTAACCCATTATATCATTAATAAATAATTCTCAATATATATACCATGAACAAATCCCAATTACAAAACATCACTTGAAGACCAATGTCCACAACCATAAGATATTTAATAGTTCTAATTTAATTTTTTTACAACATAAACCAAAAACATAAAATACCAAGTTGGGATGGGGGATACCAACCACATACCCAAAGCAAAACCCACCATAAAATATGAGGGCAAGAATCCTCATAACACATCGATAAACACATGTAATAGAGGAATAATAACAATAAGATCGACAATCACCACTAGGAGGCATCTTTCCTTTGTTTGGTCCTACATAAAAATATACATATATTGAAGGGTTTGTATTGGTTGTGACTTAAATCTTATTAGGATGCCAAAAAAATGACACCATTATATTACATTAGAGAAAAAAAACCATTCATGTTTAATTAAAGAACAGAGATATGTTAAAAATCCATTTTAAGGAAATCATTTTCACAAAAACATGCTTCAAAATTTAACATAAGAGTAATCTACGATTTATTCCAATTTAAATCCCAACAGTACATGATCATAACATCAATGGAAATCTCTATAGGCTCTAGTTCTATTGGGACTCTATTAAACTTGTATCTAGGTAAAACATTATATAGAAACCATAATGCATAATATCATTGTGCAAGAGAAACTAGTGGGAACACATCCCATGTCCTAGTAGCCTCCAATCATTAATGATATGTTATTGTTATAGTTTAAATATATCTAGAAAAAACATGGCCTCAATACCACAGATCTAACTAGCGTACTGGTCGAAGTCCACCCACCTAGATACTTAGTATTCCCTATATACAAAATTTCCATTTTACATGTCACATATATCACAAATCCCACATAAAAATTTCAAGAATCATGGATAAAAATATAAAATATACATTAAACATTAGAAACCCCTCATTTAAATTCACACACACACACTAAATCCATTTTAAAACATGCTTCACACAAGTTGAAAAATTTATAGAACACATCTATAATGAATTACCAAAATGAGAAAATGATGCACAACACATTTACTTTATAAATATGTATTTAAACTATTGTTATCTTCAAATCATTATTAAAACACATGACACAACTTTTACATGATCTATATAACACAATCAAGAAGCAATGAAATAACACCAAAATTATCAAATAATTTTAAAACATGGAATCACCAACCTAATTCATGGAAACATTGATAATCTAGATTAAATCCTCAACGTCACCACAAATTAATCATATTATGGTATTATTGAACACAAAATATCATTATTATTCAATATAAATAATGATAAAACCATTATTAGGTCATCTAACATGTTGTAAAATAATAACCTTGAGAGGGACAAAGACGAACTCAATAAGAGAGAAGAAACCAAGAGATAAAGGACATACCAAATAGTTTCTTGAAGAATCCACACCAAAAAAACCCAAAATTAGAGTTCATGGGGGATAAAAAAGAGAAGAGAAAGCTATGAGAGCATAAAATCATAGATGGTTTGAATTAGGGGTGATTTGGGATTAAAAATAGGGGAGGGTAGAAACATAAATGTTCACAACCCAACCAAATCTTGGGCTTGAGCCACAACTAACTTGAGGCTTCCTTCATATACCAGGGGTTGTGAAAAGCACTAAAGGTATAACTAAATCTTAGGTTCCTTTTCCTATGCACCTATATACACACACATATCCAAAAAAACATGAAAAAGTATAGAGATATAGAAATAAAAAGTGTAGCACTACTTCTAATAGACCAAACATGCACAGAACTCTAAAAAAACAATGTATGATAGTGTAAATAGAAAAGGAAAGAGTAGGAAATACATGCCCAAAAAATATTTGTCCCCACATGATAGAAAAATAGAAAATAAAATCAATGAAGAGACCCCAGCTCCTCGAACCCAACCTATGACAACTGTACACAGTCCAAGAACCTGGTTTCCCGAAGCACCTATAAAGTAATGATTGAACTCTTGGTTGTATCTAAATATAAGACATATATGGGGAGACTCCCATAGAGCTTTTAGTATACACATAGCCATTATGATGATGATAAAAGGTTGAATAGGAAGCATAAAGAGATTAAATAGAAGAGGAAATCCTTAGATTGAGTAAGGCATTGTGAAGGAGTAAAACTCAACCCAACAAAAGAATGAATGTAAACACATCCAAACACACGGTGATCGATTTGGTGATAAGGCTGAATTTTCATCAAGTCTTCGCAACCACTATAAAGAAAGTATACTCATACAACCATGAGAAGTGGACATGGAAACCATGTGGCATACCCCACGCATCTTTTCCTCCCTTGGAAAGAGGATAGCGAAAACTAAGGGAGTTGGTTCCAAAAAAGCTCATATATATATATATTCAATAAAATCAGCCCTTAAAAGTGAGTAGGGGGATATCAATCTCACAACATAGCCCAAGTATAATAGTAGTGAAGAGTTAAAATGTATCTATCAATGATGCCAAAAATCTCACAAGTCTACCCTAAGAACCCAAATAAAAGGAACCCAATCACCAAACATTGATACTATCTTCTTTCTGAGGCACTGACTCACCTGAATAGTTTTTGGACTTTTCACAAGGACATTTCTTTGGGGGGAAAGCATTCCTATTACATGTTATTCCAACTCTACTAAAAATCACATCTCCTCACTATGCCATATACTTTGGGGGGGAATACTGGGTACAGATCCCATGAACTGGTATGATAGTCTGATATTACTCTAATAGTCAGTGAGGAACTCCACTTCCTAGCTCAGCTGGAGGGTCATGTTTGTGATATATATTGGGGAACACCAATATCAATTTATATTTGTGGGTAATTTGGGTATGTTCACAGGGGAACTCCACTACCCAACCCTACTAGAGGGTAAGCACGAAAATATCATCAGAGAATGAAAATTCAAATTATACTGGAGGGTAAGCTCGATAAGGTCATTTGGGAACCCCAATTCCTAGCCCTATTGGAGTGTAATAATGGAATGATCCTCATGGAACATCACTGCCAACCCTATTAGAGGGTAACCTGGGTACTATCATCTAGTAACTCCACTACCCAGACCTACTAGAGGGTCTCACAAAGATATTTCATAAGCAATCGGTGTTTTCCAGTCCCCCAGAAGGGTAATCCCAATATTTTTATCAGTGAACTCCACTCCGCAACAATTATGTAGGTTTTTGATCGGAATTTTCATTTGGGATAGCCACATCATATTCTTATCAGATGGAAATCTAGGTTTAGTTATTGAGGGACTCAACTACTCATCCCTGCAAGAGGGTTGCGACCTAAATGCTCTGATGATTCTGTATGATTGATTCCATAATATTGTTCCACCTAATCATGCTCCAAATCAAAAAAATATCACAAATTATAACTAATTCATTCTAGGTGTCAAACATCATGTTCTGGGTGAAAAAAAATGATCAGGATAGGCTACTTGGGGGGGGGGGGATGGAGTTCAAATGAATGGGATATATAAATTTGATTTTTCCTAAAAAATAAGTGCCTAGAATGTCAGAAAACCTCATGTTGTGGGTTCCCTCAATACATCATGGAATTTTATGCCATAAATAACAACTTTCTAGGCATTTAGTAGAACATGATGTGTAACGGTACTTCACAACGTGCCTCGACCACAATCCCAACGAACACATGAGGTGTGTTGCCGGTCTGAGGGGAAAATGTAATTTCATTAATATGACACTAAAAAAGGCTATTTATGGTCAAACAGATCACTCCATTGTAATACTCATAGAAAAATGCTCGCGATAGGCTTGACACTAGCCTCAGTCAAACACCTGGTGAAAAAAGTAT
The DNA here is from genome assembly GCA_963277665.1 of Viscum album. NCBI lineage: Eukaryota > Viridiplantae > Streptophyta > Magnoliopsida > Santalales > Viscaceae > Viscum > Viscum album. Next base: position 377,982,089 of record OY728147.1, read on the forward strand.
CATTTCACTACATCATAATCTAATTAACTCTCATGGGTCCATGAAATGAGCCCGAATTAAATAGCACATATTGGTTTTCAAATAACATTCTTACTTTAAGGGTCATATGGTCACATATTTTTCTTAATTCCAACATTGTATGAAAGTGATATTTTGTATAAAATATTCTACATTATCAATAGCTTTATTATTTGTTGGTGTTTCATTAACATGACGCACGAGTCCAAAAAGGTATCCAACAATAGTATTAAAATGAACATCTCAATTATAGGCTCACGCTGCCACTTATAGCTCATAAATGAAACATTGTATGATGAAATTATATATGTATTAATATTTTATAAATCAATAGTAATAATAATAATAATAATAATTTATTATTATTTTGACCTTTTTCTTCAAAATGCACACTGAAAGGGAGGGGGAACTCCTTTTTTTTACACGTTCAGCCCCTCAATGTTTCCTCAAACCTATTTATAATTTTTTTTTCATTTTTTCTATTATCATTATAATATTATGTAATAATTATTAGAAAAAAATAATAGAGATCTAATTTAGGAAACATGTGCATCCCATGTTATGTGTTCCATGCCCTCCCCCTTTTCTTAATTATTTTTCCTTTCAAAAAAATCATTATCAATAATTTTTATAATAATAATAACAAATGAGAAAAACTACCTTAAATAAATTAAATCGATTTAATTTTATTAACCACCTATACTCTTTATGACACCATTATTATAATTATTTAAGGAAATAATAATATAAATCCTCATTTAATTTTTCTTAACTCTCCATCATTAATATTAATAATTTTAATTATTAAACGCTCATCACATTGACTACATCCTATCACCTCATCATATATATGAGGCAGTTCATTATCACAGCTACCCCAAATAGCTTCTACCATGAGATACCACACACAGTCTCCCCTCAAAACAGACCTCATCACACCGCATGAAATCGATGATACACAACATAGAAAACGTTTGTTATTAACATGATATATAACAATATATAGTCACAATTATTCACTAGAAGTTCCAATCAAATCCATTCACCCAACACCATCCTGGTCTCTTAAAAATATATCACTAAATTGTTGATCAGAATGTCATTTATTACACATCAATGAATTAATGGGTTCGACCACTTTTGAACCCACCATAAAATAGTTTAATCATGAAAATATTGTCCAATGAAGATTAATATGATGAATGGTGTTAGAAATAACCAATAAGAATAGATGAATGAAATATTTTCCAAGTGTTCTTGACCAATGATTTAATAGTGGGATAATCGGGGTGAAAACAAGGAATAACAAGAATAAAATTGAAAGTATACTTTATTTCGATACATGGGAACATGAAAAGGCTCACATTTTCCATATAATTGATTCGGATTTTTTCATGATTAGTATTTTTATTATAAGGGTTGAAAACTACATATAGTGAGTCATACCTCAGTTTTGGATTGATGGCTGATGAATAACAAGTTCGACAACAATATAGGAGGAGTTGTGGTATTCATTATGTCCCGATCAGCTTGATCCTGTAGCTTTACTATCATTGTATTTTTTCGCTAATGGAATGGAGGATGGGATTTTTTTCTAGCAATTCAAGGTTTATGGGTACAACCGTGGATGAAATTCCATAATTATAAATTTATAAACATTCTGTTTAATAAAATAAATCGATTCAATTAATTAATTAATTAATTAATCCACTTAATCAAACCAGCAATGGATGAGTGGTCTGAATTTCACGTACATACTTATTTTATGACAAACATAGAGTCAAAATAGCATTAAATTCTTAATTGGGCCCTTTTATTTTGGATCTGATCAATTTTTTAGGAGTTATCTCATTTTTTAATAAAGGTGTGTGCGTACAATATTAAATATTTTTAGTATTTTTGTTAAATTAGTTCTGGGAACTCCGGCCATCAGAATTGCATGTTGACTCATTGCGTAGCCTAGAAATATATTTAGAAATATTTTAAATTCTTAAAAATGAAAAATAAGTTCCCTACATTTTTCCATAGTTAATCTTTTTCATCCTCGAAAATAAGACATAGAGAAAAACACAGAATATTAAGCCCAATCATGGATCCCCACTCAAAGGAACTCTCATCCATGTTTATGTGCTGCCATAACACAAAAACCAAAGGGTTGATCTGTCCATGTATGGTTCCATCTTGCTAGTCCTTGATCTCAATCTGGTGATCGAGAAAGATGGTTTCATTCTCAATGTCTATCGCTATATACCAATGATGTGAATTGGTTATTTCAAATATCTCCTTAGCTACAACACATAGAAGACATCATGAACTTTCTCTAGCTATGGGGGTAGGTAGAGGTGGTAGGTAACCTCTTCAACCCTCTTCATAGTCTAAAATGGTCTAATGAACCTCAAAGATTTCGTTCCTTCTCAGCCAAGCCTCCACATTCCTCATTATGGGGAGACCCCCATGAAAATGTGGCCTCCATGCTGAAACTCCATGGGACTATGTGGGAGATCTTCATAGTATTTCTATCTAATCTAGGTCAACTACATATGGTAACATATTACTAGAAATTTATTAGTTTTCACCTATATCAACTCTAGTCCCACCGGAGGGGACTCGCGAATCCATTTCCAACACAAGGGTGACATGTAGGGTCTCTTGTATAGGTCCATAAAATGTTTCATGATGATTGTAGAGTGGTTATTGTTTTTTAAGAAATGTTTAAAATGAGAATGAGTATTTTCTAGATCCGGCATAAGTATAACATGCAATCCCTAAGTATATCATCTATCACCTAGATAGTGTGCTTGGTATAACTATCAGTCTGGGGGTGAGTGGTTATACTTATACAAATCTAGGTCCTAAATTCCTCCAACATTCCTCTCAAAAATCACGAATTAAATTTCATTTCATGATTTGGTATAATCATTTTGGGTACCATGTGAATGAGGAAGATCTAAAATATACAAAACATCCCTAAAATCTCCATAAAACACTACACCCTAAAAGCATGGAAGTTAACAGAAATCTTGAGTCAATTAGCTATCACTCCGATTGAGTCATGGAGATTCACTGTCCATGGAATTCCTATGATGAATTCCTTGTATATTTCATTCCATTTCCACTCTGGTATCTTTAGATGCTACAAAAAACCTATCATATTTTGGGGCATGACCTTCCTTGGTTGGAAGATAACTTATCAAAATACGAACATAGCTAGGATTGTTATCATTTCAGATCACCAACAATAAAATGGAACACCTCTATACAATATTATGTATAGCTATGGGAAAATTGTTGAGATCCCACAACACCTCCTCTCACATCAAAACTGGAACCACGATTCTCTCTTAAAAAATATTGTGATGATTCCCTCGTTCAGAATAGTCAATAGAAAGTAACCTCTAGATATTTAGTCACACTAAACCTCAATGTCGATGTCTCCTACTTGAGACTCCCTCACAGACTCTTGGATTTATTGGTTCAAAACCATCGATTAATGAAAATATACACCCTCTTATTTCATCATGGTTTTCCATGTGGAAGTTAAACAGCTCCCAATATTCCTATAATTTTCACACATAGGGCTTCCAACTATGGTAATATTCTATAATTATTAACTTACCTAGAGTATATACTATCTATAAATCATTGTGAAGTGCCCAGATCAGTGTGAATCGCTGAGAGGGGGACGGGGTGAATCAGTGATCCCATAAAACTTTTTACTAATTGATTCCTTATCAATTAAACCTCTATGGCTGGTTAAAGCCTCGATCCACTCTTCTTGTATCTCTCACCTTTCCTCGAATGATGCAGTAAATGTAAAGGAACTAGACACAAGGATTTACAAGGTTCGGCACCAAAGGCCTACGTCCTTGCCATGTTGGTTATACACCCCAACATGGTTTCTCCATTATAATCGGTTAGTATTACAATGGTCGATACAGAGTCCCACTGTATCTCTCATGAGTCCCATAGGAGGGTCTTTATACTTCCTCCCACAGTGTTACCAGAGTCCCACTGGCCTGCTCCAGAATCCCACTGAAGACTTCTTCCACCCTAAGTATCACATGGGGCTTCTCCTGGCTCCTCGAGTCACACGAGTAGCTCTTCTTCTGTTCAGCTCTTCAAGTATCCTCAGTAGCCTGGGATAAAGACTGACGACCTTGCTCTGTACCTCTGATCACTTGATTTGATCAGGTCTTCTCGTCTTGCTCAGGATTTATCACCTTCTTCTCGGGATGACCTGGATTCTCTCCAACTACTGAATACTCAGACAACTGATATCTTTAACATCAGTATGGTCCAGTCTCATAACAATTCAACTTCATGCACTGAGTGCATGGCATCTCTTCATCCTCGTGCACTGATTTCATGGATTCTCAAATTCTTCAAGATCTTCTGGTCTTGGACAACTCAGATGCACACCACTGATTTAAGCTTTATTCACGTGTGCACGTGCATGCATGCAAGCATGCACTTCCCTTCTTCTTCTTGGTGCAGTAGACCCACAAAGGGTTTAACACTTTAAGCACACACCAACTTCTCAAACTTCACACACTTTATTCAATTTGTCTACACTCTTAGATTTTGTGTTCTACAATAGTGTGAGAGTCCTCTTCTCATTCTTCTTAGTGTGTACACTTTAGTTTGCACACACACTAAGGTTCGGCCTTGTTGTCTTTTTGCACACACTTGTTTCACTTTGCACACACTTGAGACTTGACATATTCTCCTCCTTGCTCACATCCAAGGCTACAGCCAACTCATTTAGTCTTAGTTCATTTAAGTGTAAGTCTCGGCCACTTGGTTCTTTTTTCCTCTTGCACACAAAAAGCAAGGGTATATCACTTGGGATACACTCAAGGCAAAGCCTCGGTTCTCCTTGGGCACTAGAGACACAATGGTCTCTGCCTCCCACTTCTTGTGCACACACTGCCCGAACTCCACCTTCAAAATAGGCCCGCAAGGGGTGCGGCCTTCCTCTCTTCACAGCCGCGCAAGGTCACACTAGACAAGGCGTGCAAGTTCCTCGGTGCAAGCGGCGCAAAATGGGTAAGAGGCGCGCAAGCACTCGGTGCAAGCAGCTCAGGAGCGCAAGTGCAAAGGTACACTCGGCCGCGCAAGCCTCAACAAACCACGGGGGCGCGTAAGATGCTTGCGCCTCGGGTCTTCCTGTCGCGCAAGGGATAGGCATGCAGGGATCTCCTCCTTCTTCTTCTTCTTGTTGTGCAAAGAGGTAGCACGAAAGGGACTAAGCCGTGCAAATACCTTACACGGGGCTTCTTTCTTCGCGAGGCAGAGAGCTTCACGGTTCTCCAAATATTCAGAAAACAAATTCAAGAGCAAGGCCTCTCTTTATATAGGCAGAGGCGTCTCGTTCAATCCACGTGGATATAAATTCAAACTCCCGAATATCTCGGGTTTTCAAGATTTCCAAAATCTTGTTTCTCCTCTATTTCACGCGGCTTAACTCATTTTTAATTTCCACTATGTGCATGCGACTTAGAACGCATGCACGACCTTCCTTCGATCCAAAACATGAAAGCATAAACACCCAAACCTCGGAAACTTCGTCTTGCCTCGGCCGGATACCAAAACACTCCAATCATTGCATGCAAGTGTATTTTTAATCATGGATCGGTTCAGTGTGGCCAGATGAACCGAATGGATTCTTTACTTCCTTCAGAGGTGGCCGGGAGCTCGAAAACATCTCTCGGGTTGCTCCTGGTTCGACGGAGGCATGCGGGGAGTCTTCGGAGTAGCTTGAGGTTGAGGATGGACGGGGAGCCGTCGGATCGACGATTTGGATGGCCGTGATCACAATGGGCCGCGGCGGATTAGATGGGCAGTCGAGATCTGGCGCGCGATCAATCGAGCGGCCAGGATGCGCTCCCGGTGAAATTTGCACATCCCACATCGAAACGGCGAGCAGATTTTCCGCAGTTTATCAACCAGTCGCTCCCCCCTTCACCGAAATTGAACTTCCAACCCTCTCGGTGCCGCCCTGCACCGAGTTCTTCTTGCGGGCGTGCTTTGCGCCCACCCCTGCCACTCGGGCGCGCCACTGGCGCCCACTATGCATCCTCGAGCGCGCTCCTCACGCTCACGCTGTGCGGGCTTCATCACCGCGTGGCCTCGGGGCTTATACACGACCCCGGCCTCTCTCGGGATGGCCCCATGGGATCCCCTTGGGCGTGGTGACCTAGTCCCACATGTGCCTTGGGTTAAACCCTTAAGGCTGGCCCTTGAGGTTGACATCTTTTTTGCTAAGTAAAACACTTAGGACTTTGTATAAAAAAAAGTAACCAAGTGAAAATGCCAAATTCCAATTCAAGCCATCTTCCTCTTCATTTACTCTTCTTTATTTATTCTTCTTCATTAGAATTCCTCCAATTCTCTTCAACATTTAATCTTCACCTAGGAATGGAATTCCCGAAGGTTCTTCATCAACCGAAGCTCCTGAATCAAACAAATCTTCAATGTTCTTCATTGATCTAATCAGAGATCAAGTTGGATCAAATTCTCCAAATTAACATACACTGGGAGATAGTGCATGGACATCTTTAATCCACTTCATCCACTCAGTAGTTGTGGATGGATCTCCTCATCTCCTCATGCATTGTCTTAACAATGCATGGTCTTCTAACATTGTTGTGACATTGTATCCACTTGATACAAGTTCTTTGAACTTAATGACCAGTTCAACAATCGTCAGATATTCCATCATCATTCATTCTTCAAGTGGTGTAACTTAGTATCGTCTTGATACAAGTTTTGAAACATTAAGATCAGTTCTACAATCGTCTGATACGCATAGAGAATGTTTCAACCACAACATCCTATGTCACTTATCGAATCTCCTAAGTGACATGCATCTTAGTACCATGGCCATTCTCCTTTCCTCACCAACACCATCACATCCTTTGTCATTCACATATTGAAACTCCTTGACATCCATCCATTCATTCCTTGACAACAACATACCTCATTGACAACAAATCCAACACAGTGCATTTCAATCTCCCCCTTTGTATTTGTTGTCAATACACTTCTTCAGCACATATGAATGGGTCAATATGTGTGCCAATATTTTCTCCCCCTTATTGGAAATCAAATACAATGGTGTGGTGTGGTTCTCTTCAAAAATATCTCTTCCTCCCTTCGAATAGCATCTTCTTGAAAAGCACTAAGAGAGGGATGATGTCACATGTTCTCTTTAGCAAAGAACCTTTAGAAAATCATCTCTAAGTCTACATGGGCTAACCCGGTGTAGAAAACAAGAGTGATGTAACCAAGGAACTCAATTCTATCCATCATTCACTATACATGTGAGATCATGTTTCAAGGGTTTGAAATTTTTCAGATATAACAATGAATTGCTAAATCCTGCACATACTTCACAAAACTCATTAGAATGTTTAGTGCAATGATAAAGCTCCCCCTTTCATCCATTTTTCTTCAATCCATACTCCCCCTTAATTGACAAGATAAACTCAATTAAGAAACAAGGGATGAAAGTATGATTGGAATACCTTCACTTTTCTCAAGATGGTATTAATCTCAGAATCCCATCTTCTTCAGATTGGCTCCCCCTCAAGGGGTGCACTACATTCTGTCCAAACCACTCTCTAGATGAGAATGATAATCATCTTCAATTCCATGAAATGTTAGCACATGTAAATACAAGTTGTTAGGGAATAAGATGGAACCTCCTTGGTTCATCAATGTGAACAACAAGGTTGAGAAGATTCTCTCAACCGAGATGCCCCATTTTCACCATTCTTCACACTTGCACATCTGATCTTCAATGATGATTGTGATGGTGTGGATCTCAACACATCTTCAGGTGAAATCTTTTGTTTCCGTTTTGCCTTAGCAATTGCCAGTGCTTCATCTTCAGCTCTTTGCAGTTCTCTGGCAAGTTGCAACTGATTAGGCCATATGACTAACAAGTCATTTGGAAGTGAGGCCTCATTTTTGGAAATTCCACAAGGTTCTTTTGATACTGTTAAGAAACCTTTCTTAGGCAACTTATTTTCAACCAATACCTTCTGATTCTTCTGGATTGATTGTCTGTTTGAGTCCAGTCTGCCTTTATTGAATTTCATGGCTTCTTTACAAAGATACATGGTATGGCCTTTCTTTCCACAGTAGAAGCATGTTTTCTTCTTGGTGGTCCTTCTGGATGCATCACCCTTCTTGGATTTCAAATCCAAGTACTTCTCTTCCTTTTTCAACATCTTCTTGGGAGCATTGTCACCTTTCTTCTGTTTACTTCCCAAGGTTTCCATTTTATCCAGGTTCAGTGATCATCTCTACTTTTTAGCTCTGGATACAGTTAGTGATTGACATGTATCTTTTTGACCACTTTTTCAATCATCCTAGATGTTGTCAAGTAATCCAAATCTATTTTCAGTAAACAGATGTCTCTGGACCTGTGGATGCTGCTTCTTTTCCTCTGGCTTGCTCCCCCTAGGCATGGGCTTCCTCTGTGCTTTGGCATTCAGTGGATTGTACCAACAATCCTTTGCACAATGCCCATACCTGTTACAACACCAACATTGACCCACAAATCTTGATTTTTTTATTCCTTCTGATTGTAGGGTACTTGTCTTTAATTGCTGTGTTGTTTCAGGAGAGCATTCTTTCTTCGCTGTCTTCATCCATACTTTTTTGGATTCATTCTTCCATCCTGCACTTTTAGTAGAAAAACTTTTAGAAGCATGAGTACAAGATGGTATGGATAGTACCTTCTTTTTAGAAGATGTTGCCCTTTCATTATAGGATGTCTTTCTTTTAGAATCATCCTTCTCAAAGCACACTTGTGTAGAAACATTTCTACTTTCAGCTGACTGGGAGGATTCAGCTTTGGGTGATTGCAGATTTTTCAATATCACCTCTAGTTCTATGCATTTCATGTTAAGGGAGTTCTTCTCATCCTCAACAGTTCTTAGCCTTCCTTCCCAATTTCCTTTCAGCTGTTCTAACTGGTCTTCATGCACCTTTTTTATTTCTAGCAATGAATTGTCCAGCTCCTTCACCCTTTTGACTTTGTCTTCAAGTTGAGCATCTCTGACATTCATTGAAACTTTGTGCCTCTTTTCCAGTGCATGGAAAATATCTTTGACCACAATCTTAAAGAATTATTTCTCAGAAAGGATTCTTTGCAATTCTTCAGTAGTGTCTTCATATCATTAATTGCAAAGCGATACTGTTTCATCTTTAGCCTTCACCAGCTTTCTGAGAGTGTTGGTTATGCCAACCCTTTTAGCCAACTGATCTTCCATTGTATTGGCTTCTTCTTCTAGCTGTAATTTTTCTTCTTGAAGATCAAGGATTCATGTAGCTATATACATTTCCACTTCCTTGGGTAATGTCTTATGATGATATTCAATTGAACTTTGAAGATCTTTCATTGTTCCAACTTCATCACAGCTAGGACAGGCTTTCTTCATCTTCTTGGCCTGTTTCTTATTTCTATTTTTCTGAGTCTTGGCAGATATCTCCATTTGAGGCTGGTTACTCATTTTCTCAAAATCTTCACTTCATAAAGACTCCCTTGGATCTTTTAGAGGTAACCTCCCTCTGATACCAATTGAAGTGCCCAGATCAGTGTGAATCACTGAGAGGGGGAGGGGGTGAATCAGTGATCCTTTAAAACTTTTTACTAATTGATTCTTAATCAATTAAACCTCTATGGCTGGTTAAAGCCTCGATCCACTCTTCTTGTATCTCTCACCTTTCCTCGAATGATGCAGTAAATATAAAGGCACAGGACACAAGGATTTACAAGGTTCGGCACCAAAGGCCTACGTCCTTGCCATGTTGGTTATACACCCCAACATGGTTTCTCCGTTATAATCGGTTAGTATTACAATGGTCGATACAGAGTCCCACTGTATCTGTCCAGAGTCCCACAGGAGGGTCTTTATACTGCGTCCCACAGTGTTACCAGAGTCCCACTGGCCTGATCCAGAATCCCACTGAAGACTTCTTCCACCCTGAGTCTCGCAGGGGGCTTCTCCTGGCTCCTCGAGTCACACGAGTATCTCTTCTTCTGTTCAGCTCTTCAAGTATCCTCAGCAGCCTGGGATAAAGGCTGCTGGCCTTGCTCTGTACCTCTGATCACTTGAGTTGATCAGGTCTTCTCGTCTTGCTCAGGATTTATCTCCTTCTTCTAAGGATGACCTGGCCTCTCTCCAACTACTGAATACTCAGACAACTGATATCTTTAACTTCAGTTTGGTCCAGTCTTACTTCACATCAACTTCATGCACTGAAAGCATGGCATCACAATATCTTCAAGATCTCTTGGTCTTGGACTCCTCAAATACACACAAGCAGATTTGACTTGTTTACGTGTGCACGTGCATGCATGCATGCATGCACTCCCCTTCTTCTCTTCTTGGTGCAGTAAACCCTCAGAGGGTGTAGTCAACTATAGCACACACCTCCTCACTTGAACTTCACACTTTGTTCAATGTGTTTACACACTTAAATGTGTGTTATACTTTGTGTGAGTCTTCATCTTCTTCTAAGTGTGTCCACTCCTCTTAGAGCACACACATAGGTTCGACCACTTCACTTTGTTGTTTTCCACACACAACTTTGTTCTTTGATTTGCACACACACAATGAGTGTGTATTTGTCCTTCACTATTTTTGCACACACCCAAGCTATCCTCAGCCTTCTTTTCAAATGCATACACACACAAAGTGTGGTGGTCTTCACTCTTCAAGAATGCACACACAAATTCACTAAGGCCTCGTGTCTTCTTTGGTTGGACAAGGCTACGGCCTTTCCTTCCCTTCTTGCACACACACCCGAATATGTCCTTCTCCACTTATGCACACACACTACCCCATAGGGTTCCTTCACTTGACACACAAGCACAAAGGCTCGGCCTTCTCAATGGGGCAAGGTGGCACTCAAGGGTGCAGCCAATCCTTTTCTCCAATAGCCGCGTAGGGTCTTGGTGCAAGGGCCACTGCCTCGGGTGTGCACGGTGCAACACCGCGGGCACACAAGTGCTTACCGCGCAGGGGGTATGGTGCACATAGGGAGTGCGCAAGGTCGCGCTGCCCAACCTCTCCTTCCTGTCACGCAAAGGGGTAGCGCGCAGGGGACTCTCCCTTTCTTTTCTTTCGCGCAAGAGGTGCGCAAAAGGAACACACAGAGCCAAGGGATGGCTCCGGGCTTCACTGCCGTGCAAGTGGGGCACGCAGGCTGTTCTTCGCTAAGCACCGAGGCTTCGCGGGACATCAGATCTTCGACAAAGATTCAGCAAACTGAACGAGGGCTCGACCTCTCTTTTTATAGGCCGAGATGTCTCAGATCATCCGCGTGCGATAAATCCTTGATCTCCCGAAGATTTCAGATCTTCAAGATTCTTTGAAATCTTCTTTTTCTCCTCTGTTCACATGGGTTCTTTTCCTTCATTATTTTCCTCTTCATGCATGTGCATGGAAACATACACATGCCTCTGTTTATCCCGATTCATGCAAAGCATAAACTCCACGTGGCCTTGCACCTTCGGTTTGCTTCGGCCGAACTCCGAAATCTCTCCTTTGTTGCATGCAAACCAATATTTATGCATGGATGTATTCGTTATATCCATAAGAACTCCATGAATACTTCAGCTCGAACTATGGTGGCTGGGTACTCAAAAACATTGCTCGGAGGCGCCTCTGGTTCATGGCGAGGTCGCGGGTGGCACGGGGTGTCCTCGGCTCAAGCTCGAGGAAGGAGATGCCTCAGAGCCGTCGGATCAGGCGATCAAATAGTCTTCGGACGGCCTGGATCAGATCGCGAATGGCGCGATGAGATGTGCGGTGCCGATCGTCGGCGAGATCAGATGGATGGCCACGATTTTCTCCGCGGAAAAAATGTGCGTCCCACATCGAATCACCTCGCGGAATTTCCACGGTATAACAACCTCACGCTGCCGGCCTCCCTTCAGTTGCACTTCTCCCCTCTCGGTGTCGCCCCGCACCGAGTTCTCTTTGCGGGCGCGCTCTTTCGCCCACCCCTACCACTCGGGCGCGCCACTGGGGCCAACTTTGCTTCCTCGAGCGCGCTCCGTGCGCTCCTACCACGCGAATTTGATCACCGTGTGGCCTCCTGCCGCCATGGGCTTGCTCCATGGGATCCCCCATGGGCGTGGCGCCTAGGCCCACATGTGCCTTGGGGTTGATCCCGTGGCTGGCCCTTGGCTGGCCATTTTTTTGGCAATGGAAATGATAAAGACTTTGTTAAGAAACAAAGTACTCCCAATATAAAATGCCAAATGCCACTTAAGCCATCCTTCCTCTTCATTTCTTCTCTTCTCTTCTTCTTAACAATTCCTCCATTCCTCTCATTTAATATTCACCTAGGAGTGAATTTCCTGAAGGTTCATCTTTAGCCGAACTCCTGAATCACATAGATCTTCAATGTTCTTTATTGATCTAATCAGAGATCAAATTGTAACTTCATCAGATTCATATGCACTAAGTGATAGTGCATGGACTTCATTAGTACCACTTCATCCACTTAGGAGTTATGGATGGTTCTCCTCATCTCCTCATGCATTGTTAAGACAATGCATGGTCTTCTAACATTGTTGTGACTTTGTATCATCAGGATACAAGTTCTTGGAACTTAATGATCAGCTCAACAATCGTCAGATATGATGATGCTCCATCATCATTCATTCATGAAGTGTTGAAACTTAGTATCATCATGATACAAGTATTGAAACATTAAGATCAATTCTACAATAGTCTGATATACATAGAGAATGTTTCAACCATAATCTCTTATGTCACTTAGTGAATCTCCTAAGTGACATGCATCTTAGTACCATGGCCATTCTCCTTTCCTCACCAACACCATCACATCCTTTGTCATTCACATATTGAAACTCCTTGACATTTATCCATTGATTCCTTGACAACAACATTCCTCATTGACAACAAATGCAACACATTGCATTTCACCATGTTATAATATCATCCATTAGATGTGTTTTTATCTACTTCCTCTTCATTTATTAAACATAAAAATGGATATTCAAGATTAATTTTCATTTATTTAGCACATTTATCAAAAGATCCATAAAAGTTTCCTTCATTTTTTAGATTTTTACAGAATCCATGTTCAGCATAGGTTTTCCAATATGATAAATAATACAATAATAATTATCAATAATATCCTCATTCAAATCCAAAATTTGTTTTCCTTAAGACCCTTCCGATAAATGTTTATCAAAATTCAAAGACAAAAAAATTAGAAGAAAGACAATGTGAAATCATATTTCCCCCCCAAAAAAAGGTATATATTATTGTAACATATCAAATAACTGAATACCCTTGTCACTTATAAAACTTAATGAAAATATGCATGCTTCAAAAAAAATCATAGTTAGATTAATATGACTTAAATTTAATCATCTAACAATTCCAGAACAATATAAACAATCAGATCACTAACCATGTTAATGGTCACACCAATATTATCCCATAAAAACATATTTATAATTTTCGTAACCTCATTTACTTATTTAGGATTATCTGTTATAAGTCACATGTTTTACTAAAGTTAAACATACAAAAGAATCACTTTTATTGATTACTAGTTCTATTCATCACAAGATTTATATTTCATAAAGAAGAGATAGGTAATTGAAATCCATATATATCTAATGATTATTTTAACCATGAATAATATAACCAAATGATTGAATCCAAAAAATCAAATAAATTAATTAATACAAACTTGACTATAGTAAAATCATATGATTGGCCATGATCCCTTTTCTTCTACTGAGATATATTAATTTGATGTGTGGTACATTTATTTGGTTAGTTCCCCATATCCTTATAACTGAAGCACTAGACATAGAAAAAATCTTTCCATAACATGCAATAGAAATCATGGTGGTTTTCTCTCTACATTTTTGGAATGATCTCAGTCCCTTCATACATGTATTGAGGTTTATATTCCCACAATTATAAAATGAGGATAATTTATTCTTTCATTTCATCCCCTTATCTAATTTTTGATCTTCCATCCTATTCATGCCATATATACCTTCACACCCTTATTATATGGAGAATTATTTCTTTAACTTAAGAGAATAAGATACTATATCGTCATATGATGAGAATATTTATAAAATAGATCAATTATATGGTTTTTAATACCATAAATTACATACCCAATATTTCTCTCTAGATTACGTATATAGTTCAAATCTATCCATGATAACCATTTATTGTTTGATTCAATGATAGAAACATTTTCATCAAAATTCTTCCACACAATTGGGGATTTCATCTCCATATCTTTTAGTTCTTGTCTAGGAAAATATTTTTCCATAAAAAGTTCATTAAACTACATTAATTCCATGTTTCTAATTTTTTCTTCATCCATATTGTTTTGAATCAATGACGACCATTGATCTACATCACCTAAGAGATGAAGAAATTACTTGATAACCTTCTCCTATTAATTAATTCAAAAAGTATTAAATATATACTCTATGGAAGTTATCCATTGAATAATTATAAATTTGTTGATAGTCCCATTGAATAATGGAGGTTATTATCACATGATGTAGTCAAACATTATTACGCAACATTTTGGATCCAGATCCTCTATATGGGTAATTCTATTTCCCATATATCGATTCATGTTTTCCAATATAGTTATTATAATTTTTTTCTATAGATAAATATCCATATCTATCATCATTAGCTTTTATAGGAGGTAAATTCATATATAGAATATGTGCATTGATACAGATTCTATTCAATCCATTAGGTGTCAATTCAAAACAATGGAATACACTACATTTAATAATAACATTTTGAAACATAATGTATAATTTTAAAATAGTGAAACACTTATCATAAATTAAAAATATAGGTATAAAAAATATTTAAATCATAGTCTTGGTTACATTGGTAATACTCTCAATTTATGTTATATGGTTATGTTCCCCTAATCTATGTTTTCCTAAACCTAGTTTCCATAGTTTCTACTATATATTACCCGATACCAACTGTAAGGACCCTGACCCCAGTAGTCCAGAGTCCATGCATTAGTTTATTACATTGGTACGATGAATAAGTGATCACATCTCAAAGGACCAAATAGTTTTGTAGATTTGGAAAAGTAGATACAAACAACATTTTTTCTTTTCAACTTAAAATGAAATACAACATAGAAACTCATAAACAAATATATAAATTCTACAATAATATTCAAGCATTTATCTTATAATATACATCTTCGTATCCTGGGGAATATAAAACATAAGATATTGGTGATCTTAGATTCATAACAAGTTTAAGCATAAAATGGAATATATCATAAAAAATAAAAAATAAGGAATTGTTAATACCTAAAAACACATTATATTAAAACATAATATTTTATAATAATATGACTATAAAAAATCATAGTCAAACAATTATATATAAATAATCACATGAGAATGATGTGTAACTAGGTATATTCTATTAGTTGAATTATAACATAGATTATTAAGAAATAATGTAAAAAAATAACGAGTGACATTATAAACATACTGTCAAGGCCTCGGTGAAGAAGCCTATATATGTGGGTAAGGCCTCAACCAAAACCTACTTTCGTTTGTCTCATGATACATATCAATATATTGAGTGGATATAGTAGGAACCACCTGAAAAGTGATACATCCAATGAAGTCCACATATGTAAGGGGTGAACCGTAATCAATATATACATTCATATTGAAACTATCATAATAAATGTGAATAATTTTCTAAATCAGAAAAAATAATCATAACTATACAGAGTAACATAGGGAATGGTATGTAGCTAATACATAACAAGTACAAATGATCTTAAAACATTCAATGAAATATGGTTGATAGTATCATAAGGGATCAAAATAAATTAATCACAATATTCAGAAGTGGTTTTTAACATATATGAAAATATCTTATCAAAATAATTGAAAAAAATTGAGGAAACCCATTATTCTATGAAATCATTTATTTAAAAAGAAGCGCTATTGCAAATGCAATTTTTTTAATTTTATTATAACCTTGTAAAAAGTAAAACAATAATAAAATGGATTACAAAAATAAAAAGATAATATTAAAAATATTTTTGTAAAAAAATACACATAACATGGACAATGACGAAAAAGGTAGTTTTAAGGGAAATTTTAAAAGGATAATTTTTAAATTAAATTCTCTTAAAAATATTGAACTGATCGTTATTAAAAGAAAATGAATATGTGTATCCACTATAAATCCACATTAAAAATATAATAAAAAACATATGTTATTAAAAATTCATTTCACACAACAAGTTTAGTATAATTTAAACATGAATGTAGATGTTTAACCAAAACAATAGATATTGGGTTTAGAATTCCCTTACCACTTTGTAAATAGTTGTACAGTAGGCCTCATAAAATTACTGATCAAAAAATTAAACATGAAATTACATAAAAACAGATAGATTCATGATATTATACATCAAAGGTAAGTATAAATAATCCACCAATAAAAATTAGTCGTGAATAAGAAATATCTTAGAGAAAGAAATGTCTGATGAGAAAACCAATACATTATGTCCATAAGTTTTAAAAAATCACTTAATTTAATGGATACTCAGATTAGATCCAATCATTGACTAAATTATTACCAATTATAATTTTAATATATTTTTTATAATTTTATTAGGATTATTCAATGATCTTGTTTGAGTTATACTATGAAATTTCATCATTCTAGGAGTGTTCATTTCCTTGGATTTCAGGATCAGTTCACTTGTATACAAACATGGAAGTTCATGTAAAACACTAATAATATAACAGAATTGAAATTAATTGTTATAAATTAACCATAATAAAATTATATGGTCTTATATTAAAAAATTTATACCATGTGTTGGTGATTCGTCAAACAAAACATTATTGACAATTATTTAATTTTCTTCGTAGATTTTATGACAATCATGAAATTATTACAATTTATTTAACAAAATGTTAATTTTTTGGTTACAGGACATTATCCAACTTATTTAATGTATAAAAATATGTTTTTGAATAATAATAATTTATTTATGACAATCCATGAAGGTAGTAATGGAAATGAAATTGCATCGTCAACGATGGTGGTAAATCAACACATCACGGGCGATGTATTCATTTTTAGAATAACAGAAAGAGGGTAAAAGTTTTGATGAAGGTATTAAATTAAAATAAAAAAAATTAAACTCTATATAATATATTGTATTTATTATTACTCTTGTATAAATGGAGTCAAGGGGGAAAAGAAAAGAAAATAAATTGTAAAAAAATTTTAAAAAAAAGAGGATTTTACATGTTGAATTTATTATCCATCAGAACCTCCTAAGTGGAATTTTTCTTAGTATTTTATTGATTCTAAAATATCCTTCAAGAGGGGAGAGGAATGATAATTTATGTCGTTAGAATATGGATAAGATTAAAGTAATAGAATTTGTGAGGAGAGGGGTTGTATTTATAGAGAAGGAAAGGGGTGTTTTTTTATAGTTGTTCATTTAGTTTATTAATTTGGATAAATAATGACCATATTATAGACTCTTGTGACAAAACATAGAAACTATTTCATATAATTTAAAATTAATGGTTCTCAAATCTTCCATACAGTATCCACGAATAAATAATTGATGAATTTGGCTAATACAATAAATTACCACCTTTCACTATTCACCAGAAATTGACCTATTTTATGAAAATTTCATTAATTCACCCTAAAAATTATTTTAATTGTAGATTTTAAAAAATTAACTCCATATTTTTAAATTAATTTTTAAAATATGGGAAATTTAATTTTTTAATTAAAACTACAATTTATCAAAAAATAATCATTTTAAAATTTTAACCGATTTTATGACAGATTGAAAATTTAATCAATTTCTCATAAAATCATATTATAATCTAAAAAAAATATATTAATATATGAATCCATTTTATGAAATAATTTTTATAATAATTATAATAATAAAATTTATTAAAATAAATATATATGTTTCACAAAACATTTAGCACTTATGTTATCTTTTTAATAAAATTATTTACTTATTCAAGGATATAAATATTATATATTTTCATTTTTGAGATACCTAAATTTTATTTAAACATTCATAAGTGAATTTACAATTCTAAAGAATAGATTACTATTCTTAACAGTCATATTACTATTCATAAAAAAATGAATCTTCTTTGAAAATTACCTATAATTTAACTAAAGTAAATATTTATATTCTGATTTCATAAGTGGTGTTGATTTTGATGAAAAATGTTTTTAAATAGTGCCAAATTATAGAATTAAAGGAGGAGAACCAGTAAAAGGGGGAAAATACATTTTAAGAAAATATATCTTTTTACGCTTAAAATTGGGTATATTATTATTGTAAACCGATAATTCTTATTAGAAGATTTTAAAAATAATTGATTGAATGTATAAAATAAAAATATTATAATGTGATCAATACTACTTGTTCCCACAACGTTAATAGCTAAGGTATAACAATAAAAATATTTCATAGTTAGTTTTTGTTGTTTGTTTTATGAAGAATAATATATTAATTATATTAAATTTAATAAGAGATATACAATAAAATATTAGTGTGTTTCAATTATAATTGATATTGGTATAAAATATTTTTAATTCTTAACATTTTATTATTCTAATAATTGTTTTCATTTCAATTTGCCTTTATTTTATTAAAATAAATTTTCACCAATTTACAAAATTAAATATATTAAAATTTATTTCATATGTTTATGGTAGAGTTTATTATTTTTTAAAATGGTCAATTCCATATCACTCATTTTTAATACTATGATTTTTAAATAAAACTACTATTGTAATATTTAAAAGGTTTATAGTGGGGGATAAATCTAATTGAAAAGGATTAAAATATCATAAAATTGATTAAATTTTATTTAATGTGATTAGGTTTACTCATACTCATAATATATTTTAAATATGTGAATTTTTATATCACACATATTATAAATACATATACTATATTTAAATTTTTCATATATTTACAAGTGATCCCGTAGCCTCCAATATAAAAGGTGACCTCCTCTCATCATTAATTCCCACACATTGAGAACTCTGAATCTTATAATACATATCAAAATACAACATGGACTCTCAACCAAACCATCTAGTTTTCTTGTTATTCCAAAAATACCATTCTAGAACATATTACTATCCAATCTAAGAGTGGTTTTCAAACAAAGATGTATAATTACCAAATGAATGCATCATGTTTATTTCATCTTTGAAAAATTATAAATATTAATTAAAAAATACGAAAAAAATCCATTGCATATTTATTAATATTAAATTCTATTAGGTTTAGATGAAAACATTTTCCATCCCCTTTTACATATGTGGGGAAACGATAGCATTTCCTGTGACTACATGTGGAATATTTCCTCCATGAAGGGATATGTTTCATTTTTGTTAACTGGATCATATGGATGACTAAAACAATAGATAAAATAAATATTTATGTTATTTATGAGATAATTCTTATTTTTTTATGGATAATAAATTTCTTACTTACATACCATTAAATTTTTTGGAAAATGATAATGTTCTTTCTTCACATGTGTGGGATACTAACACAACGTAGCGAAGTGATTCATTTCTCATTTCCCACATACATAGAATTTCATAATGATTTTTCTTGTAAATAAATAATAACATTAAATAATTTTTATGAATTTATAAAATTGAGAAATCATCAAGATATTAGTTTCCACCTAATAGAAATCTAAAAACATCTTTCATACTTATAAATAGACTATCGTCTTTATAAATAAATGTGGTCCATTTTTCATAACTATAATACATGGTTTTTTTCAAAAATACATTAATAAATATGATAAATATAATATTTTTATGATTCCATTATAAAATTCATCATAACCACATTGACTATTGTCAACAAACTGATGTTGTTTTGTGGATATAAATAAAACGACCCCAAAACATCCAACATGAATATACCAATTTTAAAAACTAGATAAAACATTAAAATTACTAAAATAAATTGATTAAATATAAATGAATGATAATTAAGAAAAATTATTTTTAATTGAAATTACTATTATAAATACATTATTAATGATTTAAATAATGTATGATGTTGGTTGAGGCTTTTGGTAAAAAGATTCCTTTTAAATTCAATGTGTTAATGATTTCATCGAAATTCACTTTTTCCATGTAGATGTTGTTTTAAATGGTTCAAGAAATATTTTTTTTATTTAATTGTTAATAAATACCATTTAAAACTATAGTTTCCTTTATTTTCAATGGTATTAAATGAAAACATTTAAAGGTTTTTTTTATGTTTTATTTCCACCATTTTACAATAGTGAAAAATATTGATTTAACAAATACAACTTGACCTCCATTTCTAAACATCGTAGAATATATTTTTATCAAGCATGCTTTACATGTTAACATGATATTTCAACATAGATCAAATTCTAAAAATTCATGGAATTGTTTACATTTTTTGTTTTAAATGAATAATGATATATCTCAACATGATTATGATAAAATAAATTGTTTTAAGGATTAAAATGAGTTTTTCAGTGGTTTTATGATGAAAAATTGAAATATTGAAATATTTTCATCGATGATATGATACTTGAGTAATATATATGATAAAGTTTTATCCTAGAAATATAGGTTTTAGGAACAGAAGATGTTCTAGATGGGACATACCCATCTCAACATATTTGTCTTACTCAATGGTTAATATTATATTTATAGTACGATTGATGTCATGATCAAAGGAATTCAATAAAATAAATATTGATGGTTGAGAATTCTAGAACCAAGTGAATTATCATGACATATTACTTTTAAATAACATAAAAATAATTGAGTAATTACATTGCGATAAATTATTTATTCATTGATGGATCTGAAAAAGTATCTATGTCAATCCATAATTTAATTGTTGTTTTTAAGAAAAGATTACCCCTAACGATGATCCACATGTGTCTGAATTAACTATGTACATTGTTTTGGGAATCTATAGTCACTTGTATGGTAGATCATAACCCTTACGGCAATTATTTCTGATCACCTTTAAAATAACCTAGAAAAATATTATATTCATCTATCTAGAGTCATGTTTAGTTTTAGAGGAGGATCTCCCTTTACTGTTGAGATATTCTTTGGAGTAGTATATCTATCGTGATTCTAGATATTTATAACCCAATGTCAATGTTCACAAGAATTGAAATTAAAAAACTAATGGAAATAATATATTTTTTATATATAATGGTAGGGTTAGAAAAAATCATTATTCATGTTCCCTAATTATCATTCTTTATTTTTAATGAATATAGATACCCTTGCACTAATATCTTAATGAACATGCCTTATTTTATAACAGTGGAATGGAAATAAGGTGTCAAAATATGACAGAAATAAAATTTTAGATGTTTTCAAAATTATATACATACAAGATACACATTTTAAATTGGTAATATAAAATGCAAGATAATATATATCAAAATAAATGTATATAATTATTGGAAACTCTTTCAATGTATTCCTTCTCATACCAGGAAAATTTTAAATTAAATAAGAGTTAGATAAAATTCTCTATAAGGGTTTTGTAGAATAGAAGCTATCATTAATCAATAAAAATACTAAAAATTTAGAGGTATATAGATAATGAAAATGAAATAAATTTTATTTCCATTATTATCATATTGAGATAAGTAATAATAAATACTGAAAGGTAAATAATTGATAACAAATTACATTTAATCAAAAAACTAATAATGGACTACATTCATATATAAGGTTATTGAAAAAATATCATTGATAATAATAGTCATTGAATTCAGAATGCATAAAATTCATATTTATTAGATTACATGTTTCTACGCTGCAAGGGACCCTTGTGGTCAAGAACATTATCATGATGATTTAAAACATATTGGATAAAAACTGATCTAATTTGGCCATCTAATTTTTCATTGTATTCTATCAATGCATCCACGTCCTTACATTAAATAGTCCCCGACCCATTTCGTACTTTTAAAAAGAATTAATTAGGTGTTGAATAATTTACTTAATTTATAAAATATGTTTCTTAACATCAAGTATCTCTATTGAGTAATGGATATATATTTATAAATATTTCCACGGCTATTTAAATAAAATTTAAATTAAATACAATATTTTGAAATGAAACAGATTTTTGGAAATGATGTTATCCATCACAAAAAAAATATGGATATTTAAGTTAAATATAATTCCCAATGAAGAATTATTACAGTAAAGTGACCGTGATAAGATAATGTTTTCTATCACAAAATAAATTGATATTGTATAATTACTTTTACCACTTGGTTGTTTTCATGTAAAATCCCCTTGAATGATATGATTTAAATTGAAACATTATATACCATTAAAATGATAGATTCAAGATATTACATGTCTAATGTGTAGTATATACTCATCATAAATTTGTATTTGTACATGAGAAAAATATATCTTAGTGTAATGTAAATTATGATGAATACTCTTTAATTAAAATTCCATTTTTTGAATTTTATTTGACCTCCATTGAAATAGTTTTATGAATTTTATTCACTTTTAATAGAACCATATTATTCTTTATAACATGAAATATTATGATTTTATATCATCTTGTTATCTATTTGTTAATAATCATTAATTATTATATTTGTTTCGTGTATTAATTGTCATGTTTTTCAAGTTTTCAAACATTCTCATTGGAACTATTCACATCGGTCTACCGGTGGGACTATTCACATTACTTCACAATTGGTTGTGTTTACATCGATATTCTATTGGCACTATTCATATCGCTCTACGGTTGGAACTATTCACATCAGTCTTACTAGTAGCACTATTCACATCGGTCAACAGTTAGAATTGTTCACAGTAGTCTCACCGGTGAAAATATTCACATCGGTCTCACCGGTGGAACGCTTTACATCGATCTCACCGGTGGGAATTTTCACACTGGTCTCACTGGTGGAACTCTTCACACTGGTCTCCCCGGTGGAACTGTTCACACTGGTCTCCCCGGTGGAACCAGATAATGCCATAATCATGCGTGAGATAAAAACATGTATGTATGTATGTTTTTGGGGAACCAGATAAATACATCGGTTTAACATTAAAACATGAAATGAAAAACAACATGTATGTTTTTTTGGGAACATCCACAACTCTATGTTTTTTCCTACAGGTCATTCATAATAAACTCCTTCATATCCTAAGAAAATAAAACATAAGAAATGGGTGAGATAAAACTCTCAATAAGGGTAAACAATACAGTAGATGATATCATAACATAAACATTTGGCATGTTGAATAAATTAAAACATAAGACTTTATAAAAAACATGAACAAATTAAGGAAAGAATAAGAGCTGAATAAATAATGCCATAATCATGCGTATTATACTAGTAAAATAACCACATGAACTATCAATATTGTTTTCATAATGAGGAATTCGTATTGAGGGACAACAAAAACATATCATCAAGTCCTCATTCCATGAAAATAAATAATCATTTTGTCAAGGCCTTGTGCCAAGACCGTAGTACGTCTCATGAGACCTACCAATGCACCGAGGGGCTATTACGGGCCCTAATCGACTCATTCTATGTCCAATGCATTTCTCATGTGAATGGGTATAAATATAAACAACATATACATTCATATTGAATCTAATATATGAAATTTAAATAACTTTCCCTGAACATTAATCATAAACACAAACCATTCAGTGTAAATTGGTGAAAGGATTTATGATAGTACATCCATAGAAAAAATAATCATAAACCCTTAAATTAAATATGGTAGATGATGCCTTGAAATATTAATCCCAATAATACATAAGAATCAAAAATAGTGTCATAACGTCCTGAACCCGAGAAGCCACTCGAACAGTGCTAAAAGGGTTGGGTGTTAATACCTTAGGTGCACCTCCCCGAACACTAAAGGTATTCGACTAGCAACGAGGGTCTGGTAGGTATAGTGGGGAAGCTATACTTCTTGGAGGATAATAAAAGCAGAACTGGTCTAAGTTTAATAGTAAAGTTTCAGCGGAATAAATGACTCACCAGACTCAAACTAGACCCACAGAGCGGAAGCATATTCAATATCAATAAATAGCAGAAGAAACAAATATAACAACAACAGTGGAAAGTAAACAACACAGCATGCTGATCACATGTGACTACTATTTAAAAATAAAACATGTATCCAAAACAGGTCATAGATAACCAGATGTAGGGTGCCAATAGATAACCCTAATTATCTAAAACAAGAAGGCATGTTGATACAGGAATGAAAAAAACAAGTATATCCTAGGTAGGTAAGACCTCAAGGCCCATACCATCTCCCTCCAACAGCTAATACAGCCTAGCTCCTGAAGCTGGCCTCTTTCTTGCATAGAAATCCATAAAGTCTGCACGTGTCCTAAAGGGACTGTGCAGGGTGTGAGACATATCTCAGTAGGATACCACCCAATGATGCATACCTAATATAAGTTTTTAAGCATGCATTCATTTATAAGGAATGCAATAAATAGAAAAATTCACCATAAAAACTAAATCTACTGGTGCTCAACAGCTACCATGGCGTGTCACCTGTTTCAGCCAGTGCTGGAATCTCTGTAATGTAACCCAACATCATGTGCCCCCTAACACCACATGTCTGAAGTACAGACGTCTCGAAGCCACACCCAACAGTAGTAACCCGGAGGAGCCATGATGCCTGTCCTCAATAAATAACTGGACGAATAGAGATTTCTACCCTCAAAATTGGTAGCCAGAGGGACAACAATTTCTACCCTCAAATAAAGTATCTGGAGGCACAATGATATCTACCCTCAAATAACGGAATTCCTTGACCCCCCAACCTGATAGCCTCAATGCTATCCCCTTAAGGCTACTCACCTCTCACATGGATTCCTACAACAATAAAACCTAACCAATAGTATCTAAACCGCAACTAACAGGGTCCTTTACCCACATGAGTGGTCAAAACCACCTCATCACGAAGTATCTCTATGTGTACACTACTCAATGTCCGGGTGAGTGGTAATCACCAAAAAAAATAGTACCCAATCCACCACATCTCTGACACCTTGTATCCCTGTGACCATGTCGCTCATGTCTGATGGAATCTCTATCCTAGAAACTCGGACCATGCCTAACCTGAAAGTCATCCTTCCTCAAACCGACATTCATGTTGCCCAATCCTGAGGTCAAAACCACCCCACATAACCAGGTCCATGCCCAACCTCTGATCAAAATTACTCAAGAACATTCGGGCCATGCACAACACCACCCAAAGGGTCTAGAATATGTAATTCAGAAATTACATATATAACATATTTAAACAGAAAACATAAACAGGCAAAACATTCTAAGAAGTTGAATTTCCCTATGCAAGGTGTTGTCTCATGCCATCACTAAGGTCTTGAATGGCTCTAAAAATTTATATCATTCTTTGAGAAGTTAAAACCACTATTTTATAACAATATTATTCAAATATAACCATTTTGGAATCCCTCGGCCAAAATGCCCCGATGAGCTATGACCCCTCACCCAGCCTCGCTCAAGATAAACTAGAAACACGACATACCCAAAGGCATCCCATAGGTCTATAAACAATGTAAGAAGTAATAACAGATAAAATTGGGTCCTGCTCAAAATACCCAAAAACATGTCGTAGGCCGCATCACCCAAATGGCCACGAAAACACAAAACGAGGTATGCACCACCTACCTGAGAATCATATAATTCTACTCCTCCAGTAACAACCTCCAATTAGGTCTAAAACACGGTATATCTACAAAAGAGTCAAAACTGATCAAACCCCTATAACTCATACTTGAATAGAAATCAAACAAAACGGCTCAAGGGAAATAGAGGCCTTACCGAGGGTGTTCCAATGCACCAATCAGTGTTTAAAATGGAGTTTGGACGGTCGATAGGGAGAAAAAAAAGCCCCATCCATCTTGGTTCATGAATCCCGGCATAGATAATGTGTTTCTACCTACAAACTAGGCTACTTCCCATTTTAAAACAAAAAAAAATAATGTACACGGCATGTACTTCATGACTACACACCGTGTATATCATTTTACTATTCATATGGTGGCTGGAATTCCACAGACCTACTTTCCAAAACCTGCTGACATGAGTACATGGTGTGTACCTTTGGGTAAACAGTGTGTACTTGGTTTCCCTTCTCTTCCTCACTGACTTACCCACACGCCATGTATATCCCTCATACAAGGCTACACTATACAACGTGTCGAAGGAGAACACGGTGTGTATCTGGTTTCAACGATTCTCCCCAGCCAATAGGCCTACACCACATGTATAACTACCACACAGTCAAAGTTACATGGCATGCCTATAACTACAAAACATGTAGTAATAAATGTCTACAAGGGAATCACGCGGAATGTAATCGGTGAGCACACAGATGATCACTCTCTTAACATGTACATGGCGTGTAGTCTGGAAATTTTCAGAAACTGCCCATTTTCTCCAGTTTCTTCAAAAAGAAGTAAGAAATTCAAACAAGGTCGTGATATTAACCCATTCTAAAAACCTGGGTCCTTAACATCTCCGCACCCTAACATATATCATCCTCGAGTTATTAAACGAAACCTAGAGATGGCAGCAAACACACCACCTAGATCAATGTAACCCACGCTTCCCTGATCTCAAAGGTCCCAGCTAAATTCTTCAAGGGGTCTCCCCACCATAGGAATCACCGAACATAGTCTCAACCCAACAAAACTCAAAGTAAAAAAGGATCGCTAACCTATTTTCCGGACGCATATTCCTTCTGTGATGCCTCGTCAGCCTTGCACCTCATAGTTGCTCTTGTGTCGTTTTCGACACCCAACATATCCCGCACCGCATTGGTGTCCACATCCACAAGGTCATATTTCCTAGAACCTCATGTAACATGCATCCTTGATGCCCCAATGCCTCAGGTACCTTAAGTAACTCACATCCTTGATGCCATGATTCCCATGGAACCTCAAGTAACATGCTACCTCGATGCCCTGATGCCCACAACACCTTGAGTAAATCACATCATTGATGCTGTGATGCCCACAGTACATCATATATATATATATATTTCACACACCTGATATGGTTCCAACCCCACTAACTAGAATCTAGTCAGTCCACATAGATCCTATGCACCACGTGCACTCAAAACGCACATGCCTCTATAAGTCATGACAAAAAGGAAACATGGAAATCATGGCCACACCACAGTGTACCTCTAACCATCGTCGGCTCACCAGTCCACTCCACCTCTCGCATCTCCATGACGTGCACCTAACGTGAAGCATGACTGCCTGATACCTGACCTCCCTACGATGATGCTCCATTCATCGTCCACTGAACCCGCAGTTGGATCCCATTGTCTCTGTCACGTCCTCCACGTGCAGATGAACCTCAGATAACCTCTTGTGTTACCGAACCTAAACCAACTTCTGATGCCACTGTCTGTCCTGGTCCTTGCCTGCCAAATTTCTAAGAAGGATTCCTGCAAAATCTATCAAGGTTACCGACCTGTCCATATGCCCAACACTCCTTTGGAGGCCTATCACACTAAGTACAAAAATGCCTTGGTTTTCCACACTGGAAGAAAACCATTGCATAACTGCTACGAGGTGGTCTAGCTGATTCCCTGGCTTGAAAGACCTACTAGAACTCATCCCGTCCTCGCTTCATACTGTCTAAACCCTTACTTGAAGATTTCAACCGACCAACGTGAGTCTTATCCCTCTGGTTTCCATCCTCTATGAGTTCCTGGTTCACTACCTCTGAGAAGGAACCTAGCCAGTAGACATTCACCTGGACGCAAATGGTTTGTTGTAAGCCATCCTCGAAGCATCTCACCCTAGCTGCGTCATCTATTACCATACCAAGTGAAAATCATGAAAACATTTTGCAGGTGGCTTCATAGTCCACGATGGACATGTCTCCATGCTGAAGACATAAAAACTCTTAAGTTCTCTTGGCTCTCAGTGTCTCTGGGTAAAAGTTCCAGAAGAACCTATCCTCCTAGTCCATCTATGCTAGTCCATTGTGCTTACGGACCTGAGCCTTCACATCCCACTAACACTTTGCTGATCTACTCAGCATGTATGTCGCTAGTTTGACCCACCACCCTAGAAGAGTCTCATGTTGCTCGAAGATCATCTGCATACTCTCTATCCAGTTCACAGCCGCCTATGGACCTCCCTCACCCTAAAAAAGTGGCGGGTGCAGTGAATGGAACTCATGAGTCAGATATTCCATAGATGGCTCTGTACCATGCGTGCCTCTGTCGATTCCCTACGGCGCATGCACCAGGCTCGCTCGGAGTTGCTCGTTGATCTGTGGCCCGAATGCTCTGAAACCCAACTGTTGTCCTACCTGCACTGGATCATGAACATTATCCTTTCATTGAGACTTTACAAGTGGCTCATGATCTGCCTGCAATGGATCCTAAACCTGATCCTGCACTACGGCACTATACTATCTCCCGTCTGATGCTCCATCGAAGTTGCCCAAAAAGCAACCTGCTGAATTCCATAAATGGTCAGACATTCCATATACATATATAACAATATATAGTCAATGTAGATAAGGAAAGCAATAAAAAGAAGTTCATAACTACTACCCTTACTCTCCCTTACCTAAAACAATTCCCCATGGAATCCTGGCCTCAAGGCCTCTTTACCCACCCCTAAAAGAGCCATGTATCAAAAGTACCTCGGGTCATGCCCGTCCATAAAACTAACATTGTCTAAAACCGACAACTGAGGTGCCCAATCCTGGTGATCAAAATCACCTCAACTATGTACCTTCCTCATCGTACAAGATCCATACCCAAACATCCCGCCACATGCAATTCTAAAAATATATATCATGGCATACACATTCCAACCAACAAAACATTCAATCCGGAATTTCACTTATTCACAGTTTATAGCATATAATCCTGGAAATTGATTTTATTGACATGGTATTATCACTTCAAAAAGTATACGTGCAGTTATAAAAATGAAATACCCTAAAAATGTGCCTATAAAAGCCATGAAAACAGGCTTTTCCATACGGGGCCAAGGTCCAATTATCCCTTACTGCACCAGGTCAAGGGTCACATATCACAATCAATAACCTTACAAACCAAGTGATCCACTGAGGTGGAAATCATATAAACTTAAACCTGAGAAAAAAGCAAACAAAGATTCCCACCCAGGGTAACATGGTCTATCCCTCGTACTTGGGGCTATAGGCACCCTAGCCCAAGATAGAAATCCAGTTCCAGTAACACCCTATCTCCAGTCTACTATATCACAAATTGTAAAACTACCAGAAGAAAGGATATGTCTCAATCTCATTAGTATCCAGTAAAACGGTGCTCTTAAATCCTTGTCAATAACTCCTCTGATAAAACTTTGTAATGACACAGACTCGAGAAGCCACCCGAACAATGTTAATGGGTCTAGGGTTACTACCTTAGGTGTACCTCCCCAAACGCGAAAGGCTGTAGACTATTAACGAGGGTCTGATAGGTATAGCGGGGAGTCTATACCCTCTCGGAGGATAATAACAATGGTACTGGTCCATGTATAAGAGTAAAGATGTAGCAGAATAAATAACTCAGTAGACTCGAACTAGACCCGCAGAGCGGAAGCACATTCAATATCAATATGCAGCGGAAGCAAGAAATATAACAATAGTAGCATAAAGTAAACACAAAAGCATGCTGATCACTTGTGACTAATAATGAAAAATAAAACATGCATCCAAAACAGATCATAAATAACCAAATGTAAGGGCGCCAATAGCTAACCATAAGTATCTACAACAAGCAAGAATGTTGATACAGGAAACAAAAAAACAAGTAAACACTAGCTAGGTAAGACCTCATGGCCCATACCATCAACCTGCAACTGCTAATACATCCCAGCTCCTGAAGCTAGCCTCTTTCCTGCATGTAAACCTATACAGTCTACACGCGTCCTGAAGGGCCCGTGTAGGGTGTGAGACCTATCTTAATAGGATACCACCAAACGGTGCATCACTAATTTTTGTGTTTAAGAAAGCATGCATTTATAGGGAATGATGTAAACATAACAATGCAAAATAAGCACTAACTCCACTATTTCTTAGCTGCCACCATGGAGTGTTACTTACTTTGGCCAACACCAGAATCTCTGTCATGTAACCCGGTACCATGTGTCCCCTGACATCACGTGTCTCACATACCGACATCTTAGTGGCACAACCAATAGTAGTAACCTAGAGGAGCATCGATGCCTATCCTCATTATGTAATCGGAGGGACAACAATGTCTACCCAAAAAATTTCTAGCCAGAGGGACAGTGATGACTACCATAAAATAAAGTATCCAGAGGCCAAGTGATATCTACCCTCAAATAATGGAGATCCTTGGCCCCCAACCCGATAGCCTCAACACTACCCCCTGAAGGCTCCTCACCGCCCACATGGCTTCCAACGATAAGCACCCGCAACCAAAAGTACCTAAATCCCAACAAACCAGGGCTCTACCCACACGAGTGGTCAAAACCACCTCATCACAGAGTATCTATGGGTGCAGAATACTCAATGTCCGGGTGTGCAATAATAACCAAAAAAATATTACACAAGCCACCACATCTCTAACACCACATGTCCCTACGACCATGTCGCTCAAGTCTGATAGAATCGTCATCATAGTAACCTGGGATATGCCCAACATTAGAGTAATCCTGCCTTAAACCAACATCCATGACGCCCAATACCATGGATAAAACTACCCAACGAAACCCGGTCCAAGACCAACCTATGATCAGCATCACTCAAGAACATTCAGTCCATGCCCAACACTACCCAAATGTTTCAGTAGATGCAATTTAGCAATTTCATATATAACATATTTAAACAAAAAACATAAACAGGAAAAACATTCTAAACAGTTGAATTGCCCTGTGCATGGTGATGTCCCATACCAGTACTGAGGTCTTGAATGCCTCTAACAATTTATATCGGACTTCAAGAAGGTAAACTCAATGGTTTATAATAATATAATTCAAATATAACTATTTTAGCATCCCCCAACAATAATACCTCAATGAGCTATGAACCCTCACCCGATCCCGCTCAAGAAAAACTGGTAATAGGGCATACCCAAATGAATCCCATAGGTCCATAAACAATGTAAGAAGAAATAACAGATAAAATTGGGTCCCGCTCAAAATACCCAAAAATGCGTCATAGGCCGTGTCACCCGAATGACCAATAAAACAGAAAAAGATGTATGCACCACCTACCTGAGACTCGTACGATGATACTCCTCCAGCAACAACCTCCAATTAGGTCTAAAACATGGTAGATCTAAAAAAGAGACAAAACCACTCAAACCTATATAACTCGTACTAGATCTGTAATCAAACAAAACAGCTCAATAAGAATCGAGGCCTTACTGAGGGGGTTCCAACGCATCAATCAGTGTTCGAAACTGAGTTCGGATAGACGATCAGGAGAATAAACAAAGTCTGCGCGGCTTGGTTTGCAAAACCTGGTGAAACTAATGTGTTTCTGCCTAAAAACAATGCTACTGCCTGTTTTAACACAATAAAAAAGTACATGGTGTGTAATTCATGACTACACACTGTGTATATCATTTAAATGTTCATATGGCGGCTGGTATTTCGCCGACCTACTTTCTGGAACCTGCCGACATGAGTACATGACATGTACATATGGGTACATGGCATGTACTTTGTTTCCCTTCTATTCCTCGCCGACTTACCCACATTCCATGTATATCCCTCATACATTGATAGACTACACGACGTGTCCTAGGGGAACACAGTGTGTATCTAGTTTCAATGATTCTCCCCGGCCAATTGGCATACACACCATGTATAGCCGCCACACGGTCGTGGGTACATGGTGTGTCCATAACTACAGGTCGTGTGGTAAGAAAATTTTACACACTCATCAAACGGCATGTACTCGGCGGGCACATGGTCGGTCACTCACTTAACATGTACACTACGTGTACTCAAAGTAGAGAAAGATACTCTTATAAAATCATCATGTAATTCTTCAGATAAAAACCCTTTTTGATGGAAAAGAAGTATTATTTTGGAAAAATATTTGTATAAAATGAGAAGTTAAGTAACATGGTATTTTTATTATAAAATGAGTGATCTTATAAAGATATTTGTTTCCAAAAAAATATTATAGGGTCACCTTAAAAATAGGTAAGAATTTATCAAATCCCTTAAATCAGGCTTGGATTTCATAAATAATTTTAATCTTCCTTTTAAAACATGTAAATGCCAATAAAATTAAGAAGGGTTCTAATTAGTGAATATATATAGATCAGACACAATGAATTTCTGAGTATTAAATAATAATACATAAGAATTTCATTGAGGTAACTAGGCAATAAAAATAACCTGAATGAAAATAGTGATTCTTCGAGAAAACCCTTACCACTGTGTAATCAATTGATTTGAATGCCCCGAAATTAATAATCATAAAATGATACAATGAATACCATGATAATAACGAGATTAATGATAAGAAACATAAATCGTAAGTATACATACAACATACAAAAGTAATAGTACTGAATATGAAATATCTCCCAAAGATGGCAATGAGATGAAGAAACTGTTACCTTAAGTCTGATGATGTTCTTCACATGATCATAGTGTCCAGGATAACCAAAATAATAAATAAATAAATTAATATATAACATTTTTTATGTAATTTATTTATTATAACCTTTTTAAGATCAATCATGGAATTCCTAATGGGTTTAAGAGGATTAATTTTATTGTTTGGGATAGTTTTCATCATGATTGATATACTTATATACAATAATGTAGAATCATTTAAAAGGAGAATTTTTTTCCATAATTGACGTTATATGTAATTAGTGAACATAAAAAAGGTTAAATGGATGAAAATATTATTTTATTACTATGAGTGAGGATGAATCAATTTTTTAACTCATTTAATGAAAAATATTTTGGTTAATTTGTGATTTTATGAACACAACAAACTCATTTTTCTTTATAAATCAAAACAATGTGTTCAAAAAGATTCTAGAACCATATATGAGACATAATTAATATATTATAGTCTATTTCAACCATAATATTTTTTTTGTAACCGTAATTGAATACGATAATAGAAAATTAAAACCCTTCGTCCTTAAATGTGGTATATTAGCACATCTCAGGTGGTGTTGTCATTTTATGTATAAAAGAATGTGAAAAGAGATATGATGAAAAATTATTCTTTTATCATGAAATAATTCAAACAATTTTAAGATAATGTATTCATTATAATATTTCGATGATTGTGGGAGAGGAAATAAAATTCAATGAACTCAAAATAAAAGAAAAGTTGTGAAATCTCTTACGAAAATACGGTAGCCTAACTACATCACTTAAAAATTAATAAAATATATTGATAATAGAAATGGTTATATCGTCATTATTACATAATATATAAATTAAGGGGGATATTTAATTATATATAACTACATAAGAAAATTTAAATTAAAATATAATAAGAGTACTTGAAAACGAGAATGATTTTGAGATGAAATTTCTACAGCATAACAGCAATGCAACATAGTTTTTTAAAAAATTAAAAAGAGAGAGGGATGAGGTAAAATATTAATATAAGACTCTTAAAATAGTAGTGTAATATAATAAAATGTAACTAATAAAATGGTATGAAAACTTTAAATACATATCACATAAAGGAGAACATGAAATAAAAGAAATGAGAAGTGGAATTTACCTCTTTAATCCACCTCTTTAAGAACCCCTTTAAGGGAAGGGGGTCTGGTCTTTTGGAAAGAACAAGAGATTATTGGACATGGGTAGTGACTGTGGAAGGGTAATTGGGTAGATAATTGAGGTACTTCAGGGCTTATAAGAGTAATAAAAATAATGAGGGGGGGTTCTAGTGGAGGAGAGGAGTGAATTTTGATTATTTTATTGATTATTTTATTTTTCCATCATGACAACCAATAGTGTTGTTCCGTGTGACCCCTAATAGTAATATGGTCATGTGATTTCGTACCAAGTGGCCTTAAATCAATCATGATGTCATAAATACTGTATTTTCTTATAATTATTATATATAGTATTTTATGGTATTTCACTATTCATAATAAATTCAAGAATTTTAGAAAAATACAAAAAATTTACCTTAAGCATTTTATGAACTATATAATTCAAAAGAAATATTCATTTTATAAAAATATTTTTCTAAATATTATTAATTTTATTTTTAAACAAAATCATAATTAATTCAAAAAATAACTATTGTAATGGTATAATTAGTTTTATATCATATTGAAAAAATAATTAAGATCTCATTATCTTATTACCTTTAGAAAATAAAATAAATTCATTATTTACTATTCATAAGGGTTGTATTACTAATCATATTATTATTCATAAGGGTATGTTACTATTCACCAAAAATCAAGTTAGTTCCATCATTCTCCATATGACTTTCTAATCACAAACCTAGAAGACCGTTTTTCATAATTCTAAACATAGTAGATGTGAATTTGTGTTTAACCACTAGATTATAAAATGTGTTGTTTGATTTGGACTTATTGTTTCATGCATTAAAAATTAATTATATTTGTAAATTTTTTGGGGTGTTACATTATCCCTTCCTTACAAAAAATGATTCCTTGAAATTATAAATTGAACATCGAATGTTAATTGTTTATTCTTGAAAATTATCTTGTGGAAAACACTATTCTAGGAGAAGGTAAAAATATCATATTATTAAGAGGAAATAGAAATGCATCAATTACTAAAAATATATTATAATTTTACATCCAGGTAATGGAAAAAAAATCAAACCATTATGTAGTGACTCTAAAACCCCATACAATAATAAACGTAAACCAGTTTTTAAATGATGAAAAAATTCCAAAATATAATGATTCAACACATTGTAATGAAGGTCAATAAATTTACATGGTGAACTTATCATTAACCCTTAATCAACAAGAAGAATCTCTAAAATTCACATTCCAAATATGTGAATAACTCCATCATGTATCCTCTTGAAATTTTGTAATAACTTTAATTACCATAAAAACTATATTGTAAACATAAATTCTTATGTATTCCATAAGGAAGATATATATTACTGGATATATTCCATATATCCAAAAGTATTTTAAACTCCATCAATGAGAGAATAGACCACTTATTGACAAGTTAAAAACATATTCCAAGGTAGTCAATATTTATCCGAATTAATAATTTCACCATCATTATTTCAACATCAGAAATATAAATATATATTAAGGGTCGTATTTCCCTCAAATTTTTTTCTAAAAAGTATAACATTCTTTTAAATCACTTTACCATTGTACCATTCATCATATGACCACACATCCTTTATGAAAGAGTACTACAGTACAATCCTTATATATCACATAATAGAAACAACCAGTACATTACTGACAAAATATTCAAATGGCATTATTTTTATTAGGAATATTAATCATTCTACTTCATATGCGGTAGCATCATAATTTTATCACTATCCAAAATTATCATTTAGGGTATATTTCTTTAATGCTTGGGACATTAATTCACATACTTTCCCATCTTCTTGCAGTTGAAGAATTGAATATAAGAAAATTCATTCATTATATTGTAATTAGGAGAATGGTGGCCTTTTCTATACACTTAAAGAAAACTCATTTTCCTCTCAAGCATATACCATGGTGTTTCCTCCCACAATTATCACATGTGGGAAAATACAACATTCCCTTCTTCCCATTATCCATGTTTTTTTCCTTCCATCCTCTTTTTCGTTTTCTTCCCTTCAAAGTGATATGACTAAGAGAAGTATTTACATACCTTGTCAACACATGACAATATTTATTCATTTATTAGGATACTTGGGAGACAATATTCCTTTAAAATGATTTCTTGTCCACTAGAGATATGATCCTTCTTACTATTCGGATCTCTCGCATTATTGAAGTTATCATTCCTTCTACTAGGCACCATTTATAATTAATTCCGTATTATATATTACCTCATAAAATTATGAACACTCTATATCTATAAACATTGTATAACACGTAACATAAATTTATGAATCATAAATCATAAAACCATATACATTGGTAACATTGGAGGCATAAATTCATCATAATTTTTTGTAATATGATTTTGAATTTACCAAAGAATATCTCTTGGGAGTTTGAAAACAATAGTGAAGCAAGGCCCACTGACGTGCACTAGTTCCCATACTAGACGAGCTCAATGCAATGTTTTCGAGTTTTACCCCTAGATACATCTGTGCCAGATCCACCTCTACTTGTTCGTATCCATAGAGGGATGTATTTTGTTGATAAACCGCATAATCTGTTCCTTACCAAAATTATGGGATATCCTTGTATTCTTATCCCTAAAGTATATCTTAGGGTTTTGTTCACTAACCAAATGTTCATATATCTAGTTTCCATGTTTTCTACTAAACTTCCTCAGATAACAACTGTGAGGACCTGACCCCAGTTTCCCAGAGCTGGTGCCTAATTTTAATACATTGGAATGATTATAAGGAATCAAATACCAAATGACTGAGTAGTTTAGTAGTTTTGGAAAACCAAATATATAAAAATGTTCAACATTACAACCTGGAAATAAAAAACATATAAGTTTTATTTGGAACATACAAAACTCTATGTTTATCCCTGCAGGTCATTCATAAACAATTTCTGCTTACCATGAGAAAATGTAACACAATAAAAGGGTTAGATCAAATTATATGTAAGGGTAGGCAATATAGCGGATGATATCATTACATAACAATTAGGCATGTTGAATAAAAAAAATATTCCTTTAAAAAAACTGGAACACGTTATGTCAGGAATAAGGGATGAATAAATAATACCATAATCATGGGTATTATACTATTAAAATAACCACATAAACCGTAAATAATATTTTTATAATGTTGGAATGAATTATATGGTACAACATAGCCATACCATCCAGGCCTCATGACATAACCATAAATAATCATTATTTCAGATCCATGTGCCAAGACCGTAGTTTGTCTCATGAGACCTATCAATGCACCAAGGGGATATATCAAGCCCACCCAACACATTCTACATCCAATGATTTCTTCATATAAACAAGGATAAAAAAACATCTGCATTCTTCATTCATGGACATCCTGATGGGTTTAAGATGTTCAATTTTATTGTTTGGGAGAATTTTCCTCATTATCAGTATAATTATATAAAAATGAAGAATCATTTTAAATGATAGTTATTGTACATAATATAAGTTATATGCCTTTAGTTAAATTAAATAATATGACATGTTTCTAAAATTCATTTTTATACTTAGAGTGAAGATGAATCATTTTTTAAATAACTTAATGAAGACTATTTGGTTTAACTTGTAGTTTTTTGAACACGACGAATTCATTTTTCCTTATAAATCCAAACCATGTGTTCAGAAAGATTCCAAAAACATATATGAAAACTAATATAGATATTATATTATGGTTCAATATTAATAATAGTTTTATTACTTGAATTTAATATGGTATTAGAAATTGGAAACCCATCGTCCATAAATGTGATAGAATAGCAAATCCCGGGTGTTGTTTTCATTTTTAGTATAATAGAATGGGAAAATATAGATTATGAAAAATTATTACTTTATCATGAATTTTTTTTATAAATATATGTTACTTGAGTCATCAGAATATTTTTATGAAAGGATTAGAGGAAATAAGAATAAATTAACTCAAAATAAAATAAATGTTGTGAAATCCCTTACAAAAATCCAGAAACCTAATGGCGTCCCTCAACAATTAATAAAATATATTGATAAAAGAAATGGGTATATCATAATTATTAAATAATATAGAAATTAATGGGTATATGTAATTATATATACCATCATAAGAAAACTAAAATTAAAAGATAATAAGAGTGCTTGAAAAAAAGAGAGATTTTGAGACGAACATTTTGCAACATAACAACTATGCAACATGGTTTTAAAAAACATTAAAAAGAGAGGGAAATGGGTCAACCATTAATATAAAACTCATAAAAAATTATTGGAACAAAATAAAATTGAAATAATAACATGGTAATAAAACATTAATTGCAAACCACATAAAAGAGAACATGAAATAAAAGAAATGAAAAGGGGAATTTACCTCTTCAATCAACCTCCATGATATCCCCTTTTAGGGAAGGGGTTTTGTTATTATGAAAAGAACAGGAGCTCATTGGATGTGGGTACTGACTAGGAATGGGTATATTTTCTGATAATTGAGGACAGTCAAGTCTTAGAGGAGTGAAGAGTAGATGGAGTTAGGGTGGCTGGTTTATAGTGGAGGAGAAGAGTGAATTTTGAATATTTTATTATTTCCCTCAAGGAAACCAAAAGTGTTGTTTCATGTGACCCCTAATAGTAATAAGGTCATGTCAGTTAGAACCAAGTGGCCTTATATCACTTGGGATGTAGTAAATAGTGTATTTTCTTATATATATTTTATATATAGTATTTTACCATACTTCACTATTCATAAAACATTCAAGAATTATAAAAAATATCATAAATTTTCCCAAATAAATTATCGATATGTAGAATTAAAAATTGAACTATATTTTTAAATTTTCTTGTATGTATTATTAATTTAATTATTAAATAAGATCAAGTTAATTCGAAAAATAGACATTTTGTTGGTATGATTAGTTTTTTATCACATTGAAAAATAAATTAAGATCTCATTATATTAAAACCTTAAGAAAATAAAATAATACCATAATTTAATATTAAAAAGGGATATATTAAAATTCATAGTAATATTCAAAATGTTATGTTACTATTCACAAAAAATCAAGTTAGTTCTATTAGACTCTAAATGACTTACAGATCACAACTCTAGATGGAGGTTTTTCAAAATTCAAAACATAGTAGAAGAAATGTTCTGTTTAACCTCTAAATTATAAAATGTGTTGTTTTTTATAGACTCATTATTTCATGCCTTCAAAATTAATTCTATTTGTAAATTATTGGGGTGTTTCAAAAAGTGTGGGGTATAAGTCCCCTTGACCTCCCAGAATACCTCAACCCCTAGATTTCCGCAGAGGAATGGAACATAGAGGTCTAATCCATTACATAGATAACTCTTTCTCTATATTTTTATCAAATGATACTACGACGTAATTTTATGAAAAACTGTGGGATAGTAGTCTCCTTCAAAATATTGTTTTATTCCCATAAAATACACAGTCATTATTTATCTTTTGATCATGTGCATTGTGGATGTTTACATTCATTGTTCTATACTATTTTCCTAAATTATGAAATATAGTAGATTAGATCATATAATTATTAGACATAATATATAATCCTTAATTTAGTGAATTAATTAAATTAAATTTTATATTTTCTGTGCAGATAATCTCATAATAAATAAAATATTCTCTTTGGGATATTCTTCTATACTTATAATCTAGGTTTATAGTTATTTTCTATTATCGATGTTTTCCTAAATATAGTTTCCACGGATTCCAAATATGTTCTTATAATACCAATTGTACCTACACCCTCCCTAGTATCCTGGCATAAAAAAGGATTCAATTCAAGAAATGCTAATAAAATTTGCAGTTTTGTAAACCAGAAAGATACATGGTACCCATATTACATTGATAAAAGAAAATGAAAAATAATACATAACAATATTAAATGATAAACTTCCTTGAAAAATCATTCGAATGATTCTTCTTCATAACTTAGGGATAGGAAAAAAATAATGGCCATCGCAAATTCCCAATAAGGGTTAAGTAAAATGGAAGAAATCATGAATCAATAAATATAATTAACTTGTATAGTTAGACCCTGAAACAAAGTTGTATTTAAATAACATGACTAAAATAGTGATATAAGGATGAATAAATATCAAAAATTAATAACTGAAAACACATTTCATTTAATTAATAAATAGATGGTCAAATGAATCCATAGATATTTAAAATAAATAATTGAATGGATAACAATAAAAAAATTATAAATGAAGGAAATTCATAATTATTGGACTCATTTTTACCCTGGTACATGCCATCTTTTCCATCATTACTTTTCAGAAATCATTTTAAAACATTCTACGTAGAAAATCCATTTTATTTGGAAAACTAGAACATCTTATGAAACTATCGATTCATCAAGGAGATTAATTTCAAAACATCCCAAACCATGTAATACCATTTAAAATAATTCCTAATATATATATATATATCTGAAATATATTATCTGATTAATAAAAAAATTTGATCATTAAGTAACTATATTGAGAAAATGATATTGATTTATTAATATTTCACAATTTAATAAAATAGCGTTAACTGTTTATACCGTATGTAAAAAGAAAATAATGTTTAGTAAAAAAACATATCCATCACAAAATAAAATAGATATATTTGGGAAATTTAATATATAATGAAAAATAATTACAATAAAGTTATTGTTTGAAGATAATTATAACAATCACAAAATATATTGAGATTGATTAATAACTTTCCTCCATCATATTTTTAAATTCAACCCCCATGGATTAGATAATTCAAACCTAAACTTATAATATCATGAATAGTGATGTAATAATTATATTATATGTAAATTGGGTAGAATATTCACCACATAATAGTGAATTGGTCCATAAAAAACCATTTAGTCTCAATGGAATGAAAATTGAGATGAAATCCCATACATTACAATATCTATCAGTTGAACGCACTATAAGATATTGTTAAATGGTTTTAATCATGTTAATAAACTATAAAATTACTAAAATAATATTTTTAATATTATATATGATCTTTTTATAACATTTTATCCCTCATCTGTTAATAATCTATCATTATTTCAATTGTTTCTTGTGTTAATTTCCATGTTTTTCAACAATGTTTTTGACTTTTTATTTTTATTCCAACTACATAGATCATGATTTCAACATCTCAAAAATGTAAATTATGATGTAAATATATAATATATCCAGTTTATATGTATTTATAGTAATATAAAATATTTGGTGATATGAATTTGAATACCTCATTGATAGAGCTCGTAGGAACACAAACTCATGAAAGTTGTTTCCATTCTATCGTCATATTGAATGAAATAATTTTAAATGATATATATATATATATTATCATTCAAGAATAATTTTTATATTGTATATATCAAATATTTTAATTCAACCCAACATTAATACATTCTATGTAAAACATGAATGAATCACATCTCTTTGGGATGTGGTAGACTGTAGTACACAACAGCGAAGATATTGTATTCCCTCAAAATGAAGACCATGAGAATATACATGATATAAAAATTATGCAACCATTTTCACATCACAAATATCATATTTTTTATATATGAACTATAAATATATCATTATTCCCATCCTTGAATGGTGGTAATAGTATACAATGACATCAATTCGCAAAAAGGTAGACTGTCGTACATATAAACCACAATTTCATAACTTCTTTTATTGAAGTATGTAATTTTTTAGGTAGTAACACTAATATATCCAAATATAAATATATTTATAAAAAAGTATGGTTTTATATAAATATGGTATAATAAAAATTTAATGATGTGAAGATGGAAATAAACAAAAAATTCATTTAAGAGAACATTATTTCTTTTTTGGTTATCCACCATAGGATTAAATTAAAACCTAAAAATGTTTTCTTTCTACCCAAAATAAGGTTTCTAGGATGAGGGTAGTTATTTCTATATGTTATTTTGTAGGTTTTTGATGATCAAAATAGCTTAATAGGTACCAAAAATGTGGGAGAGTGAGTGTCGTGTTATAGTTGTGTAGGAGTGGAATTATTGTAAATACTCAAAATTATTCACTATTGGGAGGTCACTATTACCTCATATGAACACAAAATT
The DNA here is from genome assembly GCA_963277665.1 of Viscum album. Taxonomy (NCBI): domain Eukaryota; kingdom Viridiplantae; phylum Streptophyta; class Magnoliopsida; order Santalales; family Viscaceae; genus Viscum; species Viscum album. The sequence goes on from OY728147.1 coordinate 378,024,194, forward strand.
GAGTAAAAATGAATTATAAGGTTTATTTTGTTTAGAGAAAAACCGACCCACAATAATAATTCTCTTTAATTATGTTACACTTCTTCTATGTTTCCCCACTTTTACAATTTTAGATTATATTAAGGTACATAATTCTCAAACAAAAGTAATTATTTAATTAATAATGAACTAAAATTATAATTATAATATATTATATATATACTATTTATAAATACTATATCTAATTTATAAAATAAAAAATAAATAGTATTGTAAATAAATTTTAACAAATGCGTAAGTGACGTGAAAAAACACTGAGTTAACCCTAAACGTAGTAATCAAATTACTATTTAGGAGTTAATTTTTTAATTATAAAATTGAAGTTTGTCCATGAGTGAGAAATATCTTATATTTATTAAAATTTATGAATAACATAGAAGAATATATTATTTTTTAAAATAGAAATCACTTAAAAAAATGTCATTTATTAAAATATATTATTAATGGAAAATTTGACACTTTTTGCATAATATGAATTCTAAAATATCAATACAATGATATAATTTTAATATTTTAAGTTCAAACAAATTTTACATGATATAGTAATATAAATATTTATTTTATGACAATAATTCATTTTTTTTACTTGAATTTTAATATTTTTAGTATAATTTATTTTAGTTTATTAAATGATTACTTCAAGTGTAGGAATTTTTAATATTTAATAGAAATTAATTAATTTTTAAATATTTATATAATTTATAAGGATGAAAAAACTCATTTAACTATAAAAATAATATATTTTCAAAAAATACTATATTTTGTACCTATCTCAAAAATTTACAAACCTTAAAGGCTATGACGGTTTCTTTTTTCCCCTTTCTTTATTTAACATATTATATTAGAAATAGTATTGTAATAATATCCCTAAATCATATAAATTGAACATATGGTGTTAATGGTCGAAATATGTCCCTAAATTTGGTTTAATACAATTTGGTAGGTAATTTTATGCACTATATTATATGCTTAACCATTAAGTAAACTTGTTTGTACCTTAATCATTGTAATTAATTTTAACTATTTTCATTATTCACATTAGTCAAAAAAAATGTTTTAATAATTATACATTAAAAATTATTATTATTAAAAATATATAATCCATTTTTCCAAATTCAACTAATATAATTTGTATATTTCAATTTAAAATCATTCCCACAGATGTGATGAGAAAGATGGAGTTTTAATGTGAAATGATCAAATGTTCAAAAAAATTATATTTAGATTCAATATTAAAATTAATAAAGTGAAATAAATTTGAGTAATTTATATAAAAATTATATAATTTTAATTTGAAACTAAATAAAAATATAATTTAACATTATAATTATTTAAATAAATAATAGTTTTCAATTAAAATTAAGTAATTTTTACTATGTATGAAAAAAATAAACTTCTCAAAATAATAACCAAAATTCACCATAAGTTAATCTTAGTATTCATAATTTAAATTTATTTTTTTTATAAAATAAATTTTACATAAATATTTGAATCTAAATGTAATTTATTTTCACCAGGAATGATTAGAAAATTTTTTGAAAAAAGATTTTTTTAGAAAACATTTTATTTTCTTTCATAAAATTAATATTTCATTAATAATAAATAGATAACCAATTATTTTTTGTCAAGTATATATTTTGATATGTCAGCTAATTCTATTCATACACCCCCTTCTAATGGATAGTTATCAAATAGAATTTTAAATAATAATTTTAAAAATATATTTTTGTTTTGTATAAATCAGTCATGCAAGCAATGCATGCTAAATCATTGTAGTGTGTACCCCAAGATAGACTCAATGTTTTTCATCACATATAGTACTATATAAATTTTTATTCTTTTCTAATTTCAATGTGTTACATGTAACACCATTTCAATTATAATAATAATAATTTTTCATTAATAAGGACTTGACGTAAACTGTACATAATCATTATTTTATGTCAGGAATTCATTTTATGTATTTAGGGAGCATTTAAGTTTTATTGTTTTATAAAATTAGGCCATAACTCATACATAACACAATAATACAATGAAAATTTAAAATTTAGATCATTATATTTCTTTCCCAAAATATGCTACCCAAATGATAAAATATAATATCTTTTCATATAAAATTTTCATCACATTCAACTGAACTTCTTCATTCCCATTACCCATCCTCAAACCCAATGAAAAATATTTTCAAAACATCAGATGATAAAAAATATATATTTAGAAGATATAAAAATAAAAAAAATATTTAATATAGTAAAAAAATGAAAACCCATAAAATGATTATCTTTAGATAAACATTCATTGAGAAAAATACTTAAATACTTTTCTTATAAAATGACAGACATTACGCATAAAGGAAATCCTCAAATCTTATAAAAAGAATACATAACTCGTAAAAGGTCAATTGGGCTGTCATTATCTATATCACACATAAATATGGAATAATAATACTATCAAATTCCATACCCAATGCATTAGATGAATTTACCAAACCCACACATCCTTAGAATATAACAATAGCAACTCATCCATGGTTTATAAATTAACTACCCCTCCTTTTTTTATATTATGACCACCTATCTGTGGTTCATAATGTAACCATCCATTTGTGGCTTATAATATAAATACTCAAACTCTCATTATTAAGTAACAATCGATCAACATAAATAATTTTCAAGTAATATAATATAAACATGAAACATAAAATACTTTCAACATGACACTCATAAAATATTCTCTTCACACATAAGAATACATTTTCAAATATTAAAATATGCATCCCATTTTGAACTACATTTTTCAATACAAAAATACAAAAAAATAGAAAGAGGTGTTTTTATTGTAAAAAATATGAAATCATAAAAAGAAATATAAAAATAAAAAGTCTTCATGGTGGTATAAAAATTTATTATCTCTCTATTATTAAAGATTAGAACATTTCATTTTACTATTTACCAAATGTTCCGTATAAAATAAAATAATCTTGAGAAAAATATAAATTAAGATAAAATTGATATAAATTGAACGTAATAAATAATTTTTTCATTATAAAATGTTTCATAAATTCATTTTAAAAACATTTACATTGAAGAGAATGATTAAGAAGGAAAACTATAGAGGTTATTTTTTATAAAATAAAGAACCTTATAACATTTGAAATATTTTATTAAAAATTTATATTAAATGGTACCATTAAAAATTGATAAATTCCATGAGAATTGATATTTTCATGATATAAAAATTCATTTTGAATTTATATACACCTAATTAAAGAATAGTGGTTCATAAAATAGAAATATTCTTCCATTAAACAAAATTTAAAGGAAACCAATTTCCTTGAGTGAAACTCGTCATTTACATTATTTATCATCCTTAATAATATTATCATGCTAAATATTTATTTTATTAAGAAAATTTTTCATGTTTTTATTCACTTTTATTTCACTTATAATGATGTTTTAAATGATTTCTTAATCTATTAGGTTTGTGTTAATTTTTTAAACTATATTTCGCTTTTGTGTCAAAAATAATGTTTATAGGTTGCATAAGGTCAAAGGGAACTATATTTAATCACTTATAGAATAATATTAATTAAATAATTATCATATTTATACATATATTATTATTTCTATACTAATAATTAATGATTATTGTTAGAAATTGAGTATGTTATGATATTGTAAATGCTATGATGCATGCACGGAGGAGTAGTAGTTCCAATTTTCATTGACCTTTTTTTAAAGGAGCTATGTAATTTAATTTCATTAAACAATGATAAATATATAATATCTTCCTTTATTTTTTATAAATATACTCATAATTATCATCCATGGTGTGTGGTGATGTAAATATATCAAGATCCTTTCATGAAGGTGGTAGTCCACATGTACATGAAAGATGTTATCATTTTTCAGTATAAGAAATATAAAGTTATTTTATTTTTTAGAATGATAAATATGTAGTGAATATAATTATATATTCAATTATATCATATATATTCAAAAAAATTCCCATATTACATTCCATGAAAAGTTTTTATGAAAAATGAATTACATCTCTTTGCGAGGCAGTAGTCCGCCATACTCGAGTGTGAGATTATCATACCCCAATCAAACAGAATGTGAAATTTTTTATGTGATATGATGAATAAAGAGTTATATTATTTATATTAACATAATATATATACTTTTTCTCCATAATCATACCAAACATTGATATACATTGATTAAAAACAAGCCACATTTGGGTTGCAAAGATGTAGTCCACCTTTCAAATGAGAGACATTATCATCTGCCTTTTGGGGGAAGAGGATATGTATATAGGTTATTAAATTAACCTAATAAAATATATATAAATGGTAGATTTTTTTATTATTATATAAATAGAAATTAACAATATTTTAATGATGTGGGAAAATAAATAAAATAATAACACATAGTTAGTAATTTAACAGCTTCTCGAACCACTATTTTGTAATATTCCAAAAAAATTTCCTAGAATTGATATTCGAACAAACCAAGACTTATGGGATGATGTTATGGTATTTGGGAAGTTTTTTTACAGATTTCTAAATCTGAATAGTTTTTCAGTTATGAATTTGAGAGGATATGGAAATCATTTTATATGTGATGTGAGTGGCACACTCATAATGTTGGAATATAAAAAGTTTTTCCCATGATTTTCAAATGAAAATGGGTCAAAAATTGAAGATTATCAGTCGTAAAAATTTAAAATGTCTAAATATGTCAAAAAAGGTATTTTTATAATATTTTTGGTCATTTTATGCATATAATTTTCGTTTAACCCCCTATTAAATTAATTTTTACATTAATTGTGTTAATTGAAATTTAATTTATTCTTTATTTCTTATCATAAAAGATAATTATGAAATTAATTGAAAATAGTATTTAGTTATATTATAATTATGTATTAAATTTTACAAATTATAATTATAGAAGTAAAAATTTTAAACTTATAACACAACTAGCAGAGACAACGTAAATACGGGTTTTCAATAAGTGTATTCTTCATGGAAAAGATAATTTTATTTCAACTATATGAAAAATAGTAAAATTTATAGGTGTATAAATTATTATTTATTGATATGTAATACAAAATTTTGTTTAACTTATTCCTTATTATGGATTACATTGTGTAATTAAAATGGAGAAACATTATTCATTTTAAATTGTTGGTTTTGAAAATAATCTTTTTTAAACCCAAAAAAATACATTAAAAGGAGGTATACATTTTATAGAAAGGTAATTAAGTTGATTAAATATAACCTAATAATATAAATTTTACTTGAAATCATTTTATAAATATATTGGTTATTTTACATAACATTATTTATTGAATATAAAATCTATTTTTTAAAAAATTTGGATAACTTTTTTTATTACCTAAAAAATAATTTTTTAAAAAATATTGAAAATTTCACTCAAAATAAAATTTTATATTATTTTTCAAAAAGAAATTACATTTTTCAATAAAAAATGTTCAAAAATAGAAAATTTTAAAATTAAAATAAAACCTAATAAAATAGATTTTTAATTATAAATATTCCGTTTTTTTGATTAAAAGACTAATTTTTTATGATAATTAAAATCTTGAGTTTTTTTTATTTCATCCTAAGGTTTTTTCTAAAATTAATACCCATATTAGATGTTTAATCCATGATTTTTTGTTTTTGTATTAATCGTGTGATGATATCTTTTCCATAGAAAATTTTATATTCCCATGTTACCTCTTTAACCAAATATTTTTTTCTAGAAACCCATAACCTAAAGAATATCTTATTCTACAACACATAAACCATAAATTCAAGAATATTAACTATATCTATTTTAACAAATATTATCTTACAACTAAATAACTACCGGGTTAAATCATGAGACTAATTACAAATATATTTTCTTAACATTAAGTCACGAAAAACATTGTGTTTTTTGGATAAACCTTGAGGTAAGACACTATTTAGAATATGATCCAACTTTGTCCTTAATTTCATTCCATCCAATAAATAATGGACTTATATTTTACTTTTTACAAAATTTATTAACACTATTCCATGTATATTATTGAATAACACAATTATCACCTACCTCTGAAGATTGGTATTTCCTCTAGCTGTCTTTATGCGTTTTAATCCTACTCTGAGACATCCTCATATATAGTGAATCAACATAGAATTTTAATTAATTTAACTATATAACTTCTATCGTATCATATTTATTTCTTTAAATTCACATGAAAATATTTATTTCTACTACCACATTCAATTTTATTCATTAAATTCTTCTATCTATATATTTACATGAAAAAAATATATTATGTGAAAACTCAATCAAATATGTATTTTGATCCAAAATCCTTTGCTAATCCATCGAACAAGAATAAATATTATCTACCATGGTCCAAACCATCTGCATAGACTGAGCACTTATTTAAGAGTGAAAGAAGTGATGAAATTTTATTTAGTACCCAATGACATCATAAGTAGTTTACAAAAATATGAAGTAAAAATTTGATCATGGTCATATACAATGGATATATACACTCCATGTAACCTTAATATCGCTACTAGAAAAGGTTAAATATGCTGATCTAAATATATTGTATCTCAAATGGGAATAAAATAGGAATATTAAGTTAATCAATCAACAATAACCCAAATCACAAGGTTAACTATATCCATTCAGTAATTTCTATTATTATTTAACCTACTAATAAGTTAAACACATTATGGTAAAGTTAGATATTTCTCTTTTCATTGCATCACATAAGTATTACTCCCAAATGTTCATGTACATCATAGTTCTCCCTAGATGGATCAAAAATTGATAACTATGTGACTCAATGAATAACTATTTATTTAACTAGGTGTCACAAGGCATACATATTATTTTACAAAATCATAAAAAAATTCTATATTAGTATAAAAATCCCTAAGATTACACTTTTTAATGGATTATTCTTTTTTTTATAAATCTAGATCATCGTTTTGAGCTATCTTAATTCATTCTATCAAAATCAACTACACTAAAACTGGAAAAGTCATTCGATTTCCTGGAAGCCACCAATTTAATTTAAAAATTCATTAAATATTTATCAAAAGTTTCATATTCAAAATGGTTCATGGTTAATATAGATTTATTTTTCCAAAATCAAAGCCTCAACCACCTGGTTTTATTTTACAATATGGTAATCAATTTATCAATCATAAACATTTATTTCTTCTTATCATCTTATTTTCTGCTTATTTAACTCTTTTTAGGTGAATATATTCTTAAAACCATTATTATCAGTATGTATTTAACTCTTTAGAAAAATAATTCCACTAAATATTTAATGAAAAAACCAAAGATGGTAATTCATGATCATGTGTAGGGTAATTTTTCTTATGTGGTTCTCGATGACATGAACTATATAAGAGTACCTAATAATTATTCATTAGGACTCAACCATGAAATTTCAAAAAAAATTCACTATATATGTTTAATCCAACATTTTTTAAATGAAATAAAGAAATGAATAATTCAACAATCATTGTTTAGTTTTTGATTACAATAATTTCATTGTATTATTGATATAAATTTTATTAGTTTTCGACTTATCTTACTTTTGGTGAAAGAAAACCGAGTGTTGTTTTCAAATAACCATTTTTAGTGACATACTAAACCATGAAAACTATAAATATCTCAAATATTTTTGGTTTTATTTAATTCATTATCAAATTTTATTTTATAAAGGTCTATAATAATAACTTATTTATAAATAATATATCTAATGAACAAATTTTTAATTACATAAAAATTTACACATAATATGTTTCCCATGTAGTTTGTTTTATTTTATGGTCTTCAAAACAATCCTACAGTTTCTTTAATTTTCATCAAAAAATATACAATACTCTAAAATTTCATTAATAATTCCAATACTGTATCATAGAAAATTGCATGAAAAATCTATTCATAATTTCTATAAATATAGAATGTTCATGAGACAACCCAAATGACCTAACTAAGATATCATAGTTCCCTTATATTTTCTAGAATAGAGTATTAAGAATATTTTCTAACCCCACATTCAATAATTGGTACCTGGCCTGAGGTAAACCTCCAAAAAATACTTTTCTCCGTCCAGTAGATCAAATAAGTCCTCAAAATGAGGAAAAATATACATTTTCTTAATAGTGATGTTATTCATGGATCTGTAATAAATGAAATTTCTTGTTGAACCATATTTCTATTTACCAAACAATATAGGATCACCTTAGGGTGAGGTGGTAGGTTAAATGAAACATTTATCTAATAAATAATGTAATTACATTTTTAATTATAAAATACCAATTTGAGTTAATCAATAAGGGTGTTTAGAATAGGTTTTTCATTAGTAACTAAGTCAAAAATAAACACATTATCCTGATAAGAAATAAAACATAGAAAATTTTTAGTAAATAAATCAATGTATTTATTAACTAACAAAGCATCACTAATTTGAGCAGTTTCATTATTATCATCAATATCATGTTGGTAACATTACCTAAAACCACTAATAAATTTCATAAAATCTTGGTAGGTTATATAATGCATAAAATAATTTATCATAACTTTCATAGATATAAAATACATATCAGCATGATAAAATTAAAGAAAATCTATACCAAGAATGATATCAAACTACAGTATAAAAAATTCAACATAATTTTTTTAGAAGACCATTACACTGATAAAAATTTGGTGATTCCTATAAATCATGTATTCTTTATTACATCCACATAAATATTAAAAAAAATTATATCATAGTTTTATGAGGATATGTTTCCAATTTACATGAAATCTTATCAGATGTGAAGTAATGTGATGATTCAAATTCAAATAGGATACGGGAATAATTTGAATACACAAGTAAAATACCTACCAATAATTCATTTTGTGGAAAATCATCAACCATATTAGTTGAAAGAAATTTTTCCACACCATTTTTCATTAAATCAATATTATTTTGTGTCTAATTTTCTATATTTGGTAATACATTATAATAATGATCAAATTCATTTCAGCTATAATATCTTATTGTCTTTTTTTTGTTTGATCATTTTTCATAGCGGAATGAGTGATATGACCAAACATAAAACATCATATTAACTACCTAAATATCATAAGAAATTATATGTTATTACCTTATCTATACATCACACAAGATAAGAATGTGGTTTTTTTACCTCTAGGTTTATATGATAAATGATTCCCCATTTCCTACTAATTGGAACACTTATTTAGCTTGTTTTAATAGAATACATGGTCATTTGAAAACTAAATTTCTTCCTTCCTATAATAATCTAAATCTATTTACATGTTACTTTATGGTATATTATTTTTATCTATATCATGTATACCACCACTATTTATATCATTTTTTAGTTCAAAATTTAGAGAAACAAACTATTCTATTCTAATTCCAATCATCCTGGGATTCTGATTTCGAAGGATAATTTCTTCTTGGTGCCTTTTGAACACATCTTCCCTATTTACATTATTGAAAAAAAAATCATAATAAACATATATTAGACTTATAATCATGTTACTAATGTAATTCTACACCATTTAATCTTAATAACAATGTAAAATCTTTAGAGGGTGTGTTATTATAATTGTAAAGAGCTCTTTGGTTTTCTAAACATAACTCTTATACAAACCATAAGGACCTGACCTTAGAGATGAAATAATAATTTGTTTTAATCTGTGAATTAATAATCTTATATTTGAGGATCTTTTCAAGATTAATTATTGGATAATTAATAGCTAACACATATATAAAAATCCATAGAATATAATGTAGGTACTTCAAATTAGAATCAATTTATACCAAAATATCTATATTTAATATAAAAATTGATTTCTTATCATGAAAAATCATTATTCCGTTCAACATTACTTCTAAATTTTCTTTACACATAATTAAGCCATGTAAAAATGATTTAAAAATTTCAGATGAGAAAAAAAGTTGAAAATTAAATATAGAAAGAATAACAACTTTTAGTCCACTGATAACATGAAACCCCATGAATTTTTTACCTTTATATAAATATTATTTGAGAAAAATGGATAATTAATTTCTCACATGATAAATGAAAATATTATTGTCAATGAAAATCATTAAGTCACATAAAATACAAGTATCCATCATATAACCATCTTGGGATATCATTATCCAAATCACTCTTTTAGATTTATCAACCATATACTCAACTTCCCTACCTAATTCATTATAGGCCTATCACTGGCCAACTCATCATTGGTTTGTAACATAACCACCAATCATTGGATTGTAACATAAAAACTCATCTTTGATTTATAACATAACCACCCATCTATGGTTTATAATGTGACCACCCATCCAGGGATTATGACATAACCACACGAGAATGGTTTATAATTTTACCACACATCAACCTAAATAATTTCCACGAACTATAAAAAATCATAACATTGAAAATCTTTCAATTCATAACATCAAACTCACAAAATAATCCTTTCACCCCGAAGAACACAGTTTTAGATATTAAAATATACATTCCATTTAAAACACCAATTTTTCAATACCAAAATAGCCAAAAATGGAAATATGGTTTTTTTGAAAAAATTTAAAATTAAAAAATTAATATTGGGACCAACTAATTTTCACACTATTTGAAAAATATTTTTCCTTCGTATATGTAGAGAATAGATCATTTGACTTATATTTTTTCAAAATGTTCTATAAGAAACATAAAAAAATACTCCCTTTAAAATACATTTAAATTAAATAAAACTAGGTATATAATTTAACTTTAAAATATTTTATTTCCATATAAAAACTTTCATTAAATCATTTTAAAAACATGAAAATTGACGTGAAAGAGTTAGAAGGAAACCATTCAAATATAATTTCTTTAAAAAATTCCCTCAACACTCTATAAATATTTGAATCATAAGACCCATGAATGATTAAAATAGAACCATATGTTAAGTGAAATGGAAATATATATATATATATATATATATGATATATCATAAAAAAAGGGGATCCATTTTCTTCTTTTAAATTAATATAGGTTTATGGTATAAAAAAAAGTATTGTCGAATGGAAATTGAGATAAAGTACCTAACCTTGAGTATGACTTATTATATAAGTTCATTATATTCTGGAAGAAAAAAATTATTTTATATTTTTTATTTTCTAAGAAGAATATTCAAATTTATTATTCAATTTATTTCAATCATTACCATTGTATACGTGATTACATATTTAATTAGCACTACATTAGATGTTTTGAAGAAATTCTCCTTATTTGTCAATAAAATTGGGTAGGATGACTATGGACAAATAAGTAATTAGTTAAACATATAAATAATAATATTAATGCAATAATTGTAAAATTTTGAGATCAACAATACTTCTAATACCAATAATGAGAGATATTGTTTCAAAATTAAGTATTTAACGATCATTGAGATTGTGGGCCATACGTCTATATGTGCAACGATTCCATTTTCGATGATCATTTTAGAAAAGAGGTACGTAATATTTTATGAATAAATAATGATAATAATATATCATATACCATATTATTTCTTTAAATATACAAATATATATAATCCATGTGTTATGGTGATGAAAATAGAGTCATGTCGCTTCGTTAAGGTAGTAGTCCACTTCTAGATTAATGTTGTTATCATTTTTCAATGTAAGAATAATAATGATATATTATATTTGAATAATGATAAATATTAAATAAATTTAATAAAGGTATAATTTAAATTAATTATATTCAAAAAATATTTACTTATTACCTTACGTAGCATTATTGAAAAAGGAATTATATCACTTCATGTGGTGGTAGTTCGTCGTACACAAAAGCGATGTTACCATGTCACCTATAGATTGTAAAAGTAAATTTTTTTATATGATATAATCAATTAAATGATACAATTATATTATGAATATAATATATATACATTATATCCTTCAGATTACCTAAACATGAGAGGTTTTGATATAAATTGTGTCACATTAGTTCGCGAGGTGGTAGTCTACCGTACACATGAGAGAACATATTGCTTCCCATTTCAGGGTAGAGGAGAATTATAAAATTCATTCCCCTTAAATAATAATATATTATTATATGAGGGATACTCGTTTGATAAAATAATCTGAAATTAGTATTTTTCTATGGAGTTGGGAGAATAAATAAAAAAATTAGTTAATAATTTTACCTTTTCACAGACCACCCCATTACGATTATACCAAATGTATTCATATAATGTATTTATAACAAAAAAAGGATTTTATGATGAAGGGATAGAATTTAAGAAATTATAGAGGAAATTTTTGACTGGTCCAAATAGGTTTGAATGTGTGAATATGATAGGATAAGGGAGTCCATTTATAAGTGAGCTGGGTGGCACACTTGTTATTTTTGAAAATAAAAAATATTACAGACGTTTTACACATGACAAAAGTTTAAAAAATGAAATATTTTCTATTATTATACATGATAAGGACTATATAACTCTATAAAATATATTTTATGCATGGGTATAGGTGATTTTAACCCTTGTCTTTTTATTTTATCCCCCGCACTCCCACCTGATAAACCCATTTTTACCTTAAAAGTGGTAATTAAATTTTATTTTTTTAACTATTAAATATGGAAAGAAATTATGTTGAAATTATTAGAAAATATAAATTATAATTATTCTAAATATTTATTTAATATTAAAAAATCCAAATCATATATGTGGAAAATAATAATTTTTATTTAAAATACTTTCGACATGATTAAAAAGAATGTTTCCAGGATGTGTGTTTTCAGGAAGAAGTTGTTATTATTTTAAATAAATGTATAATAATAATCACTATATATTTATAATTTCATATTTAATGATATATAATATTTAAATTTCATTGAAAACATTATTTATTAGTTATTATATTTTTTAATTAAAATGGAGAAACATTTTTAATTTCTAAAACAGTTTTAAGAAAAATCCAATTTTAAATCCAAAAACAAAATTATTCTAAATTTAAATATAAAAATTATTATGAAGTAATTAAGATATTGAAAATTAAATAAATTAAAAAAAATTAAGTTAATTCATATTTAATACATATTTTTCCTTAAAGATTATAGAATATTTTTATAATAAAATTATTTTTACCAAAATTGGTGTTTTATAAAATTATGTCAAAATTAAATATAATAAAAAAAATGAAAATTTCACTGCATGTAAATATGAAAATAATAATTTAAAAAACATATTAATTTTTTTAAAATAAAAATTCAACAATTTAAAAATATACATTATTATAAAAACATATAAGAAAGTATCTTTGTTAAAAAGATTTCCTTCTTAATGTGGAAATTACATAATATTTTTTATGGTGAATAAATTTAGGAAATTGTTTTATTATAATAGTTTCTAGGTTGATAAATCATGAAATGTGGTAAAATCATGATGTAAGATAAATATAATTTATTAAAATAATATTCAATATATATAATTTCTCACCAAAACATTATACTATGTTTTCTATTCCTTAATAATATTTTTTTGGACCTGAATAATGGTCATTGATTTTTAAGGATTTTTGTTTTCTATCAAAGGGCCTAGGATATCAACATCCATTAAAAATGGTGGGTAAAATAACTTATCGTTTTATTCATTAATGATATATTAATCCTGGCTGACCTAACATATCTTAGTTTTTCGCAAACTTATGTCGCCACGGTTTTGATCAATACATAAATTTACATAACTCCTAAAATAAAATAAATAATAATCATAATTTATAAGTATCATTATACATTTCCATTTATAATGAAATACAATAATATATATAAATATAGATTTCAAACTTTTCTGTCTCTCTAATATAATTTTGCAACATATAATTTTCCGAGGGCTTACACCATTAGAAGGTTCTTTGATATCATATAAGTCTCATCCATTTATAGTATATATCATTTCTGTTCATCAAATGATTTAATAAAAAATAAAAAATATATTAAAAATACTATTGTGGAACTTTTGGGTACTCATCACTGTATATATGTTCTTTGACCATTTAGTGAAAAAATACTATTATGATATTATCACAAAACAATTTCTTTAAAAATAACAACCATGATGTGATAAGGATCATGTTAATATACCAAAACTAGGATTAAATGTCATTATAAATTAAAAAAGAAGTCATTTCTATGGAACCAACTCCAATAGATATTGATCATGATAACCAAAGAGACTAATATTTACCTCGAACTAATTGGGTAAATCATTATACCTTGAATGAAAAAATAGTGAGGTAATTAGGGTGGTCAATCCTATGAAATTAACTATGATTTTTTTACTCTAAACTGGGATAAATATATTTTAGAATATTTTATGAGTATGATTCTCCAAGATAATAAAATTATTCTTTTAATTTTTTTAAAATAAATTAATTTCACTATTTAAATAAACCTGATATACTTTTAATGATGATAGGTTTTTTCAGTGAATTTTTTTCAAGAGATACCATGTGCCTTATGATTTCATCATGGGTTTCCTGCGATTAATAATGTGTTAAAAATAATTTTCTATAGAAATGATTCATTTTCATACATGATTTTTTGATTGGTTTACTCAATGATTCACATTGAAAAAGTTAAAATTTTCATGGTTTTTAATTTTTTCACAATCCTAATATGATTATTTTATTATTATGTCCCTGATAATGTTTTTACCTCAACACACATTTTGAAATATTTTCCACTAGATCTAATGTTGATGAAAAACTGTATAAATTTATAATGAACCTCTTTGGGATTATCTAAAATTTTAATAAAATGCCCCATGATTAAAACAAATATTTTAATTTAAGAATATTTTTTGGTTGAAAGATTTACTCTATTTGTATTTTTACTATTTAATTTAATGATTTTAATAATTCTAAAAAACAATATATCTAATAGGTCATGACAATTTAGAAATTTTATGTCCTTACTGATAAAATAATATTTTAAGGTTTTTACCGGGACAACCCATAATTTTTTTAGCATATAAATGTTTAGATACTTGGGAGGATAAAATAACTTTAAAAGACAAAATGAAGAGATATAGAGTTTGCTAAAAAAAATTACTTCATAATAATTAGTGTAATATATGGACTATGCGGAAAAACATAGGGAATTATTAGACTTCAAAATATTTATGTAATCACCCTAAATGCGTCAGATGTAGAAAAATGATTTTATAGATTTTTTTTATTGGACTATAGAAGTTCTACCAATAAGGTAATATTAGTAGTTTGGATTGTGAAAGAAATAAAAAGTGTTCTATTATAAATATTAATGAAAAAATATATATCAATCCATTGGTAAGACATTATCATTACAAATAGTTTGGACATTAAGATCACTGATTTATAAATATTGTAACTCAACGTCAGAATCATCTTGATCAGAAGCTAAATGGTGTGTCATAGTACTATTCTACTGTTAGAGAATATATGAGACCCTTAATTAATTTTTTATAATTTACATTTATTAATTATTTATAATATTCCCATGTATGGTTTTATTTATGATTTACAAATGCTTTTATTACATTGGAATATTCCTGAAAAATTAGAATATAATATAACGAAGAGTTAAAAAAAATTATTTAATGTTCTTAATGAGTTCTTGTTTGTTAATAATAAATAATTAAGTCCATTGAAAACATATTAATAAGATAAGAAACTAATAAAATATGGAATTTACTTTTATCTTGAACATATTTTGAAATATAAAAAACTTTTTTAGATAGTTATGTTCTAGTTGTCAATGAATATAAGCATATATTACCTCATGATTTATTAGTGTTATTCCTGTTATTTTTTTTTAATTTAACACTATTATAGTTATTTATGATAAGATAATATAAAAACCCCCTTATTTAACATAGTGGGGATAACACATGGAATTAAAAATGAGATAACATGAGTTTCTTTATTAGGTAACCATTCAAAAAATTAGTTAACCTTATGGTTCCCATTTTTTGATTGTTAAAACTGAGTTTGGTTCCCAGAGACTTTGCTCGGATTACATTGAACCCAATATTATCGATATTAAGAACAAGTATATTAATCCTTAGATTAATGACTATTTTTATCATATATAGGGGGCTCATCATTTTTCAAAGTTTGATATCTAGTCTAAGTATCACCATCTTAATATGGGGAAGGATGAAATTATGCATATAGTGTTTCATGATAGGTGTGTGAATTATGAGTTTATGATGTTGTCTATAATGTTTAAAAAATCAACCATTGTATTTTTGAATCTTAAGAATACAGTTCCATGTGTATTTGGATAAATATTATTAGCCTTTGCATTGATGATAATTTTTATTCAAATTTTCATGGGGATCATGAAATAATTATAATTTTTTATATGGTGAAATTAAGAGAATTATTTTATTGGGAAAATTTAGAAAATATCAATTTTGGTTTGTTCAAACATCATTACATGGTAAAATTATTACTAAATATTAAACTAGTGTTAATCCTGTTAAAATTAATCTATTGGAATAGTGGCCAGGACCTAAAAACATCAATGCAATATTACGTTTTCATTGAATATTGGGGTATTATCGACCATTTTTTGAATATTTTTTGGAGTTATATCTCCTAGATAATATCCTAATATGAAAAAGAGTTTATTTAATCTGGATAAAGTAAATTGCATAATTTTTGGGTAATTTAATGTAAAATTGGTTAGTACTATAGTGTTATCAGTAGTAATATGACAAGGTTTATTTTTTATTTATAATGAAGAATATTTGAAGTTACATGGTTGTGTATTGATGAAATTTGGTCGACTAATTTAATATTATTTAAAATAATTAAACCTATAAGAGAAGAATTACCTAACATAATATCATGAGATTAAAGTAGTGGTATTTTATTTATAAAATTGTAGTACTCTTTAATATGGTGTAAAATGATAATTATATACTTACTATAAGTATTGAATGTATATATTTATGTAAAAAGATAAACATGATGTAGAGAAGATAGATAGAAATAATAAAGGATTATGATTGCACAACTCACCATCAACTATGTAAAAATAAAAAGTTAGTTTATTCCATGAGCCAAAAATATAATATATCATTAACTGTGTTATGTTTGGAACATGATTCGTTTTTAACAATGTGGTGTATATTTTCTTATTAATTGAACATCAATGAACTCCCCCACTTTTGGTGTATGTTTATATTTAGTAAACATGGTCAAAATAAATTAAACATACTTAAAATGATGATCGTTAATCTAATGAAATTGTTTAATTGTTGAAGAAGTGCATCATTCTTGAATTTAACATTAAAAAGAAGTTTTTATGACATATTGAATGTTGTTGGGTGTAACTAGTAATACCTATTTAAAGTAGGTATTGTTTATTTAAGATAATATCTTTACATTTTATTCTTATTTTGGATGAAATTAAATGTATCTAGAGGTTTTGGATCTCTATAAGTATGGTTGGATGAAACAAAAATATTTTAAATCTTATAATGAAATGATTCATTTTTCAAGGGATTTTATCTAAGAAAATCTATTAAAGGGGAGGCTTAATACTTTTATGATACCTTAATATAAATGAAGAAAATATGTATATGGATATCATGATAGTATTACCATATTCATTTTTAGGTAATAATGCAATTTTTGATATTTTTGATATACTTATTAAATATTTACATTTTTCTCTTATTTGAGATAATAATTCTTTGAATCAACTTCTAGATTTTAACAAAAATACATATTCATATTACATAGATTTCACCTATGTTATATTTGATGGTGAAATAATATTTACATCAATTTTTTAGAAATGAATCCAGATGTAATTGGGTAATGAATTAAATTTCATTATAACATTTCATAATCTGTATAATGGATTTTATGAGTAAAAAACTTACACTTTATAAGTTATACATTGACCTTTATATTTAAATTATTAGGGATGTTTTTATCAATATCATTCATTGTAGTAATTTCTTAATAATGATTATATTTATTCCAACATATAAATTGAACCATGTGGTGAATTATATAGAAATTGTTGTTAAATAATATAATATTGGGTTGAATTCATTGATAAGATGTTATCAGGGAAATTGATGGAAAAGATATGGCTGAGAATGAAAATATGATTCATCACTATATATGGGATTCATAGATAATTAATAAAGTTTATGTAGATAACTGGATGAGTGGTATCTTATTTAAGGTAGGAGATCATGTTTTTCATAGTGTTTCTTCATGGAAAGGAGTTATTAGTTTTCATTTAAAGTAAATTTCATATCAACAATTTATTAAACCCTAAAAAATTCTAGAAAAAGGTGGTATCATCCTTACGAAAATTTTAATCAAAGATACATTATGTGCTTCAGGCTTCACTAATATGGAAATATATACCTAATTAATCTTATTTCATGATCCCTAAAATAGATTAGTGGGAATAGAATATATGTAAAAAAGGAAATATGGTTATGTTTTTGGTTTATAATGATAATTTACTATGAATGAAAGAGGTTCACTAGTTTTTGGTTTTATGGAATAATTAAATGAATGATGAAGAATCACAAGAATTGAAAAGAAAAGCTGTATGTTAAAAATACCCTCAATTATTATTGGAATTAATGACACTACGAGGACAAAATTTCTTAATTGGGGTAGGGAATGTGAAGAATTATTCAATTATAAAAATATATGAATATTATGAAATATATATATTAATTTTTATGTATTAATAATCATATTTGTTTTATAAATGTCTTTTTTATTAAATTTTCTACTAAAAATGAATTACTGTTTTTATATATATTATTATTCCATGTATTACATAGATTTGAATAAAAATTAATTATTAAATTTTAGCATATTTATTTCATTTGAAATAAATAATTTCTGGGTTTCCTATATCAGATTTATCTTATATTTCTTTATTATAATTGTCTTATATGTTTTTTTGCATCAATAGTGAAAAATATAATTTTTTTTAAATACATTAATTTATATTCAAGGCTTCGTAAATAACCTTGTCTATTTTGGATTGATTTAAATGTTAAATTAATCTCCTTTTAAAAAATATAAATCAATTAATTTCATGAAAATAAAAACCATACATGATTTTGGTATAAATTGTTTTTATGATTTGAGGGTATATTTTTCTAAAAACTATTTTTGTTGCATGTTCCAAATATGTATTTAAATAATTTTTAACAATTTTTATAATCTTAATATGTTAATATATATATATATATATTGAAATCTAAATTATCAAATTTGGTAATTATGTCAATTTTATTTTTGGTCAATATTTATAGTAACCTTGGTAAAATGTTTTCACTGTATTAATAGTTAAATGGGTCAATAAGGTTGTAAAAGATTTGATAGAATGTAATGAATATAAAAAAATTATAAAAAACATATTAGATAGTTGTATTTCTACATATTCTCATCCTAGATTTATATTATTACAATTTGGTTCTACATGACTTGAGGATTTTCCTTTTAATTTTTTTTCATTGAACAAATTTACTTATCCTTATGATGTTTGGGGGAACATTCCTTTGAGAATATTTCCATTTTAAGAATTTTCATTGAAAAAGGTTATTTCTCATTATTATGATGTAAAAATGAAAAGTTTTATTCTTATGGGTTCAAATTTATTTTTAAAGGGTGTTATGATGGAAACCAATAATATGAAAAAAATGATTCTGGTAAAGTAATATATTGTTATAAATGATGGATTGTGCGATAAATATAGAAAATGATGATTGGTGAGATTGATATAGCTCTCTAATGGATTGGATAAGTATTTATTCATCGAATGTGAAGAAATAGGGGGGTAGATGTGTTAGTTATTATTATGGAATTTATTGGGATTTATTCATTATAACATGGGTTTAACAAATGCGAAGATAGGTTATTAATATGAATCACCAATATAGCTATATTACTATTTCAAAAATTATTTTTTGCTGAAAATTTAATTTCATGTTGTAAGGAAGGATTGGGAACTTTTAATGGTAAATGATTTCTATTTTAAAAGAATATTTTCATTATATCCCATATGTATCAAGAATCGTTCTTAGTTTAAATATGCTTAATAATGACTTGTCTAATGTTTCCTTCTAGAAATTATTTATTTTCATGTGTTGAAATGTTTTATTTCATTCCTCAATATTCTATTAGTGAATATTTCATCATTTTCAGGGGTGTTCATTATTTCACTTGGATATTGTGATTAAATTTTACATATTTCCTATACTATGAATTTTTATCATATATTTTATTCAGATATTTTTATTGAATTTATGGATGAGTAGATATGATAGTAAGGTAAAAAACATTGTTGGATATTGTCTCAAATTATGAAAAAGTGTTATGATTGTAATAGTATTTTGAATAAAGGAAACCATTATTTGTGAAAAAAAATGGCCACCATATGTTAGAGTTTCCTATTTAATATAATTATTCCTTTTTTCTCTAAAACTGAAAACATAAAATATCCTGAGAATCAAGGAAATTGGGATCCTTTCTATTAATCTCAATATTATATATTGTTAATGCTACATGTCATTATATAATATTTTTCAAGAATATATCAAAAAAAAATAGGATACCAATATAACTCTATATTATTATTTATTCCACACAACTTTTTTTGTTATCAATGGAAAACTTGGTCCCATATTCTATATGAGTAGAATTATCTATTTATTTCTCCCTTAAAAATCATCAATAATTTATGGTCACAATTATGTACTGATAGAATGATAAAACAAAGAGTATTTGAAACTTTTAAATTCTATAATAACATCATATTATTTGTCATATAACCATTGATGTGTTTATTGTATGAGACTATAAATTCCTCACAATCTACCTTATTATTTCAATAAAAAAATTATCACTGAAATATACAATCACTATGAGTGAATTTATCTCACATACCATGATAGATAGATTCTAATCAACCATTAAATTCATAAGATGAATCTTCAAAATTATTATATACAACATTTATTACCATGATAAAGGATTATGTTGGATCATACAAAATTCGATCTTGAATTTTAAAAACCATCAACCATCACTAAGAATGATAAATGACTTCAACAAGTAAATGTAGAACAATAACTATATTTATCCATTAATTTTTTTTTAAATTCATTTATATATAAAAATATTTGAGACACTATTTTATAAAAATAATAATAATAATTTGAAAATTTTTAAGCCTAGTGATTGGAGGAAACTTATTTAAGATGTCACCATCTTGTCGGGTGCTTTGCACTTACATTATTTCATAAATATCTAAGAGTTTGCATCCACCATTTCACTGAAATTACTCATTATGACACATGTTTATTATCATTAATACATTCATCATCATCTCTATTCACTTATCAAATTTTATTTCTTTCCCCCATTGGTTTGTTCGATCACTCATTCAACTATTGGATTTCATTTGGCCATTATCCAAGATCTGACAATATCCAAAGACGATGGTCCATCATATATAATTGATATAATATTTTCAATTTGAGATGTCATACTGATATATCATAAAATAAAAGTTACTTCATGGGATTAGATATAATATTACAATAATATTTTATATATTTAATTGATATTTGTTCATGATAAAATTATTTGGGGTTCTTATGGAATAAAAGACATTTTTTTTGGAAATTAGTAATAATTTGTGTGAAAAAGTGGAACTATTAGATGTTATAGGCACATCATGATAATGTGTTAAGTGGAAGGTCATTAATCCAAATGAATAAAGAGGAAATAGATTTAAATTAATTGATCCAAATTTTTCTTGCACAATAGTGCTTTGTTCACACCAAATCCATAAATTATCATGCCATGAGATGGTACAAAGATTCACCTTAGAAAAAATAAGGAATTGCATCCCTAAATAAGGAAAATATAATAAGACTACGGTATTATCTATGTTCATTATGTGGAATAGTAGTCATGTGTTGAATTTTCCCACAACATGATTTCTTTCTAGCAACCCACCAATTCCCTCTATTGATATCCCACTGAGGATATGAATTATCCATGTTAGGAGTTACAAACCGTCAAATGCTTCCAATTTATAGTTGTTTTAATTGGTAATTAAACTGAAATTCCCAGGGAGGACATGAATTCTTATGAATTGGTAATCAAACCCTCGGGAAAATAATTGTTCAACAATAGGTCTAGGTATTCTACTAGGCTTCAATCTGAGGAATCGTTATTTGAATTTTTTTCTATTCATATTTTTTTTAAAATTTATTGTATTTTTTTTACTTTTAGTTTATTTTCATTTTAAATTATTTATTCATTTCATTCTCATTCAGTTTATCAATTTAAGTAAATGTGATTTTATGACCATTCATTATCTTTCTCTTTTCAAATTGTAGTATGTTTTTAATTTAAATTCTTGATTCCTCATCCAATTTTATTTTCTATTTTATATAAATTTTCATTATTTTTTTAGATCATAAAATGATGGGTATATGATCCAAAATGGGAGATTAAATATGGTTGAAAGTTTTTGTGACACATGATTTTAATTTTTCATCTGTTTTTCAATAACTTGATTCATTTTTTCCATTTACATCAAATATTTCATATAATTAAATTATTGAACAATTATTATAATAGTGACTGAACCCAAATGTAGAATTGATTTTTTTCCATAAACAATAGAAATAATTATTCTTTTGAACTAAAATTAACCAATATAATTTGAGATATTATAGATTTTGAGAACAATAAGGTCAAAACTCCAAGATTATCTTAATAATGATTATAAAAATTATCAAAAAATAAAATAAATGATTTCACTATAATATTAGCTAATTTTATTAAAAAATTGAATTAATATATGAATAACAAAAACCCCAATAAATTTGATCCCCTCCCATATCTAATTTTTATATGATTTCTGTTTTCCATTTCATTCATTAAAATTAGTTTTAATAATTCTATTAAGATTATAAAACATAAAATTTAGTAACATTCTGTATTTTTTATTTCATTTCCTATGTGGGATAACCCTCATACATTAATCATTACATACTTTAGTAGATAGCGTGTTCTCGAAAAATATAAAATTTTAAATTATTATATATCATATTAACAAATTGTTCGTTCTGAGAAAACAAAATTTTGAAATCGCTGATGGGGATGGAATCATTCCATCAAATAATTCATAATGACTGAGAAATTTATATTTTCCCTAGCCATGTAAACTATTCTAGATTACAGTTGAAAAATTAAAGGGTATATCCCATAATGGATATGAAATCTCAAGGAATATTTTTGACTAAATGTTATTTTTTACAATTTTATTATATTTTTATAAACTAAACTATAATTATATAAATGGAAAAATAATAAGTCATAGAAATAATAAATAAGGGAGGGGAACAAATATTAATGGGTTAATTTTTATAATAAAATAATTTCCTTTTAATTGATAGATCATCAGATTAAATATATATATAATTATTTATTATATTCAATTATAATTTAGTCTATTACTATTTATGATACAATGGCATCTGGACCTTCATTATCAATAAATCTAGAGTATCTTGAATGCATTTGGTTTGTTATATAGAAGATTAATAAATCATTATGTTGATCAATGATCCATATTTTCTTTTAAACTGTTGTTAATTAATTATTAAAACATTTTTTGAGTAATTTATTAATAAATAATTTTCGAAGTATGTAATAGTGCAAGATAAAAATAATTTTCAAATTAATTAGGAAAAGAAAAATTTTAATCACATGGTACATGAATCTTTCAACTAGATCTTCAACCCACTAGGGGATTACCCACTCATTTTTAGGTGGTCTTCAATAAAAATTAATAATATTTCCAATGATGTGATAATATAAAATCGGAAGACTACGATATAAATTAAATTAAAAACATAGGTAAATTCAAAAATAAAAAGAAAAAAATATTTTATAGAATAAGAATTATATTCAAGGATGAAGATAATGAGAAACAATACCATGAATATAAGATAAATGAATTAAATTAAAAAAAATACAAACATATAGAAAACTATAATAAACATGAATGTGAATTGAAAAGAAAATTCTATGAGGAATGATTCATGGGTCAGAACCATAGAATCATCTCCCCATTAGTTGTTGATTAATGTTTTTTTCCATTGTCTGATACTCAATTTATAGGCCTGGTTTTGCCACTTTTTTCTAGTCCAAACCCTATGAAATCCCCTATAAATTGAAAAAACTATGTGTTTTTATACTATCGACGTGGATAATTTATGACCCGAATTGATGCTTAATGATGAGTACCTAATGGTTGAAATTAGTTTATTTATCTAAGATGATGATTCATTGAGTGACTTATGTTACACACTATGATCCTCAATATTCTAGATTATTGATAAAAATTTTCTTATTCATAGTATGTGTGTGTTTTTTTATGGCTAGAGTGATGCTTTATATCATATTATGAAATTTATATTGTCCTTATTTTTAGTATGAGTTAAAAATAATTGTGTGAAAAACCATTGAATCATTTGTCTTATATCGTGGTTTTCATTGTTCGTCCATTATTACACATTTCTTTTGTGTTATGCGTCTAAACCCTCTTACAGTGCCATGTTGTCCTCTAAATTCTTCAATGTTATCCAAAAATATTCATACTCCAATTAAAACAATAAAATATTGACATCAGAAATGAAATATATTTAAATCAGTCAAAAATAAATATAATAATATATTCAGACCCCCATAAAGAGATATTTAAATTGCAGATATCAACAAACACCGTGTTTTATAGGTTATCATTTTCCATATATGCAATATATATTATTGTATTCACTTCCCTTGGGTGGAGGTTGTAATGTACAAGAAATTATAGGTATTGTTTTAAGAAAATATTATGGGATTTTTGCAAGACCCGACACTCATAGAACCCATGATTCCGAGGTTGGGTGAGCCCAGAATAAATTTTTGAACTTTTTTTAGGAATTTAAAATAGCACACTTGCGCGATGTTGGAATCTCCCAAACATGTTCCTAGATTTTAAATCAGAGGGAAAAATTTTTTATAGAACAAAGACTTTACCAAAGGAAGGGAATAACCATGACTGCCACAAGTAGAGGATAAAAGTTAGTTTTTTTTTAATTTTAAAGAAAAATAAGGGTATATTATGATTTTTTATTTTATTCAATTTTTTTCTATAACGCAACGTCGAGCCAACAATTTCATTTCATAAATGAAACAACATAACAACACTAAAATAGAAGTTTAATATAAATGTTGATTCATTTCATAAATAATATATCATAACTATGCGATGACTCTGCATAATTGAAATGTTGAAACAAAGTTCATCAATTAATTGCATATCATAAATTCATGATCATTTCCACAATCTTGGAGTTTTTCATGGAGGCGTTGTTGAACTACCGTTGGAGAATGGAAACAAACATCTTCTTTCCATCCTTCCTCATCATAGGATATCTCCATCAGTAACTGATTTCAGATCAAGGATCTAGGAACGATGTTGTCTGACTTCATTTTTCCGGGACGAACGATCCAATCCTAGGTAAGGGGTTTTCTTTCATATGAGGTTACTATTCCCCCATTATACTTTTCTAAATAAAGAAAACATATCAAATCACTAACATGTTTACTTTTGAATCATTCATTCATGAGGGATTGGAAAATTTCACATGGGGATTAACAAAAGGGGATTATATCTTAATGATTGTTCGAATGTATCTCTTTATCCAACGTGATGAACAAAGGCCAAACAAACAAGGTCAAAATTCATTTCTTTTGGGTGATTTTTTTATCCCTATCTCTGTCCCTGCATTCTTTGCTGACAGACCCCTGTGGTTTTTTTGGATTCGTTATAGATGGATTTGAATGTTTAAAGATCCATGGATTGATGAAAATATGTCTTGGAGGACATAATAGTGGAGGCGATAACCCAGGGATCACGATGGTTATCCTGGATCAGAAAATGGACCACCAGAGAAAGTCTTCTTGCTCATAGAAGAAACTGAAGGTGTGCCATAATGGCAGAGCAAGCCGGTCATAGTGTCGTAAGTGACAAACAAGGGCCTCTTGCAATCCATCCATGGTAGATGTGGTTAGATATCTGCATCATGAAACTGGATAATGTGGTCTAACTAGACCACAGAGGTGACCCACAACATCGGCCATGGGTGGGATGATGCACCTGCCGTGTCCTGGGGGGAGCAGAGAGGCCCCCTCTAGCAAGCTCGGTTGGACATGTGAGTTGGGCAAGCATAGCATACTAGGATGGGCCCAGCCGATCTGTGCCAGATTGAGTCATGTTAGACCAAACACAAACACAACCTTCCCATTTTTACTAAAAGTCTCATAACATTCAAACCATACATTCGATTGATAATTCGTGTCTAGCATCGAGACCTTCATGATGAGTAGGTATTTTTTATATATGCTAAGTGGGGTTTTTTCGATTTTGGGACACGTTCAATGACTTTAGGAGTATATTTTCTTGAAATTAATCATGTTATTAGTGGGAATCCTACATCTGGCTATGACAAGAAGAATGTGATGAACGGGTCTAGGTGACCCAACTGGCCTTTGTGATGATCATTTATTGGTTACCCAACATTTCTAAGTTACAAGCCGGTCTAGGTGACCCAGCATGACTAATGTTTTGGTGGGTCTAGGTGACGTAGTATGTGTCTGTGACTCATCGGGGATAAGTGACTCAATAGTACGATGTGTTCAGTGTATACGAATGGTTTCCTGGATTTTAATACATTATATTATATCTAAGTTATTTGAATAAACTTTTTTTATACATTACACTATGGTATAATCTTTTTGTGTTGGGGTCCTTACTAATTATTGTATTACTCACCCCTACACGGCCTCTGCCAGCATCTCTCATGTCTTGTGTAGACAACAAAAATTTTTCTAGAGACCTCGGTGGTCTCGGACCAAGTGGTTCCAAGTGAGATCATACATATGAGATGCACTTCTACATATTTATGTGGTGACACCCTTAATATATCCTTGTTGTATAGTTTACCAGATATAGACATCAAGAGTTGTACTTTTCATTTGTTGGGATTGTTTTATGGCCCATTTTTATCCAGTTTTGTACTCTTACACTCTGTGATTATCATAGTTTCATGCATGTTTAATTTTCATCATTTTGGGATAAGAACGTGTATGTGTGTGCATGTAGGTACTCTAGGAATGCCTCCGAATTGTAGAATAATTTTTTTGTTGCTAGTTTACCAACCCTAACCATTAGAGGGTGTGGGCATGGGGTAGTCATGATATGGGCCCTAGGATACAGGTCATGATTGAGTTGTGTCATAGATGGATAGTTCTACCTTAAGGACCAATAATATGTGGCATTGTTTTGGTGTAATAGTTTTTATTGTTTCACGTTAGACTTTCAGGCTTGAGGACTCCAGTGTTGGTGCGTTGAAAACGTATCCATACTCAATGAACCAAAATTATTCATTTCAACATTTTAAAAGAAAAAAATATTTTTAAGAATAATATTTGAATTTAGAGTGTTCTCATTTCCTTCTTGAATTAGAGTATGCTCACCAATCATAATGTATTGACCATGGTTCATCATGATGTGTTACTGGATGCAACCACACGACTAACCATCTAGGATTCTGATATGATATTGTAAGGATGGTATACCTAGAGATGAGGCGTTGGTTCAGGGACAATTACCGAAGGTTTCTATACTGGGTGGTGCACCAGTTTTACTAGTACCCATTGATTTGTTGTTTCTACCAGTAATGCTGATAGTGGATGTGTATAGGCTCAGTTTATTACATGAGTACCAGAAGAAGAAACCTCTAAGTTTCATGGGTGAGACTGACCCCTATGTGGTTGAGGACTGGCTTGAGGGGGTTACGTGATTCTTCTACCATGTGAGAATGCCTCTCAATTTGATTTTGGTCTTAGTAGTGAACCTTCATTAGGTCCCGACATGGAGATTGTGGAGCATGGGGATCGAGAAGCATGGCTAAACAACCCTCACAATGATTGACATTTAGAACCTTTTTAGGGAGGAGATCTTTCTAGTGATGTTACACTTTGTGTGTGTACAAGAGAAACAGCACCTATATCATGGTAGCATGAAACTAGAAGAGTACTAAGAATGATTCACCAAGCTTCCCCACTACTCCAAAGATATGGTCTGAGAACCATTCATCATGGATTTTTCCTTTGAGTAGTGACTATGCTAAGAGATCAGGGGGACCCTGGTATCTATTAGCATCCCTATAGAGTCTGGGGTGTTATAGATAGCTCTACTCCTGGAGAGTTTCATGGCCGAGCATGAACCAGCCGCAGGAGCTACACGTACACAAAAAGTTGTGGAGTCTTCATCATTTGGTATCTGGTAGCAGACATGAGGTCTTATGCAGGCCATGCCATTTAGGGGAAGACCCCAACACACATGGTCGGTAGTATGAGGCGCCTAGGGTAGAGAAATTTAGAATAGGAGAACGGTGTTTTAATATTTTAGTTGTAAGAGACACATGGCTTGTGATTTCACGACACACTTGGAAAACAACCCGCAAACCGTCGAGGTATAGCTAAGGTAGAGGCAGAGGGTCAATCAAGGTGGTCTGTAGTGTGTCAGATCAAGAAAGGGAGTTGTAAGGGAAACTGTCGGTGGTCCAAGGTTTGTGGTACTACTACCACCTGACCCTTATAGTGCACCATGGGCTTACAGAGCTGGTGTCTAGGGGCAGGCCCAGATTTTGGTGATGGAGGCCTATGATCTCGACACTATAGAGGTGATTAGAGGCTAGATATGTGTCTTCTCAACACTATCATTAGTTACTATAGGCACAAGTTCCTATAACTCTTTCCATTCCATTGAAATTAATTGATACTCAGAGATTTTGTTGGAGACATTTTCTCGATCATTATATTTAGATACCCTTATAGCGGGGGATTCAATGATTATACACTGGTGCTGATAGTGCGAGTTTACTCTTAAAATTTATATCTTTAGCTAGGATCTCCTATTAGTGGATTCCAGGCCATATGACATCATTCTGGGTATTGATTGAATATCCACAATCAATTTTTAGATTTTTTAGGCATATAGTGTGGTGTGTCTGTGGATATGGGACTAGGATTTCCTTTACCAATCATGAGTGAATTCTTGCAATGCCATGTATACTTTCCCAGAGGAGGGTGATTCCGATCACTCACCAGTTGGTCTAGTCCAAGGACATATTTCTTGAGGATGTTCTAGGATTACCTCTTCATAGAGAGGTTGACCTCTTCATTGACCTACACTGGGATATAACACCAATATCCATGCCAGAATATTGTAAGGCTCCAACAAAGCATTGGAAGAACATAAAATGTTTGATGTATTGTGTGGACTATTGGTTCCTGAATCAGGTGACCATGAAGAACAAATATCAACTGTTGAGAATCAATGAACTCTTTGACCAATTGAAGGGATTATGGTCGATCTCAATTATTTAACTCAATACTGGATATCATCAGATTTTTGTATGGGATGAGAGTGTACCAAAGATAGACTTCAGATGTCGGTATAGACACTATGAGTTCTCAGTGATTTGATTTGGAAAGACCGATTCCTCAACAGTGTTCATGTGACTCATGAATAAGATATTCCACCATTACCCGTACTGGTTCATCATGGTTGTCATTGATGATATACTGGTGTACTACACGTTTGAGGAGGATCACGAGACACAACTGTGGATTGTAATGGATACACTCTAAGAGAATTAGTTTTTTGGGAAGCTCTTGATGTATCAGTTCTGGATTTGGGAATTCCACATTCTTGGACACATCATTTCATAGGCTATATTTTCAGTGTATTCAGTGAAGATGGAGGAGGTGGTTTCTTAAGAGCCACCTAGGAGCGTGTTGGAGGTGTGATGTTTCTTGGAGTTGGATATATACTGTCAAATGATCATGAACAACTTTATAGGATAGCATCACCCTTATCAACTTTTACATGGAATGGATATCCCATTGTGTGGAGGGAGAAGTGCCAGTAGAGTTTTTGGGAGCTATGGTGGAGGCTGATGATATCACCTGTCTTGAGTCTTCCAGAGAAGGGTGATATATATGTAGTGGTCTTCAATGCATCAGGGAACAAACCAGGTTGTGTCCTGATGCATGGAAGAGCGGTATGGTTATTTATAGTTGAGGTATAATTAGCTAAACTACATAACCCACAATCTTTAACTAGAAGCTACGGTGTTATCTTTGATGATGTGGTAGCACTACTTGATAGGTGATCAGTTTGTCATCAACTCAACCCCAAATGTCTTTGGTATATCTTCTCCCAAAATAACATGAAATTTAGGAAGTGACAGTTTCTATAGTTCCTCTATTTCTATGGCATTGATGTAGTCTATACTCCTTGTAAGGGGAACGTGGTTGCAGAACTGCTCCACAGTAGAACCAGGATGCAGTTGTAATGTGAGGGATCTGAGTAGTTAGCAGTGATGATGATATCCTTCATGGATGGTGATGGAAAATCTTACCTTCAGTCGATTGTTTTCACTCCCTTACTCTTAGAGTGAGTTAGTGATGCCCAACTTGGGGCTATTGACTTAGAGAGCCTTCATGCTCAGTTATATACAGTGTAGACCCCTGTGGATATTTTATAGGTGGGGAGAACATAATCATTTTAAGAGGGTGCTCCATTGTACCTGTGGTGTTGAGAGAGGAGGTTTTGAGGGAGTTTCACACTGACCCCTTGGTGGTGTATCCACGGGTGGAAAAGATGTAATAGTTCTCCAATGATAGTACTGGTGGCCGGGGATGGAGAAGGTAATGGAAGAGTTCATTTCTCGGTGCCTCACTTTTTAGCAAGTAAAGGCAGAGAATTATGTTCCAAATAGCTTTTCTCATCCACATGAAGTTTCAAATGGATGTGGCGATGGTATCTTTATGGACATCATGATAGTTTTACAATGAACGTCCAGGGGGCATAATACAATTTTTGTGATCATGGATCGACTCACCATGTCATCTCGCATCCTACCAATTTGAGATCAAGGATCGGTAGAGAGCTTGGGGACACATCTATGTTCAAGGGACAATTTGGATCACTAGTGTTCCTTTGATTATTGTTTCAAACCATGATGATTGCTTCATGTCCCAGCTGTGGATGCGACTATAGGATGAATTCTAAACTAAATTGCTTTTGAGGACACCATTTTATCTCAAGACTGATGTTTAGATGTAAAGGAAAATCTAGGTTTTAGAGTATATGATTCATACTTATTTCATCAACTATGGTAGTAGTTGTGAGGACCGCATACCTCTAGTGGAGTTTGCATAAAAAACACCTTATACTCCACCATTGGTATGAAACTGTTTGAGGAACTGTATGGGTGACCATGCAGATCACTTCAATGCTAGACAGACCTAGGGGAGACAACACACAAGGGTCCATAGATTGTATGGGCTACCACTGAAATGGTGTAGATCATCCAAGAGCAGTTGAGTGCTGCATAGAGTGGGTATAAATCTTATACAGATAGGATACAGAGGCCCTTAGTGTTCAAGGATGGAGACCATCTATTTTTCGGGTCTCACCTCAATGAGGATTATGGAGATTAGGCTAGGGTGGCATGTTGTCTCTGATACTCATCAGCCCTATCTAGATTCTGGGCAGAGATGGCAGGGTGGTGTACCACTTAGATCTTCCCCCACAGTTGCATCAGGTGCATAATTCCTTTCCCATGTCGTAGCTGAGGATGGATGTTCCTGACACATCACACGTCATCGACTAAGGAATGTTGGTCATTGATGATGAGATGATATTTGTAGAGTTCCCAGGGGAGATTGAGGATCGACATGAGTTTCTCCTTCATGGGCAGTCAATTCCACTGAAGCATATTTGGTGGAAGCATAGCAATATCTAGGAAAGAACATGGGATCAAGAGGCATAAATTCATTCTTAGTACACCCACTTGTTTTATATCCCATCTTTGTATTTTTAACACATAACTCCCTATGGTCGAGAGAATGTAGTTTCCTTGAAATTTCATGTAATTTTTTCAAAAAATTATATCAGATTTCTATGAGACTAGATGCTCAGATGGAACATGATTCCATGACATAGTGATCACGAAATAAATGTTTGTACTTTTTTAGTTATTTAAAATATTCCACGTGAACAGTTTTGAAAAATACCCAACAGTTTCCCAAATTAAAAATCCATGGTCATCATTGCGTTTAGAATGACTACATTACCTAATGAAGGACCTAATGTCAACCAGTGCAGGTCAAGGGTAAAAGTTATTTTTTAGAATTTTAAAGAAAATAACTTAAACATCAAAAATAAAAGTTTATTCAAATTGTTTCGCTAAAACACAACGTCGATCTGACTATTTCATTTCATAAATGATACAACATAATGAAAAAGAAACTAAAACATAATGGAAATGATGTTTCATTTCATAAATGAAACAACATAACAGGGAGATGAATAAGCATAACTAAAATGTTGAAATATGTTTCATTAATTAATATCCTAACATAATTTAATTATAAGTTCAACAATCACGGTGTTTTTTGGAGTATATAGAGAATTATCATTAGTGAATGACAACAAACCATCTTCTTTCCATCCTTTATCATCGAAGGATGTCTCCATTGGAAATGGATTACAGTTTAAGGATAGATGAATGAAAGCGTGTGACTCTATTCTTAATTGACAAATGATCAAATCCCAGGTGATGAATTTTGATTTCTATGTGGTTACCCTTACCCTATTCTAATTTTCTAAATTATGAATACAGATCAAATCACTAAGATGTTGACCCGCAGATCGTTTTTTCATGCGGGATGGGAAAATATAAATCAAGGATTAAGGAAAAGGGATTAAAGTGTACTAATTATTCAAATGTATACCTTTTTCTAATGTGATAATCAAATGAAAAAAGTCCATTGATCTATGTTTTTGGGTGGTCTTTGTAATCCCATTGTCTCTCCCTATGTTCTTGACCTATGTACCCATGTGGTTGCATCAGATTTATAATGTGACGTTCTGAATATGGACAGAACCATAGATCAACAGGGAGATGGATTGGACCACACAACATGAGAGCCAACGAACTAGGGATAATGACGGTTCTCCTGGATTCAAAAATGTTTTATAGGAGCAAGTATGTGGCCTGAATGTGAAATATAAGGCACACTGGCATAGGATGTTGCAGCTTGCGGTAGCAGAGGAAGCTCGTGCCAGTTTCGTGGGTAGCCAGTAGGGGCCACTGGTAGGTGTTTTATTTCATTTTCTTCAGACGTGACATGTGATCCGCATCACCCAGCTAGATGCAACGATCTTGTTGGACTACAAAGGTGACCCATGATGCCTGCTTTAGATGGGGCATGCCATCCACCGTGTCCCAGGGGGAGAAGACTAGCCCCTGTCATAGTGGTCCAAAGTTGGGCTAGGTCGGTGTGACTGGGTCAGACAAGACCCAGACCCCACATGCCCTTCTTCATCGAATGTTTCATAACAACCAAACTATATGTCCAATTGTTGAGTCAAGATCCCACAAAAGAAACCATCAGCACATCAGGATTGGAGGAGGCCTGTGGAGGAATGTGGGAATGAAGAATGTCGTGGTAGTGTCATGGGAAGTGAGTAGGGGCCACCGGTAAGAATCCATCCATGGTCCATCGTAGAAGCGACAGGAGGCTACTGGCAAGTTGGACTGTACAGGAGACCCGAGGAACCCACCGTGTCCTAGGTTGAGTAGATCGGCCCACTCTAGTGGGCCAGGATGGATAGGTTGGATGGATAAGTAGTCCTATATGGGTAATAATTAGTGGCTATGGTTGGGTAAGACTCGGAAATCTGGGTGTGACATAGTTCCGTTTAGTGGACCCCCATCCGGGTTAGGTTGGGTATGTCGGACCTAGTCATACTATACCCGACCCCAACCGGCCCCTTTTCACTAAAAGGCTCATGACATCCAATCCATTCATCTGATTGAACAAATTGTTTGTGTCTTTGGATCCTTGTGACAAAGTGGTCCTTTTGATATAGCCTAATTGTGGTTTTTGTTTAATTTTATGTACAACCAATTTTTTGATGACTATTTTATCTTAGAATCAACATCACATAGAGTAGGAATCCTGTGGCTAGCTATAATAAGAAAACTTTGACGAGCAGGTATAAGTGACCCATCAAGATTAAGAGAATAGTGGGTAAGATGACCCAGTAGGTGTAATTGATGAGTGGGTATAGGTGACCCAAAATGCCTAAGTTATGACCATGTCAAGGAGACCTAGTGGGCATAATTTACTAATCAGGGATTGGTGACTAACCATTACGATCTATTCAGTGTAAAAGATTGATATTTTTTATTTTTGTACATTAGATTATATATGTTTGAGATGAAAAAGCATTGTGAATTCATTCTTTTGTGGTGTTGAATTTGTATTTGGGGGTCCTTACTTTATATTTCATTACTCACCTTTGAACTAGATCTGCCTACAAGTGTCGGGTCTTATGGAGACAACATGCATTTTGATAGATACATTGGTGATCAAGGACCAGGATAAGCCCAGTGGGATCCGACAGATGAGGCATACTTATACAGCTTCAGGCAACACCCCCCTTCGCATACCCTTCTTGATATGGTTTATCATAGAGAGACTTCAAGAGAGTGTACATATCTTCTGTTAGAAAAGAATTATGTCCCTTTTCTTTCAGTTTTGTATTATTTCTCTTAGTGGTTATATTAGTGTCATGAATGATTAATTTTCACCATTGAGGGTCAGAGATGTGTGTGTGTATACATATAGGTACTCAGTAAAATTCCTCCCACATTTGGGAAAATTCCATTGGATTTAGTCACCAACACCTTTGCTTTGAGAGGTGGGCTTTTGGTAGTTATGGCATAGGCCTCGTGGGATAGGTCGTGACAAAGGTAGTATTAATTCCCACATAGATTTTTGGTTTTTGATGATGAGTGATGATTTGATATTGACCATACTCAAATATTGTAGTTGAATCATGTTTTAGAATCCTAGTATAGGTCTCCCGATTAATTTCCCATAGTTTTATATCTATCATTGGTATTATCAGTTAAAATTTATTCTCTAAAAAAGTGCAAAAGTTGTGATATTTTTCCTTACTATAGTGGCTAGTTCTTATGATATCAAACAATTACATTGATCCATCACTTTTTTTGTGTGAGTATTATTATTTCATTTGGGGGTTTAATGGTTGATGTTTTTGGAAAATAATGAGGGTGGGATATTTTCCATTTCCACTACGTCTAAGGGTTCATGACTCTAACAAATCAAGAATTATTCTATTATTTTCATTAACATGATTGCATTGGATTCATTATTTTATATCATCAAAGACCTAAATTTTCATTTTTCTCGTAGTCAGTGGTGGTTAATCCATGTTAGTGGTTTTCACTTCATTATGGTTCTCCCATGTGGGATTCTTCAACTTTTATTTGGGATTGTTTGGAATCACACAATGGAATCACACTGATAGTGTTTTGGTCAATGTTCTAATGGAGTCAGTGTGTTTATCTTATTTGTGGTTGGTGACTGAGTATCCCTATTAGATAGTTTTGCTACACATGGTGGAGTCTTCAGGGGTTTTATTGATGAGGAAGATAATGGGAATCATGCGATGAGTTTAAATGGTTCTTTAGTCTGGTATATTATGCCTTGGAGGAATTTCCATACTCTATTATAACTATTTTCTTATATAAATATAGAATTGTGAAGGGATGGACCCATTAAATCATACAAATAAATTCTATTAATTTGAGAGTATATAGTAAAAACAAAAAGAAAATTTTAATGCCACTTATCCTTTATAATTAGCCTTATTCTTGAAATAACACTTTATCCCATTCATATTCATTTAATTGAAACATTACACCACTTCCCGAGTTCATTTTCTAACAACATGATTCATATATTCTTTTATTGATTATATATAATACAAATTTCCTGGGGATTTGTTAACACCACATTGTTTGAAATTTTAATGAACCTGTAATGTTGAAAATTCAAAATAATATGATGGATCTAAAATAATGTTCAACATTCTGTAATTATTTTATTATCTTTTATTGGATTTTTATAGCTTTATAACATTTCATCATTCATGATGATATATAAATGTATAGATTCTTCATAATCATGTTTATTATTTTGAAAATATTATTTTACATAAAAATTACTCAAATGGATTAAAATATTTTACCTAAGAGGGATATTATCATTAATATTTATATATAGTGATTTTATAATATATTTTATTTTATAGAATAATTATATATTAGCTATAAATGATTTTAAAAAATATATATATCAATGAATTATTCCTTCTTAATTAATGTAATCAATCATTACAAATTATTAACATTTTTTTAATGTAGTAGGGGATGAAAAATAGCATTTATATTCTCAAACATGAATTTCTTCCAAACCATAACACACAATGTGTGTGTATTGAATCTGGTTAATGTAGGAACATATTCATATTGAATAAAACAACTAATTTGTCATATAATTTCTGGATTTTAGGTGTTCAATAAAACAATAACATGTTTACCCAAATTTTTAACAATATCTTGTTTATTAGATCATTTAAACCTTTTTTTCAGTGTGTATAGAGTGGTAAAATTATTACACATTCCATATTTTTCGATATATAGATCATTTTTTTAAAATTTTACCCCTTTATGAATAAAATTTATTTATGCCTTATCCTAATCTTTTCTCCCCATTCATATAAATTTACATGAATATATCAAGAGATTCTAATTTAAATGAAATATATTAGAATTATGTCATCTAACAAAAAACACGACCATGTTTCATGAGAGACCAATTTCCATTGACTGACATGAATCTCATTGGTCCACATACATCCAATTTTACAAACATAGCTATTTCCCTTGATATCAATAATATTTTTTAAGATTTTTACCATTTTTCATTTTTGATGATTATCTATTGTATTGATCATGTCACCTTTTATAATCAATATATTTATAATAGATTTCAAATTGATGAGCTTGGATATATTTTTTTCCCAAAATATACATGTACCATATTCCATAGATTATTTTCTTCATTCATTCTTTTGGAATAGAAACATATATCCTATGAAATTTAAAATAATTTTTCTCTCATTTACTATCACTTCATAGAGATTATGACGTCAATCAATTACCATATGAAACATCAGTCCTTGAATAATATTACCCCATTCCCATTATCAACATGCTTATAATAAAAAATGTGATTCTGTTTTCCCATTGAAAAATAGGAACACAATTGATTACATATAATACATTTTATTGAGTTAAACATGTAATATCCCAACCCGACTTACCATCAAACTGGTAGATGGAGTGGGGGTCACATTGCCTGAAACACATCTCCCCATACGTCAAAGGCTTCCGAATAGCAGTGAGGGACTCAAGAGGTGATATCGGGAAGACTATACCCTAATAATAGAGTACAAACAACGGAAAATAGAAAAAATAGAAAAAATTCATAGATAAATAAAATATAATAGCGTAAGGTATATAATAATCATTTAATAGAAGTATCAAATGCCAGTTTATATAATGCAGGAATGGATTTCATAATGCTGATACATAGTCAAAATATATAAACAAAACAAAATGAATTTCACAATGGTACTAAATAGTGAGAAATCAACAAATACCCATGGAAAACTCCATGAGAATCTACATCTATAGCTTATACCTCTAATCATAGATCCTTAGGAATAAGAATAAAACAATCAAACTAGGTACTATAAATATAATGGTATACTCAGGTAACAAGGGTGCCCGAGAATGGTGTGAGGTATAAATATTAGTAGGTCAAAACCCAAGGGGTCAAGCTCTAATATAGTGTATTATAAATTAGATAGTGTGTATGTATATCAGAATATAATAAATAGAACAACATAAATAAATGAATACCCATATAGTTTCCTAAGGGATGCCTGAATGATATACCAACTTCAGCTCATTTCTGTATTGAGAATTGGACTAAGAATTACACATATATAATAATTATAATTATATATATATTAATGATTTATGTAACATCCTCTTATATGAAACAGGTGTGTACCACTTCCAAATGGCCATATACCTGGGATGGTACATCTAGCTGGACCAGGATGTAATGCATAGTCATCCATTACACAGGGAAGCTCTCACTGTCTAACCCCTTTTCCAAACTCTAAGATCTCTCACAATCTCATGAAAATCATCATGGTTTCCCAAATTATCTTACGACCCTAGGCTCTCACGGTCCTCTGGGAACTAGCATTGGATAGATCGGGATGTAAACAACATACATCCAGCCTAAAGGGTATTGCACAATGTTTACCCACATGGCTCGACACCACGATCTCTCTGATTCAATGGATGATCAAAATATAGAATCACATAGTATTTCAACACGAAGGGGTCTCACGATCCCTTGTCTCCCATTCTTATATAGAAATTAATCATAACCAACATATAATTCTTGATCCACTAAGCAATCCGAAATCATATTATACCATTTCATTCATAACCATTATCATAATATAATACAAAATATAGTACCTCTTATGGATTTCACATTCCCATACCATATTTTTAATTTATACTGAATGCAATTCCTTCAGAACCAACACATAAGGCATAACATTTTACTCGTTCAAAATGAACAATATTTATCCCATTAAATATATTCAAGTAAAACATGTCATTACATGAGAAATCATCTTTAGGGTCAACACAATGAATTTTCTTAACAAGGTAAATTGGTATACATAATACAAGTTCTAAGAAAGATGACATGGTCATTTTATTAAATGGAATTTACTATCTCATTTCAGTCATCTAAACATAATTCAATCACCTTAACCAAAACATGAACTAAATGAGAACATTGAATTTCAATTTATATGAAATGGGGGGTTACATGGAGGTGAAATAGTCATTGCACCACATACCTATATGGGAAATTCCATCTCAACGGAATATCGATCATAGAGGGTTATTTGGTAAAAACTGTTGTTTGAATAAAATAGGGAAATTCCATTTAGAATCCTAGACAAGAATGCATAAGGAAGCATCAATGTAATGATATATGCAAGTATCAATGTTTATAACTACAATTTTATCTTGAATGTAGAGCACCTACACTGGAGGGGTTTGATTAAAAAATCATGATGTTATTTAAGAAACAAACATTTGACTCATTTATTATTTTCTTCCATTTCACCATAGTAAATATTTAAAAAAAATACTATAAATGTGATATAAAAGAATATTACCTCATAAAGTAGAACCAAACAAAAATTCGGCTCTTGGAAATTTCTAACTAGATTATGTTTCTCCCCCACTATGAATATTCATCATCACATATATATATATAAGGAAAAAATATCCCCTATGTTCTCAATTACATGGACATGATCATGTAAAAGGGGATCCATTCATATATGATTATATTCATATACTCATCTACACTCATATACACATGTATTTTCATACATATAAATGTGCAAACCTATCCCGATAGATTTATAATAATTTACATTTATGATTATGCAATTAACAGGGTAAGCCACATTCATATACTTACCTATAAACTCATAGGTTAGTAACCTTAGACCTAGCTACTCGAAACCAAAATGAAGAGTTGAAAAAACTACACCACAACATAGTACAAACCTTAAAACACATAAAGAAACTAATTTAAAGTGTGTGAAAAAATTTAGTGGTATAAATCACTACCTCATATTAATTACGGCAGACCAAATTGACCCGAACCACCTAAAAATTGATAGGGGATGTCGTATCAGATACTAACAGGTCTCGAGATTTCCCTTGAATACCATAAAATTATACGAATCAGAAAACCCATATCAATCCCAACCCAAGGACTTCAGTCGAGTGGGAACTGAGCATTGGGAGACCTCAAAATGGCTGAATAAAGGATAGGAATGTGAAGAGAAGAGCTCACCATCATGAGCCTACCCTGATTCCTAAAGATACCCGAAGAAAACCATTTAAGGGACCGAGGGTAGAAGAGGGTCATCATGCATCAAAGGGGGAACCCATTGTTGGTGCATCATGATCAGGTATGAGGGAGAGGGCGGCTATTTGAGCGTTTTAATTTAATTTAATTTAATATTAAATTAATTTTTTTAATTAAATATACCCTTCTCCATGGTTTGACCCTTACGGTTGGGGAAACCATTTGGAACCCCTTGCCTAGAAGAGCACCCCACGTACTATTTTTCCCAAAATATTATCTTAACCATCATAGACCATGAGATGAACATTATCGAGGTACTTACTCAAAAACTCAACTACATTGGATAGGTTTATGGTTTGAAAAACTATACAAGGCCCATGCGAAACTCCTTTGACTTATAGGCACAAGCTGCATGATTAATGATATAGTCTACACGATTCATAGATAGATTGTGAGCCATCTGAAAACCCTTAAAAATGTGATTTTATGTGTCTGTGGCTTCAAAAACTCCTCATTACACCTGGTAAAATCATAAATCCATTAAAACCCCATGATTAATTCATATTAATATATTCTAAATCTTGAAATTTCATTATAAGGCCTGTTAATAAAATCAACCAATTCAGAAATTTGAAAAAGTTAAAAATAATTTCCTATTTTAGTCTTGTTGAAAACACATATCATAAAAACATTATAAACATATAACTTCTCATTGCTGAAAATCTATAAGAAAAAATGTAACCCTCACATGATCTAAAAGGGTTTTGATTCTTTGTTCAATCACCCTTGTTTCATTTTCAAATGTGTAACAAACCCTTAATAATGCCTTTAAACACCTCACACAAAACAACCAAGACTCGAGACAACTCCTATTTTCCAATAGAACATCAAAATGGTTCTTACCCAATCCCGTTCAACCAGAGACGTGATCATATCACCATCTTTATAAGAATCCATCCTATAGTGCATCCCACCTTAGGTTTCAATGTATGTGGGAAGAACCAAGACATGAATGTTTTCTCCACTATATTTTTCATTACAAGCACCCCTTAATTATTTTAGGTTGATCCAAGTGTGATGTTGAATGATTTAATGGTCGATATCCCATCAACCCAAAACCCCATGTTGTGCCGTATTTTCATAAAAATCCTTGGATGACACCATCCGTACTCAAATACACCTGATGACATGGCTTAAAATCATTCACTACCAAATATAGACATCAAATAGGAAGATTCTAGAGTCGATCCATCTCTAGTTTTCTATTATAAGAATGCCCAACATAGAGAGTCGATGTATTCCATGTAGTGCCACATTACCTCCCTCCACGGAACCCAATGTTTTTCACAAGGACAATCACCGAATCCTACATCCAAATTTTGATGATGTTTCTAAGATAAAATGACCAAGATAACCATGCATCCCACATGAAACACTGAATGGGAAGCAACCATCAAGCCCAATGGATTTAAGGAATTCAGCATGGTGTATGACTGTTTCTCTCATAGTCCATCATGGATGAAGACATCATTGGGGACATGCTCAGAGCTAAGAAGAAAAAACATAGAGGATTGAAACTCTTTTTAGTTAATCATAACAAAATACTAGAAAGAAGAACATTCGAACCATAACTGGTCGACTTCATAGAAGGGACATGGCTTCACCTTCCGACATGTATCCTTCGGATCAATAGCCTTTATCACTAGAGTAAGAAATTGATAGTTCGGGAATAACCACTAGAGCCTAACCATTACCTTCCACACTCCTCAAGGGCTTCCTATATGTTCAAAACCCACTAACCTCAAACACATTCACTAAAACCAACCATTCCAAATGGTTCTCCTCAGTGTGTTCCTTCTACTTGGATGGACACTCTTAATAGATTCAACATAGATATCCCCAACTAGGAGTGTCTGGGCCAAAAAAATGAAAGAAAACTTGCCGCTCATATTAAATACAGATCAGACAACTCATATGATCATGTGATGCTCCTCTCATCCATGATTAAAACATAAATATATATAATAAATGTCCAAACAAAACTGACCACCTATCCAGAAAAGGATGAATTTGGAAAATAAAATTCCTACTAGGGACAATGACACCTGAAAGAAACAAAAAAATATAAAAACTATTGTACAGGCATGGAATTCTATCTATAAATGTGCTACATAACATGGGTCGGCCCCTTACAAATAACCAGCATTGACCCAGACATTCAGTCATTCTAGAAGAAGTTAGAATCTAAAATCCAAAAATCATTGAGATTTCTAAAAGAAAAAGAATGCCTATAGAAAACACCTATGTTTCCCTTACAAGGAAGTCATATTTGAAATGTTCAAGTTACCTTTACCCAAGTGTTTTTACCAAGGTCACCACTTATGGTTCCATTTCTAATACCATTATATATATTCAAATTTAATCATTTGTCAGGAAAAGATATAATCGAACATCAAGTACCATTTTTCAAAAAAAACCCAAGATACATGATTTTAACCAACACCCAAAGGGAAAAATATTCAAGCATATCAAACATCCTTTTAAACCATTTATCAATTCCTAAAATCCCATATTTATTATAAAATTTAGTAAAACAAAATCATTTAACCTTCAAGGACACCTATGAGGGTCCCACAGAGTAAAAATGGGTTCTCCAAAAAGAAACCCAATAGAAGTTGATCTTATATTAATATTTTAAAAAACCCAAAGGCTCATTTCAGAAAATTCTTTCCCAATTAACCCAGTTGGGTACAGTTTCACATTTAATAGTTAAGATATATTTTTTTCAAATTAGAAATCACACCACCCTTTTCTATTAAATCTTTTTCACAAATAACATAACAGTATACAATTTGTTTAGTTATATGAGATACAAGTTCCCAACTTATGAAGTGCCTATACACTCCAAGGATTGAGAATTTTTTCCCAAATATTGAATTCATACTCAATATAAAATAAAAAATGATCATATATAAATATATAAGGGTGTAGTCTGAGGGGTGTCCATCTACCAACTTGTAAACCACCCATACACTTTACTGTTTAGAATTCAACTCCCCATTAATTAAAAACAATTTAACATTGAATTTAAAGTATATCATCCTTTTAATCTTAATGATATCCAAGAAATGTACATATTTAATGTTTATAATTGTTTAAATCTATAGGTTACCCTTTCCGGGTTACAAGGAAACTGTAAACATTAAAATCGAAAACCATCTCCCATTCATTCCAGACCCACATATAACAAGGAAAAGCATGAAATCATGAAAATTAATCATAAATGGATTTCTAGACAAAGTAAATTAATGGAATGTTATATAAATAACATAGAAAATTTTATACAATCAAGCATGGAAAAGTAGTCATGGAAAATAATAAAATCAACAAGAAACATACAATGATACTACATGTCATGGAACTATGCATGGGATGTAAATTTACTATGTGCCTATATGATGGATGAAATGAATCATTATTGACATGCCAGGTAAATTTTGAAATACCATAATGTCATAAATAATATGCAGTATAAAGTACAACAATCACTCATGGTGAAATAAAATCATCTATAATAGAAAAGAACATGGACATCAATACCAGCACTAGTCACGTGGCCATTTCCTGTATGTGGGGTGATAAGTCCTCATAACATCTATTAACCAATTAATCAAACATTCCAAATATCATTTCTACCACACCAAAACAGTTTGACAAAGGAAATATTTTCTTTGATACCACATTGTAACGTCCCGACCCATCTTATCATCAAACCAGTAGCCGGAACGGTGGGTCACATGTCCTCAAGGATCTCTCTATATTTGTCAGAGGCTAACGACTAGAAGTGAGGGTCTCAGATGGTGATAGTAGTTAGACTATACCCTAATATATGATTTCAAAAAGATCAATATAACAATAATATAGAAAGAATTAGATAAATAAAAGATAGAAGTTGAAGATAGATAATATTAATTTAATATAAGTGTCCAATTCCAGTTTATACCACGCAGGAATGGATGTAATATTGAAGCTACATAATCAATATCATTGAGCATTCAGAGATCCAACTCAGTCCTCTACTCCTAACTCCCAAGGTACAATCATACAACAATCTTCCTATGTATAGAAAATATAAGGGTCTACTCAGGTACCAAGGTCACCCAAGAACGGTGTGAGATATAAATCATAGTAGGAGGACCACCATGGTGTCATAAACAAATACAGTGTAATTTAAATTAGATAGTTTATACATATATTAGAATTAAATAAACAAAAATTAATACACAAATGAATACCCATTAAGGTTCTTAAGGGACACTTGGAGACTATACCATCTTCGACTCATTTCCATATTGAGAGTCGGACCAAGAACAATATATATATATAATAATAATATATATACATATAATATATATATATAGTATAGATATATGTAACATCCTCCAATATGAACTTGTTTTCTATGCTAAATGGATATATACATGGGAATCAACCTATGGCTAGACCGATGGGTAAAGCACAAACATCCATTACATAGGTAATCTTTCACTATCTAACCCCTAGTCCAAACTCCGTGATCTCTCTTCGTCTCCTGGAAATCAACATAGAATCTCACATGGTCTTCCTACCCAAGGAT
Source organism: Viscum album (assembly GCA_963277665.1). NCBI lineage: Eukaryota > Viridiplantae > Streptophyta > Magnoliopsida > Santalales > Viscaceae > Viscum > Viscum album. The sequence goes on from OY728147.1 coordinate 378,069,024, forward strand.
CACATGGACCATTAGAAACATGCATTGAATGGACTGGGATGTAGGAAACATGCATCTATCCCAAAGGGTAGCAATCATGGTCTATCCCCTTGGCTCAAATATATGATCTCTCCCTGTCTCTAAAAGATTACCATGGAGACTCACATATTATTTCACCTCTCAGGGCTTTCATTGTCCCTTGGCTCCCCTACCTGTATAATAATTCATCCTACAAAATTTATCATGCATGAGGAACTAACATCCCATGCATCTCATTAGACCATTTAATTAATAACCACGATCATAATATAATTCATAAGGTAATACCTCTTAAGAATTTCACATAGCTATAAAATATTAATAATTTATACACATGGAAACTAATTTTAACCATCACATAAAGAATACCATCTTACACATTCAAAATTTACACACTTGTTCCCATTCAACTCATTCTAGGAAAATATGTCACTATAGGAGACATCATCAATAGGGTCAACGCACTAAAGTTTCCTAACACGGAAATTTGGTTTACATGATATAATTACCAAGAAAGGTTACCTGACCATTTTATTAAAAGGATGTACCTATCTCATTTACGTCATCCTATGAAAAGTCATTATCCACATCCAAAACAAGAACTACATGAGAATGTGGAATAATCATTTATTCGATGAAATTTATGGTTCACATAGAGGTGACATAGTCATTAGACCACATGAATAATTGGGAAATTTCATCTTAAATGTCTATGATACATAGAGGGTTCTTTGGTCCAAAAACGCATTTCAATAAAAGTAGAAAATTTAATTTATAAGCCAATCTAAGAAGTCATAAAGAAGCATTAATGTAATGAGCTACGCATGTATAAAATTCAATTAATAAATTTTTAGCATGAAGGCACTACACCATTGTTGTAGGGGTATTATTATAAATGCATGACTTTATATAACAAACAAACATTTAACTAATTTAATATTTTGTTCCATTTACCCATATATAATCAATTATGAAAAATTATGATAAATGGAAATTCATTAATAAGAGTGAATGAATGAAAAATAATTAATTAATTCTCTCATAAATTAAAATTGTAGGTAATGGAATCCTACCTCAAGTAGTATAACCAAACCGAACATTAAAAACATGGTTCTTTCTGACTAGAAGCTGATTCTCCACAATTGAGCAGATGCATCATCACATACATATAAGGACCCCTAGCCCAAATTCCCATACACGCATGGTCGTGAAAACATGAAAGGGGGATCCTTATATATATTATTATATGCATATACTCATCTCCACTCACATATGATTGGTTTTTCAAATATATAAATGGGAATACGAATACCCCTACATGTATATTAACTACCATGGATAATTATGCACATAATAGGGGAAACATCATATATATATACTTACCAATGAACATGCAGGCAAGTCTCCTAAGACTCTACAACTCAAAACCACAAAGCAGAGTTCAATACACCACACCACAACACATTACGAACCGTAAAACACTTGAACATCATAATTTAAAGGTTTTGAAACAAATTAGTTGTGTAAATATATTCCTAAAATCAATGAATGTTGACCAGATCCACCCAATATACATTTCCATTAGTGGTGACTTTCATAAAACGTACCAACGGGTCCCAAGAAAACCCTTTAGTACCCTAAAACCAGATTAATCAAAAAACATGATCAACCCCTACCTTTTGGGTTCTACCTTGTTGGAACCAAGTAGCCGGATACCTCAAAACGACCAGAAAATAATGGGAAAGGGATGAGAAGGGATCACCTTGATGAGTGTAACATTATTCCTCAATAGGTATGAAGATAATGTCTCTAGGAAAAGAGGCCAATAGAGGGGAATCATGCGTCGAAGTGTAACCCCCTCCTGTGGGTGCATCATGATTGGGTTTGAGGGATAGTGGTGAGATTTGACTATTTTATTATAATTTCATTTTATATGAAATTATTTTAATTCTATAAATAGATTCATCTTCCGGTATTAACCTATATGGTTTGAAAAACCGTCTGATAGCTGTGTCACAACCCCTGTCTAAAAAAACTCCCCTCGCACAATTTTCCTCATATATTTATCTTAACCATTCATAGATTGTGAAATAAGGTGTGTCAACATACTTCCTAAAAATATGAACCACATGGGCTAGTTTTATGTTTTTAAATAGCATTTTTGACCTATGGGAAACACTATTGCCTCACCTCCACAAGTTTCCATGGTTACTGCTACAAGATGAATTTTTTTTGACAAATAATATGCCCTCTACAAACCACATTAAAACCTGAGTTTCTGTGTCCAATGCTCCCTAATTCCCTCAATATTCTCAGTAAACTATTCAAGCCTTTACTCTAGACCAATATTATCATATTAAAATGTTCTAACTCTAAGAATATTATTCTGAGGAACGATTTTAGATACGAAAAATTCATTAATTGAAAAAGATAAAAAAAATTTATTTTAGTCTAGTTAAAAATATTTATCATTACCAAACACCTTTTAGATTAAGATATAAATCATTTTCAAAAGTATAGTATCCTTACTTATTCCTTTGTATATCATTGAAATGCTTTTTTTTCTAGTGACGAGTGTTGAGAAACTATAATCAACAGTCGAAGGACTCTCCCCTTTTTTAGATTTATAATAAAACACAATAAAAATTAAATTATCATGTTTTTTCTATCTTTTTGAAAATTTTTAAATCTTATATTACCATAATTTGTCCAAAAATATTGTGATACACTTTTTGGAGGTGTTTCAAGGATAGTCACACCATGAACAATTTTCCCCAAAAAAACACTTGTATTATTTAATTATACCATCTCTCTAAGATGGTACTTGTTATAACCTCTTGTAAAATTTTATTTAATCCCTGTAAATTTATAGAATCTCATTAATTTGGGAGGTAAAAATATATACCACAACACATAAGAATTTTTTTTAAACAACACAACACCGTAATATTTAATGAATGTAAAACAATCATATTGTAAAAAATGGAATTATTAAAATATACTTGTTATTGTGACTTAAAAATTAATATATATATATATATATTAAATATTTTCATACTTAATATATATTATTTCTCATAAATTTTGACTAAATATTATTCCCATGGATTATCTTAACTCACAATAACTTTCCATGGAATATTTTAGAACTAGTATTATATTTTTTATTGGGGTTTTCATGTTCAAAAGAGATGATATTTCCTTTCTCTTCCCTTTTTCACTATTATGACAAAATAAATCAAGTATCCAAAAAATATTTTATAGGAATATGTGAAAATCATGATGCAATATTGAATAATCATTAACCATTTCTCTTATCTTTTAATTTTGGACCACTTCATTAATAAAATTTTAAAACATTTTATTAGTGAACCTTAATGAATTTTATGTTACACTAAGATACAGTTCAAGGTAATTAATCACTTGTTTCAAAGAAAATATTTTTTATATACTAATGTCAACCATATTGTCCCTGAGTTTAATAATTTCAATGAGATCAACCATCATTCATGTAAATTCCATTTTAATTTCAAAAACATATTTATATTATTAATAATTCAAAGATTTCATCAATCTATAATTCTTAGATATTATTAATACACTAACATGATTTAAATTTTATATTATAAATACCAATAACCTATTTATTATCTTGATTTTATTTAGTGTCTCCTCTTCACTATTTATTCTTCTTCACAAATACCGTCTTCCAATTCAGTAAACATATAATTTGGATGATTGGGTCTAAAAATAACAGTTATTTATTATTTATCCTTTTAGTAATGTTTCTATTATTTCTACCTAATTATATGTATATAATCCATTGTTTAGTATTATTTTAAAGGCCTTATACTTTCAATTTTCTATAAAATAATTTCATAATAATTACCAAATTTTACATTATTTATTATATGTGATTATATTTTTGATTGATAATCATCACCACTTCTTTACATAGGGAACTATATAAGTCTCTAAATTTCTATAACTAAAAGTCATTAATTGAAGCATAATATTTATTTAACATTATTCATTTCATTCCATTCTAGTATATCATTAACATTTCAAAAAAAATCAAGGTGAATTATTATTCTTTAGATTCTACATCACTACAAATATTTAGATCATGTTTTTACAATTTCATACATCTAAAATGATTTTATTTATAGGATTTTACTCTTCTCTTTAAGGCTTCCCCTATTCTTATTAAATAATAAATCAAAATATTCTTTTTTTCAATTAATCATTATTCAATGTATACATTTTCATGGGTTGAAAAAATGAAATCAATTTTGTCTTAAAGGATTATAATCAACATCTACAAATTGGTATAATCATCATGAACAGATATATATATATCATAGTGGGATTACAATATTTTTTATATGACTAAAGAATTTGTGGATTGTTTTATCATTTTCTATTATGATATCTTCGAATTGGGACTATTATTGATATAACAATGAATATATTATATATTTCTATACCACATATATATCATGTGTATTATTTACTATTCCATTATCTATTTCTCCACAAAAATCATGTCAACTCCTTCTATGAGCAGAATGAGTGTAATTAATTGTACACAATCCCACCAAATTTAATATTCTTCAAATCCAAATGATTTTTTTCTCTTAGGAAATCAAAAATATATATATATTTCATGGTGATTACTTGAATGTATAATACATGTGATAAATTACATAGAACTATCTTCTCTCCATTGAAGAAAAAATTTTACATTGTTCAAAGGAACATAACAAATATTGATGACATTCAAATGTAAAATATATTTTTTAATAATATATATTAATAATAAATAAAAATTCATATCCACGGGAATGAAAAAAATCTATCTTTGATTAAAATGAAAAAAATTCTCGTTAACATTCCAAATAAATAGATGTATAACATTATCCGATAACAAGTGAAAATATCTAGAGAGACTAGAAGACTACATATGGGTGATGAATAAGTTGTTTCTGAAAACAACAACTCTCATGTCACATTCCATTGAAAAATACTGTAAAAGGGTTATAGATAGTGATCATTTGATTATGAGATAAATAAAAATAATCATAACACAAACATAAGGGAAAACAAAATGTTAAATGATTCTTATTATGAAGTGGATAATAATTTGTGTGCAATTATTGAGATACCATTACCAACACACCTATTGTATTTTCATTAGGAAAAAGGAAAATATTGCGATATAGCCCTGAAATCATGATAATAAGAAAAAATGTCAAGAATTACCAACTTAATTGATCTCCACTTCATGGAAATCAAGTTAATATTAAATTTTGATCAGGTGTACAACCATGTCCTTCTCATCAATCTCACTAAAATCATTTAATAACCATCCTTACAGTTAATTACAATACAAAATCCGGTTTCATTACATTATCTCATTAATTCTTTTGAGTAAATATTTTTTAATTGAAATGGAATCACCATTGAACATAGAAATTTATAACACATATTTTTAATATTTTACTCATCTTATATAAATAGATATATTTTCTATAACAAAATTTTATATTGAATTTTATATCCCATATATTACATGGAAATTAATTTTTTTTTGTAACACCCATTTTCCTCCAAACTATTATCCCTTAATCTAATATGTAATAGCCTCTCTTTAACATTATAATGTTTGACATAGAACCCAACAAAAACGTCTACTCCTTATAATTTTTTCCACAAATCATTTCATAGAGGGATTTTACATTTATTTAAATAGTATCATCAATTATTTTATGAGTGTACTTTCATATCATGACATCATAGCTCAAAATTCATGTTTTATCGGTTCAATACTTACGTCACTATGTATATTTTTACTTTAATTAGTAGAATGAAAAAGGTATATTTTTCTCCACCCCTTTTTATACCACCTAATATAAAAGAGAAAAAACCACTAAAAATTCTATATTACCATGATATTTTCACAAATTATTTATGGATTCATTAAAACACCTTTCACCCATAACATGGAGGTAATGTTTTTTAGAATTTACCAATACTCAGTTGCTCGGAGCAGGTTCATTCATTGTAACAATAGTTTGAGATACGTGGAATTGCCTCTCAGAAGTCCTAATAGTTGATTATTAATAGTAAACCATATACATACAAGATACATTCATAACATTTTAATAAAGTATTTAGAATTTTTTTCAAGAATAAAATTTTCCCTCTAGAATTTACATTCATATCAAACATAGTACAGTTCAGGGGTGCATGGTACAAGAATAAAAAGAAGGGTGGACACAAATTCTTAGTAAGGGTTATGTACAGGGGATGATATCATGAATCAATAAAAATAATCAACATAGAATGGTATGAAACTTAAATATATTTCATTTAATTAATAATACGGTCATAATATTTAAGAAATTGATTATGATTATGAAAATCAATATAAATAATGACATGATATAGAAAACATAACCATGGATATTATAACTGATATGATTATCACATGGAATATCAATAACTATATTCATAGTGACGAGATACATAACTATGGATGTCTAAACAATCAAGATATATCTTCAAGAGTGTTACTTTCAAGATATATCATCATGAAGCATTAAATATGTTCATATAATCCCAATTTATATGGCCAACTTATTATTTTCATGAGACCTGTCAAATCATTGAGGGTCTATAAAAATTTTGATTCCCACCAATCACATAATATATATCTTTCATTATTCATAATAATGGGATAAAAGTATAACACATAATAATTATTATTTATAATATATAATAAGATATATGAATAATTTCCCCCTCCAATAAACATGACCATAAACCATAAAAAGTAATATGAAGAGTGGTCATAGTCAAAATAATCATAAAACAAAAAAAAATAAGGATGAAATCAGTACAACATGCATGTTTTGTATCATAAGAAATCTAATGGGATAATATTTTTCATGAATATAAATAATAGATAAAATTACATTAAAAACATTTAAGAGGAAAATATAATTTTTTGTTTTCAATTTTTTTATAAATATATTATTATGATAATAATTTTATTTAAAAATAAGTTTAAAAATAATATTGTTTAAAATTACCATTTAGACATTAAATTATATCTTTAATGAAATTTTTTTCTTGATGGTGGGAAATTCTCTACATGCTATAAAATTTAAAAAGAACAATATGTTTGTATTGTAAAAAGGATAGGTAAGTATCTTTATCTGAAAACGATAAGAAGATCCCATTCTCATTTTTTGTAAAGGACAAATTGGTACTTTTTCAAAAACAACATAAGATTAAATTTATTTGTTTTAAAGAGTAAAAATTTGTGGAAAATACCCTTAATAAATCATTTTCAAAGGGTAAAATATTTTTGACAACATTTTTAGAAAACATGGTATAGAACGAAATCAAATTTCCGACCGACGAGAGAAATGATGTTCTACATTATTAAAAAATCTTATAAATTAGTATAATTACCAATGTTTGAAAAAATGAAACTATAGATTCTCAGTTTTTCCTTTTTAATCCAATTTTATATTTATATATATATGTATATATTCAAATCTGAGATCTAAGACGACCTGCAATTATGAGGTATGATGTTACTAAAATTAATTTAAAAAAAATATTAATCGATTTTTATGCATTCAATTACATAAATAAAATCATATAATTATTAAAAAGAATATATGATTTGAAATATAAGAAAAATTTAGGTTTTCAAATATAATTGTATCCCTATGCTGGAGAAAAAAAAATTTTGCGCGGAACATCAAAATATAGTGACCTTTGGAAGGTGTGATTAGATAAAATAAATATTTGTTTTAATTTAATTTAATTTAATTACACTATTATAAAAATCATTGAATAATTCATTATAAAATATTCTCTAGGTTTACTGACATGCACTTGGTATAATTGAGTGTTTCTCATTCCTCCATTAGGAATCGACTTCCGATGATGGGGAATAACGAGATCGAAGTATATCTGAATGAAACAAAAACAACGAATTCATGCATTCATTCGAGTTCATGTTCATGGATGTTGAATGATCGAATATCCAGGTAGAAATATTTAATCTATAGATCCCTCCATTTTTGATTTTTTTTTTGATCAGGAACAACATCTTTCCTTTGATCTCGCTTAATTGTGGCCTTTGCATGAACCCTTAAATTTCAGATTATTTGTTTAATATTTTTATTTGACCCTAGAGATTTCTATTTATGATGATTGGATAATAAATCGTGAAAATTAATAGATAAATAATTATTGTGGTAATTTTTTCTATTAATTCATTATATTCTTCAGCAATTGGACAGAGCGTTCCTGGTTCAACATTTCTTGGAGGCACCGATCCCAATTGGACCACTAGATTCACATAAGAATTGCATAAGACAATTAGAAAGCCAAATAAATGAGAGAGAAAGTGGATTTCTAGGTTTCATCTTATTTATTTGATGATTCAAAGTCGTAATTTAGGAAAAATGATGATATAGGTGTTCAGGATGTGTGATGAAACACCATGCTTCATTGATGTTGATTTAAGGCCAGTAGATGGCCAAAAATGACCATCAATGAATAGATCCACCTTGTTTGGGGGGAGGAGAGATTATAATCAAAGGTAAGGTGATCAGATATAATGCACATACAGATTAGATATGGATTTATGGAAAAATAATTATTATACTATATGTGTTATAAATAACACATAGTCTATCTGGAACTATAATTTTTAGACATGGGTTTTGTGGAATATATAAGGATGAAACAACAGGTAACCCCCCTAGACACCATTTTCCATTTCCCTAGGTGGATGATCCATGTGGTGGATCACACAAGCGGGACCTTATATAGGAATACATCACTAGAGTCATGCTATTTAATAGAGTACATGGAAAACTATTTATGCTTTCCATATGCAGAGTAAATACACATGACTTGAGTACACAAACATGGGATGGATACACGCACATAACCAAGAGCATAGGTCCAAAACCAAGTTCATGGGAACTCTATGTAGATCCCATGTATGTCTTGAATTCTTACGTGTTTGGTGATCCGTGTATTTATAGGGACATTTCGAGATGATGATGTGTGTCCAAACATCATATGGGTCACCTCACATGCAGTGTAACCCTTGGTTCCTTTTGATGATGCTTCATACTCTCGTATCCCCTTTGTATGAACTAGGATTGTAATGATATTCCTTTTCATAAAGGTACAAATCATTTTTTTCAATTTTAATCCATTTTGGAGTCATGGAAAATATGAACAATGTCCAATGTAATGTTAAAAGAGAGACCATGGATTTTTCATAGATTAGAGTTCCAGAAAATGGGTAAAATGTGTACGGCGCATGGTTACCGAACAATTAATACATACCTTATAGGGTAACCGTATAGAGAACATTCGAAGTAGAGAAGGCAACATGGTTTTTTCGAAATAGTTTCACCTATGGATGTATCCCATGACATTCATATATATTTTTTATATATTTTTTTTATGTTTTTCTCATGGTTAGGGAAACCAAGAACCATGAACATGGGCCCCTATATTTGAGGGTGAAATTTCTAATGTTCCCTTAATGAATCTATTTTCTATGCCTCCTGTTAATTGTCCCCTTTCTCCGATGGAAAAACTTTGTTTCTAATCATGTAACATCTAATCTTCATCATCCATGGTATTTAAAAAACACACTAATATGAATTCAGAATTGAGTTGTGAACGATGAATTTTATATCTAGATGTATGTTCTTGAGACCCCTTTTTTCTCTGAGATTATATATGGATATTTGTTGTTATTTAGGTACAAGCTCATTTTCAGTATTTTTATGGAAATTGACCATTTCTTTAACTTATCACAATATAGTAAAAATATGAGGGCCCCATTCGATGGGGAGTAGTCAATGAACCTATGGTAGGTGGTATCATTAACCTTTTCTCATGACGTTACTGTGCTTTCGAAGCTACAACATTGTTCTACATGTCATCTTTTCCACACATTTTCTTTAAATATATATATCTCAATCCAAAATTGTTATATGGACCTTTATATACTCCCATGTATCATTTATAAGTAAATATAGGATGATAACCTCGATCATGGACATACACTAAGTTTGTAAGCTTGAATTTACCCTTTATAAATAATTTACCAAATGCCCGAAATGCCTTATAGGAATTCTTGATAGATTATATATGTAATTTACCAGTGTTAAATGAATTTATATTGAACCAAATAACCTCATAAATGCATGAATTTCATTATGTATGTTATTTACCTTGTAGGTAATTTCCCAATTCATAATGGAACATTCTAAGTGCTTCATTAACCAATGTAAAAGGAATTTCCATGTATCTGTTAATTATAAGGACTGATTAAATGGAATGATTTTCTTCATAATGGATTTCTAGATTATGTTCATTAAATGGATTTATTAACTTGGTTTATAAAGCGTAGTAAGTCCTTGTTGATTATCTTATACTATATTCTTTAATTTTATTTTAATTCCTCGGTTATAATGGGATTAGTAAATATAATGAAAGAGAGGTAACGACCCATGGATAATAATATTATTATTATTAATCCATTAATAATGTCTATTCGGTGATGGATAATGGACGTTTCATGCATAGTGGATCAATCTCCCTTACATCCGGTCTTGAGCATGATGTCTCCCACCGTTGGCACTATTTTGATGGTGGGCATGATGCATGAAATCCCTTTTTTAATGTTTTTCATAAAACCACACTCACCATATTGAGTGTTGTGCATGATGTATCTCACTCGTAATTAGATATAGGGGATATACACATTTTCATAAGCTTATAGGCTTATTTCTGTTTGTTATGGATAACTGAGTTACGTCCTAATCCATCCAACACTGAGTATTCTAGGAAAATGGCTACATATGTCCTCAAATAATTATTATATAATGGGGGTTCTGGTATATCACTTTTCAATATACATATATATTACTATATATATATATACATATCAAACACACATTCCATCCATGAGAAAAAGTAGGTAGATCCACCATGAGTCCTTTATAAACACGAGTAGGATGGTACATATTTATTCAAAATTGTGGATTATTTATTTATATCATCTCACTGTTTATCTATGATAACTAGTTGGATTATGTTTAGAAACCATTTGTGTTGGCCAATTGGGATTTTATCTCACTCCTAAGTCGAACCACCTTGGGAAATCGAGTGGATTACTTATCTGTAGGAATGAATAAGTGAATGATCCCTACTGCTGATAGATGATTTGATTAAAATATAAATAAATTATATAAGTATAAGATATAGACTATTCTCAAGATTCTAGTGGATAAACCTTTTATTCTATTTGTATTTTTTATAGCATGTTGTATATGTCTATCCCATATTCCCCTTGTACTTCTAAACTCGATGAATTCATGCAAGAAAAATTTATTAGTGGATTTTGAGATAATTACTCAATTGTTCAATTATTTATTCTTCCACTATTTAATATTATATTTGTAGCATGTTCATACATTTTGTAATGTTTATGGTCTATTCATTTAGTGTCTTTTTGTATCATGCTTCCTCTATTTAATTTTTAGTATTATAATCCTTTCTTCCACTCGTATACTATGGTATAGTGTCCCCAATGTATCAATAATACTCCATTACTACTAGTTGATAGCCTATATCATATGGGGAGGAATTCTTTTTTATATGTGACCCACTGGTATGTGAACCAAATTATGTGGACTCCAAGTTGGGATGTAACAATGTTGTATCAGATCACATATTCCTCATTTTCCATAATTTTTGGTTATTTAATAAGAGACTTGGAGTTAATAGAATTTTGAAATGGTAATGTAATTAATGGTAGCTAACATGTGTTTATTAACAACCAAAATAACCTGGGATAAAAAATTGTAGTTATTGAATATTATTATTATGGGAGACCTGACCTAACAGTTTGGTGAAACAAAGGTATTATGATGATATTGATATTATAATTTTTGAAATGAGATTCATATTATCTTATAATAATTAAATGAGGTTATTTCATTCCATGAATAATTATAGGCACAATATGATTGTTATGCCATGAATTTTTCCTTCCCATGTTTATTTTCAGCATTCATTTTCTAGGTGATTATTATTATATCACTTATAACCTATGATATTGTGTTGGAATTCCTAATAGCACATCAAATAATTAATATTAAGAAAGTTTGGTATTTAACCATACAAAATACAATGTGAATTTTATTTGTTTGATTACTAGATTCATTATTTTTAAAACAAAACTTTGGAACATAATTTTAACAGGTAGATGCTCCAATGTGATGTTTTTGGACATGGGTGAAGACTCTAGAACATTACTGGGTGGATAGTGTAATTTTAAGAGATCCAGACTATAAAAATAACATTTCTAAGGACATATAGAGGGCATACAAATTGTCTAAAACCATGCATCCCAAAATAGAAAACTATGTGGCCATATACAGGTGGACATAGGCTATTGCACGAGCTACACACGGTATACCAAACTATGTGCCCATCCAGCATGGTTAGTGGTGTTTGATAGTACCTCAAATCTATTCATCATGCATTTTGTGCACTATTATGAAACTATGTGGTTTGAACCATGTGGGGTGTTATAGGTTCCCAGTAAAGGGTGCACAGTAGGCACATGGTTTGTCAAATATTGTTCTCTAAACCGTGTTTGATACACTACTATAAAAATTAAAGTATCTATATATACAATTAAATTAATATTAATATAAAACTAAACACTCCCCTTTCCAACTATAGGTTGTGACACACACATTCATGGGGGGATCTCTTTATCCGCAGAGAATAATTATCAACACCCCTTGATCATTAATAATTTTTAATTTCTCATGGTTTCTCATAAGAATCTTAATGGTAATACCATCTTCCTTGTCTCCATCACTTTTGGGATGAGATTTGTCCTCCGCAACACCCATAGAAAATCAATAGAGTCCCATGGAGAGGGTTTACGTAGGTTTTTATTTCTTTCAATGATGTAAGTGAATGTCATGAGATCCTTAGGTTGTATTTATGCATATTCTGACATCATCCATCGTGGTCTAGGATTATGGGTTTGATTAGGCTTACCACCATCTATTTGGGTATTGTTATAAACCTAATTTTCTATTTATCACCATTTAATTTAGTGTCTTATGCTGTTTTGAGTCTCCAAAATTGATTTTATAGAGTTTTGATCAACCTGATGGTGCACACACACATACATATGTCTGTGTCTGTGTGTGTATATTCCTTGTATTTATTCCATCATTCAAATGGTTACAAATTATTGGTATTAAAGTATATATATATATATATATATGTTTTTGTGAGACTGTGGTGAAATTTAGAGTGGTTTCCACTTATCGCATGATTCCCATGGATTTTATTTATAAGTCAATGACATGATATTTATTGTTATGCATGAATCACCACTTGGGATTGTTTATTAAATGGAACCCAAATGGATTTCTGACTTGGACACCATTAGGTTTTTCTTTTACCCCATATCATGGGACGTCAAACCTGTAATTTAATTTAATATTGATTTTTCAATTAAATGGGTTGAATGGGAAGGGAGGAGTTACTATGAGCATTGGCCCTTATTATGTTAATTTTATATTGAGCATGAAATTTCCATTATATTGTTATTTACATATGAGATGGATACTATTATTCCTTGTTTAAGAATATTTACATTAGAGAATATTGTTATAAGGATTGGACCATGTGAGTTATATAATAAATAATAAATTTGATATCTTGATAGGATTGTTTGGCTTGTAATACTGAAATTGGAAATGTGGTTATTTTATTGGATTTAGAATCTCTAACCCATGTGAGTTATTTTGAGACCATGATATGTGAGGAATTTATTTATTATGAGAATATAATTATCAAGTTTTTACCATATGAGTAGATGAACATTCGTGCCTTATATTGTTTGAAATTATCGAGTCAATCCCTTCAGGTGAGTATCTTAATGGAATCCCATGGTTTAGACCTAGTCATGTTAAAATTTTTGTTTAAATGGTATTTTATTGGTCAAATAAAAAATATTTTTGGGTGAAACATGGATTCAAATTAAGAATTCTATGTGTAGAATCATATTACTAGTGACTTTTATACATTTGGTGATACAAGGATCCAATTTTGGATTCTATTGATGGAATCAATGGATAAAAGGGATTAAGACAAGGGTGATACATGGATCCAATTATTGGATTCCATGGGGGACTATTGAGGTTTGATTTATGATCTATTTGATAAATGGATTCAATATAGAATTCGACGGAGTAACTAATAGGGGAGTTTAACTATTAAATTTTGAGTGATACATGGATCCCTAATGGGATTATATCGAAGAACTCAAGGAAATTGATGATTATTCAATTTGAGAAACTTGTGGTTTCCATAATAGACATCCAAGGAATGAATTGATTGGCCGAGAAATTATAACACACCAAGAGAGATACCAGTTTCCTAAGAGGTTCACTAGGGATGGTCTTGTAGGGTGTCTGTTCATATTAAACCAAGAGAGAAACTTTTATTCCAACATAAAAATGATTGGGGATGGGCTCATGGACTATATTACTTGATAAATGAAATGATTCATCTGACGTGTCTTCCATGCCAAAGAAAAATCATGGATTCGTTCATGATTATGCTCTGTTGATGGCTTAGTTATGCATCTCTGATTATATCCTTATGGGGGATAATAGGATACATTTTGGATATCTGTACCAATTTAAGTAATGAGTTGAATAATTATTTTTACTTGGTAAAATTAAATTGGTCTAATTTTCAAATCAGATACATGTCACTAAATGTTTTTTATTAAATGGATTTTGGTATAAGTGGAAATATGGACAATATAAGATTTTTACCTTTATGTACATCCATATATGTAATATATCTACTTTCAAACATCTTGATTTACATGGAGCATATTGGATTGGGATTGACACTATGGGGGATGACTTACTAAGATTTATATCTCACACCGTACCTGAGTAGACCTACTTGTTTGGAGGGATTTAAACCTTTTCTTATGATATTTTACTTGCATATTAAAAGTTAGGACCAATTACTAAGTTGGATCCTTGGATTCTTGTTGGTATAAACATTGTTATTTTTAGTTCATTTCATTAATTGAGTCATGTATTGTATTGAATTTTAAATCATAATATCTTTTTACCATTTAGCTTATGTATATTCATCAATCATTCATTGTTTTTATAAACTGGAGTTAATTTTTTTTTTTTTTTAAGCTGATATTACAATTTTATTCCACTTATTTATCATTACATAATACTGGATATCCTATTTATTACATTTTAATATCTATTAACACTTTTCAACTCTAAGTATAAGGGTATAGTCTACCCACTAAACTAAATTTAAAACCCTCATTGCTAGTTCAAAAACACTAGTGTATGGGGTTATTGGCTTGAGGCCACGGGGTACCAATTTGGTTATTGGTTTAGCGGTAAATCAGGATGAGAACATAAAAAGTTGTATCCGAGGTATTTTTACTTTTGTCATACTATTTAGGAATTCTAGAAAGGATATTAGGAATGTGTCGATTCTTGGTAAATAGATGTGATTGGGACTGATCACCCCACATTTTAGAAATGACAATGTGGGTTTGGGCTAGTAATTATTATTTATACTGTTTGATGATACAGTTGATGGGATTTCACCTTGAGTGAATGGTTTAGTTTATGTAGCATATATATTTAAGTCAATTCACAGTATTTAACACTAGGACCAAAATGGTGATGAAGTGACATTACATGAATCAAAATAGGCACAAAGAAAATGTCACATGCCCTTCCATGTATCTTCATTAGTAGCTTTCCTACATAGAATTATTGAGTTCCTAGAGTGATAATAGGCCTAGTTATTTAGTTTTTGATGTACTATTTTAGTATGACTATTTTTTAGAATGACATTCCTATATTTTAACATTCTTATGGGATTATATTGTATGATTTTGTGCCTGTTAACATGATCTTAGTGTGTACCACATGTTATGAAATGATGTTTTTGATATTTGAAAATGGTTACATGGGAATAATGTTGTTTTTTCTTGTTTAATTAGGATCTAGTTTAAAATTATAATGTTTATTAGCACCTTATTATTAAAAAAGGGTTACTGGCATACTCGAACCATCTTTGGAAATATACATTTATTTATCGGCATGGTTGAAACGTATGAAGCACCTAATATTAAATATTAACGTGTAATGATATTAATTAATGGGTGGAAAATGCCAACCGTAGGGGGTATGTTCCCCTTATGTATTCGTAGATGGAAACCCATATGACTGAGCCATATATGACCATGGCATATGGGGATGGTAATAAATATAAATACTATAATGCTGTGAACATAAGTGGATTGGTTAAATTTAAATTTCTTTACTCATCCAATGTAGGTAAATTAGATTATTTTTTTATAAGATAAACTATTTTTGTGTTTATTATTTCTATATTTAAACAACATCAATTGGGGCTACATTTTGAAGTTTCTTGGTTGGTTAAATAGTACCCTCATAGTTCTTCTTATTAGTTAAAAGAAACATATATTCTAAATTTCTCAATTAGGTTGGAATATCAATGAAATTAAAATGTTTTGAAAAGGATGTTGCTAATACCTGCCTATTTTTTCATTGAGCTATTATATTTTTTTGGATTCCATGTTCCATGATTTGTAAAATTATACTTTAGGTTATGTATCAATTTTATTCAATTATTTAAAATGATGAAGTGAATTAATGAAATAGATTAAATTTGGAACCTCAACTAGTGTACTTTGAATATATGCTTGTGTAAGTGTAAATAAATTATTTCATGGGGCATTCATATAATGGAGATGTGAGCATCTATCTCTAGGTTATTTCCATTTAGTTGTGGATTATATAAAAATGGATCATTAGCCAAGTTGAATCTGTTTTGTGAGGACTATTTATGGGGTCGACACTTATTCTACATAAGGGGATATCCCGTGGTTAGTGTCATACCTAGAGTTTGAGGTATTTATTTCTATTATGATCTTTCCGACATTTGGTTTTGTTCAGGTGTCATTATCCCTACTATGAAGATTGTTTTTTAAAGGAAAACCTAATTTGGATGGTTTTTCCTTGCATCATGACTCATGATATGGGATTTAACGTCACAGAATTCTTAGTTCAATAGGTCAAAAATTCCATCGGCATGGCCAGCTACATAGGAGGTCCTATGAACCTCTCTTCTATTCAATGATGGATGACTCAACCATTCATCTTATGATTTAATGATTTTATAAGATTCTATTATTTTTTTACTATTAATTTTTTTATTCATTTGAGGATTTATTTCATAGGTAAGAAAACTTGTGGATAGTACTCAGGATGTGACATTTTCTCTTGTGAACTCAGGGTCAGAAACTATGTGTATACACAATAAATGATGACTGTTAAATATTGCAATGATCTAGGTGAGTTTCATTAATTCATTATGCTTTGAGCTATTGAGTATGTTCTCATGTCATCCCCAGAGTAGAGTGAACCTATCATTTGAAAATCATGTTCATCCCACTGCTATAGTGGACTATATGGGACCCAGGTGTTTTGGCATTCCGGCCATGTTTATTGTGGATTTTATGAAAAAAAATTATAACTTATGTGAATGTGGTATGAGAGGATAGGGGGATCATCATGTCGGTTGTGGTTATTTTTCCACTTCCATATAGATATATCATGACCAACAGAACTATTGGTAAATTTTTGATTGTGTATGAATTCCATTGATGAATTCTAGTTTTAAATGTATGTTGATGCATGATTTCCAGCATGAGGTTTTAGGGTTGTCTATGTATGTAACCTTAATAAACACCATTACTCGTGGTTGGAAATTAGTGGTTAATATTTAGTGATCATAAGGCACCTAAATTGGTAATGGATTATGATATGTTAATGAGGAGTTATCGGTAGGGTGAAGTAGATATTCTTTCAATAGGTCGACTATTAGTGGTTTAGCCGCTCTTCTTATGGTAATCCTTGAGATCCTCTTAGTGTTTCTGCATCGTGAAAAGAAATATCCCTATCTTGAAAAAATCTTGGATTCACTAAGATAGCCCTGGTTGTATTCCATGATAATGTTTTAATTTCATTGGGATTGTTTTTTATCTCTTTCAGAGGTTTTCACTGATGCGTTAGTTTTGTTGAGGCTCGGTTAGTCATAATTTGTACTTTTGTTTCCATGTAATAATTTCATGGATGAAATTTTGGAGACATGTATCTTCCTTTGATGGGACCGCTAAGAATATACAACTCTAGGCTCAGTCGATGTTATTATATGAACATTATAGGTTTTTACCAATGTCTGACATATATCATTGGTTATGGGATACCTTGGGACTATTCCATTGGCTCTAGAGGGTTCAATCTATGTTTTCCCCAAGCATGTTGTCCAGCACAGATGTAATTTTTTTAGGGTAATTTTTCAAGTGGGATGGAATCATTTTACATCTTCTTTTGTGATGAGGAATAATTGTTTTAAATGGATACGTTTTTTTTGTCTTGAAATGCCACCTAAAGTCAGGTGTGATCATTGGTGGGTTTGTTTGTTAGAAATGAAGAATCCATGAAATAATTCATTTTTGTTTTGTTGAAACCATTCCAAAATCATCATTAAAATGATTAGAGGAATTCATGGAAATAAGGTTAGAGTGACCGGGAAAACCTCTAAAAAAGAATTAGCATGTTTCTAGTGTTTAAAAAATGAGGTGGGATATCCATTGGAAATATTTTTAAGTATATTATTATTGGAATTTGTCATTAGATAAGTTGAATCAGGCATGCACTTATTTGGTGTCTCACTTGAAAACTAAGCAGTAGATCATGTTTAGATAATGTACATGCAATGTGATTAATAGGTACACTGAGGGGTTTTAGGTGTTTGGAAATGCAACAAATTAATTTTAATGAAACATTATGACCCTTTTACATTGATTGATGTCTTTTTTTTAACCCAAGTAATTGTGGGATCTAGAAGGTCTAAGGTGGGGAGATTTTAAGAACTACTGTTTTTTAACCAATGAAATTTTTTCGAATTATAATTTTGGCGATTACTAGATTGGTTATTTTAAAATGAAACTACATATCATAACCTTGAGAGTTGTACTGCTTGAAATTGATGTTTCTAGAATTGGGTGAATTCCTGGAAACATCCCCAAGTGGTTCGAGGAGTTTCAGGAGCTCTAAAATAGGAAAATAAGGCTTCAATGGACCTGTATAGGGTGCACTATTTATCTTACAACATTCGTCCAACATTATGAATCTATACAGCCATATATAAGCGGAAAGTGGTTATCATAGGGGATTTACATGACTTACAGAACCGTTCACCTAGCCTATAAAGTTTTTGGTATTGGAATGTACCTTGACAATATTTATTGCACTATTTGCGCACTATTAAAAAGTTGTGTTGGGTGATCCATAATCCCAGTAAAGCGCAAATTGTTGGTGAAAAGTTTGACAAACCATTTGGCCTAAATTTCACATGATACAATGCTTTAAATTTTTAATTAAATTAAATTTAAATGAAAATAAAATTAAAATTAAACTAATCACTCCCATTTCCAACTCAAGGTCATGATGTGCAACCAAATTGGTGGGGGATATCCTTAGCAGCGTGCATGGCTCCACCTCACCATCCCTACTAATCATCAATCCACCCAGTTTTCTTATGGTTTACCACTCAAATCTCTATAGTATGACGCTTTACCTTTTTTATTTCTCTTTATGGTTGATATTAGGTCACCCCTCAACACTCACGGTTTGGATAAAACAATTGGATAGGGTTAATAAGGTTTTTGATTTCCTCTTTTGGTTTCATGTAATGCAACGATATCCTTAGGTCAGATTTATATGTATTACAACATCCACCACCAATGGTGTGGTGAATGGGTTCAATCAGACATGGCTCTATCGAGTTGGGTAGTGTTCTACATCAACTATTTTGTTTCTCACCCCTTAATTTATTGTCTTATTGTGTTTTGAGTCATTAAAAATTATTATAGGTAGTTTTGATCATCTTAAGGATGCTCTCACACATATATAAGTATGTGTGTGTGTGTGTATATATATATATATATATATCTTATATGTATTCACACATGGGAACAGGAATAAATGCTTTAGATTAATGGATATATATATATATATTCATGTATGTATATGTGTGTGCAAGGTGGTTTAGAGTGTTTTCCACGTAATCTGGCATGTTCTGAAAGCCGACATGGTCTACTGCATGTTAGAGGATCTCTATATATGACCTGTTAAATTTAAGAACTCTTTAATTGATTTTTTATGTAATATTAATTGTTATTATCCTCTATTAATTTATTAGTTAAGCTTTTATAAAATGATGAAATTTGATGAATGACTTGATGATGAATAATGTAATGTGTTTATAACAAAACCCCATAATGGAGTTGTGTTATCTTCAAATGAATAAAGTAGTGATAGTTTTTATATTATGATTAGTTATGGTTTGAGTTTTCCCTATGGAATATTATTGATTTTGATATATGGAATGTTAGTGAATTTCCACTTTTATGTAATTAAATGATGATTCCTAGATGAGTTAAATTAAGGCACAACCATGCAGTAGTTTTTAATCAGGTAATTCATTTTATATTACAGGGTTTCCATGTGAGTTATGTTTATGTATATTTCGTGAGATAGATTTTTATGGATTAATAATCACTTTGGTTTTCTCATGAAATGTAATTTGAATGGATTTTGTCTTTTCACACCATTAGGTGTGGGTTTTACCCAATGTCATGGGACATAAAATATGTAATTTAATTGAATACTAAATTTTGAATTAAATCGGTTGAGTGGGAAGGGAGGAGTGACCATGACCACTGGTCCTTGCCATGTCATTGATTGACTATGAATGCTTTATTCATTGTATGGCTATGCCCATCTGAGATGCAAACTACTATGTCGTTTGGTACTTCATTTAAGCTTGAGAAGCCAGTTATAATGATTAACCCATGTGGTTATGTGATAACTAAGGCATGTGATAGATTTATAGTATTTTTAGGATTGTGATATATAAATTTTCCAGGTGTGAATATGAATCGATTTTTAATTGCAAACCCTTGTGAGTTAGTTTGAGACCATGCCATATGATGACATGATTTAGCATGGGAATATTGTTATCTTGTTTTCCCTCATGATTAAATGAATGGTCAGCCTTATGATGTTGTGCAATTCTTGAGTCGCCCCTTTGAGGTGATTTTGTAGTGGATTTTAATGGTTTTGTCCTTTTAATGATAAATGAAATAGTTAAATGATAAATTTTAATGGGTGAAAATTGGATTCAAATTGGAATTTCATTTAAGGGCTCATATGAATATTTCCCTTTATACCTTTGGTGGTATATGGATACACCATATGATTCCATGGGAAGACTCAATGGATAAATTTAATTACGAAAAGGTTGGTACATGATCTATTTTTAGGATTCCATGAATGGACTCTTGAGGTTTTATATATAAGTTGAGTGATAAAAGGATTCATGTTAGAATTCCATGAAAGAACTGAAAGGGTATTTTGAGTGTTAAATGATGAGTGATTCTTGGATCCTATAGAGGATGCCATGGATGAACTCAAGGGAATTGGTTATTATGAAATGGGTGATACCTGAGGCTTCTTTTAAGGACCTACAAGGATGATGTCCAGTGGTTGAGACTCTATACCACCCTTAGGGCGATACCAGGATAATGAGAGGTTCAGTAGGGACAAGATTCTAGTGTGTCGGTTCATATTAATCATATTGTTGTACTTGGATTCCAACACAGTAATGGTCATGGATGGGCCCATTTTCTAAATTGAATAATTAATGAAATGATTCATTTCACACTTCATCCAAGAAAATGTAAATTCTTGGATTGAATTTTGATTATTCTTACAGATGATCTAGTTAGGAATCATGGATTATATCCATACTTTGGTTTTTGGGAAACTTGTTGGCTCTCAAGACTTGTTGAACTAATTAGTTGAATTCTTTTGAACTTCTTAATATGAAAAAGTTATGATTTTTAAGTCAGAGACATCTCACATAAACGAATTAGATTAAATGAATTTTTGTATATGTGGAATCATGAAAATTATATGATGTTAACTTTTGAGTACATCTTTAACCAATATATATATTGTTTTACATTTCTAGATTTATATGAAACATATTGGGTTAGGATTAAATTGTGGGTGGAAGAAAACTGAGATTTATTTCTCACAACCTACTCAAACTCCATTGGTACCCAAGTAGACACACTTTTTTCTAGGTATATGGTACTTTTCATGTGATGGTTTTCTTGTACATGAGGAGTTTATAGAAAACACATTATATATGGATCAGGATACGAATGGGTATCACCTCTGGTCTTTTTGTCTTTTTTATTTAACTGAGTCATATATTTTAATTAATTGTTAAGTATTCTATTTTATTACCATTTTAGTTTATTTACCTTCATCTATCAAGTAGTCTTTATATGAATAGGTGTAAGTCAATTTCTGTTTTCAGTTGACAATAAACATATATTTGGATCCTTTATCATTACCTTATATTGTACCTCATGTTTCTTACATTTTTATATATGTTAACACTGTGAATCTCTGATTATGAAGGTATTTTATCCCCACTAAAATACATTTTCACCGTCTCTACTAGTAGAAATCATCATGAAAATCATGAGATGCGCATGATTTAATGTGGTGACTAGTCCAGTTACTGCATTAGTGGTAAATCATGTCAGGATGTAACAATAATTGACACTTTAGGTTCCCTTCATAACAAAATAATTTTTTTCATGCATAGGTAATGGGGATACTTTTAGTAGTTAATAATGGAATATAGAGCCATGGACCATTGGTCACATGGTGTGTTACATGTTAGGGTGTGGGTTAAGATGATACATATTTAGATTTATATGGAGTATGAGACATTGTGGATTGGAAATGGTGACCTATCTAATTCAATCATTGAATGAGGTTTTAAAACATAAACAAGTAATAACATAAAGATAAATATTTATTCTATAATTAAATAGTATTTTAATTTATTTCAAAATTGATTTGTAGACCACAACATTCCAGTTGTAGTGGGTATTCGGTGAATCTGTTACATTATTATAGCATGATATTGTATTTATCTATATCATAGTCTTAGCTTTAGGAGAAGGATTAGGGGTATATTATATCTACATGAATTCTATACAACTGTCATATTTATCTATCTATGATCTCTTTATTGTTAAAATATTGTTTGTGGTTGGAATTTTTTATAGTAGAATCATTCCTCTATGATGTTCCCTAGTCGTACACCCTAAAGGTGTTGAGGACAATGAACATGAGGTTAGATGCCATGAGTTTCACATCATCCCTTAAATATTTCCACAAGTTTCACCTTTTCATATTACTGGAACAGTCAAAGAAACCCAGTTAAAAGGGGATTCATTCATACATTTTAGTCTATTCAAGGCATTACTCAACCTTCCATGACTATGGAAGAGCTAAATTAGGAGTTCCAGGTGCATAATTCTCCCATATTATTGGGGTATAGTGGACCTGAGTATAATTAGTCTTTTCGTGAAAATATGATTTATAGATTTGAGCATCTAGATACACATCTTGAGTAGAGGATAATGATTTCAAATTATATGAAATGAAATTCATTCAAATGATGGTGGGATGATGTTAACCAGTTATATCGGAATTGTAATATGGTCTGGAATGTTTTCTAGACGTTCTTCTATGAAAATTTCACTATGTAAACTCTGAGGGATGATAGAGCTTGAGAGTTTAAGTATCATTGTCAATGAGAGCTGTATGTCAGGGAGTATTCTTCTCAATTTCATTAATTATAGTGGTTCTCTAGGATTCCAGTTGGTTATGATCTTTTGACGGATGAGTGATTCATGGATGGGATGGTATACCCCATCTGGTCAAAGGACAATGTATTCAGGTTGACTATTATTTCTGATATTGCTAACTAGGAACATATTATATAATTAAATACAAGGGAATCCTATGGACCATGTTAATGGATTTTAGAACCAAGGATTTTCAATACTTTTTCAAGGTTATTTAAGCATTAATACAAGGTTTCTAGAAGGTGTAAAAGTAATCCTTCTCTATATGAAAAAAATTTCATGATTTTTCACCATTGAAGAATGTCAGGATATTTGAATCCTAAATGGTTATGGGGTCTAGTGGATTATATAATTTGTGGTAGAATGAGTCATATGAAGTATTTTTGAAGGAATTATCCATAATCTGAAAGATATATGGGGTCTACACCTACTCCATGTTTATGATTAGGTCATTTAGTATCACATCGGGTAGGAATTTGGAATAATACAGTACACCTATGATGAGGTACTGATCAAGGGAGAGGTATTTAAACTCATGATTCTCAGTTCTAGTAGAGATTGAATGATCATTGAAGTTAGGAAAGGACATAGAGTCATGGTACATGTGAGTTCCATGTCGCCTATCCTATTCCAATGGAGCAGAGAGAAATAACTTCTACTGATCAAGGTACTATTCTAGTATCCACCACTTTAGTTTCATCTTTATTTTACACAGCCACATCTCAAACATTTATATATGATGCAATCATGGAGTGTATGGGCCTAGAGATCAAACACATACAGGGTTTTACGACACTTCATTCCTCATTAGTTAAACGATTATTGGGTGTTTCCCATTTCAGTGATTCTACACATGAGATATAAAGGTACCACTTCATATAGAATCCTTTCACCCACAACATGATGGGCTTTGATGTAATCATTGGGATTGACTGGTTTGTTCAATATCAATCCCATATTGACATCTTTAATTAGAGGGTTACATTTATATCATAGTAGGGATATGAGAATGTTTGCAATGAAGTATGGGATGTTCATGTGGCTCAAAATGGACCTCAGCATCAGAGGCTAGGTTTTGTGAAAACTCAGATCACCAATATTTTTTTCCATGATCAATGGTTTTGAAATTATATTTTAACTCTTCTGGATGATCATTCTTGATAAATATTCCATTAGGACTTCTCTAGTCTACCTACCGTGCGAGAGATAGATTTTACCTTTGATTTGGTGAAAGGAGAAGACAATGTGACCATTCCACAATATAGGATTTTATATACGGAACATCTAGAACTCATGAAATTGTTCTAATACCTAGAGGATAAATGATTTATATTCCCTATCACTTATCAATGGGGTTCTCCTGTCATATTTTGACAAGAATATTGGTGCTACCCTCAGGCATTTCATGTATTACCCTCAGTTGAACCATCTCACTATAACTAATTTCAATCCATTTCCACAAATATTGGACCTATACGATTAGTTATGAGGAGTGAGATTGTTTTCAAAGATATATTAGAGGTCAGGATATCATCAGGTACCAACTAGGTTATCATACACACTAAAAATAGGTTTTCTGATATGGTATTGTGTAAATGCGTGCCAAGCCATGTCGTTCATTCACATGAATGAACTTTCCATTTTTATGGATCTAAGTAATTGGTCTATGATTTGTAACTATATTAATTCATGGTATTCTTAGTTAATTATGTAATAGTGGATTAATTTTCTATATAATACCATTCCAATCATCATTAGATCGTGGTAATTACTCTAAGAGAGAATCAAATGTTTCCTAATATTAGTAAATTAATCTTTCATAACAAAAAATTCATCCTTGTGGGTCACAATATCAAAAAATAAAGAGATTCAAAAGACCCAAATAAAGTGAGAAAAATATTTTCATGGGAGAATAACATGATAATATTTGAAAAATGGAGTTTCTTAGGGATACTAGGATAATATATATTCTTCATCTAGGATTTCGAACGTCTTATATTGCCGCTGATGAATGTAAAAAAGAAGGGTGAAAATTTCTCATGGTTAGAATATTCTAAATTAGCCTTTTAGGATTTGCAGGGATGTCTAACTTCGACACTTATACTAATTATTCTGAATAAAATAACGATCTATATAGTTTACTATGATGAATTAGGTACTAGTATTGGATTTATCCTAATGCAGGACGTGTGATTCATCACATACAATTATCATTAGTTAAGGCCTTATGAGAAGAATTTACAGAAACATGACCTCGAGATAGTTGTTTTTGTTCATTCCTTAAGATGTTGGTGAAACTACATACATAGATTGTGTTTTTTGGTATTAACTGATAAAAAATTTATCAGGTACATCTTTACAAAATGTGATCTCAATCTCAAAGAGAAAAGTTGGATCGACTGCCTTTAGTTATTTCATTTTGATTTTTCTTACATTCCTTGTAAAGGAAATGAGGTGATAAATTCTATGAGCCAAAATACATAGATACATGTTGTTATGGAGGCTAGTGGGAAAATGGAAACTCATGGACATATTTTTTGAGATTCACTTTGAGGATCAGGATGATCATGGATTGAGTGTCCTCCTAGACATAGAGGTGGACCCTAGACTTCTGGAATGGGTCATTTTTATGATACTTTTTGATACTGAGGACCTTGTCTTAGGGGAATGCGTAGTAGATGACGATACATATTTAGGTAGGGTCAAGGATGGTGATGATAATATACTATTCTATGGGCTTGTATGTGTCTCATAAGAAACTAAAGTGAAGTAGATGAAGAAATTTAATGCCTCATCTTGGACAGCTCACCCAAAATTCAACAAAATTTAATAACAAATTTGATTCTAGTATTGGTGGCATAGAATGAAATGATATATTTACATCACTGTAATTACATCTTCCACCTATACATAGGTGAATGAGTAACATCATCATCTGGTAGGGCATTCACAACATTTTTCTATTCCTGATTTGAAATGAGATGATGTCTCAATGGATTTCATGATTGTTTTTTAGATCGTTACATAGAAACAATACTATGTGGGATGTTTTTGATCGATGGATGGTGTTATCAATTTTCATAACTATGAAAGTGGACTTATTTCTTAATGATATAGTGAGACTATACATCAAATAGGATTTACATTTTCATCGATATCCTTATTATATTGTTCCCGATATGCATGTTAACATTTCATAACAATTTTACTAGTGGTTACCGAATGACAATGGTACAAAGGTACATATGAGAATTTCCGATGACCCTCATACCGATAGTCATACAGAGAACATGATTCAAGTTATATAGTATATACTCTATGCAAGTGTTTTTGACTTTAGGTGGGTTTTGGGATAAAAAAATCTCCTTATTGTGGGATCTTATATTAACCTCATTTTGGATATCATTGAGATGGATCATTATGAATATTTATATTGTAGCCTTTCAGATCAAATTTGTGCTAGCTAGAGGTATCAAAGGTAGATATGTTTGGAACTTGTATCATTTAGGAGACTATAGAGTAAGTCTAATTTATTAAAATGTGCGTGATGATAACGAAGTACAAAAATAATTCATCTGCCAACAGATGATAATGAACTCTTGAGCTTGAGGTCGGATATCAGGTATTCATACAAGTCTGACCCATGTTCAGATAAAGAGATATTCAGCGGTAGGGTACGATTTGAAATAGTTCTTTTCTACACTTAAAGGTTGTGAGGAGGATAAGATAATTGGTTTACTAGATAACAAATTCATATAGATATTGGTCTATTCATGATGTCTTTTAGGTATGATCGATTTTATAATATTATCTACACTCATCAGATGTCCTTCATCTTGATGAATTTGGGTGGGATGATGATACCTCTTTTGAAGGGTATCCAGTTCATATTGTAAACCTAATAATTATGAAACTCTAAGGTAGGTCGGTTTCTTTGGTATAGGTGCCATTGTTTCATTATGGATTACAAGATGAGGCCTGGTTTTAGGATGTTAATATATGATCTTACTCTCTAGAACTGTTTTTTAACGATACCAATTTACCAATAGAAGGAAAATATGGGGATGAATTTATATATAGATGGAAGGATGTAACTAACCATATTTTATAGAAGGTATGACTATTTTTTTTAATTTGAATTTCTTATTTAATCTTACTATACATGAAATATGGCCTAAAGAAGGTTCTGGTAGTGTATAGGGACTATTCAAAACCTAATGTTCTAGAAAAGTGGGAAAATTTATTAGACGCACATTTACTACCTGGTTCATATTGAACCTATGGGTTAATCGTACGGGGAACCTTTTGAGTATCGTGGGCTGCATTATTTTTTAGAAACCCTAAGCCCAAGGTGCACTCCCATGTGATCCATATGGAATTTTTTGTATAGTATTTTATTATTGAGTTTTAACTGTTAGGGAGACCATACACCATAACCTTGTAGGTTCTCTCATTAGGTAGTGGGTATAGTATGGTTTGTTTAATTTTTGTAAAAAAACATTTCCGACCATGTGCTCCTACTTTTGAGGAAAATGTTTCAAATTTTTAAAAATGAACCTAATTTCAAAGAATCCTATTCCATTTAATATTTCTCTTGAAGACTCCATTGGCTTCTTCCCCCATTAGATATCATCCTACTAAACATAGAAACGTCATTATCTCTCTAATAAAAATACCAAATTTACTTTTTTAGGTATAGTTTGATAGATAGAGGATTGATCTAGTGTCCTCCAATTCGATGTAATTTTATCTATAGATTTGTTCTTCTATTTGGGTGAAAGATTCATTTCCAATTTTTAGGGTGTCGTAAAACAAATTTAATTACAAATATAAAATAAATATTAGTTCTCCACTAGACAATGATTCTATAATGACCATAAGGTATATTTCATCAACATTATGCTAGAAAGTTATAGTGTTTTTGAAGATTTACTAATGTGTTGAATATTGAATTTTTCACATGTATAATTATAATGGATTTCCTCATTCAAAATTTTTATAAAAACCTTGATATCCACCCAATGATAATTTTTATAAAAATATATGATTCTAATCATGATCATGGAAATCCCTTGGGTTTTAAACTATGGATTTACCCATTATAATTATTTTATTAAATGCCCAAGAAGGAATTCTACGTGTTTGACATGGATTAATAATTGAATTTCTAACTTCTAAATAAAATTATATTGAAACAAAACACGTCTTATGTTCTTGGAGTTCCTTTATGTATGGAATTTTACTTATAGGAAATTTCCAAATTGACAATGGAATCATCAAAGTGCTTCATCAAGCCTTGAAAAACAAATATCCATATTTGGGATAATTAAATGGATTGATTGGATGGAATGAAACACATAATGATTATTTTCATGTTTAAATGAATTAAATGGATTAATGTAAAAGTATTATATTGTTTTTCAAGGCAAGTAAAATTATACCATTGTTTATTAAAAGGTTTAATTGAATTTTTATTCCTTTGTAATAATGGGATTGGTAAATACAATGCATGTCTATTAATGTATCATGGTTTTTATTAATAATATTATTATGCCATTGATGTTTTAATTGGAGTAATGGTAACGTAAATTTTCTTTATTGGAGTTTCACTCTCCATTACATCAACTATTGAGATTGAAATCTCACATAATTAACACTTTTTGGAGGGTTGGCATGACACATCAAATCCCTTATTTTGGGATTTGGAATCATGATGATCTCACAACTTCGAGTATTGGGAATTATATCTCTCAATAATAAAGGGATGTAGTGAATTTTTCCGTTTTAGTTTTCTTATAGGATCATTTAGACTAGTTATAGATGACGTATTTATGCCTTTATCCATCCCGAACCTAGCATTTTATGTATATGGAAACATATGTCTACACATGCATAGACCATATAGGGGATTGAAATTAATAACAATAATATATATATATATATGATTCATATATATATATATTCCTTGATTGGACACACATTTCATCCATGAGATGAAGCTGGTAGATCTGCCATGTATCCTTTTAGATCTAGGGCAGGTCAATATTTATCTATTCAACATTATTGATTATTTATTTATAGATTCACACAATTAATATTTGATAACATATTTGATTATTTCTTATAACCATTAGGGTGGACTAATTGGATTGTTTCTCATACATTGCACAAGATGATTTTGGTTTGTCTATAGTTATGTATAAGGGAATGCTCCATGATATGAAGAATTGATATTTTTATCCTATAAATGGATCATATGAGTGGAGTTCTGAGAAAATACTCGAGATTACGGTGGAGAAACATTTTTTAGTTCTAATTTTTTTACATTATGTTTTATATTCATGTACCATGTTCCCCTTGTACATCAATACTCCATTAATTCATATATGTGACACTACCTAGTGTCTTTTGATATATTTTTTAGTTGTATAGTTATTTATTCTTTCATGGTATATTATTATATTTGTTGTATGTTCTTCGGTTTCAGTTGGCTACTAGTCTAATAATTTAGTTTATTTTTATATTATTCTCCCAATATTTTATTTTTATTTATACAATCTATTTTTTCACTCTTATTTGAGGGTATATTCTCTCTGATGTACCACATTTACACCATTGCTGGTATTTAGTAGCCTCTGGTATATGGGGAGGCTTGCTTGAGGGCATATGATGCCAGCTTGGGATGTTGAACAGATTTTTCCCATGAGTAGCATATTCTTTGTTTTTTTCACATATAACATGATGGTGCAATTAGTTGTGGATCTTGGGATATAATTTTAGATATTTTGGGAAATATTATTTTTGAGAATTAGCCCGACAACGATAATAAACATGAAGAAGATCACTATTGGAATATAGAATGGAATCTCCTATCATCTTTCTCAAGGGTCCTCTATATACTGAGTATAAAACCCTATCAAATATGACATAGGTATTAAATGATCAGTGTATAACCATTATATCATAGTTGGTTTCAGTCCCTCAGCCTATATAGTGGAACCCATTATTGTATTGGGTAAGGTTCATCTATCTACCGAGTGGTACCACCCAATCAGATAGGGCATGGGTCATTGTCACATTAGAGTGGAACCCCCTGTCATCATGGGTGTGGTTCACCTATATACTAAGTGAAACAACCCATTAGATAGGGATAGTATCATTATAACACTATATTGGAACCGCCTATCACATTTGGGAATCGTTCCTTGCCTTTTAGAGTGGAACCCCATAATACATCTGCGCACAGGTTGTATACAAATACTTATATACAAGAACTCCCCTCACTCACTAGGGTTTGGGTACTCTAACTATATATTGTTCCCCCTTCTAATGTGATAAATTGGGGAGACATATGAACCTTCACATGGTTACTTATGGGAATACTCATGAGAGGATGGGCATCATTGATGGACAATTGGGATTTATTTTATAATATTTCCATGTCTATGATATTAGATGGAGATCCCATTAATCACTAGTTTGGGATTCATTTTAATAGAATATATATATATTTGTTTGTATCCAGAAATTTGGATTTTCTAGTTATCCTTAAATTGGATATGAAGACAATTCTGATATGCCATGTTCTTTCTGTGTTTATCTTCTCATAGTTGGTTGAGATTACTTCCCTACTATTGGTAGAAGAATAAATAATATGTAGTCCATAACGAAATCGAGATAGTTTTATTGGACTTGAATATGGTTTCTCTATCTCATTAATTTATTTTATTTTCGTCTTGTTTACTATCTACATTATTTATTTTCCAATTAGGTCTCTTACATGACCGACTTTATGTTTTCAGGGCATCATACATGGTATTTATATACTCACCCTTACATGGTAATTTCAGACACATTTCATGTCTAATGATGATCACATATATGTAAATGGTGAATTCATAGAGGTTTAGGCATACTAGGTGTTTGGGACCACATAAAATGGTTGTATCTTATTGATCAGTAGCTCATCTCTCATCGTAGTTTTCATTAATTTTTTTAGTTTTGTACGTATTTTATTGTATGGGGTTATTTTTACTCATTACATTTCTATTTTCACTATCATAATATTTTACAACATATTTTTTTCCATGCATGGTATACTTTCTAGATGTTAAATATTTTTATTATTATTACTATCCATTTCTACAATGATATCGTCGGGTGAATGTGTATAAGTACATTAGGAAAATCCCACCCATATAGGATATTATTTTCTATGATTCTCTCCACTCCTTGAAATATGGGGTTCAGATTTGGTTAGTTGCAGCTCAACCCTCGGTTAGGTTCAACCCATGATAGATTAGTATCATAAAATTTTATTCCATCATTTTTTTCTATATTTGTACACTTATGAAGATTTTTGTTGGGATTTAGGGCTACATTTTAAAAAATATTTAGTGAAGCTCTTAGTCTAGAGAATATATTCACAGTTTAAGAGGATAATGTATCCAAACACCCAGACCATGAATACATTCTTATCAACTCAACATGAAAATATTTTTTTTCCATTGATCATTGATACATGCATCCTATTGGATTGAGTAATCCACTACCCTTCTGAGATAAATAACCAATTCTTATATATATGTTCACTCATATGACATGGTAAACATTGATAAATCATTAATGATTCATCTAGGAGGAAAAATAACTAGGATTAAAGTCCCATATTATGATGGTGATATGATGCACAACAATGACTTAGTTCATAGTCCAACCAGTGAACTTCATCCTCCTGTTGTATAGGTAGTCGAACCTCCACCTTTTGAGAAGTATATTATAAAATCCTAACATTATGAGTATGTGAAAAAGATTAGTTTACTCCACGAGTTCTAGCACCATAGGCTACTGATGTTATGTGGTGTTCCAAATTCTTAAGAAATATATTATTGGACACAGTCAGTGGTTTGAATCTTAAATCTAATCCACACAAAAAAGATCACATGGTTTTTTTGAAACCTATCCATTTTTCATTGAGTAGTTTAGATTAGGTGGAGTATTATCACCTAGATGCACAATCAGTCAATACTCTTGTGTCCTGACTTCTATAATATTTTATACAATGAATGGTATCCCTCTTGTTTTCACACAGTTTAATTTTAGGAGCTTCATGAGCTACATAAGAGAGGGATAACAGTGAATTAGTACACAAAAAGTTTTACAAGGCATACCACGTACTCCCTAAATATGATCAGGAATTTCTACCTCTGACAAAAAAAGCATGATCAGGGAATCCATGGAGATATGTATGCCAACATGGGGCCCTTTTCCATCCCCACCAATTCCGAGGTGTTATAGAATTCACATATGATATAGATAGTACATTAATAGGGATATTAGGCATCTATGGACGAATGTTGGCATGAAATATTTATTTCACTTACAACAGAACGCATTCATCAGTCGTTATGATATCGGTTCATGAGACATCCCCATTATCATTATCAGGCATGCAGTCATGGGTAGTGAATAGGACCCAGGAATCCAATAGAGGGGATGTTCTCTACATTTGATGGTAGAGGTCACATGGTGCATAATTCCCAGCAACACATGTATAGGAGCATAGATAGGTAACTAACAGTCCTTACTAATAAAGACACCATCAAGAGTAGGGATCATCTAAGAGAGGAAAATGTGGCCCATGGGAGGTGGATCTAAGAGAAGACCAGGAGAAGATTTAGATGGTGGATAATTCTACGGTATCCTTCCACCATTCACACCACAAGAAGTCCCATCTTGGGATCATGGAGCTAGTGGATAGGGTCGTGGAAACCTGTATGTTTTGGAGTATTTTTACCCCGCGACACATGAGATGACCAAAGGTTTGATATGTGAATGTTATTATCTTGATGGAGTGTCAGTATAAGTTGGTTCTAATAATTCATTAATCACTATACTCCATGTATGGGAGCTAGATCTCCATGTTGATGTGCTATCCCAATAGCTTTATCTTGAGGTTCCTATTAGGAACACTTATTCTATATGTTTTATTTACTACCAGTGTGTGCTATCAATTATTTGAGATAGATTCACATGTTAATTTTTTCATCACTATGGAACCATATAATGTTATATTGGGTATGGATTGATTGTGTATGATCGGAGGCTAGATTTCCCATCACTACAGATTAGTCATATTCCTTCATACTAATGTTATGACATTCATCTTTATGGATGAGATCAATCTTATGGTAGTGAATGTGAGTAATCATAGTAGGATGGTGTGTCCCATACCCCATATGTTGGGAAGTATCACTACAGGAAATATAGATATTTGCGATGGGTCATTTGCGACGGGATCCCTTCGCAAATAGCCTTTTGCGACGGGGCCCCGTCGCAAATCGCCCGTTGCAGAAAACGCCGTCGCAACTAATTTTTTTTTGCGACGGCCCCGTCGCAAAAACACTTATTTGCGACGGGAAATTGACCCATCGCAAATAGGTTTCTGATTTTTCTAAAAAAATCTTTTGCGACGGGCCCGTCGCAAAAAGTATTGGCGACGGGTCATATTCCCATCGTAAATGGTTGCTTCGAAGCGGGTATTTGCGACGGGAATATATTCCCATCGCAAATAATAATACATAAATTAAAAAAACAATTTAAAAATTTATTTATTATTATATAAATCAATAAACCTATTTATATTGATATAAATATAATATTTATTTTTTAAATATGTTTTAGAAAGGAAGAATGAAAATCAAATATGAATGTTTAAGGTGTTCAGTAAAAGAGGTTTATAAAATAAATTAAAAAATATTTTTAATTAGTAATTATGTAATTTTTATCAGTTAATAGTCATTTAATAACTCTTTGAATATAAAAAAAATAAAAAAAAATTAATGAAAGATGGAAAATAAGTTAAAAATAAAACCCAAACTTCAAACGGCCATAACTTTTGATTCGGGACTCCGTTTGAGCTCCACAGCATATCAAATCGAAGCCTGCGACGATCTCTACAGAGCTATGGACGGGTCAATCCCGTCAAATGTTTTTTCAAGGCCAAAAATGGCCCATAAGGCCTCCAAAACTGAGTTTTTAGTCGGGGTACCCCGATTTTTCACCGTTTAAACAACTGTAACTTCTTCTCCCGATGTCCGATAAACCTCTACCATATATCATATCGAAGATCGTTTCATTTTCTTCGATTTGACTGATTGTGGACCTGAAACAGACTTCTGGATTAGAATTTATGGTCATTTAAACATTCAAATGGCTATAACATCTGATCCGGATGTCCGTTTGGAATGTACCGCATATCATATCGAAGATCGTTTCATGTTCTTCGATTTTACTAGTTTTGGAGTTGTAAAGGACTTACGGATTAGAAGTTATAGCCGTTTTAACATTCTCGGTGGATTTTCACCCCCTCATTCCTATGTATTCATTCATAACTATACATATATATATATATCTCTGTTTGTGTGTGTGTGTGTGTGTGTATGTGTGTGTGTGTATCTATTGTATATATGTATTTATTTATTTATTTATACATATACAAAAAAACCCATATTTTATAAATTTATTTAAAACTAAGCTTATAAATATATATTAATTAATATAAAAATAAATATACGAATAAAAACTTATAAGTATATATATATATATATATATAGAATAAATATATATTAATATACAAATATATATATATTTATATATTTATATAACCAAATATATTTATATTAGTATAAATATATATTAATATATGAATAAATAAAACTATATATATATAGATAGATCATTAAATGTATAAAAAAATGAAATGGATTAGTTGTAAAGGTTAATGCGTGCATGGGGGAGGTTTATTCCTATTTATTATTAATTATTTCTAATTATTATTAATTACTACTAATTACCATTAACTATGAACAATTAATACTAATAATTTAAATTTATTAAATAACAAAACAATATAAACACAATTAAATTACAACTAATTATAAATAAATAAAAATAATAAAAAATTTAAATTAAATATTAAATTAAAAAGAAAATAAATACCTTTAAAATTGATCTGAGGTTGATCTCCGATAATTGTTGAAGACATCAATATCAAATCTGGAAATAAAAATTAAACTTAAGAAACTGTGAACTCTAAAAATAGAGTTTTGAGAGAAGTTGAGAATGAATGGAAAAAAACTGGTGGGGGTATTTATAGGTTAGATTATTTGTGATGGGAGTATTTGCGACGGGATACCCGTCGCAATTAGTATTATTTGCGATTGGACCCGTCGCAAATACTTGAGCACGCATTTATCACGGTCAACGGTTAAATTGTTATTTGCGACGGGTCCCGTTGCAAATATTAACCTGCCGACATACTATTTGCGACGAGGGGTATATTACCGTCGCAAATAGTCATTACCGCCGCTGGGTATTTGCGACGGGGTATATTCCCGCCGCAAATAGATTTTACCTCCGCCGGTTATTTGCGACGGGTGGTAAACACCCGTCGCAAATGACTTTCCCGCGGTTTGGCGCGGTTTGGCACGCTTCGCGCGCCAAGCCTTTTGCGACGGGTGAGATTTCCCCATCGCAAATAAGTGGTTATTTGCGACGGGAAAATACCCCCATCGCAAATAACCCGTCGCAAAAACCCCTTTTTCCCGTAGTGTATAGACCTTGGTGAAGGAATATGTTATGTTATATGTATTTCATCAATCCTTGAGGATTCTATGGATATCTACATTGAGGACATTCTAGGACTACCACCGAAGTGAGAGATATAGTTTTTTATAGAAATTCCTCCAGAGATAGGTCTAATATCATCTTTTGAATATCATATTGACCCTAGTAAGATCCATGATATATATTTTATAGGGTAGAATCATTGAGATTTTAATTTCATCCGGGCCAGTGTGTCCCCTTGGGTAGCACCAATGTTGTTCATGAAATATGTAGAAAGGAGCTTGTGACTTTTCATGGATTATCATTTCTTTATCTAGTATACAATAAGGAAAAATTTCCTTTTTTTAGGATTGATGACATCTTTTACTAGTTTCACGTTTCATGATGGTTCCAGAAGATAAATATCACGTCTGATAGCTAACACTTGATGTTTTGCGAGAAAAATACCCCAAATCTATCATTATGATGTTATTAAGTCTATTAATAGTTTAGGGTGATTCCATTGGTTGTGATGAATTCCCCTTCCTTGTTTATGGCTTTGATTAACTAGATCATCCCTCAATACATTGAAAAATACATGGTTTTCATTATCAATGACATAAGTATCTACTCTACGTTAGAGAATTAACATGCATAGAACACAAGGAAGGTTCAAGTTTTTATATAAGAGATTTATCATTATGAGAATCTCTCAAAGTACCAGTTATGGATTGAAGAAGTTCAATTCATGGGCCATGAAATTTTTTATCATTATATAGAAATGGACCCAATGAAGGTAGATGCAGTTCTTTCTTGGGAGCCACCCAATAGAGTGTCATCGTTGAATAGATTTCTTGGGATTCAATGGTTCTATTGGAGATTTGATGCATGATACTATTTGATTATATTCTCTTTTGACCACCTTGACATGGAAATTTAATCCTTTTAATCAGACTGGGTATTTTTTAAGGGCCATCGAGGAGTTGAGGATGAGGTTAAATAGTGATTTTTTGTAGATACTACCAGAGGATGGTGTGATGTATGTAGTGTTTTGAGATTCCTCAAATGTTGGTCTTCAATGCATGTTGATGTAGCTACATATCGTCATTTCATATGGGTCAATGCAATTGAGACCCCATTAGAAAAATTATGTGACTCCCAAACTATACCTAGAACAGGTAGTATTTTCCCAGATGATGTAGAGGAACCATCTTTTGTGGGATCTCATAGTGGTATACTCGGACCATTAGAGTCTTGGGAATGTTTTATCACATAGATACATGAACCTGAGAGGACAAAAATGGTTGGTGTTCCTATAGGATTATAACCTTGAGACACTCTAAACACTAAGGAAGGGAAACTTAGTAGAAGATACCATTATCAGGAACTCCCAAGATTTCATGGTGTAAGAGGTTTTTGAGAAGATTAATTCCTTGAATCTCACCACAATGAAGCAGTAGGGTATAGATTTTCATTTTTCATTTGTGTTGACAACTCTACCTCTCAAGTGTGTGAGAGAATCCCCACTGACACACATTGACTATGAGGTATTTCATGACAAAATATCCAATGGATCTCACCAGATGAATATTCTTATTGGGTAAATAAATTCATCATTTTATATGGGTATATGGTGGTATCAGTCATCATATAAGAACATTTTATTTATGAGGCCCATACACCACCCATAGAAATACATCCTTTTGTGGGGAAGATTTAAAGAGGCCTTCATTATAATTTTTGTTAATCTGAAATGAGACTAATTATTCCTGAGTTAATATATTGGTACCTCAGCAATCAAATCGTGAAGGCTAATCACCATGTTCCATAAGGCTTTTTGAAGCCCCTTGAAATTATTGAGTGAATGTGGGATGAAATATCTAAGTATTTCTTAACATTTTTTCTGCTCATATCAGAGTTTCATAACACCACTTGTGAGGTAGTTTACTACCTTAAAAGTCATCACACATAATTTATATTGGGAATAAATGTTTTGTGGATTGTTTCAGGATGATGTATGTATAATATATATTTCTACTCAATGGGATTACAAATATTATTTTCTCTAATATAGAAACATGTTTTTCATTATGGTTTTGGAAAGGCCTACATGAGATATTGAAGACCTAGATAAAGATAAGTAAAACCTTTCACCCCATTATGTATGGGAAGAACAATTGAATTATCTAGGTGTTTAAGGTTATGTTAAAGGCATGTGTGATAAAATTTTTCTAGATATGGGAAGATCAATTAACAATGGAAGATTTTGTGTTCAACAATTTGTACCACTCTACCATCAGCATGGAACCTTCTGAGGACCTGTATGGGAGACCCAAGAGGTCACTCCTATATAGTATAGATATTTTCAATACATATCTTGTGGGTCCATATTTTGTGTAATTGAAAAAATAGAAGGACTGTGTCATCCATTAGTGAATGAGGAAAACACTTATTAAGAATAAATCATACACATGTCACTATCGTAGGCCTTTGGAGTTCATGGAAGGATTCATTGTTTTCCTATGAGTCTTCCTATAATGAGATTCATAGAGGTTTTTTCGAGGAGGAATGTTATCCTTGAGGATCATAAACCTATTCAAGATCATGTATTGGGATGATGAATTTTTTTATCACCTATCCGTATCCACACAGATTGATATGGTGCACAACATCTTCCATTTGTCACATTTGAGGATAAATTTTTTTGATCCTATGCATGTCATCGATTAGGGAGAGATGGAAATTGAAGATGGACATATATTTTTTACCACCCAATAGAAATAGAGGATTGATAAGAGAGGATAGTGTGTGTATGATCCATATCCTTGGTTAATGTGATTTTGAAGCAAGTGAATATGAAAGAGTGCTACTGGGAGAAAAATTTCCAGATGCGGTCTCAGAATACTTAGTTATTTGTTTATTTATTTTCTTTTATTGGATGGAAATAGTGAATGAGTGAATGATGTAGAGATTAAGTTGTTTACAAATAAAACATTGAAATTTTTCTATATATACTTCAAGATCCATGTTTTGAGATAGTATGTGATGTTTTGGCCAGGTATGGCCTAAATTAATTTTATAATAATTTTAAATATATTTTATATTTCACATGTTTATTTTATTAAAAAAACCGAGATAACTTTTATATTGATACTAATAATAATATTTTTAAGAAATAGTTGATTCCAGAAGGTGATGTTTACCCAAGGTAAAACATGAAATAGGTTGGTAGGGGGGATTTCAGATTTGGATAATGTTGGTGGGTGAGTTTAGTGAATGTAAATAAAGAAATATATTTATTTTAAATAAATAGATATAGTATAAACATTGATAAGTAAATAGTTATAGAAAATTCTCATGGTTTATTCACTTTCCCCTTGGAGAATAGACAAAATCTCTCAAATCCTTTTGTTGGAGAATCAACATCTGATGATGATGAATATCAAGATCAGATTAGATCCAGACACATAATAAACAAAGTATTATTCCATTAATTAGTATGAATGTTATTTAATGACAAATGATCCATTCTCTAGATACGAATTGTATAAATATGGATCACACCCCTTTTAATCAGACTAGTAGATTCGAGGAAGAGTCGTGTATGAAAATATTAAAAGGAAATCAAGACTGGGGATAGTGTCACTGGAGGTTATGGATTATAACTATGATTGTCAAACATCCATATCTTATAGATTGAATGATAGAGGAGAAGAGGTTGAGCAACATACCATCATCATAAATGTATGTCGACATCTGACCATTAGATGGTTAGAAACGACCAACAACGACTGCATCCTCTATTTTTTTGGATTAGTGGAGGCCATAATCTATCTAGTAGAGGATGAAACTAATGTGCGTGGGGGAATGGATCTGGATTTCTAGAAAAATCATGACTATAGGACGTATAGTTTGAGGAGCACATTGTTTTTCATGCCCTATGCTGTGTTGGCTAGTATATATAGGAATTTTTTAGGTTGGAACAATGTGTATGCCTCGTACACATAATGTACCATTTCCCTGTGTGGACGAGCCTTGTGGAGAAGAACAAGGGTAGAACCCCACATAAAAATACATGAGCATAGGCACACCATGTACTAGAGTTCACAAACAAGGCCTGGTACACATGATGTGGAAAGTACAGATACTTGACTTGAGTAGATAGACATAGGATGGATACAACGACATGACCAAGAACAGTTGTAGTACTATGTGTGAACAGGAAAACCTTGTATATCCTATATTTTCCAGGTCTCCCTACATGGCTGGTGATTTTTGTAAATATAATTACATGACCATTTTATGGACTGGGAGCACAAAATGTTCATGTACCCCCACATGCTATGTAAATCTTGGTCCTTTTTATGGAAACCTTATGATCTCTTATTTCAATTATCGAGATCATATTTTTGTATGTTAGATGAATATCATGGGTACTTCTCAATGTAAAACATGATAGTTCCCTTAGTTTTTGATTTTTGGATACACTATGAAATGTTTTGGGTTTAATGCATTTTGGGGTGCTACCCAATGATGGTAGTGATCAGGACGAGGATCACAAATAACTTATATAGTGGAACCCTCATCACCTTGGACACAGTTCCTTTACCTACTAATTGGAACCCATATCAAATATTATGTGATTCCTTAATGACTAGATTGGAACACCCTATAACAGAAGGGCAGTGTTTCTTGTTTTATAGAGTCTAATACCCCATCATATTAGGCATAACTTCTCTATCTACTGACTTTAAATATCTTTCATATAGGGTACAGGTCCTCAGGAATCTAGAGAAGAAACCCCTTCATCTTTGTTTAGAGACATATATCTACCAGGTGGACCCCCTATTGGATAGGGAATGGGTCCTCATTACACTTTATTGGAACTCACCAGTCGCCTCAATGACTGATTCCTTACCTTTTAGAGTATACCCCCATGCATCAAGGTGTAGGTCCTCTATGGATACATATAGAGTGAAACCCTCCTGAAACACTAGGGAGTGGCTCTTCTAAATAGAGATTACCACCTCACCATTTTATAATAGTGGAGAATCATGGAACATTTCATTGTTCATTAAGGGTATATGCATGAGCTATTGGTACTTTTGGATGGTCATGCCACATAAATGGATACACATTCCTAGGATGAGATGTGAGATGAAGATTCCCTTACTATCTTGTTTGTTCTTATTCTTCTAAGAATATATTTATAATTATATATAAATAAATCTATATTTGATTACCCTATTGAAATGGGCTGTAAAGACTCATAGGGTATTCCTCATGCTTTCCATGATTAGATTCTCATGGTGGGATGAGGTTAATCTCTATATATGGGTGGAAGAGACTCAATGTCCACTCTATTTACACATTATGTTGACATGTTCTGATATAATGAGTATAAAATTTATCATTATTTTGTTTGAGTAGCATATGGTTTACTATCTACAATGATTATTTTTAAAATTTTGTCTTTTACTACTCCATATTTTAACATTTGTGAGTCCTACTGGGTATGTATATACTAACCCATGCATAGAATTTTCCCACATGTGTCATGCCTTTTTCATATGATGGATAGGTGATAAGTGACTTTAATAGAGGTTATGGATACTGTGTTCTTGGAACTTAATAGAGTGGTTATAGCCTAAAGACTGAAATGGGTTCTCTCTCTGTAAAGACACAGGAATTCTGTAAAGTTTTCTTTCTTAAATTAATGGGAATTTTAGGAGTCCGTGAAAATTTACAGCGCTTGATTCTGAGGCCCGGTGTTCCCGGAATCAATTTTTGATGTTTTCTTCATGTACGTTCAGAAAACGTATGAGCTGGATTTTATAAATTTTCAACTGTTGCTTGGAATTGAAATCCGAGGGCACTATTGAACTCGG
This sequence comes from Viscum album, assembly GCA_963277665.1. NCBI lineage: Eukaryota > Viridiplantae > Streptophyta > Magnoliopsida > Santalales > Viscaceae > Viscum > Viscum album. Next base: position 378,111,507 of record OY728147.1, read on the forward strand.
AAAGTTAGTGATTTCTTAGTGATACCTTCACCGCAGCTGTGTTCTAACAAGAATGGAAGTTTGAGATGGGGTATTAATAAGTTAAATAAAAATAAGTGTAACTTATTTTTATTTTTAAGGTGGTTAGTGGTGGGGCCACCACACCCTAACATTCCATGGGAGGTTATGGGGGTGGGGACCACCCGCATATAACCTCCCTTGGGAGGATATCTTGGTGGGGACCATCCAGGTGTTTTTTCCCCTTGTAAGCCCCAACTAAGTGGTGAAACCCTTAGACTCCCCATTCATAGAGCCACCACCCATGAAACCTCTTGAACACCACTTAATTAATTTGTGCCTACACACAAGAATTAATTAAGTGTAGCCCCACTTAATTAATTACCCCTTTTAATTCTTATTTCCAACAATTTAATAATATGTGATATTTTATTATTTTTGTCGTTGGCATAATCTCTTGGTGGAGCATGGGGGAGAAGAGGAAGAACTCTCCAACGAAGAATGCGAAGAATGCCATCTTCGACTTCGTCACTTTGTGATGCATGGGATTTATATTGGGTGTGCATGATCAATGAGGAGAATAACAAATCGACATCTTCCCTTTCCACAACACCGTCAAAAAATGAAGAACGATGACAGTGAATTAAAGGTAGGGGATTCGAGTTGAATTCATTTCTATTCTTTGGCGTTCAGTATTCTTTGGAATGTGAATAGCATATTGTTATCACCATAACGTGGAGGTATCGGACCGCACGAACATGGACCAACCCTCCCCCATATTTATATATTCACTTTTTGATGACAGTGGCGGCACAAAAACGCTGATGAAAGAGTGTGTTGCATTGGAGAAATGGCATCCGGTGACGGGAAGACCGCGAGAGGGACCGACAGCATAAGGGATACCGGAAGAAGGTGTTGTCGTCACACCGCGTGGTGAATCGGGCCGTTTCTAGGCGGGTCGTGGAAGTGCTAGTGGGGTGTGGGGATGTCGTACCATGCCGGAAGAAGGAGTCGTGACCACTTAGGTCGCGACGGTCGGATGGGCTGGGAACGCCGCTGTCGCGCCGCGCCGTATAAGAATCGTGGTCAAAAGCTATGTCAGATGGAGGAGGGTATCCAGATGGCACACCACATGCGGTATGCTTTGGGTCCCGTGGTCACTGGGCTGTCACCATGAACCGACCATTACATGGAGACGGGGGGTGGTGTTTCCCCCCCCCCCCCCACCGTTCTCGGTCAGGGTGGGCCCCGCGAGGCGTGTCCCCCGCTGCCTTCAGCTATCGGACCGCCATCCAGCCACGCGGGTCGTGCCACACACAGGCCGGGCCGGTTCTCTCAGGCAGGGCCAGGGCCGGCGGGCCGGGTCTGTCCCCAGGCTGGATCCGGACCCACTTTGACCCATTTCACCATTTCACACATATCTTGGGCTACATATGTCCGATCGAAGAACCGTATTCGGAAACAAAACGATTAGATAAAGGTGTTTATTTTGGAATACCTCACATGAGGTTTGGATGCAGTTGGGTTACAACTGTGTAGGATTGAACCTAAATCCAACGGGTCCCTCAGATCGGAAACGCCAAAAACTCACATACCAGGAGTCCGATTGATGCACCATCTATCGTGTTGGGTTTGTTATGATGAGATAGAAATACAGGATAAATAAAATTGAGACTTCATGGTATTTGATGTATCAAAACTTGTCTCGAGGACTGTACTATTCTGGAATCGAGCATGCTATGTGCTGGAACCCTATGGATGGCTGCGACAGAGATGATATGATCCTCTGGGGGTTCGACAGTGACGACACTAGACTAGGATCCTCCACGGGTTCGACAGCGACGATACTGGACCAAGATCCTCCATTGGTTTGATTGTGACAATACTGGGCCAGGATCCTCTGTGGGATCGATAACGATGAATTCTATACCGGGATCCTCTATGGGTTCGACATTGCTCATACTGTTCCAAGATCATATGTGGGTTCTACAGAGGATATGATTCAGTGGCAACATCTAATTAACTCTACCCCTCCACAAGAGCTGTATAACTGTGTGATCTATGTATTGACTTTTAGTTGTTATCATCGAGATGATTGACATTACTTTTTTTGTGGAATGGGTTGTGCTTGCGCTCGAGTGGTGGAGTAGGAATGTGATTGGAATCTTACGTATATGTATGGGAATATAACTAAGTAGGGATGGTTGATACTTCATGATTGTATAATACTGATGTGGTTTATCCTTAGTTCATTCTGGGTGACCTTAGGGGGTCTCGGGGGCCCTTACTGAGTGTTGTTATACTCACCCCTGCACGGGCTTCGCCCTCACCTTGTTGGGTTCTGTGCAGATGATATTCTGTAGTGATCGAGGATGAGGGAGATGGACGGGAGGCTGGTCGGAGCTGGACTAAATGGGACATACGTTAGGGACGAGTTGTTCATGATCTATACCTACCCTTCTGGTAGGAATCCCCGGTGGACGATCCAGGTGATGTTTTCCCTTTTTACTTGTACTTACACTTATTGTTCAGTTGGGTTTTTATACTATCCCACTTACTTTCAGCACACATTTCTTTTCTATATTAGTACGTGTTGAATCTACTGCTTATGTTCTGACTGTGTGTGGTATAGGTTTAAATAGAATTATTTCCCTTTCTTATCAGGGATTGGCCTTTGGTGCTAGTCGCTAGCCCCTGGATTATGGAAGGCAGGCTTGGGGTAGTCACGACATGGGCCCCGAGGATGTGTCATGAAAAATTGGTATAAAAGGAGTCGGTTCAACCGTAGAACATGGACTCTGATTTTTTTGACAAAAATAGTGTTAAGTGTTTTTGGATGTGGTTATCAGTTTAGGGAAACCGGTGTCGGTGCGGCGGTTGACGTATCCATACACTAGGACTCTGAATTCTGACTTCTGACTCAGTGCACAAACACACTGATTGGGTGTGTGTTTCCTTTGAATAGTTTTCTTTGTGATTATAGTGTGCCAGCTCACTAGGTATATTTTTTTACCGTGGCGCACCTGTTTCTTTTCAGGATGGCCCCACGTAGGCAGCCAGCTAGGGTTCCGAGTATTGTACGAGATGGTAGCCCACCGAGCGACGAGGCCTCAGTGCAGGGTCCCACCACAGCAGAGGTACTAGTGGTACCACTACCCACTGGGCCACCGATACCACCATATCCAAATGCATAGAGTACACGACGTCTGAGGGGGTTTCATGAGTTCCAATGCCAGAGGCCACCCAGGATCAATGGAGAGATGGACCCAAAGGCAATTGACGATAGACTGGAGGATATTGTGAGAGTTTTCATATTGGTAGGGACACCAGCCAGCCTCATGGTGATCCCTGCCGCCAGTCTCCTGCAGTCAGCAGCAGGAAGATGGTAGAACCTGATGCTGTAGGTGCATGATGAGGCATCACAACTCTGGAGAGACTTCAAGAGCCTATTCAAGGAAAAGATTGTACTAGCCACCATTCATGTGGTGCAGATATAGGAGTTACTGCATCTACAATAGGGTAGCATGATGGTAGATCAGCACTCAGTGAGGTTCATTGACCTCTCACTCTACTCCACATATATGGTACGAGACCCATTCTTTAGGGGCCAGACCATCGATCAGGGACTCAGGCATGAGATCAAGGATTTTATGATCTGCCTCAGTATTCTGATGCAGGCGAGGGTGCTAGAGCGAGCCCTTCTTGTAGATTGTTTTCTTACGGAGCTGTCAGCAGTAGCGAGACCCACCACATGGTGACATGTAGCGGAGTCTTCTATAGCCGGAAGTAGATAGATTTCGCAGAGGTCGATGCGGACCAGGCCATCAGGTGGGTGACCTCATGATAGAGGTTCAGTTGTGCGGGGCACACGAGGAAGATCCAACCATACGAGGAGAAGGCAGTTCTATGCATGGTGCGGGCAGGGTCACATGGCTCGTGATTTCCCGACTCTCCATGCAGATGAGCAGAAGATAGTAGAGGGACATCCCAGATAGAGGCAGAGGTTCGACCATGGTGGTCTGCCGCGAACAGGCAGACGTGAAAGAGGAGCTGGCTAAGTAGCAGGTGGTGGATGACATTTTGAGGTCCTACCACCGCCACCACCAGGAGTTCCACCTCAACCACAATGAGCTGGAAGATAGGGGTTGTATTAGCTCTAAGAAGTCGAGGCCTACGACCACGACACACCTGAGATGATTCGAGGTACTATCTATGTCTACTCCACCCTTGTTGTAGTACTTATAGACAATGGTACGAGTCATTATTTTATTTTCATTTCTCTCATTCGAAGCTCCGAGATTCCTATGAAGCCTTAGGGTTGATACTTACGGTTAGAGACTCCTACAGGAGTAGACTAGATGATTACGCACTAGTGCTGGTGGTGTGAGATTACTCTAGGAGGCAAGATCATTGGCTAGGATCTCCTCATAGTGGCGTTGAGCCCTTACCATTTCATCTTGGGTATGGACTGGTTATCCACAGTTCATGCTCAAATTGACTTCATTAGGTGAAATGTGCGGTGTGTACGCAATGATGGGATGTGTTTTACCTTCACCTGAGAGAAGGGAGCCATTGCAGCACAAGATGGACTTACCTAGAGGAGGGGGCAGTCGATCACACATCAGTTGGATAGCGTCATTCTCATAGTGGTTGATGTGTAGAGTTCGAGTTTTCCTATTGTGTTGGATCAGTACGCAGATATCTTCCCGGATGATGTTCCAAGACTACCTCATCGCAAAGAGGTAGACTTCTAAATAGACATGTACCCCAAGACGACACCAATATCCACTCCAGCATATTGGATGGCTCCTGCAGAGCTTCGTGAGCTACGAGTACCACTAGAGGACTTGCATGGGAAGGAATTTTTCTTACCCATTGTTTCACCCAATCCATCCCCGATTTTGTACGCCATGAAGGCGTATGTGAGCTTGCGTCTTTGTGTTTACTATCGGCGCCTGAACCAGGTGACCATGAAGAACATGTACCCACTCCTGAGGATTGACGACCTCTTTAATCAGATGAAGGGAGTGCGTTGGTTCTCGAAGATAGATCATCGATCGGGCTATCACCAACTCAGAGTACGGGATGAGGATGTGAAGAACATGTCCTTCAGATGCCGGTATGTCCACTATGTGTTCTTGGACATTCTATTCGGCGTAACCAACACACCAGCTGTGTTTATGGGACTCATGAACATGATCATCCAGCCATATCATGAACGCTTTCTGTTAGTCTTCATCGATGACATTTTGATCTACTCAGCTACCGAGGTGCAGCATGCCTACCATTTTTAGGTAGTACTAAACACACTTAGAGAGCACCAGCTTTATGGTAAAGTCTTGAAGTGAATTTTCTGGATCCGAGAGGTACACTTTCTAGGACATGTAATCTCAGAGGATGTAGAAGCAATGGAACCAGAAATTATCGAGGTGGTACTTTCGTGGAATCCATGTAAGCGTGTGATGGTGGTAAGAAGTTTTCTTGGATAGGCTAGGTACTATCAGAGATTTGTGACAGACTTCTCCAGAGTTGCAGCATCACTTTCAGCATTGACGAAGAAGGGACAAACCTTAGTGTGGTTAGAGAGATGCCAGCGGAGTTTCTAGGAGCTGAGGCAGAGGCTGACTAGTGCGCCCATCTTGAGGATACTAGAGGAGGGAGTTGGGTACATAGTCTATTGTGATACATTGGGGACCAGGCTCAGATGCGCCCTAATGAAGGAGCGAGAAGTTATATCTTATGGTTCTCGTCAGCTGAGATAGCACAAGGAGAACTACTATACCCATGACCGGGAGTTAGCAGCAGTGGTCCTCACCTTGAAAATGTGGAGGCACTATCTGATTGGTGAGCATTTTATAGTCTAATCTGACCACCAGAGTCTCAGGTACATACTCTCTCAGAAGGAACTGAACCTGAGATAGCGGTGTTGGCTTGAGTTCCGCCAGGACTACGAATTTGAGATAGTCTTTACTCATGGGAAGGAGAACGTTGTAGGAGATGCTCATAAAAGGATATCAAGCATACAAATACTAGGAGAGGCAATGAAACATCTATCCATGTTGCAGATATCATTTATGGATCGAGATGGAGCAGCATTTTTGTAGTCTCTTACACTCACACCTCCAATTCGTCATAGAGTCAGGTAGGTGTAGCGTGGGGTTGTTGACAGCGAGGCTCTATGTGAACATATATCTACAGGGCAGGAACCTGATAGATTTTCATTAGGTGGGGAGCATTTCATTCCCTTCATGGGATGTACCATGGTACCAGTGTCACTTCGGGATGAATTTTTGAGGGAGTTTCACACGTCGCCTCTAGCAGTGCATCCAGGTGTGGAAAAGATATACCAGGACCTCTGAGGATAGCACTGGTGTCCAAGTATGAAGAAGGTAGTAGTAGAGTTTGTCTTGTGATGCCTTACTTGTTAGCAAGTGAAGGTGGAGCACCAGGTTCCAGCAGGTATAGTTCATCCCTTAGAGGTCCCAGAGTGGAAGTGGGATGGGATATCCATGGACTTCTTGACGGGACTTCCTCGTACATCAAGGTGTCACAATTTTATATGGGTGATCATTGATAGACTCATCAAGTTGGCCCACTTCTTACCGATCAGAGAGCAGGGCTTAGTAAAGATCTTTGGATGCCTCTAAGTGCATGAGATCATATGGATAATGGTGTTACATCTATGATTGTCTCTGATCGAGATGCTTGTATCACTTACCAGCTATGGAAAGGGTTACAAGAGGCTTTTGGGACACAACTTCAATTTCGCACCGCCTTCCATTCTCAGATAGATGGTCAGACTGAGAGGACCATTAAAACTCTCAAGTATACGATCCGTGCATGCGTCCTCGACTTCGGTCATAGCTTGGAGGATCACTTAACATTGGTAGAGTATGCGTACAACAACAACTACCAATCCACCATCATGATGGAACCTTTAGAGGCACTGTATGACCAACCTTGCAGATCTCCTCTGTGTTTGACTAACCCATGGGAGTCAGCACTCATGGGACCAGAGATGGTGCATGATACGACGGAGAAGGTGCATATCATCCAGGAGCGGATGAAGACTGCACAGAGCAGGCAGAAGTCCTATGGTGATAGGAGACGGAGAACTCTGGAGTTCGAAGATGGCGACCACGCCATTATACAGGTCTCACCTCAACAAGTTATATGCAGATTAGGTCGAGGCAGAAAGTTGTCTCCACGATTAATCGGACCTTTCCAGGTCCTCAGTTGAGTAGGCGAGGTGGCTTACCGCTTAGCTCTTCCACCTCAGCTGCATCGGGTACATGACTTCTTCCATGTATCTCAGCTGATGAGATACGTGCACGACCCTTCCCCCATCATCGACAATGGAGAGATGGACATAGATGATGGAGAGACATTCACTGAGGTTCCAGTGGAGATTGAGGATTGACAGGATCATGTCCTACGTGGATGGTTGATACCTCTGGTGTGCGTCCTCTGGAAGCATGGGAACCTCCAGTAGAGCACTTGGCAGCGGGAGGCTGATATGATTGCTCAGTACCCCCACTTGTTCCCATAGTTCAAGTTGTAGCTTATAGGGACGTAATTCCATGAGGTGGAGAGAATGTAATGACCCGGAAATTCTGTGAAATTTCTTTTCTTATGTTCTAGGAAATTTTACGAGTCCACGAAAATTTATGGGGCTTGATTCTGAGGACCAGTGTGCCCAGAATCAATTTATGATGATTTGTTTGGGTACGTTCAGTAAACATACAGTTGGGATTTTATAACATTTGAACCGGTACTCGGAATTGAAATATTATGGCACCATTGAACTCGCATCATCGGTGATCTCTTAGTGAGACCTTCACCGCAGCTTCGTTCTAATGAGAATGAAGATAGAGTTGGGGTTTTTACTATGTTAAATAAATATAAGTGTAAATTGTTTTTAATTTTAAGGTGGTTAAAACCACCAAGATGTTTCTAGTGATGGTGTCCACCACACCCTAACCATCCATGGAAGGTTATGGTGGTGGGGCCCACCCACACAAAACCTCCCTTGGGAGTATATCTCTGTGGGGAACACCCAAGGGTTATAACCCATTGGAACCCCCAATTATGTGGTAAAACCCTTGGACTCCCCATTTATAGATCCACCACCTACGAAACCTCATGAACTCCACTAATTAATTTGTGCCTACACAGTAGAATTAATTAAGTGGATACCTCCTTAATTAATTCCCCTTTTGAATTCTTATTGCCAAAAATTTAATAAGATGTGATATTTTATTAATTTTGTTGTTGGCGTAATCTCATGGTGGAGATTGGGGGCGAAGAAGAAGAACTCTCCAACGAAGAATATGATGTACTCCATCTTCGTCTTCGTCACTTCCCGACGCATGAGCTTCAGATTGGGTGTGTGTGACCAACATGGCGAACGATGAATCGACATCCGCCCTCCCCTCAACGACATAAACGAACGATGAATGTCGTCGTTGAATTAAAGGTAAGGTATTTGAGTTGAATTCATTTATGTTCTTCTTCATTAAATATTTTTTTGGAATGTGAATAGCCAATTTTTGTCACCATAATGAGGAGGGATCAGACTGCACGAACACAGCTCGACCCTCCTCTATTGTTTTCTCTTCACTTGTCGACGACGATGTTGGTGAAATGGAGCCACCGGAAGAGTGGGTCGCAATGTAGCGATAGAGGCCAGCGATGGGCTGGCCGCGAGAGGAACTGGTGGGGAAAGGGCCACTGAGTCGCCAGAGGAGGGGGGCACCATTGCGCCATGTGTAGAATCGGGCTGGGGCCAGGAGGGCCGCTGTAGTGCTATAGGGGTGCGTTGTCGTCGCACCGCACCGGAGGAAGGAGCCATGCCCACTTATACCGTGGAGATCGGACGGGCTGTGGGGGGGGGTCGTCCCACCACGGTGGAGAAGAACTGCGGCCAAAGGCTGTGGTGGATGGAGGAGGGCTACCGGTTGAGCCGGCCGCCGGTGGGCGATCCCCTGGCGGGACCCTTCAGGTCCCGCGGTCACCGGGCCGGTGCCACGACCTGACCATTACAGTAATATGGGCCACTGTTGACCACCCCCACCACTTTTCCTCGGTTAGGGTAGGTCTCGTGAGGTGCAGCCACCGCTGGGATCGGCTGGCGGACCGCCTCTCAACCACGCAGGCCGCGCCATCTGCGGGCCGAACTGTCGCGCAGGCCGTGCCGACCGTTACGTGTCAGGCTTGTTCTGTCAGGCCGGGCTGGTTCTGGTGTACTGGTTCAGAGTCGTGGGCCAGGTCGGACCCTGGTCTAGATCCGGACCTGGGTCTGGTCGGGTCGGCCCAACTGCACCAGACCGGACCCCGTTTGACCCATTTCACATTTTAACCCATATCATGGGCTACATGTGTCTGATCGACAAACCGTCTATGGAGACAGAAAGCATAGTGTAAGACGGTTCTTTTGGAATACCCCAAATGAGTTTTGGACTCAGTTGGGGTATGGCCGAGTTGTATTGAACCTAAATCCAACTGGGCCCTCGGAGCGGAAACGCCAATAACTCACTAATCGGGCGTCCGATTGATGCACCGTCTATTGCGTTGGGTTCCTTATGATGAGACAGAACTACATGATATATAAACTCAACAAATCATTATAGATGATTTATCGAAACTTGGCTCGAGTAGCAGACCCACCTGGAATCGAGTGTGTTGTGTGCGGAAACCCTATGGTTGTATACGACAGAGATGATATGATCCACCGTGGGTTCGACAACGACGACATTGGGCTAGGATCCTCCGTGGGTTTGACAACGATTATACTGGACCAGGATTCTATGTGGGTTCGACAATGACGATACTGGACCAGGATCCTCCATCTGTTCGACAACAATAACTTCTGTACCGGGATCCTCCGTGGGTTTGACCATGATGATACTGTTACAGGATCCTACGTGGGTTCGATAGAGTTGATGTTTCAGCGGATACATTAAATAATCTCTACTGCTCTACATGAGTTGTATACCTTCGTGAGCTGAGTCTGGACTTCCAGTTGTTATCATCGAGATGATTGACTTTACATCCTTTGTGGAATGGGTTGTGCTTGGGATTGAGTGTTGGAGCCGGACTGTGATTGGTAACTTAGTTTTATGTATGGGCATATGCCTAAGTAGGGATGGTTGATAATTCATGATTGTATATTACTACTGCGGTTTATCCTTACTGGATTCTAGGTGCCCTTCAGGGGTCTCAGGGTCCCTTACTGAGTATTTTTATATTCACCCCCACACGGGCTTCGCCCGCTCCTTGTTGTGTTTTGTGCAGACGACGATCAGTAGTGATCGATGCAGAGGGCGATGGACGGGAGGCTGGTCGAAGCTGGACTAGATGGGATCTACCTCAGGGATGAGTTGTTCGAGATATGTACCTACCCTTTTAGTATGAATCCCCAGTGGATGATCTTGGAGATGTTTTCCCTTTTTACTTTTTTGTTGTTCAGTTGGGTTGGTATACTGGCCCACATACATTCAGCACACCTTTCATTTCTATATTAGTATTTGTTGATTCTACTGCTTTTGTTCAAACTGTGTGTGTTATAGGTTTAAAGGCAACGGTTTCTCTTTTTTATCAGGGATTCTCCTTTGGTGCTAGTTGCCAGCACCTGTCCTATGGAAGGCAGGCTTGGGATAGTCACGTCATGGGCCCCGAGGACGGGTCATGACACTCTCAACAGTTTTATTTCAAATTTTCTCAGTTATGATCATTTTTCTAGCTGGGGATTTATTTTTTCACTTCAATTTTCAGTATGTATTATCATACTCTTATACACCATATATGTTTTATGTGCATTGATTACATTAATGAAATTTTAGCTTTTATTATTATGCATCCAAAACTGTGAATTATTATGTTTGGGAGTGTGTATTTAGGTGCATTCGGATAATGCCTCAAATTTTGATTATTCCTTTTGGTGTTTGTCGCCACCCCTGGCCTCTAGAGGCGAGATAGGGGTAGTTGAGGCTCGATCCAAGATTAGGGTTTCTCCGTGATAGGTACTATTATATTATTATATCATGTATCACTAGAGGGGCTCTAAATGAAATTTTGTAATTTAGAAATGGTGAATAAATTTCAATTAAATTAAATCCATGAATAAATAATATTGAATTGAATGATATTGTGAAAAATCCATTACCATGATCATAACATTGATGTGAGAATTAATCAATGATCTGATTATGCCTTTCAACTATTAAAAAAATATAAAAGATAAAAGAAAACATAATGTTATAAAAAATCAGTATACACATAGTCATAGAATTGGACAATCAATAAAGTATATGTTGAACATAATGAATGAAAATTGTGTTAAAAAATTCCTTAGATCTTGATTTCTCTAGATTAAACATTATTTTAATACCTGTATATTATTTTTAAAAATTTAATTACCTTATATCACATGAATATTAATGTTTATAATATTATATATGTTCCCATTATTACATAATATTTCCCATTAATTAATATTCATTTATTATTTTCACTCATTTCAGTGTTAGTTTCCTTAATTAATCAAGCGTGTTTAGATATAGTTAATTAACATATTATGTATTTCTATAATTTAAAAAATAATAATAATTAAATAATTATCACATTTGTGCATAAATAATACATTTAACTCAAATCATGATATATAGTTACAGAAAATGAAAAATTTTATGATCATGGATAAGGTTGACCATCCGTACGAATATGCAGTGTTTCCATTTTTCAATGATTACTATGGAAACAGGGTAAGTTATATTTTATATTTTGAAAATGGCCAAAATTTAAAATATCCCATATTAATTTTTTACATATACTTATATATATCATACATGTGGTTTGGTTTGGAAAATATATTCACCTCGCATTAGGATGGCTATAGTCAAAACATACATGAATGATGTAATCATCATTAAGTGAGTGATAAGGTAAGAAAGAACATGATATATATTATCATTAAATAATAATAAATATGTTTCGAATATCATAATTATTTCATGGATATAACATAAAATAAATAAATCAATCCTTATCACATTCCATGTGATGCATTAGTGAATGAGGAATCACATCACTTCGCGAGATTGTAGCTCGTCCTACACACAAGAGACAATATCATATCACCTGAAAAATTATATATATATATATTTTTTATATAATGAGAAAATTGGTATAAATATTTTATAAGTTTAATTTATATACATTAGATACATCATCATACCAAACTAGGAATGGTGGTCATGGAAGAATAAATGACTTCATTTTACAATTCGATACTCAAACATACACACAAACAATGATTCCATATCCCGTTAGATATACATGGAGATGATTTTTGGTCATACCCATATTATAATAAAATACTAGTATATGGAATATACTAAGTATAATATATCATAAATTATTAATAATAATTTAATGAGTCTAAGGATGATATAAAATAATAACACTCGTTAAAGGACATTACATCTTCTGTGTATCCTCATTAGCATTGAATGGAATCCTTCCATTGAAGAACATAGAAAGAAAATAATTAATTTAGGATGAGTGGTGGGATGTAAGGAAATGATTTTGGTAGTTTTTAACCAAACCAAATAGGTTTTAATGTATGAATATGAGAGGAGAGGGGGTCATTTTATAAGTTGGTGAAAGTAAACAGTTGATATTTTTGAAATTAAAAGAGTGCTCCATCATTTCTCATTTGTAAACGGGATAAAAACTGAGGAATTAAAAAACCATAGATTTTTAATGGTATGAATATTTATTAAAAATATTTTTTATAATTTTTTATAGGTCATTTTAACCCGTATTTGTTTATTTTAATCCCTTGGTAAATCCATCATTACCATAACAACGGTAATTAATTTTTATTGTATTCACTACTCATTTTGGAAGAAATTATATTTGATATTTTTGGAAATTATTATTTATTATGAATCAAAATATAGAATCCATTTTTCTAAATTCAATTTATATAGGTGTACAATATTATTTTAAAAATTTTCCCGCAGATGTATTTAAAACGATTTTTTAAAGAGAAAATGTTCAAAACTTTAAAATTTTTTGTACCAAATTTAAAAAAAAAAGATTCTAATGACCTAAATTGGATTAAATGGTATGAAAATTAACTAATATTACTTTAAAAATAATTAAAAATATTTTTTTTCCACAAAAATAATTTAAATAAAAAATTATTTTACGATTAAAATTTAATATTTCATTAGTTTTCATTAAAAAATGAAACTTCTCAAACAAACCCAAAAAAAATCTAAATTAAATTTTAATATTTAAATTTCATAAATAATATTACATTTTCAAATAAATTTACTATATGTGGTGATATTAAATTTTAAATAATTTACTCAAAGCATAATTAAAGTGTCTTTTTGAAAAAGAATGTTGTTTATAGAAATATTTTTATTATTTTAAATGACTACTATTTTATCCAAATTAATATATAACCATAATTTTCAAAATATCTTATTTACTATTAATCCTCATCAATACAATTGTTAGAGGATAACTATTATATTAAATAGTAATATTTTAATAATATTTGACAATTTGTATAATCTCAGTGTTTCATATAACACACGATACCATGAGTGTTGTTTATAAAGTAAGATAAAAATAGTATTGCACGAAATTATACCTAAACCCGATGTTGTATATATTATAATAAATTGAATTGATAGACATTATTTAGAAATAATGATATGATATAGACTCAGCTTGTTATATTTTCTTATAAACTATATGAAATTATATACATTGTTCTTATTTTATAATATCAGGGTGTTACATTATCCCCACCTTAAATAAATTCCACCCTTGCAATTTAAAGATGATCATGGTAATCCACTGTTTCACATTTTGAAAAATAATTTTTGAAAAACCAAAATTGTAATGAGGGTTAATATATTATATTATTAATAAAAGATAATTGGAATTACAAATGTCATATATAATACTAGAAAATTACGTTCCTAAGTAAGATAATATTGGTCCAAAGTTAATATATAAACAAGGAATAAATGAATAAATATTTATAGAGTGTCATTGAGGTCATTGATAATAATAAATTAAATAATCAATGAAAGGTTAAGTCCCTGAAATCTATACATATGTGATGATCTAAATTTCCATTAGTTCTACAAAATATAGGTTTTAGGAAAATATTTTCATTTAATATCCTATTTCATATATTTTAGTAATTCTATAAAGATCTAATAATATAAGGAAATATAACTACTTGATATATTTTTTAATTCCTAAGAACCCTTTCATCATTGGATTTCATTCAGTTAACTTCCAAATGTTCCCTTAAACCAAGACCTGAATACCCAAAAAAATTATTCCAGAAGCACAAAAATTTACATTTAATATATAATAGCACCGATAAAAGTGTGAGAATAGTTTTCACAAGGATCCAACTATTTCTCAAAAAAAATGGATATAAAAGACATCAAATGTATCTAAATATCCATATATTATTTTAATACAATAATCATTAAAACCTTGTTCCATGATCAACACAAACCATTTCGAAAATGGATAGCTTTATGGACCTTAAAAATGTTTATGATCCATAAAGATCGAAATTTGGTCACCAAATTTACAAAAGTAACATATCATTATTCTCTAAAAAACATGAAATGGGTCTTAGTTGTAACATAAAAAACATGAAAACACCTTAATAGTTTAATTTATTGAGGCATGTTAATGAAGTAATTTACTATTAATCCTTTTTTAAAACATGCATCATTCTTTATTCCTTTAATAAAACCAGGATTATTTGATGTATATATTAAATCCACATTTTTTTAATATAACATCATATATTTTTAGTGATAAATGTATTATTTTAGTAAATTTAAACCCCTTATTGAGTTTATAAATCAACTTAAACATTTTTTATTAGGCCCTTAGGTCGGTAAATCCTTTCTATAAATGATGATGTAGAAAAGATAGAGGTTGGATGAAGCACAAATAAATGATGTATATCATAAAAAAATGGTGATTATTTAAAATAAACAAGGTATAATCATTTAGAAAAATCCTTAAAATATCATGAAAGGGTTTTTCCTTTAGAGGTAAAATCCCATGCATTCCACGATGTTTAGTGTATTTTTAAGTCGGGTAATTGTGCTTTCTCCAAGGGGGACGAATTTTGAATTACCCAATGTGTAATGTATTTTAATTACATGTAAATTCCATGGATGGTTAAAAAATAGAATAACCCCATATATATCATTCAATGGTTCATTATTTTCTTGTACAATAGGACAGTCGCTCGAGAGAGATCCTCTATGCCCAATATATGTTCCTCCAATTCTCCCCCATACAGGATCTATTTTATTCAACGTTTGGATTGGTAGATCCATAATGGTAAATTCAACATTCATATTACTTCATTTCCTCATTTATGTCACTATCTTATTCATTAAATTATAATGAGATGATATTCCACACTTTTAAGGTTTTCTACTATTATTTTGATTTTTCTTATTCAAGCTCAATTAAAGAGACAATACTAGATGATGGGAGTACAACATGATTAAGGTATGTTGTCATCCTATTTTCCCTAATGACTCATTTAGTTTTTTTATATTTTTTCATACAACACAACATGTACCTCATGTATATCCTCTCTATATTCTATGAAATTTAATTTAATTTCATTCACATTCATAATATGGTCAACTAAAATGTTAAATATACATTGTTATTTGATCCCCTAAATGTGATCCACCCCTATAAATGTCTCCTTCCATAAATGATTGAAATAATAATTATTTGAATAGATATAAACCACAAATTTAGTGTGTGAGATTTAAATTATAATAAATTCATTTTAAATGTGAAATAATATATGGGAAGGAATGTTACATGTGGTTGATTTTTTTTGTAAATGATATCATGAATTACATGAATTAATTGAACATAAAATCATGGATAAAGTGTTATGTTTTCATTTTTTTACTTTATATGAGATATTTATGACTAAAACATTATTAATATGAAACCTAAAATAATGTAAGGATTCAAAATTTTTGATTCCATTGATGGGAATAGTATACCTTAACATTAAAATTGGTGATATATTATAAATATATCTGGAGAGATAATTTTATTCTTATAGAATTTTGAGGATATGATTACTAGGTAGATTAATTAATTTCTATTGAGTGATCCTAGTACCCTAGGAGAGTAACCACAAACCAATCAATGGGAATGAGGGTTATACCATGTGCCTAGTGATACATGGTCCCTGATGATAGATAAATGTGATGGGTTTAGAGGATCATTCATTAAACGACACAAATAGTGATACTTGGGATTCATTTATGAATATTCTTGGATGAAATCTTATACTGTTTGGTATTTGTAGTTTTCTTGATGTGATACTCTGGTTACTCTATATGTTTTTACTTTTATATGTCTTAGATGATGATTTAATTTAATTCTATATAATCTTTATATAATATACTATAAATTGAACACTATTAAATTGAAGGACGCCTCCACCAAGACAAATTACATGATCGGGTTCAGAAAATACATGATACCTTATATATTGACATGTTCAGTTATTCATAATTACATTTATATTATAGATCCTTTATGTACCCATATTGTAACAATATAGGAAACCTTTAGTCTAGAGATATTCATCTTATGAGAAAGCTAGTAGTATCAGTTGGGAGTCATAGAAGAACCTATCCCAATGTGTTTTTTTTAAAATCACTTTTAGTATTTTCTTTACACTATTCATTTTATATGATTAGAGTGGTTTTCTTTTCTATAAATATTTTTTTGGTGGCTTATATAGTATATCTAACACCCACTTTAGGAATCCTATGGTACCCAAATAGAAATAATGTAACCAGTTATAGACCAGGGTAATCCTCCAGCTTTTGATGTTGTATCGTTGTTACTAGGATGGAGTAAAAGATAAGAGGAAAAATCCTATTACAATGATTCTAGAAGAATATGATTTTGGTACTTTTATTATTTTATAAAATCATCATTACATGATCAACATTGTTTATAAGATATTGTTCAAGCTTCCACATGTTGTTTATATCTTATGATTTATTATTATTCTATTGTTATTTACTTATTATTTATTCCAATGGTTCTATTTTTATACCATTTTTGATTAATCTGATCTTGTGTTTATAGAATCTCAATCAAACCATCCTAGACCCTCCCTTATAATTTTAAACCACTGTTGTTTGAGGAGGATGAATTTTTGAGGCCATGTTTCCAACCGTGTTGGGGTACCTTTTATTGGATTCTAGTGTGGGATTCTACAGCATGGTATGAATAGTTTTTCCCACTTATATTGCGATTTAATTATTATATATGATAATAGGGAGATGTGAAAATTTTGTAATGTTCCTATTCCTGGGTGTGACTAACAGATTTACATGGTAATTCCAAATCACATATGATTGATTATTCTTGTTCTGGGTTTTCCCTCTTATAGTTTTATTGATTTCACCATTAGGTGAAACACATTTTCTGAAATGTTATTATTATTTGTATTAATATTATTTTACCTTTACCTTATATTGGTATACGAAGGTAGTATAATCTCATGAATAATTATAGTTACTTCGGGTCTTATATTCCTTGAATTTTGTTATGCCACATTTACATTTTGGTTGCATTTCCCACTTCTTATAATTACTTCCATGATTTTTATATGAGTAAATGTGCTAATAATTCATGAATTTTTTAAATAATCAGAATAATTAAAATTAATACAATAATATATATTATTTTTTCCCAAATAAATTAATTATTTCACCTAACAAAGAAAAATATTATAGGTTTTAGCACTGAAGCATATATTTTATGGACTGAAACATTATTTGTTTTGATTACATGATATCGAATTATAATTTATGAATAATTTGATTCAATAAATTGTTAATGGGTAATCATATTATCCAATACTTTTATATTTGAAATGTTACATCTGGATAACAGATATAATGGTTAGGTCATAGTTACATGACATACCAATTGTAATTTATAATGAGTATGGGATTTTATAAATTGGAAATGGTGACACTTATAAATGGACTGTGATATCTATATGCATGAAAATGTTTATTATCATTAATAAATTAATGATTTTAAATGAAATTGATGATGTTAAATGGGGATTGTAATTGAAAATTATTGGGTGTTTTTTATGTATAACTTACAATAGAAACATGATATACTAGAACCTTTGTTGTGTTATATAAGAACATGGCCTTAACCAAAACATATTAGAGGGAATTTAGTAGTGTCTCTTGTGATGTATTGTTTTATTTCTAGTTACCTTGACCTATATATAGGTGTAGTTATAGGGTCGTGACTCATTTATAGGATAACTACAAACGTATACATACATATTAACTCATACCTATTTGATTTTGAAATCATATATGAGGAGTTATTTGTAAATTTTTTGATCTATTCCACTACTAAATCATTATGTCATGAACTAGGATAGTGGTGATGACCATGTTCCAGAGGTGTTAGTCCCTGAGCCACTAGTTTATCATTCTACAGTGCAACATAAGGAACCTCTATTAATCATATACTGGGAACCAATTCTTAGTTTTAAGATATATTTTTTATTCTTCATGTATTAAATACAAGGTTCATTGTGACCTACCCTACTATTGGAGAGTAGATGATATAATTCCAAAAAAAATCATCATTCCAATTTTTTGGGGTATGGTAGCCCACATTATATTGAATCATTACTAGTGGATATTTTATCGATCATCATAAATATAGATATACCTTCATAGTGCACTACTAGAAACACTATTTTTTCCAATAGACATATCCCATCATTTTCCCTTATAGTTTGGATAGTTTATTATAACCAAGGCCATCCCAAAAGTTTCATGAAAATATTTGGGATAAACTATCACACTCTAATGGTATTTTTAAAACCGTTGGTATAGGGGTTGAAAAATTTATCCTATATCCAATGCTCCCCTTCTGCTACCACTTATCCCATCTCTACTCCCAAAATCCCCTATACCCTCCTCTAATTCACATCCCAAGCACCATGCTCCCCTACTCCAATCCCAATCCATCGTAGCCTTCCCCTAAAAATCCAATACTCAGACCATAGCTAAGTGTTACCCTCTACATCTTACCAGAGGAACACAAATCTTGTTCCCAAATGTTGATCCACCTTTATTTTAATTCATTTGATTTCTTCCACATCGAACTGGGGAGTTTGATATAAGTCATATCTTCTACCTAGATTTTTACCTTGTTATCTATGATGTTTTCTTTAACTACGCATATTCTAAATTTAATAAATTAATGTTTTCATATTATTATTACTTAATATGAAATTGGAATGTTCTAAATTATTCATATATTGAAATATCACACATAATTTAGTATGTGATGTATTTTCATTATTATTGATTTGATATTGATCACATAGTTTTTGAAGTATGCGACATTTAAATGTATGTATTTAATTTCATTTTTTTATATTTTTATTTATTTTGAGACTATAATTTTTATTTACAAATTAATTTTAAATATATGATAAATTTTTGTTTTTATAAATATTCAAATTTGTTCTCATATGTGTACATTTTATAATATTGAATATATTACTAAATTGGGGTATAATGTAATGATTTTTAAAATAATTTGAATATGGTGGTGGATGTGAATAAGTGTTGTTTATAAGTTTAGTTGTTTTTATTATATTTGATTAACTATATTTAATTTGTTATTTTAATAATATAGACTATATATATATATATATATTTGCGGTAGTCGTACTGATATATCTCTATTTCTATTATACCCCCAATTTAATAAAGATATGAAATGCACTAATATAATAATCCAAAATGACATTGTTGTATAAAGGGAAATCATATAATGTACGGATTCTATGATGTGGTGATGGATGTTGGGGTGGTTGTTCACTAATGAGGGTTAAAAATTATACTTTGAGTATTTGAAAAGGAATCCATTATATTTTTTAATTTGGGATATGCATCTTTAATGGAAAATATGCTTAAATAATATGTGTTTGAAATATTAAATTAATTTCTTAGTTTATTTATTAATACCAATATGTATTAATATTCTACATTAGGATTGAAAAGTGGTAATTCTTAATATAGAAAATAAAAAACAATTTTATAATTTTTATACTTTTTTTCAATGAATTTTTTTATTATACATCAGGATTAAAAAAGGATAGAGGGTTATTTTTTTAAGAATTACAAATATGATGTAGTAATGGTAGTCCAAGATAATGTGAGTCACAATTATAGAAAATGGGATATTAATCTAATGCAAGAATATGTGAGTAGACCAGAACTATAGTAAACTACATCCAACAGAACAAAAATAAAAATAAGTGAACTAAATTGAACCTAAATATTAGAAAAAATATATTAATGACAAAAATGAACTAATTTGACCAATATTAAATATATCCCTAACAAGCATGCACCAATCCCATAGAAATTAAAAAAACTAAACCCAACCAAACTAAATCGATGAGGACAAAAATAATCCAAAATGTACAGAACAAACCCAAATCCATCCAAATTAAATAGATTATGGTAACCGAGAATTAGTAATATTTTATGCATGAATTTATTTAATAAGTGTAACACCCGAGACTTTTATGTTATATAAATCATCAAAGGAATCTTTTTCTACACAACACTTTCTTGGCTTGCTTTACACGCAATCGCGACCTTCCTCGATAGCTTGCGTCGTACGCAATACCGAGTTTCACTAAACAACAATATGCTATTAAAACTAGCCGTTATGAATAGTAATAACCACTTTTTGAAATTTTATAAATTTTATTTTTCAAAATGGACTTCATTTTTGGACTCAGAATATCGAAATTATCCTAGGGTGAAATTTTGGTATTTTTATGAAAACATTCAATTTTTGATGAATAGTGAAACCACTAAGTGGTAGGTTAAAAACTGAATTTTGCATAAAACTTAATTTTACCGCTTCTGTGAATGGAATTTCAAAAATCCGAGAGACACGGTTAATATCACGGACTAAAATGTGGTTCAATGAGATGAAAATAATTTTTTGGTGAATAGTAACTTTTTACTATTTTTACCGCGGTTAATAGTAAATAGGGTAACTAAGGGTAAATATGATATTAATATTACCCTAAAACGTGTCCTAATTCTATTGGACAAGTGTAATTCGACCAAAAACAAACTTAGGAATAAAATATGACCATTTAGGCCCACTTGGATTAGATTAGGACATTTATTATTAATTTATTTAAAGAAGGGTTAAAATAGTTAAAATCAAAGTTTAATAAGTAAATCATTTTTAATATAGGGTTATAAATAAGATAAATTCGATTGTAAATATTCATTAGAAAGCTAAAAAGATTTACTACATGATGGTATTTTATTTTTAATTTTTAGACATCAAATAATTTAATTTATTTATGACACAAAGATGATGCAGTAATTATCTTATTAATGAAATATTGACAAAATTGATAATATAAATACCAAAATAAATGTAATTTGAGACTTTTTATGAATTCCACTAATTTTCTAGGTTACTATGATATATTAGTATTGATTTAATCAACTTGTTTCGAACATATAATTCTGTTATGACTTTGACAAAAATCATATATCAAATAGTGTCAAAATTGACACAAAATAGTTTTTAAATCAAATATTATATTATTAATTGTTATTTTATTCCTAAAAATCTAAGGTTCGGCCAAATGACTTAGATAAGGATATATATATTAATAATATACAATTTGGGGTTCGTTTGGCATGTTATAGTAAGTGTATTAACCATATAGTGAAAGAAAACAAAAAGACATGGTAAAAGTTAAATTATTTAACTTAGAGTTAAATTTAATTGATAAGGTTAAAATAATATCCTAAACTTGTCTAAATTCTATTGGTTGATAGGATTTCGACCCATCCCCACTTTAGCTTCGAAATAAGACCCTTTGGAACCATTATAAACCGATTTTGACTTTAATATAAAATAATATTTTGAGATATTCCTAAGGTGCCCCTCTCCTCCCTTATAAAAGGGCACCTCCTCCCCCTCCTCCTCACACCAATTTGAGCACTCAAGCTCGGCCAACCCCTGACATTTTCCCTTCTCCACGTCCCTAGAATAATCCTAGAGGTCCTGGTCTTCTCCAAAGACCAATCTTAGTTCCTTAAGTGGAGGATTCAAAAAGGCGTTCCAAAGAAGAGGTAATATCCATTACCGATCTTTTCAATTTCTTTCTTCTTCAACTTCTTCTTCTATAGTTGTTTCATGATAAAGTAATAACATCAGTATTACTTACATACTGATATGTTATTATAAATATGAAACAACCCTAATTCACCTTCTATCCATCCTACGGAAAAATGAAATCACAGCGCGTGCGTACGTACGGAATACCGTCTCCACGCCGTGGTGTAATCTATTTTCCACCATCACCTTACAAGGATGGGTATAATGGTGTAATTAGTAACTATATATTATTATTATAAAGTAATATTGATACTGAAATAATATATATATATACTCCAATACAATTCCACGATCATAGGAACGATATCATCACTCGTGCGTACGTACGGAATACCGTCTCCACGATGTGATGCGACTCGTTCTACATGATCTTCATTTCATAATGATTGTATAAATGAATTGAATGAATGAATATGGTATATAATACACTAATACCATTCTGGAAATGAATTATCTATAACATAAAGATAAGAATAAGAATTTATTCGACAAAACACGCATAAGAACAAAAAGTTATAAAGACCCGAGTAACAAGTAACAATGAAATATTACTAAAAAGAAGCTAATAATATGACCATATATGATCTCATATCAATATGTATGATTCTGTAATAAGTCAATAACAGTATTTAAACCATTATACAGGAGCTTCGGACACGAACAAAGCAAATCGGACCTAAGGTAAGGGAAATATCACAATCTCATTTTTATCCGAGATTGTTTATTCGTAAGTATTTACTGGGGTGTATTTTATCATCCACATCTATGTTTTATCAATATGTAATATTATTTCTATCCACCTAAAATTGTTTAAATCCATTTTTACCCTTCGGTGAGTTTTTAGTAATACGTATGAAAGGAATCTTTTGTCGTTTTTCGTACGAGGTACTTTTTGACTTTTCCGACAAAAGTACGAAGAATGCTTTTTTAACTTATACGGCACGAACGGATTTCTACTGTTTTATAAAGCCTTATTTTCATGAAGCTTCCTCTAAAAGATTTCATGAATATTTTCAATAAAATCTCTTTCTTTTAAAATTTCATGATGTTTTGTGAAAAGAAATTGATTTTGAAGAAGAAAGGATATTTTCCTCAAGAATTCAATTCAAGTGTTTTATCAAAATTATTTTCCATCTAAGATAATAAAGAGTTCTGTTTCTATCCATATTTTTACATTGATTTGACTATGTTGGGATGGAATTATGTTTATGAATTCCTTTATCTTATATGAATTGATTTATGATGTCATGATGTTTCAAGAATCCCATTTTTGTTACATGTGTTATGCGATTATGTATGTTTTATGATTATGTGGCACACATAAGAAAGGATTCATTATAAGATGGGTGGGACCTATATCTCCCTCCAATGCATTGGGTAATGATTTTATATCTCATGAGATAGGCATGGCTGGAACGGAAGGTTATTTCGGTTCAGTGATACATGACTGAAACGAGGAGTGAACTCGGTTCAGAAAGGGACTTTGTCCACTAAGATAGTCTTGGCAATGAGTCATGACTAACAAGAAATGATTTTCCATGATTATGTGTACATGCCACAAAGATTCAAGTTTTATGTTATGATTATGGGGATCACATTTTCACTTCTATGATTTATTCCATGTTAAGATATTATGATCTCTTTTGCAGGTTTTAATTTTCAAAAAGATATGATATGATTTTTATTTCCTTTATTTGCCCTTGCTGAGCATTTGAGCTCACCCTTTTATGTTTTCTTTTCCCCAGGCCAGGAAGATGGATATTAAGTAGAATATGCTAAAAGGGACCCTAGATATGATGAAATAAATGGGAGACACTGTAGAAGATTTATGAACCAGTTGTTTATGTTTCCCAGTTTCTAAAGACACTATACCTATACGGTCCTTTGTGGTTTTGTCATATGTTGTAATAAGTGTAATTCAATTTTGAAGTATTAACAATGTATGTAAAGTGTGGGTCGTTATAGTTGGTATCAGAGGAAAGGTATAGTCAACCTTTGGAAACTAGGATGTGAAAGCCTTAGTGAGAACCCTAAGGATAAGTCTAAGCATAGAACACAATCTTAGAAATGGCCATGAATAACCTAGGATAAGACCATAAGCATGAAAATTTTATTCTGGAATTATGTGGTTTCCTATTATAATTAGTGTTCCTCACACTATTCTTCTTGGTTTTAGTCAATGGCTGGAACCCGAAGGAACCGTGTTAATGCTGAATGCGATGTGCAATGCAATGATTGTCCCCCTGAGCAACCAAACGATATGGGAGCTGGAATGCAAAATCTTGTAGCCATGCTCACACAACTTTCTCAAGCTATGAATCATGCAGGATTTCCAAACGAACAAAGGAGGGAGCAACATTCTGTTGAATCCTTCATGAGGCAGCGTCCACCATCTTTCAGCGGGTCTACTGATCCATTAGTTGCTGAACAATGGATTAGTACTACTGAAAAGATATTTTCAGTTCTTCAATGTTCTGAGCATGATAAAGTCATCCTAGCAGTGTATCGTTTGGAAGGAGATGCTGATCAATGGTGGAATCTTGTTAAGAATACAAGGCAAAGGGATGAAATTGAGTCTATGGAATGGGACGAGTTCAAGAACTTATTTTTCAATAATTACTTCCCTCGTATTCTCCGAACAAAGATGGAGAAAGAGTTCCTTGAACTGAAGCAAATGGATGATGAATCTGTTGGTACCTATGAAGCAAATTTTACCAGACTTGCAAGGTATGCTTCTGGTATTATTATCCAACCTGAGAGTAAGATCGATCGATTCTTTAGTGGCTTAAAACCAAGTCTTCGAAGGGCGTTATCCATAAGGGACTTCAATAGCTACGAGGAAATCGTTCGATGTGCTCTCAAAGTCGAGATGGAGATTGGAGTAACCCATCAGTCACATGGGTTTGATAAGAAGA
Organism: Viscum album; assembly: GCA_963277665.1. Classification (NCBI taxonomy): domain Eukaryota; kingdom Viridiplantae; phylum Streptophyta; class Magnoliopsida; order Santalales; family Viscaceae; genus Viscum; species Viscum album. The sequence continues at coordinate 378,136,748 of OY728147.1, forward strand.
GGAAGATGGAATTCAAAGAAAAATCTAAAGAGCACACGGAAAAGAAGATGAACTTTCCCTTATGCTCAAAGTGTGGAAAGAAACATGGAGGGAGTTGTCTTAAAGGGACAAGTAAATGTTTTAAATGTGGAAAGGAAGGTCATCGGGCATTTGAATGCCGTGATAATGGGAAGAAGATGTCTAATGATGCAAACAAGGGAAGGGATACACATAATGAACCTGCTACACTTCAATGTTTCAAGTGCAAGGAGATGGGGCATTATGCCAATCAATGCCCAAATCCAAGGGTTGATGATGATGGTCGACGTCAACAAACTCTTAAGGCTAAAGAAAAATGAAAGTCACATGCAATTTCTATCAGCGATGTGGAGTACGATAACGATGTGGTGAAAGGTACACTTACCATCCACTCTAAAGTAGCAAATGTTTTATTTGATTCTGGATCCACCCACTCTTTTATTTCTGAAGACTTTTCTAAGGGTATCACCTTATTACCTCAACAATTAGATGTTGAGTTAGCTGTGACAACACCTAATGGCACATCATTCGCATTAAAAGTTTATAATTCTTCTCTGATCGAAGTTTGTGGGAAAGTGCTTCCTGCAAATCTTGTGATCCTTCCTTTAGTGGAATTTGATGTGATTCTTGGCATGGATTGACTTTCTCTACATGGAGCTCATATCGATTGCCAAAGAAGGGAGGTCACATTTCATATTCCAGATCAATCTACGATCGTCTATCAATGCAAGGATGAACATAACCTTCCAGTGGAAATTTCTTCCATTTTATGGGTATTGATTCCACTAAATGAAGGTTATTTATCTCAAATGGTTGGTGAGAAACTCACGATTAAGAATATGCCCATTGTACGGGAGTTTGATGATGTCTTTCCGGAGGAATTGCCGGGTCTTCCACCAAATCGTGAAGTTGAGTTTTCAATAGAACTCGTACCGGGTGCTTTGCCTATTTCAAAGACACCTTATAGAATGGCCCCAATTGAGTTGCAGGAATTGAAGAAGCAACTCCAAGAGAATCTTGATAAGGGATTCATACGCCCTAGTGCGTCACCTTGGGGAGCACCTGTTCTATTTGTTAAGAAGAAAGATGGATCAATGAGACTCTGCATTGATTATCGAGAACTTAACAAGATCACTATCAAGAACAAATATCCTCTCCCACGCATTGATGACTTATTTGACCAACTACGTGGAGCTCAATACTTTTCCAAGATTGATCTTCGTTCAGGGTATCATCAATTAATGGTCAAAAGGGAGGATATACCAAAGACGGCTTTCCGTACAAGGTATGGACACTATGAATTTATAGTGATGCCATTTGGTCTTACTAATGCCCCTGCTATCTTCATGGATCTAATGAATAGAGTCTTTAGAGACTATCTTGATCAATTTGTGGTAGTCTTTATAGACGATATTCTTGTCTATTCAAAGAGCAAGGAAGAGCATGAAGATCACTTGAGAATTATATTGAAGACCCTGAGAAAGAGAAGCTTTATGCCAAATTTACCAAGTGTGAATTTTGGCTTCAAAAAGTTGCATTTTGGGTCATATAATCTCAAAAGAGGGTATATCTGTGGATCCAGCAAAAACAGAGGTTATCGAAAGATGGTCAAGACCAACAACAGTAACTGAGATCCGAAGTTTTCTTGGTTTGGCTGGATATTATCGACGTTTTGTAAAAGATTTTTCACGATTATCTAATCCACTCACCAAGTTGACTCGGAAAGGAGTTAAGTTTGTCTGGACAGAGGAATGTGAAGAGAATTTCAAGGAGTTGAAAAGAAGGTTATCCAGTGCACCTGTGCTCACACTGCCTTGTAGTGGAGAAAGGTTTGTGATCTACAGTGATGCATCCAAGAAGGGATTGGGGTGTGTTCTTATGCAAAATGATATGGTGATAGCTTATGCCTCACGACAGTTGAAAATCCATGAGCAAAATTACCCAACACATGATTTGGAGTTGGCTGTGGTAATCTTTGCATTAAAGATTTGGAGGCATTACCTTTATGGTGAAAGGTGTGATATTTATACTGATCATAAAAGTTTAAAGTATATTTTCACACAAAAGGAGCTGAATATGCGCCAAAGAAGATGGTTGGATCTGATTAAGGATTATGACTGCTCAATCCATTACCACCCTGGGAAAGAAAACAAGGTGGCAGATGAATTAAGTCGACAAGACCATGCTAGTTTATCCATGATGAGGATCACAAAAGATCCAATATTTATGGATTTACAAAGGATGGATCTTGGAATTATAATGGAAGGGGAAAAATCTTATCTTTCTCAAATGAATGTTCAACCATCTATACATGTGAAGATTAAAGAGGCACAGAAAGAAGATGTCGAGTTACAAAAGAAGGTGAGAAATGTTCCTGAATTCAACCTTGATTGTGATGGGATAATAATGTTCAGGAATCGGGTTTGTGTTCCTCCCATCCCCGAATTAAAGAAAGAGCTGCTGGATGAGGCTCATAGTTCTTCATTCTCTATTCATCCTGGAAGCACGAAGATGTATAGGGACCTGAAAGAGTACTTCTGGTGGGATGGCATGAAAAGAGATGTTGCTGAATATGTCTCTCGATGCTTGGTTTGTCAACAAGTTTAAGCTGAGAGACAGAAGTCTAAGGGGATGTTACAACCATTACCCATACCCGAATGGAAATGGGAAAACATCACTATGGACTTTGTCACAGGACTTCCTAAAACATCCAAAGGCAATAATGCTATCTGGGTCATAGTTGATCGTCTTACAAAGTCTGCACACTTCATTGCTATTAGAGAGGATTTCTCTCTAGATCAGCTTTCCAGGATATATGTAAAGGAAGTGGTAAGATTTCATGGAGTACCACTTTCTATTATACCTGATCGAGATCCGAGATTTACCTCGAAGTTTTGGCGAAGTCTTCAGCATACTCTGGATACAGAGTTGAGTTTCAGCACTGCTTATCATCCCCAGACAGACGGTCAGTCTGAGAGAACAATTCAAACCCTAGAAGATATGTTGAGAGCTTGCTCTATGGATTTCAAAGGAGGTTGGGATCAACACCTACCTTTGGTGGAATTTTCTTATAATAACAGCTTTCACTCCAGTATTCAGATGGCTCCTTATGAAGCTCTCTATGGAAAGAAATGCAGGACTCCAACTTGCTGGGATGAAGTTGGGGAAAGAAAGCTATTAGGACCTGATCTCGTTGATGAAATGGCAGAAAAGGTCAGATCTATTCAACAACACATAAGAGCAGCTCAGAGTCGACAGAAAAGTTATGCCGACAACCGAAGAAAAGACCTAGAGTTTGAAGTGGGTGATAAAGTGTTCTTACGAATATCTCCCTGGAAGAGGGTTATGAGATTTGGAAAGAAGGGGAAGTTGAGCCCTAGATATATCGGTCCTTTTGAAATACTGGATCGTGTTGGGAAGGTAGCTTACCGATTGGCGCTTCCACCGAATCTCTCTCAAGTTCACGATGAGTTCCACGTATCTCTCCTGAGAAAGTACATACCAGATCCTTCACATGTACTCAGCTCAGAAGTTGTACCGCTGGAGCAAGATCTTTCTTATGAAGAACAGCCGATAGAGATTCTGGATCGTAGCGAAAAAGTCCTACGAAACAAGACCACTCGCTTGGTGAAAGTTTTATGGAGAAACCACCAACTTGAAGAAGCTACATGGGAGCTTGAGGATATGATGAGGGAGAAGTATCCTCATTTTTTTGTTGCAAAGTGACGAATTTCGAGGGCGAAATTATTTTTAAGGGGGGTAGAATGTAACACCCGAGACTTTTATGTTATATAAATCATCAAAGGAATCTTTTTCTACACAAAACTTTCTTGGCTTGCTTTACACGCAATCGCGACCTTCCTCGATAGCTTGCGTCGTACGCAATACCGAGTTTCACTAAACAACAATATGCTATTAAAACTAGCCGTTATGAATAGTAATAACCACTTTTTGAAATTTTATAAATTTTATTTTTCAAAATGGACTTCATTTTTGGACTCAGAATACCGAAATTATCCTAGGGTGAAATTTTGGTATTTTTATGAAAACTTTCAATTTTTGATGAATAGTGAAACCACTAAGTGGTAGGTTAAAAACTGAATTTTGCATAAAACTTAATTTTACCGCTTCTGTGAATGGAATTTCAAAAATCTGAGAGACACGGTTAATATCAAGGACTAAAATGTGGTTCAATGAGATGAAAATAATTTTTTGGTGAATAGTAACTTTTTACTATTTTTACCGCGGTTAATAGTAAATAGGGTAACTAAGGGTAAATATGATATTAATATTACCCTAAAACATGTCCTAATTCTATTGGACAAGTGTAATTCGACCAAAAACAAACTTAGGAATAAAATATGACCATTTAGGCCCACTTGGATTAGATTAGGACATTTATTATTAATTTATTTAAAGAAGGGTTAAAATAGTTAAAATCAAAGTATAATAAGTAAATCATTTTTAATATAGGGTTATACATAAGATAAATTCGATTGTAAATATTCATTAGAAATCTAAAAAGATTTCCTACATGATGGTATTTTATTTGTAATTTTTAGACATCAAATAATTTAATTTATTTATGACACAAAGATGATGCAGTAATTATCTTATTAATGAAATATTGACAAAATTGATAATATAAATACCCAAATAAATGTAATTTGAGACTTTTTATGAATTACACTAATTTTCTAGGTTACTATGATATATTATTATTGATTTAATCAACTTGGTTTGAACATATAATTCTGTTATGACTTTGACAAAAATCATATATCAAATAGTGTCAAAATTGACACAAAATTGTTTTTAAATCAAATATTATATTATTAATTGTTATTTTATTCCTAAAAATCTAAGGTTCGGCCAAATGACTTAGATAAGGATATATATATTAATAATAAACAATTCGGGGTTCGTTTGGCATGTTATAGTAAGTGTATTAACCATATAGTGAAAGAAAACAAAAAGACATGGTAAAAGTTAATTTATTTAGCTTAGAGTTAAATTTAATTGATAAGGTTAAAATAATATCCTAAACTTGTCTAAATTCTATTGGTTGATAGGATTTCGACCCATCCCCACTTTAGCTTCGAAATAAGACCCTTTGGAACCATTATAAACCGATTTTGACTTTAATATAAAATAATATTTTGAGATATTCCTAAGGTGCCCCTCTCCTCCCTTATAAAAGGGCACCTCCTCCCCCTCCTCCTCACACCAATTTGAGCACTCAATCTCGGCCAACCCCTGCCATTTTCCCTTCTCCACTTCCCTAGAATAATCCTAGAGGTCCTGGTCTTCTCCAAAGACCAATCTTATTTCCTTAAGTGGAGGATTCAAAAAGGCGTTCCAAAGAAGAGGTAATATCCATTACCGATCTTTTCAATTTCTTTCTTCTTCAACTTCTTCTTCTTTAGTTGTTTCATGATAAAGTAATAACATCAGTATTACTTACATACTGATATGTTTTTATAAATATGAAACAACCCTAATTCACCTTCTATCCATCCTACGGAAAAATGAAATCACCGCGCGTGCGTACGTACGGAATACCGTCTCCACGCCGTGGTGTAATCCATTTTCCACCATCACCATACAAGGATGGGTATAATGGTGTAATGAGTAACTATATATGATTATTATAAAGTAATATTGATACTGAAATAATATATATATATACTCCAATACAATTCCACAATCATAGGAACGATATCATCACTCGTGTGTACGTACGGAATACCGTCTCCACGATGTGATGCGACTCGTTCTACATGATCTTCATTTCATAATGATTGTATAAATGAATTGAATGAATGAATATGGTATATACTACACTAATACCATTCTGGAAATGAATTATCTATAACCTAAAGATAAGAATAAGAATTTATTCGACAAAACACGCATAAGAACAAAAAGTTATAAAGACCCGAGTAACAAGTAACAATGAAATATTACTAAAAAGAAGCTAATAATATGACCATATATGATCTCATATCAATATGTATGATTCTGGAATAAGTCAATAACAGTATTTAAACCATTATACAGGAGCTTCGGACACGAACAAAGCAAATCGGACCTAAGGTAAGGGAAATATCACAATCTCATTTTTATCCGAGATTGTTTATTCATAAGTATTTACTGGGGTGTATTTTATCATCCACATCTATGTTTTATCAATATGTAATATTATTTCCATCCACCAAAAATTGTTTAAATCCATTTTTACCCTTCGATGAGTTTTTAGTAATACGTATGAAAGGAATCTTTTGTCGTTTTTCGTACGAGGTACTTTTTGACTTTTCCGACAAAAGTACGAAGAATGTTTTTTTAACTTATACGGCACGAACGGATTTCTACTGTTTTATAAAGCCTTATTTTCATGAAGCTTCCTCTAAAATATTTCATGACTATTTTCAATAAAATCTCTTTCTTTTAAAATTGCATGATGTTTTGTGAAAAGAAATTGATTTTGAAGAAGAAAGGATATTTTCCTCAAGAATTCAATTCAAGTGTTTTATCAAAATTATTTTCCATCTAAGATAATAAAGAGTTCTGTTTCTATCCATATTTTTACATTGATTTGACTATGTTGTGATGGAATTATGTTTATGAATTCCTTTATCTTATATGAATTGATTTATGATGTCATGATGTTTCAAGAATCCCATTTTTGTTACATGTGTTATGCGATTATGTATGTTTTATGATTATGTGGCACACATAAGAAAGGATTCATTATAAGATGGGTGGGACCTATATCTCCCTCCAATGAATTGGGTAATGATTTTATATCTCATGAGATAGACATGGCTGGAACGAAAGGTTATTTCGGTTCAGTGATACAGGACTGAAACGAGGAGTGAACTCGGTTCAGAAAGGGACTTTGTCCACTAAGATAGTCTTGGCAATGAGTCATGACTAACAAGAAATGATTTTCCATGATTATGTGTACATTCCACAAAGATTCAAGTTTTATGTTATGATTATGGGGATCTCATTTTCACTTCTATGATTTATTCCATGTTAAGATATTATGATCTCTTTTGCAGGTTTTAATTTTCAAAAAGATATGATATGATTTTTATTTCCTTTATTTTCCCTTGATGAGCATTTGAGCTCACCCTTTTATGTTTTCTTTTCCCCAGGCCAGGAAGATGGATATTAAGTAGAATATGCTAAAAGGGACCCTAGATATGATGAAATAAATGGGAGACACTGTAGAAGATTTATGAACCAGTTGTTTATGTTTCCCAGTTTCTAAAGACACTATACCTATACGGTCCTTTGTGGTTTTGTTATATGTTGTAATAAGTGTAATTCAATTTTGAAGTATTAACAATGTATGTAAAGTGTGGGTCGTTATAATAAGTATAACAATAATTAAAAAAGGATTGAAAAAATAGAGAAAAAAAATTAAAACATTAATTATATTCACACTTTTGTGCTGTATTATTTATTGTTATTACTCATTGATAAAATGGAATTCAATATCGTTGTTTTATATTTATCGTATGTTTTTATATAAATAGAATGTTTTATTCTATTATATTATTATTCACATATATAGTAATGTGTTAGTTATGGATTTAAATAAATTGAAGAGTCTTCATTTCATTAAATATATTTTTGATTGAACATCAATATTAATATATTTATTTTATCAAAAAACATATAATTCTTTATATAGAATGGATAGAAGTTGAGTGTATGAAACTGATCAGATCTGATGTGTTTTTTAAACATGTTTGATATATAATTATATTTTTCATTTGATAATATTTTAAATAATGGTAACATATATTTTCAATTTTATAATTGTGTTGGATGACCTATATTGATTTGTGAAGAAGTTATCTATAATTTAAATATTTATTAATTGTTGAATAAAGTTAAAATGATACCTTAAACATTTTCATTAATATTTAATTTAATTTATTAAATATTCCCTGAGTTTTATTAGATCACTTCCAATTCATGGATAACATCCCAAAAACATAATGTATATTTTAATTTCAAAAAAAATCATTACCATGACCTTCTGGGAATTCATTCTATTCTCTATTTTCAAGTCAAATTATGTGACATATTTTTTGCACAATAAAATTGTTATTAAAAGAAAACCAAACTTGTAAAAATCATAATAAAATATTGAACTATATAGTTTTTACTGCTTACAAAATCCCCCACATGAATTATTATTTATTATATCTCCAACATGTTGAAGATATCTTATAAAATACTTATTACCATAACCAAACAGTGCAAGAGAATAGTTGAAGATTGGGGGTCCCAATGTCTTAAACAAAATCTAGGAACTCAATTTTTTTCCAAATCAATGTTGTCTGGGGTGGAAAAATCTTTAGGAAAATACTTATTGATCTTTGAGGTCAGAATAGGGGATGTGGGTTATGGATTCAATAAGATTCCTAATCCAACAATATAAGGGATAGATGTATTTCTCCATATTATTACTCACAAATTAGAAGAGTGGTGGTAAAAAGTATTAAGATTCCAATGTGGATTTCCATTCAGTCTTACACAATTTTCTAATCCAACCACAAGGGTTGATTTTTTTCACTGAAAAGATGAGTTTTTTTCTAAGTATGGGGAATTATAATATAAAATAGATAATCATGAATTCTAAGATGACTTGAAATTAAAAATAATGGTGTATCTTTATTTATGACAACACTATCCCCCAAAAATTCCAAATAACATGGATGTTTCTACTTGGAATGTGGAAGGAAAAGTATATGATATTCACATCCATGGTTTTATTGATAGTGGGGACACATATAATTTTATTTATACTAATTTAATATGAATTCTAGTCTTGAATGAGATGTAATAATGGTTGATGTATAGAAGTATGGGATATGGACATGGATTAAGCTCACAAGTGGTTTGTCGTAATAATAATATCATGATGAGAGAAAAACATTGTTTAATTGATTCCCACACAATTGAAATAGGAGGGAATGATATTATTCAAGGAATAGTCTTCTTGAGAACACATGGGTAAGTAACAATTAGTTGTAGAGTTATGACCATGCATTTTTAGCTCTAGGATTTCAATGATCTCTCAAGGGATGATGAAAAACAACTTCACCACTCCCTCATGTATTAATGGAAAATTTCACATGGTTTTAAAATGATAAAAATGTTCAATCTATTTAGGTGAAACTATCTTTCATGGTCTTTTATAAACTAAATAACTATAAATTATTTTACAAAACATAATAAAAAAGGTCTATGAAGTGATAGATGACCCCATGGACCTACACCTTGTTTAGTAATATGTTCATTCCATCTAGTTGGGGTATGGAGAAGGTCTTGTTTTTGTGTGAACCTATACATACCTAAATTTCTAGATACTTAAATCAAATTCCCAGTTATTGGGATGTTATAGGTCAATCTCTTTTCCCACAAGATAGTGTTCTTTTTCCAACCTTGTTTTGTTAGTCAGTAAAAAATGGGTCTTGGATACTTTGTGTGAATTATTAGTATCTCAATAAGGTGACCATTACATAAAAATTACACTTTATAGTGGTATTATAGTTTCATGATGAATTAGGATGTCAAAAATATTTTTCAAACTAGACCGCATGTGTAGTAGCCACCAAATTTGAATACAGAAATCATATGTTGAGAATAATACCTTTTGAACCCCCAACATGCATTATGTATTTTTGGTAGTTCCATTTTGGTTGGATGATGAAAAATAAAATTTCCAAGAAACCAATTCTATTTTGTTTCATCATCTTCCTAGATGGTGTTCGTAATTTATTTATTATATCCTGATTTATATTAATAAATTGGGGGGCCATTTTGGGGATTTGAGAACAATTTTATAAGTCCTAAAAGGAAATAAATTTTTGACAAAGTTGAAGAAGTGTATCCATTTTTAATACAAGAAACATCTAATTTCAAATGATTGATTCTCTATGGATCCCATGATAAATTATATAGCCCATGACTAGAATTTTTTAAAGAGGGTAAGGTGGAATCTTATTCATTCATCAATGCAAGTTGGATGAAAAATAAAAAATAAAAATATTCTCTATCCCATTACACTAAAAAAATCATCTATTAAAAATACATTACCCCCTTACCCCATTTGTTTAGAAATAAATATATCCCCTTGGAGTGACATTTTATAACCATATATATGAAAAATTCCTATAAATAATTCACTTATTATACATTGTCACCAACACCCATTGAAATCAAATATTTCCCAAAATGATAAAATAAGGGAATTTATTCATATTTTTGATTTTATCATACCATTTCACCAAAACTATTGTTTATACATTTCACTTGATTAAAAATTAAGGTGTTTCCTCAATTACCAGCCTATTGCAGTGCAATGAAATCACTTCCGGTTATTCTGGAAAATCCAAAAAATCTCAATCCAACAATGGTACTTATAGAAGTTGTACAATATGGTCACTACTGAACCTCATATACCATGATATACAGAATACTGTGTAAATGTGGGATGATAATTTCATGTCATGTGGGTAGTCAACTGGTCCAATATATTATAGAATTATAAAGGGTATATAAAAATGAGGAGCTAACTTTGGGTTGACCCGTTGAGTAAGGCTAAACATATTCCACTAACTAAAATGTAGTTGTAAACCTATATTTGAAAAAAAAATCTATTTTATATAATTTTTAGACCATGTTAGATGATTCTTGAATAGTTTTAAGGCCCCATCACACTACCTTAAAACAACAATCACTACTGCCACCCATATTTCAAAATGAAGATAATTGAAAACAGTGGGCCAATTCAAGCTGTAAAATACCTAAAATGGTGTGATTTTTCTAGATTCATATTATTATAAGTCATATCCTCCCATAGGATCCAATAATACCACCATTTGGGAATCTCCAATGAAAATATCTATAGGGTATATTGATTTGATTTATGCATTCTTTTGTGAAATTTAGAAAACAAGTCACTAAATGATAAGTTGATATTGATTGGATTTTAGTTTTCTTTGATTCAAAATATCCATCCTAAAGGATTAACACTGAAATATTTATTACATAATAAAATTTAATCATATAAAATAACAATTATAATGTTTTTTTTGAAACATTATTTTATTTTCAATGGTGGAAAAATTATCATTTCGCTGATTATAAATAGTCATTATTCATTTTTTTAACAAAGTGTGTATTAAACTGAACTAATATAAACCAATTAAAAAAAGCTAATGAATTTTACCAAACTAGTATGAGATATCCTAGAATAAATGAATTTAAACCAAACAGTCCTAACCCAACCAAAAAATGTATGAATCTAATTGTACAAAAAAAGTTAATTATGAAATGATGTTATGTGATCCAAATTGACATAACACACAGAAGAGATCTATCACACATATTATCCACATACATACATATCCCAATGGTTAAAATAATATGTTTATGTTTTTATATCTCACTTTTAAAAAATACCCCAAATAAAAAAACTACTTATTTCATGGAGGAATATTTTCATGAATTTTAGTTTCAGTAATGTTCTTCGAACGTGAAATTTCAATGGAATTTACCTCATGTCTATTATTAATTGTATCTTGGCGTTTTATTGAAATTTTAATGTGTTACTCCACCTCTAATATCTCTTCATTATCATTTTGGGATCTTATTTTTTCAATATCCATTCCATTCATATCAGTGATTTACATGAAACATTATATTGGATGAATTTTAGAAATTATTTTAATTTTATCTTGATTCCCATCATTGTACTAATTTATAATTTCATTGCAGATGTAGGTTTTAGATATTGAATGACTTGTGCTTAATAAATAATTGTTTTTATCATGAGGAGATAAATAATATGGTTGTGCTGTAAAATGAAATACAGAGAATATAATTGTATGATTTAATTTATTTATTTCATTTTTTATATCTTTTTTTCAGCTTTATATTAAATTTATATTTTTAATAGTCTTCTTTAGAGTCCGTGATAATAATAAACTTGAAAATGTTGTCCCAAACAATCTCTTACACCTGGTTTTCGGAAATGAGACCACAAAAGTGTACTCTAATGAGTATGGAAGAGTAATATCATGATGAGGTATTGTCACACATTATGTGTAGGTTCTAGAAACAATGATTCAGAATGGGCAGCACAGGTTGAGGCTAAGCTAGAAAAGGCGAAAAAGTGAAATATTGGTTGAAGAATGTCCTCAAAAGGAAAATTATGAATTTATAAAACTAATGAAAGTATCATGCCCATCACATCCACAAAATAACACTAACGATTGTGATTTATATATTTCGAGGATGCCTATGTTATATAGTGCACCATGAATTAGTCCTTTTGGTTTTCAGAATATGGAAATTCATGGTGATGGTGTTAGTGAGGATGCCTATGACAAAGAGAGTAGGGATGAGGGAGATGAAGAGGGAGGTGATTATTGTGAGTAAGGGGTAGGGATGTTGGTGAGGATAATCGAAGAGCTGAGGACATGTATGATGATGAGTGTGAGGAAAAGGATGATAGTTACAATATTAGTGGTGATGAGGGACATATTAATCAGTTACATTTTTGATTGATATTTATGAAATTTTCTATTTTATGATTTTTTGAGAATGAATATATGTGATATTTTGTGTGTTTGTTATTTTTGATTAATGTCATTAATTGATTTCCTATGTTATCATTATTCATTAATAAGTTTGTTTCCATCTGAGTATTCTATATTGGTTTAATAACTTGATATATGTGTTGAGTACTTTCTATTGGATACATTACAGGTTTAGGATGTTCTATTTTGATTAGAGTAGTCCTAGTGGTGTTCTATTTTCATTACAAGTGTTCTGTGTGTTGAGTATTTTTTTTTATTTTTTTTATTGTAGGTGAATTTATTGTGTGTTGGGGATTATGTTGGCTACTGAGTTGGGAGGGGGGCCTATACAAAGTTTTTTTTAAACCATTGATAAAATAAAATTTTATCCCCTTATACCAAATTTTAATTTTGAACCATTGCAATATGAATTTCCCAATGGTTCAATAACAATAGAATAGATCTATCCCACCGGTTTGAACCATTATTAAATAGATATATGGACCTCCCAATACCAACGGTTCACTATAAACCATTTTTATAGGGATATACCGATATCCCACTTACTGATAATTTCTAAAACCACCAGGATACACTACCCCAATAGTATTAGGGGCTATCCCAACAGTTTGAATCTGTTAGTATAGAATATATTTTTGGTAGTGGTAGCGGTTAATTCGACCACAATTATTCTTCATGATTCTGCAAAACTTTTGTGGGTTGTTATTACCCAGGATGATCATCATTGAGGTATGTACTAGGAAAACCTCCAATAAAACATATATGATTATATCATTCTGAGTACTTTGACTGTGGATCATACTATAGATATTATAAACTTATAAAATGAAAATATTTTAGAGATGGAGTGTTCAACTACTTTTACATAGCTTCGTTTTTCAAACTGATATTAATCAGTGAATAGGTGATGCATGTGAGATGGTTTGAGGATAGCCTTACCCATGTCATCTGAGTATTGGTAAATCATTTCTAGTTTACCACTATTTTGAGATAGTGAACCCGACCATCATCACATAGTGAAATCTAAGGGAAGAACATAGTATGACATTGGTTAGTTCAACATCAAGATAGGAGTAATTTTTCTCTAGTGGCATGAAATTTAATTTAGTGGTTTCTCACACGGGTAGTTCTATCCATACAATAAACACCAACAACTATGTGATGTGTCATCAAGGTGCATGGATAGGCCATAAATAGCATAACTGTTTGAGGTACCCAATCGAGTGATGATCATTCAGAAGGATTGGTCACCTATATAATTTCTATGGAAAATTCCATATTATTCCTGTTCATAAAGGATATGTACCAACATTTCATTCGGTTAAATGTTATAATTCTCTATTTTATGTTTTGAGATGATCTACTATTTGTTGATGAGGTTTATTGAGTGGTCGTGAATATGGTACTATACATCATAGGTTAAGAACTATTAGAGTGGACCTATATAGTGTAATGAATCTATATATCAATGTCATAGGTTAGGACATATCTACGGAATGAAGCATACATCCTTTGAGAATATTTCGATGCTTTCTTCAATATTAGGTGCTATTCTAGTATCCTCAAATTTAGTGGCTCATTTATTTAATACAAATACATCACATTAATTCATATTTTTTGAATTTAAAAAATTTATGGTCCTTGAAAAGGATTAATCATATGTCATAATGACTCTTGATAAACTATTAGGGGTTCTGTTAGAGAGCATATTATAGTGAAACGGGCCCCCTTGAAACATATAGGCACAATTTCTTATGGTAATTATTTTTCCTTAGAATGATTGGATTCAAATTCATTCTTAGTATGTAATCGATAATATCTTATCATGATCATATTGTTTTCCATCACCGATGTGTGTATATATCATTACCAAAGGGTATTATCTATATTCATAAGGGGGAATATGATATCCAAGCTTATCAATATGGAAAATCGCACTGTTAGTAGGGCGGGGTGACATATAGGATGGATTCCCCCTTTATATGTTATCACAGAATGAAACTTATAGAATATATTAATGTGCTATATCATTTCAAAGATATATACACTATTGAATTTTCTTGACTACCTTCAGTGATATAGTTAGAGTTCACTATTGGTCTAGAGCTAGGGGAAACACGAGTGTGCATTACTATTTATATGATGGGACCTACTAATCTCTAGGATCTGAAAAAAATCTACGTGAAATGAAATTTAAGGGCTTTATATAGCCCTGTACATTGTTGTGGGGTTCTACTATCCTTTTATTGGAGAAGGAAGATGATACCATCATATTTTTGGGGACTATCAGCCTTTGAGCCAGATTTCAGTGAATAACTGTTATCCACTACCTCATATAGATTTCCTCTTTAACTAGCTCATAAGAGTTAAGGTTTTCACTATGAATGATTTCATTTTGGGCTACCATCATGTGTGTAAGGCAGTTTGATAATATGTTTTCAGTTTTCTAAAATATATACATCTTGTATGAGTTTTTGTATATTTTTTGTCTATATAAATTCACATAAAATGATAATGTGTTCGATGAATTGGGGTTTGAAAACACATAAGGATTCATTTGGGGTAGGATTTGTAGATTAAATCTTGGTGTATTTTTGTACTCGATAGGATGATGCCAAATATATCGAGATCATGCTAAATGAATTGATAGAGATTCAAATGGATTTTATGCTTACCATATTCAATGTAAGTAACAATAAAGATCACTTCTTTTGTCTTATAATTTATGAATATGGACTTTCTATTGAACCATGAATGGTGGGTGTCGTACTTTCCTGGGACCATCCTAATATTGTCATTGACATATGTAGTTCCATAGGGATAGATTCTTATTATAGGAATTTCAATAATGAAATGTGATACCGGCATCACATCTTATGGTCTTGAAAAATACGTGTGTGATGTTATTATGGTTTGAATCAAATGATACATCCATTTAGTTGTTGAAAGGTATACTAACATTAGAACCAATCCTGACTCTATCAGAGTTAGATAGAATCTATAAATTTTTACGTGATTCATTGGGGATTGGTATTTGAGTAGTTTTTTCGTAAGTATATCGAGTTGTAGCCTAATTGTAATGACCCAAAATTTCCATGTAATTTTTTTAAAATATATGGGAATTTTATTAGTCTATGAAAATTGAAAGCGCGTGATTTCGAGGCCCAATGTGCCTGGAATTAATTTCTGAACTTTTTTGCGTATGTTCATTAAATGTGTGAGCAGGTTTTTTGTAACTTTTGAACCGGTGCTCGGAATTGAAATCTGAGGGCACCATTGAACATGAACCACCAGTGTTTGCTTAAGGAGACCATCACCTCGATCGTAGTTGGTCGAGGGTGATAGATAGTTTTTGGGGTATTTCATGGGAAAGAAAAATAATATAAAATAAACATTTTTTTTTATTTCTAATAAACCTCTCATGTGAAGGTTAGAAGGTGGGTACCATGAGGGGTTAAAACCTCCCATTTTGAATGCATTGTGGTGGGGACCACCCGAGATAGTAAACCCCCCAATTCAAAGCTTGGTGGTGGGGACCACCTGAACCCCTTTAATGAGAGAAAAACCTCTAAACTCCCTACTTTAATTATGCCACCCCTCCTTTAATTAATTATGAAAACTCTACTTTAATTAATTTAGCTAAGTTAATTTTTTCCAACAATTTAAAATTAGACAAACATATTTTATTATGTTGGCACCACTTTTTTGGGAGAGGAATTTTGGTTGGCAAATGGGAAGGGGGAGATCTTTGGAGAAATCTCTCCAACGAAGAATGCACTCCGTAATTGAAGAACATGGACGATGTTCGAACTGACCTCAGAAGCGTGACCGCAGAAGCAATGATCATCGGCACTCTCTTCGCGTTCACCGTTTCGATCTCATGATCTCTATCAACATTTCTCCAAGGTAGGGGTTGTTTATTTATTGATTAAATTTATCAATTTAATTCCTCATTCTTGGAAGGCATGGCAAATGTGGTTCAACCAAAATGAGTTGATCCAAGATTTGTATGAATTGTAGTGTTTGACGTACATGACTCGAGATTTTGTAGAGTCATTTTCTACCAATATAACACATAGGGTGTGCGCGAAACAAACAAGGCCCGAGCCCTCCGCTGTTTTTTCTTATTGTTCTTCTGTTCGTGATTGTGTCGGTGACCAGTGTTGGTAGTTGGCACCGGTGGAACTTGAAAACCACGACGAAGGTGAGAAATGAAGGGCGGCCGGTCAAGCTGGCCGCCGGTGCAAGCACGACGCTCCACCAACCCGCGGCCTCCTCCCCCCTTGTCTCTCTGCCGCCCCACAAACTCGCCTCCAAGTGGCTTCAACATGCCGCCCCATTGCCTCGCCGCACCTCCATGCAGCCATCGCCACCTTGCGGCACCGCCTTGCTGCCCCGCGGCCTCGCTGCCCCACCGCGCCACCCAGGTCGGGCCACCCTGTGTGGCCTAAGCCACCCAACGTGGGTTGGTCCACATAGAGGGGTGGGTCAAACCTAGTGGGACGGGCCAGGTCGACCCAAATTATGTGGGTCAGACCGGGTCGGACCGGACCCAGACCCATTTCGACCCATTTACGGTCTTTTAGCCATAAATTTGGCACTGGACATCCATATGATGAACTTTCAGTGTCTTTGGAAACCTTTGAGCGAGATGGTCCCTTTGAGTGTACCCCAATAGAGATTCAGATGAAGTTAGAGTATGGTCGGTTTGGATCGAGCATGAATCCCACAGGGCCCTCAAGACTAAAATACTAATAACTCACAGAACAAGTATCCGATTGAGGCACCGTCTATTGCGATGAGACCCCTATGATGTGCCTGTCCTTCATGATAAATCTTCTTGGGACATAGTGGATGTTTGTGTATCAACCAGTGGCTTGAGGAGCGGTCCCTCCTAGTGAAGAGCGAGCTTAGCGCGATAACCCAGTAGCTGGCTGTGACTTAAGGTAGAGATCCTTCGTTGGTCTATGATTGAGGGTACCACATGGAACTGCTCTAGGATTCCATGCGGGAATACCCGAGTGATCTTATGTGGGTCAGCACAGATTGATCCTGTGTGGGTCTCCTTCATGGGTCTTCCTCTTAACAGAGTAAGATTATTCAGTAGTTACATCTAATCATATCTACTATTGTACGTTAGAAGTACCTAGTGTTAGCTAAGTCTATACCTGTGGGGTAAATTCCTTCGTGGAAATACATTGGTGGTATTTTTCAATGTGGCGTACCTATGTGGTACTTGACTTCATGGTAACTCTTCCTTTGTGGAACAATTGAGCTTGGGGGTTTGGAGTTGAACTCTGTGTTTTCCTAATTATTGAGATGGGTTTACTTGATAACTTAGGTATATGTAGAGTCATATACCTAACTAGGTTAATCAGTTGTATTCAAACATTGTGGATTGTACTTTGTGGATTTTTTGAGACCTTAAGGGTCTCAGTGTCCCTAATGAGTATCGTTATACTCACCCCTGCACGAGCTATGCCCACACCTCATTGTGTTTGGTGCAGATGATGGAAAGTGCTAATAGAAGAGAAGAGTAGCTAGACTGGAGGTAGCTCGGAGGTGAACGTTAGATGAGGCATACCACAGAGGTGATCATTCGAGATTTATACCTACCCTTCAGGTAGGATCCTGGGTGGGTGATCAAAGGAGCTATTCTAGTTTACATGTACTTTTAGTTTCTTGTACTTTCTAGTTGGGATTGTATTCTGGCCTCTTTTACTTACTGTAATCACTCTGTTTACTATTCAGTTTACATGAGTTCATTTCATGCTGTGTTCATGGTTTTGTGTGTTACATGTTATAAAGGCAATGCCTTCTTAGTTTTAGGGAATGCGCATTCGATACAAGTCACCAGCCCCTGGCCTATGGAAGGCGGGCTTGGGGTAGTCACGACATGGGCCCTAGGGGATGGGTTTTGAGAAATTGGTATCAGAGGAGTCATTTTTACCGTTGAACATAGGACTCTGGTATTTATTTTAACATCAATAGTGTTAATTGTAGTGATTGTGGTTATCAGTTTATGGATTCCAGTGTTGGTGTGGAGGCCGATGTATCCATAAACCAGGACCCTAACTCTTAATTTCTGACTCAGTGCACGAAAACACTGATTGCGTGTGTGTTTTCAAGTGTCTTCTTGGTGAACTATTTGAGTTATCTCACCAGGTATAAATTATTAACCGCGGTGCACCAGTTTATTTTCAAGATGTCTCCACGCATACATCCAGCTAGGGTTCCAAGAGTTGTACACACTAATAGCCCACTGTGCGACGAGGCCTCGGTGTGGGGCCCTATCCCAGTAGAGGATCCAGCGGACGCACCAGTGGTGCCATTACTTGTTGGGCCACCGATGTCACCAGCCCCAGTAAGAGAGGGTGAAAAATTCTTAAACAAGTTGAACGAGTTCTAGTTCCAGAGGCCACCTGGCTTCACGGTAGAGAGGGACCCAGAGGCAGCTGAGGATTGGCTGGAGGCTGTGGTGAGAGTCTTCCGACTGGTAGGGAAACTAACTGATCTCATGGTGATCCTTACCACCAGCCATTTACAGGAAGAATAAGTTTGGTGGTGGATCATGATTCCCCAGGCACACGGCGAGCTGACACGTCTCAGGGCATACTAAGAAAGCCTATTTCAAGAAGATTATTTCCTAGAGACTCTTCATGCAGTGTAAATACATGAGCTTTTTCATCCACTGCTGGGTAGCATGAATGTGGCTCAACACTCAGCAAGGATCAATGACCTCTCAGGCTACTCCACAGATATGGTGTGGGACCCATTCTTTAGGTCAAGGACCATCGATTAAGGACTCAGGTGGGAGATCAAGGCTTCGATGACCTCACATAGCATCCCAACGCATGTGGTGGTGTTAGAGTGAGCCCTTTTAGTGGAGATTTTCCTTGCTGAGCAGTCACTAGTAGCGTGCCCTTTTAGTGGAGAGTTTCTTGCTGAGCAGTCACCAGCAGCGAGACCCACTACCAGTCATCATGTAGCGGAGTCTTCTACAGCTAGCAGTAGACAGATGACACAAGGGTGCAAGAGGACCATACCTATAGGTGGACGATCGTAAGATTAATGGTCATTTGTGCATGGCACCCAATGCAGATCTAGTGATTCCAAGAGCGGGCAGTGTTACAAATGCAGCAGGCAGGGTCACATGGCTCATAACTATCCAACCCACCGTACGGATGATCAGCAGACAGTCAAAGGACCGCCCTGGAAGAGATAGATATTCGACCGAGGAAGTCTGCAGGGAGCATGAATATGTGGATGAAGAGATGGCCATATAGCTGGCGGTGGGTGAGGATTCGAGATGTTACCGCCACCATAAATTGGAGGTCCACCCCAACCGTAGGAAGCAGGTGGACAGGGGAAAGCTCAGCTCCAGGCAGCTGAGGCCTATGATCACGGCGCTCTAGAGATGATATGAGATATGATTTATGTCTACTCCACCTTAACTGTAGTACTTATATACACATGTTACAATCATTCTTTTGTTAACACTACCCTTGTTCGGAGCTCAGAAATTTTGACGGAGACTTTGTCTCAATCCTAACATCTAGTGACTCCTATGGCAGAAGATTAGATGATTATACACTAGTGTCGGTATTATGAGCTTACTCTAGGAGGAGATATCTTCGGCTGGGATCTCCAGAAGTGTCTTCGAGGCATTACGACATCATCTTGGGTTTGAAATGGTTATCTACATTCTAGGCTCAGATTGACTATTTTAGGCATAATGCGTGGTGTGTCAGAATGAATGGGACTAGGTTTACCATTACTAGAAAGAAGGGAGCCTTTTCAGCACAATATGGACATACCTGGAGGAGAGTGTAGCTGATCACTCATCAATTGGCTAGCCTTACCCTCGGAGCGGTTATTGTGAGGGTTCAAGTTATCCTATTGTGGTGGACCAATACATGGATGTCTTTTCTGATGATTTTACAAGTCTACCTCCTAACAGAGAGGTAGAATTTTACATTCACTAGTACATAGGGACGACACTGATATCTACACCAGAAGATCGGATGGCTTTCACGGAGCTTCTTGAGATGCAAGTATAACTAGAAGACTTATAGGGGAAGGGATTCATTCGGCATAGTGTTTCTCCTTGGGAAGCCCCAATTTTGTTCACCAAGAAGGCATATGGGAGCGTGAGACTTTATATCGACTATCAATGCCTGAACAAGGTGACCATGAAGAACAAGTAACCACTTCCAAGGATTGACGACCTCTTTGATCAACAGAAGAAGGCAAGATGGTTCTCAAAAATAGACATCAGATCAGGCTACCACCAGCTCAAGGTATGAGACGAGGATGTGAAAAAGACAACTTTCATATGTCGGTATGACCATTATGAATTCTTGGTTATGCCATTCGATGTAACCAATTCTCCTGTACTGTTCATGGGACTCACAAATAAGATCTTTCAGCCATACCTTGATCACATTGTAGTCGTCTTCATCGATGAAATTCTGTTCTACTCAGAGACTTAGGAGGAGCGTGCCTATCATATGTGTGTAGTACTAGACACACTCCAAGAGCACTAGATTTATGTTAAAATCATGAAGTTCTAGTTTTGGATCCAAGATGTTCACTTTATGGGAAATTTCATCTTAGAGGCTGGAGTTGCAGTGGATCCAGTGAAGATTGAGGCAGTACATGCTTCGGAGCCACCCAGAAATGTGATTGAGATATATAGTTTCTTGGGTTTGGCTAGATACTAACAGATATTTGTTCCACATTTCACTAGAGTTGCAGCACCTTTTATCCACATTTATGAAGAAGAGCCAACCCTTTGTGTGGTCTGGGAGATGCCATCAGTGTTTTTAGGAGCTTAGGCAGAGGCTGACTAGTGCCTCCATCACGAGGATTCTAGAGTACGGTGTAGGGTATGTAGTCTAATAAAACACAACAGGGACCAGAATCGGATGTGTCATGGTGTAGGAGTGAGCAGTGATCACATATGGTTCTTGACAGGTGAGACAACATGAGTATAACAGTGAAACCCATGACCTGAAGTTAGCAACAGTGGTCTCTGCCTTGAAGATATGGAGACATTACTTGATATGCGATCATTTTTCATTGTACTCTAATCACAAGAGTTATAGGTATATCTTTTATAAGAAGGAACTGAACCCGAGACAAAACTTTTGGATTGAGTTCCTCCAAAACTATGACTTTGAGATATTCTATACTCCAGGGATGGGGGATGTTGTAGCAGATGCACTTATCTAGAGGATAGGTATACAACTGCTAGGTGAGGCGACAGATCATCTAGCCGCTTTGTAGATATACTTTTTGGATCGAGATAAAGAAACATTTCCTCAGTCTCTTTCTATGACTCCCCTACTTCTTCAGTGAGTCTGGGAGGCGCAGTTTGGCGACACTGACTGCAAGACAAGGATTGCTTAGATATCCACAGGGCTGGAACCTGATGGATTTTCTAAAGCTGGGGAGCACATCATTCACTTCAGAGGATGTACCATTGTACCAATGTGGCTTCAGGAGTAAGTGATGAGGGAGTTCCACACATCCCCTCTAGCGGTACATCCAGGAGTGGTGAAAATGTACCAGGATCTCCGACGACAGCACTGGTGTCTGGGAATGAAGAAAGTAGTTGCAGAGTTTTTCTCTTCGTGCCTCACTTGTTTGCAAGTGATGGCGTTGTATCAGGTACCCGTAGGATTGTCTCATCCCTTCGTGGATCCAGAGTGGAAGAGGGATGGGATAATAATGGACATTGTGAAATGACTTCCATATACATCCAGGGGTCATGACTCGATTTGGGTGATCGTTGACCGACTCACCATGTCGGCCCACATCCTACCGATCAGAGATCAGGGATCAGTAGAGAGTTTGGGATCCCACTATGTGCAATTGATTGGGTAGTGACATTTAGTACCCTTGACGATTGTCTCCAATCATGATGCACATTTTACTTCCTAGCTATGGAAGGGGTTG
The DNA here is from genome assembly GCA_963277665.1 of Viscum album. Lineage (NCBI taxonomy): Eukaryota > Viridiplantae > Streptophyta > Magnoliopsida > Santalales > Viscaceae > Viscum > Viscum album. The sequence goes on from OY728147.1 coordinate 378,159,352, forward strand.
GAGGAGGCTTTCGGGACGCAACTTCATTTGAGCACCACCTTCCATCATTAGAAGGATCACCAGACCGAATAGACCATTCAGAACCTATATGACATCTTGTGTTCTTAAATCATCAACTTTGGTCACAGCCAGTAGGATCACTTTCGATTAGTGGAGTTTTCATAAAACTATAGCTATCACTCCACCATTGGGATGACATCTTTTGAGGCATTATACGGGAGACCATGCAGATCACCTTTCTGCAAGACTGACCCAGGGGAGTCACCACTAGTGGGACCAGAGATGGTACAGGCTACCATAGAGAAGGTGCAGGTCATCTAAAAGCAGATGAAGACTATACAGAGTAGAAATAATTCATATGCCGATAGGAGGTAGATACCTCTAGAGTTTGAGGATGGGAACCAAATTTTATATGGGTCTCACATTGATGAGCATTGTGAAGATTTGGCCGAGATTGCATGTTATATCCAAGGTTCATTGGACCCTTTCAGGTCCTCAATAGAGTTGGCAAGGTGGCTTACCTCTTATCTCTTCCACCTCAGTTGCACCAGGTGCATGATGTCTTCTATGTATCCTAGATGAAGAGATACGTGGACGACCCTTCTCATATCATCAACCATGGTGAGCTGGAAATTGACGATGGGGAGACTTTTATAGAGATTCCAGTATATATTGAGGATTTACATGAGTGGGTCCTTCATGGCCGGTTGATACCTCTGGTGTTCATTTTTTGGCAGTACAAGAACCTCCAGGAGAGCACATGGGAGCGGGAGGCTCGGATTCGTGCTCAGTACCACCACTTGTTATCCTAGTTTTGTGATATGGATTTCGGGTATGCAAATCCCTAAGGTTGGGATAATTTAAAGACCCATAATTTCCATGTAATGTTTTTAAATATATGGGAATTTTAAGAATTTGTGAAAATTGATGGCGCATGATTTCGTGGCCTGGTGTGCTAGGAATGAATTTATAAACATTTGTTCAGGTACATTCTGTAAACTTGCGAGTGGGTTTTTGTAACTTTTGAACCATTGCTTGGAATTGAAATCTGAGGGCATCGTTGAACTCGTAGCATCAATATTCACTTAAGGAGTCCTTCACCTCGACTGCAGTAGGTTGAGGGTGAAATATAGTTTTAGGGGTTTTCCGTGGGAAAGAAAAATAAAATAACATATACTTTTATTTAATTTCTAATAAACCTCCCATATGAATGTATAGAGTGGGGGACCACAAAGGGTTAAAACCTCCCATTTTGAATGCTCCGTGGTGGGGACCACCCGAGCTAGTAAACCCCCCTTTTCAAAGCTTGGTGTTGGGGACCACCTGAACCCCTTTAATGAGAGAACCCCCCCAACTCCCAACTTTAATTATGTCGACTCTCCTTTAATTAATTAATTCAAATCCCCTTTAATTAATTAAGAAAACCTATTTTTTTCAATAATATAAAATTAGAAAATGATATTTTATTTTTTCGGCACCTCTTTTCTTGCGAGAGGATTTTTGGTTGGCAAAAGACAAAGGGGAGAACTTGGGAGAAACCTCTCCAACAATGAATGCACTGTGGATTTAAAGAATGTGGATGAGGTTCGAACTTACTTCAGAAGCATGACCATAGAATCAATAATCGTTGACACTCTTTTCATCTTCACCATTTCCATCTCATTATTTCCATCAACATTTCTCCAAGGTAGCGGTTGTTTTTAATTCATGAAATATCTCAATTAATTCTTCGTTCTTGGAAAGCATGGAGAACATGGATCAACCAAAACGAGTTGATCCACAATTCATATTAATTGTATAGTTTGACATTCTTGACACATGATTTTGTAGAGAAGACTTCTACCGCTCTAACACGGAGGGTGCGGGCCAAACAAACATGGCCTGAACCCTCCACCGTTCTTCCTTATTGTTGTGATCTTCACGATGGTGTTGGCGGCCGGTGTTGGCCGTTGGCCCCATTGGAACTTGAGAACCGTGATGAAGGCAATGAAAGAAGGGTGGTCGGTCAAGCCGGCCCCTGGAAAAAGCATAGCGCTCTGCTGCCCCGTGGCCTCTACACCATGCAGCGCTCCACCACCATATGGCCTCACCGCGCGGCCCCGTTGCCCCCCTGGCCGCCTCGTGGCGTCATCGTGCCACCCTACGGCTTCGCCGCACCACCCCATAGCCATCGTTACCCCGTAGCCTCGCCTCTCCTCCCCACGGCCTTTTCGTGCCACCCCGCTGCCTTGCCACACTACGCCATGGCCATCGTCACCCCGTTGCCTCACCGCGCCACTCCGCCGCCTCACAACCCTCCATGGCCTCGCGACCACACCACACTGCCGAGGCAGGGCCAACCAGCGCGAGTAGGGATGCCCAGTGCAAGTCAGGATGGACAAAGTGGGCCAAGCTGCATAGCGGGCCATGTTGGACCCAATAGGTCTGGTCGGGTCGACCCAAATCATGTCGGCCAAGGCCGGGTCAGAGCTGACCATGACCCATTTACGCTCTTTTGGCCATAACTTTGGCACTGGATATCCATTTGAAATGTTGTCAGCAGAACTTGATTTGTTGGAGAGAGATGGTCCATTTGATTATACCCCAATAGATATTTGGATAATGTTAGAGTACAGTCGGGTTGGATCGAGTACAAATCCAACCAGGCCCTTGGGACTAAAACACTAATAACCCACATACATGGTGTCTGATTGACACATCGTCTGTTGCATTGAGACCCTTATGATGTGGTATTCTTTTGGGATACTTCATCATGGGACTTAATGGAAGTTTTTGTATCGTCTAGTGTCTTGAGAAGAAGACCCTCCTAGAGATGAGCGAGCTTAGCACGGGAACCCAGTAGCTGGGTGTGACTTAATGAAGAGATCCTTCATGGGTCTATGATTGAGTGTCCCACATTGAACCGCTCTAGAATTCCATGCGGGAATACCCAAGAGATCCTATGTGGGTCAGCACCAAGTGATCCTGTGTGGGGTAGCACCGAGCGATCCTCTGTGGGTCAGCACTTAGGGATCCTTCGTGGGTTTGCCTCTTAACATAGTAAGATGATTCAGTAGTTACATCTAATAATATATACTACTGTACAAAAGATATACCTGGTGTGAGCTATGTATGTACCTATGTGGTACTTTCCTTCTTGGTAATACCGGGTGGTATTCTTCTGTGTGGCGTACCTGTGTGGTACTTGCCTTCTTGGTAACTCTTCTTTTGTGGAAAAGTTGAGCTTAGGGTTTTGGGGTGGGCGATGTTTTTTCCTCATAATTGAGATGGGTTTATGTGATAACATATGTATATGTATGGTTATATACCTAAGTATGGTTACCGTTTGTTTTTATACTTTTTGGATTATCCATTTTGGATTTTGTGTGACCTTGATGGTCTTGGGGTCCATACTAAGTATCGTTATACTCACCCCTACTCGGGTTATGCTCATACCTCGTTGTGTTTGGTATAGAAAATAGACAGTGCTGAAAGAGGATGAGAGTACCAGAACTGAAGGTAGCTCATATGCAGAGCATAGATGAGGTGTACCACAGAGATGACAGTTCAAGATTTGTACCTACCCTTCAGGTAAGATCCTTGGAGGGTGATCACAGGAGCTATTCCAGTTTTCTTTTAGTTTCAGTTCCATGTACTTTCAAGTTGGGCTTGTATTCTAGCCCCTTTTTCTTTCTTTACTCACTCTATTTACTATTCAATTTACTTGAGTTTGAATCTTACTGTGTGCATGGTTGTGTGTGTTATATGTTATAAAGTCAATTCCTTCCCAGTTTTAGGGAATACGCATTCGGTGGTAGTCGCCAGCCCCTATGCTATGGAAGGCGGGTTTGGGGTAGTTACGGCATGGGCCCCAAGGGACGGTTTGTGACAATAATGGCCCCACTAGCTAAGGCCCCATGAAATGAAATACCTACAGATAAACTTAGTTCGTAATCATAGATCATTCATTATGATGTTAGAGAAATTAATTGTTGGGTGTTTATTTAAATAGACCATAATGAATTAAAATATATATCACCATAGTATGATTTGAACCTCAGGCAGTATAGATAGGTATTTTACATACATCCATGTGATTTTTAGATTTATTATACACCCAGAAAGGGTTATTTTGTGGCTGATGCACTAATATGGAAGACATAGACACAAGCTATATATGAGGCATGTGGTGAGTGGATGATGATGGATATATTTTTTAAGATGCACATGAAGGGTGAGGAGTGATAGGGAAAACCGAGTATGGAATATATAGTTGTGAAATCATTTGTACTAGAAATGTTGTGGATGAGACAACATTTAAATCTCAATGGCGTAGTACAAAGGGAGGACTTCTCATCTAAACAGAAACCTCTAATTTGGATTATTGATGAGTAAAATATTCTTCACTTCCATGGAGATATCTAGGTTCCATCAGTCATATTGGAATAGATGATATAGGATTCACATGCATGTATTTGAGATGTTTTCCCTCAGATTACCAATATGTACCAAGAAATCCATCATCATTATTTCTGTCCAGGTATGTAGAGACAGACAAAAGGTTTTATCACTCAGTGATCAACCTATCTGTAGGTGAATTCGGATCACTAATGACATGTTGGACATTTAAAACATCTTTCAATTCTTTAGTAGAAATAGAATTTTGTCATTATATATTTTGGGTCATGTTTTTTGAGATATAATCATGGAAGTGATATAGTGTGGGTGAAATTCTATTGGTTGAAAAAGGAAATTAACTTCTTCCCTAGATAAGATACCTTTTTAATTGATGAGATAGAGTGCATTTATATTCAGAATAATGTAATCCTTTATGGTGTTCCTCATTATATCATATCAGAACGAGATATTTTTTTTAGAATCATGGTTTTAGAAGGGGTTGTAGAAGAGAATAGGTTCAAAGGTGTTGTTTAGTACATCATATAACCCTTAGGCTGACGACCAGTCAAAGAATTTTATATAAGTTTCATTAGACATTATCCAGTAATGAATCCTAGATTTTGGTGATTCCAGGGAGAGCCCAATACCTCTCATTGAGTTTTCTTGTAATAATATTTTTTAGGAAATAATGGGTATCGAACCTTATGAGGCCTTTTGTGGTATAAAATGTAGATCACCACTCTATTAATTATAATAAGGAGAGGAATCACTATATGGTCCTCGTATCATTTAGGAGACATAATAGAATGTTCAAATGAATGGGACATGTATGGATCTTACCTAGTTATAGTATATGTCTAATACTGATCATCACCATACACCTTGGGAGTTTTATATGGGACATAATATCATTTTATGAGTGTTTATTAGATTGGGTGTTAGATAGATTCATATATTTATAAATCAATATCCCCAATACATTATTCCTTTCATGATTGTGGAGAGGGTGGGGAAGATATCCTATTATATTAAGTTACCTCGTTGGTAAAATTCAATTACTGTTGTCTTCCATATATCACAACATCTACATTATCAAACTAACTCTTCAAATTTCTTTAATCTTGATGTTATTGAGGTTTATTAATATTAATTAAATTTGGAAAATTTGATACATATCATTGATCGTAGCATGATTTCTAATCAAGGAATGTTATATAATTTTATATGGTTTCTATAGATGAATGATAGAGTACAGGTTGAGACTTTGGAGGGAGGGCATGATGTACATACTCTGTGGTTGGAATAGTTCTTAGATGATTCTTTATCACCCTCAATAGGGAAGCTTGGGTAAACATTATTTAATGAATTGGAGGTTGTATATTTCTTGGATTTTTATTTAGGCATGTTTCATTTTAGTTTATGTCAAACACTTTTTGTGTTTGTATTTTGGAATATATACTTGTGATATGGACTTTATGTCAGCTAGCAATTTCAAGAAATGAAGATGTGTAATGGATGGAGGATGTCTAAAATCTCAATGCACAAAGTGTTTTATAAATACATGACCCGTATTTATAATACATGATTTATAATTATTTTTGATGCGGTGAAAATATTTATTCCTTGGGGGATAGTGGAGGGAGGAATCGGGAATTATAGGACTTGTAACACATTTACAGACAATGTAAATTGTGGGGGTGGTTTAAAAAATGGTGGAACCCCTTAATTTATTATATATGATCATATATTATACCATATAAAATTCCATCTATGCAAGAGAGATTCTACTCTCCCATCACCACTTTCCATGGTTCACCTCTATTTGAGATTTTTTTTCCATTGTCTTGTTTATTCCACAATGTTATATTACAGATACATCTTAATTCCATTCATTATTTATCTGTATTTTTTTCCTATTTTTGTGTAAACACATAAGAACTATATTGATGGGTATTACCTTTTCTTCATATATATCCTATTCTATCATGCTTCAAGGGCCAACATTTGATGATGAGGGTACTCAAATATCATCTTATGTGGTCAATATGATTTCACTATGTTCTTGTTGCATTTTTTCATGTGTTGTTATTCAACATAGAGAAATTATCTATTATAACCTCTATAAATTCTATTTAATTAACATAAATATTTTTCTCATTCCTAATATATTCCTAGATAATGGTGAACCAAATTTTTTTATTGATTAAATAAACGTGTTCTATCCCCTATGGTTGTTCCCCTCATTAAAGGAATAAAATCCTAATGATTAGAAAAAAAATATTAAACCACCAATTTTGGTATTGTTTTTACCTTGTAATAATTTCTTTTGAAATGATAAATAATATTTTGGAAAATATTTCCTACATGTTAGGATGTGTGTGTTTATTAGAAGGACTGAATTACTTGAATTAAATGAATTGCACAACTTAGATAAAGTGTTATGCTATTACTTTTTTAAATGATATAAGAAATTAATAGTTAAACCATTTTTCATGTTAATCCAAGCACGATATAAGGGTTCTGACAAAAGGACACCTTGAATGGGATCATAATGGTTTATAATTAGAGTTTGTTTTGGATTATAAATATATAGTGTGAGATATATGGATTCTAATATTATACACTGGATATGATCCCCGGGAATATTACTTAATTACCAATGAGAAATAGTCATACCCTAGGGGAGTAAACAAGGATTGGATCAGTGGAAAATATGGTTATAATTGGACATAAGTCACACACAGTCACATATGTGAGATAACATGGACTATCTCAGTGGGTCATTCTTTACACCCCACTGAGGTTGAATTTGGATATTCCTTAATGGATTACCTTTGATGTAACCTTATGGTGTTTGGTATTTTTAGTGATCATGGTGCTATAATCAAGATCCCTATATGGTTTTACATTGATTTCCCAAGTATTCCAATAAATTAAATTATAAATACTGATTTCATAAAATTATATAAATTACTATTTTTAAATCATAGGAAATGTCTAACCAAAAAAAATAACATGATTATGTATAAACCCTACATGATACATGACATGCTAATAGGCTCATCTATTAATATGTTCTTGTATACTAATTAAAAATTATATGACCATATTAAAACCGTACATGTTTCCTTCCATTTAGTTATATCTATATCAGGATGAGGATATTATTGTCGATTAGGTATCATTAATGAATCTGGACTTATGTGTTTTATTTGTTTTTTATAGCTTAACTTCTATTGTTATTAGAATAATTCTTGTTTTATATTCACAATAAATATTTTTCTAGACTTCGTTAGTGGTGGCCTATTTTGTGTATCTTACACCGTGTTAATGCTAATGCAGTTATCTCGATTGTATTCATGTTTTTTCATATAGAAAAATTGATATATCCATCTTTCTATGTTTGTCCATAGGTAGTATGATGGTAGCAAAGGTATGAGCCTATACTCGGATATTTCTGGTCGATATATCATTGGAAATATTAAATTTTTAATATAAAATCATGAAATGAAAATCATTTTAATTTGACATTATACTTGATTCCTCATGTTATTTATGTTAGATGATGTTTTATTATTTCTTTACATATTATTCTTTATTTCTTCCATTGTTTGTATTTATTACCTATCACTATAGATTAATATAAAAATGAGGGTATAGTCTCCCCAATATACCATCATAGACCGTCCCCGATAGTCATCAACCTCTGGTTTTTAAGGAGGTGCACTTGAGGTTATGTGGCCAACTGCCTGAGGGGACCAAATGGTGGTTTCCTTGGTGGTACACTATAGTTAACTCCACCAAAGATCGAATAAATCTATTCATCAAAAAATAATTAATTAATTCCAAGTTAGTCACCACTATCCAATTAACAGTTTCCTTATAAATAAAAAAACTCTCCTAACATCATTATCTCAACATCAAGAACATCTTAAGTGTTATCTTTTACTCAGTCATATGTATTTCAAGAAGTTCAAATTTCTACATAATCAATTTTATTGGTACAATAAACATAAAATTTAAAATCCTAAAATAAATGGTACTATATGTATAATCCTTATACATTCATATTTGATATAACCAAAAAATAGTAGATAAAGTACTCAAATGAAACAATTCTCCAATCTAAACATAAGAACATTAATAATTCCACAATATCATTGGTAATATAATAATCTTGAAATATATCTCTTAGATTATTATATGGTATATTCCCTTATGGATGAGGGATATCATTTTCATTTTTTATCATATTATTATAGTTGAAGCCATGATAATATGAAATTTAGTTTTTTCCTTACAATGATGACTGTAGCAGAATTTTTATCTATAGATGAAAAAAACATTTTTTATTTTCAAAAGACATAATATTTTTTACGTAACAAATTATGACATATTAGAAAATTACCCATTCTCTTATTCACCTTATACATATTTTTCTATATCAACCTATCCTTGTATTCCATACCATCAATGAAACAATAATTATATAACTATTCAATGTATTTTTAGAAAATGATACTACATACTCATATGATTTGAATGTTTTGGAATTTAGATACCTTAAAAACATTGGATTAAGACCATAAAATAAATGATAATTATTACCCTTTAGAATATGTGCATTAATGTGGTTCCCATTCCTTCTTCTAGGCATGGTTTCTATTTTTTATCATACAGTTCATTGGATCTTATAATTTTGAAACATAATGTATAATATCTAAAATACTCAAATACTTGACATAAATTGAATTATTTATGAACATCTAATCTCAAAATCATAAAAAAGGTTTCATTAGTGGTATATTTATTCCAAAATCTATCAAATTGGTTTATAAAACAATTTGAATAATCCAAATAAACCACACTAATTGTCCAAACAGGTTAATAGTAAGGCCCATATTCATTCCCCAAGCGATTATAGGGTCAAGACTAATGTTCCATTTAAATAATTAATGCTTCTAGGTACCCTTCTTCTAGAACCATGTCCACATATAGTATCCAAACATTGATTTTTATGATATGAAAACCAAAAAATCTATTCCCTCCCAAAACATTAGGATTTTATTATATACCTATCCTCAATTTCTATTTTGGTGATATTTTCTCTAGTCTTGGTTTTCCTAAATCTAGTTACCATTGTTTTTAACAAACCTCCCTCTAATACAAAATCTAATTTCCTCAAGCCCATTAGAGTTGTTCTTGTGATTAATTAATTACATTGTCATTACATACAAGCCATCATATCACAAAGGACAAATTAGTTTAGTAAAAATGGTAAATTGGATTCATACTCGATCCTTGTGTTATATTTTAAAATAGAAAGTACAACATAATTTTTTTTGAAAAAAACATTATTCTTCTTATAATATCATTTAATTTAAAACATAGTTCTCTTTATGTGTTCCAAATAAAAGGATGCAAAATAAGGGTGATCACAATTGATTAGGATGGTTAAAGTATAATTTAATATTTCAATAATAAATAAGAATAATCAAAATAGAAATAAATGTATATGGAACACATTCTATTTAATCAGTAACATTGAAAAACTATGGATGACATAAATGTTGATCATGTAATGGAATATACATAATCCCATGTTCTTGAAAACATTACAATCTATATTCCCATAAATTGATTAATCTGATGGAATTTAAATAACGTAATTTATACTAATGGAATTTATATTGATAGAATTATAAACATTCAATATAATTCCTCATGAATGTTACTATAAATATCAATCTTCAAGGTAGTTTAAATCTATGGGTATAAACTCATATTATTTGGGATACTTATTTTTCTTGTGTGACTTTTCAATGCATCCAGGGGCTAAAAAATATTTGGGATCCACTAACCACATACTAAGTCTATTAAAGTATTGATCTAAATTGTGTAAAAATGAAAAACATGTTATTTTGTGTTTAGAACCTACAAAATTGAATGTAAATACATTCCCAAATTATTAAACATAACAATAAACCACCTAGAGTAATATAAATGTTGGTTACAACCACACAGATTATAAACCATCCATAGAATGAATAATGATGATATCAATTCAATATATCTCTAATGGAACATACATACTACAAATGTATGATTTCATTTCTAAAATTATATACCATAAAAATATCATTAAAATCAATCTTCTAGAAAATATACTTTTCATTTTAAAAATTAATTTTTTTTAACGTAAAATATTTTTAATATAATTGTCATTAAAAATACCATTTTAGAAAATATATATATATAATATTACTTGATAAAATACATTATATGTTTCAAATAAATTATGGTCATGATGAATGGTAATTCTTTACATTTCATAAATGTAAAAATAAACATTCCTTTTACAATATAAAAATATTAGTCAAGTGCCTTGTTTGAAAAATAAATAATGATTATCATTTTTTGTTGAAGGAATATGGGAATTGTTTGAAAAAAGAATAAAAATTCATTAAATAAATTTTTATAAACAGTAAAACATGGTTTAATTTATTTTAATAAATAATTTTCCAATTTTAAAAACATTTTTTGAAAAAATGGTTTTTGAATGAATAAAAATTCCAACAAAAGAGTGAAATGATGATGAATTTTCATACATCATTTTCACAATGAATTTAATTTAATAAATATTAAAAATGGGGAAATTACATGAAAATATCATGAATAACAGTAGGATAATAAAATTAGATTATTTTATTAAGAAATAGTAAAATAGTTCCCTTCAACTAAAATTCATGATTAAATAATATCTATTAGATTGAGATTATTAAATAAAACATTACAATGATCATGGAATTGATGTGATAAATAACCAATGAATTGATTATGTGTTTCAATTATAAATCCACATAAAATTTTTTAATTAAAACTTAGGGTATTCATAAGTCATTATATACAAAAGTTTATAATGGCACAATCAATGAAGTAAAAGTTTAAGGAAAAGAACAGAATCTTAGTTATCAAATCCCATACCACATGCTTACTTTTGATTGATCATTATTTAAACTCATGTTTAGTGGTACTAAAAATGTTATTAACATATAATATAACCTTATTTTTATTTATAATATCATATATTATCCCTTAATAACATCTTATTACACGTTCATTAACATTTATTCATTATTTTAATCTTTTTTGGGTGCTATATGCCTTGTTTTTTCATGCATGATTCTTCATGATTGATCTGGTTCCTGGGAACTTTATGTAGTTCAAAAATATCTAGAATATTAATTTTTTATAATAAACATTTTTGCATCAATTATTATTTAAAAAAAAAGGAAAGTTCATTATGTTAAATGAAGTACATTATGATCATGGAGATGGTAGGTCAAATATACGTGTGATTAACATGTCCACATATCAATGATCCTTACAGAATGTGGGTACGTAATATTTATCTAAAAAAAAATAATATTTTATATACCAGAATGTTTCATTAAATATAAATATATATATCTTTATCATCAATTTGGTGTGTTGATTAAAAGAGAGTACCATTTCTTCGTTAATGTGGTAGTCTACACATACTCAAATAACGATATAATATTTAAGTGAGTAATAAAGTAAGAAATAAAATGATATATTTTATCATTAAAGAATCATAACTATTTCATGAATATAAAATTATGTCATTTATATGATATATAAAATTTAATTTTATCCCTAACTACTTCCATGTTATGTGTTACTGAATGATGAATTGCATCACTTTGCGAGGTGGTAGTTCTCCATACACAAGAGAGATGTTATAAAATCACCAATGAAATAGAACATAAAAATAGATATATAAATATAAATATGATATACTATCTCCATAGGTATAACCGTGTTATTTATATCAGACAATAACTTTATATTCATAATCATACCCATCCTTTATTGGTGGTAACATAATTACAAATGAAATTGGTTCTCAAACGGGTTGTCCTCCAAAAACATGAATGATTAATTCATGAACAATTTAATGAAAATTGTGATGGATTTAGGCCATGGACATATTTAAAAACTCCCATTATATGGAAATATTGTGGTATTTATATCATTATGTTTTAATAAGAATTGAATGGGGATGAGAATGAAATAAAATAAAGATTCTTGTTGATGGACTATACGTTTTTTGTGTATCATCCCAAGGATTACATTAAGGTCTCAATATGATATAATTATGAAAAAATGTGGTTTCTAATATGTGATTAAGAAATGTTTGTAGTTATTATTTCTATAATTGAAATATGTAAATAGCTGATAATGTTTGAAAAAGATTGGATAGCGGGTTTCCTTTTATAAGTGGTGGAGAGGATACATTATGTCTTTCTTAAATGAATTGGGTGCTACATCATTTTTCAAATGTCACAAGGGTCCAAAATGGAAAATTATAGAACCATATAAATTTAATTGTTGAAATATTTCCATGAAATAGTTTTTATAAATGTCTATATTTTATTTCTATACTTATCTTTTCTGGTTAACCGCTCGAAAAACCCTTTTATACATTTAATCAAAGAAATTAATTTTTACTACATTGAATATTAATTTTCATAAAAAAATATTTTAAAATAATTATAAATTATAAATTATTTTTAAACCAATATGGAATCTATTTTTACAAATTCAATTTATAGAATTGTAAAAATATAATTTTAAATTAATTCAAAATACATATCAAGAAAGTATATTTTTGTAGAGAAGAGTGTCCGAAGTTCATTATGGTTAATATTAAAATTGAAAATAAAAAATACTAAAATAAAATTTACATTATGGAAATATATATAATTTAACTAATATTATTTTGAATCCAATAAAAATTATAATTTTATATTTTCAATAATTTTAAAAAACCAATTTTTCAATTAAAATGTACTGTTTTTTACTATTCACCAAAAAATTAAACATCATAGAAAAATCCCAACAAAATTAACCCTAACCTTATTTTGGTATTCCAGTTTGAAAAATAAAAGTTTATTTTTAAAAATTAATATTCCAAAAGTAGAAAATGAAATTAATTTAAAATTATGTATGTAAAGAAATATTAAACTATCTGTTAGAAGATAGAAACCGATTTTTAGAAAATATTTATTTTTATTTTAAATGATTTTAATTTTATTCCTAGAAAATAATTAACAATAAATTTCATAATTTGGATAGTAATATTGATACCCATATTTCCAATTTTTAGGTGATAATTATTATATTAAATAATAATATTGTGATAATGCTCCACATTTCATTTTAAATAGGGAATTGGGTGTAAGAGAAGCTCACCAAAGTGTTTCATATACCATAAACTGAACTCAATGTTTTGTGTAACACATTCTAAACACAATGATTCATATATTTCAAGCTACTGAAAATATTAAATTAATTTAAAAATAAATATATATTTTATAATTGTAGTGTTAATTTTTTTACAACGATATACACTTTGGAATAGAATGTTCTATTTTCTAGAATTTCTGGAGGCTTCAATTTTGAATATTTCATAAATTTTATTCATTAATATTCATGTCAAACATTTAAAACCTCTTATGGAAAGATTAAAATATAGGGGTTGGTTAAAAAATGTTTTTTTCTCAAAAATATAATCATATTCTTGATTATAACTCATACCCCACTTAAACTCATAATGATAACAAAATAAAAAAGAACCCAAAAAAGATTATTGATGTGTCTATCCACCCAAATGGATGACTATATCCCTAGTGTATGGAGGTTATTATACAACAAACATAGATATATCATTTTTTTAAAACAATTATGAATAGAAATAAATGACCATGAACATACTACAAATTCTATATATGACTAGATTTAAAATAATAAATAGTTGTTTAAAATTAATACATATAAACATAATTGTAAGGATCACCAGTGAAATTTTTTTCCACATATGGCCGAATGTGATCTTGATCTTCTTTATAATATAATAATATAAAAATCTCACAATATATTCTAAATAATTTGAATTCTATAGAAATTATTACATTATTTAATAAAATTAAGCTTCAATTGAATTATCATGGTAAAATTCATAAACTCAATTGAATTTAATTTCTATACATTTATATGAAAACACCGTAAATGTCGTAAAATTAGTTCATAATAATTCTTGATGATCAAAAGTCATGTAACTAATCACCAATAATAAATCCATTAAATCCTTTTTACATATTCATAAGTGTCATATATTTTTATCTCCTTGATAACAATATTTGTATAATCAATAACTTTTGATAACATGTAATGGCTTGTATCATGTTCATGAATAACTTCTTCACAACATGTCCTTCACTATTCATTTTCAATATTATTCATTGAATAATTTTTCAATTTTTGACATAATTTATTATCTCATTCTAGATTAGTTCCTAGATTCTAAATCATGACATAATGGAAAGAAGATTCCCTATAGTGTCCACCATTGCATGAAACATTGTGAGGTATTTGTTTCATGGTCCATCTATATCACATATAATAGAACCATATTTGGAATATTTTCTTCTTCATATAGGATCACTCTGAGATATTATTTCTTCCAAAAATGTAAACACACATAAAATTATAACTTTTTTCTCTACTTATATTACCTATAATCCATTGATAGAATCATATTTAATCAATGAATCATTTAATTTACTCATTGAAATATAAAAAATTTCATCTTATTTATATTATAACTATATGATTCATGAATTCTCAATCTTCATATTCTTGTTATATATTATAACTTATTTATTATTAAGAAGATATATGCCTTTGATAATTTTTATTCTTTACATTCTGGGTTAAATTACAAATTAATTATTCTATATTTACACTTTCCAATGTACCTAATGAAATTATATATTTTTTACATCAACTCTATCTATGGAAAATTTATATATTAAATAAATTAATATAATATATTAGATAAATAAATTAAAATTATTTCTCGGGCTCTAAAACATACACATATGTATAATGTGTTTGGATTTTTCATATTATGTTTTCATCGAATCATTTCTAGTTTTTTCAGTAGGTAATCTATTACTACTCATTGTATTTTGATTAATTTATTAATTTGTTTGAAACATTCCACTAATTTTCCAACATTTATGTGTTATCTAAATGTGTATCCATTTTGTATTATCATGGTATTCGTAGATAGTTTTACATATTGGATGAAGGATTGGGGTTTTCAATTTTTTCACATTAATCTATAACTTATTGGACCTAACTCCTGAGTTCTCTGCTTAACTCCAAGAACATTTAGATACATAATATATTTTTATAACAATTTTCAACACTCAAAACAAATTAATTCATATAAAATACTAGATAATCCAATTTTGGGTTTAATATTATCCCACATTGAATTTTTTTCAATACCAATACCATACATTTCAGTTTTGGATAACATCTGAAAAATTATCCTCCTCTACAGTTGATCATAAAATGTAATTTGAAGTCTCTTATTTTCAAATATTGATAGTAATTGAAAATAGAGTATTTTAATGATGTGTTGTGAACTTATTTGATTCAATGATTCATAAAACAATCACTATTAAGTCTACATGATCTATCTATATATAGAAAAATAATGATTTATTAAGATACCAAATATATCCAGAAATATTTCAACAAATGATACCATATTAATGTCATTATTACTTAAGTAATATAGAAATTTTATACACTTTACTACACTCATTATATAACCAGATAAAAACATTTCGATACTATTTTTCTCTGTCAATAAAATTTCTCAATATTTTTTATAAATGAAGCATAGTTATTTGAATGAGGGAAACCAAAAAACATACCACAATATTGTTGGAGGAATGAGTGGGCTGTGAATTTTCAATCTCAACTTCACAAAATCATTAAAAATAATTGGTTTTGTGACAATATTAAAAATTTATCCATATATGGTACAAATTAAAACATTATGATACCTTTAAACAAATTCCATTATAATAAATTAAATATAATATTATTTTTTTGACCTTGATCATTGAAATTTCCTTGAAGGGAAATTTATGGAAAATTTATAATCATTTACAAAAACTAATGGATATTCAACTATAATATACATATCTGTATGATGTGACATTATTTAAATTAACTATGTTTATACCTAAAATGATGTAATATATTTATTATCTATTAAAAGTAATTTGATATAATTTTAATTATTCGGATGTTATTAAATTAATGTTTCACTAAAGAATAATAATATCTTTATATTATGTATCTCATTTGAATCATATTCCAGAAAATATGGAGGGACATCCTCATTCTCCCCCCCCCCCCTCAATATCATTATGGATATTATAATCCATAGTAGGGTCACCCTAATCATATTATGTGATTATTATTTAGTCATGGGAAAACCCATATGAATAAAGGCATAAATACCATATTACTCTGTTCACTTATGATGATATATGACAATGTGGTTGAAAAAATTTAGTTGTGGTGAGGAGATATTAGTTAAGAATATGTTTATGTAAATAAATCCAATGAAATTATTACAATGAAAACTCCACCTTATAATATTTAATTCCACTTATTGAGTATGTAAATAGAAATATTTTTTTTCCTCCATCATTATTGGGGAAGGTCATCTGAGATTCTATTACATTTTAGGATATCACCACTTTGTTTTTTAAATTTAGAGATTTAATTTCAATTTGATTGATCTAAAGTATAGGATTTACAATTAGGAAATTCTATTGACTAATCAGAGTATCTTTGATTTAATTTTGAGAAGTAGTTTTTATTATTATTCAATAGATGGCTACCCTCACATTTATAATATGATGCATCCATATACCAGAACTATTGAATGTGCATAGGGACATAAAATATTATATTAAAAATATTGGTTCTTGATGAATCTTGGTGATTCCTTCACAATGAATGTAGACAACTGAGATCTTTGAATAGATATATATATAGAAGTGTATATAGTTGTATTAATTTACACCAAGAGTTTTAGTGATCAAAAAATACCTTTATATTAAATAAATTTGTATATAGTTAATGTTTATAATGGAGGAATATGAAAAAATGTTTCTTAGGGTAATTCATTTATTGGTTCTGGATATACATTCATAATAAATTAATTGAAAACATTGTCGTGGTTGAGGGGATGGTTCATAAGATATGGTAAGAATATGTAACTAATTTTTTTTCTAATTGTATAAATATAATGACCTGATGGATGTCGATACGCAATCATGATAATTGTATAAATATACAGCTCAACATTGATACATTTCGTAGTGACGTATTTGGGATTGAGGATATTCACATCATAGCCATATACACTACATTAGGATAGATGTTCTTGGGTGATTATGGGGAGATTATTTCATCTTGAATCCCCACCCATGAGAAATCAACCTGACACTAGTTTGGGGGAAAAATTATCTAGTTACACAACAACAAAAAAAATTAATATCTTAAACCACACTCATATAGATATATTGTGATATTTTTTGTCTCACTACAATAAAAAGTAAAGTTGGTCATTCCGTAAACATAGTAGACACAACCAGACATGTATCCATAAAATTTTAGAAAATATGAGTATATATAATCTCATTAAATTATGTTCTACACCACACTAAAATATTGGTCATGTTTTTTCAATATTTTGTTTCTATATATTTCATATTCATCCAACACATCATGAGGTAATCAGTTATGAACTAATTTATTTCATTTCTATTAACATAATTCATTATATTCATAAATTATTAGTGAGTGTCCAAAAAAACCATGGGTTAGAGTACCATTCATTTTGGGGGATATTCAAAGGAGTACTTGACTGAGATTTTAGGGGAAAATGATTATGTACATGAGATACAAATTATATATATGCTTGATTTTACTGATGTAAATCAGGATTTACATGATAATGATTTTCAATATTTATTATATTATAGAAATATAGACCCATCTCACTTCTTATTTCCCTTGTTTTATCAATAAATAAATTGGAACATGTGTAGTTGTATTGTCACAATTATTCACTTCCAATTATCCACTTGAGTAAAAGAATCTATGAAACATATATATATATATATATATATCAATTTTCCATGTGTTTTATTCCTCACTATCCCTTTCCATCTTATTATCATCATATATATCCATTTTATAATAATTAGAATGGTTAAGTGAGATTATATATTTTTTATTAATCACTAATTCCCACCCATCCCTAGTGTGTTCTACTCTCTTGAGGGTCTTTCACTTGGTATCAATGAAGAAAAAGGTTCCTTAATGTTACCATCTTATCTCACAATTAATTGTATTCTTATGGATTTGATAATAGTTATATTCCAATTGATCTTAATTTCTTCACTAATTATATCATATTCAATGGTATCTTTTGATTTAACGAACAATGACATCAATAATGAGTTCTAATGATCAATTGAATGAGATTCAATTTTTATAGAAAAAGAATGGTTCAATATCTTCTAGGACATAAAATTGAAATTTATTATATCAACATAAATTTTATATATAATAATTATATTGGAATAAACTATACCACACTATACATGATGAATTTTTATGTATATTGGTTGTAAAATAAGATGCTACATTCATCCATCCCACAAAAGGAGTTGATATAAGTCATAATTAAATTAATATAAAATAAATAATAAAGGAAGTATTTAGTTATCCATGAGGGATAAAAATATTCTAAAATTGATATGGTTATAAACACAAAAATCTGAATTCTATTACTGGTAAATGGTAGAATAGAAAAAAATTGGTTTAATTATTCATTCATGTGAAAAAAATTATATGGGTGATAAGAGGTTGTGGATAAATTAATTTATATTATATAATGTTGGAATAACATTATAAAAACCTCCTTGATATGTATTATTGATGTTTTTTACTTACATGATAAATACTTGTTTGAGTGGGTTATAAATAAAATAAAAAAAATTCTTCATTTCCAATAATATGATAACATGTTCATTCATAATGAGAAAATAAAAAACTAGAGAATGAGGCAATGTTTATATCTTACAAAGGATAAAAATATCATTAGATAAATATGATTCGAGAAGAGGTAAATAATTTCAAAGACAATTACATGGCATCTAAACGATATATATCCATGATTTGTGAAGATGTTCTATGAAGAAAATGTAAATATATGGATAATAATTAATTTATTCTGATTTACTATTGAATTATAAGTCACTTTTTAATTTATTCCATTGAGGATGTAAATGAAGATTAATAAGTGTGCCAATCTAAAATATTATCATGAATAAAAAATAATAAAGGAGGTCAGAGTGGACAAATTTTTTTAAAAAGAAAAGGAATCAAATTTATATTGAATTAAAGAATTTTTTTTTTTTCAAAAACAGTATGCCATATCTTGTGATGAGTAAGGTGAATGAGTGAAAAAAACTATTGGGATGAGGGTAAAATGGATTTTATTGTTAAATAAAATCATTATAATGTTCCCAAAAATAATATAGAATGATATAGAGGTAACGTAATGTTTTCATAGACCAACACATCTTTATTTTATTGATCTGGAATCATTTTTATATAGTAATAAATTATTTTCATGTTTTCTATTTGAAAATATATTACTAGAAATTTTTTTTAAAAATGGATAATAATAGGGCACACCATGCCACCATACCATGTGCAGGCCAGATTACTATTTTTTTCATGTCTTCCCACAAAATTGTATATTTGAAAGCCCTATACATCACCTTTATTCTAGGAAAAAAAGAAAATATAATATGGTGGTAAGAATGATGGAATTTTTTCAAGAATACCATATTTACTACTATCATGGCCCTCCTACGAAATCAAGGGTAGATAGTGACCCCCATGTCCTTTCTCCAATATGCATTGGGGTGGAAATTAAAACCAATGATAAGTAAACATTCAAACAAGATGGGAGGCATTACCCTTTTTAATTAAAATAATATCATGAGATATGACGTATCAAACATAGAAACACTGAGACACATATATAATGAATCCAAAACACATCCCACATGCATGTTTAAACTAAAACATCTAGGAATAATAGGAAAAATTCAAATTCAGTTCTAAAATAAAACAAACAAGTGACACAACAACCACCCCCAACATCTGAGATAGTAAGGTCCAGAAAATTCCACATAATCTCCCTAGATTCCTAAAAACCATTTTATATACATAGGCTGAGAATACAAAAATACTAGGTAAGAATACCAAAGTCATGCTTGTACAATTGGGAGAAGAAAACTAATCCCCCTATGGGAAAAAAGAAACTCAATGAATATAAAAAGTCACACTATCCACCCCAACACCACCATGAAATTATCACCAAATAACAAATTTCATGTAATGTAATGTTGTATGCACATCAATATTTTGTACGACACACCACTTTCCCACTAGTTAACTAATCATCGCTACTGCTGAACCTCGAAATGCAACCACGCCCTAATATAAGCTCCACTGTCACCACCTACCTGCATAGACCAATGAAACATAACACATCCACCCCGAAAACTGCTAGGCCACCACAACATCAAATTCCCAAGACACCTAGGAAAAAATACTGTATCTCATCCTTAAGACACCTATGAATCAGACCTTACACGTAGGAACCTAGGATTTACAACCACACCACAACCTGTTGGAAGAGTCTAGGTATACCAATTCCAAGAAGAGGTCTCATTGAAAATCCAACAACAAAACATTTATCCTCCTACTATTATTTTGGGACAGGACACCCTCCCCCATAATGATGGGGGTGTTCACACATAGTTCTCAACACAGGTGGGGTATTTATAGAAGTCACAATGATATATATATATATATATATATATATATATATAGGTACCAAACACTCAGGTCAACCTATGGGTTTTCAAAACCAACTACTATCTCGTACAAAATACCCTTGTTGCCACCTCAAGAGGTATGTATCAAAATGAAATACAGTCACATCCCTATTTGATAAGTGAATTCCAATTCAATACAATCAACAACTTGAAACATACCCCAAAAAATTCATCTAATCAATTTTCATTCTTCATTATCAATTCATTCCATTATGTATCACATCCCTACCTGCTCAACTACCAAGAACTACAAATGTTATATTGATAATAAACCATACCAACCACTACAAAATCCAATCTAGAAAAGAAGTTTCAAGGTAAATTAATCCATTGTTACAACCATACATAAAATATAGGTTTCTAGAAACTCTAGGTGAAATACTGATGCAAGGAACCACCATACTTATTTAAAAAATCCCTCCAAAACAATCCACGGCCGCCTTGCTGCATGAGAAGCACCACATCTTAGAAAAAAAATAATGATCAACCATCATACAGTCCCACTACACACTCACCAATCCTAGACACCCCTACCGTAATTTTTCAATGTCATTCCTCCCTTTCATTCATATCAACATGAAAAACCCCCAACACACATCATTACTACCACACCCGGAAACCTAGCTACACAAAAACAGCACCCCCTACACACCCATAAACATGAACATGACACAACCCAATCGTAAAACTGTACTTCTAATCAACTACCCAGATGTTGACCCACTGCATAACAAATTCATACATTCTACAATTAACAAATCTGTCATCCTGAGATTTTATTACACCGCCTACACCACCCCAGACATGCAGCCACACTCCCATACACAACACCACACAAACATTATAGAGACAAGATCGAACAAAACCACACACAGTGCATAGCAACACGAAAATTCATGGATTGTTCATATTTAGCAACAATCATTCTTTAATTCCACTTGATAAAATAGGTGTTATCACAAAACAAGTTCAATATTTCAGAATTCATTTATTTAACTAAATATATTTGGTTAAACAATTTCATAATCATAAGTTCATTCATGGATTATCAATAATAAGTTTTCTCAATCCATAAAATTTCGCACGAAGAGACCACCAACACCTATGATTTTTAGAAGGCATACCACCATTACAAAAAACGACATGAATCCTAGATCACATATAAAAAAAGTGATCATTATTACCTTCCCAGCTCCATGTTTATTAATTATTATTATCTTCCTTAAATTCAAATCAATCATATTCACAATGGTACATAAGTACACCTGCACTGTATTATACACAATTAATCAAGAGGTGATAGAGATCCCAACATGGAACAATAGATGATAAAAATTTCATTCATGTTTTAAAAACACGAGGTTGTACGAGTAGCAGGAAGGACCCCAAGGGGGAACCAGGTAGACATCTACAACATAGGTACATGAATCATCAGGGAATAAAGGTTTTTGGTACACCAAGAGAAAATTTAAGGGTTCAATGTAATATTGGATTTCAGAATTAGAAAATCTAGATCCTATATCAACGGAAGGAAACAGTTCAAATTCCATTAATACCAGATCATGGTCAATTTTAAGTATTTTGACTATTTAAATGTCCTAAGAGAATTATGATATTAAATATATAATTAATACCCTTTAAAATTACTATATAATTGCTCATACATGTCATTAAATTCAATTTTGGTCATATAAAATGTATGATGTTTGATATTGGAAAAACTGGGAAGAGAAAGAAATTACTCACTGATGGGTGACTCACCCACAAGAGTCACTGATAGTGAGTCCCTGATGCCTAAATCACTGAAATGACTCACCAACATGAGTCACCAATTCCACTCACTGATGCCACACATGGATTCCACCAACTGATTCCACACATCAATGCTACTCACTGTTGCCCAACCAACCAATGCCACGATATACTAATGACTTGACCTACTAATACCTTGACCTACTGATGTCTGACCATACAATGCCTCATGTTATTGAGGACCAATGTCACTAATGATGATAATCTAATGCAATCCTATCGACACTGAGCTACCAACACGACTTACCGATGGAAAAAACTAGAAATTTTGCAAACTCTTGAAATGGGCCATTGTTTCCTCCCATAACTCAACATGAACTACATTTATACAATTTAATGGACCATAGAGGTCCATTAAATTACATAATATACCTATAAAACATTTTTTTCCCTGAATAATTAAAAACCATCCCCAAAAAAAGATGCGAGTGAAAA
Organism: Viscum album; assembly: GCA_963277665.1. Classification (NCBI taxonomy): domain Eukaryota; kingdom Viridiplantae; phylum Streptophyta; class Magnoliopsida; order Santalales; family Viscaceae; genus Viscum; species Viscum album. The sequence goes on from OY728147.1 coordinate 378,182,856, forward strand.
ACCACCCCATAAGATTCCACTCAAAGATAAACCACCTAGTGTTGTTCAAAATTTGGAGGGAAACCTCAACATCCAATAAAACCTCCTCCCACATATTATCAACCAAACATACCCAATATACTCCAAACAATATCCAACTATAAGGACATATTAATTATAAAATAACTTCCTCTATTTCAAGATATTATCTTCCCTATTTGGCAATGACTCACTCGCATGTTGTTAATCTCATCTCAATTAATGCTCCTGGATAAGGACTATGGTCTCCTACATTATCTCATGATAGGAATTTATCTTAATTTAAGGAATAAGGAAACATTTATCTCATACAAAACAAGGATAAAAAACTATATCACAATGAAAAACACACAACCAAAACTCAAAACTACTTAGGGTACTACGTATGCATTGGTGTCCCTCACTCCCAAGTGCTCTCCCCTAGTACAACATGCCTCCACAAAAAAAGATCCAAAGGAATGTTCTGTCCAACCAGAAGTTTTTCATGATTATTATGGATACCCACTAGCTTCTCTATGAATGTTGAATCATCATAAATATCCATATATCCCATGACAATGGTGAGTCATTGTAAAGATACTGAAATATCTGTTAGACATGAAAAATGAACGTGGATCCCACTCAACTACGTTGGAAATTCCAATTGGCATTCCATATCGCAATCTCATCCTGTCACCTGGAAGGGTTCGATGAAACTGGGAGAAATCTTGACCTCTCATTTGAACATCCACTGCCCACATCACGGAGAAACCTTCAAGAACATATGGTCCCCATTATTTATCTATGTGGGCCTTCTCTTGTGTCCAGAATATTACATCGTTCATTCATGTATAGACTTCATCCTCTTACGCACATGCTCCACCTTCTCTGTTGTACTATACATCATGTCTAGACCTAGAAAAACTTCCTCCACAACTTCTACCTAGAAAAATCATGAATGGAATAGTCTCCCAAGGAGGCATTTTTATGAAACCATGTTAATGGAATAATGATATCTATTATTGTAAAAAATCTGCACCAAAGGAAAGTGTCACACCCAAGAACTACCATGGTCCAAGACGCATTCTCAAAACATGCCCTACATCTTCTGGATGTTCATCTCTATCTTATCATCTATCTATGGGATGAAAGCATTTTTTAGGCGTAACTTAGAGTTAAAGGCATGCTGCAATCCCGTCATGAATTGAGAGGAAAAATACATATCCTGACAAGAGATAATGGATCTCAAAACCCCATGAAGTCATACCACAACATCAACATACCTTCTCTTCATGTAATCCAATGTGCTTGAATCCTTAATCACTAAGGAAGTAATTTGATTTTTTAGGTGATCCACTATTACCCAGAGAACATTGTATCCCCCCTGATTCATGGTATTCCCTGTGAATAAATCCATTTAAATTTCATCTGATTTCTATTGTGGGATATGTAAGGGTGTTAAAAATACTCCTGGAACGTGGTGCGTAACCTTCCCCTTCTAGAACAGTAGGAACTATTCCACAAACTCTACCACTTACAGCTTCATACCAGACCACCAGAACTTTTTACTCAAGCCACAATACATCTTGGAAACTCCTAAGTGTAACTCTAATGAAGACATATGAATACCGTGGATAAATACATTGTGTATTGATAATGTCACAAACAACTTCTCATGGAACAACATCAAATTCTGGCCATCCTCCGACCATCCCTATGGAGCATGTCCATATTCAATGAAATAATGCATTACATATGCCTCTGATTCTCCCCATTGAGAATCCTCAACCTTCTATGTAATGGATAAATGCACCTTCATTTGTAATAGACTACCTCTACCTACATCCATTCCCACCACTAAGTGATAGAAGGATAACTCCTCTATCACCGTCCAAGCATCCACAAATTAATAAACAACCTCTCTATTTGACTTCCAGTACAAAACATCAACTACAACATTCACCTTTCCTGAGGTGTTGGAGAACTCAAAATCATAGTCCAAAAGAAACTATATCCATGAATATTACTTCTAGTTTCTACCACCCTTGGGAAATATCAACCACATGATATTTTTATCAATATTGTCTAGAAATCACTCCCTAATAATGTAATGTCTTCACATATTTAGGGAGAACACAACTGTTAAAATCTTCATATCATTGGTGGCATAGTTATGATCATGGGTATGTTACTTTATAGTTCATTAAAAGATCACTTATCACGGATGCATAAGCATACTCCCTAAGCCTGAATGTGATGTGACCATCATCCTATTTATATAGTTGAACACCACCTAGCACTGCATGATCTATACATAGGATTTTCCTTTTTTGGTCATATCCATATTTAGAGATATAACTCATGGTAAATCATGTATGAATCTCTGCAGAAGACTGCATGACCGAGAAATATGTGAACCTATACCACATTCGTGCATGATACCTATGAAACAACATCCTCAACCATCGATGGGTACACTTATACACCCTATTGAGACACCACATGCCCAATGAAGTGGACTCCCCATGACCAAAATGATCACTTGGAGAACTTTCCATAGAGCTGGCGGTGCTGAAGGACCTCTAGGATATCACTTAGATAATCGGTATGCTCCTCATATCTCTTCAAGTATATCAGTATTTCATTAATGATTACAATGACAAACCTATCTAGGAACTCAATAAATATGGAATTAAGAATCTCTTTGATCACAATTATTGTTTTTTTAAACTGAACATCATAAACACAAATTCAAAAGGGCCCAGACCGGAATCTTAAAGAAGTATTTAGGATTTCACCCTCCATCACCCTCAACTGGTGATACCTGAACCTTAGATCGGTATTATAAAACCAATATGAACCCCTCATCTAGTCAAATAGATTATCTATACTCATGAAAGGGTAATGATTCTTGACCCTTAACTGATTTACATAGAAGTAGTGTCTAAAAAAGATCAGACCACCATCTTCATTCTTCATAAACAAGATTGTAGCACCCCATAGTGACAAACTGGCTCAGATAAATCCCTTTCTCATCAAATCATTAATATGGGATATGAACACTTGTAACATCAAAGACTCTGTCTGATAGAGAGACATCGAAATCGGAGAAGCACTAGTTTGAAAGTCTATCTGGAATTCAATGTCACATCAAGGGGGTATAATATCTACCTCTTTATAGAAGACATCCACGATCTCCATGAAAAATACTGAAACATACTCTATTCCAATATCCCCCGATTCCATTGATGGCTCGACTAACATGGAAAATAAAGGCACTATATACTAATTTTCCATCTAAAAAATACCCTCACAAATGAAATCTATGTGCTATAAAACCACATATAAAAACGAAAATCACTTATGGAAGCATTTGATATGATCAGACAAAAAGTAAAACCAATCAATGTCAAGGATAACACCATATAGTTACATCTGTAGAAGAAATATATCACCACTGGACTAATGTATCCCCAACACTAGTCTACATCCCCTACAAACATAAAACAATATTTTTAGAACTCCAAATAGTGTACTCAATCCTAGGGGCATGGAAAGTCTCTCTATGCCTAGTCTTAAAGCTTGGGCAAGATCGGGTTCCACGAAAGAGTGTAAATATCCAATATACAATAAGTCACAGATGAATGTATTGAAGTAAATGATCACACCTCGAACAATCTCTTGCCCTTCTAGAGATACTGCCTCTACGGAATGCAACGAACCACAACCATATCCTCTTCCCCTCTATTGTCGGCTACCTCCATCGCCACACCTAGGTTGAGGTCCTTATTGAATTAACCAGTATCTTCATCTACCTTCCCCATCTCATCTCAGTGGAGATGGAACCTTTTATCCATTCTACTGAAATGGACTGGCCGACAACTATTGTCGAGGAGGGATCTAGAGTATCCCAACTCCACTATACTAAGATAGTATTAGACACTAACTCTAAAGATAATTGCATACTCTACAATAGAGACACCTCGGTCCTATGACTACGGGAAAAGAATGGGGACCCGATGGTCAGAACTAAAACTGTTGGGGTCAGCTCCCTGTCGATTGAAATCTGGGAGTCCCTGATGATGGATAACTCATGCTGATAGCCTTCCCCATTGATGAACTTAGTTTTCACCCCACTCGTGGTAAACCTCCATGAATGTGGAACCTGTCCACTACCTCATATTTCTTCTAAACCTCTATTTATGTTGGCAAGTTAAAGGGTGTAAGTGCAAACTATAGGGAAGGATGGGGTACCTCCTCCAAATGTATTTCTTGAGACTTCTCGTATGAAAAGTGACTCAGGGAAAACTAAAAGAGATCCTTAAACATGACCTCATATCCCCCAATGACATACTCTCCAATTATAGGGGGAGTAAATCCAAACTATTCTTGACATTCATCATTCATGAAATTAATTATTCCTGGAACTCCTTCTCAAAGATAACTCACCGAACATTGACCTCTTACATATCCCTGAGGTAAGGCATCCACCACCAACACACTACTCCCCTCATTTGAAAAAATGCCATGAAAACCCAGCAATATTTTAGAGATCGGTTCATGATAAAACTAATCACTATTTCCTCAATCCAACTTTATGTCTCTGTATTTGAAATGATTCCATCATAATTTCCCAGATTCTGGAACTTGAAATTATGAAGCTTCTTATTCCACTGATTTGCCTTCTCCTCTCAATCAACTGTCCATTGATCATCTGGATTGGCTAACGAAGGATCCACTACGTATCCCAATAATGGATGATGACTGGGTTCCATAGATAAAAGTTAGAAAAGGGACTCATATTCCCAAGTAGTATGTAAATTAATTAGAACTCATTCTAACCCATTGTTTATTTTATTTTTCAGAAAAAACTAAAAAAACAATAACAGAAGTCATCATAATGCATGTACCTATCCTCGTGTCTCTACCCAGCAATTGGTATATCCTTACTTGGTTGTTCTGTAATATTTAATTCCTTGCATTGGATCATAGGGTCCCCAAAAATCTTTCATCCTAGATTGTCTTCTTTATCTTACGTCATGCACCAAGATCACCTAACATTGTTTCCCTAACAACCCATGTGATACTCACTCTACCTAACTCCAAACCCTATCTTATCTCTCAACTATCAGAACTATGAGACCTTTCTATCATGGCCTTCCTTTTTCATGAAGAAGGAGAAATAATGACCCATGAGTCTCACCCCCAATACGGCTTGGGGTGGCAACTACCACCAAGGGTTGGTAAATATTACCATGATATGGGAGGCATTACAAATTTTAATGAAAATAATACCATGAGATAAGATGTATCATCCTCAAAAACCCGAAGAAATGCAGATATATATAATGAAAACAAAATCCACCACATATGAATGTTTAAATTAAAATTGCTAGGAATACAAGGAAAACTCCAATATAAGTAAAAAATATAACTAAACAGTGACACAAATCCCACGTCCAAGGTATGAGCTAGTGTGGTCCATCACAATCTATATAATATCCTCAGAAGCTGGGTAATATTTTTATACATGTATGGTGATCATACACGTATACTCAGTAAGAAATCGACTATCACTCATCCAAAAGTGGGTGAGCCATACTAATTCACAAGTGATAAAAACAACATAAACCCAGAAGAACTTAAAAATTAATACTATCCATACCATCCTAACCAAGGAAAACTTAACAAATAAAGAAAATCATAAAAATAAAACTAGGAAGACCATAAATTTTTTGGTACCCCTCGAAACTTCCTAGTGGTTAACTACTCATCCATAACAGAGAATTTCTGGGCGATACAATGCACTTGAGCAGGCCCCACAGTCATAACCATCATGTACACACTTAGTTAACATACCACATCCATAAAAAACACCCAGCTCACTACTAGATCACATCTTGTAAATACTTGGGAAATCACAACATATCTCATCATGAAGACACTATAGAAGAGAACCTCACCTGCAGAAACCTGGGCCACAGAATCTCACCCCAACTTGCCTGAAGATTCTAGGTCTACCAATTCTATGAAGAGGGAGTTGAGAAGATCCAATAACTATCCATTGAACCTCCCACTAGGATTCTTGGAATTGACGCCCTCCCCCATTACCTTAGGGGTGTTCGAAACATTGTGCTCAACCTGGGTGGGGTGGATATATAAATGACAATGAACTAAAAGTATATATATTTGTTCCAAACACTCAGCACCACCATTTTTAATTAAGAAATACCAACCAATAAGAACAACCCTTACTACTAACTCTAAATACATGTCTCATAACTAACAATGCTTACTACTCAATGTTATATGTGAATGATGCTTCACTATAATCCACAACTCCAAACATACCACTCGCTAATTCATTTAAGAAATTGTTATTATACTTTATCACTTCATTCGATTATTTATCCCATACCTACCAGATAAAATACCAAACAATGTAAACATTATAGGAAGAACAAACCATAACATCCACTTCCAAAACCAAAAAAGAAATGAAGGGACAAGGTAGATGAATCATTTATAACACCCATTCATAAAATAATGGTCTCTAAAAACTCTGAGAGAATTCCCCGCACAAGGTAAAACCATAATTCTTTAAAAACCCCTCCTAAACCATCCTCGATAGCATCACTTCATGAGTAGATCCACTTTTAGCAAAACAAAAAATTGCAACAGGCTTACAGTCCCACTACACACTCCCCTTTCCTAGACACACCTAAAACCATTCTTAAAATTCATGTCATTATGTCCATCCTCTTAATAAGACTACCCCCAAAACAACACATTAATACTAAAATCGTCATCCATGCAACAAAAAAACACCACACCCAGCATACCCAAAAACATGAACATGATATAACCCGGTCTAGTAGCCCTGCTACCCTTAGAAAAAGTTCATTTATTTCAAAATAAACCAATATTTCAACCAGAGATTTCATTACACCACATACACCACCCTACAAACACTTCCACCTGCACATCCACAACACAACACAAACATCATAGACGTAAGTTAGAATTGAACCAGACAAAATACACAACCACACCATCATGACAAGGTTTACATAGATAAAAAAACACCCATCATTTAATTCCACTTGATAAAATAGGAGTTATCATACAACAAGTTTGACCATTGGGCATCCATTAGTTTAACTAAATATACATGGTAAACCAATTTCGTAATCATATTGTCTATAAAAAATTATCAACAGAAAGTATTCATAAGTCCTACATGTTCTCAAGAGAAGATAGTGAATGGCCATGATTTTCAAAAATCATACATCCCTTGAAAAACATTTCATATATAATGGAACACATATAAACCAAAGTGATCATCATCATCTTCCCATCTCTTTGTTTATTAATTCTTATTATCTTCTATTAATTGGTTTTAACAAAATTCACATGGGGACATAAATACACCCACCCCTCATGATACACAATCGAAAGATAAATGAGGGTAATCTAGGCATAGAAGGATATGGTTATAAGGACCTTAAAATTTTGGATCATGGTGAAGACCAAAAGTTTATACTATTTCAAATCCCCAAATGCATTATGATACTAAAGATTTTGTTAATATAATTTGAGATTACTTTAGTATAACTCGAACATTTCATTAAATTAATGTTATTTCATAGAAAATATAAGAGGGGTGACAATGGAAATACTAGGAAAAGATTGAAATGAATCACCGATGGGTGCATCACTGACAGTGAATCACTGACTCCTGAATCGCTAACAAGACACACCGACATGATTCACTGATTAGACTCGTTGATGCCACTCAATGATTCCACTCAATGATGCCACTCACTAACTCCACCCACTAACATCCTCCCTAATTATAGTCACTGATGCCACTCATCGATGCATTCCCTATCACTGCCTGACCTACCAACACCCCAACCTACATACACCTCAACATAGTGATGTCTCAACCTACAAACCCTCGACCTATTGATGCCTCGAGACTCTAACGTTCTGAGTCACCAACACCTTGAGTCATTGGCGTTGAGATACTGACGCCAAAAAAATAGATGGTGAGATACCGACAAAACTCAATGATTCTTAACTCATGAATATAAAAGAAGAAAATTGAAAAAATCCTCAAATCAGCCATCATTTCCACCCACAACACCCCTAGCACTAGATTTTGTCGATGTAATAGACATAGAAGGTCTAACCCATTACAAATTCCATATAATTTTAAAACCAAAAAACATTACTCCCATAAATATTTCACACTATAATGGTCTCCCCACCATTTTTTATCCTTATAGACTGAAATTTTGAATCAGACATGAATGCCTCTTTAATAATCAAAATCAAATTAAGAATAGAATAAATTGGAAATAAAACCAACAACTACCTTTATCTTTAAAAAACAAGTGCATGTTGGCTAGGATTTACATCAAGTACCTCTCATCTAAATCCTCTTCTTCCATTTGAGAAGAATTCCATATGCTTAATCTATATACCATTGAATTACCTTTACACAATTTATACATCAACTCAAATTCAAACATTAGGAGATTACCTATCTATATTATTTTTCTAGAATTCAATTCACTTTTTCTTAAATTTGGTTTTAAACTCCTATGATCCAAAAACACTATAAATTTCTCACTAAATATGTAATTTTATATTGTCTTTAAGGAATGGACCACAACTGCTAACTCTAAATCGTGTTTGGGAAGTTAATCTCATTAAACCATAACACACATGAGAAACAACCGACCTCATGATCTCCTTCCATGAGAAAATATCCCAATAATTATCACAATGAATCACAATATTCCTCATACGTTTTTCTTGATTCTAGAAATATCAATATCATTGGTGTTTTATGAAACAAATGAAGCACCTGAAAAGTATTCTTGATTTCCCTATAGTGTAGGAACAGAACAATTTTCTTTTGTGATGCTACAAACGATTATTATATTCCAAAATAATTAGGAAAACTTTTCAGTAGTAACCCCATAGAAAAAGGGAACTACATATATCAAATAAATTTTTAGCGATTTCTATGAAATAATAGTCTATATATTTTTATATATCCAGAGAAGCAGTTATTTCATATATAATATAGCAGAAGAAGAATTTTAATTATATCAAAAAATAATAATTTTAAAATTTAAAATATAGATGATGATCCCCAAAAATATCCAACATTGTTGCTAATGGAATCACATTCTTATCCATTATAATTGAATACATCGATATTTCATCCACCAAAACCCCCAAAAATGAATCCATATACTTTGAAGTATCTAATTTATCAATTCCATAATGAAATAGTTTGTATTTTTATGACTAAAAGTTATAAATGTATAATCATAATGCATATATCTACTCCTCAAAATTGTCATTGGAATGTAATCCTTCCGATGCTAGAATTTCAGATATCTTGATTATAAGAAAATATAATATAAAAAATGTGATCCCCTTAATTGACTGAATAGATTTTTAATTTAAGGAAGTGTATATCATTTCTTAATAAAAACATTTTAATGCTTATGATAATCCACAAACAACTAAATATTTCCATCTACCTTTTCGATAAAAAATGTTGTTTGCTTCCCATGGAAATGTTCTATGACATATAAACACTTTGATTTCTAACTCATATAATTAGATATTTAATTTAATTAATTTATTTTCTTCCATCCAATATGAGTTAAGGGAAATTATAATATTTCCCAGAATTAAATCAATCATAAAATCCACTTCTCTTATTGGTGTTATCCTAGATAATTGTTTTTGGAAAAAATAATTAGAATATGATAAAAAAACTTGTAGAATAGTGTTTTTAACGATCTCTTATAATGATTCCAAAATTCTATGATACCAACTCGCATGAGATAATTTCCACTGATGGGGATAAACAGCCTGCTTCACCTTTCATTACATTGTAGTCTCCTTTCAATTGATTATTTATGCAATTATTATTCATAAAAATAACTCTTCCGGTATAACAATCGATGCGATCTATGAATATTTTCAACTAATACATACCAAAAATTATATCATATACATCTATCTCAAGAATAGATAAGTACCATATCAAATAATTTTCATCATTTTTTATAAAATATTCCTTAAAACAAAAGTATCGATATTCTCTTTTACTAGAACGAGTTTGATGTTTCAATATAAAAGGCATCACATCAATATTTCATACTAGAATATAATCATCATGAGAAGAATTAATCTAATGTAAGAAAACCTTATTAAATAGGACATTCATAAGGTTTCAATCCAAAATAAATCATTCTTCTCACCATTGATGATCTAGATCGATCATATGCAATCACTTTATCACAACCATATAACTACATTCATGCTATAATTTGTTCATTATTGGTCTATTAATATTTCCCTTGAGAAGGAGAAATGGTATTCCTATAATCACCATGGATATATTGGCTTTGTTGATGATAGGTATTCTAATTCCCTCGTCATGTAAAAGACTACATCATCTATGAAACATGAGATGTGTCCCAAGAACCTAACTGTGGAGCACTGTGATAATAGAAATGATTATTCTTAATATTGTGTCAATTGATTAATTATCTTGGTTGTAATGTAATATCTAACATAATGTGGTTTAATGAAACCAAATAAGAATATCTTGAATTTTCCTTTGGTTTTAAAGGAATATTCAATTATCCATCAATCTGGAACTTAGTTATTGCACTATCATGGAAATATGTATCCCTATTATACATTCTATTTGTGTTAGAGTACTAAATTTTCATAATGAAATAACCATATTTCCAAAAATTAAATTTCCAAAAGTGACATATATTATAAAAATACTATATAGTCATATTCCTAAATCAATATTTTTAATATCTATAATGATGATTTGAAATAATTTTCAAGTCACCCATGGATCAGGTGAAACTACATTCTCAATAGCTTCCACCAAATTGGATCGATGAAAACTATTAGGTGCCACTTGTGTAACAAAAAACACCAGATGTCCTAATCTATAACAACATAAGGCTTAAAATTTTAAAATTTACCATATCACAATTTTTAAAACATGGCGTTCCCAATATTACACACATTCTATTTTCTAATAATTAAATTCAATTTTTCAATGAATTTGAATATCAAAGAACTTTCAAAATACCCCTATCATTTAATTTTTGAAATAAATAATTTGAAATCATTTTTAAATGACTTTTTAAAGATAAAATATTTTCACCAAATGATAAATCATTTCTAAAAATTAAATATCATCTCCAAGTGAGATGCTATTTTGATTATTCATGTCATTCTACTCACATTGGATTGAACCCTGTTAATGATTTAACATGCCTATAAATATCTCTGAAACACAAATGTACCCAAATACATAATAACATGAAGATTAACATATAGTTTAGCTATGTGTTTTTATTCTCTATATTTCATGTTTCAACCATCATACTGTTTTTCACCATACGATATCTATGACTAATCAACAATGATTTTCTAACTCCAAGAGCAAAGAAACCATTATCCTTTATCATAAAATAAATGATGGACTAGCTAATAATGATACCATTTGTAACATCCCTTCCCTAATCATCGACTAAATTCAAGGTGTAATTTCAACATGGCCTTAGGATTCATACCCATGATTCCAAAGGTTGATAATAAATTTCTTGTTCTTCATAATAGTTGGGAGATTATTTTCCCTTTGAAAATAAATCATAAACAACTGAAAAGTTCCTAACCAAAAACTACTATATGAATCATGATAACAGATAAGTACAAATAAATTTATAAAAACCCAATCCAACTCATATCAGAGTACCAAGAGGAGACCAAATTCAATATCAAAATACAAAGTTGAAGAAAAAACCAATAAATATCAAAAAATACAAGGACACCATCATAGAAACTCTTGAAATGTTCAACGATATAACTCCAAAATCAAATCCCATGTTTCATGAATAATCACTAATTAAATGAGATACAGTCCCTTTACCAAGGTCTCAATAAACAACATTGGTAAGAAACCAAATTTTAGACGAAATGGGTGAGTAATTAAACTATGTAGGTATTCCTCAAATCATTTCCCAAATCACACCACTAGGATAAAACTAGTTAGTACATTTATATGAAGAAATTTAAATAAAAATAATTTAAATAAATTTACATGTTTTTATCAATAAAAATGTAATTAAAACTCGAGAAATACTTCCAACCAAAACAGTTTCAAATTAATCAAAACAACTAATGATTTAAACTATTTCTCATTCATTTTTGGAATAACCAATCCATTTAACAAAACAACAAATATACACATGAATTCACATATTACCATTGCATACGCTTGATCAGTCTCTCTTCAATATATCATGTCTTCAAAGGGTATCCATATACCAGTTCCCCAGTGATACAATCCCCTTATACTGGGGCATGTCAATGAAAATGAACTCGTACCAACCAATTATTGCAAAACCATGCGGGAATAATTATTCCAAAACATTTCAATAAAACAAAATTTGTGTTGAAAAAATATAAAGAAATATTTTTTCTCTAAATCCAATTGAACAAAATTTTTAAAATCATAATATTAAAATCATTCAAAAAATAATATTACTGAAAAATTCAACAATTTCACAAACCATCACTAAATAGGTTTAAAACTCCAAAAACATGCCATAGATGATGTTTCAAAATAAAAACACAACCATATATCATCATTATTAGAATTAAATAGAATATGTATTTCCCTCAAGGACTATATCTATTAATCCAACTGAGTGAAGAAGAAGATAACTAAGAAAAAACCACAAATAACAACGATTTTCCAAGCAATACGGCCTTCAATATGCCAAGATTTTTCAACAGATTTTACATTGATCAATTTAATGAGTCTACACATCCTTTGGATAGAGTGAAAATTGAGTTAGGGTCATAAAATAAGAATAAATTGTAGTTTATATCTAATTCATAGTGAGATCCACAATTTAAATATCTATGTTATTAACCATGCATGGTTTAGGAATAATGTTTTGAAAACAGTGCACCCCCACTACGTCTAAACACCCTTTGCGTGGTTGTCTCTCATGGTTTGAAACACCATGCACAAAAAATATTTTTTTATATATTCCTCATTATAACGTTACTTCTTGGAGCCCACGATGTTTAGCCAAACCATGGGCCTAACCATTTTAATACCCAGTATCCTTTTACCAACTTTGCACAGTTTTTGTTAGGAGTGGTATGGTTTCTTTTTACCATCCTCAAATTTTTCACCTCTATAAAAGCCCCAATAACATTTACAATTTCCTCTAAAAACACCAAACATCACCCAAACACTTTAAATTTATAATTTATATAAACAATGGGTAATATAATTGAAACTGAGTGTGTTAAAAATTCAAATAAAAACCATGAAATAATAAATTCCATAATCTAAGGATGTCTAATTAATTAGAAAATGAAGAAATGGGTTGAAAAGGTTTTTTGATATTTTTTTAAGTAAGTTTATTACATTTGGTTAGATGTAATTATTTTATGTATTAAATGAAATTTACTTAAAAAAATCACCATAGAAAAATCCCAATTTAGGATCAGCTTGGGAACATCTAGGACCACATAGGGTCGGCTACAATCATTGTAGCCCATCCAGGGCCAGCGTGTCGATAGGGTAGATGTTTGTCCATGTATAAACCCAAAGGTATATATTTAAAAGTCATATAAGTTGCATACCCATTGTGTTGGGAAGAATAAATTTAGGGGACTTGGTATAGGGTTGTATCGAGAGGATGAAAATATTTTTGAGAAACGATTACTATTCTCTAACTGATATCATGCCCCAGATACTTTATGAAAATTTTATGTACGATATGGTATGAGTGGATATTGTTCCTCTCTCTCAATAGATTGAAAAATGCACATCCTCATGATGCATATCATCCTAGAAATTTGATCACTTGGGAACATTGTCTCCTGCCTTCATCCACGTGAGGCATTCCAGTATGCCATAAAATCATCTAGACCACTGATGATTGAGATTAATCCTTCTTTCAGAATATTTCCTATAGTATGAGGGCCATTTAATTAAACCAAAATAATTCATGAGATCTAACATTTCACATGAAAGCATATAATTAAAACACTATGACTCATATGGAATCAAGTGAGCGTTAAAGGATGTTGTTCATAAAAAATGATTTCGTTATGAATCACATGATAATAGCACACAGATAAGGATAACACCACAAATAGGCACTGTTCTTGTCCATAAAGGTGTGTTTGATTAAATTTAACATGGACAATGAGGGTTCATGTAAGCAGTGTGAGAATCCAAAATTAGAAAAAGTGATACGATGTTAGTGTATGTACACATGCAGAACTTGAGAAGATAAGGCATTGTATAACACAGGCCTGAGTATAGAAAATTCTTGAAGACATTCCTAAACCATATTCCCGAACCAAGAATAGTAGAAATTTGAATAAAATAGTTAATAAAAACAAAAATATTATATTAAAATACTTAATGGAATATAGTTTTCTAGTGGTCATGGAACTCATGAATGAAGTGTTTTTTCAGGAATAATGAAGATGAATTTGTTTGCATAACTTTCACACATCCATGTACGGTCGGGACATCTGGTATAAAGATAAATTAACCCTATAATTTTTGGAATGAGGTAACTCATCATTATAGGTGATCAAGATTATTGATTAAGGGTAACATTCCAAACAACAGTTTCTTGAAGATACATCAATAATTATCAAGAATTATGATCCTACAAACTCATGGAGTAATATTGATGATAATCCTTAAATGGATTAGGTCTTTGAATAAAGGTGAAGTGTTCTGGTTGGTTTCATGAGAATGTGAAGTATTCTTATATGATCTTGGGGAAAATAGTGTCCCTTAGTTTAGCCAGAGAATGATGTTCATTCATTTGATCTAAAAGAAAATAGAGTCGCTCTTTTAGTGATGGATCCATTGTAGTCACTTATGGAGATATTGATATTATAATACAAAATCCATGTTAGGGGGAATAATGAACATTGAAAGGAGTATATCACTATCAAGAATCATATAAATACTATGTTCTTATCTTTATATTGTTATTATTTCATCGGAGATGATTTTGGGAGATAATATTTCATGAAATGAGAACATTAACATGTTTAAGTGGTTGAATTGAAAAGAAACTAAATTAATAAAATTGAACCACTAATTCACCCATCAAATCTTAGTGGTCAACCTGGCCTTGGGATTTGAAAGTTGTATCATAGTTCATGTCACCTCTAAAAATCCATGTCGGTCTATATGAGTTATAAATTTAGGTAATGAGTGAGAAACCTCATATTGAGTTATGTTCCAAGACTCTTACATGTAGGAACAAGATATAATCATGGATGAATAAGAATAATCTCAGTGTAAATTAGGCTAATCCTTAAATATTAGAAAATCTAAATAGTGTGACATGAAATATTTAAGGATTTGCCAAATTTACACTGAGATTATCAAATCTGAAGTAATGAGTGAAAAAACTCATATTGATATATATTGCACTATTCTCAGAGACGCAATGTTGCATAAAAAAATCTAATAGTGTAAATGAGCTTGAAATTTATAAGAATCAATAAATATCTACGATGAACAAATAAATAACCTAAAAGAAGAATTTGTATCCAATATTATATCATTTTAGGATGGGAATATCTCCCTCAACAATAAGTTATTAGTTCTTGAGGTGGGATTAAAGAATCACGAATCACCACAAGATGGAACTTCCCACATTAGAATGAAAAGAGAAGTTGTGAAAAAACTGTGCATAGAGGAAAATGACTCCATGAAAATAATGAGATAATTCCCTAATTAAAATTATAAATCCAGCAAGAAGAACATATCCCCTTACACAAAAACTATCATGTGTACTTCTAAAGTTTAAATTGTTAATATGAGATCTAAACCAAATTCAGATAACATATAGATTGTAATAAATTTGTTGATAGTACCACATCAAAATGGGTTTAGAAGAAATGTATGAGGAACTATTCCCAATGAGGTGCTAAAATGAGTGATGGATTCACTCAGAATTAGTAAGGTTAACAATTAGTGAAATATAAATATAAAACACTTCTAAATAGAAGACAAATAATTTTTGGCTATTATTTATGTTTCGGATAGTTTGGGTACAATGAATTAGAATTTTGGAATAACATTTCAATTTATGATGATAAAAGAAAGCATGTATTTATATAGATAATATATAAATATTATATAAGTCATATAATTAGGAAGAAAAATACACAAAATAAAAAAGTTTAACATCTATCCTTGGGATGTGAACAAAACATGAATATTGTTAGACCAATAGTCACTAGGAATAATAATGAGAGACGTTATCCTATATCATAAGGATAAATAAATTTAAAGCCATGTTGAATCCCCAAACAAGATATCAGCTTTCACAAATACATTCTTATGATATTTATAGATAATATGGAGAAAGCCAAAAAGTTAGAAGAAGTAGATGAAAAATCTACTTCTAAAAGAAAAAATAAATATTCTACACAAGGAAGGAAAATTTCATGAGAAGTTACCAACAAATGACAACTAATGAATTGAATTAGTTTCTTTGAGAGGTGAAATAAATCTAGACACATTGAAAGAGGTGGTTATACCACATATACAGCTTAAGAAAAATCCTTAAAGAGAAAGAATATCACATAAGGAGATGAATATTGATATGATGTATGAATAAATTAATAACTTAAAAATATAAGTTGTATACGTCATATGACCAATGTTCCTACAGGATAAATGATATTTAAAATCAGATGTTGATTCATATTTATTAGAGACAACAGAGAAGATTTTTTACGAAAATAAACTCTTCCCTTTTTAACACTGAGGAACATGTAAGGTCTCTCCTCATTTTTTAAATATGTATTCTTTTATACTAACACTTAGGAAATTTATGGAGATGGTTGCATCCATTGATGGAGATCATTAGTGAGGTGAATCTATTAAATCTTCACTATCAATTGAATATTGAATTTTTTAAACATCATTCAAATTCAAATCACACATTCAACCCATTTTCTTAATTGTATTAACAATATGAATTAAGGGGAGAGATAGGGTGATGACATGACAAAAACTGTCTGAGATTTTTCTTTTCCCTTTAAATTTCAAATGTATTTGTTGAATTAAATGAAACATTTAGCATTTCATTAGAAAATATTATTTTTTATTTCCACTTGGATGAGAATTGACACATCCTATTACTGATTTCATTTTCATTTTTTATGGATTTAATTTAAAACCATGGTCACATATCTCTTCTTTTATACAAGGAATTATCACATGTGAAAATAGAATTTCTTAAATATTAGATCATTTATACTAATAATAATATGATATCATTCCTCTTAAAGGTATTATAGAAATAATATTCCAATGGAGGAGAACATGTTTCGAAAAAATCCCAACTTCTACTTCACATTTAATGTACAATATGTTTTTCGAAGAGTTTGAGAACCCATTTTTACTTATAAAAAGTGTGATAAAGAGGCATTGAACACAAAATAATTACGGGAGATTTTTTTCCTTTGTGTTTCATTTGTTGTCCACAACATTTCATTGGGTGTTTGTAAATATGATAATGAGAAGTGGTGATTGATGTATAATTGTAATTCATTCATAGAATTATAGTTCACTCTTGATCAATAATCCAAATTTTTTAACACTAATGATTGTTGATGTGACTGTGACGGTGAACAAGTTGAAAGGATTAGAGAACATTTTCTAATAAAATTTATGCACATAATGAATGTAATTTCATAATGCATGATGAGGAATTTAATTATAAACCATGAAATAATATGTTTAATAATGGGATGATGTAAAATGAATAAGAAAATAACAATTAAATTGATATTGGTACATGATATTTTTATAAATGTATTTTATTTCTTTCCATTATTTGGAATTTTTCAATGTTTTGAATGGTATTTATTAAAAAATCAATCCCACCAGGGGTCTATCCTATGCTGGGAACAAACTAAGAACATTTGGGACCCATTATAGTCATCCAAACACTTGGGATCCCATCTAAGGGTATCCTGAAGGCAGAAGAGATGTTGGGCTGTGTATAAACCCAATGACACCCATGTATAAGGTTTCGGAGTGGCGACACAACCGTGATAGGTAGTTCAATGGTAGGAGAAATGGTTTGGGGGTTCTGAGTGGGGGAATATATTTTTGAGTGACACTAAGAGCACTATGATTGATAAAATATTCCCTATAAACTACAAAAAATCGATGTGGGATATATTACGAGTGGCTATTATTCATCCGTCATAAAAATAAAAATATTAGAGCATCAGTATAATGATACTCATATAGTACATTTAATCACTTAGGGACATTTACTCATTCCATTTGCCAAATTATGTGATCTAGTATGTTGAAAAATTCGATGCGCCATCGATGAACATGGTTCTTCTTTCTTTGAGGATCATACAGATGTAATGAGGATCATTCGGTAGAAAGAAAATCATTGATGTCATCTAGTGTCTCTCATTCATGAATATAATTTGATGAATATGTATAAAATAGATTCAATGGATATTTTTATTAGTGTTTTTAATAAAAAAAGTATTTCATTATGAATCATGTGATAATTATAAGTATATGAGGATGAATCCATAGTGGAGAAATCTAAACTCATAAACAAAATTCCCATGAAATGTGTCGTATGTTTGAATTATACATAAATAACTCTTATGATACATGTTTTCTATTATGTTGATTCATATATTATTGAATGATTCCGGGAAGGGGCTTGAAAATTGGATCTAGGCAGTACAAGGCTCTAGGTTCATCACCTATAAAAGGAGGATCCCTCGACCAAAAGAGGTTGATTCATATATGAGAAAAATCATTTTCATAGAAAACAAAGAACTATAAAGCTCTATTGTTTAAAAAGTGAAGATGGAATCTAAGAGGATATTTACATATATGAAGAAAGAAATGTGGGCCCTTAACAAGTGGAAGTAACACATTAAGGTGATTCATGAAGAAAATATATCCAGGAACCAATTGGGAATGTGAAAACGATTCTCCATATATTTCATAAAGATCTGACATATGCGAATCCTTCTTAATTCATTCCAACTATTAAAAACCATTTGATAGTGTTAGCTACACATTATTTCATGATGGATTATATATGATAATCATGTAATCGCCTAAGGTACAGGGTGTACGTGATGGAAATGAAGTCCACAAACACCGGCAAGTTAGTTGAGTTTATATACAAACATACATGTACACACAAGTATTAAAACACAAAATGGTAATTGTGTGTATTATTACAAGGTGTCCAAGAAGAAAAAAAGTGGAATGTGTGGTTGAATAAAATATTTTTATAAGGAAATAAATAAAAAATTTATACTAAGGTCATGTGTTCACATATGAAGCACTTGATAAGATCAATCATTGTATCACACATGCATGAGTATTGAGAATTTAAGAAGATATACACAAACCATATTAACTAAAAAGGATGTGTAAAATAAAAATAATATAGAATAATAGCACATAAAAGAATAATGTAATAAAGTAATGATTCTAGTGTTGTAAATTAAATGAATCCCAGGAATGAAGGGTTTTTATCTTGTATAAAAAAGGATGAATTTTTTTTTCAAAACATGCACACAACCATGTGTGGTTTGGATACCAGGTATAATGAAGGATCTACAAAGTATAGATTCAATGAGTTAAATGATAATTATAGGTTATCATAATTATCAATCAAGTTCCACAGACCCAACCAGAGGCTGTTTAAGATACTTTAGCTATACCAAACTCGCTCGGATCCACAATCTTGTGGAAGAATATTAATGAAGATCCTAAAGTGTATCAATTCATAGAGAATAGGTGAATTCCTCTAGTTTGTGCTAGGAATATGGTATTTTTCTGGTCTGAGAAAGATGAAAATTGAGTCACTCCTCTGGAGATAAATCAATAATTATTTTGGTTGGAGCCAAAATAAAATAGAATATATCAGTTATATCTGAAGCCTTTATAATAAAATTCAGACATATTGATATTATAATATATAATCCATGATTTTGAGAATAACCAATAATGAAAAGATTATGTCTTCATGAACGAAATTTTAAATACTATATTTCACTCATTCTTTTGTTATTACTACAGACGAGTGGATTTAGAGAATTAATATTAACTGGATCTATAACAATAACAATTTCATGTTGTTGAATTGAACAAAAAAATAATTCGTAAATATAAACCACATATTTACCCATCCCCTATCATTGGTCAACCCATCTTGGGCCTCTAAAATTCATGTTAATGAAATAATCAACTAAAAATATATATTTACCCATGCTCCATTTTAGGAGTGATAAATAAGAGATAAATAAAGATCACCCTAGTAATGTGACACATCATAATATGGGTGGATGAGTTGGGGAAAAAATATCACATCGAGCACCATAAGGGATAACTATTGAGATGATGGACTCTATTTAGTTGAACTCGAAATGTTTAATTCACCCTACCAATGTGAATTGATGCATGAGGGAGAAACACCAATAGTGTTTGAATTCAATTTAAGAAAGGAATATTTGATGGAATGATAAATCTTGAAATAAAGAGTATTGTAAGATCCCAAATTTTTAATACATAGATATTAAATATTAATATGTTAAAATTCATTAAATAAAATAAAACTCAGTAATAGAATCACATAGGTCTATTTGAATTTTAAGCATTGAATACTAATCAACCAGTTCATTGGTGAACTATATATTCTCTCACTAATTTCTTCATAACAAAAACCCATAATACATCTATCAGATAGAAAATGTTTCATCATAACCTAGGGAAGGAATCATAATAAAGGGTCACATTATATTCTTAGTAATGGTAAATAAGGTACATATCGATGATCTCATACTAATAACATGAGCAAAAGTTTATGATAACTTTTATTAGCAATTAAAAACCATATAATGTATGTCATAGATTATAAACATGTTTCATGAAAAAAATAATGGTAGTTCATTGGATATGAATAATAAAGGAACAAAATTACATAATCCATGAATTAAAAAAATTGTTACAAGAAATATAATTGTTGAATACACATAATATAATATCCTCGTGAACATGTATAGATAGAAATATGTTCAATATTTATGTTAAGATCACGAAATCAGGCCTTCAATTAAGGTTATGGACTTAAAAAATGGTCCTAACACAAACATATGGACATGAACACCAAAAACATACTTAATCTTATGGAAATAAAAAATAGGTCCATATATAACACTATGATCCAGAAAACAGGTTCACAGATTATAAAATTAACTCAAGAGTCATCAATCATTACACAATTTATTATAGAGAGATATTTGTCCCACCAGATAAATAATCCATTCAATTTTCTTCCCCAATATAAAAACATTTATCATATTAGGACCCATGGAAGAAAATAGGAATCATAAATAATTTATCCAATCTAATCCCAAGAAAGTAAATGAGTTTCAAGAACATTTTATCATGAAATAATTTGTGGAAATGTTATAGGTTTTATAAAAATATTTCCATTATAGACATAAACTATACAATGAAAGGATAAGGATTGTACAATTAGACCATATAGCATGTAAATATTATGTTTCATCAAATAATGACATCCGATATGGAAAATGATTTTGAAAGTTCACATGGAACATTCCACTAATAAAAACCCCGCTTAATTAAAAATATCACATTTTCAAAAAAAATGTTTAAAAACATAATAAAAACCATTTTATTAAAAAATTAACATTTAATAATATAGGAGAAGAATTAAAAAATTGGTAGGTCTTAAATGGAAGACATTTTGTTCATATCATATAAATTAAAAATGTATTAAATTTACATTTGGAAAATAATCCAAATGGTTTTATTTGGATAACAACGTGAATATTCCGTTTAAATATCTTTTTAAAAATAAAATAAATGATCAAAATGAATTGAAACAATTAAATTATAATATTATAAAGTTATTGAGAAAAAATAGATAATTGTGATATGGAAGAAAAAGTTCTTTCGACTGAATTGAATAATAATGGTGACTTTAATTAAAAAATTAATTTTTGTATTGTAAGACCAATTTGAACATATCATATAGTGAAATGAATCAAAAATAAATAATATATAATGATTCAAAATTAATTATTATTTCATTTATAGAATGCATACTCAATTACTTTATCCTTGTTATCTTTAAGGTAATGTGTTAGTGAAAAATGAATCACATCACTTTGTGTGGTGGCAGTCGTTTGTACACATGAGCGAAATTACTATATTCCAAAAAATGAAAATTAAGAATTTATATGTGATATTATCATTTTAAAATTTTAATAATATCATAAATATCATATATGAAAATTAAATCTATCATTTGATCCATTATTGAGAGGTAGTAATAGAAAACGAATTACATCGTTTCGTGAGATGGTGGTCCGTCGTACACACGATCGACAATTTTGTTTCCCTTTTGATGAAAGATTATACAAGTATATATTACACTAGAAACATAATAGAATATAAGTATATGATATATACGTGTGTTTTTTATAAGTTAATAATTTGGACATGAATTATGCGGTTAAAGAAGAAGTACAAAAACAACTCATTGAAGACAATTACATTCAATAAGAACAACTTATATTGAATATCTTTTTTTCTACCATATGATTGGTATATTGTGAATAAAAAATTAAATTTAAGTTTTTTAATTATTTTGGGATGAATTTTTATATGTTTTGGTCAATCCAAATAGATTAAGAGGTTTTAAGATGTGATTGGAGGAAGGGTCATTTTATAACTAGGGAGGAGTATCCGTTTTGTAAATACCTAAAACTATTCAATAATGGGAAGTCACTCTCATGACTTGTGAGTCCAAAATTGATAAATAATGAATTGTAGTGATGACATGGTCCAGAAAAATATCCAACGAATAAGAATACCCAATTTTTAAACATGTTTTTCCTTAGACTTTAGGTTCACATGATTTTGCAATTTTAGTTTTCACTATGTTATCATGTATAATTTTATTTACCTGGGTAATATATATATTAAGAATAAAATTTAAATCAATTATATTACATTATTTGGACCCAATTATTCTAAAAATAAAAACTAATTCATGAAATAAACATCACATATGCATGGAGAATTAATTTTATAACAATTACATGTAACTCGCTAAACCTCATTTTCCCCTTCATCACAATAATTAATTAATATTATATTTAGAAATATTTAATTTTTGAAATTAATTTAAAAATATTTTATAAAATAAATTATTAGGATTCCAAATATGGAATCCATTTATCTTATTTAAATCGAAAAAGAGGAATAATTTATTTTATGATTAATCCCATATAATTTCATTTTCATTTCAAATATTTTAAATAAAATGGTTTTTGTTAAATTCAATATATGAAAATGAAATTTTGAATAAAATTTTGTACATTTTACTGTTAATCAAAAAACTAATATTTTCAAAATCTATAAAAATTCCACGAGATCAAAAATTGACATGACGATACAAAATTTATATTTTTTGAAATAAATTTTTGTGGTATAATATATGAATTTTTAAATTTTTACACATAAATAAAATAAAAATAATATATTTTTAGAAAAAAAATATCCCCAAATCATACTAAAAGCCTACTTATTTTTTTTCTTTTTCAAATATTAATTATTTATTTAAAACCATTATAATTAATTTTTAATGTTTTTTATTATTATTAACACTTCCACATTTAGCATGTAGGATATAAAATTTGTGGTTAAATAATTATTTTTACATCATATCATAGTTCATTTAAGCATGGATTTCCGTGTAATGCAAGATATCAATGAAAATAAATTTAATCCAAAATATTCATAAAAAATCAGGGTAATTATTCTAACCCCATAATATTAATTTCACTAAATTTATTATTAACAACTAAGTATACTTCTATCTCATTCCATCTCTTGTTTATCACAAATATTACTCAAGCTATTGATGTCAACAAAACAATTGAACTAGGTGAGTTGCATTATTTGTAAACTCTTTCTCTCAATGATCATGATTCCCACTGATTGTTCCTCATAAGAGAAATAATTCCCTAGTGGTATCACATAAATGTTCAGTACATTTAAAAGATCAAGAATTTATATCTTCATGATAGATACATGGAAGTCTTGGTCCACTCGAGAGAGGATTAGTGGTAGAAGAAAATAATAACCTACTATCTCAAGGTGACCAAGAATTTCAAAGGAACCCAAATATCTGAGGTCCAACATTAATTTATATCATAATCACAATTTATTCTTCTGTTATTTCATCATTCTATTTCAAAAAATTCATGAAATTAATATTCATGATGAATTTATAATTCCTAAATTACTAAAATCATCATAAGAACCATAAATCATTACATTAGCATCTAAATGTTTAAAAAAACGAAAATTGTTAGTAACATTTATCCAATAACAACCTAAGTAAAACCTAATAAATTCCATAAATAATTAACCCCAAGGATCAGACACGGTAGGTAAAATTGTAATCCACAATATTTTAGTATTAATTTCACTGAATTTAGAAAATCATCCTATAATTAGTCCCCAAAATATCATGAAATATTTCTTAATTTTTAGATACAAAATATGGAAATATATTTCTCATGTATCCTACTAAAAAAATGTATAAAACCCAAATAACAATAAAATATACATGAAAATATACGTTCTTCATTGTTATATAAATTAAACTATATATTATGGGATATATAACATAAATCTAAAAATTTTATAAACTCCGAAATTTATAATGTATGCAATTTTTAAAAAAAAATAATTAATCAGTTCCAAGGTTATCTATATAATAAAATTTATACTATCCTTATAAATCATATATATATCTTAACTAAACAATATTATATCAAAATAAGGATTATATTATGTGTTATTATTCCCTTAATTATGTTTTTATCAAAAAAATATCACTTTACATTAAATCATTTTTCTAGGTCATCAAATATATAATATTTATGAAAATAATAAATTTAAAACAATATTAAAATAATCGTTATATATGTAATTCATGGTTCACATAACATATTTCTTCTAATCAATACATAAAAAATCAATGATAACACTTCATTCATACACCATTAACTATACATCATCATCATAATCCTTAATAACTCTTTCTAATCATATTTATTTTTCAATTTATTCATCGTCAACAAAATAACCATGATATGAATCACCTTATTGATCTTCCTCATCATATTTTCACTAGGAAAATGATTTTATTAATTTCAATACATTAAACATTTATTACATTAATCATTGAAAATTACATAGGAAAACAATAATTTTCATCCATTGTGTTGATGTAAAATTTCAATTTTTCCTTAGTTATTACTTACACCATGGCATTCATTCCCGCACATAAAACAGATTCTAATTCCTTTGAATCATTCCCTAGGTTTCTCCCATATACATTATCTACATATGGAAAACTAAATCAACCATCCTTCATGTTATCCACCACCAAAAAGTATAAAAAATCATATCCATATCCTCTTTTGGGTGTATGAGACTTGGTTAAAGTGACATTTCTAAATTATATATTTTGATAACAGATTATGAATAATCAAAATATTCGTAATTTCATCCAAAAACCCATTTGTTTTCATATCAAAGCATGTTATATCACAATCAACTAGAACTTAGTATCTTCGCATTCCCTCTATATACTAAAACAAAAAATAACAATGTTGGAAACAATAATCATAGTGGGGAACTACATGATTATGAAGAATCAATTATTGGATTTCTAAATCAGTAGACCTTATTTTCTTTTCATAATACCATATACTTAAACTAGGACATTCATGGTAAAAATCTTATCAAGTATGTCATAATGGTGTATATATAAAATTTTAATTTACTAATGAATATACCATGTCTGTTTCAAACCATGTTCGTTGTAAGAGCACACTCACCATTCACTAGAATGTTGGTTGAGATATAGCTGACTAACAATATTAATGGTTGTAGATACTAGATGAATCTACACCAAAACAATTTTAATGTTGAAATCTTTTTATAAATTGATATTAAATCGTAATATATAAATAATAATTACATAACCTAAAAATCCATTTCAAAGACAAATAGGTTTATTTACATAGGAAACATTGATAAAAAAATAGGTTCATAAGTGAAATACATATTATCCCATAAAGTTAATAATCACTAACACACTTCATAGAATTATCATACATAAAACCTTGAATCATAACACACTGATGAAACCAAAATAAAGGCTTTTATCATATGCATTATAAGGGTAAATGAGGGTGATAGCAATGATCAAAGAAGAATAATATGATCATAAGAGTATGATAACATGAGATTAAAATCTAAAAATCATACCCTAAATATAATTGATCATAAAATTTAATATGGACTAAATCACCAATAGTCATAAGACATGAATCATAAAAGAATAAATTTATATAATCCACGAGGTCATAACATTGGCATATAATATTGATTTTTTTATATAAATATTCTTAAAAAGATTTAAACGTGTATAAATATAAATATATTAACTCATTAAGTTGTCAATATGAAATCATGTGCTTGCATAAACATATGGCCTGAAACTATGTCCTATTTTAAATTTTTGGACATGAAAACTAGGCCCATGCTTAATATTTTTCTCACCTTAATGAAATTCCATGAATAAAATTTGGATTATGAAAACAATTTCATGCATAACACAATTAGCACATTGGTTATCTATCATTTCACAATTCGTGGGAGATAAATATATTTCTAATCATCACAAACCCTATATATTTTTTTACATCAGATCACAAAAAATTCATCATATCAGAAGAAATGAAAAAGATGCTCTTAATAACACATTTATCATATCAAAATCCAAATATATAAATGAGTCTAATAATCCTATCATCATTTCATCATAGCATAACCTATGGAAAAGGAACTCGATTCATAAAAATCATATCATCATAGATATAAACCATCTTGATAAAGGATAAGGATGGTATTATTGGATAATATACCTCATAAAACTTATATATTATCAAATTATTCCGTATTATATAGAAAAATATTATTAAATGTATCCTATATAATTTCAATAAGAAAATAAAATTCACATTCATAATCGTATTTTTAAAACTAGATGTTCAAACAACGTTATGAAAATACATTATTTTGAAAATAAAAATTGAAACATAAATTAAAATTTCAAATCATTTTTTTATGATGATAGGATATTTTTTTGATTCTACACATGTAAAAATAATTATTCCTTTAATATTTTTTTGGTTAAATCCAAAATAGATTTTTTTTGAAAATTCATCAAAAATATTATTTATATATTTTGTAAAAAATATAAAATTGTTCAAAATGACTTTATAAAATTGTATATTGAAATTAATAATTTCATTAAACTATTTCTAAAAAACAAGGATATGGATGAAAAGGGGTTGTTGACCAAAGATAAAAATAATGTTATTCTTCTTTAGAAACATTATTTTGGAATCCTAAGTATAAAATTATGGACAATAATGGGAAACCATTTATACTAAATAATTAACAAAACAATTAAGAAATTATTGATGTTATTGAGGAATATATTATAATATTTCATCATCTAAATCTTAATCATAAATAATCTATGTAGACAATGGGATTGTAATATAAATCCGTTTTGACTTTGGTAATATTTTAATGATATGTGACACGAAAGAGAGAAAATAAGATGGATTTTTATACCCCATATTTTTCCTGTTATTAATAATAAAATAAATTCATGGACATTATGTATACCAGACAGAAGAAAAATGAGGTAGATCAGGCATGTGTCCCACAGAAATAAAAGTGAAAGAAAATTTCATTACATGGTTTGGTAGCACTTGAATTATAAACCCCATTAAATAATAAAGTAATATTAAAAATTAAATTTCATTAAATGAATTATATTAATAATATTACTTGTTAAAGGTGTGTTATAAACTATATATTCAATAAATTTATCATTATTTTATTCCCGGAAATGATTCATTGAAAAACGAATCACATCACCTTACGAGGTGGTATTCTGCAATAAGTACAAGCTATGTTATTGAATTCCCACTCAATGGAATTTAAGACAGAATATGTCATATTATCATTATATAATTAAATTAATATCATAAATATCATAATAGAACATTTATTATATCATTATATCCTT
Source organism: Viscum album (assembly GCA_963277665.1). Classification (NCBI taxonomy): domain Eukaryota; kingdom Viridiplantae; phylum Streptophyta; class Magnoliopsida; order Santalales; family Viscaceae; genus Viscum; species Viscum album. The sequence continues at coordinate 378,211,199 of OY728147.1, forward strand.
CTATGAGACTTGTTTACTGAAAATTCATTACATCAGTTTGTGAGGAGGTCATCCACTTTGCACACATACGATGGTTTAACTTCCCATTTTATGGAGAAAAATACGGGTATAACTTATGCCGTCATGAAATTAAAATATAAGTATATGTTAGAAATGCAATTTATTATATTTTAAATATTTTATCATTACTGTAGGTTATAAAAGAATTATAAAAACAGAAAAATATTATGGAATGTGAATAACTTCTCTTTAAATAGCCTCCATTGGATGTATTATTTTAGACCCTATGATTTATATTATTGGAATAAAAACATATCTCTAGGGAGGAAAATGTTTTCAGAGGGTATATTTTTATAGTTTATAGATCACATAGGATTAATTGGTGTGAATATTTGTTGAAAGGAAGTGACAATTTATAATTAATGTGTTCCATTTTTGTAAATACCCAAAAATATTCAATAATGGGAAGTCACTCCAACCCCAAGTGAATCCAAAAATTATAAATAATTAAAATGAAGTATTATATGTTCTAACAAGACTATAAAACAAAAGACACCATATTTTTTTAAAAAAATTATTCATTAGATTTTATGATTACTTAATTTTACCATTTTTGTTCTCACCATTGTAAATTGTATCTTTTTTATTTACCTAGGTTTTTTTACAATTTTAGAAAACAAATTAAATTCAAACCTATTATATAACATGTAAACCTTGATTTTAAATATGTAATCCATTTAATTAAATAAAATCCCAATGCATATGCATAATTACCTTTATCAAAACAACATATAATGCACAAAACCTCATTTTATCCTCAGTTGTTGTAATAATTTTTTTTAGCTATATTAATCATTATAAAAATAAAGTAATTTAAAAATATTATATTATATTAATAATTATGAATAAAAATATTTAAACCATTTTATTAAATTATAATGAAGTAATTTAAATTAGATAATTTAATAGTTCTCCCGCACAGGCGATGAATACGTGGCCTTCAAAAGTGAAAATTTTCAAAATTGTCGATTTTTTTACCGAATTCAATTTAAAATTAATAAAAATTAATTTATTTGGATTAATAAATAAATATTTTTTTATTTTAACTTTTCCAACCATATTAAGAAATTAGCAGTTGTAAATAATTTCTAGGAAAATCATGTTTTTAATAAATATTCGTATTTTTTATATTCATGGAACTATTAATCTTTTTAGAATATTCTCAAAAATTTATCCCAAATATTTTTGGATATTTTGAACCCAAAAATGATTTTAATTTTTTCACCTTCATTTTATAAACTTGTAAAAAATGAATTTTAATATTTTATCTAAAAATTAATTAATTTTATGAGAAAATAATATTTTTTATACTTTTAAAGGCATTACCACAAAAATTAGCATTTTTTAACAATATTATTATATATATATAACCATTATAATTATATTTAAAAATATTGTTATTACTATTCAAACATACATGTATAATATCTATGTTATAATTTTAATCGGTGTAAAATATTATAAATAGTATATCACGGTTCATTAAAACTCAATGTTGTGTATAACACAAGTTATTGAATAAATTTAATTTATTTAAAAAATAATAAAAAATAGTGGTGTTATAGATATTGAATTATGGATGAAAATAAGATGATAATACAAGGAAAATCCTTTACCTTTTTTGAAACACATGTTTCAATACTATATAATTATGGATTCATTATTTGAGTTGTGTATCTAAAATGGTATGTGGGATATAGAGAATTATTTCATCAATATGGGGGAGTTTTTTCAGAAATTATAAGTGTGGTTTGGAAAATATGTTTCCTTGTTATGGGAGGATCTATATGTGGTTATATGTTTTCATTTTAGTGAAGTCCATTTTTAAATGAAGGAGTATGTTGGTAAAAATTATAGGACACAAGGTTTCTAATATTTGATTAAAATAATTATTTTTTATTAAAGAGATTCATGTTCTCTAGTGAATGTCTTGAATAATGTTGTGGGGTTTATTGACTGAAATTAAATTTCATAGGACATATATTGTATTGTGCACCATTAGATCATTTAAATATTTTGACTACTTATTAATTACATCATTTTAATATATTTATTTAATTCATGACTTATTTTGATACATATTTATTATTTCATTAAATGAGTTTCTATTTAAATGATACCTTGTTTGTAAGGGTCTTTATAAACACAACTTCCTTCATTGAGCTGAAATAACTGTTCGTAGGTTTATTTCATTCTTGTTTTACTCCATCCACCATAACATGTTATTGTACATTACCTTTCTCTTTGGGGAATGAATTATTAGCTCTTAAATTTTACCTTTCTGGGATCACATTTGGATAATCCTACAACAATGAAGGGTGGGTATTCACTATGGAGTGACATTTATTACAGTTTAACTTTTATCCATTAATCACCTAATTATTTATTCAAAAAATTGATCTCTATATTTTTTTATAAAATAATGTAGGAATGTATATATATAACTATAAATACACATTGAGCAGCACAAATGAATTCTAGGACGGATTGCTTGCCTAAAAATGACTATATTCGAAGTGATAGTGGTTATTATCTCATGTGAATAGTTTCTTTTTTATTATCAAAGAATGAACTAGAAGTTGTATGTCCTTGTAAAAATTTAGTAGAAATTAATAGGTACAAAGAAAGAAAATATATTCCATAAATTATATTTCATTAATCATTCTATTATCAAATATATTAAAGGATATAAACCATTTCCTTGTAAATTTGATTTTCATTGAAACTTTTTGTCCCTCCTAGATAGTGTACATTATATCCTTTCTCAGTGGAAATATTGAATTAGGAAAATTCAATCTTCTTCAATCTTATTAAACATATGTACGTAGTATGTCAAATTCTTTATCATTCTCATATTGATGTATAATTAAAAATAACACATCCGATATTTACCTTCCTGATGATTTTAAAATGAATTAAGGACATTGGACGTATGTATAAATACACTTCTTCTAATTATTCTTCTTCATAGATGTTAAAGGATTTATACATCATGAGAATATCTCATTTTTTAATTATATTAGAGAATTTATTTCACTAATAGAGTCATTTATTATGTCATATATCTTCTTTTATTTTCCTATATGTATGTTTGTATGATCATTCGAGAACCACATTACCTTTCTTCTTCAGTTCCTACTATATTTGTATATATTAATATTGAAGTATTTTTTTCATTTAATATTTATTTAAATAATTAATATTTATGGAAATAATTAATATTATTTTATGTATTTGAGTCATTAAATCATGTACTCGTTTTTTCAATGCCCTATTAAGATTCTTCCTGAATGTTCGTTAAAGACTCTATTCATTCTTGAGTATGAAATTTCATTTACTACAATCTTTATCGAAATTTCAATCCCTTATAAAACATTTATTTTAATTTTCATAATATCTGTACATTATCATGTTTATATGGATCTTGTAGCTTGTATTGTGGAATACTGTAAATACCCAAAAAATTTCCTTTAATTGGTACTCCTATTATTTCCCTAAAAATCATGATCATGTGTTTAATCATTATTTTTTCTCCATGAAATGCATCTCACATTCCATCATAGGAGTAATTTATTATTCTATTTATTTAAAATATAATTTATGGAATCTAAAATTTTTTAACTTAGAAGGAAACATAAAATATACTGGTCTTTAAATCCATTTGGTAAAAGAAATACACATGTTTAATGAATTGGATTACATCACAAAGACTTATTTTATGTTTCAAGGACATACAATATTTCCCCTTTCAATTTATTAAAACATGTTCAATTTCATATGATTATGTCAATGGCATATGATGAAACATAAATAATTATAATTCATCCTTGTGGTATATGTCGTCTACTGTTCATTTATAGTTTTTGCTCTATAATGAAAAGTCATATTGTTACTAAATTCATTAAACAAAATCATTGAATTATGGATCAATGTCTTATGATCAACTATAAATCTCTTAAATACAATGATATTTCAATTTTTATGGTTTCATATCAATCTTTTAGGTATTCTTAAAATTTCTTCTGGCTTCATTAAAGACTCTAAATTACATTTTGAGAAATTCAAAATATAATCTAAAGTTTCCACAACACTCTCTTTTGTCTCATGATACCTTTTATGGACTATTCATTAATTCATCTCATCCATCTGATATTTATGAATGATTTTAATAATTTAAATAAATTTCATCATATGACTTGTTCAAATTTTTTTGGTTGGGTTCCCTTCATATAGATAGAATATTCTTCATCTATTATACAATTCAATACATTTTTTAATTTAATTAAGCTATTGGTTGAGTTTTATTATTTTATTAAGTGGATTTTTATTCTTGATGCTAGTTTTATATTTCCCAAAAAATATCACTCATGTTATGAAGTTATATACAAAACCCAAATAGAAAAATATTTTCCAACAATTATAGAAAGTCCCACACCATCTATATCACTTTTCATATCTTCAAAAATATTAGAACACTAATAACCACAATGAAAGGATGCTACAAAAAAATCTATCCATATTTTCAAGGCTAGAAGAGGCTCCCTCATTTAACTTTATTAGATTGAAACCATAATATAAAATTAATAGCACTATTATATAAATTATAAATACTTACTGAAAATAATGATGACAAACACCAAGATATATCACATTTTGGTTTCAAATGATATTTTATAAGGGAATAGGTTTTTATGAGACTTCTACTAGAATTATATAAATCCAAATAACATCTTACCAACTTCAGCATTTTCTTTATCTGAACATCAAGAAACATCATTACCATCTTCTTTATATGTAATTACAAAGTGTAAAATGATTTATTTTTTTCAAATAGATGAACCTACATTTATATATTATTTTGAAACTAAATCATAAATCTAAAAATCTGTGTCTGCAATGAAATTTTTTTTGTTATATTTTTTTTAAAAAATATATATCTAGAATTGAAAACTCTTTTTATTTATTTGTGATCCATGGATGAAATGAACCAAAACATAGAGGCCTCATTTACTGGGGACATAATAAATATTCTCAACCAACATTGGAATTATAGATTCCATAAAAGATATACAACATCACTTCATATTCATATAATGGATATATCATCATTAATTGAAAAAAATACAAATAAAAAATATAAATTCATCAATATCCTCCTTTTAATGTTTTTTCAATACAAATTCTAACAATTGACACATTAATATGCGATCTCATTTCATATATAAATTTTAAATTATTGCATACATTCATTTTCTACTCTATCCCCTAATGGTAAAAAATTACAAGGCTCATGATATAAGGTGTTAATACTTATACCTTTTCAAAAGTTCTATCAATTAATCTACTGTTGGTATCCTTGATCCATGATCAATGTAAAAAATCAAGTGGACTTTATTTAAGTAACATGGTTATCCATAATCAATAGAAAATGAAAATTATCATTTCCAATGTCTGTTATATTTCTTTGGTATACCTCACATATATTAAATATGACACTAATTGGTGACATATATGAATGAAAATATCCAAAAAAATCAATATGAATTTACTATTGTTACATAACAAAGAGATTAGAAAACAATCATTTCCAACATGAAGGTTTTGATTTAAATGGGTTCTAGTTCACATTAATTATCAATACCTTATTATCATAAATTAATAAATACATTCCCCCAAATTTTTAGAAGAATTGTTTTTCATAAAAATTATGAGATAATAGTAATCCATACCATTGAAATTATTGTGTTTCAAGAACAACTAAGAAATTCCTGATTTCTAGGAATTTAATGGCCTTTGTTGCTTCTCATGAAACTCCCACTATGTGATTAAGTACATAATCATATTATTAATATTTATCTCATAAAAATGAAATATGAAATCTTATTTATATCTAAAATATTTATTCTAGATATCTTAATTTTCTAATTTATTTAATTCATAAACAAAATTTGTTTTAATTCCATGAATTGCCTATAAAAAAATAAAAATAAGATGATTTTAGTAAAAATATTGACCTCTTGTTAATGAATATGAGTTTTTATATTGTTAAATTATTCTAAATTAGTTTAAAAACATCAATTTATCCCCATGTCTAGTAAAAAATTTCTTTTGTTGAAAATTAGTTTTTAGATTTGATTTTTTATTCGCCCGCATGGATGTTTTTCATTCACATTGTGTAGTATTTTTCATTCACTATTACCCATCAAGAAACATAGATGTATTAGTGCAACTTAAATTTTATTCAATGAATCCTTTTAGGGTGTAATAAATGTAACATAATTTTTTAATATTTGATCATGTATTTTTCATCTTCCCCGTAACTATTCAGGAGATTTTAGTTTATATAAATTTGATAACTTCTTGTTAAATTTGATTTATTCTTCTTGTCACATATTTTTTCCCTTTAGATTTTTCTTTATATAAGTATTCAAATTTTATTGGTTTCTAAAAATCAACTTTTTTATTTCAATGCATACATTATGAACATTATCCACCCTATTATATTTTCCACACATCATCTCATATGCTCTCTTCAATTTATTATCCATTTCTTTTCTCCCTTTGACATTACATTAATTATTTTATTACTTGTTTCATTGAACCCTAATATTCATGTCTTATTTCTAAGTGTTCATGATGTGTTCTATTTTTACAAAAACATTTTATACATTTTGGTGAAGATTATATATTTTAATTCCAGGTATTTTTTTGAACATCACAATTCTCAATATTATTTTTACTCAAATATATATCCCCAGGACTCTCCATAATATTCATGAGAATGATATTTTCAGTATCATTTTAATTATTTTTCCAATGATAAATTGGTACCAGATATTTAAATTTTTATGACTTTTTAATATATATTTTAATGTAATATTTAATAATTTTTACTTTTATTTTTTCTGTGACTACGTTCATTACATATAATATTGGTGTATTCATGTATTTCAATTCTACTTCTAATATTCATATTGTTTTAATATCATGATGACGTAAAAAATTCCTAAGGTTTTATACCCATTTCTATAGTATAAAATTTTATTTTAGAGGTATATATTTTACAAATAGTGAATATTCATGAGATGAAATGATATACAAGAAAAAAACAATAACCAACAGTCCATGAATTCTTATTCTAAATTACATTGTATCATGATTTTCTGGAATTGGTCGATTGCTATATTTTTTATTAAGAAGTATTTAGTTTGGATTCATTTAGGAAAACAAAACTCATAAAAAATCTTATATCCATCTTTTACATGAAGTTAGTCTCAATATTTATTTCCATAATCCATTATTGTATAAATTTTCCATTGAATTATCTCATATTTACAAAAATAAGCCTTTAAAGAATATAATATTTTAATGTAGATGGTGCATTTAAATTTGATTTTTTAATAGAGAGATTAGAAATTTTCATGGGATGTTCTTTCCATGAGATATATATCTCTCAACACATGTTTTCAATTTTTTTTTGTTTTTTGTTTTTTGACATATATTTTTAATTCATGGTTTTAATTGATTCTAGATTTTTCAACACTACTACTATCTCTATAAACCACATATATATAATACTATTCTAACAATCCAGTAATTTTATTTTCTTTATTATTAGACTTTATAAAACACTCAACATGAAATTCAATAATTTTTATAATTTTTTAGTTGGTGTTATAATTCATTAATCATATTAGATTTGTTATCTAGTAGAAAAATGTTTACTCAGATTGTTTCATAGGATGCATGGGATCTTAATTCATGATTATTTTATATTATTCTCCATATTTAATAATGATGATACATTATTATAAAAACTCTAGGATAATTCTTTATGCACCACATTCATTAATGCTATTACTCATACCAATTTAGACTCTTTCAACGTATTTTAAAATTATAATTTAGAGCCTTATTTATTATTTAATTCTCATCTTTATGGTTTTTAATTTACTCCAACATAATTATATAATTTATATATATATATGAGATAATTTATTTGGGAAAATTATATATAATATAATTTATATAACTAATAGTTCCAATTTTTGAGTCCTTAAAATATTGCTAATCTCCCAAGATACATTGAACAAAAGTGGGACAATTTTTTCAGGAGAGTATTCGTACTCCATCTTTATGCATAGATGATAAATTACATTAGATGATACTATATTCCAATTCATTGTTGGTGGGTTAAATAACCATATATTTTTCATCCATTAATTCTATGGAAGGGAATTCCTATCTTTCAACAAAAATTCACATCATATTTCATTTTGAAAAGAGGATTGCTATCAAATAAAGAGAACATCAAATACGATAATCCAATAGAGTTGCAACATCTTATGTTATAACATTTTTTGGGATCAAATCAGCATAAGTCTATACAATGGTTTGTGGATTCAATGAGTGTCGAGGGACATTTATTATAGTTTCAGTTGTATCCCCTTATCAACCATTGACATATTATATGAATGGATAAATCTATCTCCAAGTTACATTTTGTTTGTGTAATGATATAGAGAAAAAAAGTAACAAAAAATGATACTAAGAATTTTTAATGATTCTTACCCCCGTGTGGATGAAGAAATCTATAATGAAATGTTGTTGTTATCAAAGGATAAAAAATCATTATAATTTTGATATAAAGCAAAATAATTGGTATGACCTTCATTATCATGTAACTAATGAGGTATTAATCAACAAAAAAATATCTATTTATGAACTCAAACTATCACGAATATTATCAAATATATTATAATAAATTTTATGTGTCATTGTAATTTTTATCAGTTCAAAATCTATGTGTCACTACTAGATATTGAAGGTTATCTTCTTTATAAACTATAATTGTTATGATTAATAACTATAACTAATTCATACTTTGGTTGAATATGGATAAAAAAGATAGACTCCACAACTTTCTCAACATTGAGTATGTTCAAAAACAACATTTATGAACATTCACATACTTGGGTTTCTATAGTGAATCAATGTAGTAGGATTTCACTCAATTATATTAATTATTCATTTTCTTATTATTCTGTGTCGAAGGATTGTTTCACCAATACAGTAACATATTTTTTCATTACATTAGATAATTTTACTGATGAATATAGTAATTATTATCTTGTTATTTTTCTTGACTTTCATTGTTTTCACCCTTATCTGCTATTGGGATATAAGGACTAATGATTTTAGAAGTTACTTTTCCTTAATTATGTACCGTGTTAGTAAACTATCTAGCACACAACACTAAAACAAAAAGATATAAACATATAACAAAAACAATTTTATTCATTATAACATTTAAAAAGGATGTTATCATAATAATTTACCACTTTATAAAGTCCATAAGAATGTTTATAATAACAAAAATCATTTTCTGGTATCAAATATATCTTTCATAAAATTATTTTATGCATGATTATAATAAATTAAATTTTATAACATTTCGAAATTATTATTTGAGAAATTGAATATAGTTTTTGTACTAATCATTAAAAAAATGTTATGTATAATTTTTTTATTTTTGTTTAAATTTTTTATTTTTAGGAAAATAGAATAAAATACCATTTTTTAAAATATCTTGCCTTTTGTAGTTTCAAAAGGATGAATGATTGACCTAAAACTTATCAAACATTACTCATGATAAAATATGTGACGTTGATTAAAATAATATATTTTATAATATTATTTTTAAATAAAAAAACTATATTATATATTTTAAAACCTAATTAATTTTTTCTCAAAAAATTATATTTTAAACATTGGAAGTTTAAAAATAATATTTTTATATTTTATCATTTAAATAAAATGAAGATTATTTCAAATTTAAAATTACTATTTAAAAAATATCTAATATGGGGGACATTAGTTTTCTATGTGGAGGTTTAGTTACATTAATTAAATATTAATTTTTTAGTTAAAATTGTAATTTTTTATTGAAAATTTATTTTTTAAATATTAAATTTTTTAAAATTTTATTGAATCAATTTATAATTAAAACTGTAATAAAATGATTTAAATTATATAAAAATTAATTTATATTTATTTAATTATTTAACAATTTTAAATATTTTTAAGAACATTAAATAATGAAAATGAAATTTTTCTACAAAAAAAGATTTCCAACATATTATATATTATGAATTAGAAGATAAATTTACCATATTTAAAATTTTAATAATTTTAAATTTATCCTATAATTGGATTAATAATGTAATTTTTTTATGAGTTTCATCTTGTACTGATTAATTAATTACCATACTAATTTTTTAATCAAGATTCATAAGGGTAAAATGGGTAATAAATTATCTCATTTTAAAAAATAAATTAAATGGTTTATTAAGCCTCTAAGATATTTTTGATAGGAATGAAATTCATATCCATATGAACCACTTGATATTTCTTAAAATAACTCACTTAAATAACTAAACTCACTTAACACCCTATGTGGCTCCATTCTTACTTCTTACCATACTCTAGTTTTTTATTCAATAGGCCCTCCTTTTCACCTATGTAATGGTCTCACTTCCTCCCATTCTGTTATAAATCTCCACCATAAAGTCATTGATCACAAATTTCCCTTCACTCTCACTATCCTAATTTACTTAATAGTGTTTATATTGTTTCATGAATCAATCATGTGATTTTAGAAGATACTATACAAGGTCTGTCTTCTATACATCCACTTTTGTATTTAACTACTAATTTTGTGATAATATCATGTTGTGTAACAGTTATTGTTATATAATATGATTACAATAAATCCTATATTATAATAATAATTATTTTTCTAAGGGGGATAAACTTACTCTTATCAAACTCATACTATAAATATTTTTAAATAATACTTATGCTATAAAAATCACTCATTATTCTCCCTTTATTCATTTATATTACAGAAAAAACATATATATAATACCTTTATCCATGGAGTTAATTTTAAAAAATATTATATTTAATAATGTTCTATACAAATTATTCACTATTTATGATGAACTATATTCCTCTCCCATTATCCCAATTCATAATCTCTTTTATAGAGACATCATACTAGTAAAATCATTCCTTTATTTCACATCTCTATATTCTGAATACTAATCTATGATATCATTGAAGGGTATCGATATAAATAAATTTTATAATTGATTTTAGATATTAAAAAATTATATAATATTCATCTAATAGTGTAATTTTTTGAACTTTTAGTTAAAGAATGGCCAAGTGAAAAAAATTTCAAGGTAAGTGTTTTGATAACTCCATTAAAATTCACATAGATGAATTACTTTTGATAGATATGTATCCTTAAATTTTTTTTATTATAATCTATATGATTATATTATGTTTTAATATATTTTTATATTCTATGGGTAATTTTTTATATCAATTCATTCTTCTAGGTTGATTTCATTTATAAATTTTAATACTAAAAAGAATAATTTCTACATTTTCAAATGAACCATTCCTTTAAATATCCATTAATTCCATTTCCAGAAATATTGTAATATTATTTTTAAATATAAGAAGGTTTATTTCTTATTACACTCATATTTTTTTTACAAATTATTAAAATAATGTTTTCTCATCTCTTTCAATGATGTGGTTTTCATAAAATGTATATGTTTTTATATAAAATTAGTTTAATTTCCTGATATTATATTTTTATGTTCTGAACCACATTTCATATATATCAAATGTTTATATTTCATGATTATTTATTTACATAAATAATTTTTTAAACGTTACTTTTAAATTTTGTGGATAACCCATTGAAAATGATTTTATACTCTATTTTTGAAATTATTAACAATGGATTTAATGTAATACATTTTTTAAATGTTTTTAGACCATTTTATTTACAATATCTAAAATATTTACTTCCTATGGAGCTTTGTTTCATGTTTTACCTTATATGGTCTCTTATAATTTATATCATTTGTTTGGTCATGTTTAGGTATCAATTTATTTTACTTTTTAATAGCTTTTTCTAGATTCAATTTCATAATGGTATGAAACTAATTTTCTTTTCTATAAATTTTTTATACTGTCAATATTATATATATTGAACAATCACATAAATGGTTGTATTATTAATAATTTGGGACCTATATGCCCCACTATAAGATTTTTTAAAGGATTATATCAGATGATAAATAGATGTTTTTTAATATATCGCTATGTATATATGTTCATAAAGGGTGAGGGTGATGGTATTTAGATATATTATCAATATTATTTATTAAGCATTTGGAAGGTATATAGGCCTACAATGATGATAATACCTATTTTATTGTTTTTGAATGTTTCTTACATAAGTTAAATTGATCGTGGTTTATGATTCTCGTATTATTTTCTCATTTCATGGTAAAAGTATTATCATTTGAGATTGTATTTATATATTTCATTATTATGGTAAACAATTATAATTTTATGATATATTAAATCATATATTTTCCAATAATTTTTTTTATAATTTTATGAATATCCATTATGTTCAATTTTATGTTCTAAATTATATATAATTTTTTCTCAACCCATCTAATATTTTCCCTTACTTGTAATTCAATGAGGATAATTTCTAATTGAATATCTAAGAGATGAATTATTTTATCGAGATATGCTCATAACATCTAAAATAAGAGTCGTATGCTTCTAGACTCAAAGACACTAAATATTTATGTAATTGGGATTTTTGAATATTTGCGGTGTGCAATTATGAAATCACTACATCATTGTATTTACTATATATCTTAATATATCATAACATTATTTAATATTAATGTAATGTTTATTTATTTAAATCATTAGGATGAAATAGAATTACTGAAACCGCTTTATAATAGTTTTATATATAATTCTAACATTTTAGTAATGCATTTATTATTTGGTTTCCATAACAAATAAATCCATATATGGATACTGAAATTGGATTCAATATCTCATGTTTTTATACCTTTGGATAATAATATAAAATAGAGAGTGTTCAAAATTAACATAACCATTACCAATTCATTATAAAATAGGTATAACATCACAGATAATCTGAAACTCTTAAGGGATATGATCTAGTTAACTATATTATCATTACAAACTTTAGGATGGATTTGAATATATAAATTTTTCAAATTGAAATCTAACCATAGATAACCTAGATTTATTAATATATAGTTCTTAAAGAAGTGTATAATTAGTATTTTTGAATTATTTATTTTATGATCATACTGTTCATTTTTATAAATCTTATAATATACTCACCATAACCATTTCTCTATGTAGTATATATTGGGAACAAAGATAATGACAGATATGATGAACAATTTAAAATTCATTAAATTAGAAGGGAACTAGAGTTTAATGTATAATGAAAATTGTCTCTAAAATCAATCATTTAATGAATAATGTTATAATTAATCTAAATATCCCTTAATTACTGAGAAATTAGTAGCTCTCTAAATTATAATTCATGAATCAGAATACACTAGTATTTAATGATCACTTCAAACCATTTATTTTTGAGTATTGGATTAACATGATGGAAAGTCTATTTTATATCCTAAAATTTTTAGAGAATGATAAGGTAATGTGTGATGTCAATAATCTAGAAGGTGAGGTAGACCAATTGGTGTATCTTTTCAGTAATACAATGACAAGGAAAAAAATTGATTATATAGGGGTGGATTTTAATCAATTATTTTACAATAAATTATTGCTTATAAATATTCAAATTAATATTTAATAATAATTCAATTAATTTAATGAAAAATAACATGATTATGTTGGAATTAAGAAGAAAAATATGTGAGACTCAAAAGTTATAATTCAGAGTCCATATCAAGATTTGGTAGAAATAGTGATTAATTATTTTTTAGATTGAAAATGAAACCCTAGAAGAAAGTATACATAAGTTAATTTGGAATATTTGGGGAATTTTACTAATGTGAAATTAAGGTTTAAATGATATATTGGGACCAAAAAGATTCTGGATAAAGGAATTGAAAGTGAAGTTTCATGGAATCTCTAATAAATTGTCACATGGAGGTAAGAATATATTTGTATGCACATATAAAATAGGTTGGAGGAAAACCCTAAGAAATAGTTTTCATGGTTTTGGAATGTGTCACAAGTGTTGTAATGTATGTGACATAGCTCATGAATTCTAAGTCATTCAAAAGAGTTCAAATAACACCACATATGAGATAAATGACCTAGATGATTCTCCACATATTGTTCAAAGCATTTAATTTTAAGGGGGCCAAAATTTCAATGTAGTGAAATGTACACTCATTATACAGTCTAGAATAATTATTCCTTTATTAATACCTTGTTTTTCTCATTATTTTATATCATATGAATTTTCTATGAATATTGATTCACCACTTGAAGTATTGAGGATCACGTAATCCATGATAACACCTAGTAGAAAATTCAATTCATGTAAGCTCTAAAATAATACCTTATCAATAATTTTTTGTAGATACATCATAAAAATATGGTTCTTCTTCCTATAATTGTGTTTGACCTTAAAATTGGAATACACCAGCCTTCCTTATATACATCGAATTTCAATTTCCAAAAATGGAAGATGATCATTCCTATCCCTTATCATCAATAATTCATATAAAAATTTAAAGTTGATATTTTTCTTATTCAGAATAAAATTGTTTAATATAGGTATTGATACATTTAAAAAAGTGAATGTTATCTCATATTGTAGAAAATGATTTAAACAATGAGAACATGCCAATTGTGTGCGAATATAGTAATGTGTTTCTTGATGAATTATATATTCTTCACCATAAATGTGTGGTTAAAATCATAGTAATACTAATCATTGGATGATATATTATCTCAATAAATCCAAAGAGAATAGATGTTTTTGAATTATAGTAATTGAAGAATCAATTAAAAGTGAATTTTTAAATGGTTTCATTAAACCTATTGCTTCACCATGTGCTGCCGCAGTAATATTTGTAGAGATGAACGATGGGACAATATTTTATTTCATATAATATCTTGGTCTCAAAAAATCGTGATAAAAACATGTATCCAATTCATTATTAATAGGAATTACTTGGTGAAATATCAGTATCCTAATTATAATCAAAGACAAATGATCGTTCTATATATCATCGACTAATGTAATAATGGATAAAAGTTTAAATACAACATTCCAAATATATTATAAATATTGTGATTTTATAGTGAATTCATTTGGACACTCTTATTCCCCCACCAACATCACGGATCTTATGAATATATCCTTTTGATATTTCCAATATCAATTAGTGGTAGTATTTATAGACAAACTCCTTATACATTATAAAGTCAACTAAAATATTAAATATAACAAAAGGATTGCATTCAAGACCCTAGAGATGAAATTAATATAATAAAAACTCCAATAATGTCAATTCTATATAGAATAAATATAGTTCTTTGATTATTCTATTACAAGAGATATTGTATCTATAGATTCATCAAATAGGAAGGTTTTTGAGAAATGGATGAAGCCAACCACTGTGAAAAAAAAACCATTGTTTCCCAGTGTTATCAAGATATTAGCAATTATTTATGATAAATTTATCATCAACATTGAATCCCCTAAAAATAACATAGAAATAAGTTTTGTTTCACTAGAAAATGTATGTTAGGAAATATTCAAGAATATCAAGGAATGGATGGTCATTACACTTATTCTTAGATAACCAAGATTTTATTATTTTTTATATTTTATTGTGATGCATTATTAAAATTAAAAGGAATATTCATTATGAAAATTAAAATGTATTTGTTTATTTCCATTCCAGTTAAAAAAATTTGAAAAAATTACAGATTGCATGATTTAGAATTAGTCTATCAGATCATTTCATTGAAACTTTTGTGGCATTAACATTGTGGTTAGAAGTGTGATACATATCATAATTAAAATATATACAAATATTACTATACAAAGAAAGAGTTAAACATGTGTAAAATTATAAGGTTATAGTTAGTAAAATATAATGACCACTCATTACCTTACCAACCTATAAGGAAAAACATGGTGCATGATGCTCTTAGTGAAAAATCCCATGCTAATTTATCCATGTT
Organism: Viscum album; assembly: GCA_963277665.1. NCBI lineage: Eukaryota > Viridiplantae > Streptophyta > Magnoliopsida > Santalales > Viscaceae > Viscum > Viscum album. Next base: position 378,227,354 of record OY728147.1, read on the forward strand.
ATGTATTGAAAAATAGACAATAAACATGGATTCATCAAGAATGAATCCTGAAATCCAAATATGAGGATAAAAAATCCCCTTTTTAAAATTTTTCTCCTCAACTATACTTTCACATGAAATTAAAAGAATCCTAGAAAGTTGATTTAGGTCTATAGAAAATTGTACTAGATATTCTAGAATTTAACATCGATAATGAATAAGTTATATGGTTTTAGACAAATATATGTTCTTATATATACTGTAATTGATGATGGGGATTTTGTATGATACAGATTGATCATCATTCACAAAACATCCTAGATCTACAAAGATGTTGATTGATTTGATGAAAAAAATCTTTTAGGATTACATGTACATGGAAATTAAAAATTGTATATCTCGATAAATGGTATATCAACATGTTAAGGAGGAATTATATAATCCTAAGTAATGATGAAAATATTTTCCATTACTACATGAAAATGTAAAAATATTAGCATGAATATAATTATAGGACTCTGGAGGACATATAATAGTTAGGACCCAATATGAATTGTATTCTATCAGCTTTAAAAATTTGAACATATTATTTACATAAGATAATCCCTCTAATTGGATCATAATTCATGGATATACATTAAATAGGTTGAATGGATTCATAAATTATGCCTATATATTGTGTTAGATCAATATAAAAATATTACATCAATGCTTTGGAAATGTATTCAGCATGTTTTATGGATAATGTTTAATTTTATCACCACTTACCACTATCAGTAATATAGACAGATTGATAGAACAATAAAAAATTTAGATCATTTGTTGATATGTTTTCAATTGAATTTAATGGATGTAGGGATCTACAGATTCGTCATATGGAATTCTTATATAAAACAAGTGTCCATTTTATTATCCAAATTTCACCATGTGAGGCTCTATAAGGTAACTATCATAGACTCAAACATGATGGATTTATTTTTGGTAATGGATGATGATAAGGCTTAAGAATTATCTAAAAAATTATTTACATGGTCAAGAAAATTTAGTCGAATATGAAAACATATTAAAGAATGTAATATTTCAATGTGGAAAACCATCTATTTGATTTAGAATTTGATGTTAGTGAGATTTCATTAATTTAAATATATACATGGAATAGAGTAATGATATTTTGAATGAAACATAATCTATTCCCTAAAAAAATCACCCCTCTATAGATTATTGATATTTTGGGTGTTAAGAGTTTATCCATTAATGATCCTTGAATACGTTTTCCAAGTTCATGATTCCTTCCATGTATTTGTTTTAGAAACTAAACACCAGATCCATAACATTAACCAAACATAAAATCTATGAACCTATATCATAACCTCTTCTATGAAGAAGAACCCATAGATGTATTAGAATGGAGGGACAAGGTTCTAAAGAAAAATTCCTTACTTCTAAAAAGGATTCATAGGAGGAACCATGAGTATGAGTAGGATACATGAGATCATGAGGATGCTAAGATATATAAGAATCCTAAAATTATTTCCTTGATGTAATAAAATTATCATAACCCATTACTTTAAGGGGTTGAATGTAATGTCCATTGATTTCATTAATAATTTATCCTTAATTATATGTCATTTCAGTAGTCTTTTTTGGAAAAAACACTAAAAATTAATTATTAACTTAATATTTATTTCTAATATTTCCCTTAAAATGTCTTGCAACACAAAACTAACCACATTATAATGAAAATATTAATCTATTTAATAAAACAGATTTTATTTTATTCTTAGAAATTTTTATTTTTTAAATTTATTTTCTACATCATTATATTCCAAATAATTTTAGAAAATTCAGAAATTCTAATTTATAAATATGAAAATTATTTTTCATTAATAATAAAAATACAATCTAATGATGAATATTTTTGTATCACTAAAATATTTTATTAATAGACAAATAATGTAATTTTTTTAAAATACTATGGGTTTTATAACAAAACATATAGTTAAGAATAACATAAAACATATCTATTATATTACCAATACATTTATATTTATTATTTATGTAGATTTATATAATTTTAAATATTATTATTAAATTTGAAATGTATATTTTTTATTTTATAACAAAATTAAATGTTAAGAAAATTAAAATAATTATTCATTAGTATATTAAAAATTAATTTTTATCAATTTTATAATATCAATAAAATGAAATCAATTATTAATTTAAATTTAGTGGGAAAAATTATAAAAGAAGGGTCATGTTATTTTAATGCATAATGATTATATTACATTGGATAAATATTTATCACCCATATAAAATAATTGTTTTTAAAGAATTAAACTTTTCTAAATATATTATATTTTTATTATGTAGTGATTATATATTATATTAGAGCTCTAATAGAATGATTAAACATGTATAAAAATTAACATGAACTCGTTAACTTAAAAAAATTCTAAATAACCTTGAAAACACTCAACAATTAAAATGATATTTTTATACTAGAACACCTTTCAAACACATTAAATTTTTCGATCTAAATGTTAATTTTTAAATTTTTTATAAATTGATTTTTGGAAAATTGAACAAAAATTTGGTTTTAGAATGTTGAATTTTGGAATTAATAGTCAATGTGTATTAATGAAATAATTTCAATGATTAATTCTTTTTTCTAACATAAATATCATAAATTGGGTAAATAAGGTATATCTAATTATTATTAGTTATATGTACACATACTACTTATAGAAAGACTTGTAATTAATGAAAAACATACCCAAATGTGGCACAACAAATTCGTACATCAATGTTAAATAACTCACCAAGCTCATCTAAAACCCCGTGTAATTATATTTTTACCCCTATCCTAAATCTAGTTTCTAGATGAAAATACCATCTTTTTCACACAAAAAAGAGATCACCCACACCCATGGTCTCATTATTCTAAACCCCAACAGGAGTTATTGCATATTCCCCATCCCTGTTACTATATTATTTCTTCACAAGAATTTTATAAGGTCCTCTGAAGTGCAACTATGGTTTAAGAATAAACATAATAGGTCAAGTGACATGTTTCTCTTACTTTGGATTATTGTACAAATTTTTAATTAGCCCTTTTTATTTTCATATAATTATAATTATATATATTAAAAATTAAGACTTTCCTAACAAATTATTTTATATTTTGGAGATATAAAAATTCCATCTCACTAGACCCTTTCTATAAAATCTTGTGAATAGAAATTATTTTTCAGAAAACAATATAAGATTCTCTCTTTCTTCATTGCAATTAAAAAAGTTTGTTTTCAATAATCCTTTTTTTCCATGTGACTATATTCAAAAATTCTCATAATCATTCATTTATTTTATTAATCATTTAAAATTTAGGATATAATTTATTTCCCTCCCATAAATCCTTTCTCGAAACACTATTCTATAGTAATCATGCTACAAAATGTTTCCTTTATTTTATGTTTTCATGTTAAGAATACTAAACATTAATAGAATTAAAGGATTATTAATACATGATGATTATAGAAGTTTTTGGGTTTCAAAAGATTAATATAAATGAAAAAATGGTTGTTATGTTTGTTATATTGGAGTTTAGACCAAGGAAAATATTAAATATATTCAAGTTAACAGTTTTGATAACAAAAATATATATAATTGTGTGACATTTATATTTGTTAAAAATTAGCATTAAAATATGGTTCAAATAACCATGATATGATAAAATTTTATAAATCCTATTTTAGTGGGAATTAATTATTTTATCCATGTCTTATTTTATGATGGTTTAATTTTTTGATAGTGAGATTGAAAATAATATTTCTTGTAATATATAATGATCCATTTATTTCAATATCCATACTTTTCACTCACAAAAATTTAGTAATTATTATTTGGAAATATATTATGTTTTATCTCTTTTTAAAATCATATTTATCATTAAATGTTTTTAAAATAAATTACCAACTCTATAAATGATATGGGTTTTATCGGATGTATATTTTGTATAAAAATATTTTAATTTAAAAAACTTATTTTTTATCTTGTAAAATAAATTTTCATATAAAAAAAATAATTATTTTGAGATACATTATTTAGAGAAATGGTGTTTCAATAATAAAATTAAATCATTTTTTTAAATGTTGATGTGATTTTTACCCCCTTTAAAAATAATTTAGAAAGGTTTTATAAAAATATATTTTTTGAAAATGTTTTTCAACAATATTTTTATCAATCACTAAAACATTTGACTATAATATGTTTTTGTATAATGATATGACTAATATGACCACTTATAATTCATTTATTTTGAAAGATCATGTTTTTGTATCATTTTATTTCACATTTGAGTATATTTTATGAAATATGATTTGATAATGTAATGAAACTCACTTTTCATTTGATGGGTTATTCTATGCTATATTTACTTATTTTAAGAGGCACATAAATGTGTAGATTATATAATGGGTGGGATATAAATATTAACCTCTAATTCATTGAGTAAATTCATTCAAAAAATGTTATATAAATGATATTTAAGTTGATTAGTGAGTATAAAGGTTCGAAAAGGGAGTGTATAATGATGTTTATCTCTAATAAAAATGAAATTTCGAATAGGATTCTCAAAAGAAATGTTTAAAATTATAATAAATATAATGTTTATGATTACTAAAAAATATTTCTTATATTAAATGGATCTATTTATATGCTTTTTATTTTCATTTCCCATGTTAGGATAAAAGTGTTATCATTAGAGATTTTATGCCTATATTTCATGTTTATGGTTTAAAATCCGTGATTTTGGTTCCTGAAGACTATATATATTTTCTTATTTGAGTTTTTGATATGTTTTTGATATAACTATAATATATTACTATTTTATCCCACACTAATAGTTTGAGCACGCAAATTCTTATTTTCTCCCTTTCCTAGGATTGGAATATGATTATGACTCCTGAAAAGTGTGGATTTAGTTTTCAAATATATGTTTACATCATGATAAATAAGTGTTTTATTTTTTTAGTTTCCAATATAGTAGGACATTATTATTATGGGTTTTTAAACTCTTTATGGGATATAATAATTAAACCATTGAATCTACATAATAAATTTGTATGTTCATCTTGTGTTCTTTCATGAGAACCATGTCAATTTCCTTTTTTGGTTCCTTTAATATATATAAACACACACAATATATTTAATAAATAGTTTACATATTATTTAAATAAACCCCAGTGATCAAAGGTTGGCATAGATTCATTATAGATTATTATATTTCAGTCATAGATTCGTCTATGTTTTTCAAAAACTTTATCAGTTCATTTATCAGAATGGTATTTGAATTTTCATACACTCTACCTAAATTCCAATCATTTTCAATAAAATTCACTATTATTTTTCTTGGTATTCAATATAGACATGCTAATTTGGATCCTATATAACATAGTGTTGATATCTCCAAACACTCCAACAATCACCTATAGATGAACTATATTAATTTCATCAAAATTCATGATCATGTGATTAATCGTGATTTTTTATCCATGAATATTATCATACTTTTCAACAAATGGGTTATTTATTTGTGAATTTATTTGTAATATAAATACTATAATTTTGTGTTTTCACTTATAAGGATCCTAAAATACTCACTTTGTGTTGAATCCTTACATCTATAAAAAATTCCAAAATTTAGTGAAAAGGTGTACACTGCAAAGTCATAAACTCAAATCAAAATACATAATATCATTACATTATCAATTTGGTAGAACACATTCCATGTCATATGATTAGATCAAAGTATTATAATTGAACTTAAAGACTAAAAATGAATCCTTATGATTAATTAATTATACTTATGCATTTTATTTTTTCCTTGTATCAAATTAATTCATTACGATCACTCAATTATTTAAGTTGAAGATTTAAATTTGTCCTCATTGTATTACATTCAACTAAAAAATATTACTTTAAGAGGGTTTTATATATATCAAAATTCAGTAGTATGTTTCAAATATTATACACATGAATATGAATAGATTAATTCAAAACACTACCCAATATTTCATAATCATCATCTTCATGCACAACATAATATGGATGGATTAATTATTAAATTATCTAATACATCTTCAATTCAGTCAATATTTAACAATTTTATCAAAATTTACATATTTTTTATGTTCAAATTTCATCATTTGGTATGTTTCATAATCTTTTTATAGTCAATTTTATATTTTTGAAAATTTAATCATGTTTCATGTTGAGTTATATTCTTGTACTCAAATTAATATTATTCATATAGTTAGTCACAAAAAATTCAGAATTACAAAATGTAATTGGTTGAGTTTTCCTTAAGTAACCAATTGATTTTTCATTTTATAGTTAGTTACACAATTTCCCAAATTGTTTCACATTGTTATAATATGTATTTAAAAGATAAAAAACACAACTCATTATTTTCTCATAAAATCTAACGTAGCTCCAAAACATTATATATATTCATAAAGATTATCACATCAAATTCCAGACATAAAAATTTCTTCTCACAAAAATTCAAACCCAATATCCATTGATAACAACAGTTCTCCCATTTTCAATTGTGCAATTTTAACATTATTAGCACAATGATAGAAACATAATCGCCATTATTACTAATCAGAAAAGATATATATATGAAAAAAATTTGTATCAAAATTTTATTTTAAATGATATTTTTTTTATATAATGGACTTTCTATAAACATAAAATTGGAATATATATTTTTTATTATATTATTTATATCAATAGATTATAAATATAATTTATATCTAATATAATTACCCTTTTCCATATGTTTTAGGATTGAACATATACAACATCATCATTTGAATATGGAATAATGCCTTTTATCCTATCAATTTTAAAACAAATCATAATTGATCTAAGATTTGTATATTTGATCCATACTCATTATTAATATTTCATTATGTAGATGCATATTGAATTTGAAAATATTGATATTTAAGATCTGAACTATCATTCCACAAATATGATTCCATCTGAATTACATGAATTAAATGTAATTATTTCGATACCATACATTCCACTAAAGTATGAAGATTATAGTTATATTGAATTAGAAGAAAATGTAAACTAACCTAACCCATGTCATCTTCATGTAATGTTTATTTCACCAACAATAAGAAAATTAATTAATCATGGACATGCATTATATATATGTCATTTATTCAAAAAATGTATTATCTACTACACATACCACATTTATTACATTACATCATTACTTGGGGAAAATTAAACATATTAAGTGGTGATCTCAAACACTCTATACGGGAAAGAATAAGTGAAAACCATCGATAATTAATATCATGACTAGGATAAACATTTGTGACTATGATTCGAATAATAGAATATTAATATATAATATATATTTCATAAACACTAATAATAATATCATAACAAAAATTTACAAAACATAACATATCAAAATAATTTCATAAGATCATCGAATCTTGGAACACGTGGAATCAAAATAATACATGTAATTTTAAGAAGCATTTAAGAATCACTAACAAGACTCATAGTGGAAATAGATTCATAGTGAGTTGGGTTCACCCCCCATAGCTATAAATTTAGTTGAAATTGTAAAATGTTTGAGTGACTTAATGCAATAATTCAAACAACATGTGGGGAAAATTCACATGGTTGATTCAGTTCACTCTCTATTCCAAAAAACATAGTAAGAATATTCCTATAGTGGATTGGGTTAACTCCCTAATCATATACATTAAATATTATTATATGTAAATCATTATCCATTTCATTTGAGGGATATATAATTTTTTTATCCTATCATATAACATAGTGTTCTAATGTTATATTCCATTGCATCGTACAAGGAATCTCAGGATATGAAAACAATACCCAATCAATTAATGGTATACATAATTCTAGGAGTACTAGTGACATAACGAAATAAATAATTTGTACCTACATAAGTGTTCCACAATATTAAAAGAAACCATATATATACCATAACTGTAATAAACCCCACATGAAAGAAGTGGTTGTCATAATCTTACCTCAAATCATATCTTATCGATATATAAAAATGATTCACAATAAAATAATTATTAAAATATTTTTATGGTAGTATTTTAATAGAAATTCATAGTTCTTATACATTGAATTCCAATAGATAAACATTTTAGAGATGGGTCAAGAATAAGTAATTTTAAAAAATAAACATCATATATTATGCTTTTCAAAATGATCATTCGATCATTAAAGAAATAAAGTAGAATACTATTTACCTTTAGACATATATTAATATATAATGGTTTTAAATAATATTCTTATGGTTTTAAAAATATATTCATGGTTAAAATAATTTTTTTGGGAGTTTAATTTACATGAAATAAAAAATCAAAATATTCCTATTTTATGTTTTAGAAACACATTTATCGTAATTCCACACTAGAAATAGTCTAAATATATTTATTTAGAAAATAATAAAAGGAAAATATTATGGTTTAATGGTATAAAAATATCTTAGATTACAATTACGACGGAGATCATTGGTGGGAATAGAAATTATGATAAGGAAGGGAAACCATTTTTAATAATGATGAGATTAATTATAAACTAGGATATATTTTTCAGTTTTAAATTCATAATGGTAAGGATTTGAATAAAAAATATCACATCCACATATAGAGTTTTTATAATATTATACTATAATATAGTACATTCATCTTGTAAAAACATATTCCAATAGAAATCATTGTGACTCAAGAATGTGGTTGAGTTTAGAGAAATGCTAACAACTTTTGAATTTTTTGGTCCAAACCCCCTGATAGAAAAAAATATGAAAAGAAAACTGAATATTATAGAATATAATTGTATCCTGATTAAAAAATTTATGAAATTATAGATAAACCATTCAAAATAATTCATGTTGTACTATATAAATTATGTCTCAATGGTGAATATTGTTACAATGAATACTAAACTTGTTTAAGATTCAATTTTTTCATGAACTTATCAATTTAAATAAATAATTTATGTTTATTACGATCCATATTAGGATCCTTATACATCATTATTTAATTTAATATTTAACATTTATTATTATATGATACTTAATTATTATATTTTCCCCTCATGTTAATATGAAAAGTGAACTATTATAGACTTATTTCAGTAATTTTAAGGACTAGATATGATATTTTATTAAAAATATAAATAAATAATATAAAATTATAGAGTAAAAAGAAAAATATTATTTTATTATATTCAGATACTAATATTTTTATTTATTTTTCTGTATTAATTAATGATGTTGTTTAATAGAATTATTTATGTAAGAGGTTGAACCAACCCAAACATAAACACATTATACATTTATTGTCTAGTATGGATAAGGAAGTGAATAATATCTTTATAATATAATAATAATGATATTATTTATGTATTTATAGTCGTATCCATCGAAATATGATGCTTTTGCAATAGAAAACCATCCGTTAGTGTGAGTCATTATAAAAACATTAGAAATTGATCCTCAAACATAAACTAATAAAATTTCAGAATAAGAAATTTGCTACCTCTAATTAATTTTTCATCCAAATAGAGTTTCAAAAGTTCATCAAGTATGGGCGAATATTGCTTTTAAAATTTTTACCCCAATCAAAATAGATCACTTAAAATTGGATTGAACTTATCCAACTCTTCTCAATCAGATACATAGGGGATATAAAAAGATGATTAGTTGAAGAAAACTAGATATTTATAGTGGTATAAAAAATATAAAATTCATCAAATCTACTCCAACATATAGAATGTTGGATCAATGATTTTCACTAAGCATGTCCTTTTACTAGGGACCTCAATAGATGACTTCCAAAAATTATATCTTTTTTTAATGATTCCTAGATATTTAACCATGATATAACTTAAAAAACTTTTCTACAACCTTATAATTGTAATTAGTACAATAAGTGTTCACTTATTGTAATGAGGAAATGATGTAAAAAAAATATCTAACTTAGTACACAATTTTAAGAATCACTAGATAGTTGACTGATAAATCTTATATAGAGTTAATAATACTTCAATAAGAATTTCAAAAAGATCTCTTTATCTCTGCTAGAATTATTCTTTACTAAATATTATCAGACTTATTATTCTTCTTTGTAAAATATTTCAATATCATTATGAGTATAAAAATATATTATCCATGTAACTATTATGTTCTTCAATTCATGTTCTTTTTTGAATGCTAAAATCATTTTTTAATTCAAAAAATTCAGAGTAAATAATATGAAATTTAAAAAACTAAATATCGATTCCTTTTTATTTTTGTAATATTATTTGAGGATATAAAAAAGAAAATTAGATGTTTTTAGCATCTATGAACATCCATGAACTACACAATTTCATAAAAATATAATCTTTAATTAACTCGTTCTTTTATTAATCATACACCACCACTTTTGAAAAAACTCAAGGCAAGTGTGGACATTTTTTAAGATGATTAAATGATAATAGGTTCCTAAAAACTGAAATAAAAAATAAATAATACAAATAATCCTACGAATTTATTTTTCTTATTTATTAGTTTCATATAAAAAAAATTATATGTATTTTATTTCACATAATTAATTCATATATTTCTTCTTTATAATCATATGACTTAAATTTGTATATTTACCTTTTATTTTATCATAATTATTTTTTTAGTAACAATACATTGAATTTGATCATATGTATTCATCTTGATTGTAAGACTTTATTCGAATCCAAAATAATTATATTAAGATTTTAATTTCCGTATATGACTTAAATTATTCATGCAATATTTTAAACTAGAAACATTTCAACAAATTTGAATATCATAAGACATCAGACGTAAAGTATTTCTTTAATACATATAAAATTTCATTAGTATGTAATAAAATAATATTGTAAAAATCATTTAAAACATTATAATATTTTTATTCATAAGTCAATAAAAAAATTAATAATAAAGATCAAGGTTTTGTGAGGATAATTTTGGATATAATATAATATCAATAGCGTGTTCAATAACTTCATTGATTTCAATTCCAAAAACTATGAAACATTATATTGAACAATAATTTCCACTTTAACAATCACATGAATCAACTTTAATATATCATTTATGTACATATAATAATTAATTGGAAATAATAATAGATTATCATTAACCATTAATATGATACATATTTTGTGTCCTAAAAGGTTATAAAAACTTCTATTGGTAGATATACTAGTCTGTCACCCTTCCCATAATGGTTCACATTTGGTCATGGAAAACACCGATGAAGGGGGGGTTATGAATTCATTGATGTTGTAAATATAGATTAGTGTAACCTAATAATATATAATGGGAATGTTAATGGAATATTTTAGACTCAATTATAACATTTAGGTAATTTTTTCTATTCCTTAGAAAAGGAAATCCACCTCAACTCATTTATCCTCTAAGTTGTATTTAGTAAAAAAATATTGTCGAATACCATGATCATAGTATAAAATATGGTCTTGTATTTGTTATTCAAATCATCTGGTTGAAAAATAAATTTCACTCAAATTAATTAATAAAACATTTTCATAGATGGATCTCCATTATTAAGGTATGAATGATACCAATTATTGAATATAAAAATGTACTTATGAATTGGTTTTCATTTAAGAAAATGTTTTTGAACATTATTTTATTACGTAAGGATAAATTTGATATGTTTTATAATTTATCCACCAATATCACAGGGAAAAAATACACATATGAAATAAATGGTTTTTTATTCAATTAATAAAATTTTGATTCCCACTATTAAATACACATAGGTAGTTATTTTTAAGAGATAAATATCATGGGTTCTTTCCATGTACCCACTATGAAGACGTTAAAATTTATCCTTATATACACAAATATATATTCTAAATGGTTTTAATATAAATATTTAATAAAATTTGGGGAAACGGTAGTTACTACTTCAGTAAAATTCAATATCATCAAAGTAATTGGATCTTCTCACAAAATCTTTATCGATAATAGACTTTCTTATTTTAATTTATTCTACAAAGGTTATATATGGAGTAAAATTTCTATCCCAATAATTCACCTAATTGTTTTATGGTTATTAATGATTAATTGATGGAATTAAAGAATTATTTACAAAATATACTTCTTAAAATGGTAATTAACGATAAACAATATTTTCAAAAAAAATCTTACATATATTGTGGGAACATCACACCACTTTCTATACATCTGTGCAAGAGACTCTATATTCACTATTATATTGGATTGTTGTATTTTAAAAATGTTATTATTTTAATCATTTACTTTTTGTTTCCATTTGGGGACAACTAACTGGGGATGAAAAACTAAAAATTCATATTGATGAATGGGAATGGGATGATCAAAAAAGTTCAAATGAATTTCTTAACTAAGAAATATATCAAGACTAGGTAGTATGAAATTAATATATTATTTTTTCACTACAATAATTTTTTCAAGTATAATTGGTTTTATCAGTGACAACATAACTCAAAACTAAATCTTATTCCATAAATCACGAACAAAATGGGAAAGGCCTTATGACATACACAGGGTTTAATATAATGAAAATACTCCCTAATAACAAAGGATGTAGAGAATATATAATTTTAATGAAGGAAAAGTTTCATAAAATATAAATTGGAAAAAAAAAATTTATTTAAAATTTTATCTTTGTAACACAAATATTTTTATTAAAAAAGTAATTTATGTTTGGTTGTGCGTACGACCTAGAAAACCATGGTTAAACGAATGATGAGATGTTATTATTTAATTATAACCTATATGTAATATCCATTAAAATGGCGGTTATGAATATGATTCTTTTCAATATGAGGTATATATATAGGACCAACATAGTATGAACTTTTTGAATAATATTTAGTAAATAAAAAATCAATTTTTATTAAATTCTTTTTTATTCATTTTAAAATAATGATTTCTATAAAAATAGTTAATATTTATTTCATGGGGAAACATAATATTTAATTTTTTAAATATTTATAAATTTCATTTTATAAAATTTGATTCATTTGAAACACAATATATCCAAAGAAAATATTTTGAAATTTTGTTATTGTCTAAAAAGCATTAATATTTGTTAAATAGTGAGAAATAATAATAATAATTGTTCTAAAGAAAAAAACATTTTTAAAAGTCTTTGTAAAGAAAAATTTTCTCCTACATTATTTTTAAAATAAAATAATTTAATTTTTTTTAAAAAATATCAATGTATAATATTTAAAATAAATTTTTTAGATTAATTTGATATAAAAACATTTTTGTAATTAAAACTGTATTTATTTAAAAAACTGTTTTTCAATTAATTTTGTGATTAAATATTTAAATAATTTACTCTAGTAATAGAACATGAATCCTAAAAAATAGATACCATATTTTTTTAATAATGATAGAATAATTACATAAATTGTTCTATTTTTTTAATTATGTATAGTAACCATAGTAAATAAATGCCACAACACTATGAGTAAAATGGGTTAGATAAGGGTAAAAATTTTATACTAAACACTAAAAGGTAACCACAAAACTTGTGTTAATTTTCTTGGATATTATCTGTAGAGACCCGTATCCTGACGTACATGGACATTACATTACATTTTCGGAATACTTAGTACATAACAAAAACACACACTAAAGGATCGTAATAGTTTAGTGTCTTTGGAAACTCGGAACATAATCTTTTAATCCTGGTGAAAGATCTTCAATATCTCCCGTAAAGATCTTCCAATTTTTTTTTACCTAAAACCTTTCTTTATATCCTGGGGAAAAGAAAACATAAAAGGGTGAGCTCAAATGCTCAGTAAGGGTATACAAAAGAAATAAAAATCATATCATATCTTTTTGAAAATCACAACCTGCAAAAGAGATCATAATATCTTAACATGGAACAAATCATAGAAGTGAAAATGAGATCCCCATAATCATAACATGAAACTTGAAACTTTGTGGCATGCACACATAATCATGGAAAATCATTTCTTGTTAGTCATGACTCATTGCCAAGACTATCTTAGTGGACAAAGTCCCTTTCTGAACCGAGTTCACTCCTCGTTTCAGTCCTGTATCACTGAACCGAAATAACCTTCCGTTCCAGCCATGTCTATCTCATGAGATATAAAATCTTTACCCAATGCATTGGAGGGAGATATAGGTCCCACCCATCTTATAATGAATCCTTTCTTATGTGTGCCACAAAATCATAAAACATACATCATCGCATAACACATGTATCAAAAATGGGATTCTTGAAACATCATGACATCATAAATCAATTCATATAAGATAAAGGAATTCATAAAAATAATTCCATCACAACATGATCAAATCAATGTAATAATAGGGATAAAAACAGAACCCTTTATTATCTTAGATGGAAAATAATTTTGATAAAACACTTGAACTCCATTCTTGAGGAAAATATCCTTTCTTCTTCAAAAACATTTTTCCTTTCATAACATGTCATATAACTTTAAAATAAAAGAAGTTGATTAAAAATAAACTTGAGAACTTGTAAAGGAAGCTTCTTGGAAATAATGTTTTAAAAATCTATTCATGCCGTATAAGTTAAAAAAAAAATTCATCGTACTTTTTTCGGAAAAGTCAAAAAGTACCTCGTACGAAAAACGACAAAAGATTCCTTTTATTTATTTTACTAAAAACTCACCGAAGGGTAAAAATGGATTTAAACAATTGTAGGTGGATTTACATATTGATGAAACATGGATGTGGATGATAAAATACACCCCAGTAAATACTTACGAATAAACAATCTCGAATAAAAATGAGATTGTGATATTTCCCTTACCTTAGGTCTGATTAGCTTTGTACGTGTCCGAAGCTCCTGTATAATGTTTTAAATAATGTTATTGACTTATTCCAGAATCATACATATTGATATGATATCAAATATGGTCATATTATTAGCTTCTTGTTAGTAATATTTCATTGTTACTTGTTACTCGGGTCTTTATAACTTTTTGTTCTTATGCGTGTTTTGTCGAATAAATTCTTATTCTTATCTTTAGGTTATAGATAATTCATTTCCAGAATGGTATTAGTGTAGTATATACCATATTCATTCATTCAATTCATTTATATAATCATTATGAAATGAAGATCATGTAGAACGAGTCGCATCACATCGTGGAGACGGTATTCCGTACTTACGCACGAGTGATGATATCATTCCTATGATCGTGGAATTGTATTGGAGTATATATATATTATTTCAGTATCAATATTACTTCATAATAATCATATGTAGTTACTCATTACACCATTATACCCATCCTTCTAAGGTGATAGTGGAAAAAAGATTACACCACGGCGTGGAGACGGTATTCCGTACGTACGCACGCGCGGTGATTTCATTTTTCCGTAGGATGGATAGAAGGTGAATTAGGGTTGTTTCATATTTATAATAACATATCAGTATGTAAGTAATACTGATGTTATTACTTTATCATGAAACAACTAAAGAAGAAGAAGTTGAAGAAGAAAGAAATTGAAAAGATCGGCAATGGATATTACCTCTTCTTTGGAACGCCTCTTTGAATCCTCCACTTAAGGAACTAAGATTGGTCTTTGGAGAAGACCAGAACCTCTAGGATTATTCTAGGAAAGTGGAGAGGAGAAAATGGCAGGGTTTGGCCGAGCTTGAGTGCTCAAAATTGGTGTGAGGAGGAGGGGGAGGAGGTGCCCTTTTATAAGGGAGGAGAGGGGCACCTTAGGAATTCTTAAAAATATTAATTTATAATAAATATAACCCCACTTAAAAACCTCCAAAAATGACTCATATTCGAAGATTAGATGAGATAGGGTTTTAATCTCATCAACCAATCAAATTTAGACATGTTTGGATATTATTTTAAACCTTATCAATTAGATTTAACTCTAAGTTAAATAATTTAACTTTTACCGTGTCTTTTTGTTTTCTTTCACTATATGGTTAATAAACTTACTATAACATGCCAAACGAACCACAAATTGTTTATTATTAATATATATATCCTTATCTAAGTCATTTGGCCGAACCTTAGATTTTTAGAAATAAAATAACAATTAATAATATAATCTTTGATTTAAAAACTATTTTGTGTCAATTTTGACACTATTTGATATATGATTTTTGTGAAAGTCATAACAGAATTATATGTTCGAACCAAGTTGATTACATCAACATAAATATATCATAGTAACCTAGAAAATTAGTGTAATTCATAAAAAATCTCAAATTACATTTATTTTGGTGTTTATAACATCAATTATGTCAATATTTCATTAATAAGATAATTACTGCATCATCGTTGTGTCATAAATAAATTAAATTATTTGATGTCTAAAAATTACAAATAAAATACCATCATGTAGGAAATATTTTTAGCTTTCTAATGAATATTTACAATCGAATTTATCTTATGTATAACCCCATATTAAAAATGATTTACTTATTAAAAATTGATTTTAACTATTTTAACCCTTCTTTAAATAAATTCATAATAAATGTCCTAATCTAATCCAAGTGGGCCTAAATGGTCATATTTTATTCCTAAGTTTGTTTTTGGTCGAATTAAACTTGTCCAATAGAATTAGGACATGTGTTAGGGTAATAGTAATATCATATTTACCCTTAGTTACCCTATTTACTATTAACCGCGGAAAAAAAAAGTAAAAAGTTACTATTCACCAAAAATTATTTTCATCTCATTGAACCACATTTTAGTCCTTGATATTAACCGTGTCTCTCGGATTTTCGAAATTCCATTCACAGAAGTGGTAATATTAAGTTTTATGCAAAATTCAGTTTTTAACCTACCACTTAGTGGTTTCACTATTCATCAAAAATTGAAAGTTTTCAGAAAAATGCCAAAATTTCATCCTAAGCTATATTTCATATTCCGAATTCAAAAATGAAGTCTAATTTACCAAATTCATAACATAGAAGTTGAATTAATTAATTTTATAATTAAATCACGCTATTAAAACAAATAGCGTGTTTTTACGAAACAATATCTATCAAAAGATTGACACTTGTTTATGTCTGGTTTAAATGTGAAATTACGTCCAATGACCAACATTGTATTAAATTGTAAAAATATATTCTAAATATACTTTAAAACCACTCAAATTAATAATTTATCACTATTAATTATTTCGATTAAAAAAAATTGTTTTTAATTATAGTTTAGTAATTTTCACTATTCATCAGAATATGAAAGTTATCCGAAATGTACCAAAATTTCACCTTAGGCTAAATTCGATACTCCGAATCCAAAAATGAAATCCATTTTGAAAAATAAAATTTAAAAAATTTCAAAAAGTGGTTATTACTATTCATAACAGCTAGTTTTAATAGCATATCGCTGTTTAGTGAAACTCGTTATTGCGTACTACACACACTATCGAGGAAGGTTGCGATTGCGTGTAATGCAAGGCAAGTCAAGGATGCGTGTTGTGCAAGCTCCTTTTGGTGTAGCGTACAACACAAGACATTAATAAAATTAAAAAGAATATTTTTCATAAAATCTTGGGATGTTACATTCTACCCCCCTTAAAATGAATTTCGCCCTCGAAATTTGTCGGGGTTATAAATGGTTTTCTATTCGAAAGTTTCCCACATCGTAAAAAGGAATACCAAAACTTGGATTTAAAAACTAAAGTATGAAATGTAACGATTACCCAAATAAACTAATTGTTGGGTTTCCACATAGGTAAAAATATGGATATGGAAGAAAAATCTAACCATCATGTTCTGATGGAGAGTGGTAGAGAACATGGCTATGGAAAAGCCAAAAATCACAAATCCATAAATTTGTGATGATATAAGGTACCATCTGATTCCTCAGGTATAACATCACTAGGAAAACATTTTTGGTTTTCAAGATCATTTCCCTAAAGTTGAAAATTTGAATTAGAATAAATACTTACTTTATTTTGGTACAATCTCACTGTTGTTCGTGCCTTGAACAATTTCCACTTCATCTCTTAAATAAATGAAGTTGAATTTGTTATTCGTGAAGTGTTAGCAGATAATGTGATAGAATGACGGGTCATTCCATCTATCTCAAACAAAAGGTTAGCAAAAATTATATGCATAAATCGATCTATAGTGAGATTAATCATATATGGTTCCTAAAATGGACTTATACTTCATATATCATACTTCTTAATATAATAAAACTAGTTTCTACTAAATAGGGACTTCATGTAGGTCAGTGGTAGGCGATAAAGGCCAGTCGCACTTCGGTTGTGGGTTCGATTCCTACAGCCTTGTCCGAAGCGATGGGCTGTCGCCCGTCCTGCAGGTTGTCCTTTTTCTAAAACTATATTACTATAACATCCCATCAATAATATCGAGAAAACTTCGATCCTTAAACAATACTCACTTATGTCCAACATAATCCATTTCAATCTTTAGGCTTATCCATAATACTGCAGTCCACTCTCATAATATAGTAACAACGATTACCAGAGATTTAATACTGTCGTTGATCCCCACATATCATAAGATATGTTTTGTTGGTCACATTCTAAACATTAAAAGTCCTTAATCATGTATTCTCTTGAATACCTTAGTGAAAACATGAATGCAGTTAAAAGTTAACACTTTCCAGATACCAAAATCCTCAATATTCTATATACTCAATCCATGATATCACTTAGTCCTTATATCAATCATGAGCTCATGAATATTGTTAAACATTTCATTTTCCTATTTTCCCTTCATTATGCGCATATCATCTTATTTCCAAAAATATCTCAATCACTTTGAATACCACATTAAACCAATACATAAATATTCCAATACTCCATGATACACCATTATTTTGGAATCCCATTACAAAAACACTTAATCATTCCACCACATCGTTATCATATTCAACATTGCCAATAGTGATCGCATGTGATTTACCTTTGTCATTTGCCTTCAGTGGTTGCTCATGTTGATCATCACTAACCCTTGTATTAGGGAAATTATTAGCATAATGCCCCATTTCCTTGCACTTGAAGCTTTGAAGTGTTGGCGGTGCGTTCTCTGCAGTGTTTTCTTTATTCACATCATTAGAAACCCTTTTTCCATTACTTCGACACTCAGCTGCTCGATGACCTTCTTTTCCACACTTAAAACATTTTATAGTTCCTTTAAGACAATCTCCACCATGCTTCTTTCCACACTTTGTGCATAAGGAAACATTCATCTTCTTTTCACCATTATTATGAGATTTCTCCTTGAACTCCATCTTTCGTTTCTTGTCAAAACCATGAGATGGATATGTAAAACCAACTTCCATTTCTACCTTGATAGCACAACGCACAATTTCTTCATAACTACTGAAGTCTCTTATAGCTAATGCCCTTCGAAGACTTGGTTTTAAGCCACTGAAAAATCGATCAACTTTACATTCAGGTTGGATGATAATGCCAGATGCATACCTTGCAAGTCTTGTAAAATTCGCTTCATATATACCAACAGATTCATCATCCTTCTGCTTCAGCTCAATAAACTCCTTTTCCATCTTTGTTCGAAGAATAAGAGGGAAGTACTTACTGAAAAACAAGTTCTTGAACTCGTCCCATTCCATGGACTCAATTTCATCCCTTGGCCTCGTATTCTTGATAAGATTCCACCATTGATCAGCTTCACCTTCCAAACGATATACTGCTAAGTTGACTTTATCATGTTCAGAACATTGAAGAACTGAAAATATCTTTTCAGTGGTACTGATCCATTGTTCAGCAACAAGTGGATCGGAAGTCCCACTGAAAGAAGGTGGACGTTTCCTCATGAAGGACTCAATAGAATATTGTTCCCTTCTCTGCTCATTTGGATGTCCAGAATGATTCATAGCTTGTGTAAGTATAGCAATAAGATTTTGCACTCCATCTCCCATAACATTTGTTTGTTCAGGAGGGCAATCATTGCATTGTCCATTGCATTGATCAACACGGTTCCTTCGGGTTCCAGCCATCGTCTAAAACCCAAAAAGAATAGTGTGAGAGGCAAAAATCATGCTAGGGAAAACAACATAATAAAGGGGGAGTACCTTCAATATCCAACATCTTAGGTTTAATTCTATGATCATTAGCGTAATTCTATTACTATAACCTATACGTATACTTATCCCTAGGGACATCCCTAGACATACCTTAGAAATATCTCTAGGGATCTCACTAACGTTTTCGCATCCTAGTTTCCAAAGGTTGACTAAACCTTTCCTCTGATACCAACTGTAGAGACCCGTATCCTGACGTACATGGACATTACATTACATTTGCGGAATACTTAGTACATAACAAAAACACACACTAAAGGATCGTAATAGTTTAGTGTCTTTGGAAACTCGGAACATAATCTTTTAATCCTGGTGAAAGATCTTCAATATCTCCCATAAAGATCTTCCAATTTTTTTTTACCTAAAACCTTTCTTTATATCCTGGGGAAAAGAAAACATAAAAGGGTGAGCTCAAATGCTCAGTAAGGGTATACAAAAGAAATAAAAATCATATCATATCTTTTTGAAAATCACAACCTGCAAAAGAGATCATAATATCTTAACATGGAAGAAATCATAGAAGTGAAAATGAGATCCCCATAATCATAACATGAAACTTGAAACTTTGTGGCATGCACACATAATCATGGAAAATCATTTCTTGTTAGTCATTACTCATTGCCAAGACTATCTTAGTGGACAAAGTCCCTTTCTGAACCGAGTTCACTCCTCGTTTCAGTCCTGTATCACTGAACCGAAATAACCTTCCGTTCCAGCCATGTCTATCTCATGAGATATAAAATCTTTACCCAATGCATTGGAGGGAGATATAGGTCCCACCCATCTTATAATGAATCCTTTCTTATGTGTGCCACAAAATCATAAAACATACATCATCGCATAACACATGTAACAAAAATGGGATTCTTGAAACATCATGACATCATAAATCAATTCATATAAGATAAAGGAATTCATAAAAATAATTCCATCACAACATGATCAAATCAATGTAATAATAGGGATAGAAACAGAACCCTTTATTATCTTAGATGGAAAATAATTTTGATAAAACACTTGAACTCCATTCTTGAGGAAAATATCCTTTCTTCTTCAAAAACATTTTTCCTTTCATAACATGTCATATAACTTTAAAATAAAAGAAGTTGATTAAAAATAAACTTGAGAACTTGTAAAGGAAGCTTCTTGGAAATAATGTTTTAAAAATCTATTCATGCCGTATAAGTTAAAAAAAACATTCTTCGTACTTTTGTCGGAAAAGTCAAAAAGTACCTCGTACGAAAAACGACAAAAGATTCCTTTTATTTATTTTACTAAAAACTCACCGAAGGGTAAAAATGGATTTAAACAATTGTAGGTGGATTTACATATTGATGAAACATGGATGTGGATGATAAAATACACCCCAGTAAATACTTACGAATAAACAATCTCGAATAAAAATGAGATTGTGATATTTCCCTTACCTTAGGTCCGATTAGCTTTGTACGTGTCCGAAGCTCCTGTATAATGTTTTAAATAATGTTATTGACTTATTCCAGAATCATACATATTGATATGATATCAAATATGGTCATATTATTAGCTTCTTGTTAGTAATATTTCATTGTTACTTGTTACTCGGGTCTTTATAACTTTTTGTTCTTATGCGTGTTTTGTCGAATAAATTCTTATTCTTATCTTTAGGTTATAGATAATTCATTTCCAGAATGGTATTAGTGTAGTATATACCATATTCATTCATTCAATTCATTTATATAATCATTATGAAATGAAGATCATGTAGAACGAGTCGCATCACATCGTGGAGACGGTATTCCGTACTTACGCACGAGTGATGATATCGTTCCTATGATCGTGGAATTGTATTGGAGTATATATATATTATTTCAGTATCAATATTACTTCATAATAATCATATGTAGTTACTCATTACACCATTATACCCATCCTTGTAAGGTGATAGTGGAAAATAGATTACACCACGGCGTGGAGACGGTATTCCGTACGTACGCACGCGCGGTGATTTCATTTTTCCGTAGGATGGATAGAAGGTGAATTAGGGTTGTTTCATATTTATAATAACATATCAGTATGTAAGTAATACTGATGTTATTACTTTATCATGAAACAACTAAAGAAGAAGAAGTTGAAGAAGAAAGAAATTGAAAAGATCGGTAATGGATATTACCTCTTCTTTGGAACGCCTCTTTGAATCCTCCACTTAAGGAACTAAGATTGGTCTTTGGAGAAGACCAGAACCTCTAGGATTATTCTAGGAAAGTGGAGAGGAGAAAATGGCAGGGTTTGGCCGAGCTTGAGTGCTCAAAATTGGTGTGAGGAGGAGGGGGAGGAGGTGCCCTTTTATAAGGGAGGAGAGGGGCACCTTAGGAATTCTTAAAAATATTAATTTATAATAAATATAACCCCACTTAAAAACCTCCAAAAATGACTCATATTCGAAGATTAGATGAGATAGGGTTGTAATCTCATCAACCAATCAAATTTAGACATGTTTGGATATTATTTTAAACCTTATCAATTAGATTTAACTCTAAGTTAAATAATTTAACTTTTACCGTGTCTTTTTGTTTTCTTTCACTATATGGTTAATAAACTTACTATAACATGCCAAACGAACCACAAATTGTTTATTATTAATATATATATCCTTATCTAAGTCATTTGGCCGAACCTTAGATTTTTAGAAATAAAATAACAATTAATAATATAATCTTTGATTTAAAAACTATTTTGTGTCAATTTTGACACTATTTGATATATGATTTTTGTGAAAGTCATAACAGAATTATATGTTCGAACCAAGTTGATTAAATCAACATAAATATATCATAGTAACCTAGAAAATTAGTGTAATTCATAAAAAATCTCAAATTACATTTATTTTGGTGTTTATAACATCAATTATGTCAATATTTCATTAATAAGATAATTACTGCATCATCGTTGTGTCATAAATAAATTAAATTATTTGATGTCTAAAAATTACAAATAAAATACCATCATGTAGGAAATATTTTTAGCTTTCTAATGAATATTTACAATCGAATTTATCTTATGTATAACCCCATATTAAAAATGATTTACTTATTAAACATTGATTTTAACTATTTTAACCCTTCTTTAAATAAATTCATAATAAATGTCCTAATCTAATCCAAGTGGGCCTAAATGGTCATATTTTATTCCTAAGTTTGTTTTTGGTCGAATTACACTTGTCCAATAGAATTAGGACATGTGTTAGGGTAATAGTAATATCATATTTACCCTTAGTTACCCTATTTACTATTAACCGCGGAAAAAAAAAGTAAAAAGTTACTATTCACCAAAAATTATTTTCATCTCATTGAACCACATTTTAGTCCTTGATATTAACCGTGTCTCTCGGATTTTCGAAATTCCATTCACAGAAGTGGTAATATTAAGTTTTATGCAAAATTCAGTTTTTAACCTACCACTTAGTGGTTTCACTATTCATCAAAAATTGAAAGTTTTCAGAAAAATGCCAAAATTTCATCCTAAGCTATATTTCATATTCCGAATTCAAAAATGAAGTCTAATTTACCAAATTCATAACATAGAAGTTGAATTAATTAATTTTATAATTAAATCCCGCTATTAAAACAAATAGCGTGTTTTTACGAAACAATATCTATCAAAAGATTGACACTTGTTTATGTCTGGTTTAAATGTGAAATTACGTCCAATGACCAACATTGTATTAAATTGTAAAAATATATTCTAAATATACTTTAAAACCACTCAAATTAATAATTTATCACTATTAATTATTTCGATTAAAAAAAATTGTTTTTAATTATAGTTTAGTAATTTTCACTATTCATCAGAATATGAAAGTTATCCGAAATGTACCAAAATTTCACCTTAGGCTAAATTCGATACTCCGAATCCAAAAATGAAATCCATTTTGAAAAATAAAATTTAAAAAATTTCAAAAAGTGGTTATTACTATTCATAACAGCTAGTTTTAATAGCATATCGCTGTTTAGTGAAACTCGTTATTGCGTACTACACACACTATCGAGGAAGGTTGCGATTGCGTGTAATGCAAGGCAAGTCAAGGATGCGTGTTGTGCAAGCTCCTTTTGGTGTAGCGTACAACACAAGACATTAATAAAATTAAAAAGAATATTTTTCATAAAATCTTGGGCTGTTACATTATCTTTCACACATAAAAATCAAAGATTATAATATATGGAATTTTTTCATATGGGAAATATTTTGACCATTATAATATTTTATGTGATGAAAAGTCAAATATGGCATTCTCGTTGTTTTATTAACATTATGTTTTGATCATAGTGTAAAATAGATATTGTGTTTGGATATAGGTATTCATATTCATATGAACTAATTTCATTATCTGAATAATATTTTTCTAATTTTTAGAGATGAAATAATTACATCAAATTAATACCTAATATCATTATAATACTTATTTAATTAATCCAAAAATAAAATAAATCATCTTAAACATGTTAAAGTATTATGAATTTAATGAATTATTATGTTACTGGATTTATATAGATAATCATGAATTATTATATACGTTTTAATGACTTCAATTCTAATTCTTTTATTTTCAAGTAGTTTTAAAAGTCAAATTAAATGAATTTCATTAAAATTGAAATTAAAGTTATTTTATAATAAATGCTATTTTATTAAATATTTTATCTAATAACCGAGTTCTTCATTGAGTTACAGATCCATTTAAATAGATCAACATTATGTTAAAATCTCTAAATAGTTCTTAATTTGGATGCTATTTGGGTCCATGAAGGTATCAAGGGTGTTTGGGGATGGTTCAGAGCCCAAACCCCAAAGATTGTGTTGAATGATCCATAGTGTATGATTTCATGAAACATTATATAGAAGTCCCCACCGTTTAAAAAATCATGTGATACATGGGAGGATAGAATGGGAATCCATCATTGTTGGACTAAATCGTGTGATGTGAGGCATATATCCATGTTAAGAAGTCTCCAATTTTGACACAGATTTATTCTGGTTTTCACACAGTTAATCATATGTTGTAGACAAACCGTGTGACATGCCCTTCCGAAAAGATAAACACGCACAATTTGCCTATGTTTTGGAAAAAGCGTGTGAAACTATATTATTGGTGAAAATTAAAATTTTTAGTTATTATTTCTATTTTACCAAACATATTTCTTGTTTCTTATCCATCACAACAAAGGTGCACTTTCAAGATCCATATTGAAGCCTATTCTTGGAATAAAGGTATATCTTCAATCAATGATCAAATTCAAGAACCTCTCATATCATTGGTTCTATATTAGTGAGTTCATTATTCATTTTGTGTCATTCTTCATTTGATTTGATCTTGAATGTTCGATTTATGCTCATGATAATTTTCCAATTTATTATGATCTTTATCCATTAATTTATTTTCTCTTGATATCAATCAAATCAAGAAAATTATACTGGACTAGCTATCAACAACAGACCAATGTTAGGTGGTCTCATGACATTAAATAATATCTTCTGTTTTTATATATAGATGTTTTGTTACTCACCGAATTTTATGAGAATATCACTTGAAATGAGTATTATTCCATGAATTGAATTGCTATTAATAGCTAATGTAATTGAAGAAGACTTCATTTAATGGTTATAGGATGGATTCCATGAAATTGGATCTAACCCTTTTGGTGTGTTCTTAATTAAATGGGCCATTATTATTGAATATGAGTTGGATACCCACGTGTTTTTCTTTTTTCCCCTTGAGGTTGGATATTGATAACTAAATTCGTAATTGTAAATTCATTGGTGATATTAATTTTAATTGAATTGAAAAATCGTGAGGGATGATGACCACTAACCTTATACCATACCATGTAATCACTTATTAAAATTTTAATTACACCATATATTTAAATTCCCATGTGATTTAGATAAAGGTTAATCCATCTAATCTTGAACATTTATTTGAGTAACCTATTTTGGTGAGTTTGATTTGAAATGATCATGGTGATGACTTAGGCATTTTTAAATGAAATTGATTAAATGATATTGAATTGGTTGAATTCTTATATTCCATGGGTCACATAGTATTAAAATGGTGAATCTCAAGGCTAGACTCATTTTGAATTAACCATGATAGTGAATGAGTGACCTTAGTACTACTCATTTGGGTTTCCACTAATATAACCATCAGTTGATTGAATTTTATATGATGAGTAACAGATTGAATAAATAATGTATTTCTATGGAAGGACTAGAAGGGAATTGATCATATATTCCATGTGTGATATCTGCTCACCCTTAGTGGACCTCCAAGGACAGAATCAAATTGAAATGTCATTACACCACACCTAGATTGATACCTATGGTATTGAGATATTCCCCATGGATGGGCATATAGGGTGTTGGTTTATATTATTCTTCGGGCAATAACCGGTTTCCAAATTAGGAATGCTGAAGATGGGATACTGTTATGTATTGATAAATTGAAGATATGTTTCATATGATGCATCATCCAAGACAATGAAAAAGATTGGATTTGGTCTTTCCATACACTTTATGGGAGACTAATTATGGAATTCTTAAGTACATTACTATGGTGGGTTCCAGGATATTTTTCATGTCTTATGATTTGTTTTTTGAAATATATTGAATGGTTAGATTATATTGACTAAAAATAAATATGCCTTGTTTTTACTATAGAGACTTACTTATTAAATGAAATTTATTGGTTAAATTTGATTATAAATGAGAAACTAGACTTTTAGGATGAAAACTTCCTTACATCCATTAAATATTATATTGGTACATGCACAATGTGACTATTATATAATAACAGTCTAGATGAAATATGAAATTAGGTTGTTTCCTACTAGGATCATGTCTCACACCCATTCCAGGTCACCTTTGGGTACCCCAATGAACTACATGATTGTAGGAATGATAATGTTAAATATCATTTTTATAGGTTATTGATGATTTCTTACCAAAGCGGGAGCGTTAGACTGATATGAGGCTCATAATTTTATATATACCCTTTTGGCCTTTATTATATTTCCACTCCATGTATTTTAATCATACATTGTAAACATGTTTTGGGTGATTTTTTGAGACATTTTACATTTATCATCATCATTTGTTATTAACTTCCATTTCATACTGATATCAATTCTAACTATTTATGTATTTTTTGAAGTTTAGTTTTTTTCAACTTATTTGTTATGGGATATTACATTGTGTTACACTTGTGGAAGATGCAATTGTCTCCCCAAACAGACACCCAAGGCCATCACTACTAGTTGTTAGCCTATGGAATTTGGGTAGATGCGCATGAGGCCATATGGAAAACTAGGCTAACGAGACTGTTGAGTGGAATTAGGGTTATGGTTGTTAACATGTGATATCAGAACATTAGTTTATGGTTCCCTTACTATTTTGAGATAAAGGAATGGGATTAAAAGGAAATTAAATTTTGTATTGAGTTTTTCCTAGGAATATCTAACCGGCATATAGAAAAAAAGATAACTTTACTTGAATTAAATTGTTATTTTTTTATTTTGAAAATTACAGATGATTTTATTCCACCGTTGGGTGATACACATTATTTATGTTGTCATTATTTTAATGATTATGGGTTCAATATTTTTTAAAACCCATTGATATTATTGTATTCTAGATAATGCAGCATTTTAGGAACATTACATGAATCACATCCCAAGTGTTATTTCATTCTATTTAGGATACATAATTTGTTTCCTTTTGGGTTATAGGTATTATGGTATAAAAATAAATGTTGTTTAGTAGTTTTTTGGAAAATGTAATATGTTGAATATGGTGTATTTCAGTCTTCAGTTACTGAATAGTATAACCCTTCATGGATTGGATGATGGAGAACTAGTGGTTTAACCATTTATATTCAAATGTGATATAATGTGAAATGAGTTTGAAATCAAATAAAATGAATATATGAAGTCGAGAGAAAATAAAATGGGATCTGGTATTACTTATGGTAGAGAAGTTGACCCATACCTTACCATAGAAGTGGGAATAGTAGTTTCTATTTTGTTTACATTATTTTTATGTCCCCTAGACCTAACTCATGGAGATAAAATAGGGGGTATTATTATATAGGAAGTATTGTACCTATCCTATTTCTTTATATTCTCTTTTGAGCTGCCAAGATTGATGATAATATTTATTTGAGGAATGCGCTTGGAATTTCTTGAGGAAGGCCACTATGATGTCCTCCAATTATTCTCCATGAGGGGGTGATGGCCACACATTAATGATAGTGGGAAATGGGATAATAGTGAATCATATTGTAGTCCTACCGATGACTCTAGAAGTTCTCCTGAACACATGTGATGTGGAATAGTTCTGTGATTGGTTCTTTGAAATTATGAATCCCCTTCAGGGAGCATTATGACTCGCACCGACTATGGAAGATTTGACATGTGAGTTCCAGTAGAATCATCAATCCATGTTTGTTTGGGTATTGTGGATCATAGTCTATGGACTCATGGATAGAGGCCATGATATATATTTGACAATTTCGATATTCCCCCTGAGAGGAGGGTTATGATGGATGTGTATATGCTACATAATTCCACCAAGAGATGGGGATTTGATAAAAATCATATGGATCATGATCAAGAGATAGCTTGGATGGATTATCATGTGGTATTCTATGAATAATTATATTTTCATATGTTGAGGTCCAAAAGAGACTATTACTTATTCATGTAGGAGTAGGGTGAGTTATCAGTTATAGAATATTCGACCTAATTTTCTGATCTCATGTGCTTTATACATACTATAATGAGTGATAAATTATCTAATTACAAGTTACTCTAGAATGGTATTAGGTAAAAATATGATCACGTGAGAATTTATTTTAGCTAAATACCTTTTATAGAATAATGAATCATGCACTTATCATATACCATAAACTAAGAGTGTTTTGGGGTGAGAGCTGAGGTAGTTTAGCACAGGGGTCTGGAACTGCATCATATAAGAGTAAGAACTATCATTTGGAGCTTCCATGTGGTGATATTAGTAGTCATATTACATAATTAAGGTATATAGTTGAGGTAATACCAGTGTAGTAGGATAAGAAATTCGAGGAAACAGTTTACGAGGGACCCAATCAGGCATTGATCATGTGGAATGATAGTCCATATATCGTAGTTTTGCAGAACATTTCCACCCAAAGCATGTGGGAGTGGTTCTGTACTGTTTTCATGTTTAACATAAGGTTCAAAGGATTCTAATCAAGTATAGAGCTAGAGTAAAATAGTGTGATCATTTCGTGTCATTGGTCGTGACCATGGAAGTTAGACCCCAGTTTTACCAGAACAATAGAGAGGGTATTCTAACTGTAGCAATGTAGTGTCACAAAATTGTGGTTCAGGACAGATATGAAGAACATAATAGACCATTTAGGAGATGGATTCCAAACCTTCTATGGTCAAGGGTACTATTCAAGTAGCCACTAATTATCATTAGTAATTTTTTATACAAGGGATTCTCATTGATTTATATCATTTACCATTGTGGACAAACTTGGGCTCAATTTTCAATTCTTTGACGGTGTTTTGACACATGAAAATCTATTAGATATTAGAACGTAGGGTCTATGTCACTGTAGGGATAGCCCCGTGGTATTGATGGGTATCACATTTCATGGGACCACATTTTCCTCAAGATGATTGGTTTTGAAGTCAATATCAGGTAGTATTAGTCAAATTCTATTCATTATTTCGTTGATTTATATAACCAAATTGTGACATTCACATCGCAAGAGGGTAGTGAGTTCATTCACAATGGTGAATGGGATGTCAAAGTGATTTGATCTAGACCTAAGCATGGAAGTTTGGGTGGGATAAATCCCATATAATAATTATATATCTTCATTATTATGGAACACATCATAATGTTTTCCCTCCCTTGTTTAATCATTTCATGGAAATATTCCTATATGACATTTCAAGATGACCTCATGTTAGAGAGGTATAGTTCCCTCTCACGCTAGTGATAGAAGCTTTACAAGTATCCATTCCACCTTAATGTATGAATACTATTGAGATGCATGAGGTAGGGAGGTAGCTATAGGAATAATAGAAAAGGAGGTTTTCAAACCCAGTACTTCTCTATGGGGTTCATTTTTCCTTTTTTCCTAAAAAGGGAGATGGTACACTCATGCTATATGAAGATTATCTGAAATTGAACCAGTTTAAAAATAAGAACTGGTATCCTTTTCTATGGATAATTTATATCATTGATGATCTATGATGTGCTAAGGTTTTTTCAAAAAATTAATTGACATACCATTATCATCAGGTACATTTTATATCATCAAACATACCCCATACATCTATTTGTATTATGTAAGGTATCTATTAGTATTTGGTTATGTTATTTGGTCTCAAGAACATGCCATTAGACATCATATCATTGATGAATCTTGTATTCCATCCATATTTATATTTATTTTCAGTGGTAATCATGGATTCTATCTAGGTGTATTGGAAAAATTTAAATTATCATTTAAATATTCATGAGTTTGTATTGAATACAATTTTAGAGAATCATTTTTATTCTAAGATCAGAAAGATACTCTATTTTTTGGATAAAATTTACTTTATGGTACACATTATCTCAGACAGAGGAGTATTAGTTTACCTAGAGAAGCTGAGAGTTTTAGTTTTCTAGGAGAATCCCAGTAATTTCTTTGGGGTAATGATATTCTTGGGTATATTCTTATAATACATTAGTTTCATATATTAAATCTCTCACCTAGAAGCATTGTTTATGGGACTGAATATAAATTGTGTGAAGTTTTTTTGGTCAGATTCTTGCGATACAATATTTCTAGAGTTGAAATCAAGATTGAATTCTGCATCGACATTATTTTTTTCAAATCCATGACAGAGGTACAATATTTACTATGATTTATCAAGTATTGTGTGATGAGATGTTCTTTTTAAAAGGGATAGAGTCATTGTATATGATTCTCAGAATATGAGGCCCTATGATAGAATATACGTGATTCACTATTGTGAGATAGATGCAGTTTTTCATGATCTACATTGTCTGTGAAATTACATTTCGGTAGAGAGTTTTGTGGTGTAAAATGTTCATAAAAGCCTCAAGTCGATATTTTAAAAGAGTGATTTGATTCTTAGTGAGAGAAGGTGGGTTTAATACCAATTATACATTGAATTCGGTCATTAATACAAGGTTGGTAAATGATATATAGTAGTTGATTCACTGTGAAGGGGGGATCAAATACATGATGTTCAGAAGGCCAGTAACGATTGAAAACTTATAGCTTTGTTCTATAAGATGCACTTGGATATGGAGGACAGTCAGTAGCATATTATTTATATCATCAGTATGTATATCCTATACCATTCTAGATAATGTTATAATGAAGAAACTATAAGTATCATAAGGCATAGTCTTATGGGAGATTGAGGATAGTGATTACCCTCCACCTGGTTGGACTATAGGGGGGATGAGATTATGTATTTACATAGTCAGCTATGGGAGACACCCGTGAGGGGATGATGCTAGAAATTCGTCCCTCAACATGGCTAGGCACCCGAGTGTCACCAAGATGTATTAGGATTTACATTTCTAGTACTAGTGGTCAGGTATGAATAGAGATGTAGTTGGTTTGTTAATGAGGTTTCCTACATATCAGTTGATGAAGGATGAAAATCAGCGACCTTAGATTTTTCCACAGCTACCCATTCCGGAGTGGAAATATAATGACATCGTGATGGATTTCATGATATTATTAAAGAGCTCCTCTCACGATAATGAAATCATGTGGGTTGTTGTGGATGGGATCATGCAGGCTAATCATTTCATACCTATC
Organism: Viscum album; assembly: GCA_963277665.1. Taxonomy (NCBI): domain Eukaryota; kingdom Viridiplantae; phylum Streptophyta; class Magnoliopsida; order Santalales; family Viscaceae; genus Viscum; species Viscum album. Next base: position 378,259,371 of record OY728147.1, read on the forward strand.
AAGGAGACCTCTAGTGTAGATGATCTCGATATGATATATATCTTTGAGATAATACAACTTCACCGGGTGCCACATTCTATTGTTTCTGATATGGATGACTGATTTACTTCATGATTGTTTTGAAATAGAAACATAGTGTGTTATGTAAACAGGTTCTTTTTAGCACAACGTATAATCCCTAGACTAATGGTGAGTGATAATGCATGATTCCGGAGCTTAAGGACATTATGTGGGCATTATTCCAGGATTTTAGGGGCTCTTTCGTTGGGAATATACCACTAGTTAAATTTAAATACAATAATAGATTTCAAGCTAATATATAAATGGAACCTTATGATGATTTGTATGATAGACCATGTTGATCACCCCTGTATTGGTTAGATGTAGGAGAGATAGATATTCCTTGACCTCATCTTGTTTAGGAAACCATAGAGCATGCACAGTTGATTCAGAATCAAATGGATAATTTGTAGTCTCATCCGAAATAATATAATGGTCGTCATAGAAGAAATCTAGAGTTTGAGGTTGGGAATCGAGTATTTTTATGTGTCTCAAAGACATTGGTACATTGGAGGATTAGGAGAGAGGGTAATATTTCCCTATGTTATATTGGATCATTTGAGATTTTAGAGAGAGTCGGTCAACTCGCCTATCAGTTATTTATTCATTATATGTATTGATCCATGCAAGAAATCTTCCATGTATCTCAGACACACTGCTGTTATTTAGACCCATCTCATACATTTCAGTCTGAGGAGTTTGAGTTACGAGTAGATTCATCCTTTTAGGGTCATCCTATAGTTAATTTGGATTTTATCATGAACGATCTATAAGGAATGTAAGTTTGTTTAGTATGAGTGCCATGGTAGCATGGTTGTTTTTAGGACAACATCGTGGAGCGAGGGGCAAACATACATGCACGGTGGATGGATTTATTCTCAGAAAATCTTTATCACTATTGAGGGGGCCATTCATAAAGTAATTTCTCTATGGGGGAAGATTCTAACAACCCGATTCATCTTTGAGGTAATGACCCATTGACATCCATCAATATTCACTTTAAATATATAATTATAGCCAAATATGAATTCCCATTGTGTTTATAGAGGTATCAAGGGTTTATGAAGCTGTTTTAGATCTTGGAACACAACTTCTACGTTGATTTATGTCTGAAAAAAGGTTCTTTAAAACTATGTGGGTCATGCCAGATAGTCTAAAACACCATGCGGGGAAAGGGAAGAGTACATGGGAAATCCACATAGTTAGACTACAACATGATATTTTTGGCAAACAATTATGCAAGGATATCTCTAATTTTCATAACAGAGGATTTCATGTTTTTTCATGGTTATTCAATATGTGCTAAAAAATCCTTTTCAACATCTCTTCCCTATAGCTAAATGTGAACGGTTCATGGATTCTATAACAGTACACTCTGACCAAATCCTGAAAACATATTTTTTGGAAAAAAATTCAATTTTTACTTATTAATTTTATTTTATCACAAATCATTATTGTTTCTTCTCCAACACATATATGGACTTCTTTTGAGATCTATTTTGAAGCATATTCTATGAATCATTTAACACCACCATCGAAGCATGGATTTATTCATCATTGGTCTTGTTGGATCTAAATTAGTGAGATGTAGATTCATTTATGGTGTTTCTAGTTTGATTTGGTAAATGATACTCTATTTAGCTACAAACTAATTTTCCATATTATTAAGTTCATCATTTTTTTCATTGATTTTATTTAGATCTATGCTAACACATGAGAAGATACATGATTAGTTATCAACTAATACCCTACAAGAGGTGGTCTCGTTCCATTTGAAAAATGATGAAGGGTTTATATATAACCTTTGTTTTATGTGCCCAATTTTTGGAGCATCACCATTAAAATGGTTCTTATGCATTGACTTGAAATTCGTAACAAATCATTTGAAATTAAAGAGGCCATAATTGAATAGATATAAGTTGGGTAATGTGAAAATTGAACCACCCATTTTGTAACTTTGTTAATTAAATGTTCCATTAAGATGGTATATGAATCTAATACACTTATGGTGTTCCCTTTTCCCATTCAAAATGGATTTTGAGAATTACATATATCACTATAAATCAAATAGTGATATAAATTGTATCTGAAATGAATAATGGGAAGGGATGGTAACCATGAAACCTTGACCATGACACGCAATCAATTATTAAACCATGAATTTATTATTATATTGAAATTCCCATGTGAGATAGATTTAGGCCATGCCATCTATGCTTGGACAATTTATTAATTCAAATTTTCCGATGAGTTACATTGTAAATGTTCATGGTTTTGATCTTGTAATGTTTAAATAATGTTAATTAAATGATATTTATTTGGTTGAATGATTATATATCATGGGTGATACATGGATTCAAATTAATAATTCCATGAATTTAATCCTTTGGCATCAACCAATCTAATACTGACGTGACACATAGACTCCTCATTTGGGTTTTGATGGATGGACCCATCAATGGATTGAAATTTGTATATTTAGTGAGTCATGGATGCCATGAGTGATTCTTGGGATCCCTTAGTGGACAGCCGAGAATGGACTTAAATGTCACTAACATTATACTGCACATAGAGTGATACCAGGGTTATTGAGAGGCTCTCCATTGATGGTTTTGTAGGGTGGTAGATTAAATTATACCTAGAGGGATACTTGCATTATAAATTATTAATTACATTGATTTTAATAGATTTTTAATTGAAAAATATATGAAATTTTATATATGATGCGTTTTCCAAGAAAACAAACAATCTTGGATTCAATCTTTCCTTACAATATTTGGATGGAATGTTGTGAAATAATTGATTAAATTACTACAGGGTAACTCAGGCTACATGATGGGTCTTGAGATATTTTAATTTAATGATATTGAATGGTTAAATGATGTTTATTATAAGGATGTAAACCTAACTGTTAATTCATAGATAGTTAATCAATAATTTAAATTACATTTCTTCTTCTACATCATTCTAAAGAATTTTAAACATTATGAAATATTAATAATAATATTTTATATATATAAAAAGTGTTATTATGTTAACATATTGACCTAAATCCATCACCTCTACCAATAAGTAGGATAAAAAACAATCCTTTGTGTGTACGGTGGATTATTATCTCATAAAATGATGTAATGTTTTTTCACTGACACTCTTAGTAGGAAATAATGATGGATTTAATTTTTATATATGGTATTAATGATATATTGATCATAAGAATAATATTTCATATAATTTATTACCATTCCATCCGATGAAAAATGACAACCTCGTTCATTGGTATTTATGAAATACCATTTCCATAATGTGATGTGATTTATTTTTGATAAAAACCCACATGGATGTTATATAAATGTTTATACTAATGAAAAATATTTAATTGATTCTTTAATTAACATTATTTCCGGTTAAATAATACTTATATTCACTTCATCATGATCTTCAAAATATTGAAATATTACTCATGTGTATGTATGGATTGTCACCTAAAAGATTGTAGTATTGGTCATTTTTGAAAACAATATATCAAGATTTTTTATAAATGTACAATTGATGTAAAAAATTATATAATTCATTCATGATTAACATTGTAGAGATTATGGGATAAGGACTTATTTGACCATAATTAACATATCATATTCATTTTCGACATATGAATTGAATATCATCAATGTGTCTGGTGTGGATATTATTGATTATGTAATGAAATATGACATGGTAATAAATAAATAAAATGTAATAATAAGATTAAATTGTTTCTTAATAATGAAACTAATTAACATATTTATATTTTCTATATATATATATATATATAATTTAGATGAAGAGTTTCAAATGAGGTAAAGGATTTATTTTCAATTTACTTTCATTAAGGATTATTTTTATGTTATGAACCACTTTAATTTATATAGTTTATTTAATAAAATTTTTCTATTTATATGACTAATCCATCACAAATCTTGGTTTTTTAATTTTCAATTCTAATTATTTCATCCATGGGTATTTTACATGAATGTTAACAAGTGGTAATTGGTTTCTTTAATCAATATAACTTCATTGGTTTTAATAACTTCTTTATTGACTATATTCTGCAACTATTATGTGTGAAATTATTTTTTTCAAGTCAAGTTATATTCAAACTGGTATGTGTGTTGATTTGAAATTGATACACATATTTACTCCATTTATTAATTCCCTAATTAATGTTATGGTGGTAGTAATGGTTTCTTATCTATCATTATCATTTGTGAGACATATGTTATTTTCACAACTTATTTATTTTATGTGGGATATATAATAACATATTGATATGTTATATCATTAATAATTTTATTACTTTGGAATATAATGTTTCATTTAATGTTATTTATTTCATGGGTTTTATGTTTCAATTGATTTCACAATGTTATGGGTTTTGATTCACAATATCATAATTTTATGAGAATGTTTATTTTCAAGTATTTGTTGGGGGAATTATATGATATTTATATATGAAATGAAATAATTTTATTCTCATTATATTAGTTATTAAAATAAAATTTATTCCTCTCAAATTTACTTTTTTTACATAATCAATATACCAAATGAATTTTTTAAGGAAAGCTAACTTTTTTTCTAAATCAATCAATTATCTTTTTATTCAATGTCCTAATTTTTCTTCAAAATTATTAAAGAATATTTTTTATATAATCCAATAAATTAATAAAGACATTTTTACTGTCTCTTTATTTGTAAAAAAAATTATAAAAGGAATCTTATGTTGTTTTATGAATAACCCAAGTTTTGAATATATTTAAAAATATTGAAATGATTCAATATTTTAACACACTTTGCGTGAAAAGAATTTCTTCGCCATTATGGCAAATCAATAATTGGATTATTACATAAAAATCCTCCATTATTCATTTCAAATTAAATATTTTTCATAATATTTTGGGAAATAATGTTTTTAAATGTAACTTTTAAAATAAAAAGCTTATTTTCCTCAATAATGTTTGTAATGATATTTTTATTATTTTTCAATTCATCATTGACAATATCCATTTATTAAAATTATAATCCACTACAAACATATTTTAATGAGAGCATATTTATTCTTTTCTCTATGGTTTATAATTTGTTTTTAATGGAATTGTTAACATTTTGTATTCAAGATTTTCAAAATTAATGTATATGTTGATTATTTTTTGAGTGGTTTATATACCCTTTAATATGATGAATAAATTTTACATAGTAAGTTATATGTACATACCTCTATATCCATTTATACATAGGTAGGAATTGTGGGACAAAATAGCTACATTATTTAGCCAAGGCGTTTTCCATCTATGTAATATGTCTTGTCATGAGGCCTCGATTGTATATTTGTAACGTTTGGCATTACAAATTCCATCACTATATGATTATTTATTCATGTAAATGTAATTATTTGAATATTAATGACATTTTAGATATGTTTAAAGATCATGTGTTTATTGAAATTGGATTATTTTATTATCATTCATCCATTTCATATTATTCTTCATGATTAATTAATAGATCAATGATAGTTTAGTTTCAGTTTTTTAAATATCCATATTGATTATGAATTATTTATTCAAGAATGAATCCAATATAAGTAACCATTACATTGTATCTTAGATAACCATTATTTTATCCAATTTCCATGGATATTACGAAGAAATATTTTGAATGAGTTCAAGGAAGCATTATAATTACAATCACAATATTTTATAAATCATTGTCCAATGTAAAATGGACGAATTTATATATCTAATTTACCAATATGAAAAACTATTTCATCCATTGGGTTGTGATCTCTTGTATAGAGTATCAATGTAAAAATGTAACGATCAACTATAGGCAATGTGATTTTGTCAAATTATATTTTTTTCTGAGGAATTTTAGTAGAAACCATGGGAAAATGATTTAGTGAAATAATGAATTTTCAAAATAACCCTATGATTGACATTGAGAATAAGTCTATGTATAGAATAACGATCTAAATATTTTTTAAAGTTTAAATTATATGGGTATCCATGAAATACATCCCTATAATGATATTATATGTTTATATGATATTTCCATCTATTTATCATGTGGAAATAACCCTGAAAACAATTGGTTGAGTATATCTTATCCATTATGTCTGTGTACTATGATTTTTTCTTTACTACACACCTAGTTTGACACTCCCAACTAATATTATAGGGTAAATCCAAAATCTCATTATAAATTATAATAATGAAAGAGATTATATGTACTATGTAAACCTGTCAAATTCTATTTATATATGAGATATACCTAATGAATATTGTTTTGATAATTATATGGTTGTCCATAAATTTATAGGAATATATATGTCATTTGAGGTTTAATATTTCGATATTTTATCCTGATTAATGAAATATTATAATAAATTTATAGGAATTCCAATTTTGTTTACTATATATTTTATGAATGATTTTCATTGAGGATTAATGATTTTCTATACTTTGGAAAAAAACATCACTGTTCTTGATACAAATAAGTGTTAATATGATTACTGATGTTAAAGAAATAATATTCAAATAATACATTGTCAAAAAACACAATATATTAAAAAACATATTTGTTAGAATGTGCTTTGATGATTAATGTTATTATTGAGCATGTTCATTATAATTTTTTGGAACATTATTAGAATTAAGAAGTTTAGAAAAAGGAAAAACCATACGCAATCTAACAACCATTTAATTCAGCAAGACCATAAGTACTGAACCCATAATTTATTGGTAAGAAGTTTGATATTCATAACATTGGACTACATGGAATACTAGTTAGTATGACATTGTGTGTCTTGACCAACCTCTAATTGGGACATTATCCACTACTACACCAATCCTAACTCCATATTCTTGGGAGTTTCAACAAGTATCAAAATTAAAATCCAAAATTATTGTCCTTTTTCTAATGTAAATATTCCCACACCCCTGTAAATCTCATCCTAAAAGCACCATGGAATAATAGTGATATTAAAAAATAAATAGAAATTAACCTATGAATTTAGAATATCTAGTGTGTATAAGAGTAAGATATTATAAATTTAAATGTAACGAGGTAATGTACTCACCCACCAAGATATATGTTCCAACCTTAACAAACTATAATGTAAATAATTGATAGATCCCACTCTTGATCTCCAAACTACAAATGTCATTAATGTTCCAAGGATCCCAGTATCCCTAATCTCATATGAAGTCTTAGTTGGATATTAATTCATGTTTATATGATACAATACATGTGGTAAAGTCCATACAAGGGTGAGTATAATCTTACCCAGTTGGAAAACCTAAAAGTTGAAGGGGGTAGTAAGAGAAAAAAATATAATCCAAAAGAGAAATGATAGCGAACATGATGATTTTCAACACAAATAAAGAGGGAGGGTAACCCCGTCTAAGAATAGAGGGTTCAACACTATGCTTATATGGACTAAATATCGATCTTTTTACCACACATAGAAGGATATTAAACTCATTAAACCATATGCATCTAAATACAGAAATCATGTGTCATACCTGACAGGTCTTCCCAATCCATGGAAGGAGTGTAACCAATTCTAATGTTATGGATACAAATGTGTGTATATTATTAGTCAAAGAATCCCAAAGGATAATGAAATGGGATCTATACATCAGAGCTCATTCTAGAAAGAAAGTATCCAAAAATTCTATTTGTCCATCAATAAGGCCCAACATATCTCAGGTCATCGCTTAAGTAACTATGTGATGGTCCATGCCTCTCCATAATGCCACACTGTTTATGGGAAACAAACCCCAAGTAGATGACCCACTCTTTACTGCATCAGGGGGATCCACATTTTATGTATCCATAGAAGACCCCCACTCTTTCAGATGGTTCATTCCAAACTAGTGTCACAAGGATTTTTTCAATATCAAATAGGGTTTTCCACTATATTGGTAGAGGAACGACACCCACGATGGTTCGAGTTTCCGCTCAATAGGTTAAGGAACCACACCCTAGCGTAATATATGGATTCCACTCTGGTCATTGAGGACCCACACCCTATCCGAATGGGGGTTTCCACATAGAATGTAGAGGACTCGAGCCCAAGCTGATGTTGTCTTCCACTCTATAGGTCAAGGACCCACACCCTAAATTGATATAGGGTTCCACTCTACTATTTGTGGAACCTAAAACTAATTGGAACAATTTTATACTCATTTTTAGAGGAAATTTTCCTTAGATGACAGGGGTTTACACTCTAGTATCTCGGGTGATACTCTTCCCGATCACCCTTGATGTCGAGCATCACCTAAATAAGATTCGTTCTCAAAATATTTAACATCATACCTCAAAACTAACAACTGATGACACCATCATGTTCTATGTCAATATTTTCTCCTGATATTCTACTCATGGAAAAAATATGTGTTCAAATGAAGTAGATATAGAATATTGATGTTTACAAAAATTGAGTGAAGGGGTACACTGCATTTGAGGGGCCCACATGACATTTGGTCTTGGTCCATCACCTGGTTGTGTCCTTAGAGGTATATGGATCACCTATTCAATAGTTATATAAGGCTTGTGGGAAATATATATGTTGTGACCATGTTACATGGGGTACTACCTGTGTGCTTGGCTAGGTCTATGTATCCACCTCGTGTTTGTGTATTTTTCATAGTGTCAATGTACTTTAGTACATGGACATTTTTCGTTTCATGTACTGCCACATTGGGTCCTACTTGTGTGTTCTTCCATAAGGATTATCCACCCCAATACATGGTATATAGAATATATAGAGACTAAACATCATGCCATCATTGTAAATTCAAAAAACCCTTACTTTCATATCATAAAAGATAGATGCCATGTGTTCATCACACTACACAATGTGTAGTTTCGTAATTCATATAACATAAGATCTATGTTCCAAACGTCGAATCCTTCCATTATATTATAGATATAAGTCCAATTTTGTAAGAAAATTGTGGGTCTATTCTGGTTCAAACATTCCTATCCATATGATGGTTGTAAATCCAATTCATTCAACCAGTGGGTTCCTCAGTACATCCCACACACCTCTGATCATTCAACAGTTTCTAATTTGGATAACAATCATTGAAATGGTATACCATAAATTGAAAACATTGTATTTTTTCCTTATCTATCGATCCGTAAAATGTTCACCATTTGATTCGTGATTACAGGGGGTCCTATTAGGCTCAGTACCACCTAGAGATGTAGAACTTGGGTGGTGAGGTTCAACCATTGAAGGACACAATGATATTGGGGGATTAGGGCTTAAGAATACAGGTCTGAATATCAATTTAAAGTGTTATTTTCAAACCACAGTGAATGAAGATACCCAAGGTTATATAAAACTATGATTTATTTAATAATTGGAACATAGCTTCATAAAAATTTCATAATTGGTATTGATCAAATAATGACATTTATATTACTAATGAATTTAATCTAAAAGGTAATAATATGTAGATTGGCATATCCTACCTAGATATTTGATAATTTTTCATCAAATAATTCAACTAAAAATTAATGGATTAATTTTTTTGTGATTCTCTATGTTCTTCTCAGATTCATAGATTTTTCATCATCGTATGTGTTTCATCAATGATATGAGATGAGGAAGAATCTCATGGCGATCCAATGATTATGTGGAAAAGCAGAGGTAATTCTCCAAAAAATAGATTTATTGGAAAACCATTTAAATTAAAATAATTAATGAAATATATTAACTAATTAATTAATTAACTAAATATTCCACCAATAGGGAAGATTTTTAAATAACTAATGTTGGCTAAATTTAGTCTTTACCTATGGTAACCATCAGTTTTAGGAAACAATCATGATCTCAAAATTTGTACTCATGATTCCAATGAAGAGTTATCCTCTGTTATTTATGACACATCATGAATGTATTATAAAATATAATTAATATATTATAAAATTAATTTCAGTGATAATTTTCCTCATAATAAAAAGTTGTGTCATGCCTATCTGGAAATATATGCAGAAATATTTCAATATATTACTTGGGAAAATGGGGTCTCAAGAACATAAAATCCTTCAGTATTTTCATTCCAAAAAAGAATAAATAAACATAAACCTCCTAAAAATAATATTGAATATTTATCTCCCTCTACCAGGAGCTCCCCTTCTTGGTTTCATGATACCAACAAATGCAAACTGAGTGGAATTCCCTTCCATGAAGGGTCCCCAAATTTCGATCCTTGATCACTACTAGGTGATCTGTAGTGGTGGTACCATCCTTGATGTCTATAACAACTTAGTCGATGACATAAACATGGTCATGCATGTATCTCCTCAGATATTACATGTTTAATATGCTGTGTATCCGTTCTATCTATGGGGGTAGGGTGAGGTATAAAGAAACCACATCGAACCTCTGTGTGATCTTGAAAGAAATGATGAATCTCTAGGATTGCTTGCCTCTTCTGATGAACGTTCACAATCCCTATCATGGTGAGACTCTATGGAAAATATTTCACTATGATCGAACTAAAATAGAGTGTGATGGAGATCTTCATAATATTTCTTTATGATCAAGGCTATCATAATCTGATCACAGCTGAACTTGTCACTCTTCATCATCACATTCACCATCTCTGTGCCCACAAGATTTGTCTCAACAATACCATTCCTGCACAAGGGAGACCTTACAAGTCTCCCTTATCCGGCCTCAAAAGGTTCCATTTAGATTATAGGGTGATATATATTGTTATATGATATCTATTCTAATGAAATGAATCCTCCTAGAACTGAATGAAGTCTAACATGAAATCCCTCATCGTATCCTCCAACACCTGGATAGTACAATTAGTTTACCTATATTCCTCGGGGTGAAAGGTTGTACTCATCTTCATATGTGCCTCAAATGTCTCATGTAAGCTTCTCCAAAAACATGAATTTAATTATGCATCACAAATAGAGATAATCATCATGGAAATATCATAGTGGTGAACAATCAATTTTTTGTACAACTACACCAAAACCTCTTAAAAAATTTACTCCATGATTGCAGTTAAGTGTGGTGACTTCTGGGTCAATCAACTATCACCCACATGGAACCATGTCCCTTTTTTGTACCTGAAATCCCATTTACAAAGTCCATTTATATGTCTCCCAATTCCAATTCGAGATCTCAAGGGTCCACAACAAACCTATTGGAACATGGTTCTCATCCTTCACCTTCTGACAGGTGAGATAGTGAATGACAGACTCATCTAAATTCCATCTCATATATGACCAAAAAACATACATTGAAGGTCTATACACATCATATCTACAATAGGATGGACATCCAATGTTGATGTGTGTAACTCTAACATCAACTATTCTCAAATCTTGATAAGGACCACCGTCTATCCCTAGAAATGGATGAATTGATACCCGGCTTCATAATTTCTTTTTTAATCCCTTGTGCATATCTAATCATTAAATGTGTCATATTTTATGTCTCTCAATAGGTACTCTCTCACATTATTGATAAATGAAGGATTCAACACCATAAAATTTAGAAATTTTATACCCTCTTACTCTACCATTGTAAGCTACAAGTAAGCAAACTCATAAGAATCCTCTTATAGAAATCGAATATGATAATTTTTACTAAGAAAATCAGCTACTATATTTCTCTTCCCTAGTGTATAGGATATCTAAAAGTAATATTCCTATAGAAACTCCAACCAACTCATCTAAATTAGATTCAAGTCTCTCTATGTGGAAACATACATAAGACCGTAATGATATATGTAATCCAAAAATCACTCCCCTAGATGGTAGTTCCTTAAAAAACATAGAGATAAAACTTCCTCTATAAGATCAGGGTCACATGTCAGGTAGGATTTCTTGTGGGGCGTCAAAAACCTCAACTAAAAAACGAACCAATCTCATGATCCATCACAATAAACTATTTACATCATAACAACCTATGGTAGTCTCAGAAAAAGCAGTTTTTATACTCAACCTCAACCCCTTGAAGGCCCTATGGAACATACACATCCTAGTTAAAATATTACCTTTAGACTTCAAGGTTTTTTAAGGTGATAAAATTCAAGATAAGTCATCCTAAAATCTCTTCTAATACCCCTATATTCCATAAAAGCTCACCGCCTCTGACACGCTCTTGGGTGGATACTCAGAAAAACTTCATCAGTATTCACAGGTTCCACAACTAAACAACATAAATAAATTACCACAATAGAAATTAAACATTATGAATACATAATTTACACATTGAGAACTCCCCATAAATATGGTGATATCTAGGAAAAAATAGAACCATCCTCATGTGCCTTGCTTGCTCCTCATCTGATGTGTTGTTTATGAATATGTTGTTGATTGAGATAATAAGAAATTGGTCCATATGAAGATAGATGATACTATTCATCAATGTCATAAACCAGATAGGGAATTTTTCAAAACCAAAGACATAACTAGGAACTCATAGTGTTTGTAGTGATATGGGATTTCTAGATTTGAAATATCATACACACCAAGCCACAAATAAAAGAAGTTGTACTGGAGATCAATTTTCAAGAACCATCATGTTCCTCACCAGTAGTCATATTGGTTGGAACACCATGTAAAGGGGTACTTCTTATATACTTGGCTTATTTTAGGTGATTATATTCCATGAAAAACAACAAATTTGGGTCTTCCAATTTTACAAACAACATTTGAGCTACCAATGTTGACAAACTGGTCCAAATAAAACCCTTATATAGGATATACTCATACTATAACTAAAGCTTTTGAAGATCATTAGTGGTCATAGAATATAACACCAAAGATATCAAAGTAGTCATGGGATTCATGTTGATAAAAATTTTCATCTCCATTCGAATAGGTAGTCCTTGAAAATCCATGAGAAATACATTCACACAATCCTCCCCAACTAAGGGAATACAAATTTATTATTAGCCTATGTTACCATGAAATTTACACACCAACTGGGGGATAATGGGTTACAACATCTTTGTCATAGAACCCACTAATCTCGGTACAATATATATCTCCCCCATATGGGTGAATCTTTCACCATCAGTGCAACCCCATTTTACTAATATGCGGTGAAAATAAATCTTGGATAATAACAAGGAAAACCAATCCATTCCCATGATTAAATCACAGGGTTCCATTATGATGACCAAAATTTCCCATGGGAGACTCTCTTCAATAAGAGATAGGTCACACTACTAGACGATATAATATACAAAATAATCATACCCTATATGAATCAATAGATGAATCTGTTAAGATATCATATTAACTAGGAGATCCATCTCTACCAAAATGATTATATAGATGAAAGAAATATTATAACTAATTTCTAATTATTCATAATCAAGGGTTCAATAAATATATTGTACCTCTAATTATCTCATTTGATGTAGGTTTTAATGCCTATACTGACATGTGTTTTCTTTATCTTGCCTTTATATCCATTAGCCGAAAATGGTATGAATTGTGCTGGTTCTTGAAAGATATCATAGGTTTTTCAACCACCCATAACTCCTCCTAAACCTTTTCCAGCATAAACTACATGGGCCACTCTACCTTACCTCATAGATCCTGGATCACAAAAATAACTTATCCATAGAAATATGACATCTATCTATTTATCCTCAGCACATCTGGTCTGGATGTCTTGCGCCTTGTGATCTCTCCCACGAAAATAATTACCCCGCCCCTCTCTGGGCATCCCTATTGATCTAACTACCCATGAACATGTTCCTGAGTCTGATCATGGGGAGGTCTTATATATTAATATATCTTCTTAAATCATATGTTATTTGTTGTAGATGACTCATACATGTGACACCCACTACCAACATATTCTTCCTAGAGTCCCTATGATAGAAATATTTCGTTAACTTTTTCCAACTCCACCCCCCAAAATATGGTGGAATGAACAAGGGAACCACACTATAGCATATAATTCATTGAATTCCATACTTCAACATACATTCTTTGAATATCATTCATTGATAATGTCATGGGAGTATTGGGTAAGGTGTGTGAACCATTCTTCATACTCATCCACTATAATCCATATGTTCTATTTCTCCAAAATCAAGTGTGTTTGAAATGAGTGAAAACAGGAAAAGTAGTACTCAACACATAAAAACTACTATAATTCAATCTGTAAGGTTTTCAAATCATCATGAATCTAGGTATCATGAATCCCCGAGTTCCAAATAGCTCTGTAGAAATGGTTGGATACTACTCCAACCGCCTGATCCATCAGTTTCTGTATGAAAATGAAGAAATACTCCACTATCTCTAGAAATACCTTTATTGATTGAGGTTTTTCCTCATTGTGGAACCTCAGTATCCTATTTCACCAGAACTCATAAAGTGAACTAAGCCTATTCATATCCTCTACATTTTTGGATGGTATAATCTACTTCATGAGAACTATTAGTTTTCCAAACATCCCTCCCAAAAGAAAAATATAATTGGATAGACCATAATATGAGGATTTATCACTTATTAGATCATTTATATAATCCTGAACTAGTATATTGGAAGGATTACATGGAATTTTCATCTAGAAATGTTATCTAGAAATATCATGGAAATATGAGAATATAAATATAGATAACAAAATTGGAGAGTTGAATCATGTAAGATAGTCAGTTCTTCAACCCAATATGATACATATACAATGTCTCCATATAACTAATGTATTATTATTCTATGTTAACACGTAGGTAGTAAAGGACATGGTGAATGGATATGTTAGCCTCCCATACATAAATAGATTACCATGCCTATGTACCATAGTAAAAACACATAAAAAAATTTTCCCTAAATTTTCATCTTAATAAAACATGGAGGATGTAGGAAAATCTCAAGTGAGGGAGAGTGAAAATATACTAGGTCTGATTCCCATAATGAATATGGGGGATTAGTAAGAGTTTTAATAGGATGAGAAAAGAAAAATACACTAAACATGGGGAATCTACACTCAAATAGTGAGAGATTATATCTTCAACCAAGAATAGGGGCGCAACATGGTATGTAGATGAACTAAATGTTGAGTCTTTTCCACCCATATCAAGATAGTTAACTCATCTATCAGTGAGAAACTAATCATGAATATCATGTTGTATACCTTGTGTGTCATCACAACCCATGGTAGGAGAGAAAATAAATCACAAGGTATGGATTCATATGTGTATGTATGATCAGTCAATGCTTCCAGAATGGGAGAGAATGGGGATCTCCATGGCATAGATAATCATTGGAAGAGAGTTTTAAATATTTCTAAAAGTCCGTCAATGATGCCTAGAATATCTCATGTTTACTCTGAAGTTACAGTGTGAAAGCCTATGACTTATCTTAATGCCTCATGACCAACGGGCATGAACCCCAAGTAGAGGACTTGTTCCCTTGTGCATCATGGGGCTACATTATATAATTATCATAGAGTAATTGAACTCATGATGATGGGGGTTCCAAACTAGTTCCATAAGGACCCCTACCCTATCCAATAGGGGTTACACTCGATAGTCTTAGGTCTCACAACCAATATGATGGAGTGGTCTGGCACTATAAGTGGAGTACATGCATGCTGGTGTGACATGGGGTTCTAATCTGGACATTGAGGACTTTTTACCTCCACAATATAGGGGCTCCACTCTATAGGTAGTGGACGTTCTCCCATTATGATGGAGGGTTCCAATTTATAGGTTGAGGAACCACAACCTAGTGGAATACGATGTTCCACTCTTGTCATTAAGGACACACTCTATATTTGATAGGGGGTTACACTCATTTGGTAGAGGAACCATGACCTAGAATATTGGTGTGGGGGATCAAATCTAGTGCCATTGGTGATCCTTTACTTGATCACTACTATCATTGAGAATCTTTTATATAAGTTCCATTCATGTAAAGTTTCACATCGTATATAAAAATTCATAAATTGGGGTCCCATTGTGTTATATGAAGATAAATACTAAAGATAGTGTACTCATGGCCCAAAATATGAGTTCAAATGATGGTGATATAGATGATTGTTGTTTCCTCAAAATGAGATAGTGTTTACATAGTGTGTGAGGGGACCCACATGAGGTGTGGTCTCACTCAATCAGCATGCCTTCTCCATAGAAGTAGATATATCTTCTACTCAAGAGGTATAAATGAAGTGTAGGGGATATACATGGTGTGACAAGGCCACTTGGGGTCCTTCTCATGTCCTTGGACATGTATGTGTATCCAACCCATGTCAACGTACTTTTCCTTGGGTCTGTGTACATCGATGCAAGACCGTCTACATCCTAGTTTAGTCCCACATGGGGTCTTACTAGACTTATCCACCATAAGTCGCTTCCACCTAGGGATGTGGGACATGGTGTGAATGGAGACTAAATGGTGTTCCATCATTATAAATTCTTAAATCCTTAGTCATTATAGCATATATTCTACACACTGTGTGTTCATCATGGTATATGTCTTGTAATATTGTTTTTTATAGAAAAATATATCCATGTTCTACACATAAAATATATCTATTATTCCATATATATCTTCTCAAATCATTTTACAGTCAGTGGATCTATTATGGATCAATCATTTCATTCCATATGGTGATGGGAAGTCATATTCTATCGAGTTGTGGGTTTTCACCATATATCATGAATGCTTATTATCCTTTTTCCATTGATGATTCAGATACAGATTGTTGAAATGATCTCCAATAACCTAAAAACATCCTAGATCTATCCATAATTCATCAATTAATCATGTGCTTATAATTTTATCATCATTCTAGGGGACTAATAGGGCTCAGTACTGCCAAAAAACATCGATCCAGAACCACATGGCCGAACAGGTGAAGGACATGAAGAAATTAAGTTAGGAAGCCACATGGAAAAAACCTTTTAGATCATATACATGGGTTACTAGAAAATTATCTGTAACGGGGATAATTGGGGTTATATAAACAAAATATTGATTCAATAATAGGTACAAAGGCACATGAAAAGGCCACAATTATCATATATCCAAGTATGTTATTGATATTCACAATAAATTTAATCAAAAATGGGATAACAGAAACATATAAGAGTTCTTCGAAGAGATTTTATCATTCATAGTTAAATAATGTGCCTACCAATGAATGGAAAAAAATTGCATTCAATTCGATCATATCTGGTCAGATCTAGGGTTTCATCTTTATTGGATGTGATTCGACACGAGTTTACATAGTACTGATTCTTAACTTATCTTATATTCAAAATGGATATCCATGAAATATGATCATAGAAAATACATTTAGTATCCATCCTATTCCTAAAAATCTAATTGAATATTTCATTGAAGAAAAAAACATCATTTGATCAACTATAAAATAGCTAAATCCTATCATATAGTGATGGATCCAAAATTAATTGTAAAACCAAGAAGTACCTCCCTAATAGAAAATGAAATAAAAGATAAGGGATTAATCAAACCATATAAAATATAATAAATTATTTAAGATTTGAGACTTATAATAAATCATAGTTAGCCTACTTATTTATGTATTAAATTTATTTTTTATTAATCTCCATCTACATTAACATATCATCATATATTGATTTTTTAAGATAATAGGATATTTTTAACATTTTGAAAAAATACTCAACTTCTTTGTAATAATACATTATTCTTTTATTTAATAAATTATTATTAAATCCATATTACATTTACTTCCCACTACTAACAATCAATAAGTGTATGAAATATATCCATGAGACTGTAAGATTTACGTTTCATAAATTCTCCAAATCAGCTTATACATTTTTGGAAGTATCAATATATCATTAAATATTCAACATTCTATTAGCTTTCTCTTCAACCTATAAATTAATTGGCATTCTCTTCAAAACTATTTCCTAAAAATTTTCTGATTATTTCAATTTTGGGGGTTAATCTACCAGATTTCTCCATCATGCATTCTATATAAGACGCTTTTTTCTGTATATATACTATTTTACTAGTCATATAGCCTTGAATTCATCATTATTTTTCATCAAATTATTTAGATCATGAGTAATAAGAGAAACCAATACTATATAATGATTTATATAATTATATACATAAATATAATTTCCCTAAGCTTCAATTTTATCATTGAAGTTAGTGTTGTTAATAATTTCACTCAATACTATCTAGTGAAATCCACTAGCTAATAGAACCAAAACATTCATGCGATTGGGTTATAAATTTTCAAATTTTCTTATAATTTGAGTTTAAGTAATAAAAATGTTAAAAAAATTATTTAAAATTCATGTATAATATTGTTCACTACAAAATCATTGGCTATAGAACTTGATTCATCTTCAAGGATTCAAATCTATATTGAGATAAAAACTCTATTTGGAAGGTATTTTGGGATATTTATGAGTATTAAAAATAAACCATGTCCTAAGAATTCATATTATTATAAATTTTCTAAAAATGGTCTTTAAAAATGTGGATACAATGGACTTTATTTATAGTTGGGATACTTTGTGTTGTTGATTTGAATCCTTCAACTCCTTTTTCCATTCCCTACATCATCATAGTAAAACACAGAAACCTAAATTCTATAACCTAATATATAAATAAATGAATTTAATTTCATAATTGCAATGGAGTATTTATAATATTGACATAATCCCACAGTAGGAAGAACCCTCTTATCATTTGAATAAAACAACATGTTAGATTCACCTTAAAATTTTGTTTCTCAATCATCATGTCATACCATTTTCATGTTACTCAAAAAGGGAGTCCATTTATTTGAGTAATGACCCCACTTAGTATTGAATAGTAGTAGAATCAGTTCCATGTCTGAGAATAAACTCTAGATGCACTAATTGATGCTTAAAAAATGGTTGTTTATTTGGACAACTATGTCCTCACAGATCAACAACAACAATAGTCATCACATTACCATAGGGTTATTCTCATCATGTACGTCACAATAAAAAGATCAGTTGGCCTTTAAGATCTGTATAATTTTTTTTGTAATGATTATAGTGTTTATTTCTATCTCATTAGAAGATTGTATAAAATTAAATATCCACCCAATATGTTTTCTCATTCACCATTATTCTAATAGGTGCTGCATTTGGAATATACACTAGCTATGAGTGATGGCTGAGTGAGCTAACAAAATTATGAGTATTTGTTCTTATCTATTTCCAACCCAAAAAATCTAATAACACATGTTCAAATAAAAAATATGGAGCCAATATGATATTTTTATGAACTCAATCACTATGATATGATGTTTTCCAACCATTTATTAATTATAAATGGTTGTAAATTCAATTAATGTTATCAATCCACCAAACAAAACCAAGATAATGATAAAGATTATATAATATTAGTGAATTTAGGTTTATCTATTTCAAAAAACAATAGTTTTATGATATAATAAATGTAGAAGGGTAAACCATAGTGTATGTTTCTCAAGATGGTAATAAAAAACCAATAAGAAACATTACCAAAAGGTTTGTTAGTTGTGATTGAATTTAACTAAATTTTTATATAATAACATCATGTTGTATATTGTCCATTTTCTAAAATATACCTAATTTATTTTTGTTCCAAAATACTATTAGTTATATATTCCATTATCTAATTCACCATTGGTTTCAACATATGGGGTAATAAAAAATTTCCTTCCTTTTTCTAGAAATTATATTGAGAAGTAGACGGAATGTTTTATTCATGTTATGTTAAAATAAATCTAATAACAGCCTTTTAAAAATAGTGTTTTCTCAATTTCAACCAGTAAATTTTTAGATGGAAGAATCATATACTATATTTCACTAATAATCGAAAATTTTATTATTTTATATATTTTCCATAGTATGATCCTAACTTCCTTGTGTATTAACTTAAAAGTACATGTTTCTATGAACTATTGACTAACAAACTCTAAAAGGATTTCATGTTAAAAATATAATAGAATCATGTAGTTTATAAAAATTTTCATAACATGACATCCATTATTTTTTCATCACAACAATTTGAGATTAATTCACATAGAAAAAACATGACCACTCTTTTATGAAATTTACCCAAGGGTGTATATCCCTTTGATTACTCCATCCCTACCTCTTACTCTCTCTTGCGAATAGCCTGTTACTGATGTAATATAAAATGGGATTTACTTTAATGTTTGGATTATTATTTATTGTTACAAAAATAATTAATTATTAAGAATAATTCTCCATCATAAAATTTTCACATAACCTACCCATCAAATTACATATTCACATAATTGTTATTTGTTGACACTGAAACCCGCATGGAAAAGTGGTGGGAACATTACTCTAGAATTGGATCAATTCAGAGGAGGGTAAATCCATGTATTTTGTTTTTTATTGGATGTATATTATAAAGAATTCCAAGTCCTAGGATACATAATACCATCTAATTATGTGTTGAGAGAAGGTGTTTGGAATCCTTCTTGTTGTCATAAATCATATCTTAAATGTATATTTTGTTCAATTCACGAAATATTTCATTTTATGGTTGTATATTACCTAAAATAAATAATATGAATGTTTAATTGTTTTATCATAAAATAACAAGAAGGGAAAAATAATTCCATGATTAAAATAATAAAAAAATGAATAAAAACTAGAGATTGAAAATTTTAAGGTGTGAATTTTCATTCAACATATCATTCCCAAGTGAAATTACCCATATTAACAAGTTGAATTAATTAAAAAAAATATAATCCAACATTTATTAATAATAATAAATTCTCATTATATGACCCATATGTATTCATAAAAACATGAATATACTCTGAGAAATAGCAATAATTGAGTAGAGAGTGTGCAGAAATCAGCTACGGAAAATAGTAATGAAACAATATTACGAACACTCATAGATCGTAGTTTCAACCAAATTTTAGAGGCCAGATACATATATAGGAGGTATATAAGTTTAATATATCCCATATTAGTACCATCCGTTTACCATAGTTACCATCTGTATCAAATTTATTTTTCTTATTCCCATATCAACACAAGCATTCACTCTCGCCTCCTATAACAATGTGTATTCCCCTCCTTTCTGAAATTTTATGGATGAGTTATATCTTCTAAATAATTCGATAATCCGAATCAAAATTAGATCATATTATAAAGTATATAATTATTTGATTCCTTAGTCATGTCATGTGAATATATATTGTTTCAAGAGGAATGTTGAAAAACTAAATGGGAGTGGAATGTTTAGGCATCATACATAGCACTCTACTCTGCATCTATATTCTCCATTACAAAACAATGAACTACAACCACACATTGTTTCATACACACATTATCACCCAATAACCATATATGTAGTTCTCATTTCTCAAAAAAATGTGTATTTATAGGCATTTATAGGCTCTCAAGATTGTCTGATCATATAAAAGTGATTATAGTCCTTCCATTTTGAGGATAATTTTTCCCATTTTTGAAAAGTCTATGGAGAACCGTTAGAGATCACAATTTTATAAAAAAATTCTCTAATGTGTGTTATTGAGTCAAATTCTTGAATTGGTAATTTATATTATGGTTACACAGTTTATGTAAATGTTTTGATATACAAAATGTTTGATAACGAGAACACAAAGCAGACCTTCATCCGAGATCGTGTGAAATGAACCAATTGAGAATGTATCCTAAATAGTAATGGTGAAGTAATTTGATGACTATTACTCCCTTATATTTATCCATTATAATCCCAACATGGATTTATTAGTGCACTTAATCCCCCAATATTTCAATTTGGTTCTACGACCATCCTATTATGGAATCCATCTATGGATCCCAAAATACACCATTCAAAGGAGCCTCACCCATTATTTTTGTGTCCCACCTAGGAACCTATGTATCCCATGTCACCTAAATAGGATAAACTAATTAATTTTCCCATATAGTATTTTTTGAACTTACTAGCTTCCATTTACATAATTCCACACCTCATGAGTCATATCATAATCAAACATATACATTCGCCACCAAATATATACAGTTTTGTTTATTTTACATATCCTTATGAACCTTTCAATTATCTATGCCCTTTGAAAAGGGTTTCTAATAAGTTTCTATTCATATTTGATTAGTTCATTTTGGTAATATTAATCTTGTATCCCTTGGATAATGAGGATTTATCTCCTCATAGAACTAGTGGGGATTTTTCATTCCACAATTTCCTAACATACCAATCATGGATTTTCTAAACTATCTTTATTTTCCAATATGTTATTGGTTATTATGTCTATTTATAATAAATGAAATAGAAGTATACATGGGTACAAAATCGGTTTATCCAAACATTAATCTTGATATATAATACCACCCATTAATTGTGTCATACCAGAGCCAAAAATAATAACCAATAAGAATTCGATAATCTGCAAAAGAGCCTTCAAAAGTTTGTAATACACCTATTTAACATCATATGATTTAATTTTTAGGTCAAATCAATATATTTTGATCATGAATATATCCCAAATAAATCCAATTTTGGTATTATGTTCCATGTAGTATAAATTTCCTATGTACCATTAAAAGGTACACCTATCCATCTAATATGAATTACCTTAATGGTCACAATTATCATACCTAACTGCATTATCATAAAAGTTTTACTTCATGGTACTTTTTGAATGACTTAAAAATAAATAACTCATTGTCATAGATGTGTGATCTTAAATGGTATAACATTTATTCATTCTAGAGTTTCTCATTACATATAACATTTCTCATTTGATTTCATTGAACTACATGAGTTTAAATCCCTTCACTAGGGATACATAATAATACCCTCTCACATACCCAATCCAATCTAAATAAAAAATCATTCATCCCTAAATAGTGATGAAATACAATGTGAACAACTATATAGATGTAACATATAACATATTTAACTAACAATGGGGGTTTTAGAACCATTCAAACATAAAACATTCCTAGAAATTCATTATATTAATATATACCTTTGATTAAATGGGAATAAAGAATAGTTACTAGTAATTATTTCATGAATATAAAATAAATATATAAGTGTTTCCTATGTTAGAAAACAATACCTTATATGGTATGTGTTTATATCCATTCATATCAATTTTATATAAATTTTCCCATGTAAATATCCAAATAGTTTCATGAGGTAAATACATCTGAGGTGATTGTTTAGTTGATAATAAATTTATTATATTTTATTTTTATATAATTAAAGTCCACTATTTATATTGGTGTGATATTTTTAACATAAATTGATCCCAGATATATGTTAATGTCTATAAATAACAATAATTGGTATGCGAAATATTTTGGATCAATGATAAACAATTCTGTTTATATAATGTGATTTATGGGTTATGAGTTGAGTGATTTTATGTAAATTCATATGTTTTTTATTTGTCATATAACATTATCAATAGTTTCATATATTGGGAACAAAATATATACTATCTAATTAGTTATTCATAATTCATACAAATATAGTGGGTAACACAAATCATTCCTAGGTCATACAGGGAATGTTAGTAGCTGGAATTACACCACTACTTCCCTGGTAGTTTCTTTTTTGAAATTTTATGATTAGTCTCTATTGTCTTGTTACACATGAAGAAATCTGGAAATTGTATATTAAAATGTTTTTGGGATAAAATAAACATGTTATTAAATAATTTGGGGAGGGCATAGAAAATTTGAGATGAATATGTGATGAAATTGGGTCAAATCATGCATAAGGGGATAGATTCAAAAAAGATGAATACTTCATGAGAGATAATGGTTTTGTAGAGTAAATCGAACACTATTTAGGGATATATTACATGAAGTTGGAAATATTAATTAAAATGTATGTCACAACCACCACAATAGCTATAAAATAACATTTTAGACATTATTGAAGGTGAATGTGGCCTATGGAATTCAAGTAGATGTTATGAATTCTCAAAGCAATTTTCGTCACGAGGAAAATGAATGAAATATTCCAAAAGGTATACATAATTCATGAATAAACTCCAATGATTATGTTAAAAAAACATAATTTTGATGTTTTTAATAAAATAATCATTCCCTATAAAATAGAGTAAACGAAATCCATCCCCATGGGCTTTTGTGAGACATATAACACTTGTGACCCCCACCCTATGTGTACCATAAAACCAACTCATGGTAGGGAATACATGTTTCGTGAACACCTTATCATTGATATATGATCCTTTATAACCCCCATCCTTTATAAAATTCACCTTTATTTAGCTCTAAAAATTCCACAATTCATCCGACATATCATCACTAAATTTTGGTTTCATATGTCTTGTTCCTCTCTAAGATGGGATTACATATACCTGAATCAGATGAATAAAATAAAATAACCGAACCTCATATCTAGTACCATTAATCCAAGAATGACTTATAAATTCTCATCAACAATTTCTAAAAGTAATATTCTCTCTAACATTGGGAACCCCACATGATGATCATGCATTTGAATCATCAAGGGAAAAACATTCTTTTCACATCAATGATGGAATGTTCTGTATCCATCTAACCTCCTTCCCTTGGTGAGAATGTGATTCTCCATGAAAAAGTCTCAACTATGTTTATGAAGTATACTCTTATACTAAAAAACAATCATGTATGATTTTTATTAATATAAACTGAATATACTAATTTCTTAATCGCATGATGTTAAACTACATAATAATTTTCTTATTACATGATGTTAAATTGAAAATTTCCCTATGTGAAAAAAGTTAGGCTAATCACATGATAACTGTAAGATGGATACCCATCATTTGGCTATATTCTATAAATAAGACCCACACATACCTTATTATTTATCCCTTCATGACCCAAGCATCCATTCAACATGATGTTAATATGTTTGGATTGTTCATATCAATGAGCATAAATTGTGTTGTTGAAATCTATGGGTTTGGATCCCTATATTATAATATGGTATATAGGAAAACTCACAAGGATTTAATACTAATCTTGATAACATAAAATATCTATATGTATTCCCATTGGTGGAGATAACACAAATGTGTGGTCCTTCATCCTCTCTTGGGGATATTATTTACCAATTTCAACATAAAATTGAGTTCCCCACGAGACTTTGGCATAATTTTGTGGATGTAACCTATATTTTACCGAGTTTGTGATAGGAATATATGGGTAACATCCCCATAATACATTAAACCTATGACAACATCCCCACATGGCATTAATCTTGCGAATATGTCCTCACAAGACATTAAAACTTTGAAGACTTACTCGTAACATTTTATACATATAAACCCTTCTGATTTATTATTATCCCTTTCCCATGAACATTTATGGAGATACCATAGGTGATAATCTTAGGTTGACATACATGATGGGAATATGTTTCATGCCATGTAATGTTCTAGATACCTGTTGTGACATGTAATAAACCATAGTCGCCTTATTTGATAAGTATAGGACTTCGTATGCAAGGATACATGGATGTTTTATGACCCTAGGGTACATTTACCTATAAGAAAAGTAGTATTCCATAGGTTGGACAGCTAAGATGAAACATATATAGTATTCCATAAAGGTAGAAAGTGGAATACGTAAATATATTCCCAAAAAACCCAATGAAAGAAGTTGTCGAATCATGCCCAATTTCACCATCATATATGACCAGTATTCACCATTTAATAAACCATAGTCACCGTATTTGATATGTAAAACATTCTAGTATTTACATTCATAAAATATGGTGAACCCAAAATAAATCTATTCTCCTTCAATGGGGGGATGGAGAATGTTGGGAATCCTTAGTCAAAAACATCATGGATAGGGATATTTAATCCAATTATGAGGGGATAGATAATATTGGGCATGTTTTGAATCACCTTTATTGGACATGTATTAAAAATTGACATATTTTATAAAACAAGAATCAATCCATATGAAACACTTGGAAAACCACTGCCAACAGGAATAGGGGTAGGGGAATTGAATGTGTGGAATCCTTTGAAAATATAATTCTTCCATCATGTCCACTACTCCTAATGATATATACTTCCCAATACCATTTCTATACCTCTCATCACATTCAATGGAGGGACCTCAATTCCTCGGTTTATCATTAAAAATTGAATGGGGTGAATCACCTTACGACCAATACTGAGGATCTTCTTCCTAGAATGTTTTGATATCATGATCCACTATATTAAATACTCATTATATGATTAGGTAAGGACATTATTTAAAATTCATATGATATTTCTTGTAGTGATCTCTCCATGCCATCCTAACAAGGAAGACCAATTCCCAACGACGATGACTAATATGATCATATCCCTGCTCATTCGACCCTTGTCCAGAATACCCAGTGATGACACCAGGGGTAGCCAACAAAAAATTTTAATAGGTGGACCCACAAAAATTTCATGTCTCCCCTTATAAAATCATCCCATCTATATATACACTTATAACCACTTCACTAGGTTTCTTTTCACATGATCAGGATTGAGTCCCTCTCAACCTACTAAGGAGACCGAGTAGACTGTCACTATTGTGGTAGCCACTAACAACCATCATGGATCATCTGATGATGATTAATTCACTACGGTGGACCTCACTATAACCTCATAAAAACACATAAGACCTCTTTAAAAATAAAACATTCACTACCTTAATGAAACGTCACAATGTATAATAAAAAACCACTATTGGGGTCCTACCCATATAACAATCTGAAAAACATGGGAAATAATTCCCCATTTCGCTCATAATATCATTCTTTGGGAACACCCATGATTTTTGAGGAAATAATGAGAGAAAATCATGTCACCGTATACCTATCGTAAATTGAGTTGATGGTTGACTCAATGAAAACACCTACACCATTACAACCTCAACTAAGGGTAGGATCACATCATTTGTGTATAACCATCCCTAAGGTCTTGGAACATAAGGACCCTATATATCTCCACATGTACCTACACATAGAGGATTCCTTAGAGTATTTATAAGATGTTTTATTCTAGAATCCCTCCTACCATCAACTTCCCTCCACTCAATATCAACCATTGAAGTATTAGAGATGATGCGGCCTTGATTACAACCATAGATAATGGTGAAAATTGTATTGAGGTATAAAGGCATAAAAAAAATCACAGTATGTTGGAAGTCACAGATAATCCTTCCTATGAGGACAAGGTTAGGAAGATAGAAACTCCACAATGAAATAGTCCATCATTCAAAGGAAATTTTACTCGTATGTATCCCCTTATTCTTAAAAATAAACAGCAGCATAGGTATGCATTAAATCCACTTCTAGTTTAAAGAATGATTTTTATTATATCTTGGGGTGATCAAAACTGTACGGTACTCTGAGCAATGAGCATTAAGAGAGATTCTAGTTAGTCTTGGTCGTAGAACAACATTGATTTTTGTTTTGGTCACCTAATATTACACGATTATCCACTTGGGAATTCCTCACCATGGACCACATGGTCGGACTCTTCCGAAAAATTCAACCTACATTCAACTACCTCCAGGATCGATTGGTGGAAAATCCATGAATCCATAGACATAATTAGTCCATGTTTCAATATCACTGAAGATATTAAATTTACCCAATCTCAGTGTCCATGCACCCCAACTCATATGAGTGTCAGCTGAGTATTATATGAAAGTATGTCACGATCCTCATCATTCTATAATAGATGTAGAAATATGTATCTACCCATGTCCAGATAATATGTATGAGGTACTATTATTCCCTCCACATCACTCCCCTTTCACCGCAATAATAGGTTAATCTGGTTGACAATCCATCTAATAGTGAATGTTCTTCTCTGATGACAGTAACTATGAACATTTCCACAATCAATACACTCTATGAAAAATGAATCCAGACTAATGAAACTACATATCACGATGATATGACACCTCTAAAAGAAGAAAAATATTATTTATATCATCTTATTTGAGTCTACACTCATTAGTATTGAGTGGTATTTTTCTTCAAAAGTAACCCCCCCCCTTTGAGGCATTGGAAATTCCCTGTAGATATCTAAAAAAATGAGAGCTGGTTGATATGACCAATATCCCATATGGAATCATATTACAAACATATGAATATTCTATATTGGAAACCATAATAAATTATATTACCTGTTACTATGGGTTGACCATCGAGCTCTTTTAAATACTCTTCCCAAATATAGATATTTCATGTTGGAACCTTACCCATCCACCCATTGATCATTCAATCCATCCTAAATAGTAACGCAGATTTGAGTTGGGAATTCCCACAAAACCATTAATGGTTTAGGTTGATATATTTGTACAATTTATATGATATGACCAACCTACACCACATGGGTAGTGAAACATCCTATAATTATACCATGATTTTTCCTCTCAAACAAGTAGGTTGTTCAATGAAATTGTGTATATAAACACTCCTCAAAATGATTTCATAGATTATATCCCTAAAAATATTGTGGATCTAAAATCAAAATTGGATTGCATCCCACCTTAAGAGAAACTATATACAGTATTGGTGGACCAGTATCATCCACCCCTATAATTCAGTAACTTGAGAATCATCCAATTTTATTGGATGCGTGATATATATCATCATCTAGACCTCATCACCTCATGAAGTATGCATATACAGGGAAATATAAAATGGAATGAATCTACCAATATTAGGTTCATTTTATAGGCCCTAGAATTCCCCACATTCATTTGGTTCATCCAGATATTCAGAATTTTTAATTCCATATAGAATGTTCTTTATATGAATTTTATCAACCGGTTTGACACTATGTTATGCGCGACCTGTATTGATAGCCTCTTCTAACACAATCATCAGTCTGATGACTGAGTTATTGGATTTATTTTCTGATGTAATAGACTCATGTAAGGTCTTAATGTATAGCCTTCCCAGGAAGATCTATTAGTGATTTATATAAAGAATGTTAGGGTTGATATTTTCCCTACCCTCATCTCCTTGAGATATCCAAAAAAAGTTTTAGAGGTCTGCAAAAAATATCATCATCCAAATGAATCCTTTTATTGGGAAAAATTATTTTCATCCTAATTACCTCATACAGCTCCTATAATAAACTCAATAAATTAGAAATACATATCATTTTACAAACTCAAGCTCTACATCTTGTCCGCCATCAGATGCCAATCAATCATAAGAATCTCTAATAACAACCACACTATTATCGTACCATATATGACCCACATTAGAGCCAGGATCCAAAAATTCCATTCACATGATGTAAAATATATTTTTAATCCTTCAAGGATGAATAATTAACAAGATACATTATCATTTAAATGGAGAATAACATCCTTATGTCACCTGAATCCAAAAGACCTCAGGAAGAACGAATCATTGATTGTTTCAACTACTAATCATACTTCAGGGTCCACAGAAAAAACATGAATGGGTGATTTTTTTCAAATATTGGATCCATGACCAACTATAACTTCGTATATTCAATCTCAATGTTGTACCAAAACATGTGGAATATACCTCCACAATCCAAAATAATAACAATGAAGTCTTGGGTGAGTGGTAGCAAGTTCCTACATGACTTTCATAAAATTATTCTATATAGATTGTACATCTGATGGTCACTGATACCCATGACATTATATTTTCCTAACAAAATAAAATATCACCTCATATGTCCATCACACCATGTCTTTTGACCAAACCATTATCAGAACCTTCCATGTCTCTTGTAAATAGGCTTTGTTAATTCTAGGGTAATCAATGTCCCCATCAACCCCAAAAATAGCATGTAATCTCAAAAACAATATTACCCCCAATTATGGAGAATCACATAAAATCAATCCTCTCTTATAATATTAAAAAAATGGAATTGGTATAAGCTTATGGGAATGGTATTAGGACAGTGGATTGATGTGTTGTACTCATTGACTAATAATGTTGCATGAACCCTTAATTCACCTCTAACTAATGTCATTAATGGAAGGGAAATAACTATTTGTAAAGGAAAGATTTCTATTAAAGTACTATAGATAGGGGTTTTCATTCCAATGTGGCTAGAAAACATGATTCAAATAGTTTTTAGTAGGAATTTATATATTAGTTTTCACCATTGGGTACAAAACCATGAAATTTACTACAATTTGATCATGTAGCCTAACAATACATTTTTGGAACCTATTAGTGGACAATAATGTACCAATCATTGTAATATAGTGCTCCATATAATTAATCATATCATTTTTTGAATGAGGAAAGAAGCATCCAAACCCCAGAACATTAGCTAGAATTTCCCACTACAACACATGATAATGGGAATCCCTTAGTAGGAAAATATATTCACCTTTCAAGAATATATGACGTGGTAAAGAACATCACATTAATATTATTGAGACTCTTGATACATTATTCACTATTCATATAAATAGAAATTCATTATGACCCCATCAATTCCTAGAATAACACTCTATAGTCTGAGAAAAAGGTATCTTCTATTGAGCCATATCTTGCAAAGGAATCTAAATAGGAAATATATCATACAGTAATATCAATCTCTAAATAAGATGGAAACACCCCAATTTAGTGTATTATATTCATACAATATTTAATTATACATTTCAATGACAACAAATAATTTCATAGTAGAAAATATCTTTGGGATCATGATTATCATAACATGATGATCTATAATTTGAAGCTCATATATGTAGATCATATCCCTCTAACATGAATGCCTAGTGTTATGAAACGATGAAGTACAAGCCTAAAAAATGATTCTTATAGAAACACAATTCATTCACTTATTAGAAAGTAATTATATTTTGATTGTCTCATAATGTATTACTTGAAACACCCTTTTGAGAAGGCCATGGCCCTATATTCATGTAATGATCCCCACCTCAAAAAATAAGTGGATCATGTAATCACTCATTATTCTAGTACAGTTTGTCTAGGGAGATTATTCTCCCACTAACACATATGAATAATACTACATATAATATGGGTATTAATAAATATAGTTGAATCATATACAGATTAATGGTATTTAATTTATCAATTCCCCAAATGATCTAAAACCATACTTAATGGACACTCGAGTGGATTTTAATGGAATCATCTTCCTAAAAATCCATTGGATAGAGATGATGAACCAAGGTCATCGTATTATTTTAATATTTTGAAAAATAATTAATTCTCATAAATAAATTGAGTTCAAGAAGTCCCACAACATCTATTAATTTAGGATTCCTCGATCTATTTTCCATGATAATTGATCATATTTATCAGTTATCAAGCTGAATGTTTTTTATGCAATGTAAAATAACTATTTTTACCAAAAAATATAACTATCATACATAGGCCAATAGAAATATCAAGGAATTTAAAAAAACGCTCTCTTTCATATAGTATAAAATTATTATTCAAAATGAAAATACGTGTTCTGAAAACCTCTCGAATGGATTTTGGGGCAATCAGATGAGTGTCTAATCTTCCAACATGGTTATTCCACACTCCATGATATATGGTGAAAAAATAGTTTTACCTATATAGTTTTCTCTTCATTTACTCTTTATGGGTATTTGTGGTCATCTAACACCTAATAAAAGAGATGTCGTATTTATGGCCATGTTGGAATCCAAAAAAAAACATGCTCCAAGTTCTGTAAAACCAGTAAGGAAACCATAATAATGTTATATGAGAATTCAAAATAATCATCTTTTATCCTTCCATAAATGTTTTATTTTATTAGATCAATTGATGGAGATGATACCTTGAAATAATCCTATGAATATAGAACCAAAATAAAAAGAATATTGTATCATTTAAAAGGTCGAATACAATGCTTCATACTCATTGATATCTATGAATGGGGAGAAAATCACACCTCCCACTAATTACTTATTAATCATGTAGTACCTCTCAAGAACCTCTACACTCACCCAAGATACATTTCATAGACTATTCGACATGACCACTGTCACTTGTCGTTAATCCTTCATGAGACTTCTTGGCCAATAGATGTTAACCTATATGGAACAATTGTTAATGTAATATGACCATGAATATTTGAAACCATACATCCTCACACATTGATTTTAAAATGTATGATAAACATTATTTCTTGAAGGCATTAAAATACATTGTATATATTCTAATTACTTGATGTGAAACTGTATATTGTCTGGTGTCCCCACTAGAGAGGATTCCTCCTTCCAATGATAGTCTCTAATCAAATCACACTATATAACTATCTATGACTTAATTAAATTTTATTAAAGGATATGTATTAATTCTACGATTTTATATCCTAGGCCTAAATTAACCACGGACCTGTTTTAGGTACTCCCCCTATGGGAACATGTTAAATTATCCTGAACATCCCAACATGTTTACTCACACATTTCATGAATTCCTCAGTTTGGATCCTCGTCAATCGTTATATCCTAACACCCCCCATAATAATGATGGATCATGGAAATTGTAACACAACTCCCATCTTGGGAACACACCTCAAAGGATCCCTATCAACCGATGATTGATCTCATTATTCAAACATAGTCAATGATTGATCCATTATTTTCTCTCCATGTTATAATATTGTGTGGTTGTGAGTCTTGTGTTTCAATCATGGTCATTAGTTTTTTCCCACCAATCGGTTTGCCCATTTTTTCTCCAAATCATTAATTACACAATTTAATACATTTCTACCTCCATTTGTTTTGTTGAATCTTTAACAACCTCTATGTTATTTCCCCATGTATTATTGCACTTTATAAAAAATGATGGTGTTATTAAAACCATCCCAAGTTACTTTTCCTACCCCTTTGATTCTGTCACTTATGATATGGGGAGATCCATTCCACTCCTTATTTCTCCCACGTATCATAGACCAATTGGTTTTAGCATTCTTGTTTCTATCCACCTAAAATTTTCATAGGTTCAAAGAATATTGAAAACCATATGTCTCATATTCTCTATAGCATACCTTACACTAAACTAAAAGGGACCATATTGGTTCAATGGTCATTTCCGTAAAGTATGTGAAAATTATCTCATATATGTTTAAAATTGGACTAGGCCCCCTTGTACCACTATTAATGTTTTGTATTTACTATTCTGTGTTGCATGAAAATCCTCGGAACACACATACCTATGGTCCACGGTCTATGAACTTAAACTAGTAGTACCCTGTTTCATTTTTAACATTAAGACCTTAAATAATAAAGAATCCCATAGTGAAATCAATATGACCTTAAACTATTCCAATGAACATCTTGGTTGAATGTTTCTAAACTATATGGAAATTTTATTATCACAAAACATGAAACAATATGATGAATAGTCCTAACTATATGAAATAAATCTGAGTAATTGATGTATTTATATAAGATGTTTTCAATTATATAATCCCTTTATCATTCTCCTATGAAAGGATATCCCTCCCCAGAACACCACCATTATTTCCATTGGTTTGTAATAACTCATCATTCTAGAACTATGTGTGGATTGATTCTGTGTTACATAGGATATGTTCTGATACATAGACCCCTTATATTTGGCCTCAATTCAAATTATCTTCATATCTAAGACTATCTTCATTAATATCCTTCACTGAAAACCATGATACACATCAGGTTTATAACTTCTAGATAGAAAATCCACCTCACCCTCAAAATCAATCCAAAACTAATTATATTAAAATGTTTGTAACTCATAAAATTAAATATGGTTGGAATGTGGCCTCATTTTCTCTTTTGTTAAAATTGATTTAAACTCTCTGATGCCACAAAAATAATTTTTGAAGAATAAATTATGCTCAATGATTCATATCCTTAAACCAGAATCAAAATATATAGTACAATAATTATTACCTGAATATGTGATAATCTATTTTAGGAGATGTATGTGTGACACAATGACTCATTGTCCTTATGTCTATTTTAGGATATAACTCTCTACCATGCCACACAATCTTCTCTAGAATACCTCACTCTGGTTCATGTCTTATGACCATAAGCTATGTTTATTTGGCCCCATATTCCCATAAATCCAAATATGGTTTCCATATCTTTTGGTGATTAAAATAGTAATGTCCCCTTCATCGCATCCCAACATGAGAGACTTATCCTTTTGGTGTAAGATATGTGGTTGCACTACCATCTATAAAATCATGTGGCATGACTCCTAATTAATTTGGATACATAGAGATTCATAAATCTCCAATCTAAATCCCAATCATAAACCCTCTATTCCATAATCCCTTTATTTCAAAAACCTACTCCCACTTTAGATATTATATCCATTTATCAAACCATGTTAGTGTGGTTCCCATATAGAAAATATAGATTCATCATGACATAAAACAATTTTTCATTTTATGGAAACATTGGTTTAATTAAATTACTCATTAGTCCTCCATTAACATTGGGGTCATGTTCATTTTTATTCCTTATAAAACTCTTCAAAATACCCCTTCCTCAAGTGTATTCTCCATGAAAATAATCTAACAACATTGTCAATATAGTCATGAAATTAAACTATAATATATCATCCATGAATACATACCTAAATATTTACCAACTTGGTTTAGTTAGGAAGACCATAATATAACCTACAAAAAAGGAAGCAAAATGTATAATATTGAAAACCCATAAAATAAATTTTTGATTTAATTTAGAGAATTGGCCAAAATATCCACCTCTAACACTTGGAGGAAAGTATGGGAGCAGATATAAATGCTAAAAATACCAAAGGACTCAACAAAAGGCCCTGGAACACCTCTTATTTTTCTCACCGGAAGCTCTAGTACATGAAAAATTGAGATTCAACACATACCTCCCATTTTATCCCCTGAGTTCCTCTATGAGGAACCACCTTCTCTATTCCCGAGTTGTACATTTCAATGATTCGATAAGAAGGATGTTTTTTCACATATGTTCACATTTTCTGGTCAAATATATTTTAACATAAACTGAAGTAACTACACATCCTGTTCACATTAAATTAAACTATATAATTCATCATTTTCATTGAAATATGTTAAACTATATAATTATTTTCTGCATTTTATAATGTAAAACAATGATTTTTTTGAAGAATTTTTAGAATGTTTCCCCCCTTCAGTGTTAGTCAGCTACCACACCACTAAAGGTCCTTAACCATCACACGAAATCAAGGATACATTCATATGGGGAGGAATATATAGATTTTTATCAGGCCGAAACACCTATTCAATTTTCACATATCTATGGTTGAATAATACCCAAACCATTGATGTTTATTTGAAAATATCATCCCATCACTCCCATACATTCCATCCTCCTTGGCCTGGATCCCCACCATCTTTCTTTTCCAAACATATCCTCTAACAAAAATGGTTCCTGGACAAACTAGCACACCTACCATACTATGAACATCTCTCAAAATTTATTCAATGAAAATATGATATGTCTAGTGTTTCAAACAAGTTAAATGGTCAGATATCATTTATATGTAAACACTCATGGAAATGTGATTGTTATTCAAATGTTTTGAACATGGTATTTAGTCATCCTATATGCACCTAATTCACCACTTTTTTCCAAATACAAGATGTATTCATTAACATCGATCATTTTCAAATTCCTTTGGGTTTAATCTAATTCCCATAGAATTACCCAACATGTGCGCCCACACATGTTGGAAATTTTAGTCATCCGTATAGAATCTCCATCTGCAACCAATATCTTTATAGTCGGGACATTCACAACAGTCAATGTGACACTTTGACCTGAACCCTACATTTCATGTGTAGAACTAAAATGAAAATAATAATCAATATAATAAATTTTTATTTCTCACACCAATAATGAATCACGTTTGATTATATTTTTATTGTTGTTTGTCTGGTTATTATGAAAGAGATGTGATAAAATTAGAACACATTATCCTAATAAAAATACCAATTTTAATTTATTTAATGAAATAATGATGATGGTCATCTATAGGATAGAACCCCTCCTTTATTTCAATAAGTACAAAAAAATACAAGTAATCTATTATGGCCTAGCCTGGGAAAGGGAACACTCCACCTCAGCCTTCCCTTGACTTTTAGACTTGATCTTATGCTATCCAATGGATAACACTTTTTTCATTTCCACAGAAACACGATGAACCTCGTAATCATTGATATCCATTAAACATTTCTTATCCTTATACACTACTATGAATGATTCCGCACTAACTACTTCAGACTCATTCCACATAAGTAATAAACTCAGAAAGCTGATGATATGCCCTTTAGTAGAAATGATGTCCACATATTCTGGTTCCACCCCCTCCATCCTAGTGAGATATTATTCATGGATATGGAGTACTTTGGTTATTTTATTGATTTCAACATATTATTATACCTCAATTTAATTCCACTCTTTGTGTACATTCTTTGATTCGAATTACTAAACCAATGTGTTCAGGTCCATAGAGTCAAATATATAGGATCATTGAACGTTAATCTAGTGGTAGAGAGATCACACCCATATTTTAGGACAACCCATAGGGTATAGGTGATGATGCTCTAGGATAAACACCCTACCCTACCTCAAAACACATTATTTTAATTATTAATTTCATATTTAGATTCATACAAGTCCTCCATAGTTAGTGGAACATACATAGGGGAGGATGTATGAATGTAAGTAGAGGGATGTCCATTAAGAATGCTCTCAGATGAGATGGGATTCATTTTCCATATTAGTTCATATTCACCCATACTAGAACCATAATCATGCTCTTATAAAACCTTTAGATTGGGGTGGACAATTGCATAATCCACATCCACATGTGGAAGGGAAATGACTTTGGTTCTCAACTACCTAGTTATGTGTTGTGTCTGCCCTATCCTCTCGACCTCTAATAGAGTCCCAAATTTGGGATAAAATTCCATTCAATTACATTATTAGTGGACCACATATTTTCATTGGTGAAGAAAAAATAAATGTTGATACATGGAGGGGACTTAGAGGCATTTAAATCTCATCCAATAGATTAGTGATGTCAAACAATGAATTTGACAGCAATTGAATCTCTATAATTTTTTCCCCAACTACTATATGTTTCCCAACAATTGGATAAGATAAATATAATTACATAAAAAAGTCTTTTATCACAAAGTGTGAATATGTTTTTTTTAATTTAGTAAGAATGGGAGTGGACTGGAAGAAAATATGTGGATCCTATTGTTGTTGAGTCACTACTTCACCCACATGCAGTTTCTAGAAAATCATTCATTTCCAACCTACGATTACAGTGGTAGAGGGTGTTGCCTCACCCTTCCCTTCAAGGGTCATGGATTTCTCAATATTCCATAGATATGTTTTATTAATTTCACTACCCATTGGAACTACCGATCCATGAAAAATTCAAAATTATGGGGACTCATTTGGTCCAAAATGTTAATAACAGGTAGAACCCCTTAAAGTTCATTGAATTAACTTATTGGAATGATAGACTTATTCATCAGGTATGTCCACGAAAGATTTGATAATCCAATAAAATTTTTCCGATCCTTCATCCCCCCATTCATTCTGTCAACCCCTTATGTAATTTCATTAGTTGATAGAATTTCCAACAACAACCTCACTAAGTCTGTATAAGGACACGTCACTCCACAAGAGTAGATCACATACTTCATCTCTTGTATATACTACATGACATACATATAGGACGTGTGAAAGTTGAGAAATGAGTGGCCTAATCTAGGAAATAAAATCACATCTATCTAGATTTTTATCTAAAATTTCTAGGTGGTGTACTAATAATGTATCTCCCAGCTGATCCATGTATTATGGAATATTAAAATATCAGGTTTTGAAAGCACCCGCACATGTTCTTCACTAGATCCACAACCTACTCCATTGGGACCATACAATAGGGTTCAACATTATCCTAAATGAACATTATTATGATCTTTGATACTTTTATTGCCTCTATAATTGGAGATGCATCTCATGCAAGGTCAATAATTACTAGAGTGGTAGCTACTACCCCAGTGATCACTCTAGATCTCCATCATCATTGTGCTCCACCAACTAATCTATGACCCCAACCACATTGTTATTAGACTTCATCAGATCCCAACTAGATGATTGGTTTCCTCGGAATATCTTTGAGGTATTGTCACTAACAAATTTTCAAATAATGATTTAATAGTACATAGAAAGAAAATCTTGGAGGAAGCTCCATTCAAAACCCACTTACGTCCAAAAAAACATGATAAAATCCATAAAAAAAACAATCACATGGCCTTCATATTTCACTACTATATAGAACATTATCATAATCACCTAAGTACAATATAATTGGTAAGTTTAACAATATGGTATTTAGGGTTTCCAAACCACATTGATGTCCTCTCATGCTATTAAATAACAACCTACAATTGCCTAAAGGTATAATATCTACATTTTACACAATACAGAATAATCCATGAAGGTACTCATTAGTAGGGGTAATGGATGAAAAATAAATTTCAATAGAATTATATGTCATTCTTTTACCCCTAAAAAACTAAAACATCAAAAGGATGGTCCCAGAAATATTTTGAATCGATAGTTGGTTTTTCGTCACAGAGGACAGATGAGGTTAGAATTTTTATATCCTCCATGTGTGTAGAAACACTTTCATATAATAAATAAAATGGACCATAGACTCAAAAGTTGTTATTCCACTCGACTACATGGTTCATCGCCTAATATAGATTCACTTGCACTATAACATTCTTATTAATACACTAAACCATATCTAGAACTTTTGAATTTTGATCAGGCTCAGTCATAACCCCGCATTTTCATCATGAATTAAGATCACACATCCATAGAGTAATATGATAATACCCCATGAATGTAAGATTGAAAAATTATGTTTGATTTCATACATGATACACCACATTGAGCTTAAACACACAACTAAATTTTATTAATTTAATGGTACCACTATAACCTATTTTTTATAATAGAGAATATGAATGTGATTTGAATAATAATGAAAATATATTTTACCCATTTATTAATAATTGTTTCACTAGTGACCAATTTATTATAAATAAATATAAAACCCTTTATAAAATAAATTGAAATTATTTATTTTTTTAAATTAGAACAAATGTGTTTTATAAAAATAAATTAACAAATAACTCTAAATTGATTATATTAATTAAATTTATAATATTTTCAATTTAATTATTAAAATTCATCATATATTTTTTCAATACATGATATAAGAAATAATCCAATTTTACTCATAAAAGATGTATTATTCTAAAAAAACATTTTTCCACCTTTTGATGGTTAACTTATATTAAATATTTTTTTAAATTTTATAATTTATATTTGATATAATAAAATTCATATTTGAAATAAAATATCAAAATTTACTTTTAATGAATATTTGTAATTTTTAATACACGTTTTATATTTTAATGATTTGTAAAAAAGAATGAATTTTAATTGAAAATTGATTTTTCTTCTAAAGACCATATAGAGTTAAATAATTTTTTTAATTGATTTTAATGGATAATTAGAACAATTTTATATCACCTAATCCAATTATGTTCATTGGAACCAATTTCACAATGAATTTGGATATAAAGTCATTTTAATATTTCAAACGTTATCACTTGAACAACCTGTTTTCTCTCCATATCCATGAGATTAATTTTCAATTAATTTTATCCACTTATATGTTTTGAATTTGTAAAAATTTATTCCATATTTTTAATCAAAATGTTAAAAATTAT
Source organism: Viscum album (assembly GCA_963277665.1). Lineage (NCBI taxonomy): Eukaryota > Viridiplantae > Streptophyta > Magnoliopsida > Santalales > Viscaceae > Viscum > Viscum album. The sequence continues at coordinate 378,299,272 of OY728147.1, forward strand.
TAAATAATAAACGATTATTTTTAGGCAATATGAATATAAAATTTTGTAATTTTTAACACAGTTAACTGTAAATTCGGTAATTAAGGGTGAAAATAATATTATAAATATAAAACAACTACCCTAAAACATGACCTAATTTTATTAGATGAGTTATTGATGAACATACTAATCATTTTGAAGATTTTATGTCCTCTTGGATCCACTTTTATAACATTAATACCCTTATAGAATTTTATTTTAATGAAAAGTAAAAGATGTATTACTTATGTCTGAATAACTATAATTTTTTTAATATAGGATTATTTAGAAGATATCATTGACTATAAAAAGTATCTGAGAAAAGAATATTTATAGTCATCCTGAAAATTTGTTTTTAATTTTTTGGAAAGAAATTATTACCTTAATGGATTGCACAATGAGGATGCCATAATTATTTAATTAATTGAAATATAAAATAAATTATATTAATAATATTTAAATAAATTAAATTTTCAATATTTTTTTATGTCATATTTTTAGACAAAATCTACATGTTAGTTTTGTGTTAACAAAATTTGTTTGAATATAGCTTTTTTATGTGTTTTAAAATTCATGTAATGAATACTGTAAAAATTGACATTATAGAGATTTTAAATAACAAAATATTTTAATAAATGATATAAAATACATAAATATTAAAAATTCATACAAAATATTTTTATAGAGTTTAAAATTTCATAAATGATCCATTAATCTTATGTATGGCATTTTGTCATAACTATATTAACCATTAAATAGTAAAAACTCATGTTATCATGATAAGAGTTAAAGATATAAAATAAGAATTTATGCAAAAAGAGAGGGATAAAAAGTTGCTAAAAAATTAAAATATTCTTTTAATGAAGGGATTTAAACCCATAATAATACTATATTAAAAATATATTTATTTGTATTCATTTATGAATTAAAATTAATTTATAATAATTTAATTTTTTTGAGAAATTCCGAGAGTGACCCCATCATATATAAAAGGTAACCTCTTATTATATATTCTTCTTACAAAAAAACAAATCTGGTTAAAAATATATATGCCCATATACCTTCATATAATCTAGAAAAACATTATAGAGATATTATTTAAGGAAAAACTCATTCTTTAGTGGTCTTAGATTGTTATGAAAATGAGGTGGTATGATAAAGTTGTATCCTTTTTAATCATATATATCTATTTTATTTCTTCTTATACATCCATTAAATATTCTTCAAACATGATGAAATAATAAATCATGTATCCTAAACTTAATTATATTTTATTTTGTTAATATCTGGACATAAATCTGTTTCCACTTCTACAAATTTGGAAATGAATTATTGTTCGATTGTGTGAAAACTTTTCTACTTTTAGAACAGGTATAATTTGTTTTCCATCATATTCTCTCAAGACTGGTTAAAATGATTAATGTAAAGTTTTTATATTATTTTAATTGTAGATTTATTTTTATTAAATGATAATATATCATTTATGTTTTCTACAATCCATCCAAGGAAAATGATAATTTCGTTCGTGTGTATGTGTGAACTATCACCATTATGAAGCAATGTAATTATTTTTTCATCACCATATCACATGGATAATATATATATCAATATTTTAAGAAATAATTAAATATATATATACATATGACATTATTACAATTATGTAATGTTAAAATTTTATTAACATTCATTCCAAAATGATCATTGAGGAATGGAGATGTTACATATACTTACGTACAACTTACTGTCTCCAGGATTGTAATGTACTTCATTTTTTATATTCATATTTTATAGTTGGATTAAAAATTATGATCCATGTATATATTTTATTATTTCATCAATAATATTATTCTGGTGATAATGGAATAAAGACCGCTTTTGACTTTACAGATCATAATAGTACCATTTTGGACTCATGTACCGAATATAATAAAAACATCATTCATTAACAAATATAATTAAAGAATTATTATAACATGGATATAAAGTCATTATAAAGTAAATTTAAATTATATTTTTAATTTCATTCAAATGTTATGTAATGTAATCTTTTTATTTGTTTTATATGGAACATTTTGAAAATTGATAGAAGTAATGTTCTATTATTAACATACATGGTGAAAATGAATTTCCCACCACCATGAATATTATCTAATTTCTTGATTAATTTAAAAGATAATTTATTTTATTAAATTAAAAACCCTCATCCATTAAATTTGGATTTTTTGAATTGAAAATGAATTTTTTAAATATAAGTCCATATTTAATGATATGTGGTTTTCATATGGGATTAAAATGTTTTAATGGATTTCATGATGAATGTGTTTTAATAATGAAATGGTATTAAATCATTATATTTAATGGTTGAGACTAATATTTGTTATACATGGGGTACCCAAAAAAGCATCAGGTAATCCCATTACAGAAAAATATTGGGTGGCTTATATAGCACAAGGGAATCCCATTAGAGAATACCAATGGGTGACCCATACAGAACTGGGTATGCCTGTTATAATTTATTATGGGATGAACTACATAGCACCGAGTAATTATATAGTAGATTAATTGTATTTAATCTGTATTGTAACTCCAATAGAAATTTTTTTGAAAAAAATTTCTTTGGTTTTTATGTATATGATTCTCTAAGTCACCTAAAAGAGTTCTTATTTCTTTCAATGAGTTTTAATGATTTTTTATGAGACAAATGTGATTATATTTTTCATGTGAAAATATTTTATTTAAAATCCTCAATAAATTTTGATTATAATAGAAAAATTTATAAAAAAACGTTCTTTACTCAACTAATAGTTTCCTTCAATTTTATGTACCATTCTAGGATTTCATGCTCATCCCATGATTTTTTATAAAATCACAATGCTAAATGCGGAATAGAGATAAGGATGAGATTAACTAAATAATTTTGATGATTTTTAATAATTATAAATCATGGTTTATATTAATGAAATTTATATAGTGAAAACATGCATATTGTGTATAAGTGTCTAGATGAAATGTATGGTTTTACTTTGTAAGATTTTGTTATAGTTATTTCAAAATCCAAACTAAATAGATCCTAGAATGTTAATTCTAGTAAAAAATAACTGGAATATGGCATTTTTAAGTCTATACCCTTGTAGTGTGTATCAAAGGATGGTTTAGACAACTTTGGTTGTATTGATAATATTAATGTAATTCTCTAAGATTATTTTAGTATTTGGTTATGTTGAAATTATGTATCTTTTTAAGATTACCTATAATAATAATCTAATTTATGACTTTATGATTGATTTTTCATTGAGGAATTATGGAAGCTATTTTGGGAAGGAATATAGAAGAATATAACCATCCAAATTAGTATCCCAATATTATTTTAGATTTTACATAGTAGTTTTTTTGTAGTGATTAATCTATTATATCACACAATAAGTAGAGGTGAATTCATGGGATGTTAGGAACATCTGAAGGGACCATTCGACATAGTGGTTGTTAATAGATTTATCAATGCCCATGAGAATATATTTGAATTCATGGGATGTTAGGAACATCTGAAGGGAACTCTTTCTATTTATCATTTTAAAGGGGAAGATGACTTATTGTGGTATTTGGTTAATAACACTAGAGTGAAAGATATAATTGATTCTATAGAATTAGAAATATTTAATAATATCATTTTTGATAAAAACAATTCTAATGTTTTTTGACTCAGCATTGGAAAAAAATATTGGAATTAAAGTAAAAGGATGATGCTTAAATGTCAACCTATGAAGAAAAATTCACAATATCAGAAATTTTTATTTTTTAATATATTCAGGACATTGATAATAAAATTAACATATTTTATATAGGATTGAAACCAATTCGATGAATAACTTTAACCTCATAGTATTTTAAAATTTATGAGAAAACGGTTCCTTGTGCTGAAAATGTTAACATGGTTATTATAGACACTTTTGTGCCACAAGATGATAGAAGTAAGAAACAGACATGGTGGTAGGAGATCGAGAAGTAGTAAAAAAATAAATTTGAAGGTAACTCAGAATAATGATCCATGTGTGAAAAAAATACATTTCAGGGAATTTTTCATTGGATTAAAGATGTTTTATCAGTGTGTTCAATTTGGTCACATGATCCGTTACTATAAAGAAATGATCCTGAAATATTCCAAGAATGTGGTTACCAATATCAATCCAATTTTAATGTTTTTTATTTTCAAATAGGGGGTCATTATACAAATTCAATTCTCAAGATACTCACAACGTATGGAAATTATAATTTTTGGAAACATAAATTAATAAAAAAAAAACTTCTGGTGCTACTGTATTAGATGTTGAGACATCTGGTGGAGTGATGAAAGCTGCATAAAGGTTGGTGTTTTTCAATGATTAACTATAATTACATGGTTTTAGACACAAATTATATGGTTTTAGGTGATTTGATCATAATGGGTTACGAAACTCTATGGGATATGTTTTTTTGGGATAATCTTTATGTATGATGTTTCATTAATGATAAGTATTTCATTGCATTTTGATACGAGTTTTACGTTTTTTATAACATTTGGGGTAAATATGAAAATATTTTATTAGGGTTATGTGTAGGGATGCACATAATAATTTTAGGGATTTTATGAGAATAAAATTATGCTTATACAAAGTAAATATGTCATGAATGGTTATATTTTTGTGTAATTTGATAGTAGAAGTATTCCTAAACTCTATGAAAAATATTTTTGGTCAAAAATGTAATTCGTTTACTTTTCTTATTAATTAATCAATGAACATTTAACCAACCACAAATTTATGATTTTTTGGGGGTTTTATTATAATGACCACATTCTCTATCACTCATCATCAGAACATGATAGTTTTTTCTCATCCTTGTCCATGTTTTCATACGTGGAATCCCATTTTGTGTTATCATATATGCCCATTGTACTTCTATTTTCCTTCATCTAAAGTGGATGTTTTATTGACCCATGTTCTGATGTGAGAATTCAATAATGGTACCCTAAAAGGAAGAACCCTAAATACTAATCCCATTTGAAAATTAAGATGATTCAATTAATTAAGGGGGAGGTATTGTAAAACCGTATGATTTTATGACTGAAACACTATTTTTGATAGTGTATATGATTTTACATGCTGAGATTAAATGAAAAATTAAATATTATTATTTAAATTTAACCATAATAAACTAGCCACAAGAATGGAGTTTATGAACAAGATTAACTGAATTATGATAATAAGATATACACATTATTATATAATTATTTCCATGGTAACTAATTAGTTATTAATTAAAATTAGACCAATTTTTAAAGGAAATGTTTTTTTGGACAAAATTATTCAAATTGGTACAAATGTGTTTTATGACAATTAATAAAAAATTAACTATATTAAGATTATATTAATTAATTTTATAATATATTAAATATAAATTTTAACCTTCATCATATGTGTTTTATAAACATGATATAAGAACAAATTCAATGTTAACCACAAATGATATTTTTTAAAAGGCAGGTTTGTCACCTATTCATGGTCGACTTAATTTAAATATATTTATTAAAACTATTATAAATTCTATTATATATATAAATTCATCTTAAAAAGTGGAATATCAAAATCAACATTGGTTTCCTTTTTTCATTTTATTGACCAGTTTCATGTTTGATGAATACTAAAAAGCACTAAATATTAATTGAAAACAACTTCTTTCCAAATTAATTTATAGGTTTAAATTGAATATATGAATGTATTTAAATTAAAATTTAATAAAATATATTTTTGTTACTACAATTTAAGACATAATAATTTTTCACATTGAATTTTGATATAAAAACAATTCAATATTTTGATCATTATCTCTTTAATTACCCATTTCTCACCCCGTCAACAGAAATAAATTTAAAATATTTTAGCCAATTTTTTGTTTTGAATTTTGATATAAGGATTACAAAATTGGAATTATAAGTTCAATATTTAGTGAATACACCCTTTCAATTTTTGTAAAATATTAATATTTACCTTATTAATTTTTTTATTACAATGATTAAGAGTAAACCATGTAATTACGGGTAAAAATATTATACATATTATAAAATTACAATAAAAAAATGTTCTAATATTTTTTTATGAGGGATTAGTGACCCAAATATTCTTTACGCCATTTCTATGACCTCTGAGATCAACTTAGATGACATTATTTGACTTATAGTATTTTATTTTAAAGATAAGACAAAGATAACGTATTAATTTTTTAATAACTATAATTTTTTTAATATAGGGTTATTTAGAAGATATAGGTAACTATAAATAGTCTATAGGAATATAAAATGTTTATATTCATTATGGAAATTTATTTTTAATTTTTAAGAAATAATTAATTTCCTTAAAGAACTACACAATGATGATGTAGTAATAGTTTAATTAATATAAATATTAAATAAATGGTATTTAAAATATTAAAATAAATATAATTTGTAAAAATTAATTTCATTCACGATTATTATAGATGTATTTGACATGATTTTAACATTTTCTATAAATTTGTTTCAATTTATCTTCTTATTATGACATTTGTAAACTGTTAATTAATGAATATTGTTAAAATTGACATTAATGAAAATTAAAAAAAATTATTGGGTGATATAAGATAAATGGTAATATTAAATTTATAGAACCAACTGAGAAAAGGTTGAAATTTTCCTCAAGGATCTATTTAAATTTGTTTTGGAATTAAATCGTAACTAAATTGTCTCTTAAATAGTAAAAGTACATGTTATCATGGTAAGAGTTAAAAAGGTTAAAAAAAGGTTAATGCTAAAATATAATGAATAAAATAGTAAAAACAAATATAATTTTCTAGGGATGAAGTTATTTAGACCCCTCATTATCCAATATATGAAATAAATAAATTTTTATAATTTTTTAATATGAAATTAATTTATATTAATTTAATATTTTGTGAAATTCAAAGAGTTCCCCTCCCATCTCTTATAAAAACGGAACAACTTATTGTATATTTATCACATATAAAAACCTATTTTCTGATAAATATCTTCTTAAAAACATTACTTAATCAAAAAAATTCACTATAGATCTCTTATTATAGTCATAACACCATCCTTAGTGGTCATAAAGTGCAGTGCATTGGAGGTTATCCAATGAAGATGTATCGTTTTTAATCAAGTATTTCTATTTTATCTATTTATCCACTTCCATATAATATTCTAAAACCATGATAAAAAAATATACCTATTATTTTCAATATAAATATATTGTGTTCTATTATTATCTTCATCTAAATTAATATCCACTTCAATCAAACAGGAAAATTATTATTATTCTTTTGTATAGTGAAGTACCACCTCAAGAACATATATAATTTCTTCTCCATCGATGTATCACAATACAAGTTTTAATGATGATGTTAAATTTTATATATGATATTTTTGAAATATTTATCATTATTAAATAATAATATTTTATATATTTTCTCACATTTCCATGAATGGGAAAATGATATTTTTGTTCATTTGTACATGTCAACAATCACCTCAACGAAGTGATGTGATTAGTTTTTCATCACTATTTCACATGGATAATATATATATAATTATATTTCATGATAGAATATTGTATTTATAATATTATTATCATTATTTAATGTTTTAATCATATAAATCTTATTTTCATAATGATAATTTAAAAATAAAAATGTTACTCATAGGTGTGTACTCTTTATCATCTCTGATATTATAACATATCTTTTTTTACATATCTTTATTTAATAGATGGACTAAAAATTATAATTTATGTATAAAAGTGATTATTATTTGTCAAATATTACTCTATATATTATGGAATATTGACCACTTTTGACAAGATACGTGATTAAAAATTCATTTTGGACTTGTGTATCGAATAAAATAAAAATATCTGATATATACTTAAGTAATTATGTAATTGTAATAACATTAAAAAAAAAAATGAAATGATTGACATAAAAAATAATCTATTTAATGTAATTAACTAATCTAATTTTTTTATTCACGAATATAAATTTTGTACAGGATGATTCAGACCCAAGGTAAGGTACTTCATCTCAATATTCTTGTAGTGAGTCGTATTTTGATGTTATTAACCAACATTATAATCTGAGGTGCATATAATTTTTCCAATAAAATTTCATATCATTAATGTTATTATTATAAATTTATTTAATTTTTTGTTAAATTATATTCTTTCATGGGGATTATGATTCAGATGTTCCAATTGGTTTGGAAAACCTTTAATGTTTAATGATTTTGTATGAAATATATTTTTCCATTTCAATATTATTGATGTTATATTATATATTTTTTATATAGATATAATAGTATTAAAATTTAGTTTTAATGTATATTTTTAATTTAATTCAAAAAAAATTCAAAAGGAATATTTTTTTTATTTTATATAGAATGTCTTGACCAACAAAAATTGTTATATTGTTAACAAACACATCGACAAAATTTTTCAAGATTCCATGAATATAATTTAATATATAGTTTCCTTTGTATGTGTTCGTAATTTATTAGATGACGACAATCTGCCCTTATTTTCGTATTTTTTGTATAAAAAATTATATTTTTAAAATAATATATGTTTTTTCATACTAAAGTATTTTATCATGTGGGAGTAAAATATTTTTTACAATGAGTATTATGATGGAAGAGTTTTATTAATGATATGGTACATAAGAATTATAGTAAAAATGTGATATCAATATTGCATATACATGGGGTGTCCCAGATAGCAAAGGGTAATACCATTATAACATAACATAGGGTGGGCCAGATGGAGTAAGGGAAGCTCATTACAAAATAAAATGGCGTAGCTCAAATAGCATCAGATTAACGTGTTACATCTTGACATGGTGTGGATTAGATGGTGCTAGGTAAGCCTGTAATAAATTAATTAGAATTCTTCCTTATGGTTATTCCAACTGAAATGGATTTGAAAGGAATTTGAAATGGTTTTATAAATATAATTCCAATTGTATCCTTATGTAATTTTAATAGAATTTTATAGGTTTTAATGATTTTATTTGTGAATGATGTGTGGTTTATTTTCATGTGAAAATATTTTATTTTATATTCTCAATGAAAATTTTAGATATAGGTATATAATATATATGTTTTCATTTGCTACCAACTAACAATTTCCATTATTTCTTTAACCATTAATGAGATTTTCCTCCAATCACTAGTTTTTAAACATATCTTTCACATGGTTTATGGGGGAATAGTGACAAGCATGAGACTATGGAAAAAATTGTAAATTTTTCCAATAAATAAAAAATCATGTTTTAATATCATGTTATTTTTATTATGTAAAAAAGTATAGTAAGTATAAGTGTCCACTTTTAATGTATGTGTTTCCTTTATAATTGTTTTTTATAATTTTCTAAAATTTATAATAGAAATGAACAATTAATGTTAATTCTAGTTCAAATCACTTGAATATGTTATATTTGAGGATGGGTCCTAAAATTACCATGAAAAATACCCTTTTAGAATACATTCAAGGGCATGAGCCATTACAGTATACCCCCATAAGAGACATTGTCTGGTCTCTGTGATCACCCATTAGGATTTATCCTTCCCATGTATTGATTCCCTTTGGAAATGGTGGTGTATTTTTGGAAGACGCTTCATTGGATGATTTAATAATAATGTGAATCATTTCTTGAAAATAATTTCTATCATCATATGTTTAGTTTTACATCCCCTTGTACAATTTCTGATAGATCTTTCACCAATACATGGATGTACTCCCATTTTACCACAACATTATTTATAGGGAATAACTCGTATTATATTTCTCCCTAAATTAGGACCTAAAAATATTTTAAAGATCTCACATAATAAATAGGACCTCCCCATGGTGTGGTCGAATGGTATTTCTCCCCATACACCATCTTTTTATAATATCATGCATGATATTTGGGTTGTGGTAGACGTTGAATTGGTAACTCGAAACTGCATTGTATAGCCCCATTATCTTTATATAACCCTAATGATGAACACATAACGGTCATACCTCATATAACTAGGCTTATTGATCATTGAATATTCATCCATAGAAAAAATATCTAATCTCAATCTGTCCCATTATGTATTTTCTCTCATATTGTTGGAGGGGATGTTTTTGCCGCTACCTCTACCCAATTTATCATCTTCATGGGGTTACATAATGAGTGATCTATGATTAAATCATAGTCCTTGAGGTTATAAAATATTGGATTTACATTCCCCAAATATATACCTAAATAGAATCTATTATAGAAATGAGTGGTGTCCCTAATAGAACAAAGGATTTCTATATCATTCCTCACTCCAAATCCATAAAACGATGACCTTTGACATTATTATAAATCATTATATTCCTATTTCAATAGTTCAAAAAACATGTCATATTACACATTAGTTTGAAATATCTCATATATCTTGATATTCCCAACTATATATATCCTTCAGACCGAAACTTCTTTATTACCTTCAAAGGGCCATCTCATAGAATTTGAAAATTCATGAAGACTAGTTTAAAGAATATTTTGTGGACCATTTTCTTCAATGAAATATTTCATTCTCAAATGAATCTACATAATTAATATCTCATGGAAGATTAATTTTTTGAAATAAAAAATATTTCAAAAAATAAGGATTTGGGTCATAATACACTTGTGAAGGACAAAAGATTTTCAAAAAGAGTGTGTAGCCCATTCCTCCACGAGAATCATGTGATCCCCCCTAGAACCACTTAAACTATTTTTAAGCGACGTTTTGGAAGATTTATTTCCATTATGATTCCCTTAGAGATGAAATTCAGGGATATTTCATCATAATTGGATCTACCTATACTTCATCAATCCAATCCTAATGGGTAAATTATTAGATCCGAAAAACAATAGTTATGGGAGTATTCGAGGGGTGCATCGATGATTCGATGCATATTTAGGATGAAACAGGGTGAAAACCATGCTAATGGAAAAAATACATGAGTTATAAAAACTTATGAACGAGATTTATTTCATGAAAAAATTTGGAGAACCATGAAATAGCATATTAGTATAATATTATAACCTTTCATGCATCTTATTTTTTAGACTCTCTGGTTCAGATAAATAACCCCTTCTAGATTTGTTTAATGGGACCCTGACCGTGGGAATTTTATAAGAAGAATTGTATATGGGATACTTAGTCCACTACAAGACAAATTAAAAATGGATTTGATTTGGTATTCATAATTCATTAATAACCTTCAATTAGTTCCTTATAAACTACCAACATGTTGGATATAGATTTCAAAAACAATCACAATTTATGTAATTGAGGAAAATTCTTTTCTCCCCTTGGGGTTCTATTAGACATCTAGCCTTCGTTAAACCACTACTGAAATGAGAAACAAATCCCTAATTAAGGTGTTTAGTTTTCAAAAAGGCCTTGTGATTTTCCACCTCATCTTTAGAATCCATTCATTATTTGTGAAACTCAACTCCCAGGCCAACTCATTATTCCTTCTTTCTAAATTCATGGATTTGTTAAAGTAGAATGTATGTGATCATTTTTAATTTCTACGATAGGTTTAAATTTTATTATATAAATATTATATCAGTGTCACTAACCATAATATCATGACCTATTCATTTAATAATGGCCTAGAAAATTACATCTCCTCTCTTCTAATTATATGATCATTATCCACATGACCCTAAGGAGCATCCCCTACAATGCAATCTTGAAGGGTAATATCATGTATTTACCAAAAATGAGATAAATTTTCTTTTCCTTATCTTCATGTTCCATTATATTGATCTAAATTCTCCATAAGTAATTCTCAACCCAATAAAAGATATAAAACTATAAACTACACCGCACTTAATTCAATTTTATATAGTAGTAGGAAGTTTGAATACATGAAAAAAATACTCTGCACATGATGTTAAAAAATATTCTTACATTCGGTAAAAAGAATTGGATAAAACATGATATATGAATTTACTGATTTTCCATCCCCTATGTAGATTATGTGCCCCCATGCCAGCCCATGTTTGCAATAGTTTTGTGACACTAGCATCTTTATCACAATATGTTAAATTATATAGACTATTCCAAACACATAAACATCCAATACAAAAGATAAAATATTTGTATTTTCAGCCATATATCCTAACATGGTACATATATTTCATCCGAGAGGTTATATCATGACATTCTAACACTATCACAAATCTTTATGTCTTTCCCTTGGGAGGTGACAACCCAAAAGTGTGATCACCCCCCAGTGACGTGATTCAAAAAATAAATCCTAAATATGAGGTCCCTAAGGGAATATTTAATCTCCATGTTATGATTTTAACATTATAAGTTTTTATGAAATATAATTGTGCCAAATAATGATAATTTTTGAGGTATATTTTGTTAAATAAAACAAATAGTTTTAATGAACCATGATATAATATTTATATTATTTTTAACATGACCTTTTTTACCAAGATATTAAATATGGTGGTATTAATATGAATAATAATATCTTAAATATTATTTATAATGGTTCTATATAAAGAAAATATATTGTTAAATAAGTGCATAATTGCTTAGTAATGTCTCTATATGTTTTGGAAATACTATTTTATCAAAAAGTTTCTTATTTATTTTTTCTGAATCATTATTAAAAATAATTTTCTAAAAATTAATAAAATATATTAAAAATTTGTAAATTTATTTTTGTATCAAAATTTGAAAATTTTCATATGGTGGATTTATTAATAACATTGTAAAAAATTATTTTTTTGATGAACTGTAAACAAATAAATATGTTTATTAAAAACTGTTATTTCATTTAATGATTTTGCTCTCTCAATTTTAGTTTAAGTATGTTTTAAATCTAAAATTAGTTAAAAAGTATACTTAATAATCTAATTTATGTCAATTAAGTAAATTTATTTGTGAAATTTTATATGAAATGTTTATATAATTTTTACAATATTTTATTTGGAAATCCTCATTTTGACCACGTCATTGTAATTAATATTATATTATAATATTTAACTTTTTGATTTTGAATTTAATAAAATGGGTTAAATATATTTAGTTAAAAGAATATATATATTATATAACAATGTTTAATTATTTTTTCATGTATATTAATGAATACAATAATAAATAGTTACAACAATTAAACATTAAATAATGTATTGTGTGTTACATGCTCTTGGGTTAAAATAAATTTTCAATAGATATATGTTTTTTATTTAATAATTTTCATTTAAAATTTTCAATTATTGTGTTCCAATCATATGTTAAGGAAGATTTTAGTTTTATTATTAAAGGATAAATTATAAACATAAATAATAAGATACATGTCACCAAGGTGAAAAGTAAAATTATAAAATATAGTAAACCTATAGGCTAACTAATAACATATTTAAAACATGATTTCTTATAGTTTTTATTGAGAATATCATCCCTCCAATAAATTATTATTATAAAAACATTTATTGATAATGGATTCTAATTATTTAATAGTTTTGATTATTTAGAAAAATGTCGATACTGATCAATTATAAAAGGGAACTTAATCAACTCATTTATAGACATTTTATTATGTAATTGACATGAAAATTCCTAAAATAACTCTCCCCAACATCCTTTAACATGTTCTTGAAATTATTTATTTTTTGTGAGACCAATCCAAGTATCCTTAATATTAGATCCAATGAAGGTTGTTCTATGTGAAGATAATTTCCTTCAATAAGCTATTCTTTTTTACATCCCCTCTTACCCACATCATTAGTTTCCTAATAATTACAAAATAACAACCACAATGTATACCATGTATTATTATTTTAATATTTTTAGGGTGAAGGCAATAAAAATCTCAACTTCCACCAAATGGGAAATGAAACCAACGATCATTTTTATAGTAGAATACTACCTCATGAACTGATGTAATTCATTTTTCATCACCACCTATGAAAACAATATATAATAAAGGATTTAATTTTATTATATGATATTTATTATATTTTTATACTTTTTAATGATTATATAACATATATTTTCTCTATATAACATTATGTGGGATTGTTATAACGTTTCATGTGTGTACAACTACCGCCTCACAAAGCTATATGATTCATTTTTCACTTACAAATTACATAAAATGAAAAAAAAGATAAGTTTGATGAATATATTCGATATATATGAAATAATAGTCACTCTATTAATGTGATATGAAATTTTTCTTTTTTATTTCATTCATGGTGAAAATAGAAATATCATTCAAGTGTACGTATTTCATACCATCTCCAAGGACAATGTAATTAATTTTCTATCTATAAAATTATTGGATGACTAAAAATACATATATAATTAAAAGATATGATATTTGTATCCTGGTTATCATTGTATACATTATGGGTACATGAAAAATTTAAAAGGGCCAAAAAGAAAAACGAAACCATACAAGAAAAACAATGTATCTATTACCCAAAATGTGATTTTAAGAAGGAATTATTATAAAAATGGTAACAAAAGGACATCAGTGAATCATATATAGTATGATATTTATAAATATTATTATTTAATATATGTATTATTGAAATATATTTACTATAATGTAGATCATACTTTTTATGAATGAATATGACACATAAGGTAAGGGATTTTTTATTGAATTATTTTGTTTGTGACATTTCTTATGTTATTAACCCCAATTAATTTTTGATGTTTATATACAGAACATTTGAGAAGTTATAACATGAATTAATTTAATATTTTTTTATTTTATATTTCACTTAATGTTATTCATCCATGACTATTATGATTCAAATGTTACCAATGTATGTAAGTAACTTTTATCCCCATTTTATTTTTTAAGACAAAGGAATTATACAACAAATGATCTATTTTTATTTTTTATATACTTACATTGAATTCATTTTATGATTATTATAATTAAAATACTAGGATATACATATTCAAAAATGGTTCTCTATTGTCTGGGTATTTTGATTAAAATCATACCAATGTGCATGTGTTTGATGTTACAATCGCATTGTGTGTCGATGTTATTTATGATAATGAATTCGGTGATGAATTATTATTATTATAAATTTCTAAACCTAATGATTTATTATAATATATTTTTTTATTTATAATACATTTTCCCTTTTATTTTCTTCTGTTTATTAACTCAATGTTCTCAAATAATTATTTTAATGAAAACTAAATTTATTCCTCTCTTTGGTTGAAAACCATTCTTCATCCATATCCATGCATTCTAAAAATATTTTTGGGAATTTTTTAATTTTACACATTGATAATTTCAAGAAATTTTTTAATTTCATTGTTAAACATTTTTATATTTTTTTAAATAAAATTAATATTCATGTTATAATCTAGAAAATGTATTTTTGTCTTTTAATAAAAATTTGAAATAAATAATTTTTTACATGTATGACATGAAAGGAATTTCCAACCATTATGAACATTATTTTTTTATTTATTATATTAAATGTTTCAAATATTATTTTAAAAAAGATATTAGCAATGTTTTGTGATAACTTAGATTTATGAATTTTAATATCAATGATAAATGGTTATTTTATTCATGAAAAGATATATGTGATCTTTCAATAACATTTATTATATAAAATACCATCCTTTTATGTTATATATTGTTTACATGGGATTATATCCATTAATACCATACTTATTAATTATATTGGTGGTTTATGAATATGATGATACCAAGTCTATGAAACCATTTCTATTTTTATTTGTTTTCTATGATAAATTGATGTAATATTTTGAAACCTATTACTGTTCATTTCTTCTATTGTGATTAATGATTAATAAAACATTTTTCCTTCCATGTGATTTGATATGATAAATGTTATATTAAATTGTGGCACATATATGTGTTGTTTTCATTATATGATTAAGTTTAAATTATAACCAAGGAATGTGGTTATATTATAACAATGAACATTTGTTATGTTAGAACTAAGGATGGGTAGTAACATTATATCCCTCAAATTAATTATGTAAATATTGAGATCTTATGAGAGAAATTACCCTTGAATGGGTATTGGACCAATAATTGTAAGGGAATTTTTCCACTGCGATTTTTAGGAGATTATGGAAGGACTATTACAATGGTTTCAGGACAGTACCCAATCCACTATAATAGTATTAGGAGTGATCCTTGAATTCATTGATGGTTTTGGGAGAGAAAAAATTCACTATAACATCCTTTTAAATGAGTATTGACTACCAATATATGATATGTTAATATTATGTGTATGCCATAAATCTACTTATTATTCCCATGATATGTTTTTATGGTTCAGGTTCATTGATTCATTTATGATTCATGTGTTAAGAACTAAAATTATTTATGACATGACATAAGTTTATTATATATGATATAATAGTATGGTTTTAGAATGTTATTCTCATGTAATCATATCCTTAAACTCAATTTATGTTTATATATCCCTTTTTTACCCTTATTGAGCATTTGATATCACCATTATTATGTTTTAATTTTTGAGGTTATGAAGAATGGTATTATCCATGATATTTCTAGGAAGGGTTCATGTTATGAGAACATAGTGGTAGATGATATATATCACTTATGATATAGTTTTCTATGTATATAATTTTTAAAAGTAAGTAGGCCTAAGAGATTCTAATGTGCATGCATTTGTTATATGATTTATATTTTCCTTATAATATAAAATTTTTGAGCACGATGTTTTTTGGTCATTATAATTGTTATCAGATAATGGATTAGTCCAATAAATTTGAACTAAGAAAATAGATGTTTAATGAGAATAATAAATATATTCCTAATTATAATTTAGAATTTTTCTTATGGATAGACTGAAAGAATAAAAACTAATTTTTTTTATTTCAAAAATGTTTAAGGACAAGGTGAGAAACCATGCGTTCAGCCACAATAGGAAATAACATATCCATTGAAGAAAATTTTTAGTCTGTCGAATTTAATCTCCCAATAAAATTTCCAATAGATATTGTTAACTTGAGTGTTTGGTTAATCCGTTATCCGATCATAAAAATTAAATTATTGCTTATCTTCTGGCTGGAGGTACTCCTCAATGGCGATATCCCCATTGTTAAGTCCCCCCAAAAGAATAAGGCCTTGCTTATTGATCCATTAATATTGATCCTCATTGACATTCCACTTTTGTGACCTCCCCATCATTTTAGAGGATTTCTCTTCAGTATCATTGACTAAGAGAACCTATTCAACAACTTCTTCTTCAGAACTCAAATGAAATTCCAAGGATTGTTCAAACATACCACCTAAACATTGCTGTCGGGAAGGGTCACGTTCTATCTACATGGCGTTCAACATATTTTTTGATCATGTCTCTATTGGTGGTGTTAAAATTGTAATCCATCACCTATTTATAGATACCCTTATGAATCATATTTTTTCCTGGGGCATCGAGTTTCTCCAATAGAAAAACATGAACCATATTCCCTAGACACATTACTGCAGACCCCATCTAAACCCTTGTCCTTGAATGAGTCAGGTTGATCTATATTCAATCCTTCACAAGTTATCCCTTAAAATTATCTACCCAATTGAACCGAAAATATCTAACATAATTATAACCCCCTATATTTCCAAATGTGTCCTTTTAACCACATCCTGGATAGCCCCCTCCATTCCCTCTTAGATCAAGGCTCTACTACCCATTCCTAGGACCTTTACAAATAATGCATCTATAGTTGAGGCTTAGGGACCAAAGGAATATAATCCCTCTATCATCCCCTCTCCAGTACCATGATTGACAAAGCTTGCTTACAGTGCCACAACAACATTACACAAATTCAATTGGACATCACTCTTAGCAACACTATTTTGGATGAAGCTACAAACACTCTTTCACCATCATTTCTGGTGTGTGCATTATGACCTAAAGGACCTACCGGATCTTGTCCCATCCTATTACAATTATCAATGATATTCATATTAGAAGGTGTCACCACTACAAGATTCTTATTCTTTGTAGAATCAATATATCTAATATTATTATCCTTTGCATCATTTAAAATATAACTTTCACAAACATCAATTGAAACATTAAAATCCCAATATAGGATCATTCCAAAATATTAACCAACCATAGTCTGAGTCACATGAACACCAGCAAACAGATGCTTCAATCCCATAATCCTAAAAACAATTGTAATGTGTCCAAATATATTACACAAAGACGAGAGCTAAAACCATGACTCAAAGGCAATCAATTACTTATAATAGAATTAATCACCTAAATTAATACAAATAATAATCAACATATAGAATAGAAACATAAACATTGAAAAAAAATCTTAGATAAATCCGGTGACATACTATCCTAGTCCAACATTCCAAACATAATTTGAATCCTACTAGATTACCATGCATCTTAAGGATCGACGGATTTTTAGTGGGGGTATAATGATATAGAAATCCAACCCAAAACTCAATTTTTGGAGACACTTTCTTCATATGCAAATAATATGACCACATGATGAAAAGTAAAAAAGCTACATCATAGTTATTAGGTGTGAATGGATAGGAAATAATCGTGTCATCCTTAGATTAAAACTGAATCATAATGTCTTTGAATCAAGAAAAACTACATTTTCTCATTCCTATAGAACACATGATTCAAAAATCAAGGGATCAAAGTAATCCACGGATGGTAGATGATATTTAAAGCATTAAATTAATGTTAGATTCATCTAATAGGATGCATCTATAAATTACAATATTGAAATTGATTTTTGATGGTATACGTCGAAGAATTTAAGAACATTATGGCTTAGAGAAATCAGAGGGATGGACGGTTGAAACATAGGGATAGAAATGGGAATGAAATAAGGCAGTCAACCATGGGTAAGAGGTGGAAGAGGACCCCCCAGCATGGGGGAATCTTTTATAAATTCACAAACACATTGGAAATCATCATGAATGATTTAAATAGATAAGGACCATGAATGTTCTATATTTATCATTAAGATTCACTTATTTAATTAATGGTTTCATAGTTTAAAATTCCTATGAATAATTTTTCATGTTTGATCACACTAAAAATGTAAAATGAATACCAATATATCATGAAATGTCTCAAGAAATGGTAAATTATATCCTCAATGATTAGATGACGAATTAGCAGTGAAAACAGCAAATGGAACAATGATCATATCTAAACACAATGATTATTCTATGGATGAATTTTGTGGGAATATTCTTCCTAAAATTCTTTTAATACTCCATCTAGTTGAATTTGTGGTCTACTTTGGAAAGGATTGTATTTCATTACATATACCCCATATAAATTTTCATTAAAGAGATGTCAAGTTTGATATCTGAATCTATGATACCATCATCTATCAATGTGGGGGTATGTATGATCTTTCAAAGATGCCACATCCATTTCATAAGTCTCGATTCCAATTTAAAAGTTGTATTTATGTCATATGGTATCAGATAAAATTAACATCGATGAAATATTAGTTTTGTGGGAATTTATTGATGTATTTCTTGATGATTTTCATTGCCTTACCGTAGATCATAAAGTTGGGTTGTTAATAGAACCCGTTCATGGTGTCTCAAAATTTTTAAATACTCTTTATAGAATTGAATTGATTGAGTTGTCAGAATTATATAAGAAAAACAATATGTACATTTCCAAGGGATTATTTTTGAAGAGTTTATCGCCATTGGGTAACCATTTATTTAAAAAAACTATTATGGTTTTATTCATCTTTATAGTGAATATTGGTATTTTAAAAGGATAATAATGAAGAACATGTGTCATCTACCCCGTATCGATGACTTTTTTAATCATATTTTTAGAGTTCAAAACTTATCAATGTTGACCTTCATTCTCGAAGTAATCAATTTTGGTTCAAGAAGGTGGATATACCCAAGAAATCATTTCATACAAGGTATGTACACTACGAATATATAGTGATTCCATTCGATCATACTAATTTCTATGCTATCATTATGGATTAAATTAATGGTGATTTTATATATGACCTTAATTAGTTTGTGGAAGTAATTTTTGATGAAATAATTATATATTCATAGATAAATGAAGAGAATAATAATCATGAGAGAATTTGAAGGAAACCCTAAGGTAGGATAAACTCTATATAAAATTTACCAAAAGTTAATGATTGCTAAAAAATATATCATTTTAGAGATATATAATATCATGATAGGTTTTCTCAGTGGATCAAACAAATAAGAAGGACTTTAAAAATTGGACAAAACCAAACATTGTGGCTGATATTTGAAGATTTCTAGGTTTGTATGGATATTAAATATGATTTATGGGAATGTTATCTTGACAATCTAATAGAACCATCACATTATGTAAGAATGGTGTAAGGTTCCTTAGGATAGATGAATGTGAGGAAAATTTTAAGGAACACGAGTAACGTTTAATCATTATTGCTGGTGTTACATTACTCTATAGTGTAGAAATTATTAAAATATATATTGATTTATCCAATAAGATATTTTTATGGATAATCTTGTAGAATGACATTGCGATTGATTATGCCTCATGAAATTTGTGAGTTCCTAAAAAATAACATACCTCATGATTTGGATTTATCTATGTTGAATTTTTAATTAATTATATAGAAGCATAATAATTATGATTAAATGTGTAATATATATAATGATCATAAAAAATTATTACATATAAATTCACAAATAAAAAAATTAACCATGTTCAAGAGAAAATTGTTTGATTTAAATATGGATTATGACTGCTCATTACATTACCACCCTCATAAAGTAAATGAGGTGGACAATTAATTGAATTTAAATGATCATGATAGATTATCCATTATGAGGATAAAAAAGATCCAATATTTCTATATTTTAAAAATATAGCTCTATAAATCTCGAAATCAGTGGAGGAATTTCATCGTTCAAAAACGAGTGTTTAATTATTTGTATAAGTGATGTTTATAGTTATAATGAAGGTTGACATAGGGAAAAAGAAGAGGGAGTGAAATGTTTTTGGGTGTAACCATGTTTTTAATCGAATGATAATGTTTGGAACTATGTGTGTGTGTTTCATATATATAATTTGTGAATAAATATCTGTTAGAGGGAGGCATATAGTTTTTCATTCTCATTTCATCCTCGAAGACGAATGATGTATTGATATTTGAAAGAATTTTTTAGTTGAATGGAATGAAGAGACACATTTCAAAAAAAAATATTATTTCTTTGTGTTTAATATATTAAAGGTGAATAGAAAATAATCTACATGGGTGTTATAAGTATTACCCATACCAGAATGAAAACAATAAAACAACACCCTCTATTTTTTTGTTGGAATTCAAAAAAAAACATGATAAATTTAATTATTGGTTATAGTTATTGTCCTTATAGAATTATCATAATTCATTTATGTCATGGAGTATTTACCTCTTGATAATCATGAAAATGTATAAATTAAGGAATTCGTATTGTTTCATGGAGTAACATATTCTATAATATCTTATCGATATTTGAGGTTTTCCGAAATGATAAGGTGTAGTAATTTGAAATTCATTAATATAAATGTTAGTTTTAATACTTTTTATGATCCTCACATAGATGGTCAGTATGTGAGTTAAATTAAAACCAAGATTTTATTTTAATATCTTTTTGTATGGATTTAAAAGGTATTGGGGATCAACACCTTCCTTTAGTAGTGTTTTCATTAAACAAAAGCATCCAATAAAGAATTTAGATAGATTATTTTAAATCCATATATAAAAAGAAGCGTATGTACCAAAAATGATAGCATGATGTTGGAGAAAAAATATATTAGGACTTGATAATTAAAAATATATATAATAGATAATTAGATCTATTTAACATTACATAATGTTAGAACAATGTTGATAGACATTTCAAAAGGATAATCATTAACATGATCTAAAATTAGATATTAGTAAGAATGTATTTATGAAAAATTATCTATGGAATAAGGTTATCAGATTTGGAAACATGGGTAAAATAATTCATAGGTATATAAGATAATTTTAAAATTCATTATCTTATCGGGATGGTATCTTGTCGTTGGGAATAACCACCGAACCTCTCTCAGGATTATAATTTGTTCTATGTATCCTTACTGATGAAGTACATATCTAATACATAACATGAATGGAACATAGAGATCATAACAATTGAGAAAGATATTTCATATGTGTCATAAAATAGTGGAGATTCAAGATAATAGATAGAAAATGATGTGAAACATGATCACTGACATAGTCAATGTTTTGGAGAAACTCTATTAGCTTCAAGAAACTACTTGCCAAGATTAGGACTTGATACGACAAAATATAATAATTTGTTTGAGTCTATGTGATAAACATTGAGGTAGAAGTTAGTTTTAAGGGGGTATAATGTAACCCCACATGTTATTATGAATTATTTTTTAAAGTAAGATTAATTATTTGAAAATCCTATGTAACATGGAACAACGAGTTTTAACGAAACGTGATATAATTTTAGTATTTTTTTTTATAAAAAAAAATTAAACCCAATAAAGTAAATTTCCTGTAATTAAGAGTAATTATTTTTTATAATTATATTGGTTCAATATAAAAAATAATATTGGAAAAAATTTACTTCAGTTTTTTGTAAAGACCTTACATGTTTGGAAAATATTATTTTCTCAAAGAAATTGTTTCTATTCCTTTTAATAAAAAATTATTATATATAATATTTGAAAAATGGAGAAAATTTAATTGAAAATTTTAAATCAATTTTTTTTTCAAAATGACTTATTTACTATTGGGTGAATTTTTACCATTTTTTTAAAAGTTAATCTTTCGATGAATAGTAAAAAAATATAAATTTTATCAAAGGAAGCCTTTTTTTCTTATAGTATTTATAATATACATTTTATTTTAATAATGTTTGAATAGTATAATTAATTCAAATATAATTTTATTAATCTATGTGGTTCATTGGAATCAATTTCATATTGAAATTTTAAATTAAAACATCATAAATTGTTCAAAAAAATACATTGGAAAATACTTTTTTCAATGCCTTTGGGGGATTAATCACAATTTAAATAAAAAAATTATTTAAATTTTAAATATGGAATACATATTTTTAATTATAATAAATAATATTATAAAATTTTTAAAAAATAGTTTTTTCATAATTATTAATAAAGACAATAAAATTAAATTATTGGGATTAAGGTTAAAATGAGGTTTTCCATGTTACATGTGTCTGCATTAAATATAAATTTCAACACGAATTGTACTATAATTTAATAAATTGGATTTAATATTAAGAAAAATTTGGTAAAAATATCTAATAACTATAATTTTAATTTTATTCTAAATTAAACAAAATACATGGGTAAATGAAATGATACAAGTTTTCATCATGAAAAATAAAATTTTTAAAATAGGTAAACTTAAAGAATAATGAATAACATGTTTAAAAATTGATTTTTTGGATGATATTTTTATAAAAAATATCATCCCTAAAATACATTATTTATAGTTTTCGGAGTCTCATGTGGTGTGAGTGACTTTCCACCATTGAATGATTTTGAGACTTTAAAATAAATTCAACTCCTCCTCAATTATAAAATCGTACTTCCTCCCCTCACATCCTCATCCATCTTAATCCATTTACATTTAAACAAAACCTACCAATACCTCTCCCAAAAACCTTTATCCATGTTATATATATAATATTATCATAAAATGAATATCATATGATTCTAGATAAGATATCCAAAGGACATTGTTCTAAGTTAGGGTAATTTACATCAACAAGCTCTTTCGTTTTCACTTCCTTTAACACCAAATTAATTAATGTCATAATATTTAATAACATATTAAAAAAACTATCTATCAAATAATTAGATTTTATTAGATTTATTTTGTAACAAATACCCATATGCTCTTCCATTAACTATGAATTCTATCAGTTGATCAGGTGATCGACTAACTAGCGCCTCATGAATAGATGTAATTAGTTTCTCATAACCACCTCTCAATACATGATATTGTGATGATTTTAATATTAATATATGATATTTATGATATTAATATATATTTTAAAATATATTATCATAAATACCTTATTTTATTCCATTTTTGGGAATACGATAATGTCCCTAGTGTTTACCATTGACTACCTCCTTACGGAGCAATGTGATTCATTTTTAGATATAATTTATATGGAAGGTAAAAGGGTTAAAATTAATTTATATATGTGATATATATGAAATCATAATTACATGTTAAATGTGATATACAATTTACATTTATTTTTTATCTATTGATAAAAATGGATACAATGTTTATTCGAATATAAAACCAACCTGCTCCCTAAACAATGTATTTAATTTTATATCTCTACCATTATGGGATGATATTAACACATATACAATGAACATGTATTATATTTATATGATCATTAAAATATTGGAGATTTAAGTACTCTAACCAATGTAAAAGGACCAAAAATCCAAAACCGAAACATAAATGTAAAACAATGCAGTTTTTACCAAAAGCGTTATTTGAATAGGGAATTATTAGTAAATGGGTAATAAAAGGTCATAAGTTTATAATATATTGTATGATATATATATATAATATACTTATAATTAACTTATTTATTTTAAATTATATTCAAACATGAATGAAGGACATTGAGACTTAATGTAAGGGATTTTTGTCTCAAATTATCTTCTTCGGGACATATGTTAAATTATGAACCTATATTCTATTATGATTTTTATATGAAGAAAATTTGAAATTTTTTTCCTGAATAAATATTTTATAATTATATTTTATGTTTAATTTTATTTTATTTTTTTAGGGGGGATTATGGTTCAAAAGTTACAAAATCATTTGAGGGATTTTCATGTCTCATTAGTTTTTGTTAGAGACATGTCTAGTAAACAACTTGTTTCTTTTATATGTTGTATGTACTGAAAAAAAATTATTTTTATGATAATTTTCATAGAATTTATGAAATATATATATTCATATACATTCCTCTATATCATGTAGATTATGATTCAAATGATTCCAAACTGGTAAGGGTCTAATGTTATGATCTCATTGTTTATTGGGATTTCATATCAGTATCAAAAATTATCATATATATCAATAACATCATGTGTTTATTAAACTATTTTTTATTCCATTTATTTTATTCTATTTATGTATTAATGATTACAAAAGTTGTTTTAATAAAAACTGACCTTATTTCTCCCTTCGATCGAAACTTCATTTTCTTCTGTATTTATATTTTTAAAATGTTATCAAGAATGTTATAATTTTCATCAATGATTTTTTATTTTAATTTATAGCCTTTATTTTATATAACAAAATGAAGGAATAACTATTTTTCCACTTAAGGTTTGTTGTAATTTTAACAAAAATGTGAATGTTATAATTGATTTAATTTGTAAGACATGAATGCAATTTCATAAATTCATAAACACTCAATGTTTTAATAATTACATTATATATTTGATAGGTTATTTTAAATAAATTATTTTATATATTTTCTCATAACATTTTATTTTTAAATTTTTATTTTTAAAGTAAAAAAGTTATTTTCCTCGTCAAAAGTTTTAAGTGATCTTTATAAATCATTTTCTATATACAATGTCATCTATTGATGTTACATAATATTTATTGGGGATATTATACATTAATTACATACATATTTATTATGTAGGTTCCTTATGATTGCGATGATAAGATTTCCATTAATTACATTCCATTTAAATGTTTTTTTCCATCAATGAATTATGTACTGTTTATGAATCCCTTTTTTTCAGGGGATTGTGTTGGATTAATTCTTTAAGAAAACCATTAAATTTCAAGGGTTATGATTTTTTGAATGTTCTTTGTTCTAATGAATGAAATATGTATGGTTTTCATTATGTGATGGCTATTTTGTTATGATAAAGGATTCTGGTTATGTTACGTCTATGTATGGTGGCCATGATATAACCAATGATGGGTGGAAC
The DNA here is from genome assembly GCA_963277665.1 of Viscum album. Lineage (NCBI taxonomy): Eukaryota > Viridiplantae > Streptophyta > Magnoliopsida > Santalales > Viscaceae > Viscum > Viscum album. The sequence goes on from OY728147.1 coordinate 378,325,396, forward strand.
AATATCTCACTCTAATGATTTGGGTAATGACTGAGATATTGTTATATAAATTGGAAAATAATGTGGGTGGACCCAATTATTTATGGGGATTTTTCCACTATTGTATTCAGGGGAGAAAACCATGATAACTATGATGGTATGGTGAGTGAACCCAATAGACTATGATAATCTTTGTTAGAGAACCATGACTAATATGATGGTATAGAGTGTGAAGAAAATACAATATTATAGATTTGTTAATGATTTTTATGGAAAAAGAATTTATTTTTCATACTTATTGTTATGAAACAAATCCATGTCTTAAAAAAATGTTATGTTTTCATTGATCATTTTCACTGATTACATAATGATTAATGTAGTATAAAATAACAATATTTATCCCGTTAATATATTTAACGATCTATGATATGAATGATATAGTTTTAAAATGTAATTATCAGGTTCCAATTCCCTTATTCACATGTTAAGTTGATATGTACCTTGTTTACTATAACTATAAAAGTCATCTAATCCATTATACTATTTCATTTCATGAGGTTTTGAAGAATGATTTTATGTATTAAATCTATTTCAATGGTGATAACTATAATGAACATTGTGGGTGATGAAATAGTTAACTTATGAACCGGTTTTTTATGTATTATATTTTTTCAATTCACATGGCCAATGTAATTATCTTGTTGATTGTTATGTTATGTAATAAATATTCATTTATTAATATGTATTATTTGTTTATGAAATGTGGGGTTGTTAGAGTGATAAAATATGAAAATACAATTATAATATAAATATATAATGGTAATGTCCCAAAAAATTCTTTAATCCTATGACCACATCCCCACACAAATTTAAATTTTTTATAATGTCCCCACTAGACGTTAAATATTTGACCATGTCCAAAAAATAATTGAGAGTTGTTTCCCCGCCCTATGCATCAGGATTCCTACCCACTGAATTGATTATGATATGACCCATGTTATGATGAAAGGAAACATTCTATGATGAGTATAAGTTTCCTAGCATAAAATGGGATAGATACCTTTCATGACATGAAAAAACCATGTCTCTCCCTATTTAACGAGTACAATTTCCCTAATGAAATGAGAATTGGATATATTATGCCCCTTATGTATGTTACCCTGTAATGAATATTAGATTAATTAGGTTATACAGCTAATACATCACATATATTAGATACCATAAACATAAAAATATAAATACATTTATAAATTTCCAATTAATTCAAAATATTTAATATATTAACATGCCCAAAACCACTATAATATCTGACCACTGGAAGATGGATTTCATTGAGATCATGTACTATAATTAACCAGTGTCTGCTTCATGATGGAACTAGGAATGAGATTCAATAAAATATCTCAAATCTATTAGCAAGACCCATACAAGGATATGAACTCCAAGGGGAAATCAATTAAAAGAGGATCTGGCATCCCATAATCCCATTATAATCACTTAGCTGATATCATCAACAATGGTGGTAGAGGTATCAGACCATTCGAAAGTGGGAACACTAGTTGAACCACTAAACAGGGTTTGTGATCTATCCATGAAAAATAACAACTCTAGTATATGTAAATAAATAACATCATCTCCTAGACAAACACATTGGTCGAAGAATCAAAAATCACAATTATTAAATTAAAATATTTTTGTTAGTAATAATTTCAGTCATAGTTGATAATGAATAACTGGTTTAACTATTTAAATAGTTAATAATTATTTTTATTGAATCATTTTATTCATGTATTATAGTAATTTAACGTATAACATATATATTTCTTTATTATATATAATTTTAATTCTATTTTTTTAGTTATTTCCTGTTAATAGTGTTCTTTAGTATATTAGCTGGTGTGAAATAGGGATTAATTATGATGCCTTATAAAGAATTTTTTAATATATTGAATTTATTTTATGTGATATAGTTAGTTGACTATATTTACATTCATGTTATAAAGGGAATTATTTTTATTAGATTTACAGAGAAGGTGAAATGTGGATTATTCTCAATTTTCCCAAACGTATACTTCGAATTTTGATTTTGTTTTTATAACATTTTATATAGTTATATAATCATTCACATGTTATAATTAAAAATCCTTTGTTCCTTTTCTTTATTCATTTTACCCACTATAGGTAATTTTTTTTTTCATTTTTTTAATATCATTTTTAATGTTTATGGTTTAGTTATTATTATGTATTCTTCATATTTTATAGACAATTTTATATTTATTTGAGTGTTTTAACTAGTTTTGGAGTGCTATGTATATTTAAAGGGATTATTTCATTGGTATAATTTTAATAAATTATTAAATTTATATTTAATATTTTCAGTTATAATTTTTTATATAGTTTAATTTTTAAAAAGTAATGAAAAAATCATTCCCAATAGATTATTTTGATGCAACTATAACTTGCTTCTTACATATAGTAATTGCTAATATTCATTATTTCTTGGAATAGTATAGATAATTTTTTTGTATATGATATGCAATGTAGTTTTATTTTAAAATAGTATCATAGCCATGTTTAAAAAAGTTTTTTTTGTAAAAAATGTTGACAATATATAAAACAATAAAAAATCAAGATGTATGGTATAATGAAGTTTTTTTGGAATACATTCCACAAACATCCTTGTGTAATCCAAGGATGTTAAGATAGTATATTTGGTTTAATATTTATTTAAAATTATTTTTTTTCATTTTTATCAGTGTTATTAAAATTTATATTATAATTTCATAGTTTTTGTTACGAATCTATATAATTTAGTGTGATAAAATTAGTAATCTTCAATGATTTTGGTTGTGATTTGTGAGCTAAAAATAGTTCATGGGAAAAGTGTATGCCACTCTATGGTATAAATATGGTTTTAAAAAGGTCAAAAACATGGTCATAAGTTCTAGAATTCTTTTAAATGTGTATTTTATTTTTTCTTCTACCTTAGTTAATTCTATTTTAACGTTTGAGGTACCAAAGTCCTATTAGACAATATTTAATGGGTTTTTTTATAATGTGGTTTTATTATTTAATTGAGTATAGTATAATTAAAGAAATTTATTTTGAAAGTGTGTTTTAAATTATAATATTTTTTTTAGATTTCAATTGTTTTATGGAATTTATATATTTTAACATCCTAGAAGACTCCTAAGGATCCCTCTTGAGTGTGAATATGATAATTTATAGATATAATATGCCCTTATCGAATAATGTTTTTTATATATTTTTTTAGCAACTATCCATGATATATTAAGGAGATATGATCCATTAATAACTAAAACTATGTACAAAGGTCAAAATCCAATTAGACATAATATGTATACTAGGAGGAATCACAAGTATACATAACGGGTTAAGGAATGGTTGGAGAAGATAGAAAGGATATTCAGTTTTATAAGAATCAATACCACTATTGGTAATTTATTGGTGTTTATACACTATGAGCATTGTTTAATGTGGCGATGATATTTTATTTACACTAATATTTTTAGAATATTTTATACAAGATCAATAAGACCATGTATAAAAAACATTAATCTAATTATACGATACATTAAATAGAGAGGGTTATTTTCTACAATATTCATGATTATTATATAGTTATGGAATATTGAACTTATATTTTTATTTCTGTAAAATTCCCTCTAATTATTTCCAAAAATAAAATTGTTAAACTTTGATGGCTTGAAATTTTATTCACCCTAAAATATAAATAAAATTTTATGCCACTATTTGATTGTATTAAATAATGTTGTGATTGTTGATATCACCTTATCATAAATGTTTTTAATAGTTTATATTCAATTTATAACTATAAATAGTGATGGTGTATTCTAATGTATAGAAATAAAGTGTGAATGGTACATATAGGGATGTAGTGGTTGTACTAATGGGCATTCATATCCTACTTACTTATCCCCTATAAGGAACAAGTCTATCATATGATAAAAATGTAAAAATATAGGGAATTTTATTCCATCATGTTAAGAGTATATATAGAGAAATGATTTTTTCATAATTTGTGACATATTAGGATATTTTTAACGTTCAATCATCAATAAAAGAGAGATATTTAATCAACGTGTTCAACAAGATATCAATTAGATTTAGATTCATTTAATGTAGTGGGATATTATTATTCAAAACACATAAGAATTAATAAATATTTTAATTTCAATAATTTAATGTGGAAAAAACCATATATTAGATATAAATATTAGTAAAAACATTAGTATTGTCTTTTTAAAATAATACCATGTGCCTTTTAAGTCCAAATTTTATCCTAAAAGAAGTCCAGAATAATTATTATTATATCATATATATTTGTTACCTTATTTGATATAGGTAACACAAAATAATTTATCTATTCTATAATATTGGATGTATTTAATAATATATCATCAATTTTATCTTATGTTGTAGATATATCCACCCCATTATGAAAGAAATATGATTTGGGATTTAGATCTAAATTATATCCTATAATGATCTAGGATTTTAAACATTTTTTTATTTTTTCCTTTACATGTTCATCATTGATCCCATATTTTGAATGGATTGGGAAATCATAATTATGTCTTAATTTGACCATTATCACGGTTGGATGTCATTTATATCATTTGTTGAGAATTACCATATTTTAATATTAATATATAACATATTTTTTATTTGGAAAAAACATTTATTACAATGGTCAGTTAATTATCTTATTAGATTGATTTTCTTCATATAGATATTTCTAATGGGAATTATTGAATTTGATTTTTACTAATGTAATGGTATTTCTAATAGCTTTTATTGATGATTTAAATTGGTGTATTCTAGAGAGGTATTTATTAATTTAATCAACCCACTTCAATGGAAGAGTTATATATAATTTCCTCCTTTGAATACGGACCATACTAAACTGATGTAGTTGATAATTGAAATTGATAATCCTGATTGTAATGGATTTATCAATCTATGATTATAAATATATAAAGAGTCAACGATATTTTACATGAAATTTAGTTGGAATCCTTTCCTCTATGTTGAATAAAAAAACTCAGTCATGTTTCTAAGAAAAATAAGTTTCTTTTCTCACTTATTGGATCCCTTTTTAACTAACTAAAAATAAAATTTTAGTTATTGATTATTATATCATGTTTGGGTTCCATCACGTAATATATAATGAATATGTAATACCCATGATTGTTTTTTTTTTGAAATTTTTATGTATTTCAACACCTAATTATTTCTTGTTGGCTAAAAATTTATCATATTTTTTTCATTGATATTATAAACTATATTTCTTATTGACATCTCAAAACTCTTTTCATCAATTTTTTGGATTAAAATCATTTTTATTATATTCCATATTTAGTACATTTGGTTTTCAAGGATAATATTGTGAAGGATTACTGATTATTTTATTTGAGAAATAATAGATTGGCTAATGATATTATCATAGTTTCTCCTTTCAAATATATAATAAAATTATGGTTCCTGAAAAAATTTATGTGTAAATGATTTTAAATATACATTGTATTCTATTGGAAATTATATTTAATAAATATGATCAGTTTAAATCTCACTTTTGGAAACATACTCAAGAGGTTATATGAAGTAAACTGAATTATAGCATGACATATCACCCTCAAACTGACAGGCTATTGTAAATGGAAATTCAAATATATAAAAAATGATTTAATTTTTTTTAACTTTATATGATCTTTGGATAACAATATATCTTTGGTTAAATATTGAATTAATAATTTAAATATATTATTGATAAATATTGAATCTGTTTAATCCTTATATTGTTGTTCATATAGATCTCATTAGTGTTAGTTTAATGGTCCTAAATCCTATTTAATTAGATTTTCATTTTTTAATAAATTTTAGATAATATTAGACTAATTAAAAGATTAATTTTTATGATGAAGAGTCCCTGAAATTTATTTTTAGGATAATTATAAATGTTTATTTGAGTATTTCGTGGGTATTTGGGTGCCTTTTAATGATTCACCTTAAATATAATATAAATTAATTGGTGATTAATAGAAACTTATGTTGAGTTATTTAAAATAATTTGAGTTATCAGAATATATTTGGAATGTAGTATAGTTGATTGTATTAACATTCTAGATAACATTAATTCATAATATTTTACATGTCTCTTAGATTAAGAAATATCTTAATAGTTAATGATATTTTCTTAATGGAAAGGAATATACTTAATGATATGTAATTAATTTATAGAAAAATCCACACCTTTTCTTGATCATAAAATTATATCTATTAGAAGAAAACATAATTTTTTTAAATATTTTTCAAATTGATGAGAAATTGACACATAAGACATGTGTGTGAGAATATTCTTTAAGAGAGAAATAATGACATCTCTCTAATAACAAATGGTCATCAAAAAGTCCTTATTATGATGGAATGTAGAATGGTGGTGAAAATAGTGACACCAATCATGAAATAACTATTTTTAGATTATATAATTTATTCATTTTATTGAATTTTTGTTTTAAAATATTGAAATTTTCTTTAAAAAATTGAAAATATATAGTCTCTATGTAATGGGATGAGACTGTGAAATGGGTTTGAATTGCATTCAAAATTCATATCTGAGGGAAATACATGACATCTTTAATGTACATAGTAAACAACAAATCTAGTTATTCATTTAAATGAACTAGTTTTATAGATAATGTTATGGGTTCAAAAAAATAAGGAAAACCTCACTGGGATTCTATGAACATTGGGAGACGTTTAGTACAAACAACATTTCAATTTCCCTCAACTCCAAAAAAGTTAATCTTTTCTATCTATTTTATAGTTATTCATCCTGGTATAAGAATATATGTCTTCATGATCAGTATTATTATACTTTATTTTCCTTTTAGAATCTTCTTGTTGTGTTATTGTAGTCTAGGGTTCCTTCAATATTTTAAATAAATTACGGATTTTCATTTATAGGGATTTGAATCTAACTTTAAAGATACAATCATCATCTTCATAGTGGATTGACATTTAATATATTTATTTCGTTAACCTCATGTTGATGATTTTATCATCTCTCAATATTTTTTAAATAATCATGATTCTTTTTTTTGTATTATCTTAGTTTGGTATTTTTTGGTATCAATGATGATGTCTATGTTATTTTTGAAATGAAAACATAAATTAAATTCAAATTCTATGTGATTCAATTCAAAATTCATATTTTTATTCATTTAAAATAATTGGAATAAGGATAATTATTTTTTGGAACAAAAGAAAACAAATTGGAAAGTAATAGCATGTATTGATTTACATAATAGATTACTAAATCTCAAATGGATTTTAGGATTCTTTTAAAAAGGTATAAAGGATACTAACTATATCAAATTGAATTTTTGGATGGAAATAAATCTATTTTATTTAGGTTGGTATCATTGAAATTCCATTAATATATTGTTGGAATTTGATTCATAACACATTAATCTAGTTTTATTTTAATGTTTCAAAATAATTATTAATGGATTATGAATTATTTTTTATAATTGAAGTGGTTTTCCTTTTGAAGGGAGTTCATATGACTAAGATGATTGAATTTTTTATTAATGGATAGTATTTTTTTTAATTACCTAATTAGTAGGTTGGGAAAGGAGTTCCCAAGGATATATTTTTCAAACATTTATTCATTGAGTGAGATTATAAGTGAATCCCACTTACTATACTAAGATCATATTTGTCGAGTGATTTGGTAAGATCCTGTTATAGTTAGAATAGATAGTCTTTTTAGAATAATCATATGTTTGGTCCCTCTTAAATAACAACCAACGATTTCCTCATAAAACTATGTATTGATTCCTATTGAAAAAACTTGTGTGCATATTAAATATTAATTCTTTCATGATATTTATAAAAGGTATCTGGTAAATAAATTTTTAAATTATAATTTTTAAAATTAATTTTTATTAATTTTTAAAGGATATTAATGGATATTTTTTTATTATATATTGTATAAAAATTTTAATTTTAGTTTTGATATTTGATATCAGGTGTATTAGATCCACAATGGTATCCAACGAGACATTCTGATAAAGACCTATATACATTATTTTTTGTTGTTTTATAAATTATCTATATATGAAAATCTATACATTGATGTTTTGGATGGCCATACCATTATTAGAGTTATATTGGTGGTGATAGGGGTTGGATATGTACTTATCACGTAAATATATGATATATTTTCCACATTATTTATGATTACATTATTAGTCAGATCAGTCAATTATATCTCTTTTTTCCCTAATGTAATAATGTTTATATGTAAAATAATAAATGTTTCTTATATTTGATGGTTAAATTTGATGGTTAAATTTGGTTTTTTATTATCTAGGGAATATAATTCTTTTTATATGTTACTAGGATATTATAGTTGGTTTTTCTTATTATTAATATTTAAATGTGTATTTTTCATTGTACGGATTAGTACAACATATGGAATCATCCTGTAAGATTATTCATTGGAATCAATCTCATAGTACTTATTTTTAAAAAGGTGAAATTATTCAAACACAATTTATTCAATTTCCTTGAAATCATTTCACAACTTATGAATATTATAGAATTTTTTTAACTTATTATGTCCCATCGTAAGAATAGGGATATATTTCCAAGGTTGGTTTGTTAAAACATTGGTTAATTGAAAAACCATTCACAAAAAAATCTCTCCACACATATAAAAAGAATATCAATATTGATTTAATAATAATTCATCATGGAAATATTCAGTCAACTATCTACTAATATTGATGTTTATATTATTCCAAAAACATTAATAAATTTAATTAATCTCTCACTTACTAAAAAACATCACTGTACGTATTCTTATTTGATGAATCAACTAAAACTCTACTCATTCCAAGGGAATATGTGACCTTAATTTTACAATCTAGTAAAAAATCCACATTTTATTTTTTGTAAAAAATTCAAATAATTTTAAGAATTGATACCATTAAAATGTTAATAATTTACATAAACAAAAATAAAATCACGAATAAAACAATTAATCCCAAATTTTTTTGAAAGGACCACAACCAAGAGCTCTAAAAGATACATATCTTATTATTTTAATGAGGATGTAACTTTTATGGCCAGTAATTAATGAATTCCCAATAATTCATCAAAATTCATCTAAACCCATATTTAAATGTTCCATAATATACCTAATCTAGAATATTAACATTAAAGAAATATAAAATCATATTTCTCATATAACCATTTTTCAATATTATAATTTTAATTTAAAATTACCTTACATAATATAATGAATTATGAATTTATATATAAATATAATAGTAATGTCATATTAAAAAAATCCAGTTATGTAAATCTTTTATTAACAATCATGGTTAAGAAACTATATAAATTATCAATACTCATCAATGGATTCCAAAAAATAACCAACGTGTTGTTTATAAGGTATAATAACATATCATGATTTAATAAAGAATTACGTAAATAATAAACCTCATTTTTCTTAAATACTTATTTATAAATAATCACCCAATATAGATTTTCCATAAGAAACTCAAACAGCACCCTGACATTGTCAACATATCCTTCACCCGTTTAAGAATAAACTAATATATCATAAATGCATAACATTATAATATAATAAATACATATATATATATACAATACTGAATTTATAATCACCATAAATACATATGGTGAATTATTTACTTTTAATGTTATTATCACATCAAAAAAATTGTAAAAACATCCCTAAAGAGTTTTCATTAGGATATATTCATCGTTATCAATCAATTAGGGATATGTGGACTAGTAATATTTTATGTAAAATAAACTATCACATTTAAACTACAAAATTATTTGATATTTCCTATTATGTGTATTTACATTTTACAACATCACAAGGTTCAACCATTATAAATCTAAATATAAATTCTTAGTTTAACATAATTTATATTTAATTAATATAAGAGTGACATATGGGGGTGATCAATGTCAAATAAAAACTAATTTAATTCAATTTTCACATTTTAATCCATATTTTATTATTCTTTATAGTATAAATATGATAAGACACCATAAAAATATGTGAAGCACTGAGATATAACCTTATATTATACTATATCTCTCAATTGAATGGTAAAATGATTAATGCCACAATAAAAAATGAAGTATTATCCTAATGAATTTGGAAAACTATTAATACTTATCCTCTAATGCACACCACATCAGATGTTTAAACTAGGATTAAATACTCTATGTCTCAATTCATCTATATTAAAAATTTATATATCCTTCCCCGATAAATACGACACTTTTACCATCTATAATAGATATCATTACTCTACATTTACATATCTTAAAATAATCATGTAATGATTAAAACTAGTGTATTCCAAGAATATTATTATATGTATACATATATAAAAAGTATATATTCTAGGAAAAACAATATTCTTCCACAAATATCACAAATATAAACTACCTTTATATCTTTGTTAGAGTACATATTATATTAAATTATTGTAGTTTAATTGGAATCCTCTCAAATGTATATTATCAACCATTGACTAGGAAAACAGATGTAAATTATTATAATGTACCAATACAAATATAAATTTTAAAAATAGTGTATTAAAATAAAATCATACCTTGAATAACCACTGGTACCACCGCATCATGTACTTATATAGAATGGTTTTTCCTTATACAAAATTCACTAAATCCCCCCTACTTAATTTCTTTACCTACTCTCATGTTAACTCTCAATCCATATGTATTATGAGTTATTTCACAATGTTATATAATATAATACCAATTATTTGTTAACCCAATGGATGCATATCTTTTGTTTTTGTATATGTTACTTCTATAATGGCTAATTAAATCAATGTGGTGGTCCTATTAAAGTAATAAAATGCATAATTATTATAGGAATACTATAAGAAAATGGAATATAAAATGCATATGGAATATATATTAATAATTGGAACATAAAAAATATTATTATATGTATAATGAATTCATATTACTCATACAATATAAATTAGGTCACAATAGAAGTTGAAACTCATTATAATTCCTAAAATTCTATTTTGAGGGAAACTGATAACTTCTACTTAAAGATCCACCATAAGTAATACACTTAAAGAAAACATCATGAAAATATCCCAACCTTTTTAGAATATTTTCTTCCATCTGAAATTTATAAATATCCCAAATAATGTACAAAAATAAAATATTTTAAATTTACACTTGTTATTAGGTCCCACATCTCTCTAAAAATGAAAAGATGTAAAAATAACATTTATTATGAAATATAAAGAATAATGAAACATAACCAAAAAAAATACAAAAAAAGGAATTGTAGAATTCTATTTTCAAATCATTAATATCTTATAATATCACTCAATTATAGGAGTATTATATTATTATTTTATAAACATCTAATAATGCTTAATCCATAAATTTATTGAAATGTAATTATTTACCAAGCATAGTGTCAACTATTGACTGAAAACCCTTTCAAAAAATACTCTAATATATGAGGTGTATATTTATCGGTGGTATGAAAATATATAAAAGGGGTATAGACCATTTAATACACTTAAATATTATTTTTACGACTAATATTTCATCATTGTCTGGTAGCATCAAAATTATAATTCAATCTATGCTATCTTATAAGCAAATATATCCTTCAGATTTATTTTATGGAATAATTCATAATATTCATGTTTCACCTAATCATTTAAAACCTGACAATGGAATCAGGAAATGGTCATAAAAATATATAAATATAATATCCATGACCTAGGAATATATACATATGAAATTTCTAATAATAATACCACATCATAGAGCTACAGATAACCATCAATCCATTCCCAATAGATGAAAACATTATGACCTGAAGGAAAAAGTTTCACGAATCCACATCTATATCTATAAACATTATATATAAAAATATTCAACATGTATAGAGAAGTAGGACAAAGAGTCCATACTTAGATTTTTGGGGGACCTTTATATCTTTTGGGATTCTCTAGTATACTTCTACTACTAGGTTTAATATATATTATTACCTTACCCTGCCATGACAATACTAAAAATGTCATATTCCAAAATCCATTCTAAAAATTTAACCTACTATTATTTAATGACATGTACCCACCAGTAGTCTACATGAGATTAAAATACTATCAATCAAGACCCCTAAAGACTTACATCAATAAAGACATGGATCGATGACTAGCACAAAGGCTGTATCTTTAGTAAATCACTAGTGAAATTTATATTATCAAATAAAACTCCATAAATCATGAAAAGACAAAAATTATATTCGAAACTATAAATACAATAAAAAATATTTGAAATTCAAATTATGTCACAAAAAATTATAAAAATGTTAAATAAATAGATAAAAAATAATAAAACTCCCCCATACAACTTATAATTTAAATATTTAATCATTAAAACAAACAAATATCAATTTTGTAGAGATATTTTCACCTAACCCCATCACAAAATATATATAGGAAATAAAATAAAATATTATAAAAATGATAGGGTTGATAATATTAATATAATCAAAATGATCCTCTTATAACTCTGATGTGTCTATATGAATGATTTATACAAATGCATTCATTAATGAAGTAAATTATATATCATAATAAAAAATTCATCTATATAGTTAAATAAAAAATATTTTCTATCTCAAGACATATAAAAAACAAACCTCCTCGTGAAATACATATCAATGATCTTGATATAGAAATAACACAAATCAGAATAATAATCTTGTTTATCCAATTATACTCTCACAAAAAATATATTATAAAATATAATGAATTGGACAATACCCACCCATAAAGGCACTCATTATTATCATGTTTCCACAGATTGAAACACACCACAAAAAACCACACCACTTTTTCCAAATAACCTCTCTCATATAATGGCTGGGTTGTTTTCCACTGATAATAATTCTATCTATTTTGGTATCTCCACCCATATGGACTCTCTCATACTCAAACCATCACTATAGAATCACAATTATTCGAATTATATTGACTTTTTGGGACTCATTCAATGGTTGGGTATCCACATGTAATTCCTCTTCTCACAATTACACAAATCATAATCATCTTATGATTATTAAGTATCACAAATCAACACCATATTTCTTAAATAAAAACCATATCATCTATATCGTCATTGTTAAGAACCAAAAAATTATTTATTCCCCCATAGTAAATTCTTTCTCCCACTAAGTCAGGTAATATATGACTATATAAATAGGTCGTTTGGATAAAAAAAAATATCACACAGTACTAACACAACCCCACATAGTTGAACCCCAATCATGATCATAGGTATATTGTCATCAAATCTAGAACATTTTTCATATCTTATACCTAAATTTGTTCTATGGACTCTTCTCTAACCATCCATCATTTGTAATGAACAAAAAATATAGTTTTGTTCACTAAATCATTTTCCATAAATCAATATCCTATATTATAATAGATACTATGTAATCCTTACAGTTTTATGAACAACATATTAGTACAGAATGATATTATTTCTTTATGGTTGGACCCATATAAATACTACACCACCCTCATGTAACAGACTAAACAAAGGCAATTATACACCATAATATGGAACAACCCTAGTGTATCATACAAACACTTCATCTCCTGATAAATAATAATTTTTTTAAAATGTGAAATTTTCCAGACCCTATGATGTTTTAGAATAATTACATATCAATAAATCAACACCTCCCAGTGTGTGTTCTTTATTTCCTAGGAATTACATTTTATAACTACATGGAAAGTGGAATTTCAATATATTAAATTGTACAACACCTTGTAAAATTTTTAATAAAACAACCACCATCCTTATAAGTATTTACCAAAACATGTAATTATTTAATTTTCAAAATAATTTCCATATGTTACTAAAATATCAATATATCAATCATTTTAAATTATCGATAATAATTTAATCACCAAAAAAATATCAATTTTCCATTATATAGATATTCTAAAAAATGTAAAATAATATCATATTCAGCAATTATTCAAAAATATTACATTAATATCTTTATTTATATACTAATATAATATATATTTCTATGAATTCATTTACTTTATTTGAATCATTTATCTGTATCCACCAATAATCCTCTAGAAAAATATTATATGAAATTAAAATATAAATACTGAACACTAATTCCATCCACCTTGTTATTATAAAATATATTAATATTTATATAACAAAATAAATAATTCAAATTATCATGAATTACTAATCCATCATGGAAAAAACAATTATTTGTAACATCCCATTTCCGGAAGCCACTCAGAGGAACCCCGTACCCGTTGGTCACATGGCCTCAAGTGCATTTACCTGAATTCCAGAGGCTACCGACTAGAAGCAAGGGTCTTGGGTGTGATATTAGGAAAACTATGCCCTCATTGGTAGAGTAAACAGTGGAAGTAAACAAATATATACAATAGCAGAAGCAGTAAATATGCAACAGTAGTAAACAACATATGTCTGGAATAATAAAACAACCGGAGCACCTATATAAGTGATTCATGATACATATGTATAAGAATGCATCCAAAAAAGTCACAATGATGGAATAAAAATAGTCATAAACCAAAGTATAAGATAAAAGATAAACAACTCCTCATCATCGCAAGCATATGCTTGGTTCCATGCTCTCCAGCTTCAAAGAAATTCATGTACCTGAAGTAGAAGGGAGGTTTCCCTTATCTATACCTGCAGCAATATAATCTGTTTGGGCCCAAAAGCCTGACCTATATAGTGTGTGAGACTAAATCCTCGTATGAAACCACCTGAAGATCTGTGCCAAATAGTCAGTGAATATATGGCAGTTAAAAGTACAGAAAAAAAATAAATAGGAAGGTTCCCAACAGTAAAAAATTCCACAAGTCAAACAAT
Organism: Viscum album; assembly: GCA_963277665.1. Classification (NCBI taxonomy): domain Eukaryota; kingdom Viridiplantae; phylum Streptophyta; class Magnoliopsida; order Santalales; family Viscaceae; genus Viscum; species Viscum album. The sequence continues at coordinate 378,340,414 of OY728147.1, forward strand.
CAATCAAATAGAGTAATCCTATAGTAAGTGCACACAACCTATCCTCTCTGGTACGGTATATGAAGACTCTCCAAGGAAACACTCACAGTCAATTCCCTTTATAGTCTAAGGTGGTTAGGAACTCTCTAAGGAAGCTCACAGAGTCAATTCCCCTTATATCCCCAAGGTCAAGGACAATCTGAGGATGATCACTTGGTCAATTCCCCTTATAGCCTAGGTTATTCATAGACTCTTTGAGGAAGCACTCACCGTCAATTCCCCTTATAGTCTAAAAATATCAGGATTAAAAATCAAATACTCTCTATGGAATCTCATGTAGTGAATCCACTTATTGTCTAATGCAATCAAGGAATATATGAGTAAGATCACTCAGTCAAGTCCCCTCATGACCCCAAGTGGTTTTGGGCTCTCTTATGATGCTCACTCGGTCAATCCCTCTTATAGTAAATATTCCTCAAAGACTCTCTGAGGAAGATCACCCTGTCAATTCCCATTATAGTCTACTACACCAGGTTCTCACAGCCCTGTGTAGGTAAATAAGTATAGCAGGGTAATATGGACAAGTAAACCTACAGAACTACTAGTCTAAACAGTCTACATCATTACAAGAATGTCAGAATACAAACTCTCCATCCTACAACAACATGAATGAAAAACAGGCAAGGCATCCAAACTAGCTAAACAGTACCAAACAGTCACAAACAAAACATTCAAGGGAAATACATCTAAAGAATAGAAGTCAACCCAATTCATATCCAAATTACCTCTACACAAGCATACAATCATGGAAGGAAAACAACAGGGGTAAAACGGTAAAGACAAATACCCCATTCAAGTTTATTGGTACAGTTTTCACATAATACTCAATGACATTGAACAGAAAGGCACAAACCACCTACCCCATTCAAGGTTATTTGATTGGCATGGAAGACATCATGCATACCTTGGTATCTCTGAGGTAACTGCAACCAGTAGGAAACCATCCAAACCCTCTCCAACACCTCAAACGGCCCGACATACCTCGGTGAAAACTTACACTGTCTCCTAATCCTCTTGTGTCCCAACATTGGTGAAACACGCAGGAAAAACCTCTTCCCTGACCTCGAACTCTAGAGGTCATCTCCGTTGATCAGCATAAGACTTCTGTCAAGACTATGTAGTACCCATCCTCTTCTGATTCAACCCTATCTGTTCGTTGGTCTTCTGAACAAGACTAGGTCCCAGTAAGTATATGTCACCTACCTATAACCTATATATGGTTGATCGTCATGGCCTACCGTACAAATCGTTATAAGGTTCCATCCAAATAGTTTCATGAAAACTATTGTTGTAGGAAAACTCAACAAGAGGTATATGTTTCTCCCAAGAACCTCGAAAATCCAGAATGCATGCACGAAGAATATCCTCAAGAACCTGAATCGTACACTCGGACAGGCCATCTGTCTATGGATGGTAAGCTGTACTCAAAAGTACATGAGACCCAAAGCCTTCTGAATCCCCTACCAGACCTGAGAGGTAAAACGTGCATACCAATCCAAAACAATGGAGTGTGGAACTCCATGTAGATATATAATCTCATAGATGTAAAACAATCCCATCTAATCAACACTAATGGTCTCCTTGATCGACCAAAAGTGAGTGACCATCATGAGTCTGGAGATGAAAACCCAAATTGCATCATTCCCTTGAGGTGACCTCGGAAAACTGGTCACGAAGTCCATCGCGATGCCATTCCAGTTCCACTTGGGAATGGGTATCTGTGGTAAAAGCCCTACTGGTCACTGATGCTCCACATTCACTTTCTGACAAATGAAACATCTCATGAAGAAATAGTCAATTCCCCTCTTTATACCTGGTCACCAATTCTAATGGTGTAGATCACGATACATCTTGGTGACACTAAGATGAACTTCCCAAACTGAGAAATGAAAACCCTGCATCATCTCCTCGCCTATGTCTGCTGGCACCCATACGTGCCCCTGGAAACTCAATATCTCATTCTCACCTATGGTCCATCCAGGGATAGTGTCCTATCCTCACACACTCTCCCTTAGGTCTAGGCCTTCAGAATATAATAGTTACCTCATCTGAACGTGATCATGAAGTGTAGAGGTAAAAGCTATAGAAGAAATAAACGTCTGCCCCTGACTATTGTGCACCTCCAATTGCATCTCAGAGAACAAATCCCTAAGATTCCACTCACTACTAGCCTCCTGAACTGCCTGTATCTAATTCCTCCTACTCAGTGCATTAGCAACTACATTGCCTTTACCAGGCATGTAGGCAAGCTCAATGTAAAAGGATTTTAGGTACTAGACCCAAGTGCACTGTCTAAAATTAAGGTCACACTGAGTGAAGATGTACTGGAGACTTTTTTGGTCAATGATTTCCAAAAAATGATCTCCCAAAAGATAATGTCTCCAATAGTTCAAGGCATGAACAACAGCTTCCAACTTCAGATCATTCGTCGAGTAATTCCTCTCATGCGGCCTCAACTGCAGAGACCCGTACGCAATGACTCCATTTTCCTACATAAACAATGCCCCCAGCTCTATACCATATTCCTCACAGTAAATATTATAGATCTTTACCAACTCTGGAAAGACTATTATCGGTGCTGATGTCAACCTCCCCTTCTGCTTCTTAAATGTTGACTCACAAGAATTTACCCATAAGAACTTCACAAACTTCTTACTCCGACCTGTCAGCAGTGATGCAAAGCATAAAATGTCTTGTATGAAATGTATGTAGTATCCATCCATCTATAGAAAACTCCACTCCTCAAATAAATTCTTCATCTTCTCCCAGGAAACTACAACTCTCACCTTCTCCGGGTCTATTGAAACTCCTGCCTCTAAGATTACTTGACCTACAAAGTGAATCTGATCCATCAAAAGTGGAACTTTGAGATCTTAGCATATAAATGATGCACTCTAAGTGTACTCAAAATGATGTTAATATGGGTAGCATGTTTGTGTCAAGTGTGTCAGTACACCAATATATCGTCCATGAAAACAACAACGAAGGAATGCATGTATGAATGGAACACTCGGTTCATCAGTACCATGGAAATTGAAAGATAGTTCGTAAGACCGAACGGCATAACCATATACTCTTACATACCATACCTACATCAGAAGGCTGTGAGAGGTATATCTAATGGTATAACATGCAACTGATGTTAACTGAACCCCAAGTCAATCCTTGAGAACACCTGGGATCCTTGAAGCTAATCAAAGAGATCATAAATCCTTGCAAAGAGATATAAGTTCTTGACTGTCCACAGGTTCAACTTCTGAGAGTCCACACAAAGCCCGAGGTTTCCATCATCCTTCCTTGAAAACAAGGTAGGTGAACCCCATGGAGAAGTACTGGGTCAGATGAAACCCTATGCCTACAACTCCTCCAACAATTTCATATGCTCCTACAACTCTGGTGTAGCCATCCTATAATGAGGAATGGACACCGGTGTCGCTCCTAGAACAAGGTCAATCGAGAAGTATACCTAGCACTCCAGAGGAACACCTGAAATTCCTATGGAAAGACATCTCTGAAACAATCCACCACTTGAGGTATGTCTAGCTATGATATTCCCTAGTCATCCAAATATAGACTAGGAATCTGGGATGTAACTCCTCCCAACCCAAGATTCTCTAGATCATCTCTTCTCAACTGGACATCCCACTCACCCCTTTGAAGAAAAGATCCAGCCTCTTTTGATATGAAACTCACCCTACAGTGATAACAGTCGACGACTACCTGGAAGTGAACTAGACAGTCCATTCCGAGAATGTCATCATAGCCTATCATCTATATGACATATAGGTCTAATAGAAAGTGACATCAACCATCCTATAGTGGGCACTCCTTCCACTGATGTACACTATCTATTATTTTCCACAACGGTGTTTCTACCATAAAGATATCATCAGAATAAAAGATATAGATCCTGAGGCTCTCCACAACAGCAACAGATATAATGATATGGGAATACCCTCTTTAGAAAAGTGATGAATATAAAACTGAGGATACTAAGATCATACCTCAAACTGTGGAGGGTCCAGGATCCTTCTACGATTGGGTCTGCTCCACTGCAAATGTCTGGCCTGTACCACAGCCCTGTAACTATTCTTGACCACTCTGAGTTGATCCACCCACCTACTGCTGAAGAACCGGTTACTGAATACCACATTCACAACCTCCACCTCGGGCCGAATGACCCAAAGATAACTAGTTCCCAGACTATTGATAAATTGCTGGCCCAGATCTTTAATGAGGAGTAAAATAAGAACCCATTTCACCAGCTACTGCTGAGAATAACTTACAAAATCACCAATTTTTACCCATCTTGAAGTAATATTGGCACTCCATTGGGTCTCTCGGGAAATGTGTCCTCGCATGCGTGCTTCTCCTACCCTCGTAGCACACCACCTTGCTACCGGATGATGAATACCGCCTGCTCTAATCTGCTTGTGTTGTTTTCTAGTAGTGATTCTTACTATCAGAAGGAGGAATACTAACTCTGGATGCTGAACCGCCCTGGCTCACAGATCCAAAATCCCTCATATTACACTCTGTGATCAACTCCTGGTTGATGATATAAGATATCAAAGTTACCCTGAAGATTTTCACCTAGGATGGTATGTCGTTCCTCAGACCATCCTCAAACTTCCATGCAAGAAAAAACTCATCACCTCATGGAATATGTGTGAAACTCAGCAGCTCTGTGAAGCGAGAGGAATACTCTCAAACAGGAAGAGTACCCTAATCTAGACTCATGAACTCTCAGGCTAGATCGTCCCTCAAGGTCTCCAGATATAAGAAATCATAGAGAATGTACTGAAACTCTTCCCAAGACCTATTCTGATGGTGGCCCTCCTGTGAGATCACATCCCACCACCTCTTTGGTGGAGTCTCGTAGCATGTAGGTAGCAAGCTTCAACCTCTTCTCTAGAGGTATATCCATATGCTCGAAAATCATCAGCATGGCTTCTAGCCAGGACTTTTCAGCCTGAGGTCCTCCATCCCATATGAATTTAAGAGGATTCCGTTGCTAAAAGACCCATGTCAAATCAGCCATCGACGGGGCAGGAGGCATCACTCCATGAAAGCGCTGCATCATCCTCCAAATTCCCTCCCTGAACTGTGCATCAACACCTATGTTAGGTACAACGGCTAGGGCCCAGGCTGGAACAACGGGAGGATATACAGGTAGTGCCTGATTAGCCATGTCTGTTGTCTTAACACCGTCTAGAAACTAGCATACAATCAGAGGACATCGCTGTGGCATGAATCTACAAGGTCAAGCAAACCCCTTTGATCAAGACAATCAAGGACTGGAAACAAGGAGTGTACGAATGTAATAGGAGAAAGAATGCACTTATGTTTTACAAAACATGACCACACGGCTTGTACATTTCTTACACTATGTGTTCCCTGAAGACATTCACATGGGTGTGTACTCCTGCCTAAACTGGTCGTGTAACACCCCAAACAAACGGTGTTTCTTCTGTACACACGGCATGTACTTGAATCCTCTTCCCATGCTGGATTCCTTCTACATGTTTCGGCCACATGAATATCATAATACAAAACTACACGGCATGTTCTCAGAAGGCACTGCATGTACAAGATAAGATTCGCCTAGCCTGTGTTGTTAGGGACACGACCTGACCCATGGATTATACTACATGGCGTGTTTCAGACGGACATGCCATGTACAACAAGGGATAACACTGACCCATGTTTGTCATGACACGGTCGGGTACCTGAGTCAGACTACATGGTGTGCTCACGGCAGACACGACATGTATGTGAAAGGTTAAAACCAACCCGTGTTGTTCATGACACAGTAGGGTACCTAGGTCAGACTACACGGCGTGTTCATCATGGACACGTCCTGTTCCCACTAGACTTTCCATATCCCACGTCTATGCCCACAAGGCATACGACATGGTCGGAGACTACCCAGCATGTAAATAAATTATACGGCGTGTACCTAAGAAAAATAGTTTCTTCTAGAACAGAATAACATAGGGTGTGTAATTAAGACTACACGCCGTGTATTCTGGGTTTTTTCGGATAGTAATCCTCAAAAACTACTCCTGAATGAAAACACTGAAACAAACACTAAGAGTGCCAAATTCTGATTCATGAGGTCCCATACTCTCCATGAATCAATGTCTGGAATCTTATACATGTTATAACAAGGAAAATAGAGAGTGATCCACCAAATTTTGGTCCATGGGGGCCCATAACACCTTAAAAACCAAAGTTTGGCGTCCATTCAAGAAAAACATTACACAAACAATACTCTATCAAACATCAGGTATTTTTTCAAGGAAACTTTCAAAACATCATGTATTTTACACAAAATCTATCACAACAACATGAAATCACTAATGCATCCATGGTGTCATGGGAAAAAATGTATGACATTTCATTTATAGAAAGTGACTATATGATTCATTAGAGGGCATACCCTTATCTCGTCGGGTTGTGACAGAAATGGAACATTAATAAAATCAATGATAATAGAATAAAACATGTGAATTACTCATTCTGAAATCAAATAAACTATAATAATTGAAAAAAAAAGAAAATAGAAATTAAATTTGGTAGATTGGATTTTCTATGTACACGGGTTAGCTACTCCCAGGCACAAATTATTACCAATTACCTATTCCTTCCTATCCCTAGATAAAGGCTCAAAACCGTAAGTCAAGAGAAATTAATTCCCCTGATACCACTTTGTAACATCCTGGTTTCGGAAGCCACCTAGAGGCGCCCCATAACCGGTTGGTCACATGGCCTCAAGAACATTTCCCCGAATTTCAGAGGATGCCAACTAGCAGTGAGGGCCTTGTGTGTGATAGTTTGGAAACAATGCCATCATTGGCATAGTACACATCGGAAGTAAACAAATACATCCAATAGCGGAATGAGTAAATATCTAATAGAAGTAAACATCATAAGAATAGAATAATAAAACAACTGGAGCACATATATAAATGATGCATGAAACAGAGGTCTAGGAATCTAGACAAACAAGTAAAAATGCTGGAATACAAATAGTACTAAACCAAATTACATGATAAAAGATAAATAGGTCCTCAGCATCGGAAGTGTATGCTTGGTCCCATTCTCTATAGGTCCAAAGCAAGTCATGTATCTGAAGTAGAAGGGTGTTTTTCCTTATCTATACCTACAAAAATATAATCTGTTTGGGCCCAAAAGCATGACCCAAATACTGTGTGAGACTAAACCCCAATAGGCAACCACCCGAAGTTCTGTACCTTACAGTCAGTGAATATATGGCAGGTAAAAGTATAGAAAATAGTAAAGTGTGAGGTGCTCAATAGTAAGCAGTTCCATAATACAAACAATCAATATAGCACAGTAACCCTCTAGGAAGTCCACACAGCCTATCCTCTCTAGTTTAGTACAAGAAGACTCTCTCAAGAAACACTTAGAGTCAATTCCCCATATAGTCTATGGTGGTAAGGCACTCTCTGAGGAATCTCACATGGTCAATTCCTCTTATTACTCCAAGGTCAAGGACTCTTCGAGGAAGATCACTCAACCAATTCCCCTTATATCCTAGGTCATTCATAGACTCTCTGAGGAAGCACTCACCATCAATTCCTCTTATAGTCTAAACAGTTTAAGATTAAAAATCAAAGACTCTCTAAGGAAGCTCACGCATTCAATCCCCTTATAGTCTAAAGCAGTCATGGACACTCTGAGGAAGCTCACTCGGTCAATTACCCTGATATCCCAAAGTGGTTCTAGAATCACTGAGGATACTAACTCGGTTAATCCCCCTTATAGCGAAAAGTTTCCAAAGACTCTCTGAGAAAGCTCACCCGGTCAATTCCCCTTATAATCTACTACACTAGGTTCTGACGGCCCTGTTTAGGTCAACGAGCATAGATGTGTGATACAGCCATGTAAACCTAAAGAACTAGATGGCTAAAAAGTCTACATCATAACAAGAATGTCAGAATACAAACACTCCATACGACAATAATAAGCGTGGAAAACATGCAAGGTAGCCAAACTGGCTAAACAAGACCAAATGGTCGTAAACAAAACATGCAAGGGATATACATCCAAAGCATAGAAATCAACCCAATTAACATCCAAATTAACTCCATAAAATCATACAAGTATGGAAGTAAAACAATAGGGGTAAAATGGTAAACACGAAATACCCCTTTCATGGGTATTGGTGGAATTTTCACTTAATACTCAAAGACATTGAATGGAAAGGCAAAAACAACCTACCTCGGGGTTAAGAGATCACTATGTGTGAACCTCAAAGCTTGAATATCTTTAGAATATCGATGATCAATAAAAAATTCTAAAAGGTTCAACCCACGAAAACATAGAAATGAAGAGGAATCATGGACCGAGGATCCAATAGAAGAGATAACTCAATGATGCAATTACAACGCAACTGACGATGTTAGATTCAGAGGATGGATGGGGGCTCGGGGGCTCATCAAAAATATGTGGTTGTACAAACTCTCTCAGATGAACGAGACCTAGAAAAATGGTGTTTTGTCCCTTATACTCAACCCCGATGAGTTTAATGAAAAAAATACACAGCATGTACTTTTGGAGTACACGACATGTACTTGTCGTTCCCGTACTCCGAATTACGTGGCCTCGAAGTCACATCCACATGACTGTGTGTGTGGCTACAACATGTCCTTCACACTACCTCTTGTGGAAAGGCAGTACACAACGTCTACTCATAATGTACACTGTGTGTACATAGAAATTTTCATAATTTCATCTTTTCTCCAAAAACGACCAAAAAATGGAAAAAATACATGAAAAGACGATCTGGGTCCTTACATTATTTCATATATAGATTAATATGGGTAACTAAATTTTTATAAAACATCCTCAATTAATTGATGATAACCAGTCATTTATTGCCACTTCTCATACATCTAATTATGCTCATTATTATTCTTAATTTTATCTATCATGACACACGGATATAAATTTTTTATTCCTTGATAAAACATTATTGTGTGAATTTTTTTTATTGTGTTAATATACTAAAATTATTTAAATATGTATACCCATATTAAAATCAAGAATTTAAAACTGAATAAAACATTATATAACCATATTTCACCGTAAAATTTCAAATCCCCACAATAAAAATCTAAATATACTATGTCTCAGGTTATTAACCAAAAATATATATTCATGTACCTCTTTAAGAAATTATTTTAATTCCATAAAAATATTTCCTATTTCCTATTTATAAAAATATTCCAAATAAAAAAACTAACTATAATAAATAATATATTAAACTAAATCTAATTTCATTTTACATTTAAAAAAACTTATAACTGGATTTGAAAATATACAAAATACAATAAAAGTGAAACATGTATCTCTTAAATCCTACCACATGTTCAAACACTGCTAGAAAAAGGATATAAACCAATGCTTATGTGTAATGGCCAGTAGTCTTGTGGTCCATTACATTGTGAAAATATGGTTATTTGGGTGATCTGGGTATGTCGGGGAGCCTCGGTGAGGTTTGACCTAATGGTAGGCCTACCAGTAGCCTTAGCCTACTAGTAGCAAGCCTACCGGTAGCTCGGTCTATCGGTAGCCGCAGCCTACCGGTAGCTCTGTCTACCGGTAGCTCGGTCTACTAGTACCTGCAGCAACTGATAGATCTGTCTACCGCTAGCTCATTCAACCGGTAGCTGCGGTGACCGGTAGCTCCGTCTACCGGTAGCTCGGTCTACCGGTGGCTCTCACCTACCCCCACGAGGATTTCCAATAGCGCCTCCCTTTCGCGCAAATTGGGGTTTAAACCCTATTTTGACCCCTTAAGATTGTTTTAAAGTCCTGTAATGCCCATAAATGGTGTTTAATTAAATTATTAATAACTAAAAGATTAATGAAGTAATGTGTGTGTGTGTGTCGGTTTAAACCGCAGGATCCATTAATGACGTGTGGGGTCACGTGATCAACCCACGACCCCGCTCCTTACGCGGTTTTACATTCTTATCTCAACCGTACCCAGTCCTTATAAACCAAAATGGGTACCCTTGGGTTTCTTTTTTATCGATCACCCTATGATCGATTCCTCGTCTGCTCGAGGCCTCACCCCCTACACTTTTGTGCATCCCCTGTTCGTGGCGCATGAGGATAAACTTCGATCGTTGATCAATCAAGTAGGGAATTTCTCCATCACCTCCTCTTTTTATGTATCATGCGGGTTGGGTGTGCTACTAATTCAATATAATTAGATGATCCAAGCTCTAATAAAGATATAAACTGATTCTAAAGAATGACATGGGAGGGATGTGACCAATGAGGTTGCTCTATTTCCATATTTTGATTATTGATTTATGAATTGAGCGGGCTTACGCCAACTGAAAATCATTTCCATTGGTGGTCTTTCTCTGTGAACTAACAAACCCTTACTACAAGTGATGTTAATTCTTATACTATGGTTTCTCTACTGTGTAAAGGAATTTGGTTAATTACGTACATCCGGCTATATAAATTGAAAGCATCAGTATGGATACTTTCTGTGATAACCCCGGTTAAAGCACAGTGGAATTGAAATCATCGAGTGTGTTAAATCTTTTAAATCTAAAAATAATGGCATGGGCTTGCTTTGAGTTGGTGGTGGTGCTTTGGTTTTTTTCCTTCACGGGCAATTTGCTGGGTGACAGGGTTGGGGATGGGATCCCCTGTTGATATGGTTTCAATGGTTGTGAATTTTAAGACTGGGTGGTTACCTTGTTTATATCACAAATTGAGGTGGGATCTTGTGCTGATGAAAAACCATTTGGGGGGACATGGGGCAGTGTCTCGGGGTTTCCTTTTCTTCCATTACTTCTAGGGATTTCACTAGCCTCCTTGGTTGGAGAAGGTGTAAGAAATATCTTAGGGTTTTCCTTGGTTCTAGTACCCTGAGGTATCTCTTATCCCTTTTTGTTTTTGTGACTACAAAAGAATAGGGTGTGGATGTTGTAGTTTATGCTTGACCATTTGCTTTCCTTGACATGTTCTTATGATTACTTATTGACCAAGTAGGTGTAGAAACTTATTTTTTAAATATCATTACGGAACATGAAAACAAGGATGGGACAAATGGGTTTTGTTTGGTGTGATTTGTGACGTGGATAGGGGTACTGTTTGTGTTATTTATCTGGTTGAAGAAAAACCCAAACTATGTGAGTGCTTGCTACCTATACATATACTTGTAGTTTTTGTGTTTCTTATTCGTGCCCAACCAAAGTTGAGCACTTAGTTCCGAACACCCCCATTCCATGGGGGAAGGGGTTTTCCCAAAACATATAATATTGGCTGGTTATTATCTCCTTTTTTATACCTTTCAGGGATAGAACAATTATCTTTGGGAAGGCTGTGATGGCCTGAAGTACATTATTAGCATAAGAACCTTCTGGCAGGGTAGTGTGGTGGTTGGCCCAGGTGTGTGTGGGCAGGTGGTTTCCCAAGTGTCCTTGGGATGAGGCCTAGGTGTCTTTGGGCGTGGCTGTGGATCTTCTTGCCCAGGTGTCTTCGGGCATGGTGGTGGTTGTTCTGGCCCAGGTGTTTTCGGGCGTGATTACGTGTGATAGTTGTGGCCCATATGTCTGCGGGCGGATAGTGGTTGTGGCCCATGTGTTTGCGGGCAGGGTTTTGCAGTGGGACTGCGTGAGGATATGGCCCAGGTGTGTGCAGGCAGGGTGTGGCAGTGGGACTGCGGTGAGAATGGTGGGATTGGTCCGATGCGTAGGATGTCTTCAATAACCAGTGGGAAATTGGAGCTGGGTAAGCAATGATCGATGTGATTTTACTATATATTACCTTGATTTCATTATTTGGTGAGTGTGGACGGTGAGTGGGATGGATGAAATCCTTGATAGTGTTGGTTTTCTTCTTCTCATGAGACTTTAGAACGTTCCCCCACTTGTGCACGAGAGTCTTTGGTTTTTTCCTACTGAGTATACTTGTATGATCACCCTACACATATAAAACTACTTTTAGGTTTCCAAGAGGACTTCGAGGATCGTGAAGGACCATACTAGCGCGAACCTTTTGGGTAGTTGTTGTTTCTGTTTTCTTTTCTTGGTAATCTTTCTGCCTTTTGGGTTTGAAACTTGAATATTTTACCTTTGAACATGCATGTGGGAATGGTTTACTTTTGGCCTTACTTTTCCTTCAGTTTTGGTGTTGTTGGGTTTTATCATCTTATATCCCGATCATATTAAAAGAAAAAGGGTATTTCCTTCCATTTAATGTGTAATTGTATACACTTGGTGCTATTTTCCACTCCGGGACCTTTTGAAGGCGGGTTTTGGGGGTCATTATCTCTCCTTCAACTTATAGAAGGAATGGAATGGCAATCTGCCGACCCTTCCCTCCTTCCGGTAAAGGTGGGTCGTGACAGAATGGCATCAGATGAGATGGTTGAGAGATAGGATTGAGTTTGGAGTGAGGTGCAGTAAGGACTGCATGGGGTGGTATGGGAATAGTGTTGGTTAATCATGGTGCGTGACATAGACCTGGGAAGACCGGCAAGGACACAGGATTTTAGGGCCCCCCGTGATCCGATGCAAGGACTCTGAGCCTACCGAAAGACCATGTGAGGCCACACTGATTGTAGGATATAGACCCTAGGAAAGGTACATGCATCATAATTACATGTGTTCTCGTGTTTCATTGGTGTTTTGGGAATTGAAATCAATATGAAATTTAAGAAATTTTTAGAATGATATTCTGCACTACTTGGGCTTAGGCATTCCTTGTTTACCTTGCAGCTATGGAACCTGGAAGGAGGCGATCGAGGCCTAGGAGACTACCATGGACGATCGGCATAGATCTGATTGGGAGGAGGAGGAAGAACAATGCCATAAGACACTTCAGTATTTCTAGCGGCATACCATTGAGAAGTTTGAGGGCAGCACCTCCGACATGAAGACGGAAGGCTGCCTAGAAGAGCTGGTGATAGCCTTCGGCATGATTCGGGCCCCGAACGAGTACTGGGTTCCTCTGGCTTTCATCCAAATGAGGGGAGTGGTGCGTCAGTGGTGGACGCTTTACCTAGGGGAGAGGAGGGAGGCTTAGGTGGCTTTGGATGACATCGAGAGGGAGTTCCGGGCGGAATTCCTCTTTTCTATGATGAAGGCGAAAAGAGGCAGGAACTACTCTCCCTCCAGTAGGGTAGCATGTCAGTAAGGGAGCTGGGAATCATGTTCAAGGACCTCCTACGTTTTTCTACGGACCTCTTTCTTGATGAGGAGTCACGTGAAAGACGTTTTGAGGAGGCGCTCCGACCCTCCCTAAAGTACGTTGTTACCCCCTTTACCCTGCAGACATAATTGGAGGTCCAGAAGAAGGCCGAAGTGGTGGAGAGGATGCACTCTCTAGGAGGTGTGTCCCGAGAGGGGATCTAGCTGGGACCATCTATGGGAAAGGCCGTCAGCACCAGGTCTCCAGTGTCAGGACCCTCCAGGTTCCGACCAGTAGGGAGCAGGCCACAATAGTTTCAGTTTCGGTCCCCTGGTCCTCGCCCTTTTACTTCGGGCCCAGGACCACGGTGCTTCGTCTTTGGGTGCTATGGACATCTCCGAAGTCAGTTCCCAGACCGAGTATAGTACGGAGGTGGTGGACTAGCATAGAACCCGCCCCAGTAGTAGCTTCCAGCTAGGCCTTTCCAGCAATAGCAGCAGGGGCAGTGAGCTCCCCCTCCTCCGAGGGCAGACATTGCAGGAGGAGGCCGACCTCAAGGCGCTCTTTAGGGACCTTGACCAGGGCGTGGTCGGGGAGGTATCCAACAGCTGAGGGGCAGAGGAGCTGGGCGTGGACAGTTGCAGGCCATGGAGGCATCATTTATTGAAGGGACGGAGGTCATTCAAGGTACGATCAATTTGTTTATCACCCTTGATTATGCCTTGTTCGATACCGGAGCTTCGAACTCCTTAGTTGCACCCAGTCTAGACCGTGATTTTGGTCTATATGTCGATAGACTTCCAGTTCCCTTGGCATTGTGCACACCAGTCGAAGGTTAAAACAACTTTTTATATGTTTGTCGAGGATGCAGACTGATGATAGGGCCAGATCAGTCAGTCAGGGATCTACTACTACAACAGATACAGTCATACGATGTCATCCTAGGCATCGACTAGATGTTCTATGTGTGTGTCGTCATCAACTTCTTTTGAGGAAGGTTTTTTTTCTCATACATGGGCGGCTAGCGTGCTACTTTCACCGGCGAGCATAGTTGTCAAAAGGGCAGCAGGAGGGAGGAACCCCTCCACTCCTTGTTAGCCAAGCTGTCAGTAGAGTCAGTGGATGCTGAGATGGTGGAGGTGTCAGGAATCATCAGTGAGATTGTGGACATCTTCCCTGAGGAGGTGACGACTCTACCCCTTGACATTTTATCGAGTTTGGGATAGACTTGAAGCCTGGTGCTCATCTGATTTCGATGGATCCTTACCAGATGGTACCCTCACTGCTATGGGAGTTTCAGATTCAGATTGATGATCTGATGAAGAGGGATTATGTTCGAGCAAGTGCGTCACCGTGGGGTGATCCATTCTTCTTCAAAAAGAATCCATATGGTGGTCTCAGGTTGTGAATAGACTACAAGAGGCTGAATCTGGTGACGATCAAGAATCTCTACCCTCTTCCGAGGATAGATGATCATTTCGACCAGCTGAAAGAGGCATGATGGTTCTCGAAGATTGACCTACGGTCTGGGTATCACCAGTTGAGGGTGAAGGAGGACCTCATCCCGAAGACAGCCTTCAGGTGCAGATATAGACACTTCTAGTTCGTATTCATGCCTTCTGGTGTTACAAATGCCCCGGCCATGTTTATGGGGCTTATGAACTCCATCATCTGGGAGTACCTGGACCATCTCATAGTTGTGTTCATCGATGATATCCTGATCTATTCAAGATCAGAGGAGGACCACGCAGAGCACCTGAGGATGGTTTTGGAGATCCTCCGAAAGTACCAGCTCTATGGGAAGTTGTCCAAATGGATGTTCTGGAAGCGAGAAGTGCAATTCATCGGGCGCGTAGTGTCCGATTAGGGGGTAGCGGTGGACCCATCAAATGTTGAAGCAGTTGTTTCTTATGAAGAACCCAAGAATGCGGCAGAAGTTTGTAGTTTCCTCGGGCTGGCAGTTTACTATTGGAGGTTCGTACCCAACTTCTCCCGAG
Organism: Viscum album; assembly: GCA_963277665.1. Classification (NCBI taxonomy): domain Eukaryota; kingdom Viridiplantae; phylum Streptophyta; class Magnoliopsida; order Santalales; family Viscaceae; genus Viscum; species Viscum album. The sequence continues at coordinate 378,355,635 of OY728147.1, forward strand.
ATGAATCCTCTTTGACGGCCTTGACCAAGAAGGATCGGGTTTTTGTGTGGAGTGAGTAATGTGAGGCAGCCTTCAGCTATCTGAAGGAGAAGTTGGTTAGTTCCCCAGTGCTAAGACTACCAGAAGAAGGGATGGCATACGAAGTATTCTATGATGCTTCAGGTCAAGGCCTGGGATGTGTTCTGATACAGCAATAATGAGTGATCTCTTATGGATCTAGGAAGCTACTCCCTCATGAGCGTAATTATGCCACCCACAACCTAAAGCTTGTTGCATTCGTTTTTACGCTAAATATCTAGCATCATTACCTCCTCGGAGAACACTTTGTGGTCTTCACATATCACAAAAGTTTGAGTTATATCTTCTCCCAGCAGGGCCTAAACTTGAAACTGCGATGGTGGGTGGAGTTCCTCCAGGATTATGACTTCCATATTTCCAACACTTCGGGGAAAGGGAATGTAGTGGTAGATGCATTGAGTAGGAGGACTCAAAAGGATGCAGTCCGAGAGTTGGCAGACACCTGGAAGGTGATGGAGGAGTTGGATGCCTTGCACCTGGATGCGAGGATGGGTAGTGGTATAGGTTGCCTGTATCAGATAACAGTGAAGTCATCTCTGTTGCAGTAAGCGGAGGAGTCTCAGTGGGGAGACCCAGAGTGGGAAGTGATGTGTGACCGAGTTGACCAGAGAAATTCATTGAAAGGATGGATGGAGGATGGTCAGAACCAGATGCTTTTCCAGGGAAAGTTGTTTGTTCCAAAGGCGATGTGTGGAAAGGTCCTTAGTGAGTTTCACAACTCACCCCTAGCAGTACACCCGAGAGTTTCCAAGATGTACCAAGGTCTGAAGAAATAGTTTCGGTTTCCCGGAGTAAAGCGATCTGTGGTAGAGTTTATGGCCAAGTGCCTTGTGTGTCAGCAGGTGAAAGCTGAACACCGAGTTCCTGGAGGCCTGCTACAGTCACTAGAAGTTCTCGAGTGGAAGTGGGAGGAAATATCGATTGATTTTGTCATGGGACTACCCAGGGTTCAAGGGGGATGTGACGTCATCTGGGTAGTAGTGGACTAATTGATGAAATCGGCTCACATTCTGTTGATTAAGGTGTCGAGTGCAGTGGATGCTTTAGTCCGAAGGTACATGGATGAGGTGGTGCGGTTGCATGGAGTTCTGAGTTCTATAGTCTCAAATAGGGATGCACGGTTTTCATCATGAGTCTTGAGAGGATTGCGGCATTCTTTTGGCACCCACCTACATCTTAACACTGCTTTCCATCCCCAAACAGATGGACAGAAAGAGCGCACCATCCATACCTTGGAGGATATGCTGCGAGCATGTGTTCTGGACTCAGGAGGGTCTTGGGTGAGACACTTGGCTCTAGTAGAGTTTTCCTACAATAATAGCTATCAATATACCATCTATATGACACCGTTTGAAGCCTTGTACGGGAGACCATGCCGCTCACTTGTGTGTTGGACCGAAGTAGGAGAGGCAGGCATCCTTGGCCCGGAGGCGGTGCAAAGCACGACAGAGAAGGTTCAACTTATATGATAAAGGATGAAGGCGGCCCAAGACCGACAGAAGTCGTATGTGGATACCAGGAGAAGACCCTTGGAGTTCGAGGTCGGGGACCACGTATTCCTGAAGGACTCTCCTCAGCCTGGGCAGTGGAGGATTAGAAAGGGGAGTAAGCTTTCTCCCAGGTTCATCAGACCCTTCGAGGTGATGCGGCGGGTCAGCCAAGTGGCTTATCAGCTAGCATTACTACCGCTGCTACTAAGGATACATGATGTCTTCCATGTGTCCCAGCTCCGTCAGTATCTACCCAACGATTCACACGTCCTCGGCTGGGGTGGGATGGACCTTGAGGACGACGTGACCTTTATGGAGAGATCAGTGATGATCGAGGGTCGCAAGGAGAAGGTGGTTCGTGGGCGAACCATTCCCTTGGTTCATTTGTTATTGAGACATGGTGGGCTAGGGGAGAGTACGTGGGAGACGGAAGCATAAATGCGTGCCCAGTACCCAGAGTTGTTCTGAGTTTTGTACTTTTCTGTTTATGCTTGTTTTAGTGGAGCTTTTTACCTTGTTGGCTATGAATACGTGGCATTCTTTCATCTAAATGTGTGTGAAAAGTCCTGGTTATAGGGAGGAGGGTCCGCCGCCTAATCAAGATGCATTAAGGTGGATGTGATTAAACACGTGCGGGTGAGTCAATGACGCCCAAAGTGGATAGTATATTGACACAAGGGAAGAGACTCCCCAACCCAGATGAATGGGAACTTAGACATGGTGTGTTGCTTGGTTCTCAAGAGGAAGGTGTTTTTTGTTAAAAATGGGGTTCACTCCTGAGATGTATCTTTCGAGGTGGTTGTTTGGACCCTCCCTTTCCTTGTGGTTGTTTTTATTCTCGAGGACAAGAGTAGTTTGAAAGGTATCTAATGTAATGGCCCAGGGTCTTGGGGGTTCCATTACTTTGTGAAAATCTTGTTATTTTTGTGTTATGGGTTGTCTGGGAGCCTCGGCGAGGTTTGACCTAACGGTAGGCCTACCGATAGCATTAGTCTACTGGTAGTAGGCCTACTAGTAGCTCAGTCTATCGGTAGCCGCAGCCTACCGGTAGCTCTGTCTACCAGTTGCTCGGACTACCGGCAGATGTAGCTACCAATAGCTCTGTCTACTGGTAGCTCAGTCTACCGATAGCTGCAGCTACTAGTAGCTCTATCCACTGGTAGGTTGGTCTACTGGTGGCTCTCGCCTAACCCTATAGGGCTTTCCAGTAGCTCCTCCCTTTCGCGCAAATTGGGTTTTAACCCCTATTTTGACCCCTTAATATTGTTTTAAAGCCCAGTAACGCCCATAAATGGTGTATAATTAAATGATTAATAACTAAACAATTAATAAAGTAACATGTGTGTGCGTCGGTTTAAACCGCGAGACCCATTAATGACATGTGGGGACGTGTGGTCATCCCATAACCCCACTCCTTACACGGTTTTGCATTCTTATCTCAATTGTACCCGACCCTTATAAACAAAAGGGGTACCCTTTGGTTTATTTTTTCTCTCTCACCCTCCGATCGATTCTTCGTCTACTCGAGGCCTCACCCCCCTGCACTTTTTCACGTCCCATGTTCGTGGCACGTGAGTATAAAAATCTATCGTTGATCAATCAAGTTGAGAATTCCTCCATCGCCTCTTCTATTTGTGTATGATGCTGGGTGGGTGTGCTATTGCTTCTGTAGAATTAGATGAACCAAGCTCTAATAATGATATAAACTACTTCTAAATAATGAAATGGGAGGGATGTGACCGATGCTGTTGCTCTATTTCCATATTTTGATTATTGATTTTTGAATTGTGCGGGCTTACGCCTACTGAAAATCATGGTCGTTGGTGGTATTTCTCTGTTCACTAACAAAACCTTAATACTGGTGATGTTAAATGCTTGTACTATGGATTCTCTATTGTGTAAAGAAATTTGGTTAATTACGTACATCCGGCTAAATAAATTGAAAGCACCTGGATGGATACTTTCTGTGATCACCCCGGTTAAAGCACAGTGGAATTGAAATCATGGAGTGTGTTAAATCTTTTAAATATGAAAATACTGACATGGGCATGCTTTTTATTGGTGTTGGTGGTTTGGTTTTTTTCCTTCACAGGCCATTTGCTGGGTGATAGGGGTGGGGATGGGATCCCATGTTGATATGGTTTCAGTGGTTGTGAATTTTATGACCGAGTGGTTACCGTATTTATATCATGAATTGGGGTGGGATCCTTTATTGATGAGAAACCATTTGTGGGGACACGGGGCAGTGTCTAGGGGTTTCTTTTTCTTCTATTACCTCGAGGGATTTCACTATCCCCCTTGGTTGTAGAAGGTGTAGGCAATATCTTGGGGTTTTCCTTGGTTCTAGTACCTTGAGGGATCTCTTATCCCTTTTTGTTGTTGTGACTACAATAGAACCGGCTGTGGATGTTGTAGTTGATTCTTGACCATTTGCCTTCCTTGACTTGTGCTTAAGCTTACTAGTTTCTGAAGTAGGTGCAGAAACTTATTTTTTAAACATCATTAATGAACATGAAAACAAGGATGGGACAAATGGGTTTTGATTGGTGTGAGTTGTGACATGGATATGGGTATTGTTTGTGTTCTTTCGCTGGCTGAATAAAAACCTAAACTGGTTGAGTTCTTTCTACCTATACATATACTTTTAGTTTTTGTGTTTCTTATTTGCTCCCCACCCAAAATGAGCACTCTGTTCCGAACACCCCCATTTCATGGGGGAGGGTGTTTTACACAACACCTCTATTAGTGGCTGGTTATTAGTTCCTTTCTGCTCCCTTTCCCGGATAGACGAAGTATCTTCGGGCAGGCTGTGATGGCCTGAAGTCCATTATTATCCCATGAACCTTCGGGCGGGGTAGTGTGGTGGTTGTCCCAGGTGTGTGCGGGAAGGTGGTTTCCCAAGTGTCTTTGGGATGAGGCCCGGGTGTCTTCGGGTGTGGCAGTGGATCTTCTAGCCTAGGTTTCATCGGGCGTGGCGGTGGTTGTTCTAGACCAGGTGTTTGTGGGCATCATTATGTGTGACAGTTGTGGCCTAGGTTTCTACAGGTGGATAGTGTTTGTGGCCCAGGTGTTTGCGGGCTGGGTTTGGCAGTGGGACTGCGTTAGGATATGGCCTAGGTGTTTGTGGGCGGGGTGTGGCAGTGGGACTGCGATGAGAATGGAGGGATTGGTTCGATGCGTATGATGTCTTCAATAACCAGTGGGAAAGTAGCGTGGGGTACCCAAACATCGATGTTCTTTTACGATATATTACCATGATTGCGTTATTTGGTGAGTGTGGTTGGTGAGTGGGATGGATGAACTCTTTGATAGTGTTGGTTTTCTGCTTCTCAAAGGACTTTAGTATGTTACCCCACCTGTGCATGAGAGTCTTTGGTTTTTCCCTACTGAGTATACTTGTATTCTCACCCTACGTATATAAAACCGCTTTCAGGTTTCCAGGAGGACAATGGGGATCATGCGGGACCATACTAGCGCGGACCATTTGGGCAGTTTCCATTGCTGTTTTCTTTTCTTGATATTCTTTCTGCCTTTGGGGTTTGTAACTTGTATCTTTTACCTTTGAACATTCATGTGGGAATGGTTTGATTTTGGCCTTACTTTTCCTTTAGTTTTGGTTTTTTTTGGTTTTATCATCTTATCTCTCGATCCTATTAAAAGAAAAAGGGTAATACCTTCTATTTAGTGAGTAATTGTATACCCTTGGTTCTAATCGCCACTCTGGGACCTATTGAAGGCGGTTTTAGGGGTCATTATCTCTCCTTCAACATAAAGAAGGAAGGGCCTAGCAATCTGCTGATCCTTCCCTCCTTCTGGTGAAGGCGTGTTGTGACATTATGGACTGTTGGTATTGGATAGATATTCATTGGCATATTCCATACTAACCAATTGTTCTCCAAACAGTAGGAAATATACCCATGGGTATTGACATATACCAACAGATTTCTAAAAAACATTGGTTTATATCACATGGATTTACACTATAATAAGGGTTTCATTAAACTATTGGAATACATTTTTACATATGGTTTTGTAAACTATTGAAACATTATTCAATATTTGTACAGTATACCGATGATATCATTAAACCATTACAATAGTTTCCAATTACCTTGGAAGGCAACAAATCCCACCTTGGTCCAACACCTGTAAACACCAAAACTCCTGCACCCAAGCCACTTACAGCCATTGTGAAAAATTGAAGAAACTAAATAATGAATTCCATAAGTGATAACACACTTTAATATCATCACATATAAACATTCATATGTAGTCATTAAATATATGGTATAAAAACATCAATAAAAATTTAATTGATCAATATCACAACCATCATAATCATCATCATTATCATCATTACTATCATCATCAATATCATCATCACCATCATAGACACCATCATCCTCACCATCATACTTTGTATCATCCTCAGCATCATTATGATAATCATCATCCTCATCTCCAACACAAGAAAACTTATCTCCACGACCACCCATAGGTCAATCATTACCATCACTCTCGGAATCATACAATGAATGCATCATATTCATGAGTGTTTAAAAATCCAACTTGGTATTTACTGGAAGTGGAAGACATAAGCTGGCCATAAAAATAATAAATTTATTGGCAACCCATTCACACCATTATTGATCCTTCAATGATATTTTTTGGCCTCTGATTCTCCTATATGATCCTAAACATTCATTAAATGGGATCTTTCCCACTTAGTACTACTATATAAAAACATTATGTGATCCAATATAATTATTTTATAACAATTATCCCTAGTTGATAGTATATTATCCCATGGTTTTGATATTTTAATACATACTAAAAATGATCATTTGGCCAAATGTTTTCAACTAATAATGAATTAAGGGCCTTTAAAGGATGATATTTCAAATACATATGAACTATTTTGTAGAAATATTGATATTAAAATTTGATATCAATAAATGAATACTCAAAAACTCTTATTTTCTTTGTTTTTTCCAACATCTATCTCTCTTCTTTCTACTGTAGAAAAAAATCTCGAGGAACACATCCATTAATATTAAAATCCTCCCCCTAAAATACAATTTTATTTAAAAATGCACGATTATATAATACATTATTTTTGAATGAAAATTAATCTTTTGTAGAAAATATTTATTTGAAAACTAATAACCAGTTGTTTTTAAAAAAATCATATAAATGTGTTGTATTATTCCATATTTTGCGAAAAAATAATCAATTAAATGAAAATTATGTGGGTTTAGAGATAATAATATATGCCACTTATAAAATATATTTTAAATGGGAAGATACAAAAATTAAATATATACACAATAGGGGCATTTTATATTATTTAAAAAGGATAAATAAGTATAATAAACTTTAAATCCGTAGGTTTATTTAATAAAATAGTGTTAAAGGGGATATGTTTTATATATTAGAATTATAAACAAAGTCAATTAGAGGAATATTGTAGTAAGAATTATATGTGTTGGATTTGATGACAATGTGGTTAGATTTATTAACAAGGACATATATGATGATATTAGATGAAATAATGAATCATAAGGTAAAGATGATGATTACTAGACTTCTGGAATAAAAAATACTAATAATCTAGATAAATAAAAATTAATCATTTTATTTTATCTATTTGATAAGATTATCTTTATAAACTATTAGTGGATGTAAAGATGTCAATTATGTGGATGTGTAGATATTGTTTCTAGGGGTAGAAATGAATGTTGTTCATGAATATATATGTTTTATATGTTCTATTATAAGATGAGATAAATTTTTGAATTTAAATTGAATTTACATAAGTTTTTGAGTTATATAATGTTTTTTTGATGTGGAAATTAATTTTAGAAGAGTAATTTCATAATGGTTTTATCTTTATGACATCATAGTTTCCTTTATTCTATAGGGTTTAATGTTTAGTGGTATAAATTCATGGTATGAAGAATTTTTTTTATTTTGTGACAATATTCCATTAAATGTGAAAATATTTCATGGGGTAGATGTTTGTGACATTAATTATTCAAAAGGTTCTTTTTTCACTCTATGGTTTGAATTTTTATTTTTTTGTGTGTACTTTCTAAAATTGGATAAAAACAAATCAGATATTATTTTTAAGTATAGAAATATCCCATATTTGATTGTAATTCATTTTGTTTTCATTAATTTATAAAATGGTATTGGAAAAACTATGTATTGGTCTATTTATCAATGTCATGGTTTTTATCAAAATCTTATATACTAAAAATCAAATAACTTTAAAAATAGTAAGGGACAATGATTTAAGTATCATAGTTATTTAATTTTCCATTAAAATACAAAACAATAAAATAGATTAGGGAACAATATTATGTTTTTAATCGCTATTTATTTATGAATTTTTACACTCCTCCAGCATTTCCTTGGGTTTTAACTATACCTTATTGACTCTGGATGGCATCCAAATTTTTAGATGGGTTTTTGTGTTTCTTTTCATAGATTTTGTTTGATTTCAAATGACGGATGAATAAAAATATAAGTTTTTTGTCATGGTATTATTTTGTTAAACTAAATCAATAAATGAAATTAAAAAATAATAAATTAAGGTGGTAGCTAATATATGTTGTAACATGTAATTTATTAATAAGTTGAAGTAATTATTGATAGAATTATAAATTAAATCATGTGACTTTTTGATGAATTCTGTAGGGAATATAATGTTGTATATGGTAGTTTTGTTGTAGTTATGATATTAAGATGTTTATAATTATATAAAACTTGTATGTAATTATATATAATTATATATTTATTTTTTAATAAATAACACCACTTATATTTAGTAACCTAATCAACAAATATAGAATGTTTTTAGTATAGTGTAAACCCTCAACATCCAGGATATTATTTATATGGATAATTTAAAATAATATTTGTATTATTATACATTCTATAAATGATATTGGTTTTAGTCATGTTACTGGGATCATGTGGTTTTGGTATGAGGTTTGACAATATTCGGGTGTGGTTTAACTAAATTATGGCTTGTTTATGATGTGGTATATGGATAAGGGAAGGATGATTCTTCTAGTACATGTGTTGTTCTGAGATCAGTGAGAATTTATTTTTTGGGAAGTTCTTATTAGATAACATTATATTTTAGCATACATGATTCAACATTATTTACACCATTTAACGATATTTAGAGAGTTTATTTTTGGTGTAATGTTAATTTATATTTATATAGGAAATGAGAATGTGTCAATTTTTGTATATATTCATATAAAGGTTAGTATTTTTTCCAAATTGAAATGATAGTTCGTTAAGGGGATCATACTATATATATTTATATTCTCAACCCATTTTCAATTACTTCTATATTATATTTTTCTTGTTAGTGTTCTAGATTAGATTATACATTACTATATCCCAGTCATAGTGGTCGGTGGATGTTAGATGATTTTTTTCATCATATTGGAGTTACTGATTATTAATTTATTTTGTATTGGATTTGTATAGTTTTATGGTTTAATGAAACATAACCTAAATTATGTATTTATTTTTATTTTTTAGGATAATGATATTTTTGATATTAAATTTTTATTAGATATTTCATTTAATGCATGTGAATTTTGTGTGTGATTCCAACCATGTTTTTTATAAAACCAATTAGAGGTAAGAATCGATGGTAAAAACAAGTTTCACCACTACCCCTAGATGAATTAATGTGGAATAAAATCATGATAGTTTTTACCTTTAAAATTATTCATGTTTTTTGATATTTTATATCCTATTTTGTACATTTTTATTCATTTATGTTGCTTGATATTCCTGGAATCTAGATCATTCCCTTCTCAATGTGAACCTGAAAAATGTAGTTATTGTTTTAGTATGAACCTTTATGACTATATAAATATAAAAAGTAGGATTTATTCATTATCCCATGAAAGATAATTTCATAAATAGATTAAATCAACATATAAAAGGACTGCATTATTGGGTAAGGCTTTATATTTTTATTAGTTGAAAACAATGAATTATTTCATGAAGATAGTTTACGAATTTGAGAAATATAAATTTTTATTATGATTATAATTCAATACAATTAAATTGATACATTTTGAGGATCTTAAGGATAAAATTTCATTTTAGTGGGGATATATTGATGAAAAATTTAAATAAATTTAATGAGATAATTCATTTTATATTAGAACTATTAAAATGGGTATTATTATTCATGTTCATTATGAAGTAATATTTTTTAAATAAAAATATTTTGGATAATGAAGACATGAATGATAAAGATATAATAGTTTTCTTGATTGTATATATTCTTATAGGGAAATATTTTTTGGATTATTTTACTCTATAAAAATAGGTTATGATAATTTTTTTTGAATAAAATTCCATGAAATGATGGGGATATTAAGGATTTCCTACTCTAACACATGAATATAATGTACATATTGGTCATGGAAAATCATTTTAAATTGATTAAATAAATGGTAACAGTTATTTATACAATTATCAGGCATAAAAATACTGAAATATTCATTATTTTAATGAAAATTATCATTTTTTAAATGAAGTATGTCTCATAAAATAAACGGGATGTAATAAACCCAAATTCAATATAAAAATTATTGAGGAGTTATCATCTAAATTTGTACATAATGAGGGTACCATTAAAAGGATTGGAAAATTTTTAATCTAATGATATGCTTTTTTTATTAAGAGTGTTACCTAATAAAAATAAAATAAACATTAAATAATATATGAAAACATTTCAAAAAAATTTACGATGACAAAATTGGTATTGTTATACAATATGTTCTATGATCTAATAAATAATAGAGAGATAGAAAACTATATTTAGAAATTGTTAAAGAAAATATCAAATTATAAAAGGAATTCCATGGAGGTTTAATATAATTTTATGATAATTCTAATCTATTTATGTGAATCATTAAAATCTTCATTCAACACTCTCTCGTTTTATTAATACCATCAACTCATTACTCTTCCATTGATAAAAAAATTCTAGATAATGTATTTATGGAAACTCATTCATGATAGGAATGATCTCTAAATATGTTCCAACTATAGAAACATTATCATTATATATCTCAGGCTTATATTACCTCCATATCTAACATAATTCTATGTGCCAAGCAATCCTCACATTGTCTTCAACGGGGAAATTATATTGAAGATACTAAAAAATATTATTTTTTATAAATAAATTATCTAGTAAAATTAATTAAATAATATTTAATTTCACATATTTTCACACAAGAATTTTCCATTACATCTTTTTGAAGGGTTTTATAGGGGAGTGGTCTGGTGATAACAATGTTAGTGTATTTTGAAATAATCTCTCTAAAAATCCTGCATTCTCTCCATGTTTTTCATTTCATTTTATTAGTCATGTTTTTTCTCAACAATCAGTTGTGTGTCATCATTACGTACCTCCCACATTTTTGTAGACGCACACTACATAGGTTAAGATCCATCTGTGTAATAATGAAAGGAAAATATTATATTAAGACATATTGTAGTTAAAATAAATTCTTTTCCATAATATTAATTGTGTTCTATAAAAATTACTAATCTGGGATGATAAGTGGGAATTGTTGGATCACTATTCATTTAAGTATCATCGACCTATAACATAGTACTAGGGAATAATATCTAACAATAAGTCTTAGAGGTGTCAAAGTAGAATTAAAAGGATAATTATGGTAAATTATTGTAGAGAATGAAGTATAATTAAAAAATATTTCATAGATTTATATAGAAAATTATAATATGGATAGAGATTGGGATCCATCATCATATTGATGAAATAAATAAAAGTATTATCATATATAAATTTTGGTGATAATATAGGTGGTTTAAATATACCAGGTTCTTCTAATTATACTATTGTATATGGATGTGTTGGATATATTATATCTGAGGAAGGTATTGGGTGTGATTTGATAAGAGGAGTTGTGCGAGTAGATGTATTACCCCCCCCCCCCCCCACATAATCAAGGTGAGCACAGTGAACACTAAGTTGGTCATGAATTAATTGTCTCTTTAGTGTCAGTTATTAATTAATTTTTGAAAAGAATATTAATGTCATATTATTATATATATGTGATATATATATTTCAAATATAATACTCACACCAAGAAATAGAGGATGGACACCAATCTCTCTCAGGATAAGATTATTTTTAGACATCCTTTTCCTTCATACCTCATAGCTTGTATTAATTTCCTACATTTGAATAGAATTGTTCATTTAATTATAAATTCATAAAAAATGTGTAATCTAAACAAGAAATAAGATGTGACATGACATTATTATTGTATAAAAATTTTTAACCCAATTAAAAAACAGGTAGTGACATAAAAAATAATATTTTTATTAGTGAAATGAATATCAAAACATAAATTATATGTCATATAAAAATCATCATGTTTTAATTAGAATGTTTAAAATGAGTATATTATAGTTTTATTCTTATATTTTCAATTTTATACAATACAATTTATTTCATTTGTTTCATTTTAGTTGATTGATTCATCTATTTTTTCATTTTTTAGAATTTTTAATTTTGATCTTATTTTGGGTTATGGTATGTGGCCAGTTTTTTTCCATTCTTTATACTGTTTTTTATATTCATTATAAATAGTTTAATATGATTCATTTCTTTTCAAAGAAATGAAATTTTTTTCTTGGGATTGTTAGCTTATAATATAGTTCAATTCAATATATTAAAATGAAAATCAATGATATTTTCAATGAGTTTATATTGGAAATTCACATTATTTTCATGTTGGATATAAAAGAATTTTAATCAAGACTAAATAAATTTGAATAGCGCTAAACTAAACATCCAAATTCGAGAAATAAATAAATAAATGAGAAAATATATAGATGATTATATATATTAACCATGACAACATTAGGTTCATAATGAACTCGAAAAAATGAACTATTGGAGTCATCATGAGTAATAAATTGATGAAGGCGAATGGGGGAAGTGATGGTTTCAATTTCATCACCACCATCATCAAAAATATATCACTGAATTACATCAATATTGACACCAAATTCAGGTCATAGTATTACATTATCATAATTTTTTCCCAATAATTCCACTATATCGCTCATTTGTAGCAAGAATGAGAGTTATTCCAATAAATCAAAATACAAATTCATCAATAAATATTACATTTTCAAACAATAAATCAAACAATTGTCTTTTCATTATAGTGACATATCCATGAGATTAATAATCCTGTATTAGTGTTATGTAAAAATATATATAATAATATATTTTTTCTAATTGAGTTGCGTTAGATGATTCCTTGGCTTCACATTATATTGTGGTAGTTATAATAACACCATCTGGTTTTGTTCTCTTGTTCATTTCACATTCTATGATAATAAATGTGTACCCTTTAATCATAATTTATTTCCATTTATAAACTATAGAATTATGACCAAAATACAAATATCTTATTTCCTCAAAGACAAAGAATGCAGGTGAACTCAATACTAAAAATATTAATGAATAGTGAAATTTAGGAAAAAAATAATTATTTTATTTTATATCACTAATACATCTATAATTGATCACAACTATGTTAAAAACTCATTTCTATGAAAAGAATCTATTATTATCAAAGATAAATAAAAATTATTTCATTTTATAGTTATTTATCTTAAACCAAAAATTAATGATATTTGTTAACAAATATATAAAATTACATGGGAAGGGATATTAATTAAATTTAAAATTTACTTACATGATGTATTCCTCGATCAAGTCAAATTTAAAAAAAGTGGTGCGATATACCACATCACACTATTCATGAAATAATTTTCTATATATAGATGATCAAGGTATTTCAATAGTTTAAGGAAATGATGGAGGAATGGGTTTAATTTTCCCATACTACTATTATTTATTTCTCACTGTTTGGTTTCATCTTATGTTAATATCATACAAATACATTTAATAAAAATCCACTCAATTTTTATCCAAGATACCATTCTCAATAGAACCTTCCAGATGATTCCTATTCCAATATAAAACATCAATGGGTACATATTTATTTTATTACAATACATCTAACAAAAAAAAACAAGTCGTCTAAGATGTATTTATTCTGGATGATAAAAGATAGATGTACCATGAATTTGAAAAATGATGGAGGAAACTATTTCACTAACACATAAAAATTCATTGGGCCTCTTACAAAATTTATTTTCAAGAGTTACTTGGAAAATTATTTATCATAACATGTTTTACAAAAAAGGAACAATAAAATAACTACCACTCTTATGTTATAATATAATCGATTAAGGATTATAATTTGAATATAATCATCCATAAAGATATTATAATCATTAGTCTTAAAATATTTCATATTCAAATATGTTCTTCTGGCCAATTTTTATATATTTGTTGAATATCACTTAAGAACCTTGATAGCCTCTTGTAAATCCAAAAATAAGTTGTTTTCTGTTGGTTCCATTTGATAATAATAACACTGAATTTTTTATTTATATTCACTGATACATATAGGATTCAATTCTTGTCCCGTACCCCAATCCACCATGTCCTGCCATGATCACAAATAATCATTTTCATTTTGATCAAAATTTACAATTACAAAAAATAAAGATAATTATTTTTTCATTGTGAAATATATATAAAAAATTATTTATCAAATAGGTATACTAATAAATATACTCAAATAAGATACTTTTAGATTTCCAATTGTAGTTGGATTAAGTGTAAACATTATACTAATGTCTATAAATCAAGTGATCCTTCCCAAATAAAAATATGGAATCTCCTTGATGTACCAAAATACTAAAACTAAGATGATATTTAGGTCTTCTAGATAATCTATTAATAATAAAAAAGTGATAGTAAAATTTTTCATATGTATTCCAACTAGAAATCATTTCATTAAAAGGAAAATCCTTTAGAATCCACATAAACCCAAAACACATATAGATTTTATCATTTAAAAAATAATTATATATGGTCTATCCCATATTCTAATGATTCTTCAACAATATTATTAATGATTTCTTTTATATGTCTATATCATCACTAGGATCTAATGGTACATATATGAGTTTAATCATGAAATAGAATGTTTTTTCCATACGCATCCATTGAGGAAGAGTATAAGTAATCCATGTCCTATCTGAAGTAAGAATCTAACCAAATGGATTAAAAATATGACATAATATACCCAAACTCACATTTTACATGTTAGATGAAAAATAAATATATCTATAATCAAATTTCATTTATGATAATCAATATATATGATGACTGAACTCATCCTTGTCATTTATTGTCTTAGTATCATTCTCACACATATTTATTTATAATACATAAGGCATAAAAAATATTTTTTTTCAGAATGCATTGGATGTTCCACATTACATTCCATGGCATAGTAGATAGTGTTACGTCAGTGTTTGTATTCCATTAATATGTTCATAATTTTATATAATCAATTCATTATGCGGTTTCATCCTATAATAAAGTAAAATATTTATAACCATCGTGAATATTTATTATAATATATGTCTTCATAAAATAATATACATTCTACATAATAGTTTAATAGAATATCTACATCATATAGATGTCAGTCCTTCCAAATGTATAGAATATAATCAATGGTAGTTTTATAAATCCCACACATTGTCTTCTCATGTCATTTTTGTGTTAATAACTACACATTTTTCATTCTTCGACGTTTTCGATATAATGGATTCATGAAAAAAAATACAATGTCATCCCCCTATAAACATCATCTATTTCATTACATTTATCATGTGTAATCATATAATTATCATCATGGATTGGTATCCTTATTTCTCATGATGTTAACTAAATATAAACTAGTCAGGTAATAACTTATCTAATCTAGTCATCTCACTCATATCATCAAAATTTTTATATTTATTTTCCCTATCATTGTGATAACATATATATAGTTTTTTTCAAACCACATTTTATAATTTGGTAGATAACTTCTTCACAATGTAACTAAGTACATTAAACACAGTTATAACATTGGTAGTGTATAACACCGCTATCAAAAGAATCATTCAATTAAAAATCTAAAAATCACACCAACTTGTTTTTTGGAAAACTTGTGAAGATATGATCAATTACATATATCCATCTTTTATCAATTTTGTAAAAAAAATTATTTTCATACTGTAAAAGTGATAAATAAAATTGAATTTACTTCCAAAATATATATTGGAGGAAATGATAATTATTCATTTTATATATAACCATTATTAAAATATTATAATTTATAAGAATTATAAAAGAAATAAAATTATATAAATTATATATATATATATATATATATATACGTATCAATATATTCATGAATGTGTGTTTTATGATGATTGAATGTAAGATATAGGTTATAAAATGGATGAAAAAAAATCAAAATAGTGAAAAAATTAAAGGATTTTATGATGACAATTGTTGGATGTAGTTATAATGCGTGAACAATGGGTATATGATATAAAATAATGAGAAAGTGATATAAATAACACCAATATTTTTGAATTCAATGAACTTATTCAAAGGATATATATTTGTTTCGGGTTTAATAGTTTTTTTCCAAAATAATTCATCTATAATACGATAACTAAGACACTTTTAAAGTGTCTATGATCTCCACTATGATTCAAAACCAATAAAACAATAACTAGGATCGTTTATAAAAACAAGGATTAAATAGAAATAAAAAATTAATTTAATTTCAAATTCCAACGCAATTCTATATTATCACATGAAATTGGTCTATTTCAACTCACTAATTCACTATTGATCAAAATGTTGATTTAATATTCAAGAAGATATAATGTTATTTAATTGAAATATTTTTTTCTCTAAGGTAAAATGTCATTGTATATATGGGATTAATAAATAATTATTAAAAAACATACAATTAGAATTAAATTAGGTTTCATATATCAAAAATGAAATGTTACCTAATAGAGTAGCAAACACATCAGTATGGAAGTCTACTATAGGGAATGATATAAGAAAATAATCCACTGAAATCTATAATTAAAGAGATTTTATTAGTGTATGTGTAAAATATTAGAATAAAATATATTAAATTTGATGAAATATAAGAAATTTTCTTTCAGTATATGTATGAACATCCCGGGATTCGATAACACACAAGAAGAATCATTTTTTTAAAATTAGAGTAGATGTCACAAAAAATAAAGACCCATCCTAGAATCATAGACCAACACAAAGAGTGAGATAAAATTTTAAAAAAATCTACCCAGTAAACATCATTCATAAATTTTCCATGTCAAACAACTACAACAAAAAGAAAATAATCTTCATTAAAATTATAAAAATATTTTTATATATCCTAGAGAACTCTAATAATAGTAAGGATAAATAGAACATTTAAAATAGAATAATTTATTTTTTACAAAAATCCATGATTACTATTATAAAGCCTTTTTCAAGTAATATAAAATAATACCATCATAAAAAAGTCTAGTTTTTGGGTTTCTATTTATGAAAAACTATTTGAATATTATTTATTGTATAATACATGAAGGATTTGAATCTCACTTATTTCATGTTCAAAAATAACTATATAAAATCACAAAATGATGATACATTGCAACCGTTAGGGAAGAAAATTGAACTTTATCATAGGGTTCAATATGGATGGGAGTCATATGAGATGAGAGGGAGGCCAAACTGCTTGAATTTTAGGAAAATATCATAAATGTTTTTTAGAATAAATTGGTATACTATATACGTACCAATGGTTTACTAAAAATTTTTGTATAGCCATTACATAAAAAAGCTATGCGAATAGTTATTGATAATTGTTGGTATAGAGATACCAAAATCATTAGTGTTACAAAACAAATGGTATAAATCTATTTCAATACGTCCCTTATTGAATTGTAAAAATTTCATTTTGAGAGAAAAAAGATTTTCCTTTTTTTATTACATATCAAATAAGAACAAGATGACCAAAAAATTTTAAGGGTATAAAATATATACTTTTTGGAAATAAGTATTCATTAGAACACACATAAATATATATAATATATTCATATATCATGTTTTCAATATCAATTTACATTCAAAGTAACTTTTCTATGGGGTTCTAATTCACATGAATTTTATATATTCAATGATTCATAATCATGTAATTCTAAATATTCAACCCCATATAATTATTGGATACACATATTATTTATATGATAAAGGAACTAGTGCTAAATATCATTTTCATTATATCCACTAACCTACACATTTTTATTATGTATTTTATAAACAGTGTTTTCCAAAAAATGTAATGAAAATATTTTTGAACATATATACATAATTCAATAAAAAAATTAATCCATTTTCATATTATAAAAATTTATTAATAAATATAATATTTAGTATCACTAAAATAAAAAAAATTTATAATTGGAACAAAATATTTGTTTTTTAGTTCATTAACGATTCAAAATTTGAGATTTTTCTCAAATGTACTGACAATAAAGTGTGGAAAAATGTGATCCACTATTTAAAAAATTATTATCATCTATTTGATCAATGCTCTTTTATATATTACACATTGTACTTCTATATTAATATTTTATGAAAATATTAGTTTATAATCATGAATAATTATTTGAAAAATTTATTTATATAATAATATTTTCACTACTTTCATGATTAATTTCATCATAAATGGGATCATTTATCGATTTATAACATCCATTGAATATGTTATAATACAAAGAAGAAAATATTTACGTATCATGTTAGATATTTTATTAAATTTCAGTATAATATTTCATGAAAATAAATTTCACAAGATTATTTTATTTTATAGGTTTATTAAATATTTTTTTATCAAATATACTTGAATTAAAACATTCAATAATTCCAAATATCTATTAGTGTACCAAGTTACATATTTCACTAATCTTTTAGACAGTTTTTTATTTTTTATCAACATTTCGTTATTTATTTTGAATATATAATTAATCTCATGATATATAAATATCTAATTGTTATGTAGAAAAAGCATTCCCAATTCATTTCATGAAAAATTAAGAATACCTTATTCTTGGAACCATACTCTCTGAGGGTATCCTTTTCATGTGTATCTCAAATATAATAATATTATAATCACTATTTTACATGTATTATGTAATATATTCCATGGGCACCCAATTTTGGCATTTTAACCACCACATTAATGATCATATTCATGATGAGTTATTTATCTGGATGCATTATAACACTATGGTATATAAAAACATAGAAGGATTTCACTATATGTGTTTTATATGAATCTAATATAAATTTATCTAATAACATACCAATATATATACTTGATTATATTGATTTAAGATGTGAATATAATATTTCCATAACTAAATTGACATGTTCAGTCTTATTTATATAGACAAGCTATTCAATGAATTATTCATTTAATTTAGTTTTATTATCATTAATTTTTATTCAACTATATACCAAATTTCATCAAATGGAAATACAGAATGTGATTAGACCATAATAGAGTATACCACAACATAGCAGGGTTGAATTATATGTTTTATTAAATATATCTTTCATACAAATGCATTCTCATTATTAGTATTTATGACTGGATCAATTATGATTAAGTGATAAAAATTGATAAAGACATAAGGAACATACATAGGTGTAAATACAGGGTCCAAAGTTTAGTTTAGTTGTGTTCATAATTCATAGTGAACAAATATTCTGACCCAACATGGTACATTACTATTTACATATATTTTATTACATTGAAAAACATGAGGATAAGACAATAAACTGAAACAAAATGATTGAATGATGAGTGAATAAAAATTCATTAATATATCCCCCAACTGACCAAAAGTTCCTAAGGATGTTGGATTATATGTACATCCTTGAAATTCTCCTCAATCCCCAAAAACATATCATTCTAACAAGTGGCCACCTATCTTTGGAATAAAATATTATTATTCAGTCTTTTCTCATGGTGGATCAACTAAATATTTGGACTTTCGTGGAATTTCAATGTGATCACATTGCCATCAAGGAGGTCTTCATATCAACAATAATGTACTCAAAATTATAAAAATAACCCCAAAATAATTTATCTCTATTATAGCCTGATCACATATATTATAGTGTGTTGAAACTATAGTAAGTCATTATTATTGATATTTTGACATAGTTACTTTTGCAACCAACCTAGGAAAATATAATTTTTTATATCAACCTTACCAATATTAAATTTGTACCCCATAATTCCACAATAATGTTATATAATATCCCAACTTGATTATTTTATGTTGTGACATCCTTTTTATGATAAAAAACAATTTTTACTTGAAAATAAAATCAGAAAACAAATTGAAAAATGGAATATGTTGCCCATAGAGAAGTAAAACTGTTATTTTAAATAAAATTTGTGTTGTGTCCAAACATCCTTCACATTTTGATTTGATCTTCAACAATAAAATATTTTTCCATTTCATCTCCACATAACGGTGATTCGATTCCAAATCCGACATGAAATTTTTTTTTATTAAATATAAAATAAATAAATTCCATATCATATAAATAAATTTACTCAATAAAGAATTAATATTATTCTTCTAATGTGATGGTAATTCAAATTCCACACCATAGGATAATATGGTGTCTATACCAGTACTTCAAACCTTAGTGTAAGATCAATTTCATATTAATAATGTCTTACTTGGGAATAATCCTCCACTCCACCTCTATTAAATAAATTCATGTTGTATCACAAAACATTATAAAATTTCAAATCCAAAAATCAATAATTGATCTTAAATATACCCCATATTATTTATTTTAAATAGACAATGAAACACTTGAAATCCTGTCTATGAATCAATGACTAATGCCACAAGTCTCCAAGTACATGAAATTTTTTAAAAAAACACTACTCTAGATATTCCACAATTATCTCTTACAAATTAAACTATAGTATCCCCCCCATTCATATAAAGACACTCATTTTATTCCCTCTATTATTACAAAATAAATTGGTCAAATGTAATAATGAAAAATAGATGAGAAAATTACCGATATTTTGAGATATAATAAACTTGGAAAAAATTCATAGGTCGTGATATTCATCATTAGTTATAGTATTTGTTATAATTTATTCATCTTGATCCTTTAATGAAGCACACCCTATTGAAATCCTATCATATTCTAGATTCCCCTTCACGAAGGGTTACTTGATTTCAATATGTATTAACCTTAATTTTTTCCTCATATTCATAGGAAACAATTTTTAATAATTTTTTATCACACACAATCGTCAATGGTTATTAAACATTATCCTTATTTATATCAAAATAAGGCTTTATCCACATGATTTGTGTCATGTTTATGACATTAAAAAATATTTATGTTTTTTTTTCTCAATGTGGGGGAATATATTTTCATAGTGTTCCATGAAGTTACCTTACTAAAATAAATAATGAATGCCTCATCCTCCAATAAATAATAAACCAATTTAATAAGGAATTATATCAACAACAACTCATGAAGATTCCACATCCGAATATCTATAAATTAGAAAGAGTAAGTTATCATACAACAAAGAGAAATCATGATTCACTTGTATTTATCGTAAGATATTTTTCACTACATTTATATTTCATTCCATAGTATATCATTGAACCATATTCATAACGTAATTGGAAAATTGTTGTATGTTCTAGATTACATCAAAAAGGGTACACTACCAATTTTTTAAAAATATATTTTCTATCAGGAATTTATATGATAGGAATAGAAAACATAGTCTTAAGAACTATTTAAGTGACTACCTCTATTGATTCATCAATACCAAATATCTTCAATAACTCTTGAGAAAAATATCACATATCAGAGAAATAAATAACATACATTTTCTGTGAATTAAAAAGACATGAAAAAGCTCCAATCAACAATTATTCGAATATTATAGAGTTTCCTCATTTATATTGAAAATTTATCATAGGTTTGATCTTAATTTTAATTAAAAATGATTTCACTAAACTAGGAAATCATTATGAGTGAGTATGATTCATCTCCCATAACATATAGATGATAATGGAAAAATAATTTAGTTAATTAGATTATCATTAATCTGTTAAATTGATTTTATTACCACACTCACTGTGTAAATTTATTTTCTTATAGACAATTATTTAGCTAGAAAACTTGACAACTATAACTGTAAATTATATAATAGAAATTTAATATAGACCACCTGATTGATTTAACAATTCAATAATTCTAGATAAAAATATACTTATAAACCATTTTAATATTATTTGTAAAAAAATCATATTAAATATTTTAAATAATCCAATCCATGTTATTAAAGAAAATGTCTCCCCCAAATATATAACCTTATTTTAAGAGTAACATTTACAAATATGATGATTTATGTTCCATTCTACTAGACCATTACTATTGAACTTATTCTAAAAATATTTCTTTACCACAATTACATTTTGGTTTTTGGTACATGAAAAAAATTCCAACATGTCATTCTTCAAATCAAGTTCCATCTATTCTTAAACAAATTCTAACCTATAAACACGATTTTATAATTATCAGCACTTTCGGTTTGACATGAAAATTATAGATGTGTGATTATAATTCTTGCAACATCACTAAGTTTGAAAACTATACAAGCTATCTCCAATGTTATTTTCATATTTCGTATGATTTTTACGTCTTTGGAACATAGTTTCTCTATACATAGATCTTTACACATAATAAGGTATTTCTAAAAAATGATTTTTTTTTAAATATTATTTTGTGTATAGAGTCATCTTATGTTGGTCATCACCTTCTCTATGAACATCCATAACATTACAAATAATTGGGTTTTGTATTTGTGATGTAATTTTTTTTCTCAAACATAATAAAATCAATTATATCAAGGAACTTCTATATATACTTTTTATTACACTGATATCTCATCCCACTGAGGGTATATCCCTGATATATCACCAAAATTTCTCTCTTATTAAACCCAAAAAATGACATCCTTTTATGTTGATACAACAAGGTTAAAAAAATTATAGACTCTTCATAACCGGTTTCTTGATAATTTCCATTTCTTATGTTTTATTCACTAAATTTCGGTTGAATTATGTACTGATTGATAATATTGAAAAATACTTTTCTGGATACAATACCAAGATAAATATGGGATTAATCCTATAAAATCATGGTTTCTCTAATTTCCAATAAAATCTGGTTCATCCAATTACCAAAAAAAATTGTGTGGCACGTATAGTGAACTATAAACTATAATTATTCTATAATTTTCTTAATATTATCTTAAATTATAATTCATCAATTTTTAGCTGTTATTTTCATAAAATATTGTAATGGTGATTCCCATTTGGGTAGAAAATACTCCTTTAAAATAGATTAAAAAAATACGATATTTTAATTCACATAAAATAATTGATTTATTCAAAACAAGGAAAATAACAAAAAAAGTATTCGAATATCTATTTATAATAGTTGATTTTATGATTTGGTATAAGGACCCAGCCTTAAAACATTACATAATATTAAATTAAATGAATAAATCACATTGAGTATCTTTTTAGGTTTAGAGTTTTATAGAATTAGGCCAGAACTATTACATTTCATTTCTACAAAAATACAATGTAGACCCTTCGATTCAGTTTCCATTTTTTTCACAAAACAAGAACTCTTGAAAAAATTATTCATGTCTAGTTCCATGTTTAAGATATCATGAATTTTCCTTGATCCCATCCTTGACCCTATTCCACATTATGTCCTATGAAAAACATTTCAAAAACATGGGATGAGCATAAAAAGCTCAGTAAGGGATACACAAAGAAAGAAAACTGTTAGTTTTTCCAAACAACAAGTAAACCATCAGTACTTTAACATAAGTAATAATTGTCACCCTTAGGAAGTAGTAAATGCTCTTCACTGAATAAAAGATCACTACCAACAGCTTTTTAACCAAACTATTACCATAAAACCTATATAAATAACAAATAAAATATAAAGGTAACTTGGGACATAACCATAATTAAATGGAATAACCATACGGTCAACTTCCACGCATAACACTAAATATAATAGCCATACAGCCAAATTCCTTACCCAATGCATTGGATTTTATAACATAACGACCCATTCTAGTATTCAAACCACCACCGTTCATTTGGTTTATCATGTAACCACCCGTCAAATGTCTAAGTACCATCATAAAATCAAAACACATAATACAAATATAGAGGAAAGAAAACATTTCCACATTTCAATCACAATATATCACTTAAATATATTGACATAACAAATACATTATCAAAAACATTTTCAATATAAAAATACATAAATGAATATATGGTATTTATTTTCCTTAAAAACATTACAGCTTATTGAGGATGCCAAAGAACAAATAACACTCTCAGCGGTAGAAAGGTCGTTTTCACCGCTTGCGTTAAAAGATACATTACTTTTTGTCGTTTAGTAATATGCTTCATAGAAAAATATTTCATTTGAAATGTCATGGGTTTTTATACAGCATATAAGTTAAAGTCATTCTTAAAAAAAATATGCCTCAATGAAAGGAGATTTAGACAATGTCCCTTACCTCATGTCCGACTTGACTGGATCGTTCTTTAATCTCCTGAATAATCAGTTAATGTTAATTTATACTTTATTAAGGGATTTTTAAAGTTTATCATTCTTATTATATCCCAGGTCATTCATAGACTCTCTAATGAAGCACTCACCATCAATTCCCCTTATACTCTAAAGAGTTCATGATTAAAAATCAAAGACACTCTAAGGAAGCTCACGCAGTCAATCCCCTTATAGTCTAAAGCAGTCATGGAAACTCTGAGGAAGCTCACTCGGTCAATTCCCCTGATATCCCTAATTGGTTCTAGAATCACTGAGGATACTAACTCGGTCAATCCCCCTTATAGCGAAAAGTTCCCAAAGACTCTTTGAGAAAGCTCACCCGGTCAATTCCCCTTGTAATCTACTACACCAGGTTCTGACGGCCCTGTTTAGGTCAACAAGCATAGCTGTGTGATACAACCATGTAAACCTACAGAACTAGATGGCTAAAAAGTCTACATCATAACAAGAATGTCAGAATACAAACAGTCCATACTACAATAATAGGCGTGGAAAACAGGCAAGGCAGCCAAACTTGCTAAACAAGACCAAATGGTCGTAAACAAAACATGCAAGGGATATACATCCAAAGCATAGCAATCAACCCAATTAACATCCAAATTAACTCCACACAAGCATACAAGTATGGAAGGAAAACAATAGGGGTAAAATGGTAAACACTCAATACCCCGTTCATGGGTATTGGTGGAATTTTCACATAATACTCAAAGACATTGAACAGAAAGGCAAAAACAACCTACATCGGGGTTGAGAGATCACTATGTGTGAACCTCAAAGATTGAATATCTTTATAATATCGAAGATCAATAAAAAATTATAAAAGGTTCAACCCACGAAAACATAGAAATGAAGAGGAATCATGGACCGATGATCCAATAGAAGAGATAACTCAATGATGCAATTACAACGCAATTGACGATGTTAGATTCAGAGGATGGACGAGGGCTCGGGGGCTCATCAAAAATCTGTGGTCGTACAAACTCTCTCAGATGAACAAGGCCTAGAAAAATGGTGTTTTGTCCATCAGACTCAACCCCGATGCGTTTAATGAAAAAAAATACACAGCATGTACTTTCGGAGTACATGGCATGTACTTGTCATTCCCGTACTCCGGATTACATGGCCTCCAAGTCACTTCCTCATGATCGTGTGTGTGGCTACTACATGTCCTTCACACTACATCTTGTGGCAAGGCAGTACACAACGTGTACTCATAATGTACACTGTGTGTACATAGAAATTTTCATAATTTCCTCTTTTCTCCAAAAACAACCAAAAATGGAAAAGCATACCTGAAAAGAATATCTGGGTCCTTACATTATTTTATATATAGATTAATAGGGGGAACTAAATTTTTATAAAACTTCCTCAATTAATTGATGATAACCAGTCATTTATTGCAACTTCTCATACATCTAATTATGCTCATTATTATTCTTAATTTTATCTATCATGACACACTGATATAAATTTTTTATTCATTGATAAAAAATTATTGTGTTAATTTTTTTTATTGTGTTAATATACTAAAATTATTTAAATATGTATACCCATATTAAAATCAAGAATTTAAAACTGATTAAAACATTATATAACCATCTTTCACCTTAAAATTTCAAATCCCCACAATAAAAATCTAAATATACTATGTCTCAGGTCATTAACCAAAAATATATATTCATGTTCCTCTTTAAGAAATTATTTTAATTCCATAAAAATATTTCACATTTCCTATTTATAAAAATATTCCAAATAAAAAAAACATACTATAATAAATAATATATTAAACTAAATCTAATTTCATTTTACATTTAAAAAAACTTATAACCAGATTTGAAAATTTACAAAATACAATAAAAGTGAATCATGTATCTCTTAAATCCTACCACATGTTCAAACACTGCTAGAAAAAGGATATAAACCAATGGTTATGTGTAATGGCCCATAGTCCTGGGGGTCCATTACATTGTGAAAATATGGTTATTTGGGTGTTCTGGGTCGTTTGGGAGCCTCGGTGAGGATTAAACTAATGGTAGGCCTACCAGTAGCCTTATCCTACTGGTAGCAAGCCTACCTGTAGCTCGGTCTATCGGTAGCCGCAGCCTACGGGTAGCTCTGTCTACCGGTAGCTCGGTCTACTAGTAGCTGCAGCTACCGATAGCTCTGTCTACTGCTAGCTCGGTCAACCGGTAGCTGCAGCGACCGGTAGCTCGGTCTACCGGTAGCTCGGTCTACCGGTGGATCTCGCCTACCCCCACGAGGTTTTCCAATAGCGCCTTTCTTTCGCGCAAATCGGGGTTTAAACCCTATTTTGACCCCTTAAGATTTTTTTAAAGCCCAGTAATGCCCATAAATAGTGTTTAATTAAATTATTAATAACTAAAAGATTAATGAAGTAATGTGTATGTGTGTCGGTTTAAACCGCGGGATCCATTAATGACGTGTGGGGTCACGTGATCAACCCACAACCCCACACCTTACGCGGTATTACATTATTATCTCAACCGTACCTTGTCCTTATAAACCAAAAGGGGTACCCTTAGGTTTCTTTTTTATCGATCACCCTACGATCGATTCGTCGTCTGCTTGAGGCCTCACCCCTACACTTTTGTGCATCCCCTGTTCGTGGCGCATGAGGATAAACTTCGATCGTTGATCAATCAAGTAGGGAATTTCTCCATCACCTCCTCTTTTTATGTATCATGTGGGTTGGGTGTGCTACTACTTCTATATAATTAGATGATCCAAGATGTAATAAAGATATAAAATGATTCTAAAGAATGACATGGGAGGGATTTGACCGATGATGTTCCTCTATTTACATATTTTGATTATTGATTTCTGAATTGTGAGGGCTTACGCCAACTGAAAATAATTTCCATTGGTGGTCTTTCTCTGTGAACTAACAATCCCTTACTACTGGTGATGTTAAATTCTTGTACTATGGCTGCTCTACTGTGTAAAAGAATTTGGTTAATTACGTACATCCGACTAAATAAATTGAAAGCATCAGGATGGATACTTTCTGTGATAACTCCGGTTAAAGCACAGTGGAATTGAAATCATGGAGTGTGTTAAATCTTTTAAATCTAAAAACACCGGCATGGTCCTGCTCTGAGTTGGTGGTGGTGGTTTGGTTTTTTTTCCTTCATGGGCCGTTTGCTGGGTGACAGGGGTGGGGATGGGATCCCCTGTTGATATGGTTTCAATGGTTGTGAATTTTAAGACCGGGTGGTTACCTTGTTAATATCACAAATTGAGGTGGGATCTTGTGTTGATGAGAAACCATTTGGGGGGACATGGGGCAGCGTCTAGGGGTTTCCTTTTCTTCCATTACTTCGAGGGATTTCACAAGCCTCCTTGGTTGGAGATAGTGTAGGAAATATCTTGGGGTTTTCCTTGGTTCTAGTACCTAGAGGGATCTCTTATCCCTTTTTGTTGTTGTGACTACAAAAGAACAAGGTGAGGATTTTGTAGTTTATTCTTGACCATTTTCTTTCCTTGACTTGTTCTTATGATTACTAGTTTCCCAAGTAGGTGCAGAAACTTATTTTTTAAATATCATTACAGAACATGAAACCAAGGATGAGACAAATTTGTTTTCTTTGGTGTGAGTTGTGATGTGGACAGGGGTACTATTTGTGTTCTTTATCTGGTTGAAGAAAAACCCAAACTGTGTGAGTGCTTGCTACCTATACATATACTTGTATTTTTTTTGTTTCTTATTCGCACTCAACCAAAGATGAGCACTTACTATCAAACACCCTCATTCCATGGGGGAGGGTGTTTTTCCCAACACTTATAATATTGGATGGTTAATAGCTCCATTATTATACCTTTCGGGGATAGAAAAAGTATCTTCAGGCAGACTGTGATGGCCTGAAGTACATTATTAGCATAAGAACCTTCGGGCAGGGTAGTGTGGTGTTTGGCCTAGGTGTGTGTGGGGAGGTGGTTTCCCAAGTGTCTTTGGGATGATGCCCAGGTGTCTTCGGGTGTGGCAGTGGATCTTCTTGCCCAGGTGTCTTCGGGCAAGAAAGTGGTTGTTCTGGCCCATGTGTTTTCGGGCGTGATTACGTGTGATAGTTGTGGCCCATGTGTCTGTGGGCGGATAGTGGTTGTGGCCCATGTGTTTGCGGTAAGGGTTTTTCAGTGGGACTGCATGAGGATATGGCCCAGGTGTGTGTGGGCGGGGTGTGGCAGTGGGACTGCGGTGAGAATTGTGGGATTGGTCCGATGCGTAGGATGTCTTCAATAACCTGAGGGAATGTGGAGCTGGGTTAGCAAACATCGATGTGATTTTACTATATATTACCTTTATTGCATTATTTTCTGAGTGTGGCCTGTGAGTGGGATGGATGAACTCCTTGATAGTGATGGTTGTCTTCTTCTCATGAGACTTTAGAACGTTTCCCCACTTGTGCAGGAGAGTCTTTGGTTTTTTCCTACTAAGTATACTTGTATGATCACCCTACACATATAAAACTACTTTTAGGTTTCCAAGAGGACTTCGGGGATCGTGCAGGACCATATTAGCGAGAACCTTTTGGGCAGTTTCCGTTTCTGTTTTCTTTTCTTGGTAATATTTCTACCTTTGGGGTTTCAAACTTGTATATTTTACCTTTGAACATGCATGTGGGAATGGTTTACTTTTGGCCTTAATTTTCCTTCAGTTTTAGTGTTGTTGGGTTTTATCATCTTATATCCCGATCATATTAAAAGAAAAAGGGTAATTCCTTCCATTTAATGTGTAATTGTATACCCTTGGTGCTAGTTTCCACTCCGGGACCTTTTGAAGGCGGGTTTTGGGGGTCATTATCTCTCCTTCAACTTATAGATGGAATGGCATGGCAATCTGCTGACCCTTCCCTCCTTCCAGTGAAGGCGGGTCATGACAGAATGGTATCAGAGGAGATGGTTGAGAGATAGGATGGAGTCTGGAGTTAGGCGCAGTAAGGACTGCACTGGGTGGTATGGGAATAGTGTTGGTTAATCTTGGTGCGTGACATAGGCCAGGAAAGACCGGCAAGGACACATGATTTTAGGGCCCCCCGTGATCCGATGCAAGGACTCTAAGCCTACCGAAAGACCAAGTGAGGCCACACTGATTGTAGGATATAGACCCTAGGAATGGTACATGATTCATAATGACGAATGTTCTCGTTTTTCATGGGTGTTTGGGGAATTTAAATCAATAAGAAATTTAAGAAATTTTAAGAATGATATTTTGCACTTCTTGGGCTTAGGCATTCCTTGTTCACCTTGCAGCTATGGCACCAGGAAGGAGACCACGTGTGGTACGGGTGATCGAGGCCCAGGAGACTACCATGGCCGATCGGCATAGAGCTGATTGGGAGGAGGAGGATGAAAAGTGCCAGAAGACACTTCAGTATTTCTAGCAGCATACCGTTGAGAAGTTTGAGGGCAGCACCTCCGACATGAAGACGGAAGGCTGGCTAGAAGAGCTGGTGATAGCCTTTAGCCTGATTCGGGCCCCGAACGAGTACTCGGTTCCTCTGGATTTCATCCAGATTAGGGGAGTGGTGCGTCAGTGGTGGACGCTTTACCTAGGGGAGAGTAGGGAGGCTGAGGTGGCTTGGGATGACTTCGAGAGGGAGTTTCGGGTGGAATTCCTCTTTTCTATGATGAAGGCGGAAAAGTGGCAGGAGCTACTCTCCCTCCAGCAGGGGAGTATGTCAGTAAGGGAGCTGGGAATCAAGTTCAAGGACCTCCTACGTTTTTCTCCGGACCTCTTTCCTGACGAGGAGTCATGGGAAAGACGTTTAGAGGAGGCGCTCCGACCCTCCCAAGAGTACGTTGTTACCCCCATTACCCTGCCGACATAATTGGAGGTCCAGAAGAAGGCCGAAGTGGTGGAGAGGATGCACTCTCTAGGAGGTGTGTCACAAGAGGGGATCTAGCTGGGACCATCTAAGGGAAAGGCCATCAGCACCAGGTCTCCAGTTTCAGGACCCTCCAGGTTCCGACCAGTAGGGAACATGCCACAATAGTTTCAGTTTCGGTCCCCTAGTCCTTGCCCTTTTCATTCGGGCCCAGGACCGCGGTGCTTCGTCTGTGGGAGCTATGGACATCTCCGGAGTCAGTTCCCAGACCGAGTATAGTACGGAGGTGGTGGACTTCCCTAGAACCCTCCCTAGTAGTACCTTCCAGCTAGGCCTTTCCAGCAATAGCAGTAGGGGCAGTGAGCTCCCGCTCCTTCGAGGGAAGACATTGCAGGAGGAGGCCGACCTCAAGGCGCTCCTTAGGGACCTCGACCAGGGCGTGGTCGGGGAGGTAGTCAATAGATGAGGAGTAGAGGAGCTGGGCATGGACAGTTTCACGCCATGGAGGCATCAGTTCTTGAAGGGCCGGAGGTCATTCAATGTACGATCAGTTTGTTTATCACCCTTGATTATGCCTTGTTCGATACCGGAGCTTCACACTCCTTAGTTGCACCCAGTCTAGCCCGTGATTTTGGTCTATATGTCGATAGACATCCAGTTCCCCTGGTGTTGTGCACACAAGTAGGAGGTTAAAACAACTTTTTATATGTTTGTTGAGGATGCAGACTGATGATAGTGCCACATCAGTCAGTCTGGGATCTACTACTGCAACAGATACAGCCATATGATGTCGTCCTAGGCATCGACTAGATGTTCTCTGTGTTTTTCATCATCAACTGCTTTTGAGGAAGGTTTTTTTTCTCATACATGGGTGGCTAGCGTGATACTTTCACCGGCGAGCAGATTTGTTAAAAGGGCAGTAGGAGGGAGGAACCCCTCCTCTCCTTGTTAGCCAAGCTGTCAGTAGAGTCGGTGGATGTTGATATGGTGGAGGTGTCAGGAATCATCAGTGAGTTTATGGACATCATCCCTGAGGAGGTGAAGACTCTACCCCCTCGAAATAATATCGAGTTTGGGATAGACTTGAAGCCTGGTGCTCATCTGATTTCGATGGATCCTTACCAGATGGCACCCTCACTGCTATGGGAGTTTCGGATTCAGATTGATGATCTGATGAAGAGGGGTTATGTTCGAGAAAGTGCGTCACCGTGGGGTGATCCAGTCTTCTTAAAAAAGAATCCATATGGTGGTCTCAGGTTGTGAATAGACTACAGGAGGCTGAATATGGCGACGATCAAGAATCGCTACCCTCTTTCGAGGATAGATGATCATTTCAACCATCTGAAAGGGGCATGATGGTTCTTGAAGATTGACCTACGGTCTGGGTATCACCAGTTGAGGGTGAAGGAGGGCGACATCCCGAAGATGGCCTTCAGGTGCAGATATGGACACTTCGAGTTCGTATTTATCCCTTTTGGTGTTACAAACGCCTCGACCATGTTTATGGGGCTTATGAACTCCATCTTCTGGGAGTACCTGGACCAGTCCATAGTTGTGTTCATCGACGATATCCTGATCTATTCAAGATCAGAAGAGGACCACACAGAGCACCTAAGGATGGTTTTGGAGATCCTTCGACAGTACCAGCTCTCTGGGAAGTTGTCCAAATGGAATTTCTGGAAGCGAGAAGTGCAATTCCTTGTGAACATAGTGTCCGATTAGGGGGTAGAGGTGGACCCATCAAAGGTTGAAGCAGTTGTTTCTTGGGAAGCACCCATGAATGTGGCAGAAGTTCGTATTTTCCTCGGGCTGGCAGGTTACTATCGTAGGTTCGTACCCAACATCTCCCGAGATGAAGCCCCTTTGACGGTGTTGACCAAGAAGGATCAGGTTTTTGTGTGGAGTGAGTAATGCGAGGCAGCCTTCATCTATCTGAAGGAGAAGTTGGTTAGTGCCCCAGTTCTAAGACTACCAGAAGATGGGACAACATACAAAGTATTCTATTATGCTTCAGGGCAAGGCCTGGGATGTGTTCTGATGCAGCAATAACGGGTGATCTCTTATGGGTCTAGGAAGATACTCCTTCATGAGGGTAATTATGCCACCCACCGCCTAAAGCATACTGCATTAATTTTTACGCTAAATTTCTGGCATCATTACCTCATCGGAGAACACTTTGTGGTCTTCACATATCACAAAAGTTTGAGTTATATCTTCTCCCAGCGGGGCCTAAACTTGAAACTGCGATGGTGGGTGGAGTTATTCCAGGATTATGACTTCGATATTTCCTACACTTCAGGGAAAGGGAATGTAGTGGTTGATGCATTGAGTAGGAGGACTCAGAAGGATGTAGTTTGAGAGTCGGTAGACACCTGGAAGGTGATAGAGGAGTTGGATGCCTTGCACCTGGATGCGAGGATGGATAGTGGTATAGGTTGCCTGTATCAGATAACAGTCCAGTATTCTCTGTTGCAGCAAGCGGAGGGGTCTCAGTGGGGAGACCCAGAGTGGGAAGTGATGTGTGACCGAGTTGACCAGAAAAATTCTTCGAAAGGATGGATGGATGGTGGTCAAAACCAGATGCTTTTCCAGGGAAAGTTGTTTGTTCCAAAGGCGATGTGTGGAAAGGTCCTTAGTGAGTTTCACAACTCACCCCTAGTAGTACACCCGAGAGTTTCCAAGATGTACCAGGGTCTGAAGAAATAGTTTTGGTGGCCCGGAGTAAAGTGAGTAGTGGCAGAGTTTGTGGCCAAGTGCCTTGTGTGTCAGCAGGTGAAAGCTGAACACCGAGTTCCAGGAGGCCTGCTACAGTCACTAGATTTTCTCGAGTGGAAGTGGGAGGAAATATCGATGGATTTTGTCACAGGACTACCCAGGGTTCAAGGGGGATGTGACGCCATCTGGTTAGTAGTGGACCGATTGATGAAATCGGCTCACTTTCTGGTGATTAAGGAGTCGAGTGCAGTGGATGCTTTAGCCCAAAGATACATGGAAGAGGTGGTGTGGTTGCATGGAGTTCTGAGTTCTATAGTCTCAAATAGGGATGCACGGTTTTCATCATGAGTCTGGAGAGGATTGCGGCATTCTTTTGGCACCCACCTACATCTTAACACTTCCTTCCATCCCCAGACAGATGGACAGACAGAGCGCACCATCCATACGTTGGAGGATATGCTGTGAGCATGTGTTCTGGACTCAGGAGGGTCTTGGGTGAGACACTTGGCTCTAGTAGAGTTTTCATAAAATAATATCTATCACTCTACCATCGATATGGAACCGTTTGAATCCCTATACGGGAGACCATGACGCTCACTTGTGTGTTGGACCGAAGTAGGAGAGGCAGGCATCCTTGTCCCGGAGGTGGTGCAAAGAACGACAGAGAAGGTTCAACTTATACGATAAAGGATGAAGGCAGCCCAAGACCGACAGAAGTCTTATGTGGATACCAGGAGAAGACCCTTGGAGTTCGAGGTAGGGGACCACGTATTCCTGAAGGACTCTCCACAGCGTGGGCAGTGGAGGATCAGAAAGGGGAGTAAGCTTTCTCCCAGGTTCATTAGACCCTTCGAGGTGTTGCGGCGGGTCGGCCAAGTGGCTTATCAGCTATCATTACCACCGCTGCTACTAAGGATAAATGAGGTCTTCCATGTGTCCCAGCTCCGTCGGTATCTACACGACGATTCACACGTCCTCGGCTAGGGTGGGCTGGACCTTGAGGACGACGTGACCTTTATGGAGAGATCAGTGATGATCGAGGGTCGCAAGGAGAAGGTGGTTCATAGGCGAACCTTTCCCTTGGTTCATGTGTTATGGAGACATGTTGGGCTTGGGGAGAGTATGTGGGAGAGGGAAGCACAGATGCGTTCCCAGTACCCAGAGTTGTTCTGAGTTTTGTACTGTTCTGTTTATGCTTGTAGTATTGGATCATTTTACCTTGTTGGCTATGAATACGTGGAATTATTTCATATAAATGTGTGTGAAATGTCCTGGTTATAGGGGGAGGGTCCGCCCCCTAATCAATATGCATTAAGGTGGATGTGATTAAACACGTGCGGGTGAGTCAATGACACCCAAAGCGGATAGTATCTTGACATGAGGGAAGAGACTCCCCAACCAACATAAATGGGAACTTAGACATGGTGTGTTGCTTGGTTCTTAAGAGGAAGGTGTTTTTAGTTAAAATGGGGTACGCTCCTGAGAGGTATCTTTCGAGGTGGTTCTTTGGACCCTCTCTTTCCTTGTGGTTGTTTTTATTCTCGAGGCAAGAGTAGTTTGAAAGGAATATAATGTAATGGCCCAGGGTCTTGGGGGTCCATTACTTTGTGAAAATCTCGTTCTTTGTGTGTTATGGGTTTTTTTGGGAGCCTCGATGAGGTTTGACCTAACGGTAGGCCTACCGGTAGCCTTATCCTACTGGTAGCAGGCCTACTGGTAGCTCAGTCTATCGGTAGCCGCAGCCTACCGGTAGCTTTGCCTACCAGTTGCTCGGTCTACCGGCAGCTGTAGCTACCAATAGCTCTGTCTACCAGTAGCTCAGTCTACCGGTAGCTGCAGCTACTGGTAGCTCTATCCACTGGTAGCTTGGTCTACCTGTGGCTCTCGCCTAACCCTATAGGGTTTTTCTGTAGCTCCTCCCTTTCGCGCAAATTGTGTTTTAACCCCTATTTTGAAACTTTAATATTGTTTTAAAGCCCAGTAACGCCCATAAATATTGTTTAATTAAATTATTAATAACTAAACGATTAATAAAGTAAGATTTGTGTGCCTCTGTTTAAACCGCGGGACCCATTAATGACGTGTGGGGACGCGTGGTCAACCCACGACCCCGCTCCTTACACGGTTTTTCATTCTTATCTCAACTGTACCCGGCCCTTATAAACAAAAAGGGGTACCCTTTGGTTTATTTTTTCTCGGTCACCCTCCGATCGATTCTTCGTCTACTCGAGGCCTCACCCCCCTGCACTTTTTCACGTCCCATGTTCATGGCACGTGAGGATAAACATCGATCGTTGATCAATCAAGTAGATAATTCCTCCACGCCTCTTCTTTTTGTGTATCATGCGGGGTGGGTGTGCTACTGCTTCTGTAGAATTAGATGAACCAAGCTCTAATAAAGATATAAACTGCTTCTAAATAATGAAATGGGAGGGATGTGACCGATGATGTTGCTCTATTTCCATCTTTTGATTATTGATTTGTGAATTGTGCGGGCTTACGCCTACTGAAAATCATGGTTGTTGGTGGTCTTTCTCTGTGCACTAACAAACCCTTAATACTGGTGATGTTAAATGTTTGTACTATGTCTTCTCTGTTGTGTAAAGGAATTTGGTTAATTACGTAAATCCGGCTAAATAAATTGAAAGCACCTTGATGGATACTTCCTGTGATCACCCCGGTTAAAGCACAGTGGAATTGAAATCATAGTGTGTTAAATCTTTTAAATCTGAAAATACTGACATGGGAATGCTTTGTATTGGTGGTGGTGGTTTGGTTGTTTTTCCTTCATGGGCCGTTTTCTGGGTGACAGGGGTGGGGATGGGATCCCCTGTTGATATGGTTTTAGTGGTTGTGAATTTTATGACCGAGTGGTTACCTTATTTATATCATGAATTGGGGTGGGATCCTTTGTTGATGAGAAACCATTTGCGGGGACACGGGGCAGTGTATTGGGGTTTCTATTGCTTCCATTACCTCGAGGGATTTCACTAGGCCCCTTGGTTGTAGAAGGTGTAGGCAATATCTTGGGGTTTTCCTTTGTTCTAGTACCTTGAGGGATCTCTTATCCCTTTTTGTTGTTGTGACTACAAGAGAATCGGGTGTGGATGTTGTAGTTGATTCTTGAACATTTGATTTCCTTGACTTGTGCTTAAGATTACTAGTTTCTGAAGTAGGTGAGGAAACTTATTTTTTAAACATCATTACTGAACATGAAAACAAGGATGTGACAACTGGGTTTTGATTGGTGTGAGTTGTGACATGGATAGGGGTATTGTTTGTTTTCTTTCTCTGGCTGAATAAAAACCTAAACTGGTTGAGTTCTTTCTACCTATACATATACTTGTTGTTTTTGTGTTTCTTATTCGCGCCCCACCCAAGTTGAGCACTTTGTACTGAACACCCCCATTTCATGGGGGAGGGTGTTTTACCCAACACCTCTATTAGTGGCTAGTTATTAGTTCCTTTCTACTCCCTTTCTCGGATAGCCGAAGTATCTTCGGGCAGGCTGTGACAGCCTGAGTTCCATTATTATCCCATGAACCTTCGGGCGGGGTAGTGTGGTGGTTGTCCCAGGTGTGTGCGGGAAGGTGGTTTCCCATGTGTCTTTGGGATGAGGCCCTGGTGTCTTCGGGTGTGGCAATGGATCTTCTAGCCCAGATTTCATCGGGCGTGGCGGTGGTTGTTCTGGCCCAGGTGTTTGTGGGAATCATTACGTGTGACAGTTGTGGCCCAGGTTTCTACGGGCGGATAGTGTTTGGGGCCCAGGTGTTTGCGGGCCGGGTTTGGCAGTGGGACTGCGTGAGGATATGGCCCAGGTGTTTGCGGGCGGGGTGTGGCAGTGGGACTGCGATGACAATGGAGGGATTGGTTCGATGCGTATGATGTCTTCAATAACCAGTGGGAAAGTACTGTGGGGTACCCAAACATCGATGTTATTTTACTATATATTACCATTATTGTGTTATTTGGTGAGTGTGGCTAGTGAGTGGGATGGATGAACTCCTTGATAGTGTTGGTTTTCTGCTTCTCACAAGACTTTAGTATGTTACCCCACCAGTGCATGAGAGTCTTTTGTTTTTCCCTACTTAGTATACTTGTATGCTCACCCTATGTATATAAAACTGCTTTCAGGTTTCCAGGAGGACATTGGGGATCGTGTGGGACCATACTAGCGCGGACCTTTTGGGCAGTTGCCATTGCTGTTTTCTTTTCTTTATATTCTTTCTGCCTTTGGGGTTTGTAACTTGTATCTTTTACCATTGAACATGCATGTGGGAATGGTTTGATTTTGGACTTACTTTTCCTGTAGTTTTGGTTTTTTGGGGTTTTATCATCTTATCTCTCGATCCTATTAAAATAAAAAGGGTAATACCTTCCATTTAGTGAGTAATTGTATACCCTTGGTGCTAATCGCCACTCTGGGACCTATTGAATGCAGTTTTAGGGGTCATTATCTCTCCTTCAACTTAAAGAAGGAAGGGCCTAGAATTCTGCTGACCCTTCCCTCCTTCTGGTGAAGGCGGGTTGTGACATTATGGAATGTTGGTATTTGATAGATATTCATTGGCATATTCCATACCGACCAATTGTTCTCCAAACAGTTGGAAATATACCCATGGGTATTGACCTATACCAACAGATTTCTAAAAAACATTGGTTTATATCACATGGATTTACACTATAATAAGGGTTTCATTAAACTATTGGAATATATTTTTACATATGGTTTTTTAAACTATTGAAACATAATTCAGTATTTGTACACTATACCGATGATATCATTAAACCATTACTATAGTTTTCAATTACCTTGGAAGGCAACAAATCCCACCTTGGTCCAGCACCTATAAACACCAAAACTCCTGCACCCAATCCACTTACAGCCATTGTGAAAAATTGAAGAAACTATATAATTTATTCAATAAGTGATAAAAAACATTAATATCATCACATATAAACATTCATATGTAGTCATTAAATATATGGTATAAAAACATCAATAAAAATTTAATTGATCAAAATCACAACCATCATAATCATCATCATTATCATCATCACCATCATCATCAATATCATCATCACCATCATAGACACCATCATCTTTTGTATCATCCTCAGCATCATTGTGATAATCACCATCCTCATCTCCCACACAACAAAACTTATCTCCACGACCACCCATAGGTAAATCATTACCATCACTCTCGGAATCATACAATGAATGCATCATCTTCATGCATGTTTAAAAATCCAACTTGGTATATGCTGGAAGTGGAAGACATAAACTGGCCATAAAATTAATAAATGTATCGTCAACCCATTCACTCCATTATTGATCATTCAATGATATTTTTTAGCCTCTGATTATCTTATATGATCCTAACCATTCATTACAAGGGATCTTTCCCACTTAGTACTACTATATAGAAACTTGATGTGATCCAATATAATTATATTACAAAAATAATCCCTGGTTGATAGTATATTATCCCATGGTTTTTATATTTTAATACATACTGAAAATGATCATTTGGCCAAATTTTTTCAACTAATAATGAATCAAGGGCCTTTAAAGGATGATATTTCAAATACATATGAACTATTTTGTAGAAATATTGATATTTAAATTTAAAATTAATAAATGAATACTCAAAAACTCTTATTTTCTTTGTTTTTTCCAATATATATCTCTCTTCTTTATATTGTAGAAAAAATTCTCGAGGAACACATCCATTAGTATTAAAATCCTCCCTCTAAAATACAATTTTATTTAAAAATCCATGATTATATAATACATTATTTTTGATAGAAAATTAATCTTTTGTATCCAATATTTATTTGAAATCTAATAACCAATTGTTTTTTTAAAAAAATCATATAAATGTATTGTATTATTCCATATTTTGTGAAACAATAATAAATTAAATGAAAATTATGTGGGTTTAGAGATAAGAATATATGCCACTTATAAAATATATTTTAAATGGGAAGATACAAAAATTAAATATATGGACAATAGGGACATTTTAGATTATTTAAAAAGGATAAATAGGTATAATAAACTTTAAATCCGTAGGTTTATTTAATAAATTAGTGTTAAAGGGGATATGTTTTATATATTAGAATTATAAACAAAGTCAATTAGAGGAATATTGTAGTAAGAATTATATGTGTTGGATTTGATGACACTGTGGTTAGATTTATTAACAAGGACATATACGATGATATTAGATGAAATAATGAATCATAAGGTAAATATGATGATTACTAGACTTTTGGAATAAAAAATACTAATAATCTAGATAGATAAATATTAATCATTTTAGTTTATCTATTTGATAAGATTATCTTTATAAACTATTAATGGATGTAAAGATGTCAATTATGTGGATGTGTAGATATTGTTTCTAGGGGTAGAAATGAATGTTGTTCATGAATATATATGTTTTATAAGTTCTATTATAAGATGAGATAACTTTTTGAATTAAAATTTAATTTACATAAGTTTTTGAGTTATATAATGTTTGTTTTGATGTGGGAATTAATTTTATAAGAGTAATTTCATAATGGTTTTATCTTTATGACACCATAGTTTCCTTTATTCTAGAGGGTTTAATGTTTAGGTGTATAAATTCATGGTATAAAGAAATTTTTTTATTTTGTGACAATATTCCATTAAATGTGAAAATATTTCATGGTGTAGATGTTTGTGAAATTAATTATTCAAAAGGTTCTTTTTTCACTCTATGGTTTGAATTTTTATTTTGTTGTGTGTACTTTCTAAAATTGGATAAAAACAAATCAGATATTATTTTTAAGTATAGAAATATCCCATATATGAATGTAATTCATTTTGTTTTCATTAATTTATAAAATGGTATTGGAAAAACTATGTATTGGTCTATTTATCAATGTCATGGTTTTTATCAAAATTTTATATTCTAAAAATCAAATAACATTAAAAATATTAAGGGACCATGATTTAAGTATCATAGTTATTTAATTTTCCATTAAAATACAAAACTATAAAATAGATTAGGGAACAATATTATGTTTTTAATCTCTATTTATTTATGAATTTATACACTCCTCCAGCATTTCATTGGGTTTTAACTATACCTTATTGACTCTGGATGGCATCCAAATTTTTAGATGGGTTTGTGTGTTTCTTTTCATAGATTTTGTTTGATTTCATATGACTGGATGAATAAAAATATATGTTTTTTGTCATGGTATTATTTTGTTAAACTAAATCAATAAATGAAATTAAAAAATAATAAATTAATGTGGTAGCTAATATATGTTGTAACATGTAATTTATTAATAAGTTGAAGTAATTATTGATAGAATTATAAAATTAAATCATGTGACTTTTTGATGAATTCTGTAGGGATTATAATGGTGGATATGGTAGTTTTGTTGTAGTTATGATATTAAGATGTTTATAATTATATAAAACTTGTATGTAATTATATATAATTTTATATTTATTTTTTAATAAATAACACCACTTATATTTAGTAATCTAATATACAAATATAGAAGGTTTTTAGTATAGTGTAAACCCCCAACATCCATGATATTATTTATATGGATAATTTAATACAATATTTGTATTATTATACATTCTATAAATGATATTGGTTTTAGTCATGTTACTGGGATCATGTGGTTTTGGTATGAGGTTTGACAATATTCGGGTGTGGGTATACTAAATTATGGCTTGTTTATGATGTGGTATATGGATAACGGAAGGATGATTCTTTTAGTACATGTGTTGTTCTGAAATCAGTGAGAATTTATTTTTGGGGAAGTTCTTATTAGATAACATTATATTTTAGCATACATGATTCAACATTATTTATACCATTTAATGATATTTAGAGATTTTATTTTTGGTGTAATGTTAATTTATATTTATCTAGGAAATGAGAATGTGTCAATTTTTGTATATATTCATATAAAGGTTAGTATTTTTTCCACATTGAAATGATAGTTCGTTAAGGGGATACTACTATGTATATTTATATTCTCAACCCATTTTCAATTACTTCTATATTATATTTTTCTTGTTAGTGTTCTAGATTAGATTATACATTACTATATCCCAGTCATAGTGGTCGGTGGACGTTAGATGATTTTTTTTCATCATATTGGAGTTACTAATTATTAATTTATTGAGTATTGGATATGTATAGTTTTATGGTTTAATGAAACATAACCTAAATTATCTATTTATTTTTATTTTTTAGGATAATGATATGTGTGATTTTAAATTTTGATTAGATATTTCATTTAATGCATGTGAATATTGTGTGTGATTCCAACCATGTTTTTTATAAAACCAATTAGAGGTAAGAATCGATGGTAAAAACTAGTTTCACCACTACCCCTAGATGAATTAATGTGGAATAAAATCATGATAGTTTTTACCTTTAAAATTATTCATGTTTTTTGATATTTTATATCCTATTTTGTACATTTTTATTCATTTATGTTGCTTGATATTCCTGGAATCGAGATCATTCCCTTCTCAATTTGAACCTGAAAAATGTAGTTATTGTTTTAGTATGAACCTTTATGACTATATAGATATAAAAAGTAGGATGTATTCATTATCCCATGAAAGATAATTTCATAAATAGAATAAATGAACATATAAAAGGAATGCATTATTGGGTAAGGCTGTATATTTTTATTAGTTGAAAACAATGAATTATTTCTTGAAGATAGTTTACGAATTTGAGAAATATAAATTTTTATTATGCTGATAATTCAATACAATTAAATTGATACATTTTGAGGATCTTAAGGATAAAATTTCATTTTATTGGGGATATATAGATGATAAATTTAAATAAATTTAATGAGATAATTCATTTTATATTAGAACTATTAAAATGGTTGTTATTATTCATGTTCATTATGAATTAATATTTTTTAAAAAAAATATTTTGGATAATGAAGACATGAAAGATAAAGATATAATAGTTTTCTTCATTGTATATATTCTTATAGGAAATATTTTTTGGATTATTTTACTCTATAAAAATAGGTTATGATAATTTTTTTTGAATAAAATTCCATGAAATGATGGGGATATTAAGGATGTCCTACTCTAACACATGAATATAATGTACATATTGGTCATTGAAAATCATTTTAATTTGATTAAATAAATGGTATTAGTTATTTATACAATTAGCAGGCATAAAAGTACTGAAATATTCATTATTTTAATGAACTTTATCATTTTTTAAATGAAGGATGTCTCATAAAATAAAGGGGATGTAATAAACCCAAAATCAATATAAAAATTATTGAGGAGTTATCATCTAAATTTGTACATAATGAGGGTACCATTAAAAGTATTGGAAAATATTTAATCTAATGATATGCTTTTTTTATTATGAGTGTTACCTAATGAAAATAAAATAAACATTAAAGAATATATGAAAACATTTCAAAAAAATTTACGATGACAAAATTATTATTGTTATACAATACGTTCTATGATCTACTAAATAATAGAGAGATAGAAAACTATATTTAGAAATTGTTAAAGAAAATATCAAATTATAAAAGGGATTCCATGGAGGTTTAATATAATTTTATGATAATTCTAATCTATTTATGTGAATCATTAAAATTTTCATTCAACACTCTCTCGTTTTATTAATACCATCAACTCATTACTCTTCCATTGATAAAAAAATTCTAGATAATGTATTTATGGAAACTCATTAATGATAGGAATGATCTCTAAATATGTTCCAACTATAGAAACATTATCATTATATATCTCAGGCATATATTACCTTCATATCTAACATAATTCTATGTTCCAAGCAATCCTCACATTGTCTTCAACGGGAAAATTATATTGAAGATACTAAAAAATATTATTTTTTATAAATAAATTATCTAGTAAAATTAATTAAATAAGATTTAATTTCACATATTTTCACACAAGAATTTTCCTTTACATCATTTTGAAGGGTTTTACAGGGGTGTGGTCTGGTGATAACAATGTTAGTGTATTTGAAATAATCTCTCTAAAAATTTTGCACTCTCTCCATGTTTTTCATATCATTTTATTAATCATTTTTTCTCAACAATCGGTTGTATGTCGTCATTCCATACCTCACACATTTTTGTAGACGCACGCTACATAGGTTAAGATCCATCTGTGTAATAATGAAAGGAAAATTTTATATTAATACATATTATTGTTAAAATAAATTGTTTTCCAAAATATTAATGGTGTTCTATAAAAATTACTAATCTGGGATGATAAGTGGGTATTGTTGGATCACTATTCATTTAAGTATCATCGACCTATAACATAGTACTAGGGACCAATATCTAATAATAAGTCTTAGAGGTGTCAAAGTAGAATTAAAAGGATAATTATTGTAATGTATTGTAGAGAAAGAAGTATAATTAAAAAATATTTCATAGATATATATAGAAAATTATAATATGGATAGAGATTGGGATCCATCATCATATTGAAGAAATAAATAAAAGTAGTATCATATATAAATTTTTGTGATAATATAGGTGGTTTAAATATACCAGGTTCTTCTAATTATACTATTGTATATGGATGTGTTTGATATATTATATCTGAGGAAGGTATTGGGTGTGATATGATAAGAGGAGTTGTGCGAGTAGATGTATTACCCCCCCCCCCACATAATCAAGGTGAGCACAATGAACACTAAGTTGGTCATGAATTAATTGTCTCTTGGGTGTTAGTTATTAATTAATATTTGAAAAGAATATTAATTTCATAGTATTAT
This sequence comes from Viscum album, assembly GCA_963277665.1. Lineage (NCBI taxonomy): Eukaryota > Viridiplantae > Streptophyta > Magnoliopsida > Santalales > Viscaceae > Viscum > Viscum album. The sequence goes on from OY728147.1 coordinate 378,399,338, forward strand.
ATATCTGTGATATATATATTTCAAATATAATACTCACACCAAGAAATAGAGGATGGACACCAATCTCTCTCAGGATAAGATTATTTTTAGACATCCTTTTCCTTCATACCTCATAGCTTGTATTCATTTCCTACATTTGAATAGAATTGTTCATTTAATTATAAATTCATAAAAAATGTGTAATCTAAACAAGAAATAAGATGTGACATGACTTTATTAACGTATAAAAATATTCAACCCAAATAAAAAATAGGTAGTGACATAAAAAATAATATTATTATTAGTGAAATGAATATCAAAACATAAATTATATGTCATATAAAAAATCATCATGTTTTAATTAGAATGTTTAAAATGAGTATATTATAGTTTTATTCTTATATTTTCAATTTTATACAATACAATTTTAGTTCATTTGTTTCATTTTAGTTGATTGATTCGTCTATTTTTTCATTTTTTAGGATTTTTCATTTTGATCTTATTTTGGGTTACGGTATGTGGTCGGTTAATTTCCATTCTTTATACTGATTTTTATATTCATTATAAATAGTTAAATATGTTTCATTTCTTTTCAAAGAAATGAAATTCTTTTCTTGGCATTATTAGCTTATAATATAGTTCAATTCAATACATTAAAATGAAAATCAATGATATTTTCAATGAGTTTATATTGGAAATTCACATTATTTTCAAGTTGGATATAAAATAATTTTAAACAATACTAAGTAAATTTGAATAGCGCTAAACTAAACATACAAATTCGAGAAAGAAATAAATAAATGAGAAAATATATAGATGATTATATATATTAACCATGACAATATTAGGTTCATAATGAACTCGAAAAAATGAACTACTAGAGTCATCATGACTAATAAATTGATGAAGGCCAATCGGGGAAGTGATGGTTTCAATTTCATCACCACCATCATCAAAAATATATCACCGAATTACTGCAATATTGACACCAAATTCAGGTCATTGTATTACATTATCATAATTTTTTCCCAAGAATTCCACTATATCGCTCATCTGTAGCAAGAATCAGAGTTATTCAAATAAATCAAAATCCAAATTCATCAAAAAATATTCCATTTTCCAACAATAAATCAAACAATTGTCTTTTCATTATAGTGACATATCCATGAGATTTATAATCTTGTATTAGTGTTCTGTAAAAATATATATAATAATATATTTTTTCTAATTGAGTTGCATTAGATGATTCCTTGGCTTCACATTATATTGTGGTAGTTACAATAACACCATCTGGTTGTGTTCTCTTGTTCATTTCACATTCTATGATAATAAATTTGTACCCTTTAATCATAATTTATTTCCATTCATAAATGTTAGAATTATGACTAAAATAAATATATCTTATTTCCTCAAAGACAAAGAAAGTAGGTGAACTCAATACTAAAAATATTAATGAATATTGAAATTTAGAAAAAAATAATTATTTTATTTTATATCACTAATACATCTACAATTGATCACAACTATGTTAAAAACACGTTTCTATGAAATGGATCTATTATTATCAAAGATAAATAAAAATTATTTCATTTTATAATTATTTATATTAAAAAAAAAATATTGATATTTTTTAAAAAATATATAAAATTACATGGGCTGTGATATTAATTAAATTTAAAATTTACTTACATGATGTATTCCTTGATCAAGTCAAATTTTAAAAAAGTGGTGTGATATACCACATCACACTATTCAGGAAATAATTTTCTATATATAGATGATCAAGGTATTCCATTAGTTTAAGGAAATGATGGAGGAATGGGTTTAATTTTCTCATACTACTATTCTTTATTTCTCACTGTTTGGTTTCATCTTATGTTAATATCATACAAATACATTGAATAAAAATCCACTCAATTTTTATCCAAGATACCATTCTCAATAGAACCTTCCAGATGATTCCTATTCCAATATAAAACATCAATGGGTACATATTTATTCTATTAAGATACATCTAACAAAAATAAACAAGTCATCCAAGATGTATTTATTCTGGATGATAAAAGTTAGATGTATCATGAATTTGAAAAATGATGGATGAAACTATTTCACTAACACATAAAAATTCATTGGGCCTCTTACAAAATTTCTTTTCAAGAGTTACTTGGAAAATTATTTATCATAACATGTTTTACAAAAAAGGAACTATAAAATAATTACCTCTTTTATGTTATAATATAATCGATTAAGGATTATAATTTGAATATAATCATCAATAAAGATATTATAATCATGAGTCATAAAATATTTCATATTCAAATATGTTCTTCTAGACAATTTTTATATATTTGTTGAATATCACTTAAGAACCTTGATAGCCTCTTGTAAATCCAAAAATAAGTTGTTTTCTGTTGGTTCCATTTGATAATAATAGCACTGAATTTTTCATTTATATTCACTGATACATATAGGATTCAATTCATGTCTCGTACCCCAATCCACCATGTCATGCCATGATCACAAATAATCATTTTCATTTTGATCAAAATTTACAATTACAAAAATAAAGATAATTATTTTTTCATTGCGAAATATATCTAAATTTTTTTTATCAAATAGGTATACTAATAAATATACTCAAATAAGATACTTTTAGATTTACAATTGTAGTTGGATTAAGTTGGAACATTATACTAATGTCTATAATTCAAATGATCCTTCCCAAATAAAAATATGTAATCTCCTTGATGTACCAAAATACTAAAACTAAGATGATATTTATGTCTTCTAGATAATCTATTAATAATAAAAAGGTGACAGTAAAATTTTTCATATGTATTCCAACTAGAAATCATTTCATTAAAAGGAAAATCCTTTGGAATCCACATAACCCCAAAACACATATAGAATTTATCATTTAAAAAATAATTATATATGGTCAATCCCATATTCAAATGATTCTTCAACAATATTATTAATGATTTCCTTTATATGTCTATATCATCACTAGGATCTAATGGTACATATATGAGTTTACTCATGAAATAGAATGTTTTTTCCATACGCATCTATTGAGGAAGAGTATAAGTAATCCATGTCCTATTTGAAGTAAGAATCTAACCAAATGGATTAAAAATATTACATAATATACCCAAACTCACATTTTACTTGTTAGATGAAAAATAAATATATCTATAATCAAATTTAATTTATGATAATCAATATATATGATGAATGAACTCATCCTTGTCATTTATTGTCTTAGTATCATTCCCGCACATATTTATTTATATTACATAAGACATATAAAATATATTTTTTTCATAATGCATTGGATGTTCCACATTACATTCCATGGCATAGTAGATAGTGTTACGTCAGTGTTTGTATTCCATTAATATGTTCAAAATTTTATATTATCAATTCATAATGCGATTTCATCCAATAATAAAGTAAAATATTTCTAACCATCGTGAATATTTTTTATAATATATAACTTCATAAAATAATATACATTTTACATAATAGTTTTATAGAATATCTATATCATATAGATGTCAGTCCTTCCGAATGTATAGAATATAATCAATGGTAGTTTTATAAATCCCACCCATTGTCTTCTCATGTCATTTTTGTGTTAATAACAACACATTTTTCATTCTTTGACGTTTTCGATATAATGGATTCATGAAAAAAATACAATGTCATCCCCCTATAAACATCATCTATTTCATTACATTTATCATGTGTACTCATATAATTATCTTCAGGGATTGGTATCCTTATTTCTCATGATGTTAACTAAATATAAACTAGTCAGGTAATAACTTATCTAATCTAGTCATCTCACTCATATCATCAACATTTTTATATTTATTTTCCCTAACATTGTGATAACATATATATAGTTTTTTTCAAACCATATTTTATAAATTGGTAGATAACTTCTTCACAATGTAACTAAGTACATTAAACACGGTTATAACATTGGTAGTTTATAACACCGCTATCAAAAGAATCATTCAATTAAAAATCTAAAAATCACACCAACATGTTTTTTGGAAAACTAGTAAAGATATGATCAATTACATATATCCATCTTTTATCAATTTTGTAAAAAAAATTACTTTTCATACTATAAAAGTGATAAATAAAATTGAATTTACTTCCAAAATATATATTGGAGGAAATTATAATTATTCATTTTATATATAACCATAAATAAAATATTATAATTTATAAGAATTATAAAAGAAATAAAATTATATAAATTATATATATATATATATATATACGTATCAATATATTCATGAATGTGTGTTTTATGATGATTGAATGTAAGATATAGGTTATAAAATGGATGAAAAAATCAAAATAGTGAAAAAATAAATTAAAGGATTTTGTGATGAAAATTGTTGGATGTAGTTATAATGCGTGAACAATGGGTATATGATATAAAATAATGATAAAGTGATATAAATAACACCAATATTTTTGAAATCAATGAAATTATTCAAAGGATATATATTTGTTTCGGGTTCAATAGTTTGTTTTTCAAAATAATGCTTCTATAATAAGATAACTAAGACACTTTTAAAGTGTATATGATCTACACTATGATTCAAAACCAATAAAACAATAACGAGGATCGTTTATAAAAACAAGGATTAAATATCAATAAAAATTTAATTTAATTTCAAATTCCAACACAATTCTATATTATCACATGAAATTAGTCTAGTTCAACTCACTAATGCACTATTGATCAAAATGTTGATTTAATATTCACGAAGATATAATGTTATTTAATTGAAATATTTTTTTCTCTGAGGTAAAATGTCATTGTATATATGGGATTAATAAATAATTATTAAAGAAAACATACAAATTGAATTAAATTAGGTTTCGTATATCAAAAATGAAATGTTACTAAATAGAGTAGGAACCACATCAGTGTGGAAGTCTACTATAGGGAATGATATAAGAAAACAATCCACTGAAATCTATAATTAAATAGATTTTATTAGTGTATGTGTAAAATATTATATTAAAATATATTAAATGTGATTAAATATAAGAAATTTTCTGTCAGTATATGTATGAACATCCCAGGATTCGATAACACACAAGAAGAATCATTTTTTTAATTAGAGTAGATGTCACAAAAAATAAAGACCCATCCTAGAACCACAGACCAACACAAAGAGTGATATAAAATTTTTAAAAAATCTACCCAGTAAATATCATTCATAAATTTTCCATGTCAAAAAACTACAACAAAAAGAAAATAATCTTCATTAAAATTATAAAAATAGTTTTATATATCCTAGAGAACTCTAATAATAGTAAGGATAAATAGAACATTTAAAATGGAATAATTTTTTTTTTACAAAAATCCATGATTACTATTATTAATCCTTTTTCAAATAATTTAAAATAATACCATCATAAAAAGTCTAGTTTTTGGGTTTCTATTTATGAAAAACTTTTTGAATATTATTTATTGTATAATACATGAAGGATTTGAATCTCACTAATTTCATGTTAAAAAATAACTATATAAAATCACAAACTAATGATAGATTGCAACAGTTAGGGAAGAAAATTAAACTTTATCATAGGGTTCAATATGGATGGGAGTCAAATGAGAGGAGAGGGAGGCCAAACTGCTTGAATTTTAGGAAAATATCATAAATGTTTTTTAGAATAAATTGGTTTACTATATACGTACCAATGGTTTACTAAAAATGTTGGTATAGCCATTACATAAACAAGCTATGCGAACGGTTATTGATAATTGTTGGTATAGAGATACCAACATCATTACTGCTACAAAACCAATGGTATAAATCTATTTCAATACGTCCCTTATTGAATTGTGAAAATTTAATTTTGAGAGAAGAAAGCTTTTCGTATTTTCCTACATATCAAATAAGAACAAGATGACCTAAAAATTTTAATGGTCTAAAATATATAATTTTTGGAAATAAGTATTCATTATAACACACATAAAAATATATAATATATTAATATATCACGTTTTCAATATCAATTTACATTCAAAGTAACATTTCTATGGGGTTCTAATTCACATGAATTTTATATATTCAATGATTCATAATCATGTAATTCTAAATATTCAACCCCATATAATTATTGGATACACATATTATTTAGATGATAAAGGAACTAGTGCTAAATATTATTTTCTTTATATCCATTAACCTACACATTTTTATTATGTATTTTATAGACAGTGTTTTCCAAAAAATGTAATGCAAATATTTTTGAACATATATATATAATTCAATAAAAAAATTAATCCATATTCATATTATAAAAATTTATTAATAAATATAATATTTAGTAGCATTAAAATAAAAAAATTATAATTGGAACAAAATATTTGTTTTTTAGTTCATTAACGATTCCAAATTGGAGATTTCTCTCAAATGTACTGACAATAAAATGTTGAAATATGTGATCCACTATTTAAAAAATTATTAACATCTACTCGATCAATGTTCTATTACATATTACACATTCTACTTCTATATTAATATTTTATGAAAATATTAGTATATAATAATGAATAATTATTTGAAAAATTTATTTATATAATAATATTTTCACTACTCTCATGATTAATTTCTTCATAAATGAGATCATTTATCGATTTATAACATCCATTGAATATGTTATAATACAAAGAAGCAAATATTTATGTATCATGTTAGAGATTTTATTAAATTTTAGTATAATATTTCATGAAAATAAATTTCACAAGATTATTTTATTTTATAGGTTTATTAAATATTTTTTTATTAAATATACTTGAATTAAAACATTCACCAATTCCAAATATCTATTAGTGTACCAAGATACATATTTCACTAATCTTTTAGACGGTTTTTTATTTTTTATCAACATTTCGTTATTTATTTTGAATATATAATTAATTTCATGATATATAAATATCTAATTGTTATGTAGAAAAAGCATTCCCAATTCATTTCATGAAAGATTAAAAATACCTTATTCTTGGAACCATACTCTCTGAGGGTATCCTTTTCATGTGTATCTCAAATATAATAACATTATAATCACTATTTTACATGTATTATGTAATATATTCCACGGTCACCCAATTTTGGCATTTTAACCACCACATTAATGATCATATTCATGATGAGTTATTTATCTGGATGCATTATAGCACTATGGTATATAAAAACATAGAAGGATTTTACTATATATTTTTTATATGAATCTAATATAAATTTATCTAATAACATACCAATATATATACTTGATTATATTTATTTAAGATGTGAATATATTATTTCCATATTGAAATTGACATGTTCAGTCTTATTTATATAGACAAGATATTCAATGAATTATTCATTTAATTTATTTTCATTATCATTATTTTTTATTCAACTATATACCAAATTTCATCAAATGGAAATACAGAATGTGATCAGACCATAATAGAGTATACCACAACATCGCAGGGTTGAATTATATGTTTTATTAAATATAACTTTCATAAAAATCCATTCTCATTATTAGTATTTATGACTGGATCAATTATGATTATTTGATAAAAATTGATAAAGACATAAGGAACATACATAGGTGTAAATACAAGGTCCACAGTTTAGTTTAGTTGTGTTCTTAATTCATAGTGAACAAATATTCTGACCCAACATGGTACATTACTATTTACTTATATTTTATTACATTGAAAAACATAAGGATATGAAAATAAACTGAAACAAAAAAAATTGAATGATGAGTGAATAAAAATTCATTAATATATCCCTCAACTGACCAAAAGTTCCTAAGGATGTTGGATTATATGTACATCCTTGAAATTCTCCTCAATCCCCAAAAATATATCAGTCTAAAAAGTGGCCACCTTTCTTTGGAATAAAATATTATTATTCAGTCTTTTCTCATGGTGGATCAACTAAATATTTGGACTTTTTTGGAATTTCAATGTGATCACATTGCCTTCAAGGAGGTCTTAATATCAACAATAACGTACTCAAAATTATAAAAATAACCTCAAAATAATTTATCTCTATTATAGCCTGATAACATATATTATAGTGTGTTGAAACTATATTAAGTCATTATTATTGATATTTTGACACAGTTACTTTTGCAACTAACCTAGGAAAATATAATTTTTATATCAACCTTATCAATCTTAAATTTGTACCCCATAATTCCACAATAATGTTATATCATATCCCAACTTGATTATTTTATGTTGTGATATCCTTTTTATGATAAACAACAATTTTTACTTCAAAATAAAATAAGAAAACAAATTGAAAAATGGAATATGTTGTCCATAGAGAAGTAAAACTGTTATTTTAAATAAACTTTGTGTTGTTCCCAAACATCCTTCACATTTTGATTTTATCTTCAACAATAAAATATTTTTTCATTTCATCTCCACATAACGGTCATTCGATTCCAAATCGGACATGAAATTTTTTTCATTAAATATAAAATTAATAAATTCCATATCATATAAATAAATTTACTCAATAAAAAATTAATATTATTATTCTAATGTGATGATAATTCAAATTCCACACCGTAGGATAAAATGGTGTCTATACCAGTACTTCAACCCTTAGTGTAAGATCAATTTCATATTAATAATGTCTTACTTGGGAATAATCCTCCACTCCACCTCTATTAAATAAATTCACGTTGTATCATAAAACATTATAAAATTTCAAATCCAAAAATCAATAATTGATCTTAAATATACCCCATATAATTTATTTTAAATATACAATGAAATACTTGAAATCGTGTCTATGAATCAATGACTAATGCCACAAGTCTCCAAGTACATGGAAAATTTTAAAAACACACTACTCTAGATATTCCACAATCATCTCTTACAAATTAAACTATAGTATCTCCCCCATTCATATAAAGACACTCATTTTATTCCATCTATTATTACAAAATAAATTTGTCAAATGTAATATTGAAAAATAGATGAGAAAAGTGCAGATATTTTGAGATATAATAAACGTGGAAAAAATTCATAGGTTGTGATATTCATCATTAGTTATAGTATTTGTTATAATTTATTCATCTTGATCCTTTAATGAAGCACACCCTATTGAAATCCTATCATATTCTAGATTCCCCTTCACGAAGGGTTACTTGATTTCAATATGTATTAACCTTAATTTTTTTCTCATATTCAAAGGAAACAATTATTAAACATTTTTATCACACACAATCATCAATGGTTATTAAACATTATCCTTATTTATATCAAAACAGGACTTCATCCACATGATTTGTGTCATGTTTATGACATTAAAAAATATTTATGTTTTGTTTTTTTCAATGTGGGGGAATATATTTTCATAGTGTTCCATGAAGTTACCTTACTCAAATAAATAATTAATGCCTCATACTCTAATAAATAATAAACCACTTTAATAAGAAATTATATCAACAACAACTCAGGAATATTCCACATCCGAATATCTATAAATTAGAAAGAGTGAGTTATCATACAAAAAATAGAAATCATGATTCACCTGTATTTATCGTAAGATATTTTTCCCTACATTTATATTTCATTCCATAGTATATCATTGAACCATATTCATAATGTAATTGGAAATTTGATGTATGTTCTAGATTAATTCAAAAAGTGTACACTACCAATTTTTTAAAAATATATTTTATATCAGGAATTTATATGATAGGAATAGAAAACATAGTCTTCAGAACTATATAAGTGAGTACCTCTATTGATTAATCAATACCAAATATCTTCAATAACTCTTGAGAAAAATATCACATATGAGAGAAATAAATAACATTCATTTTTTGTGAATTAAAAACCCATGAAAAAGTTACTATCAACAATTATTTGAATATTTTAGAGTTTCCTCATTTATATTGAAAATTTATCATAGGGTTCATCTTAATTTTAATTGAAAATTATTTCACTAAACTAGAAAATCATTATGAGTGAGTATGATTCATCTCCCATAACATATAGATGATAATGGAAAATTAATTTAGTTAATTAGATGATCATTAATCTGTTAAATTGATTTTATTACCACACTCACTGTGCTTATTTATTCTCTTATAGACAATTATTTAGCTAAAAAACTCGATAACCATAACTGTAAATTAAAAAATAGAAATTTAATCTATACCACCTGATTGATTTTACAATTCAATAATTCAAGATGAAAATCTACTTATAAACCATTTTAATTTTATTTGTAAAAAAATCATATTAAATATTTTAAATAATCCAATCCATGTTATTAAAGAAAATGCCTCCCCCAAATATATAACCTTATTTTAAGAGTAACATTTACAAATAATATGATTTATGTTCCATTCTACTGGACCATTACTATTGAACTTATTCTAAAAATATTTCTTCACCACAATTACATTTTGGTTTTTGGTACATGAAAAAAATTCCAACATGTCATTCTTCAAATCAAGATCCATCTATTCTTCAACAAATTCTATCCTATAGTCACGATTTTATAATTATCAGCACTTTCGGTTTGACATGAAAATTATAGATGTAAGATTATAATTCTTGCAACATCACTGAGTTTGAAAACCATACAAGCTATCTCCAATGTTATTTTCATATTTCGTATGATTTTTATGTCTTTGGAACATAGTTTCTCTATACATAGATCTTTCCACATAATAAGGTATTTCTAAAAAAATGATGTTTTTTAAAATATTATTTTGTGTATAGAGTCATCTTATGTTTCTCATCACCTTCTCTATGAACATCAATAACATTACAAATAATTGGGTTTTGTATTTGTGATGTAATTGTTCTTCTCAAACATAATTAAATCAATTAAATCAAAGAACTTCTATATATACTTTTTATTACACTGATATCTCATCCCATTGAGGGTATATCCCTGATATTTCACAAAAATTTCTCTCTTATTAAACCCACAAAATGACATCCTTTTATGTTGATACAACAAGGTTAAAAAAATTATAGACTCTTCGTATTCGGTTTCTTAATAATTTCCATTTCTTATGTTTTATTCACTAAATTTATGTTGAATTATGTACTGATTGATAATATTGAAAGATACTTTTCTGGATACACTACCAAGAAAAATATGCGATTAATCCTATAAAATCGTGGTTTCTCTAATTTCCAATAAAATACGGTTCATCCAATTACCAAAAAAAATTATCTGGCACGTATAGTGAACTATAAACTATAATTATTCTATAATTTTCATAATATTATCTTAAATTCTAATTCATGAATTTTTAGCTGTTATTTTCATAAAATATTGTAATGGTGATTCCCATTTGGGTAGAAAATACTCCTTTAAAATAATTAAAAAAATACGATATTTTAATTCATATAAAATAATTGATTTATTCTATACAAGGAAAATCACTAAAAAAGTATTCAAATATCTATTTATAATAGTTGATTTTATGATTTGGTGTAAGGACCCGACCTTAAAACATTACATAATATTAAATTAAATGAATAAATCACATTGATTATCTTTTCAGGTTTAGAGTTTTATAGAATTACGCCAGAACTATTACATTTCATTTCTACAAAAATACAATGTAGACACTTCGATTCAGTTTCCATTTTTTCCACAAAACAAGAACTCTTGAAAAAATTATTCATGTCTTGTTCCATGTTTAAGATATCATGAGTTTTACTTGATCCCATCCTTGACCCTATTCCACATTATGTCCTATGAAAAACATTTCAAAAACATGGGATGATCATAAAAAGCTCAGTAAGGGATACACAAAGAAAGAAAACTGTAAGTTTTTTCAAACAACAAGTAAACCATGAGTACTTTAACATAAGTAATAATTCTCACCCTTAGGAAGTAGTAAATTCTCTTCACTGAATAAAAGATCACCACTAATAGCTTTGTAACCAAAAGATTACCATAAAACCTATATAAAGAACAAATAAAATATAAAGGTAACTTGGGACATAACCATAATTAAATGGAATAACCATACGGTCAACTTCCACGCATATCAATAATTAGAATAGCCATACAGCCAAATTCCTTACCCAATGCATTGGATTTTATAACGTAACGACCCATTCAGGTTTTCAAACCCCCACCGTTCATTTGGTTTATCATGTAACCACCCGTCAAATGTCTAAGTTCCATCATAAAATCAAAACACATAATACAAATATAGAGGAATGAAAACATTTCCACATTTCAATCACAATATATCACATAAATATATTGACATAAAAAATACATTATCAAAAACATTTTCAATATAAAAATACATAAAGGAATATATGGTATTTATTTTCCTTAAAAAACATTATAGCTTTTTGAGGAATCCAAAGAACAAATAACACTCTCAGCGGTAGAAGGGTCGTTGTCACCGCTTGCGTTAAAAGATACATTACTTTTTTTCATTTAGTAATATGCTTCATAGAAAAATATTTCATTTGAAAAGTCATGGGTTTTTATACAGTGTATAAGTTAAAGTCATGTATTAAAACAAAATATGCCTCAATGAAAGGAGATTGAGACAAAGTCCCTTACCTCATGTCCGACTTGACTGGATCGTTCTTTAATCTCCTGAATAATCAATTAATGTTAATTTATACTTTATTAAGGGATTTTTAAAGTTTATCATTCCTATTATATCAATTAATACCATGTTATAAACATTATGTAATAATTTAAGTTAATAACCTTCGTTTTGTCGATATTTGGTACTTGAGTCAAAAATGAACACATTATATTTACAAGTTGTCCATGGGGTCAATGGTCCATTATATCCAGAATGAAATTAGTAAATTAGATATCATATATATCATATATCTCTAGTATATATATATAAATATATATATATTTATAACAATACATATCATTTGGTGGTAAGAAATGAAATGCACCATTCATGTCTGCAGTAAGCCGTACGTACACATGAACGCTACGTTCATTTATATTTCTTATTTTAATGGAATTAAAACATGATGATACATAGGTATATTATAATTCCAGTATAATATTATATATAATATCACTAAATCCATCCTTTATACGTCCCACATATGGCATTAACGAGTCATAACACTATGAGTGGGTGCTAGTCTGCACTTCCTCAAATGAAATTATCGCGTTTATCCAAAATGGAAACCATAAAAGTAAAATATAAAAGAAAAATACAGAATCCTGAAGAAAACATAAACATAATATATATCATATATAAATATAGTTTCATCTTTTTGCCCACCAGGATAGGAAGTAGGAGATAATCAAACAATCATCATCTCGTGAGGCGTTAGTTTTCCATCCACAAAAACAATATGTACTTCACCCATTAGATGGAGGTGTGTGTAAGTGAAGTTTGAATACATCCCATAAAAATATCCTAGTATATTGAGAATACTGTTTTTGTTATAAAATAAATGAATAAAAAAAATTAGGGGTTGAATAAATAAAATAAATTAAAAGAAGTTAAGAGAAAATGTTACCTTTAATTTGGGTAACATTCTTTGGTTTGAACCAAAAGGACTTTTTGAAGTGCCTTCTGCCTAAGGTAAGGCTTCTAGGAGGAGGATAGGGATGTAGGGAGATTTATTGGGTAGATTTTGGATGATCCAAAATTCTTGAGAGGTGTGAGGCATTTGTTAGACATGAGGGATTTTTATAAGGGGGAGGAGGGGCTCTTTAGGAATGTGTGATAGTGTTATTTTATTATATAATGATATTAAGTTTCTAAAGTTCCAAAAATAATTAGAGCAAAGATAAGATGAATCATGGTCGAAATGAAATCAGACAAAAATAATTGAAATGTTTTTGGATGTTATTTTAATATTTATAATCTTATTTATTTAAATGATTAATTAATGAGGTAAAGACATCATCATTATTGTGTCGTAAAAAATATAATTTATTCGATGTCTAAAAATTATAAAAAACTATCTTTGATTTAGGAAATCGTATTATATTTCTAAATAATAATTATAGTAAAAAATATAATTTATATAACCCCTTGAAAAAATTAATTTACTAAATGATTTTTGTTTCTGTCATTTTTACCTTTAAATTAATTAAAGTGTCATTATCATTCATAAGTGGCTCCATGGGGTCTCGAAATATAACCAAGGATTTCCATTATCGGTAACATCAAATATGGTTAGGAAAAGTTTTATGGTATTTTTGAATTACTATAATATTCTTTTGACCATGAATTACCCTATTTACCTTTAGTCGCGGTAAATAAAGGTCAAAAGTTTCTATTCGCCAGAAATTATTTTCATCTTATTGAACCAAATTTTACTTACTAATAACAATCATGTATGTTATATTTTTAAAATTAAATTCACAGAAGTGATAAAATTTCATTTAATTGAAAATGTCAGTTTTTTAATTACTACTAAGTGGTTTCACTATTCATCAACAATTGATGTTTTAAAGAAAAATAAAAAAAATTCAGCCTAAGATTTATTTGATATTGAAAATTCAAAAATGATGTCTACTTTTCCAAATTCAAAACATAGAAGTGGAATTAATTAATTTAAAATTAATTCCCCATTTTTAAACAATTAGTGTGTTTTTAAGAAACAATAACTATCAAAAGATAGACACATGTTTATTTCCAATTTCAAAGTGAAATTAATTCCAATGACCAAAATTGGATAAAAAGTAAAAATATATTCTAATTAAACATTAAAACCAATATAAAAATAATCTAACCATATAAATTAATTAGATTAAATCATATTTTTGAATTAAAATACAATATTTTTATTTATCCATTAAAACCGAACTTTATCGGAAAAATTCCAAAAATTTACTCAAAGTAAATTTTGACGTCCCTAATCTAAATAAGTGTTTTATCTAGCCATATAGAATGTATTAAATTGAAAAACAATAAATTTAATGAGGGTTAGACGTTAAAAGGTGGTAAATATACCTTTTAATGTAATTTATGCTTGAAATTAGATTCATTCACATTTTAAGACTCTAACTTTTATTGGATAAATGTAAATAAATTTAACAAACATGTATAATCATATTTTAGTATTTATAGTTCATTCCATCCAATACAACATCTAGTAGTCAACTACCATTTAAAATAATAATATTATATTATTAGTGTGCAACGTAAGATTTCAAAGAAACTTGTTGTTTCCTATCGTGTACGCTATCGAACAAAGAAACCCCTTTAAAGTAAAATTAATATATAATTCAAAAATATTAATAAGTATGAAAATATCTTATTCCTCATTTACCTGGGATGTTACATTCTTCCCCCCTTTAGGAAATTGTGTCCTCGTAGTTTTTATTCACTTATCAAAATAAGTGGGGGCATTTATCCCTCAAAGCATTTTCAGATTCCCACATTGCCTCTTCAAACATATGGTTTTTTTTTGCAAAACCTTTACCTAGTGAATTATCTTATTTCTCAACATTTGTTGTTTTTAGTAAAGAATCAGGACAGTTTGTTCTTCATAAGAGATATTCTCTTCCAACTGAACTACCTTTGGGCTGAAAACATGTGATGGGTCTGGTTTATACTTTCTCAACATAGAAACATGAAAAACATTGTGTAACTGGGATAAACATGGAGGTAAAGAAAACTATGTAAACCATAGATCCAACTTTCTCCAGGATTTCATAAGGTCCGATAAACCTCAGACTCAACATTCCCTTCATTTTAAAATGCATCACACTTTTCCAAGGAGAAACTTTGAGAAAGACATGATCACCTACCTGAAAACAATGATATTTCCTCCAGTTATCTACATTAATTTTCTGTTTTCTCTGAGCTATTCTCATGTGATTTAGATTCAACTGTACTTTCTCCCCCATCTCTTCTACCAATTCTGGTCCCATCATCATTCTTTCACCTACTTCTTCACAGAAAGATGAAGTTTGAAAACACTTTCTATATAATTCCTCAAATGGAGAAATCATTATACTACAATGAAAACTGTTATTATATTAAAATTCAGGCAAAGAAAGATGTTGGTCACAACATCCGGGATAATCCATCAAACAAGTCGTAACATATCCTCCAATGTCTAAATTTTTCGTTCTGACTGACCATCTATTTGAGGATGAAAATCTGTACTAAAATTTAATCCATTACCCAATGACTTATGAATTCCTTTCCAAAAGTTAGAAGTAATACTTAGATCACAATAAGATACAATAGAGAGGGGAGATCCATGTAACCTGACTATCTCTTTAACATACAACCGAGAATGTTGATCTAGAGACAATGTATCTCGAATAGAAAGAAAATGATCAGGTTTACTCAATCGATCAACATTAACCTAGATTTCATTATTACCTCGAGATGTATTCTATAATCCCACAACTAAGTCCATAAATATATTTTCCCATTTCCACTCTAGAACCAGTAAAGACTGAAGCATTCCCTTCAGTAACTGCCACTCTGCTTTAGCATGCTGACAAGTCAAACAATTCACAGTAAAATAAACAGTATCTTTTTTCATTCCATCCCACTAGTAATACTCCCAAAGATCTCTGTAAATCTTAGTACTACTAGGATGAAATGAAAGGGAGAACTATGAGCTTCACATAATAACTCATTCATCAACTGTGAATCACAAGGAACACATAATATTTTCCCAAAACACAAAGCACAATCATTATCAATATTAAAATAAGGCAACTTACCCTTCTGAACCAACACTACATTTTTCTACAACTCTCTATCTTCCTTCTGTGCTTGCTTAATTCTGTCGGATAGAGATGATTTCACTGACACCTGAAATAAAACAGAATAATTTTATGCACCATAAACATATATTCCAATGTTAATCAAATCAAAAACCAAAGGATTCCATTACAAATGTAGCATGGTTAATGAAGCATTACTATTTCAACTCAAAGCATCAGCAACTTCATTTGCTTATCCTGGATGGTAATGGATCGTGCAATCATAATACATGATTAATTTTAGCCATATCCTCTATCTCATTTTGTATTCTTTCTGAGTGAATATATACTTTAAACATTTTTGTTCAGTATATATTTCACATTTTACTCCTTTAAAAATATGCCTCCAATGTTTTAAAGAAAAAACAACAACAGATAATTACAAATCATGTATAGTG
This sequence comes from Viscum album, assembly GCA_963277665.1. NCBI lineage: Eukaryota > Viridiplantae > Streptophyta > Magnoliopsida > Santalales > Viscaceae > Viscum > Viscum album. Next base: position 378,416,484 of record OY728147.1, read on the forward strand.
TAATTATACTCATTTGGTTTCAACTGACGTAAAGCATAAGAAATTACATGATCATTCTATATAAGGACACATCCAAGTCCTTTCAATGAAGCATCACTATAGAAAACAAAATCACCATTTATGGATGGGAGTTCCAAAACTGGAGCATTAACCAATCTTCTTTTCAATTGCAAAAAACAATCATCACATTCTTTTTTCCAAATAAACATAACCCCTCTTTGAGTTAACATAGTCACTGGGCTAGATATCCATGATAACTTTTCAACAAACCTCTAGTAATAACCTGGAAAACCATGAAAAATACAAATCTCGGCTATATTTGTGGGTCTTGGCCATTATTCAACAACTTTTGTTTTAGCATGATCAACATTTATGCCATTTTCTGAGACAATGTAACCAAGGATGAAATTTGTTGTAACCAAAACTCACAGTTTCTGAATTTCCCAAATAGTTTCATTTCTTTTATGGTTTGTAATAGAACCCTTAAATTACTTTCATGCTCTTATTTACTTTTTGAACAAAACAAAATATCATCAATGAACACAACCTCAATCTTATCCAAGAACTCATGGAAAATCATATTCATAAGATCCATGAATAAAATAGCTGAATTGGTTATCCCCAAAGGTATAACTATAAATTTGTAATGGTAATATCTAGTACAAAACGCGGTCTTCGAGAAGTCTGATTTTTTTACTTTCAACGGAAGGCACCCTGACCTCAAATCAATCTTTGAAAAATACTGAGCTCTCAGAAGTTGATAAAAAAATCATCGACATGAGGAAAAGGATACTTGTTCTTAGATATAATGTAATTAAATGCTCTATAATTAATACAAAGTCTCATTGAACCATCTTTTTTTAACAAACAGGATAGGATCACCCCATGGTGATGTTCTAGGTTGAATGAAACCTTTATCAATAACACCTGCAATTTCTTCTTTAACTCTAAAAGTTTAATTTGAGCCATTCGATTAGGGGGTTTTGAAATAGGATTAACATTAAGAACTAAGTCAACAGTAAATTTGACTTCTCAATCAGGTATTATACCAGGCAACTCATAAGTAAAATATCAAGGTACTCATTTACCACTAGCACATTATTAATCTGAGCAGTTCCTTTGGTTTCAACAATACGTGCGAGGTAACCTTCATTTTCATCTTTTACTTTTTTATCAGCTTTCTTATATGTTATCAAATGAATGGGTTCATTCTTGTATACAAATTGAAAATCATTATGAAAGGAAACCTCTTTACCTCTATATTAAATCTTAGCATCATAAACAAAATTCCAATCCATACCCAAAATAAGATCAAACTCTACTAGAAGAAAAACAATAAGGTTTGCATGTAGATTCTTTCCGCGCATAAGGATATTAATGTTCATATTTTTTCCCTCAACATTTCTTCCATGGGTTAATAATGTAAGGTCTATTTTTATATCCTTATTTGGTATTTACAATTTACTAGAAAACTTCTTATAAATGAAAGAGTGTGTAGACCCTGAATCAAACAACACATTGGGATCATCTGAACAAATAAATAGTTTACCTGATACTACTTCATTTGATGGCCCAACATCTGCTGAAGTAGTTGCAAAGGGTTTCACCACCCCTTTCTGTTTGTAGTCTGGCTGCTTTTCCATTGTTGAGATCTTTTTTGTACACTAATTTTCATAATGACCCCTTTCATTACACTTAAAACATCATACCATTGGTTTTTCATTGCCCACTTGATCATCTTCCTTACAGTTATGAGCAATGTGACCGGAAATACCACAACAAAAGCACTTTCTAGACTTTGATAAACATTCTCCCGGATGATATTTACCACACTACTCACAAGTTGGATATTTAGTTTTCTTACCTCTTGGATTCTTTGATGAATTATTCCCATTTTCCTACCAACTGGACCTCGTATTCTGTTTTTTTTTTCACAAAACACTTGATCATCAGCAAACTCCATTTCCACTTTCTCCACACATCGAACAAGTTTTTCATAACTTTTGAACACATGATATGATAAATCCCTTCAATACATTGGCTTTAATCCTGAGTAAAAAAGGTTTATTTTAATATCAGGATCTTGTATGAAATTTGGAGCATACCTTGCAAGTCGAGTTCATTTTTCATCATAAACAGCCACTGAGTCATCCTCCTACCTCAATTCTGGGAATTATTTTTTTCCATCCTAAGAGGAACCACCTTAGGAAAATATTTCTCAAGAAAAATACCTTTGAATTCATCACAATAAAGAGAATCAATCTCCTCACTATCCCTGAAATTTTTCACCATCGACCACCACTGATCAGCTTCACCTTCAAAACGGTAAATAGTAAGAGTAACCTTTTGATGTTCTGAACACCCCATGACAATGAAAATCATCTCCAGTGCTTTAATCCAACCTTCATCTAGCACATTGTCATATGATCCTCCTAATGATGGATGATGTTTCCTCATGAAATGCTCCACTGCTGACATGTTCCTCTGTAGTTGATCTGGTTGATCTCATGCATGGATACCACCACCATTTATAGCCTGAGTCAATTGTGCCATCACTGTAAAAAACTGTTTCGTTCCGATTTTGACCTTATCAGGTTGCTGATTTGGATTTTTGTCTTCCTCCTAATGTCATCCCAACATATCTTCCATGTTTCCTCGACAGAAATCCATTATGAACACATAAATATCTTAGGAGAAGCATCATGGTAATCTATAATTGCTATATTATTTCAATATTATCATAAATTAATTTATGGACATTTATTTTAAAATACCCTAACTCATAAAGTTGTCTAAACCGACCACTGATACCAACTATAAGGACCTGACTTTAAAAAATTACATAATCTTTAATAAAATGAATAAATCATATTGAGGATCTTTTTAGGTTTAGAGTTTTAGATAATTAGGCCATAACTATTACATATCATTTCAAAACAGTAAAAAGTAGTCACTTCTACTTGGTTTCCATTGTTTTCAAAAAACATGAACTCTTGAATAAAATGCTCATGTCTAGTTCCATGTTTAATAAAGAATGACTTTTACCTGACCCCATCTTTAATCCTATTCCACATTATGCCCTATGAAAAACCTTTTAGAAACATGGTATGAGCATAAAAAGCTCTATAAGGGATACACAAAAAAGGAAAACAGTTAGTTTTTAAAAAAAACAAATAAATGATGAATACTTTAACATAATTACTAATTTTCACCTTTATAAAGTAGTAAATACTCTTCACTGAATAAAATATCACTACATTCCCTTTTGTAACCAAAAGATTACCATAAAACCAATATAAAGAACACATAAAAAATAAAGGTAACTTGGGAAATAAACATACTTAAATGGTATAACCATACGGCCGACTTCCACACATATCACTAAATGGAATATCTATACGGACGACTTCTATACCCAATTCATTGGAGGTTATAACGTAACCACTTGTCCAAGTTTTCACGGCACCACCCATCATTTGGTTTATCACGTAGCCACCCGTCAAATGTCCAAGTACCTTCGTAAAATCACAGCACATAAAACAAATATAAAGGAATGAAAACATTTCCACATTTCAATCAAAATATATCACTTAAATGTATTGACATAAAAAATACATTATCAAAACAACTTTCAATATCAAAATACATAACAGAATATATGGTATTTATTTTCCTTAAAAAACATTATGGCTTGTTAAGGAAGACAAAGAACAAATAATACTAGCAGTGGCGAAAAGGTCGTTGTCACCGCTTACATTAAAAGAAACATTAATTTTTTTTCTTTTAGTAAAACGCTACATACAAAAAAATTCCCTTTGAAAACTCAAGGGTGTTTATACAACGCATAAAAGAAAGTCATGTATTAAAACAAAATATGCCTACATGAAAAGAGCTTGAGACGAAGTCCCATAACTCATGTCCGACTTGACTGTATCATTCTTTAATCTCTTGAATAATAAACTAAAGTTAATTTCTACTTTCTTAATAAACTTTTTCAAGTTTATTATTCTTTTTATATAACTTATTACCATGTTATAAAAATTATCTAATCATTTATGTTAATAGTGTTTGTTTTGTCGATATTTGGTACTTTAGTCAAAAATGAAAACCTTATATTTACAAGTTGTGCATGTATTCAATAGTCCATTATATATAGAAAAAAATTCCTTATTTAGATATGATATATAATATATATATATATCCAGTATATATATTTATTTATAACAGTACTTATCATTTGGATGTAATGAACGAAATGCATCTTTCATGGAGACGGTAATCTGTATGTACACATCAACGCTACTTTCATTTATATTTTTTATTTTAATGGAATTAAAACATAATTATAAATAGTTATATTATAATTATAGTATAGTATAATATATAATATCATTAACTACATTCTTTATATGTCCCACATATGGCATTAACGAGTCATATTACTTTGAGGGGGCGGTAGTCCGCACTTTCTCAAATGAAATTATCGCGTTTATCAATAATTGAAACAATAAAAGAAAACTATAAAAGAAATATACAGAGGAATTAAGAAAACATAAACATAATTTATATCACATATAAATATAGTTCCATCTTAATTTCCACCATGATAGGCGGAATAAGATAATCGAACAATCATCGTCTCGTGAGGCATTAGTTTTCCATCCACAGAAATAGTATGTTCGCCACACATTAGGTGGAGGTTTGTGTAAGTGTAGTTCGAATAATTCTCATAACAACATCATATTATATTTAGAATACTGTTTTTGTTATAAAATAAAGGAGTAAAAATAGTTTAGGGGTTGGAGAATTAAAATAAAAGAAAATAATTAAAGAGAAAACGTTACCTTTAATTTGGGTAACATATTTTGGATTTAACCAAAAAGACTTCTTGAAGTTCATTATGCTAAGGTATGGATTTTGAGAGGATTATAGGGATGTAGGATGCTTAATTGGGTAGAGTTTGGATGATCCAAAAGGCTTTAGATGTGTGAGGAATTGGTTATAAGTGAGATATTAATATAAGGGGTGAGGGGCTCCTTAGGAAAGAGTGATAATATTATTTTATTATATAATGATATTCAGTTTTTAAAGGTCCAAAAATAATTAGAATCAAATATATAATGTCACATGGTCTATATAAAATCATAAAATAATAATTGGATAGGATTTGGTTATTATTTTAATATTTATAATCTTATTTATTTAAATGATTAATTAATGAGGTAAACACTACATCATTATTGTGTCATAAATAATTTAATTTATTCGATGTATATAAGTAAAAAAATGCTATGATGTATGAAATTGTATTAGATTCCTAAATAATATTTATAGTCAATAAGATAATTTATATAACCTCTTGTAAAAATTAATTTACTAAATGATTTTTGTTTATGTCATTGTTCCCTTTACATTAAATTAATTAATCTAAAGTGATGTTATCATTTATAAGTGTCTCAGTGGGGTCCACAAATTGACCCAATGATGCCAATGATCGTTCATTACTCATTAAATATTGTTAGGACAAGTTTTAAGGTAATTTTCAATTATTATAATATTCATTTTTACCTTAAATTACCCTATTTACCATTAACCGGGGTAAATAAAAGTCAAAAGTTACTATTCACCAAAAATTATTTTCATCTTATTGCACCAAATTTTACATAATAATAACAAACATGTATGTTTTATTTTTAAAATTCAATTCACAGATGTGATAAAATTTCATTTAAATGAAAAAATATTTTTTTAACTACTGCTAAGTGGTTTCACTGTTAATCAAAAATTGAAGTTTTTCAGAAAAATACCAAATATTTAGCCTAAGCTTTACTAGATATTCCAAATACAAAAATTTTGCCTATTTTTCAAAATTCAAAACATATAGGTGGCATTAATTAATTTAAAATTATTTCTCATTGTTAAAATAATTAGCTTGTTTTTAAGAAACAATAACTATCAAAAGATTGGCACTTGTTTTCGTCCAATTTCAATGTGAAATAAATTCCAATGACCAAAATTGGATTAAATGATAAAAATATATTCTAATTACACTTTAAAAGCAATTAAAAAGATAATTTAACCAGATAAATAAATTAGAATAAAACACAGTTTTGAATTAAAATACAATATTTTTCACTATTCATTAAAAAAATGAACTTTATTGGAAATATTCAAAAAATTTACACAAAGTAAATTTTGAAGTCCGCATTATAAAGAATGATTTTATTCTGTCATATTGAATGTATGAAAGTGACCAACACTATATTTAAATAGGTTTCGACATTAAAAGGTTATAAATTGACCTTTTAATGTAAATTATGCTTAAAATTAGATTCATTTACATTGTAAGCCTATAACTTTTATCGGATAAATGTAAATAAATTTAAAAAACATGTATAATAATATTTTAGATAGTTTCATTCATTCCTTCCAACATAATGTCTAGGATTTAACTTCCATTTAAAATAATAATATTATATTATTAGTGTGCAACGTAAGATTTTAAAAGAAACTCGTTGTTGTGTATCGGGTATTCTATCGAACATAGAAACTCCATTAAAGTAAAATTAATATTTAATTCACAAATATTAATAAGTATGAAAATATATTATTCCACATTTACCTAGGATGTTACATATGGAACCAAATAAGACCAAGTTTATTGGAACATTAATTTTCGTTGACATGATATCTAAGTACTTATGGGTATTTTTAACAATTTTCCCTTGATAACTAGTATTACAAGTCTCAAATGTTTCAGGATTTAGTTTATGTAGATCAATAACAACATCATTTAGGATAATATTAACCATATTAAAATTTTCCCCAAATATGAAATCCTTTTATTCCATAACTAATTAGTCTCATTCTTGCACTATATCATGTTTCTTAATCATTGGAAATTTTTTATTCTTAAATTTATATAATGATGTTTTTGGGACAATAGTACAACCTATTATCTAACATCCTTACACAAATCACTTGGTAAGGGAAATAACTTTATATGACCTCATGTGGGTCCCTTTTATAAAAGATTCTATTGAAGACCATTAAGGGTTTGAGTTGGTTAGTGGAGAGACTATACCCTCTATAACATTTCCCAAGATCAATAATAAATATAATTAAATTATTAACAATTATATTGAACACATATAAATTTTATAAAAATATATATATAAATAAATATTATCTATGTTTTTAACCCTATTGGACTACAATAAGACAATATACAAAAAAAATAAATATCCTTGGGGTCCTGCAAAGATTGTACAAGTACACATCAACTCGATGCTTCACCGCTTGACCATCTGCCATAGGGAAATTTCCCTTCATCAGAACTCAGGTCATGAGATCTACAAGATCAATGAAATTCCTAAATAACATATCAGTACCAGACTCAGTTGGATGCCACTAATGTGAATGTAAAATAATTTTATAGTATATACATATATTAGTTTATTCCATTAATTATGTGAATTATCAAATTAATATAAAACCATAAATGTGTCGATTAATCAATCTCTGGCAAAGAAACCATGTACCTCAACCCGCCATATTTTGTCGATCGCTAGTAAGGATGAAAAATAAAAAAAACATGTACTACCACTAATGTAACAAAACCTACCCCTCTTTGATGGTGGTTATCCTTTGCAATTTTTTATATTCCACCATGTTGATCACTAGTTAGAAATCCTTTTAGTCAACAATGTCCCATGTCCGTTGGAATCCCATACCAATAGCATCTAGTTAGACACTTATGATCATCCCTCTAAATGGAAGGTCATGGATACATTTATTGTCATTTTTATGGTTACATGTTGTTTAACCATGAAAATATAGAAAATCTTTAATAGGAATGAACACTTACTTTTCTAAGGATGGTTCTACCGCATCGCACCAACAATAAGGTTTATCTTTATAATCTCAAAACCATAAGTATAGTTCCACAAACAATGAAACCCCAGCAGAATCACATTTTCAAAAATATAAAAAAAATACAAAAATACAAAAAACATGTACCATAAAAAATCAACAATTCAAAATCAAGTAGTCCTCATGGATACATAAACACCGACATGAAACTCATAATAATAATGGGTTAATCAATAATGAACAAAATATAATTCCAACATCAGATAAATGGTCCTAAATGGTAATGAACTACATAACATGTGGGTTTTGAATGTAAACATCAAGTTTTCTTGAATATGTAATTTCCAGAGCCATTTTCACAAAACAATTAGATATATATCACATGAAAATTTCCAATTTAAAATTATATGAGTTCTATAGAAATAAAAGGTGGAATAAATCATAGGTATCAAACCAAACATACTTGAGATCGATCATTGTAAAACGATATTTTCAATATTGTTCCATGAATACGGAGAAATTAGAATGGAAATTTTGGAATGATCCATTGAACAAGTTGGGTGTTACATCAAGGAGGTGTATAGCAAAACACCCCACACATATTAGGGTGGTACACTATGATATAGGGTGTACTCCAAGATCACAATGACAATTTAGGTATGATAACTACGGTGTGGCTCTCTAAGAGTAGAACACATTGGTGAAAGGGGAAACAGTTGATTCATCTGTCACAGTCCACCACACTGCAATGGTAAAAGTAGTGTCATGGTGGAAAACCACCATAATGAAATGGTAGAGTCTGTGGATTGAATTCGACCAATATGATTTAGTGTAGAGTTTTTTTGTATGGAATAGTGTTTGGTCCATCACTGTTGTGATATAGGGTCAATGTCTATAGTGTAGCTTTGAGGTATGTATCCCATCAAAGCATTAGGTAAATTAAAAATGGGTGATAAGGGATCAATACTATCAGGGTTTTTTCTATGATCATTCTTTATGATAATCCCATTTTAATGATTTATCAACTCACCAATTTATATCTAAAATGATGGTTCAAATTAATTCAAAATTGAAAGCTTGTAATCAATTTTTTACAACCATCTTACAATAAATTAATCACGATGACTTAAAATAGTCCATCCATCTATTCCATTGAATGCGATACGTCTATGTAGCATATTTTATGTAACTGTTGCACATCTTCTTTAAAAATAATTTCCTAAGGAAGGTTATGGATCCACCTCCCTAAAACAAAACACATGTAGTGTGGTGATATCCTATGAGACATGGGATTCACAAATATGTTATATTCCCCGATTCTATTGTTTGGTTCCCCTAGTTTAGCATCTAAAGTCCCAAAACACAATTTTTATAAGTTTTAAAAAATCCCACAATTTTCGTTCCAACTTAGTACAACACATGAAAAAATGTAAAAAATAAATAATACATGATTATATCATGGAACAAATATTTTATTATTTTGTAATTTTATTATTATAAAGATATTATCCAACTAATAAGTCATCATTTTCGTTTCCACTAGAACAACATAGGATAGTAATTAAAGAAATTAGACTCTCACTAGAAAGCCTCCTCCTAAATCTACTCATGTGCAACTGAATATTGATGAGTGGTAGTACCTCCACTCATAGTAATTTCATAAACTATTCTATGATATATACTGGAAGATCCTCATGTGATGCATCTAGTTTCAACTCAACATTCTTATAGTGTATAACAAGGTATGAATTGGGAATATACCACTAATGAAGAGAAATATGGAAGATGTCATGAATTCTTTGATAACATGGGGGTGGTCCAAATAGTATTACATTGTCCATGTCCATTTAGTTATCTCAAAGGGTCCCACATAATATGTTGATATCATTTCATGTTTCCTTATTCATTAATTACACAACCATGGAGTCACTCTTAAGAAAACTAGACCACCCAAAAAATCAAAAATGGTATCCTCTTAAAATCATAATAAAATATCTATAAACATTGAATATTGAACAACCTCTTTTGATTTATCTACACTCTCTTGGATTTATTCTAAACCATACTAGGTCCTACAACTCTTCCACACACTCCTAATTCCAAGAGAGTGGTTAACTTTATGGTATCTTCCATAGATACTTATATGTTTCTATCTGAATTGAAACATATTAATTATTTTTTTTATGTTAACTCCACCAAGGATACATGATCATATCATGTAATAACAATGTCTAGGTTTCAAAATCCAATCATATCCTCTAATATGTGTATATTTTACTTGAACTATTCATCAGTTTGTGGAGGAAACAATTAAATAATTGTATATTAAGTCCCTAGGTCCTTCTACAACAATTGAAAAAACCATGATGTAATATTTTTATCTCTTTCGGATAATTTTATCTAGAGAAAACTCTGCAAGAATGTGATCTATAATAAATTTACTATCCCCATATCCTCCAATAAGGATGTCTCCCATATTGCTAAAATATGGAATCATTAATTAAAAGATAGATAATCACTCAAATAGCATAAAAATCGTCAATTTTATTGGTAACCACAACATAATGTCCATCTTAATTTCAACCCACTTCTATATGTGTATAATAATTGGCTGATGAAACCCACTATGTTGTTGATCCATGGCCTTCTCCCACTTATAGGTACAACATTGGGAGATGAATCCAGTAATTTCACTATTTTTATCTGGCCACCAAAACTGACATCTGATGGAATGATACATCATTTTTACACTACGATATATTACCAGATATAGAGGTATGTTAATCTCTAATAATCTCCTTTATGATTGAATAAGGGACTACTACTCCCCCATGATACATAGTTACATCATTATCTTCTATTGACCATCCAGTTATATATTCACCATCATCCAGCTCCTCCCCTATCATATCACACTCATGGTCTGAGTCCTAACTAGACTTCACCAGATATATAATAGAGTTTGTGATCAATAATTTTGAAAACATTACAGATCCATGCTCTTCTAAATCATCCACCCTATTTTCATCCAATAATTACTTCATGCACTACTACTCTTCCAAAGATCTCTCACCATTCTAATGTTCAGACTGAGTCTTATAACTAATAAAATCCAGATTGAAGTTACTGTTCCTAGTTCTATACAAAGTCTCAAATATTGATGTTTATAGATAGTAAACATACTTTTTATAAGTCAGGTGTAGTTCCAACTTTGTCCATATACAACGAAGACACCTATTTTCTATGTCAGTAAAAACTATCTGAATGAATAGAAAATGTCACAAGGAATACATACCATGAAACAAAATTTTCTTGTCTATCACATGATTATAGAACTTTTTCTTGGGGGTTCATAACATACATAACCAATAAGGTACTACATGGTCACTCTATATTAGCATTGCTACCAAACTAAGGCATGATTCATTATTTTACATTGAATAACCAATCCCAATATCAAGAAGTGTATGTACTAGATATTTCATTAACATACTATTTATCCCAAGGAATGCATCTACAAATTAGTCTGACAACTGGAACATCACTCTTTTGTTTTTCAGTTCTATCATGGATGTAGATAGTCATGGGAAGTCTAAGATAAACTGCTAGTAATATCTTGATAAATCCATAAAGCTTCTAATATCAAACATATTCTAATGATGTTTCCAGGACATTATTGTATCCTTTTTTGGTTCATAAATATACCCTTCATAAACATCACATTTCAAAGGATCATCAACATTAAAATTTTGAAGTCACACTTTGATGATTTGGAATAAATACTATATTCTCAATCCATACTCAAGACTATCCATGTTTGGGGGGGGGTCTTAATCATAAGGTAAATAAAAACATCTTCCATATTTATTAGTCAAAATATCATCACAATGTACACATACATTACATACCTTCTCTGAATCAATTTTTATGTAATACCCTCTTGTCTAACTCACAGTTGGTAAGTGATCAATTAATGATCAATATTGGAGAACCAATGTTCTCTGTGTAACTAGTTAAATAGATCATCAATCTAAAGAAACAAATATCACTTATTCACGGTCACTTATTTCATTTGTCCTATTAATAAAATGATTAATATTACAATTCTCATACTTGTAGAACCACAATAACTCACCCCATTATGTAGTACTCGGCCTAATAAATATATTCCAATCCATGTCATCCATATGTACCAAGACCTCTTTCATCGTGGATGTTTTCATATGATATGGGGTTATTGAAATGGGTTACACCCTTGGTATTCACTCTAAAACAAATTAAATTCAACTATTAGGGGGACTTCACATGAATATTTCATGAAATACTTCCTAATTGAGATCCTCATCTATAAGAAATGATAATAATGCTATCACTAATCCTAATAAAAGTTTAATTCCCACCATATATGTTTTGATCATCTTGAGATGAATTAAATTGGTTCCTACTCTACTCCTCTTATACACCACATCCAATTAATTATGAAATTTTATAACATTGGTGATTTGAATGTCACACATCTTTGATAGTTGTTAATATCTTCTCAGAACATGGTCATCTAGTCTATATTGAGAGTCACATTGATTTTGATCATGTCTAGAATCATGGTCTCCCACATATTCCCATATATAGTAAAAAATAAAGTACACTCTGATCATTTTTAGAAACATTCCACTTTCATTCCAAATGTTGTGACATGGTATATCAACTCTGATATTAACCAATCCTTTTGTTAATGTATAGAAACTACTTGTGCCGAAATGAAGGAATAGTAAGCACTGATATTGAATAAAAGAATATTCACGGATTAAGAGGTCAATAAAATACCTTAAATTATAGATATACCCTTCAAATCATCTATAAGAACATGATACACTTTATATTATCACCATTTGACAAGTCTATGACCATGAACATGATTCATCATCATTGGTGAAATCTGCATCCTCTGTTGAGGACCCCTACTCCCAGCATCACCTAATCTCCTAGTACCCCTCTAAGAGGCCTTCAAAAAAATTAATTTCAGATATATAATCTTTAAAAAATGGTGGAACTCCATTGAAATAATATTGAATGTACTTCAATAATTACTCCTTAGTTTCCAGTTGTTTAACCTATAGATATCATCTCCTATAGAGGATACTAAAGTAGTTTTGTTCATACCTGAATTTTTGCCACTATACTAATCTTGTCCCACCTTTCACATCATTATTCCAGAATAAACACTAATGTTAGTATGGAAATGATCACTCAATATCTCACATTAGATGAAAAGTAAGAAAATTTCCTTATCTTACTCTATCCACTTCTCAAATTTTATGGACTTGTAAACCACCTATGAGTATTACTTCATGTCAAATCCCCAAACCTGATTTATATGCTCTCATAAAGGGCCTATATAAAAAGTTTTATACTTATATACATTGTTTGAAGACAAAATATGATCGATGTAATGTAAATCCCATAATTGAGACGAGTATGTAGAGACTCCCATATAACTATAGCATAGTTCCATGAACAACCTATGGAGGATCTAGATTCATCATGATGCTATAGTAATTCCTGAGATAACAATTCATAGTGATAACCTAATTAAGACCCTCAAAAATCGTAAACTAATTCATGAATATATACTACATTGGGTGGGTCCATAAAACAAGAAGGATTCAGTGATAATCTTCCCATCCTATAGAGTCTTGATGGGTTCAAAAATACTCTCGAAAATGTTTATCCAATCCTATGTATCATATGGGAAAAAATACCCTAAAAACCCATTGGATTATAGAGTTGAATATTTTAATCATGATCAATCATTTTTATACTATTGATTCTACCTTGAACATGAATTATACAAATTATTCCCAGTTAAACGGGCTCTAAATCTTGGATATCTTGTACTAATATAAGAGTGTGTTGGGGAACATTATCCTATACAAAGGGTGGTGTCATGATAAAATCTTAGGCAAGCACAAATCGTTGTCTAGTCATACATTTTTAGGAATCATATTTATCATTCAATGAAAATTAGGGACACATCATGTCCTAACTAAACTATTGGATTACAAAATGTTCCCCTAGAAATCTAACCTCAACCAATGGTATGCACCTTTTAACAATAACTAATGTCCACATCCCAACATGTTAGTCACAATCATCATATATATATTTATATTAAAACAACATTATTCTCATTTAAACTAAATAAATCAAACAAAGATATATCTTTTCTAAATTAAAATAGATATATATCACACAAGACATATTATCCCAAATATATAGAAAAAATATTGGCCTTTAATTAAAAAAACAATTATACAACAAAGAATCAAGTGTATATATATTGATTCTAAACAAAATTTCCTAGTCATGAAACATGAAGGAACCAAAAATATCATAAATCCAATATCAACATAATTTTCTTCACCAAAGGTGAATTTATTAAATGTTAATAGAAAAATATTCATTTCTATTCTTTATAGAAACATGTAGGTCTACTATGAAGTGATGGATAAGAACTATAATATTTAACCTTCATAAGTCCCTAATATCATATATCTTGTATAAATAGTCCCTAATATTATAAAGAATAATAATAATTTTAGTATATCTTGATCCCATAATAAAATTTTTGAACATCCCAATATGAAACATCATATCTGATGTAGAGTTCCACGTAACCTCATGTGTGGCTCCCCATAATCAAGAGGCTTCTGACTAGGAGTGATTGTCTAATTCCATCAATGGGAGACTTTATCCTCTGTACCATTTGACATGATCAATAGTAAGAATGAAAATTAATTAATCATAGTGAAGATGAATAAATTATAAAAATGATGTAAATATGAAATTAAATACCATTGTGGTAAGCATATCTAGAGAACATGCATCAAATAAATAAAAAATAAAAAAAATAAAAATCAATGAGGACCTGCAGACCCTATAACATTATGTACTAAAATAATGTCCCACTACACAATCCTCCACCATATTTGCCTTTACCTTCATTAGAACATTTTACTGGAAGTCTAAAAGCATGCTGAAATTCTTTATTAAGGTGTGGGTAATAGAGATATTTAGACAGCACCAATTCCTCTTCAACATAAGTGAACAAAATATATAAAAGTGATTTCCATGAAATAATTAAATTATAAAATAATCATATAATCATATATGTGTCAATTCATCAAGTATTAAACAATCTTCCAGAAACCCCAGCCCCTCTAACATTGATTCATCACAGGCAACGATGTTAGATATAACAAATAGGTACATCCCACAATGTATCACAACTGACCCCACTGGAATGGTGGATGACATTATGGATGAAACATGTTCCTCCATATGTATCCCCAGTCATATATATATTTACCAAACTATGGACCATGTGGATAGGAATATGATAACAGTATCTTCTAGTAAACCACCTACATAAATCCCTCCATACGGATAGCCACGAATTCTATTAAGGATGTTTAATCAATGTCAGGATGGTTAACCAAAAATATATGTAAATTTATTCAAATGAATCGCCATTCAATCCATTAATGAATTCATGATAGCATTACACTAACCTCAAATCTATGTCTTATCCCCTAAAAAATTGGAAAATAATTTCCCCTAAATTTGCAACACCATAGGTAATAAATTTCATAATAAGGAACAATAAGTAATAACAAGATCTAATGTTATGATCCACACACAATTTCATGGTCAAAATAAAGAAGGAATTATAGAAGCTCACACACACACATATGTTACTCAAAAATGGGTAAATAATAATGAAAAAAAATATAATGACAACATCATGTGCATGGATGAAAATTGTGAGTAATTTACTACATATTGGGTTTTCAATGTCAACATCATGGAATGTTAATAATGTGGTCACTCAAATCATCCATGAACATAAAATTGAAAAATATTGCACACTAAGGTCACCTAGAAGCAATTCCAGTACTATATATTATATGTTCTAGAGAAATCAATGGAGGAATTAATCGAAGGGGTCAAACCAGGCATACATGATGATGATATTCATAAAAATGGATCTTGAAGCTCTGTCTAATAGGGAGGGGGAAAAGGCATTATACAGAATCAGAAGGCTCCATAGAACATGTATGGAAATTAGGGATGGATTTTTACATGATATCACCCAACATGAAGTAATTTGTTATACTATGGAACATGGTGTATGAAGATATGGTCACTGGGCTATTGGTATGAAAGTTATAATGTTTCACTCTAACAGATTGACACCATGGTGCAAAGTAAAATGAATGTGGATTGATGAACAAAACTACCATTTCAATATGTAAAATGGTTGGGATGTGGGAAATAACCCAGTGTGCTATAAAATTGTATTTTATTCCTTGGGAGTCACATTTACCATTTTATCAAAGAGTTTTGTGGCATTGAACTGCATTGGGTCAAGCACCATCTTGGTGTAGGTTTGAGGTCTTTGACATAGGTTTCAGTTTTTTAGCCCTTCTGAGATCTAGAATAATGTTAAAAAATGGATTCCAACATATTATTTGTGTGTGGGAGGGAGGGGTTGGTCATCATATGTTTAATCCATATGATTAACCCCATAAAGATTCCTAAATTTTCAACATTAATTTTTAAATGAATGTTCAAAATAAAAATATATTGAAACCCCAAGAAAGATTCATAAAATCTTTATTACAAAGATTATTTTCATTTGGATGAAGATATGAAATCATTTTTTTATTTGATAGTGAGATATAAATTTATGTCATGATTAGAGTTACCATGACATAGGATCTAAAAAAACTTTCATGGGTAAGGATGAGGTGAAACCTCTATCACATAACAACCCTACATCACTACGATATCATATACGTCATGGGCTTCCCCACTACTAAGTATCAACATAGGATAAAGTATGTTAAACTATGATTAGGTAGTAATGACTCATAACTATTTTTATGCCACCAAATACCCACAAAGATCTTCCAAATATGGTATAGCTTATGACTATATGGAAGAAAAAATGAATATTGTTTTATATTAAGGAGAAAATATTTATCGGATTTATATTCTAGTTTCATGGTACCATTAGAAACATCTTCCACTAAATTTTATGTATCACTAACTTTATATATAGTATTTTGAAATAGAATTTTATTGGCTCAAACATAATTCTCAACTAAAACCAACGTCAACAAAAGAACATTTACATCATCATTTATATAAGTGTAGTTTTGTGGTGATCTCATGTAACTTTTCCATTCATTCATGTTTTTCTTGGATATCTCCCATAATTCATATGAAATACACTTGTATCATAAAAATTTATGTGGATTTTTATTTATCTAGATATTTCCTTAATGAACCCATTTCAATTTTCAAAAAATGATTTTCAATATCAATATTCATTTTATAATTTATCTATACCAAAATACTGATCAATTATTAGAAATACTTTTGTTTTCCATCACCAATATATTCTTTCTAATTGTTATTCCCTTCTTCTTCCTCACCCATGGAGTCTTTGGGTTGGTTTAATTATACTAACAATTATATTTTATATTCTACCTCAAGGATATCATTCATTATTTCACATTCCTCATTCTATGATATTGATTCATGTTTTGAATATAAATTAACTTATACAATGTGTTGGTGTTTCCCTTACCATTAAAAAAGTTTTCTTCATTGAGACTACATTTCTCATTGATTTATATTCTTAATGTAGTTTATGTTGGATTATATTCATCTTCATCCTTTTTCATCTTATGAAGACTATTTGTGAAATTATTACTTTTTTTATTAACCAAAACACATAAAAATTAATTTTCTCCACAAATTTACCATTTAATATTTTTGTGCCTTTTCAGAATAATGGTAAGAGTTTATATAAATTCCTGGCATAAACATCATCATTGATTTCATCTTTAAGAGTATTCTTAGTCACTTTATGTGTTGATCCTTCTAAAAAATTTAGATTCATCTCCTACTTTGATTATTTAATACTCCATAAGGTATTCATTATCCCTATATCATATGTAATTGAAAATTTATTTAATATTTAAATGGTCTAGTAATTCTATTATTGGTGCTAATGTGAATAAATATTTTAATTTAACTTATTTGTGAGGATTATCATTAATTTCTTCCTAATGGTATAATATTCATTATTTTTTCCTTATATTTAAATCGGTCTTATAATTTTGTTAACCCAAATGAATAAATGAACCCATAATTTATCTCCTCCCATATATAAATAATTGATCCTGGAGTTATTAAGATTTTAATTTATTCTCATTATTTTATCTCAAAAATATGTTTGAATGTATGCATTGTAATTCAGTCGTCTTTCTAAAGAATAGGAAACATGTCATATAATTCTGTGAGATGGATAAAATTAAAACATTGTATAATCCCCCATTAGATATTGTATTATTATTTTCATATACTATATAGTTGTTCCAATTATTAAAAATATTTATATCATTCATAGTGATGTCAAAAACACCAATATAATTGATAGGTAATAAGGAAACTTCTACTTATTTCATAGACGAAATCCTTCAGCAGCAGGAATAAGAAAAAATTTATTGTTATTATTATTCAATTTCTATATATATCCCTTTAATCAATGATTTTATCAGTAATATAAATCCTCAATAAATGGGAAAGGGTTCCTTGAACCACATAAATAAGGCTCTAGTAACAACAAATATTCCGAAGAGATGGTGTTACACTACAGAGAGGGGGTAAACCAATAGTTACCAAAACACAAACACTAAAAACATGTAATTTTTTATATATTTACTATGATTGAATATAAATATAATTTTTTGATTCAAATAAATAGTTCAATAAGATAATTAAAAAATAAAATTAAAAATCAACAGTTTTCCACATATTTTTATCATGTGGTATATCCATGATGAATAATGTTTGTGATCCAATTGTCAATAATAATTTTTAATATTCAACAAGAAAAAGGAAATGAGAAAAGATATTATAGAGACTCATAATTTTCATATATAAATATAACATCATATTAGATTATTATTCATCATAAACCAATATTATCTATGCAAGAATCACAAAGGATTAACGTCTTTGGAAACATAAATACATGAGCAATTACTACTTAAAAACTATACATAATATCAAATATAGTTCTTCATATATAAAAACTTTCATAGATATATCACTCTTAAAAAATTACTTCATATCCTATGGGAAAGAAAAAATAATAAATTGTGAGCTCAAATTCTCAATAAGGGTAAAAATTGTGGATATCAAGGATTGTTTATCTATTACTTTATCATATAGGTATTATAAGAAGATATTAAACTTTGAAAACCATTCCCAACAATGAATATATCATAATCATGATTAAATTAATTAATAAAAGTAGTTCATAAGAAAAAAATGGTAAATGTATCAAAGAACATTATATATGGGAACATAACATTGGAATAAGATCATTTCTTAAAATAATTTGATAATGTGTGGAATAGTTATACTCATTCAAATATTATGTTAATAATAAAAAACAAGAAATTCATCACATGTTTGTCTTGTGATAACCATGTGTATACCTTTATGGGATTCGAATAACCTCTTCTGTACCCTCTTTCGATATTGGAATAACCTTTACTGTGACCCCTTTTGTACATGGGATAAAGTCTTGTGTACACTCTTTTGGTCTTGGGATAACATTTTCTATATCATGTTTTGATCATGCAATAACCTCATGTGTACTGTTTAAACACATAAAACATTAATATATACCAAACTCATTGTATATCAATATAATTCTGAACCCACCCATAATAAAACCTTAAATACATTCATATGTATTCCACAAGATAATAAAACATTCACTATACCATCATAGTATAACCCATAGAAAATATATGTATGTCAGGAACATCGAATAATCAAAATCATAAACCATCCATGGAAAGAATATGGATTTTCTCATTTGATCATATACCGATATTCGAATATGTTACAACAAATAATGTTTTATAGGTTAAAATTGTCTCTAAAAACCTATATATTATTTCATGAGAAACATACACTATACTTTTTCAAATAAAATATTGAAAAAATAAAAAACAAACAAAATATTAATAATATAATATTCTTTTAAAGGGATAATGAAATAATTTGAATAAATCATCATAGAAAAATAATTTATTATAGTGGTAAAATACATTCATATCATATACATTAAAAGAAAATGTTCCTCTTATAATTTTGTATACATTTAATATTGGTTTGTTTACAAAAAAATTTGAAATATTATTTTCTAAACATTGTAAATAAATTAAATGGTAGTGAAAATTAAATTGTTTAAAAACTTCATGTATATTTAATAAAATTCCAAAAATAATTTTCATGAATGTAGATTTTTAATAATAAGATCATCGGCCAAAGAAGAAATAAGAACAAATTTTCATTAAAAGTATTTCTCAATATTTTTGAGTAATAAAAAGTAAGGAATGGTTCTCATAATGAAAATACATAAATTTCAATGAAATAATAAATTATGAATTGATTTTATTTTATAAATATCATATATTTCCCCTTAATTGAAATCCAATAATAATCTATTCAGATTAAAATGAGATTAAAACATAAATAAATTTCCTCATGTCACATATTACATCATATATCATCAATAATAATGTATAATAAATATATATTTATTGTATGTACAATACATAATGACACTCATATATATATTTTCATATTTTATTTATCTATAATATCTAATCACCCATTTAATAATAATTATTTATTGAAATCATTATTCCACGTGATAATAACTACATTTTCCATTCAGGTATAAGTATGACATACCTTGACCATGTACATTGAAGATGTATAAATAATGTTTGTAATGGTAATTATGTAATTAGTTTAATATTATAATCATAATATACATTTTTACAACTATTAATATAAATGGGTGATAAAAAATTAATTACATCACTCTATGGAGATGATAGTCTGTATGTAAGCACGAGGGAAGTTTTCACATTATATAGATTTGAACATAGAAAATTGTAAAATAATCCACCATTTAATAAATATAAAAATATCATACGTATCATAAATATTCTTAAAATGCCTAATTTTTACAATAAATATGAATTGGTGTTTAAAAAAAATTAATTAGTTAGTGGATGTGGCAGTCCATGTGTACAGTAACTAAAAATATCTTTTTTATTATAAAAACCATTTGAGGAAAATGTGATAATCTATAAGTTAAAGTTCAATAGTAAAAATTTTATTTATTAAAAGACAACTTTATTCTAAATGGTTTTGGCTCCCAAAATAACATAAGCCAACACATACACACGAGTGTTGTTTTCCTTTAACAAATGATTGTAAGGTAGTGAATAATGGTTATTCAATGATAATACTAATAATTCAGTTTAGTTATTAAACATATTTTTTGGTTTTATAATGGATAAAATATATTTAGCAAAATTATAAGAATAAATAAAATTGTATACATTTTTTTAAGAGTTATACCACTTCATTGAGAGTCTTTTTTACAGATTATAACTTAAGAGTTGAATGGATGTTTCTAAGGATATTACAGAATATCTAGGATGTGGTGAAGGATTAAATGATGGTATTATTGTAGGATGGTTTTATTATATAAGGATAAAACAAATTAATAATGTATTATGGGATATTAAGTTTTATATATTAGGGAAAGGGTAGACATAGAATTAATTAAAATATTATGATATA
Organism: Viscum album; assembly: GCA_963277665.1. Lineage (NCBI taxonomy): Eukaryota > Viridiplantae > Streptophyta > Magnoliopsida > Santalales > Viscaceae > Viscum > Viscum album. The sequence continues at coordinate 378,438,102 of OY728147.1, forward strand.
TATATCCAAAGAATATCATGTAGAACCATTGAACCCCATATAAGAATATAATATTTATCATGATCATCATAAACTCATCCAATCACATTTATACATGTTCTGACACATTTTAAGCCTTATCTCTTATTTAATCAACATTAAATGGATTATAATCATAATCGTGATAATATCAATCTTTACCATGATAATAAAAATACGTGACCAAATATAAAAGAGACTATATAATAAAATTTTTAAATTCTAATAACAAATTTTTTATCAAATTATTCTTGTCTAATTTCTATTAGTATTAAAAATTATATAAATTTAAAAATTCAAAACTCATGGAAAAAAATATTTAGAAAAATACCTGATTTAAGTGTAAAAAATCATATCTTCTTAAAACATGTAACAAAACAGTTTCCAATAATTATATTCATTAAAAAGTAAAATATAAATTTTTTATACTTTTAGATAAAGATAAAACTGGATGGAATCATCCAACCATACCATTAAATGTAAATACAATAAATATCATAAAATTAGAATAATATATTACAAAAATACATAAAAGTCAATCTTTAATTGTGAATATCAATATAATTCTATTAATAAAGTACATAAAATCATAAATAAAATTTAATGTAAATTATCACTCATGGAATAAGATAATATAAGGAGTTATAGATATTTTTAATGGTTTACCCCATAGTTTTGGCCCATTTTTATCTCTTTTATTAAGGAGAAACGTACATTCAAAGGTTATCCATAATAATCACCCAAAAGATTGTAAAAAAGATTTAATTTTATTAATTATGATGATTCAAATTATTGAATAAATTTTAAAACATATAATTTCTAAATTTATTATACATTTTTCATATAAAATTTCAAGAAACAAAATAAAAATATTTTTTAGGAAAAAGGTAATTTTAATCCCAAAAATGAAATCATACCCAAACATGTATAATGTTTATTCCTATTTAAATAATTAGATAATATATAAATAAAGGAAATTTTTTTAATTTTCAAATTTTTATGATTATTAGATGTTTTCAATGATATTAAATGGTTGATTTATGAAAAATCGGTATTTTTTTCTATTCACTCAAAAAACAATACATTCATAGAATTGTAATCATTTCATCCAAAGATAATTTTTTTATGTCGATTTCAAAAAATGATTTCATTTTTATCAAATAAAATTTATAATTGTGCATGGAATTATTTTTTATATTCTATCACAAAAAGAATCAATACCATTTTTTAAGACAATTTATTATTCAAGTGTAAATTTACATTGTAGAATATTATGTGCGTTTTATTACAAATTAATCTACAAATTTTAATTATATAAAACATTTGTACATGTATTTTAAAATGGGGTTACTCTTATATGTATTTCTATTTTAAAAATCATATTTATAACATCCATGTATAAATAACAAAATATGTATCTCAGTATGTTTAAACATCGTGTTGTGTGTAAATATAGTTATCAAAGAAATGAAATTTTTAAAGAGAAATGTGCCAAAAAATATGTGTGTGTTATATAATAACCCCTCATATGAAAGTATCCCTGTAAATTCCATCACTATGATATAAAAAATTGAGGATATATCTACCGCATCACATCTTTTGGTTCACACATAGAGTCCTTAAATTTAAGATTTTACTGAAATATATTTACCATTTAGTGGTATTATTCCATAGATTTCTATCTATTCATTCAATAATATCCAATGATTGGTCCCCAAAATAGAAACTTTTCATATATTCTATGATGTTAGTGTTTAGTACATGTAATGTACCTGTTCTGTATTCCTATTGATTTATACATGAATCAAATTGTGAACATGATAGAAATTCAATGAATGTTCCATTTGATAAAAACTATCCCAATATGAGTAGAAATATAAATGAGAAAGCTACATCTATTTCTTACCATTATACATTTTTCTAACTGGTATTATATTATTTTATAGATATATCTATAAGAATGGGTTTTCACTAACATAAATATATGTATCTCACTTATTATTTTCAATATAAATATTTTATTTAATACTATCTACACTGATGTGCTAATAAGTATCTCTATCCTTATCAATAATTTCCAAAACTATACGAGCTAGAAATATCATACTTCCTATAACATAATCCCAACACATTGGAGTTATGCACTTCATACTATAGAGGGATTCATAAGAATCCATGTTTATGCTCAAGTGGAAGCTATTTATGCTTGAAAATTTTACCTATGAAAGGTGTTACTAACAAAAAACCATTAAAATTAATAGATAATGTGCTGAACATATCTTCTAGAGTTTTAATGGTTCTCTCAAATAGTACATCTATCTGAGTATGATATTAAATATTGAAACATAACTATATATCCAGATCTTATTGAATACATCCCTAGAACAATGTGTTAAATTTTAGATCCCAAAAGGATACAACATAATTTGTTACTCCAGGAAACCATTTGATATCCTTAAATTATATAATTGAATGTTGGCTAATAGAAAAATATTCTATGATTTTAGTTCAATTCAATTATTTTATAATGAGATCCAACAGAACCCAAATAACATTTTCACATTAGATATTTTTGGGTGTATGGTGATGAAATCCATTATAAAACATTCCCATTTCAATTTTTTATATGAATTGATTGTAACTTACCCATATATTACTTTATATCATCCGTGAAATACTATCATTCTTTGAATTGAGTAACATTCTCTACAATTATCCTATTAATTTATTCCCATTAGAATTATTCTTTCATGTATTTATAAATCATTATAATTATTTGAATATTAGAGAGTCATGATCTTTGAGATCCATCCAACACTAGTTTCTTCATATATGGGTTTTTAAAAAAATATACTTTGTTACTAAACCTTATCATTCATTATTAATCATTTTAAAGCTTTGGTATATTTATGATATTCTGTTATAGGCCCCCATCCATCTTTTATTTTTATTTATTCCTCACAAGGATGAATGACTAAACATTCATCTAATTGTGATATGATCTATCTAATTTCCTAATTATTTCAGTATTTATCTTATGAATATCCATAAATATTGATTCTGTTTTAATCCACAACATGTAAAAACATTCTTTGTCTTTATGTCTCAAAGCATTAGTATCCTAAATCACCTTTCCAGGGTGGTAATATATTGAGAAGTCGTAATCATTAATAAAGTACAACCATATTCTATCATACATATTCTACATTTCTATATATATATTTTTCATTATTTTATAATTGACATATATATAATTTCATTCACCCAAATGATATGGTGTATGTATTTACTCTAAAAAAATTCCTCCTCTAACTCCAAATCAATATTTTGTTAATTTCTGTAATGAATTTTCAATTAGAGTGAGTCATAGTCATTCACCATATAAGTATATATGAGGAGTACCTAATTAGATTCATCTATAATTATCAGAAACTCTTATCCCCTACATGATATAGTAAGCACATGTTATCTATCAAACTATTATCATGCTCCATGATATTTTATTAACATTAATATACTAATAAGAAATTAATCCCCTTCCATGAATAAATGTTGAGTAGATTTGATAGTCATGAGAAATCTCACCCAAATAATAGGTATTTTCTATCCATCCTAATAAAACGTTATATCATAGTTACAATGGTAGACCTATGATATTGGTCAGAAACATACATATATGAATGATCGATGAACGTATTTTCAGTTGATATTATATTAGAAAATAATGAAACATGTAATAAAAAACACACATGGTAGAACATTTATAAAACTTCTCCTTCCGCTGTACTATCAACCCAATACTCAAATGTTCATTATTAAATATCATTCCCATTGAATATACATGAATATCACCTATATGGAAAACCAAAAATAGGTCAAGGTAATATCCAATGACCTTATTTGTCAAAAATGTGTTGTTATTTATATAATTTGTAAGTCCAAATGAAATTACTAGAAATTCATAAAAGTAATACCTCATAGAGAAGGTTGTCTTTGTTATTTCCTCTTTAACGACTATCATTTTTTGATAAATACATTGATGATTAATCTTGGAAAATATTAATCTTCTTGTAATATGACAAACTAGACATCGATATGGTGTCGCGGATAGTTGATCTTAAAGTGGTTTTGTTAATTTCTTATTTATAAATTTAATAACACATTAAACAATAATTTAATTGAAAAAATAATAGGTTTAGCACATGGTGATCCACTAGGCTCTATGAATATCTTATCAAAATTTTCCTAGAGTTTTTTTATCAACTCTTATAACTCAATAAGGGCCATTATATATAGATTCTTTGAAATATTTGTAATAGTAAGTTTGAGTCATATTGAAAAATAAACATTTCGATTTAGGAGAATAAATTCAATGTATTCATAGAACACATCATTAAAAAAAATTGGATTGCCATAATATTTTGTTTCTCTTTATCCTTGTTAGATACATATCACTTATGAATTGGAAGTAAGACCAATACAAATGAAGTAACTTCCCTTGAATGTTCATATTCATCCTCATGTTGAAGGATGATCAAAGGATGATTCAGAATATAAAATTTGATTTCCCATCCACATTAATGGATATGAGATCTATGTTTATATAAACAATCTATAACACATAATGATTCAAGAAATTAACCTATTTATTATGTATTTTGAGCTTATATAATACATAGGTCTTTTTTTAAAAGAATATAAAATGTTTTAAAGAGTTTTGAAAGCATTTTAATATGTCAATTTTTTTATGCTTAGGGGAAAATGTTTATTATCTCTAGGAAATTGTAAAATGTAATTTTGCGATCCATTGGGCAGGTTCAAGGTTATCAAATCATTTGTCCAAACAATGTACATTATAGGAAATTTTTTGCAAACATAGATACTGATAAAAACATTTTTGGTTCATTGTTTAAAAAACTATGTGATCCAACCATGTGAGGGGATGTCCATGAAAATGAGGAACCACATGTTTGGTGTACTATTTATAAAACTACATGGAACAACCACACAACTGCATGGGACATGTCCAGTAGCATGCACATGAGTGGACCATGGTTTTACAAACCATGAATCCTAACCCTAAAACATGAATTTAAAAATCATGTAATTAAAAATTGAAATGATTTAGGTAAGAAAAACCACTATTTATCTCATATTTTTTAGGTGTCAATAAATTACATACTACCTATTCTCCCTCGGTGAATCCCGCTGATCTAGAGGAATATTTTGGACAAATAAATGTTTTTTGGATCAATAAATCAAAGGAATGACCACATTTTCCCATTTCTCATTAAATTATCATAGATCCCCACACATAGAACATTAGAAATTTATTTCCATGGATTGATATATATTTTTTATGATAATATTGATGTTATTTTGCTGGATACATAAAAGTAAAGGGCTTGTGAGCCCGAATGAACATGTTATATAGTGTTGTTCTTCATTTTTCACCAAATTTGGTTAAGTTGGTGTATTCTGCCTCATTCTACTCATTCATTGACATGATGAAATAGTTCTTAAATTATTTCCTCTCGAGGTTTTTTTAGAAAATTATCTTGGATTTAGTACATCAATGTTTTGTTCTAAAATAGATCTCATAAGATGTTTTATGAAATTATTGAATGAAATGTATTTTATAAAGAATATTTTTATGTGAAAAACATTAATACAAGAACAGGGAAAATATTCTAACCCCCCATAATTTTATTGTATTATATATTTCAAATAAAAATAGTAATTAAATAAGATTATAAAAATATAAACAATAATTTAAAAACATTTTATTGATAACCAGAATTCTATAGATCATTACAAAATTAGAATCCATTGCTAATTAAGTAAAATTACTATAATCACTAAGAACAAAACTCGAGAACCTATTTTTAACAAAATAATAACAATGGTTTATCCCACTTTTCATCAATCTATTATAATTAAAAAAATTGTTAGAAAGAATAATTAAAAACATACATAGTATAAGAGGGAACTGGAAAAATCTCATCAAAGTGAGAAATATACTTCATGAAGTTATGAATTTTTTATTCAAATACCTCTAAAACATAAGTATTTATAGGGTATTTTTTAATATAATGTAACTGTTGATGTTTTTAAATAATATACAAGTAATTAAATTTTTTTAGGTGAAATGAATATAAATTTAAAATAATAATTTATTATTAAAATCAATATAATATATTTTCTAGGAAATATTTTTTTGTCATGAAATTGTATTGACAAAAATAAATTATAAAATAAGATAAATTATAGATTCTTTGTAAATTGATTTAAAATAAAATTTTGAAATTAAAATTAAAGAGCTTTGATTTTAAAAAGTAATAATAATTAAATATATGGTTTCAAATAATATTATCATTGAATTTTATAAGAAATTTGTTTTGGAAAAAATAATTTTTTTAATAGAGACAATTGTTTATTTGAATATATTACCTTTAAAATAATTGTTACATTTAACATTATTTTAATAATATAGAAATAATATTAGTTAATTTGTGATTATATATATATAAATAAATTAATATTTTTATAAGGAAACTAAGTGTTAAATAATGGAATAATAAATGAAAATTAATTTTTATTAGATTTTTATCTTTTGTGTGTTATTATCATAACAAAAAATGGATAACATTGATGGATAACATGGAGACACCTCAATGACTTTCAAAAGGACCCATGAGGGGTCAACCCTATATTAGAGGATCCTACCAAATCCATCCCAAGGTGTGAGGGTGGAATGACGGTTGAGAATAGTTACTAATTTTCATCGGAAGACTCTTGTATAGGTCCGGTTATGTTCATTGAAAGATTGGGATAATATTCCACAAGGAATGTGTGTAAGGCCTATGATCTGTGTTCATGAGATTTTGAGATGTATCCATCATAACATGGTTGATAAGGAATCATCTAAATGAATGAAAATTCCTTGTTGGAAGAGTTTTCAAATACCATATATAATCTTGGATGTCTGTTCGAGATCATGTTGATCTGAATCATTCACTCATTTTATATTCATCTTCATCACTATACTTCTACCCAACATCCATGAAGTAATAAACCAGTATTTTGACATGATCTAATCCTCCCCCCCCCCCCCGCTATCTTGTTCAACCCATGGCCCACTTTGATTATCATTTCCTTCCATTGGTGTGATTAAATTACAAATTATAAATCCAAATCCTAGGCCAAAAATAAGATAATACTTATATTCTATCATTACCTAAAAGTTAAGGATTATATATATATAACAATTTTATTTTATTAATTATATTAACTATCACCATTACATCATTTCATTTAGTTAATATTTTCAAATCAATTTTTCTGTTTCCTAAGATAACTGTGATGAAACAATATATATATATATATATATATATACAAATATTATATTATATATGATATGAAATGAATCAAACACATCGTGATGTAATCAAAATACTTAATTTTAATTTTTGTAAAGAAGTTGTTCATCTCTTTTCCAAGATTCAGGTGTAAAATATATATAGGAAATATATATATACGTCCCCTTTTCACCCACAATAATTATACTCGACCCCAATATTCTTCTTTAACATCATATTCTCTATTTTTCAATGTAGTAGGCTATTGAATCATCTTATTTAAGGTAACTGGTGAGTTTTTTCAAAAAATATATATATGAAAATATATATTTTCAAATTCTATAATATATGTTTATTATTTTCAAAATTTTACCAACATTAAATTTTAAAAATAAACTCTCTATTTTTCTTCAAAAAACTACTCTGAATTTTTTTATTGGAACATATAGATTTATTTAAATGTTTTTTGGAAATAAATAAATAAATTTGTTATTATTTACTTATTTTAATAAAATTGTTTAAAGAAGCCTTGATTTCATCGAAACCACAATATATCATAAAGAATACATCATTTTATGTGTGTTTATATTCTATGTATTATGAAATTTATTATTTAATGTTCAATTTGTTCAATAACATCCATGAACGTCATTCAAATTAGTAGATATTGAAAGAATCTTTGATATTTTTTACATTTAATGCATTTTAGTATAAGAATTATTTTTTAATTACTAATCAATTTGGGTTATGACTTTATAATTAAAATAAATGTTGTGTATGTAAGGATATAAATTATACCATTTAAAATTTATTAAAAATAATATTATACCATGTGATAAAGGAGTAATATTATTTTCTTTGATGAAATAAATTTATGATTGGTTTATAATATTTTTTAGATTATAATTTATAAAGTAAGGATGTTTAAGTTCTTAAAAAAATTTGTTACTATAGTGCAGAATGATATGACTAGGTTTGGGGTGTAATATCATGCCCTCATTGGGGTGTTGTCCTATAATTGATATGGCTATGTGGCTACATGGTTTTTCATATAGCCTAATAAGTCTCTTAAATAATCCACATAATTTATTACCTCAAGAAAGAGAATTCAAAATAAGTCTTTAAGATGTTCATTATTTTAGATGTAAACAATTGTAAAAATAATATATACATATTAATTATGTTTTGTAAAATGTTTCTATGAATTGATATCTTTTTTTAGGTATGTATTTTATCAAATGGTTTGTTAAATAAAGTTTTCCCAAAATATAATTATTTATTAAATACAATTAAATTCAAATGTTTTCCAAACCACTTACTAGTAAATTTAAGGATGACCCTATGCTTTAAATTATATTTCAGTGGTTTTATAGAAACTCAAATAATTTAGCTTTTAGGAGATAATTCATGTGAAGGAAATTTTTTAAGAACTCATATAATGATGTATATTTTTTTCTAATTATAAAATTCCTAGAACAGAAAAAGTCCTGGAATGTGTAAAATATTATATCTTTCCCAATTTTTTTATTTTAAAAAAATACACAACATGTTTTGAGAACTGTATCTAAAAGCTCATGTTCGGGGATTTATAGTTGGTATTAGAAAAAAAATCTTGATAACATTGAGATTATGTAATGCCCCATCCCTTTCTACCTAATGTCGGTGAATTATTAAATAACATTGTAATGATCACAAGAGATCAAGTCTCGAAAGACCGATTAGTTTAGTATCCTTCGATGTACTATATATATACTAAAGTTTTATATTACATCAAGAAATAAAAACAACATTGTGTTCCTTTGAGCACCCTAATATCCTTTAGATTATCACTACAGTTTAATCATAATATACCTCTTCACATCCTGAGAAAAAAGAAAACGTAATAAAGGGGTGTGCTCAGATGCTCCGTAAGGATAACAATATAGTGGAAACTATCATAAATAAGAATAATAATTTAAGGCAATATAAAAGAATAAAACACAATACTTTTAATCATAAACATTAGCATAATATGGAAATGATAAACCAAATGATGCCAATTACTTATTCAAATGGATATTCTACTAGTTGAATAATCATATGTAATATCAATAGTTAATTTTATAATCATGGAATGCAAATGCCAGAAATCATAACCACATAGTCAAGGCCTCTTTTCTTAGACTACCAATAATTTTTTTAGAGGCCTTGTGCCAAGACACTAGTTTGTATCATGAGACCTATAGATGCATAGAAGATATTTAGTGGGATCTACTCGTCACTTACTATGTCCAATGCATTCCTCATATAAAAAGTTAGAAACATAATCTAAACATTCATATTAAAACTAGCATATGAAATGTAAACATTCTAACCACAAACTATGAATGGTATAAACACTACACATCCACAGTCAAACATAACTCATTAAATAGAATATATATGATTGTATAATAATAAATCAACCTCAATCCTTAATAATTTTGTATATTGACATAGATGAAAATAATGAGGAAAATTTTTGAGAGAAATATCTGCATTTTCTAGAGAACATTTAAAAGGATCACTATTAATCAATTAGCTATTAAAAATTGATTTTTTAATCAATGCGTCCCATACCACATTGAAACATTTAAAAGAAATTTTAATTTTAAAACATTCATGTCCATATAAAAAAATCATTAACACCATTTTTAAAACATTGACATTAATGATAATGATTTAAAAGAATAAATCATTAAAACACTAAAAATGATATTTTAGTTAGAGTTTCTAACCAAATTATAGATGGTTAAATACATATAATTGTTGTAATAATGACTTTAACATATCATGAGAACAATGGGATTCATGATATACTTTGTCAATGCACAATATTTACACCATATAAAAGTGAATTGGTGCATAACAATAATGAAGTCTCAAAGGAATTTAAATTGATATTAAATCCATTATAAAGACAGTATCCTTAGGTTAAGGAAAATAAATGACATAATTATGTGTGAAAAATATTAATACACTCAATATGATTCTATATTCAGTGTAAATCAATCCGATTATATACATATATTCTGGTAAAAACAGCACCAAATACATAGATTTTTAACTCAATAAATGGAAATTGAGTTAAGATTACTCTTATCAAGTTCATATTGATGACTTTATAATTTTTTAATGGATTGATTATGTGTATAAAATGTATATACACACAAAGGGGATTGAAAATTACTAAATATATTAATAAAATAGTGATTTCCCACATAAACTTGGAGTAAAATAATAAATAATGTTTGCGTCAAACCTAATTATTGGAAATCAACATTGGAAATTCCTTCACTGGGTTGGTGACATACAAAATAGACACCACATGAAAGAGGTATAATAAATAAAGATGTAAATAACCATAAATTAATGTATATTATAAGAATAATACAATCAGGGGCAGTATATACACCACACCAAAGGAAATAGTGGCAATATATCCTGAATCTCATGGGAATAATAATTGAGATGAAGACCCCTTAACTTGTACTTTTCCTTAGTCAATGGTATGTTAACCTCCTTTATAAAAGTTAAGTCGTTGTTATTAAATTATACAAGAAGCACATAAATAAATATTATATCATATATGATATTGTAAAATTTCTTTGTTAAAAATATTTCAGTAGTATCATTGTTTCAAGTGGTTACTGATTTGTTTTCATTTATATGTTTTCTTATGTGTGTCAGGTTTTTTATCAATATGATTTATCTGATTTATATCCATAATTATATTATGTTCTTAGACATTATTTTAAATAATAAAATGAAAATTATTCTTGAATAGTTACGATGAGAAATGAATGTCATCGTGTTCGCTGAAACGGTAATTCGTACGTACGCACGAGCAATAATATCATTATATTACTGGTGAAATCATTTTTAATTTAATGGAATATCATATATAAATAACCATTAACATGTTATATTTATTATTTTCATCAATTATAATCATTATTTTACCAATACAAATAATGAAGTGTTGAATAACAAGCTACACCACGACGTGGAGACGGTAAGTTGTGCGTATGCACGTTTGGTGACATTGTCATTAATATGAAGGGTAGAATAATGAATATGTTTGAACCATATTTATAATAACATCAAATTATGTATAAGGAACTATTGTTATTATTATTTTATGGAAAAAACAAAGAAATAGGACACGAAAAAAAAAGAAAATAACTTCGAATGTGGTGATGAAATTATTACCTCTTCTTTGGTGCTCCCTTTTGAATTGATAAATAGGTATTTATATAGAGGATTTATGATAAAGTTAAGGCTAAAGGTTGATTTTAGGGATGTTGGGAGGATATTTGAGCAGGGGTTCGCATATCCAATGGTCTTTGGTGGTTTGATTTTTAGAGAAGGGGAAGTACATTTTTATAAGAGAGGTGAGGGTCACATTAGGAAACAGTAGAAATATTATTTTATTATTAAATCATTTTCGGCTTATAATGGCTCAAAATGGATTTATTTATAGTATAAGGTGGTTATGGGTCTAAATTATATCAAAATATAGTATTTAGACATGTTTCGATCACCATATTGACCTTATCTTTTAGATTTAACTCTTAGTTAAATAGTTTAACTTTTACAATGTCATATTGTATTTTTATATTAAATGGTTAAAACATACTATACAATTCCAGTCAAACCCCAACTATGGTATTAATGACAAATATATCATTATATAAGTAATATGTCTAACCCTTATATTTTTAGGTATATTATATCATTTAATAATACAGTATTTGTTTTAAAAACTCATTTCTTTCAATTTGACACTATTTAGTATTCAGTTTTTGTGAAAGTAAAAAAAACATGATTTATTCTAAAAACAATAAATTAAATAAATCCAAATTTGTCATATTAACCTAAAACATTCGTTTAATGCATCAAAATGATGATTTTAAATTTATTTAGATATTTATAATATCAATTATTTTTATCATTCATTAATAAAGTAATTATTTCATCGCTATTGTGTCATAATGAATTTTAAATATTAAATTTATAGAAATAATAAATGAAATACCAAGATGCAGTAAATATTTTTTTCTTTCTAATTATTATCTATAGTCTAATTTATCTTATTTATAACCCAATATTAAAAATGTTTTAATCATTAAAATTTAAATTTCACACTTTTAACTCGTCTTTAAATAAAATAATAATAAATGTCCTAATGTAATCCATGTTGAACAAAGAGGATAATATTTAATTAATAATGATGATTTTTGTCTAAAAACACTTATCCAATATATCTAAGACTTGTGTTATGGTAATTATAATATTATTTTTACCTTTAATTACTATATTTAATTTTAATCGTGGTAAATAAAATTCAGAAGCTTCTATTCATCATAAATTATTTTCATCCAGTGGAAAAACATTTAACTAACTTATGTTTACCATGTCCCTCAGATTTATGAAATTCAATTCACAGAAGTGGTAAAATTAATTTTTATGCAAATTTACTAACGTGTCTAAATGGTGGGTAAAAGACTGTAAAAAGTTCAATAAAATGTTATATATCTAATATTATTATAAATTTACATAAATTAATTACAATTGGATAATATAAGTATTATATATCTATTTTATATTTAATTTAAATTTAAATGAAAATAATTAATTAAATAAAAAGTCGGCATTAAACAATAACACAGTGTTTTTTAATATTAATAAAAAATTGCATGTTTTCATAAAATATAAAAAATTCACCCAAATATAATTTTGATATTAAAAATTAAAAAAAAGGTCTATTTGAACCAATTAAATACATATAAGTTTTATTAATTAATTTAAATAATTATTCCCATTGTCCAAACCAGAAATCAGGTTTTTGAGAAGTCGAAACTATCACAAGATTGATATGTGTTTATATTCAATTTAAATGTAATATTACTTCCAATGACCAACATTGGATTAAATTATAAAATTAAAATCAAGTTATAATTTAAAACCATTCAAATGTATAATTTATCATGATAAATTATTTTGATTATAAAAGTATATTTCAATTAAAATTTAGTATTTTTTCGTATTAATCAAAATATGAAAGTTATCATAAAATCACCGAAAATTTATCAAAACAAAATTTTTATTTCCTATTTCTAAATAAGTTGTTTGTTTTGTAAAATTAAATATATAAAAGTGTCAAATATTGGATTTAAAAAGGGTTCTCCATTAAAAGGCTGTAAAATTGCATTTTTCAGAAAAATACTTCTTTTATCTGAATAAATGAATTTATTTTATATATTATTTCTAAGGAAAACATAATATGAATGTTAAAATTATATGGAGTATATAAAATTCCAAATTATGTTAATACTACTAACAACCTCTTTTGAATGGCTAGATTGGTAAGTCGTGGTGCGCTCGAACTCGATGTTGTGTGTAGTGCAAGTTATTGAATTACTTAAAAGAAAATAGCATACTATGAAATCATGGGGTTTTACAAATTAAGAATTCTATTTTTGGGTAAAATATATTTGATATAACATTATTTAAAACTTCTATGTATATAAATACACATACGATTAAAAATTCTTATATATATTTGTTTTGAAAATGATAATTCATAATTTTTTTATGTCTGACGAATGAATTTTTTGGGGTAAAACTAATATAGCTGAGGGGGAATATAAGGTCCCTGAAATTTATATTATTTATTTATTTGAATAAATATGGTAATAAAATATGATTCAAAATTGAATGAAAAAATGTGATGAACATTTTTTTGATTCACTAACTTTAATAACTCTTTACAAACCTAGAAACGATGTCTAATTTAGTAAGATTAATATATTCTCTAATAACAAAAATGGATCACCTATAATCAAAACAATAATGAAAAATATATATCCCACATATCGTGAATCTAATATAATTATAAAAAGTTTTAGAATGAATAATATCCAAAAGCTAATTAATTATAGGGAAGTAGAGCTCCATCATGGTAGTAAGAGACGAATTCCGATAAATTTGGATTTTTTTTATTCAAGTACCTCTAAAACATTAAAATTCATAGGAATTATTATTTTTCCACTAAAATATAATCGTTTAGGTTTTTAAATATTATATTAGTAATAAAACATGTTGTTGTAAGTGACATATAGAAATATATAAAATTATATTTTTAAATTATAATCACAACAAAATTTCCATTATGAAATATTATTTTTCATGAAACAATATGAATAAATTTGGTTTTTTAAAATAATCTAAAATATAAATTCTAAATAAATTTATCTAATATCCCCTTTTTAAATTAAAATTAAATATCAATAATTTTAAATAATTTTGAAAGCATAATCTACACTTTTAAAAATTATTATTATTAAAAGATAATAAACAATAATATTGAAACCATACTTTTTGAAATAGGGACATGTGTTTATGCACATTTATTACGTGTAAGAGAAATGTTATGTTTAAATTTGAGCTAAATTATAGAAATATTATTTGGTAAAGTGTGAATATATATATATATATATATGAATTAAGATTTGTATAAGGAATATTTTCATTAAGTAATGAATAATAAAAAGAATTGTTTTCATTTATAATTATATTTATTGTGTTATTGTGTTATTATGTTAACAAAAAAATGGGCCAAACATGAAGGCAAACATGGGGACACCTCATACACTATTAGGATGAAACATGATCAATTAACTCGATGTGGAAGGAATGTACCCAAGCTAGCCCAAGGTGATATGGTGGATTATAAGTCAAGCATGGGTAAAACTATTGATCAGAAGACTCATGTGTGGGGCCCACATAGTTCAAAGTCAGATTGGGGAAGTGGCCCGCACTGCCCGTGTGTAATGCTTATGTTTTTTTTCTTCTAATTTTTAGACACAACTATCATGAAAGCAGGGATAAGGTGTTGGGAAACCAAATGGTAATTTGATGTGGGATGAGTTTTAAAACACTAGATATAATCTCAATGGTCCATTCGAGTTCAAGATTATCATATCCATTCACTAATTTTTTGTTTTTCTCTTTTAGTGTTCTTCACTATATCCACAAACTAGCAACCCTTGACACTAACATGTTCTACTCCTCCACCAATACTTTACTATTCATCTTGTGGCCTAGTAAAATTATAAATTCTTTCGATTGGTATGATTAAATTATAAATTATAAAACTGAATCCTTGACCCAAAATTGGATAATACTTTTGATCAAGTTTCAGCTGAATTCTATATAATATATATATATATATATCACGTTATTTTGTTTTAATAATTATATTAAGGGAAAGCCTTGTCTCATTTCGTTTTGGAAAAATTTTCTAATCTCTTTTTAGACATTATATGTTAGAAGTGAAGAATCATAAAATAAATATAAATATATATTATATTTTATATCAAATGAATAGAATCTTACAAATAGAGAGCTAATCATAATCCTTATTTTCCATTTTCTTAAGGTATATATACACCTATTCTCAAAAAAAACTAGTGTAAAATATACATACGAAATCAATATAAACATATACACCCTATTGTTGTTAACAACATGGTTCGTAAACTACGACAAACTTCTTCTTCTCCTTGAACATCCCTAGGTCTTAAACTAGCAGGCCTTTGATTCATCCTCTCTAAGCTAAAATAGTTTTTTTCTAATATTTCTATGTATGTAAATATATATTCTAAAATTCTATATTATAGATATATTAAATTAAAAATTTTATAAATATAATATTTTAAAAATTAAGTATTTATTTTACATCAAGCATCTATTTTGATTTGTTCTTGATTGGAATTTTTTTTATTTTAAATTTCTAAACAATAACAAAGCCCGAATTTTTAGATTTATAATATTTTAAAAACAAATTATTCAATGAAGTCATGATTTCATAATGATCTATATAACTGATATGAAAAGTCACCATTTTATGTGTGTTCTATACTATATGTATTAAGTAAATTATTATTATTTTGAGTAATTTTTTCACATGAATCCATGAATGAAATTCATATTAATATAAATGGATATCATCTAATATATTGTTGACATTTCATGAATTTTAGTGCATGAATTTTAGTATAATAATTTGTTTTAGCATTATTATTTTAGCACTGAATCATTAGAGTTTCCCCTATCATCATCTCTCTTCGCTCCACCTTGGGTTGAAATTGAATTGATTCTTCGATGATCCTTCTAAGAACACTCATAGTGGGGATGTCTCTCTCCGGATGGTGTCATTGTGACTTCATGGGCGCAACTGGTTTGGCACTTCACACCATTTCCTATCTTGTTCTTGCACTTTTCCTTCTATACTGGGCAAGGTTTCATCAGGGTGCATGGTGAATCCAGTGTTTGTTCATCCATCTTCTCCTAGATGTGGTTTGTTTCATGGTTCTGTGTTGGCTCAGAGGACCTGTTGTGGTTCTATGTGCTCTATGGGTGTGAACGTGAAGGAGGTAATGGGATCAGATTTTGGTTTTTAGAAATGCCTCATGTATATTTTTGGGGGATTGTCTTTTAATCATTGATTTCCTACCCTTATAAATTCAGGACTCTATGTAGCCATGTTGTTTGTGATTTTTTTTGGTGATCTATATTTTTTTGGATCTATATCTGCTATTTTTGATAGATTATGGAGATTGGATGTGAATCGATTTTAGAGGTATTTCTTCTTACTATGTAAATAATGGAGGTATTTTTTAGGTTATAGATTAATTTTGGTTTTGGTTTGTTGGCATCGTTAGCATTACAGAAGTGGCATAGACATGTTGCTTCGATAATTTCCCACAACATCATTGATGTTTGCGGTAATCTGTGGGATTGAAGATGTAGTTTTGATGGTATAACATAGGCAGAGGAGGAAGTGAAAGCTTAATGGTGATGGTGATTCTGATATCTGAGATAGTGTTTTCAGTCCGGTGGATTTTGGTTCAAAATCTGGATGATGATGATGGGTGTTTGGTTTATTCTTTTATTTCGTTTAGTGAAGTAGGGTTTTATAAATTTTATGTGAACTATTTTTTTAGTGTTTGAATTTAGGTTAATCTCTGCCACCGGACATTTTACAAATAAATGCTTCAGAAGAGGATTTAGAGCAGGTATCTTCCACTATGCATGGATATTCGTATCAGAATATTGAGAGAGTATGGCCCTACCATTAGTACTAGGCCCATACATTTTTTGACAAGACATCAAACTATGTAGTCATGCATTGGTGGGGAATCTCCATAATGTCGTCAATACCGATGAGTGGAATTTCTGAGTTGTATTTGTGTGGGTTTTTTGGTTCTTATGACCTATGTGTTATGTTTATTCCTCTACCCCATTTAAGTCTAGTGAATTTTCACCTTTTCCCCTTAATAGGGGGTTTATCCAAAAAATAAATAAAAATATAGCCCCTCGGGCCATTAATTTCTTTTATAATTAATGAATTTCAATTGAAGAATGGATTTCTCAAAATTCATTTAGAATTTTTTAAAAATAAAATTATTCCTTGTGACGAAATTATAAGATTGATTTCTTCTATGAGTATAAAATTAAATATAGTTTTGAAATGTGTTTTGATTATGAGTGAGAATGGAATTACTCTTAATGTGTTTTCTTGAAATGCTTTACTAAATTAATAAATTATAATATAGATTATGGGGAATAAACCATTGAAATCATGGGGATTCCATCCTATAAGTGATATGGCTACGTGGTCACATGGTTTTTATAATGTCTTACTAAGTGTAATTAACAATACATAATGTTTTTATTTTCTGTAATGATAAATTCAATTAAGAATTTGAAATTTTTATTATTTTAGAATAAAATATTTTTCAAAATTATATCTACTTAGTAAGGATATTTTAGAAAAAGAATTATTCTTTGAAAACTATTTTTATATATTTAATTTCTCAAATATTTTTTTTGATAAAATTATTTCGATATAGATTAATTTATTTAAATTATTAGTAATTAAAAATGGTTTTAAAACACCATACTAGGAACATTAATCCTTACCCTATGTTTTAAATTATTTTTTATAGGTTTTGTAAAAAAATTAATGATGCTTGTTTTAGGAGTCAACCTACATGATGGAGATTTTTTATTTTTGTAAATATTTCTTACAACTCCCATAAATATGTATGGTTCTATAAAATTTCAAAAAATCTAGATCGAAAAGTTTCATAGAAAGTTAAAAATACTGTAGATTATTTTAGATGTCTTTTATATAATAAAATAAATAGTATTTTTTTAAACTGAATCAAGAAGCCTCTGTTCGAGGATTTATAGACATGGTGGTGTGTGTTTATGTAAATTTATGATGGATTATGGTTGGAAGTTCCACAATCAATAAGGAATTTGTCGGGTATATCATGGTCGGATGTTCTACCATCAAATTAGTTCACGAAGAGATGAATTGGTGAAATGATGACTCACTAATGAAGACTATAGGAAGATTCATGGTTTCATTTACATGTTTATGTGTGTGTCTATGTATGTCTGGGAATAACATATAACTATTATTTATCTTAATAAATTAATATAAATATTTTTAATTTTCTTCATACATGTATCTTAATCATGTATTTGTAATAAATTATTAACCATCATTTCTCATATTTTATTTAAAATGAGTTATAATATTCTTTTACTAGTGTCATGTGTTGGTATGTATTTATAGATTACCATATGAGTTTATACTCACCCCCTTCTTTTTTACATTATTGCATTTGCATATATTTGGTATAAGGATATAGGAAGGGAATGTTGTCATATTTCTATAGTGGTTTATTGAAAATTATCTCGTTCAATTAGTATTTTGATATTGGAAATCTCTCTTTGTGTTACTTGATTAATTACACATGGGTGTTACTATGTTTTGGTTTTATTTTGTTCAATTTTTTCAACTTTATAAACATATCACTCCTACTCTTAAATTTTTATTTATTTGTTTTATTTTTTGATATAATGATATTACCCATTCTTCGCAATTTTTTCCAGTTGTATGCATCTTGTCTCATTGGTTTTTTTATTTTTCGGTAAAATCATCCCCCATATTTCTTTTAAAACTTTTTAAGTAATCATGGTGAGTCATTCATTACATTAATGGATATTACACCATTTTTTATGAATATTCGCCAAATATAAAAAGTATATACTTGAGGACTGTAATAGTTTTATGTCATTGGAAACATAGAACCAAATCATCTATCTTGATTATTGATCTTCAATTTCACATAGAGATATTCCCCTTTTGTAAATCTACTTAAAACCTTCCATCAAAACCTAATGAAAGGAAACATAAGAAATAGGTGATCATGAATGCAGGAAAAGCGTAAATAATTGAAATAGGTAATAATTACATGATCATATTTATATAAGAACATGAACATAACATTTTATGATTATACACTATAAATAAATTTTTAATCTAGAGACATGGCGTAAATATTGGTAGCTTATAATACATGAATCAAAATATAATCAATATCATTAACCATGTAAGAATATTAAGGACATAAGACAAATAATTCATGGTAGATTCATAAACCTATCGCATAATTCCATAGAATTCAAGGATCATCACACAAAAATTATACAAAGACATCATAGGGACTACAACTACAGGGCAAGACACACCACCACCCTAAGTCAGAGTCCTTTCCTTATAAGGGATCATGTTTACCCATCATCTCATAGTGGATCGAGCTTCCCCATCATCCCATAGTAGACCGAGATTCTACATATTTTATAGTTGGTCAAGAATATTGATGTGATTCCCATAAATATATAATGTGATATAAATATTTACCCAATGCATTAGAGGGATATATAAGAACCACCTATCACATTATAAAAACATTAAACATGAATCATACAATAAAGCATAAATGTATATTGTTTTCATAAAAATAATACTTCATCCAAAAAATTAAATTGGTATCATAAAAATTCTATCATTTCATTACCTATAAAAATAATATAGGTCTCATAATCAATTAATCATATAAAAATGTTTGAAAAGAAGAGTTTTTCTAAAAGATATAACCAACAGAAGAGAAATGTGAATCATAAACATAATTCCTCAAAACATACTCCATTTATAAATGAATTTGAATCCTATTATTAGATTATATTCCAATAAAACAATATACTATTAAAATTTATTACATGTTAGTTATATAAGGATTTTAAATGATCACATAGAACATTTCTAATGAAAAATATCCTTTCCTTGATTTTTTTGAATAAAAACATTTCAACGTAATTTTCTTATAAAGAATGAAATACAATCGCATTTAAAAATTCTGATGGGAAATATTCATCTGTACTTGGAAATAACTTTTTAAAACATAAATCATTTAAAAAAAATTTTATTTAAAAATACCTTTGAAAAACATATATTTAAAAATTGAAACATTTTTAAAACCATTTTCTTTGAAAATAAATTCAAAACCTAAAATAAAAGGCTTGAAATCACTTCGAAAACCAGTTTCTAGAAAATGGATTTGAAAATTTTAAAAAAACCCAGATATCATTGAAATACATTTCATTTAAAATTACTATTTGATAATATATAAAAAAAGATTTTAATATCATTAAATATAAATTTTAATTTTCTTTAAAAAACCATTCTATTTGAAATCGACATTAAACTAAAATATTTTATAGAATATGAGGAAAATATTTTCATTAAAATAATATAACCTTATAATCATACAAAGAAATGTCTTAGGTAATTGAAATCTTGATGGCAGGTAAGCCCATACACGCCGAACATTCCTTTTTCCACTTTACAAATTTAGAAAAGTTCTATAAAGGGAAAATGATAAGAATATTAATTTAAAACCATTTTTTTATAATTTAAAACATGGGTAAAAAGTCATTTAAACATTATACTATGATAATAAATCATTTTTAAAATAATTTAAAAAAAAATTTTGAAAGAAAAAACATTTCTCACCCAATTTAGAAATAACATAAAATTTTCATAAAACATTTTTTTAATTATATTAACTATCAAATAATGGAAAATGTTCCCATTTAGTAGAAATAAAATTAATAACAGTTTTGTAATTAATTTCATTATTTTTCTTGATAAATCGATCGTAATATTTAATTAATGGATTCATAATCCTAAATAATCTTGATAAATGATGAGATTGTTGTAATAAACTATTACCTATTGGGTGACATTGAATCATAATAAAATAAAATGAAAAAAATAAAAATATAAAAGTATTTAAAATAAGTATATTCATAATACAATATTTAATTGGCAATATATACACATCATTGAAGTATATAGGTGTATAACATGTCAGCTGTCTCAAAGAAAGAAAATTGTGACAAAATTAATTTACAAATTTTGTCACATTTGAAACCTAAACACCATGAAATGAAGGTCATAAATTAGGTTTGTAAATACCCATAAATTTATGTATATGAATCATAAAATACATCCATGGAAATTATACACACTAAATATAATAAATAGGAACTAAACATGACTTGTGTGTCATGAAAAATAAAAGTGAGATGAGAAAACCCTTGCTACATGAGACTCTATTGAATCGTGATTCACATGAAAGTATAATATAAATTGAAACTTTTAATATATATAAAAAACAATATTAAATATATAACATGATAATTTTAATATATACACCCCACAATATATGTGAGTGGTGAGTATGGAATTTATCTCATGGAAATAAAAAGTAATATTAAAATTTATTTACCCTAAATATTGAATTTTCTTCTGATACTTTCAAAACACATGTATAATAAATATATGTTTTTTTTTTAATATAAAAAATAAACATATTCTTGTATATAAAACCATATATTATTCAAATTTGACATTATATTGCCTTTTTATTAAAAATTCCATGTTAAAGTAATGTTTTGGGTAATAATCTCTTTCTCAATCAAATATGTGTTGAGTTGTTATTATTGTTCCTCTTACACAGATCATGATTTTATTACTTTTAGAATTTAAAAAAATATATTTATATAATATATATATATAATATAAATATTTATAATAATATATAACATATTGAAATATGAAATGGAATACACTGTTCGTTGAGACGGTAGTTCGTACAAAGGCATGACTGCTATTTCTATTTATTTTTCATTTTTGAAGAAATAATATAAATTAAATATATTAATATCTGTATATATATAGTATTTAGATTATAATTTTTATTTAATTTTATCATATATTTTTACAAACCCCATACATAAAACATTACATGTATTGTGGGAAAATATCACGTCCATTTGAGGAGTCGGTTGTCCACCTGTCCACAAATGATGTTATCGTATTTTCACAAAATAAAAATCTGGAAAGTATGTTTTATATAATAAGAACCAAAGAATAATGAAATAATATATATCATATATATTATATAAAAATATATTATAGATCAAAATTTTCGCCCATTACAGGGGTAATTGAAAAACTAAAAAACATAGTTTCATGAGTTGTTAGTTCACCGTACACCAGAATGGTAAGTTTGTTACCCATTAGATAGAAGTGTGTGTTAGGGACGGTATAACCTATTTAGGAATAATATGTATGTATATTTATTATATTTATATGATTATTAAATAATGTAATAATAAAAATTTAGTTGGTGTATAAGTTTCATACAATAAATTATCTTGAGGTATGATGGTACGACGTCATTTTGTAACTCCTTTGGGTTTCAGCAAAGGGCTTCCAAGGTTGGATTTATACCAAATGGTAGAATTAAAGGTGTAATGATTGTATTTTGGGATAATATTTCTGTATAATTTTAGTGACAAAAACATATTTATAGATATGAAGACGATGGAGGGGTGGGTTCCTTTTATAGTGGAGGAGGAGTGTCATTCCTATAAATTTATTAAAAGGGATTTGAACACATTTATTTACTCTTGTAAGGTGGAACAATTATTGGTCTCAATTTAATTACACTGAGGATAAGTTCAAAATATGATATTCCAATTGATTTGATAAAAGTTTATATGTCATTTTGGGCATTATGATTAATGTTTAGTCCCATATTAAGCTAGTTTTTCTTTTAATCCCTGTAATTAATTTTAATCACTTTCAGTATTTTTTTTCAAAATCTAATTTGAAAATATAATAAAATATATATTATTATTATTAAAATTTTTAATGCATTGGGAAAAATAAAAACACATAATTCATTGAAATGTATTTTTAATAATCCTGAATATGTTCCCCAATAATGGATTTTTAGGAGAAAATATCCAAAGGTATGAAATGATTTTATATTCAATTTCAATGTAAAATGAGTTCTAATAAAATAAATTGGATAATGTTATGTACAATTTACCAGAATAATATTAAATAAATAACTAATACATAGTTCA
Organism: Viscum album; assembly: GCA_963277665.1. Taxonomy (NCBI): domain Eukaryota; kingdom Viridiplantae; phylum Streptophyta; class Magnoliopsida; order Santalales; family Viscaceae; genus Viscum; species Viscum album. The sequence continues at coordinate 378,461,858 of OY728147.1, forward strand.
ACTATGTAAATAAATTAGCCATAATAGATGTTTTGAATTGAAAATCAGTGGGTATTAATATTCATCAACAAATAGAACTTCTTTGGAAAAAACTAAAAATTTACCAAATGTATATTTTCATAATATTATTACAAAAAATAATTTTCATTATTCATATAAGAATTATAAAAATGTCAAAAATCATATAGAATATGTTTTACCATTAAAAGGAAGTAAAATTACAGTTTTGTAAAATATATATTTTTAATCATAAAATTGGATTTATTATTATCTTATAACTATAAAATATATTGTATTAGTATCAAAAATATTTATTCAATATATAATATATATATATATATATATATATTGTTTAAAACATTTATCAAAATTGGATTGTTTAATTTAGTGAGGTAATGTTTTCTTTCTATATAGAAATTTATTTTTATTATAAATTTAATTTTATCATTGTAAAATTGTTTTTACTTTCATTTATAAATAATTTACAACCAAAAAAGTCATTTTATCTAAATGTTAAGATAATATTTTCACAATATAGTAAATCTTATTCAATTATTCTATTATAATGGCTAGGTGGTAACTATTATAATATTGTAATAATATTATTAATATTACATTATAGTTCACCAATACTTGGCCTTTCATGTAATAAAAAACATCTAAGGGGCTCAACATTGTGTGTAATACAAGCAAATCATATTGTTTTGTGTTTTTATTCTAATCTATGTGTGTCGTGTAGAGAATTATTGTCATGTTTTTTCATATAATTCCAGAAACAATTATTGCTTTCATATAATAGAAGCTATATTCAGTGTTTTGTGAAGTGAAAATTATCTGAAAGGTAAAATTAATATGAAAATAAATATTACAATAAATCTTGGTTTCTCACATTCAAAACACCTTGAAATTAATGTCTCCCTCGAAATTATTCTTTTTTGATGAAGGATTTATAATTAAATGTTCCATTCATATGAAAACACTTCGTAAAAAAATATAAAATAATCTTTTTCAATGGAAAATTATGAAACATTATGGCTAACAAGAGTAGCACCTAAATTGTTTTTCACATTGGATAAAATTGGTGTAAAGTGAAAATGTGGAAATGGAGGAAAATCATTAATATTTATACGGAGTGATTGAGTTCATTAATCAAAAACAAGTGAATGATCTATGAAATGTTTAGGGCCTCATTATCAGAAATCTATAATCATTTAAAATTACATAAGTGGAACAAAAAAATAATTTATTCAAAAAACATTTTATTTCTTCATAGTTTTCATAATTTTTTTGAATATTCATAAAAAATTATAAATGCATTATTTCAGGACTACCTCATCCTTTTTGGATGTGTGATAAATTTCAACAATGTCTTTTTTTGAATGAAATGAAGCTGACTTTTTCATTACAGAATCATTTGAGTATCATGATATTTATAAATAGATATATATTTAATTCTATATATAAAAAACGATTTTCATAAGTTATCTAATATGTATAAATACAAATATGAGGAGATAATACATTAAACTCTAAAACATAATCCTGAGTATAACATAAGTATTTCCATAATTGGTAAACATTATAACCCTTCTATAAGATAAATATAAATATCATTAGAAAGAAGTTCATGATATATGATTAAGAGTGAAACCCCATATATCAACAATTACCTCTTGTTTTCCACACTCAAAACATGTAAATACCCTTATTGTATATTCTCTTGAAACAAGGTAATAACACAAATCATCATAAATCTATTCTTAAAACATAAATGTATACTTATTCTAAAGTGTATTGGATATATTACATAAATAAAAAAATAATGGTAACTCCATACATGATAGAAAAACTAATTTGTCAACAAATACATTATTTTTTTTAGGTATTCTGTACCACCCAATTTAATAATTTATATAAAAACCATATTTATAAAAACAGCATAATATCACTATTAAGGTAATTATTAGGTTTATCTTTCCCATAATCATTTATTTCCCATGAACATAACAATTTATCTAACTCAATATTATAATCCATTGGAGCCATTAAACGTATTCTTGTAAATCCTTAAAGATAAAAATAAACTGAACAATCCTTATATATTTCAAATTTAAAAATTATTGAATCCAAATAATTAAACACAATAAATATTATACTTATCCTTAATCAATTGAAAAGGATATATCATCCTATTACATAATACTACTTTCCATTTACATTTCATATGTAGTCTCATCTTCATTAATATAACCCTTACATATACCACTTTGTTGATTTTATTCATGACCATTCCATTGGGGGCTTCAATTTGAATAATTCTATTACATCCACACTAAAATTACATAATCTTCAATGATGTGTCACGGAGGCCAATATTCCCATCCATTACTTTAACGTAACCCTTTATTTTCCTTTATAGTTACTTTCTTTTTTCCACTATCATAAAATATTCTTCTTCCTATAAGACATTGACTTAGGTGATTATTTACATATTATTGATGTAAAGGAAATTGAATCTTCTTTCCTCCATGGTCCCATTACCCTAACTCTTAGTGAACCCCTTATTTCTTTTATTTGGTGAGAATAATAATTGGATAATGTAAATGTTGTGAATCGTGTTCCCTGAAAACTAATTTGGCATGATCACAACATCTATCGCTCTAATGATTAACCCAATTAAATTCTCCTCGTAAAATATCACATCTTATTTTATATTTATCTAGTTCATTTTTTCAATATATTTGTTAAATATAGATATAATTGTCTGAGAAACACTTATCATAGTGTAAAATTATATAATCAAGAAAAAATTTCTTATAGGATGTAGAAATTAAGAAAAATAATTCTTTAAGGCATGGAACCATTACTTATCCTAGGTTATAAACTTTTGTTATATAATTAAATTCTTCTAGAAAGTTTATAAAGATTAATTGAATTACCAAGGAACATCCCTTGTGAATTTCAAATGAGTTGTGAAGCAAGGCCTGCTGTCATATACCAGGTTATGCATGAGTCAGGGTTGACACTCTTTCTATTAGTTGTTACCCTTAACAAATTTTTTTCCAAATCCATAACAAAATTTATTATTTATATAGGGATGTATCTCTAGAATTACACTCACTCTATTCATTACCAAAATTCTAGGGCATATTCCTATGATTTTCGTTATCCATATACATATCATCATACATGTCCTTAGGGTTCTCACTATGTTTTTATCAACATAGTTTCCAAAGGTGAACTAAACTTTTAAATTGATACCATCTATGGAGACCCAACCCTTACATACTTATGTAGTAAATAATTTTTAGGAATATTCATCCCATTACCAGAGTACATGACTAATGACCATAATATTTTAGTGTCTTTAGAAACATGGAACAAATTATTCTAAATTTTTGAAAATATTTAATGTTACCCTCAATGTTATTCTCCTTTATTTCATAAACATAAAATCATTCTTCACAACCAAGGAAAAGTAAATATAAAAAGGTGTGATCTTGAATGCTCAATAATGGGTAAATAAAGGGATCATTAAGCACAACATGTGCATAAGGGAATTAGAAAATATGAAAAACATTTTACGATCATACCCCACATAAAAATATAATAATCTTGAGGCACATAACAAATATCGGAAATTCAGAAGACATGAATCACAAGATAATAAATAACATTAACCATGTGAGCATATCAAAGGCATAAGACATAAAATTTATGGTAGATATAATAAAATTTAACACCATTCCATATAAGTCAATCCATATTTCGAAAAAACATATTAGGGAAATTAATGTGGACTAAACCTACTAGATGGGACACAATTTTATCCCCATTCTCAGACTTTTCCTTATGATGGATCGGGTTTCCCCTTCTTCCAATTGTTGATCGGGTTTCCCCATCTTCGTATAGTCGATCGGGTTTCCAAAAATCCCTAGTGGATCAATACTGTTGACCGGTTTCCAATCACAATCTCATGAGATATAAATCATTACCTAATGTATTAGAAGGACATATAGGTATCACCAATCACATTATAAAATCAACGAACTTATATCATATCATGACCAAAAAAATGATATTTATTTCAAAAACATTATATAATAACAAATGAAATGAAATTGGTATCACAAACATTTCCACATATCATTACCTATGGAATAATTGTAGGTATAATAGTAATTTAATCAATTCATAACTAGTGAAAATAATCAGGTTTCAAATGTATATAAACTGTGGAAGAGAAACAGGTGTCATAAACATCATTCCATCAAAACAGAAACCATTGAAAAATGTATATGAATGGTATTAGTAGGTCATATCCGCATTAAATAAAAACTATTTCAATTTATATCATCTTATATGGAGAATTATTTTGAAAGATCACATCGATCATTTCTTAAGGAAATTATCCTTTCTATGAAATTCATTTTCATAAAACCATTTCAAAGACATTTTTTATAAATTATTATTTAAAAAAAATTAAAAAATTATTGAGGAAAATATCTATTCAAATTTATATAACATATTGAATTTTGAAAACTTTTATCTATTCAAATAGCCTTGAAAAACCTATAAGGGATGATTCAATATATTTTGAAACATATGTCTTTGAAAATACATTAAAAATAAAAAGAGGAATTGAAATAATTATGAAAACCCAATTATAGAATATTTATTTTAAAACATATAAAAAAATTCTAAATCATGAAATCATTTCCATTTGCAATAACAATTTGAAAAAATATAAATTAAGCTTTCAATATAAATTAAAACACATTTTAAACATAAAAAAATTTTGATTACATTTTTCCTTCAAAAAAACATTAAACAAAAAAATAATTATTGAATAGCAGGAAGAATTTTTCATTGAAAATGATCCATTTCATTCCTATAATGGATTATCTATAGAAATGATTATCATAATGATGGGTGAGACCATATTTACTGACCATATCTTTTTCACCTTAAACGTATAAAAATATTAATTGGTCGGAAAATGAAAAGATGATTTCATTTTAAAATATTTTTAAAAAATGTTATACATGGGTGAAAAACCATATAAATATTACTGTATAACACTGAAACATTTATGAAGACATTAATAAAAAATAATGTTTTGAAATAACACATATTTCTAACTGTAAAGAGAAATGAAGTTTGATTTTAGAAAAATTATTTTATTAATTATCATATATGCCATATTGTTTAAAAATGGTTACATTTCCATGATATAACTTTAATAAAAATAAATATAGAAATTTCATGAAATTTTTTGATATATTGGTAATAATATTTCATCAATTTAAGCATACTCATAAACAATCTTGATAAATTATTATATTGTTGAAACAAACCATTACCACATTGGTAACGTTGAATCACAATAAAATGGAAACAATAAAATTAAGAGAAGATTAAAATATCATTAATATTATTAAATTCATGATTTAACATATCAATGCTATTATATACACCACATTGTAAAATAAAGGTGCGTAACCTGATCTCTGTCTCGAAGAAAGAAAAATTGATAAAAAAAATTACTTTACTGATTTAGTATATTTTGAATCATAAACCCCGTGAAATAATTTTCATCAATTTAATATTTAAAAACCATGATATTATGTATAGAGGTAATATAATACATTTATATGCATTATAAATACCACATATAACAAATAGGTGGTGAACAAATATTTTTTCTCACGTAAAGAAAAAGTGAGATGGGGAAAAAAATACTACATGAGTATCTTTAAAATATTAATACCCATTAAATAATAACATAAATTGAAACTTATAATATCTTTACATTAATTAAATTAACTATATACTATGTTATAGGGTATTATATACAACACATAATATAATCGAGTGGTGAAAATGGATTGTATCTCACATAAAAAAGTAACGTGAAATTACATTACATTAAGTATTGATATTACTATACATGTTCTAACCAATTTTATAATAAATATATTTTAATTAAACATATAAAAAAGATACATATTATCATATACAATTTTATATATTATTTAGTTCTGAATTTATGTTAATCTTTTATTACCAACTCTGTGTTAATGTTTTGTTCCCTGTAATATCTGCTTTATTTTTCATATATGTCTTGACTTTCTATTCTTCATCCTATAACATAGATCATAATTTAATTATTTCCAGAATGTAAAAGATCATAAAAATATCATATATAATAATTATATATGAATTTCAAATAATATAGAATATTCATATATGAAATAGAATGCGCCATTCATGGGGACTATAAGTCATACTTACATTTAAATGTTGTTTCCATTTATTTATCTTTTTGGAAGAAGGAAACTAAATAACATATATTTATATATGTTTATATATATATTAATTCCGGTATTATTTTGTCATATATATATATATCCTATAATTTCACTCAACCCATCCTAAATACATTCAATGTAATTGTGAATATATTTCATCTGTTTGAGGAGACGGTAGTCCACACATCGACAAATGAAGTTATGATATTAAAAAAAGGAAATAATTAACTTATTACATATATATAAATTAAATATGTTTGAATGCATCATCAATATCATATATTTAATATAAAAATATAATGTCTATCATGATTATCAACTATGGAGGGGGTAAAAAAATGAAAAACATCGTTTCCTGAGGTGGTAGTTTATCGTACACAAGAAAAGTATGTTTTGAAGGTCCCAGTAAGGATCCAAGTATCATTAGGAGGGGGAGGAGTGAATCTGTGATATCCTTTTTCTTTTTTCTTTTTCCTTATTTTTGAATCTATCTTCACCTCCTGTTAAATAGTTACATCTCTTCTAAACACACAAAACCACATGAACACAAGATTTTCAAGGTTCACTTCTAAATAAGAGTATCTACATCGTTGGTATGGTATGAAAATAACCTAGTACCACACAATCCACTAGAAAAAAATACTTATATGTGGAATATAATGAGTATGATATTCTCTTTCACTCATATAGCACTTTGAAAACAATCCAATAGTGCATGTTCTCCCTTTTAGCAAAAATATTGTAAAATATTGGTTCTATGCTTCTTGTTGAACATTCACAAAACAAATCATTAAAAAAAATTGACTTTCTGAACCAGAAGTTGGTAAGAACCTCCTTTTACAAAAAACATTCACGTCACTCCCTGCTTACACACCTCTCATCTTGTGCACCTCCCAGCTTGCGCTCCACCCTACTCGCACGCCTTCCTACTAGCGTGCCACTACCTATATATGGCCACTATTGTGAACAACTCAATAATTTCTCACCAATTTTGGCTTATACACATCACAATTCATACAGACAACTTCATGCTTGCATGCCTATTACAACTTTCACACCACTTCTTCATGCGTTCTACTCTTCCTGTGCACCACTCTACATACGCTCCTCCCTATATTCGCACCTTTTCAATTAATTCTGAATAGCACGACACATCATCTTGTTTACCACTTTCTACTACTTTCACAATGAGATCCCGATTATTCTCTTATGTGTTGAGCTTCTAGAAATTAGGAGGGTATCCATCTATTTAATTATATTTAGGGGACTTTCACGTGACCCATTCAACTCACATTGGGCGCCATTACATAACTTTCACGATGCTTCATCCCATCTGCACCGCTTCATCATATGTGCACTGATACATCACTTGTGTTATAGTTTCTTTCCATTGTCATATTTTTTTAAGATGATGATAAAATATGACTTGCATGCAACATAAACTTGTGCACCACTTTTTGACTTGCACCCCACTTATTACTTTCAAAGAACTTTCTTTCCTTTGATATATTTTAATGTGATGATTCATAAATATTTCTTGCGTACAACATACACTTGCATGCCACTTATACTTTTCTTCCACACTTGTATGAAATTTATACGTGTGCGCGACTTTCTTTCCTTTGTCCAAAACACTTTTTTACACCCCTATATTGCATAAGGATTTCCTCAAAAGTTAACCAAACTTATGATCTTTGTTAAATAAGAATCAGCGAAGCAACGTCATAGTTACCAATGGAAGTATTGTAACTTCTCTATCTTCCATGAACCACATTTACAAAGTGAATTGATTTCCTTTTTTATAAAAAAAATCCTTGATAACAGAAGAATATTCCAGAAATGTATATTCTTCATAATCATCTGGTTCCAAACAATCACCCCCCTTGGATTTTTTGGCAACCATGATACATTCATCACTGAACAATATAATCTCACACAATGGATTAATCATCAACAATTCTAAGCCTACGTGAGATAACTTATTGTATGAAAAAAAAATATTGACAGCAGAACCTTGTTGATCATAAGTAGTGACTATGACTCATCTAAAATATTCTTCTCCAGCCTTCACCAAAACATACTCACCTTATTTTTCATCTGAACCGTCTTCTAATGATTTATCTTCTAGGAGTCAAAAACAATTTTTTTCCTATAACCACTCCAACAAACTATTATAATAGTTCACACACATACATGTGTAATTCATAGCTTACCCACAAATCCTCTTAATGCATGAAACAATAAGGATTGAATTACCAAATAATTCTCCCCCTTAACAACACTCTAGAAAGGTAATAAGAGAGAGGGGATAGAAACACATTCCTAAAACATGATGAGAAAGAGGTTGTACACCCATGTTCAGCCTCAATTTAGCTAATGGTTCCTTTAGTAAAGGTTTTTTGAATATATCGCCAACTTGTTAAATTATAGGAATGTACAACAGCTTCAATTAATTCTTCCCCACCTACTCATTGATGAAGTGGTACATTATGTCAATGTGTTTTGAATGATAATGGTGTACTAGATTCCTTGTATGATTGATTTCACTATGATTATCACATCCCAAGATTAATGGTAGCTTCACTTCAACAAGTAGATCTTCCCACTAAGTCTTCATCCGCATATGTTGGGTAAAATATTCCATGGATACAACATACTTAACTCCAACTGTGATATGAATAACTGAATTCTATTTCTATGTATTCCAAATAACACAACTTTTTTCCAGAAAGATAACTCTAATAGATGTGGATATTCTATCATCACCATTTCATGCCGAATAAGCATCTCAATACCCAAACAATTCAATATTTTCTGCGCCTTCATATCTAATTACAAAATTTTCCGTGCCTTGGATATATCTAAGAATCTTTTATCCTATAACAAAATGTGATTCTTTAGGATCTCATTAAAACATTGAACATATGGTAACATCATAGGCAATGTCAAGTCTTAAGGATGTCTAATACAATAAAAAATAAATCTCCTTTAGAAACCATTTTTTATCATCTTCCATGCCTTATCCATAATTAGACAACTTGGATCCCAGTGAAATTTGTGTGGAAACTGGTTTTGAATTTTCCATGAAAAACTTCTTCAGATGTTCATTAGCATACATCTCTTGAGAAAGGAAATTTTGGCTCCTCTTCTGTAATATTTGTAACCAAATTAGTATTACATTTCCCCCATCATGTACATCTCAACCAACTTCCTCATCTTTTGAGAAAGTTTTTCACAAGATCATTCATCATTTCTAGAAAATATAATGTCTTCAACAAAAACAATTACAATGAGAGAAGACTTCTGAAATTCCTTGATATAAAGATTTTTGTCAACTCTTCCATTCATAAAACTCATATTCCTTCATCAAGTATCCAGTTTTGAATACCATGAACTTGGAGCATGTTTTATCCCATACAATTCTTTATTTATCTTACACACATAACATTGATCTTTACGGAAAACAAATCCAAAATGTTGTTCAATGTAAACTTATTCATCATGATTTCCATTACGAAAAGTTGGCTTCACATCCATCTGAAAAATTCATTAACCTTATTCTGTTTCTATATAATGAAATATTTTTGTTATTTAAAATCTATCCACTAGATAAAATGCTTCATCAAAATCAAAACCCTCAATTTGAGTGTTTCCTTTGCACACCAATCCTTCCTTGTTCCTTTTCACTTCTCCTTATTCATTCATCTTGTTCTAGAAGAACCATTTTGTACCAATAACATTTTGGTCATCCAGCTTGGGTACGAGTTCCCAAGTATTATTCTTTTCTATCTAATCATGCTCTTCATTAATCTTCTAAATCCATTTTGGTTTCTCAACAGTGTCATTCACATCATTTGTCTCCACATTTGAATACAATTAATTATATGTAACACATTTTGTTTTTCATCTTGTTTGGACCCTCTGATGTTGATCACCAATTTATTTCTATGCCTTTGATTGCTTCCTCAACCTAAGATGAGTTATTCAAATTTCATCCTCATCACTTGAAATTACTGAGTCTAATTCTTCATCAGGAGTAGTATTACCATTTTTAGTAGCATTATCATAATTGTTAACAATTATTTTCTTATCCTACTAAACTTCTATATCGGCAAAAGAATGCTTTTCTTTCTCAAAATTTTCAACAACTTTCACATCAGTAGAATTGATGATTCTTCTGGTTTCTTTGATGAAACATTTCTATCCTTATCCTTATAAAGCATAACCATGTAAAATTATATCATCTCCTCTTTGTTCAAACATTTCATGGTTTCTCCCCCCCACCCATTTTCGTTATTATGCAAGGACTCCATAAAACACTTAAGTGTTTCGAACATGGATTTCATTCAGAAAACATTTCATATCGATTCATATATGAATGTGGCATGTAGAAACATTGTTTTTAAATATAAACTATAGTACTCATGGATTTCCTCTAACGATAATGATAGTGACAATGTTCAAGTTACATAGTTCACCCCATTTTTACCATACTTCTATTCTTCCTTTCAGAATCCCTATTTTTTTTGAGGTGTGTATATTGAACATAACTCATGCCAAACTACTTTCTTATCAATGTAACATTCAAAGACTTCATTATTATACACTCTACCATTATCACTTCTCAACTTCTTCACTGAATACTCACATTCCTTCTCTGCTATCCACCTGAAAATCATAAAATTTTTCAGATTATCTGACTTATGTCTTATGTACATAACACAATTATAGTGATTAATGACATCAATTAAAGTAATGTTGTACTTGTATCCATTTATTGATTTCTTTCACATTGGCTCACATATATGATAATGTATTAGTTCCAAGGGTCATTTTGAACGAATCTTAACTCTATTGTGCATAGTGTTTTTAATATTTCCTTTATTACAAATAGTGCAACACCAATCTCTTCTTTTTCATAAATCTATAAAATCTCACACATTGCCTCATGTTGATAAATTCCACATGTTTTTTTGACACATATGTCCAAGACTTTTATTCCATAACTGATTTGCATCCACCATACCCATGTAACATGATTTATGTACTTCACCAACTTGTAATAAGTCCCCTTTTGTACATTGGCCTCATGTAACCACCTTTCCATCATTTTAAGATTCCACAACAAACCCATATTTATGTATGAAATCTTTGTTTCCCTCATCACAAAGTTGTGAAATAATCAAAAAAAAAATTTAATACCATCAACATATAATTTTTTACAAGATTTCATTTTTTTATCTTGATGATTGCTGATCCAACACCTTTTAACCTCAAAGATTAACATTTAAAAATGTAATTGTTCCTTTTTTAATAAATTTCACAATATTAAGCCTCCTTTCATATGAGACGAACACCCACTATCATGAATCCATAGATGTTATCCTATTTTATCATTTAAGAAAGTTTCAATAATAAGATCTTCATGTTATTCCTTTTCATTCTTCACCTCTGACTTCTGAGATTTGTTAAGAACCTTTTGTTGGGTTGGATAAAAAACAAGACATCACGTAGCATGAAGTTGAGGCTATTCACTTCATTCAAAAATGGTTTCCAATGGTTGGAAACCATTTTAAAATTTCAGACTCCCTTTCTAGGATTTCATCGGATATTCATACTCATAATTCCCTTTTTGAATAGATTGACTCCCACTCATACCTTGTCTTTCATAACATGTGGAATACTTCTAATTTTTAATTTTTAATTGTAGTGTGTCTGAATCCACCACAATACCAATAGTAACCATCGAATGAATATTTCCCTCTGAAACTTCTATACTGACCAGAGTTGTGAACATACTTCTCAGCAACCTTCTTAATAGAAATATATTTTTCATCAACCTTCCTATTTTCTATCATAAAATTTTTCTTCAGATCATATTTCTGTTTAGACTTATCAAGACTAGAGATAGTAGAAATATTTCTATACACATGATTTTTATATACTTCTAATTTTTCGGCATTGTTAACTTTGGAAACATACACAATCTTTCCTAAATTTTTCTTATCAGAACTAGTTCCATATTCACCCTAAACCTTTGAAGGTAGCTTTTGTAGATCCTTCTCTGGTTTATTCATTCTAGAACTTTCACTAACATCTGAGATCAATTTTCTAAATAATTTATTTATTTATTTATCTTTACAAATATTCTTTTGGACATGTTCCAGCATTTCATCTTTTTCATTCATCAATACTTCAAGATGATCATTACAATTCATTGCAATCTCAAGAGATTTTTTTAGAATATCAATCATTGTTTCCATCTTGATTTTATCATCTGGAAAAACCTTCTAGATTGTTTAATGTTGAATTTTCATTTATCAACATCTTTTTTTCCCTCTCAAGCCCTCTGATCTTCTTTAATCATTCTTTAAACTCTTCTTTTAGATGGTATTCAAGTTGATTATCTTGTTCTTCAGAACATGTTCTCCCATAATCTTCATTATTCACTACGTAAATACAGTTATTCTCTCTAGATTTATCATCCAATGATTTCTCAAAATCATCTTTGCTATCTTCTTTTTCTTCATCTTTAGATAAAAATTTTAAACTTTTTTATTTGAATAACTTCTTATCCATCCCCATTGAAAAATATTTATCTTCTTCAGCTTGTTTCTTCCATGACCTTCTTGGACTTTTGTCTTCATCATCATTGTACTCTTATTTATTCATTTAAGTTCAGTTAGCCACAATGTGACCAATGGATCCACACTTCAAAAATTTCAAGGGATGTTTCACTTTGCATTTCCATGCACCTCTTTTCACATTATTATAAAATAAGGATAATATTTCTTCAAAATTTTTACATACCACATCTTCAGAATTGGATTCACTAGCATCATCTTCAAAAAAAGTGTTCATTGAATTCTCTTTGTAACGTCCCAGGTAAATGAGGAATGAGAGATTTTCATATTTATTAATATTTGTGAATTAAATAATAATTTTATCTTAAAGGGGTTGCTATGTTCGATAGCGTACCCGATACACAACAACATGTTTCTTTGGAATCTTACGTTGCACACTAATAATATAATATTATTATTTAAAATGGTAGTTAACTTCTAGCCGTTTTATTGGAGGGAATGTACAAAACTAACTATAATATTATTATACATGTATTTATATTTATCTAATAAAATTTAGAGGATTAATATATAAATGAATCTAATTTTAAGCATAATTTACATTAAAAGGCCGATTTACCGCCTTTTAATGGCGAACCCTTTTTAAATCTAGTTTTGGTCACTCTAATACATTATATATAACCAAATAAAACCCTTATTTATAATTAGGACCTCAGAATTTACTTTGGGTCATTTTTGGTATTTTTCTGATAAAGTTCATTTTTTTAAGGAATAGTGAAAATATTGTATTTTAATTCAAAATTATGTTTTAATATGATTTTTTATATGGTTAGATTATATTTTTAATTGGTTTTAAATTAAATTTGAAATATATTTTTACCATTTAATCCGATGTTGGTCATTGGAATTAATTTCACTTTGAAATTGGACAAAAATAAGTATCAATCTTTTGATAGTTTTTAATTCTTAAAAACACGCCATTTGTTTTGACAACGGGAATTAATTTTAAATTAATTTCCGAAACTTATGTATTTTGAATTTGGAGAAATGGATTCAATATTTGGAATCAGAAGCCTCAAATTGTTTAAATATGTAACTTTTATTTTTAGACATTTTAAATATTTACTTCAGTAAATATTTTATTTACTATGGTTAAAGGGTAAATCAGGTAAATAAAGGTAAATAAATAATATTATAATAATATAAAATTACCCTTAAACGTGTCTTAATACTATTTGATGAGTCATTTCCAACACTTGGCATCTTTGGCTCGATTTTGGGACCCCATTTAGCCACTTGAGAGTGATAATGACAATTTAGATTAATTAATTTAATGTGAAGACAAATGTGACATTAACAAAAATTGTTTAGTAATGAATTTTTATATGGTGTTATATAAGTCCTATTTTTGACTATAAATATAAATTGGAAGGATAAAAGGATTTCCTACATCATGGTATTTTTTTATAATTTTTGGACATTATATAAATTAAATTATTTATGACACAATAATGATGGAGTTTTTTCCTCGTTAATAAATGATTTAATTAAATAATATTATAATGATTAATATATTATCCAATACATGTAATATTATGATTGGATGATTCTATGTCGATTATTAGTCATCTTATCTTCGACCATAATGATTTTTGAACCATCAGAAACCGAATATCATTATATTATAAAATAATATTTTCACTCATTCCCAAAGAGCCCCTCCTCTCCCTTATAAAATAAGACCACTTCTATGCAATTCCTCACACCTCTCAAGCCATTTGGCTCGTCCAAACTCTGACCAATTTAGCTCCCTACATCCATATCCTCCTCCTAGAAGCCTTACCTTAGGCAGAAGGCACTTAAGAAGTAATTTTGGTTTAATCCAAAGGAAGTTGCCTAAATTAAAGGTAACAGTTTCTCTTAAATTGTTTTCATTTATTTTGCTTCTCCAACCTCTAAACACTTTTTATTTCTTTTATTTTGTATCAAAAACAGTATTCTAAATATACTAGTATGTTTTTATGATAAGGATTAGAACTACACTTACACACACCTCCATTAATGGATTAAGAACATAATGTTTTTGTGGATGGAAAACTAACGCCTCACGAAACGATGATTATTCAATTACATCTTACCGCCTCTCAAGGTGGTCATTATGATGAAACTGTATTTAAATATGAAATATATTATGTTTAGGATTTCTTTATGCTTCTATACTTCCCAATTATATCAAACCTTTATGGTTTCCCTGGTGGGTAAATACGATAATCTCATTTGAGGAAGTGCGGACTACCGCCCCTCAAAGTGATGTGACTCGTTAATGCCTTATCTGGGATTCATAAAGGATAGAGTTAAAGATATTATATATTATATTATACTGTATATATAATATACCTATGTATCATTATGTTTTAATTCCATTAAAATAGGAAATAGAAATGAAAGTAGCGTTCATGCATACGTACGACTTACCGTCTCCATGAACGGTGCATTTCATTTTGTACTTCAAAATGTTATGAACTATTATAAATACATGTACATGATGGATATATATGATATATATGATACTAAAATAATGAATATCATTCTGGATATAATGAACCTCTTACCACGTGAATAACATGTAATTATAAGACGTCAATTTTTGACTCAAGAACCAAATATCGACAAAATAAACATTATTAACATAAATGATTACATAATGATTATAACATGGTAATAAGTGATATAAAAGAAATAATAAACTTGAAAAAGGTTCTTAAGAAAGTATAAATTAACTTTATTTTATTATTCAGGAGATTAAAAAATGAACGGGTCAAGTCGGACACGAGGTAAGGGACTTCGTCTCGATCTCCTTTCATTGAGGCATTTTTAGTTTTCTTTTATAAGATGTATAAAACCCTTTGACTTTTAATTATATTCAAAAGGAATCATTTCTCTATGAATCATTTTACTAAAAGAAAAAAAGGAATGTTTCTTTAACATAAGTGGTGACAACGACCTTTCCGCCGCCGCCATTATTATTTGATCTTTGGCTTTCTTAACAAGCCGTAATGTTTTTAAAAGGAAAAATAAATACCAAATACTCTTTTTAAGTATTTTGGTATTGAAAATGATTTTGAGAATGGATTTATTATTTCAATATCTTGAAATGATATTTTATTATTGCAATGTGGAAATTTTATATTTCCTTTACGCTTATGTTATGTGTTAAGATCACTTTTTGGTTCTTGGGAATTATATACGTATACAGGTGGTTTTGTGATAAACCTAAGGCGGGTGATCCCAAGATAGATCTCCAATGCATTGGGTAATGTAACGGAGGTAAATGTGAATGTTTCTCCTAAGAGATTTAGGGAATATATTGTGATGGGTATTCCAAAGTAACTCCCTATGTAGCTGTGATAGTTACAACGAATGTATGGTATGGATGCCGCAAGTTACGTTTATGATTTTAGATTTCTATGTGTATTTCATAAATCTTATTATTTCATGATGTAAGTAAAATAGTTCATGTTTTGTATGTATTTATGAAAAAAATGTTTTCATTCACTGTTTTATAACTCTTACTGACCCTTTTATGCTCATCCCAAGTTTTGAAATGTTTTTCACAAGACTTAAAGATGAATAGGGTCAAGGATGGGATCATGGAAGAGTCCTGCTCTCTTTATCATGGAATTAGAAATGACTTTTTTCTTCAAGAGTATTTATTTTATGAAAAGAGGTGGATACTTGGTAGAAGTTCCTACTTTGTAATATTTTGAGATGTAATTGTTATGTCCTAATTCCCTAATACTCTAAACCTAAAAGATCCTCAATGTGAATTATTCATTTAATTCAATATTATGTAATGTTTATGGCCGGATCCTTATAGTAGGTATTATAGGTTGGTTTAGATAACTTTAGGAGTTATGATATTGTTAAATTAATATCCATAAAGTAATTTATTTTAATATTGACATCATGTAGCATTTCCAGATTACCATGTTGCTTCACCTAAGATATTTATTTATTTATAATGGTTTTCTGCAGAGGAAACAGGGCAGCTATGTGGGGACGACATCAGGAGGAAGAAAACCTTCCAAATCAGCAACCTGAGATGGTCGGAATCGGAACTGAATAGTCTGTTGCAGTGATATCATAGTTGAATCAGGCTATAAATGGTGGTGGTATCCATGTATGAGATCAGCCATATCAACCATAGAGGAACATGTCAGTAGTGGAGCATTTCACGAGGCAACACCCCCCATCATTCAGAGGATCATCTGATCCGGTTCTAGATGAAGTTGGATTAAAGCACTGGAAAAGATTTTTGATGTCATGGGTTGTTTATAACATCAAAAGGTTAGTCTCTCTATTTACCGTTTTGATGGTGAAGCTGATCAGTGGTGGTCGATGGTGAAAAATATCAGGGATAGTGAGGAGATTAATGCTCTTGATTGGGATGTATTCAAAGGTATGTTTCTGGAGAAATATTTTCCTAATGTGGTTCGTCATAGGATGAAAAAACAATTCCTGGAATTGAGACAAGAGGATGACTCAGTGGCTTCTTATGAAGAAAAATTCACTTGACTGGCAAGGTATGCTCCAAACTTCATACGAGATCTTGATTGTAAAATCAACCGTTTTTACTCAAGATTAAAGCCAAAGTATCGAAGGGCTTTAGCTTCTCGTGAGTTCAAAAGTTATGAAAAAGTTGTTCATTGTGCGGAGAAGGTGGAAATATAGTTTTCTGATGATCATGTATTCTTTGAAAAACAAAAAAAATAAGAGGTCTAGGTGGCAGGCGAAAGGAAAGAACTCTTTAAAAAATTCTGATGGTAAGACGCTTAAGATTACAGTTTGTGGAATTTTTGGTAGAAATTATGGTGGGGAATATCTTTTGAATTATGGTAAGTGCTACCAATGTGTTAAAATGGGACATAAGGCTCGTAATTGTACTGAAAAAGATCTGGGTAATGGGAAGAAAAAATCTGACTTACAGTCAGTAAAATGTTTTAAGTGTAATGAAATGGGTAATTATTAAAATGAGTGTCCAACAAGGAACTCAACCGAAGGAATGCAGCCAAACTACAAGAAGAAAGGGGTGGCAAAATCCTTTGCAACTACTTCAGCAGATGCTGGTCCATCAAATGAAGTTGTATCAGGTACATTGTTTGTTTGTTCAGATTATGCCAATGTGTTGTTTTCTTTAGGGTCTACACACTCTTTCATTTCTGAAAAGTTTTCTAGTAAATTTGGAATTCCATCTCATGATATGAATACTGAACTTATGATAAAAACACCTGGAGTAATTTTTGAGATAAAAAGAAAACATAAGAACAATCATTTCCTTGTGTGCGCAATGAATCTACCTGTAAACCTTATTGTTTTTCCTCTAGTAGAGTTTGATGTTATATTGGGCATGGATTGGATTTCTATTTATCATGCTAATATTGACTGCAGAGCTAAAGAGGTTTCTTTTCAGAATGATTTTCAGTTTTTGTAAAAGAATGAACCCTTGCTTTTGATAACATATTAGGAAGTCAAAAAACTGGTAAAAGATGGTAATAAATGTTACCTTGCACATATTGTTGAAAACAATGGAACTATTCATATTAATGATGTGTCAGTGGTAAATGAGTACCTTGATGTTTTCCCTGATGAGTTGCATGGTATTATACCTGATCGGGAAGTTGAATTTACTATTGACATAGTTCCTGATGCTAAGCGAATTTCAAATCACCCTTGTCAAATGGGTCAAAATGAACTTTTAGAGTTAAAGAAGAAATTATAGGAGTTATTAGATAAAAGTTTCATTCGACCTAGCACATCACCCGGGGGTGCTTCTGTCTTATTTGTTAAAAAGAAATATGGTTCAATGAGACATTGCATTGATTATAGAGCATTGAATAACATCAATGTTAAGAATAAGTATCCTTTGCCACATATCGATGATTTGTTTGATCAGCTCTAGGGAGCTCAGTATTTTTAAAAGATAGACTTGAGGCCGGGGTACCATCAGTTGAAAGTAAATGAAGCCGACGTTCTGAAGACCGCATTTCGTACTAGATACGGCCATTATGAATTTTTAGTTATGCGTTTTGGTTTAACCAATTCACCTGTTGTATTCATGGATCTTATGTATAGAATTTTCCGTGAGTTCTTGGATAAATTTGTGGTTGTGTTCATTGATGATATTTTGGTTTATTCAAAAAGTAAAGAGGAACATGAAAGTCATTTAAGGGTTGTCTCGAAAACCTTAAAAAAAGAAACATTATCGAAAATTTACCAATTGTGAGTTTTGGTTACAACAAATTTCTTTCCATGGTCACATTGTTTCAAAAAATGTCATAAATGTTGATCCTGCAAAAACAAATGTTTTTGAAGAATGACCAAGACCCAAAAATATAACTAAGATTCGTAGTTATCTTGGTTTGGAAGGTTATTACTAGAGGTTTGTCAAAAACCTTTCCTGGTTATCTAGTCCAATGACTAAGTTAACTTGAAAAGGTGTTAAGTTCATCTGGACAAAATAATGTGATGATTGTTTTCAGGAATTGAAAAGGAGATTGGTGAATGCTCCAGTTTTGGCACTGTCTTCCAAAAATGGTGAGTTTGTTATCTATAGTGATGCTTAGTTTAAAGTACTGGGTTGCATCCTAATCAAAAATGATCAGGTAATTACTTATGCTTCACGTCAGTTGAAACCACGTGAGTTAAATTATCCTACACATGATTTGGAATTAACTGTTGTTGTTTTTGCTTTAAAATTTTTAAGACATCATTTGTATGGAGTGAAGTGTGAAATATATACTGATCACAAAATTTTGAAGTATATATTCACTCAGAAATAATTGAACATGAGATAGAGGAGATGGTTGGAATTAATCAAGGATTATTATTTCACAATACATTACCATCCGGGAAAAGAAAATAAAGTGGCCGATGCTTTGAGTCAGAAAAGTAATGTCTCATTAGACATGATACGTTTGGAAAAAGATCCTTTGGTTTTTGATTTGAAGAAATTTGGAATAGAAGTTTTTGGTGTAGGAAATTCTTCTGTTTGGTTTCAGGTGTTAGTGAGATCGTCTCTATCAGACAGAATAAAGAAAGTGCAGAAGGAAGAAAGTGAGTTGAAGAAAAAGGTAGAGTTGGTTCAGAAGGGTATGTTGCCTGAATTTAACATTGATAATGATTGTGTTTTGAGGTTTTGAAAGATATTATGTGTGCCTTGTGATTCACAGTTGAAGAATGAGTTTTTATGTGAAGCTCATAGTTTTCCATTTTCAGTTCATCATGGCAGTACTAAGATATATGGAGATCTTCAAAAGTATTACTGGTGGGATGGAATGAAAAGAGATATTTCTGATTTTACTGTGAAGTGCTTGACTTGTCAGCGGGTTAAAGCAAAAAAACAGTTACCGAATGGAATACTTCATCCTCTATCAGTGCCAGTGTGGAAATGAGAAAATATATCCATGGACTTTGTTGTGGGATTACAAAAGAAATCTCGAGGTATTAATGCAATCTGGGTTATAGTCGACTGATTGATTAAATCGGATCATTTCCTTCCTATCAGAGATACTTTGTCTCTAGATTAACTTTCTCAGTTGTATGTTAAAGAGATAGTTAGGTTGAATGATGTTCCCCTCTTCATTGTATCTGATCGTTATCCCAGGTTCACTTCTAACTTTTGGAAAGGCCTTCTGAAGTCATTGTGTACTGAATTAAACTTTATTACAGATTTTCATCCTCAATCAGATGGGCAGTCAGAACGAACAATCTAGACCTTGGAGGATATGTTACGTGCTTTCTCGATGGGCTACTAGGTAATTTGGGGCCAACATCTTTCTTTGGTTGAATTTTCTTATAATAACAGTTTTCATTCATGTATACATATGGCGCCATTTGAGGCATTGTATGGAAATCATTGTCGAACTCCAGCTTTTTGGGATGAAGTAGGTGAAAGAAAGCTGATGGGACCAGAATTGGTAGAAGAGATGGCAAAGAAAGTTTAGCTGATTCAGAAACACATGAGAACAAATCAGAGCATATAGAAATGTTATGCGGATAACCGGAGGAAGGATCTTTCTTTTAAGGTAGGTGATCGCGTCTTTCTCAAAGTTTCGCCTTTGAAAAGTGTGATACGTTATGGTAGGAAGGAAAAGTTGAGTCTGAGGTTCATTGGACCTTATGAAATTCTGGAGAAATTTGGATCAGTTGCATATAGAGTCGCTTTACCACCATTTTTATCCCAGTTACACAATGTTTTTCATGTTTCGATGTTGAGAAAGTATATGCCAGATCCATCTCATGTTTTGAGCCAGTGGTAGTTATGTTGGAAGAGAATCTCTCTTATGAAGAACTGCTAGTCTAGATTCTGGACTGTAGAGAGCAGCTGTTGTGGAATAAGGGAATTCACCAGGTTAATGTTTTGTGGAAAAACCATTTGATTGAAGAGGCAACGTGGGAATCTGAAAATGCTATGAGGGATAAATACCCCCACTTATTTTGATAAGAGGATAAAATTTGCAAGGATGCAATTTCAAAAAGGGGGGAAGGATGTAACATCCCAGGTAAATGAGAAATAAGATATTTTTATATTTATTAATATTTTTGAATTAAATATTAATTTTATCTTAAAGGGGATGCTATGTTCGATAGCATACCCGATACACAACAACGGGTTTCTTTGGAATCTTACGTTTCACACTAATAATATAATATTATTATTTTAAATGGTAGCTATCTCCTAGACGTTGTATTGGAGGGAATGAACAAAATAACTATAATATGATTATACATGTATTTATATTTATCCAATAAAAGTTAGAGGATTAATATATAAATGAATCGAATTTTAAGCATAATTTACATTAAAAGGCTGATTTAGCACCTTTTAATGGTGAACCGTTTTAATCTAGTTTTGGTCAATTTAATACATTCTATATGACCAAATAAAATCTTTCTTTAGAATAAGGACATCAGAATTTACTTTGGGTCATTTTTTGGAATTTTTTTGACAAAGATCATTTTTTTAAGGAATAGTGAAAATATTGTATTTTAATTCAAAACTATGTTTTAATCAAATATATTTATATGGCTGGATTATCTTTTTAATTGGTTTTAAAGTAAAATTGAAATATATTTTTACCATTTAATCCAATTTTGGTCATTTGAATTAATTTCACTTTGAAATTGGACATAAATAAGTATCAATCTTTTGATAGTTTTTAAATCTTAAAAACACCCCTTTTGTTTTGACAACGGGAATTAAAATTAAATTAATTTTTGCAACATCTGTGTTTTGAATTTGGAGAAATGGATTCCATATTTAGAAACATGAGTTTAAAATTGTGTAAATAGGTAACTTTTATTTGTAGACATTTTAAATATTTACTTTAGTAAATATTTTATTTACTGTGGTTAAAGGGTAAATCAAGTAAATGAGTGTAAATAAATAATATTATAATAATATAAAATTACCATTAAATGTGTCCTAATCCTATTTTATGAGTCATGTATTACCATTGGCTTCTTTGGGACGATTTTGGGACCCCATTGAGCCACTTGAAAGTGATAATGACAATTTAGATTAATTAATTTTATGTGAAGACAAAAGTGACATTAACAAAAATTGATTAGTAATTAATTTTTATATGGTGTTATATAAGTCCTATTTTTTACTATAAATATTAATTGGAAAGCTAAAAATAGTTCCTACATTTTGGTATTTTTTTTAATTTTTATACATCAAATAAATTAAATTATTTATGGCACAATAATGACGCAGTTTTACCTCATTAATAAATGATTTAATTAAATAAAATTATAATGATTATAATATTATAGAAAACATGTCTAATTCTGATTGGATGATTCTCTTTCTATTATAAGTCATCTTATATTCGACCATAATTATTTTTTGACCATTAGAAACTGAATATCATTATATTATAAAATAATATTGTCACTCTTTCCTAAAGAGCCCCTCCTCTTCCTTATAATAAGAGACCACTTCTATGAAATTTATCACACCTCTCAAGACATTTGGCTCATCCAAACTCTTCCCAATTAAGCTCCCTACATACCACTCCTACTCGTAGAATCCTTACCTTCGGTAGAAGGCACCAAAGAAGTCCATTTGGTTTAAACCAAAAGAAGTTGCGTAAATTAAAGGTAATAGTTTCTCTTAAATTGTTTTCTTTTATTTTTCTTCTCCAACCCCTAAACTCTTTTTATTTTCATTATTTTGTAACAACACTAGTATCCTCAATATAAAAGGATGTTTTTATGATATGTATTCGAACTACACTTACGCACACCTCCATCTAATGGGTGAAGAACATAATGTTTTTGTGGATAGACAACTAATGCCTCACGAAATGATGATTGTTCAATTACATCTTACCGCCTTTCATGGTGGCCATTATGATGGAGCTGTATTTATATATGATATATATTATTTTAATTATTTCATTATGATTCTTTACTTCCCAATTATATCAAACTTTTATGGTTTCCATGGTGGGTAAATATGATAATCTCATTTGAGGAAGTGCGGACTACCGCCCCCTCAAAGTGATGTGACACGTTAATGCCCTCTGTGGGATGCATAAAGGATAGAGTTAATGATATTATATATGATATTTTACTGGAATTATAATATACCTATGTATAATTATGTTTTTATTCCATTAAAATAATAAATATAAATGAAAGTAGTGTTTATGCATACGTACGGCTTACCATCTCCATGAACGGTGCATTTCATTTCGTACCTCCAAATGTTATGTAATATTACAAATACATGTACATTCTGGATATATATGATATATATGATACCCAAATCATAAATATCATTCTGGATATAATGAACCTTTTACCAGGTGAACAACATGTAATTATAAGAAGTCCATTTTTTGACTCAAGAACCACATATCGACAAAATGAGCATTATTAACATAAATGATTGCATAATGATTATAACATGGTAATAAGTGATATAAAATAAATAATAAACTTGAAAAAGGTTCTTATGGAAGTAAAAATTAACTTTAGTTTATTATTCTAGAAATTTATTAATCTCATTAATTTCATTATATGAAAAATTAATAAAAATCACAATATTTTAGTTATATAAGTATAATATTAAAATTTAGGAATTATAATAAATAAGACTACATAAAATTGAGAATATGATAATTAATTAAATCAAATTTATCATTAAAGGGATTAACATTTCCTGATATATGTACATAATATATAAAAACATAAAATATATTTTTTGGACAATTCAAATTTTTATCATATAAATAGTATAATTTTTATTTTAATTCATATATAATATATTGGTTATTTTCATAGATTATGCAATCTAAACTTATTTTTGTATGTTAAAAATAACATAGGGACAACATCATTGAATATGTTTTTAATAGATGATTTATAGGGAAAAATAGAAATATTATAATAAATATATCAAATATATATGATTCATAACCATGATTGATTAAAATAGATAAGTTAATTTATAAAAATTTCATAAATAAATTATACCCATTTGAGATTATAAATATTTAATAATTAATAGAAAAATTATTACTTATATCAAATTTATTGAATACATAAATTTATTTCCCTATATGTATTTTCTTATAGAATATTGATATTTCTCAAAACATTATATATTTCTTACCCTAATTACCATATCTTAGAAATATTTTAATGGGTGATGTTACGCGCATTTTATTATTGAAATCATAGAGTAGGATATCATATATAATATTTTATTTCAAAAAAAATAATTATATTAAATCCTTGAATCACCCACTTTATGATGTGATATAGAATTATACCAAGTTATATCAAAATATACGTTTTCATTTGAATAAAAATAATTTCATTCCAAATGAAAAAATGTACTATAAAATAGATACACGAAATATCACACAAATTAAAAAATTGGAAATACCTGAGATAAACAAAAAAATTATAAGTATATAAGTGTAGAGATTATCTTCCAATGATATCTAATTTTCTTACAAAATTCCATTATAAAAAAGTAAATAGAAAAATATTGGAAATTATCCTCACCGGAATCATTGAAAAAATATAACTATAAATTACTATTTTTCACTTCCTTAATATGATACATAAATGTATATCATTGAAAATACATAATAGATAAACAATACAAAAATATACCCTCAACAATTATATTGAAATATAGTATAATTTTAGTAGATATACCTTATTTTAATCATGAATACATTCTTCACAAAAAATCATTTAACATTAACAAATAAAATAAAAAAATTAAGTCTATAGAGAATGAATGTTTTCCATGAAAATCACAGTTTCACCTATATCGGTCCCATAATGTTGTTCATTAGGGATTATGTTCCATTAGTCATAACCTATGACTTTTACATTTTTCTCATATAATATCTAATCCTCATTAAAATACTTTGCCTATGGAAAAACATCTATTGATATTGCACATAACTATTAACAAGAAAAATACAACCCCATGAAAATTAAAAACAAAACCCAAGAAATAGTACTATATCATCTAAACCTAGGGACAAAAATTATAATTTTAAATGGAATGAAAATTTAATATCTTTTTATAAAATTTAGGAAACATTTTTTAAATCCAAAATTGAATGATAGACGTGAAAATTGAGTGATTTATCAAAATATAAAGTGATTAAAATATGAATTATTAATAATTATTTCGATAAATTTAATTTATTTGATAAATAATAGAAAATAATCATTAAATTAATGTAATGGTGAAAATAAATATTAAAATTTCAAATATATCATTATCTAAATGATAAAAAATAAAACAATATTTTTTCCTATATTAACAAATAGTATCCTAGTATTCACAATCCCGGTGGTAGAAATATTTGAATATATACAGTGAATGTCATATTTTTTTAACGTATATTATAATAATAAAAAACTCTATATTTTAATCCCCATATGAAAAACTTGTAATTTTTTTTAATTTCAAATAAAATTATACTTCCCTCTAATTTATTTTAATTGTATTCATAAACACCTAAAATCATTTTAATTTTTTTTTAAAATCTAATGGGTGACTGTTTTTGAAGATAAATACATAAACAACTAAATTAATTTTTTAGAGTCACAGCCAGTGTTAAAAATGATAAATAATATTATTGTTCTATTTTATTGATAGTAATGAAAAATATAACTGATAAAAAATGGAATTATTTTGATAAAATTTACTAACACAATGATGGATATTAAGTACAAAATATACATGAAAAGATGTAACATAATAGGAAGAATAAGATTTTATTCTTAACAATTAAGAAGAATGTATTCAATAATGGTGCATAAATCATTTTCATACCCATTTATAGATCTTTCAGTCCCCAATAGAATCTGAAATCATTCATCAAACATTCATACTTAATTTACTAATGGATAAAATATTAGGAATCTAATTTTTCAATTTTTTTTCTTGGTGATATCTCTTTAATAGAATGATCAGTGGTTTAGAGTGTATAATTTAACACACTTTAGATATTGAAACTCAAAATCATCAATTAGAATAATAATTTAAAATTCTGAAATAATACTATGTGATTAAAAGTAATACAATTTATAAATAAAGAAATATTATATATAAAACTCTTAGGTATTATCTGTTTCATGATGTTTTCTAGGTTTTCAGAAGATGTTGATTTACTTAAATAGTTTTTTGTGATGTCTCTTATTAATAATTATTCATCTTTTTTTGTATAATTCATCATATAATAAATTTATCTTTGATGTTTTACTTCATATTTATATGTGAATAATTATTTAGATAACAGAAAATGATATTTTTTCATCTTTACTATGAGAAAAATTTGAAACCATAATACATTAGAAATTCATATCAGTCATTTTCTATAAAACATTAAGAGATCTCAGATACGAAAAATAATCTAGGCTATAATTCTATAATTGGAAAAATGAATTTACTAATAAAAATTCAAGATAAAATAAATCATAACATGTAATTATATAAGAATCATTGATATACACTTTAATGTTATTTTTTTCATCAAATTCACTAGAGAAGAAAAACTATAACAGTTCAATAGTTTTGAGTCCATTATTTAATATCAAAATGACTCGTTCAAAATATAATCCAATGGAATAAAATTTATATATTTTCTTTATACTTATAAAAAAAATAATATATTTATCTCATTTTCTCATGAAAAAAATCAAAAAATAAAATTTTTCTTTTATATATTTTTTGTAGAAACGCTATTTTTTTCATTGAATAAATTTGAAAATAAATAATATATCGATTCACCCTTAAAAAAGCAAATGAAAATTTCAGAAATCATTTTTAAATTTTAAAACAACCGAAATCTGTAATTTTTTTAGTCATAATATATTTTAACAGTAAGGACTTAGTAGTTTTAGGTAATCTAAATATTCACATCCTATGATTCTATGCATAATGTTGGAATATACATCATTATCTCATGGGCTGAAATTGGAGTGATGTAAGGGAATATTATATCTTAAATACACTTATCAATCAAATGATTCCAAGTGATAGATGACATAATAATCTTGGATATTCTTGGTGAATGTTATATATTTTAATATATATATATATATTACACATGGATAATCATTTTAAATTAAAAAACATATATATTAATCAACATACATTAAACAAGAAATATAATTTATAAAAAACTAATAACACATAAGAAAATTATGAATTATAATATATTAATTCATTTGGTAATTATTAAACCAATAATATTAATGTCATATAATCTATCATTCTCCCCATTATGTAATTTTTTAAATATAATATAAAATAAGTCTTCTTTTATGGTATAACAAAAGGATTATAGCCGTAAAGAATAAACATTTTTCTATAGAAACATGATAAAATTATTGGTAAAATGATGTAGTAATGAAAAATTATATCATACTATATAGAATAAAATTAAATACTAACACCATTTGATATATAAATATTGAGTATTATTCTCCCTAATGAATAAAATCCAATAATTGATGAATTTTAGAAATAAATTACATTATATGATAGTGATTTTATATTCAAATAATAGTGAAATACTTCATACTATAACTAACATGGTAAGGATAGAATATATATATATATATATATATATTGATATTCAATTAGTTTGAAAAAAATTTCATGGAATTTTATTAGGAAAAAAAATAAATAGAATTTATTTATCGATATCGATAGATAGTCAACACATGTATAAAACAAAAGGATAGTAATTATAATTAACAAGTAAATGAATCCAACATGAATATGCTCACTATCCTAGATTAAAGCATATATAAGCACACCATTAGATTAAATTAATGTATTGAGTATGTTGGAGACTTTTAATTGAATTACAAATAATTATGAACTTACATGGGTTTAATATTACTTGAAATATATCCTTATAGAACCCAAAATGAATTATCATATATATATTCCTAATTGGAAACATATTTTAAAATAAATTTTTTCACGAAACCCAAATACAATGAAAATAATATATAAAACTATAGGGAAATAAATGTTAATAATATATCAATAGAAACTAATAATTCAAATGAAATACCCTTTCAAGATTTCAACTGAGTTCTTTAATAGATTTTTATAATGTATTACAATGACATAATTTTAGTGGATAAATACATTTTTCTTTACAAATTTCCACAACACCATTATATTTGTTGTATTTTATTTTAATTTTTATAAACATTTTAAAATTGATATTCATAATTTAATCACCTTATAAAAAAATTATTCTCTTTATAATCATTATCACTACTATATAAAGAAACATTATTACACATTTCATTTTCTTTTCTTAGTTTTGAAATATTATCCATCACAAACATTTGAGTCTCTTAAACAAAAATTAAAAAATTAATAATTTTGATAAAGTCATAATACCAACCATCACATATAAATAGATATTTATTATTATGAGATTAATTATCATATTATGAGATGTTCATGGCTTCAGCCCCCTCCTTCCCGCGGGGGGAGGGGGCAACGTCCTCCCTTCCTCCATGAGGGTTCGGACATTCACCCCTTTCACGAATCCATCTTTTCTTCCCCCTTCTCATCGATCCCTATTTTCCCTAAGGTTTTCGGCCATTACGAGGGCTCTTTATGGCTCGCGCTTTCTTCAAAGGAGTTCAATATAGAAATGGACCTTCATAGATCGACGATGGTGGCTCGTTTTTGGGGTAACCATCCTTCGGTGGATGCGTTTGATAGATGTGTCTTCGATTCATGGGGTCTTCACGATCACTTGGTGGTGGGTCTTCTAGATCGGAATCAATTGATGACCCGCTTCTCATCGGAGGATAACCTGGTTCCCACCTGGTCTAGTTCTCCTTATGTCTTCAACAGATTCAGCTTTCATCTCCTTCGATGGTCTACTGAGTTCATCATGAAATGGGATCCGCCTTCGTCAGTGGTGTGGGTAATCATTCCTAATCTGCCACTCCCTTTCCAGAATCCCACTATTATCCATATGCTAGGGAATATGGTTGGAAGATTTTTGTGTTCAGATAATCGCATGACAACTGTTTTCCATCTGATCATACCTCACGTATGTGTTGAGGGTGATGTATCAGTTCCCCCAACGGAGTGGCAGTGGATTTCCATCGGAGAAGAGTTCAGATGGAACCAGAGGGTGGTGTTTGAATCGTGGCCATTGTTTTTCATGGGATGTCACAGGCTTGGACATTTGGTTTCTGGATTCCATCATGGGAAACAAGTGAGGTAAACTATGATTAGTACTAATGAAGGGGTTGAGGTATAGGTCGATCCCATTGTGAACCATCAGTTACAGGTTAGTACTGGTTTGCGTGGGACTGATCCTACGGTGATGGAACAAGAGGAACCGGTAGCTGAGTCATGGGAGAATTAGCTCCAGTAGTGGTGTCCTATGACTTCTTCAGTGGATGTAAAGAAGGTGGTGAACAAGGAGGCCGAGCCATGGGTTGATGATGTTTTTTCCCATTTAAAAAACGATTTGGGTCTGTACAGAGAAGCAGAGGAGGGTCCCTTAACATTGGTTATGGTGGATCTCCCTGTTACACCCAACTCAACCGTGGAAGGGGTAGTGAGCTTGACATGGCGTTATGTTCAAGATCCTGATGACTCTCATGTTCAAGGGTGGGAGGATTATAACAAGGATTTACAGTTCATGGGTCATGGATATGAACAAATTGTTGGATAAGACATGGTGTAGGCAAAGCCCATCGGGGTTGCAACAGAACCTCTTGGCGGACAACGGAGGCAAGACGGTGCGAGTGTCCTGGGGCCCTTAGACCCAAACACCCTTAGTGCCAAAAAGGCTGGGCCTATGGGGAAGGAAATTATCCCAGAGAATAGGGCTAGTAAGGGGGTGTCTCTAGGTAAGCAGAGGCCCCCCAATGAATCCATGGAAATAACATTGGGGAACCGTTTTGATGGTTTAGAAGTTGATGAAATTCCATTAGCTCAAGCGGAGGATTATTCAAATGATTAAAGATTTAGCCAGCTTTCACTGGATTACATGGACCACTTTCAAGGGAAGGGTCCTCACACCATTAGAAGGAAGAAAGGGAAAAAAGGCAGCAGAGACCCAGCTGAATGTATTGTGGTTCAGGGGAAAAACCCAAAGGGACGCAAAGATTACTCCCACTTTCCAAAACCAATGGAGAATAGGTTGGAAAAGAAGGGTAGAAATACGGAAAGTAAAACTCTAATGAATGGGGAATGTGAAAAGGATGGGGAATGTTTGATGCTTATCCTACACTTCATGGAAGAAATGCTTGAACAAGAGGTATGACCCAATGTATCAGCGGAGGAGATTAAAAGGATTTATGAATGAAGGCTGCTAGTGGATGCCAATGAGGGAAAAGAAGTGTGGTTAGATAAATAAGATCGAATCCAAGCCTGGGTCTTCAATCAGAGTAAAATCAACTCATAGGAATTCATTCACACAATGGAACAGATGATCACTCACTTTGAAGAGCTTATCAGAGAGGATCCAGATACCTAGGTTAGTACGCTGCACTAGGAAATATTTATACTAGCTGAGTCAAGTAATCTTAGTTTGGTGTTTAATAATTTTGTGATCCCTTTTAGCATGTATTGGTGCTTGGTTGTGAACATAGGTTTCCCCATTTCTCTTAAAAGTGGCTTATTAATAATAAAAATTTAAATTTTGATGGATGTATAAAGTTGATATATAAATTGATTCTTATGACCAAGACAATTAAATTAAATTTTCATGAAATATTTATTTCATTTTTATTATATTTTTTATCATATCATAAGGTTGTATCATTTCCCCTCTAAAATGAGAAAATAGTGATAACATGATAGTAATCTTAAACATATGTATGATGGTAAATATAAAATAAATATAGTGGGATATAGTTTTCTTAGAACTATACGGTGTGGGGAGTTCCAAACCAGTCAGAAACATTCATATAAATATTATACCTGGTGTTATCATGTACTATGACCATGTAGAATGACCAGCTATTTGGGTCACTACATGTTTTGTTTTCATTGGATATTATATTGTAATACCATTACTGTTATCCACATGAATAGAAATAATTATCATTGTGTTTCAAGAATTTTATACATTAATGTGTGGTGAAAACTATAAAAAGTTATCTCGGTGGTGAGGTAGTTTACGTTAGGTGCATTATTAGAGGTCTTATATAGGTTGAATGATTAATACCTAATTTTATTTATTTATTTTATTATATTTAGAAATAATTGGATCCTCTATATGAATGGTAGAGACTATCCAATGTCTATGGACATGTTTTTAAGAAGAAAATATAATATGGTTAGTTAATGAATGAAATATCACAATATAAAGAATACAGTAATAGAATGCATCTTGTGTCAAGAGATATAGATGAAAAAAATATTATGTTACAAAGTACATTTTGGTTGGAAATATTCCGTTGATATAATTATTTCCCTGGTATTGATATTTTCCATGATGTTTTTTAGATATAACTCCTGGATTATGAGTTTAACTCATAGTTATCATGACATAGGGATATATGGGAATATACATGGTTTTTCTAGAATATCCACTGATTTATATTCATCAGGGTTTAGGATTGTGTGGGCCTCATATCTATGGGTAATTGACCATTCATATGAGAATGATCTTATGTAAAATATATATTCAAATTAAATTTTATGTTATTTAAGTTTCAAATAATTTTATTTTCCTTCTTATCAATAAATTTACACGTTACTTGTAATTGAATAAAAGAATATGCGAATTTTTTTTATTAACATTCCATATTCAAGGATCGTTTAAAATATATTAGATGATATGATAAAATTTAATATTATATATTTATGGAATTTTCGTATTCATTTTTTGAAATTCATTCATACAGTGAATAAATATTTGAGACAAGATAAATTGGTTTAAATATAAATTTTGAATCAAATTAATGGTAATAAATATTTTAGACAAGTGAAATATGTCTGAATATAAATCATTAATCAATTTAATGGTTAGTCATCTTAAGGAGGTAAAGTGAATATATGAACATTATATCCCATAAATGAAAACCTATTTGAATCATGAAATTAATATCCAATGAGTAGTTTGAAAACATTTTTATATCATTTACCATTAATTATCTGATATTGAATGAATTTATTATTAATTCCTATGTATGTTGAGGAATATTTAAATCAAAATGGGTTATTTATTTTGATAAATTCACACAATAACTAAAAGGTCAATGTCGATCATCATAATTTTAATAAAAGTTATTAAGTACAAGATATTTGGGGGTAAAAAAATATTTTCATTAAAAAAGTACATAAATTTAATGTTTTATTCAATGAAAATGGTAGTCAAGTCTAATAAAGACCAAATATATGACTATATTGTCTTGTGTAATTTACTCTTATAAACCTATTAGTACATAATAACTATTGGTATTTTGATATTCTCCCAAAAATATATTTATGAAATATAATACTATATTAATAGAACTTAAATTCTTGAAGTATATTTTTATAATCATCAATGCATGATGATGAATAAAAATATAACCTTTCATATAAGAAGGCTATTGTATACACATATTCATGGTCATTTTCTTCATTTTCCATAGAATAGAAAAAAAAGTATAAATTGATTTATATTTTTATAATTTATAATAATTAATTAATATCATATTTACACATTAATTATGTTAATATAACAATACATGAAATTGTTTTCTGAAAAATGAATAACAACATTCATTGATGTGGTATTCTACATTTAACGTGTATGTGATTCCAATTATTTTGAATAGTAGATACCAGAATAGGCTATGGACATTCCATAAATATAATAACACTTAAATATTCTAATTAATAAGATTTTATTATTTTATTATGGAAAAATATAAATTTAATTTAGATCAATAAAACATAATTAAATCATAATTAATATGAGGTATTTTTTAATTTTTACATTGCTTATTGGAATAACTCTTTGAAAATTGGACTAGGCCTTTGAGGGGTGGTCATTAGGGAAGAGATGATGAAATAGTACATTTAATGTATTATTATGGATGGATTAGGATAGTTTTTTGTAGAATTAATTATTTTAATGTTTCAGGAAAAGTGGGGTGGAGAATGTCTCCATTTATAAGTGAGAGGGTGGCACATTTTTATATACAGAAAACATTATTTCAATTTCATATCAGATTAAATTAAAAGTGGCTACAAATTTTGGAAAGAATGTGTACGTGATGATTTTTTTTAATAAATACCAAAAAATATAATTTTGATTGATGTTTTCAACCTGATTTATTATTTTCACTTTATTAAATGGTTACCATTTTTACTTTTATAGTGGTGAAAAATTTTAGCTATGCAATTTATTTTTATTTGTTAAAATCTAATATGACTGATTAAATAATATAGAAAATATAATTCAAAATATATATTACATTTTATTATATAAAATATATATATTTCAAGAAATTGTTCTAAATTATTAAATTTATATCACATTAATATAGTTTTAGGAAGAAATATAAATTTGTTATTAAAATTTCAATTATAGGTTTCAAGATTAAAAATAATATCATTAAAATATTAATTTTCCTTTTTCAATGAAAAAATATTATCCAAATGATTCAAAAAATTTAAATTAATTATTATATAATAGGGATGAAAAAAATATTACAGTATATGAAAATATCAAATTTATAAATATGAACCTAAAAAATTAATCATTGGAGAAAAATGTCAAAAAAATCATCATCATTGAACATTAACAGTATGAATCAAAAATTAATTTTCATTTTTCCAAATTCAAAATACAAAATTTTGAAATTCAACAATTAATTGGAAACATATAACCAAATTAGAACAAATATTTCTATTTTTATATAACTTTTAAAATATTAACTCTTCTTTTTATCATTTCATATAAATTTTAAGTTAATTAAATGGTAATGTATTTTTCATATCAAAAATTTATTTTATATTTAGTAACATGTATTATATTTTTTTATCAAAAATCAAAAAATGTATATCAACCTAAATTGATTTTTTTGTAATATACACCTCAATCATAAAATTATCATAATAGATATTTAGTAACAAAAATTGAATTCTATCAATTCATTAGTGACAAAATTACGTTTCATGTTTTTCATTATAGATTTTGAAATATAGTTACTTATATTTTTACATATTGTTCAATGGATACATTATAATATTCACATATAAAAATATCTAACAAGATCAATGTATTTTTGTGTTTTTAATGAAACAAACTATTCTAAACTATAAATTTTAAAAATATTGGGGTTCTAATGATGCAAACCATGGATAAAATTAATTTATTTAAATATAGGGTCATAGAGAGACCATGAAATTACAAAGCCTCTCATTGTGGGTCTATTTACAAGTGAGTTACTGATTTAAAGACTCAATTTAGATAAAGACTTTTACAATGAGTAGATGATGATTTTATACTCCTTTTTTTACAATAAAACATACTTTTGGAGTGTATTGTAGTTCATATTAAGTCATAAAATATTTCCCATATATTGAGTTCATTGTATGAGTTCTACAGTGGACGATTTGAGTATTTCATGATGGACCTAATTCTAATGTTGAGGAAGTTCTATAAAACACTGTGATATTCATTTTTCATCATTTTATCAGTCCTCATCTGATATGATCGTGATTTGTACATTGATATTTCATCACAAAACAAGGAACCCTTTGTGGATTCTAAAACTCATAACGGGACTAGAATAACAATTTTGGAGTTGGAGACCTTATAAACGATGGTTCACTATCTAGTGATGTTAAGGACAATTTGAGTTCTAGAGTGGTAGTACCCGTTGTATGAAACAAAGATTGTTTCTAAGTCTATGTTGAGGCCTCTAAAACTCATGATATTTTTCCTAGATATGGTTTTTAAAATTATTTTTCCCACTCCTCCATTTGAATAAATCATCATATAGAAAATTTGGTTTAGGATGTTCTCTTATGAAACACATTATTTTTTATTGTTCTTATGATACAATTTGTATATTTAGAACTCCTAAGAGTGGTACGACCTATAATAAGGTTACAAATAGTGATTCCCCAATAGGTACCTAGAGTTGAGCCAGTAACAGACCTTCATATTAAAAGTATAATTCAGAGAAGAGACCCCAATATAATGGTTATAGTAACAAACAATGAGTTGGTTTCAATTTAGGAGTTAGTTGTGTAATTTTCGGTATATTTGTATAATGGAAAATATATTTCCACCACTAAATCATTTAGATTTCTCATTTAAATCATGACATTATGGTGGTCTTAGATATAGGAATATTCATTCAATATATGTAAATAATAGGTAGTAGTGTGATGTGATTTAATGAAATATTTTTAACCACTCTTTGTAGACCATTACACTATTATATTCTAGAGTTATCTATTCAACTTGCGCATTTTTCTCAGTTTTAGAGTTTACATTATAAACACTATTTCGAATATATATATATTGATTTCCAATGATGGTTATCATTCTCAGTAAGTCCTCTGAGAGAAGTGGGACAATTATTAGTAGACAAATAGGTATTTCTCTTGATAACATTGATATAGAGATGAGACAGAATGATATCATCCCTAATCAAAATCTGATATCATTTTTCAAATTTGTTTTGGTGGTATATATTTTTGGAAATTATATAACATCCCCCGCCATTGGTTAGTTGAACTCCCACAATTATGAAGAAGATATCCAACCATAATAATGTTATGATCGGTAAAATTTCTGATAGTAATAATTGATTTACATTTTATTAATGTAGATTATTAATATCCTTATTTTATTATTAAGGGATTCAAGGTTAATTCCACAATGGATAGTCATGATTTTATCTCAATAGGTAATCAATGTATACATTAGTTTTTATTTGAACAAATTTAATTCAAGTGTATTCACACATGTTAAATTATTATTGTGTTGTGTTCTTCATAGACATGAAATTATCTATATCGTTTTTCAGATGTCTATAGTTAACAGTGGTATTTGTAGAGTTTGGATTGTTTTATTAATGTAATATTTTTGTTGACTATGGTGTATAAAATGAGAATAAATTTGGTTTTATATATGATAGTTTTTTATATTATCGATTCATAGCTTTAAAAAAATGAATTATTCCCATTACTAATAAATTTTATTTTAGATTATAGAGGAGGAACGTAAAAATATCATGCTTTTATATTTAGGATTTATGATTGGGAGAGTAAAAATTATCAACATTGATCAATTTTAGTACCCATAAATCATTATTTTATATATGATAGGCTCATACAAAAATTGTTTACCTAGTTTTCTATCACGATAAACAAAATTAGGTGAATGACCTGATGTTTATTTCTGGAATTGTGAAGCACATCATCAACTTTCTTGAGAAGATAGTCATTTTAACATGATTTTCATATTAAATCTTCTATTAGATATGATGATCAAGGAATTATTCATTATAAAATAGATCATGATCAATAATCTTAAGTTTATTTTTTATATAATCACATTGAATGGTAAATATAGAGACTTCGTGGAGGTTTTTTTCAATATCGGTTGTGGGTTTTTGTTTCATAAATTTATACGGCTTCTATCTTGTGGTCTGATTATTGAAGTGTATGATCATTTAATCAGCAAGGACCATCAACTATGGGTTTTGGTGGATTAATCCATCAATTATCTCTAGTATTTATTTAGTATTTTGGGTCGATAATTTTCTTTCTTGATATTCATTTTGTTATATTTGGAAAAGGATAAATATAAACATAAAAAAGGATATTTCTCAATTGTGTATGATCTCTCTATTCATGTTCTAGGTGTAAATGTAAGGTTTATATAAATTTTAATAAATTATTAATAAATAAATTCCACGATATTCCTATTTCATAGACTATATCTTATACACCTCATCTCAACGATATTATAAAATAATTAAATATCCCCAATAAAAAATTCGACCATTCTGTTATTCTATATTCATTTTAGACTTTAATTTTTTGATCATATTGGATATAATCATTGTAAATGGATTATTCCTAAGAATAATTCATCTATAAAACACATTATTATAGGCTATTGTAGTACTCTCGTGGGTGGTATTTCAGGAAACAAGATATATTTGATAGACTTGATTGTAAATTAAAATTGCATCCATCTATATGGATAAAAATGATTTCTATTATTCATGGGAATACAATGAATAATTAAATGGGTGGGGGTGAATTATCATTAAACATGGGGTTTTTTTGTGGAATTTCTTGTTTGATAGAGAATGTTTCATTTTACTATGTGATGTAACTGTTTAATGGTGGGGAGGTTATAGTGTCCTTTAATTGTTCAGATAAAAAATTATCTCACTATAGATCCCCAAAGACTCCAAAAAATCAGAGTAAAGTAATATATAAAATCAAATATACCATATTTCTATATAAGAAAATAATGGTTTTATCAATCTCAGGGTATGGTATTTACTTTCTATCTAAATTTTTGTATATTGTTTAGCATATTGAATTTTGATGGATTCAATATTTATTAATAGATAAATATTTATCTCATAGAAAAACATTTACATATTCTAAATTGAATCATTGATGGATATATTAGTGATGTAGTTTAATATGGAAATGTTTTTATAACTATGCATGATATAGTTGTCACACTCAACTGTTAAGCCTA
Organism: Viscum album; assembly: GCA_963277665.1. Taxonomy (NCBI): domain Eukaryota; kingdom Viridiplantae; phylum Streptophyta; class Magnoliopsida; order Santalales; family Viscaceae; genus Viscum; species Viscum album. The sequence continues at coordinate 378,500,027 of OY728147.1, forward strand.
ATTTTAGTTCATTTCAAGATACTATTGAAAACTCATGGGTATGAACTAGAGTGAAACTATATAATTCATTATTTATAATTTTTCATTTGGTAAACCATAATGAAAATAGAAACCCTAGATAGAGTTAGAGAATTAATTGATTCTCTATTATTATTATCTATAATTAGTTTCCTAGTTTGTAAAATATAAGAATTTGTAATGATGATGTTGTTGAAAATAGATAACATGAATGAACATTAGAAGAAATTAAAAAATAAAATTATTTAGATCTTTTTTATTTATCATTATCCTTAATCTGCATTACTTTTTTCTACCATATATTATAGTATCTATGTTATAAGTTATTCTAAAATCATTTATGTAATTATGCATCACTATGATTCCATGTGATTATTTTCAAGATAACTTATTTTTATTAGGGTTTGTGGATGGTCTTTCTTCAAGTATTTCTTTATAAATAATGTAATTATTTTTCACAATTATTGCCAATATATTTTTCACTAATTATCATTGTGTGGTCTGATACATGATTTCTCATTGTCAATCCTCTTGTAGATGAATATTCGTAAAATTGGTATATATTTTAACCACTATTTCTTTATCACATTCCTCACATCTGTGGAAGATGACTACCATTTAATTTTGAATTTGATATAAGTTTGATCTTTGGTGACTGGAATGGGAAGGTACAAGATTTTGGGATTTGATATTCTTTTTGTGTGTGTAGAAACTATATGGAAGCCACTATATAGAAGCATTCAGATTATTCAAGCATGATGGAATGATTTATATTCATTAGAAGATTTAAAATAAATATTGGTGGGATCATTATTGTGTTTTGAGGTAAAATATATAGTATTAAGAACTATGGTGGACATAAATCAAGACTACAATAGAGAAATATGACTATATCATGATTCTAGATTATGAACACGATAATGAATTAAGTTTTTTAGGAAAGAAAATGTCATCTAATGTCATGGTATATAGTGATATGATTTTTTAGTTTATTAGTGTTACATGGATGTGACTATTTTACACTCACTATAGAGTAAAAAAACACATGTATCATTGAGAATACAAGTATATGAATATGCTAGCCTTTTTGGGGACACATGTTGTGTTAATTGTATACACTCCATATTTTTTCTGGATGCCTTGACCTATGTTGAAACTAGGAAAATTACTAGGAACTCCAATTGTAATATATGTAATGTAGTTGAATTGAATAAAAATTAAGGGAAATATGAAATAGACTATGCCAATTTTCACATCAATAAAAATCTCTGTGAAAAACACACCATGTGTCCATCATGGAATGTCCTATATTATAGTCAAAAATAAAAAAGGTTATAATAGTACAAATTGTGTAATCATATGATTCACAGGTTCTATGCTCACCGTTATACAAATCATGTAAATCAATCCCAATATGAAATTTATGCATCCGTATTTAAGAGACTTCATCAAAAGGGGTTTCAGATCTTGCACCCCCGAATAATATGTTATGTACTATTTCTAGTATTAGTGATTTGTGTATTTTATGACCTGAGACATGGATTAGATCAAACATTTTGTACATATATAAAATTAATCCACATTGAACATATTTATAAATCTATCCTCAACCGAAATGGTGATACATGAATAAATTTGGGTATTTTAGCATACTTATCTCTACATGGGCAATGAACAGGATCAGGTATAAAGATATGAGTGATTATGGGGTTAGAAACTCCGCCAGAAGTTTATTCGTGATGGGAACTGAATCTCAACAATTATTCATAGAGTTTTCTACTACCTTTCATAACTAAGGAACTGGTAATCCACATGTTGGTGTTAGTTTGGTACTCCCCCTAAACCAACACGGGATGAGTCCCACATATTGCTACTAGAGTCAAAAAACACCCTATTATATGGGTATGGGCACTATGTCTATATAGTTGTTCACTAACCCTTTTAAAATTATCTAAAAATTCAATTGGGGATCCGAAAATATAAAGGTTTTGTAGTTTTTGAATTATGAAAAGTCTATTACATATGGAACATGGTGTTTGGTTCACCCTTGACAGGATACTATTCTTGAAATTTGTGTAGAGTTCTCATTATATTAATATATGTGTGAAAAAATGGTGATAGGACGTATTTATCACTCATATGGAATGCATCAATCATTGAGGAATTGATTTATATCCTAGTTTTATAGCTTTTGGACCTAGAAAAAGAATAAATCTGGTGTGATCTACTTAGATTTTATTATAGTTTATGGTTAATAAATGATGTGCATTGTTAAGGAATAACAAGTCCTATATATTTAAATCAATGATTAATTGTCATGAAAACACTAGAACAAAACACATGATCAACAAACAATGAATTACAATTAATTTAAGCCACTAATGAATTACCTCATAATAAATTCTTTCTTTATTAATGAATTTGACAACATAAGTTCATTATACCATATTTTAATTGATGAAATAAGTTACATATTACCTCAATTAGTGTTACAAATGTGCACCATGAACCTATAAGGATCAACATAGGAATCTATGAGTGGTGGCACAAAATTTCCAATCATTTTCTTCAGTCATCATTGACCTCCATTGGAATCTCATACCAGAAATATTCTCCTTGATCCCTTTAGAATTAACTGTTTTTTTATGTGCATAATTTTATAGGAAATTGGATATATACGTCTTGATTGTTTCCTCAAGAGTCATTGTGTACACATAAAAAATTTCTATTGTTGGTGTCAAAATAATATTATTAGGTTTTAATAGTTCTAGGTCTAAAAAATAATAAATTCAAGTATTCATCCGATATATTTATCATCAATTAATAATTACTATATATTTAATAAAAAATTATAAATGTATAGTTAACCACTAATTTAAAAAATATTATTTTCAACAGAAGAAAAATTATAAAATATTCTACACATAAAATGTTCTCTTGAGTTAATAGTGACTGAATATATATGATTCAAAAGATAGGAACATTTATTAAACCATGTATGAGGATAATGTTAATTCAACATGGTATGTAAAAATTATTATTAATTTTTAACTGAGTTTCTCGATTAATATAGTGTATGGAAATTTTATAATCATTCATTATATGATTACTCAAATCTTCCCAAATTCAATAATTAATATTGATTAATATTCCATGGTACCCATAATGAAATATTTTAACATTTAAATGATATAAAATCTCATATGGATTAATAATATGTAATACAATAACTTTGTCACTATATCATAAATCTTGTAGGTTCAATGTGATAGCCACCAACCTAAAGGCTTGAGGTCTCCTTCTTTGACATTCTACAAATAAACCTACCTATAGTACAATATTTACATAGATATATTTGGGTTCCTTAAATCCTATAAAAGGACTAACATATTAAATTCCATTAATGTATATGAGGGATAAATAATTTTTTTTTATTATTCCTTAATATGATATTTCTTGTGATTCTCCCAATGTACCTGACTTATCGATGAATACGGGAAAGTGGTTTTCATAAATACATCAATTTACATGAATTATAATATTAATTAATAATAGAGTTAATATGTATTTATCAATAAACATGTAACATGATATGAATATACAATCACACATATAAATGTAGATTTCCAACTAGAATGTTTTGTTCTACTAATCTTCTACACTAAAAATTACAGAATGGGTACACTATGAAAAGAGTCAGACAAAGTCCTATATGTCTCCACCTCTGATAGTCTGTGTTATTTTTGACACATTAAATAATACAATCAGACTATAGTAAATATATTTTTAAGTATTATCATTGAACTTCAAGGTTCTCTTCATTGTGGGGGATTGTTATGACCATTCAGTATGATAGTTACTCTTAGGACATTATTAAATACATCAACACCTTATGATTCATAATAGGAACATCATGTGGGATAGAATATGTTACCTGAAACAAAAATATTGTAAGAGAATGTAAAATTTTGATACATTGGGAAAATTTTCTTTTTAAATAAATTCAATATCTTTTATAGATTGTGGTGCATGAAACACCAAATCTAATCCAAATTTGGTATTATATTAAAATATTATTATTTAAACATGATCATTATTACCCATACACTAAATAGGTATGTATAAAAAAGAATATATAAATTATAAAATTTATGTTTTTAAAATGTAAAAAATGAATTTTATGGTTATCTATTGGTCATAAATAATATAAGAACCATATAAAATGGAAATAAATATTTTCCAAAAAAGATCATTTTTTGGAAATACAGATTCGTCACTCCATGTGAACATAATTTAAAATTAATTTTTACCACAATTATAAAATATATAATAAAAAATAGTCTGAAATTTTTATGTCTATATGTCCAAATTAAAATTGGTTTTATTTTAAAAAACATCCCCAAAAAGATTTATTTTTTATGACAATTTTAAAATGAATAATATTATTGAAAACATGTTTTTAAAATAAATAATTTACAAGAATAACATATTTAAATTTTATTAAAAAATAATTTTAGTTAAATAATGTACTAATTAATTTATATTAGGTCATTTGGATCTACATTATATAGACTTTTCATATAAAAAAATTTCAACTTTTGAATGTTTTTCATTTTAAAAAACGTTTTCCAACATGTATGTGGGTTTAATTTTAAATTATATTCTACAAATTCTATGAGATGAATATGTAAAAATAGATCCCATATTTTCAATCATCATATTTTTTTTTTCTAATAATTTCAACTAAACTTTGTACTATAATGAGTATTAAAAATAGTAAAAATTAGTTACCATAGTTGAGGTAACATATTGTTTACAATGGTTTATACTAAAAATTGAAGTGTTAAAAATAACCCAAAATTTTTTAATTCATATTTAGGGCCATAAATTGAGCTTATATATTATAATAATTTTTTTATATTTATCTATTTTAGAATCTTTTGGCATGAGAAAATTTTCATTTTAATTAATAATTTTTTAAAATTTCAAGCTTTCCCTCACCCCCATATCTAAAAGCCAACCCCACTCTTCTCCATTATATAAATTATAATGAAATAAAATCCTAAAATACCTACCAAAATAGATTTCTTAACTCCCTCCCCCAATCCTATAAGAACTTTATTTATAAACCTAGTCTATTATGTCTTTTGATATAAAGAAAAATATGTTTTTCGAAGAAATGATAAAGTCCTTAGTCGATAATTTAATTTTATTTCATCCTCCACCATCCTCAAATATTAAAAAACATGATAATATAAAAACTCAATATCTCTTATGTAGTATATATTTTTTAATGTCATGGGAATGAGTTCAAAAAATTGACCCCTCCCTTTTATGGGAAATAAAACCACTGATCGTGTGTGTGGTGGAATATCACCTTATTAACCGTTATAAATCATTCTCCAACTTTACAATTCACTTTTGGATTTAATGATTTGCATATAGATTATAATAAAATTTTATTATATAATAATACATTATTAATTATAACATCAAAATTACCTTCTTACTTACCATTCTGTAGAAAATACGATCACGTAGCATGGGTGTACGCTGAACTACCCCCTCACAAAGTGATGTGATTAATTTTTCAGTTACACATTACAAGGAAGGTAGTAAAGATTAATTTTATGTTTATAAATGAGATTATTTATATTTGAATAATTTTTTAAAATTAATATTTCAAAAAATTTAAACTAAAATCCCATAAATTGATGATAATTTTGTTTATGTGTATGGTGGACTATAGTCATGCGATGTGATGTGATTCGATTTTTACTTGAACATTACATTGAAGGTAATAAGGGATATATTTAATGAATAAATGTTAAATATATAAAATGATATTCATTATTGAATGTTAATATACCATTCACTAACTTACCCTTTCTTCCTGTAAAAAAATGATAACATTTCCCAAGAGTACGTACGTTCCACCATCTCCACAAAGCGATTTGATGAATTTTATTTGATTAAAATTTAATAATACTTAGATATATATATAATTAATATATATATATATATTTATATTTATATTTCATTAATATAATTTTTTACATGATATATTCATAACCTGTTATAACAACCAATTTTTTATGAAATATATCTCTTTCCTCAGTTAACTGTGTATTATATTAATTTATATAGTATTAAAAACATATGACACATAGAGAAACCAACAAGACTCATTTTTCATTAATGAAATTTTTTATATTAGACTAAAATTAAAACAACATATATTATAAATATCACATGGGGACAAATAATAGAAAATATAAAATATAATGTGAAATTTTGGTTCAAACCCATCGACTTTAGCTTTCCCTCCCAAAAACCAAAAAATGGAAAAAAATTAAAAAATTTGTAAACAATTCATCATTACATAAAATGGAAATATATAACCTTAATAAATATTTATTTGAAAAATATCTTAAGTAATTAATTGGTACTTATAATATGTAATATGACCATTTCAATAGTAAAATGACTGCTGGGAATAATAACATAACCATTGGAAAAATAATTCAACACTTAAATAATAAATTGTGACATAAATAATATTTATAAGTAGTAATTAAAGTAAATATTAATATTATAACCCCAAAAAAGCTTTTTCATTTTTAGAAAACTCAATGATAATATATACACATTTCTTATAAACTGTATTTTAAATTATTTCATAAAAAACATAATTTTATATTAAAAATTAAGTTGACTTATGTAATATATTTATTGTGATAAAATAAATTTCATTTTTCAAATCATCAATATTTAATTTATTAATGGTGTTTTGGTAATTTTCTGAAATACATAAAATTTTTGGTGAATAATAAAAATATTGTTTTCTTTTTTAACAGGTGTATCTTTAATTACATCGTCTATGATATAATCATGAAATAAAAATTTATATATTTGTAATCTTAAAAAAAAAAATTTATAAAATTGAAAATAAAATACAATAGACATGGTTAATAGACCTCAAAAGTAATTTCGAATGTTTAAAATATAGAGTATTATATTAAAATAATTTGTCCACATTTTTTCTACCATTCCTTTTGATAAATATAGTGAATTAGAAATATAAAGTGGTTAAATATCTTAAAATATTATTATTTAATTTAAATATGGTTTATAATTTAAAAAATATCACTATTACTAGTTTCACAATTTAAATATTACTTTATTATAAATTTTATCTAAAAAATACCTATTTTCTAAAGTACAATTAAACCCTCTACCAATTCTTGTAATTCCACTCATACCAAACTTTTTAAATCATAATACCTATAAAATAACTATAACGTAATATTATTCTAATATATAGGTCTATTTTAGATTATTCTAACTCAAATTTTTATTGGTGTCCTTTTCTATATAGGGGATGAAATTCTATGAAAAATGTATGCCTCCATCAACTCTTATTTTTATTTCATCTTAATTTCCTCGGTTCTCTATCCCATTCAAAAATGAATAATCTAATATTAATTATAAATTATTTTAACACTGTATTAAATATTTTATCAAACTATTAAAATTTTAATTTTAATGTATTTACATTTTATACATCTCTTCCTCCTCCATTGGAAATCATTCCTCATAATGGTCGGTTAACCGGAAATGAGGATGATTCCAACGTAATTTATATCACTTCCTATAAGAATATTTACAATAATTATTTATTTTATTTTAAATTTATATAGATAAATATTTTAAAATTAAATTATTAAAATTACATAAATTTCAATTTCCTTAGACAAAATTGAGAAATCGATGAAATATGAGGAAATTTAATGAAAATAGGATTTTAAAACTCTATAATCTCATCAATGAAAATTAATAAATATAATAAAATGAATATAACTTATAAATGGAGATAAAAATGATATTATTTAACTTTTGGTTCAATGTTTTAATTTACCAAGGATTATTATTCAAGATATAGAGAAGTGATGAAATAACACATTAATTGAGGATATGGGATTATCCAAAGAAACTAATTTTTTTTGTGTTATTCCTATTTTTTGAAATCATCAATTTGAATGTACCTCTATTGTTCCCTTAATATCATTTCAGTATTATTTCCTTTTATTTTCTGGTACATACATGTTTGCACTAAGATTTTTTCCCCAAATTCCATGTTTTACAATAAATAATTTTCATTCTAAATTACATATTTGACTTCTATTCAGTTGTTTCTTATTCACTCAAGCATGATGTTTTTTAAAAATTATTTTTTCCCAGATTCTATTGTGAACACCTTAAGATTCTTTTACAAGCTTGTCATTATTAAATACTAAAGAAACCCTTTTCTTTCCATGGGTAATTTCCTGACTACAATTTTTATATGTTATATGTAGAATGCTTTATTATGCGAATATTATGATCTGATGGGTACACCCACAATTATCCGTACAATATATTGGGTTATGTAATGTATCTCCTTAGATATTTAATATTATGTGTGAACATGATTCTATATTTTTTCAAAACGATGTTTCTATGATTTCTACTCATATGTTGTGCATGATAATGATGCTAGAATTGTTCATAAAAATGTGTGGTATTTGAAAAAACAAAACAAAATATTTTATTATAATTCATATTCCACATTACATGAAATGTATCTATTATTTACCTCATTATTATGATTATGATACTATTATTATTATATTATAACAATTATTATTCTCACCCATGTTAAATTTATTCTTTCCCTTAAATACACCTCTTATATAACATTTATCTCAGTAATTACATTGACGTATTTCCATAGGTGAAAACATTAATTAGGCAGAATATGATAAATGTAGAAGGATAAAAAAATATTTATTTAAATAAGCCTTATGGTTTTTTTTTGAGAAAGATGACATTAGTGTATCTTTAATTGGAACTTGAAAAGAAACTATAACATGTGAAAAGTGGGAATCATACATTTATCCTTTTAAAGTATTGACAAGAAATCATTTTGAAAGGGAACTGAAACTAGACAAGACTCCTCATATAATCCCGTTATTTCAGTTGAGTCCACAAGATTTTTGGATTCCAAATAATAATATGTGATGTTGTAGCTCAACGAAGATAGCTGATGAATGGAAATAATCCATTAAGTTGTCATCTTCTAAGAAAGATGCACCTTCCTTATTCTATCATATTGTACCAAGGTTGTGGAGTCACAATAGAAAAAAATATTTTTTAGAATCATTTTATGTTCCATAAAGGATAAATATATCATAACATTAATTTCATCCTCTAGGGTTATTGTAGTTCCACATGAAGCACTCTAGTAGACCATAATATCTCATGTCATGTCTATATACACAGACCTGTAACCTGTTGGATGAGGGCTCCATTTCAAGGATATATTTGTGTTACACTTCATCCAACTAGTAGGAAGAGGGGTACATGTAGTTTCAATCATGTGATGACAGGGAGGTAAGCATACACTAACCATCAAACAGCTTAAAATAATAAAATCATACACTGAATTTCTGTAATGTACTAAATGCAGCTTGTTAGCATGATAAATGGTCATCAGTATTTTAGGTAGTACATTTTTTTGATGAATTGGAACTATTTGAAAATAACTTCATTGTTCACTCTCCATATGATATGTAGTATCTTTTTTGCATGTAACCTGGAAAATTGTGGCAAGTTATCCAGATGTTGGAATGTTAAGAAAATCATGAAGAGAGACACTGGTTTCGCAAGATGGAATATGATGAATATAAAAGTGATCAAATATGGTTTTCCATAAATATGAATAATTTTAATATAAGAGAAACAAGTGCTTCACATCATCATGGTTTTTATTTCATAGGGCACACTTGGAGGATACGGAGATACCCACTTTTAATACATTTTTCCAAACTAGAATTTTATTGAAGGATAGCCTCCACAACATGGTGAATCTTGAGAGAACAATACATTTTTTCCAGAAAGATGCAATCGAACAGTTTGGACCCTATGTGAGGTTTATATAGAAGGAATTTGAGTATAGCATTCCATTAGAGGCTAGTTCCCAAATAGGTATATCCCATTGGATGAGAATGATTAACTTTTCCCAGTTTTAAGAATTACAGGAGGAAGGTTGTTCATGTCACTCAATTGGTCATTAATAGAGATTCCCTAGACTAAATTAGAATTAATGTGATCAATAGAGTATATAAGGGGATTCATGTCTAGTTATCAGTTAAAACATGAGAGAGGATCTAGAATGAACCAGACAGTTTGACTGAATGGAGATCTTGTCAAAGTCTGATCTAAGACTGGGCCAAATTAAAGAGACCATAAATGATGTGTGATATGATTTCACCTTTGGGATAAACATGTATGTAAGAAAAATCAAATCTTTGGATGTATTTTTTAGCAGATTTCATAGAAAAGTTTCATGTAGAGACTGACTAAAATGAGTTATTTTCTTGATCCCAAGGCCCCTTCTAGAATAGGTAAGGCATCATTGTTTCTATGAGACTGTAATTATATTTATCTCCTAAATTATTCCACTCTAAAAGAAATCTATCATAATAGAATTAATGGATTAATAATGGATACCAGAAATGAATAATCCATAAATGAGTACACTAATTTTGAGATAAATACATGATTTACCAGACATGTTCTTCTGTCCATTGATTGGGATTTTCCTTTCCAGTAATCAAGAGATATTCTAATTTGAATCCTAATTTAAAGGAAGTAAGAATCCCATACCCTCCCCCCAGAACATAGACACTCTGAGTTAGATGATAGGTAAATATCCCTCCGAAATTCCTATTTCATTGATCATTCCCATATTTTGGACAGCTAGGATAACCTTAATATAATTGATGAAATACATCCCCAACTAATTTTCTAGCCTAAGACACCTTCATAGTGGGTGAGGATCCCCTTGATGTTCATAATTTTCCTCCTATCATCCTATGTAAAAATGATGATATCGTTACCCAAAAATAGATGTGATGGAGATGAAATACCTCATTTGTCCAAGATGGTTTTCATATAAACATTATTCACCATAGAAATAAGAAGCCGATTATGTTATTCTTCTGCAATGGAAAATATAATAGCTGAGATGGGTTCTATGTGTCTCACCACTCTTGAAAACAACAATTATCCTTTTGGGGATCCATTTATGAAAATATATATTTGAACCAACCCTATAATAGACTTAATCCAATTGATGAACATATCATTGAATATAAATTTCTCAAGAAAATTACATATAAATCCATAATACATCGTGTAAAAATATTTATTGATATCATGATTGAGCACAATGTTACCTCACCTCATTGACTTCCCAATCAAGGTTACACACTCCAAGGTAGTAATGAAGCAAAAATGTATATTTATTCCATGTATATATCTGAATTGATTCCAATAAATAATATTTGTGGAGATTCATATAGGTCTATCAAGCAAAAGTTTTGTGATGATTTTGTATATAGTGTTGATAAGTTTAATCAGACTAAATGGACAAATTTCATATGAATTCCTTACATTTGGTATAAGTGAAATAAATTGAGAATTAAACCCTCAGGGTAGGGACCCAAACTTGAAAAATTTAATTAACCAGATTGCGAACCATAGAATGTACCTCCTCCCAAAAACTCTGAATGAAATGGTTTGTAAAACAATCCATACTAGGTTATATATCCTTATCCATACTAAAAACAGATTCTCTAATTTCAAACTCAAGGGGAATGGGGATAAGGAACAATTTTTCAGCCTTAATGAAAAACATCAGGATGATTCCTTTGATACGAATTTCAATCATTAATGGACCATTGAAGAGTTTTTAAAAAAAGAGACAATGTGGTCCACAAGATTATGGAATTAATTCAAGATATAATCTTTATATTTCAAGATAGAGAGATTTTTTTGGCCTTTAAAGCTCTTTTTTGGGAATTTGAAAACATTTTGTTCATGTCTCCATCATTGTTACATTTTCCTTAAATGTGTTTTTGAGGATATTGACTTTAAACCTTATGAGATCATTAATATTGGGGACCATGTGATTCTATTGAGTCATTCCATTTGAAATATTATGATGGATGATTTCCTTTATAAGGGAGTGTATAGAGGTCTCAAGTGCATAAATTTAACCATCAAGATGACTAAAATGTAACCAACTCTAGTCCTTAAACCGGATTTCAGATTTTTTTCATTATAGATGCATGACATTGGAGTATTTTTTTCAAGAAACACTTGTCCAGGAGAGTTGAACAAGATTGCGACATTATGGAATGTCATCCCAAGAATTATTAAACCTGAACGGTATCAGTAGGATTCTATAATCACTATGGACACTCATCAGAATTGGGTAGTTGTCTGAGTTATGATTTGTATTTGTGACACATGAGATTGATATCCAGTTTCCATGATTGGTATTAATCACAAATTCCCTTTCAATCCTACTGGTCCCCATCGCATAAAAATTAAATATATACAAAGTGAGTTTATTACCAATGAGGTTAACTATCATGAGGATGGAATCCTCAATGCATGTATTTAACTCCTTGGTTGACCGGAGCTGAAGGTAGGTCCGAGTCTCTCATCATCATGATGTATAGTGTTGAAATAACAAACAAAAAATTGATGACTCCATGATGTAATTAGCGAGGATCTTGATTAAAGACCAAAGTAATCCCTAATCATGATAGATGTTAAATTCATGATGAGAAATGAAAAAAAATTCTGATTGTTCTTGTAGAAGAGGAAGGTAACGGATTGATCATACTCCAGAATAATTGAAGGGATATTAATAGATCTATGGACAAGAATCCCAAGCATGTGTTGAGTTTCGGAGGCATGAGATTTTCCCAAGAGGTGATAAACACTACTAGGGGACAATTTGTCTTGCTTGAGGAGAAATTATTTAGGGGCAGCTATACCAATGACTGTAGGTTTGTATTTTCCTACATGTAGCCCTGAAAAAAATTCGGTATCATGGATTTCGAGGACTTTATACTTCCAAAACTTTATCCTCATTTAAAACATGTCCTGGGGGTTCTTTCCCCATTTTCTTTCACCTCAATTTTTATGGATCTACAAGATTTTATTGTATTTTTTATTTAACTATGGCTGATACATTTCATCTTGAGTCCCCTTGGAATCTTCTTGGTAAAAATTTTCATAAATCTCAGTGGATGTTCTATGAACCATTTTTTCAATATTGCTGATGGGAGTATATTAACCAGACCAGAGACAACAGGACCCAAACTAGTGTGCATGATACTACTTATCCAGTACTGGATCTATAATAGTTACTTGATTTTGTGCTTACACATAAGAATTTACATTCTCTTGTAGTGGACCCCCACCAGAGACTCCTTCTCTAAAATATTCATCTCATTGGCTGGATATGAGTTTCCCATTATAGAATAACATGCCATATGAGTGATTATGTTTATTTGGACGTTGCTTAAATCAGGATACATCAAATTGACCATATTTAGAGCCACCAAATATGTGTCAGCAAGCTCCTGATGTGTAGCATCAATTTCAAGGGAATATTTATCAAGAAGTAGTTCTTTAGATTGGAGAGTGTAATACATTCCAAATATGTCAGACACTAAATCATTAAAATCGCCATCATTATTAAACATTAGAAAACCTAGAGTTTCATAGTTTGATTTTGTCTTAGAAAATATAGGATGATTGTCCATATGAGGAGTTTCATCTTCCTCTGCTAGATTGGACCCTGAGTTACTGGTGGGGGTAATATTTCCCCATTCCAATATTTCAGGCTGGTTCTGTTTATCCTTTTTGACATAATATACTCCATTAGTCCTCTTTACTTGTGGTACTTCTTTCTATTCTATAGTATGAGGGTTGGGAGCTACTATGATCTTTAGAAGTCATCAATCATTGATTAAATGGACCACCATTATAAAATTCTCAAAATAAGGAGGAATATGATCAATTTGAATTCTCACCTCAAATTTATGGAAATTCAAAATCATGTCTAATTGTTCCGGCGGAGAAACCTCCATGAATATATCAACAAGTACTATTTCATAGAACCGAGGGTCCCTATTGAGAATTTGTTGGTAAATTTTTAGGGGAGTTCCAAATCCATTTACCAGGTCAGGAATATTTTTTGGATTGACGTACACACTTGGTATAACATGGATTATAGTCTATACCTGTTCATTTTTATAGTTCTGATTGAAAAAAATAATGTTGGCATCCTTTTAAGACAACTTCAACATTCCAAGCTTTATGTTGAGATTCCTAGTCCCCCGATCCAAGTCATAGTCATCTTTACCTTCCAACATAATGATGAAATACCCTTTCCTGATAAAAATAATCTTACATTTACTGATGTTCTAATAGCTCATGATCATGTTCTTAAGGCATGTATATAACCATGTTTTCACACCCTTTTCATAAGAAACTCAACCTAGGAGTGAAAATGTGTAGAAACCCATATGTTTCTTGATCTCTTCATTTAGAGTTAATTTCCAAAAGTAATATATTATTTATTCATGAATTGTTTACTTACATTATGTTCAAGCCATTTCTATTTTAAAAAACTGTGGGAATATAGGAAACCCATTCCAACAGACTATGTGAGGATTAATGAAATTATTTTAAGAATGACATCCCCAATTCCATTAGAGGTGGAGATCAAAACATTGTTATGACTCTTACCAGGCTGTCACAGGCTATGAATAATAACCTAAACCATATGGAATATTCACCTCCACCCAAAAAGGAGTAGCTAGACATTGAGTCCTTTTTGCATTATTGACCACCGATTATTCGTTGATCTCCCAAACCACTTATCTCGGAATAGTTTGTTAACTCCATGGAGAATATATTTTCCATTATACATAATTTTGAGATGGAGAAGAAGATACTTTCCATATATCATTTAGATGGTGAATTTGATCAATGGTGGTCATTGATAAAGACCACCAATATTGAGGATGAAATATAAGAGATGGAGGTGAATACTTTAATAAAATAATTCTTAATATGAGTTTCTCTTGAAATATTTGATGAAATAAGGAGATAAAATTTCTTGTGTTGAAGAAAAATGATTGTCAATATATTAGTAATTGTGAAGAAACGATCACAAGGGTTGGAAGATACATCATGGTATTGTTTATCAAAAATGATGAAAAAATATATAGATTCTTTATTGGATTAAAACGAAAATTTTGAAATCTTATATCTATCCAAGACTATGAGAGTAATGAGGTGGTAATTGAACATGATAAAAAATTATTGATGATGTTTCGAGAATGCTCCCATGGATATAGATATCAGAATGGAAGAATGGAGTTTCAATCTGGTGGGAAAAATGAGAGAGGAGGATAGGGGATCTAACCAACCTTGTGTCAAAAATGTGGGAAGATGCATATTGGTAATTCCCTCAATGGTATAGGGAATTGTATCAAGTATAATTGATAATTCAACCATGATCATTATTATCTATGATACATGATAAAAATTACCAACATGATGGAGGAAATGAGATCACCTCATAATTCACAACACATGCTTAATTTATTCAACTATAGGTAGAATGAGATCTATGAAATATAGTTCTATAAACCATGGGTCCTTGAGCATTATCAGTTCCATCGTACATCAATGCTGATGTAGAAATAATTTTTCTACTCCATCACTACCACCGAAGTGGAGCATGAAAATGATCTCATAGAAGATATACTTATTATTAAATATATAATAGAAACAATTTTATTTTATGCTAACTCTACACATTATTTTATATCATGGGTATTTTCTATAATAGGTAAATTTAATCCTATAAAACACGATGTTGAGATATCGTTTAAAAAACATAGTCTTGTGATCATTTCTACCCATGTGTCATATTAGCATATATCTTGAAATTCTTCTATTGAATCTCATAATACATCCCTTAGTGGAATTTGACACTATATTGGACATGTATTTCCTCTCATTATATATATCACACATCAACTCTCCAAATCTAGAAATATCATTTCATACTATGAAACTTCCTACGATCTATTAAAAATTCAATGAAGATCACAGATATCTTTTGAAGAATCCATCAAAATTGTGAATGATGGTACCTTAAAAATTATAATTCCATTCCCAAATTGTTGAGTTGAAGGACGGTACCAACCTTGAGAAAATTCCCATTTCAATGGAACACACATATGTATTTACCGAAGGGTTATTTGGGATTCGACTAGATATTGAGGCTGATCTATCAATTAAACATATACCTAGAGTTAAATATATCCTCAAATTTGCATATAGTATGACCTTGATCAAGTTATAGGAGTTAAGGAATAAGATGCAAGGAAATTTCGGCAAAGGGTTCATACATCCTAGTGCATCTCATTAGGGTGTTTTAGTTCTCTTTATAGATAAAAAAGATGGATCATTGAAGCTATGTGTCAATTACCCAGAAAGCATCAAGATAACAATAAAAGATTAGTTATCCCATTACTAGGATTGATGATTTGTTCGATCAACAAAAATATGATCACTACTTCTCAAAGGTCAATCTTTAATATAGATATCATCAGATAGAGGTGAAGCATGAATATATTTAGAAAATTTTCATCCACGCAATATATGAACACTATGAGTTCATTGTGATTCCCTTCATAACTACTGACTCCCCTAAAATAATTTTTCATTTCATGAATATAGTTTTTAGAAAATATAATGAAAAAAAATTAATATTCTATATCAATGATATTCTCATTTACTCCAAGAATATGGATAAACTTTATGATAATATAAGGATTTTACATATAACATTAAGGAAGAAAAAATATGAAATGTTTAGAAATTGTCGATTTTGGAATAAGAAAGTCACATACTTTGGGAACATCATCACAAGTGATAGAATTTATATAGTCCCTTCAATGAAACCACAATTGAGGAATGTACTAGACCCACTAGTGTTACATGAATCTATAGTTCTGTTGGATTCTCAGTGTAATGATGATGTCTTGTGATAAATTTATTATAATGTTCATGACCACTATCTATGTTTATATGGAAATGAGTAACGTATTTTTGAATAGAATATTAAGAAGAAATCATTATAGAGATCAATATTGGGATAATACTAGAATCATTACTCATAAAAAATAGATTGAGTTACTTTTTATCTATATATAAATGCATTGAGAAATGTCTCTGGGTTGTGTACTTATGCTGAATGAAAATGGTTATAGACAATGCCACACAAAAACTGATGATCTTTGAGTAATATTTCTTGATGATTGATTTGGAGTTAGCATTAATGATCTTTGAAATGATGATTTTTCATCAACACCTATATGGTGATAAGTGTGCCATATATAATAATCATATTATTCTTGTGTTTATATTATCATAAAAGAAACTCAACATTTATCGAAGAATATGGTTAGATCTAAACATGGAATATGGAAGATATTTTCTCTACCATCTAGGAAAGGTGAACAAGGAAACTGATGTTATTTATAGAAATGAAAATGCTACTCTATCAATGATTTATATTGACAAAGACCATATCTTCCGGGATATACAATGAGTAGATCTATAAAAAATAACTTATTAGAAAAAATCATTAATTCCCTAAATGAATTACCATCAATATATCTATGATATGGCCAATGCGGCACAAAAGGATTATCTAGAGCATTAAAAGAAAGATAATATATTAAATAAATTAATTTTTTAATATTTAAAAATCGATGAGGATGGTTTTATTCGATTTGGAACCAAAATGTATGGACATACATCACCTGAGATAAAGAATGATATTTTAGATAATATCAAAAGTACAGCTTTCTCCATCCATCCTAGAAGTAAAAAAATTTATCGTGATCAGAGAGAGTACTTCTTGTGAGATAATGAGAACAAATATATTGTTGAGTATATCTCAAGATTCATGGTATGTATGAATGTAAAATATGCATGGTATAATCCTGAAGATATTACGAATCTATTTTCTATTATCATCGGGAAATGAGAGAACATCACGGAGGAATTTTTCACTAACACCTTAAACACCTCTAGATGATATAATGATATATTTTTATTGTTTACTGACTAACCAAGACTTCACAGTACATCACTATTCTTGATGATTTATTACATGAACAATTTAAAGGATGTGGTGAGGTTTCATGGTGAACAACATATGATCATCTAGGATCATGACCCATGGTTTTCATCTATATTCTATAGAATTATTCCACATTCATTGAATAATATACTTAATTTCAATATGGAATATCACCCCCAAACTATTTCCCAATTATAAATTACTATTCCAACATGTGGGGACATTATGAGAAATTACTCATTAATGTTTAAAGGAGTATGTGATCAAAAACTCCCATTAGTTAAGTTTTCAAACAAAAATAGCTTCCACTCAAGTATTCTTATTGATCCATAATAATCTATTTATGGTGTGTGATTCATAACTCCTACTTGTAGCGAAGAATTTGGAGAATAAAATCTACATAGACCTACTCTATTTAAATAGTTGAAAGAGAAGGTTCAATCCATCCAACATAGTTAAAAGAAGATATAAGCTAAAAATAATTAATGTGACTTGGAGTTTAAGTGAGAAGAAATTTTTTCCTTTGAATATAAAAAATTAAAATAGTCATGAGGTTTGTAAAGAAATAGAAACACTACCTATAGTACATTTACCCTTTGATATCAAAGATTTCTTTAGAGTGTTGGATTATAAACATTCATGTCCACCAAATAAAGCTCATGTTCATAAATTTTTCCACATATCTCTCATGAGGAAGTACATAAAAACCTCTAATATATACTAAATAAAGAGGTGGTGAAAATTCAAAATGAACTCTCGTATGAGAATAAACCATTCATGATATTGGAAGAAATAGAAAAATTTCTACGAAATAATAAAAATAAATGTTTTAAATTGTTTTGTATAAACCATAAGTATAAAGAGATCACATGGAAACAAGAAGAAAAAAATGAAACACATATACCATCACCTATTATAATCCAAAAAAAGAGTTTAAATTTTTGGGATGATATTTATAAATGGTTGAAGACTTTACAACCCATAGTTTATAAATTATATTTGGTTCATGAAGAATGTATTTATTATATTATATTATATGATTTTAATAATGGAAAATATATTAAAAACCCAAAAGATATGTTTTCATTGATGAAAACCATTACATTAGTTAGAAATTGAATAATTTAGCCTTCCTAATTTTAAAAGTGTAAAAAAGAGGGAAAAAATAAAATAGATGATTTGGATCACCCTGATCAGTTAAAATCATCCCAACCATGAAAAAACTATTGAAAAGAGACAATACATAAATAATGTAATAGAGATTATAGAAAGCGGAAATATAAATCCTTGGGTGGAATTGAGGTGAATAATTTATGAATAAAAAGATATATATTTATAGGTTGTTATGTTACTATTGGAATAGTAATGTGACTATTCAAATAGTGACCTAACTTTTAATAATGATAACATAACCAATAGAGTATGAATGTAACCTAATTTGTATTTCATAATAATAATATTTATAATGAGTAATTTAATTAAATATAAATATTGTAATTCAAAATTAGATAAATAACATGATTTAAGAAACATAAAGAAAACATAAGAACACTCTCTATAAGATACTTTATAATGTATTTCATAAAAATAATTATTTTTCCATTAAGAAATAAAATTTATTTTTTTAGAAATTTAGTTCGATAACATAAATATCATTTCCAAAATTAGCTAGTCGACATTTTATAAGGGATATTTTTGGGTAATTTTTTTTGAAATAATTCATTTTTAATTTGAATAGTAAATATATTATTTCTCAGAACTAGTGTAACATAAAATACATAAATCAGGATGTCATAATCAAATTATCAGTTTTAGAACATCAGGATCGACAAAAAAATATTTAAATTGATAATTTTTCATTAAGATTTAAAAAATGACTAAAAAACCTCTCACGATCTTTCAGGATTACAAAATCTAAAGTGTTGCATTAAAATAATATTTCTCATATTCCTACAATTATTTTTAATTAAGATACTAAATTCGAATTAAAAATTTTAGTAAATTTCTTAAAATAATGTTATTAAATTCAAATACAGTTTATTATTCCATAAATATTACTATTACATTGTTTAACGCATATATAATAGTTTAGTCAATATTATAAAAAAATACCAATATCCTCAAGTATAAATAACCACTCTCCGTCCCTTGGAAAAAACTCATCAAACACTTTTACAAGACCAATATCATAAAAATAATCTCTTTTAATACTATTCTAATCTTTAAGGATATTATAGAGTAATAAAACTCCAACTATCATGGGTGCCTAGTGCCCATATAAAGAAAGCATCGCTATGATGAGGATATATTTTCAAAAACTATTCTGTTTTTTTCTTCCATTTTTCCTCTCATTATCCACATATTTCAAAACAAAATATTATAAGAATAACTATATATTATTTCAACAATATATTAATTATTTTAACGTAATGTAAAAATTATATTTTTTATTTATTTATATTTTATACATCAATTTGTTTTGTTCGAAAAAACATTACTGATAATGGTCAGTTATAAAAATGATTAAATTTATTCAAAATAAAACTATGTTTATTTGGATATAGGCATTAATTATGTATTTATTACCATGATCAAAATAGTGAAATATATGTAAAATGATAAAATTTTAAGAAATAATGATACCAAAATGATTAAAGATAATAAAAATAAAATAAGAAATATATTTAAATGATTATAATTGTTAAATAGTGAAAAATTATGACAATTGACTTCTATTTCAATAATATAATAAAACTATCATTATTATAAAGGAGAAGGAAAAGTCATCAAATAAAGAATGAATTTTTGTAATGGGAATATCAAACACAACTCATTTTCCTTGAGTTATCCCTCGTTCAAAATATCTCTTACATAGTTATTCCTTTAATTTTTTATCAATATCATTTTATTATTATTATATTTTCTTATTGGGGATATATTTTTTTCCACCTGTATTTTTAATATAAATAAAATTATTTTCCAAAAAAAATTTATTCCAAAATAAAACTCTGACTCCCCTATAATGGATTTTTATTCACCCAAAAATATTGATGATTAAACATTTTATGCTTTCCCTTATTCATTTGGAACCCCCAAAAATCTATTCAAGATATTATTATTTATGTAATCCTTATGAAATCCATTCCATACCATGGGATGTTTTTTTGCTATTATTATTATATGTTCTATGTGGCATGTATGATTATATGAATATTATGATGTGATAGGTGGACTGATAATTATATAAAACTTCAATGATTTGGGTAATATGATGTATCTCCTAAAAATATTTTTATTATGTGTGAAAAACATTGTAAATATTTTTACAGTAATGGTGTAATGATTTATTCTAATATTCTATGTGTGAACATGATGCTATATTTTTCACAATAATTCATGTTATTGGAAAAATCTAACTTGATTTTTCATTTTGATGAATATTACCCATTCCATGACTTTATCAAATGTGTCCCTCGTGATTTTCATGATGATATTATTCTTATGATATGATGATGATTATTATGCTCATCCATGCTATATTTATTCATCTCTATTTTCCTATCCTTACTATTATTACAGCCCACCTCATTAAATTATTTATATCCTTAAGTGACTACATGTACTAAGGAGAACCAGAAATAATTAAAAGGATAAATAAGAAGAATTTCAAAGAATTTTTTTGTTTTCTTATATGATATTGATGTTTGGGACAAATTTTTCCCATTCCACTAATCGTTTATATCATGGATTTTTAACACTATTATGATGTTTATCATAAAAATCATGTATCTTTCATGTAAAGAAATCATGGTCATTATACCTATATTTGAGATCTGGAACATTCATGCTAAAACCTGTATGAGAAAAAATGGAAATTAACAACTAAGAAATTGTAATAATGAAATATTGTTAATGATTAGGTGATAAGATGTAATAAAAGTGAAAAAATATGATACTATAAATTATATTTTTCTTCACATGTAGTTTAATAACATGTTTAAAACCACAATACATTAGGTAAAATTGTGATTACCTAAATAGTAGCTTAGGTAAGGGGTATAAAAAAATTAACATTCATTGGGATATATGACTACTTCATTAATTATATTATTGAAAAATTATGTCAGGAATTACTTTTTGTTACTTAATGTTTAATTTTAACTTTTATTTTTTGGATCAATATTTTTCACACATAATCACCCCATTGAATATCTCTCTCCTCAATGATACAAACATTATAAGGGTTTCATCTAAAACTTCTTTATTTTAGAAACATGTTCCTTTATGAACCTACTTCCAATTGAGGGGTTAATATACCATCCATTTATATACTATATCATTAATACTTTTTAAATCATGTGTTTTTATCCTATGGTTAATTTACTTAATTATTGGGATGTTACGACTCAAAAATAAAAATACAGGTAAGGGTGTGTGATCCCAATCTAATTTTTAGTGGTATTTCATATGGTTCAGTTTCCAATGATGGAAATTATTTGATCATTGTATAATAAACATTTTTCATTATCTTATACATTAATAATTCATTAACTATTCATGTATTTGTACCATTTTCCTCACTTTTACACTTAAAATTCTTGAAAAAAATGTTTATATAAAAATCCGATGACATTTCTTTCTTCAGTTGAAAATATTTTCTCTTCCAAATCCATGGTTTTGAAAAATATTTTCAAAAATGTTTTAATATTTAATTTAAATATACTTTTACCATTAATTGGTTTTAAATAAAAAAACTAAAAGGATTCGTTATATCGTTTTATGAACAAGGTACATTTTCACATTTTATACTAAAATGTGAAAGGATTCATTATTTTTAACATATTCAAGATGAACTAAACTTTTCCATCATCAATAAAACACATTGTTTTGAAAAAAACTTATTAATTATCAAATATTATTTAAAAAATTAATACTTTTATAGTCATAGTTTTTAAATAAATTATTTTAAAATGGGAAGTATATTTTACTCAATAAATGTTCAATGTTTTCTTTCAGAATCATTTTACATGATGGATGACATCCTTTTATTTTACTCAAATTGAAAAGGATATTTTACTCAAGAATGTTTTTAATATTTTCAAAATAATTTTCATAACAAAACTGTCAATATTATTTATTTATTCATAATTGTGTATATATTTCTCTGACATATATTCCAATTTAATAATCCCTTCCTTAGATAGTGTAATACATTCCTTATGTTCATCTATTAACTGACTTCATTGAGAAATTATTTTTGACTATGATATTAGATAATATTATTCAACTCATTCTGTTTACATGGATAATTATTATGTTATTCATTATGATTGATTTCATTTTTATAGAACACATAAATCATGAACATGTTATGAAGGTTGTTCATAGACAATGCTGGATGAGACCAATATAGCTTACATGATTGGAGCACCTAGATATCTCTCAAATTACTTTTTTATCCATCAGTACCATGAGAAATAATGTTTGAGATTTGGTAGTTAACTTAATCAATTACATGAATTTATACACCATGTCATGTTGTATTATAAGTTATCATTTTCCTATCCCTATTTTCTTTTTTAGGTTGCTACCACATTTCGAATAATTCCATGATAAAATGATACCATTATATTTTCAATATTCATCTATATTATTACACATTTGTCTTCTACTTTATGATATCATGTTATACCTTTTACTCAATTGTTATTATTATTTAATTGGTTTATTACCTAACTGGGATTTCTTGATCACCTCTTTCTTTATGTAATACCCATGTTATGAAATGTAGTTTTAGAAGGTCAGATAGATTTTAGGAGGTCAATATGGACAAAAAAATAATGTTTACATTTTTATGTTTCCTTTTATTGTAATTTAAACCAAGACTTCCAAATATATTAGGTATTTATGATCCCTCTATATTATTAATGGTTATTTAAGTTTATGAATCATTTAATAAAATTTGTAAATGGAATGGGTTTACATAGTTGTTATGAGAATAAATGGTTTAGTTAACCTTAATAATTAGGATGATAAAACATTAGTGAAACCCATAGTAATATTTCTATAAATAGGGATATATATAGAACAAAATATACGAGATTCGAGGTGATGTATGGAGAGGGTTGTTTTGAAGAAACTACATCCCTTTATGGATATTGAAAGTGCATGTGATTCAGAAATAGATTTTTATAGTGGTAATGAAACCAAAACATTTATTTTGTCCTTGACTTGAGTGTTACCAGCAATATCAAAATGCTATTTGATACAAACCACTCATGACTCCACTAGTGGATATTATTTGTAAATTTATAAACTCTTTGTAAGCCATCATGAAGAATTTTAATAAATAATGACCGCGAATTTCCCAATATAAACATAAGGTTTCAAAAATTGAAAAGAATCATGTGATTTAGACATCGTATAAGTTATTTTTTCTGATTACCCGGTTTCCCGCTATGATTATTAATTATAATATAATTATTTATAAAATTAGCCAATGTCTGGGACTATATGGAATTGGTTTAATGTTGAATATTTTAGACAATTTTTTCGTAAGTATCCAAATGGGAGGATGTCTAGAGTGAAGGATACTTTGACATAACCTAATTCGATATCATCATATATGATTAACAACTAGATCAATAATAGAATCATTGACTTATCAAATTATAGATCGATAGATTTTTTTGAGAGTTCAGGTGGATGATTCCATGGAGGAAAAAGGATTAAGAATCTTATATATTAGGAATGTTGTATGATGTACTCAAGGGGATGTCTCATATATACAATAATAAGTTTTATATATACATATTTTGGGTGGAATGTAATTAATTGTTGAGGATACATAAAGATTCTAGAAAACAAAATACATAAATCTAGTGTTTTTTAATGAATCATCTACTGTTGAATATTTTCAATGTGAAAATAATAGAAATTTTGAAAATCAATGTCATAGAATGAATTATCAAGAAAATAATCAAAAAGGATTTATGAGTAAAGGTTTCTTATAATAAAGAGACTAAAAAGACATATGTCTGTAAATAGATATTAAGTGTTATGTACAAAAATTTTAGATAATGCTTTCAGAGTAAAGTTTAATGATTAAAATTTTTATGCACTATAATTAATGAAAATTTTAAATCTTGAAATATGGATATATAAGGATTTTTTTGTAATGATTTCTGTTCTTGATAATTAATAAATTTATTCATGGTACTAATGAATATATTAATTTTATTTATTGGAATGGTGATTCTTTATAGTAAAACACATAATAGAGAAGAATATAATTAGGGAGATATGCTTGATGTCAAGGTAATTAGTATATTTTTTTTGAATATAATTTTCCTCGTTGAAATATATAGTTGTAAAAAAAGTATTTGATGACTAATATTAGTTTTGTTGATGGAAATAATATTCTTGATAATGTTATAAGATAATTTAGAAATATTATTTTGATTATTTTTTTTATTTTATAAAATGGATAACCAAATAAATGGGTAACAACCCATCTCATCTAGTAAGGTTATTAGTCTTGAACACTCATCTGAAGGGTGACAAGGGGGAATGAACTACCACTAGCCAATGTGATATAACGGATAGTAGAAAAATATTTTTAATTAGAAGTCTTGAAGGTTAAATATTAAGTTATTTTTTTGAATCATGTTATAGATCAATTCTATTTTTTGAGTGAGTAATGATATTTCATGATACATTTTATTATTTTAAAGATTATATAACCTTTTAGGTTAAAAGTAATATTTTTTTGGAATAATGATATTACACTTTAGGAGATATAAGCTGAAAGGGTTTGAGATAACCTTTGAGATTAAAACCATATTTCATATTGATTCTGTTGAGGTTATTTTTGAAATAGTGTTATGTATTTAAGGAATGATATCTATTAAACATTCAGTTTCATTGGATAATTTTTGGGATTAAAATATTCATATTAATTTTGGTTAGTATAATACATTATGTCAATAATTTTGGATTTAATAAATATATAAGGAATATATTTTTACACATCTATAGATCTTAAGATCTATTTAAGATTAATTTTAGTGATTTAGTAAAGAAATCAAATTGGGTATTCATTTACATAGAGTAATAGGTAAACTGGAAATTTATATAAGCACAATAAAATGATGAAACTTTTTTTATGAAATAATAATATATCTTATATGTATATTTTATGTTTTTCCCTATATTTATAGAAATTGAATACTTAAACTATTGTTAAATGATCTTGAAGCAAATAATTTGTACTATTACGTTCTTATTCGATGAATATATGTAATATTTATTAATAAAATTTTTATGGATTTGGGATATTTGAATTTCTCATAATCATTCAATTTCATGTGCTCAGTGATCACTACCAATCTCTATTAATAATTTGGAATTAGTATTTTCTTCTAGGTCCATATTTTCATTTACCATTAATGCTCACCTATATGAAAATGTAATAATATCGTATTCTTTTTTAACATCGTACATCACATTCTCTATTATCCAGAAAATATTTTTAACCTTGTTTAAAAATTAGATTTACAATAAGGGAATTTTCATATTTCAAACTCCTGATTAATGCGATCAATATTAATTTACAAGGACAAAATTTATTTAAAGGGTTTGAGTTTAACAGGCCAATGTTATGATATAATATAATTAAAAAACACATAGACTTTATGTTATTTTTTAAAAAACAAATTCAATCACTTTGATAGATTTGGATGCATGAAACATCGGGATTAAATGAGATGTGACACTCTATTGAAATAACATTCTTTAAACATGATCATTATAACCAATAAATTAAATTGGTTTTTATAAATTATAATATAAAATTTACAAAACACAAGTTTTATGAATTAAAAAAATTAGTGGTTATATATTTATTTCTAGTGAAAAAATAACTTTTTTATAGATAAAGTTATGTTTTCTAAAAAACAATATTTTTCTAAAAGGTGAATTAGTCTTGCATTCTATATATAATTTAGATTTATTATTTCACATTTATAAATTTATTTGATAAAAAACATAATTTTTCAAATATAAATTTAAAAATTAACATTCATTTAATTTTTTATCATTTTCTAAATGTATTTTTTTTATGAATAAGGGAAAATAATAATTTTTATTTTCAACACGTGTCTCATTTAAATAATTTAAAAGAAAATATTTAATTTAATGTGGTTTTAAAAAGAAAATTATTTAAAAAATTATTAATTAAATTAAATTATATCATTGGAATCAATTTCAAATTGTTTTTTATATACAAACATTTTCATCTTTTGAAATGTCTTGTTTTGAAAAACTGTTTTTTCAACATTCTTGTGAGTTTAATTTTAAATTATATTTTGAAACCTATATGTGTATAATTCTGAAAATGGATTACATATTAGGAATCAGAATATTTTTTGTTTTCTAATATAGTAAAGATAATTCTTTTCTATTTTTAATAGATAAAACATAAAAAACTTTCTACGGTGGTTAATATTAAAATTGGATTACCAAAGGGTTAAAATAAAATAATAATTAAAAAAATGAACCAAAAAATTTTATAATACCAATTTTACTATCAAATATATTGACATTATATAAATAAAGCTTCTAAATTTACACATTTTGTAGAATTTTTTATAATTAAAACATTGTTTGAATTAGTTCTATTTAAAAATTCTAGTTGTGCCTTCTCCCTAACATATAAAAGGCCACCCCAATCCTCTACATTAAAAAAATCAAAGCCCCATTGTATCCCAACATAAAAACAAAAAAAATTCCTTAATAACCACTCATCATAAAATAATCATTTTTTCATCTTGGAGACAATCTAGGATAGGATTTGAAGAAAATAAAATTTCATTGTTAGAAGAATATGTAATATCCTTAACCGAGCATTTTATTTTATTTCATCTTTCACCTATGTAACGATCTGGACCCAGATGCCACTAAACCGGTGACTGAAGCCCAGTGGACCACATTTCCTCAAGCACATCTTCTTGAATTCCAGAGGCTATCAACTAGAAGCACGGTCCTAGGATGTGTCTGTGGAAATACTATTCTCTCATTAGTTGAGTTTACCACAACAGAATGAATATAATGGAATAGTAACAATAGATGATATAGAAATAAATAGAGTAATAAAATAGATTCAATAGATAAATAAGAAGAATGATAATTGTGTCAACTGAATGTGTGATGAGGTAATTTCATGTCACGGGAAAACTGGAATGCATTGATACAAGAAAATAGGCATAACATGTTCCACAAGGTAAAAGAAAAAAAGTCTACTCATAGAATATTGAGATCCTATTTGGCCATCTGTTATCAAGATCCATCATATCCGCACACAATCAAGTATTGGAAGCTTCATGCTTCCCTTTGTCAATACCTGCAACCATGTAATATAATTCGGCTACCAAATGATGCCTGGAGAGGTTGTGAGATAAATCTCAGTGGGCCCCTACCAACGGTTTCTATAACATCCATATTGTGTGATGAATTATAGTAGTATGTAGGCATACATATATAAAGTAATTCCAGAAGTACAGTGTAACTAAATATCCAAGTACCTGCTTCAGCACTCGACTGGTGTCAGAACATTTACCAGTTCATTAATTAATCAATTACCATTTAATGCTAATAGGTCATGTGAGGCATATCCAACACGGACATCACTTTTTGATTGGATAAGTATTGTAGGTCCTAAGATGTAACAAGGAAACTAGGTAATGATATCCAATGATGGAGTTCCAGGGTAAAATCCAAGGCAATGAAAAATCATGGAATACTAACTCAGTATTATATGAGTCTAGCTATGGGGTAAGAGTGTAATATAAAGAGCATAATCTAGGGTATTCCACAATAAGGAGCCTACTAATTCCAAGGTGATTTACCATGGTAAAATGGGGGTGTGCAATGACATGGCTCTATGGGCTTTCACCATGGAACCTTCTAATCAATGATGGGTCCAAGGAGTATATTCGAGTATTACTGTAATAATGAAAGGTACCCAACGATAGTATACACGGAATCCAATTAATATAAAATTACCGAAGTCTAGGTGGGTATCAGTCTAAGAAAACTGTATCCTAAAATTTAAATGGGGTTCCTGAGACCCACGGTATTATCCTCTCAGAATCCAAGTCAAGCTCGAGTTATTCCATTCCTATTTGATATTTAAATCATTTAATAATTCATTAAATTCATGTCTTTCCTTCCATTTGTGTGGATAGGTCAAGTAGAGTTGAAACCATTTATTTATTGGTCCAAGCCGTGTCTTCAATTAGTGTGGATGGGCCATGTAGTGTTTCTACCATTTAATCAAGTCTAATTTAAACATTAAATCATAATCAATCATTGAGGTTCACTCCACTACCATCCATCAACATGAAAAGGGGTGAAACAAGCATTTAACCTTTATTCAATCTCTTTTTTTGAAGCCATGTTATACACTTATATACATTCCATTTCAGATTTCACTTTTAATAATTATGAGAAAGAACATAACTTAGGAGGTTCAAGGGGTGATCATACATGGTATACTCTATTATGAATTTTTTAGTAATAAAAAGAAATTTATTGTAAGAGGACTCACTTTAATAAAGTTCAAGTAAAGGAACACCTTATTGGTGGTTCAATTAATCCAATCACTAAAAACAAAATTATGGCATAACCTTTGACATGAGGCAGATTGAGTGTGGGTGAAACCACAAAAAACAAATAATATATTTGGAAAGACCATAACCATATGATTCAAATGAGTATAACCATGGAATGTTAATTTAACAAATGGTTTCCAATGAAATCGATGGGCCCCACATGAACATTCTATAAACAAGAAACTTTAGGGTTGATTTATTGACCACCAACCTTAGGGTTGTGCAAGCCCTCTTGTCCAGTATCGACCTTTTCTTGGCCTTAGATCGGAGTAGATCTAAAAAAATGGGAAAACAATCACATGGAGATATCTAGGTTGAGGGTGAAAGGTAATAATAATAGCTAAAGGGAACTTGATTACATACCATTGCGCATCCAACGTGATGAATAGAAGCTCAATTAGATACTGGACAAAGGAAATCTCTTGATCACAAGATTTGGCTTTCAAAAATCTCCAAATGGGTAAAAATGGATGAAAATACCAATGTTTCATGAACTAGGTGGGAGGATGAGGATTAATAGATCAGTAAGGGTGATTTTGACATTTTATCTTGGTTTTTTGTATGCGGACAGTTTTTCTGCACGATTTTTCAAAACGTGCGCAAACTGTGCAAGACTGTTCTGCATGGATGGTATTCCTTTTCAACATTTGATCAAACCATGAAAAAATCATGCACGATTACCTAGGAAAAGCGGTGTTCACCCATTTTAGTTTCATGACCATGCACCAACTATGCGAGGTGCCACTATCTAAAAAATGCTTTCCGCATGGTCTGGAAAACTGTGCTGAAATCCTGCACAGTTGACTCTAATCCATGGGCAGTCTATTTCCTCAAAAAATATTGGTTTTGTGGCTCTGAAAAATCCCTATACACTGTTAAAACCTTAAATAACTCATTTTTCATCTATGTTAGGTCCAAATTAAAGATTTAGACTGAATTTTTAATGGATCCATACCTGAGTGAAAACCCTGGTTCATGTGTTCATCCACCCATAAATAAACTTGCCCACTGAGTTCTCATTCCAAGGGTAAGGAAACACTATCTAAGAACAACTCTAGCCATTTGGTGCATTGTTGGATTACCTCTACCAAGTCTCCTCATGTGCTCAGTCATGCTTCCATATCAACCGTACGAGAGTGACATACATTCCTTAGAGAGACTTAATGCATCGTTCAATGATGTGTACTGGATATTCCTCAAGGGTTTCATTGGCTTCTAACTCAACTTCCTTGAGATCAAAGGTATGGGATGGGTCAATATGATACTGGTGAAGCTGTGAGACATGAAAGTAGTCATTCATGGCATAGTACCTCTTAGGTATTAACAACCGATAAGCTACATGATCGACTCTCTCTAGAATCTCAAATCACGCGACGTAAAAAGGCAAAAACTTCCTCTGCTTTATTAATTATCTATGCCCTATCCTAGGTGATACCTAAATAAAAACAAGATCCCCAACCAATAACTCAATAGGTCCCTAAAAATTATTAACATATGGTTTTTTTAGACTTAGTAGTAGTCATACCCTTCAGGATCTGCTGGACATGTTTTGAAGTCTCCGTATTGAGATGAGGCCCTAGTAGTGTTGTCTCACTATCCTCTAGCTAGAATAATGATTAACTGCATTGACTACCATATAAGTCCTCAAAAGGATCCATTTAAATCATTTGATAGAAATAGTTATTATAGGAGAACTTGACAAGAGGGATATGCTTCCCCCAATAACCACTGAATTAAATAACGCATGCTCAAAGAATATCCTCCAAAACTGGTATTGGTTGTTCCTATTGTCCATCCATATGAGGGTGAAGAGTTTTGATTAGAAGAACCAGAGTTACCATAGGTTTATAAAAACCATTCCATACCTATTATGTAAAATTATCATCCCTATATAAAACTATAGTCCATCGAACACCGTGTAGTCATATGATCTCATGGACATACAGTCTTCCCAGCTCATCAATAGGGAAAATCTCCCGAATAGGAATGAAGTGGAATGATTTCACTATTCGGCCAATGACTACCTAGATAGCATCGCTGCCCCTTAGTGAAATAGGTAATCCAAATACAAAATCCATAGTAACATAATTCCCATTAAATTTAGGGACTAGAAATGGTTATAATTGGACTGCGGGTTTCTGTGACTCCCCCTTCACCTACTGACTGGGGGAACACCTAGTGATGAATCCAACAATCTGATGTTTCATCCCAGCCCACCAATACTGGCATTTCATTTCTCGATACATCTTTGAGATGCATGTATGAACTTCCCACTAGGAAGCATGGGACTATTTCATCAACTCCTCTCTCACAACTTCATGAACCAAGATACGTCCATGTAGATGCAAGACGTCATCCCTATCCACAGACAAATCTAGAGGTGGGTAATATCTTGATATACTCTTATAGAGAACCAGACCTTCATGGTCTGAAAAATCTCTACTCTTCACCTTATAAAGGAGGGAAGAGGTAATTGTTAAGGTAGAGAGGTAGGACTTCTCATGAAAATCTTGAAATTCTAGATGAAGATCAGAAAAGAAGGCCATTAACATTAATTCATCACTGGATTCATGTATGACATGTGTTGGTGTTTTCTGAATTAGTAAATCTGCAACCACAAGTCTTTTTCCCAGTGTATAGGCATGCTCAAAATCAATGAATTATAGATGTTCGACCCATATTCGATGTCAAAGGTTCAAGTCACACTGAGAAAAGATACACTTGAGGATCTTGTGATCTATATAAATCATAATGAACCCACCCAAGTGATAATGTCTCCAGAAATGTAAGGAATGGAAATTGATGTTAGATTACGGTCATGCGTCCAGAAATTTCTCTTGTGAGGCCTCAACTAATGAGATCCATAAGCTACAACATTATTTTCCTTCATTTACACTGCTCCTAGGTCAATTCTTGATGCGTCATAGAAGATGATATAACCTTTACTAGGTTCTAGAAGAATCAAAATAGGTGTCATGACAAGCCTTTCTTTCAGCTTCTGAAAGGATTTATCATATTCTTCTGACCACAAGAACATTACACAAATCCGTTTATGTCCAGTAAGAGGTGAAGAAAGACATGAGATGTCATGTATGAAATTCTTTTAATATCTAGCGATCCCTTAAAAACTATAGATATCAAACACATTATTAGGCTTCTCCTAGGAGAATACAACACTATCCTTTTTAGGGTCAATAGATACTCTTGATTGTGCAAATATATGGCCCATCAAGTGGGTCTTGTCTATCTAGAAGTATCATTTTTAAAGATTGGAATAAAGCTGATGCTCTCTAAGTATACACAGAATGATCTCAAGATGTTTTCTAGGTTCGTTACGACTGCATGAACACACCAATATTTCATCCAAAAAATCATAATAAAAGAGTCCTAGTAGGTATGGAAAACCCTATTCATCAAAGCCATGAAAACAGAAGGCAAAATTGAAAGATTAAATGGCATATAAAGGAACTCATAAAGTCAAAACCTCCTACAAAATGCTATACGAGGTATTTCTGAGGGTCTGACTCGCACATGATGATAACCCAAACTCAGGTCGATCATAGAGAACACCTTTTATCCTCAGATCTGGTCAAAGAGATCATCTATTCAAGGATGTGTATTCCAATTCTTGGCCAAAAGTTGGTTCAACCATCTATAATCCATGCATAAAGGGAGAGTTCCATCCAGTTCCATCCACCTTCTTTGTGAAAAGCATTGATGAACCCAAAGATTATGTACTGAGCAGTATAAATCCTTTGGCATAAAAGTCCTCTATCCTCATCTTGACCTCTTTATTCTTAGTCGGTGCCATCCTGTACGGAGGAATGGACACTAATGATTCTCCTAAAACAAACTTTATTGAAAACTATACCTATATCTTAGGAGGTGATCCAAAAA
The DNA here is from genome assembly GCA_963277665.1 of Viscum album. Classification (NCBI taxonomy): domain Eukaryota; kingdom Viridiplantae; phylum Streptophyta; class Magnoliopsida; order Santalales; family Viscaceae; genus Viscum; species Viscum album. Next base: position 378,533,681 of record OY728147.1, read on the forward strand.
ATTTATCAGGAAAGACTTCCCTGAAATGATCAAATACTGGAGGGAAGTCTGTATGAAGTATAACCTGATCCTCCATGTAATATTTCCAATCTGAGCGGTCACTTCACCTAGCCTGTGAGGCTTCGGTCTAGATCTCCTAGCCTGGACATCCCAATCACCTTTGAAAAGAAAAATACTACCTTATAGAGATGTAAATAAACCCCTTGGTGATAAAAAATTACAAATGTGGGATAGTGGACCAACATGTCCATCCCTAGAATGAAATCATAGAATGTCTTCTCGAGAAAAAATAGATTCCATAAGAAAGTGTAACTTTCAACATCAAGGGGACAATCCCTGCACTTATGTATTCCCTCTTTTCTTATTCCCAACGGTGTATTGAGGTTCATTAAACCAAAGTGATATTGTATCTCTAGTCCAAGACATTCCCTGATAGATACAAAATGAATGATTTTAAAGCACCTGTATTAGAAAAGGAAGCTACAATAGTAGAGGATACTAGGATAGTACCTCATACTACTAATGACTCTGTAGCATGATCCTTGGTTATCAACTATAATGCACCCAACCGACCTGATCCTCGACATTGATCAACAGGTGGACTACCCAGATCATGACCACTCTACTGGAACTACTGCTGATCAGGGATCATACTACCATGACCACTTCCTCCTCCTCGTCCAGACCTTCCAGTGATACTCAAACTCCCCATCTAACATGGAACAAAAAACGTGCTTCTGTATGTGCAGCTAAATCTAATCCTTTTTCACTCAAAGTAGGTGGAAAGGGCATAAAAAATCATTTAAGATGACGCATATGGCCACATGTATGACACTTCAAAGGGCCTCTATAAAACTGGGGCTTCTTATGTTATGGTTTTCCCCACTGATGAAACACTTCAGAGCTATCAAAAAGGATACTCAGGCTTCTACTACTCAGATGATAAACTATAAGGGAACGTTTCCTTCCACCAGATGAACCACTGGCCTGACGCGTAACTGATTCTTTTAACCCAGTACTCACTTCTTCCCTCTAGTTATGTGCAGTGATAAGGGCCTAATCAACTATTTTAGGGATGGTATGAAGGATAAATACATTCACCTACGTTTGGATGTCATTCTGGAGCCCATCCTCAAAATTTCTAGCACAAGAAAACTCATTAATGGCTAGAAGCAGTGAAAAGAACCATAAATTAGTGAAACATGATGAATATTCCATAACTAACATAGAACATTTCTCTAGATTCAAGAAATATCTGGCTCTGTTATCTCTCACTAACTGAGGAATGAACTGATCGTAGAAGGCAGTCCGGTATTCAATCCATAGCATTCCACGATGATGTCTGGCCTGGGTAAGTACATCCCACCAATAATTTTTCAAATCACAATGAATGTATATAGAATTCATGATTCTACACTATATATGCATTTAAATATGATGAAAGATAGAAAACATTGCCACTATCTAGGAGTTAGCATCCTGAGATCCACTATCCTCTGATAATGTATGACGATGCTGCTGCTGGAACTCTCGGGTCAGATTAGCCATCGTAGGTACAACATGTGTGGCACCCTGCATGCACTGCAATAGATGTAGAAAAATATCAACGGCTTGGGCATCATTTCCCATATTAGGTACAGTCGGCGGTGCCTCAAGTGGAACTACTAGAAGTATGAATGGAGGCTCTAGGCCCACCATGTCTAGGGTATGGTCATCACCACCCTCCTTGTGAATGACTCAAGGACATCGTGGCACCATTGGTCTACAAATACCAAAAACTCACCTGAAGAAAGTATTAGAAGCAAGGAGACAACATCACTACTAGAAACAAATTGTAGGAAAACTCACTACCCAAGGCATACTAACACAAATTACCTTCTTAGACAGCTTGATATCAGTATGTTCTCAAGTATAAGTTTTATGTTATTTCATTGTTAATTCTTAGGTTCACTACTTTACCATTCATAAAAATTACAAGGTGGAATAAGGATGTGAAACCAATTCATTTTTGATTTCAGGATTCACTTTATAACGGATAGTCATTTCTAATGAATCAGTTCCCATACACTTATAAAAAAATGACACCCATTTACTTATAGCATAATGGATTGATTTGGTAAATTACTCATCCCAACACATGATGTTCTCATACAATACATGAATTGATATAGAAAATAACTCAAGCAATGCCAATGTAATATAATTAAAAAAAAATTATCACTACATCACTCAACAATTATAGGCATATCAAGAAATTCAAATTAGTGAAATTATCTTATATGGAATAGAAATATGAATGAAAATTGATTTCTAGGGGCCTATGATGATGCATGTTGCAATACTCTATTCCCTTATATCATCGGGCCAATGATGAAATAAATTCCAAAAGATAAATAATCAACAACACCAGACAAAATGTGAGTCACCCAACAGTGAAATAATATCAACTCTAATATAAAAAATATGACAAAAATTGAATTGTGGTTAACATGGATTTTACCCCGAAAATGGGTTTGCGACGCCCAAGAACAACTTATGACTAAGTCCCAAGTGTTCCTGTTCTCCAATCTATTGTCCCCAAATTGTCTGGTAAAAAAATAAACTACCCATTATAGAACATTGTGACTACCCAGACTCGGATTCCATTTAACGGGTGCCCCGAGCCCAGTGGGCCACATTGCCTCAAGCGCATCTTACGGAATTCTAGATAATGCCAACTACTAGCGAGGGCCTAGGGAGTGATCGTGGAAAAACTATTCCATCATTATCAACGTGTATCACATCATAAGGAATATAATAGAATCGTAACAATGGGAGAAATAGAAATAAATAGAGGTAGAAAAATGATTCAATAGATAAACAAGAACAACATTTTTTGTGTCAACTAGAACAATGATAATGTGACGTCATGTCACTAGAAAACTGGAAAGCATGGATACAAGAAAATAGGAATAACATGTTCATCAATGTAAAAGGAAACAAATTCTACTCCATGAATCCTGGTATCCTACTCAGCCATTTGCTGCCAAGCTCTATCCTATCATCACACAATCAAGTTTTAGAAGTTACATGCTTCCCTTTGTCAATACCTGCAACCATGTAATCTACAAAGGGTACCATACGGTGCCCAGAGAGGGTTTGAGATAAATCTCTGTGGAAAACCACCAACAGATTCTATATCATCCGTCCTGTGTAATGTAATATAACAGTGTGTAGGCATCTATATATAAAGTAAAGAAAGCAGTACAATGAAACTAAATAACTGACTAACTACTTCATCCCTCGACTAGTGTCTGAACATGTAACCATTTAATTAATTAATCAATTACCATATAATGATAATAGGTCATTTAAGGCATAGAAAACACTGGCATCACCTAGTGATAGTATAAGTAGTGAAGGTCCCAAGATGTTAAAAGGAGACCCGACAGTGACATCCAGTAATGGAGTTCTAGGGTAAAAACCAAGGTAACATAAACTCACAGAAAGCTAACTCAGTTTTATTTTAGGCTAGCTAGGGGTAATAATGTAATACCCTAAGTGTAATCTAAGTCATTACATAATAACGAACCTACCAATTTTATGGAAATTGGCCAAGGTAAAATGGGTCAAAGCAAAGAAAGGGAAATTTGGGATTTCATCATGGAACCTAATAGTCAATTATAGATCCATGGAGTGTATCCAACGTATCCTAAAATAATGAAAGTATCCCAATGATATTATATCATTAATCCAAGTAATAGACAAGAATCAAATTCTATGTGGTTATCAACCTAAGAAAACTGCATCCTTGAATTGAAATCAGGTTCTCTAGTCCCATTGTATTCTCTTCTCAAAATCCAAGTCGTGCTCAATTCAATCCATTTCATTTTGATATTTTAATCATGTAATAATTCATTTGGTTCAATTCATACCTTCAATTATTGTGGATATGTCATGTAGAGTTAAAATAATTAATTTATTGGTCAAAGACTTGTCTTCCAGTAGAGTGGATAGGACATGTAGCATTGCAACCATTTAATCAAGTATCTGTTATCCATTTAAGAATTTTCAATTAGTGAGGTTCACTCTTCTACCATACATAAACAAGGAAAGGGGTGATACAGGCATGTAACCATTATTTAATATCTTTTATTGAGGCCAAGTTATATAATTACTATACATTCCATTTCACATTAAAAATTTAATAATTATTCGAAAGCACTTATCTTAGGGGTGTCAAGTGGTGAGTATAAAGGTTAAATTCCATTATGAAATTCACAGTAATGAAAATCCATTTATAGTAAGAAGACTCACCTTTAAAAAATTCAAGTAAAGCACACCCAAACAGTTTCTCAAATATGCCAAACACTAAAAACACAATTATAGAATAAACTTTAACCTAAGGTGGATTGAGTTGTAGGTCAAACAACTAAAAACTAATAAAATATTTCGAAAAGGCATAACCATACATTTCAAATCAGTATAGTCATGGAATATTAATTTTGGGAATGGTTTCCAATAAAACCAGTGGGCCCCACACAATTTTTCCAAATACAACAAACATTAGGGATGAGTTATATACTACCAACTGTAGGGTTGAACGAGACTTCTCCTTTGGTATTGGCCATTGAATTGCCTCAGATCAAAGTAGATCTAAAAAACGTGAAAAATGATGAAATGGTTAGTCCATTAAGAACGTTATGGACATTTTACATCGTCTTTTTCCCTGTGCATGGTTTGTCTGCACAGTTTGTCAAACTGTGCGCAAACTGTGTGAGACGGTTTTACCCGAAAAACTTCTTCCGCACGGTTTGATCAAACCGTGTGCCACCCATGCATAGTTACATGGGAAAACAAGCCATTCACATGAGTTTTATACATGTTTTTTCACCAACCATGTGAGGTGTCACTGTCCAAAAAACCCTCATCAGCATGGTTTTGAAAACCATTCGAAAATCCTATATGGTTTAGTCTAAACCATATGCAGAGTTTGAGAATAGATTAATTTTCACCATAGTTAAGTCATATTCCTACATGGTGATGGGATGATGTTCTTGTTTTCCTTTTTGAGAGACCTCATAGGAATAACGGGAAATTCTATGATAAAGAGGTTACAACCAATCACCCATCAGTTAGTGACAATAACCATTGGTGTAATGGACTCGTTAAGAATTTTTGTTCCTTCTGTTATGGAAGAATATATAGATATCTATCCCAAAGACATTTCAAGACTACCTCTGGGGAAGGTGATAGAGTTCTTCATAGATTTTCAACTTGGTACTTCCTTGAAATCTTATGTGGGATATCATCTGGCACTTAACGAGCTCTGAGAGCTATGATTGTAGTTGGAAGAACATCTTGAGAGTGGTTTCATCAGACCATGTGTGTCCCACAGTAACGGACAAAACAGTTATCACTGAAATTTCCCCCTTCAAGTAGTAATATCATAATAACATAAAATCACATTAGGAAAGAAAATTAAACATCAAGATTAAATGAAATTTTATGTGTCCTTTGGATATAAATTTTCCACTTCTGTGTTTTAAATTTCGAAAATTTGACATATGAGGTTGCGATCAGTAAGCGGATGGGGCACCCTTCGTCGGTCTGCCGATCGAGATATCCGTTGATGAAGTTGAAATCTAAAGATAAGAAGGTTAAGGTTGATGTCATGAATATCCCAGTTCATGGGGATATAGAGATGGTCACTGATAATGTAACTAATAAATTTGAATTACCTAGGGGTATGGTGTCCCTAGTGCATCTAGTGAATGGTGGAACTCGATGTGGCGAGCATTCTGGTTCTGTGAGGATAAAGGATGATTCAAAAAACAGGAATTCTGGACAGTAAATGGTGACGGATCACAGTGAGGATGACCTGGGGGTGATGGAAGGAGGGAAGGTTTCTCTGTTTTTCAACTCTGTTGTGGAGATCTAGTTGAATAGCCAATAGGTTTCTTGTGGAGAGGTCCATGATTCATAGGCGGCTGGAGGACCAAGGCTGCAGTTGTACCAATTGGTTTATGATGTTTTCAACAGGCTGAGTAATGATTTAGAGAACATAGCTAGACCCACTATTAGCTAAGATACTAATCATAATGAGGAGGATAGATTATCCAGCTTATCGGAGGTGGTCTTTCCTATCCGTGCTATGGGTATTAAGGGATTGGATCCCTTGGACAGACCCTTCTTTACCCTTAGCAACTAGTTTAAGGACCTCTCGATAGAAATGTTGGAGGATGGAACGGTTGAGGATGATGTTACAGGGATTGATGGGGGTGTGAAAACACTAGAGGGTCTACTAGGTATGGGATAGGAGGTAGGGTCCATGGACATGGAAGAAGTTATTACTAAGGAGAGGCGGCAACCTTTGGTGGTGTGTAACATTCCAGAACAGAGGTGAGGGATCCACTCTGTGTCTCCTGCTTCTGTTTTGGGGGTGGAAGCTGATATTGGAAGGGAGAGTTCTGGGAGAGGAAGGAAAATTAGAGTGGCCCATTAGTATGTTAATTCAGTGATGTTGTTCAGAGTGGAAATCAGAAGATAGCTATAACGGATGGTCCCTTGTCTGCTTCTCCAAGAAGAAGTCCAAGGAAGGACTACACTTATCTTCCGCGGATTATGCGGACCAGATCAGCTTCTAAACGGAACATTGAGGTGATTGTGGATTTTAAAAAGGGTAGTGTGGTCAATAAGTCATCCCCAGAGCAGCCCGGTCTTGATCTTCTTATGATTCAGGTTCAATGTGCAAGCTATTTGTGGTCTCCTGATTGGAAATTAGCTACTGAAGAAGATGGATCTTAAATGGGGTGCGGTAATGAATGTGTTTACTATGATATGTAAGTTTCCCTTTTTTGGTTGGATTGTACGTTGGTTTACTAGAAACCCATAAACTAGCATCTTAAAATGAAAAAAATGATATGCAGTAGGAATTTTATTATCATCATATGATTTTTTTTGAGACCTTAATTAATTTTTCAATGTTTTAGAAAAGTAGTTTTAATTTTAATATTTATTATTTTCAAGTAAATTATGATTTTGAGAAAAAAAAATTAAATTATCCATATTTAGAAAATTATTTTTATGAAATGGAGTTCATTTTTTTAGTTCTACATATCAAAAAATGGTTAGTCTGATTTTTTGCGATTTATCTAAAACACTTGAATTTTTGTAAATAGTAAAATTGGTTAATATTAAAAAAATGATAAGTAAATGAATGTTTGCATCATACTTGATACATGGATGATGTAAATGGACATCTGTTAGAACTCACATGCACTTGTTATTATTTTATTCACATTAATCCTCACTATTTCTTGTCTCGTGGATAAATAATAAATTAATGAAAAAAATATTTTAAAAACCCCTCACCCGTCCACTATAAATATCACCCCTCACAACCTCATTTCCGCACGCCTCTCAAGACCTGTGTCTACTCCAAATTATAATAAAATATCTTTCTAAAATCATACCCAATTCCCATCATTCCATGTGATCATAAAAATCCCAAACCATCTCCATAAAGATCCACTCAAATAAGATATATTTAATAGGTGATTTCTCTCTCCCTTTTCATTCAAATTCCATTGAAATTTCATTTCATTTCTTTTATTATCCTGAAATTATTTTATAAAAATGTCATGATAACTATAATATGGTTGATTTAATGGTATGATATCATGTTTATTGATTATTATTCATTATACACCTCCCTACATCTCTTTGTTTATAAAAATGATATTGTGTCCCATGATGTGTAAATTTACCTACATCATGGGTGATGTGATTAAATTTTCCTAAAATTCCTCCCAGTCCATAAATAAAACCATTAAATAACTGAATAAATATTTTAATATGTATGATTTACCCCCTTTTATGTTTTTGAAGAATCCTTTATTCATAAAACTAATTGTTAAAACAAAACATGTTTGTTTTGATCCACAAACCACCCAAATTAACCTAAAACGATCATCATTAAATTTTAACTAATGGTTAATCCACATATTATATAATATAATTAATTAAAGGGTAATTTAGATGACTTTATTATCATTAATAACTTGTAATAGAAATTTAGGATGTTAATCCATGTTCTACAAGAACATCCATCCATGTGTACAAGTGAACTGTTCATGAAAACTAAAAAAAATGAACACTCCAAAAAAAAATTTAAACTCTATAACTAATCCAAACGACCATAAAAGAATATAATAAGACCATAATTAATAATTTTCATATATAAAAGAATATGGTGTTTTTAATTAATGAATCTAATGTCATTATACATGAAATTAATTTGAATTAAGCATTCAGACACAAGGTAAGGGGAATTCTTGAACCCAACATTGTTTCTTCAGTTTTCCCCTATTTTGTTAAATTTTATGAATGGGTATTCCTTATAAATAATTTATTCTTCCTTATATTACATTTTCTGGGATATAAACGTTTAACAATTGAGTTTATGTCAAAAATATATTTTCCAATATTACTCTTCTTTCAAAAAAACACATCCTTTACTTCTCACTCAATGTTGATGGCTCTTGTATCAAGTATGGTATTCCCTCATTAATTTGGGGTCCCAATGTTTTTGAATTTATGATTTATAAAAAAAACCTATTCATTTCCATGGGTTATTTATTTCCAAGATTGATATACATTTTATGTGGCATGCATGATAATTTTGATGTTATGATGTGATAGGTGCACCCGGAATTATACATCACTCCAATGCATTGGGTAATGTGATGAATCCTATAAGTTAAGGTGAATTATATGTGAAAATTATTATATATTGTTTCACAAATATGTGTGTTAGTCAACCACTAAGACATAATGTTTCAGTTTTATGAATTTCAACATTCAAGTAATTTATTAATTTTCCTCTCATGATTATGATCTTATGCCTATGTTTTGATGAAAATTATTATGATCGTCCCTTGTTTCATTGTATCGTGTTCTTATCTATCCTCTTAATGGGATTTTATCCCACCTATTTTATTGTATATTCTAATGTGACTAAATGTACTATGAATAATTTAAGGCCAATGAATAGATAGAGAATAAGTAATTAAATAAATAATTATGTTTTTGTTTTAAAAGATATATATGGTCCATGTTATACCAATATACTAATGAATTGGTTCATCATGATGTCATATTTATATGTTATATATCATTAAAATTGATGAAAAATTAATGTAAGAAAAGAAGGGTCGTTATAGTTGATATTAGAGGCACGGTTTAGATAATTTTTTAATTAGGATTAGAGAACCTTACAGAAAACCCTAGTTTTAGACTAAGTATATGTAATCACAAAGTAAGCTTTTCTAAACATAAATATCCCATAATATATTATTTTAGTGTTAATTGAAAAATGATTAAATTATTTATACATGAATTTATGACTTATGTATTTTATATCTTTTTGTACATTAGAAACTTTCGGGAACTAGGATAAACCATGCCAACAACCCATGAGAGGGACAATGAAACGATTTCCTAAATGACATCCCTAATGTTTTGGGAGGTGGAGTTTAAAATATCACAGTGATTCTTACCCAGTTATCCATAGTTAGGAATAATAACCTGAATAATGTGGAACGTCCCCCTTCACTTAAGAGGGAGCAACTGAATATCATGTTTTTTATGGGGCATCGACCATCGATGTTTAGTGGATATTATGATATAGTAGATGTGGAATAGTGTGTCTAATTTATAGAGAAGATATTTTCCATTCTTCATTGTTCTGATATAGAGAAGGTGAATCTATCCATTTATCATCTCGCTAGAGAGGTTGACCAATAGTTGGATTTGATTAAGAACACCATTCCTAAAGGTGAAATCTATGTGAAAGAGTGGTAAAAAATTAATATATTGTTTCTTAACAAGTATTTACCTTGAACTCTTCCTATAAATATGGAGAGATAATTTATAGAGAATATGAAAAAATATGTAGAATATATCATAGTCTATGAAGAGAATTTCATAAAACAAGAAAGGTATGTTTTAAGACATGGTAACAAAATTTATAGTAAACTTGATAGTTTATTTAGTTGATTAAAACCACACATTTATAAGTATATTGCCATTATTGACATTGGAATTTATGAAGAAGTTGTTTGATAAAATCTCAATGTGGAGATGGATTTTGGAGACTTGTCCCAAGGCTATGGGGATATAAAAATTAAATTTGAAGTTTCATTCTAGATGATATATTGATAATGGTGGAATATAAGTTCAACCACCCATATGTCAAAAATTTGGTAGGAAGAATTAATGGAATTTTCTTCAATTGGATAGGGAAATGGTTCGTGTGTGGGAGAGAATGCCACCATGCACAATATTGTTGAAAAGACACGAGAAGGAAGGATAATGTCGCGGAGGAATAGAGAGAACCACTCGTAGTCAAATGCTACTACTATAGGGAGAAAGGGAACTATACAAGCTAGTGCACTAAAACTCGGGCCCTTGCGGATAATTAGTATCATCATCCACCAATGCCAAAAAAGAAAGGAAAGGATTATGTAATCACTACTATAGAAGCTGAGAAAGCAAATAAATTCATACAAGGTACTCATCCTATTCACTGAATAATGGAATAAGTCTTATTTTATTTTGGTGCTACGTATTCCTTTATATCTTGAAAGTTTTCTAGAATTATTGAATCGAATCCATGAAAACATGAAGTGGATATATCTTAAAAAAACAGGTTGTGCAAACATTACAACCTATGTGTTGGACTCTTCTCTTATAGGTGTATGTGGAAATGTTCTTCCAGTGAATCTTGAGATACATTACACGGTGGAATTTGATGCCATAATGGGATTGGATTGGATCTTGTTTTATATAGAACAAATACAATATATGGAAATGGAAATATCATTTCACATTCCAAACAATCCGATTCTCCTCTACAAATTCAAAGAATGTCGTGAATCTCCTTTGAAATATCCTTCAATGTTGAGGATCATGATCCCCTGTGAATATTCATACCACACACAAATGATTATGTCAAAGGAAAGTGTCATTCTAGTGGAATTTCTCATCACGAGGGAATGATATGATGTATTTCTTGAAGAGTTTCACATATATCCCCAAAATCAAGTGGTACAGTTCTCTATAGAACTCATACCTAGAGCTACTCCTATCTTGAAGTGTCCTTGTAAGATAGATACTATCGAACTGAAGTACTTAATGATGTTGTTTCAAGGGTATTTTGAAAATGGTTCATACATCCTGGTGCACCTTCATGGGGTGCTCTAGTGCTAATTGTGAATAAGAAGGATGGAACAGTGTAGTTGTGTATATATTATTGGGAACTCAATAAGGTCACCATAAAAGATTATCCTCTTGCAAGGATTGAAGAGTTCATTGATCAGTTGTGAGGATATTAATACATTTAAAAGGTTGATCATCATTCTGGATATCATCAATTAAAAGTGATGAAAGAAGATATTCATAATACCTCCTTCCATACAAGGTAGGGGCACTATGTGATTCTGGTGGTTCCCTTGTGTAGGTCTCGTGCACAGTAGAAGATTGTAGGTGGATGTGCACACCTGACTTTTTTTTAATTACAAATGATCAATCCTGGATCAATACATTGATAAACACCAGACTCCATGGATCGAATCACATAAATAGTCAAAAAAGACGAATATTCATGGAACCACAAAGGAGGATCATCACAGGTTGAATATAATTAATTTACTTAATTGACAAGAATTACCTTTTATGGCATTCTTTCTTCATTGATATTTCTGATCATGTTCTGATGTGATTTGTCATCATATCGCAGAACACAAGTATAGACTTCCACTAGTGGTGATCCACACGTGCACCACATATCTCTGAACATCCCCAAAGGATTCTCCAGTTGCTAGTGTGTAACACCCCGAGCATCCATGATACGCTTCTCATTCAATAATGCAATAGCTTGCATTGTACGCAACTTCGAGTTCTAAAACACCGCGACTAATCAAAGTAGCTGTTATGAATAGTAATAACCACTTTTTAAAATTATAGAAATTTTATATTTCAAAATGGACTTCATTTTTGGATTCAGAATATCAAAATTAGCCTATGTTGAATTTTTGGTATTTTTCTGAGAACTTCTAATATTTTATGAATAGTGAAAAATACTTTAAAACAACTTTTTTAATCAAAATAATTTATTGTGATAAATTATACTATTTAGTGGTATTAAGGTATAATTTGAATATATTTTTACCATTTTATCCAATGGTGGTCATTAGAATTAATCTAACATTGAAATTGGACATAAACAATTGCCAATCTTTTGATATAAATTGTTTCTTAAAAACACGCTATTTGTCGTAACAGCGGGAATTAATTATAAAATTAATTGATGCAACATCAATGTTTGGAATTTTGTAAAATAGAAATCATTTTTTAATTCGGAATATCAATTATAGCTTAGGGTGAAATTTTGGCCTTGTTCTGAAAAACTTCAATTTTTGATGAATAGTGAAACCACTAAGTGGTAGTTAAATAACTGATTTTTCGTTTAAATGAAATATTACCACTTCTGTGATTTGATTTTCAAAAATCCGACATACATGGTTGTCATTAAGAATTAAAATGTGGTTCAATAAGATTAAAATAATTTTTTGGTGAATAGTAACTTTTAAGTTCTTAATCGCGATTAGAGGTAATTACTATAGTTTAAGGTACAAATAATGTTTTAATAATATGAGATGAGCATGAAACTTGTCCTACTCCTATTGGATGAGTCATGTCCGACCAAGACAACCCATGGGTCAACTTGGGGACCCCATGGAGCCACTTTAGTTGGAAAATGACATTAATATATATTTATTTAATGTTAAAATTAAATTGACACAAACATGAGTTATTTTACTAAAATAGTTTTTAAGTGGGGTTACACAAGTCCAAATTTTGTCTATAAATATTAATTAGAAATCTAAAAAGATTTCCTACATCATAGTATTTTTTTATAATTTTTAGACATTAAATAAATTAAATTATTTATGACATCATTATGATGCAGCGGTGACCTCATTATTTAACAATTTAAATAAAATGAGAAGATAATGCAAAATACAAGACTTACACTTGTCCAAATCCTATTGGATGAGGGGATTTCGAAACCTTATCACCTTAGCCTCGAATTATATAAGTGTGGGACCTTTAGAATCCGAAAAGCATTGTGAAATAATGTAACATTTCAATCCTTCCAAAAGTGCCCCTCCTCTCCACTTATAAAAGGCCCCCACCTCTCCCACCTTATTCACACCTTCAAGCCATTTGGCTCGGCCAACCTCTGCCCAAATACTCTCCCCACTTCCCCCTATTACTCCTATAAGCCTCACTTTGGGCAGAACACTTCCCAAGGAATCCATTGGCTCAAATCAAAAAGAGTTACCCGATTTTGAGGTAATGTCTTCTCTAATGTTGTTTTGTTTTATTTTTCTTCTCCAACCCCCTAAAATCTTTTTATTCATTTCTTTTGTAACTACACCAGTATCCTCAATATACTAGGATTTTGTTATAAGAAGGATTCGAGCTAAACTTACACACAACTACATCTAATGGTTAAAGAACATACGGTTTCTGTGGATGGCGAATTTCTGCCTCAAGAAACGATGATTGTTCAACACTCATATAACACCTTCAAAGGTGGAAATTAATATGTCACTATTTTTATATATTATATATAATATGTTTATGTTTTACTTATGCTTCTGTATTTCTCATTTATGGCATACTTTATGATTTCCATTATGGGTAAAACGCGATAATTTCATTTTAGGAAGTGCGGACTACCGCCCCCTCAAAGTGATTTGAATCGTTAATGCCATATGTGGGATGTATAAAGGATGGAATAAATGGTATTATACACTATATTATACTGTAATTATATTATAAATTTATATCATTATGATTTCATTCCATTAAATACGAAATAGAAATGAAAGTAGCGTTCATGCGTACGTACGGCTTACCGTCTCCATGAACGGTGCATTTCATTTCTTACCTCTAAATGTTACGTGACATTATGAATGAATGTATATACTGTATATATATGATATATATGAAATCTAAATCATGAATCTAATTCTGGATATAATGGATATTCTACCACATGAACAACTTGTAATTATAAGAAGTTTATTGTTGACTCAAGTACCAAAGATCGACAAAACGACCGTTATTAACTTAAATAATTACATAATGTTCATAACATTATAATAAGTGATATAAAAAGGATAATGAAATTGAAAATGGTTCTTAATAAGGTAGATATTAACTCTAGTTTATTATTCAGGAGGTTAAAAAATAGTTGAGTAAAGTCGGACACAAGGTAAGGGAACTTCTTAACCCAACTTCCATTCTTTGGGTTAATCTCCTACTTTCAAATTATGTCATGATATTATTATGTCCTATATTGTATTTGTACATTATTTATGTGTAATTATAGTGAATACACATTATAGATGTACTTTATTTAAAAAATTATCTTTTTAAGGACTTCGTCTCAATCCCCTTTCATTGAGGCATATTTGGTTTTATAAAAAACTTTCTTTTATACGGTGTATAAACCCCTTTGAATTTTACGTTTATTCAAAAGGAATCTTTTTTATACGAAGCGTTTTACTAAACTACAAAAAGGGAATGTTTTTATTTCCATACTTATGCGGCGAAAACGACTTATCCACCGCCGTGACCATTATTTGAGTTTCGGCTTCCTCTACAAGCCATCACTTTTTTAATGAAAAATAAATACAAAGTTTTAACTTTCTTTTATTTTGGTTTTGAAAATGGTTTTGAATTTTTTTTTATTATATCAATTAGTTGTATTGATATCTTGGGATTGAAATGTGGAAATGTTATGTTTCCTTTATGCATGTTTTATGTGATACGATTATGTTATGGTTTATGATATGTTTATACATATTCATATGAGGAATGAATTGGACTTAATAAGTGACGGGTGGAGCCCGCTATAGCTCCTCGATGCATCGGCATGTCTCATGAGACAAACTAGTGTCTTGGCACGAGGCCTTGACAAAATCTTATTTGTGGTCTTGGTACGAGGCCTTGGCTACGTGGTTATGATAGTCTGGCATTATGCATTCCATCATTATGAAAGTGGTTATTGATATTGCATGTGATTATTCGACCAGTAGAATATCCATGTGAAGAAGTAAATGGCATTATCTCATTTTACTTTTGCCATATTATGTTGAAGTTCATGTTTAAAAGGCTTTTTTTTAGTTATACATTGCCTTAAATGTTAATATTTATTTATGAAAGCTTCCGCATTATTGTTATCCTTACTGAGCATCTGAGCTCACCCCTTTCAATGTTTTAATATTTTCCAGGATGTGAAGAAGTATTTTATGAATGACCTTCAGGGATTGTGAGAAGAGGATATGAGAGTGGACTATGGAGACTTTGTTATTGTTGTTTTTCACTTTATGATGTAATGTAACGTTTACGAATATATATATAGTGTTTCCAAGGCTACTAAACTAATCGGTCTTTCGATACTTGATCTTTTGTGATCATGCCAATGTTACGAAGTAATGCACCGACTCTGGGTAGATGGGGTCGGGGCGTTACAGTTGGTATCAGAGGAAGTTTAGTACTAACCTTGGAAGCTAGATTTAGATAAACTCTGATTAGGGCACATAGCCCAAAGATAGACTTTGAGGATTAGTATAGAAGAACTTCCTAGAATTTTGTTATTGTAGAGATTTTGTGAGTTTTCCAAGCAATACATCCCTGTCTGGATACGAGCAAGTAGAGGCGGCTCTGGCACAGATGTTCCTAGGGGTAAAACCCGAAAACACCGCTTTGAGCTAGACTCAAACGGGAACTGGTGCACGACAACGGGCCTTGCTGCACTATTGGTTACGACACTCCCGGGGGATATGCTTTGGATAATTCTCATTTTCGTTATAAACCACTATGAAGGGTTATGAGTATATACTTCCTCAAAGAAAACATTTTTATGGATTATATCCATAAATAGTTCAATTTATGTTATGTATCTTACAATTATGGAATTATGTATTTTGATTTATAAACTAATATAGTTTATGCCATTGTTTAGAAATGGCGCCTGGTGGAAGGAATGGAAATCGTATCAATGCACGCACTCCATGTAGGGATTGCCCTTCTGCTCAAGATAATTATTGTGGATCTGGAGATACAACTGGTGCTGATCAACTTATTACCATACTGGGACAACTCACTCAAGTTATGAATAATAACCTTACTCATATGGAGCACCCTGATCCGCAACGTGGAGGATCAATGTTAGACCACTTCATGAGGCAACAACCACCAACATTTAATGGGGGTACAACTCCATTAGTAGCTGAATAATGGATAAATTCCTTAGAGAAAATATTCCATGCCTTGGGGAGTAGTGAAAGGGAGAAGGTTGTCATGGCAGTTTACCGCCTCACTGGAGATGCCGATCAGTGGTGGTCGCTGATTCAAAACACAAAGGAAGATGATGACGTATCGAATATGGAATGGAGGGAGTTCAAAGAGCTTTTCTTAGAAAAATACTTTCCTCATGACCATCAAGCAGATATGGAAAAGCAATTTCTGAGTTTGAGGCAGAAGGAGGATGAGAATGTCGCAAAGTATGATGCTAACATTACAAGGTTAGCGAGGCATGCTGCCGATTATATACGTAACCCAAGGAGTAAGATTGATCATTTCTTTGATGGGTTAAAACCATTTCTCCGTCGAGCTTTAGTATCACAATCCTTCTCATCATACGAAGATACTGTCTCGTGTGCTATCAAGACAGAAAAGGAATTCTCTAAGTCTTATGACAACAAAGTAAAGCAAGAGAAGAAGAGAACAGGGGGAACAAGAGACAGATAAAGGGAAAAAGGGAAAGAAGGATTTTCCATTATGTGATAATTGTGGGAAGAATCACCCTGGTACGTGCCTAAAAGGAATGGGATTTTGTTATAAATGTGGAGAAAAGGGTCACCAGGCTCGTGATTTCAAGGGAATGAAAGAGGCTGTCAAAGTTAAATGCTACAATTGTAGGGAAACAGGGCATTATGCAAATGAATATCCTAAGCGTCAGGGAAACTTACCTCAGAAAAGGCCAAGGGATCAAGCCCAATCTTATGCTGTGACTACAGTTGAAGCGGAATAATTAAAGTATTGGTGTTTTTGGACTCAAGGATTATATTCTGGTTATAAGAATAATGTGATATATATATATGGATTGTACTGCAGTACTTGTTGATTTCAGTAAGGTTTTAATATGATTAAGGTAATCATATTTTTAGTATGTGACAATAAGAGAAACTTTTCTTTGTTTGGGGAATCTGATGTTACAATTGATTTTGGAATTTAGAGACCTTTTAGAGAAAGTCTGGACGGAGGTATTTTGGATAACTATTAAGGTTGGAATGGATTAAGTTGAACCATGGATAGTATTGTTTAAGGTTAAATAATTTCTGAAGATTATTTTTGGAATATTATAATACTATAGTTTTAGGAAAAGGACAACTTGCAGGGTGGGGAATAACCCGTCACATCGGACAAAGCTGCAGGAATCGAACCCACAACCATAGTGCGACAAGCCTTTATTTCCTACCACTAGCCTACAGGAAGTCCCTGGTTATTACAAAATAATATTACTAATCTAAATGGTATGTGTTAACATTTGGAACCTTATACAATTAGGATAAGTATAATATTTTTGAGTTCTATTATCTTTTTGAGTGAAAGATGAGTTGAAGGTTGAAACTCTTATTGTCAAGCATAAATATATATATACCTATCTCTTATTCAATGAATAAATTAATTCTTAAACTTTATTAAAGGGATATTAAAACAAAAAATGTGTTATCCTAATACCTTATGTCATGTTGAACTGATGATGTTTTAAATCAACATAGATTGAAGGCTTTGAGGCCCTCAATTTGACAGTTGATTGTGATTGATGACCTCAATCACTCCCTACAAATATTTACGTTTTTCCTCCAATTATATGTCTCTAATTGCCACCAATGTTTTCCTAATCGAGATCATAATTGGGTGGTTACTTTTTCATTTCCCCTTCCCTTTTATTAAGGCTAAATTTTATTAATCTTATTTCCGATGTGGGTTTTCCTCAAAGGTATTTTCTTTTTTCAACCTTTTATTTTCCAAGAAAAATTTCAAATTGCGAGGACGCAATTTATTGAACCAGGGGAGAATGTAACACCCCGAGCTTCCACGATACGCTTCTCATTCAATAATGCAATAGCTTGCATTGTACACAACTTCGAGTTCTAAAACACCGCGACTAATCAAAGTAGCCGTTATGAATAGTAATAACCACTTTTTAAAATTATAGAAATTTTATATTTCAAAATGGACTTCATTTTTGGATTCAGAACATCGAAATTATCCTATGTTGAATTTTTGGTATTTTTCTGAGAACTTCTAATTTTTTATGAATAATGAAAAATACTTTAAAACAACTTTTTTAATCAAAATAATTTATTGTGATAAATTATACTATTTAGTGGTTTTAAGGTATAATTAGAATATATTTTTACCATTTTATCCAATGGTGGTCATTAGAATTAATTTAACATTGAAATTGGACATAAACAATTGCCAATCTTTTGATATAAATTGTTTCTTAAAACACGCTATTTGTCGTAACAGCAGGAATTAATTATAAAATTAATTAATTCAACTTAAATGTTTGCAATTTTGTAAAATAGACATCATTTTTGAATTCGGAATATCAATTATAGCTTAGGGTGAAATTTTGGCCTTGTTCTGAAAAACGTCAATTTTTGATGAATAGTGAAACCACTAAGTGGTAGTTAAATAACTGATTTTTCGTTTAAATGAAATATTACCACTTCTGTGATTTGATTTTCAAAAATCCGACATACATGGTTGTCATTAAGATGTAAAATGTGGTTCAATAAATTTAAATAATTTTTTTGGTGAATAGTCACTTTTATGTTCTTAATCGCGATTAGAGGTAATTAGTGTAGTTTAAGGTACAAATAATGTTTTAATAATATGAGATGAGCATTAAACTTTTCCTACTCCTATTGGATGAGTCATGGCCGACCAAGACAACCCATGGGTCAACTTGGGGACCCCATGGAGCCACTTTAGTTGGAAAATTACATTAATATATATTTATTTAATGTTAAAATTAAATTGACACAAACATGAGTTATTTTACTAAAACAGTTTTTAAGTGGGGTTACACAAGTCCACATTTTGTCTATAAATATTCATTAGAAATCTAAAAAGATTTCCTACATCATATTATTTTTTTTTATAATTTTTAGACATTAAATAAATTAAATTATTTATGACATCATTATGATGCAGCGATGACCTCATTATTTAACGATTTAAATAAAATGAGAAGATAATGCAAAATCCAAGGCTTACACTTGTCCAAATCCTATTGGATGAGGATATTTCGAAACCTTATCACCTTAGCCTCGAATTATATAAGTGTGGGACCTTTAGAATCCGAAAAGCATTGTGAAATAATGTAACATTTCAATCTTTCCAAAAGTGCCCCTCCTCTCCACTTATAAAAGGCCCCCACCTCTCCAACCTTATTCACACCTTCAAGCCATTTGTCTCGGCCAAAATCTGCCCAAATACTCTCCAAACTTCCCCCTCTTACTCCTAGAAGCCTCACTTTGGGAAGAACTATTTCCAAGGAAGCCTTTGGCTCAAATCAAAAAGAGTTACTCGATTTTGAGGTAATGTCTTCTCTAATGTTGTTTTGTTTTATTTTTCTTCTAAAACCCCCTAAACTCTTTTTATTCATTTATTTTGTAACTACACCAGTATCCTCAATATACTAGGATGTTGTTATAAGAAGGATTCGAGCTAAACTTACACACAACTACATCTAATGGTTAAAGAACATACGGTTTCTGTGGATGGCGAATTTCTGCCTCATGAAACGATGATTGTTCAACACTCATATAACACCTTCAATGGTGGCCATTAAGATGTAACTATTTTTATATATGATATATAATATGTTTATGTTTTACTTATGCTTCTGTATTTCTCATTTATGGCATACTTTATGATTTCCATTATGGGTAAAACGCGATAATTTCATTTTAGGAAGTGCGGACTACCGCTCCCTCAAAGTGATTTGAATCGTTAATGCCATATGTGGGATGTATAAAGGATTGCGTAAATGGTATTATACACTATATTATACTGTAATTATATTATAAATTTATATCATTAAGATTTCATTCCATTAAATATGAAATAGAAAAGAAAGTAGCGTTCATGCGTACGTACGGCTTACCGTCTCCATGAACGGTGCATTTCATTTCTTACCTCTAAATGTTACGTGACATTATGAATGAATGTATATACTGTATATATATGATATATATGACATCTAAATCATGAATTTAATTCTGGATATAATGGATATTCTACCACATGAACAACTTGTAATTATAAGAAGTTTATTGTTGACTCAAGTACCAAAGATCGACAAAACGACTGTTATTAACTTAAATAATTACATAATGTTCATAACATTATAATAAGTGATATAAAAAGGATAATGAAATTGAAATTGGTTCTTAATAAGGTAGATATTAACTCTAGTTTATTATTCAGGAGGTTAAAGAACGGTTGAGTCAAGTCGGACACAAGGTAAGGGAACTTCTTAACCCAACTTCCATTCTTTGGGTTAATCTCCTACTTTCAAATTATGTCAAGATATTATTATGTCCTATATTGTATTTGTACATTATTTATGTGTAATTATAGTGAATACACATTATAGATGTACTTTATTTAAAAAATGATCTTTTTAAGGACTTCGTCTCAATACTCTTTCATTGAGGCATATTTGGTTTTATAAAAAACTTTCTTTTATACGGTGTATAAACCCCTTTGACTTTTACGTTTATTCAAAAGGAATCTTTTTTATACGAATCGTTTTACTAAACGACAAAAAGGGAATGTTTTTATTTCCGTACTTATGCGGAGACAAAGAATTCTCCACCGCCGTGACCATTATTTGAGTTTCAGCTTCCTCTACAAGCCATCACTTTTTTAATGAAAAATAAATACAAAGTTTTAACTTTCTTTTATTTTGGTTTTGAAAATGGTTTTGAAAACGTTTTTATTATATCAATGAGTTGTATTGATATCTTGTGATTGAAATGTTGAAATGTTATGTTTCCTTTATGCATGTTTTATGTGATACGATTATGTTATGGTTTATGATATGTTTAAACCTATTCATATGAGGAATGCATTGGACTTAATAAGTGAAGGGTGGAGCCCGCTATAGCTCCTCGATGCATCGGCAGGTCTCATGAGACAAACTAGTGTCTTGGCACGAGGCCTTGACAAAATCTTATTTGTGGTCTTGGCATGAGGCCTTGGCTACGTGGTTATGATAGTCTGGCATTATGCATTCCATCATTATGAAAGTGGTTATTGATATTTCATGTGATTATTCGACCAGTAGAATATCCATGTGAAGAAGTAAATGGCATTATCTCATTTTACTTTTGCCATATTATGTTGAAGTTCATGTTTAAAAGGCTTTTGTTTTAGTTATACATTGCCTTAAATGTTAATGTTTATTTATGAAAGCTTCCGCATTATTGTTATCCTTACTGAGCATCTAAGCTCACCCCTTTCAATGTTTTAATATTTTCCAAGATGTGAAGAAGTATTTTATGAATGACCTGCAGGGATTGTGAGAAGAGGATATGAGAGTGGACTATGGAGACTTTGTTATTGTTGTTTTTCACTTTATGATGTAATGTAATGTTTACGAATGTATCTAGTGTTTCCAAGGCTACTAAACTAATCGGTCTTTCGAGACTTGATCTTTTGTGATCATGCCAATGTTACGAAGTAATGCACCGACTCTGGGTAGCTGGGGTCGGGGAGTTACATAGTGTGCATAATACTTTGCTTGTGTTTCCCACGTTAGATCGCCTTGATTTGATGGAGGAGGATCTCTCTATCTTGAGAGAATTATTGGAAGAAGAAATTCATTTGGCCTTGAAATAATTCTCCAGAATTGTCATGCAAAACGATTAGGGAATACTGTTGGGGGGTGTGAGGATATTTATAATCGGGTTTGAGTTTATAGAGTTATGACAATAAATAAACATGTAACACTTTTTATTTATTTCATTAACTCTTATTTAAAACCCCCATGTCAAATCATTAAATCCGTGACAGGTACCCACACAGATTATAATAAATATCAATTAATAAAATGATATTAATTCCTCAAAATCCGGTCTGGAAAAACTACACAGCCTGTAATCATTAATACACAGTGTGTACTCGTTTTACATTTCCATACCAAAATTAATACTACACGGCATGTACATTCAATGTACCCAGCGTGTACATATTTTTTTCAATTTATTCATCCTCCAACATTAAAATGATTTAGGTTTCCTTGAATAATTAGTAAACCACATATTTGAATAATCATTATTCTACTTGAGATACATGGATACACTTAGTGTGTGACCCTCTAGGATTCATTCTCATTGGAGTTAGTCAGGCTTGCCAAAAGATCAATCTTAATGTCTAGCAACGGGTCAAGGAACCCGAGAAAATGAAGTTGATGCCGCATTGACGTGTCACCTCATACAAACACATACCATGCAATTTAATCCATTTGTCTCAATATCTCATCATGTAGGTTTCATGGTAGTGTCATAAACCTATATGCTTGATCCGTCATTCTTTGACTTCGAGAAATAAACTCGTCATGACACCATGGCCATGGAATTTGGGCGACAGTTATATTTCAGTCAAATATCCTGAGATATCTAGTTCCATAAATATGGAATGGACAAATCCTTCCTTGACTTATCTATTAATAACGTGTCATTCGTGATGCACCCAGCATACCCTACTTCCCACCAACTGTCTTCATGACAGTTTTCGTTAACAAATCTAAGTGTACGAGTCATGACATGAGTTAATGATAATCTTCCAGTCTATGGACCATTACACATGCTCATAGATAGTAATGTTTGATGACACGAGAACATGAAGAATTACTACTAGTAGGTATGTTCTCATAATCTCCCATCTTGAAGATTACCAGGTGAGAGATCCATGAGAGTGAGTATCGTCTTCTTACAAGTACCCACACATGACACTCTGTATACTATGTGTCATATCATAGTATTTCATCCAACCATAGATCTTTATTTAAGAATATTTTTATATCATTTGAAGGTTCTCATCATGGTGGGGATCCGCTATGACCTTATTAATGCAAAAAATATTCCAGTACATTATTAGATTATAGTCATTTAGAACAATGAAAAATTTATAATAAGTGTACATTAATGTAATCAACGTATAAACAGTTAGTTCTTAAGACACCAACTCTTACAAACTCCCAATTGGACTAGATCTGACTACCTACAACTTTTAGTCTACTAGACCTCACATGATGATCATGTTTCTATTGAGTCAAGGCATTATTCAAGGGATCTTCCATGTTGTCTTCCTTGGAATTATTTCTCCCTGAAACTTCACCTCTCTGAGAAAAATACCTTGGTAGATGATACATATGATGTATGTGCTTTGTCGGCTAATGTGACCTTGGTTATTTTTCAAGTACCACCGCTTTAATATTATCACAATAGAGTGTGATATGATCATGACAGCTAGGTACTACATCCATCTCTTGGATGAAGCTTCACATCCATATTGCTTCTTTAGCAGCCTCAAATGCTGCGATATACTCAGACTCTGCTATAGAATCTACAACCACACATTGCATTGAGCTCTTCCAGCTCACTACCCCTCCATTCAAACTGAAGATGAATCCACTCTGCAACTTCATGTCATCTTGATTAGTTTGGAAACTAGAATCTACATGTCCACTGATGACTAGTTCCTCATCTCCTCTATAAACCAATAACATATCCATTGTACACCTCAGATACTTAAGGGTAGTCTTGACTGCCATCCAATGGTATTCTCCGAGATCAGCTTGATAACTACCTACCTCACATAATGTGTAAGCAACATCTATCATTGTACACAGCATAGCATACATGGCTGACCCAATTGCGGATGTGTGAGGGATCCATGCCATTTTCATTCTTACCTCATTTGTCTGAGGACAAATTTTTATGGAATGATAAATTCTATGTGACACTGGAAACAATCCCCTCTTGGATTATTCTATACTGAATATCATTAGGATTTTGTCAATGTATTTACTTTGACTCGGGCTTGACATTCTCTTGGATCTATCATGATGAATCTTGATCCCAAGAATATATTTTTCCATGCATAAGACTTTCATAGATAAGAATTTATCCAAAAAATCCTTAACTGACTGTAAGATAGGTACATTGTTACCAATTAGTAATATGTCATCAACATATACAATTAATAAAATGACTTCAATTCCTCTAAAACGTCTGTAGGCACAAGGATTATATTCATTCTTAACAAAGACAAATTCCATTATGGATTCATCAAAGCGAATTTTCCATGTACTTGATGTTTTCTTTAATCCATAAATGGATTTCTGCAACTTTTATACCTTGTTGGCATCCTTTGAAGTCACAAACCCTTCAGGTTTCGTCATGTACACATCTTCCTAGAGGTTCGAGTTAAGGAATGCTGTTTTGACATCCATTTTCCAAATTTCACAGTCATGGTAATCAACAATGGCCAATAGGATTCTAATGGATTTCAACATCACAAACGATGAAAAGGTTTCATCATAGTGAATTCCTTAACGTTTTCTAAAAAAAATTTCAACCAGTCATGCCTTATAGGTGCTGACTTGTACCTCCATGTCATGTTTCTTCTTGAATACCCATTTATTTCCAACAAGCTTTACATCAACAAGAGGATCGACCAAAATCCATAATTGGTTTTGGTACATGGAATCCATTTCATAATTCATGGATTCTTTAAACTTGGAAACGTCTGCGCCATCAACTGATTTCTTGTAACTAATAGGATCATCATTGTCAACCAATAATGAGCCACCATCCTCGGTGACAAGGAAACCATTTCATTCTGGTTATCTCACATCTCTCGTGCTCCTATATAGTTCTTGTGTCTCTAGAATAGATTGTTCTTCCACGTGGCTTTGTGGAATCTGTTCTTGTACCAACTCCTGTGTATCTTGATCCTCGACTTCATCGAAGTCTATCTCGATCCCACTCTCTATTTTGGAGATGTGATCCCTCTCAAGTAATATGGTATTTCATTCCACGGTAACCTTTTAATATTAGAGGTTTTATAGGTAATTTCTCCTTATTTACTTGGTATATCCTATAATGGTACACTATGTGCCTCAGGGTGAATGTTTTTACCTAAATAGGCCATAAAAATTCTTCACTACCCCACAAATGTAAATTTGATAACATGGCCTTGCGTCCACTCCATAACTCGTATAGAATACCATTTATCGATTTAGTTGTTACTTGGTTTAGTATGTGTGCGGATGTTTGTAATGCATACCCCTAAATATATAATGGAAGACTCACATGACTCATCATTGATCTCACTATTTCCAAATGGGCGTGGTTCCTCCTTTAACTTACACAATTCCACTGAGGCGTGTAAGGAGGAGTGAGTTGAGATAGAATCCCAAACCCCCATAAGAAATAAGTGAAGTCTTGATTAAGATATTCTCCTCCTCTGTATGAGTGGAGTTTCTTAATCATCTTACCAAGAAGCTTCTCAACTTCATTCATGTAATCTTTGAACCGATCAAAATAATCTTACTTATACCTCATTATGTTAATATATCCATATCTACAAAATTGATTAGTAAAAGTCTTGATGTACAAGAACCCACCCCTTGCTTCAACTGTAAACGTTCTACACACATCTATGTGAATTAGTTATAGAATCTCTTTAGCACTTTCACCATTCCCACTAAATGGGGCTTTGGTCCTTTTTCCTTGTAAACACGCTTGACATGAACCAAGTGGTTTTAGTTTAAAAGAATATAAATACCCACCTAGAGGTAATTTTGTCAAATGTTTCTCATTGACATGACCTAGCTGGTGATGTCAATGTTTTGTGTGGTATAAGTCATGTGAATTAACTATGTCATCGATTTCCATTACATGGTTTTTGTAGTCTAACACATAAAGGCCGTTATATAAATGTGCCCCACCAAAACAAAACATATCTTTATAAAAGTAGCAACATTCATTTCCAAACAAGAAGTTGAATCCATCAGTATCTAATATAGAAACAGAAATAATGTTTTTTGTTACAACGAATACATAATAATATGCTTTAAATTCCAAGACCATCCCAGTAGGCAATGTGAGGGGGTAGTCTCTGACTACTACAGTAGCGAGTCTGGCTCCATTGGATGCTCACAGATTCACCTCACCTCGGCCATTCTTTCTCAATCTACATCTTTCATGTATTTGGATACATATGTGAGCACCACAAGCAGTATCTAATATCCAATTGGTAGAAATTGATAGATTGCATTCGATAACAAACTCACCTGAAGCTTCCCCTTGCTTCCTTGCCCGGGTGCAGGTTTTCTTCTAGTGGACCTTCTTTCCACATGAAAAACAAACAACCTCTTGTTCCCTTCCCCCCCCCCCCCCCCCGTGATCTTCCTTTTAATGGAAGGCATTGAATAAGATTTGGGATTAAATCTATTATCCTTCCCTTTCTTTTTATTCACCATAAGGATAGAAGGCTTTTCACTCTTCATATCATTGACCCCTTGAAAAATGGGGACAAGAAGATCAGATAGAGACTTTTCAATGTTGTTCATGTTGAAATTTACAAAAATGTTAGAGAATCTCTGGGGGATTGAAGCAAGAATGAGATCGATATCTAGTGATTCGGGGAGTTTAAAACAATAGAACCTCCTAGCAATCAATATAGCCAATGATATTGAATACACGAGGCCCATCTGGGGAACCCTCTCAAATCTTGATCTGAAATAGATCCTTGGATATCTCAAACCTTTTCTCTCTCCTAGTATAGACCACAGAGGTGCTCGAGCATGCTATAGGTATCCATATCTTCAAGAGACTTCATGAGACCACTAGACATCAATGGGAGAATAAAACATTGAACGTTGAGTGCATTGTTCAAATGTTGATCATAGACCAGGAAATTATCATCACTCACCCCTCGGATAGGAGAATCTGGAAGTGAGGACTCCAACACGTAAAATAATCATTCATGACGTTGGATAACCTTAAGGCACCCAATACATTCCTGAAAGTTACTGCTGGTGAGGATATTGTCTTTATCCAGAGTTGATCGTAGAGAAAATGTGGTTGATGAGTTTTTCATATTGATTCTACAAATTAAAAGGGCATATTTATCAATTCGTTTTGATTATAAGAAATAATAAATTAATTTATTAATTCTCCCAATATTTTACCATGTCCCAACACCACCCCCCATTGAACATGGAATTCCTAGTTGCTATGACATTCTAGTGGCATGAATCCATATTCCCCTTAGCATAACCCTAACAAGGGTTGCTCAAGATATTTAATGGTATTTAGGAAGGCAGGTATTTTCCAACTATGATCTTATAGTTCCTTGATCTATTGAGTGGACTCCCCAATCCAAAAATCCTAACTTGGATTTCCTCAACACTTGCCTCCATTTTAAAAAAATTCTAACAAGAACTACTCCTCTTGATGTAAAATGTTTAAGTCATCCAGAAACTTTCATAAGAGCTTCATTTATAAAAGTAAGTGTCCCAAAAAAGTTTGGTCAAACACATAGATTTTTTGATTCTTTCCCTTAATCATGTAACAAAAGGCTTGGTATGACTTAATATGGTATTCGAGAGATTTAAATACTTTATGCATAGTTTTTCATTATCACATGCTTGTTAATATTATGTGATTATTTCTTAAGTGATTTTCTGTGTTCTAATAATGTTTACGCATAGTCCGGTTTTTTATATTATTCCTTATTTGAATGATTGTTTATTTCATTAACTGCATGATCATCAAAACACATACATAAATAATAAAACATGCAATATGAAAAAAAATAAGATGTCATGATCATGGGATTCTATTGGTTATCTTATCTAGATGTTTTGATAACCTTACCCTGACCTAGGGGAAAACACCTTGAACACAATGGTTTCTATTTTGCAGCTCCCACATATCCACCGTTGTATCTTCTTGTGTTGGTTTTTCCTCAGATTCAGATTTCGAACCGTCTCCTCTAGCTTGGTAGATCCTTCATTATATGGGGTTTACATTAAAGAACCCACGGGCACACATTCCCTACATTTTATTGGAATAAGGCTCACAGTCCAACGAATTTAAATTAAGTAAATTTAAATGAAACCATACACACACAAAGGGTCTTTGGTCTAGCTGATGGTCATCCATAGCATGAAAAGACATTTACACATATTTAGTATTCAAATTATTTTAATCGTTATTTTTTTCGAGATAATTCACCCTTGAATTAAATTAATTATGATCATATAATTTATCTATTCTTTATCTTAAATTCCTTTTGGATATTCCAAGAGATTATCCTCATCCATATTCCTTGTATGGGTCTATTTACTTTGGAAGAAACCTGGTGAAATTCCATTTCTGGAAAGTACACAACGTTTATTTGTTTTCACCCTTTATCCAAAGTACACGTCGGGGGCTTTGCCGTGTTTTCTATACTTTGTAAATTTTGGAGTACACAGAAAGTAGATTAATCTAACATGTCATGTACTTCCTTGTTACATGGATATCGGACTAGAAATCCTGTGTATGTGGTTACATGGCTTCTCCTTGTACACGGTTTCACCTAGGTTGGATCGGACTACACAGCGTGTTGATTCAACATATACACCATGTATTCAAGTTTCCACACATCATTTAGTTCTGGTCAACATGTTGTATTAAAGAATCTTAGGTATGATCAATTCACACGGCATGGTTTGGCGGACGAGTACGGGTTCGTTGAGCCTATGTACACGGCGTGTAGATTTTACTACACGTCATGTAATAATTTGTGGTATATATAGAATTAGCGGCTCCTCCAGTTGAGTTCCTTGTTTTTATTTTAATAAAAATAAAAATTAAAAGGAAATTTCTGTGATGTGAATCTAGAAATGAAGGAGGAAGAACAGATCTCATTCATTCAGTTTTATAGAACAATTTATCTTGAATTGTATCAAATATAAATTCATAACTTATCAATGAAAATTAAATAATTATAATCAACATTGGGACCCCACCGATACCACTTGGAGGTCCCTAGTGCAGCGGAAGCTCAGGTGTGGATGTTCCCACTTGACTATTTGATATTAGCAATGATCAATCGTGGATCAATATAACGATAAACACCAGACTCCATGGATCAAATCATAGAAACAGGCAAAGAAGATGAATAGTCATGTAACCACGATGGATGATCATAATATGTTGATTATATTTAATTTAATTAATTGACAATAATAACCTTTTATGGAATTCTTTCTTCGTTGATATTTCTGTCACATTTCGATGTGATTTTCCAATGTGTCGTAGAAGCCAAGTGTAGACTTCCTCTAGCGGTGACCCACATGTGCGCCACATATCTTTAAATGTCGCCAAAGGAATCTCCTGGTGATAGAATGGGGAATCCTTTTTTATGCATTGTCCATGTTAGATTGCCTTGAACCGATGGAGGAGGATCTCTCTCAGTCTTGAGAGCATTTTTAGAGGAAGGAGTTCTTTCGGTCTTGAGAGAATTCTCAAGAATTTTTGTGCATAATGATTGGGGAAAAGTGTGGGGGTTGTGAGTTTGTTTATAACAGAGTTCGATGTTATAGATTTATGAAAATAAATAAACATGTTACGCGTTTTACATATTTCATTAACTCTTATTGAAAACCTCAATGTCAAATAATTAATTCCTTGATATGCGCCCACGTTGATTATAATAAATATCATTTAATAAAACGATATAAATTACTCAAAATCGTGAATGGAAAAACTACATGTTGTGTAATCATTAATACATGGCATGTAATAATTTATCATTTCCTTTCTAAAATAAAAACTACCCAATGTGTACATTCAATGTACACGGCGTGTATATCTTTTTTTCATTTTATTCATCCTCCAAAAATAAAACTATTTAGGCTTCCTTGAATAATTATAAAACCACATGTGGGAATAATCATTATTCTACTTGAGATACATGGATACACATAGGGTGTGACCCTCTAGGCCTCTTTCTCATTGGCATTAGGCGGGCCTACCTAAAGTCCAAGATTAATATCTAGCAACGGATCAAGGCACCCAAGATAAAGAAGTTGACGCCGCATTGATGTGTCAGCTCATAAAACATTTAGCGTGTAATTTAATCCATTTGTCTCAATATCTCATCATGTAGGTTTCATGGTAGTGTCATAAACCTATATTCTTGCTCCGTCATTCTTTTACTTCCACAAATAAACTCGTCATGACACCATGGCCATAAAATTTGGGCGATAGTTATATTTCAATCAAAGGGCCCGAGATATCTACTTCCATAAATATGAAAGGGAAAAATCATTCCTCGACTTATCCATTAACAACATGTCATTTAGGATTCACCCAACATACCTGACATCCCACCAACTATCTTCGTGACGGAATTCATTAGAAATCAAAGTGCACGAATCATGACATAAGTTAATGATAATTTTTAGTATAAGTACCATTACACACACTCATATATAGAAATGTCTGGTGACTCCAAGGCATGCAGAATTACTACTGGTGTGTCTGTTCTCATAGTCTTCCTTCTTGTAGATTAACAAGTGAGAACTCCATGAGAGATAGTCTCTTCTTCATACGAGCACTCACACAAGATGATCAGTATACTATGTGTCCTATCATAGTATGTCATCCAACCATATAAATTTATTTAAGAATATTTTTATAGAATTTCAAGGTTCTCATCATAGCGGGGATCTGTCATGACCATATTAATGCAAAAAATATTCCATGACATTATTATATAATAGTCATGCAGAGCAATGAAAAATATATAATAAGTGTACATTCATGTAATCAAAGTATAAACAATTTGTTCTCAGGACACCAACTCTAACACTTCGGACATACTACTTTGCATTCAATCATCATGGATTTTATTAATATATTCATTAGAAATTACCTTTAAAAATTTGTGTTAGTGTTTATGGTTGAAATTAAAATCTACCCATTATCATGGATGAACATGTAGAACATCTAAGAAAATTGTTAAAGATACTGATAAATGATAATTTGTATGCCATGTTCAGAAACTATGACTTTTGGATGACGAAAATCATGTTCTTAGGTCATGTAATCACATGTGAGGAAATTTATATGAACCCTTCAGAAAAAATTTCGATTGAGGAATTGAATAGAACGTCAAGTATCATATAAATATTTATTATTCTTGCATTAGCTAGGTACTACTTATGTTTTGTGACAAACTTTCTCATGATTTTCAATCCCCATAACTATGTTAACAAGGAAATGGGTAAAGTATGTCTGGATAGAATAATGTGAGGTAAGAATCAAGTTGATAAAGATATGGATGACCACAACACCTTTACTCACATTACCAAAATATGAAGAATGTGTCTGATATACTATGATTCTTCTATGAAAAGATTAGGATGTGAACTTGTGGAAAATTACAATGAGATATCCTACACCTCATGGAAGTTGATGATCCAAGAGAAGAACTACCTGATGCATGATCTAGAGCTACCAGCTGTGATTTTTTCCTTCAAAATATGGTGGATCTACCCCTATGGTTAGAAATGTGACACATATACTGATAACAAGAGTATAATGTATACATTCACATAGAATTAGTATAACATGCATCAAAATAGATGTTTATAAATAATCAATGAATATGATTTCTCTATACACTATCATCCTATCGAGGTGAACAAGGTAACTGATGCTCTAAAAAAAGACCCTATTACATTATCCATTATTCTTATTAAGAGAGACCATATATTCATGACTCTGAAAGGGATGCATTTAAAAATCATAATGGTCGGGAATACCTCCTACATTGCCTCAATGATTTCGCAACCATCTATACCAGAGAAGATTAAGTACAAGGACCCAGCCATATTAAATACATAATCATGAATTTAGTCATGAAAACACATCCTTTTACATTGAGGATATTTTTAGGTTTACAACATTATAGATTTGGTACATAATACATTCATAACATTACACATTGTTACTGAGTGGATACCATATAAACAGTTTCCATTTTTTTAAAATTTATAACATTAAAACATAAAACATGATTTCTTAACAATTTTTCAAAAGTTTACATGGCTCTCTTCTTTTTCTTACACACACATTAACCTGGGGAAATCATATAAAACTTTTTATGATCACAAAAAATAATTAAGGGATATAAAAATAGGGAAAGAACACATTAGTCCATGAATACTTGTAACATATGAAATCATTTTCAAAAGAAATTATTATCACCTATATATATACAGATAATTTTTGAAAAATGAGATTTCCAAAATTCCTAAGAAAATAAGTGGAACCATAAATGTATCTTGGGGAATTTCCTACATAATATTGTAACACTCTCAGCTACTTTATAATTGTTAACCCTCATGACTACCTTATTATTTTTGTAACCATCAAAGTTACACATCGAGTAACCATAAGACTGACCTCAAAAATACATATACCCAATGAATTGGAGGGAGATATATGTCCCAACCTTCATCATAAACATTGACCAAGAATCAGAATATAATCATAAAACTTGAATAATAGCATAAAAACATTGCTTTTAATTCTGTAAAACAAAATTTTAAATGATGATTTTAAAAGAAAAGACCCTTATAAATATCATAAAATTGAAGAGAGACATAAGATAGTTGATGGAATATGTATATACACCATAATTATACATAATTCAACATAATATAATAAAAACCCATCCCAAAAAAAATTTTAATACAATATAAATAACGAAGTAGAAGGTTAACCCAAAGAATGGAAATCGGGTTAAGAATTAACATACCTCAAGATTGTCTTACTTAAAACATGCATAAACATCATGTATACCAGTTAAAATAGTTTTATTAGTATTTTAAAGAAACATTTTCATGTTTATAACATCTTATATGATCATTACATAACCTCATTTCACCCTTTAATTGTTAGTATTTTGTTCCTTGCACTGTTTTGGGTGAGTTCCTTATATGATTTCAATGATTGGATCATGATAGATCTTCTTTCCTATAGGAAGTGAAACTCCAGAATTCGAATGGAAATGAATTTACATATTTATAGTACAATAATTTATTCCATTTATAATTTTGACGTTTTATATGAGTATGATTCATAAGTTAAAACATTAATGATGTTTTCTTAGATCATTTTAGTGGTTCTTTGATAATAACAACCTCATTTTGTCTTATAAATTAATTCCATGAGTGAAAAACAATTAAAGAACCATGTATGTTACATAATACATATATTATAACCTGGATCAACCATATTAATCGTTTCATTTCCATACTTGAAAGAATTAATGGAAATTGATGTCACATCGTCCATTATGTCAGTAATTTGACACATCACGGACAATGTATTTATTCCTTGAATAAGTGGGAGATGAGAAGAATAATGACGACGAGTTTTCCATGAACATGAGAACATATAGAATATACATGTATTCTGGGGATTTCATTACTCTTGGGTAAAAAAATATGAAGAAAAAATAAGAAATGAAAATAACTCATAATAAAATAATAATTAATAAATCCCTTACAAAAATTCGGCGGCCTAACAACTATGCCACATGGTTTTACAAAAAAACAAAACGAGAGGGTGAAAGGGTCACCCATCCAGAAATGAATCATAACACAAAATAGTTCAATAATAAGAGGGAAATAAGAACAGGGTATGGAAATATGAATGTTATACCACATAAAAGATAACATGAATAAAAAAATAAATTGAGAATTTCCTTACCTTGTAGAGTTACTCCTAGAACTTGAAGGTTGTGACCTTGAGGTATAAGGAAACCATGGGAGGACTACTAGGGAGGTAAGTAGGATAAATATTCATCGATAATTAATTTTGAATGAAGCTAATGAAGGAATGCGTTTGTATTTATAGAAAAAGTGAGGGAATATTTTAATAATTTCCAAGGGACACCTCATTAGTGATATTTGAAAAATCATGGGCTTTCCCTATGGTATTTTCCCATGTTATAAGCCACTTGGGATACCTAAAAACATAATTTAAAATACACAAGGCGACCAAATTTATTACATCATCGTTACATCACTAATTATGTCATTAAAACAACAAAACTCAAAAAAAATACTATTCACCGAAAAATCAACTAATTCAGAAAAATACCCAAAATCCACCCTTAAAATTTATCGATGTATAGAATTCAAAAACGATTTCAATTTTTTGATATTAAATTTATAAATATTTTTAAATTAATTTTTAAACAAAATCATGCTCAATTCAAAAATTAATAATTTAAAAACTATAACTGCTTTTATATCACATTTAAAAATTAATCCAGATGTCACTATCTTAAAGGATTAAAAAATAAAAATAATAATACCATTTTCTATTTTTTAGGATCATATTATTTATTGATATTAATATTCAAATTATTATTCATAAGGGTATGATACTATTCATGAAAAAAACAAGTTAAGTCCATTTGACTTTAAATAACATTCTGAACACAATAGTACATGACTATTTTTTAAAATTCAAAACATAGAAGCAGTAAAATTATGCTTAAAAGATACCTATAAATATCTACATTAAAAAAAATTTCAAGAATTTTAATTTATTTTTTTTAAAAAAAAATTGGTGTTACATTATCCCCACATTCTAGAAATTGCATCCTCGCAATTTTATTTACATATTAAAAAACTGAGAGGACCTTTATCTCATTTCATTTTCAGACTCCCATGTTGCTTCTTCAACAATGTGGTTTCTCCACAAAACCATTACCTGGTGGATTACCTTATTCTTCAATACTTGTTCCCTTCGATGAAGAATCTAAACCGGTTTCCCTTCATATGAATGTTTCTTATCCAGCTGAACTACTTTTTTGGCTCAAAACATGCATCGTATAAGGTACATACTTCCTCAACATCGAAACATGAAAAATATTGTATACTTAAGACAAAATCAGAGGAAACTCTATTCAGTTTACAATTGGTCCAACGTTCTCAAGGATTTCAAAAGGACCGATGAACTGCGGGCTTATCTTTCCTTTCATACCAAAACACATCACACTTTCCCAAGGTGATATTTTAAGGAAAACTTGGTCACCTGCCTCGAAAGAGAATTATTTCCATCTATTATCTACCTAATTGTTCTTCCATCTCTGAGCCATACTCATGTGTTGCATGAGCATCTTTACTTTCTCAGCCACTTCTTCTACTAATTCTAGCCCCATCAACATTATTTCACTGACTTCATCCCAAAATGCTAGAGTTCGACACCCTTTCCATGCCAAGCCTTAAAAGGATCCATCTTTATTCTGGAATGAAAATTGTTGTCAGAAGAAAACTCAACTAAAGAAAGATGTTGATCCCAACTTTTTGGGTTGTCCATTGAGCAAACTCGATGCATATCCTACAGATATTGAATCATTCATTCTAATCGCCCATCTGATTGAGGATGAAACGTTGTACTGAAATATAAATCTGTGCCCAATGACTTCTGATGTCCCTTCCAAAATATAGAAATGAACATGTCATCCCAGTCCGATACAATGGATAAAGGAACTCTAGGTAACCTAAAAATCTCTTTGAGGTACAATCAAGAAAGCTGATCCAAAGACATTGTATATAAAATTGAAAGAAAATGTGATAATTTTCTCAGCCGATCCACAATAACTCAATTTGATTTGTTACCTCAAGATATATTATGTAGTCCCACCATAATGTCTATGGTTACATTCTTCCACTTCCACTCTGGCACTAGAGAAGGATGAAGCATCCCCTTCAGTAACTGCCACTCTACTTTAACATTTTGAATGTCAAACATTTCATGGTAAAATAAGAATTATCCATTTTTATTCCATCCCACCAGTAATAATCTCAAATGTCTCTATACATCTTATTTCTTCCATGATGAACTGTAAATGGAGAACTATGAAATTCATACAACAAATATATATTTTACTGACAATCATAGGGCACACACAACCTTTTTCCAAATCATAAATTACAGAAATGTACACACTTTAACCAATTATACCTTTTTCTATAGCTCATGGTCATCTTTCTGTGCTCTATTATTTCTGTATGACAAAGAAGATTGCACTGAAACCTGAAGAAAACGGATATACTTCCTGCACCAATAAATTTTAATCCCAAATTCATCAAATCAGTAATCCAGGAATCATGTTCCAAATTTAATATGGTTAATTATGCATGATGTTTTCGACTCATGGAATCGGCCACTTTGTTTACTTTTCCAGGATGGTAATTGATCATACAATCAAAATCCTTTATCTGTTCAAGACATATTCTCTGCCTCATGTTTAATTCCTTCTGAGTGACTATATACTTCAGAATTTTATGGTCAGTATATATTTGACATTTGGCTCTGTATAAATGATTCATCCCAATTTTACATGAATAAAACCACAACATCCAATTCCAAATTATGTGTGGAATAATTAAACTCATTAGGTTTTATTTGTCTTAAAGCATAATAAATTACCTGAACATTTTGCATTAGAACACAACCAAGTCCCTTCAAAGAAGCATCATTGTAGATGAAACAAATCACCATTTCAGTAAGGCAAGCCCAAATCAGGATAATTTACCAATCTCTTCTTCTGTTTCTGAAAACAAACATCGCATTATTCTATCCAAACAAATTTAACCCCTTTTTATTTTAACTTTGTTATCGGGCCAGATAATCGGGCAATGTTCTTATCAAAATATCAGTAATAACATGATAATCCAAGAAAACTACGAATCTTTGTAACATTTGTAGGTTTTTTCCATTCATCATCCACTTTTGATTTGGCAGGAGAAATTGTTTTTCCATCCTTATTTACAATGTGGCCAATAAAACAAATATGAGCAACCAAAAATCACATTTTCTGAATTTTCCATACAGTTTCTTTTCTTTTATGGTTTGTAAAACAACCCATAGTTGTTTTTCATGATCTTTTTTATTATTATAATATATTATAATTTCATCAATAAACACAACCATAAACATATACAAGAACTCATGAAATAATCCATTCATAAGATTCATGAAAATAGTAGGGGCATCAGTTAACCCAAACGACATAACAATAAATTCATAATTCCCATATCTAGTATAAAAGGTTGTTTTCAGGATTTCATCCTCTTTCATCATTAGCTGATGGTATCTAGATCTCAATTCAATCTTGGAAATGTACTGAGCTCCTAGGAGCTGATCAAACAATTCAACGATATGAGGAAAATGAAACTTGTTTTTAATAATGATGATATTCAAAGCTCTATAATCAATGTAAAGTATCATGGAACCATCATTCTTTATAAAAAAAATAATATCTCCTCATAGTGAAGTGCTATAATGAATGAATCCTTTATCAAGAAAATCATGCAAATAAATTTTCAATTCAATATGTTCTATTTGAGCCATACAATATGGGGGTTTTGAAATTGGCTTAACATCAAGAACTAGGTCAATTGTGAATTTGACTTCCCGGTAAGGTATGAAACTATGTAACTCATCTGGAAATACATAATGGTATTCATTTACCACATGCTGAAAAGTTATCTTGTTTTCAATAATCTGAGCAGGATAACATTCATTTCCCTCTTTCAACAGTTTCTCAGCTTCCAGATATGTTATCAATTTTATGGGTTCATTCTTGTATAAAAACTGAAACTCTAACTGAAAAACAACTTCTTTATCTCTAAAGTCAATCTTATCATTTTATAATGAAATCCAACCCATTCCCAGAATAACATCATACTCGGCTAACGGTAAAAAAACAAGGTTTTTAGGTCATTTCATTCCATAGACCATAATATAATGATTTATATCTTTACACTTTGCTATAATATTTCCCTTGGGGTTTTAACAACAAGTTCAAGTATCATTTATTTGGGTGATATTTCCAATATACCTGAAAATTTCTTAGATATGAATGAATGCGTAGACCACATATCAAAAAAAACATTAGCAAATTCTGAGTGAAAAAACAATGTACCTGAGACAAATTCATTGGATGGCCCGATATCTGCTGACGTAGTCGCAAAGGATATCAATACTCCTTTCTGCTAATAGTCTGTCTTCTTTGCATCATTTGAATCTCACTTTGGGCATAGATTCACATAATGAACCATATCACCACATTTAGAACACTTTATATTTTTCTAATCAGGATTAGTCTTAGGATCATTTCCTTTTAAATCTCGGCACATATGTCCAAACTTACCACATTTAAAACACTTCCCAGTTTTGATAAGACTGTGCCCAGGGTGTTTCTTTCCACAATTTTCACAAACTTGAAACTGGATTTTCCTACCATCAAGTTTCATGGTTGATTCTTACCCATCACTTACCACCTAGACCACTTATTCTACTTGTTACCAAAAGGCACGTTATCATCAAAAAACTTCATCTCTACCTTCTCAACACATCGTACAAGTATCTCATAACTTTTTAATTCACGTGAGGCCAACACCCTTCGATATCTTGGATTCATTCATGAGTAAAATAGTTTAATTTTATATCAAGATCCAGAATATGATTTGAAGAATACATCACCAATCGGGTGAACTTTTCTTCATACAAAACCACTAAATCCTCCTCCTATTGCTTCAAATAAATGAATTTATTCTCCATCCTAAGTCACAACACATTAGGAAAAAAAATTTCAAGGAAAATACTTTTAGATTCATCCCACTCTAAGGCATCAAAATCCCCTCTACCCTTGATATTTCTTACAATTGACCACCACTGATCAACTTCACCTTCAAAATAATAAATGGAAAGACTTGCCTTTTGATTATATGAACGTCCCATAACATTGAATATCTTGTAATGTTCTTTGATCCAGCCTTCAACTTATACTGGGCTAGAAGATCCATTGAATGCATGAGGGTGTTGTCTCAAAATATGTTTCACTGATATCATGTTCTATTTTGGTACGTCAACTTGTTTTCTTGCATGGATGTCACCACCATTTATTTCATGTATTAGCTGATCCATTAATGTTACAAACTACTTGGTTCCAATCCCTACCATTTAGGGCAGTAGATTTAGAAGGATGTCATTCTATCGGTGCCTACCCTATTCAGTTTACCTATTTTTTGTAGACCACTATTCTGAAAAAACATTTCTGAGATGAACCAACATGTTAATTTTTAAATTCTATAACATTTAAAATTTATCCTAGGCTAAAAAAATTATTCTATTCTTTTAACATCATTGTAACCCCAAATGTTATCTAAACCATCTCCTGATACCAACTAAAAGGACACTGCCTTATAACATACATAATCTTGAAATTAGTCAACAAAAAACTTCATTTTAAGTTGAGGATGTTTTCAATTTTATAGACTTTTATATTTGGGACTTAATACACTCAAAACATTATACATTTTTAAAAATTGGATACCATAGAAACAATTTCCATTTTTTCACAATTTAAAACATTAGAACATAAAATATGGTTCCTAGAAAAATCATAAACATTTAACAAGGCTTCCTTTTTTTCCTTACACATCCATTAACTTGTGAATTTCATTTAAAACATTGTATGATCACAAAAAAATCAATAAGGGATATAAATAGAAGGAAATAACACATTAGTACATAAATACTTGTAATGTATGAAATCAATTTCAAAAGACAAATTGGAACCTCTATTTATATAATAAATTTGTGAAACAAGATATCTCCATAATACCTAAGAACATAAGTAGAACCATAAATGTATCTTGGGGAATTACTTACATAATAATGTGTCCCTCTCTGCTATCTTATAATTTTTAACCCTCACGACTACCTTACTATTTTTGTAACCATCAATGTTAGACTTGGAGTAACCATACGGACGACCTCCAAATTACACATACCCAATACATTGGAGGGAGATATAGGTACCACCTTCATCATAAACAACATCCTAGAACCTGAATATAATCACACAACATAAATAATAGAATAAAAACATTTCATTAGAATTCAATAAAACCTAATTTAAAAAGGGTATTTTAAATGAAAATCCCCATATAAATATAATACAATTGATGAGAGACATAATAGAGTGGATGGAATATTTATATACATTGTAATTAGACATAATTCAAAATAATATAATAAAACCCCATCATACAGTCATTTTTAATACAACATAAATTTTAAAGTAGAAGGTTATCACAAAGAATGGAAATCGGGTTAAGAATTCCCTTACAATAGGGTTTTCTTACTTAAAACATGTTTAAAATTCAGGTATAATGTCTAAAATAGTGTTATTAGTATTTTAAATAATCATTTTCTTGTTTATAATATCTTATATGATTATTTAATAACATCATTTCACCCCTTAAAGGTTAGTATTTTGTTCCTTGCACTGTTTTGGGTGAGTTCCTTACATGATTTCCATGATTGGTGCATGATTGATGCTCTTGTCGATTGGAAGTGAACTCAAGAATTGGAATGAAAATATATTTAAATATTTAATGTACCATAATTTATACCATTTATCATTTTTATGATTTATATGAGGATGATTCATAGGGTAAAACATTAATGATGTTCGTTTAGATCCTTTTTGTGGTTCTTTGATAATAATAACATCATTTTGTCTTATAAGTTAAATCCAGGAGTGAAAAAGAGTTCCATAACCATTTATGTAACATAATACATATATTATAACCTATTTCAACTACTAAAATAGTTTCATGACAAGACATTAAAAAATTCATGGAAATTGAATTCACATCGTCTACGTTGTCGGTAATTCGACACATCATGGACAATGTTTTAATTCCTTGAATAAGTGGGAGAGAATAAGAATAATGATGATGAATTTTACATGAACCTGAGAAAATCTAGAATATATATGGTTCATGGATATTTTATTCCTCTTTGGTAAGTAGATATCTAGAAATAATAAGATTAGAAAGGAACTTAAAATGAAAGAATAATTGAGAAATCCATTAAATAAATTTGGAAGCTTAACGGCTATGCCACATGGTTATAAAAAATATTTAAAATAGAGGGGGCGGTGGTCAACCATCCATAGATAAATCATAATACAATATATATAATGAATAAGAAAAAAATAAGAACATTTT
The DNA here is from genome assembly GCA_963277665.1 of Viscum album. Lineage (NCBI taxonomy): Eukaryota > Viridiplantae > Streptophyta > Magnoliopsida > Santalales > Viscaceae > Viscum > Viscum album. The sequence continues at coordinate 378,575,001 of OY728147.1, forward strand.
ATGGAAACATGAAAGATATACCACATAAAATAGAAATTGAATAAAAAAAAGAAAGAAATTGAGAATTTCTTTACCATATACAGTAACTCCAAGAACATGAAGGTGGGGCATTGGGGGCTTGTGGATACCTTGGGAGGACTACCAGGGAGGCATGTAGGAATGATATTCATTGATGAGGAATTTTTAATGAATCTAATGATGGAATGGGTTTGTATTTATAGAAAACGTGACAGGATATTTTAATAATTTACAAAGAACACCTCATTAGTGGTATTTGCAAAACCATGGGCTTGCTCATGTTATTTTCCTATGGTATAAGACACTTGGACACCTCATAACGTATTTTACTATACACAAGTCAAACAAATTTATAACATCATCATTACATCATTAATGATTTCATTAACACACTAAGACTCAAAACTGTATTTTTTAATATTCATAAAAAAATCTACTATTTCAGAAAAATCCCCAAAATTCAACCAAACCATTTTTCCAAATGTAGAATTCAAAAATATCGTCCAATTTTTTTTAGAATAATTTCCTAAATATTTTTAATTTAATTTTTAAATAAAATCATACTTAATTCAAAAATTAATAATTTAAAAAAAATAACTGCTTTTATATCCCATATAAACATTAATCCAGATGTCATTATCTTAAATCCTTACGAAAATAAAATAATAATACAATTTACTATTTATCATGTTCATATTACTATTCATATTACAATTCATAAGGGTATGTTACTATTCACCAAAAAACATGTTGGTTCCAATAGTCTCCAAATAACATATTGAACATAATTATAGATGACCATTTTTGTAAATTCAAAACATAGAAGTAGTAAAATTATGTTTAATGGATACTTTTGAATATCTACATTAAAAAAAATATCTAGAATTTCAATTTATTTTTAGAAAACCTTGGGTTGATACATTAAGGAGGCACAAATGGTTGATTTGGAGCTACAAAAGAAGGTGAATGCAGTAATGGAATAGAAGTTGTAAGACTTCCATATCGATAATGAGACTATGATTCGGTTTGGAATGTGGATCTGTGTGCCTTCATCACCAAGGATAAATAAAGATCTATTGGATAATTCACATAGCTCAAAATTTTATCTTCATCCTAGTAGCACCAAGATATACAATGTTCTCTGAGAACGCAACTGGGGGATAACATGAATAAAGAGATTGTAGAATATATATCAAGGGGATTGATATATCAGCATGTTAAAGTAGAGAAAACTTTTTCCAATGGGATGATGCAACCATTTGCTATACTCATGTGGAAAAGATAGAATGTCACTATAGAATGTGTCATGGGCCTCCTAAAGACATGAAAAGTAAATAATAGGATATTTGTTGGGGTGGATTGACTCCCCAAGACAACCCACTTTATCACTACTTCAGAACATATCTTTCTTGAACAACTAGAAAAGATATATGTGAAGGAAGTAGTGAGACTTTATGGTGTTACACTCTCGATTTTATCTAATCATGATCCAAATTTCACATCCAAATTCTAGATAAGTCATCAACATTAATTGAGCACAGAATTGAATTTCAGCACAACCTATCACCAAAAAACTAATAGCCAATATGAATTAACTATTCATATGTTCAAATATTTTTTAAGAGAATGTTATTTATAATTCAAAGGTGGATGGGATCAACCTATCACATTGGTTGAGTTCTCATACAACAATATCTTCTAATAGAGTTTTCATATGGCTACATGTAAACCTATGTATGGAAAGCGATGTAGAACTCCAATTTGTTGGAATGAAGTTAGAGAAGCAAAGTTACGTGGAACTGATCTAATGCAATAGATGACTAAGCAGGTTCAAGTCATCCATCCGCATATCAATAATGCTCAGAGTTAGAAAATGAGCTTTGCTAATAACTATAAATGGTACTTGGAGTTCGATGTTAGAGATAGTATTCCTTCAGATATCTCCATGGAAGAAAGTTGTACGGTTTGGAATGAAAGGTATGTTAAGACAAAGGTACATTGTTTCCTTCAAGATCCTTGACTAAATAGAATCCATGTCCTATCTACGTTCACTTCCAATTAATATTTCTCAAGTTCAGGATTTGTTTCATGTATCACATAAGTACATGAAAGAAACCTCACATGTACTAAACTATCAGGTGGTAGAATAGGATGATGATCTCTCTTATGAGGAGCTTCCATCAAATATTTTAGACTAGAGTGATATGGTTATATGAAACAAAAAAACCCAACTTGTTATGTTATTGTGGAGGAACTATATGTATAAATATGAAACATGGGAACTAGAGGATGCGATGAAGGGGAATTACCCTCACCTATTTATGTAAAAAAAATTAGAGGGTCAAATTTAAAAATGAGGGGAATAATGTATCATCCCAAAAAAATTTCAATTACATTTCTCCCTTCCTAGAGTAATTTCATAATCACATAAAATCTCATTAGGATACACTATTCCACATCCTGATTAAATTAACTACTATGTGTCCTTTAAAATTAATTTTCCACTTCTGTGTTTTGAATTCAAAAAACCTATCATACAAGGTTGTGATTAGTAAAATGTATGGAGTATGATAGGGAAAGATAAGTTTTTTTAATAGTAACAAAACTGTATGAATATTAATTTTACCCTTACAAATAGTAATATGAACCTTGTGAATAGTAAATAATCGAATCGAATAGGAACCATACCAATGACAGTGTAAATAATAATTACCCATCCTATAAATTACAATATGACATAATGACATTATTGTGTATGTATTTTTGTAATTCTTGAATATTTAATGATTAATTTTATTATTTAAAATAAAATTTATTTTCATAAAATGTATTCATAAAAATTTTATTTTTATGTTTTAGGATTTTATGACAATTTAAAAAAGCCTTAATTATTTATCCAATGTGTTAGGAATGTAGTTTTTAATTTTAAAATTTTATTTTTCAAGTAAATATAGATTTCAGATAAGACATTTAATTCATCATTTTAGAAAATTAATTTCATAAAATGAAGTTCATTCTAAATTCTAAACAACAAAATACTGGTAGGGTTAATTTTCAGGATTTTTCAAAAATACATTAATTTTTTGTGAGTAGTGAAATTCGATAATTTACCAAACATGCTATAGAAATGAATTTATACATCATTATTAATTAATAGCTATTATAAATGACCATTTTTTTGAACTCACATGTACTTATTACTAATTTTAGTCACATTAATATTTACTATTTGTTTTCTTGAAGAGAAGTAAAAAATTACTGAATATAATATTTAGAGATTCCCTCTTCCCTCCACTATAAGTACCACCCCTCACAAGCTCATTTCCAAACGCCTCTCAATCCTTATGCCTACCCTATATTCTTCTCGAATATATTCACTAGATCCTTCCCAACGTCTAGCATCCCGTCGTCTAAAAAAAGACCAAAACCTGTCCTCAAAAGAGACTCTTCAAAAAGATACATTCAAGAGGAAATATCTCTTTCTTTTCTTTCAAATTCCATTAAATTTTCTTTTATTTTCTTCTCTTATCATCAACATCTATTATCCAAATATCATAATATCTCTAGTATGACTGATATATTAGTATTCTATCATTTAAATGGAATATTATGAATTATATACCTCTCTCCATCTCTTTTTAAAAAAAATGAAATTGTTGGTCATGATGTGTTAAATAACCTACATCATGGGTGATACACATACATTTTCCTTCAAATACTTCATGTTTTTCAATAAAACTATTAAATGGTTGAAAAAAGATTATAAAATGTGTGTTGTAACCTCTTTTATGTTCTAGAAACTACTCTTCTACATAAAACTAAATGATGAAACAAAACATGTTCCCTGTGATCCAGAACCACACAAATCATCATAAAATGATCATCATTTAATTTTAACTAATGATTCATCTGATTGGATTATAACATAATTCATTACATGATCATTTAAAATACTAGAATATCATTAATAACATGTAATACCAGGTCAACATGTTTATTTATTTTCAACATGAACATCCATTCATTTGTACAAGTGAACCGCTCATGAAAACTATGAAAAATGACACTCTCAAACAATTAATTTAAACACTATAACTCATAAAAAGTCCTATAAAATAGCATGATACAACCATAATTAATAATATTCATGTATAAAAGGTTTTTTAATTTTTATTTAATGAATCTAATGTCATTATACATGACATTAATGTGAAGAAATCATTCTAATACAGGGTAAGGGGAATTCTTAAGCCCAACTCTCTCTCTTTATGTTTTCCATCATTAACATCAATTTCATTAGTGATATTCCTCATAAATAATTTATTCATCATTATATTGACTTTTCTAGGATATATTACTTTACCACTTGAGTTTATGTCAAACACAATGTTTTCCAAAAGAACTTCTTTTTCAAAAACATGCCTCTTACTTCTCAATCATGGTGGACGGTTCTTGTATCAAGTATGTTATTACCTATTTCATTTGGAAACCCAAAATTTATAAATATATGATTTATAAAATTAAACCCATTATTTTCCATGTTTTATTTATGTTCATGATTGATATATATTCTGTGTGGCATGCATGATAATGTTGTTTCTATGATGTGACAGGTGCACCCAAAATTATATAGCGCTACAATTCATTGGGTAAAGTGATGATTCTCCCAAGTTAAAGTTAATTATGTATGAACATGATGCTATATTATTTCACAACTATGTTTAGTATTTAACCACTAACACATATGGTTTAATTTTTATTCTTTGTCACATTCCATGTCATTTCTAAAGGTTTCCTCTAATGAATATGATCTTATGCCAATGTTATTGATGATAATGATTCTGCTCATCTCGTGTTATGTTGTTTCATGTTCATAACTATCCTATTACTAGGTTTTAGTTCAGAGATTTCTTATGTATATACATAGGTTAATACAAGTACTAAGGATAATTCAATGGCCAATATATAGCTAGAGAAGAAGAAATTAAATAAATGATTATGTTTTTGTTGTAAAAGTCACATATGGTCATAGTTTTCCCAAGACAATAATCTATTATATCCTCATGATATAATTTTTTTATGTTTTATATCATTAAAATGATTTGATGGAAATATAAGACAAGATGGGTCACTCTACCCATAGGGTGGTGTCAGTTCTCTTCATGAAAAGGGGAAAAGGGAGCTTACAAATTTTTGTGGACTACCATCACCTAAACTAGGTCATGAAAAAAAATTAACCCTTATTAGGAATGGTGACCTCTTTGATAATTTTTTTGGTGAGATATGGTTCTCCATAATCTTTCTTAGGATTGGCTACCACCATTTGTGGGTTCGTGAGGCTGATATTCCAAAGATGGCATTACGATGTCGTTGTGGACACTACGAGTTCCTAGTAATTCCCTTGTGTGAGAAAATTTCCCACAACCACATTATGTAATTGATTAACTATGTTTCCAAAATTCACATGGTCCTATTTTTTGTATTCACAATCAAGTACATACTAATATACATTACAATAAAGCCAGAGCGTGAATAACACTAGAGGATCATCCAAGATTTACTTCGAGAGAACCAAATTTATGTAGATCTCTATATGTTCCAATTCTGAATACATGAAGTTCACATTCAGGGGCATGTAATTTATGAAAAAAAAATTATTCATGGTTCCATAAAAGATCAATGTAGTTATTTTTTATGGTCCACCCAAAATTGTTTTAGAGTTGTAGAGTTTTCTTAGTTTGGCGGGGCACTACATGATGTTTTTTGGGGACTTTCCAGAGTCGGGTCCCCTTTTACCACCCTATCATAGAAAGTTTAAAAGATCACATAGTATAAGAAATTATATATTTAATTAGAGGAGTTAAGGGATAGGTTGTAGTGTGATATAGTGTTGAGACTACTAGAGTCATTCATTGATTTCTTAGTGTAATGTAATGCCTCATGAGCTGGGTTTGGTTGTGTATTGATGCAAAAAAAGGAAGTCATTCTATATAGGTTTAGGTAGTTGAGATCCCAGGAGTAGAAATATGTGAATCTTTACCTAGAGCTAGTTATGGTAGTCTTTTTCCCGAGGATGTGAATACACTACATATTGTTAGAGAACATTGAATTTTAATCAGACCTCAAGAGTCTTAGGTATGTCTTCATTTAGAGAGACCTAGACCTGAGGCAGAGAAACTGGTTGTATGTTTAGGATGGACTATGAATTCAAGACAGTATATACACTTATAAAGGGCTACTTGTAGAGGATTCCCTTAGTATGATTTCTCGAGATCTCAGAGTGTAGAAATATTCAGAGTAGTTAGGTTCCTTATTGCTAACATTGGTTGAATAGAAGGGTACAACTTTTCAATAGTCGATGGTATTGACTCATTTTCTCATCAAGAATCTAAGATACTATGTTGGGATACATTAATTGTGAGGTATGTCATGTTCATATATCCATTGGAAACCTACCATGTAGATATTATTAAGGATGGAATCATGAAATCTTGTTCTAGGGGAGAAAAATGGTTCCAATAATGATGTGGGAGGATGTGATATGAGTGTTCCACACTTATCCCTGGGTGTACATCAAAGTGTGGGGAAGAAGTAAAAATATATTAAATAAGAGTTTTGGTGGTCCTTATTATGATATATCATAGTTGAGTTTTTCTCACGATTCCCCACCTATCTGCATGTGAATACTGAGCACAATGTTCTGGATGGTTTTTGGCATCCACCTGAGATGAAAAAGTGGAAATGGGATTACATATCCTGGATTTTTTCATGGTGATTCTGGGTATAGTGAAGGTACATGACACCATATGGGAAATATTTTACCAACTCATGATGTCGATGCACTTAGTTTCCATAAGGGAGTACTGTTTGGTGGAGTGTTTGGGATAGTTGTACGTATGGGATATCATCCTCCTTCACTAGGTACCCTCAACTATTGTCTCATGTCGTGACACATGGTTTACATCACAATTGATGAGTGGTAGAGATTAGGTATTTAGGATAAATATGTGGATGGATATTTAATTTAACCTCAGGAATGATGGGAGGAATAAGAACACAATATATGTACTAGAGGATATGCTAAGGTATTGCGTGTTAGACCTCAACCAGAACTGGGAGGATCAACATATCGTGGTAGAGTTATCATACAACAATAGATACCACGTTATAATAGATATGACACCTTTTAGGCCCTTTATGGGGGACCCAATAGGTCACCCTAACATTGGATATATATTCCAGATTCATCTCTTGTGGTCCTAGAGTTGGCACAAGAAACAACAAAAATGTGGTGGTCATCTGTGCATGGATAAGGATGGCCCAGAGTAGACAAAAAAAATATAAATAATCATTATAGGCCATTTGAGTTTTAGTAGGGATACAATGTTTTTGTGAGAGAATCAACATGATGTGGAATTCAAAGGATTGACAATGGAAAAAATCTATCACTGAAATACATCGAGGCATTTGAGGTCATGAAGAGAGTGGGAGAGGTTGCCTACTTCCACAACATACCCTCACAGTTAGAATTGGTGCACGAAATCTTCCATGTGTCATAGATAAAGAAATATGTGCATGACCATATGCGCATCATTGAAAAGGGTGACCTATACATAAAGGATGGAGCCACATTTTCATAGCACCTGGTGGTGATCGAGGACAAATAGAATGGAAACTTGTATGGATGGACCATCCTTTGAGTTTGGGTGTTATGGAGACACAATAACATGTAGGAGAGTTCCTCTAGGTGGGAGAAGTAGATGTGGTCTCAATATTGTGAGTTCTTTTCATTGTTTTTCATTTAAGGAATTAGAATATTGAAGGTGTTAATGATAGAGAGACCCATTTCTTTCTTTATAATAAAATTTAAATAATTGTAAATATATTTATAGAGCTATGTGTTGAGACGACATGCTATTTTGAGGAACGGTGCGCCCAGAATTAATTTTATAAAAATAATAAATATATTTTTTATTTTTTGGTCATAATTAATTAAATAAAATAGTATAACTCTTAAACCATGGATTAAATTAGAAATTGGAGTCCATAGTTAGGTCCAAGAAATGATTTTTACCCTTGGCGCAACCTAAAATTAGTTGGTATAGGACGTGTGGACCCCTCACTTGTTCATGGTGCGTTTAAGTAAATTAATTAATTTTTTAATTAATTTTTAATTAATTTATTGATAAAAAATTTAAATATTAAAAATTTTATAAGTAGGCCATTATGGGGAATTTGAAAACATTGGTTCATAATTCTCTCGTCCAATGACAGTAGCTCTCCCCCTCCTTCATTGGAGATCAATGACAATCCTCTAGATCATGACGAATTGAAGCACGATGAATTCATAGACCTCTTCCAAATGTTATGTGGGATTGTTCAACACCATTGATCAATCCAAAATAGTTCTAGTGACTCATATTTCTTGATTTTTGAACCTTGTATTAAATTTTTTTAGTTGATCAATTTTTTTTCTCATATTTTAACCTTGTTTTCACTTTTCATATGTCTATGTCTCAGATTAAATATTGTTTAAATAATTATTATCTAACTCGATTCCTTGTTTTTAATAGTAGGATAAGAACACTTGGATAATGAAATTCTAAAACTTTTTTTCATGATGGTCTTTCTCCCCAACCCAATTCATTTCATTCCTTGGTGGTGGAATCCTGGGGTTCCCAGTTCAACAGGTTTTCAGAAAACCTAATCCTGGTTAGGTACATATATTCCCAAAAAAATAAGAGAAGAAACAATAGATTGATGAAGAGGCTTCAGATCCCGAAAACTTAAATTTTAGGGGATATTTTTTTATGAAAATTTATAGAGGAATCAACCACCGAAGAACTGAGACATGATTCGGTGTTCGGAAATGCACAACCAAATCAGAGATAAGTTTCCAGCCACCAGAGAGATAGAAATAGTAGATCTGAATTGGATCTGACATTCAACGGTAGATTGGAGGTGATACCTACAGTGAAATATGATAAAATAGCCAGATCTACCATTCATATCATGTATTGGTATATTTTTCAAAAACTATGATACACACAATGTTAAACTATAACACATAGCATGTATCCATTTCAAGCAGTGGTACTAGTGTTTAAGAAAACCATCTGAATGGAATGATGTATACTCACCTTGACATAATGTGTACCACCTATGCATGTGGGAAATCCATGTGATGGATTATATTTCTAGACACACATCATTTTATGAGTATATGGGCATGACTTCGCCAATAGGGTGGCATCATGTGTAAATCCACATGCCATATACCAATATAAGAAAACACGACCACATAAAATGGCCTCTATCCTAATTAGTCAGGGAATTGTGTGTAGTTCAGCTACACTATGTGTTATACTACATATGGTGGAGATGTGTGGTGGCTAGGTACACGGACATTCTCTATAGAGGGACCACACGTCGTGTGTCTCTCCTCCCACAATGTACTCCCCTTAAACTCTTTGGAGTGATTTTTGAATTTCCATAACTCCTCAATTTAAAATCACATTTTCCCCATGATATTCCTATCCCATTTTTTCTTGTAGAATGCAATGGTACCCTCTGAAACTGAATTCAAGATATGGTGTAAAATGATCCATGATTGACAAGCTCCTAGGTGACACGCGGTGATGGCTTCAATCATACAGAATCACTAGAGAATCCCATGTGTAACCCTTTATCTAAGACTGGAATTAAAAGTACCCAAATATAATACAAGTGTTACCCTCTAGCTGGTTGGGTAGTGGGGTTCCCTAAACATAGTACGAGTCTTACCCTCCAACATGGATGGCCAGTGGAATTTCCCTATGATCCTTCTAAGTTACCATATAGTTGGACTAGGAATTATTGTACCTCAATGTTATATGCTTACCCACCAGATGATCTAGGAAGGGGGATTACCTCAAGACAATTCCAGGCTTACCCACCATGTAGGAATGGATGGGGTATTTCCTAATGATCCTTCCATTTTACCCACCAGTAAGACAGGGCAGTGGAGTACCTAGATGTTCTATTATTACCATCCATCTGGGATGTTCATTAGGGTTTCCAGATGAAATCTTCCATGCATAATTCTCCAGTCGGTCTGGGCAGTGTATTTCTATAATGATTCACTATGCTTACCCTCGAGTAGGACTGGTTATTGGCATTCAGTAATGACAATCCCATGGATAACACTCTAACCATTTTGGGAAATGGAGTTCCTCAGTTGCAATCATAGTATGACCCTCCTATCATACTATGTAAAATGATCCTCATTTATAATTTTTGGACCCTTAAATATGTGGCAGAGTGAAGGGATGTGGTATGAAATAGCTATAGACTGACAAGGAAGAGGGATGCTTTCCCCACTGAGATGTGTCCTTGTGATGTGACCTAAAACTGTGTGGTTGAGTTAGTGCTTCCCAAACCAGATAGTCTCCTGGTGTGGTGATTGATTCCCTTAAAATTATGTGTTCATGGTTGACATGTGAGAGGCTAGGGATTATTGATGGAATTATTTTGGAATTGTTTGATCCTTTTTCGTCTTGGGTTGAGTGGTGAGATGGATATCCGCTTACTCTTTAATTTTTTCTTCTTTGACTAAGAATATATATGTAGATATATATATATATCATACTTCAATACCCCCAATGTATATAATGTTTCTCTCCTTCAAGGCGAGGTGAAGACGTGAATGGTATTCCACATGCTTTCAGTTTTTAGCTTCTCATATTTGGATGAGTCCACCCTCCTGCTATATGTATCAAAGACAAGATGAGATGTTCATCTTGTCACCATTCTAATCTCCTAGTGGTTAGACGAGTCCATTTTCACTCTCTTATTGTGCTGAGATATATTATCTTATTAAAACTGGTCATATCAAATCCATTCTTCTTTAGTAGTATCTATTGCTAATTCCCCATCTACTTTTGGGGAATTCTACTAGGTATGTATATACTCACTCCTGGATGGATTTTCCCAACACATGTCATTTTTTGAATAGAGAAGATATACTGATTGTGACATTAGTGGACATTAGGGATACAAGGTTCTTGGACCGTGTATGGTGGTCGTATCTTGGGATATGCGAGTTAGGTTACATCATTTATAAATTATTTCCCAATTTTTTCATGTTGAGACATATTACTATTGTGGGAATTTATTTTTTCCCTTATACTTTTCTATATAAACTACGGTACTTCATCCTATTTAGTGTTCCATGAATATTTTTTATATTTATAACAGTGTTTCATCCTTAATTTATTCCCATCTCAACATTTTCATTTATTTGGATAGATTCATGATTACAAGTTAAGAGTAAAAGGTCTCCATTATATAGTTATTCTTTCGGTTCTTATCACCACCCCTTGGAATATGGTGGCATGCATGGGTAGTTGTGACTCGAGCCCAATCTTAGTTCTGGCCGTGTAAGGTTTTTTCATGATCATGATATATCTATCGGTTAGTCTTATTTATTTCTATTTTATGCTTCTTTGATAGAGAGGGTATTGTCTCCCAATTATTTACGTTAGACCCTCACTTCTAGTTGGAAACCTCTAACATATTGGGAGGCACGCATTAGATCATGTGTCTAAAGTGCTTGTTGCACTGGTGTGTGGAAGCCATGTTTAGATGTTTCAGTTTTTTATGATGATAGGACTACAAGTTAAAAATAAATGTTAAAATTCATTAAGTAAAAAGATTATGAAGCGTTGTTAATGGGTTAAAAATGAAGTGTAATAATTTAAATGTATATTTATTGGTATTCAAGAATTATTTAAAGTATGATATATATATATAAGGATTATAATATAGATGTTTTGAGTTGATGATTTGAATGAAAATGATGAATTGAAATAAGGACCTTTAAATTTTATTTAAGGTAAATTTGATAAACTAAGGTACATTATATAGTTTAAGAATATATAATCATGCTGTTTTTTTTCTTGGTAAATAGTAGATTTTTCTAAAATGAATGAGTAGTAAAAAAAGATATAGTGTTAAAAAAAGTGATTTCATGACTAGATTTACTTTTTAATATGATCATCATATTCCATATAAGGTTAAAGTATCATAAATAAATATTATTATTATCAAGATATATTTTTTCCAGTTGTATCAGAAAAAAAGGACAACCAACATGCACGTTGACATCCCAACACATTTGAAAATGTCATGGCACTATAAACAAAAATCAAAAGATTGTAAGGGTTCATTTCCAATAACTATACGATGTGATGTTCTTGTTATTATAACATTTTTTCACATATTTAGATTAATGGTAAAATGTTTTTTTTGTTTTGGGAAACATATCATGCGATCAATTCATTTTATTTTCTAGTGAATTAATATATTTCATGAGAGGTTTTATTAGGCTAAATTATATATATATATATATATATATATGGTTAAATGTAAATTATAATTTTGGTAAAATCATATTATGTTTTCGGATATATAGGTTGAAAGGGTTTGAGATAACCTTTTATGTAGAAGCCTTATTTAATTTTGAGGTTATTAAGGTTATTATAGATATAATTTCATTTATAAAATTAATGATCCATATTCAACCATTATTATAGTAATTTCATTTTTCAGATTAACATTTTCACATTCATTTTATTTATTTTTATACATTGTTCTTATAATCTCTAATTTAACCATGATAAGAGGAATAGATTATTAATCTTTTGTGGATCTTATAATCTCTTAGAAGTCAATTTTAATGCATTACGAAAAAATGCGTATTTTTTATTCATTTCTTTATAGAAAGTGGCATAGTGTAAACTTATTAAAAAATAATAAATTAATAAAAAAAATTTTATGAGATTAAAATATTTATTGTAATTATATTTTATGGTGTTCACTATATTGATAGAAAATGAATCCATCCACTCTAGGATAAGAATCATGATATAAAAAGTTAACCTTTTTCCTTTCTTTCTAAATAATCAATGGAAATTAAATTCATATCGGATTTATGGTTTTATGGTTTTTTAATTTCTCATGATCATTTAATTTCTTGTAATCAATGATGAATATCACTCTCCATTAATCCTTGGGAATTAGTATTCTCTTCCATGTCTATTTTTTCATTTCCATCAATGTTCTCCAACATGGAACCTAATAATGTGTTCTTATGGATGACCACCATCATCTCTTTTTCTCTCATCAAGGGAATGTTTTATTAAACATTTTCTACAATTTATATTTTCAAAAAAGGTATTTTAATATGTAAAAACCATGATTACAATGATTTAAAATAAATTTGGAGCTCATATTTTATATATTGTGGTAGAATATAACATCTTGAACTTTTAATATAGGAACATGAATTTTGATATTGTATTTGACATGTAACAAAAAAATTAAATGGAAATGTAACACCCCACGCCTTTATGATATTTTTCATTTACAATAAATTAAGTGTTATTGATATCTTGTGATGTATATCACATTGGGTTTAAACAAAACATGAAACCATGCTAAAATGTTAATATTTAAATGAAACCATTATAACAAAATAATTAAATTAGTGAGTATTACTACTAATAAATAAATTATTGAACATATGTTTTACACTTTTATAAATTAAATTAAATGGTCATATATGGGTTAATAATAAAATTAGAACCACTTTAATGGTAAAGAAATGTTTTTGGAAAAAATGATATTTTTCTGATAGGTCGATTAGTCACTCATTGCAAAAAATAATTATAAATTATTTTTTAGCACATTATAAATTTTTATTTTAAAAGATTATTCTTTATTTTTTAAATATATGTGTAAAATTTATATTTCGGTTAATTTTGGATAATTTTCGTAAATAAATAATTATTTTAATGAATAATAAAAAATAAAATTTTTATTATTTATTTGTCATTTAATAAATTTTGAAACCCTATAATTTCATGAGGTTTTGAAAGAAATATTAACTAAATTATGTATTATTTTCATTTAATGTATGTTAATTTAATCAGTTTCATTTTGAATTTTCGTATAAATTTTATTTCAACATTTGAATGTTTTTCTTTTGGAAAACATTTTTTCGACATGTATATAGGTTTAAATTGAAATTAATATTTTCCACTTATAGTATATTAATTTTTTAATGGGGATTAAATATTTTTAATAATAATAGTTTATATTATCTTATATGGTTAACATAACCATTCACTATAATTCATAGTGAAAATTATAAAAAAAATTATGGTTAAGTTTAAAACAGGTTTACCAAATGTTAAAACAAAATAATAATGGATAAATACGATCCAATAATTGTATAATTTTTTTGTATGGTAATATTTATACATTATCAAATATATGTTCAAAAAATGGTCTTTTTTCAAACCATATAGATTTATTCAAACCTGGTTAGAATTTTTTTTTTCAAAAAATCCAAGTGTGTCTTATCCACCACATATAGAGGCCACTTCCTCTACCCTCCATCCCTAACATAAAAAACAAATTTTATCAGCCAATAAGTACCACAATTACTTCTATAATTCCATAACTTCACCTTATAATCCTTATTGTGGTCAAAAAGAAAATGTAGGATGGATGTTGGGGAAAACCAAAGAAGTTGTTCGATGAAGAGGTAATGTACATAACCAATAATATTATTTTATTTCTTTATTTACCACCTAAAAATCATATTAAAAAAAATAATAATATTATATTTTATTACATTATTTTAAAAGCCTAAAAGAATCACCACCTCTCGAAATGGGAAAATAAACTATTCATTGTGTTTGAGGTAGGCCACCACCTCATAAACCGACATTTCTAATTATCCATCACTGCTTCTCAAGACCAGATATAGTGATTTTTTTAATGATTATATGTGAAATTTATAATATATTAATACTTTTTAAATATAATATCACATATACCTTTTTAATTTCCATTCTGTAGGAGATACAATAGCGTCACTACTGTGTAAAACATACTACCACCTTGTGAAGAGATGTGATTCATTTTTTAATTTATATTAATATGGGTGGTATTAAGGATTAATATTCTCTTTATATATTATATAAATAAGATATTATTAATTATATAAATTAAATATATGATATAATTTATTACCTTACAATAATTTAAATAAATGATAAATATCATTCATGTATAACAAAATACAGCACCTCACGAAGTGTTGTGATTCATTTTTCACTAACTCTATACATAAATGGAGATAAATTATAAATTTTATTATTATATTTAATAAATATCACATGATATTTAATCATGAAATTTAACATAAAATAAAAATACTAACCCATTCATCCATTAATGAAATGATGACATTGTGTGTGTGTACGTACGACCTACTATCTCCACGAAAAAATGTGATTCATTCTCTATGTTAAAATTAAATAATAATTTTGAAGACCTATAGAATTTAAAATTATATATTTATAACATAATTGTAATTATATAGATGATATAACTATATCAAATGTTTTACATACTTAACAATAACGTTAAAACACACATTAATGAACAAGGACAATATCATCAGAAATAAAAGTGACAATTAATATTGTAAAAATATAGGTGATAAAATGTTATAAAATGGATTTTATGTGATATAATAAATAATAATATGATTCATTTATAAGTTAATAACATGGTTTATCCCACAATATATTATCATAAATATTTCTTGTATTAATAGAAGTGTGAGAAATGGGGCTTCTTTACTCAATTTCCAATCATTCACTTATGTAAATACTTTATTGATTATATTATGACAATATTATATGAAAAATGAATTTTTATTTATTTATGTTATATTTAATATTTTATTTATTTGGATATAAATTTTGTACACATAATCATCCCATTTATTAACTCTCACATCAATGATATGAAAATTGGTAGGGTGTCTTCTTAAATATCCTTCACTGAGACAAATGATCATTTATGAACATAATTTTATTTAACGGTGAAGATAATACCCCTATAAATACTATATCATTTATCCTTCCAAAATCAAGTAATTTTCCGATAAAATTCATCTAATTTAGTAATGGAAAGTGAGAATTCCAATGCTACCGAAATAATAAGGGTTTTTGTTTCAATTTCATTTTAACTGGGATTTCTTATGCATGAATTTCCATAGAAAATATAATATTATCATTGTATAAAAAACCCATTTTAGTTTATTTTATAGTTCATTATCATGATTCTATCATGTAATATAACAATTTATTTCATTTATTTATTAAAATTATTATGAATTTTTTAATATATCATTACTTCATTTCCCTCTTTTATCGAAAATCAATTATATTTCAAAACCTTGTTTCTAAAAATTGTCTCAAATTTTTTTAATATTATTTTTTATATTATTTTTTCCCATAAATTTATTTTTCAAAAAAATAAAATTAATTTTTCTATACTGTTTTGGACAACTAACATTATGATTTTTTATAGAAAAATGTGAATGCGATTTTATTTTTAACATGTGTGGTATTAATGGAACTTTATTACTATAAAGACCATTCCATGATTGAAATATTCATAATTACGTATAAAATTATATTTTCTAAAAAATCATTATGTTTTAATAATTTCATATATTTTATGTGATTTCAAAATTGAATTGATATTTTCTTCATTAAATATACATATTGGTCTTTCAAAATCATTTTCCATGTAAGATGACATCCTTTTATGTCAAACAATGATAAAAGTTTTTTTCATAAAGAATATTTTTAATATTTTTAAAATTATTTTCATAAATAGAAATAACCAATATTTTATATATTTATTTTAAATAATTTATATATGTCTCTAAATATATAACATGTTTATTCTCCCTTTTTATTGTCAGGGTATTATATTCTTTATGTTCATTTATCAGATATGTTGATTAATAAATTTATTTTCCTTATGATATGAGATAATACGATGTAATCCATTCTCATTCAATGAGTAATTTTAGGTAATTCCATGTTACTGAATTCATTTCTCGGAACATATAAATCATGAACGTGATATGATGGGTGCACCAAGATTACTCTGATTGAGCCCGATATAGATTAAAGGATGGATGCACCGATGTGGGGATCTACTATATTGGGTAATGTTTTAGTATTGTTATACTTCATGAATGGGATTAATGAATTATCTTAATATATTTTGGGACTCCTTAAACCATTTGATTTTATATTGGTATTTATATTTGGATTTTTATTTTTTAATGTTTTATATTGATTCCACATTTCCCATGACACTATAATCTAATGATTCCATGCTATTTAGGTCCTGATTCATTATTATTACTCATGTGTCCTCTCTTTTGTAATATAATTTTACACCATTGATTAGAATGTATTTTTAATTATTAGGTTCATTCCCTTAAGAGGATTGTTTTTCTGACCTATTACTTTATGTAGTCTCTAAGTCAACCCATATAGTATTAGGATTCCAAAAGGATTTTAGGAGATTAAAATGGACGATAAAATAAATAATCTATGTTCAATTTTCTTTAAATTTATTATGAACTTAGTCTTAAAAATTCTCTAGGCCTTTCGTATCCTCATATTGCATTAATGGGTATTTATGTTTAAGAATCATGTAACAAAATGTGTCAATGGCATGGGTAACTGTAAATAATGTCTCACATATAATAATAATAATAATGTTTTAATAAGTTTACTAATAATAAAAAAATTAATATAGGGAATAATAATGTATATTTAAGTCAGTTATTGGGTGGAAACTCCAATTGGTTTTTTTGGAGACTGTGATCAAGATCTAACTGACATTGTACATCAAATTACTATAATATTAATAATTTTCATTACAAAATTTCTTTTTCATTATACATAACAATTGTGTGATAAAATAATTAACAAATAATTCTCAATGAAAGATTTTAGTGGTTCACCACTATATTGACATTCAAGAAATTATATGATAATATTATAAAACATATATATTATCTTCTAGATTACTTCTTTGTTATGTTTTTCTACCAGGTTTTGTGGGATTATACAAAATTAAGACTTATTCTTATTATGTTTTCACATGTTAAAACTTATTAATGTTGGTTATGAGGATAGATTACCCGTTCTGAATTGTGTCATTTCACTTCTTAATTTGTCAATGTGTGTATATTAGCTTATACTTGATATTATTATTAATATGAAAAATGAACAATATACTTCTATTTATGGATTTAAACTATAATTAAATATGATAATATAATGGTATTATCTTATGGTTGAATCATAAGTGATATAAAATTCAAATAACAACTAAAAACTGATTTATCAAATCTGAGTAAATTGATGTGGGAATATCAATTATTTTAATTGAAATGGAACTATTTGGTTAAAATTATGGAAATCGTAGTTCATCTATAGAATCAATATCATATGTTAAATTAACGTAAATAAATTATATAAGATGATGCTACAATTATTCATCCTTCCTAATGAGATATTGAGAGAAATAAATTATTTTACAAAGTACTATTCATAGGTATTTTTTTTATTTTTGTGACAGTAATTTTTTTCTGTGGGTTCCCTGAATTGTTATTGGACACTGATGATGTACTTTAGTAAGGTTCTCCAAATACCAATGATAATAATTCATAGATCTTCACACACTAATTGTTCAAAAAAACTCATTTCAATCTTTTGAATATATAATTTTGAATAAATGTAATTTTAAAATTCTAGAATAATAAGTATTAATTTAATGATTATTGATTAAATTATATCATGAGAAACATTAGTTTAGAAAATTTGAATCAACTTTTAGATATTTATTATTACTCAAAGGTGAAATTTAAAATATAATCCATTGATTATTTTTTTAATATAATTATAAAGTTATTTATTTTGTTATCTGAATATTAATATAATAATTTTTTCAAGTGAATATTTTATTTATTTATTTATATAAGGTATACTTTTTATTTTATTAAGTATTTTTTAATTAATTTTTCAATATATTCCATAGAAGATATACGTGGAAAGATAAAAGAAAAAATAAATGAAACTTTTTAATTAATAAAATTTAAATAAATATTAATTTATTTAATTTTCAAATCATATTTAAATAATTTCAGTTCATGGGATATAATAATAATAATATAAATAAATTATTATTACTATTATTCATGGGAAATTAACTGAAATTTTTTTTATGAAGTTTTATTTGCATAAATACTATATTATAAATATATACATGAATGAAATCTTATATTGTTTTTTAATAAGGTATTTTTTCAAAATTGTAAAAATATTGAGAATTCACTCAATACATTGAGAGAAAATCAGTTATCCTCCCATTAAAGAATATTATGTGAACATGTGAAATCCATTTATTGGTCAAAAGTTGTTTACATGAAGATCTTGGTACATTTTCTCTAGTACTCCAAATAATGAAAATGTTGGTTGGGGATTCATGGAGCACAAGTGGCTACAAATAGATGTGTCTATTTTTTAATTTTGAACTCAAAAAAAAACCAGAGATATATTGTAAATTTTGAAAAGGAATTCTATGTATGAGGTAATTATTATTTAGATTTAGTTTTAAATAAGATTTGAATGATCTTCTTTAGGGGATTTATGGGATTCATTCATAATGTTCATTAAATTTAACCCTCCAAATGGATGAGTAACTAAAATCAGGATCCTACCCACCACTTCTATTCTTAACTGGATCTAATAAGTATTATCATTGTGGTCACATTATATTTGAGATTTATTTATAAATTATTTTCTTATTTTTAATGACATTTTGTTTTTTCTTTTCTCATTTTGGAAATTTAGTTCATAATCTATCAACTGGGATAACATGTTCACTCATGTTTATATAGATTAAAATATGTTAGAAACACCTGAGGAATTATAAGATATCCCATCCATCGGTTCAAATGTTTCTTACTGCATAATGGGGATACCTATAATGTAAGGATACATTACACATCATTTAATATGGACAACCAAACACTGATTGTGATGTAATAATCGTGAGTTATCATATAGTTTGGTACATGGAAATATTACATGTCATGTATTGACTACCATCATGAAATATGTTTTGGTAGTAATTTCATTACATATAAATAGTGAAAAACATGTGGAACCGCATATGATGTTAACCCCATGTAAATCATGTTAATTTTTGTGGTCAAGTATAGAGAATCACTACACATAACATATTCACTACCTGCATAGAGGAAATGATAGACATGCACAACATATAATATATCTATATCAACTATTTTGTAATGGGTGATAACGCAAAAAATGGAACATGTTAAGGATTTGGGCATGGTAAGTAGGTCAACATGTGGGATAATTTATGTGAGAAAAAAACTATGATTCATGTATATATGTTTAAAAACCAAGTAAAATGTGGCATTCTACACCAAGTACATGCTAATAAATTTTCAACATTATATTTTGATTTAAATTCTTAATAATTAATACCATATAAATTCATAAACTACACAATGGGTAATGTTTGTAATAAATTACAAGTTTTTCATAAACATTTCCTCTAATACACTCTATGTATATTTATTTTGTGTTGTGTGGTTCAACACACTATTCATACCGCACTACATGTCCCAAAAAACTGTGTTCCTTGAATATAATTACATATCATGAGGGACGACTTGTCATGTAATTGCATTGTATTTGATAAGGACTGTATAGACCATGATTCATATGATGTTTCAAGGGTTAGAACACATCGTGGAACTGTTAAATTCTATAAATCAATTAAATATAACATGGAGAATATGTTTCATATTCAATTGTTTGATAATGTCAATTATGTATTAAATTCCATAAATTGGATTAATATACCAAAAAGGTAAATTTCATCTTTCATCTATAGTATACGATGTGTACATGATTATTTTAAAGAAAAAATAAAAAATATTTAATTTATTTAATTTATATTATTTATTTAATTAATAATGGATGGAATTTTATTATATATTGAGGAATATTTGAATAGATGGATATAATAAAAAAAATAATTAATATTTTTAATTTAATAACATCCATTAAATTTATAGTAATTAGAATTTGTTGGAATGAATTCTACCAAGACTCAATTTTTAGCCATTACATGTTCTGGTTGATCATGTGCTTGATCGACTTGTATGTATTAGATTTTTTAATTTAATCTAATTATTTAAAGAATATTTGAATGTGAGAATTTATTATTAAATTAAAAATAATGATCAGTGACACATATCTCCCTTCAAAATTATATATAGGATATTGTCTCCATAGATTACATTATGTAAATAAAAACATATTATAACTCACACCATTAAGAGAGTATTCATTTAAAATGTATGGATCTCCTAGTGAAATTATATATTTTAGGAACAAATACAAGATGAATCCAAAAAGAATAGATGTATTGGAGGATAGATAATTGATTTTTCTCAGACCATGGATTGGCTGAATGAATTATTTCTTTTTAAGTGAACCTTTTCTTATCACCACATTGAAATCCAACCAATAGTTATAAACTTATGATCATATCAAATATTTATTTTATTATTACTGTGTATTTTTATTAGATAATTTGTATAGTAAACTATTTTTTTTATGATTGAATGAGATAATATAATGTAAATAAATTAAAAAGAATGTTTAGATGAGATAAAATAAAACCATTATACATATCATATTTTATCAAAATGACTAATTAGTTCTGTAAATTCCACAAAGATTTTATAACATTATGAAGAATAAAATATTAAATGTTCAAAAATAAGTTAAAAAATTATTCATTTTAAATAATATGTCATAAAATTTCATTCATCAATTGAGTTAGAATGTAACCGATGATCAAAAACATGGTCTATCCATTTTCAGAGTGAATTAATTTATTGAAGAGTTACAATGAATGTCTTAGATTGACATAATAGAGTTATCACCATGATTATTTACCCCCACAATATTTGGTTCAACTTAGTGGTAAAATTTGAGGAAATCCATGTATGGATTTAAGGGTATGGGATTCTAGTAAATATATCTATTAGATTTTATTTATCATCATTCAAATGATAATAGAACCAAAATGCCTTTGAAATATTTTATAAAGCCTCTAAATTGTTTATTTTTTGGGAAATATGGATCCTTACTCTGAGAATAACATAGAGACTATATATTTTGATTCAAACTTTATTTTTATAAAATATCATAAGACAACTAAAATTAATTTATTATACCATAACAAAACCATCGAGATAAATTACTAATTTGTTCATATAAATAAACAGATGGAAAAGTCATTGAAAGACTATGATCATTACTGGATAAATAATATATCTTAATCAAAAGAATTATACAATAGTAGTATAGACACGTTTTTTTACCCAACAATGTGGGGAAATTTGAATATATTTTAATATTTTATTCCTAATTATCCACCTTAAGGATCATGAAAATCTGAAATGAATTATATATGTAGAGTATATAGGAATATTCAGATGTTTTTTATATCATATTTTTAGTTATTCCAAGAGAGTTAATGACAAAATATATGTACAAGGATTCAAAGACCATGATAACTCAAATCCAAGAACATTAAATGGACAATCATAGAAAAAAATAAATGAGATATTCAAAACTAAATATAAGAGTAACTATGAAGATGCGTACCTTTCTTTTTATATTTCAATAATGATGTTTCATTATACAGTACTTTTGTAGATTTGGTATTTTATATAGATAATAATTTATCTTTGTATCCCAAATTTTCATCCTTAGCACTAAGAATATATGAATTCATTAATAATTAAAAAAATTAATAGTACCAAGAATCCACTTCAGTATCTTATTAATATGATTTTACAGGATGATACGAGATTGTTGAAACATAATTCATCAACCCTTATGGTGAATTACATGAATGGAATTGGTGAAAATTCTATTAAAATTTCATATTCAGTGGTTCTTTTACAAATTTTGTCTATGATGTAACATAATATAAGGGAAATAAAATAATAAAAGCCTATTTTCATCATTTATGATATAAAAGGTCACAATCATAGAAAATTTAATGAATTGATGAATAATAAAATAGGGGATAGTTAATTAAAATATTTAACCAACAAATTTTTATTCAAATAGAATAACCATGGACGCTCAGAATGATTTTAATATGTAAGGTGAACTTTCAATGTTGTTGTTGGAGGGGGGTTCCAAATTTAATTATGTAAATATTACAAAATCATGTCTCCATGTTATTTATTTCTCTCAAAAATATTTTCTTTATTTATAATTACTAAAAAAATGTATCTTAGTGTTTATTTATATTAATAATTAGATTATATTAAATTTTTAAAATAAATTTTGATATGGTGCATTGTGATAAAATAACAGGTTAATAATAGTTGAATCCTAAATGTGTAAAATATTTGATTAAATATGTATATAAAATATGTTAGAACAATAATACCAAATTGTGGAAATGTATTTTTTTTATCTTGTTAAACTCATAGTTAATATCAAGGATATATCTTTATGGGTGTCTCGACTCATTAAAGCTAAAACTGTAAGGTGTTTTGGAACGATTTCCATTATTGTTTTTAGGCACCAAAATATCTAGATATTAAATTTGTTATTATAATAAATATTATAGAATCAATTTAGAATCAATTATTTTATATATTATTATTATGAGGTATAGGTAAATTCATATAAATAATATGCTTCTATTATGATATATTAGTATTGAAAAGTAGATTAGTGAATATACTAACTAAGAGATATAACATCCTCTTGGTGGGTTAGTCGGCGTACATCATAACCATGAATTCAAAAATCATTTAAATATAGATTTTATAATTTCTTAATATCATAATGGATTATACGCATCATGGTAATAATATTAGTAAAATGGGGTTTTATTATGATTCTTATAAGTATGAAAGTCCCCCATTATTGTTTTCAATACATGTTACTCAAATAGTAATGTTAACAGCTAAACATATGTCAAAAATGTTAACTACTATGAATAATATACGTTATAATATGATATAAATACATTATGACACTAATTCTTTCCTTTTTTAAGAATAATTTGTTGAAGATAATTTTATCATCAATGTTATATAACGAAAAACCTACGTGAATTAAAGTGAATTTTCCGAGAAGAAACATAGCAAATTGAAGTCCTTAATATTGAAAGGTATTTGATCTGTCAGTTATTACATGCCTATAATAGTTAATATATTCTCAATTTATATATTAGGAGTAATATATATTTCAATGAATTAAAATCACTATAAGTATGTGAGTTGGCATGGGAAGATTAACTCCCCAAGACATTGTGGGAGGAGTTGTTTCAGGAATGCATACTACATAAGAAGGATAAAACCAATTGGATGTTTTATATTCACCATGTAAAGGTATATATTGTTTTATAAAATGAATAAATTTAATAAGGAAATGGTGAATTGAAACAAGTTACATTTTACAGAATTATTAAAATGGTAAAATGGATTCCATGTATAGATAATGTGTTATGTATTTTGTCAGTTTTTTTAGTTGATATTAATTAATTAGATGGTATTACAGAAGTAACTAGAAATGGATATTAGTTCTTAAAATGGTGATTCCAAAAACTATTCTTACATCATAACAATTTGATATTATATTTCACAGAAATGCTAATTACATAAGTAGTGGAATCCGATTAGAGCTAGTGGATCCTATGTCTATACAAATAGAGCACACTGAATATTATAATATATCATAAGAATTTTTTCAAGAAATTATTTTTATAGAATAAAAAAATTGATATAATGTTTCACTAGTGAAGAAAATGGGGTTTCACATTGGTTTTTAGGATTTTTAACATCAGTTTGCATGTAAAATTATTTTACACAATTTTGTAAATATTTTTTTTATGTTTGATAAAAACACGTCATTATAAATGATTTATTTTATTTTCTTTGTGTTGTTTCTCAAATAGAACATGTGAAAAACCAATATTTTTTATAATATCATTGTCAACCCTCCACTATAAATCATATTGAAAGATAATAAAACACAAAACATAGATAACCAAAGTAGAATTTAGGCAGTAATAGTATCAAAACAACATACAAGAAACATTTATAATTAGAACATTCAAGATTACAATATATAGAATAAATAAACTGAAATCGAATCACACTTTTAAAAAGTATTTTCCTTTAAATATTTTAGAATCTCAACTCTTATGCACTATAATCTATGGGTTCATTAATATGCTCAAAATTAAAAGGGAAAAATTTTAAATTTAATCAAAATAAAATGAAATAAATATTATGTACAAGTTTATAAGGACATTTGAACTACTTGAACTTTTTTAGTTCCCCAATTTAATTTATTTAACTCATAAATATTAAAATATAATATTCACATTTATATAAACCTTATGGTTTATAA
Source organism: Viscum album (assembly GCA_963277665.1). Taxonomy (NCBI): domain Eukaryota; kingdom Viridiplantae; phylum Streptophyta; class Magnoliopsida; order Santalales; family Viscaceae; genus Viscum; species Viscum album. Next base: position 378,600,437 of record OY728147.1, read on the forward strand.
AAATCTCGTTAAAAGGGTTTATCAATTCAAAATAATAATATTATTTAATATATCTAATTGTTATTAATTTTAAATGGAAAGTCAACTTTTATTTTACATATATTATTTTGGAATTATTTTTCCTTATGTTATCTCAAAATAAATTACATTCCTTGAATTAAAATAATATGAACAAAATAAATTTAAAATTCACTACAATATAAAAACATTTTTAAAAATTCAATCTTTTATGCCCAATACATTCTTAATATTTTTTTGGACATCACTGTGGATAGAGAATTACCAGTAACATTCCTTTTCTGTTGGATAAAAAACACCTAACATCCAATGGAAGATGATATAAAAGAAAATTTAATATTAGTGGGTATTATATTAAGAGATAGATAAAAAAATTTAAGATATTTGTTTCATAATAATTAAAATAACGAAACATTTATCACATAATAATTTCATTATTTTAATGATATTAAGAAATATAAAATTTTCTTTCTAATTCAGTCATTGTCATCACAAATGGTGGAAAAAAAATGTGAGTCCAGAAATCCATATACCTATTTCTTTTCATGATCATTAAAAAAATTATGAATATACATAATAATAAATAAACATAAGTATAAATTTTAAATAAATTTATTATAAGAAATGATTTATGTCAAGAAAAACATAAAACAAATGTGCATCTTGTTGATTCCCCACTGATCTCTAGTTACATGATCCATGATATCATTTTTTAAAAGAGGCATAGTTATTTCACACCCAAAAAAATAAACTTCAATTGGAATCTCATAAACATCCAAAAAATTTGATAATGTTAACATTATATTTAAACTAATATGATTTGTATCTAAATTAATAACATTTATTTTTTTTCATATAATATTTATTTACCTTTAATATATTCCTATATAAAATAAAAAAATACTAAAAATTTTAAATGATAAAAAAATTAAAACGAAAATAATATAAAAGATAAATAATACACACACCACTATAGAAATATGTCTCAAATGTTAGATGTAAAACTAAAATGTGGATTATACTTTTTTACAATTGTACTCACCTCATTTGTAGGTAATTTTAATCGAGGATTTCTATCTAAAATATCATGTGTAGTGACCCTATGATACTATGTCTCCATCTATTGGTGATGAATGGTATCTTTAATAGAAAATATCATCGTATATCTAACAATATAATATTGGGTATCAGCAATATATAACACAAAATAATAGAGAATTGGTGGTGGAGTAGGTGTTGGCGTAGGATGAGGAGTGGTGTATACAGGTGGACGTGGAGAAGTGAGGAGTACTGGAGGAGGTGGAGTGAGATAATTTGTATTAAATTATCTATGAATGTATTCAAACATAAATTATAACAAATCTCTGGTCCTTCCTCAATTTTTTACATGAATATCATGAATTTAATCTTCTAAAGATTCTATTTTTTTAATAACATCCTCCATTGAAGAAGCTTCAAAATATAGATTTTATTTTTTCAATGATACACCTACACAACATCCTAATACATGACCCGAGTGTTTAATAATTCCTAATGTTGAGGTTAAAATATCCATCCTACCTTCATCCATAAGTACCCCAAGTTTTCCCTTCTCCACAAGAGAATATTGAATGACATATTTGAAACAAATCCATAATGAATCACAATATATAATGAATTGAATTGACATAAATAAAAAAATTAAGTTAACATGTTACAATCCTCTTAGTTACAAACGTATACTCTTTTATAAAATATTTTACTTTTTTTCTCTTCGGAACCCTCTTACATTAAACAATTATAGTGGGGGGAATGGAATACTCTATAGATCCAAAAGACTCACCTTTCAGTTTTTGATATTTTACATCTTTTATTATTTTTCTAAAAATGTATACCCTCCCAAAGATAATGTTTACGGGTAAACATTTCTAGATTTTTTATCCTGATAATTTTTACAAAATTAGTATAAATTAGTTGTAAATTAATCTATAATAATATCATTAATATAAAATATTATTTTAAAATGTATCATTACACATATGAAAAATGATTATTATCTTTTGTTTTCAACAAATTTCTTCATTGTATCTTCATCTATAAATGGATATATATCACTTGGATTATCATGTTTCTTCTTCCCAATAATTAAATCATATATAATGGTGAATTGAAGTCCCTCCATCTCATAGCAGTTAACGACAAAAATTTCCTCATAACTCTTCTATTATCAGGTATATCACATGTCATCTAATAATAATAAAGGCAATATATATTACAATAATATTTTCATGATAATAAAAATAATAAAAAAGGAGACTAACAAACTGGTCTCCCATAAGAGATATATTATCAATTGGTGAAAAATTATTCAACTGTCAATCAAAATAAAAATGTTTCTTTTAGCCTGCACTAATGTAAGATTATTTAGTTCTTTTGAATTTGGACTTCATGGAAGATAATTATCATTAAAATATAAATGTATCCTCTAGTACTAGATATGGGAAACTAATAATTTGGGTAAATGTTTTATGTATCATTTACCAACCCCGAAACACTTATTTGGACCTTTGTGAGTAGATATCTCTTATAAAGTAGGATGAGCCTCATCAATAGAAGATTGTGAATGTTCCTCCTATGTTTTATGTGTGTGATCATATATTTAATAATATGGTGGATGAGTTGATTGATCTATAATTTTACAACAAATTAAATAAATATAAATATTTGTATAAAAATATTGAAATTCAATTATTACATACGAATGTAAATAAAGAATGTAAAATAAATTAAAAATAACACATTTTTATTCATATTTTTTATTCATAACATAAATACAAACCAAATTAATGTGATATAAAATGACATAAATAAAAGAAAACATATCAAAAATATGTATGTGAATATTAAAAATTCTCTTACCTAATGAAACATTTTTTCAACCAAATATAATATTTTTTAATTATACTATTATAAAATATTATTTATTTTATTTAACGTGTTATATTTAAAATATTTATTATTTTAAAAAATATTGATGAGACATGTTACATATGGTAAAACCTCAAAAACTAAACAAAAAAACTGATACACACAAAAATTTTAACTTATTAGTTATATTACATGTTTTATTAAATACAACTAAATTAAAATGTTCAAAATATTATAAAATTCAATAAAATAAATTAGAAATAAACATGGGTTACTGGTAATATTATGAATTTATTAATGTAATTTTCAAAATTTCATTTCTCATGGTCGTTTTGTACAACACAACTCATTTTTATGATGTTCTCATCAATAGTATCAATTAATATTTCCATGGAAGTAAGGATATCACATAAATCAGCATCTTCTTCATGTTTATCATTACCAACATAATATTTTTTTCTTTTAAAACAATATGCCACTACGAAACAAATATATCAATAACATAGATATTTTTTTAATTTGTTTTAATAATAAAATGATTATATGTTTATTATAATCAGTTCATATTGACTAATGTCATTCCAAATTCATCATGTTTGACAATGTTGTTACCCAAAAAAAATTCATCTAAAAAATGGATCTTGAAATTTATTATAATAAACACCCCATATTTCTTCAATAACTCAATAATATGTACATGATACAGGGATTGGGTTTTTTTCTTTAGCACTCAAAAATTACATTCATTTACAAACACTAATACACTATTATATTGAATAACACATATATTGTTGTGATTAGTAATATGAAATGTATAAAAATTAATATCAAACTCAGAAAATGTTATCAAATTTCACCATTGACCACCCACTAACCATCCCAATGTTTTGAATGCATCTAATCTACCACGTATGGTATCATTAAACAATGATAATATTTTTTTATGATCATTAAAAATCCATATATCACTCTTCATTAGATAACATTGTTTCAACACATTAATATGAAATGTCATATATTATTTAGGTTCTTTTATGTTATTCAATATATATAAATTTACAATATTAATTTGTCCACATATCAATGATTTGATGTTCAATCCATGGATAACCTTTCCCCTATTATCAACTCCATCATGGAGAGATGTAGGGAAACCTGTGTGCTATACTGTAGACAAGTAGCTTGGACAAAACTCTACAATCTCCATAAAAATATACTTATTAACAATAGAGGCTATAGTTCAATATAGATTTTTAAAATATCCCTTTAATATCATCACATACCTCTAAAAATAATACATCAATCATAGATATTCTTGTCCACATAGATTTATTTGTTTCACCAAATGAAAAATTAAAAGCACCATGATAACGAAAAAATGGAGGGAAATACATTTCCATTTATCATAGTATATATAATACAACATAGACCAAATATTTCAAATAATTCAGTTCAATCATTGTATAAAAAATTGAATCAAAAAAATAACACACCTTTTTAATAGTTATTCTACCATGGATGAGAACTGTTCAATTCAATGAAAGTATTAGAATTTGTTACATCATTATTTGATGATCATGTGATTTCATACCTATAATATTCTAATCAGTTATAGACACAAAATATTTTACATTTGATGAATGACCATGCAGAACATTATTATCACGAAGATGCTGAAAAAATCCAATTTTATCCCTATTTTATTATGTTTGAAAGTCTTGGGGAAAGAATTTTCACCATTCATTAAGAGTGGGAGCTAAATGCAAAATTATTCTCATTATGAGTACTTCAAATCTCCCATTCAACCAATATTTAGGGTTTCCTTTAGTATCATTCAATGATCCAATAAACATGTCACAATTATTCCTCTCCAAATCCAAGACAATATTGTTTTGTTTAACCTCGTGATATATCTAATATGGTATCACCAAAAATATTGACAATTTCATCTAAATATTTCTATCATTATCATTTTTCTTGTTCTTTTTGGAATGTCACATCAGTGGTTTTAACCCTCTCCAAATAATGCCAATTGGATAATGTTTTTCGTGAAATTTGATATTCATGTGATCCATTGATTACCTTTTTTAATAATCTATCTAAGTGATCCTTAGAAAAAAACATTTTATGACCAACTCATAATATTATTCTTCCATGTAGTTTTTGATAATATGAAGTCTCTTTTTCCCAAATTGGACAATAATTATGACCCTTAACACTATATCGAGAAAAATTTCAATTTTCTAGGAATTAATGTATAGTGAACATAATCATTTCATGAAGTCGAATGTATTCAATTTTGTAAGTGTAACATCCTAGTCTTGGATTCCACCAAATAGGACTCTGATCTCGGTTGTCAATAAGGCATTACGATCATCTTCCCAATCTCTATTGGATAACGTCTAGTATTGAGGGCCTATGTGTGTTAGTTGGGTGACTATGACCTAATTAATAGATCTTAACACAATGAAAATACCACAATAATTCAATAGTAGAAGCACCAAACCATAAATGATAAATATATATCTGAAGACTGAGAGTATAATCCAATAAAGAAGTCATATCATATAAAAGATGATGACACATGTCAAATGATTCTAATAAAATAGCCAAAACAGGTACATAATAGTGATATATAGTACATGTCCGAAAAGAAAAAAAATTAACAAACAAGCCTAGTAGAATTGCAAGCCACATCTTGGCCCCATTATCTCTTAATCCTACGAAGCATATCAAGTTCCTTTATTGGGGTGCCTTCCCTTTTTGACTCCAATAATCATATAATATGATTGGGTCCAAAAAGGAGACCCTAATAGGGTGTGATATATAATCTTAGTAGGAAACCACTAAGGGTTTTTTCTAATCAATCAGTGAATATATATATATATATATATTTTATAGAAATTATAACTATAAAGTAGGGAGATCTCAAAAGTAAACATACATCCCATTTAATCAATTTTATTTAACAATTCTATATCATTAAAATTATAAGTCTCAAGATCCAATTCATGAATGGGATCCCCAATATATTAAATATCAAAAATATATGCCAAAACATTCCATCTATAATGATATGAGTCAATCCCAACTCCAAAAATTTGTTTGGATTAGAAAATGGTTCATTTAGCCTTTTGTTATTAAATAAATTTGGAACCGGTGCCAGTCCCTAAAATCACTAAACTAGAAATCATATATCTCTCCAAGTATGATATGAAACTGTGAATATCCTTGATATTCCATTATTGTAATTTAAGTATTACTTATGAATAATCACCACCAACACCCTACAAGTCTATCCCGATGACCCTCTTAGGGACATGATATTGCTATAGGTAAGGTATAGAGTGCTTCCAATTGATTCCTACTTCAGTTTCCCTATAGGGAGCTCGAGTGTCACCCATGGAATACAAATTCAATTAACATGGAATCAGACCATGAAAACCTTCATATGGATCCATGATTCTCTCCAGATATAAAAAAATCCTCTATAATTCAATCCATGGGATCCTTCAATTGGATCCACGATTCACCCATGCATAATCAAGGTTTAAGCCATTGATCCCATCAATGCCATCCTTTATCTTGATCCATGAATCACCCAATGCATAGAAATCACTAGTCTAATGATTTTTGTCCAAGTAATCCTTTATATGGATCCAAGATAAACTAAATGAAATTATGAATTTTAATAACCCAATTCCACGTAAACATTACATTTAACATTCCATGGTCAAAACAAAGAGAATTAAATATCAATGACACCTCAAGAGGTGTTCTATGTAATTTTCCAACCTCATAAGGCTTGGCCTTTCCAATTACACACATAAGTATTTTCAATATTACTAGAATCACATGAATATCAAGCTATTACAAGGATTATTTATCATTTATATGGCATGAGAAAAACAATAATTAAGAAAATAATGTTAAGTAAACAAATTCGTCAAAAAGCCTCCATTTACTGACATTACAAAATCTAAATAAACACAACTAGAAAATTTTCATATTTACAACATTGAAAACCATGTAAATAGGGCCCAATACCATGTTTGTAGGCTACATCCATTGTTTTTTTCAACCGTGGGGGCTATCACCATGGTATAATTGTTGGACCTATTACCACATTTTAACAGTGGAAGTACATTGGCTATTTCCATGGTTTTAAAAACTGTAGAAATAGGTCTACTCCATTCCAACCATGGTATTCGACCAATTTCTATGGTTCGAACAATGGCAATGGACCACTAATTTCAACGGTTAAACCCATGACAACTGCCCAATAAAAAAATTTCACCGGCTATATTTGATCTTAGTACCTCACCCATAGTATTCAACCTTATAACCGCTGCACCATACCATACATTAGGTATATATATCTAATATATTATATATATTATAAAAAACCATGGTGGTAGCATAAAAACCATGGAAATAGTGATTCTCACTATATTTTCAAAGAGAAATTGTTTCTCCTGTATAAGAGAGAGAGACCAATAGCCACTATTTTTAAAACTGTGGCTATAGCCCTTGGGAAAAATGGCCTATATCCACAGTTTTCAAAACTCTTTATATAGGCCACATAACCATGTAAATAGACCGTGTAAAAATGGCCAATATCCATAGTTTTGAAAACTGTGTCTATAGGCCACATAACTATGGCTATTTTTTGTGGCGATAGCCTAATTATCTACTTGTGAATGGAATCCAGGCATAATCATGAAATTAGATATTGAGGCCAATAAATATAGGTATCCATCCCATGAATTTAACTCATTTTATTTGAAATTCATATCATAAACCAACTAATGAATTTTATTTACATATAAATTCACATGTGCCATCCCAAATAAGAGGAAATATTTATGCCTCATAAGTATCCAAGTTTCAAGCCATCAAAAGGGTGCTTTAAATCAACACAAAAATAAAAATTTATATTCAAGGTCTATAACATATGACATCATTAAATAATACCCTTTAATCTATTAGGTAATACATATCAATTATAGGATTCAATATCAATTTATGTGACACTTGAAAATTGGGTGTATGGAACGAAGGTCTATATAAACAACAATACTATTAATGAATGTCATGAGACCACCAACCTTATGTCCATGCTATATTGATCATCCAATATTTTTTCATGATTCAAAATATATTATCATAAATCTAATGAATTGATTAAGAACAAGAAATAAGTTTATTTTCAGAAAGAGATTTATTTAGTAAACGAGAATGAACCCATACAATTGATATTTTTCCTTTAGTAAATTAATACTTGGATATTTTTTCTATTAAGATTTACTTTTTTATACGTGAGTGGGATTTTAAATTTACCAATTATGTAATTCCTAATTATAATCCAATTCCATAACCCCCTTATCAAATTGATCAAGTAGAATATATAGAAATTTTTAAAGTAGTTGCTTGTATTTCTTGATAATGGTTTCTGTCATACTAGAACATCACCATGTGGTGCCCCTTTTTTTCTTGTTAAAATGAATTATGGTTCCATGAGGATATTCATTGATTAAGGATCTTTGAATAAAATTATTTTTATGAAAATGTATACAATAGCACATGTTGATGACTTATTTGATTAGCTATAGGAAGCTCCGTATTTTTTCAAAATTGACTTGAGATCTTGGTACAATCACATATATTTGATGGATGATGGCATTATGAAAATATATTTTTGAAATATAAATGTTAATTGGGTGTTTTTAGTTATTAATAAACGTTTTAATAACATCCCAACATATTTTTGGATCTTATAAATATAATTTTACGTTAATATTTTGATAAAATTATTGTTTTTTCTATTTATAATTTTTTTTGTTATTTTCTAAAATTTTTGATGAATAGGGTAATTTAATATTGGTATTTTATTATAAAATCATAAATAAAATATGTTATATTTGAAATTTATCAAATTATATTTTTGGTTAGAACATATTTCCTTACACGGGATAATTATTAATAAATATGGCACAACAGTTTATCTCACTAAAACAAAAGTGATCAATGAATGGACAAGACCTAATGTTGTTTCTTATATTCAATGATTTCATTATTTAGAGGGTTATTACCTATGTTTTGTTAAAAATTACCCATTATCTAGACCACTAACAAAGTTAAATTAAAAAGATTAAAATTTATCTTGATAATAGATTGTAATGATTGTTTTCTTGAATTAAAAAGAATATTGGTGAATGCTCTAGTTTTGGCCATTCCCTGGAGACATTGTTATTTTCCATTTACAGTGATTCATAATTATAGGGAATTGGTTCATTATGATGATGAATAATTATGTAATTTATTATGCTTTATGAACACTAAAACCTCACGAGATAAATTATCCTACACAAAATTTAGAATTACATATTTTTGTGTTTTCTTTAGGAAATTGGAGAAATAATTTATATGGAACAGTGTGTGAAATATATAATCATCATAAAAGATGAAAGTATACATTTATAGAAAATTAATTATACATAATGTAGAGAAGATGGATTGAAGTGATAAAATATTATGATTCCCCAATCAATTACCTTCTAGGAAAAATTAGAATAGTGGCAGATGCACTGCGTTGGAAAATCATGAATCACTAAAAATGTTGTGTGTATCACATGGATATTTGATTAATGATTTGATGAATTTTTCCCAGGTATTTGGTGGTAGAGGATATTCCTCTATTTTCATTCAAGTGTCATTGGAGTCGTATCTGTATAAAAAAATTATTCACGTTCAGAAGGAACACTGTGATTTACAGAAAAATGTTGAATAGTTAAGAGAGTTATGTTGTTTGAATTTAATTTTGATAATGATTGTGTGTTATGTTTTGAAAATATATTATGTGTCCATTGTGACTCCCAACTGGTGAATGAATTTATATGTGGATCAAATAGTTCTCTATTTTAGTTCATCTTGGTAGCATTAACATGTACAAAGACCATCAAAATTATTACATACGGGATGTAATTAATAGATATATTGTAGATTTTACTATAAAATGATTGTCTTTTAATAATTTAAAATCAGACAGACTACTACCAAAAGGGATGATTCATCCTTTTCTGGTTCCTTAGTGAAAACTGGAAAATATTTCAATGGGTTATTTGTGGGACTACAAAAAAACATATCAAGGCACCAATGTGATTTTTGTTATTATTTTTCCACTAAATAAATATATACATGTCATTCCAATTAGAAAAAATATTTCATTGGGTAAACTGTATCAACTATAACATAAATATATTTTTATGTTATATTGAGTTCCTCCCTCCATTGTATCTAACCATGATCCCAAGTTCACTTCTAACTTTTGGAAAGACATTCATTATTCAATGTGAACTGAATTAAATTTCAGAAATATTTTTCAACCTTAATCTAATGGAATGTCAGAGTTAAAACCTCATACTATAGAATATATTCATGTATATTTTTATGTGGATTACTAGGGATGTTTTTATTTGTTCCTTTATTTATTTGACATTAATTATAATAACAGTTTTTCATTCCAATATATTAATGGAACTTTTTGATACATTATTTGGAAATTGGTGTCGAACAAAATCATCTAGGGATGATTTCAGGTAAATAATGTTGATAGTAAAATAATTAGTACAACACATGGATGAGAAAGTAAATATGACCAACAAACATATATGGAAATGTTTGAGAAGGTAGAAATGTAATGTAAATAACAGGAGAAAAGGACTTTCTTTTGAGGTATATGATCATGTTTTCTATAAAATATGTCTATAGAAAAGTGTTATGTATTTTGGTAAGAAAGAATATATATGTCTACATTTCATTAGAACTTATAAAATCATCGATAAATTTGAACCATTTTACTACAGAGTATCTTTTCCTTGGAGTATATCTCAAGTACATAATGTTTTTTAGATTTTGATGTTAAATATGTATGGGCTATATTCATCTCATGTTTTGAGCCCAAAGGAAATTTAGTTTGAATAACAAAATTAGTATGAGTAAAATCATTTTCATATTATTTATCATAGAGAGAAATTATTATAGAATAATGTAATCCTTTGGGTAAAGGTTTTGTGGATAAAAAACATGGTTATAGAATCCAGAAGGGAATCTGAAAATGGTATGAGGGAAAGCTATCCAAATTTTATTAATATTTGAATATATTTTGGGGGAAGAATTTAAAAAAGTGGTAAATTATACAACCAAGGAATTAATAGAACCATTCTGTTTTATATTTATTAGTATTTTTGAAATAAATAATAAAGCTCATTATGTTATGTAATTATTTAAATAAACAATTATTAAATAAAATAATATTATGAAAATAATTTCTTATAATGATATATTTAAAAAATTATTTTTTAAATCATATAATTTTAATCTAGAAAAAAATAATTTTTTTTAAAATAGCTTCTGGAAATTATCTTCGTATGATTTGTTTGGATTTTTATAAAAACCCTTTTTTCTAAATAGTAAAAATATGTTTTTTAATACATTATTTTTTTGAAATCTTCAAGACATGATTATGATTTAAAATATATTTAAAAAATCTTTGAATAAATTATGATATTATAATAGAAATATATCTAAAAATAAAATTAAAACATCATTATTTTTTTATTTCCTGATAATTATAAAAAATAAAATCAGTATTGGTGTAGTGATTCTAAAGTGTTGTAAAATTTCATTGTTGGTTCATTATACATAATAATTATGTGTTAAAACAAATTCATGACATTTTTATTAATTATTATATATAATTTATATTTTTTTATATTTTTAAATTTTATATTAATATAACATGAATATTATCCAAACACCAACGCAATGCTTATGCAATGCACGAAATGTAAAATTAAAAAACTAATGAAGTTATTTTGACATGGATATGAGTAAATGTACATAATTAATGAGTATAGATGATTTTATTTATCCTAATTAATTTATATTTTTTTCATAGTATTTTATTTCTAATTTTAATATATTAAATAATTAAATTCAATCTTTATGAGACGCTGATGTAGTTCTTGAGAACGAAAAATAAAATTCAATAAAATGCTTCAAATTGGTATTATAAGAACCATTAAATGACCCAAAAATTTGGAAGAATATTTTTGGATGAGTAAGTGTGGGTGGTAATATTATTTTCCTCCTATATGGGTCCTTTTGTTTCCACCTAGATTAATTTAGGACCATTATAATATTTTATTTAGTAGAAAGTCAATGTCTTAATAGTATGGTTTTTAAATAATATAACTTTATGATATATGGTTTTCTATAAACTAGTTTCAACCATAAATATTCATTGGAATGATAAAACACTTATATTAATCAGGATAATTTAATTTTAAAATTTAGAGAACAAATAAATACATTAAAGGCATACACAATGATAAAGAGGTAATTGTTATATTTATAGAAAAAAATGATATTAAAAATTATAAAATCAATAAAATATGACTGAATGAATGGACCAATGTCCTAAATGTTTATTAAATTTTGGATTAAACCCCTTTTAATAATTAAATTAGAAAAACCTCAAAATACATCATGGACATAAAATACATTAAAAAAAGAAGAGGGCCATTCCCAGAGCTACACTACCTGGACATACCACTACACGGAAAAATCATTAGTATAGCGATCCACCACCAATGCATGACCATTCAGAAAGTTGTCTCAAACAGAAAATGCATGGGCCTGGTACCGATGGCAAAGCCATACTTAATAAAACATTAGTGTCTTGATAGTCTTGCATGGTGAAAAAATCTGCTCTAAACCTCTTTTGGTGAAAGTATTTGTAGAATGTCTGGATGAACCTTCCAAAATCCAAGTCCAAGAAACCAATATAAAAATTCCATGTAACAAGAACACTTGCGTCCAAAAAATCCCCCATGCACAAAAATCCAACTCCCAGCATCAAACCTATGGCATCAAAACAATCTCCGATGCACAGAATTCCATCCCCGTCATCAAACCTCCTCTATCATAATAGACCTCCTTCCGTAAAAAAATAACCAAACAACCAACATTGACCAAATGAGAATCATGTAGAGATTTTAGCTTCAAAACATTGGCTTTGTCAGCAGGAATAAATCAAGGAAATCATCATACGACATTCTTGTGGAAGTGAAAGAACTAGAAAACCAACACCAAATGAAGGATTAAAAAAAATGGTAACCAATGTCGTCACACGGGCTCAACAAGATCCAATGTATCCCCAAACACATTGAATGCAAAAATAGAAATAAAAATAGTATCACAAGTATGCCCAATTGAATACAAAAAACTCTTATCTAGTAACCTCTAACCATTACAAACTATAAGACCACAACGAAGAACCAATAACACACAGTGATGTCAAGGCGGGGACCTTAGGCCACCAGATCTATAATCTCGATCTCGGACCCGCACCGCGCTACCATGGGAGACCCTTTCCAGCGATGAAGGAGTTAGGTGGAGAGAGGAAAAAATGGTACTAATAATGAGATGACCATGTCCACAATGTGCTTTCGCAACCATGGATTCACCACCATAACTCATCGAGCACTTGAAATGTCACCACATCAACCTGAGATGAAGGAGGTGATGAAAAGGGGAGAAACCCTAACGTTCATTTCCCCTTACGATCACATCCAAAAAATATATATAATATGGGATAATTAAGATGATATGTGAATTTTATAGATACCTATATCATTTATAATGTATTATAAAATATATAGTTTGAATTTTGCAATTTCTTTTAATGTTATCAATCTCATGGAGTTGATTTGTGTAAAATTTCACAAAAAAATATATTGTATGATTATAATATTTTATTAAATTATTTAGTACTAAAAAAATAATGAATATGGAAAAATATGAAAATAGTTCTTCTAAAATTTAATCAATAATCAATTTTTTCCATTTTAAGTATTTAACCCGATAATAGTTCTATTATATTTTATTAATTTAGGAATTTAGAAAAATATCCACTCTACAAAATTATAAAAAGGGACTCTTTTAAAAACATAATTTCATCACCACGAGCCCAATTTCTCAAATATACTCCACAAAATATTCCTCCACTCATCCTTATCCACATTCAAGTGAATATGGTCTCACAAAAGGACTAATTTTGTGTTCTATAAGAAGGTTCTCAAGGGGAAAAATTTGAAGAGGTAAATTCCTCCTCTTTCTCTTTTAAAATCTAGCTCAATTTGTACCTTATCCTCACCCTTATCCAATGTTCCGTGACAACATAAATATCACATATATCCTATAATTTCATCAATTTAATGTTATATCATCATAAAAATCTCTTATTTTCTCCATTTATTCTTATAAACGAAATCCTCATCCACGGTGTGTTAATCCATCACCTTCGTGGATGATGAAGTGTCATTTCCTCATATCACATACGTTAAATGTTTAAATTCACTTATACATTTTTAAAATATAAAAATCATATTTAATATACATGTTCTCAAATTCTATAGTTAATATATTTATATAAAAAAGATGAAATTAACTTATTGCATAATTCTTGGAAAAACATCCAAAATAAACTTAACATTTTTTATTAATGTTTTATTTAATGAATCATCCTCATAACAGAAATAGAACATAGACATATTGGAATATATAAACATATAGAGGTGTATTAATACCATTAATTTCCACTTCTAAATAATTATTTCTAATTTAAAATAAAATCTATAATGAAAAACCCATGAAACCATAAAGCAAATGCACCCAAAACAATCAAAATAACAATAATAATAATAATAAATGGGTGTAATAAGGTTATAAGAACATCATATAAGGTATTATAAATATGATAATAATTTTTTAATAAATTAATAAAACTTTTTAAATCATTATATAAGAATATTGAATACATTTGAAGGAATTCTAACCTGATATAAGAGACACTTTATTGAAAAAGATTAATTTAAATTATTTAATGTTTTATTTTCTAAATAATTACCTTTAATGAAATTTATTTTTATTGATTTAATCAATGTAGTTATATGGAATGTTTTTAAATTTTAATTTTATAATTTCATCCATTATTATTTAAACAAATAATACTTTTAAAGCTGTATTTAAGGGACTCTTCCTTTAAATTCTCATTGATTGTATATTTTTAACATAATTTAGAAATAATTTTTTTATCTTGTAGAAAATATGTGGATTTTATTGAATTTTTCATTCATAAATGTTTTGAAGCCTCTATTACATTTATAAATGTTTATTTTCAATTAAAATACCATCCTTTGTATATTCACAGTATTCCCTTGAAATAAGTGATTTTCCTCTTGAATTTTTTTTTAATACAAGTATTCACATTTTTTTATTATGTTCTAGTTCATTGTCAATATTTATGATGATGGGTTGTTATGTTATAAACCAAATATGGGTGGGTCTATGATAGATATCTAATTAATTGGGTATGTTAGAAGGTGACCTTAATGGTTATTCCAAGTGTAACTATGATAATTACGTCATAAGGTAGTTGTGATGGTTACAATGTATAGTATATGTGAGGGTTACAAGTAATGTAGAAGTAATTAGGGTTATAATCATACGTATGTATGATAAGATGATTATTCCCCAAGTTTCATGAAGGGGGTTTTTTTGATTTATATGTTTTATAAAAACCTCATGTTATCAAATAGTAAGTAAATCTTACTTTTTAGGGTGAGAAGTATTTAATTCATATATAAATAAGTATTCATGAACTAATGGTTTCTTTTCATTATGTCCCTTACTGTTGTTTTTTCTCTCATCCCATGTTTTTAAATGCTACTTATAGGGTTTAATAATGTGTAAGAGTAATTGATATGTTAAGCTTAATGTTGTTAATATTTTTCAAGAATATAAATCATTTTTTGTTGTCAAATACTTTTGTATAACCTAAAAAAATTGATACTATTTTATTAGTATCCACTTTATAATCATGTGAGTTTTTATTTATGAATTATTGATTAACTATCTAAAACTGTAAACCTAAAAGTTCTATGGGAATGAAATAAAATTAATTTTAATGTAATGTAAATATATGAAGAATTAGTTTAGTATGGATAATTATATGGATAGTTTATTTATTATTTACATTACTTTCTCTAAATCTATAGAAAAACTAGAAGTAGTTTTCATGCATACGTATGGCCTTCCATCTCTAGGAATGTTGTATTTGATCTTTTATATATGATGTTTATTGATTACTATTAATAAATATATAACTAATATATATGAAATTTATATAATTTTTATCATTTTAGATATTATGTAACCTGGATAAAAGTGAATGTTCAAAAAAACCAAATAAAAACATAATGAATAACAAAGTAGGTATTACCTGACACGTGATTTTAATAAGTAAATATTATCAAAGGGAAAATAAAACTCATTATTAAAATGTAAATATTTCCATACATATTAATATAGTTCATTAATTGATATATGATAAACCTATATTTATAATAAAGGAGTTTTTAATGTGTATGAAGGATTTTGATATTTAAGGTAATGGATTTTGGTCTCAATTTATCTCATTTGGGACATACATTATGTTATCCATCCATCTTGTTTTATGATGTCAATATACAGAACCATTAACTTGTAATATCATTTATTTTTTTATTCTCATGATATTTTGTTTTTAATTTAATTTTATTCTTCAACGGGCATTATGAATCAAAGATACCAAAGTGATAATGGTTTTTTGATATTTTCTCATCATTTATCAGGATTTTTTTTGTCATGATTCCAATGATGAAATATTATGATACCACTCTAAATACACTAATAAATTTTATTCTCATATATTTATTTCATTAAACTATATTGTTTACATTCATTTTACTCTTTTTATTCACTAAATAAACCGAATAGTTTTTTAATGAAAATATAATTTATTTATTCCTTTGTTCAAAAATCATTTTTCATCCTTATCCAATTTTTCTAAAAATGTTTTCAATTTTTTAAAAATTTCTTGAGGAATTTTCAAAAAAAAATTAACCATTTTAACATTCAAAAAAATAAATATTCGTATATTATAACAAAAAAATCCTATTTAGATTTTACTTAATGTGTGAAAGAAATATTTTCTTTATATTTTCCCGAATGAATGGAATTTTCATAAATCATGAACACTCAATATTTTATAGATTTATCAGTAGTTTCCAAGTGTATTTTAAATGAAAATATCGACATAATATCTAATAGTTTAAGAAAGGTTATTTTCATTGAAATAGTTTTTTGAAGAAATGTTTTCAATGATCATTATGCTTCATTTATATGTTCCTCTATGTTATTTTTGAAGAATATTATTTTTGGAATTTTTTATGACATAAAAGTTATCATTCGTGGGTAAAGAATATTTTTATCAATAAATATTTCCATTTATTCTTCTCGTAAAAAAATTTTCAATATAATATGATATCCTTTTATGTAACATAATACTGAAAAGGGATATGATCCAATAATAACATGTTTATTCATTATTTGGATGGTTTTATTTATGATGACATTATATTTATGAATCATGTTTACTTTCCAAACGATATGATACGGAAAAAAACTATGAAACCCATTTCATTACATGGGTTCTAATATGATGAATTTTTTATGAACTTATTGGGCAAAAATTTATGGATTATGTGATGAGTGGGGCATATGTCTACCTCAAATGCATTAGGGTAATGTGTAATTTTTCATGTTCGTATAGGGTATATGGTAGGTTATGATAACCCCAAAAAATGGGTACATGGGAGGTTATCTCAATCCCAATGAAGTTACATGGGTGAATACCATGCCTATAATGTTATAAATTTTTTTTGGTATCTTTCATATATGGATTTATAAGATTCTGTTTTGTAAAAACAATATGTCTTGTGCTATTGTTGTTATCTCATGGCATGTGTTTTTTTGATTATGTTGTTACTCATGTCATATAAACTATCATTATTTATGTTCGGACTCATGTTTTACTTCTATGATATATAGGGTTTGGTTTTTCAAATTTTATTATTATGTGGTCTTCCCCTTTTATTATTGTTATGTTGATTTATTATTTGTTTACCCTTAATGATAATGTGAGCTCATGATTTCTAATTATTCAATTCTCCATGTTATACATAATTTTTTTATTTCTATTAAGGGTTCTAGTTATGAATAACATAGTGGGATATTAGTTATCTCAACTACGTACCAGTTGTTTATGTGTCCATGTTTCCAAATTCACTATAACTAAATGATTCTGGCATGGATCATTATTTTATTTAAGGAATATTCATCTACTAAGATAAAATATTTATGAATGTGAAGTTTTCATTTTTATATTTGATATTAAAATAAGGTATATTTATTATTTAGAAGCTAGAATGATAAGACATTAGTGATATTCCTTAGTATATATATAGGGATATTCCAAAAGATAGGTCAAATAATATGTCCAAATATAATTCAATGTTTAGGATAGTTTATAGGAATTCTAGTGAAGCAATGAGTGAGTTTTTTCTCTGAAATTACTTGTATTCCTGTATACTAAAAGTGGATGAGGCTCTAGAAAAGTTATAAATTGTTCTAATAATTCTTAAAATGATGAATTTATCTAGACGTGATCATCACATGGTGCCTGAAAATTGTCCTTTATTCACACCTAGTTTGAATCTCTCAGGGAATGTTATTTTGAAATTCACAATATTTTTATGAACCATCGTGAAGGGTTTAAATAAGGACATTGACTAACATTGTATAAGAGTAAGGTTCCATATATTATAAATACGGTGACATTATTTTTATATCAAATAAATAATTTCTCCAGACTGTGAGTTTTCCCACTATTAATATTGTTTCTCACGCTATAATTTTTAGATTCAGTTAGTAACTAGGTTGGAACTAGATGTGATAGATAGTGTGATGATTAGAAACAAAATGGCATGATGACATGATTAAAATATATGGTGATTTTACATATTAATTTATCATGATATTCGAATAACAATTTAAAGCATCACCAAATCATATACCCACCAAATAACTGATTAATAAAGCTCATTGAGAGCATGGGTGGGGGATACCTAAAGCAAAATAATATTCCAATATGTAAACATTGTGGGAACAAGAACCCCTGAAAATATCTCATAGGAACTCT
Organism: Viscum album; assembly: GCA_963277665.1. NCBI lineage: Eukaryota > Viridiplantae > Streptophyta > Magnoliopsida > Santalales > Viscaceae > Viscum > Viscum album. Next base: position 378,619,506 of record OY728147.1, read on the forward strand.
AATATGTTTTGAGCATAGAAAATAAGGACCCAAAGAATGTAATTTCTGATGAAAAAAGAAAATTTTGGTTGATTCAATGATTGAGAATAATATTCTCCTTATGTATCACAATGGTTGAATGTTTTTAATGTGGAAAGTATGTACATTGGGAAATAGATGTCCTAATATGAAATATCATGATGAAAAACAACAAGGATGTTTGGGTAATGGTTAAAATACTACTGATAAGGTCAGTATGAATGTAATATAAAATATTTGAAATATTATAACAATATTATTTATATTGAACCTAAGTTGCATGATTAAATTGAGGATGGTGAATGTTAAGACAATATTATTATTTTATATTGTAGGAAATATGTATTAATGGATTAGTTGATGAATCCTAGTTAATGGTTTAAAAACAATTTGGAATGATATATTTTTTATGTGTTTGAGTATGTAAAATGAACATGAAATATATAAGTATTTCATGGATGATGTTTTGCATTATGTACTTGAAATAATGTGGAGATCGGTACTAGTGACCTAGAAAATTGATTTATTGGAAAGGTGATATTTTGTGTAAAAAACACGAGTAACTGGAAGATAACCCCTAATATGTTATTAATGTTAAGATAATGATGTTAATATAGATAAATACTTTATTGATATGGACAGTGTAAACTAGGTAATATTTATGGTATTGAAATAGATTAGTGATTTGATGACGAAGTTGTTCATGCTGAATTTGATGGATCTTTGAAATTTTTGGATCTATGATCAAAGTATGAATATTTTATTAAGAATAGAAAGAATGAAAATAAAAAATTAAAGTAGGAATGTAGTACTGTAGTCAAAGGGATTCTTGGAAAATAATATTATAACACTCTGGTAGATAAAAATCTAGATTAGAAGAATTACTAATAGGAATACATTAGTTACCATTTATAGACATTTTTATGATAAATAGATATATAATAAATTAAATAATCCTATATTATGGATCATGTTATCATATATTGATAATGGATTATAGAGGTAAAGTGCTACAAAATAAGACCGCTCACATGTTCAATGTTTTGTGGTGAAACCACCATCTTGAAAAAGTAACATCCAAACATGTCGATGTAATGAGCCATAAGATTCTTAATTTTGTTATTACAGTGAAGAATTTTTATTTAGAAATTTATTTTACTGAAGGTATAATGTAATACCTTGATATTTTATGAAATAATTTTTTAATTAAATTTAAATTTATCTACAACTTGTGCTATATGCAACACTGAGTATTATTGAAACTCAATATAGTATTAAAATAATATTACTTAATATCAAAATTCTTTTATATCTATTGGAGTGATGAGTATAAATAGTATTGACTAATTTATAAAAACATTTCTTTTACACATTCATATAATATGAATTCATTGTTAACCAATTAATTAGAAATGTAAATTTGAACCTTTTGAAAATATAGAAAATCAATTTTTATGAAAAGCTATTTGTCTACACATTAACACATTTTACCTCAGTCAACTAAACACATTACTTTCGGTGAATGGTTTCAAATAAATTTATATATTATATATTCAATCTAACTTTTAACAGTCATCTTATGGGTTTTGTAGACATGAGATTGGAATAGATCAAAATTTATGCTTGAAATAGTATTTTTCTAAAATGATTTATTTCTATTATTTGAACTTATTTTAAATTTATTTTTTAAAAATTTTAGAAATGTTAATTTAAAAATTAATATTACTTTTAAATTAATAATCTAAAATTTATCTTTTAGTTTATTATGGATAATTTTCTAAAAGGATGAATTTTCAGTGAATAGTAAAAAAATATTAGTTTTTATTAAAAAACATATTTTAATACAATTAATTTAATAGATGAATTTTATTTAATATGTTATTAAATGAAAAATTATTACAATAATATATTTATTAATTAAAATAACTTCATAAGAATCAATTTCATATTGAATTTTTTAAGAATTATTATTCAAATTTTAAAAAAATTCAATTTGCAATGCTGCTTCTTCCGCACTTCTTTAGTGTTAATTTTAAATTAACATTTTTTACATATATGAATGGAATTATGAAAAATTAATCCATATTTGTATTTATAATTATTATTATTATCTAATAAGGTTAAATTAATTTTCTACCATAACAAAAAGTAAAATAAATTAAAAGTAATTATTGCAGTTTTAGTTTAACATGGGTTTGTGTCGGGGGTTGAACTAGAATGAGAAGGTGTAAAATTTTCTATAAATATTACCAACACCCAATTTATATAAATATTTTACCTGATCACCTATAAGGTTATATAATGGACCATTTTAGACTGACAAATTTTTGTGACGAACCATCGCTGATTGAGATGTAACCCCATGGGACGCTCTTTCATCTCGGCTAACAATGGATCCTCCCTGACTGAGGCATCTCTGGATGATCTCTTCGTGGGGAGGGGGGTTCCTGGGTGTGGAGGGTTAGAAAAGGCCACTCCTGGGAATTCCCTTTTAAATGAGAATAAATAATGGACCATTTTAGATCCCATTCTATGTGAAAATTGTAACACACCTATTTTTTATGAACTTTTGTTTTTGAATAAATTAATTCTTCATTGTTGAATTTAATTGCATGGAAAACTATTTAAAACATTCCTTATATGATACACCAAGATAATCTTGCACAAAATTCAACATATAATTGTCTTGTGATACACATAATAATAAGATTCAATGAAAAAAAATTATTATATTATTTTTTAAAACAAGACATTGATAACATATCCATTAAACATTGTAATATTAAATATAATAAATTATATTTATAAATTCTTCATTATAGTTTTATATAAATAAATCATATTGATATTAATAAATAACTTATTTTTTAATGTATATATATGTTAGAAAGTACCATTTTCTTAAATTAAATCCTTTTTATTTCATTCTATAGAAAAAAATTAAAATTATTTTAGAAACATCTAAAAAATTAATTTGATAATGTAAAAATCAATTTTTAATTCATAATGTATATTTTATTACAGGGTGATTTTTGTAATTTTTTTTAAAAAACATCATTTTTGGATGAATGGTAAATTATATGGAATTTTAAATCAAAACTAATTTTTTTATAATTTAGTACAATTGTTAAATTATATTTTAATTTGGTTTTAATGTCAAATTAAGTAAATTTAAAATAATTTAATCCAATTTAGTTCATTGGAACCAATTTATTAATGACAATAGAAATAAAAACATCCGAAACTTTTAAAACTTTTTTATTAAAAACATTTTTCTGTGGCACATATGTGGGATTAATATTTAGATAATTTAATTAAAAAAATTTATTATAATTTTTAAATCATATATTCCATATTTGTGATTAAGATAAATTATTATTTCTAAAAATTTTATCTTAGTTTCTAACAACAAATATTAGTGAAATTGATTAAAATTAACTACTGTGATTCAGAAAAAACAAGTAACATAATAAAGCACTGAGCCGTAAAAATAAGGACCAAAATGAATTATAAAATAATCCAAAATCTATAATCAATTAATATATCTAACCAATATTTTCTTATATCAGTTTTTTACCAATATTGGATCTGTATGACCTGGGAAAATCATTAGTGGAATTCCCATATCAAAATATTACAGAATTTCACACCTCATTTACTATAAAAAGTCACTCACCCCTGCCACTTAATCATACCTATAAAAACCATTATCTTGGAAAAAATCTCCCCAATTATCCTCCCAAAATCCTTAAAATAATCTTATAATCCTCACATTTTCATAAATTCATACATGGGATCCCATTAGTGAAAAACCAGAAATAATTACCCCAAGAAGAGGTAACATCCTTCCTTAAGATCTTTCGTATTATTTCATCATACACCCCTACTCTTTTATTTTTAAAATATAATAAAATAAAATAACTTTCTTCAATATTATGACAATTTTTTAAAAAATTTTAAAAATACACATAGACACACTTATATGTAATAGGTAATGAACATGTCGTTCTTGTGTACGGAAAACTACCGCCTCACGAAACGATGATTGTTAATTTTCTATTAACACATCTCATGGATTGTAATTATGATGTAAAATATATTTATATATAATATATATTATATTTATTATGTTTTTATTCGTCATTAATTTTTATATAAATAATTCATTTATTATTTCTGTTTTTTGTAAATATAATAATTTTGTTTGCGGTAGTGTGGTCAACCAGCTCATCAAAGTGTTGTGATTCATTCACACTCTTCATGGAATGTATTATGGATGGTTTTATTAAAATTGAGTGATATTTATGAAATAAAAATTATACTCTGATTAATATATATATATATATATCATTTAATTTCAATCCTTCAAAACAAAAAAGAAAATGGGAACAGAGTTCATTTGTACGTAAGACCTACCATCTCCATAGACAGTGTATTTAATTTTCTATATATATGATTAATATATTATTATAAGTACATATATAATGAAAATATATGAAATTTTTATCATGGTTTACATTATGTTAATCATGATATAAGTATGAGGACCAAAAATATAACATATTAAAGAACATGTGAACAAATAGGTTATAACCCAAAACATAACATAAACATTTAATTATTAATAAGAGGGTAATATAACATCACTTATGTTCTTATATATAATTATTTGGTTCTATTTAATATCTATAATAAACGAATATTTATTTTAAAAGAGTTTTTAATGAGTAATAAGAGAGTCAAGCCATTAGATAAAGAGATTTCTTGTCTCACTTTTATTTTTGTGAGATTTATTTTGTATTCATCTCTAGTTTCTTTTGTGTGGTATATATACTGCACATGAATATATTATATTATTATTATAATAAAATTTATGGGTATTTACATATCCATTTTATGATATGTCTTTCATGGGTTTTTTTTCAAAAGTCGACAAATCGGTAAAGTAGTTTTGTCTGAATTTTTTTTCTTTTGTGACCCATGACAAGATATAAACCTATATTCGTCATTATGATATATAAAATACATTTTTCGAGTCAAAACATCAATATAATTATTTTAATGATATTTTATGATTTAAATAATGTCATTTAATTACATTTGAATATTGATTCAAAGCTACAATGTGATAAGAAGAATATGTATTTTCATCAAAAAAGGTTTTCAAAGGATCAAAACGAATAATTTTCCTACGAAGAAAACATCCATTGGTTTTACTCATGCTTTAATGTATATATTATCCAAAGGTTCCATTAATATTCTTTCAGTTAATGTTCTATTTTTCGATGGCATGATTGTTATGAATCCTGATTCCAGTTTATGGGTTATGTTCTTATGAAAACCACTTCTTTTCATGGGTTATTATTTGATTAAATAATTATGAAACCTAAATTTTTATACATGTTATGATATATTACTTTTTCACAACACCCATTTCATTTAACGGTCAAAGATATTTTTTTGGTCTTCCACCACATGTATGTATGATTTCATTATGAGATGGGTTGTTCTTATATCTTTCTCTAATGCATTGGGTAAAGATATATATCTCATGAGATAACGATGGGAATATAGTTAATGAGCACGATCCACTATGAATGATGGGGAAACTCAGTTCACTATGGGAAGATGGGGAAACTCAATCCACTATGATATGATGTGAAAACCTTATCGATTAAAAGGAAATGACTACAAATGGGGATGGGGGTGTGTCCCACCCAGTATGTGTAGTCCCCATGAAGTTCCCTAACTAGTTTCTGTAAATGAGCTTGTCATTTTGGGTATGATTTTACATGTTTATATGTATCACATAATTATTTGTCTTAATATTATGATATGATTCCAAGGATTTTTTTTTCTCCATTGGGATTCATTTCTTATGATATCAACATATTTAGTCCCTGATTCATGTTTATAAACATATATTTGAAGGGTATGATCTTGTAATTTTATGGCCAGGCTCCTAGAACCTCTTTTAATTGATTATAATTACATGTATCCATGGCTTACCCTTACTGTTAATCATATATCACCCCTTTTTATGTTTCCTTTTCCTAGGTTACAAATATATTTATTGTACATGATATTTCCAAGAAGGTTTCTAGTCACAGAGAACCTAGGAGAAGATAATGGAGTTCTCTTATGTACCAATGTTATGTTTCTATATATATAAAAGAAATAAAATAATATGTTATATGGTATTATATTTATGTAATGTATTAGTTATTACACCCAAATTAGTTAATGTAAATGTATATTAATTGAGGGTTACTATATTTGGTGTGATAGAAAAATATTAGTTAAACATTGGAAACTAGGATGAGAAAACATCATTGAGAACCCTAACTACATGGATAAGGATAAGTATATGGATGGAGGAAGGTATAAGAAATTTTATAAGAATTTTGTTAAAATATGAAGATAGTGTTTTCCTAGTAATTCATCCATGTATCGATAATAAAAGTGAAATTGGATTTGGGGAAGTTTTACAAAGGGGTAACAACCCAAAAATCACCATGTTGATATAGAATTGACCAGGATTTAGTGAAAGATAATCAGGATTTTGGCACATCTAGTTTGACACTTATAAGGGATATAGTTTGGAAATTCACTACCTATTCAAAAGACATCATGAACGAATTAAATATGAATAGTCTATAAATAACCTAGGTTAAACCTATGGTGATATAGAATAAATAATGTTTCATAATTTAGAAATCCAATATGTGTTTTTTCTTAATTTTTTGGTCACTCACTATGATAATTTTGTAATACTCTTTGTTTCTCAGTTTCAATCAGTGTATGGAACCCGAAGGAATCACACAAATGTTGATTTCAAAGGAAAATTCAATGCTTTTCCCCCTAAAAATGAATAATATATAAGATAAAGTAAAAAAATTGTAGTATCAATACTGACCCAAATTTTACAAGATCTGAATCATTATGGACTTCCAAATGTGAAAAGTATGGAACAACATTCTATTGATTAATTCCTGAGGAAAAATACATCATCTCTCAGTGGATATTTTTTCAATGTATTATGAAAAAATGGATCTTTACCACTAATAAGAAATTATTCATTATCTAGTGTTCAGAATATGAGAATTTCATTTGGTCCATTTATAGTCTTGATGGTTAAGAAGACTGGTGGTGGACTCTAATTGAGAATACAATGAAGCATGATGAAATAGAATTCCTAGATTGGGATGAGTTAAATATCATATTCTTCTATAAGAATTTTCCTCATGTTCTTCTTGTGAGTATAGAAAAATAGTTCCATGATTTGATGTAAAAGGATGACGAATCCATTGGTACCTATGAGGCAACGTCCATAAGACTTGGAATGTATGTTTCTATTATATTAAGCAAACCAGAATCTAATGTTTATAGGTTCTTCAATGGATTAAATCAAAGTCTCATATGTCTGTTGGTCATATGAGACATTAGTATCTATGAATATATTTTTTGTTCTGTAATAAAAGTTGAAATTAAGGATAGGGTTCTATATAAATTTCATGGTTTTAATATGAAATTGAAGACATAGTTAAAATAAAAATCTAAATACCATGGAGGAAAAAAAATGAGCCTTCCTTTATGCTCTAATTGTTAAACCAATCAAGGAGGGAAAATTAATAAGGGTTTAAATAAATGTTTTAAGTGTCTGAAGAAATTCCATTAGGAAATTGATTTCTATATTGATGGAAAACAATTTCAAATAACACAAATATAGAGAATGATTCACAAAATAAACCTCCCATACTTTAGTGATTCCTATGTAAGGTGGATGGAAATTATATTAACAAGTACCTACAACAATGGGTTGGTGATGATGATGGACATCCCCAACAACTTAAACTGAGGGAAAAGGGTAAATATCATGTGATCACTATTTCTGAAGAGGGGTGTGAAAACATCATGGTGAAAGGTATACTTTCAACCCACTCATAACATATAACATTTTATTTTATTCTGGATATATCCACTCATTCATATCTAAATAATCCTCTAAGGGTATTAAAATTTCACCAAAATTATTAGAGGTAGAATTATCAAGAAAAATCTTATGTTATGATGACTAAATTCAATGAATATGAGTCACATCCCATTGTTGATTGATGGAATGTGTATCATGTAAATCATTTCATTATTCCTTTGGTTGAAATTGATGTCCTCATAGGCATGTATTGAATTTATCTTCATAAATTCCACAACAATTTTCAATAAAGGGTCGTTATGTTTAATATATTAAACTAACCTATGATTTCTTATCAATAAAAAAATATGTATGATTTTCCTATAAAGACAACATCTAGTGTATGGTTGTTAATCCCTATAAAGAAGGCATGCTTTTCTAAAATGGTTTGGGAAAAACATTAAATCAATTAGGTTACAAATATTCATGAATTTGTGGATGTGTTCTTAGAATAATTTCATATACATAAAAAATTGTGAAGTTGAGTTCTCAATAGAACCCATACCTGGTTCCACACCATTTCAAAAGATATCATAGAGAATGTCCTCGATTGATTTGAATGAATTGAATAAGAAACTCTAAGAAAATCTTGATAAGGGATTCATTCTTCCCTGTGTTACAACATGGGGTCCACCGATTCTATTTTGGAAAAATAATTATGGATCAATGTGACTTGGAATTGGTTAATGTGATATTAATCCACGATTGAACTTCATTTTGAATATCATCAATAGAGGGTCAAAAAATATTATATAACTGATCTAACATTCTGTAAATGTTATAGAAACTATGAATATATAATGAGGTCATTGGGCCTTATTAATCCCCATAGTATCTTCATGGATTTTATGAATACAGTCTTTAGAGACTATGTCAATCTATTTGTGGTAGTAATTATTTTATGATATTATTATCTATCAAAGAAAAAGAAAGAGTCTGATGACCACTTTAGAATTTTACTAAGTACCAAAAGGATGGGTAATTAGAATGCATAATTTACCATGTTCCAATTTTTGATGAAAAAAGTATTAATGTTTGGGTCACTTAATCTCAATAGATAGAGTAGCAATATATCAATCAAAGGTAGAGGTTATTGAATTTTGGAATATACACACTAAAGTTACTGATATTTGTAGTTTCCTTAGATTAACGAGATATTATTAGTGGTTTGTGGAAAGTTTCTATGAATTATCTAATCACCTGACCATGTTATATCGAAAGGGTTCCATGTTCCTCAGGATAGTTGAGTGTGAGGAGAATATCAAGGAATTTAAGAGTATGTTAGCCTGAGCACATATGCATACATTAACATGTAGTGGATAAGGGTTTGTAATCTATAGTGATGATTTTAATAAGGGATTGGGATGTTATCTCATGCACAATAATGTGTTTTTCACATACACCTCATGATAGTGGAATTTATATTAAAAAAATTACTCAACTCATTATTTGGAGTTGGTGGTTGTAAATTTTTCATTAAATATATTGTGGAATTACCATTATTGATGAAGGTGTGATATATAAAATGATCATCAAAGTATCAAATATATATTCACATAGAAGGATTTGAGTATGAACCAGAGAAGAAAGTTAGAGATGATAAAATACTATGACTACTCAATACATTTTCACCCTTGGAAAGAGAACAAGGTTCTCTATGGATTTAGTCAAAAGGATCATTCTATCTTATCGATGATGAGGATTTAAAAAGAAAAATTATTTTTGGATTTAGAAAGTATATATCTATAAATATTGAAGGAAGGGGGAAATGATTTTCCTAATCAATTCAATGTTCAACCATCTATCCTAGTGATGGTTAAGAGGTGAATAAGGAAGGTGTAGAGATATAAAAGAAGGATAAAAGATTTCCTATGTTTAACCATCTTCTTGATGGAATGATAATGTTTTAGAACCATGTATGTGTTCCTTCCATATCAGTTTTGAAGAAGGATATTTTAGAGAATTTTTATATTTCATCATTCTATATTCATCCTTGAAGAGTAAAGATGTATAATGATTTGATAGAATACATCTATTGGAATTTCAGGAAGAGATATATCACAATATTTGTATATCTGTGCCTGGTATGCTATAATATTTAGGAAATAAAGAGAAAGTATTAGGGTATGTTCATTCAATTTCCATTACAATAAAGGAAATTACAGAACATCATTATGGAATTTATCAATGTACTGAAAAAAATAAATTAATGTTTTAATGGTATTTGGGATGTATTTGATATCCTTACTAAGACAACACACTTAATTTCTTTCAAAGCATAGTTATCTCTTCATCATCTCAACGTGATATACATTAAAGAAGTTGTAAGGATTTATGTATTACCACTTTCCATTATATCAGATCAGGATTCGAGTTTTCCCTCAATGTTTTGGAAAATTCTTCTACAAGAACATGATCTATAATTTAGTTTCAACAACGCTTATTATCCTCAAATAGATAGTCATTATTAAAGAATAAATCCAACCCTATAGTATTTTTCAAGATCATTCTTATTTTATATTAAAGGTTGTTAGTATCAAAACATTCCTCTAGATGAGTTTTCATACAAAAATATCTTTTACTCAAGAATTCAGATGCCTCGTTATGAATCCCTCTTTGGGATGAATTGTAGAGATCCACATTTTTGTGATGAAGTTATACAGAGAAAGCTATTTGGACATGAGATCTCTGAAGAAATAGATGAGTAGGTTAGAACCATTCCAAAAAATTTAATGGATGCTCAATGTCTGCATAAAATTAATTTTGTAAACTGATAGCATGTTCTATAATTTGACATATGTGGTAATGTGTTTCTACAAATTTCTCAATGGAATAAGCTTATGTGGTTGGGGAATAAAGGGAAAATAAGACCTAGGTATATTGGTCCTTTTGAGATTATTGATCATATCAGGATGGAATATTATTATGAGGAACATGATATATGTCTCTCTCAAGTCCTTGATGTGTTCCATATATCTCTCAGGAGGAAGTATATACTTGACCCTTCACATGTTCTGATCTTAGAGGTCATACTTCTAGATTGTGATCTTTCTTATAAGGAAGAGCCAGTTCAAATTCTAGATTGTACTGAGAATATTTTATGAAAAAAGACCACTCACATGGTCAATTATTTTTAGAGAAACCACTAGTTAGAATAAGAAATGTGGGAACTTGAGGATATGATGAAGAAACTTTATTCTCATTTTTGTATCATAATAATGAATTTTCATGGAGAAAATCATTTTAAGGGGGTATAATGTTTCTCCCTCAGTTTTTGAAATCCTTCCATTTTAAAAAAAATAAATTTTTCTATGTTGACTTATGATTCACACTACATTAATATGAATATTCATTATACTCTAAACCAAGTAAATATTTATCTACACACAACACCGAAATGTCTTGAGATACAAGAAACAATGGGTTTCTATGAAACAAAATTTGATTGTTTTTATTCATTAAATGGGATAGTTGTAACATAGCCGTTAAGCATAGAAATATAAATATTAATAACTAATTTTTAAAAATTATTCAAAATTTCTTTCTATCAATTAATTAACATTATCATAAAAAATACAATCTGTAGTAAAGTATTTACATGTTTGAAAATACTACTTTAGTACTGCTCTTTTTGTCCTGTCATAAAATTACTAAAATTAAATTTCGAAAATTTTTGAAATTTATTTGGTAAAATGAACTTGACTTTTCTATTTATATTGTAAAAATTATATTATAGTGATTTTTTTGTATTTTTTTTAAAAAAACCTCATTTTTCGACGAATAGTGGAAAATGCTAGATTTTAATTCAAAAATTATATTTCATATATTTTATTTATACTGTGAAATTATATTTTAAGTCATTTTAAAAGAATAATTAGAATAATTATAAATTACCTAATCTAATAGATATCATTATAACCAATTTCACATTGAAATTTGATATAAAAACATCCTATATTTTAATACATTTTTTCTTAAAAACCCAACTGCCGTGACACGTAGGTAGTGTCAATTTTAATTTAATTTCTTCCACTTGTGTGATTATAATTTTGAAAAATATATTACATATATTTTATAATTATATTTTATAATGTATAATAATTTCAACATAGTTATTTCCCGAAGATATTATTAAAAGTTATTATAATAAAGTATAGCGATTAGGAGAAAAAGTAGCTTCATAAAGGACTAATCCTTAATCATAAGGACCAAAATAACCTAATAAAATGTCAAACCCCCATTTTAAATTCTTATTTAGACAATATACTTAATTTCTGTGTTTTCAACTATTATTGTAGCCACTTTACATGGGGGAAATGTGCGTGCAATTTCATATTTAAAAAATTACAAGAATTTCACTCCTCTAATATTAAAAGGAACTCACCACTCCAATGTATCCACACATCTCAAGGTTATTTTATTAAAAACCCTATACCAAAATATACCTACAAAATCCCTAAATTATTTTATAATCCTCTCCTTTTACATAAATCTATCTATGAAATCCCATTAGTGAATATAAATAGGAGATCCCTGGAAGAATGGAGAACATCCTTCCTCAAGTTCTTTGGTTTTATTTTCATTCTAAAAACCCTCTAATATTCTTATTCAATTATTATATAATATTATCTGTATCCTAAATTTAATTATATTTTTATATTTTACGGTTTATTTCAAAACATTCACACACATCAGTATTTTGGGTATCGAACTTTCGGTTCTTCTGTATGGTGAACTACCTCCTCCTAAAATGATGATGGTTTTTTATTTAACCACTTTTAAATGATGGAAATTTTTATTGGAAATCAAATTTCATATGATATATATGACATATATGATATTTATTATTTATTTATACTTATTCAATTATTATGTAAAGCATACCTTCATGATTTCCATTTTATGTAAATACGATAACTTCATTTGGAAAAGTGTGGACCATCGCCTCCTCATTGTGATGTGATTCATTCATGCTAAAATTTTAATGTATTAAATATGGGTTTAGTAAAATTATATTATATAAATAAAAAATAATTATAAATGAATATATATATATATATATATACATCTAGGATGTTTATTTTCATTCTTTCAATATGGAATGAAAATGGAAACGATTTTCATGCATACATACAACCTACCATCTCCATTAATGATGTGTTTCATTTTCTATTTATATAAATTATAGAATACTATGAATAAATATTTTATGAAAATATTTTTTATTTATATCATTTTTTACTTTATGGAAAACATGGTATAAGTATGAAGACCAAAAATATAACAAACCCAATCACATTTGAAAAATAAAATTGTTATTAGCTCAAGTATAACATTAACATAATGAAAATTCACTATGCTTACCCTCGAGTAGGACTGGTTATTGGCATTCAGTAATGACAATCCCATGGATAACACTCTAACCATTTTGGGAAATGGAGTTCCTCAGTTGCAATCATAGTATGACCCTCCTATCATACTATGTAAAATGATCCTCATTTATAATTTTTGGACCCTTAAATATGTGGCAGAGTGAAGGGATGTGGTATGAAATAGCTATAGACTGACAAGGAAGAGGGATGCTTTCCCCACTAAGATGTGTCCTTGTGATGTGACCTAAAACTGTGTGGTTGAGTTAGTGCTTCCCAAACCAGATAGTCTCCTGGTGTGGTGATTGATTCCCTTAAAATTATGTGTTCATGGTTGACATGTGAGAGGCTAGGGATTATTGATGGAATTATTTTGGAATTGTTTGATCCTTTTTCGTCTTGGGTTGAGTGGTGAGATGGATATCCGCTTACTCTTTAATTTTTTCTTCTTTGACTAAGAATATATATGTAGATATATATATATATATCATACTTCAATACCCCCAATGTATATAATGTTTCTCTCCTTCAAGGCGAGGTGAAGACGTGAATGGTATTCCACATGCTTTCAGTTTTTAGCTTCTCATATTTGGATGAGTCCACCCTCCTGCTATATGTATCAAAGACAAGATGAGATGTTCATCTTGTCACCATTCTAATCTCCTAGTGGTTAGACGAGTCCATTTTCACTCTCTTATTGTGCTGAGATATATTATCTTATTAAAACTGGTCATATCAAATCCATTCTTCTTTAGTAGTATCTATTGCTAATTCCCCATCTACTTTTGGGGAATTCTACTAGGTATGTATATACTCACTCCTGGATGGATTTTCCCAACACATGTCATTTTTTTGAATAGAGAAGATATACTGATTGTGACATTAGTGGACATTAGGGATACAAGGTTCTTGGAAAGTGTATGGTGGTCGTATCTTGGGATATGCGAGTTAGGTTACCTCATTTATAAATTATTTCCCAATTTTTTCATGTTGAGACATATTACTATTGTGGGAATTTATTTTTTCCCTTATACTTTTCTATATAAACTACGGTACTTCATCCTATTTAGTGTTCCATGAATATTTTTTATATTTATAACAGTGTTTCATCCTTAATTTATTCTCATCTCAACATTTTCATTTATTTGGATAGATTCATGATTACAAGTTAAGAGTAAAAGGTCTCCATTATATAGTTATTCTTTCGGTTCTTATCACCACCCCTTGGAATATGGTGGCATGCATGGGTAGTTGTGACTCGAGCCCAATCTTAGTTCTGGCCGTGTAAGGATTTTTCATGATCATGATATATCTATCGGTTAGTCTTATTTATTTCTATTTTATGCTTCTTTGATAGAGAGGGTATTGTCTCCCAATTATTTAAGTTAGACCCTCACTTCTAGTTGGAAACCTCTAACATATTGGGAGGCACGCATTAGATCATGTGTCTAAAGTGCTTGTTGCACTGGTGTGTGGAAGCCATGTTTAGATGTTTCAGTTTTTTATGATGATATGACTACAAGTTAAAAATAAATGTTAAAATTCATTAAGTAAAAAGATTATGAAGCGTTGTTAATGGGTTAAAAATGAAGTGTAATAATTTAAATGTATATTTATTGGTATTCAAGAATTATTTAAATTATGATATATATATATAAGGATTATAATATAGATGTTTTGAGTTGATGATTTGAATGAAAATGATGAATTGAAATAAGGACCTTTAAATTTTATTTAAGGTAAATTTGATAAACTAAGGTACATTATATAGTTTAAGAATAAATAATCATGCTGTTTTTTTTTCTTGGTAAATAGTAGATTTTTCTAAAATGAATGAGTAGTAAAAAAAGATATAGTGTTAAAAAAAGTGATTTCATGACTAGATTTAATTTTTAATATGATCATCATATTCCATATAAGGTTAAAGTATCATAAATAAATATTATTATTATCAAGATATATTTTTTCCAGTTGTATCAGAAAAAAAGGACAACCAACATGCAGGTTGACATCCCAACACATTTGAAAATGTCATGGCACTATAAACAAAAATCAGAATATTGTAAGGGTTCATTTCCAATAACTATACTATGTGATGTTCTTGTTATTATAACATTTTTTCACATATTTAGATTAATGGTAAAAAAAAATTTTGTTTTGGGAAACATATCATGCGATCAATTCATTTAATTTTCTAGTGAATTAATATATTTCATGAGAGGTTTTATTAGGCTAAATTATATATATATATATATATATATGGTTAAATGTAAATTATAATTTTGGTAAAATCATATTATGTTTTCGGATATATAGGTTGAAAGGGTTTGAGATAACCTTTTATGTAGAAGCCTTATTTAATTTTGAGGTTATTAAGGTTATTATAGATATAATTTCATTTATAAAATTAATGATCCATATTCAACCATTATTATAGTAATTTCATTTTTCAGATTAACATTTTCACATTCATTTTATTTATTTTTATACATTGTTCTTATAATCTCTAATTTAACCATGATAAGAGGAATAGATTATTAATCTTTTGTGGATCTTATAATCTCTTAGAAGTCAATTTTATTGCATTACGAAAAAATGCGTATTTTTTATTCATTTCTTTATAGAAAGTGGCATAGTGTAAACTTATTAAAAAATAATAAATTAATAAAAAAATTTTATGAGATTAAAATATGTATTGTAATTATATTTTATGGTGTTCACTATATTGATAGAAAATGAATCCATCCACTATAGGATAAGAATCATGATATAAAAAGTTAACCTTTTCCTTTCTTTCTAAATAATCAATGGAAATTAAATTCATATCGGATTTATGGTTTTATGGTTTTTTAATTTCTCATGATCATTTAATTTCTTGTAATCAATGATGAATATCACTCTCCATTAATCCTTGGGAATTAGTATTCTCTTCCATGTCTATTTTTTCATTTCCATCAATGTTCTCCAACATGGAACCTAATAATGTGTTCTTATGGATGACCACCATCATCTCTTTTTCTCTCATCAAGGGAATGTTTTATTAAACTTTTTCAACAATTTATATTTTCAAAAAAGGTATTTTAATATGTAAAAACCATGATTACAATGATTTAAAATAAATTTGGAGCTCATATTTTATATATTGTGGTAGAATATAACATCTTGAACTTTTAATATAGGAACATGAATTTTGATATTGTATTTGACATGTAACAAAAAAATTAAATTGAAATGTAACACCCCACGCCTTTATGATATTTTTCATTTACAATAAATTAAGTGTTATTGATATCTTGTGATGTATATCACATTGGGTTTAAACAAAACATGAAACCATGCTAAAATGTTAATATTTAAATGAAACCATTATAACAAAATAATTAAATTAGTTAGTATTACTACTAATAAATAAATTATTGAACATATGTTTTACACTTTTATAAATTAAATTAAATGGTCATATATGGGTTAATAATAAAATTAGAACCACTTTAATGGTAAAGAAATGTTTTTGGAAAAAATGATATTTTTCTGATAGGTCGATTAGTCACTCATTGCAAAAAATAATTATAAATTATTTTTTAGCATATTATAAATTTTTATTTTAAAAAATTATTCTTTATTTTTTAAATATATGTGTAAAATTTATATTTCGTTTAATTTTGGATAATTTTCGTAAATAAATAATATTTTTAATGAATAATAAAAAATAAAATTTTTATTATTTTTTTGTCATTTATTAAATTTAGAAACCCTATAATTTCATGAGGTTTTGAAAGAAATATTAACTAAATTATGTATTATTTTCATTTAATGTATGTTAATTTAATCAGTTTCATTTTGAATTTTCGTATAAATTTTTTTTCAACATTTGAATGTTTTTCTTTTGGAAAACATTTTTTCGACATGTATATAGGTTTAAATTGAAATTAATATTTTCCACTAATAGTATATAAATTTTTTAATGGGGATTAAATATTTTTAATAATAATAGTTTATATTATCTTATATGGTTAACATAACCATTCACTATAATTCATAGTGAAAATTATAAAAAAAATTATGGTTAAGTTTAAAACAGGTTTACCAAATGTTAAAACAAAATAATAATAGATAAATACGATCCAATAATTGTATAATTTTTTTGTATGGTAATATTTATACATTATCTCATATATGTTCAAAAAATGGTCTTTTTTCAAACCATATAGAATTATTCAAACTTGGTTAGAATTTTTTTTTTCAAAAAATCCAAGTGTGTCTTATCCACCACATATAGAGGCCACTTCCTCTACCCTCCATCCCTAACATAAAAAACACATTTTATCAGCCAATAAGTACCAAAATTACTTCTATAATTCCATAACTTCACCTTATAATCCTTATTGTGGTCAAAAAGAAAATCTAGGATGGATGTTGGGGAAAACCAAAGAAGTTGTTCGATGAAGAGGTAATGTACATAACCAATAATATTATTTTATTTCTTTATTTACCACCTAAAAATCATATTAAAAAAAATAATAATATTATATTTTATTACATTATTTTAAAAGCCTAAAAGAATCACCACCTCTCGAAATGGGAAAATAAACTATTCATTGTGTTTGAGGTAGGCCACCACCTCATAAACCGACATTTCTAATTATCCATCACTGCTTCTCAAGACCAGATATAGTGATTTTTTTAATGATTATATGTGAAATTTATAATATATTAATACTTTTTAAATATAATATCACATATACCTTTTTAATTTCCATTTTGTAGGAGATACAATAGCGTCACTACTGTGTAAAACATACTACCACCTTGTGAAGATATGTGATTCATTTTTTAATTTATATTAATATGGGTGGTATTAAGGATTAATATTCTCTTTATATATTATATAAATAAGATATTATTAATTATATAAATTAAATATATGATATAATTTATTACCTTACAATAATTTTAATAAATGATAAATATCATTCATGTATAACGAAATACAGCACCTCACGAAGTGTTGTGATTCATTTTTCACTAACTCTATACATAAATGGAGATAAATTATAAATTTTATTATTAAATTTAATAAATATCACATGATATTTAATCATGAAATTTAACATAAAATCAAAATACTAACCCATTCATCCATTAATGAAATGATGACATTGTGTGTGCGTACGTACGACCTACTATCTCCACGAAAAAATGTGATTCATTCTCTATGTTAAAATTAAATAATAATTTTGAAGACCTATAGAATTTAAAATTATATATTTATAACATAAATGTAATTCTATAGATGATATAACTATATCATATGTTTTACATACTTAACAATAACGTTAAAACACACATTAATGAACAAGGACAATATCATCAGAAATAAAAGTGACAATTAAAATTGTAAAAATATAGGTGATAAAATGTTATAAAATGGATTTTATGTGATATAATAAATAATAATATGATTCATTTATAAGTTAATAACATGGTTTATCCCACAATATATTATCATAAATATTTCTTGTATTAATAGAAGTGTGAGAAATGGGGCTTCTTTACTCAATTTCCAATCATTCACTTATGTAAATACTTTATTGATTATATTATGACAATATTATATGAAAAATGAATTTTTATTTATTTATGTTATATTTAATATTTTATTTATTTGGATATAAATTTTCTACACATAATCATCCCATTTATTAACTCTCACATCAATGATATGAAAATTGGTAGGCTGTCTTCTTAAATATCCTTCACTGAGACAAATGATCATTTATGAACATAATTTTATTTAACGGTGAAGATAATACCCCTATAAATACTATATCATTTATCCTTCCAAAATCAAGTAATTTTCCGATAAAATTCATCTAATTTAGTAATGGAAAGTGAGAATTCCAATGTTACCGAAACAATAAGGGTTTTTGTTTCAATTTCATTTTAACTGGGATTTCGTATGCATGAATTTCCATAGAAAATATAATATTATCATTGTATAATAAACCCATTTTAGTTTATTTTATAGTTCATTATCATGATTCTATCATGTAATATAACAATTAATTTCATTTATTTATTAAAATTATTATGAATTTTTTAATATATCATTACTTCATTTCCCTCTTTTATCGAAAATCAATTATATTTCAAAACCTTGTTTCTAAAAATTGTCTCAAATTTTTTTAATATTATTTTTTATATTATTTTTTCCCATGAATTTATTTTTCAAAAAAATAAAATTAATTTTTCTATACTGTTTTGGACAACGAACATTATGATTTTTTATAGAAAAATGTGAATGCGATTTTATTTTTAACATGTGTGGTATTAATGGAACTTTATTACTATAAAGACCATTCCATGATTGAAATATTCATCATTACGTATAAAATTATATTTTCTAAAAAATCATTATGTTTTAATAATTTCATATATTTTATGTGATTTCAAAATTGAATTGATATTTTCTTCATTAAATATACATATTGGTCTTTCAAAATCATTTTCCATGTAAGATGACATCCTTTTATGTCAAACAATGATAAAAGTTTTTTTCATAAAGAATATTTTTAATATTTTTAAAATTATTTTCATAAATATAAATAACCAATATTTTATATATTTATTTTAAATAATTTATATATGTCTCTAAATATATAACATGTTTATTCTCCCTTTTTATTGTCAGGGTATTACATTCTTTATGTTCATTTATCAGATATGTTGATTAATAAATTTATTTTCCTTATGATATGAGATAATACGATGTAATCCATTCTCATTCAATGAGTAATTTTAGGTAATTCCATGTTACTGAATTCATTTCTCGGAACATATAAATCATGAACGTGATATGATGGGTGCACCAAGATTACTCTGATTGAGCCCGATATAGATTAAAGGATGGATGCACCGATGTGGGGATCTACTATATTGGGTAATGTTTTAGTATTGTTATACTTCATGAATGGGATTAATGAATTATCTTAATATATTTTGGGACTCCTTAAACCATTTGATTTTATATTGGTATTTATATTTGGATTTTTATTTTTTAATGTTTTATATTGATTCCACATTTCCCATGACACTATAATCTAATGATTCCATGCTATTTAGGTCCTGATTCATTATTATTACTCATGTGTCCTCTCTTTTGTAATATAATTTTACACCATTGATTAGAATGTATTTTTAATTAATAGGTTCATTCCCTTAAGAGGATTGTTTTTCTGACCTATTACTTTATGTAGTCTCTAAGTTAACCCATATAGTATTAGGATTCCAAAAGGATTTTAGGAGATTAAAATGGACGATAAAATAAATAATCTATGTTCAATTTTCTTTAAATTTATTATGAACTTAGTCTTAAAAATTCTCTAGGCCTTTCGTATCCTCATATTGCATTAATGGGTATTTATGTTTAAGAATCATGTAACAAAATGTGTCAATGGCATGGGTAACTGTAAATAATGTCTCACATATAATAATAATAATAATGTTTTAATAAGTTTACTAATAATAAAAAAATTAATATAGGGAATAATAATGTATATTTAAGTCAGTTATTGGGTGGAAACTCCAATAGGTTTTTTTGGAGACTGTGATCAACATCTAACTGACATTGTACATCAAATTACTATAATATTAATAATTTTCATTACAAAATTTCTTTTTCATTATACATAACAATTGTGTGATAAAATAATTAACAAATAATTCTCAATGAAAGATTTTAGTGGTTCACCACTATATTGACATTCAAGAAATTATATGATAATATTATAAAACATATATATTATCTTCTAGATAACTTCTTTGTTATGTTTTTCTACCAGGTTTTGTGGGAATATACAAAATTAAGACTTATTCTTATTATGTTTTCACATGTTAAAACTTATTAATGTTGGTTATGAGGATAGATTACCCGTTCTGAATTGTGTCATTTCACTTCTTAATTTGTCAATGTGTGTATATTAGCTTATACTTGATATTATTATTAATATGAAAAATGAACAATATACTTCTATTTATGGATTTAAACTATAATTAAATATGATAATATAATGTTATTATCTTATGGTTGAATCATAAGTGATATAAAATTCAAATAACAACTAAAAACTGATTTATCAAATATGAGTAAATTGATGTGGGAATATCAATTATTTTAATTGAAATGGAACTATTTGGTTAAAATTATGGCAATCGTAGTTCATCTATAGATTCAATATCATATGTTAAATTAACGTAAATAAATTATATAAGATGATGCTACAATTATTCATCCTTCCTAATGAGATATTGAGAGAAATAAATTATTTTAGAAAGTACTATTCATAGGTATTTTTTTATTTTTGTGACAGTAATTTTTTTCTGTGGGTTCCCTGAATTGTTATTGGACACTGATGATGTACTTTAGTAAGGTTCTCCAAATACCAATGATAATAATTCATAGATATTCACACACTAATTGTTCAAAAAAACTCATTTCAATCTTTTGAATATATAATTTTGAATAAATGTAATTTTAAAATTCTGGAATAATAAGTATTAATTTAATGATTATTGATTAAATTATATCATGAGAAACATTAGTTTAGAAAATTTGAATCAACTTTTAGATATTTATTATTACTCAAAGGTGAAATTTAAAATATAATCCATTGATTATTTTTTTAATATAATTATAAAGTTATTTATTTTGTTATCTGAATATTAATATAATAATTTTTTCAAGTGAATATTTTATTTATTTATTTATATAAGGTATACTTTTTATTTTATTAAGTATTTTTTAATTAATTTTTCAATATATTCCATAGAAGATATACGTGGAAAGATAAAAGAAAAAATATATGAAACTTTTTAATTAATAAAATTTAAATAAATATTAATTTATTTAATTTGCAAATCATATTTAAATAATTCCAGTTCATGAGATATAATAATAATAATATAAATAAATTATTATTACTATTATTCATGGGAAATTAACTGAAATTTTTTTTATGAAGTTTTATTTGCATAAATACTATATTATAAATATATACATGAATGAAATCTTATATTGTTTTTTAATAAGGTATTTTTTCAAAATTGTAAAAATATTGAGAATTCACTCAATACATTGAGAGAAAATCAGTTATCCTCCCATTAAAGAATATTATGTGAACATGTGAAATCCATTTATTGGTCAAAAGTTGTTTACATGAAGATCTTGGTACATTTTCTCTAGTACTCCAAATAATGAAAATGTTGGTTGGGGATTCATGGAGCACAAGTGGCTACAAATAGATGTGTCTATTTTTTAATTTTGAACTCAAAAAAAAACTAGAGATATATTGTAAATTTTGAAAAGGAATTCTATGTATGAGGTAATTATTATTTAGATTTAGTTTTAAATAAGATATGAATGATCTTCTTTAGGGGATTTATGGGATTCATTCATAATGTTCATTAAATTTAACCCTCCAAATGGATGAGTAACTAAAATCAGGATCCTACCCACCACTTCTATTCTTAACTGGATCTAATAAGTATTATCATTGTGGTCACATTATATTTGAGATTTATTTATAAATTATTTTCTTATTTTTAATGACATTTTGTTTTTTTTTTCTCATTTTGGAAATTTAGTTCATAATCTATCAACTGGGATAACATGTTCACTCAAGTTTATATAGATTAAAATATGTTAGAAACACCTGAGGAATTATAAGATATCCCATCCATAGGTTCAAATGTTTCTTACTGCATAATGGGGATACCTATAATGTAAGGATAAATTACACATCATTTAATATGGACAACCAAACACTGATTGTGATGTAATAATCGTGAGTTATCATATAGTTTGGTACATGGAAATATTACATGTCATGTATTGACTACCATCATGAAATATGTTTTGGTAGTAATTTCATTACATATAAATAGTGAAAAACATGTGGAACCGCATATGATGTTAACCCCATGTAAATCATGTTAATTTTTGTGGTCAAGTATAGAGAATCACTACACATAACATATTCACTACCTGCATAGAGGAAATGATAGACATGCACAACATATAATATATCTATATCAACTATTTTGTAATGGGTGATAACGCAAAAAATGGAACATGTTAAGGATTTGGGCATGGTAAGTAGGTCAACATGTTGGATAATTTATGTGAGAAAAAAACTATGATTCATGTATATATGTTTAAAAACCAAGTAAAAAGTGGCATTCTACACCAAGTACATGCTAATAAATTTTAAACATTATATTTTGATTTAAATTCTTAATAATTAATACCATATAAATTCATAAACTACACAAAGGGTAATGTTTGTAATAAATTACAAGTTTTTCATAAACATTTCCTCTGATACACTCTATGTATATTTATTTTGTGTTGTGTGGTTCAACACACTATTCATACCGCACTACATGTCCCAAAAAACTGTGTTCCTTGAATATAATTACATATCATGAGGGACGACTTGTCGTGTAATTGCATTGTATTTGATAAGGACTGTATAGACCATGATTCATATGATGTTTCAAGGGTTATAACACATCGTGGAACTGCTAAATTCTATAAATCAATTAAATATAACATGGAGAATATGTTTCATATTCAATTGTTTGAAAATGTCAATTATGTATTAAATTCCATAAATTGGATTAATATACCAAAAAGGTAAATTTCATCTTTCATCTATAGTATACGATGTGTACATGATTATTTTAAAGAAAAAATATAAAATATTTAATTTATTTAATTTATATTATTTATTTAATTAATAATGGATGGAATTTTATTATATATTGAGGAATATTTGAAGAGATGGATATAATAAAAAAAAATTAATATTTTTAATTTAATAACATCCATTAAATTTATAGTAATTAGAATTTGTTGGAATGAATTCTACCAAGACTCAATTTTTAGCCATTACATGTTCTGGTTGATCATGTGCTTGATCGACTTGTATGTATTAGATTTTTTAATTTAATCTAATTATTTAAAGAATATTTGAATGTGAGAATTTATTATTAAATTAAAAATAATGATCAGTGACACATATCTCCCTTCAAAATTATATATAGGATATTGTCTCCATAGATTACATTATGTAAATAAAAACATATTATAACTCACACCATTAAGCGAGTATTCATTTAAAATGTATGGATCTCCTAGTGAAATTATATATTTTAGGAACAAATACAAGATGAATCCAAAAAGAATAGATGTATTGGAGGATAGATAATTGATTTTTCTCAGACCATGGATTGGCTGAATGAATTATTTCTTTTTAAGTGAACCTTTTCTTATCACCACATTGAAATCCAACCAATAGTTATAAACTTATTATCATATCAAATATTTATTTTATTATTACTGTGTATTTTTATTAGTTAATTTGTATAGTAAACTATTTTTTTTTTATGATTGAATGAGATAATATAATGTAAATAAATTAAAAAGAATGTTTAGATGAGATAAAATAAAACCATTATACATATCATATTTTATCAAAATGACTAATTAGTTCTGTAAATTCCACAAAGATTTTATAACATTATGAAGAATAAAATATTAAATGTTCAAAAATAAGTTAAAAAATTATTCATTTTAAATAATATGTCATAAAATTTCATTCATCAATTGAGTTAGAATGTAACCGATGATCAAAAACATGGTCTATCCATTTTCAGAGTGAATTAATTTATTGAAGAGTTACAATGAATGTCTTGGATTGACATAATAGAGTTATCACCATGATTATTTACCCCCACAATATTTGGTTCAACTTAGTGGTAAAATTTGAGGAAATCCATGTATGGATTTAAGGGTAGGGGATTATAGTAAATATATCTATTAGATTTTATTTATCATCATTCAAATGATAATAGAACCAAAATGCCTTTGAAATATTTTATAAAGCCTCTAAATTGTTTATTTTTTGGGAAATATGGATCCTTACTCTGAGAATAACATAGAGACTATATATTTTGATTCAAACTTTATTTTTATAAAATATCATAAGACAACTAAAATTAATTTATTATACCATAACAAAACCATCGAGATAAATTACTAATTTTTTAATATAAATAAACAGATGGAAAAGTCATTGAAACACTATGATCATTACTGGATAAATAATATATCTTAATCAAAAGAATTATACAATAGTAGTATAGACACGTTTTTTTTACCCAACAATGTGGGGAAATTTGAATATATTTTAATATTTTATTCCTAATTATCCACCTTAAGGATCATGAAAATCTGAAATGAATTATATATGTAGAGTATATAGGAATATTCAGATGTTTTTTATATCATATTTTTAGTTATTCCAAGAGAGTTAATGACAAAATATATGTACAAGGATTCAAAGACCATGATAACTCAAATCCAAGAACATTAAATGGACAATCATAGAAAAAAATAAATGAGATATTCAAAACTAAATATAAGAGTAACTATGAAGATTCGTACCTTTCTTTTTATATTTCAATAATGATGTTTCATTATACAGTACTTTTGTAGATTTGGTATTTTATATAGATAATAATTTATCTGTGTATCCCAAATTTTCATCCTTAGCACTAAGAATATATGAATTCATTAATAATTAAAAAAATTAATAGTACCAAGAATCCACTTCAGTATCTTATTAATATGATTTTACAGGATTACACGAGATTGTTGAAACATAATTCATCAACCCTTATGGTGAATTACATGAATGGAATTGGTGAAAATTCTATTAAAATTTCATATTCAGTGGTTCTTTTACAAATTTTTTCTATGATGTAACATAATATAAGGGAAATAAAATAATAAAAGCCTATTTTCATCATTTATGAAATAAAAGGTCACAATCATAGAAAATTTAATGAATTGATGAATAATAAAATAGGGGATAGTTAATTAAAATATTTAACCAACAAATTTTTATTCAAATAGAATAACCATGGACGCTCAGAATGAATTTAATATGTAAGGTGAACTTTCAATGTTGTTGTTGGAGGGGGGTTCCAAATTTAATTATGTAAATATTACAAAATCATGTCTCCATGTTATTTATTTCTCTCAAAAATATTATCTTTATTTAGAATTACTAAAAAAATGTATCTTAGTGTTTATTTATATTAATAATTAGATTATATTAAAATTTTAAAATAAATGTTGATATGGTGCATTGTGATAAAATAACAGGTTAATAATTGTTGAATCCTAAATGTGTAAAATATTTGATTAAATATGTATATAAAATATGTGAGAACAATAATACCAAATTGTGGAAATGTATTTTTTTTATCTTGTTAAACTCATAGTTAATATCAAGGATATATCTTTATGGGTGTCTCGACTCATTGAAGCTAAAACTGTAAGGTGTTTTGGAACGATTTCCATTATTGTTTTTAGGCACCAAAATATCTAGATATTAAATTTGTTATTATAATAAATATTATAGAATCAATTTAGAATCAATTATTTTATATATTATTATTATAAGGTATAGGTAAATTCATATAAATAATAAGCTTCTATTATGATATATTAGTATTGAAAAGTAGATTAGTGAATATACTAACTAAGAGATATAACATCCTCTTGGTGGGTTTGTCGGCGTACATCGTAACCATGAATTCAAAAATCATTTAAATATAGATTTTATAATTTCTTAATATCATAATGGATTATACGCATCATGGTAATAATATTAGTAAAATGGGGTTTTATTATGATTCTTATAAGTATGAAAGTCCCCCATTATTGTTTTCAATACATGTTACTCAAATAGTAATGTTAACAGCTAAACATATGTCAAAAATGTTAACTAATATGAATAATATACGTTATAATATGATATAAATACATTATGACACTAATTCTTTCCTTTTTTAAGAATAATTTGTTGAAGATAATTTTATCATCAATGTTACATAACGAAAAACCTACGTGAATTAAAGTGAATTTTCCGAGAAGAAACATAGGAAATTGAAGTCCTTAATATTGAAAGGTATTTGATCTGTCAGTTATTACATGCCTATAATAGTTAATATATTCTCAATTTATATATTAGGAGTAATATATATTTCAATGAATTAAAATCACTATAAGTATGTGAGTTGGCATGGGAAGATTAACTCCCCAAGACATTGTGGGAGGAGTTGTTTCAGGAATGCATACTACATAAGAAGGATAAAACCAATTGGATGTTTTATATTCACCATGTAAAGGTATATATTGTTTTATAAAATGAATAAATTTAATAAGGAAATGGTGAATTGAAATAAGTTACATTTTACAGAATTATTAAAATGGTAAAATGGATTCCATGTATAGATAATGTGTTATGTATTTTGTCGGTTTTTTCAGTTGATATTAATTAATTAGATGGTTTTACAGAAGTAACTAGAAATGGATATTAGTTCTTAAAATGGTGATTCCAAAAACTATTCTTACATCATAACAATTTGATATTATATTTCACAGAAATGCTAATTACATAAGTAGTGGAATCCGATTAGAGCTAGTGGATCCTATGTCTATACAAATAGAGAACACTGAATATTATAATATATCATAAGAATTTTTTCAAGAAATTATTTTTATAGAAAAAAAAAATTGATATAATGTTTCACTAGTGAAGAAAATGGGGTTTCACATTGGTTTTTAGGCTTTTTAACATCAGTTTGCAAGTAAAATTATTTTACACAATTTTGTAAATATTTTTTTTATGTTTGATAAAAACACGTCATTATAAATGATTTATTTTATTTTCTTTGTGTTGTTTCTGAAATAGAACATGTGAAAAACCAATATTTTTTATAATATCATTTTCAACCCTCCACTATAAATCATATTGAAAGCTAATAAAACACAAAACATAGATAACCAAAGTAGAATTTAGGCAGTAATAGTATCAAAACAACATACAAGAAACATTTAAAATTAGAACATTCAAGATTACAATATATAGAATAAATAAACTGAAATCGAATCACACTTTTAAAAAGTATTTTCCTTTAAATATTTTAGAATCTCAACTCTTATGCACTATAATCTATGGGTTCATTAATATGCTCAAAATTAAAAGGGAAAAATTTTAAATTTAATCAAAATAAAATGAAATAAATATTATGTACAAGTTTATAAGGACATTTGAACTACTGGAACTTTTTTATTTCCCCAATTTAATTTATTTAACTCATAAATATTAAAATATAATATTCACATTTATATACACCTTATGGTTTATAAAAATCTCGTTAAAAGGGTTTATCAATTCAAAATAATAATATTATTTAATATATCTAATTG
Organism: Viscum album; assembly: GCA_963277665.1. Lineage (NCBI taxonomy): Eukaryota > Viridiplantae > Streptophyta > Magnoliopsida > Santalales > Viscaceae > Viscum > Viscum album. The sequence goes on from OY728147.1 coordinate 378,648,205, forward strand.
TTATTAATTTTAAATGGAAAGTCAACTTTTATTTTACATATATTATTTTGGAATTATTTTTCCTTATGTTATCTCAAAATAAATTACATTCCTTGAATTAAAATAATATGAACAAAATAAATTTAAAATTCACTACAATATAAAAACATTTTAAAAAATTCAATCTTTTGTGCCCAATACATTCTTAATATTTTTTTGGACATCACTGTGGATAGAGAATTACCAGTAACATTCCTTTTCTGTTGGATAAAAAACACCTAACATCCAATGGAAGATGATATAAAAGAAAATTTAATATTAGTGGGTATTATATTAAGAGATAGATAAAAAAATTTAAGATATTTGTTTCATAATAATTAAAATAACGAAACATTTATCACATAATAATTTCATTATTTTAATGATATTAAGAAATATAAAATTTTCTTTCTAATTCAGTCATTGTCATCACAAATGGTGGAAAAAAAATGTGAGTCCAGAAATCCATATACCTATTTCTTTTCATGATCATTAAAAAAATTATGAATATACATAATAATAAATAAACATAAGTATAAATTTTAAATAAATTTATTATAAGAAATGATTTATGTCAAGAAAAACATAAAACAAATGTGCATCTTGTTGATTCCCCACTGATCTCTAGTTACATGATCCATGATATCATTTTTTAAAAGAGCCATAGTTATTTCACACCCAAAAAAATAAACTTCAATTGGAATCTCATAAACATCCAAAAAATTTGATAATGTTAACATTATATTTAAACTAATATGATTTGTATCTAAATTAATAACATTTATTTTTTTTCATATAATATTTATTTACCTTTAATATATTCCTATATAAAATATAAAAATACTAAAAATTTTAAATGATAAAAAAATTAAAACGAAAATAATATAAAAGATAAATAATACACACACCACTATAGAAATATGTCTCAAATGTTAGATGTAAAACTAAAATGTGGATTATACTTTTTTACAATTGTACTCACCTCATTTGTAGGTAATTTTAATCGAGGATTTCTATCTAAAATATCATGTGTAGTGACCCTATGATACTATGTCTCCATCTATTGGTGATGAATGGTATCTTTAATAGAAAATATCATCGTATATCTAACAATATAATATTGGGTATCATCAATATATAACACAAAATAATAGAGAATTGGTGGTGGAGTAGGTGTTGGCGTAGGATGAGGAGTGGTGTATACAGGTGGACGTGGAGAAGTGAGGAGTACTGGAGGAGGTGGAGTGAGATAATTTGTATTAAATTATCTATGAATGTATTCAAACATAAATTATAACAAATCTCTGGTCCTTCCTCAATTTTTTACATGAATATCATGAATTTAATCTTCTAAAGATTCTATTTTTTTAATAACATCCTCCATTGAAGAAGCTTCAAAATATAGATTTTTTTTTTCAATGATACACCTACCCAACATCCTAATACATGACCCGAGTGTTTAAGAATTCCTAATGTTGAGGTTAAAATATCCATCCTACCTTCATCCATAAGTACCCCAAGTTTTCCCTTCTCCACAAGAGAATATTGAATGACATATTTGAAAAAAAATCCATAATGAATCACAATATATAATGAATTGAATTGACATAAATAAAAAAATTAAGTTAACATGTTACAATCCTCTTAGTTACAAACGTATACTCTTTTATAAAATATTTTACTTTTTTTCTCTTCGGAACCCTCTTACATTAAACAATTATAGTGGGGGGAATGGAATACTCTATAGATCCAAAAGACTCACCTTTCAGTTTTTGATAATTTGCATCTTTTATTATTTTTCTAAAAATGTATACCCACCCAAAGATAATGTTTACGGGTAAACATTTCTAGATTTTTTATCCTGATAATTTTTACAAAATTAGTATAAATTAGTTGTAAATTAATCTATAATAATATCATTAATATAAAATATTATTTTAAAATGTATCATTACACATATGAAAAATGATTATTATCTTTTGTTTTCAACAAATTTCTTCATTGTATCTTCATCTATAAATGGATATATATCACTTGGATTATCATGTTTCTTCTTCCCAATAATTAAATCATATATAATGGTGAATTGAAGTCCCTCCATCTCATAGCAGTTAACGACAAAAATTTCCTCATAACTCTTCTATTATCAGGTATATCACATGTCATCTAATAATAATAAAGGCAATATATATTACAATAATAATTTCATGATAATAAAAATAATAAAAAAGGAGACTAACAAACTGGTCTCCCATAAGAGATATATTATCAATTGGTGAAAAATTATTCAACCGTCAATCAAAATAAAAATGTTTCGTTTAGCCTGCACTGATGTAAGATTATTTAGTTCTTTTGAATTTGGACTTCATGGAAGATAATTATCATTAAAATATAAATGTATCCTCTAGTACTAGATATGGGAAACTAATAATTTGGGTAAATGTTTTATGTATCATTTACCAACCCCGAAACACTTATTTGGACCTTTGTGAGTAGATATCTCTTATAAAGTAGGATGAGCCTCATCAATAGAAGATTGTGAATGTTCCTCCTATGTTTTATGTGTGTGATCATATATTTAATAATATGGTGGATGAGTTGATTGATCTATAATTTTACAACAAATTAAATAAATATAAATATTTGTATAAAAATATTGAAATTCAATTATTACATATGAATGTAAATAAAGAATGTAAAATAAATTAAAAATAACACATTTTTATTCATATTTTTTATTCATAACATAAATACAAACCAAATTAATGTGATATAAAATGACATAAATAAAAGAAAACATATCAAAAATATGTATGTGAATATTAAAAATTCTCTTACCTAATGAAACATTTTTTCAACCAAATATAATATTTTTTAATTATACTATTATAAAATATTTTTTATTTTATTTAACGTGTTATATTTAAAATATTTATTATTTTAAAAAATATTGATGAGACATGTTACATATGGTAAAACCTCAAAAACTAAACAAAAAAACTGATACACACAAAAATTTTAACTTATTAGTTATATTAAATGTTTTATTAAATACAACTAAATTAAAATGTTCAAAATATTATAAAATTCAATAAAATAAATTAGAAATAAACATGGGTTACTGGTAATATTATGAATTTATTAATGTAATTTTCAAAATTTCATTTCTCATGGTCGTTTTGTACAACACAACTCATTTTTATGATGTTCTCATCAATAGTATCAATTAATATTTCCATGGAAGTAAGGATATCACATAAATCAGCATCTTCTTCATGTTTATCATTACCAACATAATATTTTTTTCTTTTAAAACAATATGCCACTACGAAACAAATATATCAATAACATAGATATTTTTTTAATTTGTTTTAATAATAAAATGATTATATGTTTATTATAATCAGTTCATATTGACTAATGTCATTCCAAATTCATCATGTTTGGCAATGTTGTTACCCAAAAAAAATTCATCTAAAAAATGGATCTTGAAATTTATTATAATAAACACCCCATATTTCTTCAATAACTCAATAATATGTACATGATACAGGGATTGGGTTTTTTTCTTTAGCACTCAAAAATTACATTCATTTACAAACACTAATACACTATTATATTGAATAACACATATATTGTTGTGATTAGTAATATGAAATGTATAAAAATTAATATCAAACTCAGAAAATGTTATCAAATTTCACCATTGATCACCCACTAACCATCCCAATGTTTTGAATGCATCTAATCTACCACATATGGTATCATTAAACAATGATAATATTTTTTATGATCATTAAAAATCCATATATCACTCTTCATTAGATAACATTGTTTCAACACATTAATATGAAATGTCATATATTATTTAGGTTATTTTATGTTATTCAATATATATAAATTTACAATATTAATTTGTCCACATATCAATGATTTGATGTTCAATCCATGGATAACCTTTCACCTATTATCAACTCCATCATGGAGAGATGTAGGGAAACCTGTGTGCTCTACTGTAGACAAGTAGCTTGGACAAAACTCTACAATCTCCATAAAAATATACTTATTAACAATAGAGGCTATAGTTCAATATAGATTTTTAAAATATCCCTTTAATATCATCACATACCTCTAAAAATAATACATCAATCATAGATATTCTTGTCCACATAGATTTATTTGTTTCACCAAATGAAAAATTAAAAGCACCATGATAACGAAAAAATGGAGGGAAATACATTTCCATTTATCATAGTATATATAATACAACATAGACCAAATATTTCAAATAATTCAGTTCAATCATTGTATAAAAAATTGAATCAAAAAAATAACACACCTTTTTAATAGTTATTCTACCATGGATGAGAAGTGTTCAATTCAATGAAAGTATTAGAATTTGTTACATCATTATTTGATGATCATGTGATTTCATACCTATAATCTTCTAATCAGTTATAGACACAAAATATTTTACATTTGATGAATGACCATGCAGAACATTATTATCACGAAGATGCTGAAAAAATCCAATTTTATCCCTATTTTATTATGTTTGAAAGTCTTGGGGCAAGAATTTTCACCGTTCATTAAGAGTGGGAGATAAATGCAAAATTATTCTCATTATGAGTACTTCAAATCTCCCATTCAACCAATATTTAGGGTTTCCTTTAGTATCATTCAATGATCCAATAAACATGTCACAATTATTCCTCTCCAAATCCAAGACAGTATTGTTTTGTTTAACCTCATGATATATCTAATATGGTATCACCAAAAATATTGACAATTTCATCTAAATATTTCTATCATTATCATTTTTCTTGTTCTTTTTGGAATGTCACATCAGTGGTTTTAACCCTCTCCAAATAATGCCAATTGGATAATGTTTTTCGTGAAATTTGATATTCCTGTGATCCATTGATTACCTTTTTTAATAATCTATCTAAGTGATCCTTAGAAAAAAACATTCTATGACCAACTCATAATATTATTCTTCCATGTAGTTTTTGATAAAATGAAGTCTCTTTTTCCCAAATTGGACAATAATTATGACCCTTAACACTATACCGAGACAAATTTCAATTTTCTAGGAATTAATGTATAGTGAACATAATCATTTCATGAAGTCGAATGTATTCAATTTTGTAAGTGTAACATCCTAGTCTTGGATTCCACCAAATAGGACTCTGATCTCGGTTGTCAATAAGGCATTACGATCATCTTCCCAATCTCTATTGGATAACGTCTAGTATTGAGGGCCTATGTGTGTTAGTTGGGTGACTATGACCTAATTAATAGATCTTAACACAATGAAAATACCACAATAATTCAATAGTAGAAGCACCAAACCATAAATGATAAATATATATCTGAAGACTGAGAGTATAATCCAATAAAGAAGTCATATCATATAAAAGATGATGACACATGTCAAATGATTCTAATAAAATAGCCAAAACAGGTACATAATAGTGATATAAAGTACATGTCCGAAAAGAAAAAAAATTAACAAAGAAGCCTAGTAGAATTGCAAGCCACATCTTGGCCTTATTATCTCTTAATCCTACGAAGCATATCAAGTTCCTTTATTGGGGTGCCTTCCCTTTTTGACTCCAATAATCATATAATATGATTGGGTCCAAAAAGGAGACCCTAATAGGGTGTGATATATAATCTTAGTAGGAAACCACTAAGGTTTTTTTCTAATCAATCAGTGAATATATATATATATATATATATTTTTTATAGAAATTATAACTATAAAGTAGGGAGATCTCAAAAGTAAACGTACATCCCATTTAATCAATTTTATTTAACAATTCTATATCATTAAAATTATAAGTCTCAAGATCCAATTCATGAATGGGATCCCCAATATATTAAATATCAAAAATATATGCCAAAACATTCCATCTATAATGATATGAGTCAATCACAACTCCAAAAATTTGTTTGGATTAGAAAATGGTTCATTTAGCCTTTTGTTATTAAATAAATTTGGAACCGGTGCCAGTCCCTAAAATCACTAAACTAGAAATCATATATCTCTCCAAGTATGATATGAAACTGTGAATATCCTTGATATTCCTTTATTGTAATTTAAGTATTACTTACGAATAATCACCACCAACACCCTACAAGTCTATCCCGATGACCCTCTTAGGGACATGATATTGCTATAGGTAAGGTATAGAGTGCTTCCAATTGATTCCTACTTCAGTTTCCCTATAGGGAGCTCGAGTGTCACCCATGGAATACAAATTCAATTAACATGGAATCAGACCATGAAAACCTTCATATGGATCCATGATTCTCTCCAGATATAAAAAAATCCTCTATAATTCAATCCATGGGATCCTTCAATTGGATCCACGATTCACCCATGCATAATCAAGGTTTAAGCCATTGATCCCATCAATGGCATCCTTTATCTTGATCCATGAATCACCCAATGCATAGAAATCACTAGTCTAATGATTTTTGTCCATGTAATCCTTTATATGGATCCAAGATAAACTAAATGAAATTATGAATTTTAATAACCCAATTCCACGTAAACATTACATTTAACATGCCATGGTCAAAACAAAGAGAATTAAATATCAATGACACCTCAAGAGGTGTTCTATGTAATTTTCCAACCTCATAAGGCTTGGCCTTTCCAATTACACACATAAGTATTTTCAATATTACTAGAATCACATGAATATCAAGCTATTACAAGGATTATTTATCATTTATATGGCATGAGAAAAACAATAATTAAGAAAATAATGTTAAGTAAACAAATTCGTCAAAAAGCCTCCATTTACTGACATTACAAAAACTAAATAAACACAACTAGAAAATTTTCATATTTCCAACATTGAAAACCATGTAAATAGGGCCCAATACCATGTTTGTAGGCTACATCCATTGTTTTTTTCAACCGTGGGGGCTATCACCATGGTATAATTGTTGGACCTATTACCACATTTTAACAGTGGAAGTACATTGGCTATTTCCATGGTTTTAAAAACTGTAGAAATAGGTCTACTCCTTTACAACCATGGTATTCGACCAATTTCTATGGTTCGAACAATGGCAATGGACCACTAATTTCAACGGTTAAACCCATGACAACTGCCCAATAAAAAAATTTCACCGGCTATATTTGATCTTAGTACCTCACCCATAGTATTCAACCTTATAACCGCTACACCATACCATACATTAGGTATATATATCTAATATATTATATATATTATAAAAAACCATGGTGGTAGCATAAAAACCATGGAAATAGTGATTCTCACTATATTTTCAAAGAGAAATTGTTTCTCCTGTATAAGAGAGAGAGACCAATAGCCACTATTTTTAAAACTGTGGCTATAGCCCTTGGAAAAAATGGCCTATATCCACAGTTTTCAAAACTCTTTCTATAGGCCACATAACCATGGAAATAGACCGTGTAAAAATGGCCAATATCCATAGTTTTGAAAACTGTGTCTATAGGCCACATAACTATGGCTATTTTTTGTGGCGATAGCCTAATTATCTACTTGTGAATGGAATCCAGGCATAATCATGAAATTAGATATTGAGGCCAATAAATATAGGTATCCATCCCATGAATTTAACTCATTTTATTTGAAATTCATATCATAAACCAACTAATGAATTTTATTTACATATAAATTCACATGTGCCATCCCAAATAAGAGGAAATATTTATGCCTCATAAGTATCCAAGTTTCAAGCCATCAAAAGGGTGCTTTAAATCAACACAAAAATAAAAATTTATATTCAAGGTCTATAACATATTACATCATTAAATAATCCCCTTTAATCTATTAGGTAATACATATCAATTATAGGATTCAATATCAATTTATGTGACACTTGAAAATTGGGTGTATGGCACGAAGGTCTATATAAACAACAATACTATTAATGAATGTCATGAGACCACCAACCTTATGTCCATGCTATATTGATCATCCAATATTTTTTCATGATTCAAAATATATTATCATAAATCTAATGAATTGATTATGAACAAGAAATAAGTTTATTTTCAGAAAGAGATTTATTTAGTAAACGAGAATGAACCCATACAATTGATATTTTTCCTTTAGTAAATTAATACTTGGATATTTTTTCTATTAAGATTTACTTTTTTATACGTGAGTGGGATTTTAAATTTACCAATTATGTAATTCCTAATTATAATCCAATTCCATAACCCCCTTATCAAATTGATCAAGTAGAATATATAGAAATTTTTAAAGTATTTGCTTGTATTTCTTGATAATGGTTTCTGTCATACTAGAACATCACCATGTGGTGCCCCTTTTTTTCTTGTTAAAATGAATTATGGTTCCATGAGGATATTCATTGATTAAGGATCTTTGAATAAAATTATTTTTATGAAAATGTATACAATAGCACATGTTGATGACTTATTTGATTAGCTATAGGAAGCTCCGTATTTTTTCAAAATTGACTTGAGATCTTGGTACAATCACATATATTTGATGGATGATGGCATTATGAAAATATATTTTTGAAATATAAATGTTAATTGGGTGTTTTTAGTTATTAATAAACGTTTTAATAACATCCCAACATATTTTTGGATCTTATAAATATAATTTTACGTTAATATTTTGATAAAATTATTGTTTTTTCTATTTATAATTTTTTTTGTTATTTTCTAAAATTTTTTATGAATAGGGTAATTTAATATTGGTATTTTATTATAAAATCATAAATAAAATATGTTATATTTGAAATTTATCAAATTATATTTTTGGTTAGAACATATTTCCTTACACGGGATAATTATTAATAAATATGGCACAACAGTTTATCTCACTAAAACAAAAGTGATCAATGAATGGACAAGACCTAATGTTGTTTCTTATATTCAATGATTTCATTATTTAGAGGGTTATTACCTATGTTTTGTTAAAAATTACCCATTATCTAGACCACTAACAAAGTTAAATTAAAAAGATTAAAATTTATCTTGATAATAGATTGTAATGATTGTTTTCTTGAATTAAAAAGAATATTGGTGAATGCTCTAGTTTTGGCCATTCCCTTGAGACATTGTTATTTTCCATTTAAAGTGATTCATAATTATAGGTAATTGGTTCATTATGATGATGAATAATTATGTAATTTATTATGCTTTATGAACACTAAAACCTCACGAGATAAATTATCCTACACAAAATTTAGAATTACATATTTTTGTGTTTTCTTTAGGAAATTGGAGAAATAATTTATATGGAACAGTGTGTGAAATATATAATCATCATAAAAGATGAAAGTATACATTTATAGAAAATTAATTATACATAATGTAGAGAAGATGGATTGAAGTGATAAAATATTATGATTCCCCAATCAATTACCTTCTAGGAAAAATTAGAATAGTGGCAGATGCACTGCGTTGGAAAATCATGAATCACTAAAAAAGTTGTGTGTATCACATGGATATTTGATTAATGATTTGATGAATTTTTCCCAGGTATTTGGTGGTAGAGGATATTCCTCTATTTTCATTCAAGTGTCATTGGAGTCGTATCTGTATAAAAAAATTATTCACGTTCAGAAGGAACACTGTGATTTACAGAAAAATGTTGAATAGTTAAGAGAGTTATGTTGTTTGAATTTAATTTTGATAATGATTGTGTGTTATGTTTTGAAAATATATTATGTGTCCATTGTGACTCCCAACTGGTGAATGAATTTATATGTGGATCAAATAGTTCTCTATTTTAGTTCATCTTGGTAGCATTAACATGTACAAAGACCATCAAAATTATTACATACGGTATGTAATTAAAAGATATATTGTAGATTTTACTATAAAATGATTGTCTTTTAATAATTTAAAATCAGACAGACTACTACCAAAAGGGATGATTCATCCTTTTCTGGTTCCTTAGTGAAAACTGGAAAATATTTCAATGGGTTATTTGTGGGACTACAAAAAAACATCTCAAGGCACCAATGTGATTTTTGTTATTATTTTTCCACTAAATAAATATATACATGTCATTCCAATTAGAAAAAATATTTCATTGGGTAAACTGTATCAACTATAACATAAATATATTTTTATGTTATATTGAGTTCCTCCCTCCATTGTATCTAACCATGATCCCAAGTTCACTTCTAACTTTTGGAAAGACATTCATTATTCAATGTGAACTGAATTAAATTTCAGAAATATTTTTCAACCTTAATCTAATGGAATGTCAGAGTTAAAACCTCATACTATAGAATATATTCATGTATATTTTTATGTGGATTACTAGGGATGTTTTTATTTGTTCCTTTCTTTATTTGACATTAATTATAATAACAGTTTTTCATTCCAATATATTAATGGAACTTTTTGATACATTATTTGGAAATTGGTGTCGAACAAAATCATCTAGGGATGATTTCAGGTAAATAATGTTGATAGTAAAATAATTAGTATAACACATGTATGAGAAAGTAAATATGACCAACAAACATATATGGAAATGTTTGAGAAGGTAGAAATGTAATGTAAATAACAGGAGAAAAGGACTTTCTTTTGAGGTATATGATCATGTTTTCTATAAAATATGTCTATAGAAAAGTGTTATGTATTTTGGTAAGAAAGAATATATATGTCTACATTTCATTAGAACTTATAAAATCATCGATAAATTTGAACCATTTTACTACAGAGTATCTTTTCCTTGGAGTATATCTCAAGTACATAATGTTTTTTAGATTTTGATGTTAAATATGTATGAGCTATATTCATCTCATGTTTTGAGCCCAAAGGAAATTTAGTTTGAATAACAAAATTAGTATGAGTAAAATCATTTTCATATTATTTATCATAGAGAGAAATTATTATAGAATAATGTAATCCTTTGGGTAAAGGTTTTGTGGATAAAAAACATGGTTGTAGAATCCAGAAGGGAATCTGAAAATGGTATGAGGGAAAGCTATCCAAATTTTATTAATATTTGAATATATTTTGGGGGAAGAATTTAAAAAAGTGGTAAATTATACAACCAAGGAATTAATAGAACCATTCTGTTTTATATTTATTAGTATTTTTGAAATAAATAATAAAGCTCATTATGTTATGTAATTATTTAAATAAACAATTATTAAATAAAATAATATTATGAAACTAATTTCTTATAATGATATATTTAAAAAATTATTTTTTAAATCATATATTTTTAATCTAGAAAAAAATAATTTTTTTTAAAATAGCTTCTGGAAATTATCTTCGTATGATTTGTTTGGATTTTTATAAAAACCCTTTTTTCTAAATAGTAAAAATATGTTTTTTAATACATTATTTTTTTGAAATCCTCAAGACATGATTATGATTTAAAATATATTTAAAAAATCTTTGAATAAATTATGATATTATAATAGAAATATATCTAAAAATAAAAGTAAAACATCATTATTTTTTTTATTTCCTGATAATTATAAAAAATAAAATCAGTATTGGTGTAGTGATTCTAAAGTGTTGTAAAATTTCATTGTTGGTTCATTATACATAATAATTATGTGTTAAAACAGTTTCATGACATTTTTATTAATTATTATATATAATTTATATTTTTTTATATTTTTAAATTTTATATTAATATAACATGAATATTATCCAAACACCAACGCAATGCTTATGCAATGCACGAAATGTAAAATTAAAAAACTAATGAAGTTATTTTGACATGGATATGAGTAAATGTACATAATTAATGAATATAGATGATTTTATTTATCCTAATTAATTTATATTTTTTTCATAGTATTTTATTTCTAATTTTAATATATTAAATAATTAAATTCAATCTTTATGAGACGCTGATGTAGTTCTTGAGAACGAAAAATAAAATTCAATAAAATGCTTCAAATTGGTATTATAAGAACCTTTAAATGACCCAAAAATTTGGAAGAATATTTTTGGATGAGTAAGTGTGGGTGGTAATATTATTTTGCTCCTATATGGGTCCTTTTGTTTCCACCTAGATTAATTTAGGACCATTATAATATTTTATTTAGTAGAAATTCAATGTCTTAATAGTATGGTTTTTAAATAATATAACTTTATGATATATGGTTTTCTATAAACTAGTTTCAACCATAAATATTCATTGGAATGATAAAACACTTATATTAATCAGGATAATTTAATTTTAAAATTTAGAGAACAAATAAATACATTAAAGGCATACACAATGATAAAGAGGTAATTGTTATATTTATAGAAAAAAATGATATTAAAAATTATAAAATCAATAAAATATGACTGAATGAATGGACCAATGTCCTAAATGTTTATTAAATTTTGGATTAAACCCCTTTTAATAATTAAATTAGAAAAACCTAAAAATACATCATGGACATAAAATACATTAAAAAAAGAAGAGGGCCATTCCCAGAGCTACACTACCTGGACATACCACTACACGGAAAAATCATTAGTATAGCGATCCACCACCAATGCATGACCATTCAGAAAGTTGTCTCAAACAGAAAATGCATGGGCCTGGTACCGATGGCAAAGCCATACTTAATAAAACATTAGTGTCTTTATAGTCTTGCATGGTGAAAAAATCTTCTCTAATCCTCTTTTGGTGAAAGTATTTGTAGAATGTCTGGATGAACCTTCCAAAATCCAAGTCCAAGAAACCAATATAAAAATTCCATGTAACAAGAACACTTGCGTCCAAAAAATCCCCCATGCACAAAAATCCAACTCCCAGCATCAAACCTATGACATCAAAACAATCTCCCATGCACAGAATTCCATCCCCGTCATCAGACCTCCTCTATCATAATAGACCTCCTTCCCTAAAAAAATAACCAAACAACCAACATTGACCAAATGAGAATCATGTAGAGATTTTAGCTGCAAAACATTGGCTTTGTCAGTAGGAATAAATCAAGGAAATCATCATACGACATTCATGTGTAAGTGAAAGAACTAGAAAACCAACACCAAATGAAGGATTAAAAAAATGGTAACCAATGTCGTCACACGGGCTCAACAAGATCCAATGTATCCCCAAACACATTGAATGAAAAAATAGAAATAAAAATAGTATCACAAGTATGCCCAATTGAATACAAAAAACTCATATCTAGTATCCTCTAACCATTACAAACTATAAGACCACAACGAAGAACCAATAGCACACAGTGATGTCAAGGCGGGGACCTTAGGCCACCAGATCTATAATCTCGATCTTGGACCCGCACCGCGCTACCATGGGAGACCCTTTCCAGCGATGAAGGAGTTAGGTGGAGAGAGGAAAAAATGGTACTAATAGTGAGATGGCCATGTCCACAATGTGCTTTCGCAACCATGGATTCACCACCATAACTCATCGAGCACTTGAAATGTCACCACATCAACCTGAGATGAAGGAGGTGATGAAAAGGGGAGAAACCCTAACGTTCATTTCCCCTTACGATCACATCCAAAAAATATATATAATATGGGATAATTAAGATGATACGTGAATTTTATAGATACCTATATCATTTATAATGTATTATAAAATATATAGTTTGAATTTTGCAATTTCTTTTAATGTTATCAATCTCATGGAGTTGAATTGTGTTAAATTTCACAAAAAAATATATTGTATGATTATAATATTTTATTAAATTATTTAGTATTAAAAAATAATGAATATTGAAAAATATGAAAATAGTTCTTCTAAAATTTAATCAATAATCAATTTTTTCCATTTTAAGTATTTAACCCGATAATAGTTCTATTATATTTTATTAATTTAGGAATTTAGAAAAATATCCACTCTACAAAATTATAAAAAGGGACTCTTTTAAAAACATAATTTCATCACCACGAGCCCAATTTCTCAAATATACTCCACAAAATATTCCTCCACTCATCCTTATCCACATTCAAGTGAATATGGTCTCACAAAAGGACTAATTTTGTGTTCTATAAGAAGGTTCTCAAGGGGAAACATTTGAAGAGGTAAATTCCTCCTCTTTCTCTTTTAAAATCTAGCTCAATTTGTACCTTATCCTCACCCTTATCCAATGTTCCGTGACAACATAAATATCACATATATCCTATAATTTCATCAATTTAATGTTATATCATCATAAAAATCTCTTATTTTCTCCATTTATTCTTATAAACGAAATCCTCATCCACGGTGTGTTAATCCATCACCTTCGTGGATGATGAAGTGTCATTTCCTCATATCACATACGTTAAATGTTTAAATTAACTTATACATTTTTAAAATATAAAAATCATATTTAATATACATGTTCTCAAATTCTATAGTTAATATATTTATATAAAAAAGATGAAATTAACTTATTGCATAATTCTTGGAAAAACATCCAAAATAAACTTAACAGTTTTTATTAATGTTTTATTTAATGAATCATCCTCATAACAGAAATAGAACATAGACATATTGGAATACATAAACATATAGAAGTGTATTAATACCATTAATTCCCACTTCTAAATAATTATTTCTAATTTAAAATAAAATCTATAATGAAAAACCCATGAAACCATAAAGCAAATGCACCCAAAACAATCAAAATAACAATAATAATAATAATAAATGGGTGTAATAAGGTTATAAGAACATCATATAAGGTATTATTAATATGATAATAATTTTTTAATAAATTAATAAAACTTTTTAAATCATTATATAAGAATATTGAATACATTTGAAGGAATTCTAACCTGAGATAAGAGACACTTTATTGAAAAAGATTAATTTAAATTATTTAATGTTTTATTTTCTAAATAATTACCTTTAATGAAATTTATTTTTATTGATTTAATCAATGTAGTTATATGGAATGTTTTTAAATTTTAATTTTATAATTTCATCCATTATTATTTCAACAAATAATACTTTTAAAGCTGTATTTAAGGGACTCTTCCTTTAAATTCTCATTGATTGTATATTTTTAACATAATTTAGAAATAATTTTTTTATCTTGTAGAAAATATGTGGATTTTATTGAATTTTTCATTCATAAATGTTTTGAAGCCTCTATTACATTTATAAATTTTTATTTTCAATTAAAATACCATCCTTTGTATATTCACAGTATTCCCTTGAAATAAGTGATTTTCCTCTTGAATTTTTTTTTAATACAAGTATTCACATTTTTTTATTATGTTCTAGTTCATTGTCAATATTTATGATGATGGGTTGTTACGTTATAAACCAAATATGGGTGGGTCTATGATAGATATCTAATTAATTGGGTATGTTAGAAGGTGACCTTAATGGTTATTCCAAGTGTAACTATGATAATTACGTCATAAGGTAGTTGTGATGGTTACAATGTATAGTATATGTGAGGGTTACAAGTAATGTAGAAGTAATTAGGGTTATAATCATACGTATGTATGATAAGATGATTATTCCAGAAGTTTCATGAAGGGGTTTTTTTTTGATTTATATGTTTTATAAAAACCTCATGTTATCAAATAGTAAGTAAATCTTACTTTTTAGGGTGAGAAGTATTTAATTCATATATAAATAAGTATTCATGAACTAATGGTTTCTTTTCATTATGTCCCTTACTGTTGTTTTTTCTCTCATCCCATGTTTTTAAATGCTACTTATAGGGTTTAATAATGTGTAAGAGTAATTGATATGTTAAGCTTAATGTTGTTAATATTTTTCAAGAATATAAATCATTTTTTGTTGTCAAATAATTTTGTATAACCTAAAAAAATTGATACTATTTTATTAGTATCCACTTTATAATCATGTGAGTTTTTATTTATGAATTATTGACTAACTATCTAAAACTGTTAACCTAAAAGTTCTATGGGAATGAAATAAAGTTAATTTTAATGTAATGTAAATATATGAAGAATTAGTTTAGTATGGATCATTATATGGATAGTTTATTTATTATTTACATTACTTTCTCTAAATCTATAGAAAAACTAGAAGTAGTTTTCATGCATACGTATGGCCTTCCATCTCTAGGAATGTTGTATTTGATCTTTTATATATGATGTTTATTGATTACTATTAATAAATATATAACTAATATATATGAAATTTATATAATTTTTATCATTTTAGATATTATGTAACCTGGATAAAAGTGAATGTTCAAAAAACCCAAATAAAAACATAATGAATAACAAAGTAGGTATTACCTGACACGTGATTTTAATAAGTAAATATTATCAAAGGGAAAATAAAAATCATTATTAAAATGTAAATATTTCCATACATATTAATATAGTTCATTAATTGATATATGATAAACCTATATTTATAATAAAGGAGTTTTTAATGTGTATGAAGGATTTTGATATTTAAGGTAATGGATTTTGGTCTCAATTTATCTCATTTGGGACATACATTATGTTATCCATCCATCTTGTTTTATGATGTCAATATACAGAACCATTAACTTGTAATATCATTTATTTTTTTATTCTCATGATATTTTGTTTTTAATTTAATTTTATTCTTCAACGGGCATTATGAATCAAAGATACCAAAGTGATAATGGTTTTTTGATATTTTCTCATCATTTATCAGGATTTTTTTTGTCATGATTCCAATGATGAAATATTATGATACCACTCTAAATACACTAATAAATTTTATTCTCATATATTTATTTCATTAAACTATATTGTTTACATTCATTTTACTCTTTTTATTCACTAAATAAACCGAATAGTTTTTTAATGAAAATATAATTTATTTATTCCATTGTTCAAAAATCATTTTTCATCCTTATCCAATTTTTCTAAAAATGTTTTCAATTTTTTAAAAATTTCTTGAGGAATTTTCCAAAAAAATTTAACCATTTTAACATTCAAAAAAATAAATATTCGTATATTATAACAAAAAAATCCTATTTAGATTTTACTTAATGTGTGAAAGAAATATTTTCTTTATATTTTCCCGAATGAATGGCATTTTCATAAATCATGAACACTCAATATTTTATAGATTTATCAGTAGTTTCCAAGTGTATTTTAAATGAAAATATCGACATAATATCTAATAGTTTAAGAAAGGTTATTTTCATTGAAATAGTTTTTTGAAGAAATGTTTTCAATGATCATTATGCTTCATTTATATGTTCCTCTATGTTATTTTTGAAGAATATTATTTTTGGAATTTTTTATGACATAAAAGTTATCATTCGTGGGTAAAGAATATTTTTATCAATAAATATTTCCATTTATTCTTCTCGTAAAAAAATTTTCAATATAATATGATATCCTTTTATGTAACATAATACCGAAAAGGGATATGATCCAATAATAACATGTTTATTCATTATTTGGATGGTTTTATTTATGATGACATTATATTTATGAATCATGTTTACTTTCCAAACGATATGATACGGAAAAAAACTATGAAACCCATTTCATTACATGGGTAATATGATGAATTTTTTATGAACTTATTGGGAAAAAATTTATGGATTATGTGATGAGTGGGGCCTATGTCCACCTCAAATGCATTAGGGTAATGTGTAATTTTTCATGTTCGTATAGGGTATATGGTAGGTTATGATAACCCCAAAAAATGGGTACATGGGAGGTTATCTCAATCCCAAAGAAGTTACATGGGTGAATACCATGCCTATAATGTTATAAATTTTTTTTGGTATCTTTCATATATGGATTTATAAGATTCTGTTTTGTAAAAACAATATGTCTTGTGCTATTGTTGTTATCTCATGGCATGTGTTTTTTTGATTATGTTGTTACTCATGTCATATAAACTATCATTATTTATGTTCGGACTCATGTTTTACTTCTATGATATATAGTGTTTGGTTTTTCAAATTTTATTATTATGTGGTCTTCCCATTTTATTATTGTTATGTTGATTTATTATTTGTTTACCCTTAATGATAATGTGAGCTCATGATTTCTAATTATTCAATTCTCCATGTTATACATAATTTTTTTATTTCTATTAAGGGTTCTAGTTATGAATAACATAGTGGGATATTAGTTATCTCAACTACGTACCAGTTGTTTATGTGTCCATGTTTCCAAATTCACTATAACTAAATGATTCTGGCATGGATCATTATTTTATTTAAGGAATATTCATCTACTAAGATAAAATATTTATGAATGTGAAGTTTTCATTTTTATATTTGATATTAAAATAAGGTATATTTATTATTTAGAAGCTAGAATGATAAGACATTAGTGATATTCCTTAGGATATATATAGGGATATTCCAAAAGATAGGTCAAATAATATGTCCAAATATAATTCAATGTTTAGGTTAGTTTATAGGAATTCTAGTGAAGCAATGAGTGAGTTTTTTCTCTGAAATTACATGTATTCCTGTATACTAAAAGTGGATGAGGCTCTAGAAAAGTTATAAATTGTTCTAATAATTCTTAAAATGATGAATTTATCTAGACGTGATCATCACATGGTGCCTGAAAATAGTCCTTTATTCACACCTAGTTTGAATCTCCCAGGGAATGTTATTTTGAAATTCACAATCTTTTTATGAACCATCGTGAAGGGTTTAAATAAGGACATTGACTAACATTGTATAAGAGTAAGGTTCCATATATTATAAATATGGTGACATTATTTTAATATCAAATAAATAATTTCTCCAGACTATGAGTTTTCCCACTATTAATATTGTTTCTCACGCTATAATTTTTAGATTTAGTTAGTAACTAGGTTGGAACTAGATGTGATAGATAGTGTGATGATTAGAAACAAAATGGCATGATGACATGATTAAAATATATGGTGATTTTACATATTAATTTATCATGATATTCGAATAACAATTTAAAGCATCACCAAATCATAGACCCACCAAATAACTGATTAATAAAGCTCATTGAGAGCATGGGTGGGGGATACCTAAAGCAAAATAATATTCCAATTTGTAAACATTGTGGGAACAAGAACTCCTGAAAATATCTCATAGGAACTCTAATATGTTTTGAGCATAGAAAATAAGGACCCAAAGAATGTAATTTCTGATGAAAAAAGAAAATTTTGGTTGATTCAATGAATGAGAATAATATTCTCCTTATGTATCACAATGGTTGAATGTTTTTAACGTGGAAAGTATGTACATTGGAAAATAGATGTCCTAATATGAAATATCATGATGAAAAACAACAAGGATGTTTGGGTAATGGTTAAAATACTACTGATAAGGTCAGTATGAATGTAATATAAAATATTTGAAATATTATAACAATATTATTTATATTGAACCTACGTTGCATGATTAAATTGAGGATGGTGAATGTTAAGACAATATTATTATTTTATATTGTAGGAAATATGTATTAATGGATTAGTTGATGAATCCTAGTTAATGGTTTAAAAACAATTTGGAATGATATATTTTTTTATGTGTTTGAGTATGTAAAATGAACATGAAATATATAAGTATTTCATGGATGATGTTTTGCATTATGTACTTGAAATAATGTGGAGATCGGTACTAGTGACCTAGAAAATTGATTTATTGGAAAGGTGATATTTTTTGTAAAAAACACGAGTAACTGGAAGATAACCCCTAATATGTTATTAATGTTAAGATAATGATGTTAATATAGATAAATACTTTATTGATATGGACAGTGTAAACTAGGTAATATTTATGGTATTGAAATAGATTAGTGATTTGATGACGAAGTTGTTCATGCTGACTTTGATGGATCTTTGAAATTTTTGGATCTATGATCAAAGTATGAATATTTTATTAAGAATAGAAAGAATGAAAATAAAAAATTAAAGTAGGAATGTAGTACTGTAGTCAAAGGGATTCTTGGAAAATAATATTATAACACTCTGGTAGATAAAAATCTAGATTAGAAGAATTACTAATAGGAATACATTAGTTACCATTTATAGACATTTTTATGATAAATAGATATATAATAAATTAAATAATCCTATATTATGGATCATGTTATCATATATTGATAATGGATTATAGAGGTAAAGTGCTACAAAATAAGACCGCTCACATGTTCAATGTTTTGTGGTGAAACCACCATCTTGAAAAAGTAACATCCAAACATGTCGATTTAATGAGCCATAAGATTCTTAATTTTGTTATTAGTGTGAATAATTTTTATTTAGAAATTTATTTTACTGAAGGTATAATGTAACACCTTGATATTTTATGAAATAATTTTTTAATTAAATTTAAATTTATCTACAACTTGTGCTATATGCAACACTGAGTATTATTGAAACTCAATATAGTATTAAAATAATATTACTTAATATCAAAATTCTTTTATATCTATTGGAGTGATGAGTATAAATAGTATTGACTAATTTATAAAAACATTTCTTTTACACATTCATATAATATGAATTCATTGTTAACCAATTAATTAGAAATGTAAATTTGAACCTTTTGAAAATATCGAAAATCAATTTTTATGAAAAGCTATTTGTCTACACATAAACACATTTTACCTCAGTCAACTAAACACATTACTTTCGGTGAATGGTTTCAAATAAATTTATATATTATATATTCAATCTATCTTTTAACAGTCATCTTATGGGTTTTGTAGACATGAGATTGGAATAGATCAAAATTTATGCTTGAAATAGTATTTTTCTAAAATGATTTATTTCATATTATTTGAACTTATTTTAAATTTATTTTTTAAAAATTTTAGAAATGTTAATTTAAAAATTAATATTACTTTTAAATTAATAATCTAAAATTTATCTTTTAGTTTATTATGGATAATTTTCTAAAAGGATGAATTTTCAGTGAATAGTAAAAAAATATTAGTTTTTATTAAAAAACATATTTTAATACAATTAATTTAATAGATGAATTTTATTTAATATGTTATTAAATGAAAAATTATTACAATAATATATTTATTAATTAAAATAACTTCATACGAATCAATTTCATATTGAATTTTTTAAGAATTATTATTCTAATTTAAAAAAAAATCAATTTGCAATGCTGCTTCTTCCGCACTTCTTTAGTGTTAATTTTAAATTAACATTTTTTACATATATGAATGGAATTATGAAAAATTAATCCATATTTGTATTTATAATTATTATTATTATCTAATAAGGTTAAATTAATTTTCTACCATAACAAAAAGTAAAATAAATTAAAAGTAATTATTGTAGTTTTAGTTTAACATGGGTTTGTGTCGGGGGTTGAACTAGAATGAGAAGGTGTAAAATTTTCTATAAATATTACCAACACCCAATTTATATAAATATTTTACCTTATCACCTATAAGGTTATATAATGGACCATTTTAGACTGACAGATTTTTGTGACGAACCATCGCTGATTGAGATGTAACCCCATGGGACGCTCTTTCATCTCGGCTAACAATGGATCCTCCCTGACTGAGGCATCTCTGGATGATCTCTTTGTGGGGAGGGGGGTTCCTGGGTGTGGAGGGTTAGAAAAGGCCACTCCTGGGAATTCCCTTTTAAATGAGAATAAATAATGGACCATTTTAGATCCCATTCTATGTGAAAATTGTAACACACCTATTTTTTATGAACTTTTGTTTTGAATAAATTAATTCTTCATTGTTGAATTTAATTGCATGGTAAACTATTTAAAACATTCCTTATATGATACACCAAGATAATCTTGCACAAAATTCAACACATAATTGTCTTGTGATACACATAATAATAAGATTCAATGAAAAAAAATTATTATATTATTTTTTAAAACAAGACATTAATAACATATCCATTAAACATTGTAATATTAAATATAATAAATTATATTTATAAATTCGTTATTATAGTTTTATATAAATAAATCATATTGATATTAATAAATAACTTATTTTTTAATGTATATATATGTTAGAAAGTACCATTTTCTTAAATTAAATCCTTTTTATTTCATTCTATAGAAAAAAAATAAAATTATTTTAGAAACATCTAAAAAATTAATTTGATAATGTAAAAATCAGTTTTTAATTCATAATGTATATTTTATTACAGGGTGATTTTTTTAAATTTTTTTTAAAAAACATCATTTTTGGATGAATGGTAAATTATATGGAATTTTAAATCAAAACTAATTTTTTTATAATTTAGTACAATTGTTAAATTATATTTTAATTTGGTTTTAATGTCAAATTAAGTAAATTTAAAATAATTTAATCCAATTTAGTTCATTGGAACCAATTTATTAATGACAATAGAAATAAAAACATCCGAAACTTTTAAAACTTTTTTATTAAAAACATTTTTCTGTGGCACATATGTGGGATTAATATTTAGATAATTTAATTAAAAATTTTTATTATAATTTTTAAATCATATATTCCATATTTGTGATTAAGATAAATTATTATTTCTAATAATTTTATCTTAGTTTCTAACAACAAATATTAGTGAAATTGATTAAAATTAACTACTGTGATTCAGAAAAAACAAGTAACATAATAAAGCACTGAGCCGTAAAAATAAGGACCAAAATGAATTATAAAATAATCCATAATCTATAATCAATTAATATATCTAACCAATATTTTCTTATATCAGTTTTTTACCAATATTGGATCTGTATGACCTGGGAAAATCATTAGTGGAATTCCCATATCAAAATATTACAGAATTTCACACCTCATTTACTATAAAAAGTCACTCACCCCTGCCACTTAATCATACCTATAAAAACCATTATCTTGGAAAAAATCTCCCCAATTATCCTCCCAAAATCCTTAAAATAATCTTATAATCCTCACATTTTTCATAAATTCATACCTGGAATCCCATTAGTGAAAAACCAGAAATAATTACCCCAAGAAGAGGTAACATCCTTCCTTAAGATCTTTCGTATTATTTCATCATACACCCCTACTCTTTTATTTTTAAAATATAATAAAATAAAATAACTTTCTTCAATATTATGACAATTTTTTTAAAAATTTTAAAAATACACATAGACACACTTATATGTAATGGGTAATGAACATGTCGTTCTTGTGTACGGAAAACTACCGCCTCACGAAACGATGATTGTTAATTTTCTATTAACACATCTCATGGATTGTAATTATGATGTAAAATATATTTATATATAATATATATTATGTTTATTATGTTTTTATTCGTCATTAATTTTTATATAAATAATTCATTTATTATTTCCGTTTTTTGTAAATATAATAATTTTGTTTGCGGTAGTGTGGTCAACCAGCTCATCAAAGTGTTGTGATTCATTCACACTCTTCATGGAATGTATTATGGATGGTTTTATTAAAATTGAGTGATATTTATGAAATAAAAATTATTCTCTGATTAATATATATATATATAAATATATATATATATATCATTTAATTTCAATCCTTCAAAACAAAAAAGAAAATGGGAACAGAGTTCATTTTTACGTAAGACCTACCATCTCCATAGACAGTGTATTTAATTTTCTATATATATGATTAATATATTATTATAAGTACATATATAATGAAAATATATGAAATTTTTATCATGGTTTACATTATGTTAATCATGATATAAGTATGAGGACCAAAAATATAACATATTAAAGAACATGTGAACAAATAGGTTATAACCCAAAACATAACATAAACATTTAATTATTAATAAGAGGGTAATATAACATCACTTATGTTCTTATATATAATTATTTGGTTCTATTTAATATCTATAATAAACGAATATTTATTTTAAAAGAGTTTTTAATGAGTAATAAGAGAGTCAAGCCATTAGATAAAGAGATTTCTTGTCTCACTTTTATTTTTGTGAGATTTATTTTGTATTCATCTCTAGTTTCTTTTGTGTGGTATATATACTGCACATGAATATATTATATTATTACTATAATAAAATTTATGGGTATTTACATATCTATTTTATGATATGTCTTTCATGGGTTTTTTTTCAAAAGTCGACAAATCGGTAAAGTAGTTTTGTCTGAATTTTTTTTCTTTTGTGACCCATGACAAGATATAAACCTATATTCGTCATTATGATATATAAAATACATTTTTCGAGTCAAAACATCAATATAATTATTTTAATGATATTTTATGATTTAAATAATGTCATTTAATTACATTTGAATATTGATTCAAAGTTACAATGTGATAAGAAGAATGTGTATTTTCATCAAAAAAGGTTTTCAAAGGATCAAAACGAATAATTTTCCTACGAAGAAAACATCCATTGGTTTTACTCATGCTTTAATGTATATATTATCCAAAGGTTCCATTAATATTCTTTCAGTTAATGTTCTATTTTTCGATGGCATGATTGTTATGAATCCTGATTCCAGTTTATGGGTTATGTTCTTATGAAAACCACTTCTTTTCATGGGTTATTATTTGATTAAATAATTATGAAACCTAAATTTTTATACATGTTATGATATATTACTTTTTCACAACACCCATTTCATTTAACGGTCAAATATATTTTTTTGATCTTCCACCACATGTATGTATTATTTCATTATGAGATGGGTTGTTCTTATATCTTTCTCTAATGCATTGGGTAAAGATATATATCTCATGAGATAACGATGGGAATATAGTTAATGAGCACGATCCACTATGAATGATGGGGAAACTCAGTTCACTAGGGGAAGATGGGGAAACTCAATCCACTATGATATGATGTGAAAACCTTATCGATTAAAAGGAAATGACTACAAATGGGGATGGGGGTGTGTCCCACCCAGTATGTGTAGTCCCCATGAAGTTCCCTAACTAGTTTCTGTTAATGAGCTTGTCATTTTGGGTATGATTTTACATGTTTATATGTATCACATAATTATTTGTCTTAATATTATGATATGATTCCACGGATTTTTTTTTCTCCATTGGGATTCATTTCTTATGATATCAACATATTTAGTCCCTGATTCATGTTTATAAACATATATTTGAAGGGTATGATCTTGTAATTTTATGGCCAGGCTCCTAGAACCTCTTTTAATTGATTATAATTACATGTATCCATGGCTTACCCTTACTGTTAATCATATATCACCCCTTTTTATGTTTCCTTTTCCTAGGTTACAAATATATTTATTGTACATGATATTTCCAAGAAGGTTTCTAGTCACAGAGAACCTAGGAGAAGATAATGGAGTTCTCTTATGTACCAATGTTATGTTTCTATATATATAAAAGAAATAAAATAATATGTTATATGGTATTATATTTATGTAATGTATTAGTTATTACACCCAAATTAGTTAATGTAAATGTATATTAATTGAGGGTTACTATATTTGGTGTGATAGAAAAATATTAGTTAAACATTGGAAACTAGGATGAGAAAACATCATTGAGAACCCTAACTACATGGATAAAGATAAGTATATGGATGGAGGAAGGTATAAGAAATTTTATAAGAATTTTGTTAAAATATGAAGATAGTGTTTTCCTAGTAATTCATCCATGTATCGATAATAAAAGTGAAATTGGATTTGGGGAAGTTTTACAAAGGGGTAACAACCCAAAAATCACCATGTTGATATAGAATTGACCAGGATTTAGTGAAAGATAATCAGGATTTTGGCACATCTAGTTTGACACTTATAAGGGATATAGTTTGGAAATTCACTACCTATTCAAAAGACATCATGAACAAATTAAATATGAATAGTCTATAAATAACCTAGGTTAAACCTATGGTGATATAGAATAAATAATGTTTCATAATTTAGAAATCCAATATGTGTTTTTTCTTAATTTTTTGGTCACTCACTGTGATAATTTTGTAATACTCTTTGTTTCTCAGTTTCAATCAGTGTATGGAACCCGAAGGAATCACACAAATGTTGATTTCAAAGGAAAAATCAATGATTTTCCCCTAAAAATGAATAATATATAAGATAAAGTAAAAAAATTGTAGTATCAATACTGACCCAAATTTTACAAGATCTGAATCATTATGGACTTCCAAATGTGAAAAGTATGGAACAACATTCTATTGATTAATTCCTGAGAAAAAATGCATCATCTCTCAGTGGATATTTTTTCAATGTATTATGAAAAAATGGATCTTTACCACTAATAAGAAATTATTCATTATCTAGTGTTCAGAATATGAGAATTTCATTTGGTCCATTTATAGTCTAGATGGTTAAGAAGACTGGTGGTGGACTCTAATTGAGAATACAATGAAGCATGATGAAATAGAATTCCTAGATTGGGATGAGTTAAATATCATATTCTTCTATAAGAATTTTCCTCATGTTCTTCTTGTGAGTATAGAAAAATAGTTCCATGATTTGATGTAAAAGGATGACGAATCCATTGGTACCTATGAGGCAACGTCCATAAGACTTGGAATGTATGTTTCTATTATATTAAGCAAACCAGAATCTAATGTTTATAGGTTCTTCAATGGATTAAATCAAAGTCTCATATGTCTGTTGGTCATATGAGACATTAGTATCTATGAATATATTTTTTGTTCTGTAATAAAAGTTGAAATTAAGGATAGGGTTCTATATAAATTTCATGGTTTTAATATGAAATTGAAGACATAGTTAAAATAAAAATCTAAATACCATGGAGGAAAAAAATGAGCCTTCCTTTATGCTCTAATTGTTAAACCAATCAAGGAGGGAAAATTAATAAGGGTTTAAATAAATGTTTTAAGTGTCTGAAGAAATTCCATTAGGAAATTGATTTCTATATTGATGGAAAACAATTTCAAATAACACAAATATAGAGAATGATTCACAAAATAAACCTCCCATACTTTAGTGATTCCTATGTAAGGTGGATGGAAATTATATTAACAAGTACCTACAACAATGGGTTGGTGATGATGATGGACATCCCCAACAACTTAAACTGAGGGAAAAGGGTAAATATCATGTGATCACTATTTCTGAAGAGGGGTGTGAAAACATCATGGTGAAAGGTATACTTTAAACCCACTCATAACATATAACATTTTATTTTATTCTGGATATATCCACTCATTCATATCTAAATAATCCTCTAAGGGTATTAAAATTTCACCAAAATTATTAGAGGTAGAATTATCAAGAAAAATCTTATGTTATGATGACTAAATTCAATGAATATGAGTCACATCCCATTGTTGATTGATGGAATGTGTATCATGTAAATCATTTCATTATTCCTTTGGTTGAAATTGATGTCCTCATAGGCATGTATTGAATTTATCTTCATAAATTCCACAACAATTTTCAATAAAGGGTCGTTATGTTTAATATATCAAACTAACCTATGATTTCTTATCAATAAAAAAATATGTATGATTTTCCTATAAAGACAACATCTAGTGTATGGTTGTTAATCCCTATAAAGAAGGCATGCTTTTCTAAAATGGTTTGGGAAAAACATTAAATCAATTAGGTTACAAATATTCATGAATTTGTGGATGTGTTCTTAGAATAATTTCATATACATAAAAAATTGTGAAGTTGAGTTCTCAATAGAACCCATACCTGGTTCCACACCATTTCAAAAGATATCATAGAGAATGTCCTCGATTGATTTGAATGAATTGAATAAGAAACTCTAAGAAAATCTTGATAAGGGATTCATTCTTCCCTGTGTTACAACATGGGGTCCACCGATTCTATTTTGGAAAAATAATTATGGATCAATGTGACTTGGAATTGGTTAATGTGATATTAATCCAAGATTGAACTTCATTTTGAATATCATCAATAGAGGGTCAAAAAATATTATATAACTGATCTAACATTCTGTAAATGTTATAGAAACTATGAATATATAATGAGGTCATTGGGCCTTATTAATCCCCATAGTATCTTCATGGATTTTATGAATACAGTCTTTAGAGACTATGTCAATCTATTTGTGGTAGTAATTATTTTATGATATTATTATCTATCAAAGAAAAAGAAAGAGTCTGATGACCACTTTAGAATTTTACTAAGTACCAAAAGGATGGGTAATTAGAATGCATAATTTACCATGTTCCAATTTTTGATGAAAAAAGTATTAATGTTTGGGTCACTTAATCTCAATAGATAGAGTAGAAATATATCAATCAAAGGTAGAGGTTATTGAATTTTGGAATATACACACTAAAGTTACTGATATTTGTAGTTTCCTTAGATTAATGAAATATTATTAGTGGTTTGTGGAAAGTTTCTATGAATTATCTAATCACCTGACCATGTTATATCGAAAGGGTTCCATGTTCCTCAGGATAGTTGAGTGTGAGGAGAATATCAAGGAATTTAAGAGTATGTTAGCCTGAGCACATATGCATACATTAACATGTAGTGGATAAGGGTTTGTAATCTATAGTGATGATTTTAATAAGGGATTGGGATGTTATCTCATGCACAATAATGTGTTTTTCACATACACCTCATGATAGTGGAATTTATATTAGAAAAATTACTCAACTCATTATTTGAAGTTGGTGGTTGTAAATTTTTCATTAAATATATTGTGGAATTACCATTATTGATGAAGGTGTGATATATAAAATGATCATCAAAGTATCAAATATATATTCACATAGAAGGATTTGAGTATGAACCAGAGAAGAAAGTTAGAGATGATAAAATACTATGACTACTCAATACATTTCCACCCTTGGAAAGAGAACAAGGTTCTCTATGGATTTAGTCAAAAGGATCATTCTATCTTATCGATGATGAGGATTTAAAAAGAAAAATTATTTTTGGATTTAGAAAGTATATATCTATAAATATTGAAGGAAGGGGAAAATGATTTTCCTAATCAATTCAATGTTCAACCATCTATCCTAGTGATGGTTAAGAGGTGAATAAGGAAGGTGTAGAGATATAAAAGAAGGATAAAAGATTTCCTATGTTTAACCATCTTCTTGATGGAATGATAATGTTTTAGAACCATGTATGTGTTCCTTCCATATCAGTTTTGAAGAAGGATATTTTAGAGAATTTTTATATTTCATCATTCTATATTCATCCTTGAAGAGTAAAGATGTATAATGATTTGATAGAATACATCTATTGGAATTTCAGGAAGAGATATATCACAATATTTGTATATCTGGGCCTGGTATGCTAGAATATTTAGGAAAGAAAGAGAAAGTATTAGGGTATGTTCATTCAATTTCCATTACAATAAAGGAAATTACAGAACATCATTATGGAATTTATCAATGTACTGAAAAAAATAAATTAATGTTTTAATGGTATTTGGGATGTATTTGATATCCTTACTAAGAAAACACACTTAATTTCTTTCAAAGCATAGTTATCTCTTCATCATCTCAACATGATATACATTAAAGAAGTTGTAAGGATTTATGTATTACCACTTTCCATTATATCAGATCAGGATTCGAGTTTTCCCTCAATGTTTTGGAAAATTCTTCTACAAGAACATGATCTATAATTTAGTTTCAACAACGCTTATTATCCTCAAATAGATAGTCATTATTAAAGAATAAATCCAACCCTATAGTATTTTTCAAGATCATTCTTATTTTATATTAAAGGTTGTTAGTATCAAAACATTCCTCTAGATGAGTTTTCATACAAAAATATCTTTTACTCAAGAATTCAGATGCCTCGTTATGAATCCCTCTTTGGGATGAATTTTAGAGATCCACATTTTTGTGATGAAGTTATACAGAGAAAGCTATTTGGACATGAGATCTTTGAAGAAATAGATGAGTAGGTTAGAACCATTCCAAAAAAATTAATGGATGCTCAATGTCTGCATAAAATTAATTTTGTAAACTGATAGCATGTTCTATAATTTGACATATGTGGTAATGTGTTTCTACAAATTTCTCAATGGAATAAGCTTATGTGGTTGGGGAATAAAGGGAAAATAAGACCTAGGTATATTGGTCCTTTTGAGATTATTGATCATATCAGGATGGAATATTATTATGAGGAACATGATATATGTCTCTCTCAAGTCCTTGATGTGTTCCATATATCTCTCAGGAGGAAGTATATACTTGACCCTTCACATGTACTGATCTTAGAGGTCATACTTCTAGATTGTGATCTTTCTTATAAGGAAGAGCCAGTTCAAATTCTAGATTGTACTGAGAATATTTTATGAAAAAAGACCACTCACATGGTCAATTATTTTTAGAGAAACCACTAGTTAGAATAAGAAATGTGGGAACTTGAGGATATGATGAAGAAACTTTATTCTCATTTTTGTATCATAATAATGAATTTTCATGGAGAAAATCATTTTAAGGGGTATAATGTTTCTCCCTCAGTTTTTGAAATCCTTCCATTTTAAAAAAAATAAATTTTTCTATGTTGACTTATGATTCACACTACATTAATACGAATATTCATTATACTCTAAACCAAGTAAATATTTATCTACACACAACACCGAAATGTCTTGAGATACAAGAAACAATGGGTTTCTATGAAACAAAATTTGATTGTTTTTATTCATTAAATGGGATAGTTGTAACATAGCCGTTAAGCATAGAAATATAAATATTAATAACTAATTTTTAAAAATTATTCAAAATTTCTTTCTATCAATTAATTAACATTATCATAAAAAATACAATCTGTAGTAAAGTATTTACATGTTTGAAAATACTACTTTAGTACTGCTCTTTTTGTCCTGTCATAAAAATTACTAAAATTAAATTTCGAAAATTTTTGAAATTTATTTGGTAAAATGAACTTGACTTTTCTATTTATATTGTAAAAATTATATTATAGTGATTTTTTTGTATTTTTTTAAAAAAACCTCATTTTTCGACGAATAGTGGAAAATGCTATATTTTAATTCAAAAATTATATTTCATATATTTTATTTATACTGTGAAATTATATTTTAAGTCATTTTAAAAGAATAATTAGAATAATTATAAATTACCTAATCTAATAGATATCATTATAACCAATTTTACATTGAAATTTGATATAAAAACATCCTATATTTTAATACATTTTTTCTTAAAAACCCAACTACCGTGACACGTAGGTAGTGTCAATTTTAATTTAATTTCTTCCACTTGTGTGATTATAATTTTGAAAAATATATTACATATATTTTATAATTATATTTTATAATGTATAATAATTTCAACATAGTTATTTCCCGAAGATATTATTAAAAGTTATTATAATAAAGTATAGCGATTAGGAGAAAAAGTAGCTTCATAAAGGACTAATCCTTAATCATAAGGACCAAAATAACCTAATAAAATGTCAAACCCCCATTTTAAATTCTTATTTAGACAATATACTTAATTTCTGTGTTTTCAACTATTATTGTAGCCACTTTACATGGGGGAAATGTGCGTGCAATTTCATATTTAAAAAATTACAAGAATTTCACTCCTCTAATATTAAAAGGAACTCACCACTCCAATGTATCCACACATCTCAAGGTTATTTTATTAAAAACCCTATACCAAAATATACCTACAAAATCCCTAAATTATTTTATAATCCTCTCCTTTTACATAAATCTATCTATGAAATCCCATTAGTGAATATAAATAGGAGATCCCTGGAAGAATGGAGAACATCCTTCCTCAAGTTCTTTGGTTTTATTTTCATTCTAAAAACCCTCTAATATTCTTATTCAATTATTATATAATATTATCTGTATCCTAAATTTAATTATATTTTTATATTTTACGGTTTATTTCAAAACATTCACACACATCAGTATTTTGGGTATCGAACTTTCGGTTCTTCTGTATGGTGAACTACCTCCTCCTAAAATGATGATGGTTTTTTATTTAACCACTTTTCAATGATGGAAATTTTTATTGGAAATCAAATTTCATATGATATATATGACATATATGATATTTATTATTTATTTATACTTATTCAATTATTTTGTAAAGCATACCTTCATGATTTCCATTTTATGTAAATACGATAACTTCATTTGGAAAAGTGTGGACCATCGCCTCCTCATTGTGATGTGATTCATTCACGCTAAAATTTTAATGTATTAAATATGGGTTTAGTAAAATTATATTATATAAATAAAAAATAATTATAAATGAATATATATATATATATATACATCTAGGATGTTTATTTTCATTCTTTCAATATGGCATGAAAATGGAAACGATTTTCATGCATACATACAACCTACCATCTCCATTAATGATGTGTTTCATTTTCTATTTATATAAATTATAGAATACTATGAATAAATATTTTATGAAAATATTTTTTATTTATATCATTTTTTACTTTATGGAAAACATGGTATAAGTATGAAGACCAAAAATATAACAAACCCAATCACATTTGAAAAATAAAATTGTTATTAGCTCAAGTATAACATTAACATAATGAAAATTCACTATGCTTACCCTCGAGTAGGACTGGTTATTGGCATTCAGTAATGACAATCCCATGGATAACACTCTAACCATTTTGGGAAATGGAGTTCCTCAGTTGCAATCATAGTATGACCCTCCTATCATACTATGTAAAATGATCCTCATTTATAATTTTTGGACCCTTAAATATGTGGCAGAGTGAAGGGATGTGGTATGAAATAGCTATAGACTGACAAGGAAGAGGGATGCTTTCCCCACTGAGATGTGTCCTTGTGATGTGACCTAAAACTGTGTGGTTGAGTTAGTGCTTCCCAAACCAGATAGTCTCCTGGTGTGGTGATTGATTCCCTTAAAATTATGTGTTCATGGTTGACATGTGAGAGGCTAGGGATTATTGATGGAATTATTTTGGAATTGTTTGATCCTTTTTCGTCTTGGGTTGAGTGGTGAGATGGATATCTGCTTACTCTTTAATTTTTTCTTCTTTGACTAAGAATATATATGTAGATATATATATATATATCATACTTCAATACCCCCAATGTATATAATGTTTCTCTCCTTCAAGGCGAGGTGAAGACGTGAATGGTATTCCACATGCTTTCAGTTTTTAGCTTCTCATATTTGGATGAGTCCACCCTCCTGCTATATGTATCAAAGACAAGATGAGATGTTCATCTTGTCACCATTCTAATCTCCTAGTGGTTAGACGAGTCCATTTTCACTCTCTTATTGTGCTGAGATATATTATCTTATTAAAACTGGTCATATCAAATCCATTCTTCTTTAGTAGTATCTATTGCTAATTCCCCATCTACTTTTGGGGAATACTACTAGGTATGTATATACTCACTCCTGGATGGATTTTCCCAACACATGTCATTTTTTTGAATAGAGAAGATATACTGATTGTGACATTAGTGGACATTAGGGATACAAGGTTCTTGGACCGTGTATGGTGGTCGTATCTTGGGATATGCGAGTTAGGTTACCTCATTTATAAATTATTTCCCAATTTTTTCATGTTGAGACATATTACTATTGTGGGAATTTATTTTTTCCCTTATACTTTTCTATATAAACTACGGTACTTCATCCTATTTAGTGTTCCATGAATATTTTTTATATTTATAACAGTGTTTCATCCTTAATTTATTCTCATCTCAACATTTTCATTTATTTGGATAGATTCATGATTACAAGTTAAGAGTAAAAGGTCTCCATTATATAGTTATTCTTTCGGTTCTTATCACCACCCCTTGGAATATGGTGGCATGCATGGGTAGTTGTGACTCGAGCCCAATCTTAGTTCTGGCCGTGTAAGGATTTTTCATGATCATGATATATCTATCGGTTAGTCTTATTTATTTCTATTTTATGCTTCTTTGATAGAGATGGTATTGTCTCCCAATTATTTACGTTAGACCCTCACTTCTAGTTGGAAACCTCTAACATATTGGGAGGCACGCATTAGATCATGTGTCTAAAGTGCTTGTTGCACTGGTGTGTGGAAGCCATGTTTAGATGTTTCAGTTTTTTATGATGATATGACTACAAGTTAAAAATAAATGTTAAAATTCATTAAGTAAAAAGATTATGAAGCGTTGTTAATGGGTTAAAAATGAAGTGTAATAATTTAAATGTATATTTATTGGTATTCAAGAATTATTTAAATAATGATATATATATATAAGGATTATAATATAGATGTTTTGAGTTGATGATTTTAATGAAAATGATGAATTGAAATAAGGACCTTTAAATTTTATTTAAGGTAAATTTGATAAACTAAGGTACATTATATAGTTTAAGAATAAATAATCATGCTGTTTTTTTTCTTGGTAAATAGTAGATTTTTCTAAAATGAATGAGTAGTAAAAAAAGATATAGTGTTAAAAAAAGTGATTTCATGACTAGATTTACTTTTTAATATGATCATCATATTCCATATAAGGTTAAAGTATCATAAATAAATATTATTATTATCAAGATATATTTTTTCCAGTTGTATCAGAAAAAAAAGGACAACCAACATGCAGGTTGACATCCCAACACATTTGAAAATGTCATGGCACTATAAACAAAAATCAAAAGATTGTAAGGGTTCATTTCCAATAACTATACTATGTGATGTTCTTGTTATTATAACATTTTTTCACATATTTAGATTAATGGTAAAAAAAAATTTTTGTTTTGGGAAACATATCATGCGATCAATTCATTTAATTTTCTAGTGAATTAATATATTTCATGAGAGGTTTTATTAGGCTAAATTATATATATATATATATATGGTTAAATGTAAATTATAATTTTGGTAAAATCATATTATGTTTTCGGATATATAGGTTGAAAGGGTTTGAGATAACCTTTTATGTAGAAGCCTTATTTAATTTTGAGGTTATTAAGGTTATTATAGATATAATTTCATTTATAAAATTAATGATCCATATTCAACCATTATTATAGTAATTTCATTTTTCAGATTAACATTTTCACATTCATTTTATTTATTTTTATACATTGTTCTTATAATCTCTAATTTAACCATGATAAGAGGAATAGATTATTAATCTTTTGTGGATCTTATAATCTCTTAGAAGTCAATTTTATTGCATTACGAAAAAATGCGTATTTTTTATTCATTTCTTTATAGAAAGTGGCATAGTGTAAACTTATTAAAAAATAATAAATTAATAAAAAAAATTTATGAGATTAAAATATGTATTGTAATTATATTTTATGGTGTTCACTATATTGATAGAAAATGAATCCATCCACTATAGGATAAGAATCATGATATAAAAAGTTAACCTTTTTCATTTCTTTCTAAATAATCAATGGAAATTAAATTCATATCGGATTTATGGTTTTATGGTTTTTTAATTTCTCATGATCATTTAATTTCTTGTAATCAATGATGGATATCACTCTCCATTAATCCTTGGGAATTAGTATTCTCTTCCATGTCTATTTTTTCATTTCCATCAATGTTCTCCAACATGGAACCTAATAATGTGTTCTTATGGATGACCACCATCATCTCTTTTTCTCTCATCAAGGGAATGTTTTATTAAACTTTTTCAACAATTTATATTTTCAAAAAAGGTATTTTAATATGTAAAAACCATGATTACAATGATTTAAAATAAATTTGGAGCTCATATTTTATATATTGTGGTAGAATATAACATCTTGAACTTTTAATATAGGAACATGAATTTTGATATTGTATTTGACATGTAACAAAAAAATTAAATGGAAATGTAACACCCCACGCCTTTATGATATTTTTCATTTACAATAAATTAAGTGTTATTGATATCTTGTGATGTATATCACATTGGGTTTAAACAAAACATGAAACCATGCTAAAATGTTAATATTTAAATGAAACCATTATAACAAAATAATTAAATTAGTGAGTATTACTACTAATAAATAAATTATTGAACATATGTTTTACACTTTTATAAATTAAATTAAATGGTCATATATGGGTTAATAATAAAATTAGAACCACTTTAATGGTAAAGAAATGTTTTTGGAAAAAATGATATTTTTCTGATAGGTCGATTAGTCACTCATTGCAAAAAATAATTATAAATTATTTTTTAGCACATTATAAATTTTTATTTTAAAAAATTATTCTTTATTTTTTAAATATATGTGTAAAATTTATATTTCGTTTAATTTTGGATAATTTTCGTAAATAAATAATATTTTTAATGAATAATAAAAAATAAAATTTTTATTATTTTTTTGTCATTTATTAAATTTAGAAACCCTATAATTTCATGAGGTTTTGAAAGAAATATTAACTAAATTATGTATTATTTTCATTTAATGTATGTTAATTTAATCAGTTTCATTTTGAATTTTCGTATAAATTTTTTTTCAACATTTGAATGTTTTTCTTTTGGAAAACATTTTTTCGACATGTATATAGGTTTAAATTGAAATTAATATTTTCCACTTATAGTATATAAATTTTTTAATGGGGATTAAATATTTTTAATAATAATAGTTTATATTATCTTATATGGTTAACATAACCATTCACTATAATTCATAGTGAAAATTATAAAAAAAATTATGGTTAAGTTTAAAACAGGTTTACCAAATGTTAAAACAAAATAATAATGGATAAATACGATCCCATAATTGTATAATTTTTTTGTATGGTAATATTTATACATTATCTCATATATGTTCAAAAAATGGTCTTTTTTCAAACCATATAGAATTATTCAAACTTGGTTAGAATTTTTTTTTTCAAAAAATCCAAGTGTGTCTTATCCACCACATATGGAGGCCACTTCCTCTACCCTCCATCCCTAACATAAAAAACACATTTTATCAGCCAATAAGTACCACAATTACTTCTATAATTCCATAACTTCACCTTATAATCCTTATTGTGGTCAAAAAGAAAATGTAGGATGGATGTTGGGGAAA
Organism: Viscum album; assembly: GCA_963277665.1. Classification (NCBI taxonomy): domain Eukaryota; kingdom Viridiplantae; phylum Streptophyta; class Magnoliopsida; order Santalales; family Viscaceae; genus Viscum; species Viscum album. Next base: position 378,685,008 of record OY728147.1, read on the forward strand.
ACCAAAGAAGTTGTTCGATGAAGAGGTAATGTACATAACCAATAATATTATTTTATTTCTTTATTTACCACCTAAAAATCATATTAAAAAAAATAATAATATTATATTTTATTACATTATTTTAAAATCCTAAAAGAATCACCACCTCTCGAAATGGGAAAATAAACTATTCATTGTGTTTGAGGTAGGCCACCACCTCATAAACCGACATTTCTAATTATCCATCACTGCTTCTCAAGACCAGATATAGTGATTTTTTTAATGATTATATGTGAAATTTATAATATATTAATACTTTTTAAATATAATATCACATATACCTTTTCAATTTCCATTTTGTAGGAGATACAATAGCGTCACTACTGTGTAAAACATACTACCACCTTGTGAAGAGATGTGATTCATTTTTTAATTTATATTAATATGGGTGGTATTAAGGATTAATATTCTCTTTATATATTATATAAATAAGATATTATTAATTATATAAATTAAATATATGATATAATTTATTACCTTACAATAATTTTAATAAATGATAAATATCATTCATGTATAACGAAATACAGCACCTCACGAAGTGTTGTGATTCATTTTTCACTAACTCTATACATAAATGGAGATAAATTATAAATTTTATTATTAAATTTAATAAATATCACATGATATTTAATCATGAAATTTAACATAAAATCAAAATACTAACCCATTCATCCATTAATGAAATGATGACATTGTGTGTGCGTACGTACGACCTACTATCTCCACGAAAAAATGTGATTCATTCTCTATGTTAAAATTAAATAATAATTTTGAAGACCTATAGAATTTAAAATTATATATTTATAACATAAATGTAATTCTATAGATGATATAACTATATCATATGTTTTACATACTTAACAATAACGTTAAAACACACATTAATGAACAAGGACAATATCATCAGAAATAAAAGTGACAATTAAAATTGTAAAAATATAGGTGATAAAATGTTATAAAATGGATTTTATGTGATATAATAAATAATAATATGATTCATTTATAAGTTAATAACATGGTTTATCCCACAATATATTATCATAAATATTTCTTGTATTAATAGAAGTGTGAGAAATGGGGCTTCTTTACTCAATTTCCAATCATTCACTTATGTAAATACTTTATTGATTATATTATGACAATATTATATGAAAAATGAATTTTTATTTATTTATGTTATATTTAATATTTTATTTATTTGGATATAAATTTTGTACACATAATCATCCCATTTATTAACTCTCACATCAATGATATGAAAATTGGTAGGGTGTCTTCTTAAATATCCTTCACTGAGACAAATGATCATTTATGAACATAATTTTATTTAACGGTGAAGATAATACCCCTATAAATACTATATCATTTATCCTTCCAAAATCAAGTAATTTTCCGATAAAATTCATCTAATTTAGTAATGGAAAGTGAGAATTCCAATGTTACCGAAACAATATGGGTTTTTGATTCAATTTCATTTTAACTGGGATTTCTTATGCATGAATTTCCATAGAAAATATAATATTATCATTGTATAATAAACCCATTTTAGTTTATTTTATAGTTCATTATCATGATTCTATCATGTAATATAACAATTTATTTCATTTATTTATTAAAATTATTATGAATTTTTTAATATATCATTACTTCATTTCCCTCTTTTATCGAAAATCAATTATATTTCAAAACCTTGTTTCTAAAAATTGTCTCAAATTTTTTTAATATTATTTTTTATATTATTTTTTCCCATAAATTTATTTTTCAAAAAAATAAAATTAATTTTTCTATACTGTTTTGGACAACGAACATTATGATTTTTTATAGAAAAATGTGAATGCGATTTTATTTTTAACATGTGTGGTATTAATGGAACTTTATTACTATAAAGACCATTCCATGATTGAAATATTCATCATTACGTATAAAATTATATTTTCTAAAAAATCATTATGTTTTAATAATTTCATATATTTTATGTGATTTCAAAATTGAATTGATATTTTCTTCATTAAATATAAATATTGGTCTTTCAAAATCATTTTCCATGTAAGATGACATCCTTTTATGTCAAACAATGATAAAAGTTTTTTTCATAAAGAATATTTTTAATATTTTTAAAATTATTTTCATAAATAGAAATAACCAATATTTTATATATTTATTTTAAATAATTTATATATGTCTCTAAATATATAACATGTTTATTCTCCCTTTTTATTGTCAGGGTATTACATTCTTTATGTTCATTTATCAGATATGTTGATTAATAAATTTATTTTCCTTATGATATGAGATAATACGATGTAATCCATTCTCATTCAATGAGTAATTTTAGGTAATTCCATGTTACTGAATTCATTTCTCGGAACATATAAATCATGAACGTGATATGATGGGTGCACCAAGATTACTCTGATTGAGCCCGATATAGATTAAAGGATGGATGCACCGATGTGGGGATCTACTATATTGGGTAATGTTTTAGTATTGTTATACTTCATGAATGGGATTAATGAATTATCTTAATATATTTTGGGACTCCTTAAACCATTTGATTTTATATTGGTATTTATATTTGGATTTTTATTTTTTAATGTTTTATATTGATTCCACATTTCCCATGACACTATAATCTAATGATTCCATGCTATTTAGGTCCTAATTCATTATTATTACTCATGTGTCCTCTCTTTTGTAATATAATTTTACACCATTGATTAGAATGTATTTTTAATTAATAGGCTCATTCCCTTAAGAGGATTGTTTTTCTGACCTATTACTTTATGTAGTCTCTAAGTTAACCCATATAGTATTAGGATTCCAAAAGGATTTTAGGAGATTAAAATGGACGATAAAATAAATAATCTATGTTCATTTTTCTTTAAATTTATTATGAACTTAGTCTTAAAAATTCTCTAGGCCTTTCGTATCCTCATATTGCATTAATGGGTATTTATGTTTAAGAATCATGTAACAAAATGTGTCAATGGCATGGGTAACTGTAAATAATGTCTCACATATAATAATAATAATAATGTTTTAATAAGTTTACTAATAATAAAAAAATTAATATAGGGAATAATAATGTATATTTAAGTCAGTTATTGGGTGGAAACTCCAATAGGTTTTTTTGGAGACTGTGATCAAGATCTAACTGACATTGTACATCAAATTACTATAATATTAATAATTTTCATTACAAAATTTCTTTTTCATTATACATAACAATTGTGTGATAAAATAATTAACAAATAATTCTCAATGAAAGATTTTAGTGGTTCACCACTATATTGACATTCAAGAAATTATATGATAATATTATAAAACATATATATTATCTTCTAGATAACTTCTTTGTTATGTTTTTCTACCAGGTTTTGTGGGATTATACAAAATTAAGACTTATTCTTATTATGTTTTCACATGTTAAAACTTATTAATGTTGGTTATGAGGATAGATTACCCGTTCTGAATTGTGTCATTTCACTTCTTAATTTGTCAATGTGTGTATATTACCTTATACTTGATATTATTATTAATATGAAAAATGAACAATATACTTCTATTTATGGAGTTAAACTATAATTAAATATGATAATATAATGTTATTATCTTATGGTTGAATCATGAGTGATTTAAAATTCAAATAACAACTAAAAACTGATTTATCAAATAAGAGTAAATTGATGTGGGAATATCAATTATTTTAATTGAAATGGAACTATTTGGTTAAAATTATGGCAATCGTAGTTCATCTATAGATTCAATATCATATGTTAAATTAACGTAAATAAATTATATAAGATGATGCTACAATTATTCATCCTTCCTAATGAGATATTGAGAGAAATAAATTATTTTAGAAAGTACTATTCATAGGTATTTTTTTATTTTTGTGACAGTAATTTTTTTCTGTGGGTTCCCTGAATTGTTATTGGACACTGATGATGTACTTTAGTAAGGTTCTCCAAATACCAATGATAATAATTCATAGATCTTCACACACTAATTGTTCAAAAAAACTCATTTCAATCTTTTGAATATATAATTTTGAATAAATGTAATTTTAAAATTCTGGAATAATAAGTATTAATTTAATGATTATTGATTAAATTATATCATGAGAAACATTAGTTTAGAAAATTTGAATCAACTTTTAGATATTTATTATTACTCAAAGGTGAAATTTAAAATATAATCCATTGATTATTTTTTTAATATAATTATAAAGTTATTTATTTTGTTATCTGAATATTAATATAATAATTTTTTCAAGTGAATAATTTATTTATTTATTTATATAAGGTATACTTTTTATTTTATTAAGTATTTTTTAATTAATTTTTCAATATATTCCATAGAATATATACGTGGAAAGATAAAAGAAAAAATAAATGAAACTTTTTAATTAATAAAATTTAAATAAATATTAATTTATTTAATTTGCAAATCATATTTAAATAATTCCAGTTCATGAGATATAATAATAATAATATAAATAAATTATTATTACTATTATTCATGGGAAATTAACTGAAATTTTTTTTATGAAGTTTTATTTGCATAAATACTATATTATAAATATATACATGAATGAAATCTTATATTGTTTTTTAATAAGGTATTTTTTCAAAATTGTAAAAATATTGAGAATTCACTCAATACATTGAGAGAAAATCAGTTATCCTCCCATTAAATAATATTATGTGAACATGTGAAATCCATTTATTGGTCAAAAGTTGTTTACATGAAGATCTTGGTACATTTTCTCTAGTACTCCAAATAATGAAATGTTGGTTGGGGATTCATGGAGCACAAGTGGCTACAAATAGATGTGTCTATTTTTTAATTTTGAACTCAAAAAAAAACCAGAGATATATTGTAAATTTTGAAAAGGAATTCTATGTATGAGGTAATTAATATTTAGATTTAGTTTTAAATAAGATATGAATGATCTTCTTTAGGGGATTTATGGGATTCATTCATAATGTTCATTAAATTTAACCCTCCAAATGGATGAGTAACTAAAATCAGGATCCTACCCACCACTTCTATTCTTAACTGGATCTAATAAGTATTATCATTGTGGTCACATTATATTTGAGATTTATTTATAAATTATTTTCTTATTTTTAATGACATTTTGTTTTTTTTTCTCATTTTGGAAATTTAGTTCATAATCTATCAACTGGGATAACATGTTCACTCAAGTTTATATAGATTAAAATATGTTAGAAACACCTGAGGAATTATAAGATATCCCATCCATAGGATCAAATGTTTCTTACTGCATAATGGGGATACCTATAATGTAAGGATAAATTACACATCATTTAATATGGACAACCAAACACTGATTGTGATGTAATAATCGTGAGTTATCATATAGTTTGGTACATGGAAATATTACATGTCATGTATTGACTACCATCATGAAATATGTTTTGGTAGTAATTTCATTACATATAAATAGTGAAAAACATGTGGAACCGCATATGATGTTAACCCCATGTAAATCATGTTAATTTTTGTGGTCAAGTATAGAGAATCACTACACATAACATATTCACTACCTGCATAGAGGAAATGATAGACATGCACAACATATAATATATCTATATCAACTATTTTGTAATGGGTGATAACGCAAAAAATGGAACATGTTAAGGATTTGGGCATGGTAAGTAGGTCAACATGTGGGATAATTTATGTGAGAAAAAAACTATGATTCATGTATATATGTTTAAAAACCAAGTAAAAAGTGGCATTCTACACCAAGTACATGATAATAAATTTTAAACATTATATTTTGATTTAAATTCTTAATAATTAATACCATATAAATTCATAAACTACACAATGGGTAATGTTTGTAATAAATTACAAGTTTTTCATAAACATTTCCTCTGATACACTCTATGTATATTTATTTTATGTTGTGTGGTTCAACACACTATTCATACAGCACTACATGTCCCAAAAAACTGTGTTCCTTGAATATAATTACATATCATGAGGGACGACTTGTCGTGTAATTGCATTGTATTTGATAAGGACTGTATAGACCATGATTCATATGATGTTTCAAGGGTTAGAACACATCGTGGAACTGCTAAATTCTATAAATCAATTAAATATAACATGGAGAATATGTTTCATATTCAATTGTTTGAAAATGTCAATTATGTATTAAATTCCATAAATTGGATTAATATACCAAAAAGGTAAATTTCATCTTTCATCTATAGTATACGATGTGTACATGATTATTTTAAAGAAAAAATAAAAAATATTTAATTTATTTAATTTATATTATTTATTTAATTAATAATGGATGGAATTTTATTATATATTGAGGAATATTTGAAGAGATGGATATAATAAAAAAAATAATTAATATTTTTAATTTAATAACATCCATTAAATTTATAGTAATTAGAATTTGTTGGAATGAATTCTACCAAGACTCAATTTTTAGCCATTACATGTTCTGGTTGATCATTTGCTTGATCGACTTGTATGTATTAGATTTTTTAATTTAATCTAATTATTTAAAGAATATTTGAATGTGAGAATTTATTATTAAATTAAAAATAATGATCAGTGACACATATCTCCCTTCAAAATTATATATAGGATATTGTCTCCATAGATTACATTATGTAAATAAAAACATATTATAACTCACACCATTAAGCGAGTATTCATTTAAAATGTATGGATCTCCTAGTGAAATTATATATTTTAGGAACAAATACAAGATGAATCCAAAAAGAATAGATGTATTGGAGGATAGATAATTGATTTTTCTCAGACCATGGATTGGCTGAATGAATTATTTCTTTTTAAGTGAACCTTTTCTTATCACCACATTGAAATCCAACCAATAGTTATAAACTTATTATCATATCAAATATTTATTTTATTATTACTGTGTATTTTTATTAGTTAATTTGTATAGTAAACTATTTTTTTTATGATTGAATGAGATAATATAATGTAAATAAATTAAAAAGAATGTTTAGATGAGATAAAATAAAACCATTATACATATCATATTTTATCAAAATGACTAATTAGTTCTGTAAATTCCACAAAGATTTTATAACATTATGAAGAATAAAATATTAAATGTTCAAAAATAAGTTAAAAAATTATTCATTTTAAATAATATGTCATAAAATTTCATTCATCAATTGAGTTAGAATGTAACCGATGATCAAAAACATGGTCTATCCATTTTCAGAGTGAATTAATTTATTGATGAGTTACAATGAATGTCTTGGATTGACATAATAGAGTTATCACCATGATTATTTACCCCCACAATATTTGGTTCAACTTAGTGGTAAAATTTGAGGAAATCCATGTATGGATTTAAGGGTAGGGGATTATAGTAAATATATCTATTAGATTTTATTTATCATCATTCAAATGATAATAGAACCAAAATGCCTTTGAAATATTTTATAAAGCCTCTAAATTGTTTATTTTTTGGGAAATATGGATCCTTACTCTGAGAATAACATAGAGACTATATATTTTGATTCAAACTTTATTTTTATAAAATATCATAAGACAACTAAAATTAATTTATTATACCATAACAAAACCATCGAGATAAATTACTAATTTTTTCATATAAATAAACAGATGGAAAAGTCATTGAAACATTATGATCATTACTGGATAAATAATATATCTTAATCAAAAGAATTATACAATAGTAGTATAGACACGTTTTTTTACCCAACAATGTGGGGAAATTTGAATATATTTTAATATTTTATTCCTAATTATCCACCTTAAGGATCATGAAAATCTGAAATGAATTATATATGTAGAGTATATAGGAATATTCAGATGTTTTTTATATCATATTTTTAGTTATTCCAAGAGAGTTAATGACAAAATATATGTACAAGGACTCAAAGACCATGATAACTCAAATCCAAGAACATTAAATGGACAATCATAGAAAAAAAATAAATGAGATATTCAAAACTAAATATAAGAGTAACTATGAAGATGCGTACCTTTCTTTTTATATTTCAATAATGATGTTTCATTATACAGTACTTTTGTAGATTTGGTATTTTATATAGATAATAATTTATCTGTGTATCCCAAATTTTCATCCTTAGCACTAAGAATATATGAATTCATTAATAATTAAAAAAATTAATAGTACCAAGAATCCACTTCCGTATCTTATTAATATGATTTTACAGGATGATACGAGATTGTTGAAACATAATTCATCAACCCTTATGGTGAATTATATGAATGGAATTGGTGAAAATTCTATTAAAATTTCATATTCAGTGGTTCTTTTACAAATTTTGTCTATGATGTAACATAATATAAGGGAAATAAAATAATAAAAGCCTATTTTCATCATTTATGAAATAAAAGGTCACAATCATAGAAAATTTAATGAATTGATGAATAATAAAATAGGGGATAGTTAATTAAAATATTTAACCAACAAATTTTTATTCAAATAGAATAACCATGGACGCTCAGAATGATTTTAATATGTAAGGTGAACTTTTAATGTTGTTGTTGGAGGGGGGTTCCAAATTTAATTATGTAAATATTACAAAATCATGTCTCCATGTTATTTATTTCTCTCAAAAATATTTTCTTTATTTAGAATTACTAAAAAAATGTATCTTAGTGTTTATTTATATTAATAATTAGATTATATTAAATTTTTAAAATAAATGTTGATATGGTGCATTGTGATAAAATAACAGGTTAATAATAGTTGAATCCTAAATGTGTAAAATATTTGATTAAATATGTATATAAAATATGTGAGAACAATAATACCAAATTGTGGAAATGTATTTTTTTTATCTTGTTAAACTCATAGTTAATATCAAGGATATATCTTTATGGGTGTCTCGACTCATTGAAGCTAAAACTGTAAGGTGTTTTGGAACGATTTCCATTATTGTTTTTAGGCACCAAAATATCTAGATATTAAATTTGTTATTATAATAAATATTATAGAATCAATTTAGAATCAATTATTTTATATATTATTATTATAAGGTATAGGTAAATTCATATAAATAATAAGCTTCTATTATGATATATTAGTATTGAAAAGTAGATTAGTGAATATACTAACTAAGAGATATAACATCCTCTTGGTGGGTTAGTCGGCGTACATCGTAACCATGAATTCAAAAATCATTTAAATATAGATTTTATAATTTCTTAATATCATAATGGATTATACGCATCATGGTAATAATATTAGTAAAATGGGGTTTTATTATGATTCTTATAAGTATGAAAGTCCCCCATTATTGTTTTCAATACATGTTACTCAAATAGTAATGTTAACAGCTAAATATATGTCAAAAATGTTAACTAATATGAATAATATACGTTATAATATGATATAAATACATTATGACACTAATTCTTTCCTTTTTTAAGAATAATTTGTTGAAGATAATTTTATCATCAATGTTACATAACGAAAAACCTACGTGAATTAAAGTGAATTTTCCGAGAAGAAACATAGGAAATTGAAGTCCTTAATATTGAAAGGTATTTGATCTGTCAGTTATTACATGCCTATAATAGTTAATATATTCTCAATTTATATATTAGGAGTAATATATATTTCAATGAATTAAAATCACTATAAGTATGTGAGTTGGCATGGGAAGATTAACTCCCCAAGACATTGTGGGAGGAGTTGTTTCAGGAATGCATACTACATAAGAAGGATAAAACCAATTGGATGTTTTATATTCACCATGTAAAGGTATATATTGTTTTATAAAATGAATAAATTTAATAAGGAAATGGTGAATTGAAACAAGTTACATTTTACAGAATTATTAAAATGGTAAAATGGATTCCATGTATAGATAATGTGTTATGTATTTTGTCAGTTTTTTCAGTTGATATTAATTAATTAGATGGTATTACAGAAGTAACTAGAAATGGATATTAGTTCTTAAAATGGTGATTCCAAAAACTATTCTTACATCATAACAATTTGATATTATATTTCACAGAAATGCTAATTACATAAGTAGTGGAATCCGATTAGAGCTAGTGGATCCTATGTCTATACAAATAGAGAACACTGAATATTATAATATATCATAAGAATTTTTTCAAGAAATTATTTTTATAGAAAAAAAAAATTGATATAATGTTTCACTAGTGAAGAAAATGGGGTTTCACATTGGTTTTTAGGCTTTTTAACATCAGTTTGCAAGTAAAATTATTTTACACAATTTTGTAAATATTTTTTTTATGTTTGATAAAAACACGTCATTATAAATGATTTATTTTATTTTCTTTGTGTTGTTTCTCAAATAGAACATGTGAAAAACCAATATTTTTTATAATATCATTGTCAACCCTCCACTATAAATCATATTGAAAGATAATAAAACACAAAACATAGATAACCAAAGTAGAATTTAGGCAGTAATAGTATCAAAACAACATACAAGAAACATTTAAAATTAGAACATTCAAGATTACAATATATAGAATAAATAAACTGAAATCGAATCACACTTTTAAAAAGTATTTTCCTTTAAATATTTTAGAATCTCAACTCTTATTCACTATAATCTATGGGTTCATTAATATGCTCAAAATTAAAAGGGAAAAATTTTAAATTTAATCAAAATAAAATGAAATAAATATTATGTACAAGTTTATAAGGACATTTGAACTACTGGAACTTTTTTAGTTCCCCAATTTAATTTATTTAACTCATAAATATTAAAATATAATATTCACATTTATATACACCTTATGGTTTATAAAAATCTCGTTAAAAGGGTTTATCAATTCAAAATAATAATATTATTTAATATATCTAATTGTTATTAATTTTAAATGGAAAGTCAACTTTTATTTTACATATATTATTTTGGAATTATTTTTCCTTATGTTATCTCAAAATAAATTACATTCCTTGAATTAAAATAATATGAACAAAATAAATTTAAAATTCACTACAATATAAAAACATTTTAAAAAATTCAATCTTTTGTGCCCAATACATTCTTAATATTTTTTTGGACATCACTGTGGATAGAGAATTACCAGTAACATTCCTTTTCTGTTGGATAAAAAACACCTAACATCCAATGGAAGATGATATAAAAGAAAATTTAATATTAGTGGGTATTATATTAAGAGATAGATAAAAAAATTTAAGATATTTGTTTCATAATAATTAAAATAACGAAACATTTATCACATAATAATTTCATTATTTTAATGATATTAAGAAATATAAAATTTTCTTTCTAATTCAGTCATTGTCATCACAAATGGTGGAAAAAAAATGTGAGTCCAGAAATCCATATACCTATTTCTTTTCATGATCATTAAAAAAATTATGAATATACATAATAATAAATAAACATAAGTATAAATTTTAAATAAATTTATTATAAGAAATGATTTATGTCAAGAAAAACATAAAACAAATGTGCATCTTGTTGATTCCCCACTTATCTCTAGTTACATGATCCATGATATCATTTTTTAAAAGAGCCATAGTTATTTCACACCCAAAAAAATAAACTTCAATTGGAATCTCATAAACATCCAAAAAATTTGATAATGTTAACATTATATTTAAACTAATATGATTTGTATCTAAATTAATAACATTTATTTTTTTTCATATAATATTTATTTACCTTTAATATATTCCTATATAAAATATAAAAATACTAAAAATTTTAAATGATAAAAAAATTAAAACGAAAATAATATAAAAGATAAATAATACACACACCACTATAGAAATATGTCTCAATTGTTAGATGTAAAACTAAAATGTGGATTATACTTTTTTACAATTGTACTCACCTCATTTGTAGGTAATTTTAATCGAGGATTTCTATCTAAAATATCATGTGTAGTGACCCTATGATACTATGTCTCCATCTATTGGTGATGAATGGTATCTTTAATAGAAAATATCATCGTATATCTAACAATATAATATTGGGTATCATCAATATATAACACAAAATAATAGAGAATTGGTGGTGGAGTAGGTGTTGGCGTAGGATGAGGAGTGGTGTATACAGGTGGACGTGGAGAAGTGAGGAGTACTGGAGGAGGTGGAGTGAGATAATTTGTATTAAATTATCTATGAATGTATTCAAACATAAATTATAACAAATCTCTGGTCCTTCCTCAATTTTTTACATGAATATCATGAATTTAATCTTCTAAAGATTCTATTTTTTTAATAACATCCTCCATTGAAGAAGCTTCAAAATATAGATTTTATTTTTTCAATGATACACCTACCCAACATCCTAATACATGACCCGAGTGTTTAAGAATTCCTAATGTTGAGGTTAAAATATCAATCCTACCTTCATCCATAAGTACCCCAAGTTTTCCCTTCTCCACAAGAGAATATTGAATGACATATTTGAAAAAAAATCCATAATGAATCACAATATATAATGAATTTAATTGACATAAATAAAAAAATTAAGTTAACATGTTACAATCCTCTTAGTTACAAACGTATACTCTTTTATAAAATATTTTACTTTTTTTCTCTTCGGAACCCTCTTACATTAAACAATTATAGTGGGGGGAATGGAATACTCTATAGATCCAAAAGACTCACCTTTCAGTTTTTGATATTTTGCATCTTTTATTATTTTTCTAAAAATGTATACCCTCCCAAAGATAATGTTTACGGGTAAACATTTCTAGATTTTTTATCCTGATAATTTTTACAAAATTAGTATAAATTAGTTGTAAATTAATCTATAATAATATCATTAATATAAAATATTATTTTAAAATGTATCATTACACATATGAAAAATGATTATTATCTTTTGTTTTCAACAAATTTCTTCATTGTATCTTCATCTATAAATGGATATATATCACTTGGATTATCATGTTTCTTCTTCCCAATAATTAAATCATATATAATGGTGAATTGAAGTCCCTCCATCTCATAGCAGTTAACGACAAAAATTTCCTCATAACTCTTCTATTATCAGGTATATCACATGTCATCTAATAATAATAAAGGCAATATATATTACAATAATAATTTCATGATAATAAAAATAATAAAAAAGGAGACTAACAAACTGGTCTCCCATAAGAGATATATTATCAATTGGTGAAAAATTATTCAACCGTCAATCAAAATAAAAATGTTTCTTTTAGCCTGCACTGATGTAAGATTATTTAGTTCTTTTGAATTTGGACTTCATGGAAGATAATTATCATTAAAATATAAATGTATCCTCTAGTACTAGATATGGGAAACTAATAATTTGGGTAAATGTTTTATGTATCATTTACCAACCCCGAAACACTTATTTGGACCTTTGTGAGTAGATATCTCTTATAAAGTAGGATGAGCCTCATCAATAGACGATTGTGAATGTTCCTCCTATGTTTTATGTGTGTGATCATATATTTAATAATATGGTGGATGAGTTGATTGATCTATAATTTTACAACAAATTAAATAAATATAAATATTTGTATAAAAATATTGAAATTCAATTATTACATATGAATGTAAATAAAGAATGTAAAATAAATTAAAAATAACACATTTTTATTCATATTTTTTATTCATAACATAAATACAAACCAAATTAATGTGATATAAAATGACATAAATAAAAGAAAACATATCAAAAATATGTATGTGAATATTAAAAATTCTCTTACCTAATGAAACATTTTTTCAACCAAATATAATATTTTTTAATTATACTATTATAAAATATTTTTTATTTTATTTAACGTGTTATATTTAAAATATTTATTATTTTAAAAAATATTGATGAGACATGTTACATATGGTAAAACCTCAAAAACTAAACAAAAAAACTGATACACACAAAAATTTTAACTTATTAGTTATATTAAATGTTTTATTAAATACAACTAAATTAAAATGTTCAAAATATTTTAAAATTCAATAAAATAAATTAGAAATAAACATGGGTTACTGGTAATATTATGAATTTATTAATGTAATTTTCAAAATTTCATTTCTCATGGTCGTTTTGTACAACACAACTCATTTTTATGATGTTCTCATCAATAGTATCAATTAATATTTCCATGGAAGTAAGGATATCACATAAATCAGCATCTTCTTCATGTTTATCATTACCAACATAATATTTTTTTCTTTTAAAACAATATGCCACTACGAAACAAATATATCAATAACATAGATATTTTTTTAATTTGTTTTAATAATAAAATGATTATATGTTTATTATAATCAGTTCATATTGACTAATGTCATTCCAAATTCATCATGTTTGGCAATGTTGTTACCCAAAAAAAATTCATCTAAAAAATGGATCTTGAAATATATTATAATAAACACCCCATATTTCTTCAATAACTCAATAATATGTACATGATATAGGGATTGGGTTTTTTTTCTTGAGCACTCAAAAATTACATTCATTTACAAACACTAATACACTATTATATTGAATAACACATATATTGTTGTGATTAGTAATATGAAATGTATAAAAATTAATATCAAACTCAGAAAATGTTATCAAATTTCACCATTGATCACCCACTAACCATCCCAATGTTTTGAATGCATCTAATCTACCACGTATGGTATCATTAAACAATGATAATATTTTTTTATGATCATTAAAAATCCATATATCACTCTTCATTAGATAACATTGTTTCAACACATTAATATGAAATGTCATATATTATTTAGGTTCTTTTATGTTATTCAATATATATAAATTTACAATATTAATTTGTCCACATATCAATGATTTGATGTTCAATCCATGGATAACCTTTCCCCTATTATCAACTCCATCATGGAGAGATGTAGGGAAACCTGTGTGCTCTACTGTAGACAAGTAGCTTGGACAAAACTCTACAATCTCCATAAAAATATACTTATTAACAATAGAGGCTATAGTTCAATATAGATTTTTAAAATATCCCTTTAATATCATCACATACCTCTAAAAATAATACATCAATCATAGATATTCTTGTCCACATAGATTTATTTGTTTCACCAAATGAAAAATTAAAAGCACCATGATAACGAAAAAATGGAGGGAAATACATTTCCATTTATCATAGTATATATAATACAACATAGACCAAATATTTCAAATAATTCAGTTCAATCATTGTATAAAAAATCGAATCAAAAAAATAACACACCTTTTTAATAGTTATTCTACCATGGATGAGAACTGTTCAATTCAATGAAAGTATTAGAATTTGTTACATCATTATTTGATGATCATGTGATTTCATACCTATAATCTTCTAATCAGTTATAGACACAAAATATTTTACATTTGATGAATGACCATGCAGAACATTATTATCACGAAGATGCTGAAAAATCCAATTTTATCCCTATTTTATTATGTTTGAAAGTCTTGGGGCAAGAATTTTCACCGTTCATTAAGAGTGGGAGCTAAATGAAAAATTATTCTCATTATGAGTACTTCAAATCTCCCATTCAACCAATATTTAGGGTTTCCTTTAGTATCATTCAATGATCCAATAAACATGTCACAATTATTCCTCTCCAAATCCAAGACAATATTGTTTTGTTTAACCTCGTGATATATCTAATATGGTATCACCAAAAATATTGACAATTTCATCTAAATATTTCTATCATTATCATTTTTCTTGTTCTTTTTGGAATGTCACATCAGTGGTTTTAACCCTCTCCAAATAATGCCAATTGGATAATGTTTTTCGTGAAATTTGATATTCTTGTGATCCATTGATTACCTTTTTTAATAATCTATCTAAGTGATCCTTAGAAAAAAACATTCTATGACCAACTCATAATATTATTCTTCCATGTAGTTTTTGATAATATGAAGTCTCTTTTTCCCAAATTGGACAATAATTATGACCCTTAACACTATATCGAGACAAATTTCAATTTTCTAGGAATTAATGTATAGTGAACATAATCATTTCATGAAGTCGAATGTATTTAATTTTGTAAGTGTAACATCCTAGTCTTGGATTCCACCAAATAGGACTCTGATCTCGGTTGTCAATAAGGCATTACGATCATCTTCCCAATCTCTATTGGATAACGTCTAGTATTGAGGGCCTATGTGTGTTAGTTGGGTGACTATGACCTAATTAATAGATATTAACACAATGAAAATACCACAATAATTCAATAGTAGAAGCACCAAACCATAAATGATAAATATATATATGAAGACTGAGAGTATAATCCAATAAAGAAGTCATATCATATAAAAGATGATGACACATGTCAAATGATTCTAATAAAATAGCCAAAATAGGTACATAATAGTGATATATAGTACATGTCCGAAAAGAAAAAAAATTAACAAAGAGGCCTAGTAGAATTGCAAGCCACATCTTGGCCCCATTATCTCTTAATCCTACGAAGCATATCAAGTTCCTTTATTGGGGTGCCTTCCCTTTTTGACTCCAATAATCATATAATATGATTGGGTCCAAAAAGGAGACCCTAATAGGGTGTGATATATAATCTTAGTAGGAAACCACTAAGGTTTTTTTCTAATCAATCAGTGAATATATATATATATATATATTTTATAGAAATTATAACTATAAAGTAGGGAGATCTCAAAAGTAAACATACATCCCATTTAATCAATTTTATTTAACAATTCTATATCATTAAAATTATAAGTCTCAAGATCCAATTCATGAATGGGATCCCCAATATATTAAATATCAAAAATATATGCCAAAACATTCCATCTATAATGATATGAGTCAATCCCAACTCCAAAAATTTGTTTGGATTAGAAAATGGTTCATTTAGCCTTTTGTTATTAAATAAATTTGGAACCGGTGCCAGTCCCTAAAATCACTAAACTAGAAATCATATATCTCTCCAAGTATGATATGAAACTGTGAATATCCTTGATATTCCTTTATTGTAATTTAAGTATTACTTACGAATAATCACCACCAACACCCTACAAGTCTATCCCGATGACCCTCTTAGGGACATGATATTGCTATAGGTAAGGTATAGAGTGCTTCCAATTGATTCCTACTTCAGTTTCCCTATAGGGAGCTCGAGTGTCACCCATGGAATAAAAATTCAATTAACATGGAATCAGACCATGAAAACCTTCATATGGATCCATGATTCTCTCCAGATATAAAAAAATCCTCTATAATTCAATCCATGGGATCCTTCAATTGGATCCACGATTCACCCATGCATAATCAAGGTTTAAGCCATTGATCCCATCAATGCCATCCTTTATCTTGATCCATGAATCACCCAATGCATAGAAATCACTAGTCTAATGATTTTTGTCCAAGTAATCCTTTATATGGATCCAAGATAAACTAAATGAAATTATGAATTTTAATAACCCAATTCCACGTAAACATTACATTTAACATGCCATGGTCAAAACAAAGAGAATTAAATATCAATGAAACCTCAAGAGGTGTTCTATGTAATTTTCCAACCTCATAAGGCTTGGCCTTTCCACTTACACACATAAGTATTTTCAATATTACTAGAATCACATGAATATCAAGCTATTACAAGGATTATTTATCATTTATATGGCATGAGAAAAACAATAATTAAGAAAATAATGTTAAGTAAACAAATTCGTCAAAAAGCCTCCATTTACTGACATTACAAAATCTAAATAAACACAACTAGAAAATTTTCATATTTCCAACATTGAAAACCATGTAAATAGGGCCCAATACCATGTTTGTAGGCTACATCCATTGTTTTTTTCAACCGTGGGGGCTATCACCATGGTATAATTGTTGGACCTATTACCACATTTTAACAGTGGAAGTACATTGGCTATTTCCATGGTTTTAAAAACTGTAGAAATAGGTCTACTCCTTTACAACCATGGTATTCGACCAATTTCTATGGTTCGAACAATGGCAATGGACCACTAATTTCAACGGTTAAACCCATGACAACTGCCCAATAAAAAAATTTCACCGGCTATATTTGATCTTAGTACCTCACCCATAGTATTCAACCTTATAACCGCTACACCATACCATACATTAGGTATATATATCTAATATATTATATATATTATAAAAAACCATGGTGGTAGCATAAAAACCATGGAAATAGTGATTCTCACTATATTTTCAAAGAGAAATTGTTTCTCCTGTATAAGAGAGAGAGACCAATAGCCACTATTTTTAAAACTGTGGCTATAGCCCTTGGGAAAAATGGCCTATATCCACAGTTTTCAAAACTCTTTCTATAGGCCACATAACCATGGAAATATACCGTGTAAAAATGGCCAATATCCATAGTTTTGAAAACTGTGTCTATAGGCCACATAACTATGGCTATTTTTTGTGGCGATAGCCTAATTATCTACTTGTGAATGGAATCCAGGCATAATCATGAAATTAGATATTGAGGCCAATAAATATAGGTATCCATCCCATGAATTTAACTCATTTTATTTGAAATTCATATCATAAACCAACTAATGAATTTTATTTACATATAAATTCACATGTGCCATCCCAAATAAGAGGAAATATTTACGCCTCATAAGTATCCAAGTTTCAAGCCATCAAAAGGGTGCTTTAAATCAACACAAAAATAAAAATTTATATTCAAGGTCTATAACATATTACATCATTAAATAATCCCCTTTAATCTATTAGGTAATACATATCAATTATAGGATTCAATATCAATTTATGTGACACTTGAAAATTGGGTGTATGGCACGAAGGTCTATATAAACAACAATACTATTAATGAATGTCATGAGACCACCAACCTTATGTCCATGCTATATTGATCATCCAATATTTTTTCATGATTCAAAATATATTATCATAAATCTAATGAATTGATTAAGAACAAGAAATAAGTTTATTTTCAGAAAGAGATTTATTTAGTAAACGAGAATGAACCCATACAATTGATATTTTTCCTTTAGTAAATTAATACTTGGATATTTTTTCTATTAAGATTTACTTTTTTATACGTGAGTGGGATTTTAAATTTACCAATTATGTAATTCCTAATTATAATCCAATTCCATAACCCCCTTATCAAATTGATCAAGTAGAATATATAGAAATTTTTAAAGTAGTTGCTTGTATTTCTTGATAATGGTTTCTGTCATACTAGAACATCACCATGTGGTGCCCCTTTTTTTCTTGTTAAAATGAATTATGGTTCCATGAGGATATTCATTGATTAAGGATCTTTGAATAAAATTATTTTTATGAAAATGTATACAATAGCACATGTTGATGACTTATTTGATTAGCTATAGGAAGCTCCGTATTTTTTCAAAATTGACTTGAGATCTTGGTACAATCACATATATTTGATGGATGATGGCATTATGAAAATATATTTTTGAAATATAAATGTTAATTGGGTGTTTTTAGTTATTAATAAACGTTTTAATAACATCCCAACATATTTTTGGATCTTATAAATATAATTTTACGTTAATATTTTGATAAAATTATTGTTTTTTTCTATTTATAATTTTTTTTGTTATTTTCTAAAATTTTTGATGAATAGGGTAATTTAATATTGGTATTTTATTATAAAATCATAAATAAAATATGTTATATTTGAAATTTATCAAATTATATTTTTGGTTAGAACATATTTCCTTACACGGGATAATTATTAATAAATATGGCACAACAGTTTATCTCACTAAAACAAAAGTGATCAATGAATGGACAAGACCTAATGTTGTTTCTTATATTCAATGATTTCATTATTTAGAGGGTTATTACCTATGTTTTGTTAAAAATTACCCATTATCTAGACCACTAACAAAGTTAAATTAAAAAGATTAAAATTTATCTTGATAATAGATTGTAATGATTGTTTTCTTGAATTAAAAAGAATATTGGTGAATGCTCTAGTTTTGGCCATTCCCTTGAGACATTGTTATTTTCCATTTACAGTGATTCATAATTATAGGTAATTGGTTCATTATGATGATGAATAATTATGTAATTTATTATGCTTTATGAACACTAAAACCTCACGAGATAAATTATCCTACACAAAATTTAGAATTACATATTTTTGTGTTTTCTTTAGGAAATTGGAGAAATAATTTATATGGAACAGTGTGTGAAATATATAATCATCATAAAAGATGAAAGTATACATTTATAGAAAATTAATTATACATAATGTAGAGAAGATGGATTGAAGTGATAAAATATTATGATTCCCCAATCAATTACCTTCTAGGAAAAATTAGAATAGTGGCAGATGCACTGCGTTGGAAAATCATGAATCACTAAAAAAGTTGTGTGTATCACATGGATATTTGATTAATGATTTGATGAATTTTTCCCAGGTATTTGGTGGTAGAGGATATTCCTCTATTTTCATTCAAGTGTCACTGGAGTCGTATCTGTATAAAAAAATTATTCACGTTCAGAAGGAACACTGTGATTTACAGAAAAATGTTGAATAGTTAAGAGAGTTATGTTGTTTGAATTTAATTTTGATAATGATTGTGTGTTATGTTTTGAAAATATATTATGTGTCCATTGTGACTCCCAACTGGTGAATGAATTTATATGTGGATCAAATAGTTCTCTATTTTAGTTCATCTTGGTAGCATTAACATGTACAAAGACCATCAAAATTATTACTTACGGGATGTAATTAAAAGATATATTGTAGATTTTACTATAAAATGATTGTCTTTTAATAATTTAAAATCAGACAGACTACTACCAAAAGGGATGATTCATCCTTTTCTGGTTCCTTAGTGAAAACTGGAAAATATTTCAATGGGTTATTTGTGGGACTACAAAAAAACATCTCAAGGCACCAATGTGATTTTTGTTATTATTTTTCCACTAAATAAATATATACATGTCATTCCAATTAGAAAAAATATTTCATTGGGTAAACTGTATCAACTATAACATAAATATATTTTTATGTTATATTGAGTTCCTCCCTCCATTGTATCTAACCATGATCCCAAATTCACTTCTAACTTTTGGAAAGACATTCATTATTCAATGTGAACTGAATTAAATTTCAGAAATATTTTTCAACCTTAATCTAATGGAATGTCCGAGTTAAAACCTCATACTATAGAATATATTCATGTATATTTTTATGTGGATTACTAGGGATGTTTTTATTTGTTCCTTTCTTTATTTGACATTAATTATAATAACAGTTTTTCATTCCAATATATTAATGGAACTTTTTGATACATTATTTGGAAATTGGTGTCGAAGAAAATCATCTAGGGATGATTTCAGGTAAATAATGTTGATAGTAAAATAATTAGTATAACACATGGATGAGAAAGTAAATATGACCAACAAACATATATGGAAATGTTTGAGAAGGTAGAAATGTAATGTAAATAACAGGAGAAAAGGACTTTCTTTTGAGGTATATGATCATGTTTTCTATAAAATATGTCTATAGAAAAGTGTTATGTATTTTGGTAAGAAAGAATATATATGTCTACATTTCATTAGAACTTATAAAATCATCGATAAATTTGAACCATTTTACTACAGAGTATCTTTTCCTTGGAGTATATCTCAAGTACATAATGTTTTTTAGATTTTGATGTTAAATATGTATGAGCTATATTCATCTCATGTTTTGAGCCCAAAGGAAATTTAGTTTGAATAACAAAATTAGTATGAGTAAAATCATTTTCATATTATTTATCATAGAGAGAAATTATTATAGAATAATGTAATCCTTTGGGTAAAGGTTTTGTGGATAAAAAACATGGTTGTAGAATCCAGAAGGGAATCTGAAAATGGTATGAGGGAAAGCTATCCAAATTTTATTAATATTTGATTATATTTTGGGGGAAGAATTTAAAAAAGTGGTAAATTATACAACCAAGGAATTAATAGAACCATTCTGTTTTATATTTATTAGTATTTTTGAAATAAATAATAAAGCTCATTATGTTATGTAATTATTTAAATAAACAATTATTAAATAAAATAATATTATGAAACTAATTTCTTATAATGATATATTTAAAAAATTATTTTTTAAATCATATAATTTTAATCTAGAAAAAAATAATTTTTTTTAAAATAGCTTCTGGAAATTATCTTCGTATGATTTGTTTGGATTTTTATAAAAACCCTTTTTTCTAAATAGTAAAAATATGTTTTTAATACATTATTTTTTTGAAATCCTCAAGACATGATTATGATTTAAAATATATTTAAAAAATCTTTGAATAAATTATGATATTATAATAGAAATATATCTAAAAATAAAAGTAAAACATCATTATTTTTTTTATTTCCTGATAATTATAAAAAATAAAATCAGTATTGGTGTAGTGATTCTAAAGTGTTGTAAAATTTCATTGTTGGTTCATGATACATAATAATTATGTGTTAAAACAGTTTCATGACATTTTTATTAATTATTATATATAATTTATATTTTTTTATATTTTTAAATTTTATATTAATATAACATGAATATTATCCAAACACCAACGCAATGCTTATGCAATGCACGAAATGTAAAATTAAAAAACTAATGAAGTTATTTTGACATGGATATGAGTAAATGTACATAATTAATGAATATAGATGATTTTATTTATCCTAATTAATTTATATTTTTTTCATAGTATTTTATTTCTAATTTTAATATATTAAATAATTAAATTCAATCTTTATGAGACGCTGATGTAGTTCTTGAGAACGAAAAATAAAATTCAATAAAATGCTTCAAATTGGTATTATAAGAACCATTAAATGACCCAAAAATTTGGAAGAATATTTTTGGATGAGTAAGTGTGGGTGGTAATATTATTTTGCTCCTATATGGGTCCTTTTGTTTCCACCTAGATTAATTTAGGACCATTATAATATTTTATTTAGTAGAAAGTCAATGTCTTAATAGTATGGTTTTTAAATAATATAACTTTATGATATATGGTTTTCTATAAACTAGTTTCAACCATAAATATTCATTGGAATGATAAAACACTTATATTAATCAGGATAATTTAATTTTAAAATTTAGAGAACAAATAAATACATTAAAGTCATACACAATGATAAAGAGGTAATTGTTATATTTATAGAAAAAAATGATATTAAAAATTATAAAATCAATAAAATATGACTGAATGAATGGACCAATGTCCTAAATGTTTATTAAATTTTGGATTAAACCCCTTTTAATAATTAAATTAGAAAAACCTCAAAATACATCATGGACATAAAATACATTAAAAAAAGAAGAGGGCCATTCCCAGAGCTACACTACCTGGACATACCACTACACGGAAAAATCATTAGTATAGCGATCCACCACCAATGCATGACCATTCAGAAAGTTGTCTCAAACAGAAAATGCATGGGCCTGGTACCGATGGCAAAGCCATACTTAATAAAACATTAGTGTCTTGATAGTCTTGCATGGTGAAAAAATCTGCTCTAATCCTCTTTTGGTGAAAGTATTTGTAGAATGTCTGGATGAACCTTCCAAAATCCAAGTCCAAGAAACCAATATAAAAATTCCATGTAACAAGAACACTTGCGTCCAAAAAATCCCCCATGCACAAAAATCCAACTCCCAGCATCAAACCTATGGCATCAAAACAATCTCCCATGCACAGAATTCCATCCCCGTCATCAAACCTCCTCTATCATAATAGACCTCCTTCCCTAAAAAAATAACCAAACAACCAACATTGACCAAATGAGAATCATGTAGAGATTTTAGCTTCAAAACATTGGCTTTGTCAGCAGGAATAAATCAAGGAAATCATCATACGACATTCTTGTGTAAGTGAAAGAACTAGAAAACCAACACCAAATGAAGGATTAAAAAAAATGGTAACCAATGTCGTCACACGGGCTCAACAAGATCCAATGTATCCCCAAACACATTGAATGAAAAAATAGAAATAAAAATAGTATCACAAGTATGCCCAATTGAATACAAAAAACTCATATCTAGTATCCTCTAACCATTACAAACTATAAGACCACAATGAAGAACCAATAGCACACAGTGATGTCAAGGCGGGGACCTTAGGCCACCAGATCTATAATCTCGATCTTGGACCCGCACCGCGCTACCATGGGAGACCCTTTCCAGCGATGAAGGAGTTAGGTGGAGAGAGGAAACAATGGTACTAATAGTGAGATGACCATGTCCACAATGTGCTTTCGCAACCATGGATTCACCACCATAACTCATCGAGCACTTGAAATGTCACCACATCAACCTGAGATGAAGGAGGTGATGAAAAGGGGAGAAACCCTAACGTTCATTTCCCCTTACGATCACATCCAAAAAATATATATAATATGGGATAATTAAGATGATACGTGAATTTTATAGATACCTATATCATTTATAATGTATTATAAAATATATAGTTTGAATTTTGCAATTTCTTTTAATGTTATCAATCTCATGGAGTTGAATTGTGTTAAATTTCACAAAAAAATATATTGTATGATTATAATATTTTATTAAATTATTTAGTACTAAAAAAATAATGAATATTGAAAAATATGAAAATAGTTCTTCTAAAATTTAATCAATAATCAATTTTTTCCATTTTAAGTATTTAACCCGATAATAGTTCTATTATATTTTATTAATTTAGGAATTTAGAAAAATATCCACTCTACAAAATTATAAAAAGGGACTCTTTTAAAAACATAATTTCATCACCACGAGCCCAATTTCTCAAATATACTCCACAAAATATTCCTCCACTCATCCTTATCCACATTCAAGTGAATATGGTCTCACAAAAGGACTAATTTTGTGTTCTATAAGAAGGTTCTCAAGGGGAAAAATTTGAAGAGGTAAATTCCTCCTCTTTCTCTTTTAAAATCTAGCTCAATTTGTACCTTATCCTCACCCTTATCCAATGTTCCGTGACAACATAAATATCACATATATCCTATAATTTCATCAATTTAATGTTATATCATCATAAAAATCTCTTATTTTCTCCATTTATTCTTATAAACGAAATCCTCATCCACGGTGTGTTAATCCATCACCTTCGTGGATGATGAAGTGTCATTTCCTCATATCACATACGTTAAATGTTTAAATTCACTTATACATTTTTAAAATATAAAAATCATATTTAATATACATGTTCTCAAATTCTATAGTTAATATATTTATATAAAAAAGATGAAATTAACTTATTGCATAATTCTTGGAAAAACATCCAAAATAAACTTAACAGTTTTTATTAATGTTTTATTTAATGAATCATCCTCATAACAGAAATAGAACATAGACATATTGGAATACATAAACATATAGAGGTGTATTAATACCATAAATTCCCACTTCTAAATAATTATTTCTAATTTAAAATAAAATCTATAATGAAAAACCCATGAAACCATAAAGCAAATGCACCCAAAACAATCAAAATAACAATAATAATAATAATAAATGGGTGTAATAAGGTTATAAGAACATCATATAAGGTATTATTAATATGATAATAATTTTTTAATAAATTAATAAAACTTTTTAAATCATTATATAAGAATATTGAATACATTTGAAGGAATTCTAACCTGAGATAAGAGACACTTTATTGAAAAAGATTAATTTAAATTATTTAATGTTTTATTTTCTAAATAATTATCTTTAATGAAATTTATTTTTATTGATTTAATCAATGTAGTTATATGGAATGTTTTTAAATTTTAATTTTATAATTTCATCCATTATTATTTCAACAAATAATACTTTTAAAGCTGTTTTTAAGGGACTCTTCCTTTAAATTCTCATTGATTGTATATTTTTAACATAATTTAGAAATAATTTTTTTATCTTGTAGAAAATATGTGGATTTTATTGAATTTTTCATTCATAAATGTTTTGAAGCCTCTATTACATTTATAAATGTTTATTTTCAAATAAAATACCATCCTTTGTATATTCACAGTATTCCCTTGAAATAAGTGATTTTCCTCTTGAAATTTTTTTTAATACAAGTATTCACATTTTTTTATTATGTTCTAGTTCATTGTCAATATTTATGATGATGGGTTGTTACGTTATAAACCAAATATGGGTGGGTCTATGATAGATATCTAATTAATTAGGTATGTTAGAAGGTGACCTTAATGGTTATTCCAAGTGTAACTATGATAATTACGTCATAAGGTAGTTGTGATGGTTACAATGTATAGTATATGTGAGGGTTACAAGTAATGTAGAAGTAATTAGGGTTATAATCATACGTATGTATGATAAGATGATTATTCCCCAAGTTTCATGAAGGGGTTTTTTTTGATTTATATGTTTTATAAAAACCTCATGTTATCAAATAGTAAGTAAATCTTACTTTTTAGGGTGAGAAGTATTTAATTCATATATAAATAAGTATTCATGAACTAATGGTTTCTTTTCATTATGTCCCTTACTGTTGTTTTTTCTCTCATCCCATGTTTTTAAATGCTACTTATAGGGTTTAATAATGTGTAAGAGTAATTGATATGTTAAGCTTAATGTTGTTAATATTTTTCAAGAATATAAATCATTTTTTGTTGTCAAATAATTTTGTATAACCTAAAAAAATTGATACTATTTTATTAGTATCCACTTTATAATCATGTGAGTTTTTATTTATGAATTATTGACTAACTATCTAAAACTGTAAACCTAAAAGTTCTATGGGAATGAAATAAAGTTAATTTTAATGTAATGTAAATATATGAAGAATTAGTTTAGTATGGATCATTATATGGATAGTTTATTTATTATTTACATTACTTTCTCTAAATCTATAGAAAAACTAGAAGTAGTTTTCATGCATACGTATGGCCTTCCATCTCTAGGAATGTTGTATTTGATCTTTTATATATGATGTTTATTGATTACTATTAATAAATATATAACTAATATATATGAAATTTATATAATTTTTATCATTTTAGATATTATGTAACCTGGATAAAAGTGAATGTTCAAAAAACCCAAATAAAAACATAATGAATAACAAAGTAGGTATTACCTGACACGTGATTTTAATAAGTAAATATTATCAAAGGGAAAATAAAAATCATTATTAAAATGTAAATATTTCCATACATATTAATATAGTTCATTAATTGATATATGATAAACCTATATTTATAATAAAGGAGTTTTTAATGTGTATGAAGGATTTTGATATTTAAGGTAATGGATTTTGGTCTCAATTTATCTCATTTGGGACATACATTATGTTATCCATCCATCTTGTTTTATGATGTCAATATACAGAACCATTAACTTGTAATATCATTTATTTTTTTATTCTCATGATATTTTGTTTTTAATTTAATTTTATTCTTCAACGGGCATTATGAATCAAAGATACCAAAGTGATAATGGTTTTTTGATATTTTCTCATCATTTATCAGGATTTTTTTTGTCATGATTCCAATGATGAAATATTATGATACCACTCTAAATACACTAATAAATTTTATTCTCATATATTTATTTCATTAAACTATATTGTTTACATTCATTTTACTCTTTTTATTCACTAAATAAACCGAATAGTTTTTTAATGAAAATATAATTTATTTATTCCTTTGTTCAAAAATCATTTTTCATCCTTATCCAATTTTTCTAAAAATGTTTTCAATTTTTTAAAAATTTCTTGAGGAATTTTCCAAAAAAATTTAACCATTTTAACATTCAAAAAAATAAATATTCGTATATTATAACAAAAAAATCCTATTTATATTTTACTTAATGTGTGAAAGAAATATTTTCTTTATATTTTCCCGAATGAATGGCATTTTCATAAATCATGAACACTCAATATTTTATAGATTTATCAGTAGTTTCCAAGTGTATTTTAAATGAAAATATCGACATAATATCTAATAGTTTAAGAAAGGTTATTTTCATTGAAATAGTTTTTTGAAGAAATGTTTTCAATGATCATTATGCTTCATTTATATGTTCCTCTATGTTATTTTTGAAGAATATTATTTTTGGAATTTTTTATGACATAAAAGTTATCATTCGTGGGTAAAGAATATTTTTATCAATAAATATTTCCATTTATTCTTCTCGTAAAAAAATTTTCAATATAATATGATATCCTTTTATGTAACATAATACCGAAAAGGGATATGATCCAATAATAACATGTTTATTCATTATTTGGATGGTTTTATTTATGATGACATTATATTTATGAATCATGTTTACTTTCCAAACGATATGATACGGAAAAAAACTATGAAACCCATTTCATTACATGGGTTCTAATATGATGAATTTTTTATGAACTTATTGGGAAAAAATTTATGGATTATGTGATGAGTGGGGCCTATGTCTACCTCAAATGCATTAGGGTAATGTGTAATTTTTCATGTTCGTATAGGGTATATGGTAGGTTATGATAACCCCAAAAAATGGGTACATGGGAGGTTATCTCAATCCCAAAGAAGTTACATGGGTGAATACCATGCCTATAATGTTATAATTTTTTTTGGTATCTTTCATATATGGATTTATAAGATTCTGTTTTGTAAAAACAATATGTCTTGTGCTATTGTTGTTATCTCATGGCATGTGTTTTTTTGATTATGTTGTTACTCATGTCATATAAACTATCATTATTTATGTTCGGACTCATGTTTTACTTCTATGATATATAGGGTTTGGTTTTTCAAATTTTATTATTATGTGGTCTTCCCCTTTTATTATTGTTATGTTGATTTATTATTTGTTTACCCTTAATGATAATGTGAGCTCATGATTTCTAATTATTCAATTCTCCATGTTATACATAATTTTTTTTATTTCTATTAAGGGTTCTAGTTATGAATAACATAGTGGGATATTAGTTATCTCAACTACGTACCAGTTGTTTATGTGTCCATGTTTCCAAATTCACTATAACTAAATGATTCTGGCATGGATCATTATTTTATTTAAGGAATATTCATCTACTAAGATAAAATATTTATGAATGTGAAGTTTTCATTTTTATATTTGATATTAAAATAAGGTATATTTATTATTTAGAAGCTAGAATGATAAGACATTAGTGATATTCCTTAGGATATATATAGGGATATTCCAAAAGATAGGTCAAATAATATGTCCAAATATAATTCAATGTTTAGGTTAGTTTATAGGAATTCTAGTGAAGCAATGAGTGAGTTTTTTCTCTGAAGTTACATGTATTCCTGTATACTAAAAGTGGATGAGGCTCTAGAAAAGTTATAAATTGTTCTAATAATTCTTAAAATGATGAATTTATCTAGACGTGATCATCACATGGTGCCTGAAAATAGTCCTTTATTCACACCTAGTTTGAATCTCCCAGGGAATGTTATTTTGAAATTCACAATCTTTTTATGAACCATCGTGAAGGGTTTAAATAAGGACATTGACTAACATTGTATAAGAGTAAGGTTCCATATATTATAAATATGGTGACATTATTTTAATATCAAATAAATAATTTCTCCAGACTATGAGTTTTCCCACTATTAATATTGTTTCTCACGCTATAATTTTTAGATTTAGTTAGTAACTAGGTTGGAACTAGATGTGATAGATAGTGTGATGATTAGAAACAAAATGGCATGATGACATGATTAAAATATATGGTGATTTTACATATTAATTTATCATGATATTCGAATAACAATTTAAAGCATCACCAAATCATAGACCCACCAAATAACTGATTAATAAAGCTCATTGAGAGCATGGGTGGGGGATACCTAAAGCAAAATAATATTCCAATATGTAAACATTGTGGGAACAAGAACCCCTGAAAATATCTCATAGGAACTCTAATATGTTTTGAGCATAGAAAATAAGGACCCAAAGAATGTAATTTCTGATGAAAAAAGAAAATTTTGGTTGATTCAATGAATGAGAATAATATTCTCCTTATGTATCACAATGGTTGAATGTTTTTAACGTGGAAAGTATGTACATTGGGAAATAGATGTCCTAATATGAAATATCATGATGAAAAACAACAAGGATGTTTGGGTAATGGTTAAAATACTACTGATAAGGTCAGTATGAATGTAATATAAAATATTTGAAATATTATAACAATATTATTTATATTGAACCTAAGTTGCATGATTAAATTGAGGATGGTGAATGTTAAGACAATATTATTATTTTATATTGTAGGAAATATGTATTAATGGATTAGTTGATGAATCCTAGTTAATGGTTTAAAAACAATTTGGAATGATATATTTTTTTATGTGTTTGAGTATGTAAAATGAAAATGAAATATATAAGTATTTCATGGATGATGTTTTGCATTATGTACTTGAAATAATGTGGAGATCGGTACTAGTGACCTAGAAAATTGATTTATTGGAAAGGTGATATTTTGTGTAAAAAACACGAGTAACTGGAAGATAACCCCTAATATGTTATTAATGTTAAGATAATGATGTTAATATAGATAAATACTTTATTGATATGGACAGTGTAAACTAGGTAATATTTATGGTATTGAAATAGATTAGTGATTTGATGACGAAGTTGTTCATGCTGACTTTGATGGATCTTTGAAATTTTTGGATCTATGATCAAAGTATGAATATTTTATTAAGAATAGAAAGAATGAAAATAAAAAATTAAAGTAGGAATGTAGTACTGTAGTCAAAGGGATTCTTGGAAAATAATATTATAACACTCTGGTAGATAAAAATCTAGATTAGAAGAATTACTAATAGGAATACATTAGTTACCATTTATAGACATTTTTATGATAAATAGATATATAATAAATTAAATAATCCTATATTATGGATCATGTTATCATATATTGATAATGGATTATAGAGGTAAAGTGCTACAAAATAAGACCGCTCACATGTTCAATGTTTTGTGGTGAAACCACCATCTTGAAAAAGTAACATCCAAACATGTCGATGTAATGAGCCATAAGATTCTTAATTTTGTTATTACAGTGAAGAATTTTTATTTAGAAATTTATTTTACTGAAGGTATAATGTAACACCTTGATATTTTATGAAATAATTTTTTAATTAAATTTAAATTTATCTACAACTTGTGCTATATGCAACACTGAGTATTATTGAAACTCAATATAGTATTAAAATAATATTACTTAATATCAAAATTCTTTTATATCTATTGGAGTGATGAGTATAAATATTATTGACTAATTTATAAAAACATTTCTTTTACACATTCATATAATATGAATTCATTGTTAACCAGTTAATTAGAAATGTAAATTTGAACCTTTTGAAAATATCGAAAATCAATTTTTATGAAAAGCTATTTGTCTACACATAAACACATTTTACCTCAGTCAACTAAACACATTACTTTCGGTGAATGGTTTCAAATAAATTTATATATTATATATTCAATCTATCTTTTAACAGTCATCTTATGGGTTTTGTAGACATGAGATTGGAATAGATCAAAATTTATGCTTGAAATAGTATTTTTCTAAAATGATTTATTTCATATTATTTGAACTTATTTTAAATTTATTTTTTAAAAATTTTAGAAATGTTAATTTAAAAATTAATATTACTTTTAAATTAATAATCTAAAATTTATCTTTTAGTTTATTATGGATAATTTTCTAAAAGGATGAATTTTTTGTGAATAGTAAAAAAATATTAGTTTTTATTAAAAAACATATTTTAATACAATTAATTTAATAGATGAATTTTATTTAATATGTTATTAAATGAAAAATTATTACAATAATATATTTATTAATTAAAATAACTTCATAAGAATCAATTTCATATTGAATTTTTTAAGAATTATTATTCTATTTTTAAAAAAAATCAATTTGCAATGCTGCTTCTTCCGCACTTCTTTAGTGTTAATTTTAAATTAACATTTTTTACATATATGAATGGAATTATGAAAAATTAATCCATATTTGTATTTATAATTATTATTATTATCTAATAAGGTTAAATTAATTTTCTACCATAACAAAAAGTAAAATAAATTAAAAGTAATTATTGCAGTTTTAGTTTAACATGGGTTTGTGTCGGGGGTTGAACTAGAATGAGAAGGTGTAAAATTTTCTATAAATATTACCAACACCCAATTTATATAAATATTTTACCTGATCACCTATAAGGTTATATAATGGACCATTTTAGACTGACAGATTTTTGTGACGAATCATCGCTGATTGAGATGTAACCCCATGGGACGCTCTTTCATCTCGGCTAACAATGGATCCTCCCTGACTGAGGCATCTCTGGATGATCTCTTTGTGGGGAGGGGGGTTCCTGGGTGTGGAGGGTTAGAAAAGGCCACTCCTGGGAATTCCCTTTTAAATGAGAATAAATAATGGACCATTTTAGATCCCATTCTATGTGAAAATTGTAACACACCTATTTTTTATGAACTTTTGTTTTTGAATAAATTAATTCTTCATTGTTGAATTTAATTGCATGGTAAACTATTTAAAACATTCCTTATATGATACACCAAGATAATCTTGCACAAAATTCAACACATAATTGTCTTGTGATACACATAATAATAAGATTCAATGAAAAAAAATTATTATATTATTTTTTAAAACAAGACATTAATAACATATCCATTAAACATTGTAATATTAAATATAATAAATTATATTTATAAATTCGTTATTATAGTTTTATATAAATAAATCATATTGATATTAATAAATAACTTATTTTTTAATGTATATATATGTTAGAAAGTACCATTTTCTTAAATTAAATCCTTTTTATTTCATTCTATAGAAAAAAAATAAAATTATTTTAGAAACATCTAAAAAATTAATTTGATAATGTAAAAATCAATTTTTAATTCATAATGTATATTTTATTACAGGGTGATTTTTTTAATTTTTTTTTTAAAAACATCATTTTTGGATGAATGGTAAATTATATGGAATTTTAAATCAAAACTAATTTTTTTATAATTTAGTACAATTGTTAAATTATATTTTAATTTGGTTTTAATGTCAAATTAAGTAAATTTAAAATAATTTAATCCAATTTAGTTCATTGGAACCAATTTATTAATGACAATAGAAATAAAAACATCCGAAACTTTTAAAACATTTTTATTAAAAACATTTTTCTGTGGCACATATGTGGGATTAATATTTAGATAATTTAATTAAAAATTTTTATTATAATTTTTAAATCA
This sequence comes from Viscum album, assembly GCA_963277665.1. NCBI lineage: Eukaryota > Viridiplantae > Streptophyta > Magnoliopsida > Santalales > Viscaceae > Viscum > Viscum album. The sequence goes on from OY728147.1 coordinate 378,718,297, forward strand.
TATATTCCATATTTGTGATTAAGATAAATTATTATTTCTAATAATTTTATCTTAGTTTCTAACAACAAATATTAGTGAAATTGATTAAAATTAACTACTGTGATTCAGAAAAAACAAGTAACATAATAAAGCACTGAGCCGTAAAAATAAGGACCAAAATGAATTATAAAATAATCCAAAATCTATAATCAATTAATATATCTAACCAATATTTTCTTATATCAATTTTTTACCAATATTGGATCTGTATGACCTGGGAAAATCATTAGTGGAATTCCCATATCAAAATATTACAGAATTTCACACCTCATTTACTATAAAAAGTCACTCACCCCTGCCACTTAATCATACCTATAAAAACCATTATCTTGGAAAAACTCTCCCCAATTATCCTCCCAAAATCCTTAAAATAATCTTATAATCCTCACATTTTTCATAAATTCATACCTGGAATCCCATTAGTGAAAAACCAGAAATAATTACCCCAAGAAGAGGTAACATCCTTCCTTAAGATCTTTCGTATTATTTCATCATACACCCCTACTCTTTTATTTTTAAAATATAATAAAATAAAATAACTTTCTTCAATATTATGAAATTTTTTTTAAAAATTTTAAAAATACACATAGACACACTTATATGTAATGGGTAATGAACATGTCGTTCTTGTGTACGGAAAACTACCGCCTCACGAAACGATGATTGTTAATTTTCTATTAACACATCTCATGGATTGTAATTATGATGTAAAATATATTTATATATAATATATATTATATTTATTATGTTTTTATTCGTCATTAATTTTTATATAAATAATTCATTTATTATTTCCGTTTTTTGTAAATATAATAATTTTGTTTGCGGTAGTGTGGTCAACCAGCTCATCAAAGTGTTGTGATTCATTCACACTCTTCATGGAATGTATTATGGATGGTTTTATTAAAATTGAGTGATATTTATGAAATAAAAATTATACTCTGATTAATATATATATATATAAATATATATATATATATATCATTTAATTTCAATCCTTCAAAACAAAAAAGAAAATGGGAACGGAGTTCATTTGTACGTAAGACCTACCATCTCCATAGACAGTGTATTTAATTTTCAATATATATGATTAATATATTATTATAAGTACATATATAATGAAAATATATGAAATTTTTATCATGGTTTACATTATGTTAATCATGATATAAGTATGAGGACCAAAAATATAACATATTAAAGAACATGTGAACAAATAGGTTATAACCCAAAACATAACATAAACATTTAATTATTAATAAGAGGGTAATATAACATCACTTATGTTCTTATATATAATTATTTGGTTCTATTTAATATCTATAATAAACAAATATTTATTTTAAAAGAGTTTTTAATGAGTAATAAGAGAGTCAAGCCATTAGATAAAGAGATTTCTTGTCTCACTTTTATTTTTGTGAGATTTATTTTGTATTCATCTCTAGTTTCTTTTGTGTGGTATATATACTGCACATGAATATATTATATTATTATTATAATAAAATTTATGGGTATTTACATATCCATTTTATGATATGTCTTTCATGGGTTTTTTTTCAAAAGTCGACAAATCGGTAAAGTAGTTTTGTCTGAATTTTATTTCTTTTGTGACCCATGACAAGATATAAACCTATATTCGTCATTATGATATATAAAATACATTTTTCGAGTCAAAACATCAATATAATTATTTTAATGATATTTTATGATTTAAATAATGTCATTTAATTACATTTGAATATTGATTCAAAGTTACAATGTGATAAGAAGAATATGTATTTTCATCAAAAAAGGTTTTCAAAGGATCAAAACGAATAATTTTCCTACGAAGAAAACATCCATTGGTTTTACTCATGCTTTAATGTATATATTATCCAAAGGTTCCATTAATATTCTTTCAGTTAATGTTCTATTTTTCGATGGCATGATTGTTATGAATCCTGATTCCAGTTTATGGGTTATGTTCTTATGAAAACCACTTCTTTTCATGGGTTATTATTTGATTAAATAATTATGAAACCTAAATTTTTATACATGTTATGATATATTACTTTTTCACAACACCCATTTCATTTAACGGTCAAAGATATTTTTTTGATCTTCCACCACATGTATGTATTATTTCATTATGAGATGGGTTGTTCTTATATCTTTCTCTAATGCATTGGGTAAAGATATATATCTCATGAGATAACGATGGGAATATAGTTAATGAGCACGATCCACTATGAATGATGGGGAAACTCAGTTCACTAGGGGAAGATGGGGAAACTCAATCCACTATGATATGATGTGAAAACCTTATCGATTAAAAGGAAATGACTACAAATGGGGATGGGGGTGTGTCCCACCCAGTATGTGTAGTCCCCATGAAGTTCCCTAACTAGTTTCTGTTAATGAGCTTGTCATTTTGGGTATGATTTTACATGTTTATATGTATCACATAATTATTTGTCTTAATATTATGATATGATTCCAAGGATTTTTTTTTTCTCCATTGGGATTCATTTCTTATGATATCAACATATTTAGTCCCTGATTCATGTTTATAAACATATATTTGAAGGGTATGATCTTGTAATTTTATGGCCAGGCTCCTAGAACCTCTTTTAATTGATTATAATTACATGTATCCATGGCTTACCCTTACTGTTAATCATATATCACCCCTTTTTATGTTTCCTTTTCCTAGGTTACAAATATATTTATTGTACATGATATTTCCAAGAAGGTTTCTAGTCACAGAGAACCTAGGAGAAGATAATGGAGTTCTCTTATGTACCAATGTTATGTTTCTATATATATAAAAGAAATAAAATAATATGTTATATGGTATTATATTTATGTAATGTATTAGTTATTACTCCCAAATTAGTTAATGTAAATGTATATTAATTGAGGGTTACTATATTTGGTGTGATAGAAAAATATTAGTTAAACATTGGAAACTAGGATGAGAAAACATCATTGAGAACCCTAACTACATGGATAAGGATAAGTATATGGATGGAGGAAGGTATAAGAAATTTTATAAGAATTTTGTTAAAATATGAAGATAGTGTTTTCCTAGTAATTCATCCATGTATCGATAATAAATGTGAAATTGGATTTGGGGAAGTTTTACAAAGGGGTAACAACCCAAAAATCACCATGTTGATATAGAATTGACCAGGATTTAGTGAAAGATAATCAGGATTTTGGCACATCTAGTTTGACACTTATAAGGGATATAGTTTGGAAATTCACTACCTATTCAAAAGACATCATGAAGGAATTAAATATGAATAGTCTATAAATAACCTAGGTTAAACCTATGGTGATATAGAATAAATAATGTTTCATAATTTAGAAATCCAATATGTGTTTTTTCTTAATTTTTTGGTCACTCACTGTGATAATTTTGTAATACTCTTTGTTTCTCAGTTTCAATCAGTGTATGGAACCCGAAGGAATCACACAAATGTTGATTTCAAAGGAAAATTCAATGATTTTCCCCCTAAAAATGAATAATATATAAGATAAAGTAAAAAAATTGTAGTATCAATACTGACCCAAATTTTACAAGATCTGATTCATTATGGACTTCCAAATGTGAAAAGTATGGAACAACATTCTATTGATTAATTCTTGAGGAAAAATACATCATCTCTCAGTGGATATTTTTTCAATGTATTATGAAAAAATGGATCTTTACCACTAATAAGAAATTATTCATTATCTAGTGTTCAGAATATGAGAATTTCATTTGGTCCATTTATAGTCTAGATGGTTAAGAAGACTGGTGGTGGACTCTAATTGAGAATACAATGAAGCATGATGAAATAGAATTCCTAGATTGGGATGAGTTAAATATCATATTCTTCTATAAGAATTTTCCTCATGTTCTTCTTGTGAGTATAGAAAAACAGTTCCATGATTTGATGTAAAAGGATGACGAATCCATTGGTACCTATGAGGCAACGTCCATAAGACTTGGAATGTATGTTTCTAGAATATTAAGCAAACCAGAATCTAATGTTTATAGGTTCTTCAATGGATTAAATCAAAGTCTCATATGTCTGTTGGTCATATGAGACATTAGTATCTATGAATATATTTTTTGTTCTGTAATAAAAGTTGAAATTAAGGATAGGGTTCTATATAAATTTCATGGTTTTAATATGAAATTGAATACATAGTTAAAATAAAAATCTAAATACCATGGAGGAAAAAAAATGAGCCTTCCTTTATGCTCTAATTGTTAAACCAATCAAGGAGGGAAAATTAATAAGGGTTTAAATAAATGTTTTAAGTGTCTGAAGAAATTCCATTAGGAAATTGATTTCTATATTGATGGAAAAAAATTTCAAATAACACAAATATAGAGAATGATTCACAAAATAAACCTCCCATACTTTAGTGATTCCTATGTAAGGTGGATGGAAATTATATTAACAAGTACCTACAACAATGGGTTGGTGATGATGATGGACATCCCCAACAACTTAAACTGAGGGAAAAGGGTAAATATCATGTGATCACTATTTCTGAAGAGGGGTGTGAAAACATCATGGTGAAAGGTATACTTTCAACCCACTCATAACATATAACATTTTATTTTATTCTGGATATATCCACTCATTCATATCTAAATAATCCTCTAAGGGTATTAAAATTTCACCAAAATTATTAGAGGTAGAATTATCAAGAAAAATATTATGTTATGATGACTAAATTCAATGAATATGAGTCACATCCCATTGTTGATTGATGGAATGTGTATCATGTAAATCATTTCATTATTCCTTTGGTTGAAATTGATGTCCTCATAGGCATGTATTGAATTTATCTTCATAAATTCCACAACAATTTTCAATAAAGGTTCGTTATGTTTAATATATCAAACCAACCTATGATTTCATATCAATAAAAAAATATGTATGATTTTCCTATAAAGACAACATCTAGTGTATGGTTGTTAATCCCTATAGAGAAGGCATGCTTTTCTAAAATGGTTTGGGAAAAACATTAAATCAATTAGGTTACAAATATTCATGAATTTGTGGATGTGTTCTTAGAATAATTTCATATACATAAAAAATTGTGAAGTTGAGTTCTCAATAGAACCCATACCTGGTTCCACACCATTTCAAAAGTTGTCGTAGAGAATGTCCTCGATTGATTTGAATGAATTGAATAAGAAACTCTAAGAAAATATTGATAAGGGATTCATTCTTCCCTGTGTTACAACATGGGGTCCACCGATTCTATTTTGGAAAAATAATTATGGATCAATGTGACTTGGAATTGGTTAATGTGATATTAATCCAAGATTGAACTTCATTTTGAATATCATCAATAGAGGGTCAATAAATATTATATAACTGATCTAACATTCTGTAAATGTTATAGAAACTATGAATATATAATGAGGTCATTGGGCCTTATTAGTCCCCATAGTATTTTCATGGATTTTATGAATACAGTCTTTAGAGACTATGTCAATCTATTTGGGGTAGTAATTATTTTATGATATTATTATCTATCAAAGAAAAAGAAAGAGTCTGATGACCACTTGAGAATTTTACTAAGTACCAAAAGGATGGGTAATTAGAATGCATAATTTACCATGTTCCAATTTTTGATGAAAAAAGTGTTAATGTTTGGGTCACTTAATCTCAATAGATAGAGTAGCAATATATCAATCAAAGGTAGAGGTTATTGACTTTTGGAATATACACACTAAAGTTACTGATATTTGTAGTTTCCTTAGATTAACGAGATATTATTAGTGGTTTGTGGAAAGTTTCTATGAATTATCTAATCACCTGACCATGTTATATCGAAAGGGTTCCATGTTCCTCAGGATAGTTGAGTGTGAGGAGAATATCAAGGAATTTAAGAGTATGTTAGCCTGAGCACATATGCATACATTAACATGTAGTGGATAAGGGTTTGTAATCTATAGTGATGATTTTAATAAGGGATTGGGATGTTATCTCATGCACAATAATGTGTTTTTCACATACACCTCATGATAGTGGAATTTATATTAGAAAAATTACTCAACTCATTATTTGGAGTTGGTGGTTGTAAATTTTTCATTAAATATATTGTGGAATTACCATTATTGATGAAGGTGTGATATATAAAATGATCATCAAAGTATCAAATATATATTCACATAGAAGGATTTGAGTATGAACCAGAGAAGAAAGTTAGAGATGATAAAATACTATGACTACTCAATACATTTGCACCCTTGGAAAGAGAACAAGGTTCTCTATGGATTTAGTCAAAAGGATCATTCTATCTTATCGATGATGAGGATTTAAAAAGAAAAATTATTTTTGGATTTACAAAGTATATATCTATAAATATTGAAGGAAGGGGAAATGATTTTCCTAATCAATTCAATGTTCAACCATCTATCCTAGTGATGGTTAAGAGGGGAATAAGGAAGGTGTAGAGATATAAAAGAAGGATAAAAGATTTCCTATGTTTAACCATCTTCTTGATGGAATGATAATGTTTTAGAACCATGTATGTGTTCCTTCCATATCAGTTTTAAAGAAGGATATTTTAGAGAATTTTTATATTTCATCGTTCTATATTCATCCTTGAAGAGTAAAGATGTATAATGATTTGATAGAATACATCTATTGGAATTTCAGGAAGAGATATATCACAATATTTGTATATCTGTGCCTGGTATGCTAGAATATTTAGGAAAGAAAGAGAAAGTATTAGGGTATGTTCATTCAATTTCCATTACAATAAAGGAAATTACAGAACATCATTATGGAATTTATCAATGTACTGAAAAAATAAATTAATGTTTTAATGGTATTTGGGATATATTTGATATCCTTACTAAGACAACACACTTAATTTCTTTCAAAGCATAGTTATCTCTTCATCATCTCAACGTGATATACAATAAAGAAGTTGTAAGGATTTATGTATTACCACTTTCCATTATATCAGATCAGGATTCGAGTTTTCCCTCAATGTTTTGGAAAATTCTTCTACAAGAACATGATCTATAATTTAGTTTCAACAACGCTTATTATCCTCAAATAGATAGTCATTATTAAAGAATAAATCCAACCCTATAGTATTTTTCAAGATCATTCTTATTTTATATTAAAGGTTGTTAGTATCAAAACATTCCTCTAGATGAGTTTTCATACAAAAATATCTTTTACTCAAGAATTCAGATGCCTCGTTATGAATCCCTCTTTGGGATGAATTGTAGAGATCCACATTTTTGTGATGAAGATATACAGAGAAAGCTATTGGGACATGAGATCTCTGAAGAAATAGATGAGTAGGTTAGAACCATTCCAAAAAATTTAATGGATGCTCAATGTCTGCATAAAATTAATTTTGTAAACTGATAGCATGTTCTATAATTTGACATATGTGGTAATGTGTTTCTACAAATTTCTCAATGGAATAAGCTTATGTGGTTGGGGAATAAAGGGAAAATAAGACCTAGGTATATTGGTCCTTTTGAGATTATTGATCATATCAGGATGGAATATTATTATGAGGAACATGATATATGTCTCTCTCAAGTCCTTGATGTGTTCCATATATCTCTCAGGAGGAAGTATATACTTGACCCTTCACATGTACTGATCTTAGAGGTCATACTTCTAGATTGTGATCTTTCTTATAAGGAAGAGCCTGTTCAAATTCTAGATTGTACTGAGAATATTTTATGAAAAAAGACCACTCACATGGTCAATTATTTTTAGAGAAACCACTAGTTAGAATAAGAAATGTGGGAACTTGAGGATATGATGAAGAAATTTTATTCTCATTTTTGTATCATAATAATGAATTTTCATGGAGAAAATCATTTTAAGGGGGTATAATGTTTCTCCCTCAGTTTTTGAAATCCTTCCATTTAAAAAAAATAAATTTTTCTATGTTGACTTATGATTCACACTACATTAATACGAATATTCATTATACTCTAAACCAAGTAAATATTTATCTACACACAACACCGAAATGTCTTGAGATACAAGAAACAATGGGTTTCTATGAAACAAAATTTGATTGTTTTTATTCATTAAATGGGATAGTTGTAACATAGCCGTTAAGCATAGAAATATAAATATTAATAACTAATTTTTAAAAATTATTCAAAATTTCTTTCTATCAATTAATTAACATTATCATAAAAAATACAATCTGTAGTAAAGTATTTACATGTTTGAAAATACTACTTTAGTACTGCTCTTTTTGTCCTGTCATAAAAATTACTAAAATTAAATTTCGAAAGTTTTTGAAATTTATTTGGTAAAATGAACTTGAATTTTCTATTTATATTGTAAAAATTATATTATAGTGATTTTTTTGTATTTTTTTAAAAAAACTTCATTTTTCGACGAATAGTGGAAAATGCTAGATTTTAATTCAAAAATTATATTTCATATATTTTATTTATACTGTGAAATTATATTTTAAGTCATTTTAAAAGAATAATTAGAATAATTATAAATTAACTAATCTAATAGATATCATTATAACCAATTTCACATTGAAATTTGATATAAAAACATCCTATATTTTAATACATTTTTTCTTAAAAACCCAACTGCCGTGACACGTAGGTAGTGTCAATTTTAATTTAATTTCTTCCACTTGTGTGATTATAATTTTGAAAAATATATTACATATATTTTATAATTATATTTTATAATGTATAATAATTTCAACATAGTTATTTCCCGAAGATATTATTAAAAGTTATTATAATAAAGTATAGCGATTAGGAGAAAAAGTAGCTTCATAAAGGACTAATCCTTAATCATAAGGACCAAAATAACCTAATAAAATGTCAAACCCCCATTTTAAATTCTTATTTAGACAATATACTTAATTTCTGTGTTTTCAACTATTATTGTAGCCACTTTACATGGGGGAAATGTGCGTGCAATTTCATATTTAAAAAATTACAAGAATTTCACTCCTCTAATATTAAAAGGAACTCACCACTCCAATGTATCCACACATCTCAAGGTTATTTTATTAAAAACCCTATACCAAAATATACCTACAAAATCCCTAAATTATTTTATAATCCTCTCCTTTTACATAAATCTATCTATGAAATCCCATTAGTGAATATAAATAGGAGATCCCTGGAAGAATGGAGAACATCCTTCCTCAAGTTCTTTGGTTTTATTTTCATTCTAAAAACCCTCTAATATTCTTATTCAATTATTATATAATATTATCTGTATCCTAAATTTAATTATATTTTTATATTTTACGGTTTATTTCAAAACATTCACACACATCAGTATTTTGGGTATCGAACTTTCGGTTCTTCTGTATGGTGAACTACCTCCTCCTAAAATGATGATGGTTTTTTATTTAACCACTTTTCAATGATGGAAATTTTTATTGGAAATCAAATTTCATATGATATATATGACATATATGATATTTATTATTTATTTATACTTATTCAATTATTATGTAAAGCATACCTTCATGATTTCCATTTTATGTAAATACGATAACTTCATTTGGAAAAGTGTGGACCATCGCCTCCTCATTGTGATGTGATTCATTCACGCTAAAATTTTAATGTATTAAATATGGGTTTAGTAAAATTATATTATATAAATAAAAAATAATTATAAATGAATATATATATATATATACATCTAGGATGTTTATTTTCATTCTTTCAATATGGCATGAAAATGGAAACGATTTTCATGCATACATACAACCTACCATCTCCATTAATGATGTGTTTCATTTTCTATTTATATAAATTATAGAATCCTATGAATAAATATTTTATGAAAATATTTTTTATTTATATCATTTTTTACTTTATGGAAAACATGGTATAAGTATGAAGACCAAAAATATAACAAACCCAATCACATTTGAAAAATAAAATTGTTATTAGCTAAAGTATAACATTAACATAATGAAAATTTACTATTTATTAAAAGAACACATTTTAGAGTAAATTTGGAAACCATGGAAGTCTATCCATGAAAAACATCATGTATGATTGGAGATAACAAAAGTATTAAAATAAATCATGAGCCTATTATCATAAGTATCCCTATAAATATTCCCTAAATATCATTTACCAATTGATATGGTTCGTCATTGCTAATAGTCACGAAGGTGTAAGACTACTTGTCCCATTTTAATTATAATTCTTCCATAGATAAATTTTATTCATTAAATCCTCTTACCAATATTAAATATTTATTTTTTATCAATTTTCCTACTTCTGATTTGTGTTCACTTGAATTGGACTATCTCCCATCATGATTGAATCCTCTTCAGAGGCACAACTAATTAATTCTATATCTAACATATATTCAGTGGAATAAAGGATAAGTTCCCAATTTTCCACAACCTCTTAAACTTCTTCCCATTGTGATCTAGTTTAAATTTCCAATGATGCATAACCAATGTCAACAACATATCCACGAATCTCATGTAGCATGGGATGTTCCTTAAAACAACCATCCCTGCCCATTTAATTGACTATCAACATATTCGGGCTTCTCGCTTCCACCTAATACTTTTCATAAAAATCATTCTCTATCACCTTAGACGCATATTTCATGATTGACCTAGTATCTATTTTTTTGGTAGATAAGAATAATATTTACACCCCTTGGATCTCTTACTCTTAAAAACAACGTAAATTCCCGGATCCATGAGTCCCCTCCGCCCCTTATTCGTTCTTGGGATGTGCAGGTCTCGACCAAACCCTTCATTTAAACTACCATCCCAAACATGGACAAAACTCTTCACCCATGACACATCCCCTGAGTTGTATCTCACAAGCTAAACTATATCTCCAATGATTTCAAAGTTGATTCATATATTCAAATAGTATTATTTATGACTTATATTTGACCCCTTATTAACCTCCATCCACTCCTTTTACATTCTAAAATGTCTCTCCCTACTCTGGAAGCTCCTAAGGAATTATAAAATTGGACCCTCCCACCCATGGTAACACCACTATAATGATTCTCCACCCCTACATATAATTTATGAGATGAATTTCAATTAGTTTAAATCAAATTACTGTGATTAGTAACATCCCCACAACCCACTCGATCCAAAATAACTTTAATAGTATGCCAAGGGACATCCAAATATGACACTAAGAATTTAATTATGTCTGGAACTATTAGATTATAAATCAAAGAACTAATATGATCAGGTTTTTTCGGGATTGGATTCATAGGATCGTGTGATATAACCATCAGGTATTTGTAGCACCACGGTACACCCTGAGAGGGGAGGGGTGAATCAGGGTGTCAAAGTTTTCTTTTAAAAACAAGGATCTTATTCCCATGTTGCTAGGAACTAGTTAAACCTATATTATGGATATGATCAGTAATGAAACATTCACATGAAAATAGGTGACAAAACAATTTTTACTTGGTTCACCACTAAGGGCTACGTCCAAGGAGCATACGCCGACAAGTTGCTGGTCATACCAAATTACTAATCTTCACTAGATGTGGATTAAAAATGTTCGGGAACAGTCACTCTGTCCCAGGATCACTTCCTTTACAAAAGTTCATGGATAGCTCACTACGTCCCTCGGGTCACTCCCGATGACTCCCCCTGGCTCACTGCCTTTGGTGAAATCCCACTCAGTTTATAGACATGAAGGTCTCTTCATCAAATAAACATGAAGTTATTTGTCTCCTATTCATCATGAGACATTCCTTGAATCAGGGTTCTGAGTTGATTCACCTTTCAGTACAATCCTTCTTCTTTAGTGCAATGACTGAATGCACTAGATCATCTTGTCATTGTATACCTAAATCACAACCACATTTGTGATTGCTCAAAAATGAATCTCAGATTACATGGAATTGTCATAATAAGTTCTCCATATATGCATGAGATCATATATGTATCATTTATATTTCCTCTTTAGTCTCACTTTGCACTGAAGGTATTGGGAAATCTTACAGCTTTCATGTTGCTCCAAAAAGACCAACGGGCTTCAGCAATACCTAGTGCGCTTCCCCAAGCCCGACGTGCAAGTCTCAAGGACGGCGGGCAAGTTATAACTAGTGTGTAAGTCCACCTCCATAACTTGCGTGACTCATCCTCCTTTAATACCAAACTTTCGTGACTCACATTCTTTTCCAACCAAACAGCCTTGGGCACGCAACAACCAACTGTCGCACAGCTTATACTTGTGCGACCCACAACCACTTTGGCGACCAGCACACCTGCGCGACGGGAGTTCTGATTTTCTCTAGGTGTTGAGATCGTACAGAATGAGTAGGGGTTGACCTGTATTTATAGGCATTTAAAAACCCTACGCAATGGCGTCACGTTCCCCCTCGATGTGCAAGTTTCGCCGTGCAACTCCAACAGCTCTAGCCTCTGTCGCGCTATTCATTTGCACAACCAAACCAATACATTCTCAACCCTTTTTCCTTTGCCATATTTTGACGTTTTGATCCTGAAAAACAACAGGCACACAAGCTCCTATGTTCCCATGCACCGACACGTAAGTCCTTTGTCGGCGCGCAAGTCTCGTCGCCTTAGTTCTGCCGGCCTTGTCTTTGTCGCACTAGTCACTTGCGCGACCAAAACCAAAACTTGCACGACCCTTATCCCTTTTCCCTATTTTGATATTTTTATCTTGAAAAAAAAAATGGCACACAAGTTTCTTATCCATCAAATCCACGGAGTGCATGTCCCTTTTCCAAAAACCACTTTTCTTCATCTGTCAATTTTCAGGCCCTAAAATTTGGCAGACACAGGAAAATGTTGCCACCGTGTATGTTCTCTTTTTGTACCACATCATGTTCATCCATTCCTTTTTTGACGTTCTTGAATAAAACATCGATCGTTAAAAATAGCCCTTGATCTTGAAATGCCACCATGAAATCCCCTTTTTCAACAAATTTGTATGTCATTGTTTGCTTTTTCAACAAGCACAATCACCCAAAAAACATCTTTTCTACGATTTTTCTTCTTCACCAACTCTTATTCTTTCATCACAAACTCCATTATCGTGATATATATCTTTTGATATATCATCTTTACCATCACCATATTTTGATACAATGTGAAGTTCATGGGCATATCATAATTCCAATCCCTTCTACACCGTCTTCATCTTCAATCATCATTCTCTACTTCATGCAAATCATACGATTCTATTCTTCAATAAGTCTCTTGCATGGTTCTCATGAAATAATGGAGAATTGCATTGTCTTCATAAAAACCCCATTATTCTTTACTCATCCTCATATGGATTAAACATCACCATTATTCACGGTTGTAAACAATTTCACACCATTGACACATGTTCTTTAAACTTATGAACAATACAACAATCACCATTCATTACTGTTGTAAACAATTTGTCACCTTTGACACGTGTTCTTTGAACCTATGATCAATACAATAGTCATCTGAATTTCCATTCCTCCATTTCATTAGAGTACTTCTTGATCTCTAACATTTTGATCTTTATTGACTATTATTGACAACCAATACAACCTTATACATAAAGTGGTCCCAACAATCTCCCCCTTTTTATTTTTTTTGTCAATACCTTACATATCTTCTGAAATGAATTTGTCAATGTTAATATGAGAATCTTCTCTTCAATCAACTTTTCTTTTCTAATGTTTATTTCACTTTATCTCCCCCTTATTGACAAGAAATACAAAGATCATGGTAGGGAGGGTATCAATCTATACATAAGCAATGTTTAATTAATCGTTTAACTCTAAGTATACATGAGCAATTCTCGATGTGGAAAACATGAGGATTTGATTTTGACAACAAGGTTGTCCATTATTTACAGATCATGATACCACAAGAGATTAGAACTCATGTATTTAGTATTAAAGGGTTTACCACTTTGATTTTAGGAAAAATAAATCAAATGTGATAGGGAATAATGAACCATAAACTCCTGCACTGATATTAGTAAACAAATCAAAAACATTCAAATGCAATCGGTAGGATAGGTGGCCTTAGGGAACTTCCATTCTTCTTATTTCACTGATCAATTTAGTTACTCCCCCTTTTTAGAATGATCTTTGTTCTTAGTATCCAAGGTTGAGATATTGATAAATTACATACCTTCTCTAATGACATGTTCTTCATGAAATTAACAGAGTAATTGCATTTATACCAGCCAGAATTGATACTGATTGAAAAAATGATTTTAGAAGCTTCTTCATTTTTTTCTTCAAGGGAAACACTAATACTAATCTTCATAAAGAGTGATCCTTAATCATCTAAATATTTGAATATAAATTTAAGAATCTACCAAGGATGGAAACTTCTTCATCTTAGATATCATTAGTTGACTGCATTTTCTACATCGAAGGTTCTCCCCCAAAGAGCACGCTTCACCTTCAATTACCGACATTATTAGCACAAATACAATACACAAATGATTGAGGGAATAAATTTGTTCCTCCTTACATCATCAATATGAGATGCATGGTTGAGGTTATTTTCTCAACCAAATTCCTCTGTTCACTCCAGTCCTCATGCCTACAAATTTGAATATATGTTCTGATATGTGTTGATGTGGCATGGTTCCCTTAACATTTTCTTCTGCGTGGTATGTAGAATTATTCTGCATAGTAACCATATTGAATGGTTAATTCTCAATCCTTTTGAGAACTGCTTCTTTCTCTGGTATTAAGGTTAGGCAACCTTTTGCAATGTGACCAATATTCTAGAATACCTCACACAGAACTTATTTGACAGGTGTGTTTCTCTTGGTTTGCAATATCTCAGGCACTTTATCTTCATCACATGAATGTATTTCTTTTCCATTACCTCTAGCCCTAGGTTGTCCTTTTTCATGTTTCCTCATTCATTCCAAAACATCTAGCCAGATGGCCAACATGTCATTTGGAACTATTATAGTAGGTTTGGAACTTTCGCATGGGTTCATCTGAGTTTCACCCCACTTAGTTTTTCTTTTGGATTAATTCCCCTTCAATTTCATGGATCTAAAATCCTAGGACTTCTCATCTTCCCTACCTGAGATCTTCTAGGGGAAATGTGTGTTCACACTTTTCTTCTGATTTCTTCCCAAGGTACTTTTTTCATACTTTGACGGCATCGAAGGTCCTCTTTTCTTATCAATAGTGAAAGCATGTAGAGGTGGGCATGTACCTACCTTGTG
Source organism: Viscum album (assembly GCA_963277665.1). Classification (NCBI taxonomy): domain Eukaryota; kingdom Viridiplantae; phylum Streptophyta; class Magnoliopsida; order Santalales; family Viscaceae; genus Viscum; species Viscum album. Next base: position 378,733,514 of record OY728147.1, read on the forward strand.
ACCACTGTCTTTGCATACATCAAAAATGTTATCAAGAATTCCAAATCTGTGTGCTATAAACAGATGTTTCTGGACCTGCATATGTGGTTCTTCTTCTCTCAATTTCTTCCCTTTGATGCAGGATTTCTTTGTGCTTTTTCATTAAAGGGATTGTACCAACAATCCAGTGCACAATTCCAAAATTTGTTACAGCACCAACATTGACCAAAAAATATTTTCTTCTTTGTATCTTATGTGTGAGGCTGTTGGGCCTTCTTCTTAGCTTTTTGTTCTCTATTTGAGGAACCAACTTCCTATTTTTTCTTCCCTTCCAACCTAGACATAGTGGTAGGTTTCTTATCCTCCTCTTTCCTCACCAATAATTGTTTATAATTTTTCTTCCAACCTTCACTTTTTGAAGGATCATATTTAGAAATAATTGTACAGGTTTGTATGGATGGTACCTTCACTTTCATAGCTTCTTGTGATAGATCAATGAGTCAAGTCATGATCTTCTTATCACATGTTGGAGGTATTTTGATAGTAGAATCCTCCAGTGAGCATTGAGTACCAGCAGTAACTGATTCCTGAAATGGATAATCAAGGGTTGTCATAATCTTTTTGTCAAATGTTGGTGGTATTTTAGCATTAGAACCCTCCATTGGAAATTGAGTACAATCATCACCTGTTTCATTCTTTTGTGAACTATCAATATGTGTCTTCTCAAGATTTTTCAATTGGGCTTCCAATTTTTGACTTTCAATATTGAGTATGATATTCTGATCTTCAATCATGATCATCCACTCCTCACAAGTCTTCTTCAATCATTCATCCTCATATTCATGCATCTTTACATTGTTTTGTAACAGAGTCAAGTTCCTTGAATCTCTTTAATGTTTTTTCCAAACAAAAACTATTGACTTCAGGGCTCTTCTTCATCTCAACTTCATGTTCATGAATCATTTCATTTAGAGTCTTAATGATTCCTACTTTTTCTGCAAATACTTTAATGTGTTTGGTGAGATTTAAGCATTTAAGAATTCTTCCTTCCAAGCCCTTTTCCAAATTATCAGCTTCTCTTTCCAATTGGTTGATCTCAACCTCCATGCATTGAAATATTCTAAAAACAGCAGCAACTCTTTCTTCTGGAATATCATGAAGGTTTCTTATTAATTTCTCCTGATCACTTGAGATAGAGGTGTCTTACTTTCCTATTATAGGAACTTGGGCCACCTGCTATGTACTGTCCAAGCCTGATATTTCTTCATTTTTGGAAGGGCGTGGAGAACATGACAATGTATCTTCTTTAGACATGATGGACTTCTTTAACTGCTTCTTATCTTTTTTTCCTATTTTTCATGGTCTTACTGGATGAAGGCTTCTGCTCAGAAATGACTGAATCTTCAACAAGACTGCACTTCATTGTTGACTTTAGGAAAGAAACTCAAATCCTCTTCTGAATAGAATTACTGTGGAGAATCCAACATACATGAACCTTTCCCTCTGATACCACTTGTTGGACCCCGGGACACCCTCAGAGTGGAGGGGTGAATCAGGGTGTTAAATTTTTCTTTTACAAACAAGGTTCTTGTTCCCACGTTGGTAGGAACTAGTTAAACCTATATGATGGATATGATCAGTAATGAAACATTCACATGAAAAGAGGTGACACAACAATTTTTACTTGGTTCACCACTAAGGGCTACTTCCAAAGAGCGTACACCAACAAGTTTCCGGTCGTACCAAATTCCACTAATATTAACTAGCTATGGATTACAAAGGTTCGGGAATAGTCAATCTATCTCAGGCTCAATGCCTTTAAAAAATTATAGGGATAACTCACTGCATCCCTCGGGTCACTCCCGTTGACTCCCCTTGGCTCACTACCTTCGGTGAAGTCCCACTCAGTTTATAGACGTGAATGTATCTTCATCAGATAGACATTAAGTTCTTTGTCTCTGGTTCAGCATGGGACTTTTCTTGCATCAGGGTTCTATGTTGATGCACTTTTTAGTACAATCCTTTTTATTTAGTGCAATAACTGAACTCACTAGATCCTCTTGTCATTGTTTTCCTAAATCCCAACCACATTTGTGATTGCTCAAAAATAAAGCTCAACTTACTTGGAATTGTCAGAATAAGTTCTCCATATATGAATGATATCATGAATGTATCATTTAGATTTCTTATTTAATCTCACTTTGCACCAAAGGTATCAGGCAATCTCCCATCTTTCGTGCAGCTCCAAAAAGACCGATGGGTTTCAGCAATACCTGGGGTGCTTCCCCAAGCCTGGCGTGCAAGTCTCAAGGACGGCGCACAAGTTATACCTCGTGTGCAATTCCACCTCCAACACTTGCGCGACTCATCCTCCTTAAATTACAAACTTGCGCGACTCACATTCTTTTCCACCCAAATAGCCTAGGGTGCGTAACAACCAACTGTCGCGCGGCTTATACTTGTACGACCCAAAACCACTTGTGCAACAGGAACACCTACACAACAGGAGCTCTTATTTCCTCTAACTGTTGAGATCATACAGAATGAGGAGGGTTCGACCTATGTTTATAAGCATTTGGACACCCTGTGCGACATCGCCCATGTTCCCCCTCGACGTGCAAGTTTAACGCACAACTCCAACCGCTCTAGCCTCTGTTGCGCTACTCATTTGCGCGACAAAACCAATACTTGAATGACCCTCTATCATTTGACATATTTTGATGTTTTGATCCTAAAAAATAATAGGTGCGTAAGTTCTATTTTTTCCATTTACCGGCAAACAAGTCATTTCTCAATACGGATGTCTCGTCGCCCTTGTCTTTGTCGCTCTAGTCACTTGCTCGACCAAACCCAAAACTTGCACGACCCTCATCCCTTTTCCATATTTTGATGTTTTTTTCTTGAAAAACAAATGGAAGACAAGTTTACTATCCTTAAAATACACGGAGCACAAGTCCCTTTTCCAAAAACCACTTTTCTTTATCTGTCAATTTTCAAGCCCAAAAATTTTGCAGACACTGCAAAATGGCGCCACCATGTATCTGCTCTTTTTGTACCACATCCAGGTCATCCATTTCTATGTCGACGTTCTTGAATAAATCATAGATCATTAAACATAGCCCTTAACATTGACATGCCACCATGAAATCTCCTTTTTCAACAAATTTGTATGTCATTGTTTGCTTTTTCAACAAGCACAATCACCTGAAAACACTTCTTTTCTGTGATTTTCCATCTTCAGCAACTCTTCTTCTTTCATCACAAACTCCACTATCGTGATATATATCCTCTAATAGATCAGCTTTGGAATCATAATATTTTGATATAATGTGATGTGCATGGCCATCTCAGAATTCCAATCCCTTCCACACAATCTTCTTCTTCAATAATCATTCTCTACTTCATGCAAATCATACGATTCTATTCTTCATGAATTCTCTTGCATGGTTCTCATGAAATAATGGAGAATTGCATGGTCTTCATCAAAACCCCATTCTTCTTTAATCTTCCTTAGATGGATTATACCTCACCATTCTTCACTATTGTAAACAATGTGTCACCTTTGACACATGTTCTTTGAACTTATGAATAGTACAAAAATCGCCATTCTTTACTGTTGTAAACAATGTGTGACCTTTCACACATGTTCTTTGAACCAATGATCAGTACAATAGTCATCAAAATTTTTATTCCCATATTTCATTGGAGTACTTCTTGATCTCCTTCATTTTTATCTTCATTGACAATTATTGACAACAAATACAACCTTATACACAAAGTGGTCACAAAAGTCTTCACTCTTAATAGGCCCCATGCCTTGAGAACTTCCTCCTGCAACCTCATCTGACCGTTGATATAACATCTTGCACCTAAAAAAGTCCATTGAATGGCTATGTCTCTTAAATAACTAAAAAGTATATTAAAATTGAATTTTTAAAAACTATGTAATTAAATACATATATGGTATTAGATATAAGAATACTTTTTTATTAATTATAATAAACTTATATTTATTATACATGAGGATCAAATGATCTTGGAGGGTGTTAAGACTTATGGTATGGGGATATCTAGTTTCAAAATTATTTTTGTAAGATTTATGCCTTATTCACCACTCATTACATTTTGTTGTGTATATAATAACCATGAATATATTATATTTTTATAATAATTAAATTATGAGGTACTTTCTTATCAATATTATGATCTCGCTTTAAGGTGGTTTATATTTGAAAAATACTAAATTAGTAAAGTTGTTTTATCTCAATTTTATTTCTTTGGGAGAGATGTCATGATATTCACATATATTATTATATGAGGTGTATACTCTACATTTGATATGTAATATTGTTAATATATTTCTTTAAATGACATTTTATGCTTTATTCAATTTCATTTTCATACATGGGTAGTCTGATTCAATGTTACCAAGTGTAAAGAGTTTATTGCAACAATGGTATCGTTTATCGAGATTGTTTATTATTGTTCTTTAATTGGTGAAATATTATTGTAAATATTTCTAGAACATTCATTAATTTTATTATCCTTTTGTTATTCATGATTTCCTCATGTATTAATATCATTTTCCCAATTTTTGGTACTTATGATAATTAATAAAAAAGTTAACAAAATTTGAAATTAATTCACTCTTCCAATGTAAATATATTTATTAAAAAACATGTATTAAAAAAAATTGATATTTTAATCTAAAACTAAAATAAAAATTAATTTTAATATTTTTCTAGGGTTTCAAATATATATTTATAATATTTCAAAATTGTTTTCAATGAAAATTATTTCAAAATTGTTTTCGGTTTTAAAATGCATTTTACAAAGATGAAAGGTTATTTTCCCAATGAAATATACTTAAAAGATATTCCCAAATTATGTTCCATAATTTATAAAATAAATTAGTGTTACCTATTAGATTATGAAGAAATTATTCAAAGCTTTTATTCATATTTTTTCACGAATTGGTTTTTGGTTTTTTGGAATGTTTTTTATGAAAATCATTTCTATTGTATGTGGTATATGTTTAGGAAACTCAATTATTTTAACGTGATATAATTTGATAAAATTATTTTGAAAATTGATTTTTTCAGAGGATGAGATATGAAAAAAAAATTATGCTCCCATTTAATTTTATTGGTTATGATATCATTTTTATGATCTTATGGAAAATGTATTAGTGATTTCATTATGATATGGGTGGGGGCCATATCTCCCTCCCGTGAATTGGGAAAATATTTATATCTCATTAGATAATTATGGGAATCATGTAAACAGGCATGATACACTATAGAATATGGGTAAACCCAATTCACTATAAGAATATGTAGAAACCCAATCCACAATGGGAAGATGGGGAAACATGATCCACTGTGGGAAGATGGGGAACCCAGATCCCTAACAATAAAGGAATATGACTGATGATGGTGGTGTGTCCTACCCAGTAGGTGTAGTCTATATAATGTTCCATATTTTGTTTTTGTAAATTATCCTTATATTAAAAGAAATGATTTTACATGTTTATATATCCAACCAAATTCTGTGTCATAATCTCATGTATTTGATTCATGTCTTGTTTTCCTGAATCAATTATGATTCATGTCTTGTGAACTACAAATTATTATTAAATGATTCATTTTTATGATCTTTTACAGACATCATCTGATCTTATAATGTTATTATCACTTTCCCATACCCTTGTGTTCATGTTTATAACTACGTATCTCTCTTGTTTATCCTTGTTAAGTATTTGATCTCACCCATTTTTTTCATTTCCCCAGGTTATGAATATATGTATTATGTATGATATTACTATGAATGATTCTAATCATGAATAACATAGTGGGTGATATTTTTTCTCACTTATGTATTATTGTTATGTCTCTATGTTTCAAAATGCACTATAAAAATATGATCTTTGAGAGTCTTCTTCAGTAATTTGTTATGTATTTTGAAATGTTTTGGTAATTTTAGTATATATTAATTGTGTTTTTCTATAAAAAAATATGGGTACCATTTTTTCTAATTAAAAAATCCATGCATGTCCTCTCGCCCACTAACAAAAGGCCAACATTGAACTCCCCTCTTAATAACTCACAAAACAATGTGAAGTGTTTCATCAATTTCAATTTTATATGGTTGTTAATAAGGATATATTGGATGAATATATATGAACATTTAACATAATTAAATCTATTTATTAAATATGTATCATATAACTTCATTCCTCCCACTTTGTGGGGGAACGATAATGCCTCTTGTGAATATGGAAGACGACCACATCCAAAAGCGATGTGGTTCATTTGTTAATAATTCATTTCATAGAAGGAAAAAATGATATATTAAATGAATATATGTGATATATAAAAATCATGTTTAGCATATAGATGTAATTTATTACATACCTTACATTAATTCTATTCTTTGAACATGGATATAGTTTTCATGTGTGTGTACAGCCTACCATCCCCATGAACGACGTATTTCATTTTCTATCTCCAAATTTTATTGATAAATCTATAGACATATATAATGAAAATATATTGTATTTATAAAATTCTTATTATTTTTAGATTATATAAAAATAATCAACATAAAATTACCAAAAATACCAAATCAAAACATACATGAAGAAAACAATTATTACATGAAACATGATTTTAATATAAAATTATTTCTGAATGTGTAATAAATTGTCATAATTATATAATATAAGTTTTAATACATATTAATATAGTTATATAACAGATTTATAATGGACCAATATTTATTTTACTATTTTTTTAACATATAAAAAAGAAGTCACTACTCAAGGTAAGATAGTTTTGTTTCAAATTCCCTTCATTGGGAGGTACATTTTGTTATATACCTAAATAATTTTATTAGGTGTATACATAGACACTTGGATATGAAATATCATGATATTTATTGTTTTCATGATATTTTATGCTATATAATGTTATTATTTCATGCGACTTATGTTTTGATGTTACTAACGTCGTAAGGGTTTTCTGACACTATATCATTATTTATCATGATTTTTTATGTTTAATCATTAACTAATTAATTATTATGATTTATATATCAAAAATCTCTTAAATTATAATATCCTACAGGTATTTAACATATATATATATATATATATATTCATTTAATTTTCATCTTGGAATGTACTCAATAGACCAGAATAATGTTTTTAATGATAATCAACATTATTTCTCTTTTTGGTTGAATAACCGTTTTCTTCCATATCCACATTATCTAAAATATTTTATAAAATATACAAAAATTTCCCAAATAATTTATTAAATAATTTTTACCCATTTTAAATTTTTCAAATATTTTTTGAAAATTATCATCAATATATTTTTCAGGTAAGGCATGTTTGGATTTTACAAAAAAATGTGGAAGTGGTATTTTTTTAATGTGTGTGGAATGAATGATATCTTATTTCATCTAAAAAATTAATTTTTTTAAATAATATTATATATTATTCCAATAATATTTTTAAATAATATTTTTTACTTAATATTATTTAAATAAAAATATTTAAAAAATATTTTTTAAATAAAATTATTTTAAAATTATTTTTTTTTAATTTTAAAAAGTTTATTTTATAATAATTATTATTTTTTCTCAAGAAAAGTTTTCGATTATATTGAAATACTCGTTTATAATTTTAAATTGTTATTTTCATCGAAAATAATTTTGAAATTTATTTTTCCATTAAAATGTGTATTTTCAAAGTTTATATGTCATTTTCCGCAAGAAACATTCAATTTCATTTTTCATTCATACTTTTCTCCATGTAATACAATATCCTTTTATGATAAATAATTTTTACTAGGGATATTATCCAATGATATCATATTAATTATTTCTTTGGATGGCTTATGTTTATGATGGAATGATATTTATGAAACCCATTTCATTCCCATAGGTTATGATATGGTGAAATATTTATGAAACCCATTTCATTTTATGGGTTTTAATATGATGAATGTGTTTTTATCTCGTTCCATTCATATTTTTGGATTATTTGATGGGTGGGTCGTATATCTCTTGCTAATGTACTAGATAATGATTAATTTTCTATTATCTCATAAAACACATAGGAGGTTTTCCCATGATTAAAAATTGGGTAAAAAGTGGTTTTCACAATCCATAAGTAGGTACACAAGTGGTTAACACAACCCAAACATGTTGTGAATGTATCAGTGGGTATCATTGACATATGATTTTCTATGATAATGTTTTTTCAAAAACTCTATTTTTTATGAAACTTTTATTCTCTTGTAGTCTATGTTATTTGATTTAATTATAATTTATGTCTTATAAACTTCCATGATCGGTTCCATAACTATACTTTGTAATCTGGGATATGCATGGTATGGTTTTTAAAATTTTATTCTCTTGTCATCATAGAATTTCATCATGTTATATTGATATCTTACTTATTTACCCTTACAGTAGTTCTGATATCACCCTTCCTTGTATTTACTTCCCTTATATTATATGTAATGGTACTATGCATGCTATGTATACGATGGTTTGTGGTTATAAAGAACTTTTTGGTAAGTGGTGTAGTTTATTTACATGCCAGTTGATTATGTGAATAGGCTTCCAAAATCACTAAACCAAAATTATTATTGAACAGATCATTATGTTATTCAATTAATATTCATCTACATTGATGTAAGAAATTTTTTGAGAAGTTTGGGTCTTTATTGAAATATAAGTGTCTTGAAAGGTTATTGTCTGAAGTCCTTGAAGATGAATTAATTTAATGGATCGAACATGTAAAATTAATCATATAATTATATTGGTCAATTCAGGTGGAATTTAAATTACTCACAAAATTGAGACACTTATGGTGACTAATGTATCATACTAACACATTATTAGTCAACATAGAAAAAACATAGAAATAATTAATTTTTTGGTTCACCTAGTGATAAATTAATGGCTAAAAGTAGATGGTCATAGAGGATTAATTTGGCTCTTGGATGGTATGAGGTACTATTTTCGTGAAATCTACTCTCATGAAAGCTTTATGTGATAATAGGGAGCCCCACTCATTAATTAATCTATTTTTTGTCTATATATGGTATAATTTTCAAGACATTAAGTGTGTATCATGTTCAATAACTATTTATAATGCTAATTATTTTTATTTATCGATTTTTGAGATTTCGACATTGGCCAAATTTCAGGAATGTATTATATTCAATCCTTTAAAGTCCACATAAATTGTTGTACTGACATAATTTTTTTACATCATTATATGGTGTAGGAAATGTCATTAAAGAATATAGGGATATGAAATAATGAAGATAATGACCTTTGGTATAGGTGGTTGAGATTATCTCTTAATATGTTGGTGTAAATTATAATACAAACTTTTTATGAAATATAAAAGACTGATTTTCAAACAATCACATACCATTTTCAAAATTTATTTATTAAAAATTTCATAGGGTTTCCACCTGAAGAAGAAGAGAAATGTTTTTAAAAATATCTTACTAGATACTATTTATATTTAACTAAGATCCTATAGGATAGAACATACAAAATTAATGGAATTAGAGGTTTAGTTATAAGATTTGGAAGGTGAACAATTTATTTGATCCAATATGTCTCTATAGGAAACACAAATTTGTTTTATCAAGAAATCACACTGAACTCGTAGACATTATTTATATTATTATATGGTAAAATAGGTTATGATAAAGAATCAATATTCTATTCATTGAACTGAAGATCTGTTTTATGAATAAGGGGATACAAATGAATCTATAATATTTAATTAAAAATTGGATATCACTAAAATTGTATTTATAAGGAGGATATTCTAGAGATAAATTTCTAAATTCATTATGGTCATTATGAATATGTGTTTATTCCATTTTGAATTATGAGTTTCCCAATTATATTTATGGAAGTCTATAATTTAATCATTTGGATGGATATTAAATCCTTTATGGTGGTATTCTATTACAATATTCTAGTGTATTATGTGCCTAAATTTGATTATAAAAAATAGTTTTGAATAGTTTTAGTTATCTTGTGGGAACATTATTTTTTTTGGATTTAGATATTTGATTTAAAATATAATAGATTATTTTACTTTGAAACATTAATTTTAAAATATGATCCTTTATAGATCCTAAAAGGTGTAATCTATCCCCTTGATACCGTTGAAGAATGAATTTGAGATACATAGTTTTCTCTACATAGTATTGTATTACAGATGTATTATTCAAAAAAATTTAAATCTTTCTTCTCACATGACATCTTTGAAATGGATAGACATTCCTTTATAATTGAGTAATCAGTACAAAAAATAATTTCAAGAGCCTAAAGTTAGGTTACATTTGAAATAATATATACATTTATAGATCTAGTATGAGGATACATAGTCTATTGTGACTCATCTATTATGGGATCTTCATACAAATTACCAGATATAATATTTTTAGATAGATTTTGTAGTTCATTACATGATGATATGACATCATTTTTCCTTTTTTGATTATTTTACAATATTAAAATTTCATTAAATCAAGAAACACATATTTCCATAGAGAAAAATGAATCTAAGGCAATAATAATGGATGGAATACCTTATAATGTCTACTATGACTTGATTTATACAAAAGGTAATGGAATTTAAATGGCGAATGGATTGATTAGGAATTCATATTTATATTTTTATAAAGTGGAATCAAATTGGTGGAAAATGATGATTTTTATAGTTTATATTCATTTAAATTTTTTTTAGATATCTGATGATGTGGTTTTATTTCTAATTTTTTATTCCAAATATGATTGGTTATGATGATGTTTCATCAACTTGTGATACTTATTATCTGACCATAAGGCTGAAACTCAATCGCAGGGAGTCCTTTGAGGGATAGAAGTTATATAAGATATCATTATTTTTTTAGATATAAAATATTTATTCCATTGAATTATTAGGGAAATATTATTTTCTCTAACCACAACTCATGATGGGTTGTTTATTATGTGTAATTTAGAAGATTCATAAGAAAAGGACAACACAATTTTGGTGAGGTTCCATGAAAATAATATTCATGATGTATGTATTGAGATGTGTCACTTGTTTGTATATCAACCCAAAACACTAATGGCCATATGGATTGTTATAATCCTTTCTTATTTCCATGTTGAAATTGGAACAAAAAATTATAGAATTTTTTAAAAGTCCACCATGAATGGATCTGAAACACGATTCGATATGGGTGATTATAGATTGAATCATAAATTATTCTCAATATATGACTACTAATAAACCCAATATCGGGGAATAAATTTATGAAATATATATTAATTATGTTTTAATGTTTCATGGAATTTAATTTTTAGATGTGTCAGATCAAGATTCCAATTAATTTATACTATTAATAATACTTTGATTGTATTTTATGTGTTTTTGGATTGTTTTTCAGTGTTTTTATGGAATTTTATAATCAATTATTTAAAAATAGTAATTGTATACTATGAACCGTATTATTGAAACCATGTAATAAGATGTTGGGAGTCACTGTACAAATATGTGGTCAGTGTATAGTTTGGAAAACAATATTGGTGAGAAATAGAAACTGTGTGACATGGGAAAATTTGGATAGTAATATTGAATGGTTTGTTCATGGTTTTCCAAACAGTGAGTCACAATCATTCGATTCCATGGGTGTAGCCTAAAATCATTTTCATGGTTGGAACATTATTGGTTAAATTGTGTTTCATAAGTGATTGTCATTAAATTCTATAAAAATTATAGTTTAAAACTTATTTTACCCCAAAATCTTTCATTGTTTTCATATTATACTATGATCAAAAACTCCTCTCCACTTCCAAGCATCCTTGGAGATTCTCATATTTTTGGAAGGTTGTTTGTATGATTCTTGATGATTTTGATCTACGTAATAAATGATGACACCCCATTCTTACGTTTTTCCCTATAACATATCATTTTCACTCTCATGGATCCATATATCTAATATATTATATATTTGTCCATGTCTTATTATGTTCATTTGTAATAGATATTATTGGGATATATAAAGAGTTTAATTTTCAAGACTATATCAATAGGTATAATGTTTGATTCTTTATTAACATCAATCTTGAGGAGTAATTTGGATTCTCTCCCACACTAATTATTCTAAAAGTTTAATTCTTAATGTTAATTATGTATCTAATTGTGGGAAAATTCTAGTTCTTTATACTCAAATAACTGTTTTTATATGATACACATAGGGTGTCAGATCATTTCTTAAAAGAAAATGTTTTCTACGAGAAATGGTTTTTTTGACATGTAATGTGTGGTTTTTGTGACTTCATTAAATTTTATTGTGAGGACATATTGGTTCTCACTTGGGATAGGAATAAAAGTGTATCATGGTATATTCAATCAAGTGATTTCTTGGTTACTGGGTGTGCCACCACTCATGATTTTTATTACTGTCTTTGATATTCATGTTTGTGTGTTATGTATGGATTATTTTAAGTTATTTGTATTCATAAACTATTTAATTATTTTAATATGTAAATGTTTTAGAAAATAAAATAAATATATTCCATTGCAAATTTAAATGTTATATAACTTTTTATTATTTATAGTGGTGTGTATTGGGAATCCTTGGGAATTTCCTATTAAGATTCACAATCTCCCCATTTTTATAAATTTAAATAATTTTTCGATTATGTATACAAAGATATAGGTAAAGGAAATGTGTTAAATTCTATAGTGATGCATCATTATTTATTTTTCTTGGTACATGGAGTTGGAGCTTAGATAATGTTATATTTTATGCATTTTTTGATGCCACTATAGGGAAATGAGTTTTTTTCTCCATTGTTTTGTCAGTGTTATGACATTTTATTTATTTGACTACTCTGATGTTTTTAAATGTTCTAATAATATATTATTTAATTGAATGAATCATATATTATTATTATTCATTAAATATATTCATTGTTTTAGTAGTGTTCTTGAAAAATCATTGCCCTAAGATCTAGAATTATCGTAGCACTAATTGTTGGCCTTTTGTATCCTAGAGAAATCACCTGTGGTCAGTAGTACACATTCATCTTCTCAAGAAAATGGTGAGGGGAAGGATGAGATGTTGAAACATTAAAATATTTTTTTTATATTTAATTAAACATATAATATAATGAATTCAAGGGAAATAAATAAACAATCACAATAATGTTAATCTTTGGGTGAATACAAGAATGAATGAAGCTCTGTTTGTAGAGACCCAAAACATGACGTACATAGACATTACATTACTTTAGCAGAATACTTAATACATAACAAAAACAGACACACAAGGACCATAATAGTTTAGTGTCTTTGGAAACTTGGAACGTAATCTTCTAATCGTGGTGAAAGATCTTCAACATCTCCCATAAATATCTTCCCTTTTTTCTTAACTAAAACCTTTCTTTATATCCCAGGGAAAATAAAACATAAAAAGGTTGAGCTCAAATGCTCATTAAGGGTAAGCATGGATAAAATAAAACATGCCATATACATTTGAACTTAAACACATGAACAGAATTTTTAAACTTCAAAATCTTGATAAATGACAAAAAACATGGAAGTACGTAAGGCATAGATCATAAAGAAACATTAAGAATGATAAAATAGAATGGGAAAAAACATGTAATTGTGGAAACCATTAAGCACATGATATGATTTCCATAGTAGCCAAGGCATTGCTGCCAAGACCAACTTAGTGGACAAAGTCCCTTTCTAAATCAAGTTCACTCCTCATTCCAGTCATGTATTACTGAACTGGTTTAACTTGCCGTTCCAGCCATGTATATCTAATTAGATATAAATCATTACCCAATGCATTGGAGGGAGATATAGGTACCACCCATCTCATAATTAAATCATTCTTTTCTGTGCCACAAAATCAGAAATCACACATCATAGCATAACCCATGAAACAAAATGGGATTCTTAAACATCATGACATCATAACATAATCCATTAACAATTGATATCATTTCAACATAAGAAAATTGAAACCATTTAAATCATAGAGACATTTTACATGAAACATAAACATATGAAATAATGTCATCTTAGATAGAAAATAGTTTTGACAAAACACCTGAAATGAATTCTTGAGGAAAAAATCCTTTCTTTTTTAAAATCATTTTCTTTTCACACAATTTCATGAAATTTTAAAAGATAAGGGTTTTTTTGAATATAATCATGCAATATTGTAGAGTAATATTCTTGAAAATGATGCGTTATGAAACCGTAAAAATCCGTTCACACCGTATAAGTTAAAAATAACATTCTCCTCATACTTTTGTCAGAAAAGTCAAAAAGTACTTTATATTGTGACAACCGGGTCCCGGTGACAGCACAGCCACCCCACCTTAACAAGGCCGTCGGGTCCTGGCCCACCTGGTACCAAATGTGACAACCGGGCCCCGATGACAGCACAGACACCCCGCCTTAACGTGGTCGTTGGGTCCTGAGACGAAAAGGCTAATAACTCACAGACCAGGCGTCCGATCGACGCGCCGTCTGTTGCGTTGAGACCCCTGTGACGAGACGGACTTTTGTGATACTTCTTTTCGGGACCTTTGTGATACATGGAGTATCAACCAGTAGCTCGTGGAGCGGACCCTCCCGGAGACGAGCGTGCAGAGTACGGAGACCGTGTAGCCGGCTGAGACCTGACGACTGCTTGACCGACTCGACTTGGAGTGAGTCGACTAGCCCAGTGGACGGAGCGCCCAGTATTTGGCGGCAGACCCACGGCGGACGGAGCGCCTGGTAGTTGGCAGCAGACCGGCGGTACTCGACAGGAGGAGTACCTCAGTAGGCTATCTGGGTAGCGCCCGGTATTTGGCAGCAGACCCTCAGCGGAAGGAGCGCCTGGTAGTTGGCAGCAGACCCGCAGTACTCGACAGGAGGAGTACTTCAGCAGTCTTAGGTTAGTGAGCGGCGGCCTCGGAGTCGTGACAGGACCACTGTACACTCTAGAGACGGAGCTCTTCAGCAGTTACAGTTTCGATAATAAAAATCCTAGTTTGAGCTGAGACTTTGACCTTTGTGTTTCCTCATGATTGAGATGGGTTACTTGATAACTTAGGTATATGTATGGGCATATACCTGGGTAGTGGTTATCCTTTGATCTCATGATCCTTGTGTTTCCTCATGACTGAGATGGGTTACTTGATAACTTAGGTATATGTATGGGCATATACCTAAGTAGAGTTTATCTGTTGTGATCTTCTTGTGGTTATCCTTGTTGGTTTTAGTGAGACCTTGAGGGTCTCGGGGTCCCTATTGAGTATCATTGTACTCACCCCTGCACGGGCTATGCCCGCACCTCGTTGTGTTGGTTGCAGACGACGGCCAGTACTGACAGAGGCCGACTGTTCGAGGACTGGACGGTACCTGGAGGTGGACTATACGACGAGGCGGTACCCAGAGGCAGACCACTGGGCGGGACATACTCGGAGCAGACGACGGGACCCGAGGAGCAGAGGAGCTATCTGTACCCACCCTTCAGGTGGGATTTCCAGTGGTCAGCTCGGCGTAGCAGCTTTACTTTTCAGTTGCTGTTTTCCCTTTCGAGTTGTACTTTACAGTTGGGCTTGAATTTCCGGCCACCTTTTTTACTTTCCGCACTTTTAGTTGTACTCTGTTTTTGTTTAGTGTTACTTTCCACTTTCTTACTCTGTGGTGTTTGTTTACTTTACAAAGGCAATGCCTTCCCTTTTTACCGGGATTTACGCATTGGTGCTAGTCGCCAGCCCCTGGCCTATGGAAGGCGGGCTTGGGGTAGTCACGACACGGACCCCGAGGGCGGGTCGTGACATATATGGTAACCAAAGGAGAGATTCCATTCATACAATGTGTTAAAAAGTCAATAAAGGGTAAAAATGACTTTAAAATCCATGGAAGAATTGTAAAAATTTTGTGAAATCATTTTTAAAAAACATGGTCATGGATGATAAATGTAACCCCAGTAAATACTTACGTATAAGCAATCTCGGATAAAAATGAGATTGAAAAGTTATCCCTTACCTTAGGTCTGATTTGCTTCATAAGTGTCTGAACCTCATGTATAATGATTTAAATAATGTCATTGACTTATTCCAGAATCATACTCATTGTTATGATATCATATATGGTTCACTTATGACTTTATATTACCCGTTCTTTTGTAAATTCCATGTTAAAGAGTTTTTTGGGTAAAATCGTTTCATTTATCGTCCGTGTTTTGACTTGTAATTATTCATATGATTACTTAGTTCATGATTACTTAATTCCAAAATATAAAACATGATTTATATATAATATATATTCATAATATACATATATATAATAGATCAGTAAATGGAAAGAAATACACCGTTCATGGAGACGGTAGGTCGTACGTACGCATGAACGCTGTTTTCGTTTCCTTATTGAGTTTAATGGAATTAAGTAGACGACATACATATATATACACATAATTGAAGTATCATTATTATTTCATATATTTCATGATTACTTATTATATATACTTTATAATCATTCATCAATGGTTAATGTGGAGAATGAATCTCATCGCGTCGTGGAGACGGTAGTCCATACGTATGCACGAGCGATGCTATGATTCTCATGATCATGGAATTGTATTGGAGTGTATGTATACTATTTCAGAATCAATATCACTTTACAATAATCATATATTGTTATTATTTACACCATTATACCCATCCATGTAAGGTGGTGGTGGAAAATAGATTACACCACGGCGTGGAGACTGTATTTCATACGTACGCACGCGCGGTGATTTTGTTTTCTGTAGGATGGATAGATGGTGAAATAACATATCAGTATATGAGTGATACTGATGTTATTACTTCATAATGAAACAACCTAATAAGAATAAGTGGAAGAAGAAATAAAGTTGAAAGAATCGGTAACGGACATTACCTCTTCTTTGAAGCGCCTCTTTGAGTCCTCCTCTTAGGGAACTAAAATTGGCCTTTGAAGAAGACCATGACCTCTAGGATGTTTCTAGGGAAGTGTAGAAGAGAATTTGGCAGGTTTTGGCCGTGCTTGAAGGCTCAATGTGGTGTGAGGAAGAGAGGGAGGAGGTGTCCTTTTATAAGGGAGGAGAGGGGCACCTTTGGAATAACAAAAAATATTATTTTATTATAAAGCCAAATTCGGTTTTAAATAGATCCAAATTGATTTATTTCGAAGATAAGGTGGGGATGGGTCGAAATCCTCTCATCCAATAGAATTTAGACAAGTTTAGGTTCCTATTTTAACCTTATCATTATATTTAACTTTATGTTAGATAATTTTACTTTTACCATGTCTTTTTGTGTTCTTATACTATAAGGTTAATAAACTTACTATATGAAGCCAAACAAACCCCAATTTGTTTATTATTAATATATATAACCTTATCTAAGTCATTTGGACTAACCTTAGATTTTTAGGAATAAAATAACAATTAATAATATAATATTTGTTTTAAAAACTATTTTATGTCAATTTTGACACTATTTAGTAATTGATTTTTGTAAAAATCATAACAGAATGATTAGTTCGAAAAAGGTTAATTAAATCAATAATAAAATTTCATATTAACCTATAAAAGTAGTGGAATTCATAAAAAGTCTCAAATTACATTTATTTTTGTATTTATAACATCAATTATGTCAATATTTCATTGATAAGATAATTACTGTATCATCTTTGTGTCATAAATAAATTAAATTATTTAACGTCTAAAAATTACAAATAAAATACCATTATGTAGGAAATCTTTTTAGATTTCTAATTAATATTTATAGTCGAATTTATCTTATGTGTAACTCTATATTAAAAATGATATACTTATTAAACTTTGATTTTAACTATTTTAACCCTTCTTTAAATAAATTAATAATAAATGTCCTAATCTAATCCATGTGTGCCTAAATGGTCATATTTTATTCCTTACGTTGTTTTTGGTCGAATTAAACTTATCCAATAGAATTAGGACATGTGTTAGAGTAATAATAATATCATTTGTACCCTTAATTACCCTATTTACTCTTAACCATGGTAAAAAAAAGTAAAAAGTTACTATTCGCCAAAAAATATTTGCATCTCATTGAACCACATTTTACTTAGTGACTTCAACCGTGTCTCTCGGAATTTTGAAATTCCACTCACATAAGTGGTAGAATTATGTTTTATGAAAAATTCATTTTTTTAACTACCACTTAGTGGTTTCATTATTCATCAAAAAATGAAAGTTTCCAGAAAAATACCAAAAATTAGGCCTAAGCTATATTTGATATTATGAACTGAAAAATGATGTCTATTTTACCAAATTAAAAAAATATCAGTTGCATTACTTAATTTAAAAATTAAATCCCATCGTCAAAACAAATAGCGTGTTCTTAAGAGATAATAACTATCAAAAGATTGACAACTGTTTATGTCTGGTTTAAATGTGAAATTACATCCAATGGCCAACATTGTATTAAATTGTAAAAATATATTCTAAATATACTTTAAAACCACTCAAATTAATAATTTATCACTATTAATTATTTTTATTAAAAAGGTTGTTTTTAATTAAAATTTAGTAATTTTCACTATTCATCAGAAAATGAAAGTTATCCAAAAAGTACCAAAATTTCAACCTAAGATAATTTTGATATTCCAAATCCAAAAATTAAGTCCATTTTGAAAAATAAAATTTACAAAATTTCAAAAAGTGGTTATTACTATTCATAACGGCTAGTTTTAATAATATTTTAATAGCATATTGATTTTTAGTGAAACTCGTTATTGTGTACTACACACGCTATCAAGGAAGGTCATGATTGTGTGTAACGCAAGGAAAGTCAAGGATGTGTGTTGTGCAAGCTCCTTTTGGTGTAGCGTACAACACAAGACATTAATGAAATTAAAAATAATATTTTTCATAAAATCTCAGGGTGTTACATTCTACCCCCCTTAAAATGAATTTCGCCCTCGAAATTCGTCGGGGTTATAAATGGTTTACTACTCGAAAGTTTCTTTAATAGAAACCCACATCGTAAAAAGGAATACCAAATCCAATCTTTAAAAACAAAATTATGAAACGTAACGGTTACCCAAATAAACTAATCACTGGGTTTCCACATATGTGAATATATGGATATGGAAGAAAAATCTAATCATCGTGTTCTGATGGAGAGTGGTAGAGAACATGGCTATGGAAAATCTAGCAATCACAAAGCCATAAAGTTTTGACGATCTAAGGTACCATCTGATTCATCATATATAAGAGCAATAGGACAACATTTTTGTTTTTCAAGATCATTTCCCTAAAGTTGATGAAATTGGAATTTGAAGAAATACTTTCCTGATTTTGGTATAGTCTTACCGTCGGTCATTCTATTGAAAATTTCCACTTCATATCTTAAATAAATGAAGTTGAATTTGTCATTTGTGATGTGTTAGCAGATCATGTGATAGAATGATGGGTCATTCCATCTGTCTCAAACAAAAGGTTAGAAAAGTTATACAAAAAATACATAATTCCATCTGTCTCAAACAAAAGGTTAGAAAAGTTATAAAAAAATACATAATTCCATCTATAGTGAGATTAATCATATATGTTTCCTAAAATGGACTTATACTTATTATATTATACTGCTTAATATAATAAAACTAGTTTCTACTAAACAGGGACTTCCTGTAGGCCAATGGTAGGCGATAAAGGCCAGTCGCACTTCGGTTGTGGGTTCGATTCCCACAGCCTTGTCTGACGTGATGGGTTGTCGCATGTCCTGTAGGTTGTCCTTTTTCTAAAACTACATTACTATAACATCCCATAAATAATATCAAAAAAAATGTTCAATCCTTAAACAATACTAATTTATTTCCAACAAAATCCATTACAATCTTTAGGATTATCTAAAATACTTCGGTCCAAGCTCATTGTATAAAAAAAATTACTTGAAATGTCATCAAACAAGCATGTGAATACCATCATTTATCCCCCATATATCTTGTTGGTCACATTCCAATAATGTGAATACCTTAATCATGTATTCTCTTGAAAAATGAATACCCATTAAACCTTATTGAAAACATGAATGCTGTTAAAATTTTACTCTGTCCACATACCAAAATCCAAACATTCTATATACTCAAACCATGATATAACCTTCTCCTTATATCAGTCATGAGTTCATGAATACTATCAAACATTTAATTTTCTCCTTATCCCGTCATTATGCGCATATCATATACATTCCAAAAATATCTGAATAGCCTTTCATGGATACTAGTACCATTAATCATACACTTTCAAAACTCAAGGAAAGACAATAGTGTAACAATCCTTAGATGTCTCTTTATTCCATTGTACCATGAGATTACTTATACAATATTAAACATGATAAACATGTAATCATTCCACTACATTCTTAAACCATTGATTGAGCTTCAACAATCCTTTCATCTCACATATCATTTGTAGTCTCCTCATCATCATCAACATAAATACTAACCATACGACCATACTGATTCTCTTCATGAGACTTTCCCTTAGGGAATTGGTTTGCATAATGCCCATAGATTCCACATTTAAAACATTTAACCATTGTTGATGTCGTAGCAATACCATTATCCTCATACCTGGTGTTAACTGAACCTTTTCCATTGCACTTACTGGCTTTGTGTCCTTCTTTTCCACACCCAAAGCATCTTCCAGTTCCTTTGAAACATTCTCCTTGATGCCTCTTCCCACATGATTTACATAGGGGAAATTGAACTTTCTTTCCTCTATGATCATCATGAAACTCCATCTTTCTCTTATTAGCTGAGTCAAAAAAACTTACCAAATTTTACATTATTGATCATATTATGAGATTGCTGATTCGGCATAATAATGATGTTTGGAGTTCCAAATCCCATTTCATTTTTTTGCTCATGAATAATATCATTCCATTGTCCATCATATCCTCCATTATCGTGAATCATCTTGTTTCCAGCCATTTTCTAAAACCCAAAAAGAATAGTGTGAGAGGAAAAAATCATAATAAAGGGGGAGTAACTTCAATATATAACATCTTTGGTTTAATCTAATATCGTTACCATAGTTCTAGGACTATATCCTATACGTATACTTATCCTTAGGGACATCCCTAGAAATACCTTAGAAATATCTCTAGGGATCTCACTAACGTTTTCACATCCTAGTTTTCAAAGGTTGACTAAAATTTTCATCTGATACCAAGTGTAGAGACCCAAAACCTGACGTACATAGACATTACATTACTTTAGAGGAATACTTAATATATTACAAAAACAGACGCACAAGGACCGTAATAGTTTAGTGTCTTTGGAAACTTAAAACGTAATCTTCTAATCGTGGTGAAAGATCTTCAACATCTCCAATAAAGATCTTCCCTTTTTTTACCTAATATCTTGCTTTATATCCTGGGAAAAAGAAAACATAAAAAGGGTGAGCTCAAATGCTCAGAAAGGGTAAGCATGGATAAGATAAAAATGCCATATACATTTGAACTTAACAACATGAACATAATGTTTAAACATCAAAAGCATGGGAAATAACACAAAACATGGAAGTACGTAAGGCATAGATCATAAAGAAACATTAAGAATGATAAAATAGAATGGGAATAAAACATGTAATTGTGGAAACCATTAATCACATGATATGATTTCAATAGTAGCCAAGGAATTGCTGCCAAAACCATCTTAGTAGACAAAGTCCCTTTTTGAATCGAGTTCACCCCTCATTCCAGTCCTATATTACTGAACCGATTTTACTTGTCGTTCCATCCATGTATATCTCATGAGATATAAATCTTTACCCAATGCATTGGAGGGAGATATAGGTCTCACCCATCTCATAATGAAATCATTCTTTCGTGTGCCACAAAATCATAAATCATACAGCATAGCATAACCCATGAAATAAAATGGGATTCTAAAACATCCTGCCATAATAACATAATCCATAAACAATTGATATCATTTCATCATAAGAAAATTGAAACCATTTAAATCATAGAGACATTTTACTTGAAACATACACATATGAAATAATGTCATCTTAGATGGAAAATAGTTTTGACAAAACACTTGAAATGAATTCTTGAGGAAAATATCCTTTCTTCATTTAAATTATTTTATTTCCACAAAATTTCATGCAATTTTAAAAGATAAGGATTTTTTTTTGAAAATAAACATGAAATATTTTAGAGGAAGAATCTTGAAAATGATTCCTTTTGAAACCGTAAAAATCCGTTCACGCCGTATAAGTTAAAAATAACATTCTCCTCGTACTTTTGTCGGAAAAGTCAAAAAGTACCTTATATGGTAACCGAAGGAAAGATTCCATTCATAAAATGTGGTAAAAATTAAATAAAGGTTAAAAATGACTTTAAACATCCATGGAAGAATGTTAAAAATTTTATGAAAGAATTTTTAGAAAACATGGTCATGGATGATAAACGTAACCCCAGTAAATACTTACGTATAAGCAATCTTGGATAAAAATGAGATTGAAAATTTATCCCTTACCTTAGGTCCAATTTTCTTCGTAAGTTTCCGAACCTCCTGTATAATGATTTAAATAATGTCATTGACTTATTCCAGAATCATACTCATTGTTATGATATCATATATGGTTCACTTATGACTTTATATTAGCCGTTTTTTCTAAATTCCATGTTAGAGAGCGTTTTGGGTAAAATCGTTTCATTTTTCGTCCATTTTTTGACTTGTAATTATTCATATGATTACCTAGATCATGATTACTTAATTCCAGAATATAAAAAATTATTTATATATAATATATATTCAGAATATACATATATATAATAGATCAGTAAATGGAAAGAAATACATCATTCATGGAGACGGTAGGCTGTACGTATGCATGAACGATGTTTTCGTTTCCTTATTGAGTTGAATGTAATTAAGTATACGACATACATATATATACACATAAATCCAGTATCATTATTATATCATATATTTCATGATTACTAATTATATATACTTTATAATCATTCATGAATTGTTAATGTGGAGAATGAATCTCATCGCGCCGTGGAGACGGTAGTCCGTACGTACGCACGAGCGATGATATCGTTCTCATGCTCGTGAAATTTTATTGGAGTGTATGTATACTATTTAATAATCAATATCACTTTACAATAATCATATATAGTTATTATGTACACCATTATACCCAACCAAGTAAGGTGGAGGTGGAAAAGAGATTACACCACGGCGTGGAGACGGTATTCCGTACGTACGCACGTGCGGTGATTTTGTTTTCCGTAGGATGTATAGATGGTGAAATAACATATCAGTATATGAGTGATATTGATTTTATTACTTCATAATGAAACAACCTAGGAAGAAGAAGTGGAAGAATAAATAAAGTTGAAAGAATCGGTAACGGACATTACCTCTTCATTGAAGCGCCTCTTTGAGTCCTCCTCTTAGGGCACTAAAATTGGTCTTTGAAGAAGACCAGGACCTCTAGGATGTTTCTAGAGAAGTGGAGAAGATAATTTCTCAGGGGTTGGCCGAGATTGAAAGCTGAATGTGGTGTGAGGAAGAGAGGGAGGAGGTTCTCTTTTATAAGGGAGGAGAGGGGCACCTTTGGAGTAACTAAAAATATTATTTTATTATAAAGCCAAATTCAGTTTTAAATAAATCCAAATTGATTTATTTCGAAGATAAGGTGGGGATGGGTCGAAATACTCTCATCCAATATAATTTAGACAAGTTTAGGTTCCTATTTTAACCTTATCATTTATATTTAACTTTAAGTTAGATAATTTTAATTTTACCGTGTCTTTTTTTGTTCTTACACTATAAGGTTAATAAACTTACTATAAGAAGCCAAACGAACACAAAGATGATTATTATTAATATATATAACCTTATCTAAGTCATTTGGCCAAACCATAGATTTTAGGAATAAAATAAAAATTAATAATATAATATTTGTTTTAAAATCTATTTTATGTCAATTTTGACACTATTTAGTAATTGATTTTTGTAAAAATCATAACAGAATGATTAGTTCAAAAAAAGTTAATTAAATCAATACTAACATGTCATATTAACCTATAAAATTATTGGAATTCATAAAAAGTGTCAAATTACATTTATTTTTTTATTTATAACATCAATTATGTCAATATTTCATTAATAAGATAATTACTGCATCATCTTTGTGTCATAAATAAATTAAATTATTTAATGTCTAAAAATTACAAATAAAATCCCATTATGTATGAAATATTTTTATATTTCTAATGAATATTTATAGTCGAATTTATCTTCTGTTTAACCCTATATTAAAAATGATATACTTATTAAACTTTGATTTTAACTATTTTAACCCTTCTTTAAATAAATTAATAATAAATGTCCTAATCTAATCCAAGTGGGCCTAAATGGTCACATTTTATTCCTAAGGTTGTTTTTGGTCGAATTACTCTTATCCAATAGAATTAGGACAGGTTTTAGGGTCATAATAATAATATCATTTTTACCCTTAATTACCCTATTTACTTTTAACCGTGCTAAAAAAAGTAAAAAGTTAATATTCACCAAAATTTATT
The DNA here is from genome assembly GCA_963277665.1 of Viscum album. Lineage (NCBI taxonomy): Eukaryota > Viridiplantae > Streptophyta > Magnoliopsida > Santalales > Viscaceae > Viscum > Viscum album. The sequence continues at coordinate 378,758,159 of OY728147.1, forward strand.
TTCATCTCATTGAACCACATTTTACTTACTAACATAAACCGTGTCCCTCAGATTTTTGAAATTTCACCTACATAAGCGGTAAAATTATGTTATATGAAAAATTCATTTTTTTAACTACCACTTTGTGGTTTCACTATTCATCAAAAATTGAAAGTTTACAGAAAAATACCAAAAATTAGGCCTAAGGTATATTTGATATTATGACCTAAATAATGATGTCTATTTAACCAAATTAAAAACATATCATTTGCATTACTTAATTTAAAAATTAATTCTCATCGTCAAAACAAATAGCGTGTTCTTAAGAGATAATAACTATCAAAAGATTGACACTTGTTTATGTCTGGTTTAAATGTGAAATTACATCCAATGACCAACATTGTATTAAATTGTAAAAATATTTTCTAAATATACTTTAAAACCACTAAAATTAATAATTTATCACTATTAATTATTTCGATTAAAAAGGTTGTTTTTAATTAAAATTTAGTAATTTTCACTATTCATTAAAAAATGAAAGTTATCCGAAAAGTACCTAAATTTCACCCTAAGCTAATTTCGATATTCCGAATCCAAAAATGAAGTCCATTTTGAAAATAAAATTTAAAAAATTTGAAAAAGTTGTTATTACTATTCATAACAACTAGTTTTAATAATAATTTAATAGCATATTGTTGTTTAGTGAAACTCGTTATTGTGTACTAAACACGCTATCGAGGAAGGTCGCGATTGCGTGTCATGCAAGGAAAGTCAAGTATGCATGTTTTGAAAGATCCTTTTGGTGTAGCGTACAACAAAAGACATTAATGAAATTAAAAAGAATATTTTTCATAAAATCTCGGGGTGTTACACTGTTGAACTCAGATAGAATCATGAAAAGTTTAGAGGTGAGTTCGGTGGAAGATATTTCAAAAAAATAAAGGGAGTCAGAAAATTTAGGGGGATTAAATGATTTCATGTATAAATAAGTTATAGTATATTCTAGTTAACAAGTACATAGGGTATATATGAGAACATTAACATGTAATAAAACCCCCATTTTATTGGTTCGGGGTGACATTAGTGTTCTACTCATAATTGATATGGGAGAACCAAAAAATACAAGAAGAAGTGGAACCAATAAATGATAAAATGAGTTTAAGTAAGAAATGGAAGAATAAATGTCATTACTAAAATCCAATGGGAAATGTAAGATCATTGGCTAACTAAAAAAAATATTCAACCAGAGAATAAGTGTATTTTACATTAAAAAGAGGTTGTTTATGGAATTATAAGATTAAAACCATGGCTAGTGGTAATGTGATTCAAAGAGAAGGAAGGCACTGATTGCATAAAAATATTATTTCTAGTAATTAAAAATATATATATCCATATAATTCCAAAACAGTGACACATTAGATGATTTATATATGTACTAGATGCATGTATATAAGGCCGGGATTCAGGGTGATTATAAAGTGGAAATATATATATGATATTTCCAATAGGATTCATGAAATATGATAACTTGAACATGGTATATAAATTGATAAAAAGTATCAGTGGAATAATTGAATCTCTAAGGAAACGAAATAATAAATTTTATTCATATATATCAAAATAAGTTTTCAAAAGGTTGAACATATATAATTATTATAATTGAAATGATTTCAGTAAAGGAAAAATCATCATACTATTGTTTGTTGTGTATTAGATGCTTCATGTGGGTCTGTCAATTAATTAAATTTAATAGATACTAATTAATAGGGATGAAATATTTTAGATGATAAATATTGGTCAATGTATAATAATCTTGAGGGTGATGATTAAAATATAAATGATAATCATAATGTTGGTGCTTTTTTAAATTTAATACATTCAGAAGTTAATTGAATGATATAGGGTATCCAGATGTAAATTTTTCTCAACTCCCCATTCTAAAATCATTAAGTTATTCTATAATCAATCAATAGGAATGGATTCTATTACCATTTATATAGAGAAATACTCATTTTCCTCAATGATATAGGGTATCCAGATGTAAATTTTTCTCAACTCCCCATTCTATAATCATTATGTTATTATATAATCAATCAATAGGAATGGATTCTATTACCATTTATATAGAGAAATACTCATTTTCCTCAATGTTAGTAAGTCTTATATATGTAATTATTTTCTAAAGGCCTAGCATTTCTTATGAAGTATGAATTATAAGTCAATTCATATTGAATTTGGGAATTTGATACATGGAGACTGTAAAATTTATTCTTTATTAATTGAAGGATGTGTAATATATAGCCTTTTTATTTGGATTATATAACCATTTTCCTAGATATATTTTTGTTTTATTCCCCATATATTTTTATACCTATAAGATAAAAACATATTTTTTTAACATTGGGGGAATAAAATTAACTAAGATGTGACAGTTTTAAAGGTTAACTAATATATTTCCTAATAGAAAAGTCAGTGTGGTTACTATAAAATGACAGTTTAAATGATTAGGTTGATGCTATTTATAAGGTAACATGGGATAATTCATGAAGGAGGATTTCATTTTTTAATAGCCACTATGTAATCCGGTTGTATAAAAAACCAAGTGTTCTATATGAAGACAAAACATATTGACTTGAAGTATCATTTAATATTGACTTTTTTGAGGATAAGAAGCTTGTTTATAGAATATAGTTGGAATCCAAAATTCGGAATAAATGTTCACCAAGATTGTAATTCAATAATCAATGATGTGGTTTTGACCATTAGTAAGACTTCATTGAATATAATTTCTTGGAAACCAACTAATTTCTATAAAAAAATAGATTATTTTTAAAGTGTTGTAGAGGTTTTAATGCTTCCCTAAAAAAAGAATACATGTGGGAGAATACTCAAAGGTAATTTATGTTTTAGTTAATAGGTTTTTCATCCTTCAAAATTATTTTTACCAAAATTTCAAACATCAATTAATGGCTAGACATGATGTGTAGTGGTTGTTTAAATTCATGGTAGTATGACCATGAAATGTTATTAGCTTATAATGAAATTATTTAGAGGTACTAAAAATATACATGTTTAATAAATTTATAGGGTCTCATTGTTGGTATCCATTTTTATGAGCTCATGGTATTTTTTTATAATTTTAGAAGAGCGGGATTAACTTTTTGATTACATAGTTATTAGTGTGTATGTTTGTGGGACCTGAAAGCTAATTATAATATAAAATATTCTTATTAATTAGGAGTGTATATATTATATTTTATTAGTAATAATTATCAATATTATCTTATAAATTTAATTTTAATTTAAATTAAGAGTAATGTTTCTCCCATGAACATTGGACTCAATTTCAAAACAGTAAGTTTTTTGTATATTTTTTATTTTTATTTTTGTTGAATGTATTTATATAACATTGAATATATGTGACTTATCATATAAGTTTAGAAGATAACTTTATGTGGTGAAATGATTATGATGTCTATGTACTTCTGGTATAGTTTTTCCCATGAGTTTTTTGGTGGTTGGTTTTCTACTACGTATTTCATTTATCTTCCAGTATACGAAGGATATTTCTTCTAGAAGTTTTCACAAATGTACTGGGGGTTAAATGGTTTTTCCTAAAAAAGTATTCCAAACAAATAATTATTATTATTGCATCTATGATAAAAAAACATCATTTTTATGTTTGTTGTATCTCACTCAATATCTCATTATCAAATAATCTTCATCATGATATATCCCCACTTACTAGAGATAAGAATCATATAGGATTTGAGAGTTAATATTTTTATTGAACCCTAAACCCCCCTTTTAAATGGTGGTTTACTCTATCTTATCCTCACAATTTTAATCAATTAATAATTAAAAAGAGTCAAGATATATTTGCCACATATATGAGTTTTAGTTCAATTTCAGATATATTTGATCGATGTGATTCATGGAATCAGTGTATATTGTCGAAAATGATGGATTTACCTTCATAAATGGAATAAATATTCACCTATAGATAGAGACAATGGTTCCATACCATCTATTACTCTAATTACATATTCTCTATATCACTAAAAATGGTATTGAACAACCCAATGTATGGATGGTCTTTAGTTTTATTAAAAAAATATAATCAAAGAAAATGGGAGATAAAAAATGATTTACTCATATAAATCATAAGGAAATATTTTACATGGGTTTAACAAAATTTTCTTAAAAACATAATCTTTATGAAACACTATTTTATCCAGTAAGGAGACAATAAGGTTAATGATTCAAGGATAAAACATATATAAATCATTTTTATGATATATAGTTGTGATAATAAAAATTTGTCGATGAAATTTTTTAATAGAAATGATTTATAAGATCAATTTGAAGTTATAATATAAACTCTTTATGATTATAATATCAGGATGAAACTGATGAGAATCCTCCCTGATATATTTCATGCGGTGATTCCATACATTAATAGTAAAGAGATAGATGTCTAAACCATTAATAAACTCAATAATATTCTTATTTTGGACAACATGATAATAAGGGAAGAATTGGAGAGAGAATATAAAATATATGAGTTTATAGTAAAGAGTTAAAATGCCTCAAAACATGTTGATTCGAATAAAAATCATTATTATGAAACTAGGTTTGTAGGAAATTCAATAGTCAACGATGAATTTGAATTTTGTCCTCAAATTCCAGGAATGAGTAAAATGTAAATATAGAATTATAATTCCAATAAAATGAATTATTTTTTTAAACATATCGACATTTTAATAGTTTTACATGGTGATAAAGAATATGATATCAATGATGACCTATGAAAAATAATTTTTTTGAAGATAATGAAATATAATGATCACATTGGTGTAATATTGATTAATTAAAGGAGAAAATGTAATTTAATAAAGAAGAAAACCCTTGTATTCTGTCTTGATCCCATATCATGAGATTAGAAAAGTAAAATAGGAAAAGAAAATTTTTACAAGGAGGCTGAAATACAATTTTCTGAAAAATAAAAAACACCAAATTTTCCATGAATGTATAAAAAGGAAAAGGGATTTATAAGGAGATGCCAATGGAGATTTAACAAAAATTGGATCTAATGGTAATATTGAATGTGACTAGGACACACAAAAGGGAATGGAATTTATTAAATAAGAAAATGTATTCATCATTGTGATCCATTGTGATGAAAATCTAGATACATTAGAGAGATAGTGATAGTGTTTATAAAAAAAAAAGAGGTCACAATGAAAATAAAATATCAAGAGAGTAATTTGTTAGTATTTCAACTTCTAATATTATTTCAAAAATTGAGTAGTTAATAAATCTTAATGATAAACTAGTGGAAGAAGAAAATTTATTGAGTATTTTTGTAGATATGGGATTTAACAAATTAACCAACATGGTCATAAAAAGATTCGAATTGTTTTAGAAATTTGTTAATTAAAATAGGTATCATGTAGTTTTTCATGATTCTAATAATTATTCTTTTGTAATGGGATCTTATATTATTGTTTATGGTAGAAATTAAAAAGTAATTAATATGGTCATTATATCATAAAAAATAGAATAAATAACCATTTTTAAGATTGTTGGATGTTATTGAAATTTTGAATAATTGTGTGGATAGAGAATAAAATTAATGATTACACAAAGAGAATTGTAAATGTGAAAGAAATAGGATCTTGAGGAAGAGATGTTTGAGAAATAATATTTGATATCAAATTTGATGGAACCTTGTGAGAATATTTTAATTAATAAAATCTTCATTTTATTGGCTTTTTCCTTAATGTCTGATGTTGTTTCTATGTAGACTATTGAAAAAAATCATATATATGATGATAGAAGTTATTTATCCCTTAATCTAATACTGATGTTTAAATAAGAGTGAGAAAATTTGAAATTCCAAATTTCTAGCTAATAAAACATAAAAAAGATAAGGGACATTAAAAAAATCGCATTTATTCTCTTAAATTAACTTTTGGGAGGTGTGATCATCCAAAATATACCACTAAAAATTCATTACATTTACCAGAATATTTGATGCACGAAAAATATTCAAATTCCTTTAAGTTGAATAATAAACAAAATTATATTATAGTGTTTGAGGTCCCCTACAGGTATCAAAAATGGTATAATTTAGGGATCCTTAATAGTGGTTTCTCATAAAAAATAACTCGAAATATAAATATATAAAAAGATATCAAACTCTATGGTAAAGGAACAATAACATTTTAAAAAATGGATCAGTCATTATGTAAGGATTTGGATGCACCATGAATGTTAAGATTAAATTATAACATGATCTATTATCTAATGGGTTCGTGTAGAATATTATTAAATTTTATTAACACTAAAACTTTATAAATGTGGATTTAATTATAAAGAATAATTTTATCCAAAAAATATCTAATTATTTAATAATAAAAATGAAGAGTAATTGAATAAATAAAAACCGTTTTCCAGTTTTTTTAAGATCAAAATTCATGTTTCATAAGCAGAAATGAGGTAAAATATATTTGGAATAAAAAATAGTTTTTTTGGGGTAGAAGAATAATAATATTATTTTCATGATCCATATTATAAAAAATATAAATATACTAAAATGTTAGAGACTCAACTCATGAGTTACATGTCACAAGAAAAAAATAGTGAATAAGTGTCACATGTCAGTAATAATCTAAACATAGGGACCTCTTTAGTTCGTACACAGAGATGCATATGGGAAAATTATCATGAAGTCAACCAATAGAGATATGTATTTTATAACATTTTAATAATTTTACTCATATGGTAGTAATCTATTTTTTATTATATGAATAAAAAATTATTTTTTTATTTAAAAAATTTAGATTTATTTCTATGAATGAACAAGGTCATTCAAAATCACATCGGTGTCCTATACTATTTAACGAAATCAATGTGAGGATAGTTTTTTTAGTTAAATTTTTTTCGTTATTATATGTAATGATAAATGAAAAAAATATATTTTGGTAGAAAGAAGAATATTATGTTAAATCAAATAAACTATTTAGTATAGCCTAAGGTATGAAAAAAATACCATTACAACATTACATATATATTAATGCAATCTATTCATTGGATGGTGGAGAATTAATTTCAACTTCTAGTGGTTCAAAAATTATTAATATAATGTTTATATGATGTCCATGATCAAGAAGTATAATTTTTTTCACTATTTGAAGAATTGTTTCTATATTGTGCCCTCAGTAAATAAAACTCTAGTGATATGAATAAATTTCCACCTAGAAGACATAAGGGTAGATGTTTCATACCCCTGGATATTTTTCTTTAATAATCAATATACAATATAGTTATAACTAAATATATGGAAACATTTATATTTTAATCATATTAACATCAATTATAACTTCATTAAATAGAATGTACTATATGAGATATTTCATTGGAATAAGCCTCATAAAAATATAAAGAAACAGATATATTTACAAAGACTATATCATAGGATCCATCTATCACATAATAGTATTAATGGTTGTGCATTATTTCTGGAATCTATGTATGTTTTATTGGTTATTTTCCTTTTATAATTCCTTTTTATTTGTATGAAAGGGGGGATAATAAAATAGGAAAACATTTAATAATGGTTTAGAGATTCTAGATTCATTTATAAATTACCATATTAGTCTGAAGTATCTTAGAAGTCCTCAAAATTAATGGATTACATAGGTGATGGATGGTAATATGTAGATATGATCTCATCTGTTAATTTTAATGTGACCAATAAATACAAAGGGGGATTTGAATTGACCTTAATTTATTTATTAGCTGAATGTAATTTATCATAAATAAAGGGATGTATCTCTCTTATAATCACTATTTTATCCTATAGTGGTGTGTCGATATAACCTTCATATTGGTGGTATGTTATGAATTACAAAATGAGTAAATAAAATATTGTTTTTTAGGACATCTTGTTTTTTCACTGGAAAAATTATAAAATATGAGTCAAAATATATTTTAAGATGATAATATATTCATAGTAATAAATTTGAGTGATGTTATACAATATGTGGATAAATCACAGTGTGAATGATGGTTTACACCATAATGTGATCGAGTATATCTCATGTAAAAGAACAATATATGACATTAAAAATTCAACATAATTGGGTTATTAATATGAATAAATTAGATACTATCCAATTATATTTATCATGTGGTAGACATGTAGGACATTTTTTGATGAATCCAACAAGTAAAAAGGTTAATCTAACATGATATATTTTTTTGTATTGTAAATCAAACATGATGAGGAGTTAATTAGACATGATGTAAATCATGTTACAGCTATAATTGTTTCACCAAAATGGTTTTAATAATAAGATAAGGACAAGTAAACTACTAACATAAGAAACCAAATTATAGTTAACTAATGTGATGATTTGGGAATTCATTTTTTCTCACATAGTAATGTAACTATCCATACAAAAAATCAATGGATCTAATCATAAGATATATACTAGAACTGTAGGATTTGGATTATAGATGAGGACTACAATGTAGTAATTGATACCATGCCTGTAAAAATCGGGTGAATATGTTAATAATATTTATTGTTTATAAATATCCCAAGCATGAGATGATATAGTGAATGATCCATGATATATTGTGTACAATTAGAGAATAATATTGACTTTTTTGTTTTAAAAGTCAATATATCACATTGTAATATAACAATAAAACTATATTTCTAGTTAGAGATATTTTTGAAATACTCAAATATATATAGTATCTAGTCATTCATATCATTTAGATCTGAGTTCTATTCCAAAATGATTTTCATGTGTAATCAAATTCAGTGACCCACCCAGAGAAGATTTGTGTTTGAAATTGGATACTATGGGGGATTGGACTATAATTATGTTTGGATTTTATAAGATTTTTTGTAGATGAAGAAGGATGCCCACCAAGTAAAAATTTTATAGGAACTTGAGTTATGACAAGGCTAGAACATTCATCTTATTAAGGAAATATACTATTTTGAATTTGTAAAAACCACTTAATCAATTAATCATTCCTTTTATAATAAATTATAATATGGATTTTGGAATCACAAATACTGTGAACCGTTGATTCTACAGTATATAATTGTGGTGAATAAACATTTCATAAAATAAAAATTTCAATATGTGTTCTCTCCCACTAAATCAATCATCATCACATCATCATCATCAAGAACTATTTTCACTAGCTGGTGATGAAAATCAACAGCTTTTGAGTGTTGGTGATTTTGAGGACAATTAATTCACCCTTAGCTATGGTTTCCAATATTTTAGGCCTTATAGGTGTTTAAAATAAATAATAAGACTATGGAAAATCTCTAGAATTATTTTTAATTAATATATTTATTTTCTATGACAATTTATAATATTCAACATCAATATAAGCAACCACTTCTTCAAAAATATAAATAATTAGAAAATAAGAAATTTTAGTAGCAAGTTGGTATTTTGTAATTCTCTATATTATATTCTTATTTAATTTTTCATCACATATATTCAATAATATCTCATTAATTAGTTTTTATGTCTAAATTGATATACTCTATAAATTTTAACTCATTCATAATTATTTTATACTAGTTAAATGATAATTCATGAATAATTCACAATTATAATCCTTAATATATAGGAACCCATCCCTTCATTTAAATCATTAAAAATCATATTCATATATTTCCTCAAATAAACCCATTTATGTCATTTAATTATATATGAAAACCATCCTAATATACTCAAATATCATTTGATTTCAAAACAAATTATTCATACATTACATCTATTTAATTAAGCATATCCTTATAAATAACTGCCATATTCTAATGTATTGTTCATTCTATTCTTATGAGGATTTTGGACCTTTATAGTTAATCCAACAAATCCAAAATTATTTTTATATAGGAGCTTACATTACACATGGAATCATCATTTTAATCTCACATGAACTCTTTAAAAATCATTTGTAGCTATTAAAACCATTTATTAACTCATATATATCTAGTTAAATAATATCTTACTCTTATACCAATATATAATCACTTCAAAAACATAAAAAAATTATATTGAATTGTTATTTTTCTAGTTAATCATATAAAATGTAAAGACCCATATATTCCGTATAAATTTTTTAACTAGAAGGGATTTTTACGAGACTATGAAAATTGATGGCATGTGATTCTGATGCCCAAAGTGCCTAGAATGATCTGTCGAAAAATGTTAATCATTACATTTAACATGTGATAAATTTTCCTAAAAAATTTAAATAACATTTAGATGAGTGCCTGGATAAAAAATATGAGGGCACTGTTGCATTCAAGATTGTTGCTTTACCCAAGGAGTAACTTAAGTTTAGTCAGCACATGCCTCAAGTGTTGAATCCTCAAAATGGAATAACCATAAATAAAATAATTAAATAAAATAATTTTATTTTTCAAATGCATATAACTCACGAACATAGACTCGGATAATAATTCAAAACCACCACTGAACTCGTGAGGGTATGCTTTCTTCAGGAAGATCCTAACATTGGTCGGCGCAGGCCAATAGTGGATGTTAGTTTTTGACCGTAAATAAAATAATTAAGTAACAATTTTATTATAGTCAAATACATATGACACTTAAATAGTAACTCATATTTGAAATTTGATAGTACCATTGAGCTTGTGAGGGCGTGTTTTCCTTAGGTGTAGCCTAACCTCAACCTGTGCAGGTCGAGGGTGACTGTTAATATTTTTTGTACTTTTATATGGTACGTTCAGTAAATGGAAAATGCGGATTTCTATCTTTGGAACTGTTACTGAAATTAAAAATCTGAGGGTACCATTGAATTCACTGCATTATGATTCACTTAGTCGAATCCTAACATTGACCGGTAGGGGTCGAATGAAAAATTTAATTTTAGGACATATGAAAAAATACTATTAAAAAAATAACTCTTTGAGTTATTCTATTCTATTATAACCATTGAAAGATGGATGGAGGTACCACAGCGTAACATCATGAATTGAATTAGATTCATTTATTTATATGATCCATTTGTTGCATAACCACAATGCTCATAGAATTAAATAGAACATAATTGATGTTCATTAATGAACCATATTATTGAATACAACATGGGTGGCTCCATTTATTTTATTTAATCAAACTGTTGGAACTGTTTTTGGGGAGCTATGTGAAAAAGCTCTAATGAAACGTCGATGAAATCTTCTTCTAATGATGAACAAAGATTCGATGACGCCATTGAGGAATCAAACTGGACATCGATGGTCGGCGACAAACGCCAACAAACATCTTTGAACAATGTATTCTTCTACTTCGTCATCAGAAAATCCAGCGTGTTCAAGGTATGGGGTTTATTTTTAACGCATTATAAATAATTTCCTCTTCCCCATTCATAAATAACATGAAGAACGCTGATCAAACAACTAATGGGTTGATCCATGGTTCAGTAATTTTATTAATGAGGTTTTACTAGGGTTTCTTTGTGGGGTTTTTATTTAAACATATAATGTTTATTATTTCACCCCAAGGTTATAAGTATAACTGGGAGTGTACAGGACAACCGAAACAAGGAATCGACCCTCCGCCAAACTTGTTCCTTGTGCGTTATTCATGACAGACCAACGAAAATCGAGGAAAGGTGCTTTCAAGGTCCACATAATGAATTCAGTGTCCCGGGAGGCCCGTAGGTGCAGACATGATGATGAACGGACCACCGGAGTGTGTCCGGTGGTCCAGTGAGCATTCTATCAGGCGGGTCGTGGAGGCACTGACTGCATGTTGGTCGGAGGGTGGCATGCTGCGGAGGGGGCACCACGACTTTTGCTATAGATATAGGTACACCCACACCTGAGGGTCTCGCCATTGACCAGTCGACATAGACAGGTAAGGTGAAGCGGTGACAGGCTATCGCCGCTGTTGGAGAAACTGAATGAACGTTGTCCGTTCGAGGGAGTGCGGACTACTCTCATCTAGTAGACTGGGTTTCTAGGTTGGCCGGACCCACGATCTGTCTCGGGCCTTCTAGTCGGGCTGGATCTTCCTAGAATGATGGTAAGATGGAGTAGAACATACAGACCATGGAGGACATGATTTGTGCTTGTTGCAGTTGGGAGGACCACCTACCACTGGGGGAGTTTGTGTAGAAATATCAATCACTCCATCGTTGGCATGACACTGTTTGAGTCCTTGTATGGGTGACTTTTTAGATCACCCCTATGATGGACAGACCCAGGGGTGTCATCAATCATGGGTTCGGAGTAGGTATGTGCTACCACTGAGAAGGTGAAGATCATTCGGGCATATATGATGACTGCACAAAGTAGGAAGAAGACTTATTCAAATATGAGGTGTATATCCGTGGAGTTAAAGGAGGATTACCATGTCTTCCTATGAGTCTCACCCTGGTAAGGATTGTGGATATTTGGGTGGGGTGGAAAACAATATCTAAAGTTAATTGGACCTTTATATATCCTGAGAGGAGTTTGCGAGGTGGCGTACCACCTAGATTTTCACCATAGATGCACGATGTGCAAACTATTTTCCTTGAGTCACAACGGAGGAGGTACATGCCTGATCCATAACTCATCATTGAATGTGGTGTGATAGACATTGGCAATTGGGTGATGTCTGAATATTTTCTAGTGGAGATAGAGGATCGATAGGAACAGGTCCAACTTGGGTGGTCGATTCCTCTAGTGAGATTTTGGTGGCAGTATGGAAACCTCCAGGATATCACATGGAAATAGGAGGCTTGTGTTCGTTCACAGTAACCCTATTTAATTAATAATATATTGGTGTGGATTTCAGGGATTAAAATCCCACTGGTTGAAAGAATTTAAGGACCCTTAAATTCCATATAATGTTTTTTAATTATATGAGATTTTTATGAGACTACAAAAATTAACGGCATGTGATTTTGAGGCCTGGAGTCTCTGAAATGATCGATCTAAAAATGATAATCTATAAATAGCATTCATGATCGAATTTCATGAAAAGGTGGAATAAAATTTAGTTGGGTGCCCGGATCAGAAATCTGAGGGCATCATTTCTTTCTGGATGGCAGGTTTACCCAACGTGTGACTTACATTTAGTTATCATAGGCCTCCATTGAGGAAACTAGAAAATAGAAAAACTATAAATAAAAATATTATATAAAATTAATTTATTTTTCAAATTCTTATAACTCATGAACAGAAACTCAAATTAAAAATCTGAGTCCACCGTTGAACTTGTGAGGGTATTTATTTCTTAGGAAGATCCTAACATTGGTCAGCATAGGCCAAAAATGGATGTTAGTTTTTGTCCTTAAATAAAATAATTATGTAACAATTAATTTATAGTCAAATAATTATAACTCCTAAATGGTAATTCAACTAGGAAATTAGAATGTATTGTTGAGGTCTTGGGGGCATGTTTCCCTTAGGTTGAGCCTTACCCCAACTAATGCGGGTTGAGGGTGACTTTTAACAATTTTTTGACATCTTAAGGTATGTTGTGTAAACATTCAAACATGAATTTCTGTTATTTTTAACCGGTGTTCAGATTAAAAATCTGAGGGAACAGATGAATACACAGCATCAGGATTCACATAGTTGAAGCGTAACTTTGTTCGGCATGGGTCAAATGAAAAATTGTATTTATGGACTTTTCGAAAGGGAAGAAATTATAAAATAACTCATCTAGTTGTTTTATTCTATTCTCACCATTGATTTATGGACGGTGGGACTGTATCATAACGTTAGGCATTGAATGAGATTCATTTATTATCTCAAACCATTGGTTGGGTAACCACAATGCTTGTTGGATTAAATGGAACATTAATTTTGGTTCATTAATGAACCACATTAATGAACACAATATGGGTGGTTCCTTTTTCTTTTATTTAATCAATCCTCTGACGTCATTTTTTGAGACCTATGGGGGGAAGCTCTGATGAGACTCTAGCGATGTCTTCTTCTAATGATGAAAGGATATTCGACGACGGCATTGAGGATTTGAACCGAACATCAATGGGTGATGACGAATGATGAAAAACATCTTCGAAAAATAGATTGTCCTCATTTGTCTTCAGAAAATGCATCATGTTCAAGGTAGGGGGTTTAAATTTTTATGCATTTTAAATGATTTCATCTTCCCCATTTTTTATTAATACGATGAATTAAAATCAACCAACTAACGGGTTGATCTAGGATTCATTTGTTTTTTAGGGAGGATGTATTAGGGTTCCTTCTTAGGGATTTTATTTAATATTATATTGTTTATAATTTCATCCCCATGTTATAAGTCTAACGTCGAGGGTGTGGTCTGAACCGAACAAGTCCCAGACCCTCCGCCGAATTTGTTCTTGGTGCATTTTTCATGGTGGACCAACGAATGTGGCGGCAAGGCATTTTTGAGGGCAATGCAGTGGAGGCAGCAACTTCGGAGTCCCAAAAGAACATACTAGATGAAGAAAAGACCACAAGAGAGCATCCAGTGATCCGGTGAACATTTTTTCTGGCCGTTGGTGTGTACTGCGGTGGACGACAGCGGCAGCAGCGGCGCACAGTGGTGTCATCCGCCTGCGAGTCAGACAGCGGCGCACTATATAGGAGCTACCATGGTTCGGACATGGAGGTAGGTGGACTAGGGACTATTGGTCATGCCATTGACTGGTCCACATAGACCAGTTAGGTGAGGCCGTGCCAAGCTGGCATCGCTGTTGAAGAAAATGATCATACTTTGTCCATTTGAGAGAGTGTGGGCTGCCCCGGGAAGCCGACCAGGTTTCCATGTAGGCCAAACCGGTGAGTAGTGTCAGACCCACTTGCCTAACTGGACTAATCGGTTGGGTTAGACCTGTGAATCGGGTCGGACCCATGAATCATGTTGGACCAGTGAGTCGGGCCGGTAGGGCTGGACCCGACGCACCACGTTACACTAAAACATGATTGTCTTCTAATCCGAACATCCACATAACAAACTGTTTATGGTTATGGAACCATTAGTAAAGCATCTTTACATTTGAGATACTCCACTTGGGTTTTGGAGAATGTTGGGGTATGTCCGAGTTTGGTCGGACTCATATCCAATCAGGCCCTCATTACTAAAATTCCTAGAACTTAATGATCGAGCGTCAGATTGACGCACATTCTATTCCCTTGGAAAACTTATGACATAGTTATTCTTCATGGTAATCTTCGTGGGATGTCCTGGTAGTTGAGGTATGATCGATGTATTTAGGAGAAAAGTTTATAGAACTCAAGTGCTCCATGTGTGTGAATCCTATGGCTGGTTGTGACATAATGAAGGAATATCGATACTTTGTGGGTCAGAATGTAGCGATACTATGTGGTACATCACATAGAGACTCTCTGTGGGACAATAGTTAGCAATCCTAATTGGGTCATCACTTACGGAACCTCTATGGTTCATCAGTTAGTGATCCTCTATGGGTCAGCACTTATTGATCCTCTATGGGTCAGCACATAGTGATCCTCTATGGGTTTCTACTTAGAAATCCTTCGTGGGTCAACCCGTAGTGATCCTATATGGTTCATAACCTAGCGATTCTCTATGGGTTATCACCTAGAGACCTTGTGCCTTACAGAAGAAAAATCCTATAGGCAGAATATGATGATCATGCTTTATGAATAATCAAATTTATTCATGCCATGTAAGTTGTATAACTGGGGTTTTCTATCTTTTACAGTGTGCTTTGTGATTTAGAACATTCTTTGTGGTTTTTCATTTGAGGAATTTTGGGAGACCTTTGGGGTATCGGGGTCCCTACTGAGTATTGTTATACCCACTACTACATGGTATTTTCCCACACGTGTTGTTTCTGGTGCAAACGTTCAATGTTTGGATAGAGGTGCTCTGGGGGACAGGACAGACAGATGCTATGATGGTTTAATTTGTGGCCTATAACAAGGTGGGGTCCAATAGGATTAGGTAGGAATGACATACTAATTCATCTTCTAGTAGATTTACTACTCTCATGATCATGTGGGGGTTTTCATGGATAACCATCAGAGTTTCCTTTTTTAACATTACTATTTTCAGTTACTTGGTGGGTATTTATTTTTTCCCACGTACATTCACTTGTACATGCACTTAGCCTTTTTTAAGTGGTATACCTTTTCCCCCTTTCATTGTGTTGGGATGTGGTTTGACGTTTTTGTATACAGGTTTAAAGTAAATGCCTTCCCTTTTTGGGATATTCCTTTCTGGTGTAGTCTCCAGCCCATGGCTAATGAAATGTGGGGCTTGGGGTAGTTATGCCATGGGCCTTAAGGGATGGTTTGTGACATACATCTTTTGTATTACTATTATGAATCATTTATAATATTAATGTTAATCTTATATAGATTGTTTATTTCTATTTTTATTCATAACTATCCACAACATAATCCATCATTCTCAAAAAAACCCTAAACCTCTTAAAACATCATCATCCATTTTAAAAAAATTTAAAAACTCAAAAAAAAAATCACATTTGGATAACTTAACCATTATTTTAATCTTGTCAAAATAACTCCAAAATTTCTTTTATTATCTAGTAACCCAGTTTTTAAATATTTGACACAACTGAAGAATATTTTATTTAATAATCTTTAACTTTCAAAGTCTCAAAAAGATTTTGAAAATATTCTGTAAAAATAGTTATTCAATATACTATAAAAATATTCATTACCATTATCATATCTATATAAATTTTTCTTCTCAAAATCTACACTACCTAGGTGTATTAATTAAAATTTTTAGTCACCTTGAGGTTTAAGTCACCTAAATGAATTCCCATTAGAACTGAAAGGAAAATATCAAATCCATAGAGTCATGTAATTTTTATGTACTTTATACTACATGAAAGTATATTTAATATTAAACATTTGAACAAATATTATTTCATAATTCAAAAAGAATCAGTTTAGAATCTTATTTTGATTCATAGACAACCTTAAATATTATGTATTACATATTAATCTCATGTAATAAAGTAGGTTTTTCGTGATATTCAGTCCATGAATCCTCAACTTATTATAAATATAATCATATCAATGTGTTCATACTATAAATATGATTCTTCTCATAAAATCATCAATTGTAATAATCACATATGGTTACTAGAATATATGTATTGTAATATCTCAAAGTTGTGCCTTAATCAAATTTTTTACTTTAATCTCCTCAATCTATGGTAATTCATATTTACTTAGAATATATTTTAATAAAAAACTATTGAAAAATTATATTTCATTATTAATCCTAATATATTCATTCCACTATTCTCATGATTTAAATTTTATTATGATACCCATATTGAAATAAATTTCAATATATTCTCAAATATTTTATGTTCTCTACAACTTAATAGAAATATATATAAAGGCTAATATTATTTTTTAATAAAAATTATATATAAGAATAATTTTTCAATGCTATAAGAATAAAATAAGAGTAATAATTTAATTTACATAGGTATTGTGGTTTTTTCATGTATAACATTTACTATTTCTGAAACATAGTTTTTCACAGTGGTTGGCATAGAATAATAATTTTATTCTTCATAATTAATTTTATTAAAAAGTACCTCCTCATTTGGATTAATTTTCATTGATTATTGAGGGCCATTTATTTCCTTTTGTCACCTTCAAAAAAAATTCAACAGACTTTTTACCACTATCTTTATGTAAACTATTTTAAAATTTAAGATCGTGACTCTTATATCCATCCAAGATATCAACCACTACCCAAGTTCTTTTATTTATTTCCTAGATTTATTATCATCTTTTTTTTCCACCATCATTCTTTCATTGACATTGATAGTCATGAATTTTTTTAATAAGCCATGGGTTTTACTTTTCTCCCACAATAAATACAAATTCTACTCTTTTATATAGAATCATTCTCAGCCTTTGGGATTTATTTTTTCACATAATTTTATAAATGTATAAAACTATGTGAACTCTCCTTATATATTAATTTAATTATAAATTATCATTTACAATATCTATTCATAAATAAATTTTATAAAATTCATGTATATTTTAAACTACCATTTTTTTCTCTTTGAAATTATTTATAGTAATTTCTTAATAACCCTTCTTTCAAAATGAATTTTACATGTTAATATTTTTTCCATTGTAATTATGTGTTATATGCCTCAAATCATAACTACTCCCCATTTATGTATTCCCTATATGAATATATATATTTATATATTATTAATTAAATTAATACACTTATTTCAAAATATTTAACAACACTAATAGTCATTCCAATTAAAAAAATTAATAAATATTTTGATAGCCTTAACCCCTTAAATTTTATTAAATATATATATATTCGGGAAAATTTTGGGAAACTAAATCCCATGATATATCTAACATGAATGTTTCTTAAATAGGTGGTTTCCTACCCAATTTTCTCATAACATATTTTTTAAAGATATCTTTTCAAATATGAATCTTCACTATTTCATTTTTCTCATTCTCCAGCTATATAATATTAATGTGTACCACCATGAATAATTAAAATATTAATGTGAATACATAATTGAATATCATTTTCATGTAGTACACAATTTCAAAGTAATAAAAATATCTAAATAGTATCACTTATGCATATTCATCAATGCCTGAACAAGAATCTTCAAAAAGATAATAATAAACAGATATTACATAAATTTTTCCACACATATTACAATCAGTTGCAGGTTATTCCTCTACATCTTATCTTATGGATGAGATCTTTATATATTTCATCACTTCTTTTATCCTCTCGTACATGATGTTTTTTTCTAAAATAAACTCTTATTTTTCTATAAAAGGGACGACCTTAATATTCTACTTATAAGGTAACCCAAAACTTACTAATATCAATCTTCATAAATGATAGATAAAAACAACTACAAATACACACATTCAATAAAATTTTTAACCTCATCAATGATTCTAATTATGATTCAAAGTGAATTTGTATAGAAAAAAATTGATAGGTTTTAATTATTACAAATAATTATTACCAGTTTATCATAGCTTAACACCTTCTAAATATTCTTTCATATGTGCATTTTCTGATGAATAGAACTTATATGTGATACATAAAAGTACTATACTATATGAAAAATGATAATTCAATGATATAGAAGTAAAAACTATTTTTTAAAAGTTTACCCATAATTTGATTGAATTCTTAGGTATATAATTTGGTGAAATCAAATACACTAGTATCAACTAAAATCATAAATTAAACACATTAAGAAATGTATCATTATTTACACATTGAACTATATTTAAATAGTTTGACTTTTATCTACTATATTGTTATTATAAGATCTATGTTAGATTTAATTGGAGTTATAAATTTAAAGATTTTAACATAAATAATCCTAAAAATTACTCAAACCATGTATATATATATACATAATTTAATGCTTTAGAATATTTAGTATGAATATAAGAACGATATTATTCAACGTGATTGATGGACATAAAATATCTAGTAGTAATGGAATATAGATGTTTCTCACTCATATCTCTTCTTTTATTCTATAAATAATAATATTATATTATAAACGTGATCACATAAATTAATTTACATGTTTGAAATTGAAAGCCCTATAATGTTAAGACGATATTATTTTCATTTTCATCTTATAAATAATATATTCAAAAATTAATGAAAATAATTGATTCTTAGGATATAGAATTATATTTATATATTTAAATCTCTATAAATATTATTCTAGTATATTATAAAATATCTTAAATATTCTCATTTATTTATATTACAATATTTTTTTTAAAAATAAACTCTTAATTCTTGTTTTTCTAAAGACTTGAATCATATGTGGCGTCTAGTTAATGTTACATAACCATAATAATCATCAAAATATTATATAATGAACAAGATAATATTCTTAAATGAACATTAACGTATTAAAGATAATATTTCATTGCCATAAATATATTCATAGACAAGATTACAAAAAAATTTCATGATATTTGAAATTTTTCCCTTAATATTATGTGAACTCTAGACTAATAAAATATTACCTTGGAAACTATGCAGTTACTAGTATAGGTCATGTAGAATATCCATCGTACTTTTATATCATTAACATTTCAATATACATCAAAAATATAAAATATACTTTTATTATTATTTATTCAGACATATCTTCTGGACTACAATTATACATATCCATTGGTGTTTTTAATTTATTCACACAAATACAGTTGATTATTACATTTCATCATATATTACACTAACTATCTCCATCCTTCTCCAAATAAATCAAAACTTATTCAAGGAATACCGATCCATCATAAATGGTTTCAAATTAACTAAATTCACTTCATGACACCTTTATCAATCTTTTAATATCATTAGACTAATTCCCAAATCTTATATAGTAACCAACAACACATTTCCTAGAATTATGAAAACCTTAAAAATACCTATTATATTAATCATAAGAAGATCCAATATAACACCTTTTATTTTCAACTAATTCAATTATATTTCTTAAAAAAAAAATTATAAAATAATTTATCTCCTTTCTCATCTCAATACAGAATCATCACTTCATAGACATCATTATCAAGGTGTGTTTTTAAACATAATGAAACAATTCATTCTTACAAAATTAAACTGAATTATCACTAGAACATTCATTCATCTTTATTCTTCCCGTATACACATAATTTCATAATGGACTTTAAAATCCATGAAATTAACATCATTATTTTATTTTTTAACTTCAATTATTTCATAAGACATTAATAGTTTAATAAACTAGATTCTTATAATTCCAATATGACCTAGAAAATTATGTATTCCATTTTAATATCATTTAATATAATAAAAAAATTATTCATATGTAATCTATTGCCCAAAAAATCTTCATAAATCATATATCATTAACACATTAGACTATTAATCTAATTCTTTATACCGAAACATGAAGAATAAACATAGTATATAAAATAAATGGAAAGTAAATGATATATTTTATATCTAAATATAATGGATACATGAATCCCCACATTCTATTGTACATTATTCCCACTTATTAGAAATCATAATTTATAACTATTGACAAAAGATACAAAATCTTCCATCAAAATCTACTGTAATATTTAAATGAATTTATTGTTCTACTAATTCATGTGTTAATTAATCATAAGAAAGTTGATATGAGAAAACATTTCTAGATTTAAATTTTATGTTAAAGGTTCATAAATATTATTTTGGTGGATATTATTGGAGTTAATTTAACTTTATTAATAATTTTATATTTTGTAGTATTAAAAATGAGTGACAAAGTGAACATAATATTTAAGTAAAGTTAATAAATTCTAAATGTGATGTTTGAGTTATTTTTATAGGTTAAATTTCAGAATGAACGAAAATGAAAAAAAATAAACATAAAACCAATGTATAAAACCTTTTAATAAGACTATAATTTGGAATCCCTTTCTGGATTAATGAATTTGAGACCATCAACATAATTTTTTTAATTTCTAAAGAGAAAATGAAATAGAGGAACACCATTGAACTAATATAACCATATAATATTGATTTATCAATATTCTAACAGTAATAAGGATATAAAAACACACCTCCTTGATACATGATATAATATAGATATTTTATATGGATAATTCAGGTATCTATTGGAATATATGTAGGTTTCTGTTGAACTCCTCATTTGGATCCATTGAGCTATGATGAGAATATGATGAGTGGAATATGTACCAATATCATGAAATAATTAGTGTAATATTTATATTAATTTCTTATGCTTTATATATTCCAATGAAATACATGGGTAATTTGGGTGCTGGAATACCAAATATTATATTAAGACATATATCTAAAAAAATATAAAGTATTTACAATAAATTATTTTATTATCCATACATTTCTTCAGATTAATCCTTTGAAATATATGGTGATTTACTAAAATTATTTTCATTATACTCCTATAGATACTTGTTTTTATTCTCCTTTTTAAATTATAGTAATAAAGTGGAATGTTTTACTACTTCCATTATATATATGATTGAAATTATTAGTTTTTTACCATTGTGTTGTATTTTTCATCTTTTTTCATTCTTATATATTTCTTGTCAAACCACATGATGTACATTGAAATTTCATCAAAATAATAAGTTTTAGAAAATGTATAATCATCGGAATATTTTTAATAAGTAACAATGTTTTTGGAATAAAATATTCTTGTTTTTTTATTTTTACACTCATAGGTATTTTATAATTTCATCTCATATTTAAAAAGGATAATTAATTTTTTCATCCATTATATATTCAATTAATTTCAGGATTTCTCCTTTGGAAATATTCATTGAAATAGATATAAATAGAATTTAATTCAATATTTATTATACCAAGTGCATAATTTGTAATTGGTTCTCTAATTCCATCAAAATTATTCCCAATCTGGGTGAAATTTTGGTGTATCTCCCCAAATATTTCATTGTTAATAAATTTTAAATATAGATATTCTTCTAAATTAATTTCAATATTATTTATTATAATATTATCTATACAATGATAAATAATATTAAAAAAACACTCCAACATTTATGAACAGTTAAAAAGGTAGAAATGTGAAAAAAAATGATTATACAAATTGATTAATATAATATATTTATGAATTTTATTTTAAAAATATTTAGCAACATCATTACCAAAAAAATTATCAAAATAAAATTCAATATTTTGAGTTTTTTAAAATAAAAAATATAATGTATTATACAAATTCATCAAGTAATCATCAATTAAATATTTTACAGTTTTTTAGTTCTTTCAATTAAAATGTTGTCCCCACTAGCTTTCCCACTTTTATAGATTTTTTACCCAGACACTCTGAATCTTTTTTCCTAACATCGTCATTGTCAATGGTTATAATAACAATTGTGTAAATTCTCATCACCCAAACATCTTATTATATCTTTTCACTTACCTTTTGGTGTTCATGGTCTTCTAGTTCCATGTGTTGATATCCCATTGTTCCAATTTTGTCCCACCTATATGTCTGTTATGATACCCCACATATTCTTCTTCTATTATACATGCATGTTCCCATCCGTGTTACCTTATAATTTTGTCACTAATATTATGTTTTTTTCTAGCAGATGATAATGATACTATAACTGATTTTGATGGTCTAGTTATCTGGTAGAATTCATTGGTTGATGGGGGCATGGATTTCTTGAGTGTGATTCATTATTTGGATTCATACGTGGATTTTGGTCTTATTAATGTCTCTTTTGAGCTACCAAGTCTGTAATATAGCATTTTTATAAAAATAAAATAACATATTATTCACTAAAATAAAAAAATAGATATTCATAATGAACGTAAATGTAATTTCAATTAAGAATACCATGAAATCTATTTTTTGATGATACTAATTTTTGGGACCCAAAGAGAATGATGGTAAGAAAATTGTGTTTATTTTTATAAAATTAAAATGACGTACAATGTAAATTCATCTATATATATGCCAAAACCTAATTTTAGAGAATAAATTATATATTGTATTCACCTTGATTTTATTTTATATTATATCATAATATAATGAATTAATATTTTAATTAGTTTTTTATATAACATAATGTGGTGTTATATTGATTATATTAATGGAAAACTACTCATAATCTATTTGGGAAAAATATAATACTCAAATATACAGGGTTTCTATTATATTTTTTTTTATTGCACCGAAGAAGATCTCATATATAAAATAAAATAATATTAAAATGAGTTTGACATAAATATTAAAATAAAGAATAAAATCAGGCATAAATACACAAAAACATTGCATCATATTAGAATCAGTAATATCATATTTATCAATAATGAATCATCCTATATAAAAAAAGGAAAATTATTTTTAATTCAATTTTTGAATAACTAAATTTAAAATTTTGATTTTTATCTACTTGAATAGTATTTATATAATTATATTATATGCCCAAATCATTTAATAACATTACAACAAATTTACAATATCTTGAAATATCATTAATAACTAGTAATAACTACAATATAGAATCTAAGTGGATTGTAATAGAAAAACAATAAAGACCTTAGGGTAGCATTCAAATACTAACAAACTAATTCATCTATTAATATAGTTGAATAATATTGAAATATTTTTTTATCATTTTCAATAAATGTGAGAAATTATATTTTGAGTTTTATAGATCATGATATGATTGATGCATGTAGTTTTATGAAATTTTGAAATTGATATCAAATAATAGTGAGCATAAATATAACATTTTCTACATTGACTCATTG
Organism: Viscum album; assembly: GCA_963277665.1. Taxonomy (NCBI): domain Eukaryota; kingdom Viridiplantae; phylum Streptophyta; class Magnoliopsida; order Santalales; family Viscaceae; genus Viscum; species Viscum album. The sequence goes on from OY728147.1 coordinate 378,782,494, forward strand.
GATAGTGTTGTGATGATGGTGGATTACATCATGGAGTCCCATGAACCATTTTAATATGAAATTTTAAACTGATAATTTTATAAGTCATCTTATGTATTATTTATTGAATTGAAATATAATGTAATAGGGACTAGAAAAATGAAAAATCATGTTAGACAAAAAACATAAAGATTAATCAATATGCATCACATGTGATGATATATATTTTTTAAAATAATAATGAATATTGAAATTATAATTATAAAAAATATTATTAAATAATTTATATTTTAACTAGGAAAATATTTTTATCCATGGTCAATGAGCCAATAACTACTGTTGAAAGATAAAATAATCCATTTGTGGAAGTATTTACCCACAAAACAAATAATAAATAGGAAAAAATCACATAGATGTAAAATTAATTTTATAAATTACTGATTAAAAATAATAATTGATTTTAAAAATATTTTATTATTAAAACTGATGTGAAAAAAGAAAATTTCCAAATTTCGATTTTAACATTAATAAAATTATTTTACTCAGACCCCAAGCCACCAAATCCTATATTATATCACTAATATGTATCTAAGGCTCACCATAAATGATTAAAATAGTCTTCCATTTCCCAATATATATAATCTATGTATTCATTTCACCAAATGTTTATATGTTGGATTTTTTATTAAATCAGAAGGATTTTCATGATGACTCTAATATGAGTTCATGCATGACCAATTACATAAATGTAATGTCAATCAAAAATGGTAAATAAAATATATTTTACAATAAAAATATTAATTTTATAAAATATTTCTAATAAAAAATATATCAATTCCATTAATATATAAAAAATTTAATAAGATTTAAAAAAAATCATTGATTTAAAAATAATTTCAAAACTAAGCCATCTTGTGAAGAAAATCATTTTTTAAATAGATCCAATTTTTTCAAGTGACTTTAAAAACTTATTATTTTTCTAATTCATCACAATTTAATCAATATTATCTAAAAAATTAATATTATAAAAATAATGATAACGGGTAAAGAAATCATTCAATTATAGGAATCTACATGGTATGAGTTTTCACACACTAATTCAGAAACAAATCAACATTTAAGGGGTACTCATGTGTGGAAATAGTTCTCAAATTCTTATACATGAAGTTTATGTGGTTATAAAACCTTGGATCTCCCAAAATATTTCATTGTTTAAATAATTTAATATTAGTCTTTTGTTCTCAATATATATAGATTAGTGGTTTTAGTATAATATTCACAATAAATATACTTTTTACATATATAAAAACACAGGAACACAATCCATTAAATAATTTATAACTAAATATAATGAATTTTTTTTTTAAAAATACTAATAATATTTAATGTATTTCGTGTAAAATTATAAAATTTTCATATTTTTTAAAAAATAAATATCGAAAATAATTACAGAGTTAATAAGTTTTCCTTATGACTTTTCTATTCCTTTATGTTTTGAAATTTACAATCACTCTATCATATAGAAAATTTCATTTCCATTAGTTTCATATTGTTAAGGAAAAATTTTTCATCCCCAAGGAAATTTATCCTTATCATGTTTTCATTGTTCATGTCATAATTTATTTAAATCAAACTCATTTTATTTTTACGTGTAAAATTCAGTTTCATATCTAAAACCTCAGAATCATATAAATACTAAGACATAGAGAATTCTGTTTTCAGGATCCGAATTCAGGTTTCGAATTCATATGAATTTTGACTCCAAATTATTTCAATTCCGACTCCAAATTCTTATGAATTCAAACTCCAAATTCTTATGAATCCAGAACTCGACTTCTTGTGAATTCAGACTCCAAATTCTTATGAATTCAGACTCGGAATTCCCTAGAATTTTAACTCCAAATTATTATGAATTCAGACTCCGAATTCTTATGAATCCAGACTCCGAATTCTTATTAATCTAGACATCAATTTCTTATGAATTCAGATTTTGAATTCTTATGAATTCAGACTCCAAATTCTTATGAATTCAAACTCCTAATTATCTGAATTCAGATTCTGATTTCCTAAATTCAGACTCTAAATTCTTCATAATTTAGATTTCAAATTTCCTTTAAATTCAGACTCTATAATTCTATATAATTCTGGTTCCAAATTATTTTGAGACAGAATCTGAATATTCATGTATTATAGACACTGAATGATTCTTTGGTTAGACTCTGAACTTTTATTTTTTCCTTAGACTCCAAAAATTTGAATTTGGTTGAAAAACATATTTTACTTACTCTTTTTTGAGTTACAAAATGATTTCCTATATTCTGTTACTAACTAACCTTTGTTTGATTGACACATGTAAAGGTCCCTCCGAAGTTTATGAAAAAATATGACTGTTGGAGGAGGGATCCGACCATTGGAGATGTGCCTATAAATAAAAGTTCATTTGAATGAACTCACAAAATCTGTTGTAACATTGATCAATCTAGATATTACATGCTGCTAAAGTGATTTATTGAGATAGATACTTTAATGCTTTGTGTGTACTGAACATATGGTTCGGATTTTCTTTGTGTGACTCCGAATATTGCTGGGTACATTCAAGGGCTTTTGGGGATAGGAAAACATAGGTGCTGAATACTTTGAAGTTCAAGGTCTTTCAGGGAGAGAAAAAAAGAGTTACTGACTACCTTTATGTTTGAGGTGTTATGGGGATATTAAGACAGACTCTAATATTCATATCGAGGGTTTACCATGGTGTGGCTAAGAAAAACTTTCTTGAAAGTATAAATCAAGTGACCTTTATCCTAAGTTGTTGGTGTAACACCCGAGATTTTATGAGAAATATTTTGTTTTTATGTATAATGTTATATAAAAGAATCTTTCATTACACACAAAACTAGCTTGGCTTTATTTACACGCAATCATGACCTTCCATGATAGCGTGTGTTGTACGCAATACTGAGTTTCACTAAACAACGATATGCTATTAAAATAGTATTAAAACTAGCCGTTATGAATAGTAATACATACTTTTTAAAACTTTATAAATTTTATCTTTCAAAATGGACTTCATTTTTGGATTCATACTATCGAAATTAGCCTAGGGTGAAATTTTGGTATTTTTCTAAAAACATTCAATTTTTGATTAATAATGAAAACACTGGATGACTATTAAAAAACTGACTTTTTATTTCAATAATTATTTATTTTATTTAAATTTATTTTTTGTCAAAATTCATACATAATACCTATATAAGTTCAATGTAATTCATTGGATTCATTTTATAATAATGTAGATATATAAAAATTTTATTGAACTTTTCACCGTCTTTTACCCACCTCCTATGGGAATTTGCAAATTTACATCAACCATAATTTTACCACTTCTGTGAGTTGAATTTAGAAAATCCGAGAGACACGGTTAATATTAAGGACTAATATGTGGTTCAATGAGATGAAAATAATTTTTTGTGAATAGTAACTTTTTACTTTTATTTACCACAGTTAAAAGTAAATAGGGTAATTAATGGTAAAAATGATTTTATTATTTCCCTAAAACATGTCCTAATTTAATTGGATATGTTTAATTCTAACAAAAACAACCATAGTAATAAAATATGACCATTTAGGTCCACTTGGATTAGATTAGGACATTTATTATTAATTTATTTAAAGAAGGGATAAAATAGTTAAAATCAACATTTAATAACTATATCATTTTTAATATAGGGTTATAAATAAGATAAATTAGACTATAAATTTTAATTAGAAAGATAAGAAGATTTCCTACATAATGGTATTTTATTTATAATTTTTTATACATTAAATAATTTAATTTATTTATGACACAATGATGATGCAGTAATTACCTTATTAAGGAAATATTAACATAATTGATATTATAAATACCAAAATAAATATAATTTGAGACTTTTTATCAATTCCACTAATTTTATAGGTTACTATGACATGTCAGTATTTATTTAATTAACCTTTTTCGAACTAATCATGTTGTTATGAGTTTCAGAAAAATCAAGTACCTAATAGTGTCAAAATTGACATAAAATAGTTTTTTAAACAAATATTATATTATTAATTGTTATTTTATTCCTAAAAATATTAGGCTCAGAAAAATGACTTAGATAAGGTTATATATATAAATAATTAACAACTTGGGGTTCGTTTCTCTTCTAATAGTATGTTTATTATCCTTATAGTGTATGAAAACAAGAAGACACGGTAAAATTTTAATTATTTAACATAGAGTTAATACTAATTGATAAGGTTAAAATAGTAACCCAAACTTGTCTAAAACCCATTTTTTGAGACTCTTTCGACCCATCCCCAACATAGTTTAGAAATAAATCAATTTGGAGTTATTAAAAAACGAATATTACTTTATAATAAAATAATATATTAAGTTTTTCATAAGGTGCCCTTCTTCTCACTTATAAAAGGGCACCTCCTCCCTCTCCTCCTCACACCACTTTGAGCCTTCATGATCAGCCAACCCCTACCAATTTCTCTTCTCCACTTCCCAAGAAACATCCTAGAGGTCCTTTTCTTCTTCAAATACCATCTTTAGTGCCCTAAGAGGAGGTTAAGAAGATGCGCTTCAAAGAAGAGGTAATGTTCGTTACCGATTCTTTCAACTTTATTTCTTCTTATACTTCTTATTCTTTAGTTTTTTCATTATAAAGTAATAACATAAGTATCACTCATATAGTGATATGTTATTATAAATATGAAACAATCCTATTATACCTTTTATCTATCCTATGGAAAATGAAATCGCCGCGTGTTCGTACGTACAAAATACCATCTCCACGCTGTGTTGTAATCTGTTTTCCACCACCACCTTACTTGGATGGGTATAATGGTGTAAATAATAAATATATATGATTATTTTAAAGTTATATTGATTCTGAAATATTATACATACACTTCAATACAATTCCATGATCATGGGAACGATATCATCGCTCGTGCGTACGTACGGCCTACCGTCTCCACGATGTGATGCGACTCGTTCTACATGATATTCATTGCATAATGATTACATAAATGAATTGAATGAATAAATATGATATATATTACACTAATACCATTCTGTAAATTATGTATCTATAACATAAAAAATAAGAAGAATAAGAATTTATTCGGCAAAACATGCATAAGAACAAAAAGCAATAAACACCCAAATAACAAGTAACAATGAAATATTACTAATAAGAAGCTAAGAATATGACCATATATGATATAATAACAATGAGTACGATTCTGGAATAAGTCAATAACATTATTTAAATCATTATACAGGAGGTTCGGACACGTACGAAGCAAATTGGACCTAAGGTAAGGGAAAATCTTGCAATATCATTTTTATCCGAGATTGTTTATACTTCAGAATTTACTGGCGAATATTTACCATCTAAATCCATCTTTCCTCAATATGTAATATTATTTTCATCCACCTACAATTTTTTAAATCCAATATTACCCATTGGTGAGTTTTTTGTAAAATATATGAAAGGAATCTTTTGCTGTTTTTAGTACGAGGTACTTTTTGACTTTTCTGGGAAAAGTACGAGACGAATGTTTTTTTAACTTATATAACATTAATTGATTCATATAACATTATTTCCAAGAAGCTTACTTTACAAGTTTTCATGTTTATTTATAATCAACCTTTTTTAGTTTAAAATTTTATGACATGTTAAGAAAAGAAAAATGTTTTTGAAGTAGAAAGAATATATTCCTCAAGAATGGAGTTCAAGTGTTTTATCAAAATTATTTTCCATCTAAGATAATATAGGGTTCTGTTTATATCCCTATTTTTAAATTGATTTGATTATGTTATTATGGAATTATTTTTATGATTTCCTTTTATCTTATATTGATTATGTTATGATGTCATGATGTTTAAGATTCCCATTTTTATTACATGGGTTATGCTATGATGTATGATTTATGATTTTGTGGCACACATAAGAATGGTTTCATTATGAGATGGGTGGGACCTATATCTCCCTCCAATGCATTGGGTAATGATTTATATCTCATGTGATAGACATGGCTGGAACGGTAGGTTAATCTGGTTGAGTGATAGATGACTGAAATGAATAGTGAACTCGGTTCAGAAATGGACATTGCCCGCTAAGATAGTCATGAAAATGAGTCTTGACTACTAATAAATGATTCTATAAGATTATGTGTGTATGCCACAAAGTTTCAAGATATGATTATTTGGATTAAATGTCACTACTATGATTTATCCCATGTAATGAAATTATTATCTCTTTTGCAGTTTAATATTTCCAAAATGTTATGTTCTTATGAATATGATGTGATTCATATTTCATTTGTTTACCCTTACTATGCATTTGAGATCACCCTTTTGTATGTTTTCTTTTCCCCAGATCAGGAAGAAGGTCATTAAGTAGGATATTCCAAAAGGGACTCTAGATATGATGAAGTAAATGGGAGACAATGTAAATGATTTATGAACTAGTTGTTTATGTTTCCTAGTTTCTAAAGACACTATACATATACGATCCTACCATGGTATTATTATATGTTATAATAAGTATGCTCAATCCTGAAGTAATAACAATTTATGTAATGTTTGGGTCGTTATAGTTGGTATCAGAGGAAAGGTATAATCAACCATTGGAAACTAGGATGTGAAAGCCTTAGTAAGAACCCTAAGGATATATCTAAGCATAGGAAAAAATCATAGTGTTTTAAAAATGGCCATGAAAATCCTATGATAAGACCTTAAGTGTAAAATTTTATAGTTGATTATGCAGTTTTCCTATTATAATTAGTGTTGCTCACACTATTATTCTTGGTTTTAGTCAGTGGTTGGAACCCGAAGAAACCATGTTAATACAGAATGCGACAGGTAATGCAATTATTATCCCCCTGAGCAACAAAAAGTTATGGGAGCAGGAATGAAAAATCTTGTTGCCATGCTCACACAACTTTCTCAAGCTATGAATCATGCAAGAATTCCAAATGAGTAAAGGAAGGAGCAACACTCTATTCAATCCTTCATGAGGTAGCGTCCACCCTCATTCAGCGGGTCTACTGATCCATTAGTGGCTGAACAATGGTTCAGTACCACTGAAAAGATATTTTCAGTTCCTCAATGTTCTGAACATGATAAAGTCATCTTAGCGGTATATCATTTGGAAGGAGAAGCTCATCAATGGTGGAATCTTATCACAAATACAATGCCAAGAGATGAAAATGAGTCTATTGAATGAGACGAGATCAAGAACTTATTTTTCAATAAGTGCATCCCTCATATTATTCAACCAAAGATGGAGAAGGAGTTTCTAGGACTAAATCAAAAGGATGATGAACATGTTGGTACCTATGAAGAAAATCTTACAAGACTTGAAAGGTATGATTCTGGGATTATTATCCAACCTGAGAGTAAGATCGATCGATTATTTAGTGGCTTAAAACCAAGTCTTATAAGGGAGTTATCCATAAGGGACTTCAATAGCTACGAGGAAATAGTTCGATGAGCTCTCAAAGTTGAGATGGATATTGGAGTAACCCATCAATCATATGCATCTGATAAGAAGAGGAAAATGGAATTCAAAGGAAAATATAAAGAGCATGCTGAAAACAAGATGAGTTTTCCCTTATGCTCAGCGTGTGGAAAGAAACATGGAGGGAGTTTTATTAAAGGGACAAGTAAATGTTTCAAATGTGGATAAGAAGGTCATCGGGTATTTTAATTCCACAAAGATGGGAAGAAGATGTCTAGTTATGCGAACAAAGAAAAGGCTACACATAGTGCACCTCTTACACTTCAATGTTACAAGTGCAAGGAAACGGTACATTATGCTAATCAATGCCCTAATCCAAGGGTTGTTGATGATGATCGATGTCAAAACACTCTTAAGGATAAAGACAAAGGAAAGTCCCATGCAATTTCTATCAGTGATGTGGAGTACAATAACGAAGTGGTGAATGGTACACTTACCATCCACTCTAAAGTAGAAAATGTTTTATTTGATTCTGGATCCACCCACTCTTTTATTTCTGAATAATTTTCTAAGAGTATCATTGTATTACCTCAAATATTAGATGTTGAGATAGCTGTGACAACTCGTAATGGCACAACAGTCGCATCAAAAGTTTATAATTCTTCTCAGATTGAAGTTTGTGGTAAAGTGCTTTCTACAAATCTTTTGAACCTTCCTATAGTAGAATTTGATGTGATTCTTGGCATGGATTGGATTTCTTTATATGGAGCTCAAATCAATTTCCAATGAAGGGAAGTCACATTACATATTCCAGATCAATCTATTATCGTCTATTAATTCAAGGATGAACATAACCTTCTAGTGGAAATTTCATCCATCCAATGGGTCTTGATTTCCCTAAATGAAGGTTATTTATCTCAAATGATTTTAGAGAAACTCACGATTAATAATATGCCCATTGTACGAGAGTTTGATGATGTCTTTCCATAGGAATTTCCTGGTCTTCCACCAAATTGTGAAGTTGAGTTTTCAATAGAACTCATACCGAGTGATTTACCTATTTCAAAGACACCTTATATAATGGCACCAATTGAGTTGCATGAATTGAAGAAGCAACTCCAAGAGAATCTTGATAAGGGATTCATACGCCCTAGTGCGTCATCTTGGGGAGCACCTATTTTGTTTGTGAAGAAGAAATATGGATCAATGAGACTCTGTATTGATTATTGTGAATTTAACAAGATCACTATCAAGAACAAATATCCTCTCCCATGCATTGATGACTTATTTGACCACCTACATGGAGCTCAATACTTTTCCAAGATTGATCTTCGTTCAGGGTATAATCAATTAAGGGTCAAAAGGGAGGATATACCAGAAATGGATTTCCGTACAAGGTATGGACACTGTGAATTTATAGTGATACCATTTGGTCTTACTAATGCCCCTACTATCTTCATGGATCTGATGAATAGAGTCTTTAGATACTATCTTGATCAGTTTGTGGTAGTCATTATAGACGATATTCTTGTCTATTCAAAGCGCAAGGAAGAACATGAAGATCACTTGAAAATCGTATTGAAGACCCTGAGAAAGGAGAATCTTTATTCCAAATTTACCAAGAGTGAATTTTGTCATCAAAAAGATTCATTTTTGGGTCACATAATCTCAAAAGAGGGGATATCTGTGGACCCAGCAAAAACAGAGTTTATCGAAAGATGGTTGAGACCAAAAACAGTAACTGAGATCCATTGTTTTCTTAATTTGGCAAGATATTATCGACGTTTGGTGAAATATTTTTCATGATTATCTAATCCACTCACCAGGTTGACTCGATAAGTAGTTAGGTTCTCTTGGACAGAGGAGTGTGAATAGAATTTAAAAGAGTTAAGAAGATGGTTATCTAGTGCACCTGTGCTCACACTACCTTATAGTGGAGAAATTTTTTTGATCTTTAGTGATGCATCCAAGAAAGGATTGGGATGTGTTTTCATGGAAAACAATATGGTGATAGCTTATGCCTCACGACAGTTGAAAATACATGAGCAAAATTACTCAACTCATGATTTGGAGTTAGATGTGGTAATCTTTGCATTAAAAATATGAAGGCATTGTCTTTATGGTGAAAGGTGTGATATTTACACTGATCCTAAAAGATTAAAGTATTTTTTCAGAAAAAAGTGTCTGAATATGTGCCAAAGTAGATTGTTGGAGCATATTAAGGATTACGACTGCTCAATTCATTATCACCCTGGTAAAGCAAACAAGGTAGAAGATACATTAAGTCGACAAGACCATGCTAGCTTATCCATGATGAGGATCACAAAATATCCAATATTTATAGACTTACAAAGGATGGATCTTGGAATTATAATGGAAGGGGAAAATCGTTTCTTTCTCAAATAAATGTTCAACCATATATACATGTGAAGATTAAAGAGGCACATAAAGAAAATGTAGAGTTACAAAATAAGGTGAGAAATGTTCCTGAATTCAACTTTTATTGTGATGGGAGAATAAGGATCAAGAATCGGGTTTGTGTTCCTCCCATCCCAGAATTAAAGAAGGAGGTACTGGATAAGGATCATATTTCTTCATTCTCTATTCATCCTGGAAGCACGAAGATGTATAGGGACCTGAAAGAGTACTTATGTTGGGATGGCATGAAAAGAGATTTCGCTGAATATGTCTCACGATGCATGGTTTGTCAACAAGTTAAAGATGAGAGACAGAAGTCTAAGGGGATGTTACAACCATTACCCGTACATAAATGGAAATGGGAAAACATCACTATGGACTTTGTCACCGGACTTCCTAAGACTTCCAAAGGCAATTATGCTATCTGGGTCATAGTTGATCTTCTTACGAAGAAGACACACTTCCTTAATATTATAGAAGATTTCTCTCTGGATCAGTTTGCCATGATATATGTAAAGGAAGTGGTAAGATTGGATGAAGTACCACTTTCTATTATGTCTGATCAAGATCTGAGGTTTACCTCAATGTTTTGGAAAGGTCTTCAGCATACTCTGGATACAGAGTTGAGTTTCCGCACTACTTATCATCCTCAAACAGACAATCAGTCTGAGAGAAAAATTCAAACTCTATAAAATATGTTAAGATCTTGCTCTATGGATTTCAAAGGTGGTGGAGAAAAACACCTACCTTTGGTGGAATTTTCTTATAATAATATCTTTTACTCTAGTATTCAGATGGCTCCTTATGAAGCCCCTTAAGGAAAGAAATGAAGTTCTCCAACTTGGTGGGATGAGGTTGGAGAAAGAAAGATATTAGGACCTGATCATGTTGATGAGATGGCAGAAAAGGTCAGATCTATTCAACAACACATAAGAGCCGCTCAGAGTCGACAAAAAGGTTATGCTGACAAATGATAAAAAGACATAGAGTTTGAAGTGGGTGACAAAGTGTTCTTACAAATATCTCCTTGGAAGAGAGAAATGAGATTTGGGAAGAAGGGAAATCTGATCCCTAGGTATATCGGTCGTTTTGAAATACTGGATCATGTTGGGAAGGTAGCTTACCGATTGGTGCTTCCACCGAATCTCTCTCAAGTTCATGATGTGTTCAATGTATCGCTCCTGAGAAAGTACATACCTGATCCTTCACATGTACTCAGCTCAGACGTTGTACCGCTGGAGCAAGATCTTTCTTATGAACAACAGCTGATAGAGATTTTGGATCGTAGCGAAAAAGTCCTACGTAACAAGACCACTCGCTTGGGGAAAGTTTTATAGAGTAACCACCAATTAGAATAAGTTTCTTGGGAACTTGTGGATATGATGAGGGATAGGTATCCTCATCTGTTTTTTATAATGTGATGAATTTTGAGGGTGAAATTCATTTTAAGGGGGGGTAGAATGTAACACCTGAGATTTTGTGAGAAATATTTTGTTTTTATGTATAGTGTTATATAAAGGAATCTTTCATTATACACAAAACTATCTTGGCTTTCTTTACACTCAATCGCGACCTTCCACGATAGTGTGTGTTGTACGCAATACAGAGTTTCACTAAACAATGATATGCTATTAAAATAATATTAAAACATGCCTTTATGAATAGTAATACCAACTTCTTGAAATTTTATAAATTTTCTATTTCAAAATGGACTTCATTTTTGGATTCGGAGTATCGAAATTATCCTAGGGGGAAATTTTTTTATTTATCTGAAAATGTTCAATTTTTGATGAATAGTGAAAACACTAGGTTGCTATTTAAAAACCAACTTTTTATTTAAATAATTATTTATTTTATTTAAATTTAATTTAGGTCAAAATTGATAAATAATACCTATATAAGGTAATTACAATTCATTGGATTCATTTTATAATAATTTTAGATATATAAATTTTTTTGAACTTTTCACCGTCTTTTACCCACCTCCTAGGAGAATTTGAAAATTTACATAAAACTTAATTTTACTGCTTCTGTGACTGAAATATCGAAAATCCGAGAGACACGGTTAATATCAAGGACTAAAATGTGGTTCAATAAGATGGAAATAATTTTTGGTGAATAGTAACTATTTACTTTTATTTACAACGTTTTAAAGTAAATAGGGTAATTAAGGGTAAAAATGATATTATTATTACCCTAACACATGCCTAATTCAATTGGATAAGATTAAATCGACCAAAAGCAACCTTATGAATAAAATATGACCATTTATGTCCACTTGGATTAGATTAGGACATTTATTATTAATTTATTTAAAGCAGGATTAAAATAGTTAAAATCAATGTTTAATAACAAAATCATTTTTAATATAGGGTTATAAATAAGATAAATTAGACTATAAATATTCATTAGAAAGATAACACGATTTCCTACATAATTGTATTTTATTTATAATTTTTTAGACATTAAATAATTTAATTTTATTATGGCACAATGATGATGCAGTAATTACCTTATTAAGGAAATATTAACATAATTGATATTATAAATACCAAAATAAATGTAATTTTTGACTTTTTATGAATTCCACTAATTTTATAGGTTAATATGACATGTTACTATTCATTTAATTAACTTTATTCGAACTAATCATGCTGTTATGATTTTCAACAAAATCATGTACCAAATAGTGTCAAAATTGACATAAAATAGATTTGGAAACAAATATTATATTATTAATTGTTATTTTATTACTAAAAATATAAGGTTTAGAAAATTACTTATATAAGGTTATATATATTAATAATTAACAACTTGGGTTCGTTTGTCTTGTTATAGTTGGTTTATTATCCTAATACTGTAAGAAAACAAGAAGACACGGTAAAAGATAAATTATTTAACTTTGAGTTAAATCTAAATGATAAGGTTAAAATAGTAACTTGAACATGTCTAAAACCCATTGGATGAGAGGCGTTAGACCCATAACCACCTTAGCATCTAAATAAATTAATTTGGAGCTATTAAAAACCGAATATGACTTTATAATAAAATAATATTTTGAGTTTTTTCTAAGGTACCCCTCTCCTCCCTTATAAAAGGGCACCTCCTCCCTCCCCTCCTCACACCACTTTGAGCCTTCAAGCTCATCAAAACCCTGCCAATTTCTCTTCTACACTTCCCAAGAAATATCCTAGAGGTCCTGGTCTTCTTAAAAGGCCATCCTTAGTGCCCTAAGAGGAGGTTAAGAAGAGGCGCTTCAAAGAAAAGGTAATGTCTCTTACCGATTCTTTCAACTTTATTTTTTCTTCTACTTATTATTCTTTAGTTGTTTCATTATAAAGTAATAACATCAGTATCAATAATATACTGATATGTTATTATAAATATGAAACTACCCTATTTCACCTTTTATCCATCCTACAGAAATAGAAATCACCGCACGTGTGTACGTACGGAATACCGTCTCTACGCCGTGGTGTAATCTGTTTTCCACCACAACCTTACTTGGATGAGCATAATGGGGTAAATAATAACTATATATGATTATATTAAAATTAAATTGATTCTGAAATAGTATACATACACTTCAATACAATTCCATGATCATGGTAACGATATCATCGCTCGTGCGTACGTACGGCCTACCGTCTTCACGATGTGATGTGACTCGTTCTACATGATCTTCATTGCATAATGATTAAATAAATGAATTGAATGAATTAATATGATATATATTACACTAATACCATTCTGTAAATGAGGTATCTATAAACAAAAAAAAAGAATTGGAATAAGAATTTTTTCGGAAAAACACGTATAAGAACAAAAAGCAATAAACACCCGAATAACAAGTACAATTTAAATATTGCTAATAAAACGCTAAGAATATGACCATATATGATATTATAACAATGAGTAAGATTCTGTAATAAGTAAATAACATTATTTAAATCATTATACAGGAGTTTCAGACACGTGCGAAGCAAATCGGACCCATGGTAAGGGAAAATCTTGCAATCTCATTTTTATCCGAGATTGCTTATACTTCAGAATTTACTAGGGAATATTTATCATACACATCCATGTTTCGTCAATATGTAATATTATTTCCATCCACCTAAATGTTTTTAAATCCAATATTACCCATTGGTGAGTTTTTAGTAAAAGATATGAAAGGAATATTTTGTCATTTTAGTACGAGGTACTTTTTGACTTTTCCAGCCAAAGTACGAGAAGAATGTTTTTTTAACTTATACGGCATGAATGGATTCCTAGAACATTATTTCCATGAATATTCCTTTAAAAGTATTCATGTTTATTTTTAATAAACTTATTTTAGTTTAAAATTTTATGACATGTTATGGAAGTAAAAATGTTTTTGAAGTAGAAAGGATATTTTACTCAAGAATGGTGTTCAAGTGTTTTATCAAAATTATTTTCTATCTATAATAATATAGGGTTCTGTTTATATCCATATTTTTAAATTGATTTGATTATGTTATTATGTAATTATTTTTATGATGTCCTTTTATCTTATATGGATTATGTTATGATGGCATGATGTTTAAGATTACCATTTTTATTACATGGGATGTGATATGATGTATGATTTATGATTTTGTGACACACATAAGAATGGTTTCATTAGCAGATAGTTGGGACCTATATCTCCCTCCAATGCATTGGATAATGATTTATATCTCATGATATATACATGTATAGAACGGTAGTTTAATCCGATTCAGTGATACAAGACTGAAATGAGGAGTGAACTCGGTTCAGAAATGGACTTTGTCTACTAAGATAGTCTTGGAAATGAGTCTTAACTACTAAGAAATGATTCTCTATGATTATTCGTGTATGTCAAAAAGTTTCAAGTTATGATTATTGGGATTATATTTCACTAATATTATTTATCCCTTGTTATGAAATTATTATCTCTTTTGATGGTTATGATTTCCAAAATGTTATGTTCTTATGAATATGATGTGATTGATATTTCTTTTGTTTACCCTTAATAAACATTTGAGCTCACCCTTTTGTATGTTTTATTTTCCACAGGTCAGGAAAAAGGTTATTAAAAAGGATATGCTAAAAGGGACTCTAGATTTATTGAAATAAACGGGAGACAATATAGATTCTTTATGAACTAGTTGTTTATGTTTCCTAGTTTCTAAAGACACTATACATATACAGTCCTACCATGGTTTTGTTATATGTTGTAATAAGTATGATCAATTCTGAAGTAATAATAATGTATGTAAAGATTGGGTCATTATTTTTGGATACCCCACTCTTTAGGTTAAAATATTTCATACTCGTTACTTGTATTGTTTCAAGTTTTTTTTCTATTGAATTTTGATTGTTAAGGAAAGCATCACTATATTATACTTTCTTATACCAGTACTTTGATTCCTAAATTTCTATATTCTTTAAGGTAGAATCATTATCTTTGTAAACTTTTCATAAGTTTCATTTCTGAAACCATATTATTGGAATCAAGAACGTTTTTAGAAATTTGAGGTCTAGTGAATTTACATTGTTTAACATCATTAAACATTAACATCTTTAAAAGTTCCAAAGGAATTTTTTTAATGTATATAATTCACCTTCCTCTAGTGTATTGAGATTCTAAATCATCGTTTAGATCCTGCAATTGGTATCATAGGAGGTATCTCAAATACATATATTCACATATAAGTTTTCTAGCTCATGTTTTCATTGTTCTATATTTTCCATGATTAGGATATTTTTATCCTTGTTTAAAAACATTTATTACTAACAGGTTTGTGTGGAAAGATTTGTTTCTTTAGATGATAGGAATGAATGTTAGTTCAATTAAAAATCTTGATCCTATTAGACCACCTATATTTGATGGGAATGATTATTAATATTAGAGAGATCATATGAAGACTCTTTTAATTAATACTTGAGTGGAAAACTTCATTATACTGACCGGAGATTACAAGATTCCAAATAAAAAAGTCAGAAATTTTACTAAGCAAGAAAAGTCAGAATGTCAACTAAACTATAAGGTAAACATTAATTTGTTGTGTTCTATGACCAGGAATATATATATCCAGATTTCTTCTTGTAAATATGAAAATTTTATTTAGAATAATCTTGATGTATCTCATTTTGGAAGTTCCAAATTTATAGAAACTAGAAGATATATTATTAGAGCTGAGTACCGTGGTTTTTTCTTTCCTTATGGAGAACCTATATTTAAGGTATAATAAAGATTCATGACTATTTTCAACATCTTACAATCCATGGGTGAAAAAGGATTAGATTATGAGGTACTTTTAGACAATATTATAGACATCCTTTCTAATGAGTGGGAAACCAAGAGGACATCAATAGATGAGAATAAGAAAGTATCACAGATTACTCTTGATGAGCAGTTTGGAACCCTTCTTAAACATGATAATATAATGAAGAGAGATTATGACATTGATAATAAAAAGAATGAGAATGGAAGTGTTTCTTTTACAACTACTTTAAATCATATGAAATCCGAGACTCCGGAGAGAGTTACAATATCTAAACCTAATAAGGTCACTGTTTTATCTGAATCAAGTAAAAGTGAAAATTATGAAAATGAACTAGATAATCATACTTGAAGGATGATCAACATAGCTAGGAAGAAAAAAATTTAGTATAGATATAAGAAGAAAGAACGAAAGGATAAGAAAGACTCGGAAGTCACTGGTTATGAATGTAAAAGAGACTGACATATAAGGCCAGATTGTCCTATGATTAAGTGAAAATATAGAAAGTAAAATCATTATGAATGGAATAGAAAGAAATATTACAAATATAAAGAAAATAAATTATTAAAAGATAATGACACCAATAGTTCCAGGGGTGGAGACTCTACTAAAGAATCATCAGAGTACGAATCTTCTGGTTAGAAGAATCTTGGTCTACTTGCCAAACTACTTATTGAAAATCATTGTTTAGTGGATAAGGTAAAGAACTATGAATCCATAACCAATATATCCTTGAATGATAATTATAGTGAATGTAAATATTATTAATCTTCAGATAAATAATCTTCTTCTGATTTAGATATTACTTTACCTACCTATAATGAAGTTTCTAGGTTTTCTATGCTCCTTGAGAATGACAATTCTAAAGTCAAGAATAATCTTGAAAATGTAAATTATAGGATTTTTATTCATACTAAGAAAATAGCTGATCTCTCTAAATTTCTTGATATGAACATTTCTGATTTTGAAAATATTTCAGAAACTCATGGGGAAGTTAATTATCAGAAGGATAAACACTCTAAGGATCTTGAAAAAGTAATTTCTATGAAAAATGTTTTCAAGTCTAGATATATTTCTAAAACTATTGTTTTTTGAGGATAAGAACATAGTTATTAGGCTAAAGATATAACAATTTTCCTTGAGAAAGTTTTTTTTTCAAACTTTACCTTCAGTAAGGAAAATTTGGATAAGTTGTATTCCCAAATTCGACCTCTAAAGAATAATTCTGGTTTTGTTTATACTAGTTCACAACCGATTTTTAGTAACAATTATTTGGTTCCTCAAAGTGCTACATTCTACCCTAAGTGTAAGTGTGTTGGGAATTGGGAAAAAAATGGTTCCATAAAAAAATATTTAGGTTTTCAAAAATATTACTTTTCAAAGAAAATTTGGATTCCAAAAATATTTCTTTCTGAAGTTTTCGGATCCAATAAAGATTGGGTTCTGAAAGTATAACTCTTTTAATTTCAAGAAAATAAGGATAATACCAACATAAATACATGGTACATGGATAGTGAATGTTCCCGACATTTTACTTGTAACAAAAACATCATTGAAAGGATTATCAAGATGAAAGGAGGAAAAGTAACTTTCAGAGATAATGCTAAGAGAGAAATTATTCATATTAGTAAAATTGTTCATCTTGGAAAAACATTGATTTCAAATGTTTTATTTGTTAAGGGTACTAAGCACAACCTCATTAGAATAAGTAAATTATGTGATGAATGTTACCTAGTGAATTATAGGAATGACTACTGCTTAGTAGACAATTCCAAGGAAGAATTCTTTCTTTTTTCCAATAGGCAATAGAATGTTTACAAAATAATCATAGAAGACCATAGAAGCCAATATATACCTTTCCTTAGTGCGATGGGAGATAATTCTTTGTTGTGGCATAGAGGGTAATTATGTTGTAACCTTAGGAACCTATGAAAAGTCTCAAATTAAAGACTATTTAAGGATCTATTGGAACTAAGATTTGATTATTCTATAGTTTTTTATCCTTGTCAATATAGAAAGAAACATAAATCAAGTATTAAATCATTCAGTGAAGTCTCAACCACTAATGCATTACAGTTGGTGCAAATGGAACTTTTTGGTCCAACACAAACTGGAATAATTGGAGTCTAATATTATATATTTTCCTCAGTTTATGATTACACTAGATTAACATGGGTTTATTTTCTAGCAACGAAAACTGATGATTTCTCTTATTTATAAAAATTTAGTGCCCAAGTTAAAAATGAGAAAAACATTCCTTTTATAACTATTCTTATTGATCATGGAGGTGAATTTCGAAATTCTGATTCTGAAACTTTTTTTAGTAAAAAATGCATTACTCATAACTTCTCATCTCCAAAAACACCTTCAACAAAATGGTGTTATTGAATGAAGAAATAGAATTCTTCAAGAGATAACATGAACCATGTTGATTGAATATTCGGTAGCCAAACCTTTTTGGGCTGAATCTATATGTATATCTTTCTATACTATAAATCATGTTTTGGTTATAACTTTTCATAATAAAATTCCTTATGAGTTATGGAATGGTAGAAAACAAAAGTATTTCCTACTTCAATGTTTTTGGTTGTAAGGTATTCATTAGGAGTACTAAAGATAATCTACAAAAATTCGCACCAAAATCAGATGAAGGAATTTTCTTACGCTACTACAAAAAATCTATGTATTATAGAGTTTTCAATAAAAATACTTCTACTATTGAAGAAATAGTACATGTAAAATTTGGTAAAATTGGTCCTTTTATTTTTAAACAAACTCAACCTCCATATTCAGATGTGTTTTCAATAACTGAATATCAACTCTTTATAAAAGATCCTTCTGATAAAAAAAATGTTCAAGAAAATGTTTCTCAAGCATTTACCCATGAATATTTCCTTCCCTATGTAGATGAACAGGTTTTACAAAACCAAAATCAGTTATTTCTTAAGAATCATCTCAGTGATAGTATAGTTGGTGATGTAAATCAACCCGTAAGGACTAAAATTGTAATGACCCAAAGTTTCATTAATGGAAAATCCCTCTTGATCCAGTTAAATGTTTCTTTATGAAAAAAAAATGTTTTTATAAGATGTAAACTTCTTTAGTTTAACGTTATGATTTGTGACCGATACTTTTATAGCCGTTGAACAGTGATCATCTGGGTAGTTTAAATATAAGGCTTT
The DNA here is from genome assembly GCA_963277665.1 of Viscum album. Taxonomy (NCBI): domain Eukaryota; kingdom Viridiplantae; phylum Streptophyta; class Magnoliopsida; order Santalales; family Viscaceae; genus Viscum; species Viscum album. Next base: position 378,801,844 of record OY728147.1, read on the forward strand.
AACGAACCAATTTTCTACTCAGACAAAGGAAGCGATGGCCTCATCCAGTAGAATTGCCCCTTACGAAGCCCATTTGTCGGAACTCGGAAAGGAGGTGGCGTCTTTGGGATTTGCCCTTGACCAAGCCCAAGCTGAGCTTCATCAAGTCATGTAGAGACCCGTAGCTTGACGTACATGGACATTACATTACATTTGCGGAATACTTAGTACATAAAAAAACACACACTAAAGCATCATAATAGTTTAGTGTCTTTGGAAACTCGGAACGTAATCTTCTAATCGTGGTGAAAGTTCTTCAATATCTCCCATAAAGGTCATCCCTTTTTTTTCTACCTAAAACCTTTCTTTATATCCTGGGGAAAAGAAAACATAAAAGGGTGAGCTCAAATGCTCAGTAAGGGTAAACAAAAGAAAAAATCAATCACATCATATACATAGCTTTTGGAAATCTTAACCTGCAAAAGAGCTCATAATATCATAACATGGAATATATCATAGAAGTGAAAATGAGATCCCCATAATCATAACATAAAACTTGAAACTTTGTGGCATGCACACATAATCATGGAAAATCATTTCTTGTTAGTCATGACTCATTGCCAAGACTATCTTAGTGGACAAAGTCCCTTTCTGAACCGAGTTCACTCCTCGTTTCAGTCCTGTATCACTGAACCGAAATAACCTTCCGTTCCAGCCATGTCTATCTCATGAGATATAAAATCATTACCCAATGCATTCGAGGGAGATATAGGTCCCACCCATCTTATAATGAATCCTTTCTTATGTGTGCCACATAATCATAAAACATACATCATCGCATAACACATGTAACAAAAATGGGATTCTTGAAACATCATGACATCATAAATCAATTCATATAAGATAAAGGAATTCATAAAAATAATTCCATCACAACATGATCAAATCAATGTAATAATAGGGATAAAAACATAACCCTTTATTATCTTAGATGGAAAATAATTTTGAAAAAACACTTGAACTCCATTCTCGAGGAAAATATCCTTTCTTCTTCAAAAACATTTTTTCCTTTAATAACATGTCATACAAATTTAAAATAAAATAAGTTGATTAAAAATAAACTTCAAAACTTGTAAAGGAAGCTTCTTGGAAATAATGTTTTAAAAATCCATTCATGCCGTATAAGTTAAAAAAAACATTCTTTCGTACTTTTGTCGGAAAAGTCAAAAAGTACCTCGTACGAAAAGAAATGACAAAAGATTCCTTTCATATTATTTAATAAAAACTCACCGAAGGGTCAAATTGGATTTAAAATATTTTAAGTGGATGGAAAAAATATTACATATTGACGGAACATGGATGTGGATGATAAAATAAACCCCAGTAAATACCAAAGTATAAACAATCTCGGATAAAAATGAGATTGTGATATTTCCCTTACCTTATGTCCGACTTGCTTTGTAAGTGTCCGAAACTCCTGTATAATGATTTAAATCATGTTATTGACTTATTCCAGAATCATATTCATTGTTATGATATCATATATGGTTCACTTATGACATTATATTACCCGTTCTTTTGTAAATTCCATGTTAAAGAAGCGTTTTGGGTAAAATCGTTTCATTTATCGTAGGTGTTTTGACTTGTTGTTCTTGACATCATTATTACTTATATCATGATCTACTTACTTCCAGAATATAAAATATGATTTATATATCATATATATTCAGTATATATATATATATAATAGATAGATAAATAAAATGAAAAACACCGTTCATGGAGACGGTAGTCCGTACGTACGCATGAACGCTGTTTTACTTTCCTTATTGTCTTGAAATGGAAGTAAGTAGATGACATACATATATATATATATACATAAATCCAGTAACTTTATAATGTCATGTATTTCATTATTATTTCTTATATATACTTTATAATCATTCTTAAATGGTTAACATGGAGAATGAATCTCATCGCGTCGTGGAGACGGTATTCCGTACGTACGCACGAGCGATGATATCATTTCTATAAATATTGAATTGAATTGGAGTGGATTATACAATATATCAGAATCAATATGATGTTGTAATAACAATGTATAGTTATTCTTTACACCATTATACCCATCCATGTAAGGTGGTGGTGGAAAATAGATTACACCATGGCGTGGAGACGGTATTCCGTACGTACGCACGCGCGGTGATTTTTTTCCGTAGGATGGATAGATGGTGAAATAGGGTTGTTTCATACTTATAATAACATATCAGTATATGAGTGATACTGATGTTATTACTTCATAATGAAACAACCTAAGAAGAAGAAGTGGAAGAAGAAATAAAGATGAAAGAATTGGTAACGGTAATTACCTCTTCTTTGAAGTGCCTCTTTGAGACCTCCTCTTAGGGCACTAAAATTGGTCTTTGAGGAAGACCAGAACCTCTGGGTTGTTTTTAGGGAAGTGGAGAAGAGATTTTGGCAGGGGTGGCCGAGCTTGAGTGCTCAAATTGGTGTGAGGAGGAGGGGGAGGAGGTGCCCTTTTATAAGGGAGGAGAGGGGCACCTTAGGAATATCTCAAAATATTATTTTATATTAAAGTCAAAATCGGTTTATAATGGCTCCAAAGGGTCTTATTTCGAAGATAAAGTGGGGATGGGTCGAAATCCTATCAACCAATAAGATTTAGATAAATTTAGGTTATTATTTTAACCTTATCAATTAGATTTAACTCTAAGTTAAATAATTTAACTTTTACCGTGTATTTTTGTTTTCTTACTTTATATGGTTAATAAACTTACTATAACATGCAAAACGAACCCCAAATTGTATATTATTAATACATATATCCTTATATAAGTCATTTGGCCGAACCTTAGATTTTTAGGAATAAAATAACAATTAATAATATAATATTTGATTTAAAAACTATTTTGTGTCAATTTTGACACTATTTGATATATGATTTTTGTGAAAGTCATAACAGAATTATATGTTCGAACCAAGTTGATTAAATCAACACTAATATATCATAGTAACCTAGAAAATTAGTTTAATTCATAAAAAGTCTCAAATTACATTTATTTTGGTGTTTATAACATCAATTATGTCAATATTTCATTAACAAGATAATTACTGCATCATCTTTGTGTCATAAATAAATTAAATTATTTGATTTCTAAAAATTACAAATAAAATACCATCATGTAGTAAAGCTTTTTATCTTTCTAATGACTATTTAAAATCGAATTTATCTTATGTATAACCCCATATTAAAAATGATTTACTTATTAAACATTGATTTTAACTATTTTAACCCTTCTTTATATAAATTAATAATAAATGTCCTAATCTAATCCAAGTGGGCCTAAATGGTCATATTTTATTCCTAAGTTTGTTTTTGGTCGAATTACACTTATCCAATAGAATTAGGACATGTGTTAGGGTAATAGTAATATCATATTTACCCTTAGTTACCCTATTTACTATTAACCGCGGTAAAAAAGTAAAAAGTTACTATTCACCAAAAATTATTTCCATCTCATTGAACCACATTTTAGTCCTTGATATTAACCGTGTCTCTCGGATTTTCGAAATTCCATTCACAGAAGTGGAAAAATTATGTTTTATGAAAAATTCAGTTTTTTTAACTACCACTTAGTAGTTTCACTATTCATCAAAAATTGATGTTTTTCAGAACAATGCCAAAATTTCATCCTAAGCTATATTTCATATTCCGAATTCAAAAATGAAATCTATTTTACCAAATTCATAACATAGAAGTTGTATTAATTAATTTTATAATTAAATCCCACTGTTAAAATAAATAGCGTGTTTTTAGGAAACAATATATATCAAAAGATTGACACTTGATTATTTCTTGTTTAAATGTGAAATTACAACCAATGACCAACATTGTATTAAATTGTAAAAATATATTCTAAATATACTTTAAAACCACTCAAATTAATAATTTATCACTATTAATTATTTCGATTAAAAAAGTTGTTTTTTATTATAATTTAGTAATTTTTCACTATTCATCAGAATATGAAAGTTATCCGAAAAGTACCAAAATTTCACCTTAGGCTAAATTCGATACTCCGAATCCAAGAATGAAGTTCATTTTGAAAAATAAGATTTACAGAATTTTAAAAAGTGGTTATTACTATTCATAACGGCTAGTTTTAATAATATTTTAATAGCACATCGTTGTTTAGTGAAACTCGGTATTGCGTATTACACACGCTATTGAGGAAGGTCGCGATTGCGTGTAATGCAAGGCAAAGCAAGGATGCGTGTTGTGCAAGCTTCTTTTGGTGTAGCGTAGAACACAAGACATTAATAAAATTAAAAAGAATATTTCTTTATAAAATCTTGGGCTGTTACATTCTACCCCCCTTAAAATGAATTTCGCCCTTGAAATTCGTCGGGGTTATAAATGATTTACTATTCGAAAGTTTCTTTAATAGAAACCCACATCGTAAAAAGGAATACCAAAACCAATCTTTAAAAACAAAAGTATGAAACGTAACGGTTACCCAAATAAACTAATCATTGGGTTTCCACATAGGTGAAAATATGGATATGGAAGAGAAATCTAACCATCATGTTCTGATGGAGAGTGGTAGAGAACATGGCTATGGAAAAGCCAGTAATCACAAATCCATAGATTTGTGATGATATAAGGTACCATCTAATTCATCAGGTATAAGATCACTAGGACAACATTTTTGGTTTTCAAGATCATTTCCCCTAAAGTTGAAAATTTGAATTAGAATAAATACTTACTTTATTTTGGTACAATCTCACTGTTGTTCGTGCCTTTAACAATTTCCACTTCATCTCTTAGTTGAATTTGTTATTCGTGAAGTGTTAGCAGATCATGTGATAGAATGACGGGTCATTCCATCTGTCTCAAAAGGTTAGCAAAATTTATATACATAAGTCGATCTATAGTGGGATTAATCATATATGGTTCCTAAAATGGACTTATACTTCATATATCATACTGCTTAATATAATAAAACTAGTTTCTACTAAACAAGGACTTCCTGTAGGCCAGTGGTAGGCGATATAGGCCAGTCGCATTTCGGTTGTGGGTTCGATTCCCACAGCCTTGTCCGAAGCGATGGGCTGTCGCCCGTCCTGCAGGTTGTCCTTTTTCTAAAACTACGTTACTATAACATCCCATAAATAATATCGAAAATCTTCTATCCTTAAACAATACTAACTTATGTCCAACATAATCCAGTCTAATCTTTAGGCTTATACATAATACTGCAGTCCACTCTCATAATATAGTAACAACGATTACCAGAGATTTAATACTGTCATTGATCCCCACATATCACAAGATATGTCTTGTTGGTCACATTCCAAACATTCAAAGTCCTTAATCATGTATTCTCTTGAATACCTTAGTGAAAACATGAGTGCAGTTAAAAGTTAACACTTTCCACATACCAAAATCCTCAAAATTCTATATACTCAAACCATGATATCACTTAGTCCTTATATCAATCATGAGCTCATGAATACTATTAAACATTTCATTTTCTTGTCTTCATTATGCGCATATCATCTTATTTCCAAAAAATATCTCAATCACTTTGAATACCACATCAATAAATATTGCAATACTCAATGATACAACATTATTTTGGAATCCCATTACATAAACACTTAATCATTCCACCACATCGTTGTCATATTCAACATTTCCAATAGTGATCGCATGTGATTTCCCTTTGTCCTTTACCTTCAGTGGTTGCTCATGTTGATCATCACTAACCCTTGGATTAGGGCAATTATTAGCATAATGCCCCATTTCCTTGCACTTGAAGCATTGAAGTGTTGGCGGTGCGTTCTCTACAGTGTTTGCTTTATTCACATCATTAGAAACCCTTTTTCCATTACTTCGACACTCAGCTGCTCGATGACCTTCTTTTCCACACTTAAAACATTTTATAGTCCCTTAAAGACAATCTCCACCATGCTTCTTTCCACACTTTGAGCATAAGGAAACATTCATCTTCTTTTCACCATTATTCTGAGATTTCTCCTTGAACTCCATCTTTCGTTTCTTGTCAAAACCATGAGATGGATATGTAATACCAACTTCCATTTCTACCTTGATAGCACAACACACAATTTCTTCATAGCTACTGAAGTCTCTTATAGCTAATGCCCTTCGAAGACTTGGTTTTAAGCCACTGAAAAATCGATCAACTTTACTTTCAGGTTGGATGATAATTCCAGAAGCATACCTTGCAAGTCTTGTAAAATTTGCTTCATAGGTACCAACAGATTCATCGTCCCTTTGCTTCAGTTCAAGAAACTCTTTCTCCATCTTTGTTCGAAGAATACGAGGGAAGTACTTACTGAAAAACAAGTTCTTGAACTCGTCCCATTCCATGGACTCAATTTCATCTCTTGGCCTCGTATTCTTGATAAGATTCCACCATTGATCAGCTTCACCTTCCAAACGATATACTGCTAAGATGACTTTATCATGTTCAGAACATTGAAGAACTGAAAATATCTTTTCAGTAGTACTGATCCATTGTTCAGCCACAAGTGGATCAGAAGACCCACTGAAAGAAGGTGGACGTTTCCTCATGAAGGACTCAATAGAATATTGTTCCCTTCTCTACTCATTTGGAAGTCCAGAATGATTCATAGCTTGTGTAAGTATAGCAATAAGATTTTGCACTCCATCTCCCATAACATTTGTTTGTTCAGGAGGGAAATCATTGCATTGTCCATTGCATTGATCAACACGGTTCCTTCGGGTTCCAGCCATCGTCTAAAACCCAAAAAGAATAGTGTGAGAGGCAAAAATCATGCTAGGGAAAACAACATAATAAAGGGGGAGTACCTTCAATATCCAACATCTTAGGTTTAATTCTATGATCGTTAGCGTAATTCTATTACTATAACCTATACGTATACTTATCCCTAGGGACATCCCTAGACATACCTTAGAAATATCTCTAGGGATCTCACTAACGTTTTCGCATCCTAGTTTCCAAAGGTTGACTAAACCTTTCCTCTGGTACCAACTGTAGAGACCCGTAGCTTGACGTACATGGACATTACATTACATTTGCGGAATACATAGTACATAACAAAAACACACACTAAAGGATCGTAATAGTTTAGTGTCTTTGGAAACTCGGAACGTAATCTTCTAATCGTGGTGAAAGTTCTTCAATATCTCGCATAAAGGTCATCCCTTTTTTTTCTACCTAAAACCATTCTTTATATCCTGGGGAAAAGAAAACATAAAAGGGTGAGCTCAAATGCTCAGTAAGGGTAAACAAAAGAAAAAATCAATCACATCATATACATAGCTTTTGGAAATCTTAACCTGCAAAAGAGCTCATAATATCATAACATGGAATATATCATAGAAGTGAAAATGAGATCCCCATAATCATAACATAAAACTTGAAACTTTGTGGCATGCACACATAATCATGGAAAATCATTTCTTGTTAGTCATGACTCATTGCCAAGACTATCTTAGTGGACAAAGTCCCTTTCTGAACCGAGTTCACTCCTCGTTTCAGTCCTGTATCACTGAACCGAAATAACCTTCCGTTCCAGCCATGTCTATCTCATGAGATATAAAATCATTACCCAATGCATTGGAGGGAGATATAGGTCCCACCCATCTTATAATTAATCCTTTCTTATGTGTGCCACATAATCATAAAACATACATCATCGCATAACACATGTAACAAAAATGGGATTCTTGAAACATCATGACATCATAAATCAATTCATATAAGATAAAGGAATTCATAAAAATAATTCCATCACAACATGATCAAATCAATGTAATAATAGGGATAAAAACAGAACCCTTTATTATCTTAGATGGAAAATAATTTTGATAAAACACTTGAACTCCATTCTCGAGGAAAATATCCTTTCTTCTTCAAAAACATTTTTTCCTTTCATAACATGTCATACAACTTTAAAATAAAATAAGTTGATTAAAAATAAACATGAAAACTTGTAAAGGAAGCTTCTTGGAAATAATGTTTTAAAAATCCATTCATGCCGTATAAGTTAAAAAAAACATTCTTTCGTACTTTTGTCGGAAAAGTCAAAAAGTACCTCGTACGAAAAAAAATGACAAAAGATTCCTTTCATATTATTTAATAAAAACTCACCGAAGGGTCAAATTGGATTTAAAATATTTTAAGTGGATGGAAACAATATTACATATTGACGGAACATGGATGTGGATGATAAAATAAACCCCAGTAAATACCAAAGTATAAACAATCTCGGATAAAAATGAGATTGTGATATTTCCCTTACCTTATGTCCGACTTGCTTTGTAAGTGTCCGAAACTACTGTATAATGATTTAAATCATGTTATTGACTTATTCCAGAATCATATTCATTGTTATGATATCATATATGGTTCACTTATGACATTATATTACCCGTTCTTTTGTAAATTCCATGTTAAGGAAGCGTTTTGGGTAAAATCGTTTCATTTATCGTAGGTGTTTTGACTTGTTGTTCTTGACATCATTATTACTTATATCATGATCTACTTACTTCCAGAATATAAAATATGATTTATATATCATATATATTCAGTATATATATATATATAATAGATAGATAAATAAAATGAAAAACACCGTTCATGGAGACGGTAGTCCGTACGTACGCATGAACGCTGTTTTACTTTCCTTATTGTCTTGAAATGGAAGTAAGTAGATGACATACATATATATATATATACATAAATCCAGTAACTTTATAATGTCATATATTTCATTATTATTTCTTATATATACTTTATAATCATTCTTAAATGGTTAACATGGAGAATGAATCTCATCGCGTCGTGGAGACGGTATTCCGTACGTACGCACGAGCGATGATATCATTTCTATAAATATTGAATTGAATTGGAGTGGATTATACAATATATCAGAATCAATATGATGTTGTAATAACTATGTATAGTTATTCTTTACACCATTATACCCATCCATGTAAGGTGGTGGTGGAAAATAGATTACACCATGGCGTGGAGACGGTATTCCGTACGTACGCACGCGCGGTGATTTCTTTTTCCGTAGGATGGATAGATGGTGAAATAGGGTTGTTTCATACTTATAATAACATATCAGTATATGAGTGATACTGATGTTATTACTTCATAATGAAACAACCTAAGAAGAAGAAGTGGAAGAAGAAATAAAGATGAAAGAATTGGTAACGGTAATTACCTCTTCTTTGAAGTGCCTCTTTGAGACCTCCTCTTAGGGCACTAAAATTGGTCTTTGAGGAAGACCAGAACCTCTGGGTTGTTTTTAGGGAAGTGGAGAAGAGATTTTGGCAGGGGTTGGCCTAGCTTGAGTGCTCAAATTGGTGTGAGGAGGAGGGGGAGGAGGTGCCCTTTTATAAGGGAGGAGAGGGGCACCTTAGGAATATCTCAAAATATTATTTTATATTAAAGTCAAAATCGGTTTATAATAGTTCCAAAGGGTCTTATTTCGATGATAAAGTGGGGATGGGTCGAAATCCTATCAACCAATAAGATTTAGATAAGTTTAGGTTATTATTTTAACCTTATCAATTAGATTTAACTCTAAGTTAAATAATTTAACTTTTACCGTGTCTTTTTGTTTTCTTACATTATATGGTTAATAAACTTACTATAACATGCCAAACTAACCCCAAATTGTATATTATTAATACATATATCCTTATATAAGTCATTTGGCCGAACCGTAGATTTTTAGGAATAAAATAACAATTAATAATATAATATTTGATTTAAAAACTATTTTGTGTCAATTTTGACACTATTTGATATATGATTTTTGTGAAAGTCATAACAGAATTATATGTTCGAACCAAGTTGATTAAATCAACACTAATATATCATAGTAACCTAGAAAATTAGTTTAATTCATAAAAAGTCTCAAATTACATTTATTTTGGTGTTTATAACATCAATTATGTCAATATTTCATTAACAAGATAATTACTGCATCATCTTTGTGTCATAAATAAATTAAATTATTTGATTTCTAAAAATTAAAAATAAAATACCATCATGTAGTAAATCTTTTTATCTTTCTAATGAATATTTAAAATCGAATTTATCTTATGTATAACCCCATATTAAAAATGATTTACTTATTAAACTTTGATTTTAACTATTTTAACCCTTCTTTAAATAAATTAATAATAAATGTCCTAATCTAATCCAAGTGGGCCTAAATGATCATATTTTATTCCTAAGTTTGTTTTTGGTCGAATTACACTTATCCAATAGAATTAGGACATGTGTTAGGGTAATAGTAATATCATATTTACCCTTAGTTACCCTATTTACTATTAACCGCGGTAAAAAAGTAAAAAGTTACTATTCACCAAAAATTATTTTCATCTCATTGAACCACATTTTAGTCCTTGATATTAACTGTGTCTCTCAGATTTTCGAAATTCCATTCACAGAAGTGGCAAAATTAAGTTTTATGAAAAATTCAGTTTTTTTAACTACCACTTAGTAGTTTCACTATTCATCAAAAATTGATGTTTTTCAGAACAATGCCAAAATTTCATCCTAAGCTATATTTCATATTCCGAATTCAAAAATGAAATCTATTTTACCAAATTCATAACATAGAAGTTTTATTAATTAATTTTATAATTAAATCCCGCTGTTAAAATAAATAGCGTGTTTTTAGGAAACAATATATATCAAAAGATTGACACTTGATTATGTCTTGTTTAAATGTGAAATTACAACCAATGACCAACATTGTATTAAATTGTAAAAATATATACTAAATATACTTTAAAACCACTCAAATTAATAATTTATCACTATTAATTATTTCGATTAAAAAAGTTGTTTTTAATTATAATTTAGTAATTTTTCACTATTCATCAGAATATGAAAGTTATCCGAAAAGTACCAAAATTTCACCTTAGGCTAAATTCGATACTCCGAATCCAAGAATGAAGTTCATTTTGAAAAATAAGATTTACAAAATTTTAAAAAGTGGTTATTACTATTCATAACGGCTAGTTTTAATAATATTTTAATAGCACATCGTTGTTTAGTGAAACTCGGTATTGCGTATTACACACGCTATTGAGGAAGGTCGCGATTGCGTGTAATGCAAGGCAAGACAAGGATGCGTGTTGTGCAAGCTTCTTTTGGTGTAGCGTAGAACACAAGACATTAATAAAATTAAAAAGAATATTTCTTTATAAAATCTTGGGTTGTTACATTCTACCCCCCTTAAAATGAATTTCGCCCTTGAAATTCGTCGGGGTTATAAATGGTTTACTATTCGAAAGTTTCTTTAATAGAAACCCACATCGTAAAAAGGAATACCAAAACCAATCTTTAAAAACAAAAGTATGAAACGTAACGGTTACCCAAATAAACTAATCATTGGGTTTCCACATAGGTGAAAATATGGATATGGAAGAGAAATCTAACCATCATGTTCTGATGGAGAGTGGTAGAGAACATGGCTATGGAAAAGCCAGTAATCACAAATCCATAGATTTGTGATGATATAAGGTACCATCTAATTCATCAGGTATAAGATCACTAGGACAACATTTTTGGTTTTCAAGATCATTTCCCCTAAAGTTGAAAATTTGAATTAGAATAAATACTTACTTTATTTTGGTACAATCTCACTGTTGTTCGTGCCTTTAACAATTTCCACTTCATCTCTTAGTTGAATTTGTTATTCGTGAAGTGTTAGCAGATCATGTGATAGAATGACGGGTCATTCCATCTGTCTCAAAAGGTTAGCAAAATTTATATACATAAGTCGATCTATAGTGGGATTAATCATATATGGTTCCTAAAATGGACTTATACTTCATATATCATACTGCTTAATATAATAAAACTAGTTTCTACTAAACAAGGACTTCCTGTAGGCCAGTGGTAGGCGATATAGGCCAGTCGCATTTCGGTTGTGGGTTCGATTCCCACAGCCTTGTCCGAAGCGATGGGTTGTCGCCCGTCCTGCAGGTTGTCCTTTTTCTAAAACTACGTTACTATAACATCCCATCAATAATATCGAAAATCTTCTATCCTTAAACAATACTAACTTATGTCCAACATAATCCAGTCTAATCTTTAGGCTTATACATAATACTGCAGTCCACTCTCATAATATAGTAACAACGATTACCAGAGATTTAATACTGTCATTGATCCCCACATATCACAAGATATGTCTTGTTGGTCACATTCCAAACATTCAAAGTCCTTAATCGTGTATTCTCTTGAATACCTTAGTGAAAACATGAGTGCAGTTAAAAGTTAACACTTTCCACATACCAAAATCCTCAAAATTCTATATACTCAAACCATGATATCACTTAGTCCTTATATCAATCATGAGCTCATGAATACTATTAAACATTTCATTTTCTCGTCTTCATTATGCGCATATCATCTTATTTCCAAAAAATATCTCAATCACTTTGAATACCACATCAATAAATATTGCAATACTCAATGATACAACATTATTTTGGAATCCCATTACATAAACACTTAATCATTCCACCACATCATTGTCATATTCAACATTTCCAATAGTGATCGCATGTGATTTCCCTTTGTCCTTTACCTTCAGTGGTTGCTCATGTTGATCATCACTAACCCTTGGATTAGGGCAATTATTAGCATAATGCCCCATTTCCTTGCACTTGAAGCATTGAAGTGTTGGCGGTGCGTTCTCTACAGTGTTTGCTTTATTCACATCATTAGAAACCCTTTTTCCATTACTTCGACACTCAGCTGCTCGATGACCTTCTTTTCCACACTTAAAACATTTTATAGTCCCTTAAAGACAATCTCCACCATGCTTCTTTCCACACTTTGAGCATAAGGAAACATTCATCTTCTTTTCACCATTATTCTGAGATTTCTCCTTGAACTCCATCTTTCGTTTCTTGTCAAAACCATGAGATGGATATGTAATACCAACTTCCATTTCTACCTTGATAGCACAACGCACAATTTCTTCATAGCTACTGAAGTCTCTTATAGCTAATGCCCTTCGAAGACTTGGTTTTAAGCCACTGAAAAATCGATCAACTTTACTTTCAGGTTGGATGATAATTCCAGAAGCATACCTTGCAAGTCTTGTAAAATTTGCTTCATAGGTACCAACAGATTCATCGTCCCTTTGCTTCAGTTCAAGAAACTCTTTCTCCATCTTTGTTCGAAGAATACGAGGGAAGTACTTACTGAAAAACAAGTTCTTGAACTCGTCCCATTCCATGGACTCAATTTCATCTCTTGGCCTCGTATTCTTGATAAGATTCCACCATTGATCAGCTTCACCTTCCAAACGATATACTGCTAAGATGACTTTATCATGTTCAGAACATTGAAGAACTGAAAATATCTTTTCAGTAGTACTGATCCATTGTTCAGCCACAAGTGGATCAGAAGACCCACTGAAAGAAGGTGGACGTTTCCTCATGAAGGACTCAATAGAATATTGTTCCCTTCTCTGCTCATTTGGAAGTCCAGAATGATTCATAGCTTGTGTAAGTATAGCAATAAGATTTTGCACTCCATCTCCCATAACATTTGTTTGTTCAGGAGGGCAATCATTGCATTGTCCATTGCATTGATCAACACGGTTCCTTCGGGTTCCAGCCATCGTCTAAAACCCAAAAAGAATAGTGTGAGAGGCAAAAATCATGCTAGGGAAAACAACATAATAAAGGGGGAGTACCTTCAATATCCAACATCTTAGGTTTAATTCTATGATCGTTAGCGTAATTCTATTACTATAACCTATACGTATACTTATCCCTAGGGACATCCCCAGACATACCTTAGAAATATCTCTAGGGATCTCACTAACGTTTTCGCATCCTAGTTTCCAAAGGTTGACTAAACCTTTCCTCTGATACCAACTGTAGAGACCCGTAGCTTGACGTACATGGACATTACATTACATTTGCAGAATACATAGTACATAACAAAAACACACACTAAAGGATCGTAATAGTTTAGTGTCTTTGGAAACTCGGAACGTAATCTTCTAATCGTGGTGAAAGTTCTTCAATATCTCGCATAAAGGTCATCCCTTTTTTTTCTACCTAAAACCATTCTTTATATCCTGGGGAAAAGAAAACATAAAAGGGTGAGCTCAAATGCTCAGTAAGGGTAAACAAAAGAAAAAATCAATCACATCATATACATAGCTTTTGGAAATCTTAACCTGCAAAAGAGCTCATAATATCATAACATGGAATATATCATAGAAGTGAAAATGAGATCCCCATAATCATAACATAAAACTTGAAACTTTGTGGCATGCACACATAATCATGGAAAATCATTTCTTGTTAGTCATGACTCATTGCCAAGACTATCTTAGTGGACAAAGTCCCTTTCTGAACCGAGTTCACTCCTCGTTTCAGTCCTGTATCACTGAACCGAAATAACCTTCCGTTCCAGCCATGTCTATCTCATGAGATATAAAATCATTACCCACTGCATTGGAGGGAGATATAGGTCCCACCCATCTTATAATGAATCCTTTCTTATGTGTGCCACATAATCATAAAACATACATCATCGCATAACACATGTAACAAAAATGGGATTCTTGAAACATCATGACATCATAAATCAATTCATATAAGATAAAGGAATTCATAAAAATAATTCCATCACAACATGATCAAATCAATGTAATAATAGGGATAAAAACAGAAACCTTTATTATCTTAGATGGAAAATAATTTTGATAAAACACTTGAACTCCATTCTCGAGGAAAATATCCTTTCTTCTTCAAAAACATTTTTTCCTTTCATAACATGTCATACAACTTTAAAATAAAATAAGTTGATTAAAAATAAACATGAAAACTTGTAAAGGAAGCTTCTTGGAAATAATGCTTTAAAAATCCATTCATGCCGTATAAGTTAAAAAAAACATTCTTTCGTACTTTTGTCGGAAAAGTAAAAAAGTACCTCGTACGAAAAAAAATGACAAAATATTCCTTTCATATTATTTAATAAAAACTCACCGAAGGGTCAAATTGGATTTAAAATATTTTAAGTGGATGGAAACAATATTACATATTGACGGAACATGGATGTGGATGATAAAATAAACCCCAGTAAATACCAAAGTATAAACAATCTCGGATAAAAATGAGATTGTGATATTTCCCTTACCTTATGTCCGACTTGCTTTGTAAGTGTCCGAAACTCCTGTATAATGATTTAAATCATGTTATTGACTTATTCCAGAATCATATTCCTTGTTATGATATCATATATGGTTCACTTATGACATTATATTACCCGTTCTTTTGTAAATTCCATGTTAAAGAAGCGTTTTGGGTAAAATCGTTTCATTTATCGTAGGTGTTTTGACTTGTTGTTCTTGACATCATTATTACTTATATCATGATCTACTTACTTCCAGAATATAAAATATGATTTATATATCATATATATTCAGTATATATATATATATATATAATAGATAGATAAATAAAATGAAAAACACCGTTCATGGAGACGGTAGTCCGTACGTACGCATGAACGCTGTTTTACTTTCCTTATTGTCTTGAAATGGAAGTAAGTAGATGACATACATATATATATATATACATAAATCCAGTAACTTTATAATGTCATATATTTCATTATTATTTCTTATATATACTTTATAATCATTCTTAAATGGTTAACATGGAGAATGAATCTCATCGCGTCGTGGAGACGGTATTCCGTACGTACGCACGAGCGATGATATCATTTCTATAAATATTGAATTGAATTGGAGTGGATTATACAATATATCAGAATCAATATGATGTTGTAATAACTATGTATAGTTATTCTTTACACCATTATACCCATCCATGTAAGGGGGTGGTGGAAAATAGATTACACCATGGCGTGGAGACGGTATTCCGTACGTACGCACGCGCGGTGATTTCTTTTTCCGTAGGATGGATAGATGGTGAAATAGGGTTGTTTCATACTTATAATAACATATCAGTATATGAGTGATACTGATGTTATTACTTCATAATGAAACAACCTAAGAAGAAGAAGTGGAAGAAGAAATAAAGATGAAAGAATTGGTAACGGTAATTACCTCTTCTTTGAAGTGCCTCTTTGAGACCTCCTCTTAGGGCACTAAAATTGGTCTTTGAGGAAGACCAGAACCTCTGGGTTGTTTTTAGGGAAGTGGAGAAGAGATTTTGGCAGGGGTTGGCCTAGCTTGAGTGCTCAAATTGGTGTGAGGAGGAGGGGGAGGAGGTGCCCTTTTATAAGGGAGGAGAGGGGCACCTTAGGAATATCTCAAAATATTATTTTATATTAAAGTCAAAATCGGTTTATAATAGTTCCAAAGGGTCTTATTTCGATGATAAAGTGGGGATGGGTCGAAATCCTATCAACCAATAAGATTTAGATAAGTTTAGGTTATTATTTTAACCTTATCAATTAGATTTAACTCTAAGTTAAATAATTTAACTTTTACCGTGTCTTTTTGTTTTCTTACATTATATGGTTAATAAACTTACTATAACATGCCAAACTAACCCCAAATTGTATATTATTAATACATATATCCTTATATAAGTCATTTGGCCGAACCGTAGATTTTTAGGAATAAAATAACAATTAATAATATAATATTTGATTTAAAAACTATTTTGTGTCAATTTTGACACTATTTGATATATGATTTTTGTGAAAGTCATAACAGAATTATATGTTCGAACCAAGTTGATTAAATCAACACTAATATATCATAGTAACCTAGAAAATTAGTTTAATTCATAAAAAGTCTCAAATTACATTTATTTTGGTGTTTATAACATCAATTATGTCAATATTTCATTAACAAGATAATTACTGCATCATCTTTGTGTCATAAATAAATTAAATTATTTGATTTCTAAAAATTAAAAATAAAATACCATCATGTAGTAAATCTTTTTATCTTTCTAATGAATATTTAAAATCGAATTTATCTTATGTATAACCCCATATTAAAAATGATTTACTTATTAAACTTTGATTTTAACTATTTTAACCCTTCTTTAAATAAATTAATAATAAATGTCCTAATCTAATCCAAGTGGGCCTAAATGATCATATTTTATTCCTAAGTTTGTTTTTGGTCGAATTACACTTATCCAATAGAATTAGGACATGTGTTAGGGTAATAGTAATATCATATTTACCCTTAGTTACCCTATTTACTATTAACCGCGGTAAAAAAGTAAAAAGTTACTATTCACCAAAAATTATTTTCATCTCATTGAACCACATTTTAGTCCTTGATATTAACTGTGTCTCTCAGATTTTCGAAATTCCATTCACAGAAGTGGCAAAATTAAGTTTTATGAAAAATTCAGTTTTTTTAACTACCACTTAGTAGTTTCACTATTCATCAAAAATTGATGTTTTTCAGAACAATGCCAAAATTTCATCCTAAGCTATATTTCATATTCCGAATTCAAAAATGAAATCTATTTTACCAAATTCATAACATAGAAGTTTTATTAATTAATTTTATAATTAAATCCCGCTGTTAAAATAAATAGCGTGTTTTTAGGAAACAATATATATCAAAAGATTGACACTTGATTATGTCTTGTTTAAATGTGAAATTACAACCAATGACCAACATTGTATTAAATTGTAAAAATATATACTAAATATACTTTAAAACCACTCAAATTAATAATTTATCACTATTAATTATTTCGATTAAAAAAGTTGTTTTTAATTATAATTTAGTAATTTTTCACTATTCATCAGAATATGAAAGTTATCCGAAAAGTACCAAAATTTCACCTTAGGCTAAATTCGATACTCCGAATCCAAGAATGAAGTTCATTTTGAAAAATAAGATTTACAAAATTTTAAAAAGTGGTTATTACTATTCATAACGGCTAGTTTTAATAATATTTTAATAGCACATCGTTGTTTAGTGAAACTCGGTATTGCGTATTACACACGCTATTGAGGAAGGTCGCGATTGCGTGTAATGCAAGGCAAGACAAGGATGCGTGTTGTGCAAGCTTCTTTTGGTGTAGCGTAGAACACAAGACATTAATAAAATTAAAAAGAATATTTCTTTATAAAATCTTGGGTTGTTACATTCTACCCCCCTTAAAATGAATTTCGCCCTTGAAATTCGTCGGGGTTATAAATGGTTTACTATTCGAAAGTTTCTTTAATAGAAACCCACATCGTAAAAAGGAATACCAAAACCAATCTTTAAAAACAAAAGTATGAAACGTAACGGTTACCCAAATAAACTAATCATTGGGTTTCCACATAGGTGAAAATATGGATATGGAAGAGAAATCTAACCATCATGTTCTGATGGAGAGTGGTAGAGAACATGGCTATGGAAAAGCCAGTAATCACAAATCCATAGATTTGTGATGATATAAGGTACCATCTAATTCATCAGGTATAAGATCACTAGGACAACATTTTTGGTTTTCAAGATCATTTCCCCTAAAGTTGAAAATTTGAATTAGAATAAATACTTACTTTATTTTGGTACAATCTCACTGTTGTTCGTGCCTTTAACAATTTCCACTTCATCTCTTAGTTGAATTTGTTATTCGTGAAGTGTTAGCAGATCATGTGATAGAATGACGGGTCATTCCATCTGTCTCAAAAGGTTAGCAAAATTTATATACATAAGTCGATCTATAGTGGGATTAATCATATATGGTTCCTAAAATGGACTTATACTTCATATATCATACTGCTTAATATAATAAAACTAGTTTCTACTAAACAAGGACTTCCTGTAGGCCAGTGGTAGGCGATATAGGCCAGTCGCATTTCGGTTGTGGGTTCGATTCCCACAGCCTTGTCCGAAGCGATGGGTTGTCGCCCGTCCTGCAGGTTGTCCTTTTTCTAAAACTACGTTACTATAACATCCCATCAATAATATCGAAAATCTTCTATCCTTAAACAATACTAACTTATGTCCAACATAATCCAGTCTAATCTTTAGGCTTATACATAATACTGCAGTCCACTCTCATAATATAGTAACAACGATTACCAGAGATTTAATACTGTCATTGATCCCCACATATCACAAGATATGTCTTGTTGGTCACATTCCAAACATTCAAAGTCCTTAATCGTGTATTCTCTTGAATACCTTAGTGAAAACATGAGTGCAGTTAAAAGTTAACACTTTCCACATACCAAAATCCTCAAAATTCTATATACTCAAACCATGATATCACTTAGTCCTTATATCAATCATGAGCTCATGAATACTATTAAACATTTCATTTTCTCGTCTTCATTATGCGCATATCATCTTATTTCCAAAAAATATCTCAATCACTTTGAATACCACATCAATAAATATTGCAATACTCAATGATACAACATTATTTTGGAATCCCATTACATAAACACTTAATCATTCCACCACATCATTGTCATATTCAACATTTCCAATAGTGATCGCATGTGATTTCCCTTTGTCCTTTACCTTCAGTGGTTGCTCATGTTGATCATCACTAACCCTTGGATTAGGGCAATTATTAGCATAATGCCCCATTTCCTTGCACTTGAAGCATTGAAGTGTTGGCGGTGCGTTCTCTACAGTGTTTGCTTTATTCACATCATTAGAAACCCTTTTTCCATTACTTCGACACTCAGCTGCTCGATGACCTTCTTTTCCACACTTAAAACATTTTATAGTCCCTTAAAGACAATCTCCACCATGCTTCTTTCCACACTTTGAGCATAAGGAAACATTCATCTTCTTTTCACCATTATTCTGAGATTTCTCCTTGAACTCCATCTTTCGTTTCTTGTCAAAACCATGAGATGGATATGTAATACCAACTTCCATTTCTACCTTGATAGCACAACGCACAATTTCTTCATAGCTACTGAAGTCTCTTATAGCTAATGCCCTTCGAAGACTTGGTTTTAAGCCACTGAAAAATCGATCAACTTTACTTTCAGGTTGGATGATAATTCCAGAAGCATACCTTGCAAGTCTTGTAAAATTTGCTTCATAGGTACCAACAGATTCATCGTCCCTTTGCTTCAGTTCAAGAAACTCTTTCTCCATCTTTGTTCGAAGAATACGAGGGAAGTACTTACTGAAAAACAAGTTCTTGAACTCGTCCCATTCCATGGACTCAATTTCATCTCTTGGCCTCGTATTCTTGATAAGATTCCACCATTGATCAGCTTCACCTTCCAAACGATATACTGCTAAGATGACTTTATCATGTTCAGAACATTGAAGAACTGAAAATATCTTTTCAGTAGTACTGATCCATTGTTCAGCCACAAGTGGATCAGAAGACCCACTGAAAGAAGGTGGACGTTTCCTCATGAAGGACTCAATAGAATATTGTTCCCTTCTCTGCTCATTTGGAAGTCCAGAATGATTCATAGCTTGTGTAAGTATAGCAATAAGATTTTGCACTCCATCTCCCATAACATTTGTTTGTTCAGGAGGGCAATCATTGCATTGTCCATTGCATTGATCAACACGGTTCCTTCGGGTTCCAGCCATCGTCTAAAACCCAAAAAGAATAGTGTGAGAGGCAAAAATCATGCTAGGGAAAACAACATAATAAAGGGGGAGTACCTTCAATATCCAACATCTTAGGTTTAATTCTATGATCGTTAGCGTAATTCTATTACTATAACCTATACGTATACTTATCCCTAGGGACATCCCCAGACATACCTTAGAAATATCTCTAGGGATCTCACTAACGTTTTCGCATCCTAGTTTCCAAAGGTTGACTAAACCTTTCCTCTGATACCAACTGTAGAGACCCGTAGCTTGACGTACATGGACATTACATTACATTTGCAGAATACATAGTACATAACAAAAACACACACTAAAGGATCGTAATAGTTTAGTGTCTTTGGAAACTCGGAACGTAATCTTCTAATCGTGGTGAAAGTTCTTCAATATCTCGCATAAAGGTCATCCCTTTTTTTTCTACCTAAAACCATTCTTTATATCCTGGGGAAAAGAAAACATAAAAGGGTGAGCTCAAATGCTCAGTAAGGGTAAACAAAAGAAAAAATCAATCACATCATATACATAGCTTTTGGAAATCTTAACCTGCAAAAGAGCTCATAATATCATAACATGGAATATATCATAGAAGTGAAAATGAGATCCCCATAATCATAACATAAAACTTGAAACTTTGTGGCATGCACACATAATCATGGAAAATCATTTCTTGTTAGTCATGACTCATTGCCAAGACTATCTTAGTGGACAAAGTCCCTTTCTGAACCGAGTTCACTCCTCGTTTCAGTCCTGTATCACTGAACCGAAATAACCTTCCGTTCCAGCCATGTCTATCTCATGAGATATAAAATCATTACCCAATGCATTGGAGGGAGATATAGGTCCCACCCATCTTATAATGAATCCTTTCTTATGTGTGCCACATAATCATAAAACATACATCATCGCATAACACATGTAACAAAAATGGGATTCTTGAAACATCATGACATCATAAATCAATTCATATAAGATAAAGGAATTCATAAAAATAATTCCATCACAACATGATCAAATCAATGTAATAATAGGGATAAAAACAGAAACCTTTATTATCTTAGATGGAAAATAATTTTGATAAAACACTTGAACTCCATTCTCGAGGAAAATATCCTTTCTTCTTCAAAAACATTTTTTCCTTTCATAACATGTCATACAACTTTAAAATAAAATAAGTTGATTAAAAATAAACATGAAAACTTGTAAAGGAAGCTTCTTGGAAATAATGCTTTAAAAATCCATTCATGCCGTATAAGTTAAAAAAAACATTCTTTCGTACTTTTGTCGGAAAAGTAAAAAAGTACCTCGTACGAAAAAAAATGACAAAATATTCCTTTCATATTATTTAATAAAAACTCACCGAAGGGTCAAATTGGATTTAAAATATTTTAAGTGGATGGAAACAATATTACATATTGACGGAACATGGATGTGGATGATAAAATAAACCCCAGTAAATACCAAAGTATAAACAATCTCGGATAAAAATGAGATTGTGATATTTCCCTTACCTTATGTCCGACTTGCTTTGTAAGTGTCCGAAACTCCTGTATAATGATTTAAATCATGTTATTGACTTATTCCAGAATCATATTCCTTGTTATGATATCATATATGGTTCACTTATGACATTATATTACCCGTTCTTTTGTAAATTCCATGTTAAAGAAGCGTTTTGGGTAAAATCGTTTCATTTATCGTAGGTGTTTTGACTTGTTGTTCTTGACATCATTATTACTTATATCATGATCTACTTACTTCCAGAATATAAAATATGATTTATATATCATATATATTCAGTATATATATATATATATATAATAGATAGATAAATAAAATGAAAAACACCGTTCATGGAGACGGTAGTCCGTACGTACGCATGAACGCTGTTTTACTTTCCTTATTGTCTTGAAATGGAAGTAAGTAGATGACATACATATATATATATATACATAAATCCAGTAACTTTATAATGTCATATATTTCATTATTATTTCTTATATATACTTTATAATCATTCTTAAATGGTTAACATGGAGAATGAATCTCATCGCGTCGTGGAGACGGTATTCCGTACGTACGCACGAGCGATGATATCATTTCTATAAATATTGAATTGAATTGGAGTGGATTATACAATATATCAGAATCAATATGATGTTGTAATAACTATGTATAGTTATTCTTTACACCATTATACCCATCCATGTAAGGTGGTGGTGGAAAATAGATTACACCATGGCGTGGAGACGGTATTCCGTACGTACGCACGCGCGGTGATTTCTTTTTCCGTAGGATGGATAGATGGTGAAATAGGGTTGTTTCATACTTATAATAACATATCAGTATATGAGTGATACTGATGTTATTACTTAATAATGAAACAACCTAAGAAGAAGAAGTGGAAGAAGAAATAAAGATGAAAGAATTGGTAACGGTAATTACCTCTTCTTTGAAGTGCCTCTTTGAGACCTCCTCTTAGGGCACTAAAATTGGTCTTTGAGGAAGACCAGAACCTCTGGGTTGTTTTTAGGGAAGTGGAGAAGATATTTTGGCAGGGTTTGGCCTAGCTTGAGTGCTCAAATTGGTGTGAGGAGGAGGGGGAGGAGGTGCCCTTTTATAAGGGAGGAGAGGGGCACCTTAGGAATATCTCAAAATATTATTTTATATTAAAGTCAAAATCGGTTTATAATGGTTCCAAAGGGTCTTATTTCGAAGATAAAGTGGGTATTGGTCGAAATCCTATCAACCAATAAGATTTAGATAAGTTTAGGTTATTATTTTAACCTTATCAATTAGATTTAACTCTAAGTTAAATAATTTAACTTTTACCGTGTCTTTTTGTTTTCTTACATTATATGGTTAATAAACTTACTATAACATGCCAAACTAACCCCAAATTGTATATTATTAATACATATATCCTTATATAAGTCATTTGGACGAACCGTAGATTTTTAGGAATAAAATAACAATTAATAATATAATATTTGATTTAAAAACTATTTTGTGTCAATTTTGACACTATTTGATATATGATTTTTGTGAAAGCCATAACAGAATTATATGTTCGAACCAAGTTGATTAAATCAACACTAATATATCATAGTAACCTAGAAAATTAGTTTAATTCATAAAAAGTCTCAAATTACATTTATTTTGGTGTTTATAACATCAATTATGTCAATATTTCATTAACAAGATAATTACTGCATCATCTTTGTGTCATAAATAAATTAAATTATTTGATTTCTAAAAATTAAAAATAAAATACCATCATGTAGTAAATCTTTTTATCTTTCTAATTAATATTTAAAATCGAATTTATCTTATGTATAACCCCATATTAAAAATGATTTACTTATTAAACTTTGATTTTAACTATTTTAACCCTTCTTTAAATAAATTAATAATAAATGTCCTAATCTAATCCAAGTGGGCCTAAATGGTCATATTTTATTCCTAAGTTTGTTTTTGGTCGAATTACACTTATCCAATAGAATTAGGACATGTGTTAGGGTAATAGTAATATCATATTTACCCTTAGTTACCCTATTTACTATTAACCGCGGTAAAAAAGTAAAAAGTTACTATTCACCAAAAATTATTTTCATCTCATTGAACCACATTTTAGTCCTTGATATTAACCGTGTCTCTCAGATTTTCGAAATTCCATTCACAGAAGTGGCAAAATTAAGTTTTATGAAAAATTCAGTTTTTTTAACTACCACTTAGTAGTTTCACTATTCATCAAAAATTGATGTTTTTCAGAACAATGCCAAAATTTCATCCTAAGCTATATTTCATATTCCGAATTCAAAAATGAAATCTATTTTACCAAATTCATAACATAGAATTTTTATTAATTAATTTTATAATTAAATCCCGCTGTTAAAATAAATAGCGTGTTTTTAGGAAACAATATATATCAAAAGATTGACACTTGATTATGTCTTGTTTAAATGTGAAATTACAACCAATGACCAACATTGTATTAAATTGTAAAAATATATACTAAATATACTTTAAAACCACTCAAATTAATAATTTATCACTATTAATTATTTCGATTAAAAAAGTTGTTTTTAATTATAATTTAGTAATTTTTCACTATTCATCAGAATATGAAAGTTATCCAAAAAGTACCAAAATTTCACCTTAGGCTAAATTCGATACTCCGAATCCAAGAATGAAGTTCATTTTGAAAAATAAGATTTACAGAATTTTAAAAAGTGGTTATTACTATTCATAACGGCTAGTTTTAATAATATTTTAATAGCACATCGTTGTTTAGTGAAACTCGGTATTGCGTATTACACACGCTATTGAGGAAGGTCGCGATTGCGTGTAATGCAAGGCAAGACAAGGATGCGTGTTGTACAAGATTCTTTTGGTGTAGCGTAAAACACAAGACATTAATAAAATTAAAAAGAATATTTCTTTATAAAATCTTGGGCTGTTACAAGTCAAGCTCGAACGTGATCGTCTACGGGAAAAATGGAAGTTGATAGAGATTACCACTCGAGCGATGTTATCCGAGCAACCCCAAGAGTCTATCACCATCGCACACCTTACCCTTAGGTCTTATGCGGCTATTTTAAGGGGTTATGTAACAAATAAGTAGCACCATGTTCATGTACATTATTTTTGTATATAATAATGAATATAATTTCTAGTCATTTTTGATACATTGTAATTAGTTTTTAAAGTACAAACGGTGTTTTTAGTTATTATTTAATTAAGAATTATATTTTATTAAATTATAGGATTTTTGAATTAAATAATATTTTAATAAAATATTATTATTAATATTAAATTAATTTTTATTAAATATAAATGATCTTATAATTTTATGAATGCAATTAAAAATTTTATTAAGGTTTGAAAGCCATTTCTGTCAAAACCCGTGAATTTTTTTATAAATGTCGGTTTTTATTTTAAAAGTGAAAATTCACATATTTAGAAAATTATTTAGATAAAATAAATATTATTTTTGGAATCAGGACGTCGAAATTATCCAATGGTGAATTTTTCATAATTTTCTGAGATAGTCAAATTTTTGGGTAAAAATTAAATACCATTTAAATATATAATGTGTTTTATGACATCATAATGACCCAATGGTGATGTGATAAAATACCATAATCCTTATGTTCGGCCAATATGTGTTTTATCATTAAAATAATGAGGTTTTGGGTTTGTTTGACTCACTTTTGAAAGCATTAATGGAGCCCTCAAGACTTATTCAACACTTTGCCTTTTTAAATTAATTTACATGGGAGTGTGACTCACCTCCACATATGCAACCCTAATTTTTTAATAAGTTCGGACCTTGGCCTTGTAAAATATTGTTTTACTCTTTCCTTTTCTAGAATCCATGGGCAAATACCATGGGATGGTTTGTGGTTTGGATTATTTTAATATAAGGGGTCCCACACCTAAATAATAAAGAATTCTCTCACCTTTCCTATATAAACACACCCAAGCTCCCACTTCCTCCTCACCCAAAACCCTTGAAGTTCGTCCAACCTCTGCCCTACTCTCTCTAGAATCCTCTCAAGGTGCCCCAAGCTCCCAAGAAGCCTCTCACAAGCCTCTCTCTAGCCTTTGGAAGCACACTTCCAAGTAAGGGTTTTTTCTTCCTTTCTCAATTTTGTCAATTTTCTTTAAGTTGTATTTACCTTTTAATTTCAATTATTAATATTGGGGTATGGTTTCGCACCTCCCACATACTTCCCTCTTATTGTTTGAATGATGGGAGACCCCTTTCTCTCTCATTAAATGCCTCCCATGTACACCCGTTACTATGCCGAAATTCCGAAAGGAACCTTTTTCTCCTCTTTTATATTCAAGCAATACTTTTGTATCATGAATCTAAATTACTTTTCAATTGTTGGGACATGTATCTATATAACCTTATTACTGTACATTACATGTAAATATGATGAGGAAACCCTTTCTCTCTCATCATCCTTTTTTATGAATTCTTATGTCACGCCGTTACGCTGCCGAAATCACACCGATTTTCTAAGCCAATATCATTGTGTAGTGAATACCATGCCCATTTCTCCATCAAGGGTATTCACCTTTATACACATTTACTTATCGATTGTAATGTTTCATGTATGAATTCCACATTCCTTTATTGTGGAATAAATGATTAGGTTTTATGAATCCATGTTTTATGATCCATGTGGCACACTTATGCATGAAATGAAATGTTTAAGAAGGGTGCGCCCTGATAGCCTTCCAATGCATTGGGTAAAGTATAGTATCATGATACGTCATGTGCAATGAGTGTTGACTCATGCTAATTCAAGTGCAACGAGGGTTTACTCGTGCATCAAGTGCAATGAGGGTTTACTCACGCTCCATGTGCAATGAGCCATGGCTCATGCTAATTCAATGTTAAGTGTTGTTGCCACATTTCCATGTTATGATTATCATGCTTTATCATGCCTTTATGTTCATGTCTCTCTTATGCTCTATTGATTTGCCTATTGCCTAACATGTATTTTACTCCTCATGTTATTCATTGTGTACTCCCTTACTGGGATTTATAGCTCACCCTTTTCTTATGCATGTCCTCAGGTTATCCCATGCAATGCTAAGTACGAAGGAATGTAGTGGTCATGTAAAGGAAGTTTTCAATAAGGATGTTATATTTCAAGTTTAAAGTTTTTATGTAATGATCCTAAGCCCCAAAGACACTAAACCTCTCGATCTTCTTTGTTGTATCAAGTGATGTTTTATGTAATAAAGCAAGTTTAAGTTGTAATAAAAAGCAGGGTTGTCATAGTTGGTATCAGAGGATAGGTTTAGTTATTTTTGGGATTAGGAAACCCTAGTAAAGCCTTAGATACAAAGACTAATCATAATAAAAACATCCCTAAGTTTTGGTAAATACTAAGTAAGTGGTTTATCAAACAAATACATCCCTGTCTGGATATGAGCAGGTAGAGGCGGCTCTGGCACAGATGTATCCTAGGGGTAAAACCCGAAAACACCGCTTTGAGCTAGACTCGAACGGGAACTGGTGCACGACAACTGGCCTTGATGCACTCTTGGTTACGACACTCCCGGGGGATATGTTTTGATAAATTCACAATCTTAGTATGAACCCTTATTATGGGAAAAATGCCCCTAAGGATATATGTTAGAAGGAAGATCATGAAAAGCCTGGATTGAATCCTATAGACTCATGAGTTAAAGAGATTAAAGTTTATTTATAAGTCATCAACTTTTGTCTTTGGATTACGCTTTATGTGTTACCCCTAACTTTCCTTTTATTCCAGCCAATGGCCGGTAATAGGAGAACTCGGGCTAACAACAGTTGTGAAGATCAGTGTGATGATTGTACTTATGAGATGCCCAATCCAATGGGAGCGGGAATCGCGAACTTTGTCACGCTTCTCTCTCAGCTAACTTAAGTTTTGAATAGAAACACTGGTCAAGAGGAACGTTCAACCCCCCCTAAGAAAGAACAAGTCGCTATTGAAAGCTTCATGAGACAAAGGCCTCCTAATTTTAGTGGATCATCTGATCCCACGATTGCTGAACAATGGATCAACTCCATTGAGAAGATATTCTCCATCCTCCAATGCTCTGAAAAAGAGAAGGTTCTCCTGGCGGCTTATCGTATGGAGGGTGAAGCTGATCAATGGTGGACGTTGATCAAAAATACGAAGCCTGAGGAGGAGATCGAGGGTTTGGAATGGAAGGTATTCCGGAAGATGTTTTCCGATAAATATTTTCCACGCACCCTCCGTCTTAAGATGGAAAGGGACTTCCTTTCCCTCAAGCAGAAAGATGAGTAATCTGTGGGAGCGTACGAGGCAAACTTCACAAGGCTTGCACGATACGCTTCCGGATTTGTCGTTACCCCCGAATGCAAGGTTGACCGCTTCTTTGGTGGGCTAAAGCCTAGCTTGTGGAAAGCATTAGCGATCCGTGACTTTGACAGCTATGAGGAAATTGTCCGATGTGCCCTCAAGGTTGAAATGGAGATCGGAGAATCACAGGGGTATCATGGGGAAAATAAGCGGAAGGTGGAATTCAATGCTGGTGGTCCGATGGATAAATCCAACGGTGCTAAGAAATTCCAACACCCCACATGCCAAATGTGTGGAAAGAAGCACCCTGGAAATTGCCTTAGGGGGACAAGAAAATGCTTCAAGTCTGGAAGAGAAGGGCACCTAGCTGTTAACTGTCAGCAAGAAGGACCCGCAGCTGCGATGGAGGGGAGGAACGCTCCGTTCGAACCACAACGCGTTGTTCAATGCTTCAAATGCAAAGAACCGGGTCATTTTGCGAATCAGTGCCCTAATCCAAGGGTTATCGGAGGCAATCAACAACCTCCAAGACAGCAAGGAAGAGCTTTTTACATCACTTCTGCCGATGTGAACCCCGACAACGAAGTGGTGATAGGTACGCTAGTTATTCATTCAAGAATAGCGAACGTACTTTTTGATTCAGGTTCTACACATTCTTTTATATCTCAAAAGTTTAGTAGAACAATCCCTGCACCACCACAAATCATGGAAGTAAAGATGTCGGTGAGTACGGCAAATGGGGCAATCATTGCATCCCATGAGTATAAGTCCTCCCCTGTTATAATCTGTGGATTGAATTTCCCGGCGAACCTCTTCATACTCCCTTTGGTGGAATTTGATGCAATTCTTGGCATGGATTGGCTTTCCTTATATAGAGCCAACATAAATTGTCGGGAGAGGGAAATCACACTCTATATGGAGAATCGACCCCCGATTCTTTACAAGTGTCAGGAGGAAGATGAATATCCTTTAGCTCCATCATCTCAAGAATGGATATTACTGCCTTATGAGCACGCATATCTGGCAAAGATGATTGAGTCCAAGGAAGAAACCACCCTTGAAGAAATGCCTATTGTGAGGGAATTCGCTGAAGTATTTCCCAAGGAACTTCCTGGTCTTCCTCCAAGAAGAGATGTTGAGTTCTCTATTGAACTTATACCTGGGGCGCTACCAATATCCAAGACTCCATATAGAATGGTTGTGGTTGAGCTTGAAGAACTGAAGAAACAACTACAGGAGAATCTGGATAAAGGGTTTATACGCCCAAGTGCATCACCATGGGGTGCACCAGTCCTCTTCGTCAAGAAGAAGGATGGGTCAATGCGGCTTTGCAACGATTATCGTGAACTTAACAAAATCACGATAAAGAACAAGTATCCTCTCCCAAGAATCGATGACTTGTTTGATCAGCTGCGTGGAGCACAATACTTCTCCAAGTTCGACTTGCGGTCGAGATATTATCAAGTAAGGGTGAAGAAGGAAGATATCCCCAAGACTGCTTTTCGTACAAGGTACGGGCACTATGAATTCATAGTAATGCCTTTTGGACTCACCAATGCCCCAACAATATTCATGGACTTGATGAATAGAGTCTTTAGAGATTACCTAGATAAATTTGTGGTAGACTTTATAGATGATATTATAATATACTCCAAAACCAAGGAGGACCATGAGGAGCATTTAAGAACTGTACTGGAGACTTTGTGCAAGGAGAATCTCTATGCCATGTACAACAAGTGTGAGTTCTGGTTGAAGGAGGTCTCATTCTTGGGCCATATCATCACAAGCAATGGGATATCTGTGGACCCCTCCAAAACAGATGCAATTGAGGGATGGTCGAGGCCAACATCGGTAATTGATATCTGTAGCTTCTTGGGGTTAGCTGGATATTATCGACGATTTGTGAGAAACTTCTCACGATTGTCCAACCCTCTTACCAAGCTAACTCCAAAGGGAGTAAAGTTTGCTTGGAGTGATGAATGCGAAAAAGCTTCAAGGAGTTGAAAAGGAGGCTTATTACTGCACCTGTGCTCACTTTACCCACAAGTGGGGAGATTTTTGTGGTATTCAGTGATGCTTCGAAGAAGGGCTTAGGATGTGTGCTGATTCAGAATGATAAAGTGATATCCTATGCCTCAATATAGTTGAAAATACATGAGCGAAACTATCCAACACATGATCTGGAGTTGGCGGCAGTGATCTTTGCCTTGAAAATCTGGCGGCATTATCTCTATGGAGATAAATGTGAGATATATACTGACCACAACAGTCTTAAATATATATTCACACAGAAAGAGCTTAATATGTTCCAGAGAAGATGGATAAGGCTCATAAAGGATTATGACTGTTCAATACATTACCACCCTGGGAAGGCGAACAAGGTGGCGGATGCCCTAAGTAGAAAGGATCCAGCAATTCTATCAATGATGAGAATTGAGAAGGATCCAATCTTCTTAGACTTGATGAAGATGGACGTGGGAATCATAAAGAAGGGAACATCATCAATCCTTTCACAAATGATTGCTCAACCATCTCTTTTGGAAAGGTTAAAGGATGCTCAAAAGGATGATGCGGGAATCCAAGAAAAAGTGGAAGCTATCAAAAAGGGAAAATCCTCAGAGTTTAATGTTAATGAAGAAGGAATTGTGCGGTTTGGGAAAATACTATGTGTTCCATCAAGTTCGGAGCTGAAGAAGGAACTTTTGGATGATGCACATAGTTCAAATTTCTCTATTCACCCAGGGAACACAAAGATGTATCGATATCTCCGAGAAAACTTTTGGTGGGATAATATGAAGAAGGAGATCGCTGAATATACATCAAAGTGTCTGGTGTGTCAGCAAGTGAAGGCAGAGAGGCAGAAGTCTAAGGGGATGATGCAACCATTGCCCATACCAGAATGGAAATGGGAGAACATCACCATGGACTTCGTCACTGGACTTCCAAGGACATCCAAAAGCAACAATGCAATCTAGGTTATTGTGGATCGTCTTACAAAGACTACACACTTCATTGCTATTCGAGAGGATTTCTCTTTGGATCAACTGGCTCGGATATATATCAGGGAAGTGGTACGATTGCATGGAGTACCACTATCTATTGTGTCTGACCGAGATCCAATATTTACTTCTATGTTTTGGAAGAGTCTTCAACATGCTTTGAATACTGAACTGAACTTCAGTACGGCCTACCATCCTCAAACTGATGGCCAATCCGAGCAGACTATCCAAACACTTGAGGATATGTTGAGAGCGTGCTCAATGGAATTTAAAGGAGGATGGGATCAACATGTTCCTCTAGTTGAGTTCTCTTATAATAATAGTTTCCACTCGAGCATCCAAATGGAACCATATGAAGCCCTGTATGGGAAAAGGTGTAGAACACCGGCATGTTGGGATGAGGTCGGTGAACGTAAGCTGCTTGGACCAGAAATGGTGGAGAAGGTGAAAACCATTCAGCAGCATATCATCGCAGCCCAAAGTCGCCAGAAGAATTATGCAGATAATCGTCGACGAGACCTTGAGTTTAAAGTCGGAGACATGGTGTTTTTACGCATATCTCCGTGGAAGAAGGTCATGAGGTTTGGAAAGAAAGGGAAGTTAAGTCCAAGGTACATCGGCCCCTTCGAGATTCTTGATCGTGTTGGGGTTGTGTCCTATCGACTAGCACTTCCACCTACTATGGCCAAGGTGCATGATGTCTTCCATGTATCCCTCTTAAGGAAGTACATACCAGACCCTTCACATGTACTCTCTTCTGAGGTGGTACAATTAGAAGACGATCTTTCTTATGAGGAGAAACAAGTGAAGATCTTGGATCGTAGGGAAAAAGTTCTACGAAATAAGACAATGCCCCTCGTCAAGGTGTTGTGGAGAAACCACAAGTTTGAAGAAGCAACTTGGGAGTCGGAGGATATGATGAAGCTAAGTTACCCACATTTGTTTTAGTGTGGGAAAAGGAAAATTTCGAGGGCGAAATTTCATAAGGGGGGAATGTTGTAACGACCCAAAGTTTCATTAATGGAAAATCCCTCTTGATCCAGTTAAATGTTTCTTTATGAAAAAAAAAGATGTTTTTATAAGATGTCAACTTCTTTAGTTTAACGTTAATATTTGTGACCGATACTTTTATAGTCGTTGAACAGTGATCATCTGGGTAGTTTAAATATAAGGCTTTAACGAACCAATTTTCTACACAGACAAAGGAAGCGATGGCCTCATCCAGTAGAATTTCCCCTTACGAAGCCCATTTGTCAGAGCTCGGAAAGGAGGTGGCGTCTTTGGGCTTTGCCCTTGACCAAGCCCAAGCTGAGCTTCATCAAGTCAAGCTCGAACGTGATCGTCTACGGGAAAAATGGAAGTTGATAGAGATTACCACTCGAGCGATGTTATCCGAGCGACCCCAAGAGTCTGTCACCATCGCACACCTTACCCTTAGGTCTTATGCGGCAATTTTAAGAGGTTATGTAACAAATAAGTAGCACCATGTTCATGTACATTATTTTTGTATATAATAATGAATATAATTTCTAGTCATTTTTGATACATTGTAATTAGTTTTTAAAGTACAAACGGTGTTTTTAGTTATTATTTAATTAAGAATTATATTTTATTAAATTAAAGGATTTTTGAATTAAATAATATTTTAATAAAATATTATTATTAATATTAAATTAATTTTTATTAAATATAAATGATCTTATAATTTTATGAATGCAATTAAAATTTTTATTAAGGTTTGAAAGCCATTTCTGTCAAAACCCGTGAATTTTTTTATAAATGTCGGTTTTTATTTTAAAAGTTAAAATTCACATATTTAGAAAATTATTTAGATAAAATAAATATTATTTTTGGAATCAGGACGTCGAAATTATCCAACGGTGAATTTTTCATAATTTTCTGAGATAGTCAAATTTTTGGGTAAAAATTAAATACCATTTAAATATATAATGTGTTTTATGACATCATAATGACCCAATGGTGATGTAATAAAATACCATAATCCTTATGTTCGGCCAATATGTGTTTTATCATTAATATAAAGAGGTTTTGGGTTTGTTTGAATCACTTTTCAAAGCATTAATAGAGCCCTCAAGACTTATTCAACACTTTGCCTTTTTAAATTAATTTCCATGGGAGTGTGACTCACCTCCACATAAGCAACCCTAATTTTTTAATAAGTTCGGACCTTGGCCTTGTAAAATATTTTTTTCCTCTTTCCTTTTCCAGAAACCATAGGAGAATACCATGGGATGGTTTGTGGTTTGGATTATTTTAATATAAGGGGTCCCAAACCTAAATAATAAAGAATTCTCTCACCTTTCCTATATAAACCCACCCAAGCTCCCACTTCCACCTCACCCAAAACCCTTTAAGTTCGTCCAACCTCTGCCCTACTCTCTCTAGAATCCTCTCAAGGTGCCCCAAGCTCCCAATAAGCCTCTCACAAGCCTCTCTCTAGCCTTTGGAAGCACACTTCCAAGTAAATGTTTTTTCTTCCTTTCTCAATTTTGTCAATTTTCTTTAAGTTGTATTTCCCTTTTAATTTCAATTATTAATATTGGTGTATGGTTTCGCACCTCCCACATACTGCCCTCTTATTGTTTGAATGATGGGAGACCCCTTTCTCTCTCATTAAATGCCTCCCATGTACACCCGTTACTATGCCGAAATTCCGAAAGGAACCTTTTTCTCCTCTTTTATATTCAAGCAATACTTTTGTTTCATGAATCTAAATTCCTTTTAAATTGTTGGGACATGTATCTATATGACCTTATTACTGTCCATTACATGTAAATATGATGAGGAACCCCTTTCTCTCTCATCAGCCTTTTTTATGAATTCTTATGTCACGCCGTTACGCTGCTGAAATCACACCGATTTTCTAAGCCAATATCATTGTGTAGTGAATACCATGTCCATTTCTCCATCAAGGATATTCACCTTTATGCACATTTACAAATCGATTTTAAAGTTTCATGTATGAATTCCACATTCCTTTATCGTGGAATAAATGATTATGTTTTATGAATCCAAGTTTTATGATCCATCTGGCACACTTATGCATGAAATGAAATGTTTAAGAAGGGTGCGCCTTGATAGCGCTCCAATGCATTGGGTAAAGTATAGTATCATGATACGTCATTTGCAATGAGTGTTGGCTCATGCTAATTCAAGTGCAACGAGGGTTTACTCATGATTCAAGTGAAATGAGGGTTTACTCATGCTCCATGTGCAATGAGCCTTGGCTCATGCTAATTCAATGTTAAGTGTTGTTGCCACATTTCCATGTTATGATTATCATGCTTTATCATGCCTTTATGTTCATGTCTCTCTTATGATCTATTGATATGCCTATTGCCTAACATGTATTGTACTCCTCATCTTATTCATTGTGTACTCCCTTACTGGGCTTTATAGCTCACCCTTTTCTTATGCATGTCCTCAGGTTATCCCATGCAATGCTAAGTACGAAGGAATGTAGTGGTCATGTAAAGGAAGTTTTCAATAAGGATGTTGTATTTCAAGTTTAAAGTTTTTATGTAATGATCCTAAGCCCCAAAGACACTAAAACTCTCGATCTTCATTGTTGTATCAAGTGATGTTTTATGTAATAAAGCATGTTTAAGTTGTAATAAAAAGCAGGGTCGTCATAAAAATTTCTTTAAGATATTAAGTATAAAATCTATCATTCCTATCCCAATTAGAAATAAAAACACTAATGATGCTTTAGGTGATGATTATTGGATAAAAGATATGTAAGATGAGCTAAATTAATTAGAAAGGAATAATGTCTGGACCTTGGTTGAAAGACTGAAGAAAACATATGTTATTGGAGTAAAATGGGTCTTCAGAAATAAATGTGATGAAAATGGAATCATAGTAAGAAATAAATCTAGATTGGTTGCTAAAGGCGATAATCATCTAGAAGGAATAGAATATGTTGAATCCTATTCTCCAGTAGCTAGACATAAATCTATTCATATTCTACTTACCTTTGTAGCATTCTTCAATTTCAATCTTTTTCAAATGGATGTTAAATGTGATTTCCTTAATTTTTTTGTTCAATAGGAAGTTTTTGTTTAAAAAAACCTAGTTTTAAAGATACAAATCACCTTGAACATGTTTTTAAACCTACTAAAGATTTCTTTGGACACAAACAAAACCCTATAGCATGGTGTGATAGGCTTACAAGGTTTTTGCTTCAAATGAAATATGTTAAGGGAAATTTTTATCCAACCCTTATCATAAATAAAGATAGGAAAAATGTTTTGATTTTTCAAATTTATGTTGATGACCTTATATTTGGTTCAAATAAGCAATTTTTAACTGATTCGTTAGTTTATATAATGAAATATGTGTTTGAAATGAGTATGATTCTTGAGATAACATTTCTCCATGGTTTTCAAATTTCTCAAAAAACAGAAGGAACCTATATATCCCAACACAAGTATATTAAATATCATATTAAATTGTACGTATATGACAACACTAAGAGTATAAGTACTCCCATTGGTACCTCAAATTCACTTGATCTTGATGATATTGCGAAACCAGTTGATCAAACATCATATAATGGTATGATAGGAAGTCTAATTTACTTTATCGCAAGTCATCTAGACATAATGTTTCAATGTGATTATTTTCAAGATATCAATTCAATCCTAAGGAATCATATTTAAAGGTAGTGAAAAGGATTTTTCGCTACATAAAGGGAACCATAGATCTAGGAAACTTTTATACTTCTGGAAATGATTTTGTTTTAAACAGTTTTTTGGATGCAGACTTTGGTGGATATAGAATGGATAGGAAAAGTACATCTGGAACATGTCATTTCTTTAAAGATTCATAAGTTTCTATGTTATGAAAAAAACAACATTGAGTAGCACTTTCCACTTCTGAAGCTGAATATGTAGCAGCTGGAAGTTGTTGTGCTTAAGTGTTGTGGCATGAGTTCTACCAAAACACAAATTTTGTGTGATAGTAATAGTGACATTTCCCTATGTAAAACCCTACACATCACTCTTGTGCAAAAAACATATACATTAGGCATCAGTTTCATTGGGATCACAAAAAAAGGCAATATCATTCTTCAATTTTTCGGAAGTCAAGATCAACTTGCTGATATTTTCACCAAATGTTTTCCATTTTAAATATTTTAATACATTAAATAGAATTTAGGAATGATAACCATAAGGTAATCTTCCATGTTAACTTCCTGTTGAAACCAATCTTCTTATTGTAAGGAACTATTTTTCATAGGAAGAGTACATTTGTTTGTTAGATTTAAAAAAAATTCGTCTAAAATGTTTTCGTAGTCTAAATTTTTTTCTTAGTCCAAATTTTCATAATAAAGAATTTCATACATCAATTTTTTTAATGCATATTTTCTTACTTAAAATTTTCATAATGATGATTTTCATACTTAAAATTTTCTTAATGAATATTTTTGCACTAAATTTTTTTGTAATGGAGTTTTTCGTAATTAATTTTTTTTAATAAATATTATTGTAGTCAAAGTTTTCATAATCTAGATTTTTGGAATCTAATGTTCTTCATGAAGAATTTTCCTCATTACGAATAACCATCTTATCAATTTGAAAGGTATGTTTCCTTTTCTAAATTTTCAAAATCATCTTTTTCATGTTGGTATTTTCATTTTGATTAAAAAAATTTGGATTCACTTTTCCTTAAATCTGAATGTTTTTTTCTTAAAAAAACCTCAAAAGATTGGATTCATTCAAAGTCCTTCTTCGGCTATCATCTCAGCCGTCATATCATCTCAACAAGCTTTCAACCATTGGATCAATCATGGGAGATGAACCGTCACCCTAATTGATTATATAAAGGAACCCCTCGATGGTTGTCCCATATCGATCTCTATGCTCTTGTGTGTTGAAGTTCTTCCCCTCTTATATAAGCCCATTCTAAACTTCTCAGATCTTCCTTACTTCTGAATGTCTACCGAAGTCTCTTCCCAGAAAGAAATTTCGACTATCAAACCAATATTTGAACGAAAGATATATAGATAAAGTATAGTTTATCCAAAGTTTTATGCCAAATATGACTCTATTGTTTCCATGAATATCAAAATCAATGGCTGGGAGAGTGTAAGTATTTCAAAAACAAAAGCTCAGGATTTGGTAAATCCGGAGTTGTTTGTAGTGTTCTATGAGTCAGTAACATTCTTCAAGGAAGAAGACAGGAGAAAGGTTTCTTTCAAGTGTTATGGAAAGAGAAATTCAATTTCTTTCACTAAGGCTGCTAGTTAGATTGACATACCTTCTGAAGGATAATCTGAGTTCTGTACTCACATGCTACCTAATGTTCAAGGATGTTTTGATAAGGTTAATGCCATGTCTTGTCTTGGTCTTATATAAGTAAATAATCCAATGATTCTTCACCTATATACCAACATTCTGATTCTTGAATTGCGGGTTCATGGATTCATTATTCCGAGAAAATGTAATAAGTATATTCAAATGAAGAGTGAAATATATATTTTGGATTTCATGGTGAATTTAAGGAAGATAAATTTGGTTAAGTACATTCTAATTACGATTGAGAATATCAAGAATGAGATTTTGAAATAAAAAATAATTATATATCCAGCCATTCTATCAAAGATGATTTTTCAGTGTCTTGAATCCTTCAAAATTCCTAGAAGTTCTATGTCGAGGAATTGCAAAGACATGTTTTTGAGTGATGATAGTTTTAGAAGGATGAAAATTGGGTTTTCCAAGGAATCCAATGAATTCTATGATTTTCCTGAAGAGGAAGTTGAAATTCATTCAAAGGAATATGAGGTGGCTAAAACCTCTGAAAGGGTGGAATAAAGTGGAAGGTGAAAGAAGTAGAACAGAAGGCAAAAACCCCAGTGGCTAAGGAAATTTAGTCAACAACCCCGAAGCCAATGAAACAAAAGGCTTATCCTGATAAGGTAGTAGAAAAGTGGATAGAGGACAAGAAAAATAATAATGAGGTGGAGCCTAAGTTTGGTTTGGACCTTGGTGAGGAAAAATATTTAAAGGAAAAGGTATTTTAAGAGCTCGAGAAGCAAGAGAAATAGAAGAAGTAGAAGAAAAAGTTGTCTGAGGTAGAGATTTCCCAATCACTTCTGAAGGCTGCAGAGAAATCATTCGAGAATATTATAATACTAGAATCCTTTCTGATAAAACCTTTACTAGAGACTCTAGGAAAGAATTTTGTGACTCCAGAAAAACTCCAAGAAAAACAAGGAGAAGAAGAAGAAGAAGGGAGTGGTGATACTGAAGATTTGATAAAGAAAGTCTAGGATTTTCATGAGAAGGAAAGCCCTTCTAAAAAATTATTATTCTGAACCTCTGAAGCTGAGTCTTCAAAACTTGAAATTCCAGGGAATGATGAGATGAGTGAAGAATAATTGATCAAAGTGACTGAAGAAGAAATCTCCAACCATGATTTCATTCAACTAGAGGATGTTGAGGCAGGAGCTGAGAAGGAAGAGGTAGATGAAGATAAAATGGTGCAAATATCTGATAGTGAACATGAATCACCCAACCAAGAATAAGTCATTCTGAAAGCTGATAAGGGAAAATAGTTGGTTGTTGATACACCTAGCATAGCAGTGGTGAAGAATAAGTAAGTGGGTGATACATCTAATAGGAAAGATGCTAATATATAAAAATAATCATCACTAAAAAAATCTATGATTCGGAATCATCCTCTGTTGGACATGATTTTGTGGTCCAATATTTGAAAAATATTGTTCGAACTATCCCTTTATTTCCAATCATAGACTGCAGATGTCATATGCTTTAGCTTACCTTAAATCAAAAATCAGATTCAGTATCCATGGTGATGGATAAGTGTGTCAAACTTGAGGCGTATTTCAAAACCTTTTTCATAAACAACGATCCCCACAAAATATTATTCAATATAACTAGCTAGTCAACGAAAAATATGGAAGAAATGAGAATTTATTATGATTTTCATGATAATTTCAAGGATGAATTTGAAATCAAAGATAGTAAGTTCAAAGATCTCACCAAGTCATTTGATGAAAATATATCTCTTGAAGAAAATACTCAGAAGAAAGAAATGAAATATATTAATGGGAAATTATATTCATTTTCTTAGAGTTAGAAGAGATAAAGGGATCTCATGATTGAGATAGAAGATAAGCTAGTTAATCAAGAAAAAGTTATAAAGGGTCAGGAAAAATTTCTAAAGGCTCGGGAATAAAAAATCAATGCCTTATAGAAGAAAATAGAAGATCAGGATCAGCTTCTCAAATGTGTAGAGGAGGATCACAAGGATCTCAAAAATATCAAAACCATAGTAAAGAAGCTCATGTGGAAGGAGAAGGAAGGATAATCTTTTCCAAATCCAATATTTTTTTTATATTCTTTGTGGTACATATTCTTCCAATCTTAATGAAATTTTTGGATGTTCATTATATTTGGTTGTCTAGTACTAATATTTAAGGTAGCATATTTACTTTTCCATTCCCTTTATTTCTTTTTGAAAATCAAAAAGGCGGTGAAAGGAATGTCAAAAAATAATACTTAGTAAAGAAAAAATTTCCCTAACTAAGGGGGATTTCATCTATGGGGGAGTTTTCATCATGAAGAATTTTGTATGCAAGAAAATGAAAAATCACATTCATGGAATTCAGAATATGATCCTTAGGGTTTCCAAGGCCTAAGAGGGTGTTAGTCGTATTCAGTTTGATCTATATGTAAAGGGAGATATGTTTTATTTACAAGTACATAAAATTTATAAGTCCTTGTATTCATTTTAATAAGGATGATTGTGCTTTCCAAAAAGGAGGAGATTGTTGAGTCAATAAGGTTTTCCTATGACTTTTCTATTCATTTATGTTTTTAAAATCACAAACACTCTATCATAAGGAAAAAATCATTTTCCAAAAGCTTCATCATGATAAGAAAAATTTTCCTTCCCCAAGGAAATTTATCCTTACCATGTTTTCATTGTTCATGTCATACTTTATTTAAATCTAACTCATTTTATTTATAAGTGTAAAATTTAGATTCATATCTAAATACTCGGAATCCTATAAATTCTTATATAAATAGCATTCTATTTTCAGGATACAAATTCAGGTTCCGAATTCATATGAATTTAGACACTGAATTATCTGAATTCAGACCCCGAATTCTTATGAATTCAGACTCTGAATTCTTATGAATCCAAATGTTCAAATTATTTTGAATTCAGACTCTTAAATATTATGAATTCAGAGTCCAAATTCTATGAATTCCAACTCTAAATTCTAATTAATTCAGACTATGGGTTCTTAAGAATCCCGACTCTGAATTCTTGTGAATTCAGATTCTAAATTCTTATGAATTCAGAATCCGATTTATCTAAATTCAGAATCTGAATTCTTCAAAATTTAGAGTTCAAATTTCCTTAAAATTCAGGCACCAGAATTCAATAGAATTCAGGTTCGGAATTATTTAGAAGACAGAATCCTAATATTCATGTATTATAGACACAGAATGGTTTTTTAGTAAGACTTTGAACTTATATTTTTCTTTAGAATCCAAAAAAAAATTAATTTGGTTGAGAAACCATATTTTACTTACTCTTGCTTGAGTTATAAAATGATCTAGTTCATTCTGCTACTAACTAACCATTGTTTGAGTGAAATGTGTATAGGTACCTCTGAAATTCAAGGAAAAATAAGACTGTTGGAGGAGGTAGTTGAATGTTGGAGATGTGCCTATAAATAGGAGCTCATTTGAATGAGGTCACAACTTTTGTTGTAACATTGATAAATCTAGAGATTACATGCTCTTGAATTGATTTATAGTGAGAGTGAGACTTTAATGTTTTGTGCATACTAAAAATATTCTTCATAATTGCTTTGTGCCAATCCGAATGTTGCTGAGTACATTCAAGGGAATCCAAGGATAAAAATACAGAGGTACTTTCTACCATGATGTTCGAGGGATTCTGGGGAAAGAAAGACAAAGGTTCTTACAACCTTGATGTTTGAGGGCTTTCAGGGATAGAAAGAAAAAGTCTGATATTTGTATCGAGGTCTTACCCTGGTATGTGTAAGAGAGACATTCTTGAAATTATAAATTAGGGGTCCTTTATCCAAAGTTTTTGTATACCCTACTCTTTGGGTTAAAAGATTTCTCACTTGATACTTTTATTGTTTCATGTTTGTTTTCAGATGCATTTTGATTGTTAAGGAAAGTATAACTATATAATACATTCTTATACTTGTACTATGATTAGTAGGATTCTATACCTTTTATGGTAGAATATTTATCTTTGTAAACTTTTCTTAAGTTTCATTTCTGGAACAATATTTCCAGAA
The DNA here is from genome assembly GCA_963277665.1 of Viscum album. NCBI lineage: Eukaryota > Viridiplantae > Streptophyta > Magnoliopsida > Santalales > Viscaceae > Viscum > Viscum album. The sequence continues at coordinate 378,843,606 of OY728147.1, forward strand.
TCAAGAAATTTTGTAGAACGAAGAGGTCTAGTAAATTTACCTTGTTTATGTTTTCTAAACATTACCATCTTTAAAAGTTTAGAATGAATTTTTTAAAGTATAAAATTTACCCCCTCTTGTATATTGGGCACCTATATCATAATGTTGATCCAAAAATAATAAGTGAGACCATTACCAAAAAATAATCAATCAATAAAACATAAATGAATTATCAACTATCATAAATAGTATCAAATTAATGTACATATGTGTAATTTCAAAAAAAAATATGTTCTCAACCAAATGATATTTTTAAGAGGAAATTATGAGTCCTATTAATATATCAAAGAACTTATATTGAATGAAAAAATCATATATATAAATAAATTTATCCTGACCTGTGATCATTTCATGTTTACCTATGGAAATTTTTCAAGGCCCATATGATTATGTAATAGAAAATATGATACACACTCCCTTAGAGTTCATGGACTCTATTAAGTATAATGAAACCCAATCAATTTTCCACAACCATTATGTAGATCACATTATTTTAAGTATAAAATGGAAATGTTTACAGGATATAAATTTTATTATGTGTCACATAAAACATTACACTTGGAAATAACCCTTTCCTGATATTCTAATATTTGAAATTAATTCTTTTTAAATGGTATCAAAAATAATAAGCCTTCTAAGATATTGATACATCACTAAGAACCCTAAATGGGTTATATTAAATATATCGAATAATTAATTACACATAAATTTAACTATATTATCGAATCTATGATCTCTTTTTTTTTATTCATTATAATTTCTACAAACAAAAAAAAACATGATTTTTCAATGGAGATAAATATATTAGGGTTTTTAGATACTAACAAAATTTATTTTCCTTTCCTTAAATCACATTACAAATATACTATGTGAAAATCCAAAAACAAATGGGTCAATAATATTCCTCTTTCTTCTATAATAATCCTCATCCCCAAAAATTACATTCCATATATAGTGATTCCACAATAAAAATTTCCCTAGAGAACTATTTTATATCCCTTAATAAAATTATATATGATACCATTAATTCTAAATTGTTATTATAATATTCTATCGTGTCCAAATGTATACCTACAAAACCCTCCAAAATATTCCCCAAACTAATTTAGATAATAATATACAATTAAAAAGATTGTAATGAATTCATGTATATTTATTGTATCTATAGAGATCAATGTCAAGATTAAAAAATCAATTATAAATGGGAATATTTTTCTACACTTGGATGAAATATAATGATCTAAAAAATTAACTCTTCTAGATACACTTTCATCCCAAAAACCCATATATAATTGAACCTACATACTAGATGATCTATTTGAATCATTTTACCATCCACCACATTCAGTTATGATAAAAATATGGGAAAATATAATGCTTGTTAGATTATGATTCCTAGAAACATTACACCATCCAAACATCATACAAAAGTCCTGGATTTTTTATGCTCACTAGATCTTCATGGAGGTAAAATATTATTCATGCAACCATGAAACAAATCCAAATAAAAATAGGGACTGTCGTAATGAATATTAGATACATATCACCCTATTATTTTAAAAATAAAATAATTCTTTTAGATAATATATATTATATGAAACCCCAAGCATAAAAACCCATGGAAGACATTTCATAATTTGATTATTCAATAGCTTGTGATACACACAACCATGAGTCTAAATGAACAATAATATAGTAAATTGTTATAACGTATCCATTAAATTGGCGTGTATCATTAGTAGTTACAAAATAATAATAATAAATATGGTTTACACATGTATAAAATAAATTTAATTGTTATATATTTATTATAAATAATATAAGAATAACTTGAAAGAAAAATAAATATTTTTTAAAAAACTGTATTTTTCTAAAAGGCAGTTTCATCTTGATTGGTCACATGAATTAAATTTAACTTTTACCACATTAATAAATTTAATTTTTTATAAATTAAATCTAATGAATCAAAGGATGAATTTTTGATTATTTTATTAATTTTTAGATAAATTTTGAAAAATACTATTTTTATTGAAAATTAACTTTTCTTTTAAATAATTATAAAGTCCCATTTATATTAATGATTGTATTTAAAGTAAAATAAGATCATTTATATTAAATTAATCAAATTTAGTTAATTTTAATCAATTTAATGTTGAATTAAGATATAAAAACTTTTAAGAATTTTGAAATCTTTTTTCATTAGAAACCCATTTTTTTATCGTGTCAGCACGTTTAATTTTGAATTAAATTATTCCAAATTTTTTAATTCATTCAATAAAAATGTTATAAATATTTTTAATCATAATAATTAATATTATATAATAATATAATATTTATTTTCATCCATAATGAATTGTAAAAAAAAATTAAAATTTAATAATCACTGTTAATGTGGAAACAGGTTTACCAGAGGGTTTAACTAAGAAGATAAGGGTTAAATGACTTAAAAACATTCCAAATATATATTTTATATACATATTTATTACTTATATCATATAAGTATTGATAGTGATGAATTTTTGATATTTTCACATGTAAAATACTTGGGAATAACTTATTCATTTCAAAAACTCCATGTGTCATCTCTTGCCCTTATAAAAGGTCACCCACTCTCCTATACTCTAAACATTAAAAATTCATCCTAGTTCATACATTAACTACCAAAATAAATTCCCTAAATCACACCCCACAGAAAATATTCCTTGTATTATTCTTGTGTACAATATTTAAAGAATTTTGGAATAAACCTAAAAAGGTTGTATGTGGAATATGTAATGTCCATAACCATGTGTTTTCATTTTACTTCTCCTTATAACTAACTAAAATATTCTAAAAATATAATAAAATTTTAAAAATATTATATACCATATGATAAAATATTATTATTTTAATGAAATAATTTATATCCATCACCTCTTACATAAAATTGGAAATTAATTCTACGATTGCGTGTACAACAGACTTCCACCTTGTGAACTCATGTGACTCATTTTCCATCAAAACCTCTCACAGTTTTTTTATAATTATAGATTTAATGCATATATATAATATTTATTACATAATTTTAAATAATTAATTTTAATATCACATAAAATTACTTAGTTTCCATTCCATTTTAAAAAATGATAATGTCAATCGTGTATACGGCAGACTACCACCACATGATACAATGTGGTTTTCTTTCCAAATACCGTTACATGGAAAGTAAAAAAGGAAAATTTTAATGAGTATATGAGATATATATGACATGATATATATTATATAAAATTAATATAACCCACATTTTCTCACCCTTTCTACTATTAAATAAATGATAATGATGCTCGTTCGTACGTTTTTCCTACTTTCTCAGTTAAGTGATATGACCAATTCTCCATGTTCAAATTTCAAAAATGATTAGAAAAATGTATATAATGAAAAATAAACATATATTAACGAAATTAAAATAATTATTATGAATTTGTAACTATATAATATTTTCTAGAACCATAAAAATAATGTTAAAATATTAAAAACAAAACAGGTTATTTAACACCTAATACATTTATGATAATGAGATATTATTAAAGAATTGGTGATAATATGTTATAGAATGATAACTTATGGTATTATAAACATTAAAATTCTTTTTTATAAGTTTACAAGATGTTTATAAACACTATACAGTAGGTTAATGTGTGTTCATCAAAAAAGAATCGTGTGTTAAGGTATTTTGTCTCAATTACTTTTCATTAAGGAATATTGTAATGATATTCACCTCATATCTATTATATGGTGTATATAATACCCATTTTTCATTTAATATAATGAATAATTTTATATTCATTATATTTTATTCATTATTTTGAATTAGTTTATCTATGGGGATTTGACATGAAATTTACCAAGGGGGAAAGAATTTCATAACTCAATTCATATTCATTGGGTTATATTACTTCCCCATTAAATTTTATATTTTTATATTAATTATGTAATTAAATTTGATTATATTATTTTGTATCTATACATTTTAATTTTTTATTTAAATTTAATAAAAATAATTTATTTATTGATTAATTCTCACATCATGTTTATGATCATTGAAAGTGTTTCTCATCTCAAATTGTCTTCCATGGGGAATATATCATACCATACACATATATTCCTTTATAGTGTTTATATACTTACCAGTTTATCTTTTAAATCATTAATATCCTTATTTTAACTATATTTAATGTTTCATTTTATTTTATTTCAATCATGTGTTTTACGATTCAAAAGATACCGAAGTGGAATGAGATTTGTGTTTCAATCTCATATTTGTTAGAATTTTTTATTCATGTGTTTACAGTATTAGAAATTATTTGATCATTATCTAATAAATTATCTAAATTTTATTCTACAATGTTTTTTCAGTAGTTTTCAATTTACAGTTACATTATCCTATATATTAAAATTAAAATTATTTGAAAATCATTTTTAACAAAACCTGACTTCATTTATCTCTTAAGTCAAAAATAAATTTTCTTACAATTGTATGTTCTATAAAAATATTTTGTTCTTTTTTAGTATCATTTTTTAATGTAATTTTTATTTTCATTTTATTTTTCTAAAAAAAATTAAAAATATCATTTCATTTCCCAAACAATTTCTTTTTTGAATTTTCATATATAAATGTGAATGGAATCATTATTTTTAACATACTCTTCGTTAATAGGAGATTCATAATCTTGAAAAATAAATTCTTTAAAGATTCTTTTACATGATTAAAATATTTTTTTAAATAAATTTTTTTTCATAAAATTTTGGAAATATTTAGTTTTTAAATTTTATTATCAAGGAGAATTAGTTATTTTCCATAAGAATGTATTTAAAGATAATTTTATTATATTTTTATTCATATAAGAAAAAAACATTTATTTTATATAAACTTCACTAGAGATATTTTTTAATGAGTCCATGTTCATTATTTATATGGATGGTTTATGATTATTTTGACGAAAGAAAGCATTAACACCTTCTTTCATGATTAATTTTAGAAATAATTAAATTTTCCACTAAATATTTATGTTATTGTGATTATTAGACATTACATATCCCCTAAATATCAATATTATTTATATTTTTAATTCTTATTACAAAAATTTTATATCATTTCAATAGTTGTTATTTACATTGAATATTATATGATTGACTGGGGAAATTATTTCTATTCTGTATTCCTTGATCGATATGGATTTTTTTTATAAGGTATGTTTTTCATGAATTAAAACAATAATTAGTTAAATTGGGAATGTGTTGGACATGAAGAAATGGGTGGGGATAAGTTAAATTTACCCTCAATGTATTGGTTCTTCCATGGGATAAATCATTTTTCTGGACTTAATTAAATGTGTGTTTGGTGTATACAAAACCATCAATTAAACATTCTTGGCACATGGTTTTGATGCTAAAGGTAACATGATGCCTATAATCATGAAATCCATTAATTAATAATTTAATTCACTAAATATTTTGTTGTTACTATCCATGATATTATTAAATTTATATTATCAATGGATAAATATTTTGTCCATGATATTCATTAAATGGAATATTGTTTCAGTTATTTTGCTATCCATATAGATTATTCCTTATATAATCATGATATCCACATTACTGATTACATGTCATGGGTTTTAGTTGTTTACATTTACAAACTGATTATGAATTATCTAACAAGAATTATTTATCCATGACATTTTTCATTATATGTCGCCCTTAATGAGGATTTGAGATCATCCTTATTTTGTTTCCCTTACTAAGAATCCAATAAGTATAATATGAATGATATGTATGTATATTGAATAAGTAATAATGATATTTATGAAACTGATTATATTTTAATTTTGTTGTTCAAATATAATATAAAATCATGTATTTATCTATTTTACCATTAATACTAAACTATTCTGTCCATTATGATGTGATATCAACTATCTAGAACCAATATAATAAAGTAATTATCTACTATATTATACTTGGTTTAGGGTATATACTATTGGTATAATATAAATTTTAGTTAAAACCAAGAGAACTAGTTATAGGAGAAAATATATTAGTAAACCTAACCCTAACATTATCATTGAGGATAAGTCGATGTATAGTATAATAGGATAATGTTTTGGTAAGGTGTAGATTATGTGGTTTTCCTAGGTATACTTACTTGTCTAGATACTATAAGTGGAAGTGAATTTTAAATAGATTAATATAGGGGTAATAGTTCTAAAAATAGTTTTTCGATTATATCTCGAACATCATTCTAGTATTTGGTGAGTGTTCCCTTACTCGACATCAGGTTTGACACTCCAAAAAGATATAATTTGGTTAATTTTCATTTTCTCTCTGATCTATTTTGATTAATTAATGAATAAAACTGATAGAGCTCTATGATATGAAATTATGATATGGGATAAGCCTATTGTGTAAATGGATGATATGTGAAAAGGTAATTATATAATTGAAATCATAGATACTTCTTTTTGAGGTTTTAAATAATGGACATAAAATATGATTATGTGTTTTTCAGATAAATTTATGGTAAAAAATCCCTTGGTAATATTATGGGTTTTAGTAAAAAAATTATTAGAGGAATAATGAATTTATATTTTTGAACATGATTTTAAATTTATTTTAATTCATTAGGGTTAATATGATCATTTATGTTATGTCAATTATGATAATATGATTTTTTTAGAATTGTGTAATTCGTTATAATTTAATTTTACTACATAAGGCATAAAAATTCATCTTTAATACTCAATAATTAGAGTAAAATATGATATTCTGGGAGAAATTGTTTGAAGTATGAAATTATACTTTTCATGTAAAGAAATTTTCATGTGTTATCTACCATAAAATTGAAAAAAAACCCTTAAATTTGAGAAAATTATATAATTTTTCTTGCTATTACCTCTATATCTGATAAATCAATGGTTTATAAATCATCAAATATTTATATTTTCTTTGTTTTTTTGACTTTATCATGGTCATTCAATTTATCATGATCTATTTTTTATATCTATCCATAATTATATATGTATTTATTGAATGTCCCAATTATTACTTTAAAAAATATTCTCTTTTATAGAAACGTGATTATTTTTTATATTATATGCACTTATTATTTTCCATTACTTCAATTAAGAGGATTTTTTAAACCTTTTTTACAATATAGGTTTTCCATAATGGTATTTCGAAATTTCAAACCCTGTATTTTGTAATACAATATAAAATTGTGAGGATTTAATTTTCTGAATGTAGGGAGAATGTAATAAATAGAAATTTTCAGAAAAAATATCATCATTTTATATAATATAAGACGAGATACAAAAATCATAAGACAGCCCATGAAATATTTTTTTCCAAATTAATTTATTTGATAGCTTCTTATATATAGAACCCTGAGTATGAATGCGCTGTAATATTATATAAAATTTTAACTTAACCATTAAATTAGTGTGTACCAACATGACTAACTAATTAAAAAAATTATATTTTTCAAAATATATGAAATAAATAATATTTTGATATATTGATTATAAATAAATTAAGAATTATTTTAATGTAAAAGAAATGTTTTTTGAAGGGTACCTTCTAAAAGGGTGGTTCCATCATGCTTTTAACATGAAATTTCAAATTAAATTTTACCACTTTTACAAAATTTATTTCACAAAATGAACATTATTTTTGAAATATTCAAGTAAAAACTATTATAGAGTGAATTTATTTTAAATAATAACTCTTCAATGAAGAGTAAAAAATATAGCTTTTACTGAATACAAATTTTTCCTCTAAAGCACATAAAAAAAAATTTTATTTAAAATTATTTTAAATTAATATTTGATAAATTTTTAACAATTAAATCTATTTCATTATAACCAATTTCATATTGAATTTTGAAGTATAATATTTTTTTAGAAAAATTATTCTTTTGAAAATAGATTTTTCATCATGCTTAGGGGTTTAATTTTAAATTACATTCTTCAAATTATATGAATTTAATTTTCAAAAATAGATTCCATATTTGGATTCATCGTGATTAATATTATATTAAATGGTAAATTTATTTTGTATTCTTAATAAATAGTAAAAAATGATGTTTATTTTTCACTGTTAATGAAAATATAGGTTTACCGAGAGGTTATAATAAAAAGATAAGTGTCAAAATAATATAATAACCTTTCCATTTTCAATAGTATTTAAATATGTTTACCATATATCATCTAATTCTAAATAATGTTTCATCTTGGAATATTGTTTTATGTATTTTTGGTAAATATACAGGAAATTTCCTTTTACTATAAAAAAGAAAAATAAAGAAGGAAAGAGATCAAGTTAGATAGGGAATGTAAGAACCCAAATTTAAAACTTTACATTATATTCAGTTTAATTTTAGTAATTTATTTTATTACAATTTATTGTATTACTCATTATAGATATAGATAGTTAAGATATAAATCATTAAATTTAAAACCATATAATACAAATTAAGATATTCTGTTTAGTATGCATTTATTCCACCATATATAATGTGTAAAACCAAAAAAAATATTTCTTCTTCATAACAAATCTTTAAAATATTCAAATTAAATTCGTCCTTTATCTAACCCATCCTTATAACCAGTGGGATTTATTTTTAAACTAGGTGTGAGAAGAAATATTTCAGTAAGGGAGATAAAAAATAAAGAAGGAAAGCACTAGTCAATAAAATCTTATGAACCCATGAACTGTTTTTGACAAAAATATATGTTTCACCCATAAAACAATCTATATATATTTCCTTATAAAAAATAAGTTTTATATTAAATATATAAGAATAATAAAAAAATCACAAAGTTAACTTGTTGAATCATTTTCACATCCAACATATATATAGTTTTCCCCTCACAACAACTGTGTATCTCAGAAAATAATTGGGAATAATCATCATAGTTAAATTTTTAGTAACCAATGAATTATATTCCCAAATTTCCATAGAAGAATCCTAATCAGTTACTGTGTTTCATTACCCAATGCTTTGGTGAGCATTAATCGGTGCACCAAACCTTAGTTTTTAACGGGAAAACATCCTAATAATCAATTCCCTTTAACTAAAACAAAATAATAACACAAAAAGAATTCTTAAATTGATATTATTAAATAAAATAAAATTTCTATTTTGAAATCAATTTTCATTTTTAAAAATCATCACACTCCAAGAAGAAAAATTTTGTTTGAAAATAAAATTATAATCCTATAATTGAAAATCAAAAAACTATTTCTTTATAAAATAAGAAAAACATTTTTATGATGTTTATTTTAAAAAATCATTTTTCTTTTTTTTTAAATAGTTGAAAGAGTAAATTTAAACTGTGATTTTTAATAAAAACTCCCTTACAAAGATCATATCATTGAACTCTGTGTTAATAAAATTAATTGATCTTGTGTATAGACTTTTGGTTCATATAAAAATAATAAATACCATATAATCAAAAGTATATTCACATGTAACCTTAGAATGACATAATCAACGAAGTACAAATTTTACCCAATAAATATAAATTGAGTTATGAAATACCTTACTACATTGTAATCTATCTAATCGTATTCCAGATGAAAGATTGAAATTTAAAAATTAATTTAAATATCTTGAGAATAAATAAATTCTCAATATAACAATCAAAGGAGAGTGATATACACCTTATAAAATAATATAGTTTCCCAACATCAAAAATATGCCTTAATGAATTAAAATTGAAACGAATTCCGATACATAAAACCTAAAAAAGAGAGAGAAATTAGATAATTCCTATTTTAAAACATTAATTTACATATAAATATATTTATTAAAATAATTTTATGATCATGGACTTGAAAAAAAATTGTTTTTTAAATAAATCATTAAAACTTTTTAAAACAAGTTTTTTAACGAAAGAATCTGCTTCCTTGAGTCTAACTCATCATATACATACTTCATCATCCTAAATATTAATCATAGTTCAATTTTTACAAGATTTAGAACATTTTTAATTTCTATTATATCTTTTATATCACTAATTTCAATGTTATATAGAATTACTTATCCATTTAAGTTCACATCGGATGTGTTGATGATTTTCGGCACCCAAGTCCATAATGACATTGCTATCATTTCAATATTCAATGTGGTCATTCCTACATAATATTCGAAATAATATTCATGATATAATTATAAATTTTATTCATAAATTATATTTTTAAATTCATCTATTACATATGGATTATAAAAATTAACAATGTTACAATCATGGAGATTGTAATTTCTTTGTATGCATGAGTAACGTCTCCATTTTTCAATGATCATTATGGAAATAAGTTTAGTATATGTTTATATTTTAATAATGATAATAATATTATAAATATAATAGTAATTCTATAATTATATTTATATATTTCATTCATTTCATGTGGTGATGAAAGACACATCGCATCACTTTGCGACGGTTATTATTCACACATGAGCATGAACAATGTCATCATTTTTTTGAGTATAAAAATGTAAGAATAAAATTGATATATTATATGTTAAAAATAATAAATATTTAATTAATATCATGTATATGAACTAATTCCAAAATTATGAAAATTCTTGAGATATGGCGATCGAAAACAAATTTTATAGGTTCACAGGACGGTAGTTCACCATACACGAACTTCTATTCCTAATTGATAGAAGTTGAAACAGATATATCTAATGATACTAAAATTATAGAAAATATGTGTATATAATATATGTTACTTTTTATTTTATAATTTACGAAGTTGTATTTAATACATTTTAAGAAGAAACAAAAAAATAATGCCAAATAAAAAATGATACCTCCTCTTTAGGAATCCTTTTTTGTTTAACACTTTAAGACCACTAAGGATGGTGTTATTTCTAAAATATGTTCTCTATAGCATGGGAAAGGGTAATAATAAGGGTTTAAGATATATATTGTCCAAAAATTAGGTTTTCGTGTTAGAAGAATGGTTAATAAGAGGTTCCCTTTTATATGATAGGGGAGGGGATCTCTTTCAATTTCTAAAAAAAATAAATTAATAAAATTAATTTTAATTTAAAATGACTAATAAATGATTTATTCAAGATATATATTATCATTTTGGATTCAAATACCCACATATTATAGTATTTAGATATGTTTTTACTAAAATTATTCCATTATCATTTGGTTTATATCCTTATTTAAGCCCCTTAACGCTAACCGTGATGATATAGATTTTTACTATTTAATGGTTAATATATTGATTATAAAATCCAAAAATATACAGAAATGAATAAAAATTACATTTGAAACCTTATACTAATAAATTATCCAAATATAATATTTTTAAAATTTTTATATCATTTATTAATTTTTTATTTATTTAAAAATTTCATGAATTGCAATTTTAACACGATTATTTCTATTGAATTTAACAAATATTAAAAAAACAAGATAAATTCAAAAACAATTAATATTTACCAAAATTTTAAAAATAATTTATAATTGTTTTTAATTTTATGTATTTATATGTATATATATTTTAATATTTTTAAATACATTTTTTTGATATGTTAGTTACTCAAATAATTAATGCATTATTGTTGTTTCCAAATTTAAGTTAAATATTAAATGAATTAAAAATATAAATAAAATTCTATAATGTAAAAAATTATCTTTAAAAAATACTCTTTAAATTCAAATTTATCATTTGGATGATAATTTATTACAATTATATTTTTAATAAAAACATAAGTATGACGTCGTTGATTTAAATTAAAATAAAAAACTATTAAGGGATTTAAGTCATCCAAGTACCTTCAATAGGTCATAAATTTGGACCAATGATTATTTTGGTCTACAATCACTCATCCAATAAAATAATGACTTTTTTAGTGTAATTTTATATATCTTATCTTAATTATTTTTACCATTAATTACCTGATTTACCCTTAACTCTGGAAATATATATTGCTCTGTTTACTATTCATATTGTCCCAAAAATAAATAAGACATATTTAATAAACATGTACATTCTGATTCTAAATATTTAAATCAATTTTTAAAATTAAAAACAAATATGTGGATAATATGTTTTTAAAATTAATATGGTAGATGAGATACGAAAGCTGGTTTTCAATGTGAAAATTTTCAAAAGATCGAAATGTTTGTATGTCTAGATTAAATATGAAAAACATCAATGGCCTATATTTTATGAATTGATTTATAATTATCTAAATGTTCATTAAATCCAATGGAACATATAATTTAACATGAAATGATTGTCTTCAATTAAAATGGATTATTTTTCAATATTCATTAAAAATGAATATTATAAGAAAAATAATAATAATTCGACCAATGTAAATTTTCATATTACAAATTAAAAAATGAATATTATTTTTTTGAAATAAAACTTATAATAGTGTCACAATTTAGTTTTAAAACAAGTCTTCCCAAAAATGGTGGAAAACATGCTTTAGAGATATACATCTTTGTATATGTAAAATTGGATGTATTTTTCTATTATGTCTAGAAAACAAATAGGATGAAAGAAAAACATTATTTTTAATATATATCATATATATATATATCATTAATGTGATCCAATAAGAGTTATTTTATTATTTTATTAGAATTAACCACACATGGGTTCATTTAAATATTTTTCCAAAAAAAAATTATTTCTTTCTATTTTCAAAAGGGTATTATTTTCATTGATAAATAATTGGTTCCCAAATAATTAAACATATATATGGGTGTAAGCCATATTTTAATAATTAAGTTATTCAGGTTAATGCCAACAATTTTATTGTCTATTTTACAATGGAAATATTTAAATAATAATATTTAGTTGTTTTTTTATGCTCGATTAAGCGTATAATATAGGCTATCGAATATTGTCTTTAATTTTTAAAAATAGAGATGTCAAATTCTCCCACTTTAATAAATTGTGTAGTTAAAATTTGATCTCAGTCCCAATAACTATTTTTTTACTTTCCAAAGTAAATTTTTTTAAATATAATATTGAAAAGAAAAAATTAATAAAACATCCACATAAAAAGAGAGAATGAAGAATGATTTTCATTTAGAATAACACATAACAATTTTTATTTTTAATAAAAAAACAATAAAATGAACTATATATGATCCCAAGCATAACATATATCGATATTACATAAATTAATATGAATATTCATAATATTAAAAAATTACACACCAGAGGACCATATTTGTTTATTGTCTTTAGAAACATCAAACAAAATATTCTATCTACGTGAAACATCTTCAATGTTTCCCGCAATGATATTCCTCTTTTGAAATTTTACTTAAAAACCTGTCTTCATAACATTGGGAATGAAAACATAAGAAAGGTTGAGCCTGGATTCTATGTGAGGTTAAATAAATAATATATGTAAGAATAATATTATAATAAGGGTTTGATAACATGATAATAATAATAGAAAATCATACCCCACATATCAAAGATCATATTCAAAATTTATGGATTAAATATTCGTAGATCATGAGACATGAATCAAAGAAAAATTAGAGAACATTATTCATGAGAAAATAAAATTTTCATAAGACACAGAATTTTGTAATTCACATAAACAGATAATAGATTCTCTTATAAGTCATGGATAATTTCCAAACATATCTTGGAACATTATGGGGACTAAAACTACTGGTCTTGACAACCAACCCTCCCAAATCACAGTCCTTTCCTTATAATAGATCGACTTTCCCCATCTTCCCATAGTGGATCATGTTTCCCCATATTCCCATAGTTGATTGAATATTCGATTCTTTACATAGTATATTGGGAATGACATTATACCCAATGTGGATTAGGTTTCATTATCTTACCATAGTGGATTGATATTCCCCTTCTTCCCACATAAGATTGGTTTTCCCCTTCTTCCCATTGTAGATCAAACCCATCAACATATTTCCCTTTATTAGATCATGATATATCAATCATTACCCAATTCATTAGAGTGATATATAGGTACGAGATATCACATAATAAAATCATACATACCTGTTTTATAAGATAATAAAAAATACCTAAAATCATAAATCGTAAAAATAGATGGGTTTTGTAAAAATTATGTCTTCTCCCATAAAATGAAATGGGTATCACAAACATTTAATCATATAATTTTCAATAAATATTTTACAGGTCTCAAAATCATTTCATCAAAGAATATCCCATGAACAGAAGGGGGTTTCAAGATCATATAACCCATGGAAGACAAATAGGTTTCATAAACATTGTTTCATCAAATCATAAGGCCTTAATAAACAAATATGAATGATATTCTTGGATAACATCCCAAGTAAAGAATAAATTATAAAAAAATATTTATTATTACATTTAGAAGAATATTGAAATGACAAATAAAGAATTTACAATGTAAAATAATCTTTCATTGAAAATACATTTCATAAATCTATTCACAAATCATTTTATTATAAGGAATTATTTATAATTCTATATAAAAAGTTTCTTGAGAAAAAAATATTTTCATATTAAAAAAATTCTTTTAAAACCATATATCATTTTGAAAACCTTTTTCTTTTAAAATATATTTGACATATTATAAATGAATATTAGAAATATTTTGATATTGATTTCTATGAAAAATTTATGAAACTCATAAATAAATAATGAAAATAGTTTAAAATAAATGTTCATTGAAAATTATATGAAAACATAAAAAGAAGGGTTGAAATAATTTTAGACACCCTTTTATTAAAAAATAATCCTCTGAAAACATATAAAAGAATATATAAAAATAATTTAAAACAATCTTAAAACATAAAATTATTTTTAAAACTTATTTAGAAAACACGCTTTTGAAAGAACACAGATTTCTGATAGAAAAGAGTAACATAGTCAGATTTTGACGAAAAAACATTTTCATAATTATATAAAGTAAAAAAGAGTGTACAATTATAACATTAATTTTATATAACAACAATAAATAAAGTAGAATAAAATCAATTATATTTATTAAGATATGAATTATAATACCTCATCATTGTAAGAATAATCATAACCTAACATGATAAAAATGGGATTGTATTATCAAATTGTCACCACTATGGTATCTTTAAATCCTATCCCCCATAATATAATATCCATATATTGATCTTATAATATAATTAAATTAATGATATTCATGATATGTGTTTTCAATGGAATTTATATATGACTTTGAGAAAAATATTGGTACATAACCTGGATTGTGAATCGAAGAAGGAAAATTGAGACAAATTTACTTACCAATTTGGTAACTTTTGAACCATAACCCCATGAAATAAGTATCATAAAATAGGTATCTTAATTTCCCTAATTTTATGTATAATAATAATATAATTAATTCATGTGAATTTTATAGCCCACAAAGAAATAAGTGGTTAATAAAGCATAAGGCTGAAACAAATAAACGTGGGTTTAGAAATCCCTTACCTTAAGTCTTGAGTTTCTTCATACATGTTCAAAACTTCTTTGTAATAAATATAAGTTTATTATATATCTTCCACAAGACCATATTATTTTATCTATTACCATATATGGGTTTTTATGACTATATATTACAAATTTATAAACAACACCTCATTAATGTTACGTTTTATGTAATATCAACATTTTTGTATATGTTTTGAATTTTTATTTTATTAAAATATATATTATATCAAATTTTATTTATATTAATGTTTTTAATATCATTTTAAGATATTTAAATTAATGAAATAATTAATACATCAGAATATTGTTATAATTCAAGGTAAATGGTCCACATCTAATACTTATAAATTAATCAGCATGATGTAGATAATTATACTTTATTTTCAATGAATATTTATAATCGACACTATCTTCTATATTACCTAATGTTCAAAATTATATTTCTATTAAAAAAACAAGTAAATAATCATTGATGTTTCCTTAATAAAAAATAATATAATAGGATTAATATCTTAAAAGTGGCTCTGATATGTAATAATTTTGTCCCATGAATTTTTTTTGTTAACAATCACTCATAAAATAAAAATAGAACAAGAGTTCAGGTATTTTTTTATTCATTGTCAAAATTATTTTTTAATATAATAAAATGATTTACTATTAACAATGGTAATAAATTTTACTATGTTTATTATTCAAATTTCCTAAAAATAAAATGGACCAATTAACTAAATTTAGGTATTCTTATTCTAAAAATAAAATCCATTTTTCAAAATTTAAAACACATAAGTTATAACAAACAGACATTTCATACATAGATATTACATATAACTATAATAATATTTGTTACATCACATTGTAAACCTATGATATAACTGTATAGGTTTAGTGTCTTTGGAAATTTAGAAATATAAAAAATAGGTACATAGAACATCTACATCATCTCTTCTTTATTCATTCATAACTAGAACATTTTTTGATACTAATTACTTAATACATTTTTCCATATCATGGGAAAATAAACAAAATAAATAGTGATATCATATGCACAGTAAGGGTAAATAAGGGAGATATTAATTATATCATAATCATATGACATATGAAATAAAGAAATAAAATAAAAAATTATATCCTATATATAAATGATCATGATATCTTGTCATGGGAAAAATCAATTAAGTTCATAAGGAAAATATCTCATGAGATCATAACATAATATGTAAAATTGGGGAATTCATATATGATAATAAAATCATTTCCATATTAGTTAGTCTCACTGCCAAAACCATCATAGCAAAGAACGTCCTTTACTTAACAGGGTTCACATTATTTTCAAGACATATATTACTGAACATGGTTTACTTCTTGATCATGCCCAGTATTACTAAAATGAGAACTATTCTCATTCTAGAACTATCTATACTATGAGATATAAAACATTAAATAAAAAATTGGAGGGATATACTGGTCCCACCCATCACATAATGAAAACCATACATATGTATGGAACACAAACATAAATAATTCATCATATTTGAACTCATAAAATGAAATGGGTTTCATAAACATCATTCAATCACATTATAGGCCATGAAAAAGAAATATTTTTCATAAATAGGAGTATATCATAATCATAAACCAACAATAGGAATAATGGAGATTGTATCCTTAAACAATATCCCCATTAATTCATAATTAATATCAAATAATTTTTATACAAATTGAAAATTATTTTTATTGTTCACAAGAAAATAATTATAGAAAAAAATAGCTCTTCTTATTTGAAAATATTTATTCCCTTAAAATTCCAAACAATTTTAAAAGAAAAAATTATCATCGAATGTTACCTTTTATGAATGTAACGTGATTTTAATTTTATGTTGGTTCCATAAAATTGGAAGACTCTATTCAGTCCATAATAGATAAAAACATTCCTTTTTTACTTTTTTAAGAAAATTCACATAGTACACTACTAGGAAAATGACAAATAAACTTAATTAAAATAATTATTTAAAAATTTAAAAATTTGAAAAATGTCTCCAAAAATATATAATAATTGTAAACATATTCTAGAAAACATTTTTATGAAGTATATATATGGAATATAAATTCCCCATGGTTACAAATGAATAAACAATCAAGAAAAATAATTTTATTATGAAATTAACTCTTACGTTGGGTATGATTTCTTTCATTCATATTTAAAAATTAGATATAGTGGATTAAATAAGATTATAAAATTATTAAAGAACCATATTCATATTCATTATATCATATATGATCATATTATCACCCTTTAGTTAATAATATTTCATTATTACTATTCTTTTTGGTGTTAACTGCTTTATTTTCTTATACATGTTTTCTTGTATAAGTCGAAATTATTGTGCATAAGATATTGTTACATAATTTTGGGAATTATATAAATGTAATATACCTAATATTTATTCATTATTTATATTAATATAATCATTATATAATGGTTATTATGGAAAATGAATCACATCACTTCGTGGAGATGGTAGGTCGTACATACAAATGATTGATTGTATCATTCCCTATATAGGAAAGGAGTGTGGAAGTGGATGGTATATATTTTTTTCACAAAAAATAAAATTTTTAATTTATATATATATATATATATTATTTCCATAATTATATCCATCCAAATAATTTTGTGATGAAAAAAACATTACACTACAGCGTGGAGACATTCATATGGACGTACTCAAGTGTGGTGATTTTGTTTTTAGTAGGATTGATAATAGGTGTAATATGGTTGTCACATAATCATACAAACAAATAAAAATATATATATAATGGATTCATTACTTTGTAATTGAAATAACATAAGAAGATGATGTTGAAGAGGAAACAATCTTGAAAAAGATAATAAAGTTGATTATCTCTTCTTTAGGGTACTTCCTTTAGATATCCTCTTTGAAAAAATAGGGTTGGTATTTTCTCAATTAAAGAACCTATATAATGTGTATATGTAAGTTTAGAAAGATAAATTGGTTGGGTATGGTCGATCTTGCAGTCTCAGTGGGGTTAGAAGATGTGAGGGTGGAGGTTCCCTTTTATATTTTAGGTGAGGGGCACTTTTGTAATTTTAGAAAATATTAATTTATAACAACTTAAATTTCAAAAAATTAACTCAAAATTTCTACATATTAAAAGATAAGATTAAATAAGGTTGTATTATAATCAACCAATATATTTTAGATTTGTTTTTTCTTATTATTTTTAACCATATCATATTTGTTAAACCTAAGTTATCCTATTTAGATTTAAACTATGGTAAAAACTTTTTCAATATTAAGTCTGGAGATTTTAAATATTGGTTGTAAATTAAATAATAAGTAAACAATTTATAACATTTTAGTTCATATTATAATTTTTTTTGTTTTTAGATATGTATTGTGTTATTTATATAATTTAAGTAAATAAAATTTTGAAAGAATATAATTAGAGTCAATTTTTACAATATTAATTACATGGAATGTTAAAAATATATATATAATAAGTTAAATTATATTCAAATATTTTATTATATAACTAATATTTCATGTTCATTTAGAAAATTAGTCGATCACATTAATTATATAATATTATTTTTGTCATAATAATTTTATAAATATTTATTTTAAATTTACATTAATAAAATAATTACTACATTAGTTTTGTGTATTTATATAATATACATATATGATCACTAAAAAATAATTGTTGAATATAAACCAATATGTATAAAAATAATATTTATAGTAAATATATCTATTTGATCTATAAATAAATAAATTATTTGTTATTTAAAACATGAATATAAAATCATCAAATATTTATAAAATAAAATATTATAAATACCATAATATATTGTTCGTGGCACAAAATGTGAAAATTAAATTTATTTTATGAAAATGTGATTATTATGTTAGAAATTTACATTTATATGTGTTCATAACATAACTTTTTCCCCATGTGGACACATAAATTATATTAAGGATAAAGTGAGTGATATTTTGTGACAATCTTTGATATAAACATCATTTAATTCATTTTCATGGACAAGTGTCCATTAAAAAGAAAAATTATGATCCTTTTGTGATAAGGAAATAATTTTCTTCATCTAATAAATTTTTTTCATGTGTTATATTCACTTAATGGGTTTTATAATTTTATTTTTAACTTAAATTACTCAATTTACCCTTTACCAAGGTAACAAAATTTATCAAAGATAGAGTTCATATTTGAAAAAATAATAATAGTGAAATATTTACTAAATTTTGACCTTATAAATAAGTATTTTATATCCATTTTTAATATATATATATATATATATAACAGATGTTGGAGAGTTTAATTTAATATAAGATCGGGAAAATGCCATGAAAAACAGTTTTCCAAATAAATGAAAATTTCAAACATAAAACGTTTTATAAATAAATATTTTATAAAATATATTCTAAAACCCATAATTGGATTATTTATATTTTATATAAATAAATTATATTGATAAATTATAGAAAACATAATTTTACCTTGTAAAATATTTAGAAGAACATACTGTTTTTAATAGAAAGAAGTATTTTAAATATTCCCTAAAAATTATTCATTTTCTAAAGACATAATTTTAAGATAATTTCAACATGATGAGTTAAAAAATTAAGATAATTTTGTCAAATATATTTTCAATGGCTTCTAAAAATAAATTAAAATAATAAAAACACATTTTTGAATAAAATAAATTCTTTGATGAACAAAGTGATTTTACTAAAAAAATATGTTATCATTTTCTAAGAATATTCTTATTAATTAATATTTTGTTAGAAAATAATAATTATTTCATTATTTTGTTATTTAATTTATTCCCACCAATTAACTAGCTGGGTTATAATAGTCATTTAATACTAATAATGTATTTTTATTCATTTATACTAAAAATTTCATGTAATGCAATCTATAGAAGAATAAATATTATTTAATGAGAAATATTTATTAAAATAATTGGTTTATACATTCAACCACCCATACAATGAAATTATACAATGAAATTCAACACTATGATACTAATATATGATGATACCTCTACATTATCACATCCTCATGTTCCCGCATAGCTTCCTCAAATTAGTGGTTCCACTATAAAACAATAACCAAGAAAGTGGTATTCTTTTGTATAACCTTCTCTATTTGATCCAGAATCTCAACAAATTTACCCTCATAATAAATATATTACTACAATAGTATGACTTCTGAGTTCAGTACATGTTAAGGATTAGGTATGTTCTTTCTCAAGAGAGATACATGGAACACATCATGAAATTGAGAAATATCTGATTAAAGTGTCATTCGATAATATATCATCCCACTATGATCCTGAATTTCATAAACAATTATATACCTAGGGATTAATATTGCCTTAATTCAAAATATTAGCACTATATTCTAGGTAGATATTCATAGAAATACCTTGTCACCCACTCCAAACTATACGTCTTTTCATTAAATGTCATCATATATTTTTTTGTCTATTATGATTTTCTATTATGTGTTTTTGAATATATATAACCTTCTACGCTATATACATAACTTTATTTGGTCAAAATATCTTTCTTTTTACATCGTCATTCCATCAAGTTGGATTCTTGCACTTATTACCACAGAGGGATTTATAAGGTATCTTCAGAATATAAAAGTGAAATCTATTTTTGTAAGAATATTTTAACGATGGTAGGTCTTGGTCCCAACCACCATTGAATTCTATAGCGAAATATCTCACCATGTATTATATATTTCTAATTGACCTCTCATACTGACTATATTTTTTATGATGATAATCAATGCTAAAACATAACCCTATATCCAGGTCCTAATGAAAAAATCTCTCAAACATCATGGTATATCTCAGGTCCCGATGACATATAATGGAAAGTGGAACTCCCTGCAATATTATGACTTGCATAATTTATTTTCTTGAATGATTATCAAGATAAATGTCATCACTAATATCAATTATGTTTTTTGACTTTATAAGGTGACCAATAATGACCCATATATCATTATGGGCTTTAGATGTTTTGGGAAGTCTGATGATAATGTTCATGGTGATGTTTTCTCATTTTCATTCTGGTATGGGTAATTGCTGAAAAATATTTTAGACCTATGTTTCCCAGCCTTAACATTTTGAGAAACATAGCTTCCAGAAACATATTATAGAATATCTTTCTTCATATCACCTCAACTAAAATGCTATTAGATCTATATAAATCATGTTTTTTATAAGACGAATATAAAATGATGTACAATGAGCCTCTTCCTATATCTCCTTATTTAAATATTTTATTAGAGGGACACAAACACAATTCCTAAACATTATTATTCCACCACTATCAATGTTGAACTTTGTAACATTTCTCACCAACTTTTTTATCTCTACATCTTCCTTTTGCATCTCATTAATCTTCACCTTTATAAATGTTGGAAACATTAATTTTACAAAGAGAATATTTTTTCCCTTTCTTTAAAAATTCCAGATTCATCCATTGAAAATCCATAAATAGTTAATCTTTTGTTATCCTCATCATATATAGTCTAGAATGGTCCTTTTAACTAAAAGAATATGCCACCTTCGTGGTAATGTATAAGGACCCATCCTTATTACATACATAATCTTGAATTTAGTCAATAAAAAACATCCTTTTACATTGAAGATCTTTTCAAGATTAGAGCTTTAGAGAATTAAGACAATACCTTTATAACATTACACATTATTACAGAGTGGATACCATAAAAATAGTTTCCATTTTTTTCAAAATATAAAACATTAAAACTTAAAACAAGACTCCTTGACAATTATTAAACATTTAACATGGATTCTTTACTTGTCTTACATATCCATTAACCAGTGAAAACCTTTTAAAATCTTGGGATGAGCACAAAATCTCAGTAATGTATGGAAAAGAAGAAAAGATCACTTTAGTCCATGAATACTTGTAACGTATGAAAACATTTTCAAAATACATGATTGTCACTCATATATACATACTTCATGTAACATGAGATTTACACAAGATCCACACAAACATGAGAACATTAATATAATCATAAAGGTGTCTTGGGGCATAACATACATAATCATGTAACCATTCTTGGCTACCTTATAATTTGTAACCCTCAAGGCTACATTACTTTGTGTAACCATCACAGTTACACTTGGAGTAACCATACAGCCGACCTACAACTTACTCATACCCAATGCAATTGAGGGCGATACAGGTCCCACTATTCATAATAAATAATTCCAATGAACCAAAACATAATCATACCACATGAATAATAGCATAAAGACATTACTTTTGAATTTTTTAAAATAGAATTTAAAAAAGGATTTTTTTGAAAAAGCTCCTTATAAATAACATACAATTGAAGAGAGCCGTAATAGAGTGGATGTAGTATGTATATATACTGTAAAACACATAACAAAACAAAATATAAATAGAACCTATCTCAAAAATAATTTAAATAGTCATAAATAATGATGTAGAAGGTTAACCCAATGAATAGAAATCTGGTTACGAATTCCCTTACCTCGGGTCTGTATTAATTAAAACTTGTTTAATATTATTCTATAATGGTTAAAATAGTGTTATTAGTACATTATAAAAACATTTTCAGGTTTATATCATCTTATACTATCATGTCATAACATAATTTCACCCTTTAATTGTTATTATTTTGCTTCATGCACTGTTTTTTGGTGAGTTCTTAACATGATTTCCATGATTGGATCATGGTGGATGTTCTTGTCGATTGGAAGTGAAATTCCAGAATTGGAATGGAAAGGTATTTACATATTTCCAGTAGAATAATTTATACCATTTATCATTTTGATGTTTAATATGTGGATGGTTCCTAAGTTAAAACATTAATGATGTTCATTTAGATCATTTTAGTGGTTCTTTGATAATAATGACCTCAATTCATTTTATAAATTAAAACCATGCATTAAAACAAATTCAAGAACCATTGATGAGACATAATACACATATTATAAAATTTTTAAACCATAAAAATTGTTTCATTACCAGAATTTAAGGAGTTAAATAAAAATAAAATCACATCGTCCACGATGTCGTTAATTCAACACATCATGGAAATGTTTTTAATTCTTTGAAAAACTGGGATTAGAGAAGAACAGCGATGATAAATTTTCCATGAAGATGAGAAAATCCAGAATATAAATGATTCTAGAGATTTCATGCCTCTTGGATAAGAGGGGTGGGGAAATAATAAAAATTAATCATGAAATAAAAGAAAACTTGAGAAATTTCTCACGAAAATTCAGCAGTATAACGACGTCTCTTAAAATTCCATAAAAAAATATTTTGATTAGATAAAGGGATTATATCATCACTCATAAATAATATGGAAATTAAGGGGTGATATGGAATGACAAATACCAACGTAATACAAATGTAATGGAATATAATTATATAAAATGAATGAAAAGAAAGAAAAAAAAGGAGGATGTTTACCTCTTGATCTCTTCTCCATGAGATCCTTCTTAAGGGATTTGGTTTTAGACTTTTCGTGAGACCAGAAGCTCTAGGACGTGTGGAAGATCCCTAAGAGGAGTATTGGTCAAAACATAGTCCTGGATCAAGGCTTGAGAGGCGTGGGAAGAAGAGGGGAGTGAGGGTGGTATTTATATTGGAGGAGCGGGTGTATTTTTCATTATTTTAATATTTATTATAATATTTTTTCCTAGTGTTATAAATAGTCTTAGTTCATGTGACCTGAAATAGTAATAATGGAATGTGATTTTGAACCAAGTGGCCTTTAATCACTTATGATGTCATAAATAGTGTATTTTACTTATAATTTGATTATACAATATTTTATTGTATTTCATTATTCAACGAAAAATCAAGAATTTCATAAAAAACCCAAAAAATTACCCTAACCATTTTTTGATGTGTAGAATTCAAAAATTAAGTCCATTTTTCGAAAATAATTTTCTAAATATTATTGATTTATTTTTTAAATAAAAGCATACTTAATTCAGAAATTTACAATTTTAATTCTATAACTACTTCTATATCACGATGAAAATTTAAACAATAGGTTATTATCTTAAATTCTTAAAAAAATAAAATAATAACAAAATTAACTATTCATTAGGGTAATATTTCTATTCATATTAATATTCATAAGGGTATGTTACTATTCACCAAAAAAAACAAGTTGGTTCCAATAGACTCTAAATAACACACCGGACACAATTGTATATGACAGTTTTTTGAAATTTAAAACATAGAAGTGGAAAAATTATGTTTTAAAGGATAGTTATAAATACATACATAAAAAAAGTTTCATTCATTTAAATTAAGTTTTTCTAAAAATTGGGAAGTTACATAATGTGTTGAGTAGTATTAATCTTTAATCAACTACAACCATCATCTTTGGATAATTTTCAGCACCTTTTCAGTGAAAATTTACTATGAAATTTTATGATCAGTGTATATGTCACACCATTCTCCACAAATATAATGTATCTATATATTTAATTCAAATTTTACCACATCTAAATCCAAATCATGATTTGGGTAATTTCTCTCATATATTTTCAATTTTCATGGTGCATAATATATCACCATATCATTTTTCATGAGAACACACCCCAGCCCTTTCTAGGATGTGTCACTCTAGATCACAAACCTCTCTTCACTAGAGGTTAGTGTAATCATAGGTTACCTTACTATCCTTCTTTTAATTTCTTTGAAATTATCTTCATATTCTACTAAAAATATAAATATAACTCTTATTTGAGTCAAATCAGAGAGTGAGATAGATATCCCAGAGAAATATTTCACAAAAAATCAATAATATAGAACAAAACTAAAAAATCATTGGATCTTAGTTATTATTGTTTTTCTAGGAGAACAATAAATTAATTATCTTTTCTAGATCCACATATATTCCATCACGTGATATTATGGGACCCAAAATGAGATTTATATATCCAAAATTCACAGTTTGCAAATTTTTAATAAATCATCCCATTTCTCAGGGTATTCAGTACAATCCTCAATGGATCATCATGTTCTTTTTTACACGTAAAATATAAAATAATATCATCAATAAATATTATCACAAACTGATCATGATATACTCCAAATACTCTATTCATTAAATCCATGAAGATAGCGGGGGCATTTTTACGATCAAATGTAATAACTATAAATTCCTAGTTTACAGACATAGTATGGAATGTCATCCTTGGTATATCCTTATTATTATACCTTAATAATTGATATCTATCATGAATATCAATCTAAGAAAATTATTGAGCTCTATGTCGTTGATCAAATAATTCATTAATATGTGTTAGATGATATTTTTACATGATATTGATCTTTTAACAATCTCGATATTCAACGTAGGGTCTCATTTATCCATCATTATTCTTAAAAAATAGAAGAGGTTCACCAAAAGGTGACACACTAAGGAATATGAATCCTTTTTAAATATTCTCATAGAGTTTCTTTATTTATTCCTTTAACTCAATTGGGACGATTCTATAAAGAGTCATTGAAATAGGCATAACACCTAGTATTAGTTTTATTGAAAACTAAACATCATGACTTAGTGGAAGACCTGGTATTTCTGTTATAAATACATAAAAAAATCTCTCATAAATTAGGTGTAATATTAATGTTTAGTTTATCCCCAAACATCATATAAAGATAACCTTCCTTTTAGGTATTAAAACCAACAAGATTTAAGTAATTTCCATTAGAAGATCACATTCGTCCTTACGTTCATAGATGATCAAAGATTCATTTGAAACCTGAATTTTTTACTTACAGTCCTTATATATTGATATGAGATCCATATAAATAAATAATATAAATTCCAAGAATCACATCGAATATAACTAATAATGGGAACATATGATTTTTTGGAAATAAATTCCCACAAACTCCAACCAAATAATAATTATATACATTTCATGTAACTGTTATTCCATTATTATTTTTCACAAAAAACTCAACAACCAATTTTTTAGCAAATATAGAGATACCTTTAGAAAATTATTTATTATTAAATGAATGTTAGGACACAGAATGAAATAAAACATTATCTATTTTTGAGTGTATTGTAAGTGTGTCATTTACCACTTCATTATCATACTCTGCATCAGTATTAGTAATCAAAAGTGATTTTCCGTTATATTTCTCCTCAAGAGGTTGCTAATGTAGATCATCATTAATAACCATTATATTATGATATTAGTTAGCCTGATTCCCATTTTCCTTGTATATGTAACACTGAAGTGTGGGTGGTGTATTCTATGTAACCTTTTCTCTATTTTCATCATTAGTTATCTTTTTTCCAAAACATTCACAGTCTATTTTCTGATAAACATCTCACACTCACATAAAACCATTCGTAGTCCACCTAATACCATTTCCACTATATTTATTTCCACAATTTGAGAACAAGGTAATGAAAATTTTCTTCTTGCTATAGTTTTTTTTATTTTTACTTGAATTCCATTTTTCTTTTCTTATCAAACCCATAATATTAAAGCTTGACTCCAATATATATCTCAACCTTTAGATAACATATAATGATTTAATAATATATACTTAGTCCCTTATAGCTAATTCCCTTCCGAGACATGGTTTTATTCCACTGATGAATCTATCAACATTACGCTAATACTGAATGATAAATCTAGAAGCGTAAATTATAAGACAAGAAAAATATTTTTTATATTTTCCAACATATACCTCATCCATTTTCTTATCTTAAGTAACACATTATTCTTCATGATAATAATACAATGAAATTAAATTTTTTTAAAATGAGTTATTGATATTATCTCATTCTATATTTTTAAAATCATCTCATTTCTTCTTATCCATGATAATATTCCCCAATTAATCTGCTTCACCTTCAAAATGTTAAACTCTCAAAATTAATTTCTCATGTTTAGAACATTGGAGAACTAAAAATATTTTATCAGTTGTGCTGGTCCACTTTTTATACACAAGTTGATCTAAATACCCACTGAAATACGGTGGATGTTGCCTCATGAAGGACTTAACACAATGTTGTTCCCTTATATGAACATTTGGAGTCTTGAATGATTCATAGCTTGAGATATTTTTGTGAGTATGGAAACAATATTTTTCATTCCATCCCTCATAACATTTGGTTTACCATGAGGAAAATAATTTCATTTCTTAATATGATTAGTATTAACACAATTCATTTTAGTTCTATCTATTGACTAAAACCAAAAAGAATATTGTGAGTAACACAAATGAAATGGGGAAAACCAGATAATCAAGGAAATTTACTTAAAAAATTTACAATTTTTACAATATAGGTTTAATTTTTATGTTATTCATGATTGTTTCCAAAACATAAGGATTATATCAAATACATAGTCTTACCCTTGTAGTTCATACTTAGGATTTCTCATCATTGATTACAAGGGTTACTAATCCATGCTTTAGTAACAACTATAATGGGTCAGATATTTCATGCATAGATATCGTATATAAATTAATGATTATTCATTAAATAAAATCAATAAATTATGCAATAACCATACATGTTTAGTGTCATCGAAAATATGGAAATGTTAAAAACTAGTTCATAAAATATCTACATCACCTGTCACATATTAATTAATAACTAGAACCTCTTTTGAAAAAAATATTAATTAATACCTTTCTACATATACTAGAAAAATAAATATAAGAAAGTATGATATTAGCTGCTAAGTATGGGTAAACAAGGGAGATATAAATAATATCATAATCAAAATTCATAAGAAAAAATACATTTGGAAATTATATCCTCCACAACAAATATCATGATCTCATGGCATGGGATAAATTATATATGTTCATAAAGAAAATATTTCCTGATATCACAACATAAGATGTGAAATTTTTTCATATAAATAGAATGGAAATTCATCACCATATTCATTAATCCCCATTTCCAAGACCACTATACTAGACAATGTCCATTACTACACTGGGATCACACCTTATTCTGGCATTGTATTGTGGAATTGGGTTTACATCATGTTTCATCCCGGTAATACTGAACAATTATCTTTTCACATTCTACCCCTATTTATCTCATGAGATATAAATCTTTACCCAATTCATTGTAGGGATAAATATGTATCACCCATCACATTATGAACACCATACATATATGTGACACAACAACATAATTCATTAATCACAGCGAAACCCATGGAATGAAATGGGTTACATAATCATCATTCAATAATATTATAGCCTACGAACAAAAATGGGTTCATAAATAGAATTACATCATAAACAGAAATGTAATATAGGAATAATAGGGATAGTATCCTTTACAATTTCCCCCCATTAATTCATATTTACAATCAAATAATGTTATTATAAATGTAATATGAAATTGAGAGATCACTTTAATATAATTCTTGATGGAAATATACAATCTTCATTGAAGAATTTTGATTTTCGTAAAATTATAAAAAATTTAAAAGAATACATTTTATTTGAAAATTAATTTGTAAACTAGTAAGAGAAACATATTGGAATTAAGTCTTCATGAATGAAGAAAAAAAATTCAGTTTGTATATGTTAATAAAATAGTCCTTTTATAATTTTAAAGAAAAAGTCACAACATACCGCATTAGGGAAATGAATAAAATATTCTTTTCAACCCACCACACATGGATAAAATTGACATTAACAATTATTTCATAATTTTAAAAAAATCAGATTTTTTTTGAAACATGGAAATGGAAGATAAATATTTCTTAGCTTATAATTATTTATAAACAATCCGGAACAACAATGAGATTTTGAAATTAAGCCTTAACTTAGTTTTGATTTCATTTTAATGTATTTTAATCTCTTTTATAGTGTATTAGAGAATATTAATAATTTATTAAATTACCATATTCCTATTTTTTATATTATATAAGACTATATTATCAAATGTTTTTTCATAATATTTAAATATTTCTTTTCTTTTTGTGTTTACAACTTCATTTTATTATGCATGTTTTTTCATACAGGTGCCAATTATTGTGCATAGGATATATTTAAATCATTCAAAGAAATATATAACGTTAATTTATCTCATATTTATTCATTATATACATCATATAGTCCTTATTTAGAGGTGTATATGGAAAATGAATCACAACATGTTGTGCAAACGGTAGTCCATACACACGCATGACCGATGATATAATTCCCTTAATACTAAAATAATTAAAAAGTGGGTGGTATATATTATTTTCCATTATATATAACACGATATAATTGTCATATATATATGTGTATATTTTATTTTCATCATTATACCCATCCAAATAATGTGGTGATGAAAGACATATTACATCACTGCATGGAGACGATAAGTTGTATGTATGCACACATTGCGCTTTTGTCACAGGATGGATAATATGTGGAATATTGATGTTTCATAATAATTAAAACATCGTATAATTTATATGATAATATGATAATTACATTATAATGGAAACAACATAATTATAGAAAGTAGAATAAGAAATAATCTTGTCAGAGTTAGAAAAGATGAATTCCTCTTCTTTGGAAAACATCCTTTAGATCTCCTCTTAGGGACACTAGGGTTTGAATTCTGAGAAAAAAAACCTCTAGAATGTGTCTAGATACGTTTATAATAGAAATTATTAGGTGATGGTATAGAATTAATTCTCAATGGGAAGTGAATATGTGGGGGACGAGGTTCCCTTTCATAATTTAGGAGAGGGTCACTTTTGGAATTTCAAAAAATACAGATTTATAATAAATTCAATATCAATCTATATACCTAAAAAATTCCATGGATATAAAGATAATATGAGATAATGTTTTACTATCCTCATCCGATATATTTTAGACAAGTTTTGTTATTAAATTGTAACCTTATAATTTTTATTTTCACTTTGTTAACCTATTTTAAGTTTAACTAAGGCAACGACTTTGTCAATGTTAAAAGGTTGTAAATTGTACTTATGTGATTACATTTAAATCATTAATGAGAAGGTTTAAATACTTAGAACTTAATAAAAATATTTAAATATTTTTTATTTTGTTTATATAATTTATCAAAATATTATTTTGATAAAAAAAGAATAGTGTCAATATTGACACAATTCATTAATTGGACATTCAAAAATATCAAGAAAAAAAAAAGTTAACTTCAATAATAATATTTTATTATATCCTTAGAGTTCAAGTGAATATATAAAATTCATTTATCGCTTTAATTATATCAAATAGTATTTATTTAAATATTTTATTAATATTTATTTGACATTTTGTTTAATAAAATAATTACTAAATCTGTGATGTGTAATTATTTAATATAATTTCTTTTTCAGAATAAAATTAAAAAAAATACCATGAAAAATATAAAACATATAGATTTCAGAATATTATTTATGGATGAATATATCTTTTATTTACTTATATAAAAAAATATGTTATTTAAAACAAGATGTGACATCTTTAAATGTTTTTTAAATACAATATTATAATTTCTATAATTTTATCTAGGTGACCGAAAAAGTAAAAAAAAATATTTCATGATTCTATATTTATAAGGATAACAATTTAAGGTTTGATTCACTACTAACAAAATCTTTTCCTCATGTGGACATATAAATGATATTAAAGGAAATAATGAGATATTTTGCAACTTTTGTTGATTTAAATATTATTTATGTATTTTTCATGAAAAAATGTAAATTAAAAAACATAATTTCTATTATAATTTTCTAAGGTTCTAATTTTCTTCATCCAATAAAATTTTTTAATGTGTTACAGTGATTTTATAGTTTTGATAATTTTAATTTTAAACTAAATTGCTCAATTTTCCCATTATTATGGTATAAAAATTTTCCAAGGATACTATACACGGTGAAAAATAATAAAATAGAATTATTTAATAAATTTAAAACATTTCAAATAAAAAATTCTCGTCCATTTTTTAAAATTAAAAAACATTGAATTTTCGGAATAGAATTCAATCTAAAATAAGTAAAATTCCATGAAAAATAGTGATTCAAAAAAATGTCATTTCACATTATACAATGTTTAGATAATAAATTAATTATTAATTACCCTTTAAAACCGATAATTTAATTATTTAAAATCACAATGAGATAATTAAAATTTACAAACAAATTTTAACATAGTTTGACCTTGTATATACATTAAAAGAACATACAGTTTTTAATAATATGATTTATTTTAACTATTCCTTAAAAAATTCTATAAAAAAAATTTAAGATAATATTGATATGATTAATTTAAATATTAAATTAATTCGGTCCAATATATTTTATAGAACTTATAAACATTTATATAAAGAAAGAAAGACTCATTTCTATAGAAAATATATTTTCTGATGGTTAAAGCAGTTTTACTAAAAATTTGTGGTCGTTTTCTAATAAATTACCTATAAATTCATATTGGGTTGGACCATTATATTTATTTCAAAAATTATTTATTCTATTTATTCCCAACACATTAAGACTTGTGTTATAGTAGTCATCTTATACTAATAGTATCTCGTTGTTAATTTAAACTCATGATTGTGTCCAACACAATCTATTAAAAATTTAAAATTATTTAATGAGAAATATTTATTAAAATATCAATCTTTTAAATAAGTTCTTAAAATAATTTAAATTTAATCCGGTATAAGATATGAGAAATTCGGTATTTAAAGAGAAAATGTACAATTGTTTGAAAGGTTTTAATATCCAAAATCAATATAAAAATATGATGATGAACAAAATGGGATTAATAGATTTTTAGTTGATCTACTGTTACTTTAAATCCAAATATAAATTTTATTTAATCTGGGAAGTCAGATTTAAATTAAAATGCATAATTTTTTTACTATTCCTCAATAAAAGAAACTAATCAAGAAAAATACAAAAAAATCAACCAATGTAAATTTTGACATTAATATTTAAAAAATTAAATTTATTTTGTCCAATAAAATTTATAAAATTGTAAAAATTTATTTTTATAAAATTTCTATGATTAAAAGGTTGCAAAACATTTTTTAGAAAAATATAGCTTTTATGCATAAAATTGTATTTATTTTCCTATTATTTTCAGAAAACGCGATGGATAAATATTAAGTATTATATTAAATATATATTATATATATTTCATTAATATAATGTAAAAACAGTTATTATTTTATATTTTTGGTAAAAAAATATATGTGTTCATTTAAATATTATTTGTTGATGAAATTATTTTTATTTTCAAAAGCGTTTTATTTTTGTTTTTAATTAATTTTCAATAAATCAATTCATCAGGTATACATGTGTAAATTATATTTTCATAATTTAGTTTATCCTTTTCATACTCATCCTCATAATACCAAGGTTATAATGGTAATACTTAAATAATAACATTTAGTTGTTTGTTTAAGCTCGATGTGGCGTATCTTGTAGGCTGTCGAACATAGTATTTTCTTTTGAAAACACAGGATGTTACATGAGAATACTTCCACCATCAAAAGAATATCAAATACCAATATTTTCTAAAATATTTGCTCTAATATTATGCACATCATTACAAATTTTACACCAATTGGATCTTCTTTTCCCTAAGTCTCGACATTTAAGATAACGACCTCTCATTCAATTATTTACCTATTATAAGTGACGTCCAATGTCACTTCCTTATATGTCCATCCTCCCATAATCAGACTGATCCACCGCCCACTTAGAATGGTCATTAACCAAGGTGTCTTTATATGTGGGGATGTGAACAACATTTTCCTAAACTAAACATTCTAGTGCATTAATAAAATAATTAGTCCCATCAAAAGAGGTGTGAGAACAAACATGAACATTGCCAAATATTTTCTATGTTTCTGGCATATTTTGTTCCATCGAACCCTAATCACTTTTAGAAGAGAACCAAACTATTGAATTAGAGGCATATCCCTTAGTGGGTAATATATACACACCCATATCCCACCACATTAATGAGACCACTTTTTCCTTTTCATCCAGATTACCATTATTGAGTAAATAATGAACTCAAAAGTTTCAGTATATAGGGGCCATCACATTACCTAGCCTTTCCATTTCATATATTTTCCCAATTTATTTCTTGATCATTTGATTCTTCATATAGTACAATCATTACCTCCCTATAATAGGGAGTACTTGAAGGAGGCTCCATTATAAGATGTAACACTAAGGGAACCAAAACCAAATCACATGAGTTTCCAGTATATCTAGATTTTCTATGTTCCGAAGAAAGAGTTGAAGAATTCCTAAATTGATACTATTGGAAACCAACCTCATCCACTAACATGGATAAAGAAACATTAATACCTTTCGGAGTAGAAATGCAACACACTACTAAAAAGAGGGGTTCAAATAAATGTTAGGAAACCCAATATTTCCCACATAATTCTTCTTGATTGACTAGGAGGATATCAAAACTGTAGTCAATTTACTATTCTCTTTCAAAGAAATTAAACCATGTTTCTATAAAGGATACCTAACTAAAAACTTCTAAATGGATATTTGAAAATCTGATAGTTCATTATCATCATAATTAGGAGCAGTGTCAGCAAATAAATATAACCCTTTGTCCAACTCCACTACTACAATGTTATCTATTGTTCTCGTTATTAGAGTCACAGAGATTCGATGAAGATTACGGTGAACCATATCCCACCAAAACTTATCTGAATAAATGGTTGTATTTAATTCAAATACCATTACATTATTATTAAAAGGGTTCACCATTTATGGCACCGTAAGTGGGTGATGACAAACCTTAAGGGAAGAAACCCACCAAATAATATCTCCTTGTTACTAATACATTTCATAATATTTTCCATGTCCACTTAGAATCACTAACCCATAAGAATTCATAGAATGTATCATAGTTCTTTCATGTTGTCCATCAAACACATTTCTCATCGTAGAAGTAGCAGGAGAACTTTTAAGGGCACTATAATCAACTGAAATCTACATCTTAAATTTATTGGTCTCCATGTTAGGATCAATTCATTGAAAATTATCACAATATATATTTCTATAAAAATCTTCCACGAAGTTCAAAGGATTATAAAATTTATGGAAAAATAGGTAATATATCATGGATAATGTCATTATCATTTCTAGACTCATCAGTAGCAAGAATAACCTCTTCAATAAAAAAGAAAATAGGATTAACCTCAACTAAAACTAAAGTTATATTACACAATAATGCATATTGTGTTTCCTTATCTGATTAAATGGGAACCTCCACTATTGAAGCAATGTCCTAAAAGATATGAAGGTACCAAAAAGATCGATTGATACCATGGATAAAAAAACATGCATTTTTAATATAATTTTCAACATTATTATGGTTGAAGAGGGTATCCAATGATTACATATGAAGGGATACTATTTTTTGGCAGACTGACCCCAGTAAAAAAGCCTTATATTTCATCTCTGGTGAAGGGAAGATAATTTAGTAAAATCCAATTCCTATGTATGTCATACTCTAGCCACTGAATCCCCATAATTGTATTATATGCCACTAAAATCTATTAAAATCACTAGTTTTTTTATTTTGTTTTATTAGGTAACCAATAATATAGTTGTCACACTTCTTTATGCAAGCCTCCATAATCTAATAGTTCGCCTCTACTAGTGACAACGAGCCATTTTTTGATTATTTGAGAAGAAAATGATGAATCACCCATGAGAAAAAAAATTCTATTTAAATAATAACACAAATATATCCTCTATAATAATACCTTATAGTGTGAATGTTATAATTTATATGAATCTCCTCTTCCATGAAATGGGAAACAAATTCATCGATCGTGTTTAAGGTGTACTTCTGCCTTGTGAAAAAATTTCTCATTTTTTATCAAAACCTCTCACTATTGGATATATTGATGAATTTAATGTTACTATATATTTGATATTTATGAAATCCTTATAATAAAATAATTTTATTATCACATTTAACTACTTACTTTCCATTCGTAATAACATACAATAATGTTGCATGTGCATACAGTGGACAACCACCTCATGAATAGATGTTATTATTTGTTCACATATGAATTACATGGAATGTAATATTGGAAAAATATAATGAACATATATCATATATATCACATGATATTGATTCATTAATTTTAATATATCACCCAATTTTTTGCCCTTTCACCCATTCAAGAAAAGATAACATCACATGTGCATTTGTATGACATACCATATCTAGAAAGTGATGTGATTTGTTGTCCATGTTAGAATTAAAAAATAATTATAAAATTATATAAAAAGAAAAATTAAATCGTTACAATTAATATAATTATGGATATGATGTTCCTATATAATATTCTCAAAATATAGAAGTTTCACTTTAAAACATGCATGATAAAACAAGGAATTTAACACCCAAAAAATAGTAATAATGAAATATTATTAACGTGTGAATGATAATATGTTATAAAAGGATAATATATGATATTTAAAAAATTATTATGTTGCTTTTATAATTTACTAACATTTTTAAATCCACTACAAAGGAGGATGAGGAATGTTCCACAAAAAGAAAGTGTTTAGCGAGGGATTTTGTCTCAATTTCCATTCCCTAAATCATTTTGTATTATTATATAGCTAATTTCTTCTTTATTTTGTATGTAAATACCCTTTTATATGTGATATCATGAATCATTAATAATTCATATTATTTTAAACTTAAAATATAATTATTTAATTCAATAAGAAGTGATTTCAAAATTACCATGTTGTAAAGAATTTCATTACTCAATTTCTATTCCTTGGGTTCTATTACTTATTAATTGCATTTAATATTATTATATAATTCTTGTGATTAATTTTGATTATATTATGTTTTAGTTACACTTTTTTGTCTTTATTCTAATTTTATACACTTAATTTATTCATTTATTAATTTTCACTTCAATGATATGATTATTATATGGGTCTCACATCTAAAATTTTATTCTTTAGGACTTATCTGATGTTATACTCCTAAAATATTTTATCAGAAATATCTATTACACCTCAGATATAATATAAATAAATATCAATATATTAAACATATTTAAAGGTTCATTCATTATTCTTTCTATAGGGTTTTTAATTCAAATGTTACCGAAGTGATATGAGATTTAAGATTCAATACCATTTTATTTAGGACTATTTACAATTAAATATCCTTTAATGGAAATTATATGATCATTGGATAATAAAATTAATTAATTTTATAAACTATTAGTTAGTCATTTATTTATCACATTATAGTAACATTTTCCTCTCTTTAGTGGTTTAATTGGTTATGAATACTTTTTAGTAATGTTTCAGATTAGTTAACCCCTTAGTCATAAATTTTATTTCATCCAAATCCATACTTTTCAAAAATCATTTCAAAAAAAATTACATTAATTATTTAATGTCATTTTTAAAAATAATTTTATTTTTACAAAAAAAATTAAAGGGACTATTCATGTTATTTTTTAAAAAAGGTATTCGTTGACTTTTCTTAACATAATATGAAAGGAATCATTATTTTTAACATACTCATCATGAATATATCCTCGACTTTCATGTCCAATCAATGATTCCAAGATTCCTTTACAATCTTACAAATTTATACTAAATGAAAATGGATTTACTAATTTTCTTGAAATTTTTACTCTTTGAGATGGGTTTTCTAGTTGAAAATGCTATTTTCCTCAAGAATGCATTTAAGGATATTGTTATGGATTATCTATTAATAAAAATACACAATATATTATGTTAAATATACTCTAAAATATATATGTTGTATTTAAAGAATCATTTTTATTTATCTATACTGTTTATGATCGGTTTGACGGGTGAATGTATTCACATCAACATTCATGGTGGAATTTAGTAATCATTAATTTTCTCATGAAATATTAACTTTATTTTAATCATTGTATATTAAATTTCCCATAAATATCTATATTAATTATCCTTAATATTATTATTATTTAAACCTTATATCTTTTTTATGGTATTTTACTTTGAATGTTTTGTGATTGACTATGGAATTTGTTTTTAATTTGTATTCATTACACAATATAGAAGTTTAATGATAAGTAATATTGTTCCATAATTAAATTGATCAATAAATATTTATGTATGAATTGGATTTAACATTTTTTTGGGTATAGGTTATAGATAGCCCGAAAATGCATAATTGGTGTTGTGATAAAAATCATTTGGCTAGCCTTAAATAATTTGGTTTTTTGTGTATACATACCCATTATTTAGAATTTCATTGAGAAAGGACATAAAGGTAAATGTAACATGATTCATTAGAACATTAAATCCAATAATTATAAATTCACATTATTAGTAATTCGGTTATTTTTATCCATGAAATTATTACATTGATGTTATCCATAGATTCATTTGTTTCTAAAGATATTTATTAAATGGTATGTGTGTTTAGATATTTACCATTCCAAATTAATTATGTAACATCTAACAATGATATTAAAGTTATTGATTAAAATTAATGTGTTACTGTTACTTATCTATCCATTTTTATTATTCCTTATTGACCATGATTTATTTATTCGTGATATCTTTTGTTATACATAACCCTTACTGATCATTTTAGATCACCGTTATTTTGTTACCTTTCCCAAGAATCCAATAATTATAGTTTTAATGATATGAAAATATATTCTAGAGGGAATAATTATATTCTTGAGAAAAATTATATTTTAATTTCTGCATTATTATGTAATATAGAGATCATATATTCAGCTAGTTTACCAAAACTAATACTCCAATATATCCTTTAGTATGTTTTTATTTAAGATCATGAGATTTCTGTTGGGGTTCATACTTTTCTTAAGAACTATTTGCCTATTATTTTTGGAATACCTTTGGTGGGTTTTTTTGGGTGAGTTTTGTGAAAATTATAAAATTTTGTAAGAATAAGAAGCATTTCACTTTTGGTGTATGGTTTTCTCAAACCGTGCACCAACCCTCAGTAAACCATGTACTCCAAAAAAAGGTAATTTCTTTATTTATACATGGATTTTCAAACCATTCATGCTCTTAGTAGAAACTATGGACCCCTAGGATGAATTAAATGGTTAGGTTGCATTATTTTATAAACTGTGTGCCATGACCCTGGAAACTGTGTTTGCGGTTTTTAGTCCCATGATATTTTTTTAAAATTCTCGAACCAACCAGAATTAAAAACTATTTGAACCAAATAAGACCAAATGTTTCTCCTTTATTTTTGGAGTCTACCAAATAGATTCCAAGTCTCCTAAAACGCCATTCATGTAGAATTAAATATCTGATTGAAGGATGTGTACCTCTTTTGATATGTAATATCTTCCTCTGTGATTCCATCTCTCTCGTGTCTCTCTTTCAAGATGAAGATTAGTTTTTATTACAGGTTTGTGATTGGTTAAGATCTATATTTTTATTGATCTTAATATTCATTATTTTTATATAATTTTTCATTCTATACCTCTTCAGTTGTTGTGAAAATAATTGTTCCACTTCAATTAGGGGATTTACTATTTGGGGAACAGTAATAAACAACATTGAGGTAGGTGGTATAAATATCAATTCCCATAGTATTGAATTATACTTATGTTTATATAATTTTTTTAATTTCAATTTTAATGTATGGGAATTTAATCATAAATTGAATTAATCGATTTTGTATTTAATTAATAGGTTTATCGAATTAATGGTATAATGTTATTTTAAATTTGTGAAAGTCATTATTATAGAATTTTTTAATTAATGGGATCAAGGAATTGATTGAAAATTTCAATTAATGGGGTGGTTGTATTAACATATAATATTTAATGGTTATTATGATTCTATTTTGATAAATTTTTTCACATTGAATTGTTCATATTATTCCTTATGATTTAAATGAAAAAACCAGATTTTGGAGATAAATTGAAATGGTGTACCATGATGATAATTTTTTAGAAGAAGGTTGATGATTATTAACCTTGATAAATTTTATATATGTGATATGTGTGATTGATTAAAAAATGGGGTCCAAGAGAAGTATTGATGCACAAAATACAAGCATGGTTCTAGACATGATGTTTTAGGCCCAAATTCATCCATGTGAATATTAGGGTGTTGGACGAGGACTGATGCTTCAAAATAACATATGTGATATCAATGAGCTGTGGGATAGGGACTGATGCCCAAAATACCCACGACGAGCTATACATGATGTTCTAGGACTACGAAATTGGTGTTGGACCTATTCTCCCAGTAGACTTGATATAAAATCAGAGTTAAATGGATAATGAAAATCAATGTTATAATGAACTGTTAATTTCCTTGTGTGATATTTTTTGCACAATGAAACAGGTAGAAGTAGTTATTATTGGATTGGGTGTTAACATGATCTCATATTATTATGTGGTTAATTAAAGATAATTAAATTGTGAAATATGTTTACTATCGCTATTGTAAATTATTATATATAAAATTGGATAAGCATTTATTGTTTGGATATTGTATTAGATATTGTTCGGGGTGGCCTACTAAGTTGTTCTCACACCGTACATAGGGTTCATGATGGGTAACTGAACTGACATTATTTTTAAGGGTCAGGATAAGTGTATGCTCAGTATGTTACATGGATGAGTTGGGAGAGAGGTTGGATGAGGTTACCATACGTGTTGTTGGGACTAATTTATGAGGTGTCAGAGTTTTTGTATTTTTTGTTTTTCATATTGACACATGAAACATATATTTCATTACATGTATACTCTTTTAGTTGGGATATGGTTTCCTAGTTTTGGCTTATCAAGTGATACTATTCTATATTTGGTTATGGAGTTATTTAGGTTATTGGTTATTATCATATAGATATTGATTATTTATTTATATTATTTTTCTTCTCTAATAAAGAGGGTACAGTCTTCCCATGTAATATATATTAGACCCTCACTACTATTTTTTATGCTCTGGAAAATGCATGTGACAAACTAGCTCGGGGCACCGTTATGTGGTACCTGGTTTTGGACATTATAATGTGGTATCAAAG
This sequence comes from Viscum album, assembly GCA_963277665.1. Lineage (NCBI taxonomy): Eukaryota > Viridiplantae > Streptophyta > Magnoliopsida > Santalales > Viscaceae > Viscum > Viscum album. The sequence continues at coordinate 378,884,291 of OY728147.1, forward strand.
TTATTTTGTTTTCTTCCATTCTTTCTAAATATTTAGAAAATTGTATATATGATATTATAATGATTTGGTTCATGTTGTTAGGAACATGCATGGCCATATCTAACCCATGTATTTGGGAAAACCAATGTATCCAGTGTCAGGTTTTTTTATTTTGGTTTGTTTTTACAGTTCAATTTTATTTCACCCTGAATAATCCAATTTTGGTGACATGTAATTAATATTTTATAATAATTTTTCTTCATGGAAAATTATATAATGATTGTTGAGAATTTAGGCATCATTCTCGGAACTTAATATTAATATGTGTCAAGCATCATTTTAGGCATAAATGAAAAATAATTTGTTGGGAATGTTGTTTAAATTAAAATTCTTTTCCTTACTTGTGTAAAAATAAATGAAAATTTCTCCTAACTTGAGATTGAGAATTTTAAATCATTGTAATTATAGAAAATTAAAATGAAAAATGGGCTTGCAATGAGAAACATAATAAATGAGAATGTTTTTCACCCTATGTGATCCATGAGCCAGGTGAGGTATGGTTGAGGGTAGTGATAGTGCCATGGTTTTGACCCTGTAGAGGGTTATGTGGATGACTTGATATTTATTTATTTGAATCCCAATTATTTTAATGTGTTAATTTCATGTTCTATGACCTAATATGTGTTTTTTATTTTTAAGGGTTTGCATCCATGATGATGATTGTTGGTATGAAAAAATGAGGACTTGACTGAAAATGTTCCAATAGTAGTGAAACATGAGGCTCTTATAGTTATAGGTGAGGACGCTGGAGAGAGGTTCTATGAGAAATTTTCTTGCTTCATGAAGATTAAGGAATGTGTCCAAGGGAGAGTTGTTATGATTATGTCTGAATTGACATGGATGTTCCAGTTACAGATACCCTTAACATTTACTAGAGCGGGTGGACCTAAAGCAGTTTAGTTATGTATTGAGAATATCCAGACAATCCTTCAACACATAGTGACTCCTGAGAAAAGTGTCAAGCTAGCAACATATGTATTACATAGTAATGAGAATAATTTTGGGGGCATCTATACTCAGGATGGATAGCTTGAGAATATGGTGTGAAGGGTCTTTCAGAAGAATTTATTAGAAAACATTTTCCATGACATCATCAACAATGAGATGGAATCAATGATCCTAAGAATAAACTTGGGGAGTATATACATGATGGAATATTCAGGGGAATTTTCTGATTTTCCATGAATTGTTCTTTTATTTGAAAGTTATGACGAAAATACAGTAAAACATTTCTAGGTTTTGATGAAATAGGAAATTAAGTCACATATTAATATCATTTAGTAGAAAAAAAATCAGAAGTGGTGAATCCAGATCTCATTTTTAAGGGGACCATGATAGAGACTTCTAGTGAGAGGCATGTGGTTTATGCTAGAGAATTTTGTGGTATGACTTAAAAGTGTATGAAGCATCATTTTGAAAATCATAACCATAGAAGTGGATATCAGAGTGTCCAGGTAAGAATATCTTGTTACTAATGACATGAAAAGAGTTCTCTACCTCCAGTGTTATAGGTTGGGTTAACATCATAGACAATGACCCTGACCATTGGTAGAGTGAATAACATGCGGCATGGTGGGACATATTCAATAGTTATACATACACCCATGAAATATTTGTAATGATAGAGGAGCCAATTAGAATTAGATTATATGGATGGTGTATTCTACCCTATATCGGTCCACCAGTTGGAGTTATATAGGCCATGGTTGTAGATGGAGTGTACGTATTACATTTCAAAAAAGAGTTCCCATATCAGAAGAGTAGTATATCTCAAAAAAATCATACTATATTAATTGGAATAAGGGTAGGACAGTTTCATGTAGTTCACCTGGAACTCATGGATAATGATGTTAAACTAATAATAGTTAGGGGTTAATTTTTTGTAGAGGCTATGCTAGCTAGTTCATTCGTTGACACATTAGCCTCTCATAATTTTATTTGTTAATAAAAATGTGAATAGGTTGATTATGACATTGGGATATGTGATTGGGGTGATTCAGATAGATAAAATTTTGGTAGTGTTTTTGAGAGACATCTAATTACGTAATGGGTGTTCTCTTGCATTTTATGCTTATAATTTTAGTTGTGAAATTTACATATTTGATATGGTAAGAATTCACTAATTTTTTGGAATAAACTAGTTGGAAATGTAATGAACCCATATAGATTGTTATAGTGGGTGAGTGGCCTTTATGTCTCTTTTTGCTGATATTTATACTTACCGTGGAAAGTTGGATATCCCTGCGAGACATGGAGGGCCATTTCATCAGTAACTAGGGGATCTCATTACCCAGGTTGAATGTGTATTATTGGATGAAGGTGTTATTAAGCATAATGTATTTCTACACATAGTGAACTAGTTCCAGGATGTTTTTCTTAAGTAATTAACTAGGATTCCACCTTATATAGATGTGGAATTTTCAATTGAGCTTATGTTGGGGGTTGATCTGGTTTATATTACCAACAATATAATGGAACCAATATAAAAACAATCTATTAAGGATCAATTGGAAGTGTTGATGGATAAGGGATTATTTCATCTGAGTACATCTCCATGGTGTTCTCTAGTAATGTTGATAAAGAAATCTGAAAATATGTTATGCTTCTTTGTTGATTACCAAGAGTCTAACTGGATGATAGTGATAACTGGTATCATTTTCTACATTTCAATGATCTCTTTGAATAGTTGAGTTGATATTACGTGTTCTACATGGATAAACTGATATTAGGGTTTCAACAGTTGATTTTTTGACCTTTTGAAATACCAAATACAATTTTCAGATATAGTTATAGACAATATGAGTTTATTATAATGTTGTACAGGGTGACGAATGTAACATTAGTGTTTATAACATTGATGTTTCAAATTTTCCAGGTGTTACTAGATCAGTCTATGGTTTTTGTGTGGATGAAGTCTTAGTGTACTCTAAGAATCATGATGATCATGATCAACATCTTTAAATTTTTTGGATTACACAATGAGATCATTATATATATTCCTAGATAACTATGTGTCAATTTTGTATTGATCAGGTACATTTCCTGGGTCACCTCATCTGATAGTAAGTTCTGTTAGTATATGAATATATTTTTTAGAAAGTTTTTTCTTTGGAGAATCCTACTAATTTTTTTTTGATATCTATAGATTTTTGATCTCTTTGGTTTATTATTGGATGTCCATCCTCTAATTTCTCTCTTATAAGATAATATATTGGGTTTGATGAAGCATGTGGTAATGTTTGAATGGTATAGAGAATGTGAGAATGTTATCTAGGAGTTGAAGATGAATTTTAGAATTTCACTAATCATGACCCTACCCGATACAAAGGAGGAGTATATAGTTATTTTGGAATCATATGGGATAGGTCTTTCAGAAGTACTGATGTAAAAGGATCAATATGTGCTGAATGGGTCATGAATGTTCAGGCCACATGAACAAAATTACCCTAAACATGACCACATGTTTTCTATAGTGGATTATGCCTTAAATGTTTGTGGAATTATCTATTGTGAGAAATGGTTATTCTATATAATGATCACAATAGTATAAATTATATCTTTTCCCAACCATAATTTATTCTCCGGAATTGAATATGGTGTAACCTCCCAAAGTTGGACGCCACCCAAAATGGTGCCCCGAGCCCAATTGGTCATAAGTACTCAAGAGCGTCTCCCAAAATGCCAGAGGCTGACGAGTGACAGTGGGGGTCTAGGTGAGTCTCTGATAAGACTATGCCCTCATTACCATATTATCACAGTGGATGCCAATCATACAACAAAAAACATAAGAAAAATAACCAGTCAACCACTAAAAGCAATTCAAGACAGCTGTACATATCAATAACCAAAGTTTCTCATATAAAAAATGATAATGATGCTATAACTTTCTAGAAAGCATCCATAATAGTACATTTCAATACAATATAATAAAAGTATCCCAAAAGTAAAAAAACAAAAAGGCATCCTAGAATCGCAAGTCTCATCTTGGTTCTATGCTCCCCTACTCTAAAGCCACAATCAACAACCAATACAAGGGTGCTTGCCCCTATCATCACCTGTAATCATATAATTTGTTTGGGTCCTCATGGAGGGCCAAACAAGTTCTGAGATAAACATCCCATTTGGAAAACACGCAAGTATATATAGCTCCAATAGAAATTCTACAAAATTTATAGAAAGTGTAAACAACCATTAAATATGTTCATATTCCCATGGAATATGTCTACTATGACAAGTGAATCCAAACATCCCTCCAGGATACCTGCAAAATAGAGTCAGATCCTAATAAGGAAGCTATAACAAGTAAACAAGAAAGTCAAATGGCCACACTATTCAACAATCTGTATAAAAAAATCCACATCCTTGTTATATAGAGATGTCATATAATCCACCAACACAATGTATAGTGAAGTAAAATATCCCACATCCACACCATATAGTGAAGTGTATACCTCAATGGTAGGATCCATGGTGTCACCAGACCAAGGAATTTTAGTAATAATAACAAGACCACGGGGGGGGATCCAAGGAGAATATCCAAGGAATCCCATTGACTCCCATCGGAATCCCTAGTGAAAACTCGGTTACACACTACTTGGGGTCCTAAGAGCATGGAAAAAAGGAATTCTTATGTGAGCCCAAGAAATGTGGATCCTACGGGGTAGCAAGGCCTAAGGCATCCCACGGAATCAAGACCCAAGGGGTAGATTAAACCCAAGGAATCCAGTACCACTTTCTAGAACCATGGAGAGAAGTCCTAGGCATCTATCAAACCATTAATTAAAAATATTAATCATTCCAATTAATCATCGATTCCACGTGAGTATTCTCACTCACATTTACCTACACAATCCATGAGTATACCGACTCATGAAAACCTTTTATCAAAATAATCAAATGGGCCTACCTGCCCATATAAACCATTTAACATGCCATTGGTAGTTTAAATATAGGTATACCCACCCATATAAACACATTCCATTTACTCCAAGATATCAAATTTTGCAAGGAATAACATGATATTCAATATGCAATGAGTCAGTACTTCTCCTAAGCAAGCTACTCAAGATGTAAAGGCATCAAATGGATTCCATTAACAAGGAAATCATAGGCACACACCCCATGAGTTGTTTAAATTGGCCTAAACAAGGTATTTACCTAATGTCCACCCCTTGGGTGACCTCAAAACGAGCAACAGGTACCAACACACCCAAACAGAACCCATGGTCATCCTCACTAGCTCAAACTACAATTACTGAAATCTACTCACTCAAAAAAAGAGACCTCTCCGGAATGTCCAAAAAAGGACTATCTGAAGAATGCTCGAGAAACACCTAGAAAAGACGAATGAATTTATAGACCACCTACAATGCCTCGGTAGTAGACAGCTCGTCCAGTATCATGTCCTGAATCGTCTCAGTTTGGAAGAAATTTGATGAATGTATGAATAATATGATATTAGGGAATATGTTCCTAAATCCAAATAGTTCGGATGTTGTTCCAGAGAATCAATAATGACTAAAATGTAATGTAGGACTTACTATTACGGATCTGTAGAGAAGATCGACGGTCGAAAAAGATGTTGGGCATATTATTTGGGTCAAAGTCTATATTAGGAAACAAAGGGAGATCCAAGGTGAGACTTTGGGCATAGTGGGGAAAACCAATTTGGGATAAAGAATAAATTTAATTATTTTTTTATTTTTTTTAAAAACCCACACCATGGGTCGCACGGTTTACCTGCACGGTTTCCCAAACCATGCAGAAATCGTGTGCACCTCTCTACCTAAGAGGGGAACATCATATGGTTACCCCCATAGTTTGGATAACCGTTTGGTAACCATGTGAAACCTTTATGTCAAAAACCTTCGGTCTCTCATACCTCTCACACAGTTTAGCCTAACCATGAACAGGCCAATTGCATGTTGTGTGACCGGCCATTTATAGCACAGAACATGGTTCTGGCCTCCAAAAAATCCTTGGACGCCTCCAAAATTCATCTGATAAATTCAAGAATTCTCCTAAGTCCATAACAATGTATTTAAAATAAAATGAAAAGGACATTTACCACATATGAATACCTGGGTTCTTGAAATATTCCCCCTATAACAATTCATCCCAAAATTGCACTCTGAATGGTGGTCAAGATTAATCTGAAAACCACTCCGGCCACTGAGCAAGAACATCACCCCTCCTCTCCTATGTCTCGTCTTATAAAAGGATGTGCTTCCATAGCACCCATACCAGAGGAACTGACCATCCTCAGAGAAACCTTCATGTTCATTTCAAAAACATGAATAAGATACTCCTCAAAGGAGGCATCCACTTGTATCCCAACCTCCTCATACTGAAAAATGTGATACGGTACTGAGTGATATCGGTGCAACTAGGATACATAGAAGATGTGGTGCATGTATTGGTACCTCTGAGGTAAATAAAACAGTTAGAAAACAGACCTGACTCCCTCTAGAATATTCAAGACCTAACATATCTCGGTGAAAGTATACCATGTCTCTTAATCTGCCTGTGTCCCATCCTCAGTGAAACAAGTTAGAGGACCTAATGCCTGGCCTCAAACTCTACAGGTCATATATGGAGATTGACATATGATTTCTGATGAGATTATGCAGTATCCATCTGATTCTGAATCAACTAGACATGCTCAAAAGTCTCATGCATGAGACGCGTTCCCAATAAAGTGGCCACTCCTATCTCTAACCATCATAGGGGAGAACGACATAGGCTACTGTATATAGCCTCATAAGGTTACATATGCAGCATCTCATGATAACTATTATTATAGGATAACTCAACCAGGGGAATGTGCCTCTCCAAATAGCCCCAAATTCTAGCCCTCATTCTCGATACGTGTCCTTTAAAACTCGTATTGTATACTCTGAATGGCCATAAGTCTAAGGGTGGTGTGAGGTGCTTAGAAGAACCTATGTACCCATAACCCTCTAAAAACTATTCCAGAAACAAGATGTAATGTGGGCATACATATCTGAAACTATTGTGTGTGGGAATCCATGAAGCCGTACCACCTATTGGATGCACATCTTTCTATGATCGTCAACACTGATGGTCTCCTTGATCAGCAAGAAATGCACGAATTTTGTAAGCTTGTCAATGACAACCCACAAACCATATTTACCTCATGGAGACCACAGAAAGCTAGTTAAGAAATCCATCATGACATTATCCTATTTCCACTCTGGGATAGGTAAATACTAAAAATTTCCCACTGGTCACTGATGTTCCACATTCACCAGCTGACAGGTGGAACAGCTAGTAACAAAACCATCAACCTCTATCCTCATTCCTGACCACCAGTACTGACATCTCAAGTCACGGTACATCTTTGTAACCCTAGGATGAACAACACATGCTAAAACATGAAACTTGTGCATCAACTCCCCATATATAACCACTAGAACCTAGACACGTCCATGGATAAACAAGATCTCATCATCGTCTACCCTCCAACCAGAAGGAGGGTCCTCACCTTCCACACCATCCCATATAGCTAGCCCTTCTAAATCCAATTTATACCTCATCCTAACTCTATCCATCATGGTAGAGGTAATAGATAAGGATGAAGAAAATGTATTTTTTTATTTATTGTGCACCTCTAGATTCATATTAGACAAAAATTCCACGAGCTACCACTCGCTACTAACCAGCTACATTGCATGTATCTGAGTCCTCCTGACCAGGGCATCAGCTACTGTATTGCACTTACCAGGTGTGTAGGCAAGCTTGAAGTCAAAGGACTGTAGGTACTCGACCCTCCTTCACTACCTCAAATTTAGCTCACACTATGTAATGATGTACTTTAGGTTTTTTCTGTCCATATACACCCCAAAATAGTATCCTAGTAAATAGTGCCTCCAACAGTGCAACACTTGATCAACTGCAGCTTACTCGAGAACGTGCATAGGGTAATTCTTCTTGTGAGGCATCAGCTACCGAAACCCATAAAACACTAATAAATATCCCTAAATCATCACTTAAACCACCCCAATACCTGAAGAATCATAGTACACCATGTATCTCTTTCCATACCCTAGCGGTATCTAGAATACAACTGACGCCAGCCTCTATTTCAGCTCTTGAATGGATGTCTCATAAGATTCAGAACATAAAAACTTCACACCCTTCTTAGTAAAGCATGTCGGTGACACTGTTAAGTGAAAGAACACCTATATAAAATTCCTATAGTGACCTGTTATCCCCATGAAACTCAATATGTCATAAAATGATATTGGGTTGTTCCCATGAAACTACAGCACTCACATTCTCTGGGTCCATTGACACTCCCGTCTCTGAGATAATATAACTCCAAAAGTGAATCTAATCCATCCAAAAGTAGAATGCTTCTATATTATCATATAAATAATTCTCTCCCAGTTTATTCAAAACAATATCAAGATGGTTTTCATGGACATCTTGATGTTGAGAATATACCAAGATATTGTCCATGAAAACAAACACAAAAGAATCTCGGTAAAGATGGAACACTCTATTCATCAATGCCATGAAAATAGAAGGTTAATTAGTGAGACTAAAGGCCATAACTAGATACTCGTATATCTCATAACTACTATAAAGGGTTGTATAAAGTAGTTTTGTATGTCGTAAACACAACTTTTGATATCCTGACCTCATGTATATCTTTAATAACACTCGAGCTTGTCGAAGTTGATAAAACGTGTCATATGTCAGTGGAATGGGTTATTATTTTTCAACTATAATCTGGTTTAGTTTCCGATATTCTACAAATATCCTGAGAGTTCGGTTTGCCTTCTTTACAAAATGGAGCGGTGAACCCCACAGAGATGAATTGGGTTGGATAAACCCCTTCGCCTCTAAATCCTTTAGCTACCACTTTATCTCATAAAACTCCATCATAGCTATATTGTAAGGAGGAAGAGATACTGGTGTAACTCCTTCCACTATAATTTTGGGGAACTCCACCCATCTCTCATGAGGTAAAATGGAAAATTAGTCGAGAAATATGTCTCTAAAGTGCCCAAAGTCTAGAGGAAAGTCTACCTAACTCACTCCTTGATATTCCAAAAACAAACTAGAAATATGGGATGTCACCCCACCAATCCCACGTGCTTGGGTTCAGCTCATCTCTCTTGGACATCCTATTCACCATTTGAATAAATAGTGTACCCTCTGGTGATGTGAAAGTCTCCCTCTAGTGAAAGCAATCAACGTATTATCGATAAGCTATGAGCCAGTCCATTCTGAGAATGATGTAAATCCATTTAATCTCAAGGAAATTCAGATCTTATATAATTTGAAACACTTCAAACTCAAGGGTACACTCAATACACTAGCGCACATAATATGTTCTAACTCCCAATGGTATTTCTATCATCAAAATTCCCCCATAAAGAAAGAAAATCCCAAGTCTTTTCACTAATCGTGTAGAGATAAAACAGCAAGAGGAACCTATATCGAAGAGAGAATATGCAATTGTAGAAGATACTATGATCGTACCTCTCATTGTAGAAGTTCTGAGATATTTATTCTATTGGTTCTATTTCACCACATAATTCAGGCCTGTAACATGGCCATGCGACCCTCCCTAGCAACTCTGAGATGATCCACCATGTTGTCTCTGATAACTTGGTTCCTGTCTACTATGGCCAGAACCACCACTACCCTGGCATGACCAGCATGCACTACCCCAGATCCCATCCTAGTGTGGTTTTGAAGACCCTACTCCCGAACCTAATGTCATAGTTGTCCCATAGAACTCACAGCAATAGGGAAGGTCCTCCAATACCGTTTCATGTTCCATATCCTTCAAATATATCGACACTCAAATGGGAGGTTGTAACATTGATTTTTCATGTGGCCTCACCTACCAAAATGATTGAAAACACCAAGCTTCCTGCACCCACATCCTGACAAGAACTCATGTCATTGGATGCCTCAAAAAAATTCTCCCTTCTTGTAGAAGGACATCCACTGGGGCGGGAAATAGAACTACCCGTTTATGTACCGCCCACTTCCCTCAGTTTCCTCTCTATAGTCAGCACCTGATTCACAACCTTAGTGATAGAAGGAAACCAGAATACATTTACCTGATATGTTATAGCATGTATAAGACCATCATCGAAGCGCCTCTCCCTCAACAGATCAATAGTAAGATACATCAGCTCAAGACTCTATAGATCTGTAAATCTTTTTAGTATTTAATAACTATCATCATGCCCTACTCGAGACGCATGAACTCATTCAATCATTCTTCTCGCAGAGTCATGGGGTAAAATTAGTTGTAGAAGAAGGTTTGGAACTCATCCCAACCCATATCATACAACCCATCATCTTGGATCAAAATATCACACCATCGCTTTGCTACTTTACATAGCATATATGTCAGGAGCTTGACCCACAAATAAAGAGGAATCTCTAGATGCTCAAAAATAAATAATGTGGTCTCTACACATAGCTTTACAGCTTGTGTTCTGTTATCCCCTGAAAACGTAGGAGGATGTTGTTACTAGAACACCTATGTCAGCTCTGCCATATTCAAGGCTGGTTGTGGTGATCCCTTGAAATTATACATATATAGAAGGAAACCCTTGTGGAACGATGACTCTAAAACTGTTTTTTGAATAGCCTCAGGTGCCATAGCTGTAAATACAGGAGGACAAAGTGATACCCCATGTCCTATTTGTCTCTGATGTATTTTCATTTCCTCTATTGCAGGATACCACTGGAGGTCATCATGGTGGCATGTCTCTACAATGTCAAATGAATGCCTTGGAAAAAACGAGATCAAATCACAAAGCTCAAAAAACATAGGAAATGTCAAAAACATCCTAGAAACAAAGTCAAACTCATATTATGCTCATAAATCCAAGACTATAAAAAATAACAACCATCAAACCACCAGAAACTATGCCTCTCACACACACAAAATCTGGGTCTACATCAAGTTTTTATTCCCCATTTCAAGTTCCTTTTCCATTTCACGTTCAGTTATTTAGGAAATTTGTACAAAGGGTTTATCAATTTTCGAATACACAAGGGCCCATAACAACTAATGATCCCAAAACATGGATCTCATCCAAACCATTCACATAAAAATTACATTAATGCATTTACATCACATCGGTATATCATTTAACAATTCATAAGTTCCCGTACTCTTTATGGATTGAAATATGATGTCACACTATTATCAATTACACCCAACTTGCACAAAAGTAGGAAAAGTTATTATATCAAATATCACAATAGCATGCAATATCTATTTCATCCTAGATGGCATGAAATAGTGCATGAATGTGATTATGACAAGTGTCTATATGATGCTTGAGATGGAACACCCACATCTTATGGGGTTTCAACTAAAATAGAACCTTAAATTGCAACAATAGTAATAGAAGAAATCAAGTGCATTACCCAATGGTGAAATAAAATCAACTGTAATAGTCAAAATCCAGAAATTCTGAACCCAATACGAAGTAATTTGGATTTTCCCTGTATGCGGGTTAGCTTCTCTGGGTAGATATTTTTTACCAGATTCCATTTCCTTCATATCCCTGACTAATTTCACCAAATACTAAGTCAATCCAAAAAACAAAAACTCTTATAATACCACTCTGTAATATCTATAACCTAGATTCCGCCTGAAATGGTTCCCCAAGACCGGTTGGTCACTAGGACCTAAGCGCATCTCCCCAAACGCCTGAGGTAGCCAACATGTACTGATGGCCTAGGTGCGTCAGTGTGAAGACTATTCCCTTATTTCCATATTATCATACTAGAAGTCATATATACAATAAATAGTGGAAGAAAAATAACAAGTCCACTGCTAAAAGCATGTTAGGACACGTATACATATAAATAACCACAAGTGTCTCATTTGAAAAATGGTTTTTATTATATAAGTGTCTAGAAATCAGCCAAAATAGTACATGAAAATAAAATAAAATAAAAGTATCCCAAAAGAAAAAAACACAATAAAGGTATCCCAGCATCACAAGCCTCATCTTGGTTATATGCTCCCCTACATCAAATCAATAATCAACAACTTTTACTTTGGAACTTTCACGTATCTTCACCTACAACCATATAATCTGTTTGGGTCCCCAAGGAGGCTCAAATAGGGTGTGAAATAAACATCCTAGTAATCAACCACCCATGTCTATATCATTCTAATAGAAATTATACAAATGTGCTACCAAGTGTCCGCAACCAGTAAATAAGTTCATACAACCATGGCATAATTCTATTGTAACAAGTAAAACCAAACAACCCTCAAGGATACTTGCAAAAGAGAGTTGACTCATTTCAAGGTAGCTATAAAAAGTAAAAAAGCAAGACACACGACCTCACCATTCATCCATATGTATCAATAAATCCACAGCCTCACTGTATAGAGAAGTCAAGTAATCCATGTCCATACCATATAGTAAAGTCAAATATCCCACAACAATGATGTATAGTGAATTGAAGACCTCAAGGTCCGGATCCAAGGTGTCATCAGACCAAGTCATCCATATAATAATATATAGACAACAGAGGGCTGGATCCAAGGAGCACATCCATGGAATCCCATCAAGTACCATGTGTATCGATAGTGGAAACTCGGTTAGGCACTAGTTGGGGTCCTAGGAGCAAGGAAATATCAAGTCCAACGCAAGACCAAGCAAGCTAGATCCTTTGGGTAGCAAGGCTGAGGGATTCCATAGAATCAATACCCAAGGGTTAGATTCAACCCAAGGTGGACACTACCACATTCCAGATCCATGGAGAGTAGTCCAAGGCATCTATCAAACAATTCATTCAAGAATTCATTCATTCTATTAAAACATTCATTCCATGTGAGTATACCCACTCACATATACTTGTACAAAGCTATGAGTGTACCCACTCATGTAAACCTTTTATCAAAACAATAATATAGGCATACCACAACATTTAAACCATTTAACATGTCATTATTCATTTAAATATAGCTATATCAACCCATATAAAAAAATTCCATTTGTGTTAAGATATCAAAATAGACGAGGCATGACATGATATTCAATATGCAAGGAAGCAATGCATCTCTTATGGAAGCTACTCAAGCTGTAATGGAATCTAAGGGCTTCGTATAACTAGGAAATCACAAGAACACACCCCATGGGTGGTCTAAATAGTAATCAACAAGGTATTTCTTTAAGGAACTTCCCTCAGGTGTCCTTGAAATGAGAAATGACTTCCAACTCGCCTAAATTGAACTCATGGTCAACCTCACTATGTCTGACTACTAATACTAAAATATACTTTCTAAAAAATGAGACCTCTTCAGAATGTCTGACAGAAGTCATATCGGCCGAATTCCTGAGAAACACCCAGAAAATCCGAATAAAAGTATTGAACACCTACCTCACTTCAGTAGTAGAGATATTATCCAGTATCATGTCCTCATTCGTCCCGATTTAAAAGAAAAATAATGAACTGATAAAGAATGTGATATTAGGGAATATGAGACTAAATTCAAATATTTTATTCATTGTTTCGAAGAATCAATAATGTCTATAAAATAATACATGTATTACCATTTTGGAACTGTATAGATGATCAATGATCAAAATAGAAGTCAGATGGAGGATGTGGCTCAAATTCTATCCTTGTCACCAAATAGAGATCCAAGGTGAGCTTATGTGCATGGAGGGGGAAACCCTGTTTGGGTTTAAAAATTATATTTTTTTAATTTAGAATATTAAAGAAGCACACAGCTCGAGTCAAACGGTTTACCTGCTGAGTTTCCCAAAACATGTGGAAACTGTGTGCACCTCTCTTCCTAAGGGGTACTTCATATGGTTACTCCGCATGATTTGGGCAACCGTGCAGTAACCTTGGAAAACTTCTTGGTCCAAAACATTAAATTCCTCATACCTCTAGAATTTTATACCATAATCATGCATAGGTTGTGCGTAAACTATCTACTAGGCCATTTCTACCCTAAAAATGGGTTCAACCTCCAAACAAGCCCTTATACACCTCCAAAACACCCTTTATAAAGTTAATCATTCATATAAGTCCATAAGAAAGGTATTTAAACTTAAATGAAAAGGATCCACACCTCGTAAAAAAAACCAAGTTCATACATATGGGTCACATATATATAGTCATTTGATTCGAAGTAGGTATATATAGTAGTGAAGGGAAATAGTGTTCCTAACACTCTGAGAAGGAAAACATAGACTTAGTCAGTTCATGATTTTTGTTCTAAGTAGAATATGATGAATTAAATGGATGAGAATATTTTTTTTGGAGAGATGTGAGAATATGACCCTCATATTAGTATTAGTGAACTCCAAAATTTTGAATTGGATCAGGGAGAGGTAGTATAATGATCTTGAGTGTTTAGTTTCAAGAAATTTCTATAATGGCAATGATTCATCAAACGATTGGACCATAAATAGGGGTGATATAATCTATATTATGCATCGTTTTTTTATTCCTATGAGTATGTTATAGGGGTTGATGTGTGAATTTCAATCCTTGCAGTGGGTTTTTCATATAGGTTTTCCCGAAATGTATACTAACCTATGTCGATAGTATTTCTATGTGGGCATGAAAAGGGAGATTGAGGGGTTTTTAAAATGATGATACACCTATAAACATGTATTGTTCGATCTTCAATTTCCCAATGTTTTACTACAGCCACTGGCAATTTTGGTATGTAAGTGGGATGATCTTACTATGGATTTTTTGGTAGGTGTCCTGGGGATGAAACAAAAAAATGATTCTATATGAGTGTTTGTAGACCAACTGATGAAATTATAACATTTTTTACTTTATAATAGACTTTATCAATGAATCAGTTTAGAGAAATATGTAAATTTGGGATATATTACATCCTCAATGGGTTTTGTGGAGCATTTCATCAAACTATGTATCATGTTTTACTTCATGTCTTTTATACAGATTACTGAAGATACATGATTTTCATGTAAATCTATGTACATATTTTCACCCATAGATATATTGGTAGTTGGAAGATACTATATAGGTTTTGGAGCATATTCTAAAAGAATTAATCCTTGGACATGGTGGGATTTGGGAGAGGAACTTAGTGCTTTTTGAGTTCACCTATAATAAAAAGTATCTTAAGAAATTTCAGATGGAAAATTATGATGCTCTTTATGGTAAGCCATGTAGATAACCTATGTACTTCATGGAGGTTGGTGAGTCATAGCTATTGTCACTGAGTCTAATTCTGGAGACATCAAACAATGTTCAATTGATTCAAATATGTATAGCTATAAATAAAAGTAGGTTGATGTTAGATAAAGATCAATAACGAAGTCCCATTTAGTTTATTGTGGGTGATCCATAGTTCCTTCAGGTGTTACCTTTATTGGTTCACCATAGGATTCAGAGATAGGGAATGTAGGCACCCAAGTTTGTTGTACTTTTTTATTATTTTATAGAATCAAGCTGAAGGCTTGTCTATTTTCTCTTCCATAGAGGTATAGTTTTATACATGATGTTTTTTATGTCTCACATATTCGTTATTACCACTATGACCCTTCTCGTGCGGTCGATGTGGATGATTCGAGCTTAAGACTAATTATTCCTTTGAGGATAATCTAATATGAATTATGTATAATAGTGAGAATGTGTTTTGAAGAAAGTCAATGTTGATGGTTTGTGTCAATTTGAAACATGGTTGTGTTTAGGATGAGACATGGGAATGAAAAGAAGATATGTTGGCTCAATGGCCTTATCTTTTTACCTTAAAATTTTAGAGATGATTGGGAGTACTGCTTGAAGATAGGATGTTATAAGGTGTGAATATTGTAATATACAACCCATTATAGAGAGATATTATGCTTCTTTTATGTACTTTTTTTTATTATTTTGATTATACCTTGGGTGGTATTTTCTTAAGGTGTTTAGTGTGGAACAAATTGATAATTTTGGATGAAAAATTGGTTGTTCACATTTAACGAAAAATATAACTAAACTGTGTGACTACCCCCAAAAAATCATGAAATTAAAAATAGAGAGGAATTACATGGTTGGGATACTTTTTGTCAAACCATGCACCCTCTCATTAGAAACTGTTCACCCTGAGGGTAAGGCAGACAGTTTTGGTCCATGGTTTTCAAAACCGTGTACCCCAGTCCAATAAACCATTCATATAGGTTTCAGCCCAGTGAAAAATTATTCTAAAATTACTGAATACACTAGTACAAACCCCTATTCTAATAGGCTGAGTCCTAACATTTTTTCTTCATTTTTGGGAGATCTATGATAGATTAAAAGACTCCTAAAACTCATTAATTGATGTGTCAAAGATCTAATTGATGGATATGAACCTCCTATGGTATGTAATATCTTCTTATGTAGTTTCCTCACTCACATGTCTCTCCTTCAGGATGATGATTAATTTTTTATTCCCCATTATATGTGGGTTTAGATATAGTTTTTGATATATACTAATTCACATGATCTTAATCTTATTATTTTTTCTAATTTTATTTCTCCACAGTGAAATTGATTGTTCTGCTCTATTTTGGGATTTCTGACATATAAAAAGTCTATCAACAACCATGATGTATGTAGTCTAAATATAATTTAATATAGTACTAAATTATTATTTTGTAAATTTAATATTTCAATTTAAATAGATATCAATTGAATCTTTAATGGAATTAATTAATTGGTTAATAAGTTGTTGGGTTTATGGAATTATTAGAATAATGTGGTTTTGAAATTAGTGATAGTTCTTCATAAATGTTTTTTTAATTAATGTGTTTATGGGATTGATTTATATTTTTAATTAAGGGGTTGGTTTGATTAACCTGAAATTTTTAGTGGATATATTGATTA
The DNA here is from genome assembly GCA_963277665.1 of Viscum album. NCBI lineage: Eukaryota > Viridiplantae > Streptophyta > Magnoliopsida > Santalales > Viscaceae > Viscum > Viscum album. The sequence goes on from OY728147.1 coordinate 378,901,190, forward strand.
ATTGTTGACAAATGATTTACTTTTGAATTGTTCATATTATTCCATTTTGTTTTAAATAATTTACCATGAGTGTTTTGATAAACTGACATTGGGTACCATGAAAATAATGTCTGATAATAAGGTTAATGATGTTCAATCTTGATAAATGTGATATATGTGATTGATTTATAAATGGGGTTTTGGATAATGGATAATGCTCCAAATTCACATGGGTTTTTAGACATTATTTCCTATGACCAAAATCATGTATGTGAATATTCATTTTAGGGGCACAAACTAATGCTTCAAAATCCCATATGTGAGAACAATGTGGTGTGGGAAATGGGATCAAGATCCAAATACACATGTGGTGATAGAAATGGAATTCTACATCCAAGACATCAACAATGGACCGGTGTTCCAAGTATTCTTGATATGAAATTAGAGTTTAGTGGACAATGAAATCCCATATTATAAGGAATTGTGAATTTCTTTATGTGATATGGTTCAGACTCCCACACAGGAGTAATTAGATATTTAATGTTCCAGTTTCAACATGAACATGGGTAATTATGTATTTAAATAATGAATAATTAATTATGAAAATATATTACATGAATATATTTTACATTATTTTATTTAAAACTGGATACACTATTAAAGTCTGGATATTGATTTATGTATTTTTTGTGGTGGCCTACTGAGTTATTACCTTACCCTAATCAAGATATTAGATGTGTAACATTATAGACTTTATGATTATAGTACAAGATAATATCAAGAGGCCTATGTTATATGACTGATTTTGGATGGATCTTGAATGAGGAAATCAGATGTGATTTTTGGGCCTGTTTCGGAGTTGTCAGTGTGTATTTGTTTTTTATTTTTCATATTGAGACTTGAAACACATATGTGATGACATATTTACAACTTTAGTGTTTATATTGTTTCCATGTTTTGTTTTATCATTTGATATTAGTCTATATTTTGTTATGGAGTTATTATGGTTGTTGGTTATTATCATTTTCCTACTATTTATTTATTTATTCTATTACGCTACTTTGATAAAGAGGGTATAGTCTCCCCATGTTATATATATTATACCCAAGATACAATGACCATCATCTGGAATACGGGTAGGCATGCTTGAGGTCATGTCACAACCCGGCTTGGGGAACCGGTATGTGGCACTCAGGTACGGACGTTACAAATCACTTTTATCTAGAACCTATATAATAATGTAACTGCTAACATTGGGCTACAAGGGTCAGGGTATTTCAATCTATTCCAAAAACTACACAACGGTAATAACCATAAGGAAAAATGCGTTTTGTGATTTATAGGGAGGGAACTGTTAGAAGAGAAATAAATCTTATGAATGTAAATTATCACCACAATCATTGAAAATTATCAATTCAAAGGATAATGGATCGATAGATAGTACCTAGAATGAGACAAAAACAAAATTATTATGACCATCCCCATAAATTTTGAGGAAATTCCTTCATATAAATTTATAAGGAATCATAAAAACAATATAATGGGTGATAAAAGTGATATAAAGATAGTGGTGGAAAACCCCTGTATATATGAATAAAAATTCAATGAATTGGGACTACCTAAAAATCCATGAAATTAGGTTCTACATTGTAGAATTCATAAGGAGAGTATTACATCTAAAATCATGAAAACATCTAACATTTATGAAGTGCCATATTGGATTGATACAATACATAAATGTACACTAAAATAAATCATCGACCATGCAATAAATAAGGTGAAAAAAGGATTAACTATAAAAACTAAGGTAATCTTAATAAAAAACAATTTCATATCTTATTAATATTCATAATTTGATTTTATGGATTTAAATTAACTATAATAATTAATTTCATGAATGTTTTAAAACAAAAATGAAATAGTTCTATAGAAACTGAACTATTTTCTATGATTTATATGGTATTATATAAAAGTTAAAAATATTAAATAATTAAATTTAATTATATTACATGAAATGAATTTTTATAATAGTATATAAATTTTTTTTCTGTTATTTATTCAATATGTTATTGAGAATATTGTTTTTTAATTAATAGTGAAAAATACATATTTTTAATAAAATCTATCATTTCATTTAATATATTTAAAAAATTCCATTCAATTTTTAATTTTTTAAGTGAATATAGTCCCCTTTTATTAGCCATTGTCTAATTAAATATATATAAATTATAATTATAGTTTATTTTGGAATAAATTCATTTTTATTCTACAAATTAATTTTTCTAAAACAATGTTTTTTGTTGTGTTTTGTGAATGTATATTAAAAGTAATTATTCCCATTATTAAAAAAATTACCTCAAAAAATTGATTAAATATTTTTAATAAGGAGGATCAAATTTTTTAATTATTTCAATTTATTTTTGGATCAAAATGAATATTTACAACGGAAATATTTTTTTAACATTATAATGGTTAAAATAAGTTAATTAGGGTTAAAAATAAGTGATAGGGACATAAAAACTTATCATAATTCTAATTGGATTATTGTATTTAAACACTAGTAACCATATATTATTCACTCGATATTTTTAGTTCCAAATTCTTAGTATTAAAGAATTTATATTATTTTAAAAACATTTAATAGTTATAGGAGTGTCACTCATATCACTTATAAAAGGGCACCCCCTTCTCCTCTATTATTCACATACCTTGAGTATTTTATCTTGAACAATATTTAACCAAATACCTTCAAAGAATCCATTATCATAAAATATTGGTCATAGTAATAAAACCTATAAGTTTTAGATTAACATGTTAATACTCTTGGTGGAATTAATAACATGCAACACATAGCTTTAAGAAAATTGGGTTATATTATAAACAATTTATTATTTAAATGTGACTGGTATTACCTTGTGGTTGAATTATGAAGAACGAATATGATTAATATTAATATTAAATATATTTATAACTTTCTTTTTTAAAAATGTGATTATTAATTGTCATTAAATAAGAAATAAATTTTTTGTGAAATAATTTCTTGCTTTAAAAATGCATTTTCTTCAAAAAAAAATAATTGTGTTATCTGCTTGGAAATTTTAATTAATTTTTATGCTTTTATAAATTTTATATAATTTAATATTTTTTTAAAATTATCATATTGAAATAAAATAATATTGAAATTTTTATTTTTTTATGAAATGATATGTTTTCAGTGAACAGTGGAATCTAGAGATATCAGTAATAATGACATTCATTTTTATTATTTCATGTAATTTAAAAAATCAGTATATTATTATTTGTTTCATAATGTAAAATATTTTAATTTCATTTATAATAATTTATTTATTCAAATATAAATTAATAATATTTAATATTTTAATATATGTTAATTTTTTTTCGTAAAATTACATTTTTCTAAAAATTGTTGTACATTGAATTTAATTAATTTATATTAAAAAAATATTATGCCACTTATAATGACTGAATATGGAAAAATATATTCGATATTTAGATCAATAGTTTTAAAATTTTAAATTTTTCCCATTATTTTTAGACAGTATGAGTAGTAACCCCGTAAAATATTTATCACCTCACTAACGTTAAAATTGGTAATATTGGGTTAAAACTATGGTATAATGTATTAAATTCTACCAAAAATTGATATTAATTTATTTTATGTTATTAATTCAACCATGTCCACTATAAATTCAAAAAACATGGTAGGTTGGTTCTAGTATTCTTTGATAAATTGCATTTTTATATTTTCACAAATGGAAATTTCAAAAATGACAATCTTTCTTTTAATTTCTCAATTATTTAGAATTAGGATAAAAATATATTATGAATAAATATATAAACATATATTTCCCATAATTAATTTATTTTAATTATTGTAATTGTTTTATATTTTAGTGATGGTATAACTATTGTAAATTCTTACACAATGCTGATGTAGAAATTGTGTAAGGGGATAAATAAATCAAAGTAAAATATTCTAAAAACATAAAAATAAAAAAACAACTTGATGAATTTTGGTTTCACTTTAATTTTATTGAAACTATTAATGTATAATTAATGGTGAATGATTTTATATTTTGATTACATAGTTTCCTTCATGTAAGTAAATTAAAATTTTGTGAATAGTTATTGAAATGACTTTAATGGTATATATTGATAAATGATATTTATTTTAAATGATTTAAAAAAACATAAAATTATTTAAAGAGGAAAGTGTGAAGGGATATGGTCTAAATATCATTCCTTTACCATTATGGGTTATCTATTAAAATATAATTAAATTTCTAACCCAAAAAGGATTGAAAAATGTGTTACCACTATTAAGGATAGAAAGAGTTAACATTGGGGTTAAAGTAAATAAATATGGGTAAAGATTTCTGAAAAACTATTCCAAATCATATTTCAATTGTTTATTTAGATCTTATATCATATTTAGTTAAAATTAAATCCAATATTAAACTCTTTTCAATAAATGTGGAATTATAATATTTTAATGTTTTATGATATTACAAGACTTCCATTCACTACATAATAAAATGACACTCCTCCTCCTTCTTATTTTAAATGCATTGATCTATATTTCACAACCCAACCATACATAATACCAATTTAAAAGTATTTATAAATTAATTATAAGTGTTGATTGTATTAAAAATAAATTCCAATAGCACTAATGAAAAATAAATAAAAATAATAATGAAAAGTGGAAAGTGTCTTACCTGACCTCTTTCTATTTATTTATCCACTACTATATATCCACCTGAACCCATTTTTTTGCCATCTAGTGGGAAATGAATGTGTCACTCGTGTGTATGTGTTCACTTTCTTCTCCATAGAGTGATATAAATATTTTTTCAAAATAATCACTCATGGTTGGTTATTATGATATATTTAATGTTTATATATTATATATATGATATAAATATTTATTTGGAATGATAACATATTTTTCAATATGTATTTTATTTTCCTCATATAATGAAAAATGTGTTCCTTCATAAGTATGACTATCTCTCCATGAATTATTTAATTCCTTTTTTTATCTTTTCCATATATGGATATTTATAAGTATTTATATATAGAATCTTAATATATATATATATATATATATATATATATATTTCTATTATTATTAATATTATAGTGATGATGGAACCATGATTAGTGTGTAAGGATAAAAATTAACGAACTAAAACATCCTACAAAAATGAAATATTTAACACTTTGAAAAAAGGGTTTTATAATAGAATTTGTAATAAATATGTGATTAAATGTAACAATTGGATAATATATGATATTATAAGTATGTAAATAATTCTACTAAATAATTATAATAAATTTAAATTTTTTATATAGAGTTTAGATAAATTTTAAAGCAATTCATGTTTTAGGGAATGATTTTTCATCTCACATTCATTTTTCCAAGACATCTATCATATTTAACACTATTTTTCATTGTGTGGTTTGTATACTCCATATGAATTACTTTTATGATTATTTTATATAAAATTATATATATTTAATAATACATTTAATATTCTATATTCCATCTGTTTTTTATTCAGATATCACCAATGTTGTAATGGTTTTCCATATCAAATTCTGTTCTTTGGGACATATATTATGTTATACAACGAAATTATTTTATGAGTTTCTATATAGGCCTACTGAAATTTTATATCATGGATCTTATTATGTTGATGATATTTAATAAATTATTTGAAGTTAAAATTTCATGGAGATTATGTTTCAAAAGATACAACATATTGAATGGATTTATGTTACAATTTCATTTTTTTACTGTGATTGTTTCTGATTATGAATATGATGATGAAATTTTCTGATCTAACTCGCAATAATTTTTGAAATTTTTTTCATATGTGATTATTTAATTATAATAAATATATTATTTTTATTTCCATATCTTTAGGTAATAAATTGTCTGAAATAATATTTTTAAGGAAATCCATCTTTATTTCTATGTTATGTCATGAAATAATTTTCTTCCATTTCCATATTTTTTAAATATTTTTTCAAGAAAGTAGTTTTTATTCTAATATCATTTTTTTAATTACTTTTATTTCATATTTTACATTCTATAAAATACATTTCAATGAATCCTCTTTTTATTTTCTTGATATTGTGTTTTAACTTTTTACGAAAATATGAGAAGGAACACTTTATTATATCATACAGGACATGAATAAAATTACAATCCATTATAAATTAACAATGATTTGAGTATAAATATAAATTTTTCCTTGGATTTTTTAAAATAAATAGTTTTCTGTAATATTTTAAGAATTTTTTGGTTTTAAAAAATTCATTGCAAAAGGAAATGGTATTTTCCTCAAGAAATATTTCAATTATCTGTTAATGGACTTTTTCATCTATGATAAAATCCTTTAATATTAGTTATGATTTTTATGGATATGATGGATTAATATTTTCCTTGTTCTTTCTTAATATGCATTAATTTTTTGATGATGATATATTTATGAAACCCATTTATTTTCCATAGTTTATAAAATGATTAAATGATGAAATTTTTAAGAAACATGTTTCTATTCTGTGGGTTATGATATAATAATATTATGATATTATGAATGTTTTATGATCTTGTGGTACACATATGTATTGTTTTAATTTTCATATGGGTTGTACATGAATTATATATCCCTCTAATTCATTATTTATATATGGATATCTCATTAGAAAATATAAACTAGAATGGATAGTGCACCTAGTTCTACATAGAAATTTTCCAACTGTGGTAGTCAAGTTAGTGAACTAAGACTAAGGATATTATAGAATTTGTAGTAAACCCAATCCATTATAATACTATAGGAAGTGATACTTGACTAAGGGAATGATTTTATATTCTTAAGTGTATGAAAAAAAACTAATGTCTTGTGCTTATGATCTGTTCTCAAGGATCATGTTCCTTTATCCCATTTTGAACCATATCTTACAATATTCCAGTATTTATTCCATATATCATGTTTTTGATATATTATTTTCTATATATGGTTTTAAGTTGTTGGGATCATATTCCCAAATCCTTATTCTCGTGTTCTGTTAAATAGATTATTTTCATATCCATTGTTTAACCCTACTATGTAAATGAGATTACCCTTAATTGTGTTATCATTTACCTAGAAGATGATGAAATGGTTTATTTATGATAAATCAAAAAAGGTTCTAGTTGTGTAGAAATAACTTTGAGACAATAATAATATTTTTTGTAACTATTATTTATGTATCTATGATTCCAAAAAGACTAAACCTTTGTTTTTCTAGAAGTGATCATATATCATACATTGAATTTTCATCTAATAAAATGAAATATTTATGAACAACATCTTATTATTGTTTACTGGTTAGAGAAAAAAGAACAAATCATATAAGTCTTAAGGTATAACATAAATGACATTTTCAAATGATATGTATAAATCATTACCAACTATTTCCTATTTGTTTCTCCTTCTAAATACTTGAAATTATCATTAACCATGCGGATATAATAAAATCAAAATTTCTCATATAATTATATATTATTATATTAATGGATCATTACTTTTTCATCTCATTTTATATCCAATGGAAATGAAAACATCACTTTTCAAACATGTTAACCACCACCTTTCCAAAGGGATGTATTTTTTCGTCATTCTCTCACATTAGTGGATATAAATAAGGAATTAATTAATATATAATATGTTTGTGTACTTTTTATTATTCTATAAATATAAGATACCTCATACCTTATTACCCTTCCATCCATTTGAAAATTATAATGTCTATTGTGTATAAGTGTGGACTACCATCTATGCTAAGTTATGTTGTTTGTTTTCCATGTATTCCTTTCATGAAAGATACTATATCTGTATCTAGTGTGTAAAAATGATAATAATGAAATTTTAAAGATTTTTGAGATAATGGAACCATGACCCCTTTGACATTTTCCAACACACAAAAGTTATTTCAAATTTATAAACTCAAAAAAACCAAATTATCAAATTTGAACTTACCCACACTAGTAAATATATAAGACATGTTAATGAATGAAAACAGTAATTAGGATAAAGTAATAATCCTAAAAAATGTTAATAATAATGTATAATATACATTGATATTTTTATTCTTCAAAAATATAATTAATGAACATATTTATAATTAAAAAAATTAATGGTTATTTTATACTACTTTTTACTTTTTTTACAACTTAATAAAAAACAATTTTTTCAACACTTCTAATATGGGTCGTGTTTTATATTAATATAAGTAAAAAATACATTTCATTTAACATTAACCACATGAAAACATTTTCCCTACATCATAACCACTATTATTTAGAATCATTATGCTAAAAGTTTTCATGTTTTCTCTAAGAATATTTTTCTTTTTGTTCTTCGAGGAGTTATTTTAATATTTTTCAATGGAATATTGATATGTTTTATTTTTTTAACCTGATAAAAAAAGATACTCTACATATATTTTATACAAATTATTTTTATATTTTATATAGAAATAAAATATTTTATGTGTGTTATCATGATATGGTTCTTGAATATTTTAATTGATGACATTGATCTGGATATAGCTCTAATGATGGGTGAGCGTTGTAATGACCAAGAATATTATCAATGGAATTTTCTCTGCTTATAATTTTGTCATAAAGTCCATAAATCGCATAGAAAAACCAAGAAAACATTATTCTGATAAATTAAGAAAGATATGTTAGTTATAAAATAAACTAATAAGAACTCCAAATATTACAAGAGGATAATAAATTAAAAATAGCTTAATAAGAATAGGAAAATTTGTATCTACTTGATCCACTTGAATGATCCCACTTGCGAACAAAGCTATAGAAATAAACCAAAATGTTAATAAAAAATTTAATTTTTAAAATTATATTATAAATGAAATTGTGAAAATATTGAAGTGAATGTATAATGAATGGGATAAGCGGTATTTATAATAAGTAGTGAGCACATATAAATATTATTAATCTAACTGTTGGAATAGTAACCTTGTCGTTGGAATAGTAATATTAATATTAGGAAGATTAATCTGACCGTTAGAATAGTAACTTCACATATTGAAATCTAAAATAATATTTAGGATTCAAATGAAAATAAAATGTAATATATTTATATCTTTTTGTATGTAATATTTTTTAATAAAATTGATAAATAAAGGTTTTGTATTTTTATAAAACATAAATATTTTTTTTAAATATTTAAATTAATATAATGATATAAAATTAAATAAATTTTTCTAAAATGAATTATAAAATTAATATTATGTTTTATTATAGTGGTTATATAATTTTTTAGACCATAATTAATTTTTTAAAGGGTTATAAAAATTATTATAATACTAAAATATGAATTTTCAAACAAATCATGATTTTATTTAAAAATTTAATTCCTCTAATTTAGAAAATATAATATAATATTTAATCTATTTTTAAATTCTAAACGTCAATTAATGGCTAGGATGAATATTTGGGATTTTTAAAATAATAATTGAATTTTTGTGAATAGTGAAATATGGAAATTTATATTATTAAACATAATTAGCCAAATAGATCAGTTTTTTTAATCATGGATGATTTTTCAAAAAAAAAGTCTTTAAATTGACTATTTAAAATATATATTCACAAGAATAAATTCTATTGATAGTATTGATCCAAAATAATAAATTATGTAATATAATAATCAAAAACACCTCTCTCATCCCATCGTAAATAACACCCCTTCTACTTAGACAATATAATCCTTGAATATTTCCAATAATAATTCCCATTACCCTTATAATAATATTCCCCACATCATAGTCATTATGGTCTCACCAAAATACCAATTTTAAATACCTTAAGTAGGTTCTCAAGGAGATGACATTCCAGAGGTATAATCCTCCGTCTTTCTTTTTTAAATTCATCTCTTCTTCTACCTAATCACCCCCCCTTTAGAGTGACATTATAAATCAATTATTATATATATATATATATTGTAATTTTATTGTGTTAATTAATTTTCATTCATTAAACTCCTTCCCTTTTCTTCATATTGTAAAAATAAAAAAACAACATTTGTAATACGTCAGTTCACTGCCTACATGGACAATGAGATTTTACTTTCTAATACTACATTCATAGTAGATAATAAAACCATTATAATGATTTAAAATGACTATAATTTATATATTATTTTTTTTAATATTATTTAAATAATATATAGTCAAAATAATAAATTAAATGAAATTAGTTTGTAATGATCAAAAAACTGCCAAAATAAACTAAAAATTTTTCATCAATGTTTTTTTAAATGAATCATCATAATTCCAAAAAAATGGTATGTTAGAAAATTTAAAATTCTTTAAGTTCATTAATAATATATAATTAGGCTTATGGATAATTATTCCTTTTTTACAATAACTTCTATAATTATATACAATATAACCGATCATGGGACTGTGGAAACAAACGCTCCAAATACAATGAAATTGGAATTTATTACTCATCAAAATTGACATAAATAAAATTAATTAAATTATATTAAATAAAATACATGTATAATAGTTATTAATTATGTAATTAATAAATCATATTTTATTATCTGGGATGTTATGGGATATTTTACTACACATTCACATGTAAGGTCCATGATTATTCTGAACTTCCATATTTATATTAAGTGAAGTTCTTTCTTAATCTACCTAAATTTATCACTTTGTTCTTCATATATATATCTTCTATATTATATATATGTTTATATGTTTGAAACAAATATACCATATTTATTTAATATTTCATTTATGGGGATAAACATGTATTTATGGTTTTCTTCTCAATTCCTCTCAATATGAAATCCAACATCAAGGAAACATTACCGTTTCTTACCCATTTTCAAGTACACTCCATAAATTATCATAATAAATAAATAATTTTTAAAAATATCCCATTTTATCATGAAAAAATATTTCAGTTTATTTCTAGCTTTATACAAACAAATATGCCATTTTTCTCTTTCCAAACTCTTTATTCTTTTCTATTATGCGGTACTGAAGTGGCACATTTCTAACATTTAATAGATATTATTTTTCATGTATTCACATAAGATGTACATAAATATTCATTAATTATTCTTATTTATACTTCATGATTGTCCAAAAATAATTTATTCCCTTCTTTCATGGATTCCATTGTTATATTCCCATTGGTTTTGCCTTATGATCTGATTTCGATGCCCATTTCTTTCTATTGGTAACCCTTATTTCTATTCATTATGTTTGAGTATTTATATTAACATATATGAATTAACATTTTATGATGGGTACATTTAGGTATATATCCAATGAATTTATTATTTTTTTGTCTCATGATAAATAATGTACTAGATTAGGTAGTGAATAGCATCAACTATGGTATTTGTTCCACATTGTGATATAGTTTTGGAAAATATCTTTGACTCATGTTTACGTCATGTTGTATGTTTCTTCCAAATTCCAATATTTCCATGATCATATTATTCCATGTCCTATATTTAATACCTTTATATGTTTATTCATGAGTCATACAATTATTTTTTTCATGTCATTCCTTATAACTCATGTGTTATGCTTTATTCCCATGTTTATTCTCTTATTGTGATTTTTAGCTAGTCTATTTCGATTATATATTTCCCAGGTTATCTTTTGTTGTTATATGAGCCAAAATGGATTTAGAATCTCATTATAGAGATTAAAAAAAGATTTTTATATAACTTTTTTAAAATCCTAGATTTTTTGTGTATTTTTTATTAAAATATAATTTGGATTTAATTTTAGACCTGGTGCTGAGACAAAGTGAGATTCTGAGGCAAAGTGTGAATGGAATAAATGTTTTAAAATATATTATATATTTTAAATATTGTGTGAGTGGATTTCTTGAAAAGGGTAAAAAATTATAAACAGGTTTCCAAATCAAAAATCTAATGGCATCGTTGCATTCAAAGCAGTGACTTTATCTTTTGTAAGGCCTAATATCAGTCGGTGTGGGTCAGCTGTGAAAGTTAGTTTTTGGACATTTAAAAAATAAAATAAATTAATGAATTTTTTTATTTTGATGTTACAATGATTTAGTGACATGTTTATTTTTAATAAATATCTTGGTAGTGACCCAGGTTTAGAATTCATTACATTTGAGAAATACTTGGAAGCTCTTGGGAATAATATTTAAAAAACATCTTGAAAAATGATGATAAGACGACATATCATGATATGTTTTTATGGATCAGAGATTGAAGATTTATGGGCACCATTCTAGATGAATCTACCCAAAGGTGATGATACAATGATCTAACTTATTCAGTTAATGATCCAAACCATATGTAGGGAATGTTTTTTCAATTCATTCTTTTCCCCATACAAGGATTTAATAATGAACGTGGATCAACACACGGATAGGTTGATATGTGATTCCATTGTTCTTATGAGAGGGTTTTTATTGTGGATATTGTTTCGGGATGATTATTTTAGTGTTTTATATTCTTTATCATTCATAATTAATGGATAAAATATAGAAATGGACAAAGATTGGGGTTCATTACATGGGCTGTTTAATTGTTATTTTCTCCCCTATGTTATTCGTGTTCTTTGTGTTCAATGCAGAACATGAATAGATTATTTATGCACCTATTTTTGTAGGAACAATGATCTAAAATTTGAGATCCAACCTCGTGATGAACTAGAAGAGGTGCGATGACATTGTTGGTACATGGATCGACGTATCGTGCGTGATACCATTCTTCGAACAACATTTGAGTGAGTGATTGGAATCAGTTTTCGGAGCCCATTGGAGGCCTGAAACCCACCAATTCGGTGTTTCCATGGGGACATGACCTAGAATATTTAGATTCAAGGTAAATTTATCATAAGATAAAACATTGGATAATAAATGAGGTGCATGGAGGAAAAACTAATGTTCTGGAAAATCCCATTGAGCAGAGTGTATATCTTGGAATAGATAGCATGTGGGACCTATTCTGTGGCGTCTTGGGGTTTTAGAAGCAGGGAAGTTTCACATGGCATGTGAAACATATCACATGATGTGTGGGACCTTCCCCAATGATTGTAATCTATCTTGAGAGTTACCAGGGTATAGGGTGGAGTACACGGCTAGCCAATACGCCATCTACCCCACCACATGGTAAGACCTGGACATGATACACGGTGTATCCCTAGTTTTGGTACATGAGAAAGTGAACACGGGTTGACACAGTGTATGGGAACTTGGACATAGTACATGGGTGTACCCTAGATAGTAGGATAAAAACATGTGATCTTATCTACACATCATGTATACCTCTTCTACATGACATGTTCTGATGGCATGGGATATAGAACATGGGCATTAACTAGGGTCAAGGAACAAAGCGTGTGACCCTACTACACAAAGTGTTCACATTCCTACATGGATTGAATCTCTTTTCCACCATATATAGAACAATTTTTGTTAGGTTTGGTTCCCTTTCACATTCCTATAAATGTTAGTTGGTATCATTTCCTATTCATATGATTATGGTTCCTATAGTATGATTTTACTTCATATTGTATGGAATCCCCTCCGAGACGCTTGTAGTTGTATCCTATATCCATTCTTGTACCCTAAGTAGGGTCTCGGTATCATCAAGTCCAATCCTATAAGATGTCGATACACTACTTACTAGGTCAATCTGGATGAGTTGTTGTATCGCCACATGGCCTTAGAAATGATCCTCATCTATGTATTGTGACCATCCCCCTCTCGTGGAGTGAGTACTCTTAGAGAGAGTGTATCATATCTCACTTTATATAGATAATTATATCTCTCTCATGAAGGTTCCCAAAGAAGTACTTCTCAAAATGATGTCATTAGTGCTATCAAACTCAGGATGTTTTACTCCCATATTAGTTACTTTTTGGTATCTTCATATTAGATCTCTAGAATTGGTATGTGGTAGTTGTGACATACCTCTATACTATGGTTTAAGGTTTGAGTGTATATATATATGTTTTTTATATCTAATGTATAATTATACTCTGTAGATCTAAATATACATTTACTTTGTGTATTTCTTTTTGGTTTTGGGTTGTTGTGCTAAATATTTTAATACTCACCGCTGCACCAACTTCATCGGCACATGTAGTGTCTTGTTTAGTCAAGAAAAAATTTGATGGAGTTTAGTGAGGACCAGTACTAGATAAATATTTGTGAGTTCATACAAGATGAGTTGTTTCTATATCTTTGATAAGTCATCCCAATACCATTGTGTTTACAAATCTGAAAATTTTGTTTTTAGACTCTTTCTTTAGGTGGACCTATGTTCTGGACCAATTTAATTTAATTCACATTATTTTCCTATTGTACTTTATTGGTTGGGTTTAGTGGTATGCATGAATTTTTTTCCGTAGTGGTTTTTAATTTTAAGTATTTTTGGAATTTAGACATGTGAATATATACAGGGTCATAGGAAATGACTCACATATTAGTGGTATTTCTACTCGATGCTAGTCAGCAACACCGGGCCTATTCATGGCGGGCTTGGGGAGTCACAGCGTAGACCACACGTGGACGAGTTGTGATAGAGTGGTATCAAATTTGGTCAGTTCTACCTTGGGATCAGGAGTCTATGAGATTTGTTTGGGATAACAGTGTTAAGTGTGTCGTGTTTGGCTTTCAGGCCAGGGACTCTTGTGTTGGTACGGGCGGCCAACATATCCATACACCAAGACTCTGATAACATACTTTTTGAATTGATACATGAGAACAATATTTTATAGGAATATAATGGTACATGAATCATATAGGAATCACTTGTATTTCCATTTCCTTGATACAACTCTCTAGATATACTTAGTGACCATGGTACATGTTGTTTTATTACTTAATGCCATTGAGGTGCATACCATCTATGATTTAGTAGCCCAGTTATGAGGAGGATATCCTTAGTGTTGAGGCATTATTATATGCACCAGTTTCTTAGATGTTTCCTCCAGGTGGTGCACCAGCTACAACAATTCCAGGGGATAAGAACATGGTTCCTTAAGTACTTGTAGATGAGGAGTGAAGATTAAGCGTGATCCAAAAGTTTCATAAACATAGACCCCTCAGGATTTGATGTGAACCTAAATCTAAGGTAGTCGGGTCCTGGATTGAGGAAGTGACTAGATATTTTAATCTAGTGATGACACCAGTGCAGTAGTTACTGACATTAGGGTGCGCCTTCATTAGGGTTCAATAGGGTGATAGTGGAGTTTGAAAATTATGACTCATGAGAAGAAAACTATTTCATGTGTGGAGATTGATCATCTCTTTATAGATAAGGTCTATCCGATTACAATGATATCGGTGAAAATAAAAGAGTTTCTTCACCTTCTATAGGGTAGCTTGATGGTGGCTGACTATTCCTTGAGGATCACCAACCTCTCTATGTACGCAATCGATATGTTCATGTATAATTACTTTAGGGATCAGAATATTGATTAAGTTCTACATCGGGACATCTGATCCAATGTTATAACTCTATGTATTCTTAATTATGCTAGATCTCTCGAGTGATATTTGGTGGTTGAATGCTTCTTGGCTGAGAAAATGCATCTAGTTACAATCAAAAAAAAGAAAAAAGGTGTAGAGACTTCCGCAGCAGGGGGACGATATCAGACCTAAGGATATAGATGTGGGAGACATTAATGAAGGACCCAAGATAAGGTATTTTTGGTTTAAGTCTCTTATACTAGATCCAAACATCCTTGGGATAGTTGTTGTTATACATGTGATGGATGTGTTCAAACCACAAGATATTTTCCAACCCGCTGAGTTGCTGATATTGGGATTGGGGATGGACCACCAAGGAAAATGCAATGAGTGGAGAAGGATGATCTTCTAGGAGACCGATGTGGTAGAGGAGTTGGCAGATATATGAGACACGGTAGACATTTTTACATACAACCAACACCCCTAAGAGGTACATAGCATGATCCGGGAGATTTTAATATGTATGAGACCATGAGATTCTAATAAAACGATTGACACAACACTTATGATTAGAGAAACCTACAGGATGAGACTTGATGATCCCACACAAGTTCTGACAGTGTGATCTTTCCCTTGGAAGAGAGAGTTTCGGTTAGAACCTCTTAGTTGCGGCATCAATACCTTACGACTTCATTCAAGGTATGGATTTTCTTTCTTCGGTCCACATCTAGGTTGATTGTTTTAGGAGAATGTTATTGTGTTTCCACAATGATGGGATGAGGTTATCCTTTGTTGGTGAAAGGGAAACCAAGCTAGCATTGGATGAGCTCATTCATAAGAGGGCACATCCGATCACTCATGAGTTAGATGGTATTACCCTTTGAGAAGTAGATGTTATGATATTTTAGTTCCTAGTAGTTATGGTGGATTATGAGGATGTCTTTTTAAAATATGTTTGAGGGTTACTAGCCCATCTAGAGATAGAGGTATTCATAAACGTACACCAGGGGATGACACTGATATACTCACCAGCACATTGGATAGAACCCCTAGAGCATCATGAGATAAGGGTGCAGCTGGAGGGCTTACAGAGTAAGGGTTTTGTGAGGCCCATTGTTTCACCTTGGGCCACCCTAGTCTTGTTTTCCAAGAAGGAAGACTAGATATTTATGTTGTGTGTGGATAACCGACTCATGAATCAAGTGCCTATGAAGAATAATTACCCAGTAACAAGGATCTATTACCTCTTCAATCAGTAGATAGGGGCACTATGGTTCTTGAAAGTTGAACATCGGTCATGCTATCACCAGTTGTGAATATGGGATGAATAGATTTATAAGACATCCTCTATATGAAATTATAGCCATTATGAGTAATTGGTTATTCAATTTTTCATGATGAACTCCCCAGCAATGTTCATGGGTCTTATGAACCTGATATTTTATCGTTACTTAGATCTGTTCTTGGTTGTCTTCATAGACAATATCGATGTATACTCGATATCCGAGGAGAAGCATGCGAGACACCTATGGATGGTTTTGGATGTACTCTAAGAGAACTATATTTATGGGAAACTCTAGAAGATCCATTTCTATATTTAGGTTGTCAACATTTTGGGACATGTTACCTATGTGGATGGTGTGGTAGTGGATGCGACCAAGGTGGAGGCAGTGTTATCATGGGTTCCACCAAGGATCGTGACATGGGTATGGAGCTTCTATGGGTTGGTAGAGTATTATTAGAGACTCATATATAATTTCTATAGGATATCAGAACATATGATAGATTTTACTTGAAAGAGGAATCCATTTTTATAGGCAGAGAAGTTCCAGTGATCTTTTTAGAAGTTGAGTCATAGTTTAAAGATAACTCTGATATTGAGATTTCCAAAGGTGGGTGTTAAGTACATAGTGTTCTATGATGCATTAGAAACTGTACTAGGTCGTGTCCTAATGTAGAGGAATGAAATGGTTGACTATGGTTTTCACCAGTTGAGACCACATGAGAAGAACTATGTGACCCATGATCTTGATTTAGAAGATGTAGTTTTTATATTGATGATATGGTGACAGTACCTGATGTGCGAGTGGTTTATCATCAACTCTTATCACAAAATTACCAAGTTTATATTATCTCAAAATGATATGAACATGATGTATATGATATGGTTATATTTCCTTCATGATAATGACATTAAGATTGTATATGTTCCTTGGAAAGGGATTGTGGTGGTAGATGCTCTCAATAGGAGATCAAGATCACAGTTTCTAAATGAGGTGTCAATGTAGTTGGCCTTTTTATAGTTTTCCTTCATGGATAGAGATAGAGTAGCTTACCTCCAGTCGATGGTTGTCTCCCCTCCGATCTTATAACAAGATAGGGAGGCACATCTTGGGGATACCAGCAGTGAGACTCTATGTTCTCATATGTCTATAGGGCATGATCTTGATAGATATTCACAATGTGGGGAGCACATCATCCTTTGAAGAGGATGAAAAATTGTACCAGTGCCATTGTAGGAGGAGGTCAAAGGTAGATTCATACATCTTATTTGGTGGTACATCCTGGTGTGCGGAAAATTTTCCAGGACATTTGATATCATCTTTAGTGCACATGGATGAAGAATGTTGTGGAATAGTTTGTTTCTTGATTCCTTACATGATAGTAGGTAAATTATGAGCACTAGGTTCGAGAAATATTGACTCAAACCCTTCAGATGATGAAATGGAAGTGGGATGGGATATTTATGGAAATTATGATAGGGTTACCATGTATTTCTTGGGGACATAATACCATCTAGGTGATCATTTTCCTACACAAAATTTCTTCCCACTTTCTACCTATCTGATAGTTGAGTTCAGTAGAGATATTGGGACACCTATACATTCAAGATATTGTCTAACTCCATGGAGTATCATCAATTATATTTGTTAATTGTGATTCTCATTTGAAATCTCAGTTGTGTAAGGGATTACAATATGTGTTACAAACATATTTATGCTTGAGAAAAACATTTCATTCCCAGGAAGACAGTTATACAGAGTGAAGAATTTAGGTTCTAAAAGAAATGTTGTGGGATTTAATCTTGGACTTCATTCATATTTGGGAGGACCATCTACCAATGCTATATTTCATTCAACAACAACTACAAATCCACCATTCATATGGAACCATTTGAGGATCTATACAGGCAGCTCTACAGGGCACCACTCTACTGGACTGACCAAGGAGAGTCAGCCTCGTGGGTCTTGAATTGGGGTGAGCTACTACTAAGAAGGTGAAGATCATCCATGGGATAATTAAGACTATACAGAGCTGTCAGATGTCTTTTGTTGATAAATTTTAGAGATCATTAGAGTTCAAAGAAGGAGACCATGCCTTCCTTCGGGTCTCATATCGATGAGGGTTACATAGATTTGGTAAGGGAAGAAAGTTATCTCTAAGGTATATTATCCCTTTTCAGGTACTCTATATAGTTGGAAAGGTGATTTATTTCTTAACTCTACCCCCACAGTTTTATGTGTTACATGATGTCTTCCACATGTTACAGTTGAGAAGTTTTGTGCATGACCCATCGCACATCAACGTCTAGGGTGAGTTGGACATTGACAATGGAGTGAGTTTTTCTGAGTACCCTATGGATATTGAGGATCAGGATGAGATGATCCTTTATGGGAGATTGTTTCTTTTAGTGTGAGTTGAGTGGAATATCATGAATCTCTAGTATAGCACAATTGAGCGAAAGGCTTAGATTTAAGTGTAGTAAACTCCTCTTTTTGTATTGAGCATGTTTTTGGATTTTTAAGGAAGTAAATCCCTAATGTTGGTAGAATTAATGTTCTATATTTTTTATATGTATTATTCATTAATATTATAAAGAATTAATTCAAGACCAGACACAAAGTTGGTGTGAAATTCCTAGTCATGGTATTCTCAGAATAAATTTTTGACATATATTATATATTTTAAATAGTTTGTGCAAGTGGTTTTCCTGGAAATGTGGAATAACATCTAAATGGTTGATTGGATTATAAATATAAGGGAGTTGTTTTGTTTAATGTTGGAACATTACTTTAGGAAATGCCTAACATTGTTCAGTGTGGGTAAGATGTGAAATATAGTTTTTGGATGATTAAAGAATAAAATAAATTAATGATTTATTTTATTTTGATGTTACTGAAAATCAGTGACACATTCCTTTTTAATAAATTTCCTGGAAGGAACACATGGATAGAATTCATAATCCAAGATAAATCCTTGGTATAATTGGATAAAATTATTATATAATCCTCTCGATTGATGATGATGACATTATAGACAGTGGTCGTTCATGATGGATCTTGGACTGTAGATCGACTGGCGCTATTATTGATGAATCTCGCCAGTGAAAAAATGTGGAGATCAAACTTTTTTAGTGAAAAATAAAAACCCCAATCCAAGAATGTTATTTTAATTCCACTTTTCCACTTTCTTGGATTTAACGATAAATGAAGATCAACCCATGAATAGGTTGACCCGGGGATTAATCATTCTTGAGGGTTGGTTTTGATTGCATGTATTGTTTGGGGTTGTAAATTTTATTCTTTTATTATCTTGATCATTCTTATGTAATGGATCAAGGCTAAAAATGAACAACTTTCGAGGTTTGTTCCTTGGGTTGATCAATTTTTCTTTTCTCCACTATGTTAATCATGTTATTTGATTTCTTCATAGAATATGAAAAAATGATCAATATCACTCAATTTTTTGGCGCAATGATCAAAAATCTTGTATCCATGATTTTTAAGACCTAGCGACAGTGCAATGATGATGGAAGAAGATAGATCGTTGTATTTTGGGAGGAACCTTTCTTGAGATAATTTTGAGAAGATGATTAGAATCAGTTATGAATGATGATTGGAGGTAGATAACCACCGATTCGGTGTTTCGTTGATGATACAACCAGAGATCTTCAGTTTGGAGGAGAACTAATCATTGTATTGAACACCAGAGGGTCAATCAAGGCACATTGAAGAAGATCTATCATAATGTTAAATCCCGATGAAGGAAACATATATCTCGGAATACATGGGGTGTCGTACATGATCAATGGTGGCTAGGGTTTCAGGTAGCTAGTAGAGAATATTGTTATTATGTGTGACACTGGTCATGCGGTTTGTGGTCCCTTCCTCAAGGCTTGACATATATCTCAGTAGTAACACAAACATGGGGTGGAGTACACAAATTTCCTACATTGTGTGTAGCCCACCACATGGCCATACCTAGACCAAATACATGGGTTACCCTATGTACTAGTAAATGGGATGTTGAACACTAATTTAAATTGTGTATTGGACCATGACCAGAGTACACCGGTGGACCCCATATTCAAGGACACAATGTATGATACTTTCTATACGTGGTGTATTCCTCTTCTAGATGACATGTATTTGTGACCCAGTCCATTGATCACATTCAGGACCTGGGTTCAAGTGACATAGTATGTGACCAAACTACACACTGTGCACCCATTCAAACATGGATTGAATTTATTTTCCACTATATATGAGAAATGTTTTATTAGGGTTGGTTCCCTTGCATGTTCCTCTAATGGTTAGTTTGACTCATTTACTATTCTTAGGAGTATGGTACCTTTAGAAAAAATTTACTTGATATAGTATGGAATTACCTTTCAGAGGCCTGTATTTGGATTATATATACATTCATGTAGCCTTTGTAGAGTCTTGGTATCGGTGCAACCAATCCTATTGGTTGTCAATCCTATAATTTGTAAGAGATTCTGAATGAGTAGTGGTATCAACCCATAGCCCTGATAGTGATATGTATATATGTCTCTTGATCATCCTCACACATTGATTGAGTACTCCACAAGTGAGTGTATCATATCTCTCTTCATATCGATTAGTGTATCTATCCCATGACGGTTCTTGATCAATATTACTTCTTGGGAGGAAATGACCGGTTCTATTAGAATTAGGAGTGTGTACTCATGGATGAGTTTCTTTGTGTGATTTTCATACTAAATCTATATAATTGGTATATGGTTTTTGGGACATACCTCTACACTACGGGTCAAGATTAATTTATATATGGATTTGTTATTATTATATGTACTATGGAAAAATACTATGTAGTGTAGACTGTACCTTTACCTTGTGTATTACTTTTTGGATTCAGGGTTTCCTACTAAGTATTTTTATACTCACTCCTGCAGAGTCTTTTACCACATGTGTCTTGTGAAGATGATAGAACTTTTGATAGAGTCTTGGGAGAACCAGGACCAGATAGAGATTTTTGAGTTCAGACAGGCCGAGGTGTGTCCATGTCTTGGAGTAGTAGTTACAGTACCATTTTTTAAAGGTTAAACTTTATAGTTTTCAAACACTTTCTTTTTTCGGGATTGTATTCTAGCCCAGTTTAATTTACACAGCATTGCATTCCAAATTTACTCTATTGGTTGGGTTTAGTTATATTCATGATTTTTTCCTTAGTATTTTTCAATATTCATCATTTGAGGCTTCGATATGTGTGTTTTTGTGTACAGATACATAGTAAATTTCTCCTATGATAGTGATGTGCCAACTTGTCGCTAGTCACCATCCCATGGCCTATTGAAGGTATGATTTCAGATTCGTAACATGGGCCCCACTAGGATGGGTCATGAAACATGTTTTCAAATTATGTATCATGTCTTCCAAAGACACTAGAATTTTCGATATTTGAATTGCATTTCATGGATAATTATGTGTAAAATCATGTAATAATATGTCTAAATGTCTTGGGTTTATATAGTTCATATCAAAGGATGGTCTAGTTGTTTTGGGGGATTAGTAGTTGAAAACATTATTATGAACCCTAGTTATAATTCAATCACCATAGATAACCTATATTTAAACATTTTGAATCAAAAGATAATAAATTACTTTATTTTATAAGATTATTTTTCTATGTTTATAGTTTCATTTTTATATTCTCAATACCTATGTATCCAATCCCCCTAATTTTACATCGTTTCTTAGTTAATGGATAGAAATAAGAGAACCCATAAATACAAAAAATGTGGTATGAAATGTAATAATTTATCTAATGAGATGGAAAACATGACAAAAATGGGAGCTCAAAACTCCATTATAGTACAACCTCCACTGGATAATTTTATGAATAATAACATGAATCTCGTCGAACTCCCTCCTCCTAAAAAATAGAAATTTATGGTTGAATATTTTATGTGAAAAATGCCTCCAATATTTAGTGGATCTTTTGATCCCCTTATTATGGAACAATGGACTAACTCTATTGAGATGATATTCTATATCCTCCAGTTCATAGAAGAAGATAATGTTGTGTTGGACTTCTATCATTTTGATGGGGATTCTGATAAATATGGAAAACTAATCAAGAACCCAACGTCAAAAGAGTAAATAGATTCAACGTATTGGGAAGGATTAATGAAAAAAATCAGTAATGTTTTTCTATAAAATCTTTATCTTAAGATAGATAGGTAGTTCCTCAAACTAAACCAAAAGGAGGATGAGTCTATCAGGGCACACAAGGTATACTTTACAAGTATTTCTTATTACGCATCTGTATTTTTCTTGAAATTAAAATTGAATTGGATAAATTATTTAGTGGATTAAATCCATGTATATAAAAATCCTTAGTTATTTGATAAATTGAATGCTATGAAAATATTTTCTATTATGCCCTTTAGGTTGATATAGAGAATGAAGACTCTCTATGGCCTCATGGAATCAGAAAAAAAGAGTAGAAAATATAGTTGAATTTGGGACGATCAATAGATAAATCCTAGGGAGACAAGAAAATTCAATATCCCAAGTGTTTAGAGTGTGGAAAGATGCTTCATGTGAATTACCGACAGGGAACCAACTGATGATTCAAATATAAAAAATAGGGTAATTGGTCTAATAAATTCATAGGGGATACAAATAAGATTACAAATATGGAAAAAATAATGGAATGATAAAATCAACACTCAACATGTATTAAAACATTTCAATTTGAAGGAAAACTAAAATTATTTGATTCAATGACCATTGAGAATGGTTTTCAGAGATAGTCAATGAACATAAACTCCAAGGTAGAATGTAAGGGAATATTATAAAACTATAGGTTTAGTGTATCCAAAAAATGTGATGGTGTATGTTATTCAGGTTATTCATTCAACAATAGTGTACATACTTTGTTATTATAGTTCTACACGTTATTTCTTATATTTAATGTTTAGTATAATTATTCAAACACCACATCAAAATATGATGGTCGGGTTATCTATGAGATCAAATAATTGAAAATTTATTGAATCTATATTATATAACTCCTTCCATGTGAATGATTTTGGATTGAACCTCCTTGAAAATATCATCTTCTTTCCATTAGTGGAGTTTGATTCTATATTGGAAATTTATTGGCTATCATTATATAAATAAAACATCAAATCTCAAGAAAGGGATATTATTATTCAAATTCCAAGGCTTCCTCCAATTTTGTAACAATGTAAATAGGATGCTCAAAATCTTTTGGAATCATCTTCTCATTTATAGAAAATATTTCTTTATCATAAATATTATCTAAATTAAATGATTGATACAATGGATAATATCATGATAAAATACATATACATTGTGTGGGATTAAATTGATGTGTTACCCGTATAATTTAGTGTTCTTCCTTTTGAATGGGTGGTTGAGTTATTAATTGAAATTATACATGGTTATCTATGCATATCAAAAACACATTATAGAATCGCCACTATTGAGTTATAAGAACTAATAATGAAGTTTTAAGAGAAACTAGACAAGGGTTTTATACACCATAGAGCATCACTGTGAGGAGAATTTCTTATCTTCATCAAGAATAAGGATAGATCATTGTGCCTCTAGATTGAATATCGTTAGCTCAATAGAATCATGATAAAGAACATGTATGCCCTTAAATGTATTGATGAATTGTCTGATCCGCTATATAGGGAAAATTATTTTTCAATGATGGACCTTCGATTAGGATATAACCAGTTAATGGTGGGGAATAAAGATATTCCCAATACTAATTTACGAAAAATATATGGAAATTATGAGTGCATAGTAAAAACCACAGTGATTACTAATTTTGTAGTAATTTTCATAGAAATAATGAATAGAGTTTTAATATATTACCTTAAAAATTTTGGGGTAGCCTATATAGAGGATGTTATGATATACTCCAATAGAAAGGCGGAGTATGAAGATAATATGAATAATTTTTAAAGACGTTATTAAAGGATAAATTTTATGAAATCTACAATAATTTTGAGCTATAGATAGAGGATGTATCTTTTTTTAATGTGATCTCTATCAAATAGATATATGTGGGCTCTTCTATGATAAAGGGAATTAAGGGGCTACACAAGAAATTATTTGTTACTATGATTTATAGTTTCCTTAGAATGGATGGGTATTAGAAATTATTTGGGAAGAACATATCACGATTTAAAAACCCACTAACCAAGATGACTTAGAAGGGATTGCTTTTTTTCTAGAAGTTTGAATGTGAATACACTTTAAAAGAGTTAAAAAATAGGCTTATTAGTGCACCAGTTCTTACACGAACCACAAGTGGAGAAATCTTTATGGTATACTGTTATTCATCAATGATTGTCTTAGGATGTTTATAGATGAAAAATGATAATATAATATCATACGCCATAAGCAAGATACAATTTCATGATCAAAACAATCCCACAGATGATATGTAGTTGGAAATTGTTATCTTTTTGTCGAAAATAGAGAAATATAATCTATATGTGGAGAAGTGTGAGAAATATAATAATAATGAGAAACTTTAACATTTATTCACATAGAACGAGAAGAATATGAATTAGAAAAATATTATATCCCATCATAGATTATTATTTATAAATCCACTACCATCCTAATAATGTGAATAAATTGGAAAATACTCTACATAAAAAAATTAAAACATTGTCAATGATGAGAATTGAGAGGGAACAAATATTTAAATAATTGAAAAGGATGGAAATAAGAATAATAAAGGAAGAAACATTATAATTACTTTTTCAAATCTCAACTAAAACACACATTTTAGAGAAAATAACGGATTATTAAAGAGAAGATGTTTCATATAGAAGAAGTTTGACACTATTAGATATAGGAAACCATTAAAGTTTAAAATTGATGAAGAATGAGTTGAAAGAATGGGATCGAGCCTAGTTGTATCATCAAATCTAAAGATAAAGATGGATAATTTGAATGATTCACATAGATCTTCCTTATCCATCTACCCATAACGAATAAAGATGTATAGATATCTATGAGAGAACAATTTACATGACAATATGAATAAAGAGATCGTTAAATTTACATCAATTTTCCTGGTATGTCATCTTGTGATGGTTGAAATGAAATATTTTAAGGGGATAATGCAGCTATTTCCCATACCTTCATGTAAATGGGAATAAATTTCCATGTACTTTATTAGTGAAAATCTAAAATATAAAGAGAAAATAATGAAATATTAGTTGTTGTGGATCATCTTACAATGATAACTCAATTTTTTACTATTCATGGGGACATCTCACTCGATCATCTTGCATGGATATACATTATAGAACTTGTGAGGATTCATGGATTTAAATTATTGATTTTATATGATCATGATCCATGACTTACCTCCATGTTTTTGATAAGAATCCAACATGGTCTAAACACCGAGATAAACTTCAGTACATCTTATCATCCACAAACTGATTGATAATCATATTAAACTATTCAGGAATTTGTAGATAGGTTTACAAAATGCTCAAATTACATCAAATGATTGTTGTATCATCTTATTCAACTAGTTAAATTCAATCACAAAAATGTTTTACACTTAAGAATCTTAGTGGACACATAAGAATCCCTTTGTGAGATGATATATAGAACAACTACATGTAAGGATAAATTTGGTGAATTTAAACTGATGGGCCCCAAAATGGTAGATGAAATAGTAGATGGGAGTGAGATTTTGAGGTGGTAGGCCTAGTATTACTCTTCATATCTCCAAGGAAGAGATTCGGGATATTTGGGAAGAAAGAAATATAGGACCTAGTTATATTAGGCCCTTATAGATTCTTGATCATGTCAGAGCAATGGCTTATCGACTAGAACATTCACCAACCATCACTCATGTACATGATGCATTTTCTATATCCTTGTGGAGAAATTACCTAACATATCCTATAAAAATAATAATTTTAGATTTCATAAAATAAGAAAATGGTCATTATTGTGAGGAATATCCAGTGATAATATTAGACCATAGAGATAAAGATCAACCCAAAACGACTGCTTTCATGGTCAATGTACAATAGTGTAACCATAAGAATGAATATGAAACCTAGGAACCAAATGAAGAAATGATGGAAAATTACCATGAACGTTATTCATCTTATAATGTTAAATGAAATTTAGTGGGTGAAATTTGATAAGGGGGAAGAATGAAATGACCAAAATTTTATCCATGTAATTTCACCATGTTATAATTATGTCATAAAGATCATACATCATATAGAGAAAAAACTAAATATAATTATCAAAAATAAATAATGTTACATTATTCATAAAATTAAAAAATAATAACTCTAAATTGTATAGTGTATAAAAAATAGAAAATAAGCAAATAAAGGTATGAAAATTTAGATTTACTTGATTCACTATAATGATTGTACTCATAATAAAATGTTTTGAAAGACAACATAATGTTATTAATAAATCATTCATTTTAAATATAAAATTATAAATATCCTCGATAGATTATATATGTGAATGTAGAATGAATGGGGTAAGAGGTATTTATTTGAATTTGTTAAACCATATGACCATTATAAATTTGATTGTTGGAATAGTAATCTTGTAGTTTGAATATTAATCTTACTACAATAAATATTTATAAAGCCACTAGAATAGTAACATCAACTATGGAAATATAAAATAATATTTAAAAATCATCTAAAATTAAAATTTAATATATGTATATCATTGTGAAACAAATTCATGTTTAGAAAATGATAAATTATCTTTTGGGATTTTTTCAAAATGAAAATATTTTATTTCAAATTTTGTAATGCATATAATGATCCAAAATGAAATTAATTTTTAAAAAATTATTTTTTGAATTAATATTCTGTTTTATTATAATTATTAGATAATTTTATGAGACCATAATTAATTTTTCAAGAAGTCCTAAAAACATTTGTAATATTAAAATTAGTATTTTTTAAATAAATTATGATTATATTTAAAAATTGAACTTCTCATATTTAGAAAATTATTTTCTTAAATGGATTCCTTTTTTGAATTTTATAGATTGAAAACTATTTATAGTGACTTTTTTTATTTTTATAATATAGATGAATATTTTGTGAATAGTGAAATCTTGTAATTTACAGTATTTAACATCATAAGAAAAATACATGAATTAATGATTCGTGGATGATGTAATAACCCATTTTTCATAACTAACATGAAATAATTATTGTAAATAGTAAAAATAATCAATAAAATTGACATTTTGAGATAAAAAATAAATTATTGAATAAAATAAAAATGAAACACCCCTCTAGCCCTATAATAAATACCACCCTCACCAAGCCTTCTCCTCACACCATTTAAGTCGCAAGCCTCTTTCTAAATTCATAGCCTAAATAGTCTCAAAAAAATAAACATTCCATGTTCCTTATAGAGGATCTCAACGAGACAACATTCAATAGGTAAAATCCTTCGCTCTCTTTTTTAAATAATTTTGTTGTTATAACTCATCCTCACCCCCTATCCGAATTGAAATTATAAAACAATTATCATATATATTAAATAATTTTATTGTTTTAATTTATTATCCATCGTAAAATCCATTCTCTGCTCCTCATATTTTTAAAATGGAAACATCATTCGTAATATTTCAGTTCGCCACTTTCATGAAAGATGGTTTTTTTTCAATACCACCTTCAAGCCTGGAAATAAAACCATTATTATGGTAAAAATAGGTTTTAAATATGAATGTTATATCCTATTTCATGTTATATAACTTATATATATACATAATATTAAATAAAATGAAAGAAGTTCATGAATATTGAAAAAACCTCCAAAATTAACTAACCACATATCATTAATGTATTATCAATGAAATCATCCTTACACAAAAAATTATATACCGGACCATTTAAAATTTTCAAAGAGAATTAATATTATATAATATACTTTCTAAAGGATTATTAAAATTTTAAAATATCTTTCATAACTATATACAAGTGAACCGATCAAGAAATTATGAAAACAAACACTCCCAATCCTATGAAATTGTACTTTATAACTTATAAAAATGACGATTAATTAACATAATAAAATTAAATTAAATAAAATATATGTATAATATATTATTAATTGCATAATTAAATAATATAATATTATTTCCTAGTACATTTTGTGCAAGTGAAGAATGCATTCATACATAAGGTTTGGGATCTTTATGAACCCACATTTTAGTACACACTATAAACTATTTCAAGCCTTCAATTTTATTCAAAAATATATTATTTTTTCATGAAAAATGATTATTTTTTATTTATGGTTTCATACAAACAATTATTCATTTTTCTTATTTATATACTATTTAATCTTAACCCTTAAACCACCCTAAATTGGATCATCTACAATGTTTCCTACACACTTTTTTCATGAACTAACTTTAGTTGTACAAAATTTTTCAAGAAATATTCGTATTTTAACTATATTATTTAAAATAAATAATTTAATCTCTTATTTCATGGATTCTATTGTTATATTCCCTATGGTTATGCCTTGTGTCATGATTATGGCTCTCATTTCATTACATGGGTAACACTTTGGTTTATTTTTAGTGTTGATGTTTTATGTGGAACACATATGCATGAACATGTTATGATGGGTGCGATTAAATAAAGCTCCAATGTATTGGGTAATTTTTAGTCTCATGAAACATATTTTATGGGATTGTATAGTAAACATAATCCATTATGGTACATTTTCCTACATGTAATATAGCCTTCGTAGATACATTTGAATAATATTTATGTAATGTTTTATTTTTATACCATATTCTAATATTTCCTGGATCATATAATTCCAAAATCTATATTTTATGATTTAATTTTTTTATTCATGATCCTTTCCTTTTATGTTACAATGTTATGTCATCTAACTTTTCTGTTATTCTTTATTCCCATGTTTAATCACTTATTATGACTTTTTTTCACCCCTTTTGTTTTTTGTAATCCCTAGGTTATCATATGTTGTCATATTAGCTAAGAGGGAGTTAGGAGATAATTATTGAGATTAATAAAATCATTTTTATTAATGTTTTAGGTTTTTTAAATATGAACCTAGTCTTCTAAAGACACTATAATTTTTGACCCATTGTTTTTATTACAAGTATAATTATGAATAAAATCAAATAATAATAAGTGTAAAATACTTGGGTGGATATATGCTTGATATAACTCTCTAATATATTGGGTAAAGTTAATGATTTAATACGAATTTAGTTACTCCGAAGTGCCGTCAGGAAATTAAAAATGATGGTTATTCCTTTATAAGGGTTCCGATAAGGGTGAATGTAATGATACTTTCTTAAGATATATATATGGTTTTTAATGAATTATATGGGATTTTAAGGTAATGTTTTTATTTTTTAAAGTAAAAAATGAACTCATTATTAAATTAATGTTTATGATCTTCTAAAAGAGAAAGGATTCATTTTGTTAGTTAAAATAATTTTTAAGCGATGTTAATGTGTATGATTTTAACTTATGGTTTTGTCCAAAAATATTTATGAAAAAAATCGTGATTTTTTATTAATTTCTTGATTTTTTATTTATTATTTTGAACAAAATGTTTATAGAGTGAGGAACAAATCATTCCTTATGGGTTTTCTTGAATTTCAAAAATAACTAATGGATTTCATTTCTTCATATATTCATTATTGAGATATCATTATCATAATAAATTTTCAATTTTTTTTTGCTTATAAGGATGTGATGGAATGATATAATGTTTAATGGTCACATATAATAAATGAAGGAAAAGTGTCATGAAAGAAAAAAAATTGTAAATATAAAATCATGTTTTTTGTATGAATTTATACTATGTAGAAATTTCAACTATGTTATGTAATAGTTTTCAATCTTCCACAGAACTCTAAACCTAAAAGATCATGGAAATGTAAAAAAATTAAATCCTTATTATAAATCATGTATTTATGGGTTGATTACATTATATGGTGTTATATATTTTATTAAAGGAAATTCTTATATTTTTTTAGAGAATATAATAATGTAAAAAAATACACTTTTAAGATATATTAATTTATTATTAAATTATCATGATATAGATTTTGAGAAGATATGTGTCATTTAGTATAATAAATGATTATATAGAATGGGTATCTATAGATAAAATAACAAAAATGAGTTGGTAAGGAAACAAGAAAATGATATCTTCCCAAATTAGAAAACTAGAATGTTTGGAGTTTAAAATTAATTGTTTATGGCTATGTTAAATCAATTAATGTATGATATTAATATCATATACAATGAAAGGTATCAATAAAATTATCCTTATAAGATCATCTCTATAGGTGAATATTTTATGACATATCTCCCTCAAATATTTTGTTGATCTTCAGACCCAATAGTAGAAGAAAGATATATCAATTATTTTGAAAATATATTTAATGTTTTGGGATGTTCATTCAATCGTAAAGTATCTATTGTAATTTATCATTTTGAAACTGAATTATATTTCTAGTGGTCTTGTATTAATAATATTATGGATAAAGAATTGACTCATAACATGTAGTGGATGACATTCAATGATATTTTTGTCAAGAAATATTTTCTTAATGTATTTCAACTAAGAATAGAATGATAATTATTATAATTATTATATAATTAAGTTATTAGTTGGAAAGAATTAATAAACTTTTATTAGAAAGACCATGTAATTACCAAATTTCACTATAGACTATGGATGAAAAATGATTAATTTTACTAATAATTTAAACTAATTATGGGATGGCCTTTAGTTACTCATGAGTTTGGATTTTATGCAGATTTTTTTGATGTGTTGAGAAGGAATAAATAGAAAATGACTATTTTTCTATCCATAAGAATAATAATCGATCAATCTATAATACAATGGGGATTAATTGATAAAATAAATCTAATGGTAAATGAATTGAGATTCCATATTTTGATAAGTCCGATAAAAATAATTTTTGTGACTATTTTAAGTGATCATGAAACGGTTATCAATGGGGTAAGATGGTATATACGGGTCAAATTTTTAAATAAAATAAAAATGGTAATTTTCAGAGTAATTTATAATTATCCATCAATAAAATGATTTAATTTTAAATTTATGGGCCATTATGTAAGTGTGTGTCTCAATAAAAATATATATGTTAGAGATTATCAAGATCATAAGAAGAAGGGATTTATTATATCATTTGTGATCACCTTAGTAAATATATGATTTGAAGAATAAGTGGTGAATAATACCCTACATTTGTACTCAAATTGTTCCAATTTGTTTTTTGATTTGATTTATATTTAATATTTTATTTTATGGATGTTTGCTGGTAATGTTCATACATCATCTTAAGAAATGAATCGTGAAATTTTATTAGAAATTCATATTAAAATTATTGATGAAATTGATACTTATTGGAACATTATTATCATTATTTGTGTAACTTTTTTCAATTAAATATAGTTTTTGAACCTTATTGGAGTTTGATACCCATATTTGTATGGATTTTCATTATTTTTTGTCATTACAAGATAGATTAAAGAGTTAACGAAGGCACATTCAATCATCAGAGTGAGTTTCTATTTTTATATAAGAATGATTTCATACCTATGATGACATATTAAGAATATGAGAAATTGATTAATGACAGTGGTGAAATTTATTGTAAAAATTTCATTAAAAAGCAATTAATTATTCATTTTAAAAATTTTCTTATAGAAGATTAATTATTTAATGATATTCAAGATGATTTTCATGTTTCAACCCTAATTAGGAAGAGAAATTTATTTTTTTCCTTAGTTCCCCATGAAAATATGATTTCAAAACTATCTTATTTAAAGGATCCATTGGAGATATAGTATTTGGAAAATCTATTTCAATAATTACCTAATAAGGGATTCATCAACCCTTGTGCTTATCTTTGGGGTACTTCCATTTGGTTTATAAATAGGAAATATATATATATATATTAAGCTTTGTATTTATCAAAGAGAACTCAATAAAATTAATACTAAGAACAAGTTTATGATTCTTTATATCAAGGAAAGTTTTTATCATCTATACGCTTCTCAATATTTTAACAAAATTTACCTTAGATATGGTTACCATGAATTGAATATAAAATCAGAGTATGTTCCAAGGATAGAGTTATATCTATAACGAGTTTTTGGATATGACTTTTGGGTTTATGAATGTACGTAATTTATTTTTGTAACATATCAAAAGATCATTTCATGAGTGTTTTTAATTATTATTGCTCGATTTCATTGATGAAATTTTGGTATATTTTTAAATAAATAAATATTGAATAAATATTGATCCTTTTAAAATTAAATTGGTCGTAGAGTTTCAAAAATATAAAAATACCACAGTAATTAAAACATTTATTAGATTAATGGGCTACTAAAACAGTTTTTTGACATTTATTCTCATTTATCTAATCAACTAACAATTTTAACATAAAATGGAGTTAAATTAATCATGAATATATAATGTGATTAATATTTTTATGAATTGAAAATAAGACGGGTTAATTCACCATTGTTAGAAATTGCATCTGGAAATGGGGAGTTTATTTATAGAGATTGATTATTTAATTTCCTTGATTTTATCATGATGTAAGGTAAAAATTTAATTGAAAATAGATCATTCCAATTGAAAATCCATGAGAAAAAATATTCCTCATTTGATCTTACAATGGAGGTAGTGGTTATATTGTAAAAAATTTTAAGAATATTTCATATTGAGTATGGTTTGAAATATATACTAACCATTAATGATAAAATTATATATTCTATAAAAAATAGTTCAATAGTGTTGAGGAAAATATGGATAGAAATAATAAAGGATTATTATATCACGATTTACTACCATCAAGGTAAAGAAAAAAAGGTAGTTAATTCCTTGAGTTGAAAAGGTAACACATCAATTAAAATTATATGTCTGGACCATTAAAATTTATTTAATTATTTATTGAATATCTTTTTGAATGTTTTGTATCAATAAAATGTTTCTCGTTTTTCGTAGTTATTTGTACAGTAATCTCTGGAAGTATTAATAATGAATTATTAGAAGGAAGATTGTGTATTGCAAGAGTATAATTGGTCGGGAAGGGAAAGTTTACATAGTTAAATATTGAAAAATTATGTTTTATAATATTTTAAAACATGTTATGTGTTCTAATTAAATCCTTTTCAATGAACTAATTTTTAGGAAAATATCACAACACTTCATTTTTTATTCATCATAGTATTACTATGATATATAGAGATTTTACTGAATACTACTCATTGGATGGAACAAAATGATACTACTGATTTTAACATGAAATATCTTTCTTTTCAACAAGTCAAATATATGGTAAAACTAAATATTTATTTAGATTCATCCATTAAAGGTGATTGAATTGGAATGCGATTATATATCTATGGATTTCTGGTTTGAATTTTCAAATATTTCTTGATGTAATAATTTTTTGTTGTTGTTGATAATTTGATTAAATATACTCATTTTCTTCCTATTATAGAAACGTTGACATTAGATAATAATTATTGAAATTATTTTAATTAAATAGTTTAGTAATATATAGTCCCTCTCTCTATTGTATCTAATTCAGATAATATATTTACACTAATTTTATGGAAGGGGGTTTAGATCTCCATGGGTGGAAAATTAAATTCCCACACAGCTTTTCATCCCCAATATGATGGATAGACATAGTGAAGAATTTATACATTTGAAGAAATGATATATAATTCCTCATTGTATTATCATGTATTTATTCATCAACAACTTTCTTTACTATAATTTTCTTATAATAACACTTTTCATTTTAGTTTATAGACATATTTTTGAGAAATTATATGGAAAATTGTGTCCAACTAAAAGATGATACGAAACATTTATTGAAAGGACGTTTGTGGGACCAGAATTAGTAGAAGATATGGATGATAAGGTAATGATAATTCAATATCATATGAGGGAAGCTGATAATGGGTTGAAATATTATAAATATAATCTAAGGAATGATCTCTCATTTGAGGTATGAGATCATGGTTTTCTTAATGTACCCCCTTGGAAATTTTTATGATTTTTTTAGGAATGGAATTGAACAATCATGGAATATTGGAATACCTAAAATTATTCAAATAGTGGGATCAGTTGCATATCTATTGGTCGTACCTTTTATATTATCTCACATTTGTTATTTATTTCATGTTTTGTTATTACGGAAATATGTACCAAATGAATCTCATGTTTTGAGACCTGAAGTAGTGCAGTTGAAAAAATACTTCTTATGGGGAAAAGTTAATTTAGATTATAAATCAATGGGATCCACTTTTTTTGTAATAAGGTGATACACCATGTAATGGTTTACTAAATATTTATTTGATTGAAAAAGTAACATGGGTATCTATATAAGTTATGATGAAACTATACCATCAATTGTTTAATTGCTGATTAAAATTAATAGGTTGAATTTTTTTAAGTGAGGAATAATATTAAAACCCATTTATTATTAACAATAAAACAATATTATGTCATATTAATATTTATTATCTAACATCATGGAGTTGTATTCACTATTATAATTTTATGTGATTTTTTAATAAAAAATGAAATAGTTTTAATCTAACTGAATATTTTTCCATTAATTATTTGGTATAATATAAGAATAAAAAATTTAAACTTTTGAAATATAATTTTATGAATTTTAAATAAATTTTTAATAAAAAATATAAACTATAATATATATTTATCTTCTATTATTTTTCTAAAAAGAATAGTTTTTTCGAGAACAGTGAAAATTCTAATTTTATGAAAAAAATACTTTTTTATGAATTAAAAAGGTTTTGTTCTATTTTGGAATAGTTGTAATGTAAAATTAGTACAATTTTTATTAAAAAAACAAAATAATTCAATTATAATCATAATTATTCTTCATTTTGGTATAAATCAATTTTTAATCGTAAAAACTAATTTATTTAAAAGTCTATTTTTTGTGTTTTGTGTGATTAAAATAAAATCAATTTCTTACACTTCTAAAAATTTTATAATCAAAATTATATTTAATATTTTGAATAATCGAATTGAATTTGTTTATGTTTTCAATATCATTTTTTTTGTGATTAGTAATTACTATGGTATAAGTATGTTACCACTCTAAATAGTAAAATGGGTTATTAAAGGTATACAATAAGTCAAATGGTAATGAAATTTTTTATAAATACTTATAAGAGGATTTTCTTCATACCATATCCCATTACCATTGAATATAGATTTAGAGAAACTTTTTTATGCATATGAATTTATATTGTTCAAAAGCATTGAATAATTATAATATTTCCACCAACTTAGTTTTATAATAGAGCCCTTAAATCCTCCCTTATACACATATTGTGGACATTTTTTCTAGACCAATATCTATGAAAATACCTTCTCAATAACCCTCTGAAAATCATATATTTTTTGTTCAATCCAATGGATGAATCCAAGAAGGCCTAAGATTTAATAAAAAAGAGGTTTTCAAAGAAGAGTTATAACTCTTAATCAGGTGTTATATTGTTCCTTTATTCTTATAAAACTATAAAATATTAATTAACTATATTGATATAATTAATGAATTATCATAATTTACTAAAATAATATAATGTTTTTGGGAAAAATCATCTCCTATTCAATCTTTAATTAACAAAAAACATCAATCATGCGTACATGTGGACTACCAACTCCTTGAAGGGATCTATTTTGTTTTCCATTCCCATCTCACAAAACTAGTTATAAAGATATAATTAATGAATATAAAATATGTTTTTTAAATTATTATTATTATTTAAATAAATTATCTTATTTTCCATCATACAATTCTATATAATGAAAAATGATAACTTCACTTTTACATATTTCTGGGATACCACCTTAGGGAAGCGATGTGACACATTTTTCAAGACAACCTTAAAAAAATTGTTCTAAAATTGTATAAAATGTATAAAAATTATAATTATAAAATTATTAATATTATATATATAACCACGATCACTTTTACCATGACCACGCATGGGAGTCATTTTGAGGATACAAATTGATCAACCCTAAAACATCAAATGTGAACATAAAAAATTTGATAACAATATAAGTCATTATAATAAATGATTTAAACTATATTGTAATCTATGGATAAACTTAAAATCTTTTATTAAGAATGTATAAAATTAATGTATTTTTTAATATGAAATTGAAGGATATATGTAGAGATTCAGAGGATGAGGTAAGGGATTCTTTGTTAGAATGTTTTTTAAATGATCAAAACTCTTTTCTTTTCAATATTAATTTTCTTCAAATTGTATCATGAAATATTCATATTTTTTATGATAATATTTTAAATTATCAATTTTAACAACATTTAATAATTTTAATTATAATTTTAAAATCAATATTTTTAATGTTACTTGTATATTTTATTTTTACTTTATATAGAATTTAAAAATTAAGGTTTTTTTAACATTTATCGTATGGTTTCCTTTTCCAATGATCCTGAACATAAATATTTAAGAAAATTATTCTACAAACATTCATCTTTTTTAATATATTATTCTATTATCCATTCATATTGGAATTTGTTTAGTGGATTTTAAGGAAAATAGGATTTGTATCATCAAATTTTCATGAATCCAAAAAGTTCATTTACATATATATTAAATAGAATATTTGAAGAGTTTTTTTTATAAAAATGGAATGCTTAATGTGTTTTTATTATGATATCATTCTTCAAATCTCATTATAATTATGGGTTATAAGGATATATTTCTGATGATAGTTGAGCGAGATATATCTCTCTAATGAATTGGGTAAAGTGACTGACATAATGGGAATTATGTTACTCTTGAGGGATATATTTTAATTTACCCTATGGTTTTTCCTTTATAAGTGTTATTTTAAGTGATAACATATGAATAATTTCATAAAATACTTATACGGTTTTTTATTTATTTTTATGGAATTTATATTAAACCCATTGATATAAAATGGTAATAAAATTTATACATCATTAATTAAAATTTTATGATCTTATAAAGGTCAATGGTTTATTTCAAGGGGCTCTAATGTCTTACTATGTAACATTCATCACTATTATTTTCCAATATTATTTCTTAAAATAATATTTTATGAACACTTTGGGCTTTAAAGTATAGTTCATGAGTATGTACTTACTTTTTTGAACTTAATGTTTATTATAAAAAAATGAATATTTCTTTACGTGTTTTCATGAATTTTCAAAAAGACTAATGAGTTTCCTTTCTTTCTATATCCCCTAATAAGAATTATTTTTAGTAGTAAAAATTTTGAAAAAAAAATTATATAATATGTATATATTATATTTCTGTCATTTTGACACAAGATAAATGAATAAAGGTTTCCATTAATTAAATAGAACTATAAACATTGGAAAACTATTAATGTAGAAAAATGTAAACT
The DNA here is from genome assembly GCA_963277665.1 of Viscum album. Classification (NCBI taxonomy): domain Eukaryota; kingdom Viridiplantae; phylum Streptophyta; class Magnoliopsida; order Santalales; family Viscaceae; genus Viscum; species Viscum album. The sequence continues at coordinate 378,939,509 of OY728147.1, forward strand.
ATGTGTAAATATCCTATATGTTGAGTAATTAATTTCCTAATATATTAAACCTATAACTTTAAAATATTATTTAAATAAAATAAAGTGAATCACTATTTTTATATAATGTATTTAGTGATTTATTGTTTTATGTGGTCTTATATTAACTGTGAATCGATTAACTATATTTGAAGGAAACAGACATAAATTAAGATATATCTACTTGGAAAACTAGATAAAATTATACCATAATATAATGGGGAAATATATATATATATATATATATATTCATAAAAAAATTAATTAAGAGATAAAACATAGAAAATATTGAACATAATGGAGATCATAGTACATTTTCCTCAACCACTAAATACACTCAAAAGAAATATGTTACAATTATTCCCACTATAGTACATTTTACCCTAAAAATTTATCTATGAAATTTTATCAGAAAAAATATTATTCCACTCGATCCATAAATGGGATACTCTCTCCCATTATTCTTCTTGAACCATCACATATTTCCATTGAACTCTACATATAGGAATAATTATTCCACAAAAAATATTTACTCTATGTTTTACAATAAAAACTAGTTATTTCATTTTAAAAACATCAGCAACTAACTAAATCATCTCTCAATATATAAAATGTGTTTAACTAGGTATATAATATTTCAAAATATAAACATTTAAAACATTACTAATAATTTTATAATTTATTATTAACTCTAATTTATTAACCACTTTAAGAAATAATTACACAATATCAAAAGAATCCATATATTATATTATGAGTTCTCTCTTTTGTTCACAATGTCCAAGATCCAAACAAAGGAGAATATTTTATAGATATTCAATGATAAAAATTGAATAAAAAATATTTAATTGATGATCATCATATGACTATTATCTACAATAACTTGAAACCAAAAATTTTACAAAATAACTCATTTTATTATGAAATACATCAAATTGTCTTCCAAGAAACCCCTCTCACGGGTCTTGTTAATACAATGTGGAGAGAAAAATTTATTATAATATAATTATTTAAATGGATTTGATGAGATATAAAATAGATAACTATAATTATATACAAACTCTATTAGTGATATATAGACTTTTCAAGACAACTTAAATCCAAGATTGTATTATCGTTACATATCAATAAAATTTTGAATAAATTAATCTACTATTTCTATATATGGTTGATAAGACATAGATATAGATATCATAATTCTTATATTATTCTAGAGTAAATCTAATAATATAATTATATAATGGGGTTATATTTATAAGACAATATACTTGAGGCCTTTATGGAGTCTAATAACTCCATTCACATTAATCATAATATTTACATTTACTAAATATGTTAATAAAAATATAAGAAACACATATATATCATGAATAGGCCTACCAATTCTAGAACACTATCAAGATTACATGATGCTATTGGAAACCCAATCATAATATCTATGTAAATTTTTTCCAACATTCATTCCAAAATAGGTAATGGTGGAAAATCTATATCAATTGTTGATTCTATAAATATAGTATTAATTATAAACTTATTTTAGAAATATATGTTTCCATTCCCAATCACTAGAATATAAATTTTATTTCAAGATAAAACATTGTAACTATAATATTCACATCCTAACAAGAATGATGATTTATTTATTTATTTTTTATTTCTCCACAGTAGCCACCACACATACTCTTGAGTAATGAAATAAATTTAGTGAAATCATAAATTTGTTAGTGGTCTCACAATTATTTATGGCATAACTATCCAAAATCCGAAAGGCCTTATATTTTTTCAATTTTTTGATAATCCTTCCTTTAGGGGTTGAGGGGGAACCCTTACATTGCCCATGTCCCCAAGACCGAAGAACCATACAGGACCTAACGTCCTAGAGGCACAAGTCCCAATACATGACCTTGAAGGCCTAAAACTAGACACATTTGAAATATACCCTCTCCATTATCTTCATTTTAATGGAGCATATCTCCACACCCCACTTAGATTATGAGATTGCATTTCCTTGCGCATAGCTTCATGGTTCCAGGTACCGATGGATGTTTCAATTCCCTCTCATTTTTCCAATATAGTTATCCCTACTCTATTACTTTCTAATTTTCTCTGAATCCTCTTCTATGTCATCTTTTATGTGTTCTGCATGGGCGGTTTCTTTGTCTCTATGACCAAAAATCCATTAGTCCCAAAGTCCATTGGTTTCCTGAAGTCTATTGGTGGAAAGACGACCCAAATTGAATGAATAGTTCCACTAATACAGTAGCATTAAACACCTTCTATTGTAACTGCTATTGTAACCCAGAAATTCACCTCTACAAAGATTTGACCCTAGTTTTTTTAAATCATGTTTCTCTACCACTCAGGTAAACTATTGTTGTCAATAACTCATCCTCGTGTATTTATCTTAGATAATTTTTTACCTTTGACTAGATATGCCAACATCGATTTTACATTATGTCTAAAGAGAAATAGAATATCCACTATTTACTACATCATAATACGAAAGACCCAGAAAAAAACAATAACAAACATTTTTCACCATTTTCCACCATTGTATGTTATTAATTCATTCTAATTATATAATTTTACAAACTGTTTCCATTTTGTGATGTATACATAATCTCAAAATGAAATGGATAAGGAAAAATACCCATTGATTCAATGTCATGATAAGATAAGTTTTCATGAAAACTATCTTCTAATTATTTTTATTTTTTAAAATTAAAAATATCTCACTCAGAAGAAATATCCACATAGAATTAGTATAATGAACAAAAAAACTAATTTCACACCATTTATAAGTCTATTAAACTCATGATGGATCAATTTCCAATATTCATATGCTAGTAAAATCAATCTTTACATAAAAAACCACTTAAACTCATTACAAATATAATGAAGTATATCTTATAGCCTTGTACCTTCATATGATGATTCAAATGTAAAATATAAGTAATTCTCACCATCAATTTTTCAATTAAAAATTGTTACATCACACTCTAATAAAACTTCACCCATTTTTTATTCAGGTTTTCCATTATAGAATGAAATTTAAAAAAGTATAGAATGAATCTCTAATAAAATCCGTCCAAACCTATAAAATATTATAATTCAAATATGATCATTCATGTTTATGAATATATCATAACTCTTTACTATTCAAGGTTATTTTTAATTCTATTATTTAAATTAATATGCCTACGAAACATCACATAATCATTTTATAATTTATAATCTAATAACATAGAATAAAACATAAACTAATGTAGAATTTAAAAAATAAATGTTTTCATGTTGTCTATATAATCTAACTTGGAATTTAGTATATAGGGAGATAATAAAAAAATAAAAGTAGAACGGTTTCCAAGTAATCATAAAATATTTTCTTCACTAATGACATAATCACTATGAGTGTGTTTATAATTCTAAATAGAATAACCTAAAACTCATAATGATTTCATATATATAAAAATATACTATCATAATTTGATATATAATAACCCTTAACTAATGATATTCAAAATAAATATCAACCATTGAATATAAAATTATAATTGAAATGGTTGAACAATTGTACAAATCAAATTCTTTTGAACAATATAATCTAGCTAAATATATGACTATTATAACTTTCTTAGTATATATGAATTATGGTAGATAAATATCTTCCAAAAAGGACATAAGGTCAATAAATAGTTCCATCAATCTCCTAAATTTTAATCTACAAAAAACATATGGGAAAACATCTAGACATCAATTTCCCATTATATGATGTTAATAATTATCCTTTCCTTTTATAGATTAAAATACTATTCCATAAAAATCATAAGAAATAGATCCCATATTTTTTAACCTATAATATCATGAATACCACACTGTCTTTTGAAACTATGAATAATATCATTTTAGGCACAAAGGGACCACCTTGAACATAACAATAAATTTATGATTTTAATTTAGTCGTCCAATTTATCAAAATAATAAAATCCTATATTTTCTAATTGAGAAGTAACAAGTCTAATGAAATTTCTACAATGATAATAATAATTTTCAAAATGTGTAAACATAATAACTTAATTATATATATAATGGAGATGGATATTAGTTTTATTAAATAGGGAAACAAATCCACTCATTAACTCATTTCATCAAATAATTATATAGAGATGATTGAATAATGTTTTTTAGGCATAGTAGAAATAGATATTTAGTCTATCAAAATAAAACCTTTTTCATATAAGGTTATATGTCAGTCTCAACCTCCTATAATCACTAATCATCTATGAATAGTATCCTCTGACTCTTATATTGCACCAAGCTATCCTATTAGTAAATAATACTCACTGATCCATGAGGCCATGAATCAATTTTTCTCATCTTATCGAGTTGTATCCAAGATCCCAATGATAGACTAGATTGATAACAACTACAAGTTATTAAAATTATTGTATAATTTTTTTTTAGATAATTTGCATCCATACACTAAAAACCGGAATATAGTTTGTTTGAAAGCATTAATTTTATATGTCACACTTTTTCACACTGAATCTAACCAATTGAATATTTCTTTATGATAATTTATATGATCATTATATTCTTTTCCCATAAATTTACCACTACAACCTAATATATCTAGTGAATAAATTTATTCCCCACTAAACTAAGGAAGTAATGTTCTCATATTTAGTATTTTTTACATGTTCACATCTGATATAACATCCATATTAACCATATATGTGTGAGTAGGTAATTTCAAAAAAATAATCCTTGAACATATTATAGATCTTACTCACATAGTGTACCTTCATGCCTTGATATTTTTTCCACCACCATCTCCAAAATATAAGTTAAAAATAAGATAAATTTAATGCATACGCCATCATGGAGATATTACCTTAATCAAAATCTATAAATTATTGAGCATTATTCATCATAAACTCCTAACTAGTATATTAAATATTAAAAAAATTGAGAGATTCCCTTCCAATATATATCATTATTAATTCATACGCCCATCATCAAATCCAACAATTTGTTAGTTGGTCATTTTAAAAAATAAGATGTATCATTTTCACTATATTACTTATCAAAATAATCATCCATCAAACACATGTCATAAAAAATATTCCAACGTTAAATAATAAAAGTTAAAAATTTAATTTAACATATTTCATGAAAATTAATGTTCAATAAAAGAGCTCAAATAATTCTCCACATACCATAAATAAAATAAAAAACATATAGGTTACAAAAAACTTCCATAAGAATATCTTAGAAAAATGGTAGATATATGAAAAAAAAATTGTAAATTAAATAAAATATATTTTCATTATTTGAATATATAATATTTTATATTTGTATTGAAATATGGATAAGACTTGGGAGTCCAATTACATAGAATTGTATTGTGAAAAATAATAATAATTTACCAATCATATCCCACAACATGGTGGATCACTCTTATAACTAGATGTCAGAACTTATAAGTATACCCAATATCATTAAATATCTACAAAATCATATTAATATATACTAAAATACATGGTTATGTATAATCATATTATAAGAATACAATATTATAATAAGAATAAATGGGAACCAAATTAAGTGATCCTGGTATTGAATACACATGTTACATAATGGAAAATAATTATTCATATTAAAAAATAAATAACAATGATTGTTACGATAAATTCTATCATGAAATTATTTACATAAAAACTAATATTTTTTATAATAATAGACCCCAAATACATAATAGAATCAATTTTTATTGGTCGATGGATATATTAACTAAAATATAGCTATGGTAGGGAAATTAGCCCATTATTTTATCTAATAACAAAGGTTATATGAAATATGGGAACATCAGATCAATAAATTTATTAATTTAAAATAATAAATAAATATATAAACTAGGATATGAGTGAAATTAATATATTATTTTTAATATAATAATATTGCATCTCTTTAATCCTATTAGTGTTTTTATTCATGGGTGTGATCCATCAGTATGGAATCAGTAAGGAAATTTTTTTTGGATTGGAAATGTGATTTTTAGCCCCATAAATGCAATAAATTATTTTATATTCTTCCATAATATGGAATCATGATGAAATTTATATGATAAATATCCAAACATATCATATGTAAATATTACATCTTAATATATTAATGTTCACTGCATAACATAACTTTATATTAAAAAAATATTTTAGTTCTAGTGGCTTTAGAATCATTAAAAAAATCAACTAGTACATAAGTGAGTTGCATCATCTCCCAATATGTTCTTAATAACATTAACCTTTATTAGATATATCAATCATAATTCCTTTTATCATAAACTAGGGAAAATAAATATAAGAATTTTTGTGCTCAAATTATCAATAAGGTTAAAAAAGGGAGATATAAATATATTATATGAATAGGGGTATGAGAACTTGATAATAAAATTTGAGAACCATAACCTATGTATGATAGATCTTAAACACGAGTCATGGAAAAAATATTTTAAATTCATAAGACATGAATCATAATATATTCAAATAACATGACCCATGATTAATTACCTTTTTAATAAGGAATGGACTTTGGGCGTACATATAAGCACAAGAATATATTTCCATTGTACTCATGAATCATCTAGAAAACTATCATAGATTAATTGGTTCACTACCCACACCATCATAGTAGTAAATATTCACTCCCAAAACTATTTTCATAGACATGTTCTCATACTAAACCGTGTTTACTCGCTATTTTAATCTAGTTTATCTCATGATATGTAAAGACCCGTAAATTTCAAGGAAAATTTTTTATTCTCTTAATTTCTATTGGATTTTACGTGTACGCAGTTTCTGACGACACCTGATTCAGAGGCCCGGTGTGCCAGGAATCAATTTATGATGTTTAGCTTGGGTCCGTTCAGTGAACGAACGAGCGGGTTTTTCTAACTTTTGAACCGGTGCTCAGAATTGAAATCTGAGGACACCGATTAAACCACAACGCCGGTAATTTCTTAGGAAGACCGTTTCTGGAGTTGCGTTTTCTCGGGTGAGGTTGTTAAATAAATGGGTTAACTGAAGAGTGAAATAACAATTTGTTCTAAAATGTTTATATCTATTCTAAGTAGTTATAACCTATGCATGGAAGTTGGAGTGGGACCCACTACATCCTAACTCCACTCGGTAGATTATTAGTGAAGTGATCCCCATACAAGCCCCACCCCTTAAATTCCATTAAACCTCCCTCTTGCAATTTAATTTGTAACTCACCCGCTCCCCCACGTTAATTACATGTCAACTCTTACATTAAATAGATTGATTAAAGTTATTCAATTATTTAATAAGGAGTTTAATTTTTAATTCTTGAATTCTTGACATGAGTTAATAAAATAAGGACCTACCTTATTTTTATTTTGGGGGTGGTTTCGTTGTGTGGATATTTTGGGAGAGTTTACGCTACGTCTTGAAGAACGTGAAGAACATCAAGACCTCGATAAAGAATTCCCTCACCGCAGGGAGTGATCGTCGTACCTTTCTTCTCCTCTCCACAGCTGGTGTGAGGCACTGCTCCACCTCGGACATTCTCCATCAAACACATATGGAGCTTTACCCCGTGAATCAGTTTCCCGCGACAATCTTCATTCAAAAAATACTTCGAGGTAGGGGATTGTTTTTATGTTCGTGACTTTTTGGCATTCATTGTTAATTTTCTTAGCCGCTTGTTATCAAATTAACGGGAGGAGGTCAGACTGCACAAACACGACCAATACGCCTCCCCTTTATTGATGTTCACCATTGGGGTTTGGAACGAAGGCGGCGCGGTGCAACGACACCACACGGGATTAGGGTAAAACGCGGCGAAGGAGCACGGTGTCGTTGCACCGCGCCGTTGTGGCCGAAAAAAGCCTCCAGCAGAGTCGGGCTGCAGCGGAGGGGCGCGGCGCCGTCGCTCCGCGCCGAAGAACCATGGAGGGTCGCAGCCAGGGCAGGCCGCAGTGGAGGAATGCGGCGTCATCGCGCCGCGCCGGTCAGACAAGGGCCGTGGCCTAAGGCCGCGGCGGTGCCGAGGGCAGCGGTCGGAACTGCCGGCCGCCGGTGCTGCAGGAGACGGGACCAACCAGTCCCGCGCGGCACAACCGGTCGGCCGTTACGGTCGGACGGATCCGAGAAAACCGGGGGTTGTACCCCTGGCCAACACAAGAGGGCGGACCCCCTGCGGGTCCGCCATTCGGTTCGAAGGGGTGGCGGATCCCCCCCCCCCCCCTCCGCGTCTACTCAACACGCGGGCGCCCGGACCAGGCCGAACAGGCCTGGCCAGGCCGGACCGCCCCAGCCGGGTCGGTCCACCCGCGCGGGGACGGACCCCCGTGTCGGGCCGGGCCGCACCGGCTGGGCCGGCCTGCACCTTCCGGGTCGATCCGCGCCAAACTGGGCCATACCCGAACCTGGGTCGGGTCGACCCGGTTCGGGCCGACCCAGATGGTATTGGTCCAGGTCGGATCGGGCCCAAACCCCCTATTTTCGGACAGATCTGTTCAAACACCCATACCTTGGGCTACGTACCTCCGATCGACACACTGTCAGTTGCGTAGCGATCATTGGATCAAGATTGTCGTTTTGGTATATTACACTCAAGGTTTCGGAGAACTTTGGGTACATCCGGGTTGGGTCGAACATTAAACCAACTCGGCCTTTTGAGCGGAAACACATATAACTTGAGCTTTGGACGTCTGATTGAAGTGTCGTCGACATTGTTGGATTCCTCTTAGTGAGACGGTTCCTTTTGCTTACTCCTCTCATATATTGGATGCAGTTGGAGTACGGTCAGGTTGGTTTTGACTTAAAACCCAACCGGGCCCCTGGGATGAAAGCCAATAACTCTCCGATCGGGAATCCGATTGACGCATCATCTATCACGTTGAGTTCATATTGTCGAGATGGAACATTGGGATACATCAACTCAGTACTATGTGTCAGTTGATGTATCGACCCCCTTGGCTCGTGGAGTGGACCCTCCCGGAATCGAGCATGCTGTGTGCGGGAACCCTAGAGCTGGCTGCGATTGCGACGACGATGACGACTGTACTGGGATCCTCCATGGGATTGGCAGTGACGACGACCGTACTGGAATCCTACATGGGTTCGACGATGATGACTATTGTTCTTGTATCCTTTGTGGGTCAGGTAGTACAAGACTACTGTTCTTGTATCCTATGTGGGTCCAACAAAATTTGACTCTGTACTTGTATCCTGCGTGGGTTCGGCAGAGTAGCTGGTCCTGTATCCTTTGTGGGTATGACAGCTTAGCTGGTCTTGTATCCTATGTGGGTCCGACAGCTTATATGAATCAGTGGCTACATCTGATCATCTCTATCACCTTACGAAGAGTATACCTGTGTGAGCTATGTCTTGACTTTCAATCAATATCTTCGATATGATTTAATTGCTTTCCTATGTAGATTGGGTTGTGCTTTCCTATGTGGAATAGATCAAACATGGGCTCGGATGTTGGAGCCGAACTGGAATTGTTGACTTAGGTATATGTATGGGCATATACCTAAGTAGATTTGGTTATTACTTTTTGATTTTATCATTCATTTTTTGGTTTATCCTTCGTGGATTCTGGGAGACCTTCAGGGGTCTCGGGGTCCCTACTGAGTATTATATACTCACCCCTGCACGGGCTATGCCCGCACTACGTTGTGTTGGATACAGACGATGGACAACGCTGATCGAGGTTGGAGCTCGTGGAGCTGGACAGTACCTAGAGGTGGATCACTGGACGAGACGTACATGGAGTGGACGGCTGGAGCTGAGGAGCGGAGAAGACTATCTGTACCCACCCTTCAGGTGGGATTTCCGGAGGATGGATCGGTGTTTCTACTTTACTTTTCTGTTACTGTACTCTCTTTTTAGTTGTACTTTACATTCAGTTGTGTTTGTATTCTGGCCCATTTACTTTCCAGCACTAACTTTAGTACTCAGTTTACTTATTGTTTACTATTTCTTGCATACTCTATGGTGTTTCTTTCCTTACATAAAGGCAATGCCTTCCCTTATATCGGGGTTTACGCCTTTGGTGCTAGTCGCCAACCCCTGGCTTATGGAAGGCAGTCTTGGGGTAGTCATGGCACGGGTCCCGAGGATGGGTCGTGACAAATTGGTATCAGAGGAGTTCGGTTCTATCGCAGAACTATGGAATCTTATCGTTCTTCTATGTGAAGCAATAGTGTAAATGGTATTGGATGTGGTTATTAGTCCAGGGAGTCCAGTGTTGGTGTGACGGCCGGCGTATCTATACACTAGGACCCGGACTTCTGATTTTCGACACAATGCATGAAGACATTGATTTCATGTGTGTTTCAAAAGATTTCATTGTGATTACTTTGTTTCAACTCACTAGGTATACTTTATTGACCGTGGCGCACCTGTCTCTTTTCAGGATGGCCCCACGACAGCAGCCAGCTAGGGTTCCGAGCTTTGTGCGAGACGACAGACCACCGAGCGACGAGGCCTTGGTGCAGGGCCCTTTTACAGCGGAGGCACCGACGGTACCTCTACCCACCGAGCCACTGATGCCACCATCCCTGACCAGTGAGTGTCCACCTCGCCTTAGTTCACTGCATGAGTTTCAACGTCAGAGACCGACTAGGTTCCACGGGGAGACAGACCCTCAAGAAGCCAAGGATTGGCTGGAGGCTGTTGTACGAGTTTTCAGGTTAGTAGGGACACCAGCTGACCTCATGGTGATCCTTACAGCGAGTCTCCTGCACGCTGCAGTATGCAGATGGTGGAGCCTGATGCTACAGATGCAAGATGAGGCATCTCTCCTCTGGATGGACTTTGAGAGCCTCTTTCACTTGGAGTTCGTCCCAGCCACCCTCTGTGTGGTGCACATTCAGGAGCTACTACAGCTACGGCAGGGTAGCATGACGGTAGCCCAGTACTCTGCATGATTTTATGATCTCTCTCACTGTTTCACAGACATGGTACGGGACCCATTATTCCTGGCCTGGACCTTCGAGCAGGGACTGAGGCATGAGATCAGGGCTTCGATGATCTCCCTCAGTATACCGACGCAGGCAGGAGTACTAGAGCGAGCCCTTCTTATAGAGAGCTTTCTTACTGAGCCTACACCAGTAGCGAGACGTACCATAGGGTGGAAAGTAGATGATTCTTCTGTAGCTGGCAGTTGAAAAATGTCATAGGGGTCCAAGCAGACCAGACACTCAGGCGGACGACCTCAGGACACTAGCTTAGACGTGCGGGGCACAAGGCGCAGAGCCAGCCTTCCGAGGAGCATAAAATGCTATGCATGCAGTGGTCAGGGCCACATGGCTCATGACTGCCCAACCCGCCATGCAGAGGGGCAGTAGACGGTTGAGGGACCACCCAGGCAAAGGCAGATGTTCAACCGTGTCGGTTTGTAGGGATCAGGCGAACGTGGCAGAGGCAAGCTCAGCTTCAGCCAGTGGAGGCCTATGACCACGGTGCACTAGAGATGATTCAAGGTACTATCTGTGTCTACTCCACCCTTGATGTAGTTCTTATAGACAAAGGAGCGAGTTATTATTTCATTGTCGCTGCCATTGTTCAGAGTTCGGAGATTCCGGCAGAGCTCTTGGCTCGATCCTTACGACTAGAGACTCCTACGGGAGCAGACTAGACGATTACGCATGGGTGCCGAAAGTGTGAGCTTACTCTAGGGGGTGAGAGCTTTGGCTAGGATCTTCTTGTAGTGGCGTCGAGACCTTACGACGTCATCTTGGGCATGGATTGGTTATCTACAGTCAATGCTCAGATCGACTATATTAGGCGCAAGGTGCGGTGTGTCCACACCGATGGGAGCAGGTTCACCTTCACCGGTGAGAAGGGAGCCATTGCAGCCTTGGATGGACTCACGCGGAGGAGATGATGGCCAATCACTCATCAGTTGGCTAGCCTCATCCTAGGAGCAGTTGAAGTGCGGAGTCTGAGTTTCCCTGTAGTGATGGATCAGTATGCAGACGTCTTCCCTAACGATGTTCCAGGACTACCTCCTCACAGAGAGGTAGAATTCTATATTGACTTGTACCCTAGGATAGCCCCGATATCCACTCCAGCAAATCGGATGGCTCTTGCTGAGATTCGAGATCTAAGGGTATAACTGGAGGATTTGCAGGGCAAGGGATTCATTCGAACCAGTGTTTCACCCTGGGCTTCCCCGATTTTGTTCGCCAAGAAGGCGGACGGGAGCTTGCGACTATGTGTCGATTACCATCGCCTGAACCAGGTGATCGTGAGGAACAAGTATCAACTACTGATGATTGACGGCCTCTTTTATCAGCTCAAGGGAGCATCGTGGTTCTCAAAGATAGACCCCAGGTCAAGTCATCATCAGCTCAGAGTTCGAGATGAGGATGTGTAGAAGACGGCCTTCAGATGTCAGTATGGCCACTATGAGTTCTTTGTTATTCCTTTTGGTGTAACCAAATCTCCAGCAGTGTTCATGAGTCTCATGAACAGGATATTTCACTCTTAGATTGATCGATTTGTCATAGTCTTCATTGACGATATATTGATAAACTCGACCAGTGAGGAGGAGCACGCCTACCACTTGCGGGTTGTACTGGACACACTCTGAGAGAATCAGCTTTATATTAAGCTCTCGAAGTGTCCATTTTGGATACGCGAGGTCCAATTCTTGGGACATGTCATCTCTGAGGTGGGAGTTATGGTGGATCCTGCGAATATCGAAAAAGTTCTAGGTTTGGATCCACACAGGAGCGTGACAGAGGTGTGGAGTTTCTTGGGCCTAGTTGGGTACTATCGGAGGTTTGTGCCAGACTTCTTCAGAGTTTCAGCACCACTTTCAACTTTGAAGAACAAGGGGAAACCCTTCATGTGGTCAGATAGATGTCAACAGAGCTTCCTGGAGCTAAGACAGAGATTGACTATCGCACCCATCTTGATGATATTGGAGGAGCGAGTAGGGTACGTAGTCTACTGTGATGCATCAGGGACTGGACTCAGGTGTGTATTGATGCAAGAGCAGGAAGTGATCAACTATGGATCATAATAGTTGAGTCAACATGAGCAGAACTACGCTACCCATGACCTGGAATTAGAAGCAGTGGTCTTTTCTCTGATGATGTGGCAGCACTATCTGATGGGCGAGCACTTTAGAGTCTACTCTGACCACCAGAGTCTCAGTTACATCATCTCACAGAAGGACCTGAACCTGAGACCGCGACGATGGCTCGAGTTCCTCCAGGACTATGAATTTGAGATAGTATATACTCCTGGAAAGGGGAACATAGTAGTCGATGCCCTCAGTAGGAGGACGGGCATTCATCTACTTGGAGAGGCGACAGAGCAGCTAGCTGCATTGCAGATATCCTTTATGGATAGAGATGGAGCAGCCTTTATTCAGTCACACACAGTCACTCCTCCACTTCTTCAGTGGATCAGAGAGGCATAGTGTGGGGACGTCGACTGTGAGACGCGACATGCACATATTTCCACAGGATAGGAACCTGATGGATTCTCTATAGGACGAGAGCATGTTGTCTTTTTCAAAGGAAATACCATGGTACCAGCTGCTTTGCAGGATTAGGTGCTGAGAGAGTTTCAAACTTCCCGTTTAGTGGTACATCCAGGAGTATCAAAGATGTACCAGGATCTCAGACAACAGTACTAGTGTCCGGGGATGAAGAAGGCTATGGCAGAGTTTGTTTCTCGATGCCTCACCTACCAGTAGGTGAAGGCAGAACACCAGGTACCAGCAGGCTTGGGACATCCCTTGGAGGTCCCGAAGAGGAATTGGGATGGCATACCTATGGATTTTGTGACTGGACTTCCACGTAATTATAGAGGTCACGAATCCATTTGGGTGATTGTCGACCGACTCACCAAGTCGGTCCACTTTTTACCCATCATAGAGTAGGGCTCAGTGGAGAGCCTATGATGCTTTTACGTTCAAGAGATTTTATGGCTTCATGGTGTGCCATAATCTATCGTCTCTGATCTAGATGCTCGATTTACTTCCCGGCATTGGAAGGGGTTGCAGGAGGCCTTCGGGACACAGCTACGTCTGAGCACCGCCTTTCTCCATCAGACGGATGGTCAGACGGAGAGGACCATTCAGACTCTCTAGGACATGCCCAGTGCATGTTTCCTTGACTTTGGTCACAGCTTGGAGGATCACCGACCCTTGGTGGAGTTTTCGTACAACAACAGCTACCACTCCACCATCGAGATGGCACCATACAAGGCATTGTACGGCCAACCTTGCAGGTCACCTCTATGTTGGACAGACCCTGGGGAGACAGCACTTGTGGGAACATAGATGGTTCATGCCATGATAGAGAAGGTCCAGGTCATCTAAGAGAGGATGAGGATAGCTCAGAGCCGACAGAATTCCTATGATGACAGGAGGCATAGACCACTAGATTTCGAGGATGGTGACCACGTTTTCCTGTGGATCTCACCTCGACGTGGATTACAGAGATTTGGTCGGGGTGGTAAGTTATCTCCGCACTTCATCAGACCATTCCAGATTATCAGCAAAATAGGCGAGGTGGATTATTGCTTGGATCTACCACCTTATTTTCATTGGGTGCATGACGTCTTCCATGTATCTCAGCTGAGGAGATACGTGCATGAACCGTTGCATATCATCGACCATGGGGAGCTAGACATCGATGACGGGGTGACATTTGTGGTGTTCCCGGTGGAGATCGAGGATCGATAGGAGCAGGTCCTACATGGGTGGTCGATTTCTCTAGTGCGCATCAGGAGGCAGCACAGGAACCTCCTGGAGTGCACTTATGAGCGGGAGGCTCAATTGTGTGCTCAGTACCCTAATTTGTTTCCCTAGATTTTGATGTAGCTTTACGGGGACGTAAAGACCTGATGTGGGAGTAATGTAAATACCCTTACATTTCAAGGATTTTTTTTTCTCTTAGTTTATTTGGGATTTTACGAGTACGCAGTTTCTGACGGCACCTGATTCTGAGGCCCGGTGTGTCTGGAATCAATTTTCGAAGTTTAGCCCGGGTACGTTCAGTAAACTAACGAGCGGGTTTTTCTAACTTTTGAACCGATGCTCGGAATCGAAATATAAGGACACCAATGAAATTGTAGCACCTATAATTGCTTAGGAAGACATTTTTTGGAGTTGTTTTTTCTCGAGTGATGGTGTTAAATAAATGGGTTAACTGAAGAGTGAAATAAAAATTTATGCTACAATTTTTATTTCTATTCTTTGTAGTCATAACCTATGCATGGAAGTTGGAGTGGGACCCACTACATCCTAACACCACTTGGCAGGATATTAGTGAAGTGGGGCCCACACGATCCCTAACCCTTAAATTCCATTAAACCTCCCTCTTTCAATTTAATTTGTAACTCACCCGCTCCCCCGCTTTAATTACATGTCAACTCTTCCATTAAATAGATTGATTAAAGCTATTCAATTTATTTAATAAAGAGTTTGAATTTTGAATTCTAGAATTCTTGACATGAGTTAATAAAATAAGGACCTACCTTATTTTTATTTTTGGGGTGGTTTCGTTGTGTGGAGATTTTGGGAGAGTTTATGCTAAGTCTTGACGAACGCGAAGAACGTCAAGACCTCGACGAAGAACGCCGTCACCGCAAGGAGTGATTGTCGAGCCTTTCTTCTCCTCTTCATAGCCAGTGTGAGACTCCACTCCACCTCGGACATTCTCCATCAAACACATAAGGAGAATTACCTCACGACACCGTTTCCCACAACAATCTTCATTCAACAACTACTTCGAGGTAGGGGATTGTTTTTATGTTCGTCACTTTTTGGCATTCATTGTTAATTTAATTAGCCGCCTGTTATCAAATTAATGGGAGTAGGTCAGACCGCAAAAACACAGATGATCCTCCTATCATTTGTGGATGTTCACCATCAGGGTTTGGAATGAAGGTGGCGTGGTGCAACGGCATCACGCGGGATCGGGGAAAACACGGAGAAGGAGCGTGGTGCCGTCGTGCCACGCCATTAAGGCTGAAAGAAGCCGCGACCGGAGTCAGGCCGCGGCGGATGGGCGCGACGCCGTTGCGCCGTTCCAGAGAACCATGGAGGGCTACGGCCAGTGCAGGGCATGCTGGAGGGCCGCGACGTTGTCACTCCACGCTGGTCGGACAAGGGCCGCGATGGTGCAGAGGGCGGCAACCGGAACCGCCGGTGCTGCAGGAGGTGGGACAAACCGGTCACACACGGAACAACCGGCCGGTCGTTACGGCCTGCCTGATCATGGAAAACCGGGGGGTTTGTACCCCCGGCCAGCGCAGCAGGGTGGAAACCCCCCCCCCCCCTCCACCGCGGGTCCTCCATTTGGTTCGAATGGGGATGTGGCTCCCCCCCCCCCCTTCCGCGTCCTCTCAACACACGGGCGCCCGGGCCGGGCCGGACCGCCCGCGCCGAGTAGGGCCACCGGCGCTGGGCCGGACCCCTGCGTCGGGCCGGGCCACACCGGCTGGGCCGGGCCAGGCTACGCCAAACTGGGCCGGACCCGGACTCAGGTCGGGTCACCCGGTTCGGGCCGACCCAGGAGGTACGAGGCTGGGTCGGACCAGGCCCAAACCCCCCTGTTTTCGGACAGATCTGTTTAAACGCCCATAACATGGGCTACAGACCTCCGATCGATGCACCGTCAGTTGAGTAGAAATCCTTGGATTGAGACGGTCGTTTCAGTATATTACACTCATGATTTTTGAGAACTTTGTGTATGGCCGGGTTGGTTCAAACATTAAACCAATCGGGCCTTCGAAGCGGAAATGCTTTTAACTTGAGCTCCGGACGTCCGATTGACGTGTCGTCAACTTTGTTGGATTCCTCTTAGTGAGACGGTTCTTTTGGCTTACTCCGATCGAGGTTTGGATGCATTTGGAGTATGGTCGGGATGGTTTTGTCTTAAAAACCAACCTCGCCCCTAGGACGAAAAAGCCAATAACTCTCAGACCGGGCGTCCGATTGACGCATCGTCTGTCACATTGAGCTCCTATTTTCGAGATGGAAATTTGAGATACATCAATTCCGGACAACGTGTCAGTTGATGTATATACCCCCTTGGCTCATGAAGCGGACCCTCCCGGAATCGGGCATGCAGTGTGCGAGAACCCTAGAGCTAGCTACGACTGCGACGACGATGACAACTGTACTGGGATCCTCCGTGGGTTCAACAACGACGACGACCATACTAGAAACCTCCATGGGTTCGACGGCGATGACTACTATTCTTGTATCCAATGTGGGTCTGGAAGTACGTGACTACTGTTCGTGTATCCAATGTGGGTCCGACAGTATTTGACTCTGTACTTGTATCCTACGTGGGTCCGGCAGAGTAGCTGGTCTTGTATCCTTTGTGGGTCCAACAGCTTAGCTGGTCTTGTATATCATGTGGTTCTGATAACTTAGATGAATCAGTGGCCACATCTGATCATCTCTATCACATTACGAATAGTATACCTATGTGAGCTGAGTCTTGACTTTCGATCAATATCTTCGATATGATTTACTTGCTTTCCTATGTGGATAGGGTTGTGCTTTCCTGTTTGGACTCGATCGAACTTGGTCTCAGATGTTAGAGTCGAACTGGAATTGATTACATAGGTATATGTATAGGAATATACCTAAGTAGAGTTGTGTTTAACTTCGTGATTGTATCATTCCTTTGTGGTTTATCCTTCGTGGATTCTGGGAGACCTTCGGGGGTCTCGGGGTCCCTACTGAGTAGCGTATACTCACCCCTACATTGGCTATGCTCTCACTACATTGTGTTGGATGCAGACGACAGAGAGCACTGATCGAGGTAGGAGCTCGTGGAGCTAGACGGTACCTGGAGGTGGATCACTGGACAAGACGTACACAGAGCGGACGACCGGAGCTGAGGAGTGGAGGATACTATCCGTACCCACCCTTCAGGTGGGATTTCTAGAGGACGGCTCGGTGTTTCTGGTTTACTTTTCTGCTGTTGTACTCTCTTTTTAGTTGTACTTTACTTTTATTTGGTCTTGTATTATGGCCTATTTACTTTCCATCACTTACCTTTGTACTTAGTTTACCTAGTGTTTAATTCTACTTGCATACTCTGTGGTGTTTTGTTTCTTACATAAATGCAATTTCTCCCCTTATATCATGATTTACGCCTTTGGTGCTAGTCGCCAGACCCTGGCCTATAGAAGGCGGGCTTGGGGTAGTCACAGATCAGGTCCCTTGGACGGGTCGTGACAGGATATATCAACATTTATTTAATGTATTGGATGAAGATATAGGTCCCATGCCATCACATAATTAAAATCATTAATATTTGTTTAATATCATAATCAAACAATTGTTATATCAGAATACATGCAAATAAAAAGTTTTCATGAACACTTAATTATAACATAACCTATTTAAAATAAATATATTTTGTAATCATTTCAACATTTCAACTGAGAATAAAATATATATAAAAAATTATTTCATATTCATTATATAACGATATAACACATGGAAAATGAATAGGGTTTCATAAGAATTTTGGCATGGTATAACCCATGTGAGAGAAACATACATCATAGATTTATTTTCATTATAAAATTAAACTACATAGAGAAATAATAAAGATGGTATCATATGATCATATCTCAAGAAAAGATTAAATAGTGTCAAATTATTTCACGTTAGATGAGAAATTATTTTGAAAGTTTGCTTGTAGACTTTCTTGAGGAAAATACACTTTTCACTTTGAAAATATTTTTTAAAACCAAAAAATTAAAAAAAAATCAAGTAATTGAAAATAAAATTGGAAACAAATAAAGTAATTATTATTGAAAATAATGGTCATATTGGGGGAATATTATGTTCATGTCGTACAAATTAAAACACTGATTCCTATAAGATTTTCGGTAAAAAAATGGGATTTTTTTTCAAAATAAAATGAATATTCAATTCAAAAAAAATTAAAATATCAAACATGGGGAAAAATAATTTTATAATAATTTTGTAAAAATTTAAAAAAAATCAAACATTTTAATTAAACATTGTTTTGGAATAAAAAGATTTTTCAACCAATGAGAGAAATAAATATGATTTTTCCTGAAAAATTATTTTGAACAATTGAGTATATAAATTGAGTAAAATGAATGGAGAACATGTATTATAATTTTATAACAATAGGATAAGATATTTATTAATTTTTTGGGTTATATCATAATATTTCATAATTGGATGAATAATCATTAATAATCTTGATAGATGATGACATAGTATCATAAATCTTGTTTCAGTTGTTAACATTGAATCATAATCCCCATGACTAAAAAAATTAAATGAAAAATATAATATTGTGAGAATAATAATATATATGATATTAAATGTCAAATGGGATGTATATACACCTCTTAAAATAATATAGGTACCTAACATAACATATATCATATTAAAGAAAAATTGAGATAAAAATACCTTACCCTTTGTCTCAACGTCCATTGTACACATTCAAACCTCTTGTATTATAAATATATGTTTATTATAAATTTATTAGATAATTATACTTATATATATAAAACCCTTTATTATTTTTGAATGATATTTCATTACCCTTTTATTAAAAATTCTATGTTAAAATTGTGTATCGGGCTATAACTACTTTGTTTTTAAGGTATGTTTTTATTTGATATTTTTTAACACATTAATTTGATCATTGTTATATAACCTTCAAAATTTTAAAAATTATAAAAATAAAATATATATTATGTAAATTTTTATTAAAATTAATCCATATAATTTAAAGAGATAAAATGAAATTCATTGTTCATAAGGATGGTATGTCGTACTTATGCATGAACAGTGTTTCCATTTTATTGAATAGTTGAATGAAATAATGTTAAATAATATATTAAAAATACAGAATCATTTTTATTTCATATATATCATATATTTTTATTAAATATATCCTTATTACTTTCCATGTAATGTTTGAATGAATCACATCCTGTCACGATGTGGTAGTTTGTCGTACACAGGATTGATGTCATCATATTACCACAAAATTGATTACAAGAAGGTATATATAAAATTATAATTTTGTAATTATATTTATATCATAAATATAATATATAAATATTTTATCTATCCCTATAACCATTCATTAGAGTTGGTGATGAAAAATCAATTAACATCGGTGTGCGAGGCGGTTGTCCACCATACACACAAATGATAATTTTGTATCCCATTTTATGGAGGTGGAGATTAATATAGGATATTAAATTAAGCTACTAAAATATCATTATTTTTTATATATTCTTTTAATTATATTATTTTAATTTATTAATAATTTAATGAATTATAAGAACATGTATGAAAAAATGTCATAGTTGAAAACTTTCCCTCTTCTTCAGTCAACCTCTTTAAGTTTAGTCTAAGCCTTTCAATAATGGATTTAAAATCTAAAAAAGAAATATATGATGGTATGAGATATTTAATAATTTTATTATCTAATTTATTTTACAAAATAAATTATGTTTTATGTGTTAATATGAGTGTATATGAGATAGCCTTTTATAAGTGGGGGAGAAGACATACATGGAAATTTTTAGAAGAATAATGTGTAACCATGTTTTCGCATACCATAAAGCTAAAAAATATGAAATTATAAAACCTTATAGGTTTTCAGGTATACATAATTAATTAAAATGGGTGTTGGCTATTTTTTAATCATATTAACGCTCGCATTTGCAGTTTAAACCCTAGGTTAACACATTTTAACCTAAACCATTGTAATTAATTCATTTTTTATTTTTCTATTCATTTGGACCAAAAAATATGTTCAAATTATTATATAACATAAATTATTTTTAATTAAAATATTCGGTTATTTTATTAGTATTCCATTCATAGAATTATTAGAATTGAATATAAAATTAAACCCACATAAGAGAGGAGAAAACTGTTTCCCAAAGAGAATATGTGTTAAAGTTTAAAAAGATTTTTTATCCCATTTAAAAATTATAATGATTCAAATGATATAAATTGTACCAATAGAAATATAATTTATCTATTATTACTTTTAAACTTATTTTTATAAAATAAATAACCATATAAATACTTTTAATGAATATGCAGTTTCAATAAAATCTTGTATTTTTTACTTGTTATTAAAAAAATATTCCTTTCAAAAAAATAAAAAGGATTCAACCTAATATATTTTGAACAAGATGATCTTAAAATTAATATTCTTTTATACATTAAATTTTTCTAAATTTTCAAAAATTATTTTATTATTTTTCACAAAAGGAATTAACGAATTTTTTTTTGAGAAATTAATATTTTTGAAACATATAAAGTCTTTATAAAAAATTATGTTCCTTTTTTAAAGAATTTTTCATTATATAACACCATTATAAATATTATTTGAAATTTTTTTATTCCTATTTTTTCATACATGATTAATTTATAGGTAATAATTTTCATTTTTAAATAATAATATTATTTGTTTTTCCTGGATCATTAAAACTCGATGTTACGTGTAAGAAAAACCTTCAATGAAATTAAATTTATTCAAAAAAATATGTCTGATAATATCTTTGTTTTAAATTATACCCCCTAAAAATTAATTTCACCCTATGAATTCCATCACTCTGATAAAAATTGATTAGTATTATTCCCCATCATCTTATCCTCGAGTTCCCACATAGCTTCACCAAACTGGTGGTTTCAATATAAAACATTAACTAGTTTTATTGAATATTATTTATTTGAAAAATAATATCCATTGTTTTTTCCTCATAATAAATATCTTGATAATATGGCAGAACCTATGATTTTATTAAATATTTAGGAATAGGTATGTACTTTCTCAAAAAGTGATCCTAGGAACACATTTTGATCTTGAGGGTGGTTTGTTGGAAGTGCCAATCAATAGGTTATCATCCTAATATGATCAATAGTTTCAAACGGTCTTAAATAATTGTTGATTAGTTTTTACATCTTTCCAAAACTCATTAGCTTCTTACATCGATAACTTCATTGAAACACCTTATTACAAACATAAAATTCCAAGTCACACTAGTGATTTCCAGTATGACTTTTCTATTTACTTTGTTCGACACATTCGTAATGATGAATGGATCTAACATTATCAATTATTTCAACATATCTCTCATGACCCAATATATTTATTTCACCATCTTCATTATAGTATCATTTAGTTCAATACTTCATCCCACATAAGGCTTCATAATGAACTATATGAATGCACATGTGAAAGATATTGTGGTATCAAAACTCAGCTAGATGAAGGTGTTGATTCCATCTACCTTTATAATCTAGAGGGGAATGTATCAATATATCATCAAGGGTTGAAATTGTTCTATATGAACGTAAATAAATATGAGGGTGATATAAAATTCTAAAACATATGTATATATCTAAATCCAATTAAATACATTCTGATAATTTTGAAGTAAACCTAGAAACCTGATAAAATACAATACAATGTTGTACCTCATATTATCTTAGCAGATAGTGTATAACCACCAGTTTAATCTAGATTTAAATATTATATAATAGTAATTAATTATTATAACATCTAATGAAAATGGACTACACCCCACATGGCATTAGGCCCTTTAGACATTTTTGGGAGTTTGACAACAAAATCTATATTAATTATTTCCCATTTCCATTCTGGCATGGGTAAAAGATATAACAACCCCTTATATTTTTTTATCTCATCCTTAACATGTGGGAATACCACGAATTGAGATTGGAACTCTATTATACCTCTCTTTATACTATCCTACAAAAAATACACTTTCAAATACATATACATCTTGATACATACATGATGGATAGAAAATGAATAAATGTGATCATCCTCTAAAAACACATTCATAAAATCTGTTATGATTAGAACACATACATGGTTCTTAAACATTATCATTCCTTTATGATCAAGGATAATATTAGGAAAATTTCTTACATTATTTTTTATATATACATCATTCTATTATTCCACATTAATCTAGACACGGATGAATGGTTGAAAATTAAATTAATAAAGATAATATATCTCCCCTTCCATCAAGTCATCTAGATCTATCCTTTTCAAATATAGAAATATTTTCCATTTTTTACCCTCATCACGGATATGTTAGCCTGGCCCTTTTAACTGAATTCATTGACCACCTTCTTATATTTTCTATGGCGGTAATGTGTTGAGTAGTCATAATCGTTAATTATATATAATCATCTTCTCTACTGTTTATTCTAATCCTTTTATATGAATATATTATTTAATTGGAATATATATCACACTTTTCTGTATATAGATAAGGAATCTATATATTTAATGAAAAATTTACCGAATCTAACTCCAGAACTTGATTTGGGTTATTTTTATCTTGAACCTTCAATTATTATGAGGCATAAGTTATAATCATGTCATTCGGCATAATAAAATATGACAAAACCTTATTTTATTACCCAATATATATTGAAATCCCTTTTCTACAATACGGTAATGTTATCACATGCTTGCTGATTAATATTCTCTTCTGTTCCTTGAAATTTTCTCCAGATTCATCTGTCAAGAAGAACATGGATCCTTTTTAAGTTAACATGGTTAGTGGATTATAATGTTGTGGGAAATTTTCCAAAAACTATCAAATAGATCCTACTAAACTAATAAAAATACATATTATAGTAACAATGGTTTTGTCTGTGCTAATATTCAATAGCCTTTGTCTTTGATGGATCTACTAATATACCCTCTCTTGAGATTATATGGCCAAAAAATAAAACATTTTTTGACAAAAAATCACAGATTGTGAATTTTTCTTATAATTCCTACTCCTTTAGGGTATTTAGTGCAGTTCTCAATTAATCTATAGACTCTTCCATGTTATTTTAATTGATAATAATACCATCTATAAAGACTACCACAAACAGACCAATGTATCATCTATAAAACTATTCATTTAATCTATGATGATAGTGGGCACATTAGTAACACATAATGGTATCACTATATATGCATAGTGTACAAACCATGTATAGAATTATTTATTGGGTATCTCCTCCTTGTTCACCATTAATTTATGGTATCTACGAAAAATTCAATCTTGGAAATGTATTGAACACCATGTAGATGATTAAATATGTCATCAATGCATGGTATAAAATTATTGTTCTTGATCATGATCTTGTTTAGCTCTATAAAATCAATTCATAGTAACATAGATCCATATTTCTATTTAACAAATAATTGGTACAACCTAAGGAGAGACACTTGGGTGAATTAATCCCTTGTTAATGTTCTCCTAGAGTTACTTCTTCATTTCTTGCAATGAAATCAGGGTCATTCTATATGGTGACTTAGAAATAGTATTGGCCCAATGTATTAGTTCTATTTAGAACTCAACGTCATGTTTTTCTGGATGGATACACTTCTCTTGAAGAAAGACAACAAAACCCTCCCAAATAATAGGAATATCATCAATTTTGACTTTCCCATAATCATATTAGATAAGAACACCTCTATAATAGGAACCAAATTTCATAAAGTGGATGAAATTTTCATGAGACGTTAATATTTTTCATTTCAATAATAGTATATCATAGGTTGGTTTGGAATATGAAATGTGAATTCCCTTATTTAGCATTAATTTTGGATTTATATAGCGAAATCCAGTATATTCTAAATACAATATAAAATCCAACTAGAGGTAGAATGTAAATATTTATAGGATGAAGATATCTATAACTTCAACATGAAAGGAATAATATACATGATATGTGATCATCATTCCATTATGATATTTCAATCATAATTATACATCTTTTCATTTAGGTGGATTCCCAATACCCTTATAAAATTCCCTAGTTATTAAGGAATGGGTAGATTCATATCCAATTTAGACAATAGCAGTTCATGATTGGATGGTATGTATTCCATTCACATGTCATCATCAAACCAATCCTTATAAATATTGATCACATAATATTTCCCATTATCTCACAACATAAGAGGTTTCTAACATTGATCAGTATCATTAACCTTCATATTTGGTCACTAGTTAGTATAACTCCCATGATCCTTGCTTTTGAAACACTGAAGGTGGGTGGCTTGATATTTGGGTATATCTCTCTATTTTTCTCATTAGTTAATCTCTTCATATCACATCATCATTAAATTTCTCGATGTCCTATTCTTAAACACATACAACACTTACAAATCCCTTTAAGAAAATTTATTCTATGTTTCCTTCCATAATTCATCAATGAAAAACAGATCATCTTCTTCACTCTATGGTTTTTAAATTATCCTTTTAACTCCATTTTCATTTTATTATCAAAACCTTGAGATTTATTAGTCACTCTGATATCCACATCCATCTTAAGAGAACATTTAATGGTGTATTCACAGCTTCTAAATTTACTTATGAATAATTCAATTTAGAGACTTGGTTTTAAGACATTAAATAATTTATCAACCTTAATTTTAGGTTGGATGATAATTCCATAAGAGAACCTCACAAGTATTATATAATTTTCATCATATGTACTAATAAATTCATTATCATTCTTCTTTACTATAATGGATTATTTATCTATTTTTTGGATGAAGAATATGAGGGAAGTTCTTATTTAAAAATAATTTCATAAACACATCCAACTTCATGGATCAGATTTCATCATTTTTCCTGGTATTAATGATGATATTGCACCATTGATCGGCTTCGCATTCCAATAGATATGCATAAAAAATAAATTTTTCATAGTTTTAACAAAAGAGAAAAGAAAATAACTTTTCAATGGAGTTGATCTATTTACTAGAGTCTATGGGATCATTGGATCCACATAAATAAGGTGGATGTTTCATAATGAAGGACTCAAAAAAATATTATTCCCTCTTTTTCTTGATTTTAATATCATATCGATTCATTGTTTGAAAAAAAAATTATTGTAGAAATGAGATTTTTCACTTTATATCCCATAACATTTGGCTTCTCAAAAATAAAATCATTGAATTTTCCATCACACTCATCCTTAACATGGTTCTCTTGGTTTCAAGTAATTGACTAAATCCAAAAAAATCATATCTTATGAAATAATAATCAAAGATAAGAACAACATAATTATGAAAAATAACTTATAGAATGACCAAATCATGAAACATTCATTCTAAAATATGATTCCATAGGCTAATCATAGTTTATTCATAGTTATCATATATATAAATCCTTCGGGAAATTTCATAAAGATTTTATTAATTTTAAAATTATATCCCCTATGAATGCCAATCTAGGTGGGAAGTATGGCACATTTTTATGTACTAAGTCACACTCAAGTAAATCCCAGTGTGAATTGTTTTTGTTGTTAACAATAAGTAATTTTTACCACAACCATGTCAAGTTGTAGTATCTAAAATGGAATTTATTTCTAGGAAAACCTCACACTTTTCTTTCCCATAATTTATGATGTTCTCTTATAATTATGATTATCATAAGTGTTATCACTAATTTTTTCTCTTCCCAATTCCAAAGGATTAACTAAACCATTTCTCTAATTAAAAATATAAATAAAACATTATAACACTTAAATATTACATCTTAATAGATGAATATTAATTATATATCAAAATAATCCATTCATGAATCATTAAGTTCGTTTGACGTTGGAAACTTGGACACATAAATTGATTGTCTAATAGTGATCTATATCATCAACCACTGTGTTTTTTATAACAATAACCCCTATTATAGATATCATCCATAATACATTTTACCATGGTATAGGGAATAGAATCATAATAATAGGTGAATTTTTATTCTCAGTAAGGATAAACTAAGGTGACAACTATATATCAGGATCATAAGTGCATGAGAACATTAGAATAACATTTAAAAACCATACACTTCATATCATAGATCATAAACATGAGTCATTGATTAAATCAAGTACTTTAATAAGGCATTAATCACAATGTAATAAAATAACATAAACCTTGACAATATAACATTTCCATAATTCATAGTTTTGGGGCCAACACATAAGAATACCAAGTCATTCCCAAAGTAGTCAAGGTTCATTTACAAAACAATTATAGTGGATCAGGTTCACCACCCAACCCATAATAGTAGTCATGGTTCACTCCCTAGGATATCATACTGGATAAAGTCTCTTAAAAAATGGGTTCACTCCTAATTCAAATCATATTTATCTAATAAGATATCAATCTTTACACAATAAATTGGATTCACATATAGTTCCAACCCGTCACATAATGAAAATCATACATTTGTGTTCCAAAATACCACAAAATATTCTTCATATCAAAACCCATGAAAATAAATGGAGCTCATAAATATTTCATAATCACTTAACATTTGAAAAATAATTTTGTTTCATAATCATTTCATTAATTCATAAAATCTTAACCCATGGAAAAAAATTAAGGTGTTTGATATGAATTTTATCATGGTATAACTCATGGAAAATGAACCAAGATTCACAAGAATATTATTGTGGTATAACCTATGGGAGATAAATTGTTTTTATAAACATCTTTTAATTAAAAATATTCACTATTAAAATAAATAATAAATATGATTTTATTAGATATTATCTCTAGTAAACATTATGAAACAACAAAGGATGTTATATTTGATGAAAGTTTATTTTTAAAGATAACTAGTAATATTTCATGGGGAAAATATCATCTTCACATTGAAAATAATTTTACAAACATAAAAAATCATAACATATTTTTGAAATACTTTTCATTGAAAATAACTTTAGAAACATATATATTAAGCTTTAATAAATGGCCATGATGTCGAGATAATCACTTTATTCTAGTCATATTAATACTAATATACCTTTAAATTATATTTTATTACATTATAATGGGGCTTATTTCGATAGTAAAATTAATATTGCATTCAAAAAAATTAAAACTAAATCAGGGGTACAGATGTCTTTAAAAACATTTGGAAAATGTTGAATTTTTTTTAAAATATTTCCACAAATCATGGTTTTGCAATAAGAACTATTTATTTATAACGAGAAAAATATAGATGGATTTTCTAAAAAAATATTTTAAAATATTGATTAATTAAATAGAGGAAAATAAATGGAAATCAGGTATTATAATGGCATAAATAGATGATAGGAAATGTCATGATTTTCTTAATCGGTTTTGGGAAGAATCCCATACAATTAATATCGACTTCCTTCATACACAGTTTAAACTCCTATATTATAAATATAAATTTCATACAAATATAATAAAAAACCATAATCACACATATCATACTATATATTAGTTTATTATGAAATTTTTTCACCCTTTTACTAAAAATATTGTGTTAAAATCACATTTTTGGAAATAATTACTTTGTTTTTCAGGTATGTTTTGATCCGTTATTTTTGGTCCTATTAATTTTATCAAGGTTCCATCATCTCTATAATTTTAACAATGAACTAAATAACATATATATTAATTAAATATTTATATATATATATTTATTTATGTATATTAATCCATCAAAGTCAAAGATACAAAATGAATACACGATTCATGGGGACCATAGGTCATACATATGCATGACTGTTGCTTCAAGTTTCATAAAATATTGAAAGAAATAAAGGTAAACAATATTTTACCATTAAAGAATCATTTTTTATGTCATATATATCACATCTTAAAATTAAATCCATCCATGTTATCTTCCATGTAAAGCATTAATGAATCACATCACTTTGTGAGGAAGTAGACTGTCAGACACACGATCGTCGTTATCATATTAACACAGAATGAAAAGTAAGAAGGTATATGGGATATAATAATTATATAAGTATAATAAAATATTAAAAATTATATATAATCATTTTAGAAATTATTATATCGGTATTGTATTTGATTTTTCCACGTATTGTTTTTAAATATTATCTTGATTAATTTCAAGATCAAATATTGAGTCAATGTTCAATTCCAAGGAT
Organism: Viscum album; assembly: GCA_963277665.1. Classification (NCBI taxonomy): domain Eukaryota; kingdom Viridiplantae; phylum Streptophyta; class Magnoliopsida; order Santalales; family Viscaceae; genus Viscum; species Viscum album. The sequence goes on from OY728147.1 coordinate 378,968,537, forward strand.
CGTTGTGACCAGAATAAATAGATAAAATATATTAAAAATATTAAATATCATTACGATGATATTTCTGTAAAAAATTAGAATAACATCTAAATGGATTCCCATATTAGAAATTTGAGGGCACCGTCATGTTTAGAATGTCGGATTTACACTAGGCGCGACATAACAATAGCCGGTGCAGCAAATTTTTTGAAAAGTTGTTGCGGGATTAAAATAAATAAAATTATTTATTAAAATTATTTTATGATGAATATACCTAATTTTTTCATCAAATACACTCTTATGAAAAATTCAATGGATTATCCTCATAACCTTAAGAATTTGACGAGTGCCATTAGAGCATTGGATGTGTACCCATTGGCAGATGACGATGGATCTTGGATCGATGATTGATGCACCTTGGATTCAATGGATCCTTCCACCGATGATGATGCAACAATCATTCATCATCATTGACAAATATAAATCACTGTAGGGAATTTTTTTATTCGTATTTCTACTATATTCTTGAAATCTATGATGAACGTGAACTAATCAATGAATCAATATCTCCATGTCTAGATTATATTATTATATGGGTTATTTTACAGGGTTATAGGGAGATAATATTTTATATTGGATTATTCAATTGTTATTCTTATAGTGATGAACTGATATTAACATAAACATCAATAAACATATGTTCCTCTCATTTAAATCTGTGATTTTCTCCCATTAATTCTTCATTCAGCACAACATTCATCTTTTGGTTGTGTTTTGATGTATTGTTGAATGGTTGATCTTTACTAAATAATTTATCGGTACAATGATATAATATCATAGATCAAGGATCGATGAAATTCTTTGGTAGTTGGGGTAGTGTATCAGATGACGGTTGATTCTTGATTTCTTGTTCTTTATCACGTAATGAAGAAAAACGATGATCACATTTTCCATGGAACTTAAAGACCAGAATTGTATTGATTCGGTGATGGAATGGTTATAAGAGGCTGGATATTGAGTTTCACATCATGGAGGTCAATGGATTGGAGGCCATAGGATCAGATGAGATGAGATGGTGGAACAACAAAGGTTTCATGAAAAACTAGATACACACATTGTGTATCCCTTAGCTACATGGTGTATATACTAGTTTTAATGACATGATGTGTACCTGAAGAATTACACACACATGGGGTGGAGTACATGGGGTTCCTACATGGCGTGTACTCCCCAATATGATAAGGCCTCACTCATGTATATTATTTACCCCATGTACTTGTAAACAACCACTGGTACATGGTCTGGTGTAGTGTATTAGCACATGTATAGAGTACCTAGATGGGACCCGATGTATAGGGACCCAGTGTGTGACCGAACTACGCATTGTGTACTTTTAATTTACATGGAAATTGTTTTATTAAATAGGAAATTTACATGGGAAGTACCTAGGGTCAAGGGGAACTATGTGTGACCCCTACTAAATGGATTTTACTCTTTTATACAAAACATGAATCTCTTCTCTTGCATATATTGTACACGTTTCATTAGGGTTTGTTCCCCCAACTATTCCTTGAAGGTGTATTTCAATCATATACTATTCCTAGGACCACAATAACATCGATTAGGCATATATATATATATATAATTTTTAGAATCCACTTGAGTGCCCCAGAGTGGTATCCTCTCTACATCATCACTCCCTAGGTGGAGTTCTTTTTGTCAACGTGACCAACACTACCCAGGAACTGATCCTCTACATAGCATGGTTAATCCAAATTGAGTTTCCTGGTGTCACCCCATATCCCTTGTTGTGATTCTCATTTGTGTATCATATTGATTTTATTAAATCGGTGAATTCTTTCTCATGGTGATAACTGATGAGAAGTACATCTCATAAAGATGACATCATTGCAATTTAGACTCAGGAGTGTGTTCTATCAGATGAGTTCTTCATGGAATCATCAAGATGAAATTATAGGGAAGGTATATTATGGTTGTGGCTTACATCTATATTGTGTGTCTTTTTTGAGTATAACTTTATATTATTGTTATATGTGTTGTTGTAATGGCACATACCTCTCTAGTCCATTACATTGCTGAAATAAGGTGTTTGAGGTGTTCTGAGAGGTTATGGTGAATTATTCCCAATAGCAGGTTGTCTCTAATTACATGTTACTTCTAACAATAGGTTGGTTCTAATAGAAGGATACTTCCAACATCATCCTTCCAATGGAAGCCTTTTTCCTTTTCCAAATTTCTTGTTCATAAATAGTGTTTCTAGAACAATATGTTATTTCCAACAGCAACCTTCCATCAATATCCTTCCAACAACAGACATTTTCCATTTCTAAATTTCTAGTTCATGAACAGTGTTTCCAAAACAGTAGACTATTTCCAACAGTAACCTTCCTACAGCTGCCTTCCAATAGTAGCTTTTTTTCTTATTCCAAATTTTTAATTCATGAATAGTGTTTCCAGAACTGTAGGCTATTTCCAATAGCAGCCTTCAATCAACAGCCTTTTTTCTATTTTCAAATTCTAGTTCATGAACAGTGTTCCCAGAATTGCAGGCTATTTAAAACAACAGCCTTCCAATAGCATCCTTTTTCCTTTTCCAAATTTATAGTTCATGAATAGTGTTTCCATCTCCCTATAGTTTCCCGCCTTTAACATTTCCTTTGACGCAAAATGCATTTAAAGGATCATTTTAAAGACTCTAAGGCCAATTCAAAGTCCATAACACCTATATTAATTTTCCTAAGGCTCATTATGCTTTTACTTGGCCAAACTACATGGTTTAATGCTATCCTCTTTTAATATAAAATTTATCATATCTTAAACATACTCCATAAATCTTAAAAAGATACCATATATATATTTCTCCCATGTTTGACCTTCTTTTTCCCTTGTGAAAGAACCTCAAACCTTCCTTTATTCCCATATTATTGGTTTGATCGAACCTCAATCATCATATAATTTCCCCTTGATGTTTCTTCATGTTGCATGCAAACCCCCTTTTTGGTTCAAGTATCAAGTGTCGATCCTTCATCAATAGATTGTATGATCTACCTCTATTATTGTGTTTTCATTAATCCTTATCCTCTTATTTCTCCTTTTCATGCTCTGTCATGTGATCTCTATTCTTTTAATGGGGTTTTCTAGGCTGTCGGATGGTGTGGTCATGTCGTGGCATCCTCTGGTGGATACAAATGTCATGGGAGAGGAGATTGTAATAGGTTCTATAGATCGTTATAAAAAAGATCATCAAGAATAATATTAGTTATGGGATTCATTGCTTCACGTTTCTTTTACATGAAACTGTAGAGTTAGCATGTTTTATTCAACTGGATCACAATGGAATTGACTTAATAAATATTTTAACAAGATAAATAAATTGATATCGATCATATGTTATTGCTTCTTTTTTTTCTATATAGTGTGATATCTATGATTTATTAGTTTATATTTTTGTTCTCGATGGAAATTGATAATGAACATAATGCTTAAATTAATTGATAATTGTTTGTCTAAAGATAAAGAGGCTTGAAAATGAATCACGCTTTTTTTCTTGTAATTTGATGTTAATAATATTGATTCAGTAAGTTTGTTTAATCAATTTGTGATATCTATGATAGATTTTTTTAGTTTACCCATAGTTGGACCCTAGAAATAATAAATCAGTTAATTATATATGGATTAAATAACTAGCTATTTGATAATAGATAATTCCTCACAGGGTTCTGAGTTACCCTCTTTCTAGATTAAGGGCTAAGAGCCTAGTTTGTAACGACCCGGAATTTTGAATAAATCTTGTTTCCTAATTTTGTGTGTTATTTTATTTTTTTTATACTCAACAAAAATTTTTCATTTGATAACATGAGTATAATTAAAATGAGGCCGTTGGGTTTTTGACTATTATATGACCATTGGTCAACATGACCGCTGAAAAAAAAACGTTTTGATTATTGTCTCTAAATACAAGTAATCTTGGTTAATTAATATAGAAAGAAGATTCGATGGCCTCACCCAGTAGTCTTGGACCAATCGAAGCCCATCTAACAGAACTTGGGAAGGAGGTAGCACCACTGGGCTTTGCTCTGGACCAAACACAAGCTGAACTTCATCGTGTAAAGCTATAATGGAATCTCCTTCGCGAGAAGTTCAACCGGATAGAAATTACTACTCGTGCGATGTTGGTCGAGCCTCCCTCAGATTCTCTCACCGTATCACACCTTACACTTAGGTCCTATGCTGGCGTGATAAGGGGCTATTTAAGGAGACCGTAACTGCTTTGTGTAATCCTTTATTTTAAATAAAAATTGGGATTTCTTCATATAATAATGTTTATGACTTTTCAAATGTCTGAATAAATATAGTATGCATATTTTTTGTGAATTTTTGAGAAATGCTATTTTTAAAAAATGTTTATGTAAACCGTAAGTAATTAAAAATGTGTAATGATTTTCAAAAAATGGTCTTCTACAATTTTGTTCAGTGCAAAATTCAGAGTCTAATAAGATTAACTTATTTTTTTTGATGAATAGTAAATTTTGAATAGTGATTTTATGCTTAGGATTATTAATGTGACCAAATGGATTAGTAATCTCACTTAATGAAATTATTAATCTAATCTAGGCACCTTGATTAAGTAATGTGATTCAATAAAATGGTTAAATAACAGTTTCATAAATTATTATTCAAGTATTAGTTTTTTCGGGTGAATAATGTTTTTTAATTAAAAAATAAATTAAAAATATTTAGAAAATTATTTCTATAAAATGGATATCATTTTTGAACTCTGAGCATCGATATTATGTTAAGGTAAATTTTGGGGTTTTTAAAAAAAAATGAATTTTTGGTGAATAGTGTATTTATTTAAAAAATAAATTAAACATTTTTAGGAAATTATTTTAAAAAAATGGATTTCATTTTTCAAATCAGAGAATTGATATTTGATTAAGGTGAAATTTTGGGATTTTTCTGAGAAAGTTGAATTTTCCGTGAATAGTAAAAATACAGTTTTAGGGTTTCGGTATGTTTAATGACATCATAACTGTACCATGATGATTTCATGAGATATTTTATGGTTTGGACAACCAATGGTGATGAATTATTGTATTTTGGGCCCCATGTGGCCTAACTTCATGGGAAATATCTTGGGAGAGCACATGGTTTTGAGAAACCCACTTATGAGGTGTCCCTTGGCCATTAATGCCTTGTCCCCTCACTTTCACTATAAATACCAAGTAATTCTCTCATCCTTTGGACTCCTCCCATGGAGCCCCCATTCCCTCAAGGTCCAAACCTTTGAGTTTTAAGAGTTATGTTTTAAGGTAAGGGATCCGACCTCTCTCTTTCTTTTCAAGAAATGTCTTTTATGTCATTTCTTTTATGCTCCATGTTCTTATGTTAAAGTATTTTATTTTATACTCCAATTACTGAACTTTTAATGTTAATATAATTAGAGATCCCCTCTTACTCTCATTATTTCTTTTTATGATGTTTTATGTGGCGCCGTTAGGCTGCCGGAATATTTGTAAAAGATTCTTTCTCCCTTCTCATTTTTCAAGATCTATTTTCATGTAAAGTATTTCAAGTTCCTTTTTATTATGTTGGGGTATTACCTATAAATTTATCATACTGATCTTTTATGATCATATGATGAGAGACCCCATTTGATCTCTTCAATTTAGTATTTTGAAGTTTTAAGTGGTGTTGTTAGGCTGCCGAATTTTTATGCGGTTCTTCCACCTTTCTCCTTTTTCAAAGTTCTAATTCCATTTCAAGTATTTCATGTTCCTTTTTATTATATTGGGGTATGATATCTAAATCTATCATATGTATCTTTTATGTTCATATGATGAGAGACCTTATTTGATCTCGTCAATACATTTTTGGAAGTTTTAAGTGACGCTGTTAGGCTGCCGAATTTCTGAGGGGTTATTTCACCCTTCTAATTTTCATGATCAATGTTCATGTCATGAATTTCTAGTTCCTTTTTATTCTGTTGGGGTATGATCTCTATATCTATCATACTGATCATTTATGTTCATATTATGAGAGACTCTATTTGATCTCTTCAATCCATTTTTGGATGTTTTAAGTGACGTCGTTAGGCTGCTGAATTTTTAAGGGATTGTTTCACCCTTCTCCTTTTCAAGTTATATTTTATGGTCAAGTATTTCAAGTTCCTTTTAATTATGTTGGGGTATTATCTCTATATCTATCATACTTATAATTTATGTTAATATTATGAGAGACCCTATTTGATCTCTTCAATCCATTTTTGGATGTTTTAAGTGACGTCGTTAGACTGCCGAATTTTCATAAGAGAAATCTTATTTTTGTATTCCTTTCAAGTTTTTCGTTTCATATTGTATATCATTAAAATTTCATTAACATGTTCTCAAATCCTTTATATTTTGTTCCTCTACTATTTTATGGGTCATTCATGAATATTTGACCAATGTCCCATCTCTTTTCAATGTTTTCTAAAACCATGAAACATAGCTGTTATGCTGTAGAATTTCCGTCTCAAAATGTCTCTCTCTTTTTCTCAAAATTATTTTATGTTATTACGTGAATTATCAAAGCTCTTATTTCTACTGGTCTATTCACATATATATCAAAATTTTCTATTTTATATTCTGGGATTTATATACATGCAACCTGATTTCCCTTTTCGTGGGTTTAAAGTGACATAAAGATCATGTCTTTAAAGAAGTTTTTAAAAAGTTATGATTATGAAATGAAACACATTTCTTTTATTTTATATGGGTTGTTTATAAAATTATTGATGATGATATATGTGGCTCGCATGATAATAAATACATGTCAAGGGTGCGCCCAGATAGCGCTCCAATGCATTGGGTTAATACTTAATCTTTAGAGATGACTTTTTAGACTGATACCTTGGTGAATAACCTTGGTGATTTTTAATGACACCTTGGGGATGGACCTTGGTGAAACGAAGTTATTGTCAATATTAAATGTTGTAGAAACATATTCATGTTATGAAAAATGTTATTTTTATTATTATATATCTCATGATGTATTTCTCATGCATTAAAGTTATTTTCATGACCTTATTGAAGTATCTCAAGTTCACATGTAAAATGATTCTCTTGTTTCCCTTACCGGGCCTTCTGCTCACCCTTTCTTTTGATGTATGTCCCCAAGTTATGAGATGAAGTAATGAACCTAGGATTAACATAAGGAGAATCCTTTCAAGTGTTTAAGAATAATTTTTTATGTTGTTTTCATGTATTATGTTCCTGGTTTCCAAGACACTAAACCTTGAAGATACTCAGTTTTGTGTAATGTACTGAAAGGTTATGTGATAAAAAGGAACTATACTATAGTTGGTATCAAAGGATGGTTTAGTTATTTGTGGAAATTAGGATATGATAACTTTAGGAAGAAGCCTATTGTAAAGTTTATATATAGGAAATCTTCCTGGTATTTTGGTGAGTATTGAGTAAGGGGTTGCCAAGAAAATACATCCCTGTCTGGATACGAGCAGGTAGAGGTGGCTCTAGCACAGATGTTCATAGGGGTAAAACCCGAAAACACCACTTTGAGATAGACTCGAACGGGAACTGGTACATAACAACGGGCCTTGCTGCACTCTTGGTTACGACACTCCTAGGGGATATGCTTTTGTAAATTCATAAGCTTAGTATGAACCATTGTTAAAGGAACAAAGATAATATAAAATAAATATTCACATAAGAATATATGATCATGGAAAACCTAGATGGGAACCTAGGGGATGACAAGTTAGGTTATACTTTTCATTTACAAGTTATCCTTATATGATTTAAGTTCCTTTTCATGATTATTGGCTAAGTATTTAAGCCACTAATTATACTTTCTCTTCTTAGTTAATGGTGGGAAATGGAAGAACATGTCCCAAAAACCAATGTGATAGAAAATACGACAATTGACGTATTAATATGACAGAGATGACTATGGGATTAAAAGATGATTATTATTTTGGAAGACGTTCACTATTTTGGGGACCCTATATGATCGAGGTAAATAGATTACTACGGTATTTTCATTGAGGAGTAAGGTTGACTTATAATTTGAAGAATCGATGAATTTTAGTTGAACTTAGGGTAATATAGGTTACTTATGGAAATAATTAACCTATCATGGGGAAAATATGTTCAGGGTAGATACTTTTGTTATAAGATGTTAGGAGTGGTTGATGTTGTTTGGAGATGAACAATGAAGTTTATTTTGGAAGACTATGTTATCAAATCCTTCTTGTATTGGTGTTTCAATTTTAGTTTGGTTTATTTTTAGGAATTTTAAGGACCGTTATTTATGGAATGGTCTATGATGAACCTTGGGTAGTACCATGGAACTTTGAAGATTTAAAAGTAATTTCTATTCATATGGGATTGTTTCTTTTTGAAAAGTTGTTTTACCTTACCCATTCTGTTTTGGGGATAATGATTAAAGATAGATAAAATAGATAGTTAATCTTTTGTGGATTATGTGATTCTCTAAAAGATGATTCTTGTTCTTTTTATGAGACCAAGTGTTTTTGAATCCTCATCATTTAGAGAAAATATTAGTTTTGGTAGGGACTTATTAAAGGATGAAACTCTACTTGAAGATAGGTATATTTTCTTATGTTTTTGTTCTATGTAGTAAATGAATTCCTCAAAATTATGAAAAGGAACATAAAACAAAAACGTTTTTGTCTTACGTTTCCTAATAGGTAATCAAAGACCGTTTACACACATCGTATGTTTGGGATTTTCTTATGGTTAACATTCTCCTAATCACGTTTTCTATCACTCTCCCCCAAAACATGACTATAGAATCCCGTCTTTTTATAACATAAACATTCATTACATTACACAAAACTGAGGATCGTTAAGGTTTAGTGTCTTGGAAACAAGGAGCATAATACATAAAAAAACATAAAACATTCTTCTTAAACACTTGAAAGGCTTCTACTTTAGTTCATCCTATGTTCATTATGCATCTCATACCCTGGGGGCATACATCAAAAGAAAGGGTGAGCATAAGACCCAGTAAGAGAAACAAGAGAAACATTTTATATGTGAACTTGAGATACTTCACCAAGGACATGAAAAGAACTTTAAGGCATGAGAAATAAATCATGAGATACATCATAATAAAAATAAAATTTTTCATTACTTGAAGATGTGGCTGCAACATTTAATATTTACAATCGTTTTGTTTCACCAAGGTCCATCCCCAAGGTGTTGTTAAAAATTACCAAGGTTATTCACCAAGGCGTCGTTAAAATGGTCATCTCTAGAGATTAAGTCTTTACCCAATGCATTGGAGCGCTATCAGGGCGCACCCTTAAATTTGCCTTTATTTTCATGTGAGCCACATATATCATCATCAAACAATTCATAAATAACCCATATAGCATAAAATAAATGGGTTTCATTTCATAATCATAACGTTTTAAAAACTGCTTTAAAGACATGATCTTTACGTTACTTTAAACCCACGGAAAGGGAAAGCGGGTATCATGTATGTAAATCCCAGAATTTAAAATAGAAAATTTATATATATATATGTGAATACCCCTTTATAAATAGGAGCTTTGAGAATTCACTTTAAAACATAATATAATTTTGTGAAAAGAGAGGCATTTTGAGACGAAAATTCTGCAGCATAACGGCTATGTTACAAGGTTTTAGAAAACTTTGAAAAGAGAGGGAACATGGGTTGACCAATCATAATTGACCCATAAAACAGTATAGGGACAGAATAAGAAGTATATATGGACATGGTGATTCAATTTAAAGGACATACCATTTGAAATGAAAAACATGGAAGGAAGACAAAAATTTGATTTCTCTTATGAAAATTGGGCAGCCTAACGGCGTCACTTAAACTTCAAAAAAAATGAATTGAACAAATAAAATAGGGTCTCTAATCATATGATCATAAGAGATCAGTATGATAGATATATAGATCATACCCCAACATAATAAAAAGGAAAATGAAAGATTTGACATGAAAATCGAACTTGAAAAATGAGAAGGGTGAAAGAATCACTTAAACATTCGGCAGCCTAACAGCGTCACTTAAACTTTCATAAAACGAAATGATGAGAGTAATAGGGGATATCTCATCATATAAACATGAAAGTGGATGTAAGAGGAATATAAAAGAACATCCTCTCACATAATAAAATGGATCATAAAAGTAATGACATAAAAGAGATTACATGAAAGGAAAGAGAGGGGTCGGATCCCTTACCTTAAAACGTGACTCCTGAAACTCAATGTTTTGGACCTTGAGGGCTTGTAGGAACCTTGGGAGGACTCCTTGGGAGGTAAGGATACCAGAACATAGTTGGGGGAGATTTGGGAGTGGAAACTAAAGGAGTAAAGGTTGGGTATTTATAGGGAAAGTGAGGGGACAAGGCATTAATGGCCAAGAGACACCTCACAAGTGCTTTTCTCAATCCCATGTGCTCTCTCATGATATTTTCCATAAAGATAGGCCACATGGGGCCCCCAAAACAGTAATTCATCACACTTGGACGGCCAACCCTTAAAAAAACTCATGACATCATCATGACACAGTTATGATGTCATTAAACATACCGAAACCCTAAAACTGTATTTTTACTAATCACTGAAAATTCAACTTTCTAAGAATAATCTCAAAATTTCACCTTAACCAAATATCAATGCTCTTAGAAAATTTATGAACTCAATTTTATAAAAATAATTTTATAAATATTTTTAATTTAATTTTTAAATAAAATCACTATTCATAAAAAATTCATTTTTTTCAGAAAAATCCCCAAAAATTACCATACCACAATATCGATGCTCTGAGTTCAAAAATAAAGTCATTTTTATAAAAATAATTTTCTAATCAATTTTAATTAAATTTTTAATTAAAAAACACTATTCACCTGAAAAAAACTAATACTTGATTAATCATTTATGAAACCATTATTTACCCATTTTATTGAATCACATTACTTAATCTAGGTGTCCAAATTATATTAAAACTTTCTTTGAGTGAAATTACTAATCCATTTGGTCACATTACTAATCCTAAGCGTAAAATCACTATTCATAATTTAATATTCATTAAAAATTATGTTGATCTTATTAGACTCCAAATTCCTTACTGAACACTTTTGTAGAAGACCATTTTTTGAAAATCATTACACATCATTAGTTATTTAGGGTTTACATAAATATTTTAAAATATCCTTTTTTCAAAATTCATCAATAAAATACATTCTAAAATTATCTAGACATTTGAAATTTCACAACATCACTAAAGGAAGAAATCTCAATTTATTCATCCGAAAGGATTACACAAGGAAGTTGGGGTCTCGTCACATAGCCCCTTATAACACCGGCATAAGACCTAAGTGTAAGGTGTGCTATGGTGAGAGAATCTGAGGGAGGCTCAGATAACATCGCCCTAGTAGTAATCTCAACTAACATGAATTTCTCCCGTAGGCGTTTCCGTTCAAGCTTGACATGCTGGAGTTCGGCTTGGGCTTGGTCCAAAGCGAAGCCCACAAATGCTACCTCCTTCCCAAGCTCTAATAAGTGGGCTTCATAAGGGTCGAGTCTACTGGATGAAGCCATCAACTCCTCTTTCTGCATTAACCATTAACATGTTATTAAATCATTAATAGTAAGTTAATATACTACTCAAAATGATTGGGTCGTTACATTCTTCCCCCCTTAAGAAATTTCGTCCCCGAAATTTATACATGAGGCCTAGTCGAAAAGGTGAGGGTACTTTTGCTTCATTGTTTCCTCCGGCTCCCAAGTCGCTTCTTCATACTTATGATTCCTCCACAACACTTTCACAAGGTGGGTAGTCTTGTTTCATAGGACCTTGTCTCTACGGTCCAAGATCTCCAATGGCTGCTCCTCGTAAGAGAGGTCATGTTCCAGTTGTACCACCTCTGGGTTCAGTACATGCGAAGGGTCAGGTATGTACTTCCTCAAGAGAGATACATGGAAGACATCATGAACTTGAGCTAGGTTCGGTGGAAGTGCTAGACGATAGGCCACTGCTCCTATGCGATCAAGGATTTCATAGGGGCCAATGTACCTAGGGCTGAGCTTCCCTTTCTTCCCAAACCGCATGACTCTCATCCATGGAGAAATTCGAAGGAAGACTTTGTCACCATCACCAAACTCCAAGTCCCTTCGACGATTGTCAGCATAGCTCTTCTGCCGACTTTGAGCAGCCTTTATGTGTTGTTGGATGGCATGAACCTGTTCCGTCATCTCTTGCACGAGATCAGGCCCAAGAAGCTTCCTCTCACCAGTTTCATCCCAACAAGTAGGAGTTCTACACCGCTTTCCATATAGAGCTTCACAGGGTGCCATCTGAATACTCGAATGGAAGCTGTTGTTATAGGAGAACTCAACTAATGGGAGGTGTTGATCCCATCCACCTTTAAATTCCATTGAGCATAATCTCAACATGTCTTCGAGTGTCTGAATAGTCCTTTCAGATTGGCCATCAGTTTGAGGATGATAGGCCGTACTAAAATTCAATTCAGTATTCAGAGCATGTTGAAGACTTCTCCAGAATTTTGATGTGAATCTTGGGTCACGATCAGATACGATGGATAGTGGTACCCCATGCAGCCTTACCACTTCCTTCACGTATATCTTGGCAAGCTGATCCAGAGAGAAATCTTCCCGAATAAAGATAAAATGGGATGTCTTGGTGAGACGGTCCACAATAACCCATATCGCATTGTTTCTTTTGGATGTTTTTGGGAGACTAGTTACAAAGTCCATAGTGATATTATCCCACTTCCATACTGGTATGGGTAGTGGTTGTAATACCCCCTTAGGAAGTTGTCTTTCTGCCTTTACTTGCTGACACACCAGGCACCATGTAGTGTAATCAGCAATCTCCCTCTTCATGTTATCCCACCAATAATGATCACGAAGGTCTCTATACATCTTAGTGCTTCTCGGGTGTATAGAGAATGTAGAGCTATGAGCTTCATCCATCAGTTCATTCTTTATCTCCGGAATAGACGGAACACATAGTCTTGTACAAAATTTCAATACACCTTCTTGATCAATATTGAAATCAGGGATCTTCCCATCCTTTACAGCCTCAAACTTCTCCAGCAGCAAAGGATCTTCTTTTTGAGCCTTCTTGATCCTCTCTAGTAATGAAGGTTGAGAAATCATTTGGAATAGGGTTGATGGTGTCCCTTTCCTTATAATTCCCATGTCCAGTTTTACTAGATCTTTAATCAAGGGATCTCCTAAGATCCTCATTGTTGCCAAAACAACAGGATCTTTCCTGCTTAATGCATCCGCGACTTTGTTTTCTCTTCCCGGGTGATAATGAATTGAACTATCATAGTCTTTAATAAGCTCCAACCATCTCTTTTGTCTCATGTTCAATTCTTTCTGTGTGAAAATATACTTTAGACATTGGTGTTCAGTGTATATATCACATTTCTCCCCATAAAGATAGTGCCTCCATATCTTTAGAGCAAAAACAACTGCCACCAGCTCTAGATCATGCGTAGGAAAATTCTGCTCATGAATCTTCAACTGCCGAGATGCATAAGCAATTACCTTGTAATTTTTCATGAGGACGCACCCAAGCCCTTTCAGAGTTGAATCGCTAAAAATAACGAATCCTTCCCCGATAGAGGGTACTGTTAACATCGGTGCAGTAACCAATCTCTTCTTCAGCTCTTGGAAACTTTCCTCGCATTCCTTTGTCCAGATGAACTTAACCACTTTTTGAGTAAACTTGGTTAGTGGATTAGAAAGCCGTGAAAAGTTTTTCACAAACCTTCTATAATATAATGATAAACCAAGGAAACTTCAAATCTCAGTTACTGTTGTGGGTTGAGTCCACTCCTCCACAACCATTGTCTTTGCAGGGTCAACCGAGATTCCTTCATTGGTTACGATGTGCCTCATGAAAGCCACCTGTTGTAACCAAAACTCACACTTGCTGAACATCCCAAAGAGCCTCTCCTTCCGCATAGTTTTCAATATAACCCTTAGATGATCTTCATGCTCCTCATGACTTTTTGAATATATCAAAATATCATCAATAAAAACTACCACAAAGTTATCAAAGTAGTACTTGAAGACTCTATTCATCAAATCCATGAAAATAGCAGGAGCATTAGTCAAGCTGAAGGGCATAACAGTAAACTCATAATGCCCATATCTTGATCGGAAGGCAGTCTTTGGAATATCTTCCTTCTTCACCCTCAGTTGATGATAACCATATCGAAGGTCAATCTTAGAGAAGAATTGAGCCCCGCGAAGTTGGTCAAATAAATCATCAATTCTTGGAAGAGGATATCTGTTCTTCACTGTGATCCCGTTCAGTTCTCTATAATCAATGCATAGCCACATTGATCTATCCTTCTTCTTCACAAAGAGAACTGGTGCTCCCCAAGGAGACACACTTGGTCGGATAAACCCCTTCTCCAACAAGTCTTGGAGTTGTTTCTTTAACTCTTCTAGCTCTATATTTTCCATTCTATACGGAGTCTTTGATATCGGTTGAGACCCAGGTACGAGTTCAATGGAGAACTCTACCTCTCTTTCTGGGGGAGGTCCAGGTAACTCCTCAGGAAAGACATCCATGTATTCCTGAACAATCGGAACATCTTCTATTTGTATGCTCTCTCTTCCTTCTTCATCATCACCGATTAACTCCATAAAGAAAGCTATAAGAGGTTCTTCTAGATAAGGATCAGTTCGGGATATCTCTCCTTGGAAGATAACTGTAGGTCATTCATTCAAGACTACTGAGATTTCCTTACTTCTACATTTGATCTTAGCAATATACTTTGAGATCATGTCCATCCCTAGTATAATGTCGAATTCCATCATGGGAATGACTACTAGATTTGCGATAAGATTTTGCTCACCAAAGTAAACACTAGAGTCTCTAAATACTGTTGATACAAGGATAATCCCACTTGGAGTCTTGACAGACAACTCTACCTCTAGCAGTTCAGGGATTGATTCTATATTCCTTGCAAACTTGGAGGAAATAAAGGAATGCATAGAACCAGAATCAAATAAAGTACTTTCTAGTTTTGAGAGGACGACAAGAGTACCTGCTACCACATCGTTCGGGTCTTCAACCTCAGCTGTTGTGATAGCGAAAGCACGACCTTTCTCTATTGGCATCTGCTGAGGTTGATGGTGATTCCCCTCCACTGCCCTCGGATTTGGACATTGGTTAGCAATGTGCCCAAGCTGTCCACACTAGAAGCATGTGACTTCGGGTAGGGCTAGAACCATCTTTCCTCTGTCATTAGTGTTGGGAAGCTGAGGCTTCACCTCACTATGACAATTCCGAGAAATATGGCCTCCTCTTCCACACTTGTAGCACTTGCCACTTCCGTTCAAGCAGTTCCCCAGATGATTCTTCCCACATTTATTGCATGTGGTAAGTTGCATTTGCTTTCCACCTCTTCCCTGATCAAAAGACTTCCCTAAACCGGGCTCCAACGATCTCTTCTTTTCATTTGGCTTATGAGACCACTGTGTCTCACCAAACTCCAGCTCGACTTTCAAAGCACTTCGAACTATTTCTTCATAGCTATCATAGTCCATGTTGGCTAGATTCTTCTGCAGATGAGGTTGTAGTCCGCCAAAGAATCTATCAACCTTCCCATTAGGGTCCATGACAAATCTTGAGGTATAACGTGAAAGCCTTGTGATGTTCATCTCGTAGCTTCTGACAGATTCGTTCTCCTTCTGCTTCAGCTCGAGAAACTCTTTCTCCATTCTCGTTCTCATGGAACGAGGGAAATACTTGTTAAGGAAAATTCCCCAAAATTCTTCCCACTCCATAGCTTCTATATCTCCTCGTGGCTTCGTGTTTTTGATCAGTGACCACCACTGATCAGCTTCTCCCTCTAGGAGGTAAACAACAAGGGTGACATTTTCTTGTTCCGAAAAATGATGTACAGAAAAGATCTTTTCAATGGAGCTTATCCATTGATCCACAACCAATG
This sequence comes from Viscum album, assembly GCA_963277665.1. Taxonomy (NCBI): domain Eukaryota; kingdom Viridiplantae; phylum Streptophyta; class Magnoliopsida; order Santalales; family Viscaceae; genus Viscum; species Viscum album. The sequence goes on from OY728147.1 coordinate 378,984,534, forward strand.
GGTCAGTAGATCCACTGAATGTTAGCGGTCGTTGACGCATGAAGGACTCAACAGAGTGTAGTTCCATTCATGGTGAGGTCGGACTCTCGGCTTGATTGAAGTTATTACTCATAACTCGAGTCAGTTGGTTCATCATTCGCAAAAATGTTTCCATTCTGGCTTCCATCGGAGGGCATTCAGCACATGGTGCATTGCGGTCACCATCGGCATGGTTCCTCCTATTGCCCGCCATCTTCTAAATGAATAAAACCTTAGTAAGAAACTTATTTCATTTATGAATCTTTTAACTAAGACTTCATTCTTAGACAATTACACTTTTCTATAATTCCTTCATAATGATTCATAAAAAGCTTATGATTAACCAAACATATCCCCCGGGAGTGTCGTAACCAGGAGTGTAGCAAGGCCCGTTATCGTGCACCAGTTCCTGTTTGAGTCTAGCTCAAAGCGGTGTTTTCGGGTTTTACCCTTATGTACATATGTTCCAGAGCCGCCTCTACCTTCTCGTATCTAGACAGGGACGTATTTGTTTGATAAACCACTTACTCAATACTTACCAAAATACCAGGAAGTTTTCCAATATTTAAACTTTTCTATAGGGTTATTCCTAAAGTTTTTATATCCTAATTTACACAAATAACTAAACCATCCTTTGATACCAACTATAGCATCCCGTCTTTTTATAACATAAACTTTCATTACATTACACAAAACTGAGGATCGTTAAGGTTTAGTGTCTTGGAAACAAGGATCATAATACATAAAAAAACATAAAACCTGATTCTTAAACACTTGAAAGGCTTCTCCTTTAGTTCATCCTATGTTCATTATGCATCTCATAACCTGGGGACATACATAAAAAGAAAGGGTGAGAAGAAGGCACAGTAAGAGAAACAAGAGAAACATTTTATATGTGAACTTGAGATACTTCACCAAGGACATGAAAAGAACATTAAGGCATGAGAAATAAATCATGAGATACATCATAATAAAAATAACATTTTTCATAACTTGAAGATGTGGCTGCAACATTTAATATTGACAATCGTTTCGTTTCACCAAGGTCCATCCCCAAGGTGTCGTTAAAAATTACCAAGGTTATTCACCAAGGCGTCGTTAAAATGGTCATCTCTAGAGATTAAGTCTTTACCAAATGCATTGGAGCGCTATCCAGGCGCACCCTTAAATTTGCCTTTATTTTCATGTGAGCCACATATATCATCATCAAAAATTTCATATATAACCCATATAGCATAAAATAAATGGGTTTCATTTCATAATCATTACTTTTTAAAAACTGCATTAAAGACATGATCTTTACGTTACTTTAAACCCACGGAAAGGGAAAGAAGGTATCATGTATGTAAATCCCAGAATTTAAAATAGAACATTTTTATATATGTGTGAATACCCCCTTTAGAAATAGGAGCTTTGAGTATTCACTTTATAACATAAAATAATTTTGAGAAAAGAGAGGCATTTTGAGAAGAAAATTCTGCAGCATAACGGCTATGTTACAAGGTTTTAGAAAACTTTGAAAAGAGAGGGAACATGGGTTGAACAATCATAATTGACCCATAAAACATTAGAGGGAAAGAATAAGATGGATATATGGACATGGTGATGCAATTTCACGGAAATACCATTTGAAATGAAAAACATGGAAGGAAGACAAAAATTTGATTTCTCTTATGAAAATTCGGCAGCCTAACGGCGTCACTTAAACTTCAAGAAAAATGAATTAAACAAATAAAATAGGGTCTCTCATCATATGATCATAAGAGATAAGTATGATAGATATAGAGATCATACCCCAACATAATAAAAAGGAACTTGAAAGATTTGACATGAAAATCGAACTTGAAAAATGAGAAGGGTGAAAGAATCACTTAAACATTCGGCAGCCTAACAGCATCACTTAAACATTCATAAAACAAAATGATGAGAGTAAGAGGGGATCTATCATCATATAAACATGAAAGGGGAAGTAAGAGGAATATAAAAGAACATCCTCTCACATAATAACATGGATCATAAAAGGAAAGACATAAAAGAGATTACATGAAAGGAAAGAGAGGGGTCGGATCCCTTACCTTAAATCGTGACTCTTGAAACTCAATGTTTTGGACCTTGAGGGCTTGGGGGCACCTTGGGAGGACTCCTCAGGAGGTAAGGAGACCAGAAATTCGTTGGGGGAGAGTTGGGAGTGGAAACTAAAGGAGGAAAGGGTGGGTATTTATAGGGAAAGTGAGGGGACAAGGCATTAATGGCCAAGAGACACCTCACAAGTGCTTTTCTCAAACCCATGTGCTCTCTCATGATATTTTCCATAAATTTAGGCCAAATGGGGCCCCCAAAACAATAATTCATCACCCTTGGCCGAACAACCCTTAAAAAAACTCATGACATCATCATGACACAGTTATGATGTCATTAAACATACCGAAACCCAAAAACTGTATTTTTACTAATCAATGAAAATTCAACTTTCTCAGAATAATCTCAAAATTTCACCTTGACCAAATATCGATGCTCTTAGCACATTTATGAACTCCATTTTATAAAAATATTTTTCTAAATATTTTTAATTTAATTTTTAAATAAAATCACTATTCATCGAAAATTCATTTTTTTCAGAAAAATCCTCAAAAATTACCATACCACAATATCGATGCTCTGAGTTCCAAAATAAAGTCATTTTTATAAAAATAATTTTCTAATCATTTTTAATTAAATTTTTAATTAAAAAATACTATTCACCTGAAAAAAACTAATACTTGATTAATCATTTATGAAACCGTTATTTACCCATTTTATTGAATCACATTACTTAATCTAAGTGTCCAAATTATATTAAAACTTTCTTTGAGTGAAATTACTAATCCATTTGGTCACATTACTAATCCTAAGCGTAAAATCACTATTCATAATATACTATTCATCAAATATTAAGTTGATCTTATTAGACTCCAAATTCCTTACTGAACACTTTTGTAGAAGACCATTTTTTGAAAATCATTACACATCATTAGTTATTTAGGGTTTACATAAATACTTTAAAATATCCTTTTTTCAAAATTCATCAATAAAATACATTCTAAAATTATCTAGACATTTGAAATTTCACAACATCACTATAGGAAGAAATCTCAATTTATTCACCCGAAAGTATTACACAAGGAAGCTAGGGTCTCGTCACATAGCCCCTTATAACACCGGCATAAGACCTATGTGTAAGGTGTGCTATGGTGAGAGAATCTGAGGGAGGCTCAGATAAAATTTCCCTTGTAGTAATCTCTACTAACATGAACTTCTCCCGTATGCGTTTCCGTTCAAGCTTGAAACGCTGGAGTTCGGCTTGGGCTTGGTCCAAAGCGAAGCCCACAGATGCTACCTCCTTCCCAAGCTCTGATAAGTGGGCTTCATAAGGGTCGAGTCTACTGGATGAAGCCATCGACTCCTCTTTCTGCATTAACCATTAACATGTAATTAAATCATTAAGAGTAAGTTAATATACTACTCATAAAGATTGGGTCGTTACAATGACCCTTTGTTTTTTCTTCCATATCCATGTTTTCCTCCATGGAATCCTAGTATGGGTTAACTCAGGTGACCATTGTACTTCCCTTTCTTTCTTTTAAAGTAATAGTTTTACTGACTGCTTTGCCGATGTGGGACATTCAATGAAATTTTAAAACCCAATTTTAAAAATTTCGAGGATGCAATTTCATAAGGGGGGAAGATTGTAACGACCAGAAATTTTGAATAAATCTTGATTCCTAATTTTGTGTGTTATTTTATTTTTTTTATACTCAACAAAAATGTTTCATTTGATAACATCAATATAATTAAAATGAGACCGTTGGGTTTTTGACTGTTATATAACCATTGGTCAATATAACTGCTAGAAACTAAACGTTTTGATTATTGTCTCTAAATACAAGTAATCTTGGTTAATTAATATAGAAAGAATATTTGATGGCCTCACCCAGTAGTTTTGGACCTATCGAAGCCCATCTAACACAACTTGGGAAGAAGGTAGCACCACTGGGCTTTGCTCTGGACCAAACCCAAGCCGAACTTTATCGTGTGAAGCTATAACAGAATCGCCTTCACGAGAAGTTCAACCTGATAGAAATTACTACTCGTGCGATGTTGGCCGAGCCTCCATCATATTCTCTCACTTTATCACACCTTACACTTAGGTCCTATGCTGGCGTGATAAGGGGCTATTTAAGGAGATGGTAACTGCCTTGTGTAATCCTTTGTTTTAAATAAAAATTGGGATTTATTCTTATGATAATGTTTATGAATTTTTAAATGTCCGGATAAATATAGTATGCATATTTTTGGTGAATTTTAGAGAAAGGATATTTTAAAAAAATGTTTAAGTAAACCTTAAATAATTATAAATGTGTAATGATTTTCAAAAAATGGTCTTCTACAATTATGTTCAGTACAAAATTTAGAGTCTAATAAGTTTAACTTATTTTTTTTATGAATAATAAATTTTGAATATTGATTTTATGCTTAGGATTAGTAATTTGACCAAATGGATTAGTAATCTCACTTAATGAAAGTATTAATATAATCTAGGCACCTTGATTAAGTAATGTGATTCGATAAAATGGTTAAATAACGATTTCATAAATCATTATTCAAGTATTAGTTTTTTTGGGTGAATACTTTTTTTAATTAAAAATTAAATTAAAATTATTTAGAAAATTATTTTCATAAAATGGATTTTATTTTTGAACTCAGAGCATCGATATTGTGTTAAGGTAAATTTCAGTGTTTTTTCTAAAAAAATGAATTTTCGGTGAATAGTGTATTTATTTTAAAAGTAAATTAAAAATATTAGAAAATTATTTTTATAAAATGAAGTTCATTTTTGAAATCAGAGAATTGATATTTTATTAAGGTGAAATTTTGGGATTTTTCTGAAAAGTTGAATTTTCAGTGAATAGTAAAAATACAGTTTTAGGTTTTCGGTACGTTTAATGAAATCATAACTGTGTCATGATGATGTCATGAGATATTTTATGGGTTGTCTGAGCAAAGGTGATGAATTATTGTATTGGGTCCCCATGTGGCCTAACTTCATGGGAAATATCTTGGGAGAGCACATGGTTTTGAGAAACCCAATTATGAGGTGTCCCTTGGCCATTAATGCCTTGTCCCCTCACATTCCCTATAAATACCAAGCCATTCTATGATCCTTTGGACTCCAAAATCATTATCAACTATGTTCTGGTCTCTTTACTACCCAAGGAGTCCTCCCAAGGTTCCCCCAAGCCCTCAAGGTCCAAACCATTGAGTTTTAAGAGTTATGTTTTAAGGTAAGGGATCCGACCTCTCTCTTTCTTTTCAAGAAATCTCTTTTATGTCATTTATTTTATGCTCCATGTTCTTATGTTAAAGGATTTTCTTTTATACTCCTCTTACTGACCTTTTCATGTTCATATAATGAGAGATCCCCACTTACTCTCATTATTTCGTTTTATGAAGTTGTAAGTGGCGTCGTTAGGCTGCCGAAATTGTTTTAATGGATTCTTTCTCCCTTCTCATTTTTCAAGATCTATTTTCAAGAAAGTTATTTCAAATCCCTTTTTATTATATTAGGGTATGACCTATAAATTTATCATACTGATATTTTATGATCATATGATGAGAGACCCCATTTGATCTCTCCAATTCAGTATTTTGAAGGTTTAAGTGGCGTCGTTAGGATACCGAATTTTTAAGTGGTTCTTTCACCTTTCTCCTTTTTCAAGGTTCTAATTCCATGTAAAGTCTTGAAAGTTCCTTTTTATTATATTGGGGTATGATCTCTAAATCTATAATACTTATCTTTTATGTTCATATGATTAGAGACCCATATTTGATCTCGTCAATCCATTTTTGGATGTTTTAAGTGACGTTGTTAGGCTGCCGAATTTCTAAGGGGTTCTTTCACCCTTCTCATTTTCAAGATCTATTTTCATGTCAAGTATTTCAAGTTCTTTTTTATTATGTTGGGGTATGATCTCTATATCTATCATAATGATCATTTATGTTCATATGATGAGAGACCCTATTTTATCTTTTCAATCCATTTTTGGATGTTTTAAGTGACGCCGTTAGGCTGCTGAATTTTTAAGGGATTCTTTTACCCTTCTCTTTTTCAAGTTATATTTTCTGGTCAAGTATTTCATGTTTCATTTCATTATGTTGGGGTATGATCTATATATCTATCATACTGATCATTTATGTTCGTATTATGAGAGACCCTATTTGATCTCTTCAATCCATTTTTGGATGTTTTAAGTAACGTCGTTAGGCTGCCGAATTTTCATAAGAGAAATCATATTTTTGTATTCCTTTCATGTTTTCCGTTTCATATGGTATATCATTCAAATTTAATTACCATGTTCTTAAATCATTTATATTCTATTCCTCTACTGTTTTATGGGTCATTCATTAATGTTTGACTCATGTCCCCTCTCTATTCAAGGTTTTCTAAAACCCCGAAACATAGCCATTATGCTGTAGAATTTCCTTCTCAAAATCTCTCTCTTTTTCTCAAAATTATTTTATGTTATTACGTGAATAATCAAATCTCATATTTCTATAAGGGTATTCACATATATATCAAAATGTTCTATTTTAAATTCTGGGAATTATATACATGAAACCCTTTTTCCCTTTTCGTGGGTTTAAAGTGACATAAAGATCATGTCTTTAAAGCAGTTTTTAAAACGTTATGATTATGAAATGAAATCCATTTATTTTATGCTATATGGGTTGTTTATGAAATTATTGATGATGATATATGTGGCTCACATGATAATAAAGACATGTCAAGGGTGCGCCCAGATAGTGCTCCAACGCATTGGGTAAAGACTTAATCTCTAGAGATGACTTTTTAGACTGATACCTTGGAGAATAACCTTGGTAATTTTAAATGACACGTTGGGGATGGACCTTGGTGAAACTAAATGATTATCAATATTAAATGTTGTAGCCACATCTTCAAGTTATGAAAAATGTTATTTTTATTATGATATATCTCATGATTTCTTTATCATTCCTTAAAGTTCTTTTCAAGACCTTATTGAAGTATCTCAAGTTCACATGTAAAATGTTTCTCTGGTTTCCCTTACTAGGCATTCTGCTCACCCTTTCTTTTGATGTATGTCCGCAGGTTACGAGATGAAGTAATGAACCTAGGATTAACTTAAGGAGAAGCCTTTCAAGTGTTTAAGAAGAATGTTTTATATTGTTTTCATGTATTTTTTTCCTGGTTTCCAAGGCACTAAACCTTAAAGATCCTCAGTTTTGTGTAATGTCATGAAAGTTTATGTGATAAAAAGGCAAGATTCTATATTGTTGATGTGATGTTTTTTTTTCCAATTTCTTGTGATGTGATGTGAGCCTAGATGGATAATGTGATATGTGGGGATAGTTGTAAGGGTTGGTGTCCTCAGAACCAACTGTTTTGTACTTTGATTACATAAATGTTCACTTATTATATATTGTTCATTGTTCTGCATGACTATAATATAATAATGTCCTGAAATATTTGTTGCATTAATAAGGTCATAGCAGATCCCCGCTATGATGAGAACCTTGAAATGCTATAACAATATTCTTAAATAAAGTTCTGCGGTTGGATGACATACTATGATAGGACACATAGTATACAGACCGTCATGTTCGAGTACTCATAAGAAGACGAGACTCTCTCTCATGGAGTTCGCACTTGGTAATCTCCAAGATGGGAGATTATGAGAACAGACCCGCCAGTAGTAATTCTGCATGTCTTGGTGTCATCGGATATTGCTATCTACGAGCGTGTGTAATGGTCCTTGGACTGGAAGATTATCATTAACTCATGTCATGACTCGCGCACTTAGATTTACTGAGGAAACCCGTCACGCAGATAGTTGGCGGGAAGTAGGGTACGTTGGGTGCGTCACGAGTGACATGTTGTTAATGGATAATTCAAGGAAGGATTTGTCCCTTCCATTTATGGAAGTTGATATCTCAGCCCTTTGATTGAAATAGAACTGTCGCATTAAATTCCATGTCCATGGTGTAAACGATGAGTTTATTTCAGGTAGTCAAAGAACGACATATCAAGCATATAGGTTTATGACACTGTCATGAAACCTGCTTGATGAGATATTGAGACAAAGGGATTAAATTACACAATAAGCGCTCGTATGAGGTGATACGTCAATGCGGCGTAAACTTCTTTCTCTTGGGTGCCTTGACCCGTTGCTAGACAGTAATCTTGGACTTTAGGCAAGCCCGCCTAATGCCAACGAGAAAGAGGCCTAGAGGGTCACACACTAAGTGTATCCAAGTATCTCAAGTTGAATAAAGATTATTCTCGTACGCAGTTTAATAATTATTCAAGGAAGCCTAAGTTGTTTTAAATGATGGAGCAAAAAGAAAATAAAACAAGTACACGTCGTGTATTATTATTAAATGCCGTGTAGTTTTATTTTGGAAAGGAAATGAATAAATGAAAACAAGATATACATGCCGTGTACATTTAATGTACACACCGTGTAGTTTTCAATGAAAAACAAGTACACGACGTGTATTTATTAATACACTCCGTGTAGTTTTTTTTAGTTGGGATTTTGAGGATATAATATTGTTTTAAATGATATTTATTATAATCAGCGTGGGCACATGTCAAGGAATTATTTATTCGACATGGGGTTTTAAATAAAGAGTCAATGAAATGAATAAAACGCGTAACGCGTTTATTTATTGTGATAACTCTATAACCCCACACACCCGATTATAAATATCCTCACAACCCCAACAATTTTCATATACAAGAGAATCGTTGTGCACAACATCTCTGGAGAATTATTTCAAGGCCGAAAGAACCTCTTCCTCCAAGAACGCTCTCAAGACCGAGAGAGATCCTCTTCCATCAGATCAAGACAATCTAAGGCAGACAACACAAGCAAAGGCTTCTCCACGCTAGCACCCGGAGAATCTTTTGGCGACGTCCAGAGATACGAGGTACACGTGTGGATCACCGCTAGAGGGAGTCTACACTTGGCTTCTGCGATGCAACGACGGATCACATTGACAACGTGATTGAGAACATCAACGAAGAAAGAACAACCAAAAGGTATTTCTTTATAATTAATTAAATTAATTATAATCAACCTGTAACGATCCTTGTTTGTGGTTCCGGGAAAAACCATCTTCTTTGTCTTTTTCTGTGATTCGATCCGTGGAGACTGGCGTTTATCGTCGTATTGATCCCGGATTGATCATTGCTAATGACAAAAATCCAAGTGGGCACATCCACCCACGCGCTTCCGCTGCGCCCGGAACCTTCAAATGGTATCAGAGCGAGGTTACAACGTTGATTATAGTTATTTTCTTTTCGTTGATAATTTACGCATTCATATTTGATTCAATTCGAAATAAATCGTTCTATAAATCTGAATTAACGAGATCTATTCTTCCTCCTTCGTTTCTCGATTCATATCACAGAAACGACCTTTTAATTTTAATTTTGATTAAAATAAAAACGAGGAACTCATCCGGAGGAGCCTTTATTTCTGTCTGTACAACACGAGATTACACGACGTGTAATTAAAACTACACGTCGTGTACTTAGGTTCAACGAACCGGCACTGGTCCGCCAAACCACATCGTGTGAATTGATTATGCCTAAGTTTTAATCACGCCGTGTTGACCAGAATAGAACGGCGCGTGGAAACCGGAATACACGACGTGTATGTTGGAACAACACGCCGTGTAGTCTGTTCCGACCCAGGTGAAACCGTGTACAAAGATAAGTCGCGTACCACGTATACGGGATCACCAGGCCGGTTACCGCGTAACAAGGAAGTACACGCCGTGTATGATTCATCTACATGCCATGTACTCTAAAATTTCCAAAGTACAGAAAAACACGCCAAAGCCGCGGCGTGTACTTTGGACAAATGGTGAAAAGAAAAATAAACGCCGTGTAATTATAAACTACACGCCGTGTACTTTCCAGAAATGGAATTTCACCAGGTTTCCTCCAATGTACAAAGACCCGTACAAGGAATATGGATGAGAAGAATCTCAAGGAAATTCCGAAAGGAATTTACGATAAAGAATTGATTAATTATAAGATCATAATTAATTGAATTCGAGCGCGTCTTATCTTAAATAAAACGATTAAAAGAATTTGAATTCTAAATATGCGTAAATGTCGTTGCATACTATGGATGGTCATGAGCTAGACCAAAGACCCTTTTTATGTGTATGGTTTCAATTAAATTTATTTAATTTAAATTTGTTGGCCTGCGAGCCTTCTTCTAATAAAATGTAGGGCCTGCGTGCCCATGGTTTCTTTAATGTAAACCCATGTAATGGAGGATCTCCCAAGCCAGAGGAGACGGTTCAAATCACGAAGCCGAGGCGAAACGGACACAAGAAGATACAAAGGTGGACAGGTGGGAGCTACAAAACATGAACCATCAGGTTCAAGGTGTTTTCCCTAGGTTAGGGTAAGCTTATCAAAACCGCTAGATAAGCTAACCAAATAGAAGCTCATGGTCATGCCATCTTATTTTATTTCTGTCTGATTGCATGGTTTATATATTATGCATGTGTTGTCGCAATCACATAATTAATAAAATGAACAAGCATGCAAAGATGGAATAAAATAAAAACCGGTCTATGCGTATACATTATCGGAACATGGTTAATCACTTAAGCAAGCATCACTTAATATTAAAAAGCATGTGATAATGCAAAGATACGCATAAAGAATAAAATCCCTCAAATACCATATTAAGTCAGACCAAGCCTTCCGTTACTTGATTAAGGGCAAGACTCAATAAAACTATGTGTTTGACCAACCCTTGTTGGGACACTTACTTTTATAAAGGAAGCCCTTATGAAAGGTTTCGGGTTGACTTAACCATATTACATCAAGAGAAGTAGCCCTTGCTAGACTTGATGTAATATTGGAGGCAAGAGTTGAGGAAATCCAAGTCAGGATTTCAGGATTGGGGAGTCCACTCAACAGATCAAGGACCTGTAAGCTCACAGTTGGCAAAGACCCGCCTACCTAAATACCTTTAAATAGCTTGACCAACCCTTGTTGGGGTTATGCGAAGGGAAATATGGATCCTTGCCATTAGAATGTCAAAGCAACTGGACATTCCGAGTTCAATGGTGAGGGCCATTGGGAATTGATAAAATAGTAGGAGACTTAATAAAATTTATTATTTCTCATAAAATGTAATCAAGAAAGTACTGATGAATCTGCTCTTTTAAATTGTAGAATCAAAATGACAAACACATCAACCACATTTTCTCTGCGATCAATTCTGGATAAAGACAACATCCTCACCGGCAGTAACTTTCAGGAATGGTTTAGGCGCCTTCGGGTTATCCTACGCCATGAACGGAAGTTTTATGTGCTGGAGTCCTCACTTCCTGATTCTCCTGCCCCAGAGGCAAGTGATGAAGATTTCCTAGTCTATGATCAACATTTGAACGATGCTCTCGACGTTCAATGTTTGATATTGTCATCTATTTCTAGTGAGCTCATGAAGTCTCATGAAGACATGGATGCCTACAGCATGCTCGAGCACCTCCGTGGTTTATACCAGGAGAGAGCAAGACAGGAAAGGTTTGAGATCTCCAAGGCTCTGTTTCAGAGCAAGCTTGGAGAGGGTGCCCCAGTTGGGCCTCATGTAGTCAAGCTCATTGGCTACATTGAGCGCTTGGAGGTTCTAGGGTTTAAACTCCCTGATGAACTGGGTACCGATCTCATTCTCGCATCACTCCCCCAGAGCTTCTCAAACTTTGTTGTTAATTTCAACATGAACAATATTGAGAAGTCTCTATCTGATCTTCTTATCCTCATTCGCCAAGTGGACAATGACATGAAGCATGAAAAACCTTCTGTTTTTATGGTGAATAAAAGGAAAGGGAAGGCGAAGAGCTTTAAGCCCAAAGCTTCTTCAAGGCCTTCCAAGAAAAGGAAGATCAAAGGGGAGGCAAAGGAACAGGATGTTGTTTGTTTCGCATGTGGCAAGAAGGGTCACTGGAAGAAAAACTGCACCCAGCCGAGGAAGCAAGGGGAAGCTTCTGGTGCGTTTGTTATCGAATGCAATCTATCTGTTTCTACTAATTGGGTATTAGATACTGCTTGTGGTGCTCACATCTGTATCCAAATACAGGAACCAAGTAGATTCAGGAAGATTGATCGAGGGGAGATAGATCTACGAGCAGCCAATGGAGCCAGACTTGCTGTTGTAGCTGTCGGGGACTACCACCTCACATTGCCTACCGGGATGGTCTTGGTTTTGAAAGGATGTTATTATGTACCCTCTGTAACCAAAAACATTATTTCAGTATCCAGATTAGATACTGATGGATTCATATTCAAGTTTGGAAATGAATGTTGCTACTTTTATAAAGATAGCATTTGTTTTGGTAGGGCACATTTATATAACGGCCTTTATGTGTTAGACTACACAAACCAAGTAATGGAAATTGATAACAAAGTTAATTTACAAGACTCATACCACACCCAACTTTGGCATCACCGGCTAGGTCATGTCAATGAGAAACGTTTGAAAAAATTACATCAAGATGGGTATTTAGATTCTTTCGAACTAAAACCACTTGGTGTATGTCATGCGTGTCTACAAGGCAAAATGACCAAAGCCCCATTTAGTGGGAAAGGTGAAAGAGCTAAAGAGCTTCTAGAATTAGTTCACACAGATGTGTGTGGACCATTTCCAGTTGAAGCAAGGGGTGGGTTCTCGTACTTCATAACTTTTACTGATGATTTTAGTAGATATGGATATATCTATTTAATGAGGTATAAGTCAGATTCTTTTGATTGGTTCAAAGAATACAAGAATGAAGTTGAGAACCAGCATGGTATGAAGATTAAGAAACTCCGCTCAGACAGAGGAGGAGAATATCTTAATCAAGACTTCATTGATTTCTTACAGGAGTTGGGGATTCTATCTCAACTCACTCCTCCTTACACACCGCAGTGGAATAGTGTAAGTGAAAGGAGGAACCACACCCTGTTGGACATGGTGAGATCAATGATGAGTCATGCGAGTCTTCCATTATCCTTTTGGGGATATGCATTACAAACAGCAGCACACATAATAAACCAAGTACCAACTAAATCGATAAATGGTATTCCATACGAGTTATGGAGTGGACGCAAAGCCATGTTATCGAATTTACACGTGTGGGGTAGCGAAGCATTTGTTAAGGCCTCTTCAGGTAACAAACTTGCACCCCGAGGCACAAAGTGTATCTTTATAGGATATCCCAAGGAAACAAGGGGATATTACCTATACAACCCCTCAGACAAAAAGGTTACAGTGGCAAGACACGCCATATTCCTTGAGAGGGAGCACATCTCCAGAAGAGATAGTGGGAGCGAGATAGACTTCGATGAAGTCGAGGCTCAAGATACACATGAGTTGGTACAGGAACAGATTCCACAAAGCCCCGTGGAAGAAAAATCTGTTCCAGAGACACAAGAACTGCGTAAGAGCACGAGAGAGGTGAGGGAACCAGAACGATATGGTTTTCTTGTCACTGAGGATGGTGACTCATTATTGGTTGACAATGATGATCCTCTTACCTACAAGGAAGCAGTTGAAGGCACAGACGTTGCCAAGTGGCAAGAAGCCATGAATTCTGAAATGGATTCCATGTACCAAAACCAAGTCTGGATTTTGGTAGATCCTCCAGTTGATGAAAAGCCTATTGGTAATAAATGGGTATTCAAGAAGAAACTGGACATGGAGGGGCAAGTCAGCACCTATAAGGCACGACTGGTTGCAAAAGGTTTTAGACAGCGTCAAGGAATTGACTATGATGAAACCTTTTCACCGGTTGCAATGCTGAAGTCTATCAGAATCCTATTGGCCATTGCTACTTACCATGACTATGAAATTTGGCAAATGGATGTCAAAACAGCATTCCTTAACGGGAACCTCCAGGAAGATGTCTACATGACACAACCTGAAGGGTTTGTGACTTCAAAGGATGCCAACAAGGTATGCAAGTTGCAAAAATGCATTTATGGATTAAAGCAAGCATCAAGGTCATGGAACATTCGTTTTGATGAAGCTGTTACAGAATTTGGCTTTGTTAAGAACGAATGTGAGCCTTGTGTCTACAAAAGGTTTAGTGGAAGTGCAGTCGTTTTCCTAATAGTATATGTCGATGACATATTGCTAATTAGAAACGAAGTACATGTCTTACAGTCAGTTAAGACATGGTTGAATAAATGCTTCTCCATGAAAGACTTGGGCGAGGCGGCATATATTCTTGGGATCAAGATCCATTGTGATAGATCCAAGAAAATGTTGGGCCTAAGTCAAAGTACATACATTGAAAAGATACTGAAGAGATTCAGTATGGAACAGTCCAAGAGGGGATGGTTGCCAGTGTCACATGGCATTCATCTTTCCAAGAAAATGTGTCCTCAGACACATGAGAAAAGAAAGAGAATGGCAAGGATCCCTTATGCATCTGCGATTGGGTCAGTCATGTATGTTATGCTATGTAAGAGGCTAGATGTTGCTTATGCATTAAGTGCGGTAGGTAGATATCAAGCTGATCCAGGAGACCGCCATTGGATGGAAGTCAAGACTATCCTTAAGTATCTGAGGCGTACTAGGGATATGTTCTTGGTTTATGGAGGAGATGAGGAACTAGTCATCAGAGGACATGTAGATGCTAGTTTCCAGACTGATCAAGATGACATGAAGTCGCAGACTGGATACATCTTCAGTTTGAATGGAGGTGCAATGAGCTGGAAGAGCTCAAAACAAAGTGTGGTGGAAGATTCTATAGCGGAGTCCGAGTATATCGCAGCTTTTGAGGCAGCTAAAGAAGCAGTATGGATGCGAAGCTTCATCCAAGAGCTGGATGTTGTACCGAGCAGTAAAGATCCTATCACACTCTATTGTGATAATACTGCAGCGGTGGCACTTGCAAAAGAGCCAAGGTCACATCAGCGGACAAAGCACATACTTTGGAAGTATCATCTCTTGAGGAATTTTTCTCAGAGAGGTGAAGTTGCAGTGAGCAGTATTTCCACGGAAGACAACGTGGCAGACCCATTGACCAAAGCCTTGACTCAGCAGAAACATGATCATCATGTGAGGTCTAGCGGACTAATAGTCGTAGGCAGTTGGCTCTAGTCCAAGTGGGAGTTTGTAGGGTTGGTGTCCTCAGAACCAACTGTTTTGTACTTTGATTACATAAATGTTCACTTATTATATATTGTTCATTGTTCTGCATTACTATAATATAATAATGTCCTGAAATATTTGTTGCATTAATAAGGTCATAGCAGATCCCCGCTATGATGATAACCTTGAAATGCTATAACAATATTCTTAAATAAAGTTCTGCGGTTGGATGACATACTATGATAGGACACATAGTATACAGACCGTCATGTGCGAGTACTCATAAGAAGACGAGACTCTCTCTCATGGAGTTCACACTTGGTAATCTCCAAGATGGGAGATTATGAGAACAGACCCGCCAGTAGTAATTCTGCATGTCTTGGTGTCATTGGATATTGCTATCTACGAGCCTTTGTAATGGTCCTTGGACTGGAAGATTATCATTAACTCATGTCATGACTCGCGCACTTAGATTTACTGAGGAAAACCGTCACACAGATAGTTGGCGGGAAGTAGGGTATGTTGGGTGCGTCACGAGTGACATGTTGTTAATGGATTAGTCAAGGAAGGATTTGTCCCTTCCATTTATGGAAGTTGATATCTCGGCCCTTTGATTGAAATAGAACTGTCGCATTAAATTCCATGGCCATGGTGTAAACGATGAGTTTATTTCAGGTAGTCAAAGAACGACATATCAAGCATATAGGTTTATGATACTACCATGAAACCTGCTTGATGAGATATTGAGACAAAGGGATTAAATTACACAGTAAGCGCTCGTATGAGGTGACACGTCAATGTGGCGTAAACTTCTTTCTCTTGGGTGCCTTGACCCGTTGCTAGACAGTAATCTTGGACTTTAGGCAAGCCCGCCTAATGCCAACGAGAAAGAGGCCTAGAGGGTCACACACTAAGTGTATCCAAGTATCTCAAGTTGAATAAAGATTATTCTCGTACGCGGTTTAATAATTATTCAAGGAAGCCTAAGTTGTTTTAAATGATGGAGGAAAAAGAAAATAAAACAAGTACACGTCGTGTATTATTATTACATGGCGTGTAGTTTTATTTTGGAAAGGAAATGAATAAATGAAAACAAGATATACACGCCGTGTATTTATTAATACACTCCTTGTAGTTTTGTTTAGTTGGGATTTTGAGGATATAATATTGTTTTAAATGATATTTATTATAATCAGCGTGGGTGCATGTCAAGGAATTATTTATTCGACATGGGGTTTTAAATAAAGAGTCAATGAAATAAATAAAACGCGTAACGCGTTTATTTATTGTCATAACTCTATAACCCCACACACCCGATTCTAAATATCCTCACAACCCCAACTCTTTTCATATACAAGAGAATCGTTGTGCACAATATCTCTGGAGAATTATTTCAAGGCCAAAAGAACCTCTTCCTCCAAGAACGCTCTCAAGACCGAGAGAGATCCTCTTCCATCGGATCAAGACAATCTAAGGCGGACAACGCAAGCAAAGGCTTCTCCACGCTAGCACCCGGAGAATCTTTTGGCGACGTCCAGAGATACGAGGTACACGTGTGGATCACCTCTAGAGGGAGTCTACACATGGCTTTTGCGACGCAACGACGGATCACATTGACAACGTGATTGAGAACATCAACGAAGAAAGAACACTCAAAAGGTATTTCTTTATAATTAATTAAATTAATTATAATCAACCTGTAACGATCCTTGTTTGTGGTTCCGGGAAAAACCATCTTCTTTGTATTTTTCTGTGATTCGATCCGTGGAGACTGGCGTTTATCATCGTATTGATCCCAGATTGATCATTGCAAATGACAAAAAGCCAAGTGGGCACATCCTCCCACGTGCTTCCGCTGCGCCCGAAACCTTCAATAGTAAGGCCTATTTAATGGGGTAGCATTTGACACCTAGAGTCATGGGGTGTGCCGGTTATTCATGTGGGAGTCGGGAAGGACACCCGAGATAACGGAATGGGTTTTATGTGAATGTTTTAATGCTTGATATTTATTGTCGGTTGTTTATCTTCCTTAATTTCCCAACTGCTCAAGGGAGATGGTTTTCTTACCATCCTTACAAAATGAGAAAATACACGCGAGGAATTCCATGTGATTTTCATGTCTATATTCTTAAGTGAGAATGGTACTACACTCTTACTATAGGTGGAAAAGTCTCAACAGCTAGTTCCTGTACTCACCGTGTTGAGCCCCATTATGTTTAGTTGGGTAGAATGATTTTATAGAATTATTTGGAATTTGGGAAAGTAATAATGTTCTTAATAAATTATTGAATAAATGATGCTAATACATTGGGTTGGAGCTTTCTCGGAAGCAATGCTGAGGTTGAAATTTAAATGAACAATAGACTTTGGGTGTGATGTTAATGAAATATAATGTGTAAATTGTTGATGGTTAATTAATATTTATATAAAAATTAACGTAAAGTATAACTGATAAAAAAGGGGGTGGAATAATGTAATAATTCTCTTTAAATTGTTGTCTACTTATTGGACTCACAGTCTTTGAAGTGGAAGTCGTGAGTCCAAGAGATGTTAGCTGCAAATGAGTCTAAGACAAGGTCATTCCCATAATGTGGTTGTGAGCTATAGTATATTTTTTAATTTTTGTGTTTCCATACCCCACTCCACCCTGTTAGTTGTGGAAACTGAAACCCTGGAGATTTTGAGCCTTGGGGGTGTTTTCCCCCAAAATTATGATGGGAGGATGGATGTCTGACTACCCCCTTTTCCCCGCTCTCCTATCATGGTAGTTACTTTTGGTAGTAATCACATCGGTTAGTTTTCCCCATATATGTGTGTAGAGTGATGTAATTAATTTCTATTATTAGCACACATATATTCTGGATATAGATTCAAATATAATACTATAGGTGTAACGTGTATAGGTTGTGATGTCTTGGGGATCCTTACTTGGTGTGTGGTTTGTAATGGCTTGATGTATAAAGCCCGATGTATGATACACATTATTTGATTTGTTGGGGATCTCGAAAACTAAATGTTACTTTGATTATATGGACGTGGTTGTTTTTTTGCACATGGTTCATGTTGTGGTGATTCGCCCAGGTGTCTGCGGGCAAGACTTTTTAGAGAGAGATGCTTAGGACATGCGACGTTGGGGAAAAGCAGCAAACTAGTGGGGAAGTAGTAGCGGGGTACCCTTGATATTATTTATTATGTTATATATACATGTATGTGATACTTGGTGAGAGTATCCATGGTGAGGATGGAACTTTTCATACCAATTTAGGCGATGAGTTAGTTTCACTTGTTGTTCACTGTTATGTATCATGTTCTCATTACTTTTTCATGAGAGGCTTATGGGAGGATCCTACTAAGTATACTGCAATCCACACCCTATGTATATATATACTTATTTTCATGTCCCTTGGAGCAGGTTGGAGATCAGGCTGGTTACTACTTTCTTGGGGTTGCAGGAGTTGTTCCGGTTTTTTGGTTTCTTCTAGTTTTACATTGTTTTGGTACTTGGAGTTTTTCCATTTAGTTGTATTAGTTTTGTATGATATTACATATTTATACTTCGGATATTCTTTTAAATTTATTTCTATGTTGGAGCTGGTTGGCGTCTGTCTTATCTCTCTCTTTGGCATGTGTTCTCATAAGAGCTTAATGCCTTCCATTTGGGTGTTCACTATACCCTCGGTGCTAGTCTCTAATCTGGGGCCTACTGGAAGGAAGGACATTGAGGTCATTATCTCACTTTTCACACTATCATCCCTGGAGGGGTACACCTTGTGGGGAGAGGGTCATAATGGAGTTGTATCAATGGTCTGGTTGAGGGATAGGATGGAGTTTGATGTTAGGAACAAGTGAGGATGCCTGGGTTGGTAGGGAAATAGTGTCAGTCATGTTCAGTAAGTGATGTAAACACTAGATACCCTCTAGGACATAGGCGCTTTGGGCCCCTTGTGATGTGATGCACAGACCATTAAGTTTAAAATGGCTACAAAATGAGGTGATACTTGTTGCATGGTAGAAAACTATTAATGAATCATGCCTCATTATTCTTTATGCTTCTATTTGAATGGGTAGACCATGTGATATGATAATCTAAAATGAATAAAAGAAAACAATTAATTAACTAATGTTGAGTCCTCTATATTCTAGGAATAGGAGAAATAACTATTTGTTATTTTGCAGGTATGGCTCCAGGTCGATGTCCTTGTTAGGTGTGCTACAGATTTCTAGCAGGTTGTTCCAGCATATCACCATAGGGTAGAGGTCAACGACGACAAAACATGGAGGAGGAAACTCCGAGAGTTTCATTGCTAGAGTCGGAAGAAGAACGAGGGCTTCGTTTTAGATGCATTCACAGAAGACTGGTCAGAGGAGGTTTAGATATGCTTCAGTTAGATCCATGATTGGAAGGAGAAATGGGTTTCATTGGATGTGAAAATGATATGTGGAGTATCGAGAAAGTGGTTGTTATTGTTCCTCAGAGATCACGAGGAGGAGTTCTGATACAATTTTAGAGTCGAGTTTCTTTCTTCAATCATGAAGGAATCCAGTCTCCAAGACCATCTTACCCATCGACAGGGGAGCTCCAATGTGCAATAATTTGGAATCTGTATCAGGAACCTTTTACGATATTCTTCTGACATGTTTCTAGATGAGGAGGAAAGGGAGAGGCATTTCAAGGAAGCTTTGCATCCAGAGATACTACATCAGGTCACCTCATTTAGGCTGAAGACATATCCCGAGGTCTTGGAATGGTAAGAGGTCATCGAGAGGAAATTGGCCAGAATGAGATTTTCATGAGAGGGGATTCATCCTGATTCCTCATGAAGAAGATCTATGGTCCGGGGTTTCCAGTTTTCCTGGCAGAATATATCCCGTTCAGCAGGCTATAGGTCCCACCCCTCGGCATCTCATTTCTCCATGGGCGGAAGCACTCAGGATTATGTTAAGGGACCATGTGATTTTTTTTATGTAGGGTTAGTTCATCAGTATTGAAAGTGCCCGACCTTTCAGAGCAGTCATCGTGCATGATATATTCCACCCTAGGTTCTTTCCTTGAGGTAGTTCCAGTCACGATAGCAATAGCAGGTTGCAACACTTTGGGTCAGCAGAGGGCAGATGGGGAAGGTATAGGATAGCCCCATAATTCTCCCTATCCTCACAGGGTAGAGCGCGACCATTGTTCGAGGTATCCATTTATTTTTTTCTACATGGGTGTATGCCTTGATTGATTCCGAAGTGACACACTTCTTCATATCACTTGTTCTTTTCCATGCTTTGGGATGTGATGTTGAGAGGCTTCCAGTGCCCTTGACATTTACTACACCATTTGGAGGCCGAGCTTACTTTTTTGATGTATATAGATACTCTGAGCTAGTGCTGGGGAAGCACCGCTCTTGTGGAAATTTCTTAGGTTTATGGATGCAACCATATGATTTAATCCATGGTATGGACTGGTTGTATTTGGAGTAGGCTATCGAGGATTTCTAGAAGAGGAAGGTGGTGTTCTCAGATGTAGATGGAGAGCCAGTGGTGTTTTTTGGTGAGGGAGACACTCATATGGGTTAGAGGATTGTTCTGTCCTTATCATCCATGATGGTTTAGATGATGTTGATTTCTTCATAGGTTTAGGAGATGGCGTTTCCTAGGGTCATAGAAGAGTAACCTTTTGTTTTTCTAGAAGCAGTTGTAGCATTACCCCCTCAATGAGAGATCAAGTTTAGGATCAACCTACAACAAAGAGCAGCTACTATCTCTATGTCGCCATATAGGATGGCCCCTTCTTAGTAACAACGACTACATATATAGCTTGATAGTATGTTATAGTGCGGTTTTTTAGTTCGAGTGTGTCACCAAGGGGGTACCAGTTTTTTGTGAAGAAGGATGATGGATGTTTGTGGTTGTGTATCAATTATCGCTGCTTAAAAAAAGTGATAGTGAATAATAGTTCTCCTTTTCCACATATTGATGATTTATTCAATCCATTGAAAGGTGTAAGTTGGTTCTCAGAGATAGAATTGCGATCATGATATCATCATATTCATGTAAAAGATGAGGATACCCCAAAGACTGCTTTTTGTGGTCATCATGGGCATTATGAGATCATTGTAAAGTTCTTCGGTGTGACAAATGGTCTATCTTTGTTGATTGGATTTATGAACGTTTTGTTTCATGAGTTCCTAGATAAGTATGTGGTGGTTTTCATCGATGACATCCTAGTGTACTGCACATCTAAGGATGTGCATGCAGAGCATCTACACACCATTTTGCGAGTTCTTTGTCAACATCATATTTTTGGGAAGTTTTCAGAGTGGGTGTTTTGGGCCCAGGAGGTCTATTTCATGGGGCATGTTGTTCCCCAGAAGGGAGTATCTATGGATCCATATAAGATAGAATCAGTTTTATCATGGTAATTCTCCAAGATAAAGGTAGAGGTGTGGAGTTTCCTTGGTCTTTCAGGATGCTACATGAGGTTCATAGATGATTCATCTCAGGTTTTGACTCCTCTAACAGCATTGAACAGGATGTTTAGGTGTTCATGTTGACTGATCAGTGTCAGGTAGCTTTAGAGTATCTAAAAGAGAAGTTGGTAAGTGATCTAGTTCTTTGTCTTCAAGAAGAGGGAGTTCGGTTTGATGATTTCTATGATGATTCACTTCTGGGGTTAGGATGTGTTCTGATGCAGCAAATATTAGGTGTCTCTTATGGTTCTTGACAGTTGTGTCCCCATGAATATAACTTTTCCACCCATGATATTGTGTTAGAATCCGTGGTGTTTTATCTAAAGTTGTAGAGACATTACCCCATTGTAGTGTGCTTTTTGGTTTTCACTGATCATAATATCCTAAGGTTTGTTTTCTCCTTGAATGAGTTAAACATGTGACAATGTTAGTGTATGGAGTTATTACTAAAATACGGCTTCAAAGAATCATTTACACCTAGTAATGGGAATGTTGTAGCTGATGCGCTGATCCAGAAGTCACGTAGTGATTCATTGCATGAATCTAGTGATTTCTAGAGAGTATTAGAAGAACTATAAGCATTACATCTGGATATGAGACATTTTAGGGGCATAGGATTTTATTTTCAGATGATGGTGCATTCATATCTGGTGAAGAAGGTGGAAGAGTCCCGGTAGGTGGATCTAGAGGTGGAGGGCTAGAGAGATCGAGTTGCTTAGGGCGATGCTCCTGATGGTTGGTCTGAGGATGAACAACACCAAGTGTCATATCACGGAATGATAGTTTTTCATATGGAGACTCCTGATACATTTCTTAGAGAGTTCCATAGTTCACCTTTAGCAGTGCATCTTGGCGCAACAATGATGTACCGATCCTAGATGAATTAGATTTGGTAGGCTTGGTTGAAACATGCAATTTTGGAGTTTGTGTCTCGATGTTTGCTCTTCTAGAAGGTCAAGGCTAAGCACCATGTCCCCAATGGTTTTCTCTAGCCATTATATATTCCTCATTAGATGTTAAAGGAAATCTCAATGGACTTTGTTATTGTTTTAATTTGAGCTCTGGGAGGACGCGATTCTATTTGGGTGTTATTGGACCATTTATCAAAATCAACCCACTTTATTGAAATCAAGGAATAATGATCAATGGAAGTTTTTTCAAGGTAGTATCTGAAGGAGGTTGTGAGACACCATGAAGTCCTGAGGACAATCATTTCTGATCAAGATCTTCCTTTTACATCTAGGGTGGGGAGAGGTCTTCAGCGTGATTTTGGTTCTCAGATATGCCTTAGCACTACTTTTCATATACATATGGATGGTGAGACAAAGATAACTATCCATACTCTTGAAGAGAGGTTAAGCTCCTGTGTCACAGATTTTGGAGGTTCATAGATGAGGCACTTACACTTGGTGGAGTTCGATTACAATTATTATTTTCACTCCACTTTCGGTATGGTTCCCTTTAAAGCCTTGTATGTCCAACTTTTTGTTCTTCGTTGTGCTGCACTAGGGTCAGATAGTCAGCATTTCTCGAACCGAAACAAGTGAAGAATATAATAGAGATGGTTCAGGTGATTTTTTATAGAATGAATACAGTGCAAGATCATTATAAATCATATGTTGATCAAAGCAGGAGACCTTTGGAGTTTGATGTTGGGGATCACGTGTTTCTGAAGGTGACTCCCTATCATGGATAGTGAATGATTGGTCATGGGAGTATGCTTCCACCCGAGTTTGTCGAGCCTTTTGTGTTTTTGGATACTGTTGGGGCTATGGAATATCGAGTAGCACTTCCCCCATAGATGAGATAGATCCCTGATGTTTTCCATTTATCATAGCTCCGTAGTAATATTCATGACGACTCACGCGTCATCGATTAGAGCGAGATCGATGTTTACGGTGATGCAACCTTCAAGGAGAGGCTGGTAAGGATCTATGACCTCAAGGAGAAGGTTTTTTGGGTGTTATATTCCCCTGGTTTGGGTATTGTGGAAACATGGTTGGATCGAGGAGAGTACTTGGGAGCTGGAGTCCCAGATGCGTGTCAAGTACCCAGATATGTTTGTAGTTGTTGAGCTGAGTTTTTCATTGATTATTTTTTGTACTTTTTTCTGATGTTATGCTAGAATTTTGGGATATGGAATGATTTTTCTATTTTACTATGATTTCGAGGTTTTGTTCCATATTTTGAACAACTCAGGGTGGTTTTCCCCTAAGAGGTATCTAATGGGGTGGTTGTTTGGACCCCTTTTTTCTTCTAGGTTGGTTTTGAATTCTCATGGATGATAATGTTTTGAGTGTTTTCTTATGTAAAGTCCTAGAACACTTCGGTCCATTACTGTTCTGTAATTTGGTATTTGAGGTGTTTTGGGAGGTCAAGGTGACTAATTCCAAAATGAAAGGTGTTTCCAACAACAGTCTATTTCAAATAGAAATTTGCTTCCAACAAAAGCCTTCTAACAACATCTTTATTTCTTGTTGCAAATTTTTAGTTCATGAACAGTGTTTCTAGAACAATAGGCTATTTCCAAAAGTAGCCTTCCAGTAGTAGACTCCCAACAGTTTCCTTCCAACAACAGCCTTTTTTATTTTCTAATTATTAATTTCTTGAATATGTTTCCAGAATAGTAGGCTATTTCATACAGCATCATTCCAACATCAACCTTTTTCCTTTGCCTAATTTCTAATTCAAGAACAGTGTTTCTAGAATAGCATGCTTTTTCCAACAGCATCGTTCCATCAACATCTGTTTTTCCTTTTCCAAATTTCTAGTTCATGAATAGTGTTTCTAGAATAGTAAGCTATTTCCAATATAAGCCTTCCAACATCAGCCTTCCAATAGCAGCCTTTTTCCACTACCAAATTTCTAGTTCATGAAAAGTGTTTCCAGCTCCCTATAGTTTCTCCCTTTTGGCATTTCCTTTGACGTTAAATGCATTTAAATATTCATTTTAAAGTATATAAGGCTGATTTAATCTCCATAACTCCTATATTAATTTTACTAACTCTCAAGATTCTTTTACTTGGTCAAACCACATGGTTTTATTCGATCATCTTTTAATGAAAAGTCTATCGATTCCTAAACATACTCCATAAATCATCTAAAGGGACCATATATCATAATCCATTGTTTTACCTTCTTGTTCCCTGTTTCAAGATGCTAAAACCTTACTTTCTTCCCATATGAGTGGTGTGATCGAATTTTAATCCTCTGATAGTTTCCCCCTTGAAGATTCCTCCTTCTTTATTCGCACCCCCTTTTTGGTGAAAGTAGAAAGTGTCGATCCTTCATCGATAGAAGTTATGATCTACCTCTTTTATTGTGTTTTCTTCAATCCTTCTCCTCGTGTTTCACCTTTAATAGCTATGGAATGTGACCTACATGCATCTAATGGAGTATTATTGGATGTCATATGGTGCGGTCCTGCCGTGATGTCCAGGGGTGGATACAATTGTCACAGGGGAGGAGATCTTAATCTGTTGTGTGGATCATTCTCATATAAAGAACGTCTAGAACTGTTTGAGGTAGGGGATTCATTGCTTCTCTTTTCTCTTACGTGTAACTGTTGAGTTAGCATGTTTTATCACATGGGATCACAATGAAATTGATATAATAAATATTTAAACTGGATAATTAAATTGATATCGATCGTATGTTATTGATTCTTTTTTTGCAAGATAGTGTGATATAAATGAATTGTTTAGATATTTTTTCTTTATGGAAATTGGTAATGAATGTAAAACTAGAATTAATATTTAATTGTTTGGAAAATGACAAAGAGGCATGTAAATGAATCTTGTTATTGTTGTTGTAATTTGATGTTGATAAAAAATGATATAGTAATCATGTTTAATCAATTTTTTATATCTATGATAGGTTTTTATTTATGTTACACATAGTTGGATCCTAAAAATAAAAAAAATAGTTAATTCTAGATGGATTAAACAACTGAATGTTTGATAATAGATAATGCCTCATGGGGTTCTGAGTTACCCTCTCTCTAGTTTAATGGATAAGATCTGAGTTGATATGATGTTTGTTTTCCATCTTCTTATGTTTTTATGTGATCTTGGAATTATAATGTGATATGTGGGGGTAGGTAGTCATGTTGTTTGTTCTTCCCCATTGCTCAATATAGAAGGTTTTCTTACCCTCCTTCCAAAAGGGTCGACAATACGTAGGGTATGCCACATGCATTCTGTGTTAAGCTTCCTAAGGGAGGATGGGACTATGCTCTTCCAATAGGTGGAAAAGACTCGATGTGTAGTTCATCAACTCACTATGTTGAGCACCCTTGTGTTTAATCTCTTAGAATATTTTTCTATAATGCATGGGAAAATGTTAAAGTAATAATGTTGTTAATAAATGATTGAATAAATGATGTTGACCCATGGGATTGGAGCTTGCTGGGATGCAATGCTGAGGTTGAAATTTAAAGGAAAAGAGGACTTTGGGTGTGATGCTAATGAAATATAATGTAGAAATTTTTAATGGTTAATTAATGTTAAATGAATTAATTAACGTAATGTGTAACTGATAAAAAAGGGAATGATGTAATGTAATAATTATCTTTAAATTGTTGTGTGCTTATACGTTACCTAGTCTTAGAAGTAGAAGTACGGAGTCCGAGATACATTAGCTGTAGTTCAGTATAATACTAGTTCATGCCCATAGTGTGGTTTTGATCTATAGCATATTCTATACTTTTTGGGTTTATATACGCTACTCCACCCCATCAGTTAGGGAAACTGCCACCCTAGGGATTCAGATCCCTAGGGGGTGTTTCCCCAACATTCCTATGGGAGGATGGATGGTTTACTACCCCCTTTGGCCTTGCTCTATTCTCTTGGTAGTTACTTGCACTGGTAGGTACATCAGTTAGTTTTCCCCATATATGTATGTAGAGGGCTGTAATGGATTTTGGTTATTCACACACATATATTCTAGATATAGTTTCATATGGATTACTATAGGGGTAACATATATAGGTTGTGATGGCTTGAGGATCCTTACTTGGTGTATGTGATATAATAGCATGAGGTATAATGCTTGACGTATGATACATGTTATGCGAGCCTTGGTGGCTCCTGGAAACTACTTGGTTACTTTTATTACATGGATTTGGTGGTTTTTTTGCACGATGTTAATGTTGTGGTGCTTCACCCAGGTGTCTACATGCAAGACTTTTTGGAGAGAGATTCTCTAGACATGCAATGTTGGGGAAAAGAGGCAATCCAGTGGGGAAGTAGTAGCAGGGTAACCTTGATATTATTTATTATATTATATACAATAGTATGTGATACTTGGTGGGAGTATCCATGGTGATTCTAGGAACTTAGTATAATTTTTTAGGTTAAGAGTCAGTTCCACTTGTTGTTCATTGTGCTTTAGCATGTTATCATTACTTTAGCATTAGAGGATTCAACGAGGATCCTACTGAGTATACTATTATACTCACCCATTGTATATATAAACTACTTTTAGGGCACTTGGATCAGTTTGGTGATCAGGCTAGTTTTTATAAGCTTTGGGGTTGTAGGAGCTATTCAGGATTTTTTGACGCTACCATTTTTACATTGTTTTCGTACTTGTAGTTTTTCTGTTCAGTTGAAGTAGTTTTGTATGACATTGCATGTGTTTACATAGTATTTTCTTTTAATTTCATTCTGGTTTGTAGTTGGTTAGTTTCTATATTACCTCTCTCTTTTACTTGTGTAATCTTAAGAGGGTAATGCCTCTCAAATGTTTGTTTACTATCCCCTCGGTGATAGTCTCCATTCGGGGACCTACTAGAGGAAGGACATGGGGGTCAATATCTATCTTCTCACATTGTCGGCCCAGGAGGGTTACACCTTGTAGTAAGGGGGTGGTGACAGTGGCATACATGTACCTATGTAGAAAAGACTATATTTACATTGTTATATGAATTATGTTTTCACGGTGTCCCATTAAGTATTGTTATACTCACCCATGCATGGGAATTAACCTCGTGTTTTTATTGATCATATGATCAACCACATAAAAGGGTCCTAGGCGGACCAGGACCAAATGATGCTTTGTGAGACTAGACAGACATATGTGTTCTCCTATAGCTTTCAAATAGCAATCCCAGTACCATTACATTTAGGCTGGACTTCTGTTATTTTCTCTTTATTGTGGCCTATATTTTGGACTTGTTTACTTTACTTTACATACTTCTGTACTCAAGTTGTGGGATATAGCTATTTTCTTGCATTGTTTTCTTAGATGTATCAATAGATCAAGATGTTTTTGGGTTTGGAGATGTTTGTGTTTGTCTAAGTAGATATGAAATGCCTCCCATGTTAGTGATATGCCTAATCTGCACTAGTCACCTGCCCCTGGCCTATTAGAGATAGGATTATGGAGTCATGGAACAGGCCCCACTGGGATAGGATGTGATAGAGTGGAATCAATGTTGTTGGTTCAACTTTAGGACATGGTGTTTGTGAGATTGGTTTCCGGTAAATAGTGTAAAGTGCTTCAAGATCATATTTCAGGCCAAGGACTGCAGTGTTGGTAAAGATGCTGATGTATCAATACCCAAGGACTATAATGACATTATTTTCAACATAGTGCATGATAAAACTTGTTTTATGGAAGATAGTGGTATGTACATCATATAATAATGGGTTTTGGTTTCCATTTACTTCTTATGTTAGCTGTCTCGATGAACCGATTGACCATGGTACATTTTTTCATTTTGGATTCCTCCATGACATATGTCAGGTAGGGTTTAGTAACATGGACGTGAGGATGATCCTATCAGTGACACGACTTTGATATAGGGACCAGTTCCTGAGATGTTACATCTAGGTGGTGCACTAGCCATGCCACCTATAGAGTAGCACATGGAACCCGCAATACCATGAGATAATGATCTCATGATGAGCACGCTTCATGGGTTTTAGAGATAGAGACCCCTCGTGTTCTGAGGTGAGCCTGAACCACAGGTGACAGTGGAATGGCATGAGGTTGTGTCACAAGTTTTCTATCTAGTTAGGACACCAAAGGATCAGATGGTGTTCATGGCAACAAGCCTTCTACATGGCTCCGTATGTAGGTAGGGGAGATTGTTACCCTATCTATTGACAAGGTGAATCTTTCATGGACAGAGTACATGTTCTAATTCAAAGAGTGCATCCTTTTAGATACATTTAGGGATGTATGTATTCAGAAGCTTCCTCATCTCCATCAGGGAAGCATGACAACAGATGAGTATTCATGAAGGTTAACCAACCTTTCCTAGTACTCAAAGGATATGGTTCAAGATCCATTCATCTAGTATTGGACCTTCATGTAATGTATTCATTGAGACATTTGAACAGTAATAATCCCTCAATAAATTCATACTTGTACTGGGCTTCTAGAGAAATATTTTTTGGTCAAATTTTTCATTGATGAGAAGATAGAGCTAGTTGTTTCTAGTAATGCGAAAACCAGAGCATTGACCTCAGAATCTGGAAGATGACATCTATATTATGGACCTAGACATGGGATAAGTGGTCAGATTAGGTCTTAGGAAATATGATCTCTCGTTCAGCCCTTATAGGGTGGGTTTAACTATCCTAGATAGAAACAGTGCTTCTTATATGATGGTAGGGGACATATTGCCTGATATTGTCCAACCTGCCATACAAATGACTAATAAACTGTATATGAGATGCCAAGGTAGAGACAGTCATTTAACAGGCTTTTTTGTAAGGTGGTGGATGTGGTTGAGGTATTGGGAGAGTTGGGGTAGGTGATAAATGTTTCGACATGTTACCACCACCACCCCTAGGTGGTACACACTAGGCTTAGGAAGCTAGAGGATAGGGGTGGGGACAGTTGTAAGAATTCAATACAGACAACCCAAAATCTCTATGAATGATTCAAGGTAGGATATATGTCTTTTATAACTTAGTTTCAGTCATAATAGACACAGGTTCAAGACACTCATATCTTTCCCCATATCTTGTTCGAGACATAGAGATTTTGGTTAAACCATTGACTTAACCCTTATGCATGGAGACTCGTGCTAGAGAAGACTTGGATGTAACACACTTGTGCTAGTAGTGTGACTTAACCCTCAGAAGTGAGATTTTTGATTAAGATATATTGGTAGCAGTGTTGAGACCTTAATATACCATTATTTTAATGGATTGGTCCTCTATATTCCATTCCTATATTAACTGTTTTAGTCGAAGAGAGTGTTGTGTCCGCTGTGAAAAAACTCCTTTTTGGTGAAAAGGAAACCCTGGAAGCATAGCATGGACATAGGGATAGGAGGTTTCATCCAATTACCCATAAATTGTCTATCCTAAACATGGTGAAGTGTATATTATGAGTTTCAAGATTCCTATAGTAATGGTAGAGTTTGAAGATGTCATCCCTTAAGATGCTTGAGGTTTACATTCCCACTAAGGGATAGACTTCTGCATTGATATACACCATCGGACGAAACAAATATATGTTCCTACATATCAGATGGATCCTACAGACTATTGTGAGTTGAGGGTATAGTTGGAAAACATTCATAGTAAGGGATTTATGAGACCCACTGTTTCACCATGGGTAGCCCTAGTTTTGTTTTCTAATAAGGCAGAATAGAGCTTGAGGTTGTGTGTAGACTACAAATTCTTGAACCAAGTGACCATGAAGATCAAGTATCCCCTACCAAGTATCTATGATCATGTTGATCTGTAAAGACCCAAAATTTCCATGTAAATTTATTTAATTAAATGTGAATTTTACTAGTCCGCAAAAATCAACAATGCGTGATTTCAAGGCTCAGTGTGCCCGGAATGAGTTTCTGAACTTTTTTTCGCGTACATTCAATAAATGTTTGAGCAGTTTTTATAACTTTTTAACTGGTGCTCAGAATGGAAATATGAGGGCACCATTGAACTCGTAGTGCCGATATTATCTTAAGGGTACCGTCACCTCGACCGTTGTAGGATGAGGTTGAAATATAGAATTTGGGTTTTTTGTGGAATTATAAATAAAATAAAATAAACTTTTATTTTCTTTTTCTTTTTTTTGAAACCTCCCATGTGTTTATTTTAAAGTTGGGGACCACCTGAATTAAAACCTCTCACATGGGTTATGGTGCTGGGGACCACCTGAGACTAAAACCCCCTTTAACTCCCCTCTTGATAAAAGAAACCCCTTGAACTCCCTCATTAATGAAGAGTTAACCCATGGACTTCCTCTCATTAATTAATTATGCTCTGTCAATTGATTAATGTTACCAAATTGTTTTGTGCGAACAATTTAAATTTGGACAAATTTTTTTTATTTTGATTGGATATTCTTTGGAGATCATTCGTTGGAAAAGGTTGAAGCTTGGGGAGAACTTTGGAGAAACATTCTCCAACAAATAACTCTTCTCATTCTATGAATATTTCTCAAATGAAGAACACCGTCGAAGGATCTCCAACAACGAAAGAACCGACGATTGGGGAAATTCCGAGGTCACTAACTTCACCAATTCCAATGTCAACAAGCAATAAAGGTACTGTGGTTGTTTGAATTTCTTCCCCTTACCCATTCTTGATAATCCATTGTAAATCAAAAAGAGATTATAACCGTTTTCTATCACTCAAACGTGGATGGTGAGGGCGAAACAAACATGGCCCAACCTCTCCGCAATTCTCATGATAAATTATTGTGTTCTTCGCGATGGAGGAGGATGGAAACCAACCTCGGTGGGGCACGAGAACGGAACTCGGCACCATAGCCGGCCACAATGAAGGTGACAAAAGCATGGTGTTCAGTCAAGCCGGCCCCCGGCGAAGGTACGGCGTGTGATCGCACCGCATGACCAGCCCTGAAAAATCACCGCCATGCGGCCTCACCTCTCATGGCTACTGCCGCCCCGTGACCTCGATGTGCCACCCCCCAGAGTCAAGACCCATGGTCATGCCGCCCCATGGACTCATCGCACTTACCCATGGCCTCTCAGCCCTGTACGGCCTCATGGCCACCAGCGACCTCTGTGACCCCCATACGGCCTCTGTGGCCCTCGCAGCCTCCGTGGCCACACTGTACCACCCTGGTCGGACCGCCTTGTCCAGCCTCCCAGAGCGGGTCTGACCCTGTGGGCTGGGATGCACCTCGAGTTGAGTCACACCGCAAGCCAGGTGGATCCAAATCGTTTCATCTTAGGCTGGGTCGGGCCGGTTTGGTCCGACCGGGTCAGACCAGACCCAGACCCACTTCAACCCATTTACGCTCTTTTGGCCATAACGTTTGCACCGTTCATCCGTTTGACAAACCGTCAGTGGCGCTGGAAACCCTGGTGCAATACGGTTCCTTTGAAGATATCCCACTGAAGCTTTGGATAAATTTGGAGTGCGTTTGGGTTGGATCGAGCACAAATCCAACCGGGCCCTCATGACTAAAAGTCTAATAACTCACAGACAAGGTGTCTGATTGATGCAACGTCTGTTGCGTTGAGACCTATATGACATGGAGGTTATTTGAGATACTTATCTGTGAGACTTTGTGGTAGTTGGTTTATCGACTAGTGGCTTGAGGAGCGGACCCTCCCGGAGACGAGAAAGCCTAGTGTGGGAACCCAGTAGCTTTCTGTGATGTGAAGAATGAAGAGTGATCCTGTGTGGGTCAGCACCAAGCGATCCTATGTTGGTCAGCACCGAGCGATCATGTGTGGATCAGCACCGAGTGATCCTGTGTGGGTCAGCACCGAGCGATCCTGTGTGGGTCAGCACCGAGCGATCCTGTGTTGGTCATCACTTAGGAATCCTTCGTGGGTCATTATCTTAACAGAGTAAAAAGAATTAGTACTTACATATAATCATCTCTACTACTGAACATATGTTATACCTAGTGTGATCTGAGACTGTACCTATGTGGTACTTTCCTTTGTGGTAATACCTTTTGTGGTATTCTTCTATGTGGCATACCTATGTGGTACTTACCTTCATGGTATTCCTTCCTTTGTGGAGAAGTTGTGCTTTGAGCTTTGAGTTGGACTCTATGTTTTCCTCATGATTGAGATGAGTATAATTGATAACTAAGGTATATGTATGGGCATATACCTATGTAGGGTTGTATTTTGATTTCATGCGTTGTCATTTATCCTTGGTGGATTTTGAGAGACCTTGAGGGTCTCAGGGTCCTTATTGAGTATCGTTATTCTCACCCCTACACGGGCTATGCCCGCACCTTGTTGAGTTTGGTGCAGATGACGGACAACGCAAATCGAGGATGAGGGTATCAGGGCTAGACAGGGCCCAGAGGTGGACCATATAGCGTGATGGTACACATAAGAGATGGGAGGATGTGGGGTTCTAAGTAGGTGATCTGTACCTACCCATCAGGTAGGAACCTTAGAGGAAGACCCAGTAGCTACCTTTATTCTTCTTCAGTTGCATTGTATTTTATTTTTACTTGAACTATTACTGTTTGGCTTGTATTCCGACCCCTTTTTACATTCAACACTATTTTTTCTATACAGTTGACTTGTGTTTGTATATTATTGTGTTCTTGGTTGCATGTTTTTACTGGTAATAAAGACAATGCCTTTCTGTTTATAGGGAATACGCCTTTCGGTGCTAGTCGCCATCCCCTGGCCTATAGAAGGCGAGCTTGGGGTAGTCACGACATAGGCCTTGGGGTGACGAGTCATGTCAAATTGGTATCAAAGGGGTTGGTTCTGCTGTAGAGCATATGACATTGATATTTCTTTTTAACGGTAATAGTGCTAAGTGTAGTGAGTGTGGTTATCATTTTTTGGAATCCAGTGTTGGTGTGGTGGCCATTATATCCATACATGAGGACCTTGAATTCTGATTTCTGACTAAGTGCATGAAAATACTGATTTTGTGTTTGTTTTGAAGTGTTTTCTTGGAGATCACTTTATTTCAGCTCACCAGGTATAAATTTTTGACCACATCGCACCTGTTTCTTTTCAGGATGCCTCCACACAGACAGCTAGCTAGGGTTCCAGATATAGTATGCACAAATAGACCACGGAGTGATGAGGCCTCAGTGTAGGGCCCTTTCTTAGTAGAGGCACCATCGTAGGTAGCAGTGGTACCATTACCCATTGGGTCACTGTTGCCACCATTCCCAGCAGCAGAGAGTGCACTCCAATTGAAAGCGTTTCATGAGTTACAGTACCAGATGCCACCCATGTTCAGGGGAGAGATGGACCCACAGGCGGTTGAGGATTGGCTGGAGGCTGTGGTGAGAGTATTTCAACTGGTAGGGACACTAGATGATCTCATGGTGATCCTTGTTTCCATCCTCCTACAGGAAGTAGCAGGATGATGGTGGATCTTGATGCTCTAGGAACATGAAAAGGTGAAACTTCTTTCGGAAGACTTCGAGAGCCTTTTCAAGAAGATTTTGTCCTAGTGACTCTTCGCACAGTGCGCATTCAAGAGTTACTTCATCTGCAGTAAGGCTGCATGACTATGGCTCAATACTCAGTGAGGTTCATAGACCTCTCACGCTACTCCACAGATAGAGTGCGGGACCCATTCTTCAGGGCCTAGACTTTCTAGTAGGGACTCAGGTGGGAGATCAGGGTTTTGATGATCACACTCAACATCCTGACGCAAGCGAGGGTGTTAGAGCGAGCCCTTTTATTGAATAGTTTCCTTGCTAAGCATTTACCAGCAACAATACTCATTACTGGTGATAACCTAGGAGAGTCTTCTATAGCTGGTAGTAGATAGATGACACAGAGGTCCAAAAGTACCAGACCTACAGGTGGAAGACCGCAGGATTCAGGGTCAGTTGTGCGGGGCACCCGAGGCAGAGCCAGTCATCCTTAGAGTGGGCAGTGTTATGCATGCGACGGGAAAGGTCACATGACTCATGATAGTCTGACCCGCCGTATGGATGATCATCATACTGTCGAGGGACCTCCTAGGCAGAGATAGAGGTTTGACTGAGGAAGTCCGCAGGGAGAAAGTGGATGTGTCCGAGGAGATAGCTGTGCAGCTGGCGGTGGGTGACGATTCGAGATGTTATCGCCACCACCATGAGGAGATGAACCCTAACTATAAAGAGCAGGTGGAAAAGGATGAGCTCAGCTCCAGGCAGCTGAGGCATACGATCACGGCACTCGGGATATGATATGAGGTACGATCTATGTCTACATCACCTTAGCTACAGTACTTATAGACACATGTGCCTTTCATTTTATTATTGCCACTACCCTCATTCGGAGCTCAAATATTCTGATGGAGTCGTTGGATTCATCCTTACGGCTAGAGACTCCTATAAGAGCGGATTCAATGATTACACACTGGTTCTAGCATTGCGAGATTACTCTAATAGGCGAGAGCTTTAGCTGGGATCTCCTAGTAGCGGCGTTGAGGCCTTACGACATCATCTTGGGTATGGACTCGTTATCTACAGTTCATGCTCAGATTGACTGTATTAGGTGCCAAGTGTGGTGTGTCCGCACATATGGGACCAGGAATACCTTCCCTGGCGAGAAGGGAGCCTTTGTAGCACATGATGGACTTTCCTGGAGGAGAGTGCAGTTGATCATCATCAGTTGTCTAGTCTTACCCTCGGAGCAGTTGTTGTAAAGAGTCTGAGTTATCCTGTAGCAGTGGACCAGTATGTGGTTTTCTTCCCTAATGAGGTTATGGTTCTACCTCTTTGTAGAGAGGTGGACATTTACATTGACTTGAACCATGGGACGTCACCGATATCTACACCATCATTTCAGATGACTCTTGTAGAGATTCATGAGCTGTAGGTACAGATAGAGGACTTATAGGGGAAAGGGTCCATTCGGCCCAGTGATTCTCCTTGGGGAGCCCCGATTTTGTTCACCAAGAAGGTGGATTGAAGCTTGAGCCTTTGTGTTGACTATCGGATCCTGAACCATCTGACCATGAAGAACAAGTAGCCACTCACGAGGATTGACGACCCCTTTGATCAGCTAAAGGGAGCACGGTTGTTCTCGAAGATAGACCTCAGATCAGGCTATAACCAGCTCAGAGTACGAGGCAAGGATGTGCATAAGAAGACTTTCAAATATCGTTATGGAAATTATGTGTTCTTGGTTATGCCATTCGGTGTAACCAACGCTCCCACAATTTTCATGGGACTCATGAATAGGATATTTCAGTCATACCTTGATCAATTTGAAGTAGTCTTCATCAATGAAATTCTGATCTACTCATCTACTAAGAAGGAGCATGTCTATCATTTTCAGGTAGTATTGGACACACTCTGACAACAACAACTTTATGGTAAGCTCTCGAAGTGCCAGTTCTAGATCTGAGAGGTTCACTTTATGAGTCATGTCATCTCGGAGGCTGGAGTTAAGTGGATCCAGTGAATATTTTGGCAGTACTTTCTTGGGATCCACCGAGGATTGTGATAGAGATATGGAGATTCCTAGGTTTGGCCGAATACTATCGGAGAGATGCCAGTGGAGTTTTCCAGAGCTGAGGTAGAGGCTGACTAGTGCCCCCATCTTGAGGCTTCCAGAGGAGGGTGTAGGGTATGTAGTCTACTACGACGCATCAGGGACTAGGCTCGGATGTGTCTGGATGTAGGAGCGAGCGGTGATCACATATGGTTCTCGACAGCTAAGATAGCCTGAGTAGAACAACTCTACCCACGACCTAGAGTTAGCAGTAGTGGTCTTCACCTTGAATATATGGTGACATTACATGATGGGCGAGAATTTTACAGTTTACCCTGATCACAAGAGTCATAGGTATATCTTTTCTCAGAAGTACGTCAACCTGATACAGTGATGATAGCGTGAGTTCCTCTAGGACTATAACTTCGAGATAGACTATACTCATGGGAAGGGGAACATTGTAGCAGATGCACTCAGTCGGATATATGGTATACATCTACTAGGTGAGGAGATGGAGAAGTTGTCTGCTTTGTAGATATCATTCATGAAACATGATGGAGCAGACTTCATGCAATATCTAATAGTAACTCCCCCACTTCTTCAGCAAGTCGGGGAGGGACAGTGTGGGGACGCTGACTAAGAGGCACGAAGAGCTCAGATATCCACAGGGCATGCACCTGATGGATTTTCTGAAGGTGGGGAGCACGTCATCCTTTTCAGAGGATGTAGCATGGTACCAGTGTCGCTTCAGGAAGAAGATATGATGGAGTTTTACACATCCCCTCTAGCGGTACATCCAGGAGTGGCGAAGATGTACCAGAATCTTCGATGACAGCACTGGTGTCTAGGAATGAAGAAATTAGTTGCAGAGTTTGTCTCTCAGTGCATCACTTGTCATCAAGTGAAGGCGGAGCATCAGGTACCAGTAGGCTTGGTTCAGCCTTTAGAGGTCCCAAAGTGGAAGTGGGAGGGAATATACATGGACTTTGTGATAGGACATTCATGTACACCCATAGGTCATGATTCTATCGGAGTGATCTTCGACCAACGCACCAAGTCATCCCACTTCCTATCGATCAGAGAGCAGGGTTTAGTAGAGATCTTGGGATGCCTCTATGTGCAGAAGATTCTGTGGCTACATGGAGTACCCTCAACTATTTTCGCTGATCGTGATACAAATTTTACATCCCAGCTATGGAAGGGGGTGCATGAGGCTTTCGAGATGCAACTTCGTTTGAGCACCACCTTCCATCCTCAGACGGGTGGCTAGACTGACCAGACCATTCAGTCCCTCAAGGACATGTTGCGTGCTTGCGTCCTCGACATCGATCGCAGTTGGGAGGATCACTTGCCTTTGGTAGATTTTTCATACAACAATAGCTATCACTCCACCATTAATATGGAACCTTTTTAGGAATTGTACGAGAGACCTTGCAAATCACCATTGTGCTGGACTAACCCAGGGGAGTCAGCACTCATGGGACCAGAGATGGTATGGGATACCATAGAGAAAGTGCAGATCATCCAGGAGTGGATGATGACTACACAGAGTAGGCATAAGTCTTATGATGACAGTAGTAGAAGTCCTCTAGAGTTCGAGGATGATGACCACGTCTTTCTACAGGTCTCACACCGATGAGGTTTGCAGAGATATGGCTAAGGCGATAAGTTATCTCTGAGGTTCATTAGACACTTTTAGGTCCTCAACAGAGTTGGCGAGGTGGCTTACCGCTTAGCTCTTCCACCTCAGTTGCACGGGTGCACGACGTCTTCCACATATCCCAGCTCAGGAGATATGTGCACGACCCTTCTAACATCATCAACCACGGCGAGCTGGATGTTAATGATGGGGAGACTTCTATGGAGGTTCTAGTAGAGATTTAGGATCGACAAGAGCGGGTCCTTCATGGGAGGTCGATAACTCTGGTGCGTGTTCTTTGGCAGCACGGTAACCTCTAGAAGAGATCATGGGAGTGGGAGGCTCAGTTTCGTGCTCATTACCCCCACTTGTTCTCTTATTCTGAGTTTTGGTTTACGGGGATGCAAATCTCTGAGGTGGGGAGAATGTAAAGACCTAGAATTTCCAGGTAATTTTTTTAATTATATAGTAATTTTACAAGTCCGTGAAAATTGACGGCGTATGATTATGAGGCTCTGTGTGCCCAGAATTAATTTATGAACATTTTTCAGGTACGTTCAGTAAACGTGTGAGCTGGTTTTTGTAACTTTTGAATTGGGGACCATAATATAAATCTATACTCACCATTGAACCCATAGTGCTGGTATTCTCTTAATGGTACCATCACCTCGACCGCAGTAGATTGAGGGTGAAAGATAGAATTTGGGTTTTTTTGTGGAATTAGAAATAAAATAAAATAAACTTTTATTTTATTTTTCTTTTTGTTGAAACCTCCCATGTGGATGGTTTAATGGTGGGGACCATCTGAACTAAAACCACCCACATGGGTTGTGGTGGTGGGGACCATCCGATACTAAAACCCCCTTGATCTCCCATATTGATGAGAGAAACCCCTTGAACTCCCTAATTAATGTAGAGTTAACCCATGGACATCCTCCCATTAATTAAATATGCCTCATCAATTGAATAATATTGCCAACTTGTTTTGTGCCAACAATTTAAAACTAAAAAACACTTTTTATTTTTGATGGAGATTCGTTGGAGAGCATTCGTTGGCAATGGTAGAAGCTTGGAGAAAACATTTGAGAAACATTATCCAATGAAGAACTCTTCTCCTTCAAAGAAAATTTCTCCAACAAAGAACACCATCGAAGGATCTCCAACGATGAATGAACTGATGATCTGGGAAACGCCAACATCACCGAATTCACCCCTTCCAATGTCAAGAAGTAATAAAGTTAGGGTGGTTGTTTTAATTTCTTCCCCTAACCCATTCTTGATGATTCATCAAAAATCAGGATGATATTATAGCTATTTGCTACATCTCTAATGAGGAGGGTGCGGGCCAAACAAACATGGCCCGACCTCTCTACAATTATCGTGATAAATTGTTGTGTTCTTCGCGGTGGAGGAGGATAGAAACAAACCTTGGTGGGGCATGAGAATGGTGGCCGACACCACCGCTGGCCATGTCAAAGGAAATAGAGAGAGGG
The DNA here is from genome assembly GCA_963277665.1 of Viscum album. NCBI lineage: Eukaryota > Viridiplantae > Streptophyta > Magnoliopsida > Santalales > Viscaceae > Viscum > Viscum album. The sequence goes on from OY728147.1 coordinate 379,023,683, forward strand.
TGGCTATTCAAGCTGGCCACCATCGAAGGTACGGCATGTGACCGCGCTGCCCAGCCAGCCATGATGAATCATCGCCCTACGGCCTCGCCGCATCGCCCCATGGCCGTGCTGCCCCACGACCTCCCGCACCGCCACCTCACCGCCAATGACCACCACCACCCCACGACTGCGCCACTCCCTAGCCTCTCCAAATGCGGTCCCCGCTGCCCTGTAGCCTCACCATGTCTTCTCGTAGCCTCAAAGACCTCTACGGCCCTCAGTGGCCCCCTCACAGCATATGTGGCCCTCACGGACTCTGTGGCCCCACCGTGCCACCCAGGCTGGGCGGCCCAGCGCAAGGCGGGCCTCCTAGCACGGGATGAGCCACCCAGCGCGGGCCAAGCCACCCAGCGCAGGCTGGATGCCCATTGGGCTGGACCACCCCATGAGTCGGGTCTACCCAAACTAGATCAGCCCAGGCCGAGTCAGGTATAGTCGGTCCGACTGTGTCGGGCCGGACCCAAGCCCACTTCGACCCATTTACGCTATTTTGGCCATAACTTTTTTCACCGGGCAACCATTTGACGAACCATCAGTGGCACTGGAAACCTTGGATGGAGATGGTCCCTTTGAGTATACCCCACTGAAGATTTGGATAATGTTGGAGTATTGTCAGGTTGGATTGATCATGAATCCAACCGGGCCTTCGGGACTAAAAGGATAATAACTCATAGACCGAGCGTCTAATTGACGCACCATCTGTTGTGTTGAAACCCCTATGACATGGCGGTCCTATCAGATACTTCTTCATGAGAATTCATGGTAGTTAGAGTATTGACTATTGGCTTGAGGAGCAGACCCTCCCAGATACAAGCAGGCCTAGTGCGGGGACCCAGTAGCTGGCTGTGACGTGAAGAATGAAGAGCAATCTTGTGTGGGTCAGCACTGAGCGATCCTGTGTGGGTCAGCACCGAGCGATCCTGTGTGGGTTAACACTGAGAGATCCTATGTGGGTCAGCACCTAGTGATCATGTGTGCGTCCACACCGAGCGATCCTGTGCGGGTCAGCACTAAGGGATGCTTTGTGGGTCTTCTTCTCAACAGAGTAAGATGAATTAGTAGTTACATATAATCATCTCTACGACTAAACTTAAGTTATACCTGGTGTGACATGATTATGTACCTATGTGGTACTTTCCTTTGTGGTAATACCGTAGTGGTATTCTTCTGTGTGGAGTACCTGTGTGGTACTTATCATTGTGGTTTATTTCCTTTGTAGTGTATTTGAGCTTTGGGATTCAAGTTAGACTATGTGTTTTCCTCAGAATTGATATGGGTATACCTGATAACTTTGGTATAAGTATGTTCATATACATAAGTTGGGTTTCCTGTTGATTTCATGCCTTTTGGTTTGTCCTTGGTGGATTTTGAGAGACCTTGAGGGTCCCGAGGTCCCTACTGAGTATCGTTATACTCACCCGTGCACTGGCTATGCCCACACCTTGTGGTGTTTGGAGTAGATGAAGGATATCATTGATTGAGGATGAGTGTACCCGGGCTAGATGGGGCATGAAGGTGGACCACATAGCTTGATGGTAGGAACTGGAGACGGGTGGACGTGGGGCGCTGAGGAGACGATTTGTACCTACCCTTCAAGTAGGAACCTCAGAGGATGACCTAGTAGTTTCCTTTCTTCTTCTTCAGTTGTATTTTATTTCAATTGTACTTGTACTATTACTTTTGGTCATGTATTCCGGCCCCTTTTTTACTTTACGCACTCTTTTTTCTATATATTTGACTTTTGTTCATATCTTGTTGTGAGCTTGGTTGCGTGTGTTTACAGGTTATAAAGGCAATGCCTTCCCGATTATAGGGAATACGCCTTTCGGTGCTTGTCGCCATCCCCTAGCCTATGGAAGGCAGGCATGTGGTAGTCATGACACAGGCCCCGGGGGACGGGTCAGGACATGATCAGTTAATAGGGGCATGATATATCTCAATGTTTAACCATATATTTGTCTATCACCATTTGCGAGTACGAGGTGAGAATATAGCGATGATGACATTCAGATGTCACAATGGCCACTAAGAGTTCATGGCGATTCCCATTGGCATGACTAACTCCCCAAAATTGTTAATGGTACTCATAAACCCAATCATTCAGCCTTACTTAGACTATTGTTTGGTATTCATCAATGACTATACCCATCTGTACTCGACATTTTAGAAGGAAAATGCGAGACACATAATGATGTTTATGGAAATAATCCGAGAGCAATAGCTTTATAAAAATCACTAAAAGTGATAGTTATGGATTCTGGTGGTCCAATTTCATAGACACAATATCTCAAGGGATTGAATGGTAGTTGACTTGGATGAGGACAAAGAATTGTTATCTTGGGAGCCACCTAAAAGTGTGATAGAGGTGTAGAGAATACTTGTGTTAGAAGGCTATTTCCCGAGATTCAGACCTGATTTCTCCAACATATCAACACCCATGACATAATTAACTAAAAAGGGATGACCTTTCTTGTGGATAGAGAAGTGAAAGTAGAATTTTCAGTTTTTTAGGAGGAGTTTTTTGAGTGCTTCAATCATGATATTATCAGGGGATGGTTTCAAATGCATAGTGTTTTTTATGCATCACCATCTGGGCATGGTTGTGTTTTGATGTAAAGGGAAGTGGTGATTTCCTATGGTTCACTCTAGTGGAGACCTCATGGGAATAATTACATGATAAAAAACATGAGTCATTAGCGGTAGTATTCACTTTGAATATGTGGTAACAAACCCTTATGAGAGTTAAGTTTATTGTATACTCCTATCACTTGATTCTCAAGTATATATACTTATGGAAGGATCTCAAAATGTGACATAGGATATTTCTAGAGTTCCTCCATGATTATAAATTTTAAATTTTATATACTATGGGGAAGGGGAACATGGTCGGAGATTATCAGAGCATGAGATTATGTTTGTGGTTACTGAATGAGGTGCATGAGAAGTGGGCCTCATTTTAATTATCGTTTGTTGATGGATATTGATCACCTTAGCTCTAGTTGATGGTTTTCACCCCTATAATCTTACATTTATTCTTTGAGGCATGGTTTAGGGATACCAAATATGAGACCATATGTGCTAAGATATCCACAGTTGATTATGCATATGTATTTAAAAATGTTGGGCTATACATCATTATTTTTAAATATGCATGAGGTTACCCGTGATGTCGTGGGAATAGGTTCTATGAGAGTTTCATGTGTAACCTTTTGTGGTATATCTAGGTGTAGAAATTAGGTACCAGGACCTCTGAGGTTAGTTTTGTTGGCCTGGGATGAATAAATGAGTTGCAGAGTTCATTTCTCGAAGCTTTATCTGTCAGCATGTGAAGGTTGAACACCAAATTCTAAGGGGTTTGGATCAACCCCTTTAGGTGCCAGTATGGAAGTGGTATGGGATATCTATGGACATTGTGATAGGAATTCCACATACCTCTAGGGGAAATTATTTGATTTGGGTGATTTTAAACTAACTCACCATGTTGTACTACTTCCTAGCTATATGAGATCTTAGATAATTAGAGAGCATGAGACACCTCCTTGTTCAGGGGACTATCTTACTCCATGGAGTTCCCTCAATTATTTTTTTCTAATATATTTATCACTTCACATCTTATTTTTGGAAGGTATTACTATATGATTTTAGGACCCAGTTACACTTGATCATATCATTCAATCCAAAAAATAAAAGAAAATTGATATACCATTCAGGATCTGGAGGACATGCTATATGATTACATGTTGGATTTTGTCAATAATTGGGAGGATTTATTACCACTGGTGGAGTTTTTGGTACAAAAAAACTATATATCCATCATCATTATGGCACCATTAAATGATTTTTATGGGTAAACCTGCATGTCACCACATTGTTGGACTTACCTAGGAGAGTCAGTACTCATGGGCCCAGGTAGGTGCGAGCTATAATAGAAAAGGTGTATCTCATCTAGGAATATAAAAATAATGCATAGAGATATCAAATGTCTTATGCTGTTAAGAAAAATAGGCCTTTACAGTTTTTTGAATGAGACCATGTGTTCTTATGGGTTTAACCATGACAAGGATTATGGAGATTTGGCTGGGGCTACAAGCTATCAATGGGGTTCATCAGACCTTTACAAATATTTTTTACTGTTGGAAAGGTTGTCTACCTCTTAGATATACATCCCTAGTTAGATTGGGTACAAGAAATCTTCCACATGTCGGAGCTAAGTTGGTACATGCATGTACCATAACACATTATCAACTATTGAAAGAAGGACATAGAGGATGGATAAATGATTACTGAGTACCTAGTGGAGATCAAGGATCAATAAGAGATGATCCTTCATGGGAAATCGATTCCTTTTGAGTGTGTCTGGCGGTATCACGAGAATCAATAGGAGAATCATGGGAGCAGAAGGCTCAGATTAATGCTCAGTACCCTCATATTTTTGAGTAGTGGTTTTTTGGGATTTTTGGGGATGTAAATCCCCATGGTGGGGGGAATTTAATGGCACATATATTTTTTTGTATTATTTTTAATATTTTATGGATTAATTTCTAAACAAGACACTGAGACAATGTCAGATTCTAAGGCATAGTGTACCCAATTTGTTTTTTTTTTTGAAAAATATTAAATATATTATATAGTATACACATATAGTTTACATGAAAAAATGAAATAACATTATAAATGGTGGCATGATCAGAAATCTAAGGCACATTGAGTTCAACATGTGGGTTTTACACTAGGCGTGACTTAACATTATTTTGCAGGGGTCGTTTGTAGAAAATCTGTCGCAGGAATAAAATAAATAAAATTATTTATTAAAATTATTTTATGATGTTGCAACCAATTTTATCTTCAAATATATTCTTATGGAAAATTTATATGTTTTGTCTCATAACTTTGTGCATTCCATGAGATCCATTAGAGCATTGTAGGACACACCATTTGAGGATGATGATAGATCAGGGATCGACGATAGACACACCTTGGATTTGATTAATGATCCCTCTAATGATGACTCAGCAATAGTTCTTCGTCAGTGATTGACCCAAATCAAGGTAGGGCATGTTATATATATTTTTCTTCCATATTGATGAATTCTATGAGAAATGCAGACTAATTAATAAACAATTTGATCCTCTGGTTGATCTTTTAGTAGGATGGGTTATTTTTTAGGGTTTATTGATAGATTTAATTTAAGATATGATTATTCAATTTTTGTTTTAATAGAAACAAACCACGATAAACAAGAACATTTTTTGTGGTCCATTAATTTCATTTTATTCTTTGTGTCTCTACCCATAATTCTCTGTTCATTGCAGTGTTCTTCGTTGCGTCGTGGTTCGACTTATTATCGAATGGTCATACATTTCACAATTGTTTCTTGGTGCCACAATCTGATATCCTAGATATGGGATTGATGAAATGGAATGGATGTGTGAATGAGGTTTCAGTTATTGATTAGATGTTGGTTAATTCCTGATTTTTCATTCTTTAGTTTGTAATAATGAATGGTGATGATCTTGTTTCCGATGAGGATTGAAGGATAAAATCTTGTTGATATGATGATGAAACGATTATATGAGGATAAATCATGAGTTTTCTAGCATGGAGGTTTACAGATCCAAGGCTAGATCATTAGATGAGGTGTGGGGGAGGAAGATGTATGGTTTCTCGAAAAACCATATACACACGGTGTGCAGTCCTTGGCAACATGGCATGTAACCCCATTTAAATGGCTCCATGTGTACCTGAAAATGTAAAAGAACATATGGTGGAGTAAATTTGTTTCCAATAAAAAGTTTACTCCTCCACAAAACATGTCTAGTATCATATACATAGGAACCCCCATCTACCGGTACATAAGAACAGGTACACAGTTTGATGTCATGTACTCGCACACATCTAGAGTACACAAATGGGACCTGATGTACATAGACATGGCATGTCACCCCTCTATATGTTGTGTACACTCCTTTTACGTTGACACAGTTTCATGAATCCATCCATTTAAATGGGTATGACCCAGGGTCAAGTGTGACAACGTGTAACCCCTAATACACACTATGTGCTCTTTTTATACATGACTTGAATATATTTTCCTCCGTATCTTGGAAATGTTTCTTAAGGGTTTGTTCCCCTTACCCTTTCACTAATAGTAGGTATGAATAATTTTCTACACCTAATAATACAATCCATTTAGCTAGAATTCCTAGAGAGAGTGGTTGGAATCCCCCTGAGAGGAACGAAGTGGTATCATATATTCATTTTCATGTAGTAGGTGGAGTTTTTGGTATCAACATGACTAACACTGCCCAAGAATCTCTCCCCTACATGACATGGTTAATCCAGATTTTATTTTTTGGTATCACCCCATGGACCGGGTTGTGATCCTCATCTATATATAGTATTCTATTTGGATTATTAGAGTATGTTTTTTCTCTGACGAGACCTGATGAGTAATACTTCTAATATGGATGTCATCTTGGATTTTCAGACTCTTGATTTTGTTCTCTATGATGAGTGCTTTGTGGAATCATTGAGATATAATCTTAGGTCAGGAATACCGTTTTAGTGTCTTCCCTCTAGACTGTGTTTCATTTTTTAATATATCTGGATTTTCTTGTTATATGTGTTGTAGAGAATTACCTATGTAGAGAAAAAAATATTTCCTTTTTTATATTCATTGTAGTTTCAGAGTGTCCTACTGAGTATTGATATACTACCACTTTCACGATAATTTCCTTCACATGTCATGCCTTTTCTAGAAGGTTTGCCTTTGTACAGAGTCCTAGGTGGTCCAGGACCAGATGTTTCTTTGTAAGACTATAAAGACTGATTAATGTTCCTCTAACATTCAGATATAAATCCCAATAACATTAATTTCATGTTATAATTTTTTCATAGACTCTTTGTGGTGGGAATGAATTGTGCCCTATTTACCTTCGTTTACTTCATGTCATGCTATTGTTTTGGAATATATTTGTATGCATGCACTAGTTTTTAGTTGTCTCTATATTTCAAAATTTTATGGGCTTAAAGATGTGTGTATTAACAGGTGCATAGGCAATGCCTCCCATGTTAGTGATATTCCTATTTAGTGCTAGTCAACAGACCATTTCCTATTGGAGGCGAGCTTGGTATGTCATGGGGTAGGCCCCATTGGGATGTTTTGTAAAAATATCCATTCATGGGATGTGGTTATGTAAAATGAATATAATCAATCCATGTGACGATAGTATATCATACAAACGAATGAGGTTTTCTTATACTATTTAATAGAGGTGAAGATAGATATCCGTAATGAAATTAAAATAATAAAATATAAGTATCATGGAGTTAATTTTTTTATATAATATTAATAAGAGATATTTTTATCGAGTTATAAAAATATGTAAAACAAAAACACATGGTTAAGAACTTTATCTCTTCATCATATAACCCCTTTATTATTAAACTATGTATTTCTTATATTGGATTTATGATATCACAAATTTTTCTAGTTTGTGGGTAGAATTAGATTGATATTTTTTTTCATGTATTAAATGAACCAAATGGGTTTTTAGGTGTGATGAAGAGAGGAGTAGACATGGTCTTTTATATGTGGGGTAGAGGACACACATGAATTTTTTTTAATGAATAAATTATACCCTCATTTTTTACAGGACAAAAAGATCTCAAAAGGGAATTTGTCAATCCTTACGGGTTACTAGGTAAAAATAAGGATAAAAATTTATTGGTGGACATGTTTTGGGTTATTTATAGCTCTTATCATTTTATATTAAACCCCTATAACCCAATTTTAACTTTAACAGTGGTAATTACATTTTACGATTTTTAAAATTATTTTTCACAAAAAACCAATTTGTCTTTATTATATAAAATATATTATTTTTATTCCCAATATTGTGTCCATTATTCAAAATTTCATTCACATAAGTTGGAATTTCAATACAATTTTAAGCCCACAGAAGCGAAGAGAAAGCAGTTTTCCAAAGAGATCAATTTTAAAATATTAAAAAGATATTATATACAAAATCAAAATTAAAATGATTAAAATGACCTTAATTAGATTAATAGATATATAATTTAACTAATATTAATATTAATTCCATTTTAAATCAAAATATAATCTTATAAATCCTTCAAATTTTAATTTATTTTACAATAAAAACATAAAGTTTTCACTATTAAAAGAACAAATTAATCTTTTCCAAAAAATCAAAAAAAATAACGCTAAAATAATAATGATGTAATTATTTAAAAATTAATATTATTTTATAAAATTAAAATCACAAAACACCCAAAATTTAATTTTATTATTTTTCAAAAAAATAAAAAAACATTTTTTTGAGAAAATAGAGTTTTCGAATCATATAAAGACAATATAGAAAACAAAGTGCTTATTTATCAAAACAATTTATTTATTTAAAACCATTAAAAATAATATTTATAATCTATTTATTCTTATCCATTCATACATGTTTTATAACAAGATAATAATATCTGTGTTTAAATAATTATGTTAATAGTTTTTCATTGTTTGTTAAAACTCGGTGTTGCATATAACACACTCTATCAATGAAATTAAATTTCATAATAATGAAATATAATAGTGTTACCTATTATAAATTATCACACAATGGGAATGACCAAGTATATACTTAAACATATTAAAAAACCCCCTTAAAATGATAAATATTTTTCCCTAGTAAAAAATAATTTGATATAAGAAGCCGCATGTCTGAAATTCTCGACCAAATATTAAAGGTGATTAGAGGACCATATAATTATTAGTCAAGTGAATTTATCAATTATTAAATTATTTTAAATATAATTCAGTGATTTTTATGTTTTATTTATTCCATTTTATGATATAAATGTAGATATATCCTAATTGCTGACTATATCTCTGGATCTTTTTTTGTCTCATGGATAAAATATGAAAAGAATGAATAATCATTAAATTATTTATTTTGTGTCATTAAACATTTTTGGAGTCATTTAGACCATTTTTGAGTAAGAAAAAAACTATATTAAATAAATTTATAAGACATAAACAAAATTTATTTAAGTGATAAATGAGAAAAAATTTAACCATGATGTTTTAGATGAAATTTGAATTTACTTTTTGTAGAGAAATAATAGAGATCCTTTGATATTTATTCGATAAAATGTGAATAAAGTTGTATAGAAATGGTTTCACACTGTATACTACCATTTTTCATTGAAATAATTTCACATTTATCAATTCACATAAAATGGGTATCATGGATGCTAAACAAGGGTCGTGATCCATTAGATTCATCGAAAAAAAATATATACTAATTAATTAATTGGATAAATATAGACAATAAAATTATTAAAAAATTCTCAGATAGATCAATTTTAAGATAATTTCAAGGGATAATTGGTTTGCAAGAGTTTTCTTAAAACATCGCCTAAACTATTCAGTTAATATAAGAGATTACGCGATCTTAAAATAATGAATTCTTTTAAAATTTATTATATCGGATAAAACATTTTTAACTTATTCACTATAATTATCCAAATATAATTATTAGTTTCATTTCATGATAAAATAAAAATGAGGTGACTTACTAACTTGAGGAATTAAAATATAAGTTTATGTACCTTGGTAATCTCACAAAAAACATGTGGTATACTATTATTTGATAAAAACCAGGGGATATCTTTAAAAATTGAATTTTTAAAAATATCCCAATACTATTTGAAAATCTTAAAATAATTACTATCACAAATAGGGGATTTATAAATCCATATATAAAAGGTATTATTATAATCTAATATATTGATATAGGGAAACAAAAAATTTAAATATTAGACTTATGGTATATTTATCTCAATATAAAATATATAAATATGAAAATAAATATAAGGCTTAGACTAAACAAAATGATATCTATAGAAATTAGAAAAGTAATGATTCAAATATGGGGGTGCATTAGAAATAATCTTTCCATATAACTTATAATATTTACCTTATTAAAATTTATTTTATCATTATTACTATAGTGAAAAAATTTACTGTTGAAATTACCATCCTTTATCAACTAATAAGTAAAATATTTTATGGAAAATATTTTTTACCGAATCTAGTGTTTTGAACTTCAAAAAAGAGAAATATAAGAACTACATTGTGAAATATCATATGAGATACAAAAAAATTAAACTATGTAAAAATTATTAAATAATTATATCTTATAATTATTATGTCACACTATATTATATTTATTTATATTTACTCTATTTTTACCTATGATGTAGTTATTCATACCTTATGAACCTTTGAAAAAATATAAGTAACATCCTTACCATATCATATGATTTTTCTATTCATATAGGATTAAATATTCTATACCTTGTGATTTTTAATAATTTACTGTATTATAAAGTAATAGAATAGTCATAATATTATCCTTATATATGTTATTATATGATATCATTAAATTAGATTATATTATACACATTGTCGTCATTATAATTTATGAATTTTATAGATTAAAACTTTTTAGAATAAAGGTGACCCACTAATGAGTTTTTAGTATTTTATTATTTTATAAAATGATAGTAAAAAGTAAATTCCTTATCAACATCATCCATAATAGTGTCTTGAAAAATCATGTAGAAATGATGAATGTAAAAAAAATATATGTTATTATTAATATTTTTGTATTTTAAAATGTTTTATAAACACTATATGTAAATAAAAAACACATTCACGCACTTTTAGGCTATAAAACTAATATATTTTCACTGATATTATCTATAATACTCCACTTGGATCCATGAATTTCTATAATCTTGTACTAAAATGGAAAAAGTGAGACAAATGAGCTACGATATTTTAGAGATCAAAAATAATAATGCAATCATTTTTAGAATATTTTATCACATGATATTGTCTTCATTTTTTAATTACTACAGTTTCAAATTAGATGAATCTATTTAAAACACTCATTAAATAAATAAAATATGTAATAGTTTATGTAATTCATAATTTAATTATTATTAAAAAAATCAATTCAATGATATTTTAGTATTTATTTAAATATAATTTTATAAACTCAATTTTAATTGATATATTAACACAAAAGATGATGAGAAGTTTAGAAACATTCTACTGATGGATAAAATTTCAATGAATTCACGGTTGCATGAACTAGGCAACCAAAGTATGGGATATGTATCCACATATTCCTCATGTGAACATATATATCACTTTTTAGGCACACATGGAGAAATGTTCATGTAAATATCTTGATTCACCTTTCATTTTCAGGATCGACAAATCTAAGAGAATCTTAAAGAATCATACTGCATACATAATTCAACTAACCATGTGATGATTTATATAGATCTCATTTATAAACACAAAAATAATTAATGATTAATGGGTTATGTTTATTTATTATAAAATTTATTTATTTGAAACAAATAATGATCCTATCACATAACCCCAAGGTGAACCATACATTGGGAATCCATAGTCTCTCCAAATTGAAGTCCCAGAAATATAGTGTATCCACTATGTTCTCCCATTATTGGAAGAATATTTTTTCCAAAGGAATACCACCTATAAACATAGATCACATACTTAATGAACCCATATTATGAATAAGTGATGTCAACACATTAAAACTAATTACTCATATTTTATAAATTATAAGAAATTTTTTTATACCCATGTTTATTCAACTTCACATGAGTTTTAATATAAGTATTAGAAATGATTATGTAATTACATACCCCATTGACAATAGATAGTTCACATCTAAGTATGGATTTATAAAAAGTTTATTAATCTAATGTATTATCATGGAATGATAGATCACATATCTCATTGATAATAAGAATAAATCTTTTTAATGAAATCATGCCCTTCCTCCGAGAACTAAATTAGATCAAAATTATTGTGGTACAAATCTATATTCCTTGGATACTAGTTATATGTAATCCCTATATATTCACCACAAATCAACATATGATATTTCGTAGGATTCTCATTCTTAACCCCCCCATAATTTTCAAGACTCTTATCATAGTGTAACTCCAAACACTACTAGAAAACTCACATTCAATCCATCATATTCAAAGATTCTCATGCGTATTTATCATATTTATACAATTTCTAGAAATATATTTTATTTTATCTAAGTCACAAAACTTTATACTAAAAGGAAATTATGGTTTTTTTGTGACCTTAAATGGGAAAAAATTGGAATTAATTTCATTCCCATATAAGTCATGAAAATATTCATCATTCCCTTAATATAGAAGGTATGACAATGGTCCATCTGACATTATATTAAATTTCCATGTTTTCAATATTTTGTGAAAAAAATTAAACTACATGATACACCCACACATATAGATTTAAAAAATAACACTCGTTATTATGGATAATTATTATATTATTCTCATACAGTTTAATGATACAAGTTTTGACTTCATATTATGTAGAATTTAAAAACATGTTTTTAAGGACTTGTGTTATGCACAATCATGTGGGTTTAAACTATAATTCTAGACTATATGGGTTTTGATTCCCCAAATAGGGTTATATAATAAGTCCCATGTTGTATCAATATCAATATTGTGGCAGCATTATGATATTCATAAGCATTTCACCTTCTTAAACAAAATTAAACTCTAAATGAGACTCTAAATTATTCATAAATAATAAAAAACAGTACTGTATATTTTACCAATTTATAGATAAGGATGAACTATAAAATTTCTATAAACACTTATGGATGATTCTAAACTCCAATATATCTCTTAATGATTCTACAATGACACTAAAAATATCATAACCCCTTTCGCACAACTAAATAGAATTAGAATCTAGTATAAATCATTCACCTCCACATAAAAAACAAAAAAAACTAGCATACCATTTATATCTTATTATTTTATTTTAACTATGATATTACCTTTCCCAAATTTTATGCTGGAAGTAAACCATATCTATCCTTTTTATGTAGACCTAAAATATACCATAACCATAATTGCTTATTCCATATTCCTTAAAACCCTATTCAACATCAATGTGGTGATTTAATTTATGACGTATCGTTTCTGATACATGTGTTTCTATTACTTCATATCACCACTTGTGTTCTCACCAATAAATAGAAATTAGAGTTAAATAAACTTGTATTATTAATAATAAATATTTCATAAGCATTACATGAATCTATATGTTATACCCAAACAAGACAAAAACTCATTGAAGGGATAATTCGGCCTCCAATCCTCTTAGTTTCAATATGTACATCCAATAGACCCATTATCTATGTTTATCCCAAAAAATGAAGGGGATATACATAAAAATATATGGGGGTGAAAAAATTATAAAAAAATTGTAAACATTATAAGAAATAATTTACCTATAGAAGATATTAACTAGTTATAAATACATACCTATGATATGACACTGCTAGTTTTTTTTAACACATAGAATCCAATGCCATGATAAATTGATGGATTTTGAACAATTGTGACTTATTTAAATATGGGGTAAACACATTATCTAAAACTTTATCTGTAACTCATTTTTTCACCATGTTTTCATCCACTATTTGTACAAATCCTCCAAAAAAACCACCTCTTCTCTTGTTCATTTATGCACACTCTCCCCAACCTAATGCTTCAACTAACATATAGTTAACCCAATGATACAAGATTAAACATGATATGTAATGATTACAATGTTCCAATAACACATTTAATCCAAGATAGAATGAGGTATCATAGATTAATCTTTTTCATAGGATCATTAGAGTATGAAATCCACCAACATCACCTCCATTTCTTTTAGTAGCCTCTTCCCTATGTGTGACAATACCCTATATGAAACATTGAAGTGGTATACTAGGAAAATATATATTTTTTTTTGGATACCATGAAGTTTTCATTTAGGGATACAATATATTGTTTCCATCAGAATTACATTCCAAATAGAATAGTTTTACATATATTATTACAATATTTTTTACAAAAAAATATCCAAAAAACATATAACCCAAGCATTAAGAGGCAAAGTGTCTTTATAAAACTAGGATTATGAAACATTTAAATGAGACTAAAATAAAAAATATGTATTCTAATATCTATAATGAGGTCCTAAATCCTTTTGATATCACAAAACATCATTGGATAGCCCTTGGAATATATATAAAATAATCGATGATCTAAAAAGCTGTGTAACTATATAAGCATGATAATGAATCATTGCAAGTGTGTAACAAGGAATAAAATGAAACCCAAAAAAATAATAATGAGTAATAATTTAGAATATTTATTTAAATAATATTTCATAATAATATCATGGAAACATAGGAATTTATAAACATGTTAAAATGTGTCATAGACATAAGTTATAGTTAAATACCAAGTCAATACCATATGGTGGATGGAGTCCCATCATGGGTTAGATTTAATCCATTATCAAATTATTATTGTTTCATGATATATAAAAATGACCCAATACTAGGAGGTTTTTTATATTCACAACCAACATAACATTTCCATTCATATTTTTTCCACATATGGAAATCATACATTGGTCATAAGCATAAAAAACTCATAGAATGGAAACGGGTTACATAATAATATATTTTAAAATAACCAAATGAATTATCATAATTAATTACATGAAAAAGTGATTAAATAATCCCTCTATATTTGTATATAATTAATGAGTCACAGCACATGGATGTATACTCTATGTTAATTTAATATATAAAAATGAGTGGATAATTTTTTTTCTGAATAATCCGTTTAATTGGGTTTTTATGAAAAAGGTTAAGATAATAATAATTTCCATAAATCCAAAAAAGAACAAAAAAAAATTTCCATATTAAAATGGGAAATTATTGAAGCCTTTGTGGTTTTAAAAAAAACTTTATGGAGAGGTACATGAAAAATAGTAATAAATATAGTAGTTCCCATTAATTGGGTTGTCATAACAAATTAATTTTATATTGAAATATTAAAAACATGTATGTCCCCAAAATATAAATGTCATTATAAAAATATCTATTTGTGTTTGTGGTAGGAATAAGTATCTAGTTTATTAAATCAAACATGATAATAATAGTGTGATAGAGTGAGTTTTAGAGGGAATTTCAAGACACAAAATAATGGTATTTGGTTAATAAGTTACCTTATCTTGTGTCTAGATTTATTCTCCACTTGAAATTAACATTCTATGTAATAAAATCAAATTGATTAATTAAGTAATTAATAAATATTATATTGATATTTTAATTACTATTATTATATGATGTTCATTTATAACTCGTTAAATTATATATAAAATTTAATTTTGATGATTTGATGGAGTTAATTTCATTGATCTAATGTCATAACACTTGTGGATGGTTATTTAATTTATTTCCAAATGGGACTAAAACTCCTGATGTGAAATTAAATTATATAAATTTCGTTATAGAAATTGAAAGGTTCTATATATCTTGATGTGTTCCTATATGTTTATGATTCACATACTATAAATATTATTATGATTCGATTAGTTCAATTTTTATGTCTTACTAATCATCATGAATGGGATAAAATCTATTTAATTAAATGATTATTAACACATTACAAGTCTTTTAATTGGTTATATTATACTTATTATAATCATATTTAAAAATAATAATATTTTAATAACTATCCTTGAAGGCGGTGGGGAAAAAGAAATGATGGTGTTCATAGAGTCTGTGAATCCACAATAATATGATAAAATTTTCCTTTTTAGAATAGAAGAACATAGATAATGTATATTCCATTCACATGAAATTATTCTTGAATTTTTATAATACCTGATTCATTATTTCATGTTTTATGATGTATTCTGGGAGGATTTACAATATGAAATGATTTTAAATGATATAGATTGAGAATATTGCCTCTTAAAAGTCGTATCTTTAAACACACCTTAAGGAAGTTTGGTGTTTCCTTTTGGTAAGACTAGCACTATTTGGACATTGGATAAGGGGTTGGGAAGATAAATAGTGATAAAATCAATAAAAACAAGTATTATAATGTATGAGGACAAGGGGTGTTGAGGGGTGGTCTTTATAAGATGGGGATGGGGGGTTTTTAATATTATATTCATCAGATTATTATTTTTCATCTTAACTACCAATACTGATGAATATTATGAATATATACTGTAAATAATTGATGTGTCGATTTTAATAGTAAATCATTATTATAAATAGAATTCTATAAATATAATAAATTTAATTTCAAATTATAATTATTAATTATTTAAATGATAAAAAATTTAATATCATTATCAACATTCTGATTCATTTAGGAATTACTTGTGGTATAATTATATTATTATTAAATTAAAACATAATATTAACTTATAATCTCATTTTACGAAAATAAAAATTATTCTAAATCATTTTATTTTTTATAAAAAATAATAACAGAAGTTATATTTTACAAAAATAAACAAAACTTATTTTATAATCTATAAAACCATTATTTACATTTATCATGATATAATTTTTCATATCTTTACTTTATAGGATGCCAAAATATTATTTTAAACTTAAAACAGTTATTGTAAAATTATAATAGTCAATTTAATTTTCCTAATGGTCAAATTAATATTCCAATAGGCATAGTTCAATCCCATCAATCGGATTCGCAACGGTGATTTGGACTTACAACTTTATATAAATACATCTCCTTTCATTCATTCTGCATTAAAATATATTTTATCTCAAGGTTATATATATATATATTAATTTTAAAAATAAATACATGATGAGTAATATTATTTTTCTTTTTTAATTTGTAGTTCATTAGTGTAGTAATTCTAGTTGATCAAGTGGATCCATGTTTTCATATCATTGTTATATTATTTTCAGTTTTTTATCACATTATAATGTTTTTTAGTCTTATTGAAATATTTATTCTCAAAATGTAGTGTTAAATTTAAGATAATAAAATTTCCTTAGTTTTATCATGTGATTAATATACTCAATGTAGGCCCACATTACTAAATATGATGCAATTATATAATCATGGGGGAAATTACAATGAAAAAATCTAGGGTCCTTACATTCTTCCCCTCATTAGAAATTTTTTACTCACAATTTCGTTTTACATACTAACATTAAAAACTGTTTTGGTACATCTATTTAACTAATTCTTCTAGCTCCCAAGTCTCCGCCCCACAATTATTTTTTTTCCATAATACGTTTACTAGGTGAGTTATCTTATTGACTATAACTTTGTCTCAATAGTCCAAGACCTTCAATGGTTTCTCCACATAAGAGATATCATTTTCTAGTCGTACCAACTCTATATTCAGAACATATGTCAGGTATGATATGTACTTCTTCAAGATGGATATGTGGTACACATCATGTAGTTAATATTGGGTTGTTGATTGTGTTAGTTGATAGGACACAAACTATAACGTCATCAAAAATGTCAAAGGATATGATATACCAAGGACATAGATTTTCCATCTTCCCAAATATCATTAAACTCTTCCTTAAATATCTATGGAGGAAAATTTTATCTCTAAAAACAAAATCATAGCCACTTCAATGTTTTTTAGTATATATTATTTTTTCACTCTAGGCTTTCCTAGTGTGAAACTGAAAGGTGTTGAACTTTTCTACCATTTTTTCAAATATTTTAGGTCCTAACAAGTTTATTTCACCAATTTCATCCCAAAACATTGGGGTTATTTATATAATCTGATGAGGTTCATCATATAGAGCCATTTGGATTCTTGAACAGAAACTATTATTCTCTGAAATCTTAACCAATAGAATATTTTGATCTCAACCTCCTTTGAAGTCCCCCAATCATGCTCTTGAAAATTCATCTAGTGAAAAGATCGTTTTCACATATTGGACATATTTGTTAGGGTGATATGTGATACTAATGATCAAATCAGTGCTAAGATATTATTGGATACTTTACATACAAGTTTGAGGTAAACAATAGATCACAATCAGATACAATCGATAGTGGTGTACTATAATGCCTCACCACTTCCCTTACATATATCCTTGAATGTTTATTGAGTGATAATTCCTTCCAAATTATCATAAATTAAATATTATTTATAAGACAATACACCAAAACCCATATATAATTATTTCCTCTCGATGTCTTAAAATACGAGGAGAAAATTACCACTATGATGTTTTCCCATTTCCATTTAGGTATGGGTAATGGATTCATCATTACCGTATATTCTTTCATTTCAACATTTAAATGTTGTTATAATATTCAATTAGTCATATATTATGTAATATCATTATTTATATTATCCCAACAATAGTGCTCTCGGAGATCTCAATACATATTCATTCTCCATAGGTGGACGGAGAAGTTTGAGCTACATGCATCATTCAACAACTCATTAATAATCTTAGGATTTGACAGTAAATATATGTGTGCCACAACTATTACAATTCCATCTTCATCAATATTAACCTATGACCATTTATCTTTTTTATATCTTCCATATTCTTTTGAATTTCAATTTCTTCCATATGATCATCCTTTATGTTCCCTAGAAAGGATAGTCAAGTAAACATTCGAGAAATCAAGGATGGTGTTCCTTCCATTATGATTTACAATTCCATACATTGTATGTCAAAGATGATCAAAATCATCTGAATACTCATCATGGATAAGGTTATGGTATCTTTTTTTGTTAGATAATATTCTACTTTGTTTTCCATTATAGTATGGTAGTGGATTGATCAGTCATTTTTTATGATCTCTAACCATATTCAGTATCACATATTGTCCTCATTCTATGTAAATATATATTTGAGACTCTTTGTTCCATATATTTCATACTTCTCCACATAAAGATAATGCCTCTAAATATTTAGAGTTAAGATCACTCAACCCGACACCACATCATGAATAGAATATTTTTTCTCATGATCATTCAATTTCCTCGAGTTGTAGTCTTTTGATTTATCATTTGGAATTAGTACATAAAAAAATATCTTCTTTTATGAAATGTTCTTTTCCATGAATAAATCCCCACATGCAAGTATTGTGTGTATTTGTGTAGTGAAAAGGCTCTTTTTCAATTCATTTAATTTATCTTCACATTCATCAATTATAAATAAGAATTACTCCTTTACGAGTTAGCATGGATAGTGGGTGAGAAAAATCCTGATGAGTTTCTCATAATGTTATGGAAACACCCTGCGAGGCCATGGAATCTAGTGTTCTTCATTTCATATTCTATTTTTGTCCACTCTTTACTTTTCTTTCTCTTATAAGGTACTATAGATATCCATTTACTAGTAATAACATTATCCAAGAATAATAATTCATCCATCCAAAAAAAACTATTTGCAATATTTTAATATAGTTTCTCATTTAATAAAATATTTATTTACTTATTCAAAATATCAACATGCTCATCCTAAACTTTTGAGTTTATCAAAATATAATATATAATGACGAACAAAAATATTTCAAGTATATATCATAAGAATGTATTCATCAATAACATGAATATTTCAAGGGAATTAGTGATTTTTAAAGACTTAAATATGAAGTGATTGTGTCTATACCAAAATTTAAAGGATATATTTTACATATAAAACTTATTTTACATCAATTGGTGATATATTGACCAAGGATACACCTTATAAAAATATTGTGTCGCGCATAGTTGATCAAAAAAATCATCAATCTGTGGTAGGGGATACATGTTCTTTACCAGGATTTTATTGAGTTTATGATAATAAATTAAATGCTTCATAGAACAATGCTGATTTTTTATTGGTATGATAAGCACAACCGATAGAAAAAACTCAACCATATAAAATCCTTTTTTGGGTTATCTTATAATTGCTTATTCAACTCATCCAATTCCATGATTTCCTTTTTGTAGGGTGTCATAGATATGGGTTGTTATCCAAGTATATAATAAATTGAGAAATCAAAATCATTCTATAGAGGAATACTAGGAAAATATTCAAAGAATACATCTCTATATCCCCCCCCCCACAATTTTAGTTTCCTCAAGCTTGGTTCTCTTCTTTTTTTATCATTTGATCTAGATATGATTGCTCATAAAGTAATAGAATTCATGAATGAGAATAATATTACAAAGGATAGTCATTCTTCTTTTTAAAATTGTACCAAATTGATGGATGGCCAGTTACAGGTAGAGTTATCCCATGCTCCAAATAGTTGATATTATATTTAAAAAAGTATATCCAATCCTTGACTATTATTTCATCAAATTCTAGTAAAAGAAGTATGACCTGACTTCCTCAGATATTTGGTCCACCAAAATTTATTTGGGAGGATTTATAATTAGGTATTATGGTTAACAGTGGAGTCATATAGGATAGTTATTTAATTTTTTCCACTATTTATCAATTTAACTACCTCTTCATCAGTGAATCACAACCTTGTGAAATGGCTAATGATCCCGACTGATGAATTTAAAGCACAAAAATAATGTCAAAAATTGAAAATTTCTAATTTATGTAGTCCTTGACATGCACTTATCATCATTGATAATTTCTTATATGAACTGAAGTTCATTCCATCTTGATCATCCACATGTGCATCGAATGTTTTTAGGATCATCGATTTTAAAATGTTTAGTACTATAGAGATCTAATGATACATTTGACATCTCATGCTTCCCCACTACATTGATCCATTGATCTATGAAGATTTATGTCAATCAATGTATTAGTTTTATATAGTCCCACTCTAGGTTTCAAGATATGGGAGAGATAGGATCTCATCCAACGTGTAATGAATAGTATGTGGAAAGGTCATCTCTCCTCATTTATATAGTGTCGTTATAAAAATACATGGAATAGGCTACCCAGCCCTCTAATATTTATTCCCCATGAAGTAATCTATGAAAACATTTTCCTACTCACATACTTATTCTTAAATATAATTTATATTGTTATAATTTACTTCTACGATAAAAAATGTTTTACATTGTAAAACCGAGCCATTAACTCAAATTGATATTTCTAAAAATGCTAAATGTGTCTTGAATATTAAAATATTAATCACTCATAGAATATTTTCCATGTCTTTACATTAATACTTGTGAAAAAATTAATAAAAATATAATTACAAATTATTCTTATCTTTAGTAATATGATTTTATTTATATCATGGAGACCATATATTCATGGACATCACTTGGACACCATAGTGGGGCCCACCATGTTTTATACTCATATTCATCAAAATAGGCCAGACAATTAAATACTCTATGTTTGGGTCCCTTAATTCCCTTATCTTGATAAAAGTAAATAATATTTATAGATCATGAGTGGATTATAGTGACCCATCAATGACCCTAGAGAGATAAAGAAAATTCATATCAATTACATTCATTCCTACAAACACAATCCGTGTAAAATAATCTTTTTTGATTCATGATATCATATTAAGTAGGGTAAAAACTCTATGTCATCATAATTTATTTATTTATTATTCATTGACCTAATTTCATGTATATATATTATACTATTATTTCCATGGATTTAGTGAGGTTACAACTATCCTGATCAACTTGGACCAATATATCATTTTCTTTCCGAAGTGACAAATTCTATCATTATTATTCAATCAATACCATACCAAAAATGATGTACCCAATGCAATCTACATCTCTATAACTTCAATTCCATATTTTTTTTATTGAATCAATGTATGAGATCAAATTTTATGCACTCATAATAATTTCAATTCTAGAGACAACAAATTTTTTGTACATAGGAACAACCAATGACACCCGAAGAATGTGTTGTTCCAGTTAGAAGCTCTGTCATAATGTTCTCATCTACTCAAGATCACATGTGATTAATTTCATGAGAATAATTCTCCATTATGATGATCCTATTGAAACTTATAGTCATACATCTTATTTTTTCAGTTGGTATGATGTATCTAGACTGTAAAAAATTTGATTACGACTATTTTCAACATGTCTTGGGGTTCTCATTATAGCAAGAGAACTGTTATAACCTCTTGATGTAATAAATATTATATGGAAATTATCATGTAAATAGTGGATGAAAAAATAAACACTATTTATATAAAGTTTACATCATGAAAAACTCAATATATACATAATATTGTAAGAGAAAAGTATCTATAATTTTGGGTCTAGGTCTCCCACATTTAAAACTTTATATACATAATGTGTAATAATTTAACTATTTTTTCTAACAAATTCCTCAACCTACTTATTTTAATGTGTTTTTTAAATATTTATACTAATAATCAACGATATTAATTAGTGATTAGAACAAGAATGAAATAGTATATTCCTATTCATTCTTGAATAATTAGCGTACTTATCACCACATCATTGTCGGGATCCACCTCAAAAGTAGTGATAAAATATTCCCTTCCATGCCCTCTAGGCCTTGGAGGTTTTTGTTATTGATTGTCTCTAAAAATCCTTATCCTGGGAAATTGATTTGCATAGTGTACATTTTCCTTATAGTTGAAATAATGGACATTAAACTATGTGTTGACTGAAAAATTATTTTCTTATATCACATTACTGATATTCTTCATCTCCCTTCGTCATTTATTAACCTAATTCCCCTCTTTTAAAAAATTTAATCATATACCCATTTCCTTCTAATAGTTTATGGGATCATTATTCCACGATTTTTGACATGTGGATAGTTAGGATTCTTTTCCCCTGTGTGATTGATCTATTGATCCTCCAAAATAAAAACCAATTTGATAATTTTTTTCTCTAACCCCATGAGACAATTGAGAGTCTCTAATATCCATATCAACCCAAAGGTCATAATAGAAAATATCTTTTTAGGTATAAAATTAACAAATTGGAAAATATTTAAACATTATTGTCCTTAATCCTATAAAAATGTGCTCTATTATTCTTTTAATTTCAATGACAATGATGGAGACATACAGTGAAAGCCTTCTGAAGGGTTCCTCATATGGCCTAATAAACTCATCATCATTTTCCCTTAGTGTAAGAAACACTAACTATATTTTAAAATTGAGAAGTTGTGGAAAATATATATTAAAAAATATTTTCTTCAATACTTCTCATTCCATGGAGATGATTTCCAAATTTGTATTTGTGTTCTTGATTAGATCCCAAAAATAATCGAATTCCGTTTCAATATGATAGAAATACATTTGTAATTTATCTTATTCTATGATTTGGATGATATATAATATTTTCTAAATTGGTTTAATACATTTTATATGATGAGGGGGAAATGGATTCCATAATTTTAGGTGTCATTTCATCTAAAGGATAGTACCAAGCTTTATCTTTCTTATGAGGAGGGCATCCCACACAATTCAATTTTTTTTCTAGAAAAGGAGTTAGTCGAGCTAGTACTTCGATAAATTTTTCAAATTCCCCTCCCATAAGGTTATGAATCACATTTGGGTAATCATTACATTGACAATCACATTGGTTTCTGTTATGATTCATCTTATTTTACACTATTAACTAAAATAATGTAAAATAAGTTATGAGAATAAATATAATAAGAAGAATATAAATAGAAAACTATGAACATGGAAGTAATAAATTATAAATGACATGAATATCTTAACATATAACCCTCCAATTTATGAATATTAATTTTTCTAATTGGTTTTCTGTCCTTATAAATTATTCAAGTCATTCATAATGGTTTGTAAAGAGTTTTTAAATTTAACAAGCATACCCCTCTAGAGTGTCCAACAATGTGTGGAGAAATGGTTATTTATCATGCACCATGTATAGGTTGAGTTAATACCCAATGATACCTTTTAGGGTATTACTTAAATATAAATTTGTGTTAGATTCATAACCACTATTAGAATTTTGAAATGGAATTAATTTCTTATAAATCACTCACATTATACTTCATTAAAATTTAAAGGTATTTTATAATGATTAGACTTATCCCTAGTGTTTTTATATTCTATTACTGTATTAATACCAAAAAATTGGAATTACTATAATAAAAACGATAGAAATAAATTCCTTTACGCATATTATTACATGATTTTTGACACAAATATCAAATTAACACAACCCCCATATCTTGAGGCATCGTTCCCTTAGAAGGCATGGAAAATTAAAAAATCAACAAGAAAATAAAATAAAACAACATTATTTTCATATCTATTATGAGATCATAAATCAACTTTAGCTCCAAAAACTACATAGGATAACCTAATAAATACATAAAAAATGGGTGAGCTAAAAATCCAAGTAAGGGAATAAGAATGATAACAAATCATAGCATATGTGTCCAAATGCATAATATAGTATCATAAAAAACAATGAACATGAATAATCATTTGGAATCATTGCGTAAATAATATAGAGTCAAAAAAATAATGGAAATATAGGACAATGGAAACAATATAAAACCCAAAATAAGTGTATGTTGTTTGCTAACTCCCAAGACAACATCACATGGTGGGTCAAATCCCATCATAAATTAGGTTTACTCATTGATCCCTTATATAGCACCTCATGAGATATAAAAATTACCCAATACATTGGACATCTATCTAGTTGCACCAATTAACATGTTCATTCATATGTCTTCCATGTAACTAAATTGTATATATAGAAAAGCATTAGAAAACACCATGGAAATGACATGGGTTACATAATCATATCTTACAACATAGCCAAATGGAACATCATAATGAATTCAATAATATAAGTGAATAAATTATCCATTGATAGTTATAGATAAATAAAGATTAATATTACATGAAAATGAAGTCCATGTGAATTCATCAAATAAAAAGGGGGTTTGAAATAATTTTTAAATATTCCTTTTAAGTGGGTTTTTAGAAAAAATGGTAAATTAATATTATTTTGGGTAACGGAATAATAATTTTGAAAAAATGAATTAAAATGATTTTCTATCATAAAATGGGTAATTTTAGAGACCATGGTTGGTTTAAAACACTTTATGGTGTGGTAATTGAGAAGTGGTAAGATATAGAGAAGTTCCCATTAATCTAGGTTACTCAATGAATAAGATTCAGTGGGTAGACAAAAACTATTATATCCTTGAAAAAAATTTCATGATAACTATATATATGTGAAAAGAACATATATATAGAATATTAGATCAATATATTTGAATAAAAGTTGGATGAAGTGAGTTTTAAGAGGAAAATACATGACCTAAAATAAAGGAGGTTGGTTCGGATGATCCCTTGCCTTTTGTACGAATTCATTATGCATATAAATTTCACATCCTCAACAATAAAATTAGATTAATTATTTACTTAATTTAAAATATTTCACATATATATTTTCCTATCTATAATTATATTTTTTCATTTATAATCATGTCAGAGACATATAATGTTTAATATTTTTGTTATGAGAGAATTCATTTCATGGTTCCAATGTTAGGTCACTTGTGGATATTTATTTAGGTTCTTGAAAAATGGTACAAAAACATAATATGTGAAATGAAATTATATTCATGTACTTCAAACAATTGATATGGTTCCAAATATCCATAATTATTCTTATATTCGGATGATTAATTTATTATAAACGTTATCATGATATGGTAGTTCATTTAGGTTGTTTTGTCAAACATTGTGAACTAGATTTTATTTATTTAATTAAATGATTATTAAAATAATATAGAATCTAAATTTTTTATTTTATAGTTATTATAATTAAATTCAACCATAATAAAAATTCTATAACCAACAATGAAGGAGGTGGATAAGAACGATATTCATTTTTTAAAGAGATTGTAAACCCACCGTAATATGAACAATTTTTTGGTTCTTTAAAGATATAACGATGGAGAATGTATATTACATTAAAATAATAATATTTCAGTATGTTCAAAGTACCCTATTAATTCTGTCATTTTTTGATTGCGATGTTTGGGGGAGCTAGAATAAGAAATCAATTTAAAAGAGATAGATTGAGAGTATTAACTTTTAAACATATTCTCTTAAAATAAATCTCAAGAAACATTGTTTTTGAATTTTGGTAGTACATGTTATAATTCTCCATGAATTTACAATATAAATTTAATTCCACAAAATTCTTGCAATGCACACAACATCAAGTTTAAAAAAAACATAGTTTAGTCACACATTACAAACATAGTTTAGAGTATATTTATAACACACTTAAAAATTTATTTTAAAAAGTAAACTCTATCTTTGAAATAATGATAAAAAAATTATCATAGGATGAATTTGTGGTATTTTTAAGAAATTTTTTATATTTTAATGGATAGTGAAATATAATAAATTTTAACTTAAAAGAGGATTATATTTACATAATTAATAATATTATATTATATTTAAAATTGGTTTTAGGTAAATTTATTTCAATTATATATCCATTAATCCAATTTATGTTAATTGTATCATTTTCATATTGAATTTTGATATATAGAAAATCTAAAATTTTGAAAATTATCTCATTAACAACCAGCTTTCTTGTCACGTCTACAGGATTAATTTTTTATTAAAATTTTCCAATTATGTAAATTGAATTTATAAAAAGGGACTCGATATTTCAATATATAAAATTTTAATAATGTCTTATAAGGTAATCTAAATCATTAACCACAATGAATATTGAAAATAGAAAAAATAAATTATAGTGATTATTGTAAAAATATGTTTACCGAGGGGTTAAACAAACAAGTTAAGGGTCACATTGACATACTAATTTTTTCCAAATACAATTCTAGGGCCATATTTACACCCTTATGACCATATGTTCTATTTTTTGAGTATTTTGGGCATATGTACATGAATTTATAAATTATAATAACTTAACTAATGAAATGGAAAATAATGAGGATTTCTTGATATTAATATCTATATATCTTTGAGATAGGGAAAAACAACATATTTTCAATTATAAATATTATTTTGAAAGATAAATAATATTTTTTATCATTATAATTCAATTAAATTTTTTAATATTAAATAAAAACTTTAAATTATTAATAATCACTAATCTTGTAATTATATAGTTAGTAATTAGATAAAAAATGAAAAAAATATAGAAACTGGAGAAAATTAATTGAATTTTTGTGTTTGATGCACTTATATTATTGCAGATAATTTGAATCATTTTTTATGTATTTTAAATATATTTTAATCTAAATGAAAATGATTCTTAATATTTTACATAATAATAGGGACATATGAAAGTTGAAGTAAAATTGATCTAAAAAGAGTTAAGATGTTTAATTTTTTATTTTGAAATTTAAGTGTATCTTCTACAGAATTTTCTTTTTATATTTATTTATTTTAAAATTATGTAGATAGAAAACAAGGTTCCCTGCCTTGAAGTCACTCAACCATGGCTAGAAAGTTTATTAGTCATGTATGGATAAGCCTAGTCAGTCCAACATAGTGCACGAGATAGGCTTCATGGGCTAGCATGAGTGCATGGACCATAGAGGAGATGCATGGGAATTGTTGGGTGTAACCACACATGGGCCACACTGTGCGGTGGGGAACATACAAATTTATATGATTTTGGAAAGCAGGAGCTCATTCTAAGATCAGTCTTATGAGCTTGGGATTGGATGGACTTCATTATCAACCACCAAAAATCCCAAAATCAATTTTTATTTTGGATAAGTGACCTCAGTTACAGTTCAATTTAACTAAAACGTTTCCATTCCCACATGTATTCACCGATTCTATTCACAAAAACCATGCACAACTCAAATCTACCGACCTTCGCCACTCAAATTTCACCGGTTCTTGTTGTATATCACCCAGAAATGTCATGGATTACCAAGGGAGAGATTGAGATCAACCTCAATGGTCGCTGAGAAGGCCTCCCACCACTTGATATCACTTATTATGTCTTGGACAAACCCCATGAATTGCATTTGGACCTCCCTTTGGACATTGTTACGGATGGAGGGGTTGGAAAGAATCGAGTGTCACTGCCAAACATCTTCCAGGAACCTTTACACCATTGAACATGACTAGACCAATGCATCATTACGACATCCCTATGCATTCTTCCTTGTAAGGCCATGCTGTAACACCCCAATATTTAATATAATATTTTTTTTCAAATTAATTTATTATTTTCGATATGTTTCATTTAACAAAATACTAAATATAGCATTTATTATATAAAAAATAGTGTATGGATTTCATTATATGAAACACTAAGTCAAAATTGTACTACACACCACACTTAGATAAGCATGCATTATATACTAGTATATGATTTTCTTTTTTTATTCATACTATTTAATTATTTTGAAATCTTTCATTACATGAAAGACCGAGAAGGACCAAACAATAGTATAATATTTAACTTTAATCATTTAATGTAATAAGATATAAAGTTACCATTAAATTATGTGTTATAAATCGTATTAACTAAATTTTGAAAATATATGGTTTAAAATATGGATTCATTGGGTACTAATTAATTATAAGTGAAAATATATAACATTTGATTATAAATAAAATAATTTAATTTTTATGGTCCTAAAGTCGTTTTGTCTTAATAAATTTAATTTATTACAATTTGGGAATGATATTAATGAAATATATATGTTATATATTCAATAAAATATTTTTTATATTCATCCAATATATTTTATAGGTATAATATGTGAAAAAACCAACTTTTATGCATAAAACACCATATTTTTTAAAAGTGTAATTTTATCACATTTTAAGGGAGAATCCATTTTATGTCTAATTTTTTATTATTTAAAAATTTATTTATGGAAAAAATAACTTCTTCTTTTATATTGGGATAAAAAATTAACATCGTCTAAATTTGTGGTATTTTTTGGGAAAGTATCATTTTTTACTAATAGAGAAAAAAATTAATTTTAGTTAAAAAATGTCATCTCATTTAAATAATTATTAATGTTAAATTCTATTTCTAATTGGGTTTAAAAGTCACAAAAGATAAATTATACATATATTAATCCAACATAGGTTATTAGAATAAATTTTTATATTAAAACTTATTTATCATTTGAACATTTTATAAAATATCCCCCCTCGCTATAACTATGAGATTAGTGTTAAACTAAATTGTGCAAACTCTATGAATATAATTTTGAAAAATGAACATACATGGTTGTAACCATTATGATATTTATAGTATAATAGTATGAACTGATTATTTTGGATATTATGAATAGTATCATTAGTAAATTTTTATTTACCACGACTAAGGGTACATTGGATAACTAAAAGTAAAAATAATATTAAAATATTGTAATATCATCCTACCACTTTTTTTAATTTAATAAAATAAATTATTTTCAACTAAAATAAAACTTAAGAATAAATTATAAACTTTTTATTCCACTTCTGTAATAATATGACATTTATTATATTTTATTTAAAGATGGGATAAGAATATCATTCCATATTTTTAATAACTATAACATTTATAATATTGGATAATAAAAAAGTTAAATTAAACTATAAATATTAATTTAAAGGATAAAATTATTATCTTCATCGTAGTAGGTTATTTTTAATTTTTAGAAAATTGATAATTACCTTAAAGTCTTACAAAATAAAGTTGGAGAAATTATTTAATTAATAGACATATAAAATAAATGATATGAAGAATATTAAAATCAATATAATTTAAATAAATAATGGCATAAAAAAATTGGTTGTCAACTTTTAATTTTTATTTATATCTTATAAGTGTTTTTTGAAGATATAATTCTTTCAGGATATTTTTATAAAGAAAAATAAAGAATAGTATAAAAATTTACAGAAAACATACATTAAAATAAAATATATTTTATTAAATGATATAAAATAAATAAAATCTTAAATAACAGCAAAATTAATATAATAACAATAAATATTATTTCAATGGTCCATTTGAGGTTCATTTGATATTTTATTGTAAATATATTAACCATTAATGTTTAATTACATGATATCACAGTAGTAGTTAAAGGGGTTAGATAAATGTTAAAACCAATTTTAAGGATTAAAAATATAATGGAAAATCATCCAAACAATTATTGTATGAATTGAATTAAACCCTTATCACCTTAATATTTAATTGTATTTTTTAGTGGACAATAGTCTAACAAAATAACTTATATTTTTTTAATGTCATTGACAGTTACAAATGATCTCTCTCATGTATTTAAAAACTTTTATTTGTCCAAAATAGAGGAAAATAAATATATGATTGAATATAAATGACTATTTTGATAATAATGAAATTTAGTTCGTTATATAATTTAATTTTTAATTCTTTATAAATTATATAATTAATTAATATGCTTTTTTAGTGTTAAAACTTAATTTTTGTAATTAACTAAAAAATAAAATAATCAATTTTTAAAATATTAATTTTCATATATTTTGGTTGAATTAAAGTTTATAATGATTTAATAGATATATCAGATATATTCAAGATTTTTGAAATCATTATATTTTAATTACAAGTTTTTCTTGATTAATCTAAATCAAAATTAAATGAATTGTATCAAATTTAAAAATAATGATATTTTATTGAATTAATAAATTATCAAATAATTTAAAAAGAAAAAAAATAATAGAAAATTAGAAATAGGGAATTATATGGTCTGAAATTTCCTTTCCAATTCATTTATATCTCATTTTAATGGGTTTCCCACTAAAATATCCTTATTATATTTTAATATTTTGAAGATTTCAAAAAAGTGCCCCTCACCTCAATTATAAAAATGGTCCTCCTCCCCCACTTCCTCTCAAAAAATTGGTCTTTCAAGATTTACATACCCTAACCATTTCCCTTATATAATTATCTAGAAAATTTCTAGAAGTGGTGTCCTTATCAAAAGGCCCACTCCAGTTTCCCTAAGGGGATATCTAGTGGTAGATCATCGGAGAAGAGATAACCTCCTTACCAAGTATTTCAAAAGCATTCATTCTTATACATAATATTCTCGTGTTTATTACATTATAAATTAATAATGTAAGTATAATATTTATTTGTATATGTTATAATGATTATTATGCAACCATATTCTACTATTTATTTATCTTATGAAAAATGAAAGTACTATATCTGTGTACTTACAGCATACAATCTCTACGTCGTGGGGTAATATGTTTTTCATCACCACATTAAATGGATTAGTATAATTATGGAAATAATAATTATGTATTATTATTATAATAGTATTTTGATTATAGTAAAAAAAAATACAATACACTTATTTATTCTTTCACAATTAAGTTAATTATAGTATTGCTAATGCGTATGTATGGCTTACCGCCTCTACGACAGGATGAGATTCATCTTCCACATTAACCACGTAAGAATGATTATAATAAAATTATATAATAAATAAATATGAAATATATAACATAATAATTCTAAGGGAATAATATATATATACATTTATTTCATTTACCTTCATCCATTCTGTACGATAAGAAAATAGAAACAACTTTCATTTATACGTACGGATTACTATCATCATGAATAGTATATTCCATTTCATATACCTATTTTTATATATATTTATATACTAAATATATATGATATATAAATAATTTTTTAAATTATCTATATATGTAAATATTTATCTAATTAATATTATCCAGATTGAAAAGTCAAAACATATACGATAAATACAACAATTATTTGTCGAAACATTGCATTAAAATGGAATTGTTAATAAACGGGTAACATAATGTCCTAAATTAATCATATATGATACATAAATATATTTATGAATTTTTTATAAGTTAATAATATGGTTAAGGATACTATATAGGAGTTTATTAACCATACTTACGGAATCTGACCCATGGTAAGGGTTAATTTCACTATCTCATTTTTATCGGGATTGTTTATACGTAAGTATCTACTGGGAAATATTTATCTTCCATTTCCATGATTCATAAAAATAATTTCCAAAATATTTTTACTATTATTCTAAAAAATTTAAATTCATTATTACCCATGCACTTATATTTATTAAATTATTTGAAATGATTTTTCCCTAACAACGTACTTTTTGACTTTTCCGATAGAATTATGATGTGAATGTTTTTTTAATTTTAAAGTCATAAATGGCTTTTTATGATTCCATGAATCTTTATTTCCTTGAACATTCATATATGATATTATATTTTTATTATGTCACATATATGTATGTTTTTATTATGAGATAGGTGGTACCTATATCTCCCTCTAATGCATTAGGTAGTGATATATATCTCAGGAGATAGAAATGGATTGAAAGGGAAATGAACTCATTTGAGTAAAAAAATATTCCATTAAGATGGTGTTAGGACTCAACCTTGAATAATAAGATGATAATGGGTGTAAACCATGACTACCAATATGGTATAGTGAGTGAACCCATACTACTAATATTGTCTTCTCAGTGAGGTTGTCACTACTATGAAAATCATTTAATACAATTATATGTATGCCAAATATTTCATGTCTTATTATTACGTTACGATATCATGGATTATGATCATTATATTATTATGATTCATGAATTATGAATTTCTAATCATTATTCATTGATTCATATTTATTATCATTGACACATGGGGTATGATTTTTTATTTTCATGATCTTGATATTGTACCCTTATGATCATCGTTATGTTTACATAACTCCCTTGATTACCCTTTCTAAGCATCCAAGCTCACCCTGTTAATTATGTTTTCTTTTCCCCTAGTTTTAAATAAAAAACATAGTTAGGATTACTAAAGTTTATTGTCTTTATGGGTGATGTTGAATATCATTCACCAAATTACAGAAATATGAGCTGAGATCACATAGGCACTAAATGAATATGGTCATTGCGAATATTTTTTGGTAATTTGTTATCTATTCTATAAAATTAATGTATTGTTATGCATTGAAAATACAATGTCATTATATTTAGTATCATAGTGAAGGTTTAGTAAACTTAAAAAACAAGGTTGAGAAAAACACAGTGAGATCCCGATAAATATTTCAAAGGAAATTTCTAGGGATGTCTATAGGTATTAGACTATGGTTTCAAAGGGAGGTTCCATAAATTATAATCCTATAAAATATTTTCCATGATTTTATTCATTTTCATCCTGATTAGTATTGTTCATGCAATTATTTATTGTTCTATAAAATTTATGGAATATAAATGAACCACATTAATGCTAAATGTTTGGTAAATAAACCAATTTCCCTAATGAGAATCCAAATGTTATTTGGTCTTCATTTTAGAATATTTTTTCTATAACCACACAACCTTATCATTCCATGAATTATTATAGGATTAAAAATGACCAATGTAAGGGGAAATGTTTTCATAAATCCATATTAAGGATAAATATACCTTCATTTAATGGAATTTCCAATCTAATAGTTGGTGAGGAATGGATCTATACCATTGAAAATATATTTTTCATTATTCATTGTTCGGAATATGGTAAAAGTTATGTTGGCATTTATCTCATGGAAGATGAAGAAAATTGGTGGTGGAACATTTTCAACAATACAATGAAACAAGGTAAAGTTGTATCTTTGGAAATGGATGTGTTTAAGGTCTTATTTTATAATAAGTACAATCCCTGTATTATTTCTAAATAGGGAGATTGATGTTTCCTATCTATCTTATGACGATGATAACAGAATAAGGATATATATCAATGTAAACTCTAAAAACTATGTTGAGAATAGGAATAGATTTACGTTAAGCACATTGTGTGGAAGGAAACAAGTAGTAATTTGTCTTAATAAGACTAATCAATTTTTTAACTGTGGGAAAGAAGGTCATCGGGCATTTTACTACTTAAGTAATGAGAATAAAAACTAAATCTCTAAATATTTATTCTCACACAAGCCAATGCTTCAAGTGATAGTAGAATGTTAATTATTCTAATCAATGCTAAAATACAAGGGCTATATATGATGATCGACTTCAGAAACCTATTAAGTCTAAAGGTAAAGGTAAATATCATGAGATCACTATTTTTGATGTGGAGTATGACAACAAAATTGTGAAATAAATGAGTATTTATTTAATATAATTATGTAATAATGTTATATAAGTAATTTTATGATATTATGGAATAACTAAACATTTATGTATTCTTCCACTATAGTTTTTACCTAAGGATTTAGGATCATATGATGAATGGTACTGGTAACCAAGAAAAGTGATTGATAGAATAAGGTGATATTTTTAGAAATAAAATGATTAAGGGAAGGATAACCCTTAATGATTCAATGATGTTCAGATAAAGATGTTTGTATAGAGATATGTTGAAAATGAATAAGAAAATTAGACATTACATATTATATTGGAATAAATAAATTATTTTTTAAAAGTGTTTTATGTAATCATAGATGAAGTTTAAAGCATTTTTTTAATTAAGGAATATATCCTACAATCATTGGAATAAAAAAAATGAATGTTTTCAATAAGGATTTATTGTAATTTAGATTATTACCATGTTTCAAATAATAATTGATGAAGGTATTAACATATTTGTAATTTGAAAACCAAGAGCTAACTTATGATAAATTGGATAAATATTAGTCTGATTTAGTCCACTTCATTCTAATATTACGGACTTCCATCTCTTTGGATGGGTTATAAAGTTTACCATTTGTGGAATGGATTAAGTGAAACCTCATCTTATATTTTAGAGATTAAAGTATTATCTCATCATATGTATATTTATTAATCTTTGATAAATTTTTCTAACCTTTTTTTAGAGTGGAATATGGAATGAATGATCATTCAATTTTTGTATACCATGATTTACTACCACTTTAGGAATTACAAATTAACGTTTTTTGAAATTTTATCGAGGAATAATAAAGGGTAAGGTTTTCCTGATATCAAGTAATTATATCTTATCTTGAAGTTCTCCATTTTTAGGAAAAGGGATCATGAAACTAAAAATGTTATATGAGTACATTTTTTTTATGAATTTAATATCCTCAAAGATTATCACAGATTTGAGGACATCTAATTTTCAAATTTATCATGATCAAGGTCCATATCATTATAAATCATAAAATGATAGTTATATTTCAGTTACATGGCCATGTATTCACTTCCCGACAATGTTTTACTAAATAGAAAGATATTTTTGAGTTACATGGATATCTATTATGGTTCCAACATTTTTTAATGAAGTATTAGTATCTATTTTTATGTTGTTGGTTTCTAAGAAAAGAACATTAAAGTATTCAACCTATGGTAACAAAAAAAATTTAAACAGCGATATTCATTTAAAGGGACGTAGAATGTATCACCCTATGGTTTTTTAAATATTTTTTTCAAATTAATATAATCTTTTCGATATTTTTTATTTCAAACAATACTAAATATAGAATTTGTTATATGAAAATCACTATGTTTGGTTTGTGTTATACGCTAAACCATGTCGTTATTGTGCCACATGATAAACATAGATTAGATACTAATATATTAAAGGAAATTCATGGCATGTGTTATACACAATGTCGTGTTCTTTTGACTACTTTTTTAAAATTAAATACCGTGTTTTACTGAGAAAATGTATATTAGTAAAATATTATTATTTATTACAATAAGATATAACCCAGCCATTAAATTAGAAGTAATGAATAATTTTACCTAAATTATTAAAATATATGTTTTATAATATCGATTCATTGGTTTCTAATTAATTACCTATGAAAATATATAATATTTTATTATAAATGAAATAGTTTGATTTTTATGCTCCCAGAGTCATCTTATATTAATTTATTTAATTAATTTCAATTGGTGAATGATATTAATGAAATATATTTGTTATATATTGCTTAAATTATTTTTTATATTCATCTAATGTACTTTTTTGGAATAAGATAAGAACAATTCAAATTTTACACATAAAAACCTATATTTTTCAAAATTTTAATTTTACCACCGATTAATAGAGAACCCATTTTAAATATAATTTTTGAAACATTTAGAATTTTTATATAACAAAATTAGATTCTTCTTTTGAATTTTTGACATAAAAATTTATTTGTTTATTTTTTAGAATTGTTTTGAGTTGTTTAATTTTGTGATGAATAATGAAAAATACGGTATTTAAGTTAAAAACCATATCTTCGTTTAAATAATTTTTAATGTTAAATTATATTTTAATGTGTGTTTTAAATTCAAAATAGTTAAACAATACATATATTAATCCAATTCAGTTCATTAAAATAATTTTGGAGATAAAAACATATTTAACTTTTGAATGTTTTTTTAAACTCACCTTTTAACTATGAATGCGAGAGTACCATTAATGTTAATTTTTCAGTTTTTGTGAATTGAATTTAAAAAACATAAAAACATGGCTGTAATCATTATGATATATAAATTCTAATAATATCAACTAAATATTTTGGATATTATGAATATTATATTTAATGAATGTTTATTTACCACAATTAAAGCTAAATTGGATAATTAAAGGTAAATATTATTTAATAATATTATAAAATTAAACAAAAAATGGTCTTAATTTCATTGGATAAGTAGTTTTAGACTAAAATAAACCATTATATGAAATTATTTAATTTTTATGTCGCTTGGTTATGAATAAGATATTAGTTCTATTTTATTTAAAGGTTAGTTAATAATGTCATACTCATATTTTTTATAACTATAACATTATTTATATAGGGTAATGCAATATAAAAATTTAACTTTGAATAGAAATTTTAAATATAAAATTTTTATCTACTTTATTGTAATTTTTTTTAATTTTTGGGAATAAAATAATTACCTTAAAATCTTACAAAATTATGATTGAGTAATTTTTTAATTAATAGTAATATCAAATAAATGATATTAAAATAATATAAAAATACATATAATTTCACATAACTGCTGATATCCACAGTGTTTTTAGTTATCATTGACATTTTATTGGTAAATTATATGTTTTGGTTCAAATATATCATGTTTTTATGATATTTTTGAAATGGAAAATCATGAATAGTATCAAAATTGACATGAATGATATTTTAAAATAAAAAAAAATTTCTTAAATTAAATAGGATTCATAGAAATATAAAATACATAAAACATACTAAAATAATTTTAAATATATCATAAATGATCTATTTTGGGTTTTTTTCATTTTATAGTAATTATATTAACACTTAATCTATAAATTACAAGATATCACGGTAAGAGATAAAAGGGCTATATAAGGGTTTAAACAAAAAGTTAAGGACTAAAAACATAATAAAACTTGTCCCAAATTTATCTAATGAATATTATTTGACCTTTATCACCTTAATATCTAATTATACTAGTTTAAAAAACACTATTCTGCGAAAATAAATTTTATATTATTTAATGTCAAGGATTATTACGAAATATCTATCTCTTGTATTTAATATCTTTTTTGTGTCTACATAATTATAAAATCTATATATGAATTAATATTAATATATATTTTGATCATACTGAAAATAATGTCATTATATAATTTTATTTTTAATTTTTTATAAATTATATAATTTCATTATATGCTTCTTCATTATTAATATTAATTTATATATATTACTAATTAATTATAGTTTATAACAATTTTTATAGATCTATAATATATTTTATAGATTTTTTAATCCATTAAATTCAAATTCCCACTTTTTCTTGTTGTATTGAAATACATGTTAAATGAATAGTATAAAATATGAAAATATTTATATTTTATTAAATTAATATATTGTTAAATTATTCAAAAATGTAAAAAAATATTAAGAAATCATCACAAAGTGGATAGATTATGGTTTATTATGTTACAACCTATTTATTTATAAACCATTTGGAATTTCTTTTGTCTAGAATAGCCTTATTATATTTTAATATTTTGAGGATTCCCAAAAGTTCCCTTCACCTCAATTATAAATGGGAACTTCCTCCCTTAGTTCCTCACAAATCATTGACCATTCAAGATCGAACCACCCTTACCCATTACCATTCCCAAATTCCTTAGTAAAGTTATATAATATATTTTATTCTCAAATTACCAACTCTATTGTCCCTAAGAAGAGGTATTGGGGGAGGTCGTCGAAGAAGATTTAATCTCCCTACCAACTCTTTCAAAGAAAATTATTTATATACATCAACTTAATGTGTTTATTACATTATAAAGTAATAAATATAGTATAAAAAATATGATTATATGTTATTATTATTATCTAAAAACCATATTTCACCTTTTTTATCCTATGAAAAATGGAAGTACCACACATGCGTACATACAACTTATTTTCACCACGTCGTGGTGTCATATGTTTTTCATTTCCTTTTTTACATGGATGATTATAATGTTGGAAATAATAATTATATATGATTATTATAACATTATACTTATTCAGAAAAAAATATATACCATCTTATTTCCTACTTTTTCACAATTAAGGGAATGATATTGTTGCTCGTGTGTACGTACGACCTACCATCTCTACAAAGCGATGAGATTGATCTTCCATGTTAACCGTTTCAAGAATAATTAAAAAAATATATAATGAATAAATATAAAATATATGAAATAATAATTCTAATGGAATAATTTGTATATATAAATATATATACAATTTACCTTCTTTCATTTAGTGCGATAATAAAATTGAAGCTCTGTTTATTTGTACGTACCACTTACCATCTCTATGAAAAGTGTATTCCAATTCATATACCTGTATTATATTTACATTTAAATTCTAAATATATAGGATATATAAATAATTTATTACATTCTATAAGTATTTAAATAATAATCTATGTAATATTATCAATAATAAAACGTCAAAACACGTGTGACAAGAAAACTATCCTTTACCCGAAACATTGATTTACCTTGGAATTATAAACAAATGGGTAATATAATGTCATAAATTGATCATATATGAAACAATAAATTTTATTTGGATTATTTTATAAGAAAATAATATTTTTATAACCACTATATAGGAGTTTTGGACACATTTGGAGGGAATTGGACCAATATTAAGGGTTAATTCCACAATCTCATTAATACCGGGATTGTTCATACATAAGTATCTACTATGAAATATTTATTTATAATGTCCATGTTTCAAAAAAAATGTATCCAAAAATATTTTTAATATTATTATATAATTATTTAATGTCATTTTTACCCATTTATTTGTAACACCCTAAGATTTCATAGTGTGTTATTTCTTCAAAATAATTAAATAACTTGCACTACACGCAACACCGAGTTAAAGTGCACCATGACATACCAAACAAGACGTTCAAAAGAGGTTATGAATAGTATTAACTAAATTTTAAACTTTATATAAGCCTTATAATTTTAGAATCCATATTATGAGTTTCTTAGACATAATGTAAGAATAAATTCATTTTTAGTATTGCACTTTTACCAACTTTTAAGAGTGAACCCTTTTTAAATCCAATATTTTAAACTTTTATATATTCAGTTTGACTAAATGGGGACATCAAAAATTTACAATGAAACAGCCCAAGCTTCCACGGTACGGTTTCCTTTGAATAATACAGTAGCGTGTGTTGTACGCAACTTCGAGTTCTAACACACACCACAACCAATCAAACTAGCTGTTATAAATAGTAATACATACTTTTTGAAATTTTATAAATTTTATCTCTCAAAATGGACTTCATTTTTGATTCATAGTATTGAATTTATCCTAAGGTGAAATTTTGGTACTTTTCGGATAACTTTAATATTTTGATGAATAGTGAAAATTTCAAAATTTTAATAAAAAGTAACTTTTTTAATCAAAATAATTAATAGTGATAAATTATGAATTTGAGTGGTTTTAAAGTATATTTAGAATATATTTCTACCATTTAATACAATGTTGTTCATTGGACATAATTTCACAATTAAACCGAACATAAACAAGTATCAACCTTTTGATAGTTATTATATCTTAAAAACACACTATTTGACTTGACTGCGGGAATTAATTTTAAATTAATTTCTGCCACTTCTATGTTTTGAATTTGTAAAAATGGATTCAATATTTGGAATCATGATGTTAAAATTGTTTAAATAGGTATGTTTTATTTTTAGACATTTTGAATAATTACTTCGGTAAATATTTTATTTACCATTGTTAAAGGTAAATCCAGTAAATAAGGGTTAATAAAATAATATTATAATAATACTAAATTACCCTAAAACGTGTCCTAACCTTATTTTTGGATACATGTCTGACCATGGGCATCTTTTGGTCGATTTTGGGATCCCATGGTGCCACTTGTAAGTGATAGGGACACTTTATTTTAATTAAATTAAAATGAATACAAAAATGACACAAGCATATATCTTTTAGCAAAACAATTTTTACATAGGGTTATATATATGTTGGATTTTAGACTATAAATAATAATTAGAAAGATAAAACTATTTCCTACATAATGGTATTTTATTTATAATTTTTATACATTAAATAATTTAATTTATTTATGACACAATGGTGGTGCAGTAATTACCATAATAGTGAGAAATTAAAATGATTGATATTGTAGATACCCAAATAAATATAATTTGATACTTTTTATGAATTAAAATAATTTTCTAAGTTAATATGACATGTTATGAATGAGTTAATTAACTTTTTTCGAAGTAATCATTCTGTTATAATTTTTACTAAAATCAATTATTGAATAGTGTCAAAATTGACATAAAAGAGTTTGTAAAACAAATAGTATATTATTAATTGATATTAAATTCGTAAAAATCTAAGGTTTTCCCACGAGACTTATATCATGATAGGTGTATCATTAATGGACCACTTGGGGGTCTCTTGTATGTATATAGTATGTTTATTAACCATATAATATAAAAATATAAAAAGACATTGTAAAAGTGAAACTAAATAACTAAGAGTTAATACTTGAAGATAAGGTTAATATAGTAACCCAAACCTGTCTAAATTATATTGGTTGAGTTTTTTACGACCCATACCCACCTTAAACTTTAAATAATCAACTTTGGAGCCATTATATACCGAATATAAATTTATTATAAATTAATATTTCTAACTTTTCCAAAGGTGCCCCTCACCCCTCTTATAAAAGGGCACTCCCCCTTCTCATTACTTTACACCTTCATAGCCTTTTGGTTCGGCCAACCTCTTCCCAAATACTCTCTCAACTTCCCACAATACAACCTATAGGCCTTAGTTTGATCATAAAGCAAACCTAAGGAGCCCTTTTGATCAAATCAAAAGAAAGAACTCGAAGAAGATGTAATGTTTTCACCACCCTTTTTCAAGTTCCTTTCTTCTTCCACTTCTTCTTTCTCTGTTATTACCATTATAATATAATAACTCCAGTATATTATATATAATTTTATGTTATTATAAATATTGTACATCCATATTCAGTATTATATCCACCCTTTGAATAACATGTCACCATACGTGCGTACATACCACTTACCGTCTCCACGTCGTGGTGTAATTGTTATTCAATATATTATTATTTTGATGGGTATAATAATGATGTGTAACTCATGTAAATAATAAATATAACATGATAATAAATCTTTATATATTATATACCATCCAATTATATATTAGTTTAATATCAAAAGAATGATATTTTCGCTCGTGCGTACGTACTGACTACCGTCTCCACGAACACAATGAGATTCATTCTCCATCATATCCATTCAAGTATAATTCTCATTTGATGACTAATAATAGTATCTAAGGACTTTATATAATTCTGGATATGATTAAGATACAACATATCCATTAAAAACATGTCTTACGTAACAAAACATATAAAAGAAAACGAGTAAGTTAACACCCGAAACAACGATAATACTAAGATATTATTAAAAAATCAATGTTAAAAGATCATATATGATATCATATTAATGTATATGATTCTTGTATAATTTAATAACAATTATTTCACCATTATAAAAGAGTTTAACCTACCCTAACCAAGGAAAAGTACAAGGTAAGGGTTATTTCACAGTCTCTTCATTATCCGAGGTTGTTTATACGTAATAATCTACTGGGATCTCATTATCATCCACATCCATGTTTCTTAAAAATGTATTTCAAAATATTTTTACTATTTAAAAGAATATGGTTTAAAGTCATTTATACCCTTGTTTGACTTTTTATAAGAGTTTTATAAAGTAATCATTCTGTCGTTTTCTAAATAAGGTGCTTTTTAACCTTTTCGACAGAATTAAGATAAGAATGTTTTTTTAACTTATACGGCGGGTGCGGTAATTTTCTGCCGTTATAAAATCGAAGAAGCTTACCTTACAAGATTATAAGAATATTTTCAAAGAAGATGTTTTATTTTATAAATGTATGACTCTTAAATTATTTCAAAATAGAAATAGATATTT
The DNA here is from genome assembly GCA_963277665.1 of Viscum album. NCBI lineage: Eukaryota > Viridiplantae > Streptophyta > Magnoliopsida > Santalales > Viscaceae > Viscum > Viscum album. The sequence goes on from OY728147.1 coordinate 379,066,127, forward strand.
CTCTAAAAAAAGTTTTGATTTCATCTTTGTCAACATCCTTTGATGGATTTTACGCTTATTTGAAGCTGATTTATTATGATAAAAAACATTGATATTGTATTAAAGGTTTTGTGATATGTTTGACTTCGGATGTGCTATTTTTATACCATTCATAGTTTATGGTGAAAGTATTGAAATTTCATATGCTAGTTTTAATTCGAATGTTTATGTTATGTTTAAACCTTTTCATATGGGAATGCATTGGACCTAATATGTGACGGGTGGAGCCCAATATAGCTCCTCGATGCATCGGTAGGTCTCATGAGACAAACTAGTTTCTTGGCACAAGGCCTTGGCAAAATCTTATTTGTAGTCTTGGCACGAGGCCTTTGCTATGTGGTTATGATAATCTGACATTATGCATTCCATCATTATGAAAGTGGTTATTGATATTGCATGTGATTATTCGATTAGTAGAATATCCATGTGAATAAGTTAATGGCATTATTTCATTTTATTTTTTCCATACTATGTTGAAGTTCAAGTTTAAAAGGCTTTTGTTTTATGTTATACATTGCCTTAAATTTTTATTCTTATTTATGAAAGTTTCCTCTATATTGTTATCCTTAATGGGCATTTGAGCTCACCCCTTTTCTATGGTTTATTTTTCCCAGGATGTGAAGAAGTAATTTATGAATGACCTCCAGGAATAGTATGTGGGGATATGTGTATGGAATATGGAGACTATGTTGTTGTAGTAGTTTTTCACTTTATGATGTAATGTAAAACATTATGAATATATCTAGTTTTTCTAAGTCTACTAAACCAATAAGTCTTTCGAGATTTGATCTTTCTTGTGATCATTCCAATATTATGTAATAATGCACCGACTCTAGGTAACTGGGGTCGGGGCGTTAAAGTTGGTATCAGAGGAAGTTTAGTACAAACCCTAGAAGCTAGATTTAGATAAACTCTGATTAGATCACATAGATTTAAGATGGAATTTTAGGATTAGTATAGAAGAACTTCTTAGAATTTTGGTATTGTAGAGATTTTGTGAGTTTTCCGAGCAATTCATCCCCGTCTGGATACGAGCAGGTAGAGGCGGCTCTGGTAGAGATGTACCTAGGGGTAAAACCCGAAAACACCACTTTGATCTGGACTTGAATGGGAACTCGTGCACGACAACGGGTCTTGCTTCACTCTTGGTTACGACACTCCCGGGGTATATGCTTAGGATAATTCTCATTTTCTTTACAAACCATTATGAAGGGTTTATGAGTATATAATTCCTCAAAGGAGACATTTTTATAATTATGGATTATATACATAAACTATTTAATTTATGTTATGTGTATTAAAAGTTTGGGATTAGGTATTGTTATTCATAAACTAATCTAGTGCATGCCATTGTTTAGAAATAGTGCCCAGTAGAAGGAATGAGAACTCCAGCAATGCACATGATCCAAAGAGAATGAAGGATTATATCTTTCATGGTCTTAAGCCAGAATTTACAAGAGAAATAGTCTCCCATGTATTATAATCATATGAAGAAATAATATCATGTGTTGATAAGATAAGTAAAGAGCTTACTGAGTCCTATGGATTTGAAGGGAAGCAAGAGAAGAAAATGATGGAAGAGATAAAGATGGATAAAGGGAAGAGGGAAAAGAAGAATTTACCCATATGTGATAACTGTGGGAAGAAAAACCCTAGAACTTGCCTGAAAGGAATGGGAGTTTGTTATAATTGTGGAGAAAAAGGGCACAAAGTACGTGACAACAACGGTAAGAAAATGGTTTCAAATGTACAATGCTTCATTTGCATGGAGTTTGGACACTACGCGAACCTATGTCCCTATCATCAGACTATGCCGCAAATGATGCTATTGGATAACAATCAAGTTATGATACTACCACTGATGAAGAGGAATGATTAGAGTTCTTATGTTGATTATGTCATTTGAGTGTTTTATCAACAATGTACTTGTTATAATAATTATGGAGTATATAAGGATTGTACTATAGTACTATTTCATTAAGGACTTGAGATTTTGTGGAACAAAGAAAAGTGACTCAATAGCAGGATAAATTTTTGGAAAATATATGGTTGAGAGAATGATAAACCATAATATAGTTCTGATACCGAGGTAGTGATTTTGGAATAATACATGATTGATTTGGATAAATTATATTGGATATTCTTGACTACCTTGAAACTGATTAATGATTTTTATATTCTATCATTGTTGGGGTTTAAAACATTTTTGGATTGAATGAGTATATCCATTATTATTTAAGGAATAAGGGATCATGAATGTAATCGATAAGGTTTTATGGTAATTCAGGATGTTGCAGTGTTATAAAATAATATATGATGAAGGTGTTCACATGTTATTATGCAGAAAAAAGGAGCTATTTTTTTGGACTAAAGCATTGTGGATATTTCTAGTTTGGATTATTTTTGGATTTCCATAAAAGGACAACCAGGAGGTTGGGCGGCAACCCGTCATGTCCGGCAAGGCCGTGAAACTTGAACCCACAACCGAAGGGCGACAAGGGTGTATCACCTACCACTGGCCCACGTAATGTCCGGGATTAAATAACGTAGTTTTTTTAAAAGATATAGTAGATGAATTATAAATTCTTTTTTTAACCCTATACGAATAGGATAAATAGAATATGTTTTTTTACGTTCTATTATCTTTTAGAGTGAAATATGAGTTTGTGGTAGAAATTAGTTAAAGGATGGAACACTAATTGTCAAGAATATATTTTTCTTTTTCACTTATTCTATGAAGAAATTAATTCTTATACTTTATTTAAGTAATCCTAAAACCAAAAATGTGTTATCCTAATACCCTATGTTTTGTTGAACCGATGGTATTTCAAATCATCATAGATTGATGAATTTAGGGACCTCAATTTTACACTTGTTTTTTATTGATGACCTCAATCACTACCTATAAATATTTACGTTTTTCCTCCAATTATATGTCTCTAATTGCCACCAATGTTCTCCTAATAGAGATCACAATTTGGTGGTGACCCTTTCATCTCTCTTTTCCTCATATTAAGACTAACTTTTTGTAACCGAATTTATGATATGGGTTTTCCCACAAAGATATTTTCTATTTTCGACCACTTATTTTCGAAGAATAATTTTAAATTACGAGGACGCAATTTATTGAAGTAGGGGAGAATGTAACACCCCAAGATTTCATAGTGTGTTATTTTTTCAAAATAATTCAATAACTTGCACTATACGCAACACCGAGTTAAAGAACACCATGACTTACCAAACAAGCCATTCAAAAGAGGTTATGAATAGTATTAACGAAATTTTAAACTTTATATAATCCTTATAATTTTAGAATCCATATTATGAGTTTCTTAGACATAGTGTAAGAAAAAATTCATTTTTAGTATTGCACTTTTACCAACTTTTAAGAGTGAAACCATTTTAAATCTAATATTTTAAACTTATATATATTCAATTTGACTAAATGGGGACATCATTAATTTACAATGAAACATCCCAAGCTTCCACGGTATGCTTTTCTTTGAATAATACAGTAGCGTGTGTTGTACGCAACTTCGAGTTCTAACACACACCACAACCAATAAAACTAGCTGTTATAAATAGTAATACCTACTTTTTGATATTTAATAAATTTTATCTCTCAAAATGGACTTCATTTTTGGATTCAGAGTATCGAATTTAGACTAAGGTGAAATTTTGGTACTTTTCGGATAACTTTAATATTTTGATGAATAGTGAAAATTACTAAATTTTAATAAAAAACAACTTTTTTAATCAAAATAATTAATAGTGATAAATTATGAATTTGAGTGGTTTTAAATTATATTTTGAATATATTTTTACCATTTAATACAATTTTGGTCATTGGACATAATTTCACAATTAAACCAAACATAAACAAGTATCAATCTATTGATATTTATTATATCTTAAAAACACGCTTTTTGTTTTGACAGCGGGAATTAATTTTAAATTAATTTCGGCCACTTCTGTGTTTTGAATTTGGAAAAATGTATTCCATATTTGGAATCAGTATTTTCAAATTGTGTAAATAGGTATCTTTTATTTTTAGACATTTTGAATAATAACTTCGGTAAATATTTTATTTACCATGGTTAAGGGTAAATCCGGTAAATAAGGGTTAAACAAATAATATTATAATAATATTTAATTACCCTAAAACGTGTCCTAACCTAATTTTTGGATACATGTCCGACCATGGTCATCTTTGGGTCTATTTTGGGACCCCATGGTGCCACTTGTAAGTGATAGGGACACTTTATTTTAATTAAGTTAAAATGAATACAAAAATGACACAAGCATATATCGTTTAGAAAACCAATTTTTAAATAGGGTAATATATGTTGGATTTTTGACTATAAATATTCATTAGAAATATAAAAATATTTCCTACATAATGGTATTTTATTTATAATTTTTAGACATTAAATAGTTTAATTTATTTATGACACAATGGTGGTGCAGTAATTACCATAATAGTGAAAAATTATTAATGATTGATATTGTAGATACCCAAATAAATATAATTTGAGACTTTTAATGAATTACACTAATTTTCTAAGTTAATATGAATTGTTAGGAATGGTTTAATTAACATTTTCAGAAGTAATCATTCTGTTATGATTTTTACAAAAATCAATTATTGAGTAGTGTCAAAATTGACATAAAAGAGTTGTTATAACAAATAGTATATTATTAATTGATATTAAATTCTTAAAAATATAATGATCGGCCAAGAGACTTATATCATGATAGGTGTATCATTAAGGGACCACTTGGGAGTCTCTTGGATGTATATAGTATGTTTATTAACCATATAATATAAAAATACAAAGAGACATTGTAAAAGTGAAACTAATTAACTAAGAGTTAATACTTAAAGATAAGGTTAATATAGTAACCCAAACCTGTCAAAATTATATTGGTTGAGTGTTTTTCGACCCATCCCCACCTTAACCATTAAATAATCAACTTTGGAGCCATTAAAACCGAATATTAATTTATTATAAATTAATATTTCTATCTTTTCCAAAGGTGCCCCTCACCCCTCTTATAAAAAGGAACTCCCCCTTCTCATTACTTCACACCTTAAAAGAATTTTGGTTCGGCCAACCTCTGCCCAAATACTCTCTCAACATCCCTCAATACAATCTAGAGGCCTTAGTTTGATCATAAATCCAACCTACGGAGCCCTTTTGATCAAATCAAAAGGAAGAACCCGAAGAAGAGGTAATGTTTTCACCACCCTTTTTCAAGTTACTTTCTTCTTCCACTTCTTCTTTCTTTGTTATTACCATTATAAAATAATAACTAAAGTATCGTATATATACTGTGATGTTATTATAAATATGGTACAACCATATTCAGTATTCTATCCACCGTTTGAATAACATGTCACCATACGTGCGTACGTACGACTTGCCGTCTCCACATTGTGGTGTAATTGTTATTCAATATATTATTATTTCAATGGGTATAATAATGATGTGTAACTCATGTAAATAATAAATATAACATGATAATGATTCTGTATATATGATATATCATCCAATTAAATATTATTTTAATATCAAAAGAATGATATTGTCGCTCGTGCGTACGTACGGACTACCGTCTCCACGAACGCGATGAGATTCATTCTCCATCATTTCCATTAAAGTATAATTCTCATTTTATGATTAATAATAGTATCTAAAAACTTGATATCATTCTGGATATGATTAATATACAACCTATCCATTAAAAACATGGCTTACATAACAAAACATATAAAAGAAAACGAGAAAGTTAACACCCGAAACAACGATAATACTAAGATATTATTAACAAATAAATGTTAAAAGATCATATATGATATCATATTAATGTATATAATTATTTTATAATTTAATAAGAATTATTTCACCATTATACAGGAGTTTAACCTACCCCAACCAAGGAAGTGTACAAGGTAAGTGTTATTTCACAATCTCCTCATTATCCGTGGTTGTTTATATGTAATAATCTATTGGGGTCTCTTTATCATCCACATCCATGTTTCTTAAAAATGTATTTCAAATCATTTTTAAAATTTAAAATAATATGGGTTAAAGTCATTTATACCCTTGTTTGACTTTTTATAATAGTTTTATAAAGGAATATTTCCGTCATTTTCCAAAAAAGGTGTTTTTTAACCTTTTCAACAGACTTAAGGAATGAATGTTTATTTTTACTTATATGGAGGGTGCGATTATTTTCTGCCATTATAAAATCGTCGAAGATTCCCTTATAAGATTATTAGAATATTTTCAAAGATAATGTTTTATTTTATAAATATATGACTCTTAAATGATTTCAAAATAGAAAGAGATATTTCACTAAAGAGAGTTTTGATTTCATCTATGTCAACATCCTTTGACAGATTTTACACATATTTGAAGTTGATTTATTATGATACAAAACTTCTTTATTGTATTGAAGGTTTTGTGATATGTTTGACTTTGGATGAGCTATTTTTATACCATTCATAGTTAATGGTGAAAGTAATGACATTTCATATGCTAGTTTTAATATGACTGTTTATGTTATGTTTAAACCTTTTCATATGGGATTGCATTGGACTTAATATGTGATGGGTGGAGCCGGATATAGATCCTCGATGCATCAGTAAGTCTCATGAGACAAACTAGTGTCTTGGAACAGGGCCTTGGCAAAATCTTATTTGTAGTCTTGGCATGAGTCCTTGGATATGTGGTTATGATAGTCTGGAATTATTCATTTCATCATTATGAAAGTGGTTATTGATATTGCATGTGACTATTCTATTAATAGAATATCCATGTGAATAAGTAAATAGAATTATTTCATTTTATGTTTTTCATACTATGTTCATGTTCAAGTTTAAAAGGCTTTTGTTTTAAGTTATACATTGCCTTAAATGTTTATTCTTATTTATGAAAGTTTCCGCTATATTGTTATCCATACTGGGCATTTGAGCTCACCCCTTTTCTATGTTTTATTTTTCCCAGGATGTGAAGAAGTAATTTATGAATGACCTGCAGGGATAGTATGTGGGGATATGAGTGTGGAATATGAAGACTATGTTGTTGTAGTAGTTTTTCACCTTATCATGTAATGTAAAACTTTATGAATATATCTAGTGTTTCCAAGGATACTAAACCAATCGGTCATTCGAGATTTGATCTTCCTTGTGATCTTGCCAATGTTATGTAATAATGCACCGACTCTAGGTAACTGGGGTCGGGTTGTTACATTATTACTTTTTATGAAATGGTTTGGGATGAATCTTTTTTGGTTTTCCTAACGAGGAACTTTTGACATTTCTGAAAAAAGGATGAAAAATATATTTTTTTAACATATTCAGAATGAATAGATTTTTAGTCTTTGATGATGCCATATTTTATTTAATATTACATTATGATATTATAAGTATATTTTCAGTTAATATGTTTTAATTTAAAATTGGTTGAAATTTCATGTAATGAAAAAAAATTCAAATCAGAAAGCAAATATTCGTCAAGAATTGTTTTCTAGAGTTATCTCAAAATTATATTCCAAATAATATAAAATTATTGATGTTACTTATGTTTTTCTATGTATATGCTTCAATTTTTAATCCACATTCTTTCTATGAATGGTATATTTTTTGATGGAATGATATTCTTGAATCTTCTTTCTTTTCCATGGGAATAATTATTATTTCATGATGTTTATGAAACCCACTTCATTCCATGAGTTATGATATAATAAATGATTTATGTTATTTTGGAACATATTTGTATGATTTAGTTATTAGATGGAGGTTACCTATATCTCTTTCTAATTTATTAGGTTACGATCTATAAATCATTATATAAACATGGATGGAATGGGGAATGTACTCAGTTCTGTAACGAACTTTGTTTGCAAAGATGGTCTTTGAAGTTAACCTAGACTACTAAGATAGTCATGGGATTAAACCATGACTACCAAATGGTATGAAGAGTGAACCCATACATCTATGATTGAATTCAAATTGATTCCAATACTACTATGAAAATGATTTTATATGCTTAAATGTATGCGAAAAAAGTCTATGCCTTATTCTTATATTATGATTTCATAGATTATATTCTTTATTTTCTAATGATTCATGACTTATGTACAACCAATATTTATAACATGAATCCTATTTCTAATCATTGACAAGAAGGGTGTGATATTTTATTTTTGTGATCATATTCTCATACTCGTATGCTCATGATTATGTTTACATGTATCCCTTGTTTACACGTACAGGGTAGTTGAGCTCACCCTTTTTCTTATGTTTTCTTCTCCCTGGTTTATAAATAATGGTTTTAGGTCGGTGTACTAAAGGGGTTGTTTTTTATGGGATATGTTGAAGATCATTCAAAAAATTTGAATAACATGATACAAGTTCCCATTGGCTTCAAACTATACAGTCATTGGGTGTGTTTTTGTGTAATGTATAAAGTATTCCAAAAAAATGATGTATTATTAATATGTGAAAATCATGGGCCATTATACATTCACCAATAATTCAAGTCTCCTTACTTTCTATATTGCAGACACTATCCATTATTTTTGTTAAAACCTTCTATATTAAGGTATTTCCATTAGACAGATGACAACTGCTGGTGTCAGGGGGAGATATCTTTTTTCTTAAATTTTAAAATAGACGATATATATTTTAATACAAATAATAAGGGGAGGATAATGTAGAAACCTCACTGATTATAAAAATGTAATAATACCCAATGGAATGGGAACCAAAACCTATAGTATAACCAAACACACACAAGAACCTTGAATATTTCCCAGGAGAGGATGTTTTGGAAAAGAATATGGGAGGGAGACCCATTCCCTCCCCTCATTCAAACTATAGACCTTTTTTTCCCCTACAATTTCTTTTTATTTTCATATTTTATGCTATATATTATTATTCAATGATCCCACATCAATGGCGGGGTGGAAACCTTTTTGGTTGTGTAAGAGATATGTGGCCCAAAAACATTGTGATTCTTGAGTCTTCTTCTTAACGATTTTTAATCTATTTTTTAATGATATTTAAATTTATTAATTTTATAAATTAGGTAGAATAATATTGTGTCCTAATTTAATTTTGGTATTTTAAATTATCTTGATTAATACGTTTTATCTCACTATTCATAGATTATGATGGAATTGATTGGTTGATCAAAAATAATGTGGAGAGGTGTTTAATGGTTTATAAACACGTGAGGAAGAAGAAGTGGAATAATTTGAATTTTTGGGGAATTCAATACCAGATTTTGTATTACCTAAGTAATTAAAGAAAAAACATTATTAATTTTACACAATGGATGAATAATAACCCAAATAATGACGTTTTTAACATTTTTCTCATCATATTCATTCTTAATCAAGTATGAAATGGATGAATATTGTCAGTATATTCATTCAACCAAAAAATTAACATAATTGATTCATTCCAAAATGGAAATGATAGAATTGAAAATTGGGGATTGGAACCTAAACTGAATCACTTATATATAATTTTAATATCATAATCCATATACTGTTCTTTTTATTCATTTAATTTTTATTATTTACTTTTTCATTCATGGAAACTATATTTAAACACTGATATCTGGAGTTAAATTTGGCTACTATTTGTACTACTCCCCTAGTGGGAAAATAATTTTTTTTCCACACCCTATGACAGGTGTGCATCTGCGTTCCATTAATTTTTAGGATGAATATATCATGTTATATAAGTGTGAACATAATACATTCAAATACCATCATTTTCTGGATATTTATTAAATTCAAATTAATTGAAGAATTTCAAAATTGACATTAATGTTGTTTTATAATAAATGATATTTATTATATTATTTAAAAATAATTAATATGAATAATTATTACAAGTTATATGAAAATATTAATGATTATAAAATATCTTGCATTAATGGCCCAAATTTTATTTTTTAATTAATATATTTTCGCCAAAACAGTAAAATATATATTAGTAAGGTAAGGTCAAATTGTTGTTCATGCACATTACATGTGTTTGTTTTAAAATTAATTTATAAAAAATGATTTATATTTCGTATCACTGATATAATATTTAGAATCAGTGGGTAAAAATTATCTAATAACACACAATTTATTTTATACGTATAGTATAAATTGCATTGCTTAAAAATACTTGTCAGCCTAGAAAAAATCAAAAATTCTAAAAGTAAGTAAACATAGATGTTTTTGACCCAAAAGTATAAAACATATGTTTCATTGTGTTTTGGAGGTGTTTATAGAACATATATTCCCAATAAAACTTTAATTATCCATTTTTTATCCACTTGGGGTATGATATTCCTCCCAATGGTGAATATATTTTGTTCTAAACAAAAATGTTTCTCCTCCTCGACTATATAAGGGCACTCACTACCCTCACTTCTTCACACCACTCATGACATATTTAATGACCAAACCCTTCCCAAATCACTCTATAAATTTACTAATCCCATTATAGAAGCCTTATTTTTATAATAAACCCATTATAGGGAGTATTTAGTGAAACTAAAAGAGGATACCCTATTAAGAGGTAATGTTCTTGAATGTGTACTTTTACATTATTTCATTTTTCACTTCCATAAATTATTATTAAACCATGAAGATATAATAAAAAATTATATTAATTATAAATATATGTTTTTATAATAAGTTAATAACCTAAAACCATCTCCACTTCCATCAAATGGGTTATGAAATCATTAATCGTATGTACGTAGGATTGTTTCTACATGAACTAATATAATTCATTATTCCATTACAACTATTAATGGTTGGGTGTGATGAAGGATAAAAATAACATATATAAAATTTAAATTATATTTATATATACAGAGTAATTATATCATATATATAATTTATTTTACCTTCCCATTCATATGATATATGATTATGCTGCTCGTCACTATGGCAGACTATTGCCTCGCAATGTGATGTGATTCGCCTTTCACTAACGCTTCACATGAAAGGTGACAAGGATAAAGTTAATATGTGATACATATGAGATAATTCTAATATTCATTATATATTTATAATTATTTAATTGTATTATATCATTTTCTTTCTTAACTTTTCAATCACGTAAATATGATTACATCGTTCATGTATGTGTGGACTACTTCTTTCACGAAGTGACATGACTCTCTCTTCATCATCACAACACATCAATAATTTATATATCTATATAATATGATATATAAGATATTATTATCATTATTAAAATATTATATATTACATACCTGTTTCCATAATGATCATTGAAAAATTGAAAATTTACTCATGTTTATGTTCGGACTACCGTCTTCATGATCATAACATACTTCATTTTTCATTACCATTTTTTGATATTGGTTTTAGAAGTACAATCGATTTAAAATTTTGATCAATATGTCTTGATTATTACTCTTTATATTATTATCCTATCAAATATGTCCAAGAACCCAATTTTTAATTATAAAACATCCATAAGAAAATAATCAAATTAATATACAACCCCAAGAAAATATGAAAAATTATTAACAAAAGGGTGATAAGATATTATAAGAGGATAGTATGTGATAGTATACATATTAAAATCATATTTTGTTTAAGTTAATTTATTTTTTTAAACTACTATAATATATGTTAATTATCCTTTATCCAAAAAGAAACATGAGGTAAGACATTTCAACTCTATTTACATTCCATTGAGACTTATTTTTATTATGCACTAATTCAATTTTATGTGTTATACATGATGTCCCATTGAAATTTAATATCATTATTCAATCATACTATATGATATTTAACATTTTAATTTGATTCATTTCATTAAATGGGTTTTTACCTGAAAATTACCAAATGATAAATGTTGTTGTACAATCTCACATTCATTTTTTATTGTTTAATTTATCTTGAAATAACAATTTCTTGTGATATTTTTCACTAGAAAATAAATTTCCCTTTAATATCCATATTAATGTATGATGGATATTAATATTTCTTAAACTATATAGAATTTTACATATGGTTTTTACTTTTCAATTTATTTGATTAACTAATGAAATATGGATAAATATGTATCATTTTCTCAATATAGATATATAATGCTAAGGAATATTATTTCATGAATTAAATTTATTATTCAATATATGATGAATTATTTGTACATATGGTCATGGGTGAGGCCATGATTTTTATATTTTTTTGATTAATTTATCAGTCATAGGATAAAAATTATTTGGACCAATTAAATGGGTTTCTACCTATTGTTTAAACTTTCTTATAAAAGGTATTTTAAGAAGAGGTATCATGTTCCTAAAAAATAAAGTAGAATAATTAATAATTTATTTCCTTCAAAAATTGGTTATAATTATCCTTGATATTTTCATAATGATATTATATTTGGAGGCATTTTCATTCTCAATTTGTTTATTAGATGAAATTATTCTTTGTTTATATGCCTTTCGAAGTTGATTATGCCGTATTTAGTCAAGCAGTCAAGTTATTGAAATGGAATTTTTGTTCATTTATTTTATATTCTATAATTTTTATTCTTCTTGGGTTGAATATATCATTTAATATACATAAATCTTACTATGTATTTGAGCTCACCTTTATTATTTTACTTATCCATTATTTCATGAAGTGTACTATGATTGATATGATATGATATTCTAGAGGTAATAATGTTTTTAGTGAAAAAAACAATTTTGTAATTTTTTATTAAAATTTAATGTAAGACTCAAGGTTCTATCTACTTTTCTGATACTACTACACAACTCAAAACATCAAGATTTCTTTTCTTGTCTACTTTTCTAAAGTAATACATAGACACTAGTTCTGAGCTACTGGTGTTAAGGTTGTTATAGTTGTTATCAAAAAAAAATTAGTAGAAAACTTGTGAACTATATTAAATAAGACCATGATTAGGGAAACGTAACCAATTAACAAACCTTGAGTATATGTATATAATAACATACTAGATTTTATTTAAGTAATAGATTATGTGGGTTTTCATAGAAATACAGACCTTTCTGGATACTATAAGTTGATGTAGTTCAATCACAGATGTAACTTGGGGAAATAACTATGAAAAATGGAAAACATTTATTAACTCAATATTAACCTAGTTCAAAACAATGGGACTTGAAACACCCCTCTTTTGACACTCCCATGTCATATTATTAAAATAATTAAAATTTTCCTTACACCCCATTATTAAGGATTTTAAAATAATAATTTCCCCAAAGAAACCGAGTTTATTATTTGTTGACACTCTTTTCTATCACAGAGTCCAAATAATGGAATAGGGTAATACCTTAAGAACAAAGAGGGTCTCACTTTGAAGAGCATTAAAAAATTGATGAAGGCATGGACTAGGATAACATTTAGAGTGAGGCGAGCAAGTTACTTGCGCACCACGCAAGTTACTTGCGCAACACCTATGGGTCGTACATGTCACTTGCGTGCCCCATTTGATTTCTCAACCAAGCTACAGGGTGGCCTATAAATAGCCCCTATGGGCCCCCCATTTCGAGAACGGATTATCCAAAACTCAGATTCAATTTCTGGTCACCCAAGTCTTCATCATAACTTTTCCAAAAGCTTCTTAGGTAAATTTTTACCTAGAATAGAAAACTTGAAGGAGTAGGATAAGGACTATGTGTTTAGAATTCATCAAAACTTATACACCTTAGTGTCCCGGCCTCCTTAAAAAATGGAAACACTTACGCGCTGCCCTACAATTTCGATGAAACATGCACGCCATCATTTTGAAAACATCTTAGGATAATATAAAATGATTGAGTTAAGTCTCGCACAAGTATTACCCTACAGATTCTTCATCACCCAAGTAAACCTGTGCCGCACAAGTACACTTGCGTAGCCAAGAATTGTGTGTCAAATGACTTACACACCCTACACTTTTGCGCCAACTTCATTTGTGTGCCTTTCTCCCGTTCACCTCTCCTCTTCAAGATATTAGACGGTGAACCCATTTTCAAAAACATTTATGGAATGTTTATTTTGTTTGTTTTTTTATCTAAAAGGAACTTTGTAAGAACCTCTCCCAAAACTTTGTGACTTACAAGATTTATTTCACCATGGTTAGAGGTTTCCTCCATATAACCACATCCTTTGAGATGAGAAGATATTTTGATTTCGGGCATCCTTCTCAAGACTATGTCTCAAGACCCCTTAACCTGGGCCTCCTTATCAGGAGTAAGCCCCAATATCAATTTCCTTTAACCCGGACCTCCTTGTCAGGAGTAAAACCCAGTCTCTATTTCTTTTAATATAGGCATCCTTCCCAAGAGTAAGCCCCAGTCTCAATTTCCCTTAATCTGGGCCTCCTTCTCAAAAGTAAGCCCCAGTCTCAATTTACTTTAATTTTGGCCTCCTTCTCAAGAGTAAACCCCAAGTTATATGTCCTATTTAATTTGGGCATCCTCTTTAGGAGTACGCCCTGGGTTAAAACTCAAAATCTCTAAAAATTAAAAATACCTTAATGGACCCTGCTCCTGGGCTTCATTCCTAAGGTATGTCTTGGTCTTCATATACTTGGGTAGTCATACATACGTAAGCCCCACATCATTTCTTGTGACTACATCTTTCATGGATCAATCTTTAGGTTTACCGATACCTCTTGTTTCTCACACCGAGCATGACCCACGTGAGCTTAGAGTGTAAAAGTAATCATGAAATCTCTTTTTGGGCCATTAACCATGCATAAACCCCATATTTCATCACCCAAACTACGTGTACTTTGATATATGCCTTAAAGTAGAGTACGTAGTAATCCTTTATAAGGATCAAGCCGATCCTTAAATAATTATTTTTCATCCCTTATGACTTTAAACTATATCCTTATTATCGAACTATGTGGGTTCTGATTCCTTTTTAACGAGGATACGTAGGTAGACCATCGGCGGGTAAGATATCAACTCTGAAATAATCGGTCTTTCTGAATGACAATAAAATTCAAGTGCCCTACTGAGTGTCTTTAAAACTTGTATAATGTCCAAGTGTTTTCTATATAATCTATTGAAGGATACAATCGACTACAAATATCTAATACATACAGATGATTCTCCATCGATTAATAACCTCAAATACATATAAAATATTCTCTAAATCCCATACATATTAATCATAGATTTCTATATCTAAAGGAAAAATCATTTTCATTCTTGGTGAATTAATAAGGATTTGTGAACATAACTTAAATCTATGAGAGAATCATGGAGTAGGCAATAATTCCCAAAAAAAGGTGTGATGAGCCTGACCTCCCATCCTCTCGACCAATGCAAATTATTAATCCTCATTAGTCCACAACTAATGAGCACCTACCTTGGAAAGTAGGTTCAAATGGATGTAGAATCATTGGATGTTTTTGGTTCTACGAATAAACCCATTAGAACCTAATTGGAATGTTTGAACCTTAAACAAACAAGTTCATCCCCATTTCTAGAAGAATCAAAAAATGGTGAACCTGACGGGAATCCTTAATCATGTTAAATGATGTTTTACTTATTTGTTAGGCCCCTATTAAAATCAACATGAGCACCAACAATAAAATAAATAACATATGTGCTCATCCAAAAGATGTAGTCTGACCAAACTTATCTTGATTATGTCTGCAATATCAAAGAGGCACTCTTTTCCAAGATACATCTGGAACACAAAATGGATTCCTTAAGGTTCACACCTATGAATTCCTTGGTCACTACTACTGATGGATCCTCATTCTCTCTGAGGAAGATATCACCTAATAATCATTTTAAACACTTGGTCTCAAAGACATTGGTGATGGAATACCATCAACTCGGTACCATCCCAACTCCAGAGGCTGCTCGACAAGCCCTCCAAGTTAACAACTCACCCTGGTTGTATGGACAACGACGACCAGTGGTCAAGAAGCAGGTGGTACCAACCACCACCTCCAACCATTTCAGGTTGTTATCTCTGGAATAAAACCACCAATCCCTCCCATATTATAGGGAGGTGAATGAAGAAGTCACTCAAGGCCTCAGTTCAAGAATATAGGAGTCCTTCCTGACGACTCCCACCAACAATCACCACTAGACTCGTGCGGTAGTGCACCATCAACACAATAAGGGTATCGCCTCTAGGTGTTCGGCTCAGGTTTCTCAGACCCGAGCATGCAAGATGAACAATAAGAGGTGAAATTAGGCCATCATGGAGTAGGTTCTTACCTCTTCCCCCTCTGAAGAATCCCATTAATCTAACTTTATGGCAAACAACAAGAGGGAATATACACCCTTCTGTCCTGATTTCACTACCCAGCAAACTCATCTGGAAGTATCACACCAATCCCACCAGGAAATTCCAGAAGAGTGATATATTTAGGCACATACACCTATTTATAATTCATTAACCAGTCAACAGACTCATCTAATAGCATCCATATAATCTTTCCAATCAAATTTGGTGACCACCTGTAAACAGGCACATACACCTGCTTACACTCATCAATTCTGCCAGCAGTCTCGTCTTCCAGTATTGAAGGAAGTTCATCAATCACATTCATTGGAGAACAATAATTAGGAACATACACTTTAAATTCACCATTCTAACCAATAGTCTCATTTGGTAGCACCTGGAGATGTCAATTGGAAGTCCCTAATGACAAATAGGAGGCAGACAAAACTTTCTTCCCCCACACATGAGTACTGTCAGATTTCACTGACAGGAAAAGGAGGACAGGAGCAGGAACACACACCTACTCCAAACACAGAATGGAAATATATTCTCATTCTGGTAGCTGGTGTCACCAAGCACATTCTGAAAATGGTGAAAGAGCGGAAGCAAATCTCTACCAATATTCTGGATACCTGTCAGAATATTATAACAACTTCAACAACATCACAAGGAAAGAAACAAAACTCTATCCCTATCAGTGGAGTGACTCATAAACATGTCACTCAGGAGCATATACACACCTCTGTTCTAGTCCAATAGGGTCGTGGGGCATACTCCTACATGTCATACAGACAATCAAGTCGGGCACATACACCCGATTTAAATGGAGATAATCAGTCTAACATGACCATTTCTCCTAAGAAGGCACATACACCTGCCCATAATAACCCCTTTCATCAATAAGTGGTTTCCATAGTTAGTAAGAACACATCCAAGAAAAAGACCCATCCATCATAGTTAAAAATCATGAGCCAATCTGCAATATGGTCGTGCTCAATGCTGGAGTTCTTAAAGCACATAGACAATTATCTGTTTCAACTCAAGATTATACTCTCTAATTTACAAATTCTAGAAGTAACAATAATAATTCTGAAGGTCTTCATCAGACACATCCTCATGAAGGATTTTTTCATGACAGTTCTTTCAATCTCAAAGTATCATCTTCAGATGAGAGACAAGATAACCCTCTGCGTGGCCAGAAGACGAAGGAGAAAAAGTTTCATCTTTTTCTATAACCCACCATGGTGGTCCTACCCAGGATGATGAATTTTGCTGTGAAATTCCACTCTACAGCAGTAATTCTCATTAACTTTAATATTCTTCAATGGAAAATGAAGCAACAAGAAATCCCACTTATCTTGAGGCACTTTCAAATGCGAATCCAGTCTTGTCTGATTCCTTACCACTAGCAGGTGAAATACTTTCTCAATCAGAAGATATACTAGGGTGTAAGTCATTCTACGAACCACCCCTAGGTCATTCATCTTCTAAATTTGACAATTGAATTCTCTACCAATATTGTTGAATCTTATGAAGCAACAAAGAAGCACTAGCTTTGGACTAATCAGGTAGAAGAATCTTCATCAAATGAAAAAGAGGAAGTGCTGAATATGACAAAACAACTCAAAAAAGGTGAGATACCAGTCATGTTTTGGCCTTTGGCTGACTCTCAGTATGATATTACCGAAATGTTGATAGAAGATTGTATTCCTGATATTCGTCTCAACATATAGAAAACTCATTGTCACTTAAAAGATAAGATATTATATTATGATGAATATCATAACCTTGTTATGGTAATAGAATGGTTGAAACTCCAAATTGACTTGCCAAAAAAAGGGTAAAAGTCAGGTTACATCCCACCCTAACTCTGGAGAAGGCCAATCACCCTCATTAGAGGAAAGGATCGCACAACAAGAAGAAGAAATGAATGAGTAAAGGAGGTTAAATACAGAACTACTTCTAGGTAGTCTTCTTCCTAAGCAGGCTGGAGTTAATCAATCATGGTAATTTGTTGTATCTACTGGGATGGATCAAGAATATCATCCTTTACATGTACACCCTCATAGGTCCAATCCTATGGGTCATACGTGATAGAAACCATCAATACTACCATTAGTGGCAGTACCAGTCACCACACTCGTCCAAACTCTAGTTATAACAACTGATCAGGTCCAAGCACAACCAGATTCTTCTCAAAAATTAATGACAACCATTGAGTCATTAAAAACTCTATTGGAAGCTATGGAAGGATGATGTGCAGAAGTTCAACAGGAAAAGAGAGCTTTCCCTGAATGGGTGGATGTAATTCCTCCTCCATCAAATTTTTTCAAATACCACATTCCTAATTTATAATGGTTCAGGAGATCCAGAATAAAAATAGACACATTTTTTTCTCGTTGTGATCCTATGATGGGAACTCCTCCACAAAAAGAAGAAGTTAGGCTCGGGTGTTTTGTGCCCTCAATACAAGGACCTGCTTTTTTCTGGTATACAACTTTCCAATATCAGTCAATTACTGGCTGGGAAGATCTCCGTCAATGATTCCTTCTTAAATTTAGCTCAACATTACCAAAGAAGACAGTTTTTGATCTTACTAATTGTAAAAAAAAAGGAAGAATGAAAGAGTCTCATATTTCACTTCTCACTGGAAGGGATTAACATATTCTTTAAGTTTAGCACTCCCTCAATAATATTTTATACCAATCTGTGTAGAAAACCTGTGTGATGAATTACGCACAATTTTGTTCCCTGTGAAATATATAGGAGGGTTTCGAGACCTTACTTCAATCACTCAGAAAATAGTAGACTCTCTTATAAAGACTAAGGCCAAAACTCAGGTAATTTCATTAGTTCCGGGAAAGAGTATAGGGAAACCAGAGACTGTTATAGTTACACTTAAACAAGAACCTATAACTACTTCAACTTTAAAACCTTCATCATATCGAAGGTCTCTACCTCTTAAGAGTCAATAATAATGGCTTCCTCTTCAAGATGATTAAATAGATAAAAGGAGGAAAAAGTTGGAGGATTTAAATAACAATGTTTATTCTTTCCGGAATGAACAAGTTCCTGGTTACTTCATCTCGGCTCTAGAAAATAATCTTGTTCAATTTCCAAGGCCAAAAAAGATGAAAAATAAAGGAGATGAAGACCTCCAAAACTACTTCCCATTTCATCAGGTGTCAGGGCATCCATTTCAGGAGGGTTTTGTCTTTAAAGACCTCCTGCAAAAGATGGTGGACTCTGGAAAAGTAAAACTGAAAGGTTCTTCAGCTCAGGTAGCATTTGTTACTGCTACTGATCCAGAGGAAGAAGGTGGGTTCCATGAAGTAAAAATTAAAATTGTGCAGAAATATGATGATTGGATGGTTAAGAAAACAATTAACTGAACTCATGTCATTTTATGAACACAATTGAATCGTCAATTGGGTCTTATAAAATTTTTGCGACATCAAAACCCCCTACATCAGTAAGAAAATCCTCAAAGAAGAAGCATAATTTGAAGAAAGAAGTGTAGAAAGAAGAAGAAGTGCTCGTGTGAAAGCCTAATTTGTCTTTGACTCTGGAAGATTTTATGCCATATGCTTCAAAAGCACGGGCACCGTCCCACCAAACGGCACAGCCTGAACTAATTCATCAGGGAAAATCATCATCAAATGAATAATTGATCTTTGGTTCTGTTAACATGAATCATTTAATGGATCCCTATGCTAATGACAGTTTCGATCATGATGAGCCTAAGTTCCATGTGTCTAACAGAAAAATTAGATGAAGAGACCAAGGTCTAGGATACAGGGGAAGAAGTGGATATTCTAGAAGCCACTATTTTATTCCTACCACTGCTAGAACTGTAAATGCAACGAAACTCATGTCAAATCCCTTGAGTGGGCTCAATAGGAAAAATAACGACCTTCCATACATGGAAGATTCGGTCCTGAAACAGTTATTTTGGAATAATGGTTAGAGGTTACACTATCTTCCTCTCAACAAATAGATGGACTTAGTCGGTCTAAACTACTGAAGCCAGGACTGTTTCCAATATCTTCCCCGATACGAGATGCATCTACTGCCAAAGAATCAACTTCTAAGGAACCTACAAAACCACATTTTCATGATGGGAAACACAGACCTTTGGATGAAAAGTATGATGTCTTGAAACATTTTTCCCAAGTACCAGACAATTTATCAATTCGGGATGCCTTAAATCTATCATATTATCTTCAGTGGGCGCTTATTGAGGTTTTTTGAAGTCATCAAGAATTCAGAACTGAAATTTCTACGGCTGAGGTCTACGATATAGAGAATGATCCTATAGAATTCCATGCAGTGATATCTTTTACAGATGAAGATGAAGATGATGTTATACATGGACATATCAGAGCATTGTATCTATCTGGAAAAGTCATTGATATAGAGATCTGACAAGCATTCATTAATAATGGCTCAGTATTCAACCTCATTCCAATTCATACACTTCGTCAATTTGGCCTCACTGAATTTGATTTATCTCTTTATACATTTATGTTTCAAGGATATGATAAGAATGAACCAGAGCCTCTGGGTGAGATTACACTAAGAATTCAGTTTGGAGACCATGTGTCTAATTCAGATTTCATTGTTGTTCATTAGGACACAGCCTTCAACAATTTACATGGAAGACCATGGCTACATCAATATGTGGTTTTACCATTTTCATGCCATCAATGTCTCAAATATTGTTTCAATGGTCAAATTGGGACATTGTATGGTGACAAGTCCCCATTCAAAATGTGTGAATCTCAACACATTGAGTCAGAAATTTATCACATGGAGGGAAAGAAAAAATTCATGGCAAAGAAGGTCACCAAAATTAATGCTCTAAATGGTTTTGAAAATATTCCAGCAAACTCATTCATACATGTGAGTAAAGATTATGTGTTTCCAATCATTCAAATTGATAGGATAGACCTAAATCCCAACACTCTTATGGAAACTTCCATAATATCAATTACGGAAATCAATCGAGACAGCATGGGTGAAATGGTTGATTCAACAATAAATGATGAAAGCTTAAATGGAGATATCTTCATTTCATCCACTAAAATCCAGAAATTATATACTTCATTAACCAGTCCAGAAGAAGTTATAGAAATACCAGAGGAAAACAATGATGTCGATTCTCGATCCATCATCTCTACTCTATCACCCCAGGAAGACCCTTCATCATCAATAGGGTCAGAAATGGCATCCTATTCTTCAAGATGTTCAAATTTTAACTTTTCCCCTGACCATGGAAATTTTTCTTTGTCATCTAATATGAAAGAAGAAACAGAAGAAGTAACACATATTGTAGAAGTAGAGGATGATCTCAGGGATGCTCCTCCAATATTTAAAGATGGTATCTATACCACTGTGGATGATCTCAGAGAAATAAATCTGGGTACAAAAGAAGATCAACGCCCCACATTAATTAGTGCAGCCTTGACTCTTGAAGAGAAAGAAATGTATACTTCATTTCTAAAGAAAAATCAAGATGTATTTTCTTGGAATTATACAGAAATTCCAGGTCTTGATCCTGATGTTTCCACTCATCATTTTGGTTTTCTAGAAGAACATCGATGATTCCATAAAGTATCAAGAAGAACACATCCAACTTATACATCCAAAATTAAAGCTGAAGTTGATAAGCTTATCGATGCTAACTTCATCATAGAAGTTCATAATCTCAAATGGACGGCTAATATTGTCCCTGTGAAAAAGAATAATGTAAAAATTGGTGTTTTCATTGACATTAGAGATCATAATCAGCATTATCCCAAGGATGATTTTCCAGTTCTGATCACAGAACTCTTAATTGATGCGACAGCTGGCTATGAGGATCTTTCCTTCATGGATGGTTACTCTGGGCACAATCAAATATGAATGGCCCCAGAAGATGAAGAGTTTACAACCTTCAGAGCTCCTAAAGGTTTTTTTTGCTGTCGGGTAATTCCCTTTGGCCTGAAGAATGTAGGTTCAACGTATCAACATGCCATGCACCATATCTTTATACCCTTTTAGGGAAATTTGTTGAACGTTATGTGGATTATTTGGTGGTTAAATCTAGAAAATGTTCTGATCACTCGGATGATCTAGAAATCATATTCAACAAACATTGACAACACAATTTGAAGATGAACCCCTTGAAATGTTCTTTTGGGGTAACATCAGGAAAATTTCTCAGCTTTGTTTTATTCCATCGTGGTATAAAAGTTGATCTTGAGAAGAAAAAATCAATCCTTGACATGTCACCTCCTAGAAATTTGAAGGAATTAAGAGGACTTCAAGGACACTTGGCATATATTTGGTGTTTCATTTCCAATTTCACAGGAATGTGTTTACCCTTCAGCAGATTAATGAAGAAAGGAGTCACCTACTAGTGGAATGAAGATTGTCAAGAAGCATTTGATATCCTTAAGAAATATCTCTTGAGTCCACTGGTATTAATGCCACATATTGAAGGAAGACCACTTATTCTCTCTGTGACAGCATTAGATTGATCATTGGGTGCGTTCTTTTCCCAAAAAAATGATATTGGGAATGAAAACAACCTTTAATATCTCAGTCAGACTATGATTGAGGAAAAAACTTGATATTCAAGTATTGAAAATTAATGCCTAGCATTAATCTTTGCAGTTAAAAAATGATACACTACCTGCAACATCATGAGGTCTAATTGGTATCTCATAATAACCTGCTCAAATTGATCCTTAGTCATCAAATGCTTACCGGACGTCTGGAAAGGTGGGCAGTTATTTTGCAGCAGTTTGATATCTAGTATGTGTCTCAAAAGGTAATAAAGGGCCATGATTTGGCCAATTTCCTTGCTGAACACCCATCTGTAGAAGATATATCTTTAAATATTGATCTTTCTGATGAGGAAGTCTTCTCTATTCAAGATAATCCTACAACATGGGAAATTTACTTTGATGGTGCCTCCAGAATTACAACAGGGAAAAAATGGAAGATCCTAAATTCAAAAAAGTTGGGTTAGGAAACGTTCTTATTTCCCCAGAAAAGGAATTGCTACCCTATTCCTTTTTATTGTTGGAAGGTGGCATAAACAATGAACAATAATATCAAAATCTCATCGCAGGCTTGGAATTGGCGCTTCTGACATAGGTGAATCACTTAAAGGTAAAAGGTGATTCAGATTTGATAATCAAACAAATCAATGGGGATTCTGCCATCATAAAGGAAGAGTTAATACCTTTCCTTGATTACGTCAGAGAGTTAATAGCGTAATTTCCCTGGAACCTACATTTTCTTATGTCCCACGATCACAAAAATGCCCAAGCTAATGCACTGGATAATATAGCCACAGCCCTGGCAGATCCAAATCGGGATGAAACAATCATCAATATTGCCCACTATCGTGTAGTTTCACCTTTGGTTCAAATCAGAATAGAGGAAATCAATTAAATCTGTCCCATTGTTGAACCATATGGTCATACTACATGATGGATGACACCTATCAGGGAATACCTTCAAAATGGAACACTCCCACCTGATAGATTTGGGAAATAACAAGTTTGGTGATGTGTGGTAAATTTTACTCTTTATGATATCCCAAATCACCAACAAATTCTCTACAAGTGAGTCTTTGATGGAATTATCTTCAAATGTATTGATGGTGAATAGACAATGCCTGTCATGAATGAATTATATGCAAGTTGTTGTGGTGCCCACCAGTCTGGACATAGATTTTTGGTCAAATTCAAAGGCTTAGATACTTCTAGCCTTCAATGATGTAAGATTGTGTTGATTTCACTAAGAATTGTCATTATTTCCAAGTATGTTCCAACTTCATTCATCAACCCCTGGAGTTTATTCATACGGATAAATACTCCTTACCGTTTGTTACATGGGGAATGGATGAAGTAAGACCTTATCCTCCGGTTACAGCTAAGCAGTTTAAGTATATTCTTACTACTACCGACTTCTTTTCCAAATGGGCATAGGAAATACTGCTCAATGAAGTCGGTTCTAAAAGAACTATTAGATTTTTTTATTCCAACATCATTACCAGATTTGGTGTTCCTCATACCATATTGACGGCTAATGGCACCAATGATTTTTCATCTGAGGTAAGAAAATTGTATCCAGAATACAATATCAGGTCTAACGATTCATCTCGGTATCATGCAGTGGACAATGGTCAAGTAGAGGATTTAAATAAGACTCTTTCAAACATTATTCAATAGAAGGTGGATAAAGATAAGAATTCATGGCTTTATAACCTTTTTCATGCTCTATGGGCATATCAAACTACAACCCGCACTGGTACACGATCTACTCCATATTCAATGGTATATGGAACAGAAGTATTCTTGCCTATTAAATTCCAATTACCTTCTCTTAGAGTCTCAATTTGTGATTAGTTATCTACATATGAACAATCTCAAAAGCGATTGGATGAATTGGAATGACTAGATGAAAAAAGATTGTTCACCCTACACCATTTAGAAGTCTATCAGAATCGAATATCACGAGATTTCAATAAAACAGTCTGTCTTAGTTCATTCATTCATGGTGAATTGGTATTGGTCCTTAGAAACTGAATGATACTGGGAAAGAATCCCCCAAAGCTTGATCCAATGTGGGAAGGACCTTTTTCACTACATAGGGTCTACTAAAAATGAGATTATTATTTAATCTCAATGGATGGAGAACTCATTACAACTCCAAACAATGCAAGATTCTTGACGAAGTATTTTGTGTAACACAAATTCACATATTGTCCTTGCTGCAGGACATTAAACTGCATAGTCCCTCTATCGTCCAACATGACGTTAAACTATGTATGTCCCATAATCCTAGATATATGTAGTAAAACAATACATTTACCCATTGTCCTTGCATCATGACATTAAACTGCATAGCACTAGTCCATTCATATGACCTTTAACTATTTTCACTTTTGTCATGTATTACAATAAACTGCAACAATCCCTGATACCCTCACTCGAGAGGAATCATTATTGACATGGTCTCCAACCATGTAATGATTCAATAACTACGTGTGTCTTGATTCTCATCCTTATGAGATACGTAGCGACACCCATGTCTCTAATCTTGGGTCCATCCAATATTGCAAAAAAGTCCTCTTTACCACTCATATGTACAAACCAAATCTGTACAAAGGATATTTTAAGAGCTACATGCAGCTTGATTCCCATCCTCATGGGATACGTAGGAATGCTCGAGCATCCCTTGAGTCTAGCCCCGAGCTTTTGGTCCTAACCCCAAACTCCACTTTCGGTCCCTTGGCTGAAATGTCCCCCCTAAGAGAACATGGGATGATATGGAACACCCTGGTCTTTATTTACATCAGGTTTATAAAAAATTCATGATGTGTCTCTCTCACTATGGTCCGAGCTCTATGACCCTAAACTAAGATATTCCATACTCTCATACTACATGATGTTAAACTATATTTCTAGAACTACATGTCGCTTGATTCTCATCCTAAGGAGATACATAGTGAAATCCAAAATTTCAATTTAGGACCCAGCCAAAACATTATAAAAATAATATTCATGATCTCCAAAACCCTTTTCTTGACATCTGGTCACAAAATTTCAAATTCCTGAGAATTCTTTTTCCTGACTATGCAGCACATTTCCTTAGGTGGCCTTGAATAAGCTGTCTACATAACGGACCTATCATCCCAAAAGATGATGCTATTTAACTATCCAGCTTATACCCCAGTTGTCCCTATATAATTCAACCTCCATAACGGGTTTTTCAAGTAATGGTAACTTTATTATTAGGATAAGCCTCTTCGATCCCTATTAGTCTTAATGATGATATGTAGGGATCTCCAAAAATACTGACATCCTTAACATATTCGTTCCATACTCTTTTTCATGATCTGAAAGTATTATGTCGTAAAATTTGTCTATCTACAGTTTTATTCATATGATTTAAAACCACAGATAAATTTTTCCTAAATTTGGATCAGACCTTCGTAGAAGTCACATTCCTCCAGTTCATTGACAATTTTTATTGGATATAACCTCTCCATATTCAAGTACCTTTTTCCATAAAGCAGACTCTATGGTTTGGAAAATTTGAATCCCCATAATACTTTCTTCGGATTTTAGAAATAGAAAGTAAAATTTCTAAGAGTTCTTTTGCCCGACTATGTAGCATGTTCCCTTAGGTGGCCTTGCATAAGTTTTCTACATAACGGACCTGTCAGCCAAAAGATTCTACTATTTGACTATACAGCTTATGCCCTAGTTGGACCTTCATAATTCATCTCCCATAACGGGTCTGTCAAGTAGTGGTAAATTCATTCTTAGAAAATACTTCCTCTAATATCTTTTAGCTATTTTCCCATGCCATTCCTCAGATTCAAAATTTCTCAAGTCACAGTTTATAATTTTCCCCCTACATTCATGAATATGGTAATATATTGCCAAAAAAATTATCATAAATTGAGTCAATATCATCCATTCAGTCAAAGCTATTCGAACTTAAATATTAGCCTCTTGTTTTATTCCAACATACATGACTATAAACTACCAATAACAAAAGACATGGTACTCATTAAATTGGGATCCTATAAAGGGTACTATGAAAGATATTCAAGTCCCAACTGGCTAAACGTACATTTTTTTATGATTTTGGAAATTTTGAGCAATTAAAAGATAATTTTTGTGGGGTTGTTTATATAACCCTAGTAAAAATCAAACAATGTTTACCAGTCCCATTGGCTTAGGTAAAAATAAGAGCACTTATCATGATTGAAGATGAACTGTTTTTCATTGATGAACAAGATTAGAAGAACATCCTCAAACTAGAGTCTCTTCTCTTTTTTTACAAAACACTATCAACGTGACTTCTCATCTATCTCATAGCATCCTGAGCTTTGTCAGCAGAAACTTGAAGTTCATTTACTCGACCAAATTCACTCTCTTCAACTCGATGAAGTGCTTCTTTGGCATCTTTGATGGATATTATACCATCCTCTTAGACTTATTCCAATGAATTATGAAGCTGGTCAAGCTCTCATGTAACATCATCTAGCTCTTGTCAAAGGTAAAATTGTTGGAAAATATTCTCCTTGATCCTTTACTTCCACTCCTTCAGCTTTCCATCATGATCAGCCTCAACTCGAGACACTGCAGCCAAAAATTCACTGATATTGATCAGTAATCTAGCTCTGATCAGGTATTGACGGAACCTTTTCTCTTTCTCCCTCCTTCAAATGACTTGTTTCACTATCACATGGATTTCTGAATATCCAAAACTGCCAATTCCTTGCATGATGAACATGGATGAACGTCTTGGAATTTTTGAAGGAAAATCATCAAGAGGCACCTCAGATATTTTCTTCCATATACTGTGCCATGCCTTGCGACGTGAGAATTAGAGGGCCTTTTGCATCTCTGGGTCTGATTAAGTATCGCTAAAACAGGGAGGAACATAATCTGGGATTAATGCACTTAAATAAGCACCATGTTCTTCTCTTTCCCTGGCCCTGGTTGCTTCACCTTCTACTACTGTTTGGGCTGAGGCTGAGACTTCACCTCTAGATCTTGCGATTGAAGTTGATAGCCCGGTTTGGTCAATTGAAAGCATGGTTAGTTTCAAATGACAATACAAGTTGATCTATTTTATTGAAGATTATGTTAGCCAAAAATATCATCATCTTTAACCTAACAGTAGATCAACAACTTGTGAAGACTCCACCCCATCATTCCTAACTTCAAAAAGATTTTCAGGATGGGTTTCATGAGTGTCTTCCATGTTAAGTTCTACCTGAGCCAGTGTTTCTGGAATAATATGGTTGACATAAATGTCTACACCCCTTTAAAGTGTTTTTGGTTCAACAGTTTCTTTAGATGGAATTGTATATTTCATAACCAAACAGTGTTAGAAGTCTAATCATGAGAAGATTAATAGGACAAATGATGAAACTCACGTTCAGTTGATTTTATAACTAGATCTCCAAAATCTTCAAAATCTTGTGGTAAATTAACATGATCTAAAATTTCTTCAAAGGACATGCCAAGATTCATCATTGTAACCAATTATGTCACATATCCCATGTTAGTCTCTCCACTGGGAGAACTCGACATGTCTTCTCCATGACTTTCATCTGGCAATCTCTGACCCCGGACAACTTCTTCACAGACAATTGTGCGGTCTGCTGCAGTGGTCACCAAAGGTTCTGGTGCATGTGTTTAACCAAAAACATCACAGAATGGATGTTAGCTATTTTCTCATTTGAGGTTCTATGAGGTATTGTTAATTTACCGGATTTCTTTTCACTCCTAGAACCAGAAACAGGAGAAGTGTTGGGAACAGACACCGACTCATCTTCTATCAGTATTTCATCAGGAACAGCAATTTTAGTAGGAACTTGCAGCCATTCTACAACACCGTCTATTGTAATATGAGGATGGTTAGTCCTTTACCTTAAAGGGGAAACTGAAGAAGCCCCTAAAATCCCGAGAATTTTGAGCACTTTTTCAAAAGCTATGTTTTATGACTACCAGAAAGACATACCACCACTGATAAAGTGTTTGACTGTGGTCTTATTTCTTTAATACCTGTGATTCTTGGCCGTTTTGTTTAGACTAGAATTTTCATCTCTGAAAATAGGTATCAGAGACAATAACGCCTTTTCTAACTTTTCATCCAGGACTTTTTGGCCCGGAGATACGTCACCTGGATCACGAGGAGATTTAGTGACTCCAAGAGCGGTACCCCCAGGGCTATACCGCGGCGAAGAGATTTCAATGGTTCATTATTTTACAAGCTGCAAGATGAAGATGATTATTTCCTTAAATAACAAATCTTTGACTAAATTCAAATTGAAAAGAAAATAGAAATATGAGAAAAAGGAAAACTTACATCTTTAGGATCCATGTAATCATGCCACTCTTTGTCTAAGGAAGGACCAATCCCCTTAGTGGTACCATGGTCCATCATTTCCTTCATCTTCTTGGTGACAGGAACTGACTTATCAGTGGAATATATGAGAATTTCTAGCTATTTGATGTAATCCCTCACTTCATTGGGGTTTTCCTCAAAACGGATGTTAGAGGAAGCCTAGAGATTCATCACTCAAGGGATATGCAGCCCTTCGCATAAGTCCATCCAGGCAGTTTCAACATCACAATATAAACTCCTCCATGTTCGGACAACCACTGTTCGTAAATATTCAGAATGTGCACTAGAATTCTTTGAGGAGGGTCCTACAATCTGGAACTTCAACTTCTTCCCAGCTCCTGCAATCACAGATAAAGGATAAGAAAATGAATCTTGTTTCTCTTTAAAATAATGGTGACTAAATTATCTCAATGATGTAACTCACCACGAGTTTATGGAATAGGTCTCCTAACTCTGGAAGGAGGATTATATCTGGCACAAGGCCAATTTGATTCATTTTGAGCCTCATCATCCCTATCTTGGGAATTCGATGAATCAGCTGCACTTGAGGAATACGGTGAATCAGCTCTGGTTGAGGAAGAGTCACCATCCAAATTAAAAACTACTTTCTTAATGGTTCCCTTCTTTATCCCCACCATAGGAACCAGCTGATTCAGTACCCCTTCAAGGTATGATGATACCCAACTCTCGGTATACCATGTAGTCAATCGACTTGCTGCTCCAACAGCTGGTAGATCAAATACCACCCCAGTCTTCTCCATACACGTCCACAACCATAGTTGACAAGAAACCATCAGATACTTCTCTAACCTAACATAAACTAGAGAGGATACGATAATTTTATGCAGACATTTGAATTGACGTGAGAATATGTATGGAGCATAGGCCTCACATATAATTTCTCCATCAATCCTCGTGGCCAATGCACCTTCTCTACATGCTAGCATATATTCCCTTAACTCTATGCTGGTTGTTCCATCATCAACAAATCGCCCTGTTGGTAGATTTCTATAAGGAAAGAAATGAAACTCCTTGAACATTCTCAGCCTTATTTAGATATCATAAGCGTTGAGGGATAAGGGAGAAATTACAGAAAATGCCTGAACAAACAGCCAGAAAGAACTTCCAGGAACCTATACCCCACTTTGTATAGAATAAGTCTTGAAGGGGGTGGTGATCCATCCCCATAGAACATGGAATGGTCCCACTATTCTTATAGGAGACATACCCATATAAACATGGAGTAATCTCCTATGAATATTTTCCAAAACTGGGGTTTCCAACCCCCCCATCTTCCATTCAGCTCGCTTGGATACAAAGAAAAAGGTCCCCGACCTCACACCTCCTTTCGAATCCAGAACTGGTAAAAGGTAAACACTGAGCCACAAGTCAAAAAGCATGTCAGATGGGTCTTCACTTAATGTTTATGGTTCACTTCATACCCCCACCTATAAAACTCTCCGGCTTATGAAATTGGCCAAAATGTGCCAGGAGCCCCCCTCTTTGCGGCTATAGGGCAACTAGTAGGATAAGTGCAGGAAGGTCCCTCCTCTTTCTTCTTAATTAGAAACATGTTCATCCACTCCTCTGGATTGATATATTTTATAGAATGGGTTTTTTTGGTGGTGTAATTCTTAAGCTTGTAAAAAATTTCATTAACTCTCGAGCCAAAGCCGCATACTTCTCTGAATCATTCCAGGTCTCTCTGGACGGGATGAATTCATCATACATATCTCCAAAAATTGGAGCCCCTGAAATCTTGTAGACATCTCACAAACTGATGTCTACTTCTCCATGAGTCAGGTGGAAAGAATTCGTTTCTAGGCTCTAATGACTGATTAACTCCGATACAAAATTGTCATTTCTGTAGACATATGTATGCCCAGCCCAAACGACATCATATATTATATCTCCCTTCCGATCATTGACAAAATCTACATGGGTTTTTCACAGCTAATATTACCATATCCATGTTGGCTTCACACCTCCTCCAGGACAGAAATATGATCTCTTCTTCCATCCCTTAGATTGGTCCATCTGAGAATTTCATAAAATAACGGGATAGCAATGCGGCTGCAGATCAGGCTTGTGAGGATTCCGATCTGGAGCACTTGGGATATGATGCATTATGTATGCCTTCTCCACTATTACAACATTTGCAAATGATCCTGCAACTGAGACATTTTCTGAAGAGAAATTGGTGTAGGTCTGAAACCAGGAATGAGGGATAAAATTCATTGCCTCTGGAATGTTGACTCCTTGTAGATGACCATGGAAATACAAAGGGAAGTAAATGATCTATGGGAAATTTTCATGATATTTTTTCAAGTACTTATCCAAATCCGGGAGAGTGCTATCACGGATAATATAATAATCATGGCCGAAGATGTTCTCATGTCATCTATTCTCTTGTTGGCCAACTCATCAGCTGGTCCAATTTATCTGGGATCTATTAAACCTGCACAAAAATAAATCAATCAGCTTTTAAATAAGTGTGTTCTGTGAAATTTTGGTGAAGGAAATAAAAAAATGACAAAGGCATTAAGGCGCGCAAGTCCCAACATGGCGCACAAGTCAATCAGGTCGCACATGTTTTGTCTCCCTAGTCATGGCGCGCAAGTCAAATACCTTCTGCAGAAGCATGACAAAAAAACCAGAAGATTGAAGACCAAAGACTGAAGAACCTACGTGACGAGAGCTCAAGTTGCCGAAAGGTGAGTGAGTTAACACAAGAGTGAGCCTATATATATAGATGATCCAGACCACCAGTGCACCCTACATGTGCGCCCCAACATCTCCGCACCTAACTTGCACGCCACAGACCCTTGTTTTCTCCGGCTTTACCTCAGAGCCGTATTCTCTTTCCTTTTTGGATCCAACTCTAAGGGGGGACTTTTGTTGAAACTCCTTTCCATCACAGAGTCCAAATAATGGAAAAGTGGAATTCCTTAAGCACAAAGAGGGTCACCCTTTTAAGAACATCAAAATAATTGACGAAGGCACGGACTAGAAGAACATTTGGAGTGAGGTGCACAAGTTACTTGCACGCCGTGAAAGTCACTTACATGCAACCTATGGGCCACGCAAGTCACATGCACGCCCCATTTGATTTCTCGCCCAAGGTGAAAGGTGTCCTATAAATAGCCCCTATGGGCCCCCCATTTTGAGGACAGATTTTCCAAAACTCATATTCATGCTCTGGTCACCCAAGTCTTCAGCTCAACTCTTCTGAAAGCTTCTAAGGAATCTTTTTACCTCTAATGGAAGACTTGAAGGAATATGATATGTCCTAAGTGTTTACAATTCATTAACACATGCACACCTCTGTGTACAAGCCTCCTTAAAAAATGGAAACACATGTGTGTTGCCCTACCCTTTGAATGAAACTTGCGCGCCATCCTTTTGGAAACATCTTTGGATAATACAAAAGGCTTGAGTTAAGTCTCTCCCATGTATTACCCTACAGATTCTTCATCACCCAAGTGACCCTATGTCGCACAAGTACACTTGGATGGCCAGGAAATTCATGCTAAATTATTTACACGCCCTACACTTGCGCGCCACTTCATTTGTGTGCCTCTCTCCCATTCACCTCTCCTCTTAAAGATATTAGCCCTTGAACCCCTTTTCGAAGCCATTTGTGGCAGAGTTACTTTGTTAGTTTGCTTATCTAAAAACAATTTTGTGACAAACTCTCCCAAATGTTCGTGACTTACAAGAATTATGTCACCAAGGTTAGAGGTTTCTTCCTTATAACCTCATCATTTAATAGGAGAAGATATTTTGATTTAGGGAATCCTTCTCCGGGGTAAGTCTCAAGCCCCCATAACCTGGGCCTCCTTCTCAGGAGTAATCCCCAGTCTCAATTTCCTTTAATATGGACCTCCTTCTCAAGAGTAATCCCCAGTGTCAATTTCCTTTAATCTGGGCCTCCTTCTCAGAAGTAAGCCCTAGTCTCAATTTCCATTAATTTGGGCCTCCTTCTCAGGAGTAATCCCCAGTCTCAATTTCCATTAACTTAGGCCTCCTTCTCAGGAGTAGACCCCAAGTTATCAGTCCCCTTTAATTTGGGCATACTTCTTAGTAGTAATCCCCTAGTTAAAACTCTAAATCTCTATAACGTAAAAATACCTTTATGGACCCTACTCCTGGGATTCTTTCCTGAAGTTAGTCTTGGTCTTCATCTACTTGGGCAGTCATAAATACGTGAGACCCACATCATTTATTGTGACTGCATCTTTCGTGGTATAATCTTTAGGTTTACTGATACCTCTTATTTCTCACACTGAGCATGACTCACATGAGCTTAGAGTGTAAAAGTAATCACGAAACCTCTTTTTGGGCCATTAACCATGCATAAACCCCATATTTCTTTACCCAAACTAGGTGGAATTTGATCTCTGCCTTAAAAGTAGAGTATGTAGGAATCATTTCTAAGGTTCAAACCCATATTTCATTAATTCTTTTCCATCCCATATGACGTTAAACTATATCCTTCTTATCAAACTACGTGGGTTCTGATTCCTTTTTAACTAGGATACGTAGGTAGCCCATCGGTGTGTATGATCCCAACTCTGAAATAATCCCTATCTTTATGAATGAAAATAAACTTCAAGTGCCCCACTGAGTGGATTTAAAACCAGTATGGTCATCATAGTGACCAAGATATTTCTATATAATGTATTTAAGGATAACATCGACTAAGAATATCTAACTCATAGGGATGATTCTCCATCAATGAAGAACCTGAAATAAATATAAAAGATTCTCTAAATCCTATACATATCAATCATTGATTGCTAAATCTAAAGGAAAACTCATTTTTATTCTCGGTGAATTAATAAGGATTCATGAACACAACTTAAATCTATGAGAGAGTCCCAGAGTAGGCAATAATTCCCCCAAAAAAGGTGTGACAAGCCTGACCTCCCATCCTCTCGACCAATGAAAATTCATAAGCCTCATTAGTCAAAAAATAATGAGAAAATACCTTTGGAAAGTAGGTCCAAATGGATATAGAGTCATCAGATGTTTCCGGTTCTACGAATAAACCCATTAGAAACCGATTGGAATGTTTGAACCTTAAACAAACAAGATCATTACCTTTTATAGAAGAAACATTTTTATAATATTAACAATGCATAAATTATAATTTATTCTATGTAAACCATATTTATAATCATACATTATGATTTAATATTCATAATTTTATGATGTAATCTAGTATATTACATTTTTAGGATTGACACTTAAATGGAAGAAAGGTATCGATACTCATGGCCAATATAGAGATTTCATTAATGTCGATTCCAATACAAATAGTGTTATAACTAATAATAGTATGGATATATTAGGGAAACTTATTCATGTTATGAAATATAACCATACCATGATAGAGAAAATAGTTTCATCGGAATATTCTCCTATGTTGGATTATTCTATGCGACAAAGGCCCCCATCCTTTAGTGGGACTATTGATCTATTAGAAAAAATATTGATTAAGTCTCTAAAGAATATATTGATGGTGTAGGGAGTTATTGAAAATAAAAAGCATACAGTTTCAGTATATTATCTAAAAGTTTATGTTGGTCAATGGTGGTTATTGAACAAGAATACTAGGGAGGAAGGTGACATAAAACTCATGGAATGGAAGTATTTTGAGGATAAATTTTTTAAAAATATTTCCCTCATGAACAGTATATTGAGATGATGAAATTGTAAATTACCTTAATGAAAAATGAAGAATAAAATGTCATGTATTATGTAGCTACATTTACTAGTTTAACTAGGTATTCTACATATTAAAAATCCAACACATAGTACAATATTGACCATTATTTTTTTAGATTAATCAATGTGGCCAGAGTGTGCTAGTATCCAAACACTTTTCTTCATAAGATGAAATATTATTTTTTGTTATCAAAATAGATAAATAATTCTCCAAGTGTTGTGGATTCAAAGTAAATAAAGAGAATAAAAGTATGGATAAGAAAAATATAGTTAAAGGATAATAAGGGAAATAATGGTTTCCTATATGTGGTTATTTTGGAAATAAAAACCCTCATACATTGATGAAATGAATTGGAGTTTTATATAAGTTTTGAGAGAATAGAGACCAGTATCATGATTATAAGTTAAATAAATAATTTTCCAATGTTCTATGACTCTATAGTAATTATATATGTCATTACCCAAATGAATTTCACAAATACAAAAGAAATGTACCTAAAAATAAGATAAAATATCAAGGTCATGATTATGACATTGATAAATCCAAATTGTAATAATTAATGTTCATGAGTTCTTGGATCCCTAAAATATGTTATGATAGTATTTTATTAATGATATTTTTGAATTTATGATGATTTTATTTTATTATTATTTATTAAATTATTTGTAATCGCTCATTGAATGGTACCAATAAAAGTGATTTTGGGTCAATTTTAACATATTGTAAAACAAAAGAGTGAGGGAACGATAATCCTTAATACATTCTTAATTTTGAGATAATGATATTATGATAACAGGATGATTGATATTAATAATGAAATTGGGATAGTGTTAAATACCTTAGAACTAATTGATGACTTGTTGAAAAAGGGGTTTATGTTATCATGGATGGAGTTTATAACATATTTTGATTTGATGAATATATCTAATAATCGTTTTTATCTATATGAAAAAAGTTATCATATATGTTTTCAATAAATATTTATGGTAAAATAGGTTATTACCTTGTTTTGAAAGAATATATGATGATGGTATTAACATGTTTGTATTTGATATTTAAGATCCAATTCAAGTTGATTTTTGGATTAATAGTATTTTAATTTGGGATATCCAGAGGAATCCATTATAAATTTATTGATCATAAAATGTTCAAAGCTTCTTAAGATTAACCATTTAAGAAACTTTTTATGTTGATCTGTGTATGTGGTTTTCAGGATTAAGATTCTTGGATATTGTATAATATTTTCTTATGATATTTTTTTCGAAAATAGTTTGACATTGGTGGAAATAAATTTCACTCTTTCATGGGAAATATAGTCCACTAACAATGAATTTAAGTGCCTCACACAAAAAAATATTTTGGGATAATCATTTCTTTGAGTAAGGAATGATTTGAAAAGTGTTCAAGGCCCAACCAAAGAATGATATTGTGAATGTGAAATAGAATTAAAAAATAAAGTATATCATTTAATTAAAGTTCTTCAAAATTATGAAATTTATTTTGAAATAAAATTTTTTCCTATTAACATCAGTTATAATAATATAGTTGACTGTTTTCACACATATTTGTTTTTTTTTGTGGTTGTTAACCAGCTATGGATCTCCCATTTTCTTGTGATTAAGGACCTATATCACTCTCCATTAATCATTGGGTGATAGGATTAGCTTCCAAGAAAATTGTTTCATTTCCATTACATTTTCTCCTACATGTAAACCTATTTATATTCTTATTCCATATGACCTTTATACATCCCTTTTGTATTTAGAGGATATTTTAACCCTTTTATGAGGTGATTTATTTTTAAAAAATGGTATTCCTAAATATCAAAGCATTGATTAATGAGAACAAGTTTAAATTTAAATGATTAAATTTATTTAGGTTGTGTAATATTTTACACTCTCATACTGTATATAATAAATTTTATTTCATTGATACCTTGTAATTCATGCAACACTAGGTTCAAACAAACCACTGTTTAGAAAAAAATTAAAAAAAATAATTTCCAAATAATTTTTAACCCTTATAGAAAATTAATTTGATAATATAAAATTCATTTTATAAATAACCATATCATAAATATATTTGGGTGAATTATTTGTGATTTTCTAAAAAAACTTAGTTTTTGAGGAATAGTGGAAAATACCGAATTTTAACTGAAAATGACCTTTTCATTTAAATAATTTAAAATGATAAATTAAATTTTTAATTTTTTTTAAAGTAAAATATGTTAAATATATATCAATTAATCTAATTAATTTCATCTGAATCATTTTCATATTTGATTTTCATATAAAAACAATGTAAACATGTTAATAATTTCTCCTTAACACCCAGCATTCATGTCGCATTTGTGGGATTAATTTTTAATTAAAATTTTCCACTTATGTTAATTTAATTATAAAAAAAGGATTCCTCTTTTGAATCACCAATATTTATAAATTCTTGGAAGTGACAATTCATTTTCAACCATATTAATAGTGAAAACATGAAAAAACAATTACTAAGGTTAAAGTAGAAATGGCGTTTCTTTGCTTAAAATAAGAATATATAGGCTAAAATGACCTATAAATTTTTCAAAAACACATTATCTAAAATACTTAGACCATTATGAAAATAATGTAAATTTTTATTAGCCCTGGGGATACTTTTTGAATAATGTGACCAATATAATAATTTGAGTAAATAAAACAACAAAAAAGGAACCTTTTGTTATATTAATATATATAATGATTTGGGATATGTAAAAACACAAAATATGTTTGGTTATAAATATTATTTTCAATTAAAAATAAGTTTTTATTGAAATAATTTAATTTATTTTTTTATATTTGAAATAATTACCTTAAATGCTTATGAATTGCCAGTGTCGTAATTATTTATTTACTCATTAAATAAAATCAATGACCATAAAAATAATAAAGATGAGTAAATTGGTTGAATTATTGGGTTACATTTATTTTTAAGTTTAATATATCATATTAAAAAAATTATCATAATATATTATAATTCCATCCATGTATTGATATTTTTAAATTTGAAATTAAATTAATAATGTAAAAATTGACATTAATTTCTTTTTATAATAAATGAAATTTTATTAAATGAATTAAAAATAATAAGATTCATATATTATTCGATGTGATTTATAAATACTAATAAATATAATTTATTTATTATGAATAGACCAATTTCTCTTTTATAATTAATATATTGACCCAAAAATAGGAAAAAATAGTTTAGCGTAGTTATAGATAAAGTATTGTTTCGGTATATTACAAGTGCTTATGTTAAAGATAATTTTCAAAACACATTGGATTTATATTTATTAAATTTTATATAGTATTAAAAATATACGATTCCAAGTTATCTAATAATTCTGATTTTATTTTTTTCATAAATTATAAATGACCTAGGTAAAAAATACTAGTTATTGAAGTGAAAAAACCAAAATGGTAAACGTAAGGAAACTTAGATGTTAAGGAATATTTTTAAAAACAAGTGTTTTATTGTGTGATAGAGGATTTTATAGAATATATTATTCTTTAACACTTTTTTTTATCAATTTTTGATTCACAAGGGATTTTATAAACTTCTCAATAGTTAATATATTTGGTTATCTACAAAAAATGGCAGTCCCCCTCAACTATAAAGGGAAACTCACTCCCTACATTTCATTACACCATTAAATAAATTTTAATTGAAAAATACCTACCCAAATAACTTCCAAAATTCTCTCCTCATATCCTAGAATCTGTATATTTGGAAAAAGTCCAACCTATGAAGGCTTCTATGAAAACCTAAGGATGATACCCAATGAAGAGGTAATATTATTCAATGAGCTGTTTTATTTTACTTCTTACTCCACATCCCTATATTATTATTAATATAATATAATATAATAAAATCATAATATTATATAAAAAATAATATTTTTATAATAACATCATGACCAAAAACCATCTCCACTTCCATAAAAGTGGTTATGAAATCGTCGTTCATGAGTACAACGGGCTACTGTCTCACGAACAGATGTCATTCATTCTACCATTACCACATTTAATGGTTTGGAATGATGATGTATATAAAGTATATATAAGTGATATTTATAACATATTATTACCTATGGGGTCATTTTATCATATATATCTTATTTTACCTTTCATTTTCTAGGATGTATATTAATATCGGTAATGTGGACGACGTACTATCACCTCATGAAGCGATGTGATTCCCCTTTAACTAATTCTTCACATGGAAGGTGATTAGTATAATGTTAATATGTTATATATTTTTCATAATTATGATATTAATGACATATTTATAATTAATTAAATATAATATGTCATTTTCATTCTCACCTTTTTACTCACTT
Source organism: Viscum album (assembly GCA_963277665.1). NCBI lineage: Eukaryota > Viridiplantae > Streptophyta > Magnoliopsida > Santalales > Viscaceae > Viscum > Viscum album. The sequence continues at coordinate 379,105,453 of OY728147.1, forward strand.
AAAGATGATTACATCGTTCGTGTATGTGTGGACTGTTAGATTCCCAAAGCGATGTGACTCTCAATTTATCCAAAAAACCACATAGATATTATAAATTATTATATGATATGGTATTATTATCATTTCTAAAATATCATATATTAATTACCTTCTTTCCCCAATTATCATTGGGAAACTGAAACGTTACAATTACATATGTACAGTCTGCCTTCTCTATGATCGTGACATACTCTATTTTTCGTAACCAACATACATGATTTTTAAAAGTAATTTTGATGTAAAAATTATAATAATTATTTCATGATTATTATTCTTTAGATTATTAAACTATGTAATATGTACAAGGATATGATATTTAATGAAAAAACAAGCATAAGAAAACTAGGCAATTAAAATCCAAAAAAATGAAAATAATGGATTATTATTAACTAATGGGTGATCATATGTAATAAAAGGATCATATATGATGTTATAAATGTTAATATGGTTTTGTTTTAAGTTAGTTAAATTAAAAATACCACTATACATATGTTTAAATCACATTCATCCAAAAGGAAGCATGATGACAAAGATTTTATCTAAATTTACATTTCATTGATACTTACTTGTTATTAGGAAAAAAATCCATTTTATATGGTGTATATAATTATCCTTTATAATTTTATATCATGAATCATTAATAACTAATGATATTTTAATTTTAAGTTTGAAAATTTTCATCGATTGTGATTTTAATTGAAAATTACCCAGTCATAAAAGTTAGTGTACAACCTCACTTTAATTCTTTATTTTCATATTATCTTGAAAATATATATTTAATTTGGTCATTTTTCATTAGATATCACATTCCTATTAAATATCCATATTATTTTTGTAATTATTTAATTATTTCCAAAACCGTATGTAATTTTTATACGCAGTATTTACTTTGATATTTATTCGATTAACTATAGAAATAATGATAAATTTGTATCCTTTAATCAATATGGATATTTGATGATAATTAATATAGATTCATGAATTAAATAAATGTTTTAAATATGATGAATTATTTATACCTATAGTTATTGGTGGGTAAGGGAATTATATTCCTAATTGATGCAACAGTAGGTCTCATAGGAAAAAACAGTTATCTAGACTAAATGGGTTTCTACCTATAATTTAAAATGGCTGGGGGAATGTTTTAACAATATAGGTATCATGTTCCTGGGACATAATGTCCAATATTTAAGGATTTATATCATTAAGATTTTATTTATTATTATCCATGAGATTTTAAAAATGATATTATTTCTGGTTGCATTTCATTTTTAGTTTATTGATTAAATGGCATGAGTTTTTAGTTATTTACCTATACATATTTATTATGTCATATATGTTCATATAGTCAAGTTATTTAAGTGGAATGTTTATTTAGTTATTACCTTGAAATATTGATTATTATTTATTAACTCATGATATATTCTGTTGTACATAAACCTTATTACGAATTTTAAATTACCATTAATTTGTTTCCTTTACCCAGGAATCCATAAAGTGTACTATAATTGATTTTCAAGGATATGGTATATAGAATAATGATATTATTGATGAAAATTATGTTGTCATTTTAGTATTCTAGTATAATTTAAGACACAGCTATCTATCTAGTTTACAAATACCACTAAACTATTCGGTCATTCATGATGTGATTCCTTACATCTTATGTCAATATATTAATGTAGACATCAGAATTAGGATACTGGGGATGGATTTGTTAAACGAAAACTATGTGGACATGGGGGAGAGGTATAAGAAGATAATTGGAATGAAAATTTACCCGAACCACTTCTTAGAAGGTTTCAGATGAAGTGGTGGTGAGGGTGGTATTTATAATGGGAGGAGAGAAGAGTTTTTTAATATTATATTCGTTAGTTTATTTTTATTCTTCAAGACTACCAAGAGTTTTGTATATTGTGAATATATACAGTAAATGGTGCATGTGAGTTAAAACTAATGCTTTATAAGATCAACACTTATAAAATTAATTTTTTATTTAACATATAATGTTAAATATCATATTTGGTTGTATTTCATTATTAACTAAAAGTAACCTATTTTTAAAAAATAACATGATATTATACTAACAATATTTTGAAAATTTCAGCATAAAAATTGAATAAACATTATGAAAATAATATTTAATTTTTAATAAATTTAATTTTTAACTAAAAGCCAAAATTATTTGAATAAAATCTTAATATCATGATATTTTTTTGACCCCTTGAAAAATCACTTGTGGTCTCATTATGTTATCATTACAATACAAGATAACATTAATTTATAAAACCATTGTAATAAAATAATATATATTTTAAATCATTATTTTTTTATAAAAATACAATTAAAAATGTTTTGATTTATAATTATAAAAAAAATATTTATAATTTTGGAATCATTTATTTACTTCAATTGTGATATAAATATTCCATATCTTGATTTTATAAGGTATATAAATATTATTTTACTATTCCATTGGTGAGGAAACTATTCTAGTATTTAGGATACTATTCCCCATTGTTGGATTATTATTCCAATGGACAGATTTCTATTCCAACTGTTAGATTTTTAATGGTCATATGGGTTACCTAATTTTATTAATATATTAGATTTCTTTAATTGTTCATTCAATTCTATTTTCACTCAAGCTTATATATATTATAATTTTAAAAATTAATATTTAATTACAAATATTAGGGTTCATTTCTAATATTTTATTGATGAGTTTGGTAATTCCATAACATATATTATATTCAAGTTCTCATATTATAGTTGTCTTATTTTTTATTTTTTATCTCATTATGATCTTTACAATTTTTATATATTTATTTATTATATACATTTATTTCTCTATTTAATATAATTAAGTTTTACGTTTTTATAATCTGGTGCATATTCCCTATATAATACAAAATTACTAAATATGATACAATAATATAATCAGAATGTCCATTCCATTTATAAAATTAAGGGTTGTTAAGGAACCGTGAAACCCTAGCTCCCCCATTTTTTTGTTATAAAGAATCTTATCCCTATAAATAAGAATATAGTTTCCATGAAAATATAACACTAGTGTAATTTCGACCCTCCCACTAAAAAAAGTCTAACTTCTTACTACAGATGATACCATTGAGGTATATCTACTAATCCAGATAGGGGTTTGATAAAATTTTAAAGATAAATTGGGTTGAATCCTTGATATAATTTTAGTTATGCTTTTGAAAGTCCACTAAAAATTATTCCTTGATGAAGGATATAAATTATGATGTATGCACACCTTATAAAGAGACCGCCAGTATCTAAAATGATAAAGAAAACATACCACATGGAGGCACACACATAAATCAGATTCCATAGTGGTCCTCCCCATTGAAACTAAATCAACTAACACTAAGAACCTCACCATTGCAATAAAGAAGAAAAATATATAGAGGTCTGATGTAGGAAAGATTGTATATATGTACTCCATGTAACTCCAATATCAATTAATAGTAATTTTTTCCCAATATAATGAATTAGATATAATACATAGAGGTCCTCCCCCTAGAATTACTCATGAGTTCATCCACATGTTTCCAAAATCAACTATAATGGTGATGTTCCCAGTGATAATAAATAATATTCCCAAAAGGGGGTGGTGTTAGTGAAATTGGAGCTTATTCCCACATTTATAAGATTATTTATACTTGAATAAGATTTTCACACCCTTCTAGTTTCCCTTTAAAAATAAATTTGTATTTATTTTGGGGTCCCAATTTCCACCCAATGATAATTTGGCCCTATGGAATATGACTGTTGTCCAATGAAGCTAATCCCTCAACAGTTTATAGATGTATACGACATTTTAAGGGTATGATATTATCATAATATTCTCATGGTCTAGATCCAATCCTTCTTTAAATTATATTACAAACCAATAAAGGGTTTTTTTAGTAAATATACACATTGAGGTAATATTTTATTGGTTCTATGATTGGACCATCTGAATATTGGAAAAGGAAATGATTCCCATTTTTGTTTGAACTATCTTGGAATGGTAGCCAACAAACAAACATCATAATCATATTATCCCAGATAATCATCTATTGGTACTAATTTAAAATCAGATAAAATTTGGGAGTAATTTTATGTGAAACATACTGATTATGTATTGGACTATATCTTCAAATTGATATATCATATTAGAGTCCAAAAAAGAGTTGTATGCATCATTACACCATAAAAACAGATGGTGAATATTCATCAACCTTTACTATCTAGCCCTAACATAAGTAGAATATGAAGTACATCACAAGATAAATAATGATAACTTCTAGTATGTTGACTTTGGTACCCTTCGAGTGTCATGGAATTCTAATTACAATAGAAAATATGGTTATCTAAAAGAATCCCTTCACTGATAGCCTCAAGGGATTTGAAAATAACAAATGAATAATACTTCCAACTATGAATCGTGGGTTAAAAAATATATATTTCCCTATACCCCACTAATAATTTTTATCCATATGATGATCTTGAGTATCAATCCATGGAACCTTCCTAGATGCCGTTGTAAGAGGACATGTGAAATATCAACACTTCTAAAAGTTACCTGATCTTAAGAAACACCAACATCGATCGGTTTTCCCAATAAAATCATCTGACATCTATGATGTAGATGTGGTTTTCAAAATAATAATTAGTAATATATAGGTTTAATCATGAATTTTCCCACGTATTAATGTTGATATAAAATCTAAAATGAGTGACACTAGTTTTGAAAAGACCACCACTATATAATTTAACCCTCACCTTAAATTATCCAAACTAATGGAATTAATATCAAAATCACCATTTTATAATGCTCAAAAACGGATTTCATAGTGCTAATAACATTAAAAATACATCAGTAGTATGGGGCACATTCCTTAGTGGTAAAAATTTTCAAATAGTGTCACCAATTTTCATCACTTTTATAGCATAGAGAAAGGCCAAAGTATACTACTATAGTAAATATATACTAATATAGAAGCCACAAAACATAAATAAACATATATATATATATATATATTGAAATTACAATAAGAGTCAACACGATGAATATTAGAGTAAAAAGTAAAAAATATTAAAAAAATTAATATTTCACATTAAATTGTTATATTGAGTTATGGTTTCATGTTTCGTAAATATAATATTATCATATATATAAAAATATCACATTTAGAAGAGTGTGTTAACAATACATTAATCTGGTGAATTATAATCAATCTATATAGTAAATATGTAATTAAAATGAAAAAAAATTATGTAATAATAAGAAATAATTTAGTTTCTAAAATACATAATTTATTAAAAATTAATTAGAAATGAACCAAATATTATGTCATTTCAACCACACCCCATGTTAGAATAGAATTTAGTTAATTTATAGATGTCACAAATATATAAATTTCCATATAAATATATTATCACAATTATATTTTGATGTTATATTAGTTTTTGAGTATATGAAAAAAAAATATTTAATATGGAAAATTAAATTTTAAATCAGACTGGAAACATCACATGTCAGAATGAATTTTTGTTTATTCCTTGAGGTAAAATATTAATTAATCAAAATTTTCCTACTGTTTAATTACAATAAAATCCTATTTTCTTATTTTTTAGCATAAAACACATGATTTAAACTATAATGTGATTTCTAAATTAAAAACATTAAATTTTATACAAACTATAGAAACCATATCTTGAAATGACATATCATTCATTCCAATATGCTAAAAATGAATCAATTACCATTTTATTTGCGTTTAATGATTCTTCATGATCATTAGTTTATGTGTCACATGTTTTCAACTCAAATACCACATTTAAATCAAAAATTCACACATTCAGTCAATTATAGAACACCATTCCATCATGTAGTGAAATCTTACATATCCAAATTGAATCATCAATCATATATATAGAGTTTGATGGAGATAAAATTCATTAACCATATTTTGATCATGTGACATGAATTTTCACATCTTAAATTCATAAAATGAAAAAATATATTTTCCATCATACCTTGTATTACTTCTACTGAAATGAAATTATATTCATTCATATAGGTTAAAAAAGAATCAACAGTCATAGGCATCTAGATTTTGGAAAACTCCATATTAGTTTCTTAGTTTCGACTATACGACGCATGATTTGAACTAATGTATTATTTACAAATATAAAAATATAAATTTAGTCATTTTGATAAACCCAAATCACTAAATGATATAGATATCATTTCTATATGACACAAATGAAATAATGATCATTATCCAGCTTTTTCTTGAAAAACAACGATCGTTTTTATATAATATTCCATGAAATGTATGTTTTAAATGAACGTAAAACTATAAAATTGTTAACACACACTTTTAGTCATTTCAAGAATAGGAAACATTATAATAAAAAATATTAAATTCTTACATATCAGAAAAGATTCATTAAACAATGTTCTTTGGTTTCATACTAATCATAATTTTTCTTCATAATTTTGATTAAGTGACGTACATTTTATTCAACATATATTATTAAAAAAGAAAAGAAATTAATTAAATAATATAAGACACATTATATGTTATAATTATGTGATGTTTATCTTGAAGGATGAAAAATTAATCATGGTTATATAACTATATTTTTTAAAATAATATTTTATCATTTGAATGATTTTTAGCATCTGATTTATGATTTGAACTAAATATGACATATATATTAAAAACATGCATTTTGAGACATATTGAAAAAACCATTAATATAAATTTTTTGAGGGTTATTATAAAATGATATAAATTATACAATGATTATTTTTCTATTATTTCATGAAAACATAATTTTTTTTTGAATTTTGTATTTTACACATATTTTGAACTAAAATAGAACGTTAAAATTTAAAAAAACACAATTTCATTTACTATGAGAACATAATGCATAAAAATGATAACTAGATTATTCCTATATGTATAAAATTAATTAATTATCACTTTCCAAGAGTTTAATGGAAATTGTAATTTTCTTACTATGTTTTGATCATGTGGAATGTGTTTTATACTTTTTAAATATTTTACAAATTCATTTTAAATCATATTTTCCCTAAAATGTGTAAAAATGACATAAAGTTAAATAATAAGGGTAAAAAAATTAATCTATAATGATTTCCATAGAACCTCATGAAAATATGATCACATTATGAATTTTTTCTTATGTATCATATGTTTTTATCTAAATCATGACATATAATGTCACGACTCATCCCCTAGGGCCTGTGCCATGACAACCCCATGCCCGCCTTCAATAGGCTAGAGACTGGAGACTAGCACTAAAAGGTGCATTCCCTAAAACCTGGAAGGCATTGCCTTAATAACCTATAAACAGTCACAACCATGCACACGACAAGGTACAAACACAAGTAAACTATTTAGTATAAAGAGTGAGTACAGTAAGTAAAAAGGGGACAGATTAAAAGCTCAACTGGAAAGTACAAGAAAACTGCAAAGTACAAGTAAACTGAAACAGCTCCTATGAACTCTCGCCAAGGATCCTACCTGAAAGGGAGGTACATCTCTCAATTGGTTGTCTCTACGGTACGCCATGTCTAAGGTCCACGTCGGAGCTACCTCCAGTCCTGGTACCCTCATCCTCAGTTAGAGTTGTCCGCCGTCTACACCAAACCCAACTAGGTATGGGCGTAGCCCGTGCAAGGGTGAGTATAATGATACTCAGTAGGGAACCCAGGAACCTCAAAGGTATCAACTAATCCACAAAGTATAAACCAAAAAACATGAAATCAACTAACAACCCTACTTAGGTATATTCCCATACATAAACCTAAATTTTCAAGTGTACCCATCTCATTCATGAGGAAACTCAAGGCCCAAATACTTAGCTAAAGTAAAAATGTTCCACGAAGGAAAGAATTCCATGAAGGTAACACCACAAAGGTAATGACACATGGAAGAATACCACAAAGGTATCACAAAAAAGGTAAGGAATCTACTCACACTAGGTAAAACTTAGGTACGGTAGTAAAGATGATTAGATGTAACTACTGAATCATCTTACTCTGTTAAGAGGCAAACCCATGTAGGATCCTAAATCATCAGACCCATGTAGGATCCTAGTAAAGAAGACCCACGTAGGATCATAGAGTAGTTCCATGTGGATTCCTAGGGCAGATCCAAGTGGGACTCTCGAACACTGACCCACATAGGATCCCAAAGCATAGACCCACCTAGGATCCCAAAGCACCGACCCACATAAGATCCCAAAGCACAGACCCACATATGATCCCAATGCATAGACCCACATATGATCTCTTTGTCATGATACAACTAGTTACGGGGTTTCCGCACTAAGCTCACTTGATTCTAGGAGGTTCTACTCCTCAAGCCACTTGTTGATACTCCAACTCCCATGAAGTCCCACGAAAAATTATCCCAAAGGACCACCATATAAAATGGGTCTCAATGGAAGAGATGGTGTGTCAATCAGACGCCCGGTCTGTAAGTTATTGGCCTTTTAGTCCCGAGGGCCCGATTGGATTCGTGTTGGATCCAACTCGGCTGTAACACAGCTTTATCCAAATCTTAGGTGGGGTATACCAAAAGCGTTGTCTCGATCCAAGGTTTCTAGAACAATTGACGATCTGTCAAACGGACTCCCATAGCTCATGTTATGGCCAATGAAGTGGATAGGGGTCGAAACTGGTCTGGGCCCGATCCGTCCAAGCCCGCTGGGTCCGCCCCAGCCCACTGGGCAGCCCACGTTGGCCCGCTGATGGGAGGATGGCCATCCCTTCTCTACGGTGTGGTCATGTGCCATGCCCCCACCGGTGGCCGGCAGCGAGTCGGCCGCCCTCCTTCACCGCCACGGGCTCATTCCATGGTCCCTACACATCGGTGGTGCGGATGCGTGCCGCCCCCACCATTTCGTGCATCCATCCATGCGTTGGCCACCGCCTCTTCTCCACCATGACCGATGGGCCACGACCATCCACCAGTGGCAAGGTTACGCCACCACCATCTTTGCAGCCAGCCGGTGTGCCGACTGCCACTCTTGAGTCATACCGGCGCCAGTCACCTTTACCAGTTGCTATCCTCCTCTATTGTGAAGAACACATCAAAAACTACAAAGGTGTCAAAGTAGTTGATCCATGTTCATTTGGCCCGCACCCTCCACGTTAGAGAGGTTGGAAGAGGCTCATGAGAAGAGACTCAACATAAAAGAAATTAAATAATATCAATCAAATCATACCCCTACAAGATACCCCACAACAACCACCCACAAAGGCAAAAGAATTGCAGGTCAGAATATTTGTTCGTTAACCCATGTTCTATGTATAAATTCAATAACATGGAAGAGGAAATCAAAAAATCTCAAACAAAATACCACCCTACCACATGTTTTTTTATAGAGCATCAACAGTTGAGGAAGTGTTGGCATTTGTCGTCCCCGCAACAAACATCCAACAATGCCACTCGATTGTCATTCATTGGTTCATGGTTTGGGGTTGCTCATCACCGCCCACTGGAACCGGCTCCATCCTCCATATCTTGGGCATTGTGGTACATTACCAGAGCTTCGTCTCTTCGTGAAGCTGTGCCAATTCCTCCCCCCAAGATCCATATAAATAAGAGAGGGGAAGGGTGTGCAACGTTGGTGGAATTAATGGAGGCCCATTAATTATAATGGAAGTTCAAGCCATTGAATGACCTAACAGGTTGCTGGTCCCACGTTGCGGCTTGTCCGTTGGAGGAATAGAATAAAAATAAAATAATAAAGTTATTTTATTTATATTAAAAGGTTTAAAAAACTATCTTTTTCTCCAGATCTAATATGGTTGATGTGAATCCTCCCATTAGATATTCCTGGCACTATAGATTCAACAGTGCCCTCGTATTTTTTATCTGAACAAAGATTCAAAAGTTAGAATACTCCACTCACGCGTTTACTAAACATACACTATGAAAAGTTCTGAAAATTATTAACAGTCATCCTCAACCTGCGCCAGTCAAGCTTAGGCTCTTACTAAGTGAAACAGGCCCCAATAAACCCAATGGTACTCTTGGATTTCCAATCCGACTTACAGTTTAAAATTTATGTATTTTACAATAAAATAACTTTTCACTTAATTATTTTATTTACGGCCAAAAACTAACATTCACGGGTGTCCCGCGTGGGCCAATGTTAGTATTTTCCAAAATAAAACATACCCTCACAAGTTTTTCAATTGTCTTGGATTTTCAATCTGAGTTACCATTTGTGAGTTATAAGTATTTGAAAAATAAAATAATTTATTTAATTATTTTATTTATGATTATGCCATTTTTGGGTTTTCTCACAGGTGGCCCGCGCTGACCAAACCTAAGTCACGCCTAGGGTAAACCCGCCATTTTGAACACAACGATGCCCTCTGATTTCTGATCTGGAAGCCATTTAAGAGTTATTCCACTTTTTCATAAAAACTTCTTACGCATGATAATTAAAGCATAACAAAACTTCGACGGATCATTCTGGGCACTCTGGGCCTTAGAATCGTGCGCTGTCAAATTTTGTAGTCTCATAATAAATCTATATAATTAAAAAAATTATACTGAAATTTTTGGGACATTACATTCTCCTCACCTTAGGGCTTTATGTCCTCTAAAGACAAAAAAAAGGAAAAACATCCAAAAGAGTGTTTTGATCATGAATATGAGCATCCTGCTCTCATGTGCTCTCCTTGAGGTTCCCATGATACCAATATATGCACACCAGAGGGATCGACCACCCACAAAGGACCTACTCCTATTGATCCTCAATCTCCACTGGAACCTCCATAAACAACGCCCCATCGTCTAAGTCCAGCTCGATGTCATCGATGATGTGAGATTGGTTGTACACGTATCCAATCAGTTGGGATACATGGAAGACGCTTCACACCATCTCCAACTATGGTGGAATAGACAATCGGTATGCTACCTAGTCGATCCTATAAAGGATCAGAAAACGACGGATAAAACTTGGTGATAACATTCCCCCTCAAACAAATCTCAATAGTCCCCATCGAGGAGAGAGTCGTAAGAATGTGTAGTCCCCCTCCTAGAACTATAAGGGTCTCATAAGACTTATTCAAACTCTATGCAGTCTTCACTTACTGACAAGTGTGACATTGTGATAGAAACTCTGCCACTTGTTTCTTCATCTCTATCCAGAAGTACTGATGTCAGAGGTCCTAGTACCTCTTCACCACACAAGGATGAACCGCCAGAGGGGACCAATGGAACTCCCTCTACACCACCTTCTGAATCATCACTGGTACCGTCGTACTTCCTCTGAAGAGTATGATGTGCTCCCCACCATCATAAAATCCATCAGCTTTCTGCCCTGAGGATATATGAGCACGTCAACATCACAGTCAATGCCCCAAGTTGTTACTAACAAATTCACTAAAGGATAGGTGGAGTGAAATCCATAGACTAGAGGTAAGCTGATCCATCTCTATCCATGAATGATATGTACAGAATGACTAGCTTCTCTGATGGCTCACTCGGAACCTGTATACCAACCCACTTGCTGAGTTCGTCTACTATCATCTTCCCCTTCCTAGGAGTAAGGATTACCACAAAGTCATTGTACTGAAGGAACTTTATCCATTTTCATTGTCTCAACTTTTGAAAGCTCTGCTGATACTTCTCTGTCCACAAGAAATGATCGTCTTTCGTCAAAGCTAAAAAGGGTGTCACTACCCTGGAGATTTCTGGTCCAAAACTCTGGTAGTGCCCTGCCAAATCATAAGTCCATCTCCCTATGGGGAGGTAATCATGGAAACATTTTTTGAAAAGATTTCAACATGACCTTCCACTCTTGTTTGGAACTGAAAACTAAGAAATCATGCTGCCACAAGGGTAAGTCTGGTTGACTCATGAGTGATTGGCTGCACACTTCTATACATGAGTCCATATCGTGTTTCCTGAGTTTCCCTTTCACCAACCATGGGAATCCCCATTACAACGTTGTAGAGAAACCACAACTTTTTTCATAATATATTCAATTGGATTATGAACTATGGATGTCCATTCCATACGCTAACTAACGTCGTAAGGCCTCGACGCTGCCACCCAGAGGTTCCAATCAAAACTCTCACCTCAAGGGTCAGATCACACCATCGGCGTAAGTGGGACTATCGAGTCTCCCCCAAAAGTTATCTCCAGATGTGAGGGTCAAGTCAATGGATTAATCAGAAACTCTAGGTCTTGAATAGGATTCGTGGATGAAAGGAATTATTGGTACCTATGTCTATTTATGCAGCAGCTTGTAGTAGACACTGACTGTACCTTGAATAATTCATAGTGCTCTTTGGTCACACTCCTTGACCACATGCAGCTACTCCCTTCCCCTGTCCTGCAGCTCCCTGAGCCTGGTGTGGTCTACAAAACAGGGGGTGTTGGTAACATGTCAAATGTACACCACCTCCTGTTGCTCTCCTAGCTCTGCTTCCACGTCTGCTACCATACAAATTCATCTATCCCTAACACTTATTCATTCCAAAAAAATTTACACGCCCAAGTCTCTAAGACTGGTGCCAGTTTCTTGCTTTCCCACTACTAACATTCACTGGTTGTATCTTCTCATCCAAAGAACATTCAACCACAAATTTTATCTGAAGAACCCTAACATAAGTAGGAATGCATAGAGGAAAATTGTTGGTTCAAATGTCCTTAAACACACCTCACTCAGAAGTCAGAGCTCTTAACACTGATCGTATCATATTCATCAAGTACCAGGAAATGTTCGTATGCCTTGATGAATAATCAGTGACCGACTTGTCATATAGGGGAAGTTGTAGAAGCTATAGGGAACTCTCATCCACCTATCCTAGCCAATCCTTAGTCTCCCATGAGTCGGGCTCACCTCGGAACCTGAGGGTTATCTGATGTTGTAACATGTGTAAGGCACTAAGCCTATATGTGTCCTCTATCGGTATCACCAGTTGTAACTACTGACCAACGAGCAATGATATAGCTGGGACACTACCCGAAGGTACCATCTCAGGAAACAGTCCATGTACCGAAGCCTCATCACTATGCAAACCATCCTCATGGTCACTGATAGGAAAATACTAGTATCTAAGATCACCATAAGATCTATTGGTGTCTCAACTAAGCGGAAAACTCTAGAAACTGCCTCCAGCCAGCCCTCATCCACATGGAAATCATTGTTGCATCGAAACCTCAAAGGCCTCTGCTGTAGGAACTAATGCAACGCGCTTAGTCAGCGTGAAACCTCTGATGGTGGGGCGGGTGGAAATGGTTGTCCAATGGGCAGTGGTGCTGCTAGAACACCACCTGAAGGTTCTAATGCTGAAAGGGAGGCCCTACACTGGAGCCTCGTCACTCATTCGGTCATTGTCATGTACTCTCTCTGGAATCCTAGCTCGTTGTCTACGTAGTGGAAACTTGATAAGGAATAGGTGTGCCATAGTAATTAATTTATACCTAGTTATATGACTCAAGAAAAGACAAGAAAGACTTTTCAAAACACACAAAACTAGTGTTTTCGTGCACTGAGTCGGAAATCAAAACTCAGTGTCCTACTATATTGATACGTCGGCCGCTGAACCAACACTGGACTCCCAGAACTGAAAACCACACTTAACACTATTGCTACATAGAAAATATCAATGTCCTAGTTCTTCAGTAGAACCAAACTCCTATAATACCAATTTGTGACGACCCATCCCCCAGGGCTTGTGTCGTGACTACCTGAAGTCTGCCTTCCATAGGCTAGGGGATGGCGACTAGCAATGAAAGGTGAATTCCATAAAACAAGGAAGGCATTGCCTTAATTACCTATAAACACTCACAACCAAGTACACAGTAAAGTATGAACACAGGTAAACTGTATAGTATAAAGAGTGTGTAAAGTGCGTAAAAATGGGCCATAATACAAGCCTAACCAGAACATACAAGAAAACTAAAGTGTAGAAGTAAAATGAAATAGCTCATGTGAACTCCCATCATGGATCCTACCTGATGGGTAGGTGTTTCTCTTGAACGGTCGTCTCTATGATACACCTCATCTAAGGTCCACCTCTGAGCTACCTCCAGTCCTGGTGCTCTCTTCCTCAGTCAGTGTTGTTCGTTATTTTCCCCAAACACAATAAGGTGCGTGTGTTACCTGTGTAGGGGTGAGTACAACGATACTCAGTAGGAACCCTAGGACCCACAATGGTCTCAAAAAATCACCAAAGGATAAACCACAAAACATGAAATCAAATGACAACCCTACCTAGGTATATTCCCATACATATACCTATGTTGTCAAGTATACCAATCTCATTCATGAGGATACTCAAGGCCCAAATCCATAGCTGAAGTAAAAATTTTCACGAAGGAAAGAATACCATGACGGTAACCTCACAAAGGTAGGTACCACAAAGGTAATACCACATAGAAGAATACCACAAAGTTATCACCACAAAGGTAAGGACTCAGCTCACGCCAGGTAAAACTTAGGGATGGTAGTAAAGATGATTAGATGTAACTAATAAATAATCTTACTCTGTTAAGAGGAAGACCCATGTATGATTCTGAATCATCAGAACCACATAGGATTATAGTACAACAGCCCCAAGAAGGATCCTAGAGTATTTCCATGTGGATTTCTAGAGCGTATCCAAGTGGGACTCTCGAACACAGATCCACATAGGATCCCAAAGCACAGACCCACTTAGGATCCCAAAACATACCCACATGGGATCCCAAAGCATAGACCCAAATAGGATCCTAAAGCACAGACCCACATAAGATCATTTTATCATGATACTTCCATCTATAGGGTTCCCACACAATGCTCGCTTGATTACTGGAGGGTCCTCTCCTAAAGAAACTGGTTGATACTCCACATTCCACAAATTCCCACAAAGAAGTATCGCAAAGGACCTCCACGTAAAAGGAGTCTCAATGCAACAAACGGTGTGTCAATCAGATGCACGGCCTCTAAGTTATTGGCCATTAAGTCCTGAGGGCATGGTTGGATTCGTGTTCGATCCAACCCAACCATACACCAACCTTAAACAAATCTAATGTGTGGTATACCAAAAGGACCGTCTCGATCCAAGGTTTCAGGTTCCCTAGATGGTTAATCAAACGGACCCTTGAAGATCAATTTATGGCCAAAATAATGGATAGGGGTCAAAGATGGTCTGGGTCCAGTCCGACTGGGTCGGACAGACACAACCCAACCCGACCAAGGCCAACCCGACCAGGTTTGGGTCGACCCAGCATGACCTGGGTCCAGCCCTAGGTCTGACCTGGCCTGGCCCGCTAGGCGTCCAGTGCTCCTCTGCGTCGCGGTCGTGCCCCAATCTCCCACCGGCGGCTGGCAGCGAGCTGGCCACCCTCATTTATCGATGTGGCCTCGTGCCGCGGTCCTTTCAGGCTAGCGGCATGGACGCACGCAACCGCCTCCCCTTTGCAGGGATGGCCATGCAGCGGCTGCCGCCTCTGCTTCACCACAGCCAATGGGCTGTGACCCTCAACCGGCGGTGCGGTTGGGCCGCCATCGTCTTCACGGTCGGCCGCTGTGCAGACCGCCACTCCAAAGTCCTACCGGCACTAGTCACCGGTACCAGTTAATGTCCTCCTCCATCGTAAATAACGCATAAAAACCCACAAAGGTTGTGGAGTATCCGGGCCTTGTTCGTTTGGCCCGCACCCTCTACGTTAGAGCAGTATCAAGTGGCTCATGGGGACCGATTCAACGTAAAAGAAATTATCAATGATCAATCAAATCACACCCCTAATGGATACATGGCAACAACCTCCTGTAAAGATGAAAGAATCACGGTTCAACCTATTAGTTGGTTGACAAGCTTTATTCTTATAAATTCAAGAACGGGGAAGAGAATATCAAAAACAGTCAAACAAAATAACCCATAACTCATGTTTGTTGGAGAGTGTCGGCGTTTGAGGTAGTGTCGACATTCATCGTCCCCACAACAAACCTCAGACGATGCCGCTCGATTGTCGTTCATCGGTTCATGGATCAGGGTATCATGTCACTGCCTGCTGGAACTGGCTCCATCCTCTAAGTGTTGATATTCACGACACTTTACCAGAGCTTAATCTCTTGGTGAATTCATTCCAATTCCTCCCCCAAGCTCTATATAAATAATAAAGGGAAGGGTGTGAAAATTTCGTGGAATTAATTGAGTCCCCTTAATTAATAACCATCATAATTCCCCAATGGTGCAATTACTTAGAATGAAAGGTCAAGTTATTGATTGACTAGACACATCATTGGTCCCACATCTCTGATTTACCATTGGAGGAATAGAATAAAAATAAAATATTAAATTTATTTTATTTATATTAAAAAGATTTAAAAACTACCATTTTCTCCAGACCTACTGCGGTCGAACTGAAGTCTCCCTTAAGAGAATCCCGGCACTACGGATTCAACGGTGCCCTCAAATTTTTAATCTGAACAATGGTTCAAAAGTTACAAAACACCGCTCACGCGTTTACTGAACGTACCTGAAAAAAAATTCGGAAAATTATTAACGGCCACCCTCGACTTTCCCTGGTCGAGGTTAGGCTCTACCTAAGTGAAACGTGCTCCAAAAAACCCAATGGTACTCTTCGATTTCCAATCCGATTTACCATTTAAAAGTTATGGATTTTAAAATAAAATAACCTGTCACTTAATTATTTTATTGACAGCCAAAAACAAACATTCACTGGTGGCCCGTGCGGGCCAAAGTTAGTATTTTCATAAATAAAGCATATCCTTAGGAGAATAGTAGTTATCTCAAATTTTCAATCTACGTTACCATTATTGAGTTATAATCATTTGAAAAATAAAATAATTTATTTAATTATTTTATTTAGGATTATTCCATTTTTGGATTTTCTCATAGGAGGCCCCCGCTGACCAAACATAAGTCGCATCTTAGGTAAACCCACCATTCTAAATGCAATGTTGCCCTCAGATTTCTGATCCGGGAAACTGTTTAAGAGTTATTCCACTTTTTCTGGAAAACAGCTTACGTGTGCTAATTAAAGCGTAACAAAACATCAACAGATCATTCCAGGCACTCCGGGCATCGGAATCACGCACCGTTAGATTTCGCGGTCTCGTTATAAATCTATATAATTAAAAAATCATATGGAAAATTTCTGGGACATTACATTTAAATTGAAAACATTCAATTTAAATCATATTGAAGGACCACACCGCAAAATGTATTGTGGTCCATTCCCTGACAATGGTGCAAATTCGTATATAATAACATTAAATAAATAAATTATAGACATATAATTGTTCAAAATAAATTTATTATTACAATAAAAAATAACATTAACATTAATCCATGAATTAATATGTTCACTCATCATCAAATGAGCTATAATTGATTCCTCTATTATACTAAAAACATATGGATAAATTAATGGAAAATAAATATATGACAAAAAGTGTATTTATTTAAAACACTCACATATTATAGAAACCCTTAATGGGATTTGAGTTATTCCATGAGATAGTATATCATTCTTATTACTAGAGATGTACTAAAAAAGTAATTTGAATTTAGATATTTTGGAAACTAGGAGAATAATGAAAATTATATGGAATATGTTTTAAAATATATTCCTATAATGATCTATTATTATTTATATAGAATATATATATATAGTAGTGTATTGGTTTATTCTTATTGTTTATTTTCATTAAACACCTTTCCTATTGAAACATTAACATCACACTCATAAATAAATCATGAATACTATAACAGAGAATATAAAATATAATTAAAATAGTATAAATTATTTGAAAATAAAATGATTATTTTTTTAAAAAGGATAATATTTTTAGTATATTATTTAAATATCCCAATTATATTCCAAAAAATATATCATAAGATTAACAATATTTATACGATTTGGTATCTTGTGCATCATAAACAAAATTAACCATTACTGAGTACTATAAGCTAAGAATTTAGAATTATCAAAACATTAATAAGTATATATAGTTTTACCCTTTCATTGTCGGCAATTTACCATATGTTCACCTTACTTTAAAAATTCATGTAATTTTTTATACCTTTCTTATAGTCTTTTCATTATAATAATGATGTTGATTTTTATTAATGAAAATAGAGGAATAATAATTTTAAAGGATTCACTAATTTCCCATCGACTAAAAATTTATTATATAAATATATGGGAAAATTAATACATTTAACGTTTTAACAAAAACAGTAAATCAATAATAATAAAATGAAATATTGTCAACATGTCTCATTATTACATATAAAAAGGATGTTACTAATCAATCACACTATATAATTTCATTTACAATTTGAAGGTAAAAACATTCCGTACAAACTTCTCCATTCATGAATACTATGAATTAAAATTGAAGTAAATTCCCCTTATTAAAATATAAATTCACAATGAAATATAAATTTTTCAAATGTGTAAGTGTAAATGGTGGTGAAAAATTATTATCTTTAGTCTTCATTCCTAATGTAGTGGTTGATTCATATGGTTTCCTTGACTGAGATATTTTTTCACCCATATGAAATATTATCTAATTATTTTAAAATCATATTTATGAAAAAAATTATTGTGTATAAAATAAACAAGAATAGTCATACTCTTTTATTGTCAAGCTAATTAATATGACTGATAAAACATTCTATAAATGTTTAAATAGTTTTTATGAGCATTCTAACATCATCATGTCAAATGAAAACTAGTGGATTAGCTCTAAAATCATGTGTTACAAGAATCCCTACTCTCACATGACCTCCATATAATAGTGTTTTTTGAATGGCATCGCCTTGATTATTTTACACTGCCCTTTTGGAAAACATTTGTTATATGGATGTTGATAGAAATAAGTCACAAATATTTTGAACAATTAGGATTTTAAAACAATTATAAAACGAATACATTCATCTGTATTATATAATATTTTTATGAAATGGTTTACCCTAGTAAATTGGGATTTGACGGAAATTGCACTCAAAAATTGGTATTTACAACTCTATTTATTCTAGATATTCTATTTATGAAGGTTGGTATAAAGATTATTATTTTTTCATCATTTTTATTATGAAGTTACATTTATTAATTTAATAAATAATATTCATTCATAAGATTAAATTTTACTATATATATATATAGGCTCTATTCTTTCTTAATTTTTCTTTTTATAATTTCTCTCTTTTTTAGACTCTAAAACTGACCCCTATAAAACATCCATTATACTCATGATAATGGAAACCCATTAAAATTAGATCTTTTTCAACTCTAATAGATAACTCTTCATGTGTCTAATCAATATGTGAAAAATATTTTATAAGATTTTAGTATTCAAATTATAAGGTAATTAATATTTTTTAATTTATTTATATTTATATATTTAGTTTCAAATATTTCAATCAAAATTTATATCTTCTTATTAAAATAGGCCTACAAATATACTACATGCCATGAGATTTAAATAGTGGTGGATATAATTTATCAATTTTATTTTCAATAAAATAATAATTTATTCATTAACCTATTTATTTTAAATACTATGAATGTAAAAAAAATTTCAACTTAACCATACTCCATCCATGATTTACTATAGAGGTATTGCATCTTTGATAAAAAAATTATTTTTATCAGTCAGATAATATTTTTATAAATTATATTATATTATAATGACTTTATGAATTATTTATTTACCTATAAATTAAAATCAATTACAATTTGCCTTGAAAATATTTTCTACATATATTAAAATTAAATAATTCTGTGTTTCCAAGGATTTGAAGCTGGAATATAATGTTATTTGGTATTGTATGATGTTACCATAAGAATCTCATGCTTACCAAGTGAAAAATATTAATAAAAAATATCTATGGTCCATTATATAATTTTTTAGATAAAAATAAAATTTAAAATACTGAAGAATTAATGAACACTTCTAATTAAAAGAACAATCATAATTTCAATATTTGATCAAATGTGGATAAAATAAATTTTTTAACAGTATTTTTCCCCTATATTCTATGATACAATGGACTTCATTATAGGCATGACTCTATACCAATTGTTTATATTAATTTTCACAAACATTTTAGTATTAACACTGCTATAATTAATTACTATAGTTCTTTATCAATAAATGGGTTGACCATAGAAATTCTATCTAACCAAGTAATTTTTTACATTTTCCCCTTGATTTTACTATATTTTAAAAAAAATAATGTAGCAAAACAATTTTTTTTATTTTTAGTAATGATTCATAATTACTTTTTCAACCACAGGATCACTAAAATGTTACTTATCAAAGTGACTGGAATTTTCAATCATAGAATACATTTTCAACATTAAAACATGGAAAAGTAAATTAGAATATATAGTCTTAATATAACTTATTTAATTTCCATATCTATGGTTTCCTATAACCTATAATAAATTTCCTCCATTAGGTCCAATGATTTTTTTATGTGAAATATTAAGGAAGGATTATCCTATAATGAATTAGATCAAGGTTTTTTAACTTTATTTTGTTTGTAAAAGAATAATTAACTAATATATTTTTCATAGTAATTATCATGATTGATATAAATGAAAATTTATAAAATTATTTTGGTTGATAATAAAAACTATGTAAAATTAATGTTTTATTAGAAATGGACTTATGTTACTTGGTTTGGTGGTTATATTTTATAAAAACATCATTTAGTATGTTGGTTCATCAAAAAAATTGTCGGGTTAAATATATTTATTATAAAAACTATATACATTTAATGTTTAAATCCATATCTATATCCTTAACTCCATACCATCCTTCAACATATTTTATACACTATGGAAAAAATATTCATGAAATTATGAAGGAGCTAAAGAATTTTGGTGTTATACAACACATATATATACATATATTCTATATTATATACAAAAATATATACACATAAATCAAAAAATATGTGTTATATATATAATATATGTTATATATGCATAAACATATATACAAATATTAGTTAAATATATGTATATATATTTTAAAAATTTATATACAAAATTTTTATAAAACCTATAAATAAATATATATTAATAATAATATAATATTAGATAAATGAAAAATATAAAGATAAAAAAGAACACAGATATATATATATATATATATATATATTTGAATAAGAACAAACCCAGACACACTCGCACACATTTATATCAGCATATATATATATATCAAAAAGATATATAAATTTGTGTGTGTATGTGTGTCTATATATATCATAATTTATATATAACATGTTTCAGTGTGTCTTTTTTTGTGTGTGTAAATAAAGATGTGTGTGTGTGTGTGTGTGACATTAATATATAGATATAAATATTGATATATCTATATATCTATATAGATATATAAAAAATATTTATAAATTTCATCACTCTCACAAACACATACAGATTCAATGACCAATGGAGAACCCAAAAACAGTGATGAATTTTCATAAAAACACAACACAATTGTTAATAAAGAAAATTTATCCACATAATAAGATTATTATGATGACTTGATAATGAAATCCATGAAACACAAAGGTGAAATAGTTGTTTCCTAGTGACTCATGAACTGAAATTAGAATGAATGGAGATAGACATATTAAGTTAAATCATGTGACCCTTCTTATGTGAAATTTGAAAAGGTAATAAGAATGGATGATTTTTGGGTAATTATTTATTTATATGGTAAAATTCACTTTCTAAGTAATTAATTATCCCAAATAAAGGTTGTGGATTCTAAATGTGAAACTATTTCAAGGATATCATTCATTATAAAAACTATTTATGAGGTTATATCCAAATGTTACTAAATTTTAAGGGGGTACCCTTTATATAGAACATGATGAATCATGTGATTTTCATAATATAATATTGCGAGGTGTAAAAATACAAAGATTCCATTGTAACTTACTAGGGGAATCCCCACCCCATAGAGCAAAGATAAGTGCTATCCAAATCACCATCTATAACACTAATAATTATACCAACGGTGGATTCATTTATTATAGTTCCACCTATAATAAATTCAATGTTTGAATGGTTGGGGGACCCTCACAATTGACCAGTTTTCCAACTTCTCATATTAGCTGATTTTTTAGTGATTATTTGCAGTAATTATTATAAGATCACTTTTCATGAATTGTTTCCCCAGTCACCTAGATAGATATTGCAGAAAGACATAGAGAAAAATATAAGGGTTGAAAAGGAATATTCCCATCCCATAGGTTAACCGTAAAAGTTTATCTTAGTTGTGTCCTTAATTGATATTCCAAACCAGGTTAGACCACATACTTATAGATGTAGGTGATTATATGGTTCCCCTGAGGATACATTTTTTAACATTGTCACCACTAATTTCATCAAGGATTCTTGGAATAATGTTGACAATGAATCAAGTAGATAAGATCCCCCATTAGAAAATTCACCTCACATTGAAATAATTGAACTGTGTGTGTGTACTGGACTTCGATGGAAGTTTTAGGTATCAGTATACCTTTTTAATTTTCTATTTCTACATACTTGATGAGTCGGTCACAAGGAAAATGTTAAAGTAAATGTCATGTACAATACCCATGGCACAAAAATTTGTTGAGATCATCATTATCAAAGACTAAATTGTTCAATTAATTGAGAAAATATAAACCCTATTATGGAGTAAAAAATTATGCTTCAAGGATACAAACAAATAACGATAATGTCAGTTGTGTCGATCCCTTTCCTTACCTGGTAAAACTATATCGATTATAGGGGAATTTCTAATCTATAAGGGTAGAAACTTCTATTTTTATATGTTCCAAACCATATCTACCTATTGAAATAACCACCACTTCAACGGAAAATAACAATTATTTATCTATTAAATTAACCCCAATCCTTTTTTTAGTGACACATACTGGAAAATTTAGGATACGAATAGTGTTATCATAGTCTATGATAACTTACACCATCATGGATTACTTATAATCCATCAAATAAATGATTTTATCAACATAACATCAATAAGGAGTCGTATCTAAATTTGTTTAACTATAATTCCCCACCAAAATATATAAAAAACCTCAATTTCTCTCCCTTAAATGGAACAAGAGACCCATAATAACATCTCATTAATATTTCCTCCATATATTTATAGATGTTTGGAATCTATAAATAATAAGGGGAATATACTCGATTATGTGAATTTTATATACTAGATGGTCCACATTTAACAAAAAAGAAGCCTAGTGGTTGGGTATATCACCAATCCAAGTAATCTCCATCAATGATAATGATCTCAATTTAACTCAATGAGGAGAGGGAAGAGTGTTCATAAAATGTACAATTTATAATAGAATAATTATTAATGTGTATCTAATTTCATTAATAGGTATAAGGGTATGGAATGATCCCTTTATACATTACTTCCCAACGAGAAACTTTTGAAAATCGATATAGAAAACCTACAAGATAAGTGATATGTGATGTTGATCCCATATAACTACCCTAGTGGACTCCATGACCAGACTAAAATTTCCCAACGATTTTAGCTCACTTTTCATAAATCTATGATAATATTTTGATAGTACTCATTACTATAAGGATGCTCAATAAAGTGTAAAAAGTCGTTGTCTATCTAATGATACTATGGAAATCATCTCTATCTCCCAAATGAATCTGGTTTTAGGAAGCACATCAACCAAGACCTCAATAGCAGTTATATGAACTTCACATTTCAAAAATACAACATATTCATAAGGATTATAGTTTCTGTGAAATTATTACAAGATAAATATAACATAAATTGTTTGGTTTGAATAATTCCATGGGCATTTCATCTCTACTATATAGTGAAATTGTAATAAATTATATAATTTTTAGAATCCTGAGCTATAAATTTTTAAGGATCGCTTCAATTACTTCCTATACCTTTAAATATTACACCACACAATTAATTTTCTTTTCATATTCAATAATTTACTCAAATTGATTATAGAAAATGGTAAATAAATATTAAATAGTCTCATTATGTATGAGAATTTCATTTATTCCTTGCTTGTTGATGAAGAAGTAAAATTGAAAGTTGTTTGAGAAAAAATGTAAATATATTGATTATTAGGTTACTCTAAAGTTATTAAATCATATATATTACATCATCACAACATGAATGATTCAATTAGTTATGACCCAAAGTCCCAACATAACCATAGTGCTGACATTCTCTACCTTACAGCATCCCATGAAAAACTAAAATTATTTCCATGATAGAAAAGAGTAGGAAAAAACCCTCAATAGTACCCAATCAAGTCCACACTCTTACAACCTATATGAATTACACATTGGAAGGTCAAGAACAACCTCACCTAATTAAACCATCCTATAAAAAGTAATTTCATTTCACCTCTATGAAAATAATTTTTTTAGAGATATATGTTAATGAAAGGTTTTATAAACTAGGATCTCCATGTTACACTCGTATAAGTGCCTAACATAAGGTAATGCTACTCAATGCTCAACAAAAATCCATGGAGTTATTCAAGACAATATCATTCATGAAATTAAAACAATGATAAAGTACATTCAAGGATATAAAAATTTAATATAGTCAAACCAAAAACCCTCAAATTCTCACCCAACTCTAATCATAATAACAGATATATAAGAAATAGTGTAATTATATAGTCAACTCATGGTTTTAATAAGACATAGTTACCTCATCCCCGAGAGTGAAAATGGATTATCATTAGTGGCTATGATGGAATCATCATTATAATCATTTTCACATAATATGGATCAAGAATGAGAACAATCCTACAATATCATATCTAGGAATTTTTTCATAATATTTGATTTGTTGGATAACCTTTATGTTTTGTAGAGAAAAAATTCAATCATTGGTACATTTAACCTATCCAAAGAACTCTGATAATCCCTTTCCAATTCTCTTATAAACCATTAAGAGTTTTGGAATAATTTTTTTCTTTTAATGTATATCATGTGAAGAATGGCTTTTCATTATATCATAAATTTATCAGTTCAAGTGAAAGGGAATTCAATGATGATATGTGGACACATTAGAAACCTTTTTATATATATAAAAATTAACAACACCATTAACAATTACTTGATGATGGATCTAGGATAACCATCATTCCATTCCCATATCCTTCACTATCTTGGATATTTGGAGGCCAACATAACCCCATAAAATATGCAAACCTATGGATATGATTAAAGAGTGTATAATACATTTAGAAATATCATTATTAAGTTGCATTTCTGTGAAAACAAGTTATGTACCAAGTTCATAATCATCAATTAGGATACAATATTCAATTCCATATTGGGTAGGATATGGTTTCACATTTTTTGGGTCATGAATTCCTCTTGTCACCAATTATTAAAATGAATTATAAATAGAAAATTGGATGTGATACCTAATAAATAACCCATTGGATCCCATTAACATGATATATCGATATAGTGTAGTATAAGATGTATGGAAATAATATTCAAACTGAAAAAACTAATTGTGTGGAAGCATCAAATGGATTAAAAGTTTCTCCTAGTTTATCTATAAAAATTTAAATGATTTTTTCTTCTCTTTCATTATCTTATCAATGTGAAAATGATATATTTTACTACTCTGTTCGTTTTCCCATCTAAGGGGATGGATTCTCATGACAAACACTATATATATATTAGAAAAATAGATGTAATTTTATAACCGCATCAAGTTATAATTGTTGAAAAACTCTTTTTTTTATGTCCCATATACATTGAATCTTGGTTTCCTAACATGTATTAAATTACTGTTCTAATTGAATATTATTCAATGGAACATTGGAATTTGAATATTATCAAGGAATAAAATAGAATGGATAACTATGATTTATGATTCTATTCCATGATCTAAATGGATATTGTAGATCTTAATAATTATTTATTTTTCCTTGATGATCACACACATAATAAAGTGTGTGACAATTTTGTATAATTAATTTTTATTAATGGGGTTTTCAATAACTCACTTCCCTTGACCATGACGTAGAAGAACATGGTGATGTTTTGAATACCTTAGAAATATATAACAATATATTGACTCGATGACATAAATTTGGACACCAAATAAGATATTTGTATTACACTAATCAGTACAAATATAAAACCCAATGATTAAAAGATATATATTGTGTTACTCAATTAAAGATGAGGCATTTTATTTTAAACATTCAATAGATATAAATTTTAGAATCCCATGATTCAATAAACTACTTGGGCTTTTCATCCATCCACCATGATTAAAAAACCATAAAGAAGATGTAGTTATCCCACTATTTCATTTTTCGGATGAATTAGAGAATATTATTAAATGTCACATTATCGTGGAAGAATAATATTCTTTGTGTCTGTCTGATATCATCTCAATTATTAATAATAATGAACATATTAAATTAAATATTAAAATATAGGATCCTAATATTCATTTTCTAATAGATGAAATTATTATCATAATCACTGAATTTATGATCAATTTTTTAATTCCCTTCTTCAAATATGTGTATTTTAATTATAACCAAATCCGAATATCCAAAGAAAATAAGGAGGTCATACCCTTCATAGTAATACAATAAGTAAAATGCTACTTGTTTATTCCCTTCATCTAAATGAATGATAAAACTACCTATACCATAGTGATGTATTTCATAATTACCATAGACACAAAGATCATTAATCCTCCTTCCAATGACAAGATTATTAAGTAAAAATATTTATGATACTTCCATACATACTTCATGTAATTTCCTCCCCAAGAGGAATAAATCTATATGTT
Organism: Viscum album; assembly: GCA_963277665.1. Classification (NCBI taxonomy): domain Eukaryota; kingdom Viridiplantae; phylum Streptophyta; class Magnoliopsida; order Santalales; family Viscaceae; genus Viscum; species Viscum album. The sequence continues at coordinate 379,132,378 of OY728147.1, forward strand.
ATATAGTCCTTTTTACATGACCAGAAATATTATAGTATATAGTCCTTATTGAGTGACCATAATTTGCATTCTTTAATATCCCCAATGGGTATCCTTAAAAAATATGACATATACTCCTCCCTATATATATTTTAACTACATGTATTAGAATTTAATATATAGATCTCTTCAAAATGAAATTTTGTTCATATTTTGTAACAATAATTTGAGAAAAAAAATAGCATGATCTATATAGATACCATTTCCATTATAAACCCTAATTTGATTATAATATCAACAATCCATGTCTAGGATGACACTACATTACCCTTTAGCACTCTTATATTGATCTTTGGATTCATTAATATTAAATTTACTACACTTGTATATAACCAGCGATTGTTATAATTAAGAGTGCCATGATTGCTATTCCCACATGATATGTAGTGATACTAGGATCTTTTATCCTGGAATCAACCATATGTTCTACATTTATTTTTTTATCCATTTTTTAGGTTCTTTAGGAACCTATTGAGTCGTATTAGGTTTTCAGAATTTGAGTCATTCCCTTTACATTATTCATTCCACCTTAGTGTGTAATATCATCAATTCCCATTGAGGATTAGTCTACTTGACATTTACCTTGATGTAACCTCCATTTCATATTCCTACATGTGGATTTATTCATGATCGAATGTAATATATAGTGATTATTATATGTTTTATCATGGACCCCACCATAATTCGTCTTCCCCAATAAATCTTATAAATTTAGACGTTAGTTATTTTCTATAGAACTTGAATCACTCATCATTCATATTGAGTAATTTTAAACACATTTCAGGTGAAGTTTTCTATTCTTCCCTTTGAAAATTACTCCATGTCATAAGCGAAAGAAACCTCATAAAAAAGTAATTTATACTCAATAAACATAATCTATATTGAATCACATATTCAGCATAACCTAAACATAAACATATTAACATTTTTCATCATTTGATATTTCTATTTTATTGACTGATGAAATAGATGCAGCAATTTCACGGTAAAAACACTCAAAGGGTAACCTGACTAAAAATTAAGAATTTTCTTATTACGCCCATTAACTTATGGGATTGGGAAAAAATTACAGCCATAATAGAAAAATGAAAAATTACTATATGGTATGATATATGAATATATAAATAGTATAGTCATGCTCAATAGTTTTATGTATCATACTAAAATAAGAATAAACACATATCTTCTCTGATCCATATCATGGCCTCTTCAACTAACCCACATGATGTTAAAATATATGGAGTTATCCTTTTTTCAAGACATTAAAATACATGAAATTTTTGGTTTAATAGATTTATATATTATGTATAACATCTTGATGAATCTTATAGATATTTTGGGTCCCAATTCTTCTCTCATTAATGTATAGATTCACCAAATAACGGATAAAACCCCATTTCCCAGAACTATGTGGGTTTTGATTTATATTCCCAAATTATTTTTAGTGACTCATGGATCTCCAATCCAAGGAAAAGTCATAATTAAACTCTATATTATCCTTTATTGAACTATATGATTCAAATTTCATTTATTTATGTCATGTTCACAACATCCTTGACCTTCCATATTACTCATTCGTCTGTTGTGTTTGTTTAATTATACTTTTGAACACATATGATAATAACATTAGCATACTAAAAATAAGATTTATAAAATATTATTTTATCTATCCTAATACATATTTTGAATTCCAAATTCATCCTAAATCATTTAACTCTGTTGGTGATTACTACCTCTCATTTTGTTGTACCACCATAGTTATAGATTATGCACATGTTCTTATTACTAACCAATATCAAACTATGGGATTATTATTTTTTTAATTCAAGATACTTTATATTTATAGGAATTTTTGATATCATTATAATGGAACACTTATTTCAAATTTGGTCATTAGTAATAATTAGTATACTTTATGAGTGACATGGTGATGGGGGCCTTCATATGAATGAGTTTTTGTGTTTTTTCAACTCAATTTTCTTTAACCTCATCATTATTGACATGAATATTCTAAATACTCACATAATTTTAAAACCTCCGCATATTTAAATAGACTAAGAAACACCTAATGTGTATTCCATTATTCATTGGTAAAAATATTGAAGTACACTAATTCATTCAACAAGCCTATATTTATCCCTATTGAGACCATATTTCCATACTAGTACCAAGATTCATTACCATATTCATGTTAATTTTATGTCATTAGTTACTGGATGATGGACTATTATAGTTAGATATAATCAATGTTTCATTATTATAAACTAAAACAATTGGTTCAAACATTTTTTCAATAAACAAGTATTAATAATTTGGTAAAATTTATATCATTTTAAACTCCAGGAACTTATTTTAATCTATATTGCATGAAATTAACATACAAGTACATCTCCCCATCATCAGAACCAATGTAACTAGAATATTCATCAATTAGACTCTTCCCCATTCATATCAATTTTATCACATTCATTATAATAAAACAACCTCATTTTGAGGAGTCGCAAATTTTTTTAAGGGAAATGTTATGAATATAAACAAAAAAACTATATGACATATTTTCTACAATTTATGAAAGTATAATAAGAGTTATACTTTGTTCAATATTATATGTCATTAAACTACTAGAACCATCTTTTGGTACGATCTCTTTGGTAAGAAACAATGTAACGCCCCGACCCCAGCTACCCAGAGTCGGTGCATTGCTTCGTAACATTGGCATGATCACAAAATATCAAGTCTCGAAAGACCGATTAGTTTAGTAGCCTTGGAAATACTAGATACATTCATAAGCCTTTCATTACATCAAAAAGTAAACAAACTACAATAACATGGTCTTCATAGTCCACACTCATATCCATTTCTGACTACCCCTACAAGTCATTCATAAAATACTTCTTCACATCTGGGAAAATATTAAAACATTGAAAGGGGTGAGCTCAGATTCTCAGTAAGGATAACAACATTGCGGAAGCTTTCATAAATAAACATTAAAATTTAAGGCAATGTATAACTAAAACAAAAGCCTTTTTAAACTTGAACTTCAACATAATATGGAAAAAATAAAATTAAATAATTCCATTTAGTTATTCACATGGATATTCTACTAGTAGAATAATCACATGCAATATCAATAACCACTTTCATAATGAGGGAATGTATAATGCCAGACATTCTGAAACATTTTGTCAAGGCCTCGGCCAAGACGTCTAAAATGATTAAGGCCTTGGCCAAAACCATAAATCAAATAGGGAAAGGGCCTTGGCCAATTCCACGTCTAGTTGTCTCATGAGACATACCGATGCATCGAGGAGCTATAGAGGGCTCCACCCGTCACTTATTAAGTCCAATACATTCCTCATATGAATAGGTTTAAACATATCATAAACCATAACATAATCATATCACATAAAACATGCATAAAGGAAAAATAACATTTCCACCTTTCAATCACAAGATATCAATACAACACATTGATATAATAAAAATACTTTCAAAACCATTTTCAATACCAAAATAAAATAAAGTTAAAACTTTGTATTTATTTTTGATTAAAAAAAATGATGGCTTGTAGAGGAAGCCGAAACTCAAATAATGGTCACGACGGAGGAGAAGTAATTGTCGCCACATAAGTATGGAAAGAAAAACATTACCTTTTGTCGTTTAACAAAATTCTTCATATAAAAAAGATTCATTTTGAATAAACGTAAAAGTCAAAGGGTTTTATACACCGTATAAAAGAAAGTTGTGTATAAAACCAAATATGCCTTAATGAAGGGGGATTGAGACGAAGTCCTTAAAAAGATCATTTTTTTAAATAAAGTACATATATAATGTGTATTAACTATAAGTACACATAAATAATGTAAAAATACAAGATAGGACATAATAATATCATGACATAATTTGAAAGTAGGAGATTAACCCAAATAATAGAAATTGGATTAAGAAGTTCCCTTACCTCGTGTCTGACTTGACTCAACCGTTCTTTAACCTCCTAAATAATAAACTAGAGTTAATATATACCCTATTAAGAACCATTTTTAATTTCATTATCCTTTTTATATCACTTATTACAATGTTATGAACATTATGTAATTATTTAAGTTAATAACGGTCGTTTTGTCGATCTTTGGTACTTGAGTCAACAATAAAATTATTATAATTACAAGTTGTTTATGTGGTAGAATATCCATTATCTACCGAATTATATTCATTATTTAGATGTCATATATATCATATATATCCAGTATATAAATTCATTTATAATATTACGTAACATTTAGAGGTAAGAAATGAAATGCACCGTTTATGGAGACGGTAAGCCGTACGTACGCATGAACGCTACTTTCATTTCTATTTCGTATTTAATGGAATAAAATCATAATGATATAAATGTATAATATAATTACAGTATAATATAGTGTATAATACCATTTACTCCATCCTTTATACATCCCACATATGGCAATAACGATTCAAATCACTTTGAGGGGGCGGTAGTCCGCACTTCCTAAAATGAAATTATCGCGTTTTACCCATAATGGAAATCATAAAGTATGCCATAAATGAGAAATACAGAAGCATAAGTAAAACATAAACATATTATATATAATATATAAATATAGTGACATCTTAATGGCCACCTTTGAAGGTGTTATATGAGTGTTGAACAATCATCGTTTCGTGAGGCAGAAATTCGCCATCCACAGAAACCGTATGTTATTTAACCATTAGATGTAGGTGTGTGTAAGTGTAGCTCGAATAAATCTTATAACAACATCCTAGTATATTTAGTATACTAGTGTTGTTACAAAAGAAATGAATAAAAAGAGTTTAGGGGGTTGGAGAAGAAAAATAAAACAAAACAACATTAGAGAAGACATTACCTCAAAATCGGGTAACTCTTTTTTATTTGAGCCAAAGGCTTCCTTGGGAAGAGTTCTGCCCAATGTGAAGCTTCTAGGAGTAAGAGGGGGAAGTTGGGAGAGTATTGGAGCAGATTTTGGCCGAGAAAAATGGCTTGAAAGTGTGAATAAGGTGGTATAGGTGGGGGCCTTTTATAAGTGGAGAGGAGGGGCACTCTTGGAATGTAATGAAATATTACTTTATTATACAATGAATTTCGGATTATAAAGGTCCCACACTTATATAATTCGTGTATAAGGTGATAAGGGTTCGAAATCTACCCATCCAATAGTTTTTGGACAAGTGTAAGCTTTGGATTTTGCATTATCTTCTCATTTTATTTAAATCGTTAAATAATGAGGTCATCGATGCATCATCATGATGTCATAAAGAATTTAATTTATTTAATGTCTAAAAATTTTAAAAAATAATAATATGATGTAGTACATCTTTTTAGATTTCCAATGACTATTTATAGTCAAAAATATGACTTGTATAACCCCATGCAAAAACTGTTATAGTAAAACATTTCATGTTTGTGTCATTTTTTACTTTAACATTAAATAAAAGGTATTTATGTCATTTTCCAACTAAAGTGGCTCCATGGGGTCCCCAAGTTGACCCATGGATTTTATTGGTCGTCCATGGAACATCCAATGAGGGTAGAACATGTGTCAAGATCATCTAATATTATTAAAACATTATTTTTACCTTAATCAACACTAATTACCTCTAATCGCGATTAAGAACTTATAAGTTACTATTCACCAAAAATTATTTTAATCTCATTGAACCACACTTTACTTCTTAATGAAAACCATGTATGTCGGATATTTGAAAATCAAATCACAGAAGTGGTAATATTTCATTTAAACGAAAAATCAGTTATTTAACTACCACTTAGTGGTTTCACTATTCATCAAAAATTGATGTTTTTCAGAACAATGCCAAAATTTTACCCTAAGATATAATTGATATTCGAAATTCAAAAATGATTTCTATTTTAAAAAATTCCAAACCTATATGTTGCATTAATTAATTTTATAATTAATTCCCACTGTCACAACAAATAGCATGTTTTTAAGAAATAATTTATATCAAAAGATTGGCAATTGTTTATGTCCAATTTCAATGTTAAATTAATACTAATGACCACCATTGGATAAAATGGTAAAAATATATTCTAATTATACTTTAAAACCACTAAATAGTATAATTTATCACTATAAATTATTTTGATTAAAAAAGTTTTTTTTAAGTATTTTTCATTATTCATAAAAAATTAGAAGTTCTCAGAAAAATACCAAAAATTCAACACAGGCTAATTTCGATATTCCGAATCCAAAAATGAAGTACATTTTGAAATATAAAATTTCTATAATTTTAAAAAGTGGTTATTACTATTCATAACGGCTACTTTGATTAGTCCCGGTGTTTTAGAACTCGAAGTTGCGTACAATGCAAGCCATTGCATTATTGAATGAGAAGCGTATCGTGGAAGCTCGGGGTGTTACATTCTCCCCTACTTCAATAAATTGCGTCCTTGCAATTCGAAATTTTTTTTTTGAAAATAAAAGGTTGAAAAGAAAAAATACCCTTGTGGAAAACCCACATCAAAAATAAGATTAATAAAATTTAGCCATAATAAGAGGGAAATGGAAATAAGAAAGTCACCACCAAATTATGATCTCGATAAGGAGAACATTGGTGGCAATTATAGACATATAATTGGAGGAAAAACGTAAATATTTGTAGGGAGTGATTGAGGTCATCAATCACAATCAACTGTCAAATTGAGGGCCTCAAAGCCTTCAATCAATGTTGATTTAAAATATCATCAGTTCAACAAGACATAAGGTATTAGGATAAAACATTTTTTTTTGTTTTAATATCCCTTTACTAAAGTTTAAGAATTAATTTATTCATTAAATAAGAGATATGTATATATATATTTATGCTTGACAATTAGAGTTTCAACGTTCAACTCGTCTTTCACTCAAAAAGATAATAGAACTCAAAAATATTATACTTATCCTAATTGTATAAGGTTCCAAATATTAACACATACCTTTTAGATTAGTAAAATTATTTTTTAATAACCAGGGACTTCCTATAGGCTAGTGGTAGGAAATAAAGGCCTGTCGCACTATGGTTGTGGGTTCGATTCCTGCAGGTTTGTCCGACGCAATGGGTTATGCCCCACCCTGCAGGTTGTCCTTTTCCTAAAACTATAGTATTATAATATTCCAAAAATATTCTTCATAAATTTTTTAACCTTAAACAATACTATCCAAAGATTAACTTAATCCACTCCCACCTTTATAGTTATCCAAAATACCTCTGTCCAGACTTTATCTAAAAGGTCTCATAATTCCAAAATAAATTGTAACATCAGATTCCCCAAACAAAGTAAAGCTTTTATTATTGTCACATACTTCAAATATGATTACCTTCATCATATTAGAACCTTACTGAAACAACATGTACTGCAGTACAATCCTTATATATATGTATATCACATTATTCTAATAACCAGAATATAATCCATGAGTCCAAAAGCACCAATACATTAATTATTCTGCTTCAATTGTAGTAACAACATAATATTTTCCTTGATCCCTTAGCCTTTTCTGAGGTATGTTTCCCTGACGCTTAGGAAATTATTTTGCATAATGACCCATTTCTCTACAATTGTAGAATTCAACTTTGATAGCCTCTTTCTTTCCCCTGTAATCACGAGCCTGGTGACCCTTTTCTCCACATTTATAACAAACTCCCATTCCTTTTAGGCAAGTACCAGGGTGATTCTTCCCACAATTATCACATAATGGAAAATCCTTCTTTCCCTTTTTCCCTTTATCTGTCTCTTGTTCCACCGTTCTCTTCTTCTCTTGCTTTACTTTGTTGTCATAACACTTAGAGAATTCCTTTTCTGTCTTGATAGCACACGAGACAATATCTTCGTATGATGAGAAGGATTGTGATACTAAATCTCAATGGAGAAATGGTTTTAACCCATCAAAGAAACGATCAGTCTTACTCCTCTGGTTACGTATATAATCAGCAGCATGCCTCGCTAACCTTGTAAAGTTATCCTCATACTTTGCGACATCCCCATCCTCCTTCTGCCTCAGACTCAGAAATTGCCTTTCCATATCTGCTCGATGGTCATGAGGAGAGTATTTTTCTAAGAAAAGTTCTTTGAAATCACTCCATTCCATATTCGATACGTCATCATCTTCCTTTGTGTTTTGAATCAGCGACCACCACGGATCGGCATCTCCAGTGAGGCGGTAAACTGCCATGACAACCTTCTCCCTTTCGCTACTCCCCAAGGCATGGAATATTTTCTCTAAGGAGTTTATCCATTTCTCAGATACTAACGGATTTGTACACCCATTAAATGTTGGTGGTTGTTGCCTCATGAAGCGGTCTAACATTGATCCTCCACGTTGTGGATCAGGGTGATCCATAGGAGTAAGGTTATTATTCATAACTTGAGTGAGTTGTCCCAGTATGGTAATAAGTTGATCAACACCAGTTGTATCTCCAGATCCACAATAATTATCTTGAGCAGGAGGGCAATCCCTACACGGAGTGCATGCATTGATACGGTTTCCATTCCTTCCACTAGGCGCCATTTCTAAACAATGGCATAAACTAGATTAGTTTATGAATCAAAATACATAATTCCATACTTGTAAAATACTTAACATAAATTGAACTATTTATGGATAAAATCCATAATCTTAAAAAGGTTTTATTTGAGGAAGTATATACTCATTACCGTTAATAGTGGTTTGTAAATAAAATGGGAATTATCCTAAGCATATCCCCCAGGAGTGTCGTAACCAAGAGTGCAGCAAGGCCCATTATCGTGCACCAGTTCCCTTCGAGTCTAGCTCAAAGTGGTGTTTTCAGGTTTTACCCCTAGTTACATCTGTGCCAAATCCGCCTCTACCTGCCCGTATCCAGACAGGGATGTATTTCTCGGAAAACTCACAAAATCTCTACAATAACAAAATTCTAGGAATTTCTTCTATAATAATCCTTAAAGTCTATCTTTGGGCTATGTGCTCTAATCAGAGATTATCTAAATCTAGCTTCCAAGGTTAGTACTAAATTGGATCTGATACCAACTGTAACACCCCGACCCCAGCAACCCAGAGTCGGTGCATTTCTTCGTAACATTGGCATGATCACAAAAGATCAAGTCTCGAAAGACCGATTAGTTTAGTAGCCTTGGAAACACTAGATACATTCATAAGTCTTTCATTACATCAAAAAGTAAACAAACTACAATAACATGGTCTTCATAGTCCACACTCATATCCCTTTCTGACTACCCCTGCAGGTCATTCATAAAATACTTCTTCACATCCTAGAAAATATTAAAACATTGAAAGGGCTGAGCTCAGATTCTCAGTAAGATAACAATATTGCGGAAGCTTTCATAAATAAACATTAACATTTAAGGAAATGTATAACTAAAACAAATGCCTTTTTAAACTTGAACTTCAGAATAATATGGAAAAAATAAAATTAAATAATTCCATTTACTTACTCACATGGATATTCTACTAGTCGAATAATCACATGCAATATCAATAACCACTTTCATAATGAGGGAATGTATAATGCCAGACATTCTGAAACATTTTGTCAAGGCCTCGGCCAAGACGTCTAAAATGATTAAGGCCTCGGCCAAAACCATAAATCAAATCGGGAAAGGGCCTCGGCCAATTACAAGTCTAGTTGTCTCATGAGACCGGCCGATTCATCGAGGAGCTATAGCGGGCTCCACCCGTCACTTATTAGGTCCAATACATTTCTCATATGAATAGGTTTAAACATGTCATAAACCATAACATAATCGTATCACATAAAACATGCATAAAGGAAACATAACATTTCCACCTTTCAATCACAAGATATCAATACAAAACATTGATATAATAAAAATGCTTTCAAAACCATTTTCAATACCAAAATAAGAGAAAGTTAAAACTTTGTATTTATATTTCATTAAAAAAAATGATGGCTTGTAGAGGAAGCCGAAACTCAAATAATGGTCACGGCGGCGGAGAAGTCATTGTCGCCGCATAAGTACGGAAAGAAAAACATTCCCTTTTGTCGTTTAACAAAACGCTTCGTATAAAAAAGATTCCTTTTGAATAAACGTAAAAGTCAAAGGGGTTTATACACCGTACAAAAGAAAGTTGTGTATAAAACCAAATATGCCTTAATGAAAGGGGATTGAGACGAAGTCCTTAAAAAGATCATTTTTTAAATAAAGTACATCTATAATGTGTATTCACTATAGGTACACATAAATAATGTAAAAATACAAGATAGGACATAATAATATCATGACATAATTTGAAAGTAGGAGATTAACCCAAATAATAGAAATTGGGTTAAGAAGTTCCCTTACCTCGTGTCTGACTTGACTCAACAGTTCTTTAACCTCCTGAATAATAAACTAGAGTTAATAGATACCTTATTAAGAACCATTTTTAATTTCATTATCCTTTTTATATCACTTATTACAATGTTATGAACATTATGTAATTATTTAAGTTAATAACGGTCGTTTTGTCGATCTTTGGTACTTGAGTCAACAATAAAATTCTTATAATTAGAAGTTGTTTATGTGGTAAAATATGCATTATCTCCAGAATTATATTCATTATTTAGATGTCATATATATCATATATATCAAGTATATACATTCATTTATAATATTACGTAACATTTAGAGGTAAGAAATGAAATGCACCGTTCATGGAGACGGTAAGCCGTACATACGCATGAACGCTACTTTCATTTCTATTTCGTATTTAATGGAATGAAATCATAATGATATAAATGTATAATATAATTCCAGTATAATATAGTGTATAATACCATTTACTCCATCCTTTATACATCCCAAATATGGCATTAACGATTCAAATCACTTTGAGGGGGCGGTAGTCCGCACTTCCTAAAATGAAATTATCACGTTTTACCCATAATGGAAATCATAAAGTTTTCCATAAATGAGAAATACAGAAGCATAAGTAAAACATAAACATATTATATATCATATATAAATATAGTGACATCTTAATGGCCACCATTGAAGGTGTTATATGAGTGTTGAACAATCATCGTTTCGTGAGGCAGAAATTCGCCATCCACAGAAACCGTATGTTCTTTAACCATTAGATGTAGGTGCGTGTTAGTGTAGCTCGGATAATTCTTATAACAAAATCCTAGTATATTTAGTATACTGTTGTTGTTACAAAAGAAATGAATAAAAATAGTTTAGGGGGATGGAGAAGAAAAATAAAACAAAACAATATTAGAGAAGACATTTCGTCAAAATCGGGTAACTCTTTTTGATTTGAGGCAAAGGCTTCCTTGGGAAGAGTTCTGCGCAAAGTTAGGCTTCTAGGAGTAAGAGGGGGAAGTTGTGAGAGTATTGGGGTAGAGGTTGGCCGAGCCAAATGGCTTTAATGTGTGAATGAGGTGGTAGAGGTGGGGGCCTTTTATAAGTGGAGAGGAGGGGCACTCTTGGAATGTAATGAAATATTACATTATTATACAATGCATTCCGGATTCTAAAGGTCCCACACTTATATAATTCGTGGATAAGGTGATAAGGGTTTGAAATCTACCCATCAAATAGTTTTTGGACAAGTGTAATCCTTGTATTTTGCATTATCTTCTAATTTTATTTAAATCGTTAAATAATGGGGTCATCGCTGCATCATCATGATGTCGTAAATAATTTAATTTATTTAATGTCTAAAAATTATAAAAAAATACTATGAAGTATGAAATCTTTTTATCTTTCCAATGACTATTTATAGTAAAAAATATGACTTGTATAACCCCATTCAAAAATTGTTTTAGTAAAACATTTCATGTTTGTGTCATTTTTTACTTTAACATTAAATAAAAGGTATTTACATCATTTTCCAACTAAAGTGGCTCCATGGGGTCCCCAAGTTGACCCATGGATTTTATTGGTCGTCCATGGCACATCCAATGAGGGTAGGACATGTTTCAAGCTCATCTCATATTATTAAAACATTATTTTTACCTTAAACTACACAAATTACCTCTAATCGCGATTAAAAACTTAAAAGTTACTATTCAGCAAAAATTATTTTAATCTCATTGAACCACATTTTACTTCTTAATGACAACCATGTATGTCGGATTTTTGAAAATCAAATCACAGAAGTGGTAATATTTCATTTAAACAAAAAATCAGTTATTTAACTACCACTTAGTGGTTTCACTATTCATCAAAAATTGAAGTTTTTCATGACAATGCCAAAATTTTATCCTAAGATATAATTGATATTCCGAATTCAAAAATGATGTCTATTTTACAAAATTCCAAACATATAAGTTGCATTAATTAATTTTATAATTAATTCCCACTGTCACAACAAATAGCGTGTTTTTAAGAAATAATTTATATCAAAAGTTTGGCAATTGTTTATGTCCAATTTTAATGTTAAATTAATTCTAATGACCACCATTGGATAAAATGGTAAAAATATATTCTAATTATACTTTAAAACCACTAAATAGTATAATTTATCACTATAAATTATTTTTATTAAAAAAGTTGTTTTTAAGTATTTTTCACTATTCATAAAAAATTAGAAGTTCTCAGAAAAATACCAAAAATTCAACATAGGCTAATTTCGATATTCCGAATCCAAAAATGAAGTCCATTTTGATATATAAAATTTCTATAAATTTAAAAAGTCATAATTACTATTCATAACGGCTATTTTTATTAGTCGCGGTGTTTTAGAACTCGAAGTTGCGAACAATGCAAGACATTGCATTATTGAATGAGAAGCGTATCGTGGAAGCTCGGGGTGTTACAAACTATGATTTTTTCCTCATTTAATGTTCTTTGGCCATAAACTAAAATTAACATATTTTAGTATATTCTCTACAAACCTAAACTAATAGTTATGAAATTATATAAAGATATAGGACATTCATCTATAAAAAAAGAGATGAAAAATTTATTAGGATAAGAACCTATAAAGTTTAACCATTTAAAAATTCATTTAATTAATTACTAAGAACAAAATGTTTAAAAATAAGAAAATTATAGATCATAAAACAGAATAATAGACACAACCAATGGGGGTAATATTTGGCCCCAAAAAAATATAGGTTGTACTCACTTGGTCTATGGACTTAGAGAAATAAAAGGCATTATTGATGTGATAAATCTCAACCTGGGTTTTTCTCTCTAGGATTTTGATTTCACATTAAATCATAACAAGCCAATTTTACTAATTTAAGGTAACCATTCCTTCCTATAAATATACCACGTTTCATGGTCATTAACTATATGAAAATTTAGTCTAATATCTTATACATAAAACTAAGTGTTTCTATTTCATTCAGGGAATTATAAAATTAAATTATATGAAAAAAATTCCGGATACTGAAACTAACGATTCATTCAAAAAAATTATATTCATTATTTTCATTTTATTTTCATCACTTTTGTGGAAAACTGGCTATACCTTGGTCGAATTTCAAAAAATATAATATATGATTCATAAATTGGTATAATTTTTATAAACATAAAAATCAATAATTTTTAGCCCAATCTACATGGTCGTAAACATCAATCATCATTGGTAAATGTTATATATGTCCTCAATAATCAATCATAAAATTTTATTCGTATTTATATGACCATAAATAATAGAGCTTCATTATAGTTTAAATTAAAAAATTATATCTTTATAGAAAGTGATATAATACTATTTTAACTAGGACCCAGTAAAGGTTGGAATAATTAAAATAAATTCCTTCAACTACTAATCCATAATCCATTACAATGGTTTATGAAAATTTTAATAGGTATAAAACAAAATTGATATAAAACATTCAATATATAATTTTATCACAATTAAAAGTAATTTATTGATCTATATTTACATTGATCTAGGATAATTTTGGAGAACATGACTTTTCACTATATGTGTTTAATAATATTATCTACTAAAGGCACTATGATAAACCACATGGTACCTGAATTGTACTAGAAAAATAGAAAACATTACTTTTCCATATATGTGTTTAATATTATGATCTACTAAAGGAACTATGATAAAACACATGGTACCTGAATTTTACTTGAAAAAATATCCACATCCATTAGATATAAAGAATGTTCTCTTCTACCTCAATTACCAACTTTCATCATATCAAAATAAGCTAACATTAGCTTATGAATATTGAACATATCAAAAAATGGTTTATCCAGTGATCACTTCCCTTATACCCATATTTCATCCTCCTCTGTAACCCAATCCACCAATATCTCCTACGGAGATCCTACCTTCATTGATTGGTGGTGAGCTTAGTCCTCCTCCCCTTCAAGGGTTGTCTTCTCCCACTTTAGTGATGCCTCTTTTGTTTCTCCACATTTCCTTGATGCTCGTTGTTCTGCGTCTTCTATCCAAAGAGCATGTGAGTATTTTTTTTCTTGGATGGGTATCAATTTGATCAATGATAATACTCCAGCATTCAACTCTATTAGGATTTATCGTTTGTCTTCTTGGATGGAAACGGTAGAGGTTAAGGTCAAGGCTAGGTGGTCTATGTTATAGAGTTCATAACCTCTATTTAGTCCAGTGAAAATAAATCTAAGGTCTCATAACCATTTTATATCTTCACATAAAAGGTTTATGGTTCTAGGGGTCCAATTATGTCAAAGGATTATTTTTTTTCAATTGTTTCAATAAGTCATATGAGAGTTGTGTCACTGTTTATTTCGCCGAGTAGACCTCTCCTTACTCTTTATTGAGCGAGAATGTCCTATGGTAGTAGTCCACATTCATTATCAGGTGTGTCTACAAGAAAAAAAATCTTTAAAAACCATCTTTAAATGTTTACATTCAATATATTTAATGTTTATGGCTTGGGATATTTAGCCAAAAGTGGGTACATTTTCAGTGAAGCGAACCGTATGCAGGCATCTGTGTTTTTTCCTAGATCATAAATAGAGGATGGAATGTCTTTCATCCCTCAGAAAAGTGGTGGGGTTCACCTACTACAAGCATGAAATTACATGAAATGATAATGTTGGGTTCTTCTGGATATGGGTGGGGTCATTTTTTTAGTTTATATAAGCTTCACACCATCATATAAGCACAATAATCATTGTGTGTGGCTTTAAGGTATTCTTCTCCTTTGTTTACATAAGGTGTGCTGCAGAGGAGATAATGTTGTTATATAATAATATTTCTAGGTTCCATATATTGAAATTTTCATGGTTCTTAATGATTAATTTAAAAAATAAAGTGGAGGAGTCTGAAGAATAGACAGAGCAGTCTTATTTATTTGTTCTGTGCCAGAATTTAGGATATTCATGTAAGATAAGGGTCTACTGGATCATGGATTCTTGTGGAGCAGATTTAACAGGTGAAATAATATAAAGGGGAATACAAGAATTTAGAGCAAGCTAGACTGGTGCCACTCCAATATTCAAGGCATTGATACCTTCTCATATGTCACTGTTACTCACCTTATAAGGTCAATATCAAAAACTCGCCCATTTTATCAATTAAAGGAGGGAAGAAGGGATAACTAATTTTTCTTTTCAAGGAGGTCAGTGTGTTTGAAATTCTTTATGAAAATGTCTAAACACGCATAGTACAAATTGGAGGATAGTTCCTCACGGGTCATCCTATCTCTTCGACTTCAACACTTACAGAATAATACATGTGTTTAGTTTTTTTATATGATAGTGGAGAGGATATAAGATAAGGTTTAAAAGGATATATTGAGTGAATGGAGGGGAATCTGCAACATATTTGGGATTATTATTTTCTTTATAATTTTAAAGAGAAAAAAGTATTCTCACTTATAAAATTCATGAAATAGAAATGTTATATAGGAAAAAATAAATATAGATTTGGATTAAAGAGGTGGAAAATAACACCAGATTGTTATATTCTTATGTGAAGGAAATATAGGTCATCAAGAATATCTTCATAAAATTGGATGATGGGTCCTATATAGTAGATGTTGAGGTGGTGGAAAATGGATTTGGATCATTTCATGGATGTATTAGTGGGATAAAAAACAAACTATTTTGGAAGGTTTATAGGATATTGATGGGAGTAGAATTTCTTATCTTTAATCCCATGTTTTGATGAACACTCACATAATGGTTGGCTAGAGTGTGTTTTGGACATGGGGGAGACAACACAGGTAGTGGGTAGCATGCATCAAGAGAGTGAATCAGGACTAATTATCTTTCCAATGTCCTTATTTTTTGATTCTTGGTAAATTATAAATCCTCATGTGGTGAAGGAAGTGACTGATTATATTAGAGTTGGAGGTATCATGAGGGTAGTTTTTGTTTTCAGGTTTGTTATAATTTTGAAGATTTAGGATCCTACATCCCTCAATAGTTATATAATGAATTTCCTTTACAATTTTTGTTACATAATTTTGGCCTTCATTATCAATAGAAGACTTGTAAGACTTTGACCAAAGCTTATCTTAGAGGAGTAGCATGGGATTGTGAAAGGGGGATCATATAATGGGATACTGGGATAGAGAATAATATACTCGATGACATCAATAAAAACCCATTGGGTCAAATATTATGATAAATGAAGACATGGATATTAAGTATTATCGATTAAATTATTTTTTTTTATTTTTAAAATTCAAGAGGTGGTATGACTGCAGGGACTGTGCTACAGATATTTTCAATAGATTCTTTTCCACCCCTTGGATATCAATTTTCATGATTGGAAAAGGTTTTAGCTTCTTGAAAACAATTAGACAACTTAATAATAGAGATCAATTATCTCCTAGAAAAAATATTATTTATTATCAATATTTCTAAAGGAGGATTAAATTTATCATATATGAGGATGAGATTAGTATTTTAGATATAGGAATTGGAAGGGTCTGGTTGTAATCCCTTTTAGAAGTAGCCATTAAATGGGTGTGGTTTCTCATCCCATTTTTGATGATGATATAATTATCCTATTTAAACGATGTAAAAGTTCTATAAATGAGTTTTGTAAAATAATGGAGGCCTTTGGAAAATAGAGTATTCAAAATATCAACCAAAGGAAGAATTACACTATATCTCAAATATTTGTTTGAGTTAGCGAAGCAGGTCCTTTGAAGACAAAATAGTTATGTAAATACATTACCAACTTATTTTTTACCTAGGGAATAATATATAAAATGGAATAATAAATAATATTTTGATTGAATCTATTATTAATAGGATATCATAGATGATATGTAACTAGAAGAATTGGGTTCTCCCTTTTGGGGGAGAATAAAGCAGGTCAATATCATTATCAACTCTACTCCTATGAAATTGTTATCTTTTTTCAAGACATTAGAAGGCATAATAGAGAGGATTGAATAAATTATCATGGTCATTTTATTTTATTCAAATCAGTTCAAGTAATTTCACTTGGTGTCATGGTAAAAAATGGCCAAACCTATTGTATAGGGTAGTTTTAATTTACATTGTGAGCCAGAGACCATGATAGGCCTTCAATCAAGGATGTTCATTGAGATATTTAAAAGGGAGGTATTATTGGGAAAGGGTTATCAATATGTATGGGAAAAATGTATTTTATGGGAATAAAGGATATGAATAATGTCGGGCCTGGTAAAGTTCATGATCAGTCATTTGAAGAGGGAAGAAGAATATTTGTAATCATTTATAGGGCATGATGACATCAACTACTAGGTTGAAAATTGGATGAGTAATGAGCTATTTTTTGGGGTTCCCAGTGCCTAAAAATTCATTCAATGAGGAAAATTTTAATCTAGGTTTCATCAACTCTACACTAGATTATAAAAAACGTTTTTATTATAATATATTATTGAATAAATAACCTGATAGATCTGTGTATGGAAGATCTAACAATGGTAACTTCGCCATATGGAATTTTTTGTGTTCAATTCATTATAAAATTTAAGAAGATATGTGGGATACAAATATTTAGTGAAAGTAGATGAAAGTGAAGGTGAACCTATAGGTGTGGGGGATAAGAAATAATGGACAACCCATTGATGATAATATTTAGATGATAGTTTTTTCTCTCACATCGAGATGTAGGTGTTGTTCTCTCCCATGATCAGAAACATCTATGAACATATCATTAGAAGAAACAAGGATCCAAATATTTATATATTTGTGGCATTGAAGTTGGGTTTGGAGGATGTGGGGATATAATTGACTATGCTTAAGAAAATTGGTTTTGTGGACAAGATCAGTAGGGGTCGAGACCAATGTTTTTAGCATAGTTTTCTTTATGATAGGATAGAATATCTTTTAGATGAGGAATATATTGAAGGATTATAAAAATTAATTTTCTTCTATAATTAAGGCTTGTTTTAGGTTTTATATTTTTGATCTTGTATGGATCATCAAGCATGCAGGTTGTTTAGCTTGTCTCATGAATTTTATTCTAAGGTTATTTACAGATTTGGGAGACAAGAGCGTCAGAACATTGGATGTTTTGATAAATGGATGGCTCCTTGTATGGAGAAAAAATGAATGTTGATAGTTCAGGTACCGATAGTATTATTAGAGGAGTTTTCCTTGTTATGGATTAAAATGGATTAGTGATATTAGGATTTATCATTATTTTATAGTGATAGATCCTCTTTGGGGGAAGAGTTCAAGGCATTGATTACCATCATGTCTCTTTGTAGGCTTGGTAATATTAATATTGTGAAGTCCAAGTCAGACTCTAGTATTTTGGTTCAGATTCTACATTGTAAGGATAAATTTCTTTAGGACATGATCTATTTGATATGGGATGACATGTAACTTTGAAATAATCAAATTATTGTTCGACATAATTTTAGTGAATGGGATTATGTACTGGACAATATGATCAGAAAATGTGATCTATGTTATAGTGACATAGTTTACCACTATACCAAGTGTTTAACAAATGATTGTAATCATATTTTTAAGGATGAAACTCTCAGAGTAGACCACTATTATCCCCAATAGGTGTGGGTATTTTCCCATTGTTATAATAAAGAAAAGGAATTTGGAGTGTCTAAATATGGATCATATTCTCTATGTACCACCTATTTATACTAATACATGTTTATATATACTAAAATTACTCAATCCCTAATTGGATATTTTATAAATAGAGATACCATTATTAATTGTGAAGTTATAAAATCAAATGAGTTGTTCATATCCATCTAGGCTCAAATTCTTGTAAGGAAATAGACAATTCATCCTTTATCTGATAGAATAACCATTGCCTTTAATGATAGTACATATTCCTCAAACATGGTAATTCAACATCCATATGATCACATATATCTACAGGATAATTTATTTTTCAAACCCCTTCAACCATGACTCATAAATGTAAAATTAAGATACACATGATTTGGCATGTGTTTTTACACATTTTCACATACCCATACAATGTAATTAATTTATATTTTTTGTTAAAGTGTACTTCAATTGAAAATTTATTGACAATTTGATCATTTTTTGTTTAATCCTTTGTTATATATATGACTTCATAAAAATGTGGAATTTTTTGTGCTTATTTTTAAAAAAATTCATATCTTTATTATCAATATATTTTCTAAAATAAATTTTATTTTTCGATGAACATTCATTTATAGTTAAATTTTAAAAAAATGGTTGAAAAGAGAAAGAAATAATTATTTCATTATTCCTTGTTAATATTTTGAAAACAATTATTGGAACATTTAATTCTCTATAAGTGTTCATTTTGAATTAAAATTTAAAATTTAATTTTTTTTTTAATTTTTAAATTAGGTTTTATTTAAATTATAGTAATTGAAATATATTTTTATTTAATTAAAGTTTTTTGGATGCTTGAAGTCGTTTTCTTAAAAAATAAAATGGAATAATTATATACAATATTATGGGAATTAAATTTTTTATGAGATTGAAAAATTTATATTTCATTTCATGAAATATATTTATTATATTTTCTCTATAATTTTATATATTTTATATTATAGGACCATGAATTTGAGACCATGCATGTTACAACTTTTCTGGATGAGAAACTATAATAAAATATAGCAGAGGGGCAGTTTCTTCTCTCATGAAGCTATAAATGTGACTACAAACATTGGGAAATATAAGAAAATACCAATTTACATTAAGGGGGATCCCATGTTACCGTATTGTTCACAAAATTTTATAAAATTCCAGATGAGCATTGAATAATTTTAAAGAGAGGTATGAGATAAAGTGTTACTGATTTCACTGAAGCTGAGATTCAATATCGAACAAACTAAAGTATGTGGTGAGTTTTCACACCACAAGTATGTTGAACATTCAAGGCCACTATTTAATTAACATAATCATGATCAATTATAATGATGAGGCTACCCTCATAGGATCTTTACACTATATAAGTGAAGAACATATAAGGAATAATTGAAGAACTGGTGATGGAAATTTCATTAATTGAAATCGATATCACTAAACAAGAATGGATCTAATTATGGAAGTTGAACTGAGGATAACCAATGATCACATAATGAAGTTTAGAAAATGTTGAATAGAATTTGTGAAAACTAAAAATAGTGGAATATAAGAACTATAAATCTTCGAAATTGTCCACTAGGTTGGACTAATTGAACTCGAGATAAGGTAATCAAAAATATGGAATGATGTGTTATTATTTCTATTGTAGTTGTTTGATTCAGATTGGTTGACCAAAAGTTACCCCTTTCTATAGTTTAAAATCTATAGTTGTACATACAGATTATGTTCAATTTTTGGTGCCCTAGAAATATATGTGATAGTTCAAATGAGGTTCTAATTTGTGTATCCAGTGTTGTGTCGAGATTCAGGTAGTTATTTTTCTTACTAAAATCATGATATGGAATCTCAAACCATGTGGGATTTGACTTGATCCTTTTCACCAAACTGATACAAGGATTATAAGTTGTGTTTCAGTTCAATGGTACCTTTTAATGTGGAAAAAAATTAAGATGATTCAATCAATTTTCAAACTCATACCTCTAACTGAAGCATATTGATGCAACTATGGTCAAAGGAAGTCATTTAAGGGCCTAATTTTTGGTACCCTAAGGAGAGACGTAATTAAATGTACCTATATTTTTATATTGCTCCATTAATGAGGTTTTTAAAGAGAATATGGTTCAAACAATAATGGACTAGATAATGGATAATTGGACATGGTACTAATTATAGGAAAATAAACAAAAATCAAATCAAATTTCATGGGATCCCTAAAAATTAAAAAATCTATAATTAAATTCTAGAATATGTTAAAATGTTTTGATGCATGAAAGATTATTAGAGGAGATTCTATAAATATATTCCACCAAATCCAAAATCAAATATGATTTTTTTTCATTTCATTATTGGATCACGATTATCAGCACTATGATATCAATGGAAACTAGTGATGGACACCTGAGAGATTTCTACATGAGTTTCACTGCCTATTTAATTTTCATGACTGTGTTTTTTGTTATGTTTCAGCATATGTACGGTGAACCTATGAGATTCCCATTATCAAACATGGGAGGAAGAAAAAAATTATTAAACATGGGAATCAAATCTCAATTATAGGAGATGGAGTTTAACAACATTTTTTCATCACCCATTTCTCACACTTTTTAATTTTTTTATCCTTTGTAAATTCATGTTTATTTTTTATTAATTTACCCTTACGTGTTCTAGCATATAACCACTGGTGATAAAGGAATATCTCATGATTCCAAACACATATAGTGAAGATTTAATGATACTTGTAGATATGAAATTTTTTTTGGACATCCTTTTCTTCCATTCTCTTGGAATATGGTGATAGTGTAAGTCGTGATACGATAGAAAATCCAATCTAGGTAAGAGTTTGTTGTTATTTTATACATCATTATTATATATAACATTCAGATATTTATGAAATATCTTATTTCAAATTAATTTAAATTTTTTGAACGCTTTAGTTAAATGAAATGCACAATTTATATTGTCTTATTTTCAACAAAATTTTTATCATGTATTGCATGTAACATCATATTTCTTTGATAACTTTTCATACATACAAGGCCAGGTCCTACCAAACAACAATATATTATTATTATTATAATTTAACATGATAATTATAGCCTAAAAATTATAAGAGAGGGAATGAATAAGATTACATAAACTATAAAAATATGACCTACCCATGATTAGTATATGAATTCATATGTTTCAAATTAATTAGAAATAATAAAATTGCATATAACGGAACTTCTTTAATTAAAAAACACTTTTTTGTGCCAAAATTAAATTAAATTTAATAATTTAAATTAATTAATATTATTTAATGATATTAAATTAATCCATATATTAAATATTCATACAGTAAAATTAACATTCATCCCATATATTTTATATGTATACGATAAGAAAAAAATCCATTTTTACTCAGAAAAAGTTGTATTTTATAAAAGTTAGGTCTATCGCCTTTTAATGGAGAACATATTTTAAAAATAAATATATAAATTTTAATTCATAAAATGAAATTCATTTTTTGAATCAGAATAAAAGAAATTTCCTTGGGTAGAATTGTGGTATATTTTATGGAAAATATTGATTTTTTAGTTAATAGTGAAAAATACAAATTTTTTTGAAAAAAAGCATTTTCTTTTAATAAATTAAGTAATTTATGAGTTCCAATATATTTTGAATATTATTTAGAGAAATATATGTATTATTTATTTATTTTTAATCTACTTAATTAATTTTTAATCAACATTATATTTTTTTAAAATATAAGATTATTTTTGGGTATGAAGACAGTTTTTTCTAAAACTATTTTAAAAATCATAATATGTCACATTTTTATTAATTTAAGTAAAACCAACTAAAGAATATGTTAAATTAAATTAATTTAATATATATATATATATATGTGTGTAAACAATAACTTTGTTTCATACAATTATTATTATCAGTCATACATTAAATATAGAATCATATTTTTTATAACAAAAATATTCTTCTTAGAAACTCATTACCTCACCGCAACTGCAAGATTAATATTAAATTAAATTTTGAAAATTATGTGAATTGAATATGGAAAATTGGATTCTATATTTTGAATCATAATATTTTATAATTTTTAATAATTTAAACTTAATTTTTCACCAAATTTATTAGTGAAAATAATTAATTTTAATCATAGGGATTAAGGTAAAATTGAGAATTACCAAGTGACTAAACATTATTCTTAAGGGGACAAATGACCAAGAAACTTGTCAAAAACACATTTTATGGTCATATTTCTCCCTTATTTCTAATATTTTATTGTTTTTTCATTATTTGATCCACTTTACATTGAAAAACCGTTGGTAGAATTCCATCATTCATAAATTTATATGTTTTCTACTCACCTCTCGTATAAATGGCCTCCCCCTCTCCTTCTATATTAACACATCTCAAGGACATTGGATCATTCATTATGTACCCAAATAAATTTTAAAATTGACTCACCTCATCTTAAAATCCTTAATTTTTTCATAAAACCATCCCAATACGACTTCTGGTGAAAACCAAAAGAAGTTACCCAAAGAAGAGGTAACATTCATCCACGTGCACATCTGATTTATTTTTTTCTCTAACCCTATAAATTATAATTATACCATGATTAATAATTTCAGTATAATAAATTTTATCATATGATTTTATGTTTAGTTTATTACCTAAAAATATGAAAACATACAACAAATGGGATACAAAATCATCATTCATTTGTACGGTGGACTACCTCCTCACAAAATGATATCATTAATTATTTCATTACCAACTGCCATGGTTGGGAATAATGATTAAAATACTGTATATATATATATATTATATTTATGATATATATAACAATATTTTACCTCCATATTAACTATTAAATATGCACCCATTTTAAAATTCATATTGTAAGGGATACACTAACATAGCTAATGTGTACGATAGGCTAATGCATTGCGAAGCGATGTGAAGAATTTTTGAATAATATGTTACATTAAAGGTAATAATGGTATATATATTGAATATATATAATATAAATTAAATAATTATTATATTATTGTCATAATATTCTTTATATAAATATAATATATCATTTTTTCTTACTGTTTCTCACACTAAAAAATTGATAACGTCATTCATGGATGTGTTGACTACCATCTCCTTGAAGCGATGCGATTTATATTTTTTCATCACCACGTCATAGTGATGATATATATAAGTATATATAATTAAATAATAAGTCATTTATTATATAATTATAATTAATTATTGATAATATATTAGTTACATTGTTTCTATAATGATCATTGAGAAATTTTAATGTCACCCATTCTTATGTATCGCCAATCGTCTCCATGATCATATCATTAGTTAATTATTCATAAGAATATTTAATTAAGGATTTAAAATTGTAATTGATTTATAAATATTAAAATTATTTCTTGATTATTATTCTGAATATGTTTAAATAATTAACATGTTGACTAAGTCAACCGACCAAATTCAGTTTTGACACATAAGTCGGATATGGTCAAAACATCCGACCTAATCTTAATTTATTTTGTAATCATATATAATGCTTTAAAATGTACATAAAAGTAATAATAAAATTTTAAAATTTTATAAATAAATTATATAAATAATATAAATTTAATATTAAGGAAGATAAAGAACAATCATGATAAATAAGACTCATGTTAAGGGTTTTACTCAACTCACTTTTATATCAATGAGATATATGCCATATTCACCAATTTTTAATTATACATTATATATTGAACATGAATGTATTTTATGATTCTAATAATTAAATTAATAATTATTTATAAATTTATATTTTATCTATCTTTTATGTAGTTTACAGTTCCAAAGTAACCAAAGAGGTAATGGATTTATTCAAAATTTTCCTTCTATGAGATATTTATTATGTTATACACCTATCATATTTTATAACATGAATGTACTGATCATTTAAAATTTTATATGATGAAACTCCTTATTTTCATTATATTCTGTGTTTAATTTAATTATATTCCTCCATGGGTATTATGAATCAATGTTTCCCAATTTGTAATATTCTTTTAATACAATATCATAGTTTATTGTGATTGTGTGTGATTATGAATTCATTTTTGACATCTTCTAATTATAATCAAATATCATTCCTTCATGTTATTCATGATATTTTCATGTAATATTACCATTTTATACTCTTTGGTACTAAGAATATTTGATAATGTTTTCAAGAAAATATTCCTTTTTTTATCTCTTCTATCAGAAAATCTTTTTTCATCCAAATCCTTGGTTTCTAAAAATGATTTAAAAATGTTTTGATAATTTTAAATTTTTTTATTAAATTAATTTTTAACCAAATTTTTATCTAAAAAAGGTTTTTAATGGAATCGTTTTTTTACTTCTTGATCAATGATCATTTATAACCTTTTTACCATGTAAAATGAATGTTCATTTAACATTCATGAAATGTACTAATTTTCCCTTCATCATAATCATCAAATTATTTGAATACTACTTTCAAGTATTATAATGAGATTTTAATGAAAACAATTTATTTTTAATCTAGAAATTAAAATTTTTTAGACGTAGTTTAAAAAAAGGATTTTCATAATGTTTTTATTTTTTAAAAAGTAATTTAAAAATTTAAAATAACCTTTTCCTCAAAAACATTTTGATAAAATTTTAATTTTATTTAAAATCATAAATTTCAAATACCCATTTTTTACTTATCCTATAATGGGGGTATTTTTATTGATACCATTATTTATATTTGTTGTTATTTTTTTCAATGGTATTATTCTGGAATCCATTTTTTTTCCATGGTTTAATCATTTTTCAAAGACATTGTTATAGAACTATTTCTATTAAACAATTTAATCGTTAATAAAAGAAAATAAATTGAAAACTATTTATTTTCCAAGAGTTAATTGGGTTATAGATAAATAACTACTTTATCTATGAGTTTTAAAATGAAATTTGTTTATGTGTTATTTGTGTTGTGGTTCATGGACATTGAATATGACATGTGAACTAGATAGCATTAGGTGAGCTCATTATATATTATACATTTGGTACACCCAGAGAGTAATCTATTTCATTGAGTAATGATTATACTATGTGGAGAATTATAATGGTTCTTGACAATTTTTATTCCAATTGTTTTGGTTTCTATAAGGGTTATATGAGATGATGTTCCATGATATAAAAATGTTTTATCTAGGATTATTGTGGGTTTATGATGCTTCCTTTGATCATGATTGAAATCACATGGAACATGGTTATTGATTCATATGAATTTTTCCTTTGATTATTTCTTTGTTCAGTGTTTTAATTATTCATGTATTGGTGGGTATAAATATTCATATTTTATACTCAGGCACATTGATTATGTTATCATGCAAATATGGATTTTCTATGCCCACTGATGAAATTTATTTTTTAATTATTATGTTTCCCCCAATAGAAAATTTATTCTCAAAAGTTTATGTTTCCTTTTCCCCAGGTTATAAAGAAATAATTATAATGATTTGTGTCAATAATAGATTTCATATGGATGATGATAATGTATTAATGTGAATAAAATCCAGGTTAAGTGGAAGAAAATCACTTTTAAATTCATGTGAGTTTTTTATGTAGGTTTATTATTAATTCTATAAAACCCTAAACTATAAATATCCATGATGTTGTATGTGATCCAATTCTTACTTCTGGTGTGTAAGGTTTTAATAGAAAATATCGGGTGACAATTTTTGGAATAAATGATGGAAATGTAAAGTTTACGATTTCATCAACAAATCCATGAATGCGGGTTTTCAGATAATATAGTTGGTATCAATGTTAGATTTAGATACATTTTGAGTTTTATTTTTTTAATGGGGGTTATATTAAGGTTTATGTATACCATAAAAGTTCTATAAGATTAAGGATGATCATTTGTTAAAAGAATTAGACACCATATTTGAGGGTTTTAATGAGTATAAATTTTGGTGTTACTAATTACTTTTTTTGAGTCATTTTATTATGTTGGGGTATTTCTAACCCCTAGGATCAACATGAATTGATATTTAGTGATGACTTCACTTATCATTATTAAATAAAAATAAAGGAACAAAGAAAAGGATGTGTGACAACCCATCACATCAGGCAACATCACGAGGCTTCAATCCATAATCAAAGGGAAATAAGGGTGTAACACCTACCACAGACCTACATGACCACATAGATAGTTTGAAATTTTTACAAGTAAAGATTATGTGTAGTTAAAAAACTTATTAGAAATTATTTGAGGAATATTAGTTGATTTATCATAGTAGAATATATGATCAAATACTTCTAATCATTGGGTTTGAAACACTGTTAGGGAATTTTTGAATAGCTTTATAAATAGTAATTTGAGGAATAATTTAGATTGAGCAATTCGTATTACTATTGAATTTATAATAGTAGTTTATCATACATTAGATTAATTTTTTTTAAACTAACTTACCATCTACTAACCATTTTGGTTCTTGTTGTTTTCTAAAGACATGAGAAATAAAATTATATACCCCTTTTATGGTTATGTGGTCATTAAAAGTTGATTTTAGTTCTTTAGGAATGAATATTTTATCTAGAATAATCATCCTTTGGAAAATGATGATATTATGGTTTCAATTTGTTAAAGGCTGAAATTTTGTTTTTCAATAATGTATATTTTATTTTATATTCAATCTGGATGGTGAAATATTCATTTCTCATTTCGTAAAATATCAGGAAATAAAATTTTGTCAGATTACCATAATGTCCAATGATATCAATGAACATGAACACACATATTTAAATTGGGGTTTCACATTAATTGAATTTATCTGGACTATGTTGTCTATCACTAAATATTTTTCAATGGGAATATGTTTCCCTTCCAAATGTATCTTTTTAATTACAATCAATGTTCTCTATGTGTGAATTCTGAATAATGCATTACTTCAACTTACCATTATGTTACCCACATTCCCTTTTTAATGCATGGTTTGTTTCTTTCATTTTTATGATGTGGTTTTTAAGAATTGAATTCATAAAATTTTAATCCTGGGATAACCAAGACTATTTTTCAGTGAAAAATTCACTATAAGGGGGTAGGACATAACATCATGATATTTTTTGAAATGTCTTCCTCCAAATTAATTTAATTTCATTTTTAGATTTAATTACTTGGATTGAAAATTTTATAGTACATTATAAATGATACCAATTTTATCTTAAGCTACACATAACCTTGAGATTTATCAATAACTTGTGTTATGGTCTTGGCGAAGACATATCGAAAAAATATACTATTAAAATTAATATTTAAAAAGATAGTTATCGCCTATCCATTTGAATGATCAGAATGAATAAGATTAACTAAATTATAAAAATACATTTTACACATTTTTATAATTGTTTACAAATTAATTATAAATGATAATGAAAACTAATTGAATATAAATGATGCATTTTGATAAAAAAAACTATATTTATGCGCCCAAAGGAATTTTATCTTAATTAATAAAATAAATACCTATTATTGATTGATAACAATGAAATATTTATTAAATATTAAATTATATATTATCACATTTTCTTAATAGATTTTATATGATTATTATAAGAACAAATCCAATTACAAGCATAAAAAGATATATTTTTTAATGGGAAATCTTTTTCCCTTTAATGTATGAGATCTTTTAAAAATAAATACTAAAAGATTAAAAAATGATTTTACAAAATAATCTTCATTTTTTGAAGTGCAGTATAAAATTTTACTTTGGGTAAAATTTTTAGTTTTGTTGGAAAACATTTATTTTTCTGTAAAAACTAAAAATACCAATTTTGGAAGAAATATAGTTTCATTTAATAAAAAAAGTAATTTAAGGGACCAAAAATGTTATTAATATGTTTTTAGGAAAAATAATTATTATTTAGTTATATTAAATCCACTTAATAACCATTAATAAACTTTTTATTTGTTTTTAATATATGTTCAGTTTTGGATTAAAGATGGGTTTTCTAAAAAATAGTTTAAAATGCATTGTTTTTTACCATATTAATTAATTAAATTTTTAAATACCCATTTTTTCCTTGTAATACTTTTAAATATTTCTATATATATTACCAGATCTAGGTACAGAGAGGTTGTGTGATTCTGATGCCCACCGTGCCTAAAATTAATTTTATAAAAATATTAAATATATATATTTTATTGGAGGCACACAATACCTCAAATGAAATTAGATAAAACATAAAGGGTTTATCATCTCAAAAGTATGAGAGCATTTTTGGGTGTAGAATATGGTTTTACCCTATAAAAGACATATAATGAGTTTGTGCGGGACGTTCGGACCTCTCGCTCACTGGCAGTGCATTTAAGTGGATTAATTAAATAATTAATCAATCACTTTTTGACCGAAATTCATATTAAAATATATTGTTATGGAGAATTATCCAAGGATAGCACATAATTTTCCCACTACCAGTGAATCTATCTTCTTCATCTGTTTCATAAATTTTAATCAAATGACCACAAATCTCTAGATCGAGGTGAATCAATGCAAGAAGAATGCATCAGATTCTTCCAATCATTGTGTGAGCGTATTAATCACCAAAAATATATCCAAAATAGATGTAGGACACATATTTTGGAGTTTTACATCATTATTTTAAATTAATTTAGAATAACCATCATTTTTTCATGGATCATATCCAATTGATAACTTTTCATACACCCAAGAATGAGGATTTTATTTATTTCATTTGGTTATCTTACCATAGATCACGTTCTTGATTATTGGCTAAGAATGGTTGGAAAATGACCCTTCAAAACCTTGTTATGGTGAGTATATCTGTAATTTATATATGCGTTCTTTACCTGTTGGATCTCAGAGGCCCTATTTTGATAATATTCTGGCGACCTATGTTGGATCAGATAGAAGGATACATGGAATATTGATGAAACATTAATGGTTTTTTGAACCAAGAACATATCGGGAAATCTTTTGAGGAGAGGAGGGCTGATACGATGTTTAATCGAGAATAGAATTATGATCAAAGGTGTGGCGGAAAAATGAAAGTGTGATAAAACCTTCATCGATGACTGGAGCATATTTCAGATGAACAATGGACGATAAGTGAAACCCATGGCTAGATCCAATATTTTCTGGGGGGATCATGGTAGGATTTTTGGCAGTTGAAGCAGTTTCAAAGCATTGTATGAATATCTGGAAATCTATTATATCTATCAAAATCGAGACTACAGTCAATGTTCAAGAAAAGACACATGACTAGTATACCATTCCCGCAACAGTTCTAGGGTTTTGGAAACCCATAAAGATACCAAATCTTGTGGTTCCCCTAAAATATTGTGTACCATTGTTCAATGTGAGTGACTCCTGTGGTAGATCACATGACCAGGCACACTCCATGTGAGGATTACACATACACAAGTTGACCACTTGGGTGGCATCCCATGCCGACCAACACATCTTGTATTGAAGTATACTAATACAGGGACAAAATTCACAAACATATTCATAGGACACATTAAATATAATTATATCATCGCTTGTGTGTATGTACGGCTTACTGTCTCCACGACGTGATAAAATTCATTTCAACATTCACCATTCAATGATGATTATAAAATATATATATTAATAATATGTATGTAATATATGAAATAATAGTTCTACTAAATATGTGTTTGTGTGTGTGTGTATTTAAATATATCTCATTCACATACTTTTGTTCAATACAATATGAAAATGGAAACAGTGTTTATGCGTACGTACAACCTGCCGTCTCCATAAATAGTGTTTTCAATTTCACATATATATCTATTATACATATTTTTATAATCAATATATATGACAGATAAATAATATTTTATATTCTGGAAGCAACTAAATCTTGATATAAGTGATATGATCAAGAATAACATGTTTAAACACGTATGATAAAGAAAGTTATTATTACCCAAAATGTTATTTTCACATGGAAATTATTATTAAATGGGCAGTATAAAGTCACAAATGAATCATGTATGATATCATAAATTTGAATATGGTTCATTTATAATTTAATAACATACTATGGTCATTATATAGTAGTTTAAACGCACCCTCGACCAAATAAAAGTACAAGGTAAGGGTCAATTCCTCAATCTCATTACTATCCGAGATTTTTTATGTGTTAGTATTTACAAGGAAATATTTATAATCCATGTCCACATTTCATAAAAAATCTTTTTAAAAGTAATACATTATGGTTTTATGGATGGTACTATTTAACTAGATAATCATTTTAAATGTTTTAATGATTTATTTTTCTAAATATACTTAACTAATGTCCATGTTTTCAAAATGATTTTAAGGATTTATTTATATGGACATGATTTTTTTAAATTTTAATTCCTTTGAAAACTTTAAAAGTGTTATAGGACACATTGGTTCAAAAATCGGTTTTAAATGTCTTCCTTTATAAATTGTTTGACTTTTAAATGATTTCATGAAAAACTGGTGTTTCTCTCAAAGAGTTTTACTAATCATTTTCCACTATGTCAACATCCTTTACTTGATATTATTCTTGATTGAGCTGGATTTATTACAATACAACCTTCTGTATTGAATTGAATGAGTTATGATATTTTTTACTATGGACATGTTATTTTTATACCATTCATAGTGTATGGTTAAATTATTGAAATTTCGTATGCTATTTTTAGTACAAATATTTATGTTAGGTTTCACTATTTTTCATATGAGGAAGGCATTGGACTTAGTACGTGACAGGAGGGGCTTGTTATATCCCCTTGATGCATCATTAGGTATTATGAGACAAAATAGTGTCTTGGCATAAGGCCTTGAAATTTTTTTATATGTAGTCTTGGGAAGAGGTCTTGACTATGTAGTTATGATGTATGGCATTATGAATTCCCTCATTATGAAATTAATTATTACATGTGATTATTTGTCTTGTATAATATTTATGTGCATGATTATATCTTAATGATTGATTGATTTTTTCCATATTATGTTCATGATTATTTTTTAAAATTATGATGATATTATTATACATGTTGCCTTAAAATTTTATAGCTTCTTCTGAATTATTTACCCTTATTGAGCAAAGAAGATCACCTATTCTTATGTTTTATTTTCCCTAGATGCCAAGAAGTGTATTATGATTTTTTTAAAGGGTTAAGATAGGGGAATAAAGGCATTATCAAAGTATTATTTATGTTTTTTTTGTGTTAAAATGTGTACTGTAATGTTCATGTATGTAACCTATTTTCCAAGACTGCTAGAATTATCGGTACTTCGGGACTTGATTCCCTGTAATCATGTCACTGTATTAAAATAATGCACCGGATCTGGGTAACTATGGTTGGGGTGTTATAATAATGATAATTTTTAGTATTTATTATTTAATATTTTTTTTAAATTCCTTCAATTAAAAAAATTATTCAAAAATAGTTGAATCACACCAATCCTATGATGCAATTGTATGACATATTTCCTATAAAATTAGAGAGGAATAAAATTCATTGAGATAATAAGAGTTTAAAAAAATAATTAAATAATTTAAATAAGACTTTAGAATTAAACTCAAAAAATCCTTAATAAAATGACTTAATGACTTTTCATATCTTTTTAGAAAATATTGTACAAAAGGTATTGAATTCCCCAGATTTGAAATTGATCTTACCTTAAATTCATGTTTAGAGATACAAGATTCACATAATGGGAACTTCTTCAATTGATAACATGAGATAGGAGATTAAAAAACTAATGAAGTTAGCCAACATTGTGGGGACCATTTAATTTGTAATATTAATTGTAATGACCCTTCTCCATGATTCTTCACGCACTGCTAGAAATTTGACCTATTTCCATTCCCTTATTTCCATTGTAATTTTATTTTGTTTTAATAGTAACCCTATATCCATGCTCAAACCATGCCTATGGAAATAGTGTGTCCTATTTAAATGGTTAAGATCAACCATGAAAATAGGCATTCTCATCCACCCATGGGAAAAAAATCACTAGAATTAACCTATTTCCACTATCGAATCCTAAATTTAAAATATTAAAATTTATATGCATGATTAAATGATAAAAATAGATTTATAGAATCATATTTCTATCATTAAGATTATCCATGGTATTTGGCATTCCTATTATCATGTGGAAACTTATTATTTCATTGGAACACATAAATAGGCACGATCAAAACATAGCCATAACTATTGACCTCTATATATTATTATTGAGGTTCCAAATAACAATAAAATTACAGAAATTATTTAAAATATATAATTATATACATATATACTACATATATTCCAGATAATATTATTGGTGAAGTTGTAAGGTAGTCTGGGAAGCACATATGATATACATGATCCAATCCCGTATGTGGTAATGTTTTTACAAATATACATAGGAATAACTTTTGGATATATCCCCAATAACCCATGGATATGGATTTCATGTGGTCAAGAGATATTACCATGGTAAATGACCATGGAAATATCCTATCACATTGGAAAAATATGTAGCCATGGACAATCCTCATGTATATAGCTCCACCCATATTTGGTTATAGATAAGAGGATAATTATCTAGTAATAGCCAAAATGGGAAGTCTGACAATGTACATAGGCCATATATATAGTCATAATACCATTAACCATGGTCATAGCTTATGGTTATATCTAATATCAATGTTAGTGATGCTTAAATATATTGAACTGGCGTACGATTCCCTATCTATTTCCTTAGAGGAATCCAATTCTAGCATGATTTATTTTAATGAGAGGTTTTATGACGTTGGATAACTCACTCCAGGCCTAGAAACACTTCCATGATAACTTTATATACTTGAAAAAACAATATGAATGGTTATAGGGAGATTCTGATATCATGGAAATGTTGGGTTATTATGTGGCTCTAATTATATTACAATTACATTGGATTATGCTTCTCCAGTTATAGGTATTTAAGTGAGAGCTCATATTTTGGAATTCTTAATGATTAAAAAATGTACTAAACCTACAACAGATTTAGATCTTAGGGAACTACAATTAATTGATTAAATTTCAAAATATATAGTTTTTGAAGTATAAGAGGGTATATTGGTGTAGTACATTGATGGAAAAGAGGATGTTGGAACATTTATTATAGTAAATGAAGAAATGGTATTTTGGATTGATCTAAATGAAATTTATATTAATATATTTTAGTTTCCACATCTTGTATACTCCACCCATAAATATAGAGTGGAGTTTCGGTACTCATACATCCTCTTTCCCTATCAACTATTTTATGAAATCTAAAATTTTATGTAGAAGAACATAAAGAAAGATGTATAAAGGGTACTCCAAAAATGTAATATCACTAAACAGAGAATAAATATATTATGGTGGTCCTTAAGAAATAATATAAGACCTCCATCAGATTGGGTTTCACCCAAATATTGTCTGGTTGTTCACATTCTAAACAAATCACGCCTTATGGGTTATCCCAATACTATCATGATACATATTTTTTTTGTTTAATTTTTATCATCTTATTTTAAATGTATTAATGTATTATTATAGTAAAAACTAGGTAGTGAATCCATAAAGTGAATAACTATTAAAATTATCCTACTTTGAAAAACCTTGATATTTTATGATATATTTTTTTCATATAAATTTTATTTCTTCAATATCCTACATCACATGCAATGCCGAGTTTTATTAAACCACGATATACTATTAATATTTTTATTTAAATTTAATTATTACAAATTATTCATTAGATTTGGTGGAATTAATATGAATAAATTTGTTTTTATGATTAATTATAATGTTTTTATATATATAATATATATTTATAAATAAGTTCTTATTTTTTAGAAATGTCTCTATATGATCCAAAAAATCATTTTTTTCAAAAAATGTTTTTTGTATCTTTTTGTGAATAAATAATAAAATTAATTTTCAAATCTTTGGAATATTTTATTTTAAAATTTTAAATTCATTTTTAAATCCAAATTGTAAAAATTATCACAAGGTTAATTTTTTAGAATTTTATGAAAGAATAATTTTTCGATGAATACTGAAAAATACCAATTTTTATTAAAAACTACAATTTTATATAAATAATTTATACGATCGATTTTATTATCAGAGGAATTTAAAATTAAAATTAGTTAAATAATATATTTATTAATAAAATTTTCTTATTTGAGTTTAATTTCATTATGAATTTTTATGCTAAATATTTCAATAATTTTGACAATTTTCACTTTTGAAAATTTCTTTTTCATCGAATATAAGGGTTTAATATTAAATTAAATTTAAAAATTATATGAATTAAATTTTTAAAAATGAATTAAACTTATAAAATCATAATAATTAATATTATATAATAATTTTAACTTAAATTTTTTCAAAATAACATCAATAAACAGTAAAAATTGATTAAAATGGATGTGGTTAAAATGAGATTACGGGGGGTTAAACCAAAACGATAAGTGGTAAAATGACATATAAACTTTTAAAAATTCCATTTTATGGATATATTTCACATTTAAATTATATAATGTCCTATAATGATCCATTTTATATCCTTTTTGGAAGTTAATATGTGGGTGTTCTTTTTTCTTTTCAAAAATTCCATGCGTGCCCTCTCGCTCAATTATAAAAGTTCACCCACTATTCTCTCCCATTCACACTTATAAAACAACTTAGTTCATAAAATAAATTCCTAAATCCTTTCCATACTTACATTCTCACATTCTAGAGTCCATGGTATGATCTGTAATCCATCCTACCATGGATTTTAGTGTAAACATAAGGAGGTTATCCAAAGAAGATGCATCATCACTACTAGAAATATGGGTAATTGTGCCCCTTGATTCCAGAGACCGCATGTGAGGTCGTTATTGATGGACAACAGAGATGTAAAATGGTGTTCGCACATCTTAAATAAAAATATCTCTTCCCTCTCGTTCTCTCTCCCTCTCTATCAACAAACCCTACATTGTCGAACGTTCCCTCCCTCGCCGCACCGCCTCCGCATCACCACCTCCACTGCACCGCTTTCAGATCCAGCTCCCCTACACTTTCCATCCACTCCCTTTCTACACTTACTCTTCCTATGGATCAATTACACCACATGTCCTCCCCTCTCCTCACATCATTCGCCTCCATCACACCTCAACCACTCGTCTTCTCCTGCCCCGACACCTACCTTGCATCTAGCTAACCTTCGCCCCATCCTCTCCCTCCCTACAGGATCTATCTCCCTCTCCCCCCTGACTCTCCTTGCCACATCTGCCTCCCATTCCATAGCTCCTTCTTCTCATACCTCACTGGTCCCCACAACCAACCATAGTTGTGTGCCACCCATCCTCTCCCACTCTTATCTCTCCCTCGCATCTCTCAAGTTCTCTGACTTCATCTCTATGTTTTTTGGGTTTCAGATTTGTCACACTTTCTAGTATTTTCTAATTTATATTTTGATTTTCAGAACATTCCATCACAAATTGGTATTCAAAACATCAATTTTTTGAGTAAATGAATTTTGGAAAAGGGGTGGTCTTTGATAAATCTAGATAAGGAATTATCTCTAATAGTCTCAATGAATGTAAGCACTCTATAATTTCACACATACCTATACAATCGGACGGTAACATATTGAATTTTTCATTCACATGAATATTTTTTATAATTTTGGGGTTTTGAAAATTGGAATATGAAATCCTTGGGGATTTTGTTCTTCCACATTGTTTTCCGTTCTATGAAACACAATTACAAGGAATGTGGGTTCAGGTTTGATAATATAAATCATTTAATTTAAAAAAATCAAGATTGTAACATTCTTTTAAACCCCCTAAATAAGAAAAATTATATAACATGGGTATAGATTGGAATTTATGGGTTTGAGATGGTTCTTCTAGCACAAACAAATATTATAGGAAATAGGTTTTTTAGTAGGATTACCATTAAAAATGTATTTTATGACCTTCCTAACTCCCCATACATTCTTTATTCATGAAATGATACAATCCCAAAAATCCCATAAGATGCCAAAGGAAACACACACTATGTCATTGATGATCAAAAAACCAATAACATAAGAATAAAACCAAAATCCAAATAATTTTCAAAATGATTATTCAATAAACCATATAAATAAAACTCAGGGCCAAAGGAAAGAAATAGGATCATTGACTCCCCTTAAGACTAACTCATGAGTTCCAATGAAAAATTATTACATGATCATACCATGAAACCCAAAACAACAAATGGGAGCTCAAAAGTCCAATGTAACAATGGAATAAGGGAAAACAATGATATGATACAATTAATAATGAACTAGTTTAGGTAGTCCCCTCTACAGATTCTCTAACCAACCATCCAGACACCTGAAGGTACATTCCATTCCCAGTAACATTAAATCTAGTGCATGGGAATCCCATGAACAAACTATTAAACAGTTTCTTCAAATAATCAGAGTAATTGTGATAATAAGAATATAACAAAAAATTAGCATGTCCCATCCATACACTATACATCGACTCTAAAACTAAAACTGTAGAGATAAACTAAATAGATAATAATAAAATTAGTAAATAGCATGATCACTAAAAACCCTTCTCACCACCTAGCCTCCATCTTCAACCAGGAAAGGATTACCACCCAATGGATTTGATTTACCTGCCAATCGCTAAATATACTCTCTATACATTAAAAGGATAAAAATAAAAAATTTCCACAGAAAATTATTTAATTGGAAACATATTAGACATTCTAGAAAATTAGTTATTGGTCATAACCAAATCAAGTGATCATAATAGCCATATGAGAATAAAAAAATAAACAGTAACATCAGGCTAATAAATTCACTAAAAAGAAACCATGGAGCTAAACAAGGGACCTATACCAATGATAATATAGAAATGATAAAATAAGCACTTTGTAGGTGACCATTACCAGCCAGAACTATGGAATTCCCTTAGTAAAACAATTCATAAACCATCTAGATTGAACATAATAATATAAATATTTTTTCAAATGATTGATAAACTAAGCCACAAACCCAATTACAATAAAACACATTTTTTTAAATTCAAATTTAAAAAAAAAAATTATTATTAAATCAATCATTTAAAAGGGGGATGAAACTGAAAAACTTTCCCTGCATATTCTAACATGTCAAGAAAATCTATTTTTAAAAAAAAAGATATAAAAACCCGTTAATATAAACTCTAATTGAAATAAAAATCATTTATTTCATTCAAAAAATACATTGAAAAAATCTGTAAAATTTCCTATTTTAATATATAAAAAAGAAACAAAAAATTTATTTCCATGAAATTCATATTGAGCTTAAATACCATCATAATGAAAATCATATAATACTAATGAAAAGTCATTAAATAACTAAAATAGAAACACTTGAATAATATAACATATAATAGATTCGAATTATTAATATTTTATATGTATGTCTCAAAATACCATACATATCACAATTCAACACCTGAGGAACTAATTGGAAAAGTATGGGAGATGCAAAGTCGACCAGTTTCCAATTGGGTATTGGTCACACATCTATCTCCTGAATCACTCTTTACAAAACCTAATAGGTGAACCTCATCTTGGACATATCTATATATGAATAGGGGTTACTAGATATTTCATAATTTCAAGTAGCTGAGGAACATCACATAACTTCTAACATAGTATGTTAGGGTTCTTCATGGAATTACTAAAGGATGCAAACCATGTTCTAATAATGTATCAATCAATGATAATTGAAAACCCGAAATACTAACATCACAATCATGTCCTTCCTACCTCACACACTTCCCTTAAAAATACCTCTAACCCATAATCACACCATGAATTACAAACAAAAATCTATCACATAGATATACATAAACAAATAGATAATAAAAAGTGATCAAATATTGAATAATCAACTAATCACTCAATAATCACATTCCATAGTGAAAAAAATAGATTTTATCCTAGAATATCATGTTTGAACCCACTTTTTTATATGAGATGATGTTCGTAGATGACTGGGAATGTGATGGTAGTTCTCTCTATGGTGTCTTCAGTGTTTTTTTGGTTTTTTTATGATAGATAATTTTTCATTTATGACTCTATTAAATATTTCATTCCTTCATTTTCTACATTTTTTTCTAATGCTATAACGCTACAATCTATTTTATTATATCATAGATTTGTGGTGATAGAT
The DNA here is from genome assembly GCA_963277665.1 of Viscum album. Lineage (NCBI taxonomy): Eukaryota > Viridiplantae > Streptophyta > Magnoliopsida > Santalales > Viscaceae > Viscum > Viscum album. The sequence continues at coordinate 379,171,693 of OY728147.1, forward strand.
TTTCCAATAGATGATTTGGAATGTTTGTTTGGTGGGTTTTGGTATGTTCATGGGATTTCACTTTCATTCCATTATCTATTCTTCTGTTTATTATTCAGAGATATAAATTGTTTATTTCATCATTGGTCCACATTAAATTGTTCAATCTTTATTATAAATGTATTTTGTGATATGAAAAATTCCAGTAATATGATGCCGTGTATAAATGTTACTACTTGTTATATAGATATTAATATGGAAAAGGGTTGGATTGATCTTCCAAATCGAATTTCTATAAAATATTTCAAGGGAATTATGTAGTTTATTGAGTTTACTAGAGGATTTAAAAGAGACTATATTAGTTTTCTATGAAGAAATGTGTAAATTTATATTAGTTAACAACAAATACCATGAGGGAGAAACTATTCATGAACAGATTTCTGAAAAATTATAAAATTTAGACTTTTTATGATGAACAATATATTCTTTGTAAAAATACAAATGCAATTTGAATGGATGTGGATGCGAGGATGAATGATCCAATGCATTAAATGCATATTGAAAAGGTACGTGGGTTGGCTCCTGAAGTCATTGGAATCCAGAATGTTGAGATCAGTGAAATAAACTTGTGCTTAGTGAAAATCATTATTTGAGGAGTTTTTATTAAATACCTGATGGTGAAAAAATTTAATTATATCCTAGATGTACTGCTTATAATAAATTGGAATTTATTGTAGAGTTTCATCATTTGATGACTTTGAATCTATGTTCAGACACATCGTTCAACATGCTACTAGTGTTATTGAAAAAGGTACTTTATGTCGATACTATGATTCCTCAGTAATATTACCATGATCATAAGTTAACAGAGAACTTTGGTTTTATATATGAGACCATATATTCTTGTGAAAACAACTCTAAGATTTTTATAAAGGAAACTATCCATTTGGATATTTCTATAATCTCTGGCACTTTAAGGTGGAAAAATAACAGGGGAAATAAGTTTCATCAATTAGACCACGAAATAGGGAATACTGATTTCTATAAATAAACTGAGTTACTTACCTCTAAAGCTTGGGTTGAAAAGGATTTTATGTCATATATAGTTTCTAATGTAATGATATGGCATGAAGAAATAAATTATAAATATAATATGATAACCCACTTGGAAGACTCTCATGCATGGAATTATTTCAATCAAAGACCCCCTAACTTTACTAAAGATGGTTTTAATGTCTGATAGTGGTTGGCGGCATATGGTTTCAATCCATTCAAGTCTATTGATGGTGAAACTTAGAGCACATGGAATGTGGTATGGGTTCTGTATAATCTTCTTGAGTGGCTTTGTATGAAACAACAATTTATATTACATTCCACTATTATTGATGTACCTAATATTCGTGGTGCGGGTAGAAAAGACCGTCACAATTGGAAAAAGATAATTATTTTTTACAATCTCCCCAATTTAAAATCTAACATGTTAAGGAATAATTTTTTTTCATGAACATTGAAAAAAATGCTTGTGATAATATATTGTGGACCATTTTAGTCTTTAGTGGAATATCAAAGGACCATATTAATGCAAGTCGTGATTCAGAAGAATTGAGTTTATGAAAATAGTGGCATTTATAGTTTGATGAGAGAAATAGGGAATATATTCCGGATTCATAGTATACAATGACAAAAATAATAAAGATACATTTCATTCCATTTTGATGATGCTCAAGGTTCCTGATGGTTACTTTTTTAATATTTCAAAGTGTGTTAATCTTACGAGCATGACATTACAAGGGTAGAACATTTATAACAATCACATACTATTTCAACAGTTGATTCCAATAAAAAAATTTGATTTTTTATCCCACAATGTTGTTCAACCATTTATTGAGATGATTTTTTTAGAATGATTTGTTTAATAAATCAACAAATTAGCGATATGAAAAATCATTTTGATATGAATTATACATAGCCTTTGTAATATTGAAAATTGATTTCCCCCCTCATTTTTTGATGTTTTGGTTCACTTGATAGTGCATCTAACTAATGAAGTAATGGATACTAGTCCAGTACAATTTAGGTGGTTGTATCCTCCTGAGTGGTATCTGAATAAATTGAAATGATTGTATGAAATAGAGCTCATCCAGAGGCATCAATAACCAATATTTATTTTGTGGATGAGTGTACTAATATTTATGATGAATATTCTATAGATTATTAAAAATATGTAGAGAATACCTCTTAGATTCATGATTGTCCAGTTGGAGAAGGAATGATATTTGATATGGACAACATCGAGTGGATACAAGCTCATCGATATATCTTGTTCAATACTCAATCAGTTGCACCAATAATGAAGTAAGTGTCTTTTAACTTTTATTGTTTAACTTTTACATGTTTTGATTTCATAATTTGATCATTTAAACAACGTGTTATCATTTGCATTAAACATATTAATGAGCTAATAGAAAAGATGTCTTATGTCACTAAGTATCAAATTCAACAATCTCATTATGCATAATTTCATGATTGGTTTAAGGATTTTGAATATATAAATTTATTTTCATTATGATTGTTGTATAGTAAAAATTTATTTCTATAAAAATCATTATTTAATTCTGTGAATTATGTAGGTTCATAAACTAAGTGACATAAGTGACCCCACAGTAACTGATGAATTTAACCAACTAGCTGAGGGTCTATCTATAACGGCTCATTTTTATAAAACTATATATGCTAATGGATTTCGATATCACATTAAGGACGTTTAAGAAAAACAAGCTATATAAAACAATGGAATCGGTTTTCTATTCGTCAATTCTGGTTATTACTATGGTCAATTGACAGACATCATTGAAGTTGTATACGCACATGGGTTGAAATACATATTGTTAAAGTCTAATTGGGTCAATCTAGATAGTGGAATTAAAGTCGATCAATATCAAGTTACAATGGTGAATTTTCATTGTATGTAATAAAAAAATTAATGAGTTGGTAATGAACTTTTCATTTTGACATCACAAGAGGAACATGTATACTTTGTCACATTTCCATCGAATCCTAGTTATCAAGTTTCTGTGAAAATGTCTTGATGAGGAGTGTTTTTTTAACAATATAAACCCCAGACTATTACCCTTAATTCCCAATATCTTCATCAATATACCATAGTTCAATATGAATAATATATTTATTGGGTTAGAGTGGTTTTCTAAGGAGAAACGGTCGATTTTCATGTTTAATGAAAGGTATAATTGTTTTCTCTCTCTTCAATTTAACAAATTTATTGTAATTGTTTAAACTTTTATGAAATGTATAACCTTTTTAAAATTTTATAACTTTGATTCCATCAATAAATATTACAAAATCAATCATGTTGGTCAGATTATATTACTCAAGAGGGGGTTAATTGAGTATCTATAAAAATTTCTGTTGAAAATTGGTTCTTTGAAAATTTACCCCAATTATAAAATAATCAAAGTCACTATGTATTGAATTTATAAACATCCTTAATGTTTAATTAATTTCTCAATATATTTATTAGTTCTCATCTATACTAATCTATAGATTCATATAACCCATAAAACTAACCTACTAGTCCAAAATAGATATAAACACATGCTGAACTGACTATCAATGTAATATCTAGTCTTCTGAAATATAAAGTAAAATAGAGAAATAATAAATTAAAAGAAACCAAAGATAAAACAAGTGGTTCAGTCTCAATATGAGACTTAATCCTCTCTAATTTGTGATCACCTTCCAGGAACTAGTCAAAATTAATAAACTTGATCCACATCCTGGATCAGGGTAAACAACTGTACATAGGATAGTCCAGGTCACTCGACCTATTCCAGTGTTCTTTGTAGGAATAAGAAACCATGTAACACAAGGAACTCTTCCATACTTATCCTTTCAATTAAACAGATGTAAGAATATGTGAGAGGAAGTATATCTTGTATACTTTACTATAATAAATGAGACATTGTGTGTTTTAATAAACACACACACACATTTCTCGAAAGCTTAAAGCAGTACACAATAGAGAAAATTTGATAAGGAAGGGATAGAAGTGCTCTATGTGTTATTCTATGCAGCTCAGGGCTTGTAGGATGAAGCAGATGCATGTATCAAGTCCTCTTGTAAAAAAATAGAGTATCACAAGTCTGATGATCTATTTTCCAGTTCAAAGATCTGCCTCATGTTCTTCATAGAGTTGGTAGTGCAATGATGTTTTTGGCTCTGATCTATGGTATTCTAGACTTTTTGAATCGAGAGTGCATCATGTGTTCTTCATTTTTATATTGTTTCATGTATCAGTTCTCTTTTCAAAAGATTGATCCTATACATTTTGTTCTAGTGTCATGTGTTTTTTTGTTACAGAGTGCATGTGTTGGAGCCGATATGATGCATGTATACTACACCTTGTGCCTCATACTATCATGTGACATGTATACAAAGAAGCCTTAATTATTTCAGTTCCTTTAATTAACCCAAATATGACCATTTAAAATTAAATTTAAAATGAAAAAATAGGTTAAAAAAATGTCACAGTTCATCTTGAAACAGTATCACATGGAAACATTGTCACCACAAAACAGTGTCCTCTTCTTGGCCTTTGAGCAGTGAGATAGTCATGATGCCACAATTTCATTAATATCAAGAACTGGTAGCACAAATGTTGTGTCAGGATCAAAGTGTCTGGTCCTTTATCAAAAATTTCAATGGTGTCTTCTTAATGGTAGAAAGTAACTGCTGTCACAGACTTCGTGAGATCTAAAACATGTTACGGTGTTAGGGTCACAGTGTTAGGGTCACAGTGTCTGGGTCACGGTGCCTGTGTCATGATGTCTGGGTCACGATGTCTCAGTCACGGTGTCTAAGTCTTTTCCAAAAACCATGACTGATGTCAGAATTACTGTTCTTTCTCCCCATTTTGGTACTATCAAAATAATTAGTTGATAAAGAAGAGAATAGAAAAAAACAGTTCATATTTCATTTGATGGAAATATAGTTTTCAGTATAAGTAGTATGAAAAAAAACAAAACATCCATATCAAAATATTGGTTTCACTTTTCTTGATCACCATATATCACTTCTTTTCCCTTAGCAGCAGCATCAGAAGGAGCCACAGAGGTAGATGTAGAGGTGGAAGAAGGGAGTGATCCAACAGCCAGAGAAAGATGAGGTATCCCATCAAAAAAGTTAAGGTTCTGGAGTGGGTTTGGTTGAAGACCAAGCCATGTTTTATTCAATGATAACAGGTCTGATCTAGATTAGAATCTGAGAAACAGACATCAAGGTAGATGAAAAAGCAGGGGATGAGGAAGGAGTTAACCCAGGCCACAAAGTTGCAGCTGTAGGAACCAAAATGGATGTGATTAGAAAATGAAGATAAGAATTGAACAATTTAATGAAATCGGTAATGATCTAACCATCATAATTCATTTCCTTCTTGAATTAATCTTCCTTCTCCATGAATTTTTCCAATAGTGGAGTGAAATATTTCATCTTTTTAACTTGAGTCTTGATTTCTTGAGTGACTGGAGTAATTTTCAAATTCTCGACAAGATATTTTAAATGATTATAAGTTATATCATGCTTAGAGAAAATCCAATTAATGTAGAAAATAACATTCATAGTTATTTCATTCTAAGAATAATTGTAAATACTTTAATGAATCCTCACTATATCAAATACTCTATCACTATTTTTGACAATCGTAGATAAACATTCCTTATCAAAATCACTTAACACTGACTGGATGTAACACCCAAGATTTTATGAGAAATATTTTGTTTTTATGTTATATACATCACCCAAGGAATATTTTACTACACACAACATTGTCTTGGCTTGTGTTACACGTAATAGAAACCTTCCTCGATAGCTTGCGTTGTACGCAATTCTGAGTTTTTCTAAACAACGATATGTTATTAAAATATTATATAAACTAGTTGTTATGAATTGTAATACCCACTTTTGAAATTTTATAAATTTTATCTTTCAACATTGATTTCATTTTTGGATTCGGAATATTGAAATTAGCCTAGGGTGAATTTTTTGTATTTTTCTGAAAACTTTCAATTTTTTATGAATAGTGAAAGCACTAGGTTACTATTTAAAAACCGACTTTTTATTTATATAATTATTTATTTTATTTAAATTTATTTTAGGTATAAATTGATACATAATACCTATATAAGTTCAATGTAATTCATTGGAGTCATTTTATAATAATTTTAGATATATAAAAATTTTATTGAACTTTTCACCGTCTTTTACCCACCTCGTAGGGGAATTTGAAAATTTACATAAAACTTAATTTTACCACTTCTGTGAGTGGAAATTCAAAAATCTGAGAGACACGGTTAATTTCAAAGAGTAAAATGTGGTTTAATAACATAAAAATATTTTTTTGGTGAATAGTAACTTTTTACTTTTTTTACCACGGATAAAAGTAAATAGGGTAATTAAGGGTAAAAATGATATTATTATTACCTAACACGTGTTTAATTCTATTGGATAATTGTAATTAGGCCAAAAACAACCTTAGGAATAAAATGTGATCATTTAGGTCCACTTGGATTAGATTAGGACAATTATTATTATTTAAGAAAGAATTAAAAGAGTTAAAATCACTGTTTAATAACTAAAACATTTTTAATATAGGGTTATACATTAGCTAAATTCTGTTATACCTCTCGAACCCCTCGAGGTTTGATTTTCATGATCACAATCACCCTCTTATGTTTCTAATATTGTGTTTTAAGTGTTTGTGATGATAGGCACAAGGTTGCCAAGAAGTTGGCCCAAGGATGGACAAGAAATGGACTACAATTCAGTCCACCGGTCAGCCGGTGGCTCTGTCACCGGCCAGCCGGTGGCACCCAGACCAAACAGTGGAAGCTACTGCCTTCCCACCGGTCGACCGGTGGCTCTGCCACCGGTCGACCTGTGGCATCCAGCCCAAATAGTGCAATCTACTGTCTTTCCACCGGCCAGCCGGTGGCTCCTCACCGGTCGACCGGTGGAGCCTGGATCAAGACTCTTCTTCTCTACCAAGGCACCGGCCAGCCGGTGGAGATGTACCGGTCGACCGGTGGCCCCTGGACCAGACTTCTCCTCCACTGCCAAGGCACCGGCCAGCCGGTGGAGCTGTACCGGCCAGCCGGTAGCACTGGTCAAACTAGCCGTTGGCTTTGACCAGTCAACTCCAAAAGCCTCCCAACGGCTCCGAGGCCTTTTCCAACGGCTCCAAAGCCCTCCAACGGATACTTGAAGGTTCCTAGCCTATAAATAAAGGCCTAGGAAGCCCCGGAACAACATACAAGCCACCGGACACATTTTTACATCTTTGGCGAAGCTCCGACGGATTGTTCCAAGGGAACCCAAAGTGCTCCAACAACTTCCACATCCAAGAGCACCTCCATAGAAGCTTGGAAGCGGCCCTCAAACATCATCAATCAATCAAAGGCGCCCAAGGCTTCTCCATTACGGGTTTTATTGTTTATCTCTTTTTGAGCTTTAAAATTGGGTTTGTGCCTACAAACCCCAACTCTTTTCTCATCTCCCCTTCTTTGGGTTCTCACACCACCACTAAGGTGTGAAGAGGTTTTCTCAAGCTTTTCCTTTAAAAGGCTTGTGTCTCGGTGAGCTAGTCTTCACCCGTAAAAAGACTAGTGGGTTCTTGCTAAACCATTAAAAGCAAGTGGGTTCTTGCTAAACCAATAAAAGCAAGCTGTAATAGGTCCTAGTGCTACCTTAAAGCCTAGTGGGTTTCTTGCTAAAACCATTGAAAAGCAAGCGGTAGGAATCTCTCAACGGTTGAGTTGGGAGCGGAGACGTAGGCCGGGTTTTGGCCGAACTCCGTTATCAAGTTTTGTGTTTTGCCTTCTTTATTTCCGCTGCATTTTTTACTTTGATTTTAATTTGTTTATCAATTTTTTTTTAAAAGGAAATTCACCCCCCTCTTGCCATCTTTCCCTCCTTGGGGTGTTCTTCCGACCCAACAATTGGTATCAGAGGGACCTTTGAGTAATTCCTTAACCCGGTTTCAAAGTTAAGATCTTTTTTTGATGGCATCAACTTCTTTCGCCCCCGAGGGCTACTCATTGGGTCGGGCTCCATTTTTTGATGGGACCGACTATAATTATTGGAAAACCCGCATGACCACCTTTTTGAGAAGTATAGGATATCCCATTTTTAAAATAGTCATGCAAGGTTACACTCTCTCTTCCCCCGACGAATCCAAATGGACCCCCGCCGATATTAAAAATTTTGAGCTTGATGGCAAAGCCATGAATGCTCTTCATTGCGGGTTAGATAGAAATGAATTTAATCGTGTATCCACTTGCACCTCCGCACATGAAATTTGGAAGCTTTTAGAAGTGACCCATGAAGGCACTAATAAAGTCAAGGATACTAGATTAGATATGTATAGACAGGATTTTGAATCTTTTTCAATGCATCCAAATGAGTCTATTTCTGAAATGTTTACACGATTTACTGACGTGTGCAATGGGAGAAAGTCCCTTGGTGATGATGTTTCAGCTGAAACTATGGTGAAGAAGATCCTATGGATCCTACCAAGCAAATGGGCACCGAAGGTCACGGCGATTCAAGAAGCAAAAGACATCAAAAATATGCCGGTAGAGGAGCTCATCGGATCTCTCATGACTTATGAGATCACGATGAGGAGGCAAGCTCAAAAGGAGGGCACACCAATCAAGACCCCAAAGAACATCGCCCTCAAGGTACAAAAGGAAGTAAGCTCCTCCTCATCTTCTTCCTCATCTCCTTCCTCATCATCAAGCGGCGACTCAGAAATGGAGAATCTCGCCCGCCAAATGCAAAAATTCATGAAGATGCACAAGAAGAAGAAGAAATCCCGCAAGCATCGAAAGCAAGAACCCACCGCAAAATCCGAGCCCAAGGTGAAATGCTACGGGTGCGGCGAAAAAGGACATTACAAGCCCGATTGCCCACTCAACAAGAAACGGGCCAAGGAAAAAGGAAAGAAGAAGGTCCTCAAGGCCACATGGAGTGACACCTCATCCTCCTCCTCCTCCTCGAGCGACAACGGTAACAAATGCCTAATGGCATTCCATGAGGTAACTTCTTCCGATTCCTCCTCCTCTTGTTCTTCAAATTCAAATTCTTTAAATCATTTATCTTATGAAGAACTCTCACATGCTAGAGATCAACTAGAAAAAGGTTTTCATGAACTATCTTCAAAATTTGTTGCTTTGAAAAAGTCTTTCAAAAAACTCTCCTCCGAAAAAGAACAACTTCTCAAAGAGAAGGAGGAGATGTCCCTTAAAATCCAAAATTTTCCAAATGTTGATTCCATGGAATCAACCATCAAAGACCTTAGGGAGACCCTTGCTAAGTTCACCCAAGGGGAACAAAATTTGAACAATTTTCTTGGTTCCCAACGTATATCTAGAACCACCCAAGGGTTAGGATATACCAACCGAGCTTCCTCCTCCCATGCTCAAACTGTTTTTGTAAGGGGGAGCTCCGATTATAAATTTTGTAATTATTGCAAGAAAACCGGGCACCTAATTTATGAATGTAATTGTAAAAACGCCCGGTATGGTCAACCCAAAAGTATTTTCTTTTCCGATGAGTTTTATAGGAGAAGACCCGCCATGAAACAAATTTGGATTGATAAATCCCTTTTGGCGAGTCTCACGGGACCAAAATTTGTCACGGTTTCAAAAACCGCTCCCCGGTGATTAGTTGTTTTTATTTAGGGGGAGTTAGGTTCTTTTAAGCCTTTTTGTGAATTAAAATTTTTCTTTCAAAATTAAGCTTTTAAATTTCAATTTTTTTTTTTCAATCTTTCAATTTCAACACTTGGTATCAAATTTTTCATTTCAAAATATTCAATTCGAATTTTTAATTCAAAAATCTCTTTCAATTGGTTTTTGATTCAAAACTTTCAATTCAAACTGATATTCAAATTTTCATTTCAATTTCAAAAATCTCAATTGATTTTCAAATCTTGTTTTTCAATTTTTTCCCTCAATCAAGTTTTATGCCCCATTCTATTTTGATAATCACAAAGGGGGAGAATTTTCTTGATTGATTGGGGGAGAATGGAAGAATCCTTTTTCATCATGCTTTGCATTTCCTTTTAATTTCATTTTTACTTTAATTGTTTTGGTGATTGTGATCATCAAAATAGGGGGAGATTGTTGTACCTCTCGAACCCCTCGAGGTTTGATTTTCATGATCACAATCACCCTCTTATGTTTCTAATATTGTGTTTTAAGTGTTTGTGATGATAGGCACAAGGTTGCCAAGAAGTTGGCCCAAGGATGGACAAGAAATGGACTACAATTCAGTCCACCGGTCAGCCGGTGGCTCTGTCACCGGCCAGCCGGTGGCACCCAGACCAAACAGTGGAAGCTACTGCCTTCCCACCGGTCGACCGGTGGCTCTGCCACCGGTCGACCTGTGGCATCCAGCCCAAATAGTGCAATCTACTGTCTTTCCACCGGCCAGCCGGTGGCTCCTCACCGGTCGACCGGTGGAGCCTGGATCAAGACTCTTCTTCTCTACCAAGGCACCGGCCAGCCGGTGGAGATGTACCGGTCGACCGGTGGCCCCTGGACCAGACTTCTCCTCCACTGCCAAGGCACCGGCCAGCCGGTGGAGCTGTACCGGCCAGCCGGTAGCACTGGTCAAACTAGCCGTTGGCTTTGACCAGTCAACTCCAAAAGCCTCCCAACGGCTCCGAGGCCTTTTCCAACGGCTCCAAAGCCCTCCAACGGATACTTGAAGGTTCCTAGCCTATAAATAAAGGCCTAGGAAGCCCCGGAACAACATAAAAGCCACCGGACACATTTTTACATCTTTGGCGAAGCTCCGACGGATTGTTCCAAGGGAACCCAAAGTGCTCCAACAACTTCCACATCCAAGAGCACCTCCATAGAAGCTTGGAAGCGGCCCTCAAACATCATCAATCAATCAAAGGCGCCCAAGGCTTCTCCATTACGGGTTTTATTGTTTATCTCTTTTTGAGCTTTAAAATTGGGTTTGTGCCTACAAACCCCAACTCTTTTCTCATCTCCCCTTCTTTGGGTTCTCACACCACCACTAAGGTGTGAAGAGGTTTTCTCAAGCTTTTCCTTTAAAAGGCTTGTGTCTCGGTGAGCTAGTCTTCACCCGTAAAAAGACTAGTGGGTTCTTGCTAAACCATTAAAAGCAAGTGGGTTCTTGCTAAACCAATAAAAGCAAGCTGTAATAGGTCCTAGTGCTACCTTAAAGCCTAGTGGGTTTCTTGCTAAAACCATTGAAAAGCAAGCGGTAGGAATCTCTCAACGGTTGAGTTGGGAGCGGAGACGTAGGCCGGGTTTTGGCCGAACTCCGTTATCAAGTTTTGTGTTTTGCCTTCTTTATTTCCGCTGCATTTTTTACTTTGATTTTAATTTGTTTATCAATTTTTTTTTAAAAGGAAATTCACCCCCCCTCTTGCCATCTTTCCCTCCTTGGGGTGTTCTTCCGACCCAACAAATTCAACTATAAATATTAATTAGAAAAATAAATAGATTTCCTACATAATGGTATTTTATTTATAATTTTTATACATTAAATAATTTAATTTATTAATGACACAATGATGATGCAGTAATTACCTTATTAATAAAATATTAACATAATTGATGTTATAAATACCCAAATAAATGTAATTTGAGACTTTTTACGTATTCCACTAATTTTATATGTTAATATGACATGTAATTTTTGATTTAATTTACTTTTTTCGAACTAATAATTCTATTATGATTTTCACAAAAAATCAATTATCAAATAGTGTCATAATTGACATAAAATTGTTTTCAAAACAAATATTAAATTATTAATTGTTATTTTATTCCTAAAAATCTTAGGCTCGGCCAAATTACTTATATAATGTTATATATATTAATAATGAAACACTTGGGGTTCTTTTGGCTTGTTATAGTAATTTTATTAACCATATAGTGTAAGAAAACCAAAAGACTTAGTAAAAGTTAAATTATTTAACTTATAGTTAAATCTAAATGATAAGGTTAAAATAATAACCTAAACTTGTTTAAGACCTATTGGGTGATAGGATTTAGACCAATACCCACCTTAGCTTAAAAATTAATCAATTTGGATCTATTAAAACCTGAATATGACTTTATTATAAAATAATATTTTAAGTTTTTCCAAAGGTTCCCCTCTCCTCCCTTATAAAAGGGAACCTCCTCCCTCTCCTCCTCACACAATTTTGAGCCTTAAAACTCGTCCAAAAACTACCCATTTCCATTCTAAACTTCCCTAGAAACATACTAGAGGTCTTCGTCTGCTTCAAAGTCCAATTTTAGTGCCCTAAGAGGAGGTTTCAAAGAGGCTTGTCGAAGAAGAGGTAATATCTGTTACTGATTCTTTCAAATTTATTTCTTCTTCTACTTCCTCTTATTTAGTTGTTTCATTATTAATTAATAACAAATGTATCTCTCACATACTGATATTTTATTATAAATATGAAACAACCCAATTTCTCTTTCTATCCATCCTACGGAAAATGAAGTCACCGCCCATGCGTACGTACGGAATACTGTATCCACGCTGTGGTGTAATTTATTTTCCACCACCACCCTACTTGGATGGGTATAATGGTGTAAAGAATAAATATTTATGATTATTTTAAGGTGATATTTATTCTCAAATAATATACATACACTTCAATACAATTCCACGATCATGGGAATGATATCATCGCTCGTGCGTACGTACGGCCTACCATCTCCATGATGCGATGCGACTTGTTCTACATGATATTCATTGAATAATGATTATATAAATGAATTTAATGAATAAATATGATATATATTACACTAATAAAATTCTGAAAATGAGGTATCTATAACCTAAAAAAAAGAATAATAATTTATTCGACAAAACATGCACAAGAACATAATGCAATGAACACCCGAATAACAAGTATCAATAAAATATTACTAATAAGAAGATAAGAATATGACCATATATGATATCATAACAATGAATATTATTCTGTAATAAGTCAATGACATTATTTAAATCATTATAAAAAATTTTCGGATACGTACGAAGCAAATCAGACCTAAGGTAATGGAAAATCTCACAATCTCAATTTTTATCCGAGATTGCTTATACTTCGGTATTTACTGGGGATATTTATCATCCACATCCATGTTTTAACAATATTAAATATTATTTATATCCTCCTACAATTTTTTAAATTCAATTTTACCCATTGTTTAGTTTTTAGTAAAAGATATGAAAGGAATCTTTTGTCATTTTTAGTACGAGGTGCTTTTTGAATTTTTTGGCCAAAGTATGAGAAAATGTTTTTTTAAATTATACGGCATGAATGGATTTTTATGATTCCATAGAACATTATTTCTATGAATCTTACTTTACAAATTTTAATGTTTATTTTTAATTTACATCTTTTAGTTTAAAATGTTATGACATGTTAAGAAAGGAAAAATGATTTTGAAGTAGAAAGGATAGTTTCCCCAAGAATGGAGTTCAAGTGTATTATAAAAATTATTTACCATATAAGATAATATAGGGTTCTGTTTGTGTCCCTATTATTACATTGATTTGATTATGTTTTGATGGAATTATTTCTATAAAGTCCTTTATGAATTTTTTTATGATGTCACGATGTTTAAGAATCCCATTTTTATTACATGGGTTATACAATGATATATGATTTATGATTTTGTGGCACACATAAGAATGGTTTCATTATTATATGGGTGGGAGATATATCTCCCTCCAATGCATTGGGTAAATATTTATATCTCATGAGATAGACATGGCTGGAACGACACGTTAATTTGGTTCAGTGACACATGACTGGAACGAGGAGTATACTCGGTTCAGTAATGAACTTTGTCCGCTATGATAGTCTTGGAAATGAGTATTGACTAATATGAAATGATTTCCTATGATTATGTGTGTATGCCACAAAGTTTCATGTTTTATGTAATGATTATTGGGATTACATTTCATTACTATGATTTATCCCATCTTATGATATTATAATCTCTTTTTCTAGTTAAGATATTCAAAATGTTATGTTCTTGTGAAAATGATATGATTGATATTTCTTTTGTTTACCCTTACTGAGCATTTGAGCTCACCCTTTTGTATGTTTTCTTTTCCCCAGGTCTGGAAGAAGGGTATTAAGTTGGATATTCCAAAAGGGACTCTAGATATGATGAAATAAATGGGAGACAATGTAGATGATTTATGAACTAGTTGTTTATGTTTCCTAGTTTCTAAAGACCCTATACCTATACAGTCCTACCATGGTTTTTTATATGTTGTAATAAGTATCCTTCAATTCTGAAGTAATAACAACGTATGTAAAGTATGGTTTGTTAAAATGGAGTTCCCCCTTAAAAAATTTTCTGATCATATCACTATCAATGGGTTGAGATGACTATATAGTGGCATTAGAGGCTCCAACAACTCAAGTGAGGGACTTGAGCTGACTAAGAACTTTATGTAGACATCCATTGTACTCATCAGTCAGTTTGTTAATACCAACAAAAAGATCTCACATCTCATTGACTATATGGATGTTTCTCTCAGACGCACATTCAAATAATGAAGTCACATTCGGTTGAATCAGAGATGCATCTTTCTGTGGAATATGACCACTAACATCCTCAATAGGATTAGAAACATGTGATTTTCTTGGTTGCAACACTTTTTACATATCTTCAACCATATACCTTAGAGACCTCACCTCATCACTTAACTTCTTGTTCTCAATTATTTCCTCTTGTATTTCTTGATGCATTTTTTATTGAATCTGACATATGATTTTATCATTCACAAGGAAGCATCTCCCTCAATATGATTTGTCACTGGAGCATGTTATGTGTTCATGATATTTTAAAATACATATAATAAAGTAACACCAAAATAATTTATATCGCTTTGACTCAAGGGAGTAAATGGTTCCTGTGAAGGTTCAAGAACAGAAGCTGAGACAGGTTCAGTCTTCTTAGCAGATATTACTTATAGAGCAGAAACTAGTTTCAATTGAAACAATGTGGATATGTTGATGCTTTTAACTAAGGAATCCTAGTAATTATCCACATCAATGTAGAAAAGAAAATTATACCAGGTATCCATGGTTCTTTGATCAACAGGATTAAGAACATCCAAACTTTCATGATTGGGGTGTTTCTACCCCTCTATAGGTGAATCTCTTACACGATTAAGAGATTCAGTCCCTTGATCTATTTTAAAATTTTATCCCTAATAGCCTCTGCCATTTCATTTCTATAAAGATAAAAGCCTTGTTCCATTCTCTCCTAAGTAGATATGATAATTTCAAGATCATCTTGTTTCTCTAAATGTTCTTCAAGTGTTTCTTATTACTCAATGGTATCTTCTTCTTATAGATTATCTTCAAGAAAAATATTTTATTTTACTCTAGTAGTAGGTTCTTTTTCATAAGCAGGTTATTCTTTTAAATAAACCCTTATTTCAGTAACAGGTCCTTCTGTCTCAACTAAATTTTTTCGAACAAATATACCGATGCTTTCCTTATCCAAGACAGTTCCTTCCATAGCTACATCAACTGCCTCTTCTTCTCCATCATTAGGAAAATAAAAGACAACATCCTCTTGAAAAAAAAGATTATATATGTTCTTCAGCCTTGAAGGATGATCAAATAGATTAAACTTATCATATATCATCTCATTTTCCTCCACCCGTGACATTTTCCTAGTATTCCAACTTATTTTCATCCTTTTCACTATAACCATTCAGATAAAGAAATCATAGTCTATCATGACTTATTCATTCTATCTAGCCACTCGTTTAGCATACAACATTGTAGAGATTATACCTGAATAGTACAAAGAGGTATACTTTAATGTTTTCTTAACAGATTCACCCATGTGAAGTATAACATAATTACATAGGTTAATATTGTTCCCATTTTTCATAAGATGTATCGAGAATACATCTTAATACTTGAGGGTGGAAAATTCTACATTTATTGGACTAATCAGATTCTGGATAAACATAAATAGCACTCTCATTTCACCATCCAACTCAGTAGAAATTTGTATTATTTTTTTATTATTGCCAGTCAAACTTCCTTGGGACTCTTCTAATACAGAAACATTAATAAAAGGAGGAGGAACTCTCTGGTATTCCTAAAAAATTCTTTTATGAGGTATCCCTAGGAATCCATCCCATAACCTTGAGGAAGAATTACATATTTGACCATTTATCCGTCTTCTTATAACAAAACTATCTTCAGTTTTGAATGAAAAGAAGAAAAATCTATAAAACTAAGAAACATGTTTTCAAAAAATCAGCCTTGGATCTTTTGTAAACCAGTTTGTCCTTCCATTCTCTTCTATTATTTTCAAAACCGATGACTTACTTGAGAGAAACAACTTAGGATAGATTTCCTTTTTTTGATACTACTATTCAATATACATGATTCAGGTTCAACGGTCCTTCGGGTGATACTTTTCATGCCATTTTCACTTTATTTTGAGATCCACGCTTCTAAGGAGTTGATGAAGATGGGCACTTCATTCTAGGAATTCAACATGGGTTCAAGAGAGAGAGAGAGATGAAGGGTTGAAAGATTAATTATTCTTTGAAATAGAGGGGTTTTGGTTTCAAGAGAAGAGATATTGAGTAAATAAAAGAGTGAAAGATATTTTGTTTTTATCTTTTATGTATTTCAGGCGTCGTAAAAAAAATCGCTGGATAAAATAATAAAATAATCAACACACTGATATGGGTAATAAAAAAAAAATAAAAAAAAAAGTTTCATTACTGTGAGACCGGAACCTATTGTCATGATGAGACTAGAACAGATTGTCGTAGTGTCATCATTACTGTGTGACTCCAAAGGGTGCGACCATATCATTTGAGATAGTGAGAACAAGATAGTAACTGGGTGACAGTTACTATGAAACCATAAACATGAAATAGTAACTTCCAGAGAGTAACCTATAAAACTATGAGAGTGAGATAGTAATTATAAGACAGTAACTCGTGAAACTGTATATCATCAAACCATAAACTGTGAAACAGTACGTTGTGATATAGTATGTTTTGAAAGAGTATACTTTCTACTTGAGATTTATCATTCCTAATTCATGTATAATATAATCTATTCTTTCAAAATTTAATGGTTTAGGGAATATATCAGTAGGATGACATTTAGTTCTAATGAATTGTAATGTAATATCACCTTTCTGATAATGGTATCTCAAATATTGATGTCTTACATCAATATGTGTTGTCCTAGAGTGTAAAATTGGACTTTATTGAAATGTTACAAGAACATGTATTGTCGCATTTTTTAGGTACATTCCTGAATTGTTATCCATAATATAGAAATGTGTGTTTCATCCACAAAATTTGTGCACAACAACTATAGAATCTATATATTCATCTTCTACAGTAGATAATACAATAGTGTTTTGTTTATTTCTACACCATGAAACTAAAGACTTTCACAGAATGTGAAATGTCTCATAGGTGTGTTTTTTTATAACATACAACCACCAAAATCTGCATCATAATAGCTAAATAAATCAAATTTTTGTCCTCTAGGATAGAATAGTCCTAGATTGGGTGTATGTTTGAGGTATTTGAAAATCCTTTTGACAACATTTAATTGACATTCATTAGGATTTTCTTGAAAACTAGCACACATACATACAATAAATATTAATATTAGGTCGGCTTGTAATTATATAGAGTAAGCTTTCAATCATTCCTCGATAAGTGGTTTGATCAATTGATTTTCCCTCTTTATCAAGATCTAACTTACAAGTAGTACTCATTAGAGTATCACTACTTTTAGTGATATCAAAGACAAATATTTTTAGAAGATCATTAGTGTATTTTATTTGACTTAAAATAACACCATATTTATTTTTAAAGATTTCAAATCCAAGAAAGAATTTCAGTTCACCCATTAAACACATTTCAAATTCATTTTTCATCATTTTAGAATACTCAAAACATAAAGAAGTTTTTGATGATCCAAAAATAATATCATCTACATAAATTTGAACTACTAAAACATTATTATATGTTTTTTTAATAAAAAGGGTAGGATTAGCTGTAACTTTTTTAAAACCTTTAAAAATAAGAAAAGTACTTAATCTATCATTCCTAACTCTTGTATCTTGCTTTAAACCATACAATGATTTTGATAATTTAAAAAATGATTTGGAACGCGAGGATTTGTGAAACCAGGGGTTGTTCAACAAAGACGTCCTCAACTATATTCCCATTTTTTAATTCGCTCTTGACATCAATTTGATATTGTTTGAAATTCAGATAGGCCACATAAGAAATCATGATTCTGATGGCTTGAAGTCTAGAAACAGGTGAAAATGTCTCCTCATAGTCAATTATTTATTCTTGACTATAGGAATGTGTGACCAATCTTGCATTGTTTCTAACTATGTTAGTTTCTTCATCTACCTTATTTATAAACACCCACCTAGTTGTTTTGGTAAATATGTATTTCGGTCATTCAAAAATTTCCAAATATTTTTCCTTTCAAACTGATTAACTTATTCTTACATATCCATCACCCAAAATTCATCACTGATAACATCATTAATGTTTTTAGGTTCAAGTTGTAACAAGAAAATTTTATGTTCAACCAGATCTCTAAGAGAATTTCTTGTTTGTGTTCCTTTATCTAAATCCCCTTAAAACGAATCTAAAGGATGGTTCCTAAGGGTTCTAAAATTTTTAGAAAAATAAGAGCTTTTTATTTCTAGATCTTTAATAGGTTCAGCTTCCTTGTGAATTGAATTTGAAATTTTTTTGAAACTTGAAGTTTTTACAGAGTCTATTACAAGATAGATGGAGGATTTAGCAATGATGTCCAAATTTTAAATATCATCCTCGGGATTCTCTAGAGAGGTATTAGGCTCATGTGGATCTGTCTAATAAATATTGACATGGATATATTCCTCCAGAAATATATTTCTTTTTTTAAAGACTCTATAATATTTTCTAGAGATTGAGTATTCTAGAGAAATTCCTCCATCAATCTTGGTTGAAAATTTATCAATATTTTCATTAGTATTAAGGATATATACATTGAAATCATTGAATTTGAAGTAGCTTACTTGGTGTTTTCTATTGTCCTATAACTCATATGGAGTTATTTTAATAATAGTTCTAATCAATATCCTTTTAATAATATAGAATGTAGTATTTATAGCTTCATCCCAAAAATAAATAGGTAAATCATATTCACTAAGAATTGTTCTAGAAATTTGTTGTAAGGTCCTAATTCTTCTTTCTACAACTCCATTTTGTTGAGGTGTTTTAGGGGTAGAAAATTATGACTATAGCCATTTTGTCAGAAAAAGGATTCAAACTCTTGATTTTCAAACTCATGGATGTGGTCATTTCTTAGACATTTAATTTTTAGTCTGCTAAGGATTTCTAATGATATAGAATATTTGGTGGAATAAGAGAAGGCTTTGTGAGAAATGAAGAATGTACCACTATATTAATAAAAGTCATCGACAAAAATATAACAATGTGCTTCTAATTTTAACTTGAAAATCTAGATGGTCCAAAAAAATCCATGTGAACTAACTCGAGAGGTTTGGAAGTTGATACTTATTTCTTTGGTTTGAAGGATATTTTGTGTTGCTTTCCCTTCTAACAACAATCACACATATTATCATTTGGAAACTATAGATTGGGTAGATCTTTGACTAAACATTTTCTAGTAATATTTCTATGAGAGTGAATATTTTTGTGTCTTAGTATTCGATTCCAAAGCCAGGAATCTTTAAAAAATACACTTAAACAGGAAGCATTTTGAGAAACCAAAGAATCTATGTCAGTAGAATATAAATTTTCAATTCTTAATGTAGAAAATACAAATTCATTTTTATAATTAAAAACATTACAAGAATAATTATCAAATTTAACATGAAATACATTATCACATAGTTGTGAAATACTAAGCAGATTATATTTCATTCCATCAACAAAAGGTACTTTTGAAATTAAAACTGAGTTAGATTTATCGATTTGGACAAGGGCAAAGATTTTCCCTCCAGAATTGTCACCAAAAGTGACATGTCCACCATCAATTTGTATTAGGTTCTTGAAACATGAACAGTTTCGTATCATGTGTCTTGAACACCCACTTTTCATGTACCATAAGCATATATAGGAGCTATTCAAAAAACATTCCTACAAAATAGTCAAATAATAATAGACATTTATACCTATATTTTTATGGATCCAGTAATATTAGTAACTAGTACTTTAGGAACCCACATCTTCCTAATAGGTTTTCTAAAAGTATTATGTAAATTATTTGAGAAATAAACTCTATTTGGTACCGAAAAACACAAAACAGTAGAGTGTGTATCATTGTTCGAACTAGTAGAATGTTTTCCTGAACTATGAGTAATTTTTATGTTCTAGATTTAGAAACAAAATTGGTTTGACAAAAATTCCTTTTACCAAGTTGATAACCCAAACCAGTAGTTTTTTTAAGGGAATACAATTCACCTATAATTTGTACCAAGGTATCATTACAATCAGTAAACCTTCCAAGATCCTTTCTAATTGCTCATTAAATATCTTTAATTCGTTTTTTCTTGAGTAATTGATTATTTTTCTCTTCTTCTACAACATGATTAGATTTAACAGTTGAGGTTAGACAATATTGTTTGTCTGAAGACCAGTATTTATATTTTAGTTCATTATATGTCTCTTCTTGCATATTACAATACTCAGACTTTTTTTAGACATTTTTTCATAATCACTTTCATTTCCATAATAAAAGGAGTTTTGTACTAGATATTCTAGGGTTACATCAGATGTGTTTGTTATGAAACACATATTAGATTTTTTAGCCTGTTCATTATGTATAGACTCTACATCACTCGAATAGTCCACAAAGAACTCTAAGTTTCTTTCATTGACTTTTTATACTTTCTATATTTTTTCACACATTTATTTTTATATATGAGCTTAAAAAAGTCATCCTTTAAATGTCCCTTTTCTTAACATTCATAACATATTATCTCATCATACTGGTCATTTCTTTTCCAATCCTTATTCCATCTTCCCTTTTGGTCTTATCTTTCTTTGAAGTTATACTTTCTGAAAAATTTATTGCTTTGGTAAAATTTATTAAATCTTGTGGATAGTTGCACCATCTCCTCATCATGGTTGGATAATTACTGTACACTGATGGAACTCTTTATAGAGACTTTAATGTTCTCTTTTTCTTTGTGGATAGAGGTGGTAGTCTTGAATCCCATATATTTTTTTAGGTTCATCCTTCTCTTCCTTGTTGACAATTGACTCTTCTTCGTACATCATTAGATTCCCAATGCATTTTTTGGCAGGAAATTTTCTGATGTCGCATAACTTTCTAATGGTGAAAGAGGTTCCTCTCCATATATCAGGTATGCATATGAGAATCCTCATGATTTGTACTTTGGTAGTGACATCTCTTCCAAGAGAGATAATTGTATTGACAATTTCATTGAACCTGAGATAAATATTATAAATAGAATCATTAGGCTTCATTTTAAAGTTATCATACATGATAGTATAAGTATTGAGTCTCATTTATTTCAAATTAGTTGTTCCCTAAGGAGAAACAGACGTGGTGTCCCAAATTTTAGGGGAAATTCAACAAGAAGAAATTATATTAAAATCTTAATCTCCTAAGGCATAGTATAGAGAATTCATTGATTTATTATTATTTTTATTGGTAGTATTGGTAGGTTTATCCCTAGTGTTTCTAGCAGTTTCAAGAATTTCATATTTACATTCAATATCAGTCTAGATTTCAAATCCCGTGCTTTCAAGATGTGTTTTCATTTTAATCTTCCACTAAGAAAAGTTTTTACCATTAAATAAACGTGGTCTATTTGTTTCATTTCATTCTAAATGATTTTACATGATATAAATTGTAATAGGATGTCAGTGAGATAAAAATTTAGAAAAAAAATTTAAGATCATTAAAAGATAGCTATAATCACATTTGAAAAAGATTTTAAAAATCCTCAAAAACTAAAAAATTTCTAAATACCATCTGATTCCAAATGTTGGTCGAAGTATATTACTCATGAGGGGGGCGGGGGGGGGGGGGGGGGGGTTAACTGAGTATCTATAAAAATTTCTTTTAGAAATTAGTTCTTTTAAAATTTCCCCCAATTAAAATATAATAAAAGTCAATTTTTAGGGAATTTATAACCTTCCTAAATGTTCGATTAATTTCCCAAAAGATTTATTAGTTCTCATCTATAAAAATAAATAGATAAATATAACTTCTGAAATTAACATACTGTTTTAAAACAGTTATAAACACTTTCTAAACTAACTATCAATGTAATGTCTAGTTTTCTGAAATATTAAGGAAAACAAAGAAATAAAAAATTAGAAGACACAGTGGATAAAACAAGTTGTTCAGTCTGATGTAGAGACATAATCCTCTTTACTTGGTGATCAACTCCCACCAATAAGTACCTATTAATAAACTTTATGCACACCTTGGATTGGTGTAAATAACAGTACACATGACATTCCATGTCACGCAACATCTTCCACTGTGCTTCGTAGGAATAAGCTACCAGGTCACACAAGGACCTCTTCCATACATATATGTGGGTGTAAACTGATGTAAGAATATGTGAGAGGAAGGATATATTATATCCTTTAGATTAATAAAGGATATAGTGTGTATTTTAATACAGACACACACACACTTCTTGTAAGATAAATATAGTACAGAACAGATAATTGATGACAAGAAATGGTTAGATGTTCTCTGAGTGTTATTTTATGCAGGTCTGGGCTTGTAGGATGGATCATATGTAAGTATTGAGTCTTATTCTGAAAAATAGAGTATCACAAGTATGGTTCTCTGGTTTCCAGTTTGAAGATCTAGCTCATGTTCTACCTAGATTTGGTAATATTATGATGTTTTTGGCTCTGATATACAGTATTCCAACCTTTTGGAATTGAGATTTCTTCGTGTTTTCTTCAATTGAATCTTGTTTCATATATTAGTTTTATTTTCAAATTCTCTCTCCTATGCATTTTTTTCCTATTCCATGCTTTCCTTTTTGTTATGGAGTGCACATGTTGGAGCCGACATGATTCATGTATTCTACAACTCGTACCTCATACTTTTAGGTGACATGTCTACAAAGAAGAATTAATTATGTCAGTGCCTTTAAGTGACTCAAATATGACCATTAGAAGTTAAATTGAAAATGACGTAACAGATTAAAAAAATGTTGTCATAGTTTGTCTTGAAACAGTATCAGTTGGAAACATTGTCACCATGAAATGATGTCTTCTTTTTTCCTTTGAGCATTGAGATGATCATAATTCCATAGTTTCATTGAGATCAGGAATCGGTAGCACAGATGCGGTGTTAGGATCATGGTGTATGGTCCCTTTAAAAAAATTTAATGGAGTCATGGTGATGGTCTCAAGGAACCGGTGTTACAGAATTCATGATATATGAAACAAGTTATGTTGTAAGGGTCACGGTGTCTGGGTCATAGTATATGGGTCATAGTGTTTGGGTGACAGTGTCTGGGTCACGGTGTCTTGGTCATGATGTCGGTGTTTTTCCAAAAACTAAAACTGGTGGAAGAGTTACAGTTTCTCAGTCGTAGCCAAATATCTATAAATAGTCCTAAGTAGTTATATTCAGTGAACAAATTATACTTAATCACTCATTCATAAAAAAATTTAGAAAAACTTAAAAATTGTTTACAATAGTCAAAAATTATTTATAGGAATCAGGATCTTGTGAATGTTTATTTAATGCATAAGGAAACCAACCATCTCTACATATGATTTTAGATATATTAAATAGGCTAAACATGATTTTTATCCTTAAATTGTGATTAAAAAATAAGGAGTCCAATAAATAAATATGGTTGGATAATTTTCAATATAATAACCCAATACTAATTTGGTACCTAAGAATTTTTAATTATTATTACTCAGAATCAACCCAAAACTAATTCACTGCATATAAATTTTTATTTATCTAGTCATTGACCTAATTTCTATTTTGAACTCAACCCTTTATCCATTCATATATATATATATATATTCTTCCAAAATACAAAAATGTTTCCATAAAAAATCATTTGTCTTTTAACCTCCAATTAACTTGTCTAACATTTGTAAATCTATATTCATATATGAGTTAATCTTCAGTTCATCCAATAAATCTAAATGTAGTAGTTCTTCACATAAGCTTCTTACTATAAAGGACATTAATATGAAATTAATGAAATATACAGAGATAGTAATAAATAAGATACTTCTATTTCAAGGTTGGGAATTTTTTTAGTTATAATAAATAAAGATTCTTTTTTGAAGATGATGTAAATATGTTTTTGCGAAGTATTGATTTCTATTTCTATAGAATATAGGAGATAATTTCATAAAATGTAAATGGTAAGGTTGTGTAGGTTTTATCCATCAATTTGGATGAGTACCTTAAATATTCACAAGTAATAGATTTTGATGTGTTTTTAAGACATCATATGCTTTCCCTTTTTGTGATATACTATTTTAAAAAAATATTTCTGGAAAAAAATATTTAAAAAATCTCATTTAGAACAATTACAAAAAATATTTAAGTGTGTGTACTATTCAATTTTTATAGCACATCAAACATTTTGAACACCACAAAATAATCTGATGTCCTATTTTATAGAATTTTAAAAATGTGTAATGTGAAACAAAACATCACAAATATTATATATTATTACATCGATGAACAACAACACTCTTTATTAATTTGATGTGTTGTATTAGAAATTGTTTAAAATAGTTTCACATTTTTCTGATTTTTGAACATCACAACAATGTAAAATATCACATAAATACTCTATAAAAACATATAGGTGTATTTATATATATTTCATGTTTTTATAATCATGTAAGAGTGTTTTTGTTTAAAAATTTCACAAAATACAATTTAAATAATGTAAAATAGTGCATTAAACACCGTGTGGAAGAAAACTAATAAGGTAAGAGTATTTTTTTGGATAGGAACAGTTGCATTTTATTTTGAAAACAATAATACTCTACAAAAATGTGAGCAGCAACACTCGTAAAATTTTGTTTTCAATATCACAATAATACTATGTTTCACAGTTATTATAATATATTTTAATATGTATGTAAGATTATTTCTGAGCAACGTCACAAAAAACTTAATATGAAATCTATGGAAAATTATATGCTATTTTTTTAAATCACCACAATACATTGTGATGTGTTTGTGATGTGTTTTCTATATATTTTTAACAGAAATACTCTATAAAAAATGTGATGTGTTGTTTATATTTTTTGTAACAGTATATACTCTTACTTATTTTAAATATGTTTTAAAATGTGTGATTTTCAGAGACAGGGATGATAAAAACTTATTATTATTTTATATACACCTATAAAAATGTGTGATGTGATGTTTTAAATTATTTATATGTTCTTTTATTCAATAAATATTTCTATGAAATTATCAGTACTGAATGGAGTTTTTTAGTTGTGTTTTTTTCATTATTTATATGTAAAATAGCACATATTTATATGTGCTTTTATTTTAGAGAAGTGCTTCATCGCCATATTCTATATAATTATGAAAATCATATATTATAACATATTTATATTTGAATTTATATGAGAATGTGATATTTTAAAATATATCTATGGTCACATTTGGGTGTCTGTGATTTGTAAATGGTCCATTATTACCACTATGAATTGGTAAAATTCTATAAATAAACTGTATTTTATCACAAAAATAAACCAGTATGGTCAGATTTCTGTTTTATAATGAAATATGATAGTGGTAATACTTCAGAAATTAGAATAGGTCAGGTTAGAATAAATTATGTGACAATTAAGAAATTGAAATTCTTATTGTATTAACATAACATGGTAGAAAAGGAAAGTCACATGAATAAATACAAAATATACCACAATGTAAAGAAATTTTTAAAGAAGGAAATTGATGGAAACATGTATGAACGTAAAACATGTGAAGTAAAAGGAGGAAGGGTGAAGATGGAAATAAAACCTACAAGCCCAAGGAAGAGGGAATAAAAATATCAATCCTATATAAGATCCCCACATTTGAGAATAACCAATGGGTATTGGATTTTCTTTGTATAAATAATAATAAAGGGAATAGATATAGAACTATAAGTATTGTTAACAAACAAACTACATGAATTTTTATCAATAAAATCTGGAGTCCATAAGTGTTTTCCATTAATAAGAAAACCAATATTTTAATCACGATATTAAAACATTATTTAGCCTTTTAGTGGACACCATCGATGAGGAGTATTGAGTGATATTGTTTGATTTTTTTTAAATAAATTCAATATTTTAAATATTTTCTAGTTATATACATAACCAAGTTTAATTTTTATTAAACGAAAAACTAAACTTATATATAGATATTCACTTTAATAGGTAATTAATCCTTCCCTTACTAATGTTTTCTATGACTACATGCATGTTAGGGAAATATGCACCAAATCCACATCATTTATCAAAGCCATCTGTGTATTTGGGTAAAGCTATGCATGAATGTAACAATGTTTATTTTTTAATTAATTTATAAATATATATATATATATATATATACATTAATGCACATCTATATAATTATGAATAATTTTTTTTTCAACAGGGTCGGACTCGACAGCTACTTCCTCTCGTAAGAGAGGCCCTTATTGTGGCACATCATCATGAAATTCTGGAACGACCTTATATGCTTCATTTGAAGAGATATTTCATACTATGGGATAGAATTCAACTAAATTAATTCATTATTTGGTTCATTTCATATGAAACCTAAATCGATTTCTATTTTCCACAAGTGATTGGGCTTATTTTCTTCAGGATTCATTAGATCATCTTTGGAGGAATGTTCAGGTAAAAGCACCATGTTAGTCTCATCCCTATGTTTGAAAAAAAATAACATGGGTGATTTTTCATCCTAAATAGAATAATATAAATGTGTTCCCCCAATGAGTTTTGGACAATTTTTATGGCCACATGTCATAATATGTTAAAATATCATAAAGGTTGAATCAATAGGGAGCACTGTGTACCAAATGTGGGTGCCCCAGACATTCTGAAAAAAGTCCCGATATGTGTTTTCTCATCTCAGTGGCATAACTTAGTTGAATATTTGACTAATCAGGCAACTGGGGTTAGTATATTTATTTATATATATATATTTTGAAGAGTTTTTGGCATTTAATTTTTTTTAAATTTGAAATAATTGAATATAGGTGGTGTCAGCTTTCCATTCTGAAAATTGAGCGCTACAGGGACCACCTAATAGGCTCGGGACTTGTCACGTGTATCAGATACGACATGATGCATTTATTATTAATTTTATAATTTATTATTTAATATGGGTTTGTCTTATATTTTAATATTTTATTGGAATATAGTTAAGGAGTATGGTGCACAAATTGATAAAATATCGGTGTGGATGAGGACTCATGAATGAAATTATCCAGAGGCTGCATCTATTATAGTAAGTTCTTGTAATCATTACCAATAAATAAATGAATATATATATATATATAGACTCACACACGCACATTCACACACACACACACGCGCATATATTTATATATAATTATTACACAGTCTCAATTTAAAGCTATGTTAGCATAGCTATCGGAGGACCAACGACAACTTCCCATGAGAAGGAATCAGATATTTCATCTCATTATTGGTCATGATGGGCATGGATATTTTTTTCATATGGAATAGAGATTCCTCATTCTTTAGTATCATGTTTTGAGCCTTCTGGTCCTACAGTTTCTAGGATTACATAGCAGTTGAGAGATTTCAAGTCATGGTTGCTCGCTTTTGAGGACATAAATGTGCAATTGATTGCTGCGCTTAGAACACTATCGAAATATGTGAGTTTAGGTGATGGTTCAAGGGATTTAATATGTAGGTTTATAATTAATTAATTTATTAACTTTCTATTATTTTTATTATTAAAATCATTATAATTTCTATTTGTTGTAGGCCCCTGCCACAACAGATAGAGGTAGCAACCATGGAACCTTATGACGCAATCTATTCATGAGGTGTGTTTATTTTATATTTATTATTAAATTAATGTAATATATTGATTTAGAATTTAAATGTAGAATTGTTTGACATTATAAAATTTTAGGTTTTTAAAAACTCTTATGTTTTTAAATTTTTAGAGTATAATCCTTAATTGGATAATTTATTGTGATGGATAATTTTTAGAATACCCATTTGTACTGTATTGGGATCCATAACCCTATATAAACTATATAACATTGAGGGAGAGCCTAGTAGAGAAATTTTTTTGAATAGATATGTAATAGGAAGGCTAATTATGATATTAACAATTGTCTCACTCATCACAATAGTCTTAATAAAATCAACCTACCAACAAATCCCTATCGGGGTTGGGGGCTATCTGGGTGGGTGTGGGGGAAGCAGGGGTTGGGAGGGGGTTGTCCAAGGGGGAGGAGCTGGGGAATATTAAGTGTGGGGTGGGGATGAAGGGGGTTGGAAGTGGGGGTTTTCCAAGGGGGGTGTAGAGGTGAGAGGTGGGGGATGCAAGGGGTGATGGGGGGGTTGTTCATGGTGGAGGTGGGGGCTGCAAGGGGTTGGGAGTTGGGGATGTCCATGGTGGATGGTTGTAGGTGGAAGGTGGGTGTTATTGGGGGGGTGCTGTCTGGGGGTGCTGTCTGGGGGGTGTTTTCCAGGGGTTTGGGGGGCTTCAGGTGGGGAGGGGGCTATCCAAGGGAGTTTGGGAGGGGGGTATATGGGGGAGTTTGGGGGGGGGGGCAACTCGAAGGGAGTTGGGGGGGATATCTTGGGGGATTGTGGGGGCTACAGGGGTTTGGGAGGGGGTTGTTTGCGGGGTTAGGGGATGTTCAGGGTGGGTGGGGATATAGGGTGTTAGAATTTGGGGTTTTCCGAGGGGGTGTGGTGGAGGTGATAGGATGAGGTTGTATGGGGGTGATTTCCATGAGGGTTAAGGGGATTCAGGTAGGGTGGGGGTATCCATGGGATTGTATGGGGGAGTTTGTGGGGAGGGGTCTTTTAGGGTGGAGGTAGTGGTTTTATGGGTTTAGGAGTAGGGGAATTCCAAGGAGGAGGAGGTTGGGTGATTCAGGTTGGGGGGAAGTGATTAGGGAGTGGGGGTGGGGGTGGGTGGTTTCAAGTGGGGTGGGGGATGGAAAATTTATTAATCATTATGAAACCAAATATTAAATCTCTATATGATCAAAACATCTTATCTATTATTAAAATCTTAAAACCTTTTTATCTCCTTATTTATCATATTAGAAATATACAACACATTGAATTCCCACTAAATACTGTTAAAAAATAATAATGGGAATAATTTGAAATCTCTATAATCCATAGAGAACGAAATAAGTTTGATAGATACTTCTAAACCAAAATACATTATTTTTTTACCTCCAATTTGAATATATCTCTTTATGTCTTCTTTTTATATTTTATATCTTGAATTCCCCTTTGGAATCTTTGTTTTTATTCAGTCAACAAATTTTTGGCGTGGTATCTTATTTTTTCAAAATTCTATAAACATATACCAAAAAAATTTAATTTGGTTAACATCTCCTCTTAAGCATGTAATATAAGTAAGAGTGATATCATGAAATATACACATTGAATCAAAATAGAACTAATACAATATTGATCTAAACTATGCATCTAAATAGCACTCATGTCTCTCAGTATGAATAAAAATAATATGTAATGTTGCATAGTGTTATTAAAAATGAAACATCTCATGTGAAGGGATCAAAACGTGAAAACGATTTATATTTTATGTTCAATTTTAGGAGAACATTTCTGAAAGCCTTTTTGGTCAATTGAAATCAATCTTGTGTAAATATGATGCGTAGATTAATTGGTACAATTAAATGTTCATTTTTAGATTTATTATCTGTGTTTTAATAATGATAAAATCATGTGTTTAAGGGTCAAAACAAACCAAATGAGCACTTATTGACATTGAATATTAGTATAATGATAGTTAGGATATTTATATTGTGCATGAAGAATCGGTACATGGATCGAATACCTGAATTGCTCTTTATGATCAAAAGTGGTTTTTTCCCCTCAGATTTAAAGTTAAGTGATAAATCACATAAACGATTTCAATACCAAACTAATGAAATTGGGTTCTAATGAAATCTTGAGAGAACAATCATCGGGACATGTTGGATATGTAGGAGTCAACGTTGCATCAATAAGATGCTCGTGTTGCTTGGTATGATTGAAAATAATAAGTCACATTGCTTAGTGTTAATAAAACGACACATATCATGTGAAGGGTTCAAAATGAAAAAATGAGTTCTATTTGATATGAAATGATTGGAGAATATTTATCGAAGAAGTTTTGTTCTATTGTAATCAACTGTTTGTCAATCTGATGTGGGGATTGATTAGTGCAATTAAAATTTAATTTACATATTGATTATCATTGTAGTAATAGTGAGAAAATCATGTGTGTAGGGGTCCAAACCAACCAAATGAGCACCTATTGACATGAAATATTAGGAAAAAGATATTTAATACATTTTTTTTCAGGAAGAATTGGTACTTGGTTTGGAAACATAAATTTCTTGGGTTGATTGGTATACGATATTTTGATTTACTTTTAAAAGTTATTTGTTAAATATAAGTGTTGTAAAAAGATATTTGAGGTTAGCTTCGGACTCATTTTTTATGTAATAAAATATAAACTATTTTTATTATTATATATATATATATACTAACTGAATAAATAAGTCAAAATTGTATTTTCTTTTTTTAGTGGTTTCTTTTTTATCAATTTGTAGGTTTATTGGAAAATAAGATTAGAATGGATTGGAGCTATTCAGATCGCTGGATATGTGAGGAAGTATGTTTTTCATTTATTGTTTTTGAGGATCATACTTTTTCTAGTGTTTTTGTTGTTTGGATGTGAATTTTTATGATGTTTTCCCTATTTCTTTTGTTTAGAAAGCAGAACTGTAATTTTTTTAAAAACAATCCATGTTACCGACCAATATATGTGGGTGAAAATATTTATTCTTTTTTTAGGCTTCAGAGGAATCTTTTACTTGTCACTTTTTGGCCAATTTTTTTAACTATTGTGACTTCTAAATGTGGTCTCTATTGGTCTATGAAATAGGAGCTTCCAAAATTCTATGTGATAGAATATCTACATCGACCACCAATTGGGGTTTTTAAATACCTTAATTGATAGGCCAACTGCGACCGCCATTTGCAGTTGAAAGATGTTATTGAAAACCCTATTACTGTCCCCCAATGGAGGCCGCTAATGGACATGTTTCTAGTAGTGCATTCTCAAACGAGCATTTCTTTTTTATGTAATCTTCCACATGCGTAAATTATTATTCAATTTTTATGATCTAATAACACCATTATATACCATGTAATGATATTCTAATATGTTAATGGAATGAATAATATATTTCTCCCCTTCTATCTAGTGGGAGATGAAACATTCGATTGTTTGTATGGTGGAGGGCCACCTCACGACCTATTATAATTCAATTTACATTACCACCAGTCATGGATAGATATAATGAAAAAATTAACATATTTATATTATATTTAGGAAATATTTTTAATTATATATTTATAATATCACATACATCTTATTACATTCCATTTTGTTGGAATACGATAACACTGATAATGTGTATGATAAACTACCACCTCATGAAGTGATGTAGGTCATTCCTCAATTACAATTTACATAGAAGGTAATAAAGATAGGTTTAATGAACATAGGTGATATATATGAAATAAAAATTATTCTTGAAAGGTAAGAAATTTTTTGGCATCTAATTTTTATTTGGGGCTTCAAAAGGCTTATTTTCGGTAAGCCGAGAATACAAACCTTCCCGAAGGACCATTCAAAGGCTGACAAACATGTTTCACACCAGTTTCAATAGGTGAATTAAAATATTTAATTCCATTCACAATATACTTCTATGATATAGGGGATTTATAATTATATAGAAACTCCAAAGGCTGAAGCCACATTAAAGGCCTCTGCATGCAAGAAATCCGTTTTGTGTGAAAACAATTTACCTTATGTGAAACCCCGACGTGAAACCATACCAATGATGCACAAAAAAATCATCAAGATAGAAATTTTACTCGTACAATCCCCAGTGTAAAAGGAAGAATTGGGTGAAAATTTTGTTGTTTTACCAATGATTTTTGAATCATTAGATAAAAATTTCAGCTATAAATAGAATCTCACCCCCACCCTTAGGGAAGCTCTATAGATGATTAACTGACTCTATGATACGTGAAACTCCCATTTTTATGTGGTGGCATCAAAAACTTGTTATCATGGACACTAAAAGCTAATGATTTTTTTTACATACCTCCTATGATACAAAAAAGGGATTGTCCTATTGTTTAGTGATCATAACACACCTCCCCTTAGGCTAGTCAGGTTTTCATAAAGGGAAACTGCATGCATTAAACCCTTATATGTGTGCAACTCCACATGTTTCATGCAACTATGAGTATTTACTCCTTTAATTTAAATTTTTCTATGGCCCCTTATCTATGAATATCTTGCACACAGCCTAACCCAATTTCATGGAAAAACTTCTCAGTCCCCTACCTAATTTCCTATATACCTCTACTATAGCTATTTACATGCCTATCGCTTCTTAGAATAGGTACCCTGATGAACGTATCATAAGCACATATGGTCTCTAATGCTAGAATTCTGATCGACCAATCCATCTTGGAATTTCCATTACACTTCCCTTCCTATAGGAACATTATTGGTATTTGTATAATCCTATTAGGTGACGAGCAAGTCTTCCCACGTCTAAGGTACATGATTTAAAACTACCTAGTTCCAAATCCTAGTTGTATGACGTTAAAATACTTGAAAACATCCTCAGAACATGATGTAAAACTATTGTCTTTCCCTTTATGATGAGAACAGAATTCCCCATGTGTGGTTATCATGAGATGTCATCATCTCTTCCACCACAGGATGTGAAACTCGCAAAGGGAAGCTTCTATGAATAATATTCAAAACATCCCTAATAGATTCTCTTTTTTCAACATGATCCTATTTTATAAAATATGTTATACTATTTCTATTCATCATATCAAACAACCTTAAATAGAATCATAAAATTACGTGGTTTTTATCCATGTATTCAAAAAATGTTATGTAGGACACCACCTAGATGTTCAATATTGACATTGGTAAACCGAAGTGCAAAATGTTCCCTCCTATAGATACACCACTTGAACCCACCACCATAGGGTGTTCTAATCCACAATCCCAGATCCATCTCCCCCAAGCTCACTAATCCATCAGTAAACTATCCTAGTGTTACCTCATTGGTATGATCCTCTCGAATCTGCCACCACGAGGAATTATAATTCATTGATAAAAAAATCCTTGGTCCCTCCTAGGGATTCACCTTCCAGATATACATCCTTAGGGAATGTTGATCCCTTAGTATACTATCTAGGTGTTCCCTTCTATGGATTCACCTCATGGATCAACCTCCTTGGAGAATTTTGATCCATCAGGAAACAATACAGGTATTCCATCATAGGGATTCACCTCATAGATCTTCCTCCATAGGGTTTTCTAATCCATTGGTAAAACCATATGTAACACATTCCCTCATAGGGACACACATCCTAGATCCACCTCCTTGGGGAATTCTGACTGACCAAACCCATCTCCACAAGATGTTAAATGTGTTCCCTAATCCATCCCCCAGAGAATTATAATCCACCTCCACATGACGTAGAACATT
The DNA here is from genome assembly GCA_963277665.1 of Viscum album. NCBI lineage: Eukaryota > Viridiplantae > Streptophyta > Magnoliopsida > Santalales > Viscaceae > Viscum > Viscum album. The sequence continues at coordinate 379,205,607 of OY728147.1, forward strand.
TAAATTGTCCCATGATACTTGAACCATGAAATAAACTAAGTATATCTAAGGTAGAAATCCTTGTAAGACCTACACTTCATGAAACAATTACTTCATGATTGATATGGTTTACCATGGGTTTTGTGACTATGATACCTCATACGAGATGCCCTATCAAGTGGTAGATTTATATGTGACCAATGTTCCCAATGTCCAAAAATTTCAAGAGATTCCAATGTGACTATCTCTTGGACGAAATTTTCTACCCTATCAAGACTGATGTTGTGTAATTAACTGGGGACCACATTTAGATGACACCAAAAATGATTTCCACTAAACTTTCATAATATAGTAGTGAGAACCAGACTAGTAAATGAGGTCCATGGAAGAATGTGTGGAAGGAAAAACCAAAAACCCATTATCCCATTTCTATCATGTAGCACACGTCACTGAAAAAAGAAATGATAGTCACACACCTTTAGAAATTGGGAATGTGGGGAAACATATTGATTATGCACATATAACTCACCATTGGACCCAGGTGAAAGCATTATAAATAGATACTATAGGCCCATTCAAAAATAAATTCTCCTTAAATCATGAGTACTAGTAGATTCTGGGGCACCAAGAGATTTTTAACTAATTGGATACCAAACATTCGGTCCTAGGTCCCACCAAGGCGAGGATATGCCCTATATGGAAGTCACATATGCATTAGAGAATTTATCATTTTTAATCCTTAGCCTATGACATTTTTAGCTTGGATCCCTCTATATATTTATAATATTGGATGAAATTAGGGAATTGGGCATCTCTTTACATGTACCTATGCTAGAGGCTGAATCTATATGCCTTACAAGAGTCGAACTATGGGAAATCAACAACCCAATACTAGTAGGTGATAATTCATGAGAAATATTGATGTAGATATATCTAAAATCTCAATTTATACCAGGAATTACACCATGAATTCATTTAGAAGGAAGGCATGCCCCATATCACCCTATTAAATTATCTAAATGAGGGTTCTAAACATCCTCATATTCTTGTACTGTTGGGAAAAAATCCCTCAAGGTAACATTGCAGCGTTTTTGGGTTGATTGTGTTTGTTGACAAAGCAGGTTTCCATGGAGAATTGTCGAGTTCCTGAGAAGTTGTTGACATTCCATGTTGACAAAGAACTATGACAAAGGAAAGGACGATCTGGAGGCGGTACAAAAGAGCAGTACAAGGTGGCTCCGTTTCCCTATGTTTGCCAAATTTTTGGGGTCCAAAATTTGGAGTTTGGTGAGCATCGCGAAAAGTGGATTTCCATGAAGAGCATAATTTCATATGGAAAAGGATTGAATTTCACGAAGATAGGATGCATGGTTTGGAAATTGCGAAGTCCTGAAGAATGGATGCGGTGATGCTTCGCGATTACGTCAAGCTTCGCGAACGGCAGAGGCTGAAGTGCATCGCGGTGGAGAAGGGCTTTGAGGGAGAGCTTTGTGGCGAAGGCGCGAAGGAATATTGGGCTTCGTGAGGGAGCTTCGCGGCGAAGGAGCGATCCGCGAAGGTCAGTTGACGGAGATTCATCACGACTACGTCAAGCTCCGCGAACAGAAGATTGCCGCGGAGCTTCGCGATTTGGACAGAATTCCGGCAGAAACTTTGGAGCTTCAAGATTTGAGATGACGTGGCGTTGACTTCGCGCGGAAAGTTAGAGGGTCGGTGGAATCACCTATAAATTGAGGCCGACCCCTTTGAGCGAAGTAGAGAGAATTTTCATAGAAGATCATTCGCTCTCAATTTGCGAAGGTGGTTCGCGGGGCCAGTGTGCTTCGCGAAAGAGGTGCTTCGCGGCGGCTATTGTAGCTCCGCGAAACCTGCGAGATCCGCGTTGGCTTACTTTGCTTCGCGAGGGTCGTTGCTTTGCGACGACTTGAGCATCACGAGCGTTCTTCGCGAGGGAGCTTCGCGAGTGAGTTTCGCGAAAAGGCAGGAGCTTCGCAAAGGCTTGTTTGAGCTTCGCGAAATTGGGAGCCTTGCATTGCAAGGTGCTTTGCGAAGGTCTTTACAAAGGTTGTTTGCCCAGTGGATAGTGGCAAAGGGGTATTCATATACGGGTGAAAGTTGAACTTCAACAGAGCATCTACATACAGAGAAAGATGCATTCCTTAATGGAAATGAAGAGACCTACAGATCTATAAACTGTCAGTGAATCCCTTCCAAGAGCAGTGAGCTTAGGAAGAGGAAGAAGGTGATCCTTTCCACCGGCAGTGAGCCAGAGAGAGAGAAACAGGGAGTGACCCTTGGTAAAGCAGTGAGCTGACCCTAAACATTATAAAGGCAGTGAGCTTGGGCATATAAGTGATCTAGCCCGAACCTTGTAATCCACATCTAGTGAAGATTAGTGGAATTTGGTACGACCGGCAACCTGTCAGCGTATTCTCCTTGGACGTATCCCTTAGCGGTGAACCAAGTAAAATTGATGTGTCCTGCGTTTTAATTACTTTCAGTTTATATTGTGTAGCAGGAAAGAGAGAGAAGAGTGTTTTTCTTAACAGAGAAACAAGATCATAACAGGCATTAATTTTTAATTAGTCATACCCTGATTCACCACCCCTCTCAGGGTATTCAGCCTAGTGGACCTAACAAGTGGTATCAGAGGGAAGGTTGAAAGTTGTTCTTCTCTCAATGGAGGTAACCAATCATAAAGGGATTCCGATCTTCGACGGATATAATTTTCAGATATGGAAGAATCGGATGCAACACTATTTCCGATCCTTGGGAATGGATGTGTTTTCAGCAGCTATGCATGGTATCACAACTGATATTAATAGTGGTGCCTTATCAGAAGCTGAGCATAGAGAGTTGGATGCTAATTCCAAAGCAATCAATGCCTTATGGGGAGCCCTTTACAATCCCATCTACACAAAGGTGATGTCATGCAAAACGTCACATTCCATGTGGGAAAAGCTTTTGAATATATATGAAGGGGACACAAAAGTCAGAGAGGCAAAGCTGCAGGTGTTGTGGAACAAATATGAAGATCTGAAAATGAACTCGGATGAGTCTGTTGACGCATTCTTTGATAGGGTAAACATTGTTGTGGAAGATATGCGAGGTCTTGGAGAAGTCATTGAAGACATGAAGATTGTAAAGCGCATCTTGAGGAAACTTCCACCTCTGTTCAATCCGAAAGTTTCAGTACTAGAAGATAAAGATCCAAAAGAGCTGACATTGGACAATTTGCACAGTACCTTGGTTGCATATGAAATGAGGAACGATGATGATGAGGCTGTGGAAAATGGGACGTCTAAAGAGGTGGCATTTAAGGCCATGAAGAAGCTCACCATTGAAGATTCTAATGAATAAGAAGAGACAGATGAGGTGATGTCATTCCTTTCTTCAAATCTACAAAGAGGAAGAGGAAAGTTTAAAGGTAAACTTCCACTAGCATGCTTTAGATGTGGAAAGGTTGGTCATATTGCATCAAGATGCCCCAAGAAGTTTCAAGATGATGATGATGATGATGACGTTGAAATTCCCAAAAAGAAGACTTCAGCTTTTGTGAAAGGGAAGAAACAATTCAAGAGAAATTTCTTCAAGAAAAAGAATCTTCTTTCACAAGAATTTGAAAGTTCAGATGAGTCCGAGGATGAAGAATTTGAGGAAATAGAAAATTGCAGAGATCGTGGGGTAAATGCCTTGGTGGAAATTGTTGGTAGTTCTCAAAAGGGAGAAGAAGATGATGCTAATGAAGAAGAAGAAATTGAAGGTAGAATTGATATGGAAATCGAATTGGAAGCAGCTCTTGAGGAGATAGATGTTTGGAGAGCCAAAACCAAGAAAGCCAATAAAGTGGTTCGTGATGCCAAACTCTATATGCAACAACAGGATGAAGAAAAGTCTGAGCTTTTAGAAGAAATTGAAATACTAAAATCCTCAACACCAGAGAGCTCAGAAAATATTGCCGAGTATAACCTTAAAATTGAGGAACAAAAGAAGGAAATTGATTGTTTGACTAACACAGGAAAGGAGAAGGTTAGATGTATCAAAGAGCTTGAAGAAGAAGTGGTCAGTCTGCGACAAAAACTTAAGGATCAAGATAAACTCTTGACCCCCAATGTGATATTCGAAAAGAAGGCCATTCAGAAGATAGAAAAGATGAAAGTGGGGCCTAGAAGTTCAGTAGGGAAGAAGCAGCAATTGAGCTCAGATGTTAAGGTCGTTTCTGGGCTTAGTCAAGAACAAAAATTTGCGATAATTGCAGTCAGACCGCAAGCACTCATCCCGAATGTGAAGGTTGATTTGGGAACAAAACAGAATCAGAATATTCAGAGATCCCAAATGGGAAATCATAGAGCTGAAATATCATGAGGGAATGCATCCTATATCACGTGTTATTACTGTGGGAAAATGGGACATTCACAGTATGTGTGTTCCATATCCAAGAGATACAGAAGGGAACATGAACAGAGATGGCAGCCAAACAGAGAACGGTTTTCCAGAACACATTTTGAAGGACACGGTTTTTGGTGCGGAGGATTTGGACACATGGCTAGGTACTGCACTTCAACCATTCAGAGAAATGTGTCAAAGCATAATCAAAATGTTCACAAGCAGCAGATCAATAAACCAACAAGTGAGTTAAAAGTTTAGAACAGATTTGCAGCTCTTCAAGATGAGGGTGGTCCATCATACTCTGAGAAAGAACAGAATCCTCAATCCATTCCGAGTGTGAAAGAAAAATTATGGACCAAGAAGAAGAAAAATGAGAAGGCTGTGGTGGCGGAGATTGCCCTTAAAGCATCAGATTGATCTGGTGTTTGGATCCTTGATAGTGGTTGCACATCCCACATGACGGGTAATAAGGATCTTGTTACAGGCATCAAATATGACAAATAAGGAGTTGTCAAATTTGGAAATGATGAAGGCCTGAAGATTGTTGGCTCAGGGAAATCCATGTTTGGGGGCAAAGAGATGAGACGTGCTGATGTCTTGGTAGTAGAGGGTCTCAGTCATAACCTACTCAATGTCAGTCAACTATGTGACTCTGGGCACTCTATCCAATTTACCAAGAAGATGTGTGTTGTGAAAGGAAAAGATGGAGCAGCTGTTCTGCAGGGAAAAATGTCAAAGGTAAATCTCTATCTTGTAGGTGGGGAAGAAGATACTTGTCTTTTATCCAAAGAGGAAGAAAACCAGGTGTGGCATAAGCGACTTGGTCATCTATGCCAACCATCTATGGAGGATCTCGTTAAATGTGATGCTGCTAGAGACCTTCCCAAACTATCACGTGATCGCACTCATTCGTGTGATGCTTGTCAACAAGGGGAAATAATCAGAAAGACATATAGGCTAAAGGAACAGAAATCAACTAGAGTGATCGAATTGGTGCATGCTGATGTATGTGGACCTATCTCACCAAGAGCTATAAATGGGAAAATGTACTATGTTCTTTTCATTGATGACTATAGCAGAGTGGCCTGGGTATTCATCATAACCCATAAGACAGAGGTGTTCAGTTGCATAAAGCAGAACAGGAGGGAATCAGAAAAGATGCTTGGGCAGAAAATTCTGAAGTTTCTTACTGATAACGGTACGGAATTTACAAACAGTCAGGTTGAAAACTATCTCGAGAAACATGGGATAAGGAATCAAGTTTCATCAGTAAGAACTCCCCAATAGAATGGAGTAGTTGAAAGGAGAAATCGGATCATCAACAACATGGCCAGAACCATGCTTATTGATAAGGACCTGCTAGAGAAATTTTGGAAGGAAGCAGTTTTGACATCGGTCTATGTTTCAAACAGGTCCCTGTTATGTTCGAAGCAAGGGAAGACTCTGTATGAACTGTGGTACAGAAAGAAGCCAACGTTGAATTACTTTAGAATCTTTGGAAGTAAGTGTTTCATTCTCAACAAAGAACATCATAGGAAGTTTGAGGCACGAGGAGATGAAGAGATATTCCTTTGCTATTCCGGGAAAAGCAAAGCTTATAAATGATTCAACAAAAGGCTGGGAAAAATCATTGAAAGCAATGATGTCACTATAGTTGAAAATGAGCAGAATACTCAATGATCCAGTGAACAGTTCCTAGATGAATGTGATGATGAGGTAAGCAACCCAGGGGGAGCAGAAGTGGCAGAAGCTGACTCAGAAGAAGATACTGATGATGAAGAGGAAAGTGTCAAGTCGGTCTCTATGAGAAAGCCAAATAGTCGAGCTGAAATTGAAAGGCAGAATATCATTGGTGATCAAACAGCTCCAGTTCAGACTCGAAGAATGAAATCATCACAGCAAGCATCGTTTTTTTCTCAAGTGGAGCCGAAATGTTTTTCTGATGCAGCTGAAGATGAAAACTGGGTTCAGGCCATGAACGAATAGCTTGATCAGATTGAGAAGAACCAGACATGGGAGATTGTTTCGAGGCCAGCAGACAAGAATGTCATCGGGACTAAATGGGTCTATCACAACAAGATGAATGAATACGACAAAGTGATTCGGAACAAAGCATGACTAGTGTGCAAGGGATACTCCCAGATAGAGGGAATAGATGTTGATGAGACATTTTCACTGGTTGCAAGGATGGAGACAATCAGATTATTTTTGGCCATAGCAGTGCAAAGAAAGTTCAAAGTATTCTAGATGGATTTCAAATCTGCATTCTTGAATGGGGTTCTAGAAGAAGAGGTTTATATTGAGCAGCCAGATGGTTTTCTCATTCATGAGGATGAGAACAAAGTTTGCAGGCTGAAGAAGGCATTGTATGGGCTGAAACAAGCACCAAGGGCATGGTACTCAAGGCTTGATCAGTACTTGAAGAAGCTTGGTTTCCAGCGTGGAAGAGTTGACTACAACATCTATTTCAGCAATGACAGTAATCAAAGGATGATGGTTCTAGTGTATGTCGATGACATAATTTTTGGCGGATCAGATGAAGCTCAGTGCAGACAATTTTCCGAATTCATGAAAAATGAGTTTGAAATGTCAATGATTGGAGAGCTAACGTTTTTCCTTGGTCTACAGGTGACACAAGGAAGGAATGGATATTTCATTTATCAATCCAAATATGCCAAGGAGGTTATAAGAAGGTTTGGAATGGATAATTCCAAGGAAATGAAGACTCTGGTTGCTACGCGGATGAAATTATCAAAATATGAGGATGGAAAGGCAGTTAATATCACAGAATACAGGAAAATCATTGGACGTCTGTTGTACTTAACCGCAACAAGGCCTGATATTGTTTTTGCCACATGCCAAGCAGCGAGATATCAGAGTAATCTCAAGGAAAGTCACATGCTTGCAGTGAAAAGAATACTTCGGTATATCAAGGGCACGGGGGAGTTCGGCTTGACATACAACGACAAATCTCAGATAGAGTTATTGGGATATACTGATGCAGACTGGGCCGGTTTAGCATATGATAGAAAATCAACGTCAGGTGGTGCATTTTATCTTGGTGTACAATGTATTGCTTAGTTAAGAAAGAAGCAGGATTTCTTTTCATTAAGCACTGCAGAAGCTGAGTATATTGCGGCCACTCAAGCATGCACACAGTTATTGTGGATGAAGCAGCAGCTTGAAGATATGGGAGTTGAAGTGAATTCTCCGATCGGAATCCAGTGCGACAACTCAAGTGCTATAAATCTCAGCAAAAATCCCATCCATCACTCAAGGACAAAGCACATTGAGATAAAGTATCATTTTAACAAGGAGAAAGTTGAGCAGGGGCACGTAAAGTTGGAATATGTGCCTACAGAACTACAGGTTGTAGACATCCTGACAAAGGCCTTACCCAAGGAAGCTTTTGAAAGGAATCGACTGGCTCTGGGAGTTCAGTCGATTCTTCGCAATTGAAATAGTGTGGATATGGCCCCCCCTCTCCCCGAGGTATGATGTGTTTTTCCCTAATATGCTGTTATGTGTTCTTTACTATGATACAGACTACAAAGGAGTGTCCTTTGGGTTCGTTGACAAAGGGGGAGAAAAGTGTTTGTTAAAGGAGGAGAAAATGGTGACTGTTCAAGGGGGAGACAGTGCGGAGATTTGATAAATCATAATTGATACGGGGAGAAGCTGACAGGTGGAGCAGCCAGAAAGGGAGAGCAATGAGAAAGGGGGAGAGTATTAAATATGACGATGCTATAAGTGATCGATCAAAGCATAGATATCACGACAGCTGAGGATCGTGATAAAAGCAGAACAGTGGTGTTGGAATTGTGTGAGATGGTGTCCAGCTATCAACAATTGGTATCAACTTAAGAATTCACCATTTGGTATCAGTGTGGTTCAACAACTGGTTTTATTTTAAGAATTGGTATCAGGGAGGAATCGACAATTGGGGTCTGACATGAAGTGATTCATTGATGAACTTTTCATACTACTCTTGTTTCTCACGCAGAGCATTGCTCGTGTGGGCTTAGAGTACGTGTTAAGTGAATCCTTGAACGCTATCATAATCGCAAGAGGCGAATGGTGGTAGCTACTGGAAGAATACTCAGTGAGGTATCAATGTGCAGAAAATTATTCTTGAGCAGAGTTGTGAAGAGTTGTCAACAAACCCAAATGGTGAGATTGTTGTGAAAAAATCCCTCAAGGTAACATTGCAGCATTTTTGGGTTGCTTGTGATTGTTGACAAAGCAGGTTTCCATGGAGAATTGTCGAGTTCTTGAGAAGTTGTTGACATTCCATGTTGACAAAGAACTATGACAAAGGAAAGGACGATCTGGAGGCGGTACAAAAGAGCAGTACAAGGTGGCGCCGTTTCCCAGTGTTTGCCAAATTTTTGGGGTCCAAAATTTGGAGTTTTGTGAGCATCGCGAAAAGTGGATTTCCATGAAGAGCATAATTTCATATGGAAAAGGCATGAATTTCGTGAAGATAGGATGCATGGTTTGGAAATCGCAAAGACCAGAAGAATGGAGGCGGTGATGCTTTGCGATTATGTCATGCTTCGCGAACGGCAGAGTCTGAAGCGCATCGCGGCGGAGAAGGTCTTTGCGAGAGAGCTTCGCGGCGAAGGCGTGAAGGAATGTTGGGCTTCGTGTGGGAGCTTCACGGAGATGGCACGAGCCGCGAAGGTAAGTTGACGGTGATTCATCGCGACTACGTCAAGCTCCGCGATCGGAAGATTGCCGTGGAGCTTCGCGATTTGGACAGAATTCCAGCATAAAATTTGGAGCTTCGCGATTTGAGATGATGTGGTGTTGACTTCGCGTGGAAATTTCGAGGGTCGGTGGAATCACCTATAAATAGAGGCCGACCCCTTCGAGCGAAGTAGAGAGCATTTTCATAGAATATCATTCGCTCTCGATTTGCGAAGGTGGTTCGCGGGGCCAGTGTGCTTCGCGAAAGAGGTGCTTCGCGGCGGCTATTGTAGCTCCGCGAAACCTGCGAGCTCCTCATTGGCTTACTTTGTTTCACGAGGGTCGTTGCTTTGCGACGGCTTGAGCATCACGAGCGTGCTTCGCGAGGGAGCTTCACGAGTGAGCTTCGCGAAAAGGCAGGATCTTCGCGAAGGCTTGTTTGAGTTTCGCGAAATTGGGAGCCTCGCATTGTAGGGTGCTTTTCGAAGGTCTTTCCAATTGTTGTTTGCCCAGTGGATAGTGGCAAAGGGGTATTCATCTACGAGTGAAATTTGAACTTCAACAGAGCATCTACATACAGAGAAAGATGCATCAAATAATGGAAATGAAGAGACCTACAGGTCTATAAACTATGAGTGAATCCCTTCCAATAGCAGTGAGCTTAGGAAGAGGAAGAAGGTGATCCTCTCCACCGGCAGTGAGCCAGAGTGAGAGAAACAGGGAGTGACCCTTGGGAAAGCAGTGAGCTGACCCTAAACATTGTAAAGGCAGTGAGCCTGGGCATAGAAGTGATCTAGCCCTAACCTTGTAATCCACAGCTAGTGAAGATTAGTGGAATTTGGTACGACCGGAAACCTGTCGGTGTATGCTCCTTCGACATAGCCCTTAGCGGTGAACCAAGTAAAATTGTTGTGTCCTGCGTTTGCTTTACTTTCTGTTTATATTGTGTAGCAGGAAAGAGAGAGAAGAGTGTTTTGCTTAAAAGTGAAACAAGATCAGAATAGGCATTAATTTTTAATTAGTCATACCCTGATTCACCCCCCTCTCAGGGTATTCAGCCTAGTGGACCTAACATGTACAAATAAGAGGGGATCATTACAACAAGAGATATAGATCCCTAGAATCTGGAGTCATCATCACCTCATCAATACTACCAACCTATAGGGGCACATAGTGTAAATCCAAACTTATTTCCAATGAAATAACTATTTAAGAGTCTTTCATCATAGTTCTCTAATGACACCCTCCCCTATGTTAGTGATTTAGGGTGTCTTCGAGTCACGCCGTCCATGACTAATAATCGAGATCCACTAAATATAGCACCCACAATGCCTCATTAATGACATCATTGACTGGTCACATAGGCTGAGGTGTAGGTGGACTACACCCCTACACCACCGGACCCAGTCTAGTGAACTGAACGATAATGTCGGGGGTAGGATAAGGATTCTTCCCAAAAAGGTTCATCTTCTCCCATAGCCCCTACCACCACTATAATATACCACCAAATACCTATAATAGGAAAACCTGGAGATATATTTTTGGATTGGGGTCATGACCCCATCCCCCTCATCGGTAAACATGGATGATTCTTTCAATCATTAGTACCTTCAATAGTCATTACGGGCCAACGTGTGTTGATGAGACTTGATGTTGAGTTCCTCCCTGCACCATCCTCAACTAAATTGGAGGTCTTTCCCTATCTTTCTTTAACTAGAATTGATTTCCTCCCATTCATATTACCAACGAAAACATAGGTCATCCCTACTCTAGAACCGTCATATGTGGATTTCCTCAATACTTCACCGAAAACCAAATTGCAGGCCCTCCCCACTCTTTTGACAACCAGTATAGAGTTCCTCCTTGTACTATCACTTTTCAACACAGAGGTAATACCCATGTTGCTACCAAATATCATGGAGGTACACCCCATGTTCCTTCCAACCATAGTGATGGTCCTCCCCTCCCCTTCACCATTGAACATGAGGGTCTTCCCCATTCCTCCAACAATCAAAGTAGAGGTCCTCTATTCTTAAAAAACATTCTTAATGGATGTCATTATCATGTTAAAACCCTCCAAAGTGGAGGTCCTCCCTATGGTACTACTAAACGGAATAGAGTTCCTCCCTATACCAAAGATATACCATTCCCTAAAAAAATATACTTGGGGGATGAGGGATAACACTTTCCATTAGAGGTGAAGTCATATTAATTTCCATGTCAACCTTTACCTTGTTTTCCTGTCAGATTATGAGTCAATAGAGGAATCAATGATGGATCATTAACCCCAGATATAAAAGTCAAGAGATGTTGCTTGACTTGTAATATTTCACATCATGGATGCTAAGATCAATAATATATCTAGATCCCCCCATAGTTATTATCATGTATGAACTTATGACCCCCTTTTAGGGACTCACATTGAATCTTCCTTAGTCTCCAATAGCTTTCCTCCTATCCACCTTCATCTGAGAACTGTGAGAGATGTCAAGGTCAAGGTTGAAACCAACATATGGTTAGCACTCCACTGATCCACATATGAACATTTTTTCCTTTTATATGTGGTCGTGGTGAATACCACATCCGAAAAGGATAGGATGATATGGTTGACATCACCCCTGAGAAAGTCATAAATTATTTTGAACATATGAATCTCAAAGTGACTCATATATCATTTAACCATCAATAGAACTGAACTACATCAGTGCCTCCACCCACCACTCCCCTAATTGAAATCAGTGCTTAGGATGACCAAGATCATTACTCTTTCTCTAAACATTTGGGAATCTAGGATATTTTGGATTCTGATCAACTATCTATGGTGTTTTGGAAATTGAATATCTAAAAATTGGAATCCTAAAGCCTGTTATTGGGGTTAAGGTCATGTGTTTCCACAAAATCATTTGAAAATGTATCACCGCCTCCATGATTATATATTGGCCTACCCTGGAATAATGAAGCACCTTAGTTCCATTGACCAGTAGTGTTAGAGGGATGAGATTATGACACTCTAGAATTCATGGGGTTTCACTTCATTAGGACACCACCAAACTATTTGACAAACCTATGTCAGGAGCCTCACAATGTTAAACAATATTATTGAAAAATCATCTCTACATGTATATTTCATTTCATGGGGACAACATGATGCTCTCCACTTTAGACCTAGCATCAGATAGACTACCGTATCCACCAATGATGAAAGTACCTCTCTTACTACAATTATGATAAATGTAGTTATCCCCAACTAGCTATAGGATCATAGGGAATGGGGAAACAACATTGGGATTAATATAAAAGATCCACCTCAGTGGGAAGAACATTACCATTCAGACTTCCATGTTGGTTTCCTCGCTAATTAGTATAGGAAGACACATGATCTTTATTGTACCTCTAACGAGACATTTTTTCCACCCATCGAAACCTCAACAAGGATAAGGTTCATGATAAAACCTATGATCCAATCAATGTTGTGCTAAAAAAGTGTTATTTCTCATGGTAGTGTTTTTTCTCTAGTAGATAGAATGGTATAAGAGGCACATTGTCATTGATGATCAGTGCCTGAATTGTGGAATAACCATGCATTACCCCATATCTCCTCTAGTGGGGAAATTATTTTTCATTGGTATGATTTCTCAAATCAATCATGGTGGCCCCACCCATATAGTCAATGTAAAATTCAGTGTATATGGAAAGAGGATAAGGTATGAGTCACCAAATCTGCTCGAGAAACATGATTACCTTCCTCTGGACCCTGTTCATGCTACTCCTTGAGTAGTAGGGCCCTCTCTTCAAACTATTTACCCTATAAATGCAATGGTTCCTAGGGACCCTCACCATGATAGGGACTCTCACCAATTTCACTTGATATACACTCTTACCACTTTCTTCAAGGACCTAGAAACTTGATATGTGTTGATCCCACATGACATAAAATCATACCCGACTTGGGTGGAAAACATATCAGACCCCCAGAGATTAGAAATCCCAAATTTTCCACATTAAAGATTTGGTTGAACCATTGAAGCACTTTTACTACTTCATCTCAAGGTGTGAACACATGTTGGGAACCATGGAACAATAGGAGACCACCATGATTCGGTGCTTCATGCATATTCTTGAAGGACCCATGTTTCTCTACTACAAACAACTATCCATTACATGCATTACTAGGTAAGAAGACATCCATATTCAGTTCCTCTGCAAATTTAACTCCACTACATGCCATAGAATTATCGATGACCTCTTCAAATGAAGTCATAGTCAGGATGAGTGAGTTGTAGAATTTAATTCTTGATGGAAAGGCCCCATGTACTCACATGATATTCCCATGACTCAAGAGAATACAGTAATGATGTGTGTTGGGAATTTGAAAACTGATCTGGTCCCTACCATTATCACCTAGATCATGCCTAGGGGATTTTAGGTGTTTTCTGATATGGTCGAGTGTCGGAAAAAATCTCTCTAACAGACTAGATGTTTTTTCTTGATACCTCCTCCTACTCTCATGAGAATCATTTCCAATGTATAGACTTCCAAAACTATGAATAATGATTCCACTCATCCTTTAGAGTTATTCAACCCTTTACCAAAGAAGCCTCACCTAGTGAAGACTTATCTGGTGCATCCTCACCTAGCATAGAAACATTAGGCGCTGCCTATACAAGACTAGAAGCATTAACGATATAATATGGATCCAATACCTCATCAAGGATAGGCTACCAGATCTCCCATTCCAGATATAAATAATTTTCCCTATTATTTTATGGATTCATAGGTTCTAGGATACTTCATCTATAACTTGGCGAAGGCAATTTTGAAGATTTTCGAGTGAAACAATCCCTCGACAGCTGGGAAAACGGGCCGCTTTAAAAATTGGTTGTACCATAGAATCCTCATACATACCATCAGCAATGTTATGTGTTCAATGATTCAATACTTGACTAAGTGGATCGTGTCTTAGTCATGTTGGGTGACATCCTGGCACATATGAATCATGTATCCTCAAACACCAATAATGATATTGCGAGCATAGATGAATAGAAGCAAGCCTCTAGATGTGGGAAGCGGATATATGATGACTGGTTGGATCACATGTCAATCCATCATAGACATAGTGAAAAATGTTCCCATATAGAAAGGAAACAACCTCATGGGGTTAAAATTCTCCCTTTGAATGTTGCTTTTCTATCTACATTGCAACCCTCTAACTCTCACTAGAACATGCACCTGATGGTGCAAGGGAGATCATAGTCTCACATTGGTGAAAAACTTTTCTCATACTATCATCGACTTCATGACTGCTAATATGGGAGCATCACCAATGTTCTACCCATCTTATGATGTAATCACTAATTATAAGAAGGAGTACACTGATGTGAACACCCTAAAGGTGTTAGACAACTTCCTGATGACTGATAGAGAGGAATGGTAGAAAAATCTCAGTTTGTGCCATTTTGTAACTCTATATAAGGAAGGGTCATGACATGTGAGCCACCATAGTTATCAATACAATGCTTCAAAATTGGTCATTAATGATACTGAAACTCAACAATAGATTTTACACAGATCGCAATTGGAATTATCCTCCTAGTTTTGTCTGTCAAGTACGCCACTAAAACTTATAGTGTTACTTGACTGAGAAACTCATCCATGAATGAACCATCATCAACATGTAAATCTCAAGATATGCCTCCTCCAACTAATATTCATCAAAAATATGTTAATCAAAAGTCATATAATCAGTAACAAGATATTTATAATACTATCCAAACCCTAGTGGTTCAGCGAGAACAATTTGTTGTACCCCCTTCAAAGGAAAGACAACCTTTAGGAAAATCAGACATCTATCATAGAAATACCACATGTTATAGCACCTCACAGGAATACCTGCAAGGCTATCTACCTCAATGCCCTCTTCTTATTAGAATAAGTGAACGAGGCCCTTATAAGTGATTTTTAAATTCCTCTCTAGTTCGATTATGAGGAATATGTTGCAAAACCCGATTATGTAGAGGAGTATGAGTAATAATAATACCAAGCTGTCATTTTATTCTCTAGGGAAGACCAAGGTGTCTTCATGTAGGGGAACATACACACTATGTACATTATTGGCTAGATCAATGTCATGGAGATCTATCATTTCCTAGTTAGCATAGTTTTTAGGATCAACTATATCTAGAAATGAATTATTTAGAAGCTGAGATTGATCAAAGAATATATGACTCCATCCAACCTCCCAATTCAAGTTTATGATAGGTGTTAGAAAAAATCATGTGGATATTTCAGAAAAAGACTCAGTTTAGTGGCTTGATGGAAATAACTGAATTTTTGGTAGTATTTTAGCATACCACTTACAAAACCTTATTGGGTAGGCACTAACATCATTTTCATCCGTCGTTCCACTCCTTGTATCATCAGTGCCTCACGTACTCCCTTAATGGTTGAGTATGGGTACTCTAAGGTGGTGTGTCCCTATTTAACTTCTTTGTAGATTTCAATATAGATTTCATATACTAAAAGATTATGGGAAGTAGGTTTATAAAAATGGGTTGTATTGTGTCAATTCTTCAAAGGATCTGATAGCCACCATGAAGAATCTTTGGGTGGACTGGAATGATTCTTTCATTATCCCGATTCATCATTTGGAGACCACAATGCACGATTTTTTAGGAATCTTTTTCTTTTCTATGAAAAAGTGTTTCATTATACTATAAAATGAGGAAAATACATTGATTACCTCATACTACTACACAAGATAGGTCTGAGTGATACCAGAAGCCCCCACTCCAGTGATGTACTGAGATTTTTTCCCTATATCGACCATTTCATAGCATTCATGCATGTTCCATAGAGTAAGGTTGAATCTAGAGAAACGAAATTTCCACCATTATTTTGATATAAATCATAAGACTTATGGTCTAAGGATAGATAGAAATATATTGACCACTTTTACCACCTGAGTTTCGACAGAGTAGGAACCCCCAAACAATGATTCCATATATTCCAAGGAAATCACCAATACCTCCCCTAAGTCAACTATCCTAGATGAACTGCATGATCCCACAAATTATCCTACCTCAAATGATGATTTGGATTGGGAGGATTCCCCCACTTTTATTTGAATAAGGGTCATTCACCACCATTGATGAGTTGACACTGGTGAACCTCAGTACTATGGGATATATGTGGCTGATGTTGATCAGTGTGTTAAAGTCTCAAGAGGAACAAAAAATGTATGATGATTTCCTAAAATATTACTTTAATTTCATTGCTTGTATCTATGAAGAGATTGAATGACTAGATCCTTTATCCACCATCCACCTTCTAGGTCTCCTAGTGTGTCATCGCAGGTTCCTGAAGTCTCCTAGAAATATACACCCCTATCATGGTTCTAGTGTTGAGGTTGAGGTTAACAAATTTATCGAATACAAAATCATCATGGATTTTTAGAACCCCAGATAGTGAGCTAGCATCATCCCAGTCATGAATGAAAATTGGAATATCAGAATATTTATCGACTTCTAAGAACTCAACCACAATTTTCCAAATTATTATCTCCCCTTCCATTGACAGATTTTTTGATCAATGTATATTCAAGTTCTAGGCCCTCCTTGATGGATGGATACTCTTGGTATAACTACATTCATATTTCCCTCTTTGATAAGGATTCAACAACATTTAAGGTTCCACAAGGAAACATTTTCAATTAGGGGATGCTCTTTTGATTCAATGATGTCAGAGACACAAATTAGTGGGTTATGTGCTACATCTTCAAACTAATTCCTTAAAATTGGTGAAATGGTACATGGATGGCTTGTTGGAGATATAAAATCAACATTTAGACCATCTGAAATACCTTGATAATTTTTTAGACTACCACTTCTCCTATAATTTTATGATAATCCCCATGATGTCCAAATTTGGGGTTACCTTTGGGATGTTTCTTGACATCTTTATAGTATAAAAATTCATTTATATTGAATCATAGAAGATTAAAGTTATCAACCAAATTCCTCCCAGGTGAAATCTATGGGAACTGTGTTGTATTCAAGGCCACTAAGTCTACATATGTTGATTTATCACAAATATGGTTGGAAAGATTAATCCTATTTCAAGGTCTATGAAGAAAGGTAATGTATACCAGTGGGACGAGTAACATTAGTATGCTTTTGAGAAAATAAAATGGTATACTCTACATCACCTATTTCGGTTCCACCTATACTAGGGAAGCCTCTGGTCCACTATTTGACCACACTCTAATGGTATCTCAGTTATATTCTCACCTATAAAATCAATGAGGGAAGATAAGACAAAATATATTATCTTAGTTACAAGCTCCATGAAATGGTTACTATAAACTCCCCAATCGATAAGAGCTTCCTCTCAGTAGTTTTTATAGTGTATAAGTTATGGAATTATCTATAGCATCATGAGATATAGTTTGTGTCCTGAGTAGACTAGGTATGTTTATTCTAAATTTTCCAATGATAAAGAGATGGTTGGAATGTTGGATAGTGGTCCTCTATTAGTTCAACATCAGGTTCATCCCACAGAATGCCATCATAGTCTAAGAATTGGAAGACTTATACATTCCCATGTGACCCCTAAATAATTTCACATGGATATTTATTTCCCAAATGAGGCTATCATCTCAATGGATTAGGCTATGCTATGTTGAGAGATGAATTTTGATGGTTCCACTCAGAGCCAGATCAGTTGAAGGGTCAACAATATCAACTCAATAGTGTGGTGTTGGGTATAATTTTCAATAGTAATGTATATGATGTTCAAATGAAATCAACCTTATTGTCTGAATTTATCACCAAAAAATAGGTTGAGTATGAGGCTATATTTTCTAGTCTCATGTTGGCCCGTAGAATTGAATCACATGCCTACTTATGTATAGGGATTCTACTTTATTTATCAAATAGATTAATGGTGATTTCATTTTCAGTAATAGTGATATTCGTCCCATACTGGAGTGCACCATTTAGAAAATTTCCTAGTTTCCTACTCCACTAAAAGTGAATCATGTCACTTAGTCGTATAATACTTGCACTGATGCCTTTTCTTGTTTTCCACATCTCTTGTAGAACATGACCAAGATGATCTAATCATTAATGTGGTAGATCATATTTTCATCACTCCCATCATTTTAGATTATAGTGAAGGGAAATGTGTAATCCAGCTGGAAAAAGGTGATTTTGGATCAAGACCCTTAGGTTCCCCTACAATAGAGGAACTGCCTGATTGGATAAATACATTCATTGTGTATCTCCAAAAGGGTTTTATCTTCCAAACCATGAAGAGTGTGTTATAATCAATCAGTGTGCACTGTAGCTTACCCTTCAGAGTGGGACAAACCTTGAATCGACTCTATAAATATGTTTTCTTGATGGAGTTATTCTATGTTTCATCCAAGGAGATATGTTCCCACATGTTATTAAAGAATTCCATGAGGGGTTACGTGCTCCCCAATTTGAATTATTGAAACTATCCTATCATATTTTTAGACTGGGCTTCTTCTTTCCCACCATGACCAACAATTGCATCGATTTTTACAAGAGTTGTCATTCATGTAAATCCATTCCATTTTCCAAGATTGATCATCAGAGATTATCTAGACCACAAAGTATTCCTAGCCCTTTGAAATATTGGGATTCAATGTTATGGGGAGATACCCTCTAGAAACAGATCTCCATAAAAGTTTTTTTACTGTGACAGACATATTCTCCATGTGGGTAGAATTTATTCCCCTCAAGGAAGTAAAATCATGATCTATGATTGAGTTCATGTGCACCCACATCATTAATTGATTCATAGTTCCTCATGATATTATCACAAACAATGACACCATCTTCTAAGCTATTGAGTTGATGTTTTACTTCACGTACAAAATTCAGTCCAACCATACTTCCCACAACTATGCGTAGAAAAATGCACAGACTGAGGTGTTCAATAAGACCATATCTAACATTATTCAAAATATGTTGGGATAGAACAAGAATACTTGTCTAGATAAACTACCCAACACCCTATGACCCTATTTTATGACAACTTAGAATTCCACCTAGGTCCCCCCCATAATCCATGGTGTATGGAATAGAAAAAAAATTCCTATCAAAGTTCATTTTTCATTGACCTGAAAATCTATATATGACTGGAAGACGACATAAAAATGGTAGGATTATATTTAGATATGTACTAATACCTATAATATAATAGAATCTAGGCCATACATAGTCAAGAGAGGCAACCAAATAAGATAAAGAGAGTATTCAATAGAAAGGTTCCCTGATGATCATTTCTCCAGGGTGACATGGTGGAAACTCTTAAAATTCCAATGATGACTAGAAATAATCCACCAATGTTGGAACTCATATGGGAAGTGAATTTCATTATTGATAAGGTCTATTCTAATGATGCATACTCTCTGATTTCCATTCATGGATAGTGTATCACACCTCCCAATAACCCCAAGTTTCTCAATTATTACTTCACATGAGAAGTCAAAGTCTAGGAATTGTGAATTTAAATTGTGTGTGAGTCTTCTAATTATTGATTTATGTATCATCGCACCTCTTTGGACCTCATTTCACATCAGCGTTTTCAATCTTTCCACACTATACATATCATCCTAACTCCACAACCTTCATCTAATAGCCCATGGTCTAGTAATAAACACCTTAAAAATTAATTCACCCTATGGTCCATGAAACATTACCTTAAAATGCTTGAAAAAGGTCAAAAAATTATTACCTTAAACAAATTAAAACCACTATATTACAAGTTGTATAATTTTAAACTGTGAGGCCTAATGTCCTAAATATGGGAAATTAAACTATAGTTTATCCCAAGGTATGGACATAGTATAAAATCATTTTTCTTTGCTTCTACATCGTATCTTACCTCAATATGTTCCATAAAGATACCTAAGAGACCGAAATCGCCCATATAAAATCACCATGAAGTTAAAAGGATTTACACCCTTTCCCCTATAGAGACATTACAAATCTAATCTATGTACCATTTTCTTCCTAATACTTGTGTTACCAGATCCTCCATTAGCTATATTCACTTTGGATATTACAACATTTATCCCACACGAGTGCCCTCAAAATAGATACAATCACAGTCTAAGTGTGACAACATTAAACAGATGCCTCATGGTCTAATAAACATAACTTTAATATATTTTCTATTGTTCCGACCATATGACCTTCACACATATCGAATCAACTGTTATCTATTAGAAGGCCTCCTTTGATCCATTCATGTAGAGTTTTAACTCTTGAACCATATGAACATTCTTGAATCTATCCTTCTCATTTTCAAAAAATTATGACAGTATACTATTTTCCATAGTTCTAAGGTCTACAACCTCAAACAAGGATCCCTAGTCAAAACCCTATGACCCTAAACTGTGTGCATTCACTCCTCTTTTCCATGGTTCACTTCATACTTAGTGTCCTAATATACCTATCCCTCCACCCCTTTTCAATAAAAATTTATATATTTATTCCCATACTAATGGGATATGTAGTGATGCATATATTTTCATTCTTTGAGGCTAGTTGTAGATTTTCTGCAAGACCCTCCATTACATGTAGTGTTATCACCCCAAAATGGCATCATATGTCTTTTTTCAAGGTATAATCCCCATTAATTTACCTTGACCCATCAACTATCCATGATTAAATCATATCCAGATATGAGTAATAGTGTAATATAAATTTTAAAGAACATGTATCACTTGTATCCCCATCACATGGTGGTAAACTACAGTCTGGCCTCGAATAACAATGGGATTCATCTTGATGAGAGTTTCCATTACCCTATATCAAATCAGGATGCACTATATGTCAAATATGGGATGAACAAACACTGAAATCCTTATCACATGACCTTAAACTATACCCTTATATCATATAAATTTCTAATTCCTCATATCCTCCTATAAGAAGATTCAGTACCCTTATATCAGAGGCCATCCTCTTTCTGACATCAATCTACTAAATCACTGTGGTCCATAATAATGTGTGCCTCGAATCCCATCCTCATGGGATACATAGTAATTCCCATATATTCCATCTAAGTTTCACCCCTTCCTCAACTAAATATGTGGAATTTACTTCCCCAATGTCATGATATTGAACTAGGGTATGGTTTTTCATGGTTTTTCATGGAAGAGGGCCTATTTGGCCCACTATTCATGTTGGGTTATCACTTTTCTAGGTCATGTGAGCATTATTGGGGCTTTCATACCCCTAGTAAACTCTAATTATCCTTAAACAAAAAACCATCCCTATAGACTAAGCTCTATAACTATAATCTGATAGGATCCCAAGTCAAATTTGTGTGACATTAAACTACCTAGCCTAATATCGTCGATGTGTGATGTTAAAATGTTTCCTTAATCGGTATGATGAATTAATTATGCCTTATTTGATATGTATGGGATGGAGATGTACCCACAATGAAATTAAGATGCCTCATATAAAATATCTAAGATAAATCACAAATTACCCCTCATAGAACAGATATTTTGTTTAATCTAAGATGATCAGATATCCCAGCTGGAGAGGATTCCCCACTACCAATGTCGGTGTCCTACCACCCCATCCTTCAAAACTATGTTTGTATTGATTACCATCCTCATTGTATATTTTGTGACACTGGGATATTTCATCATAGGTCCAGACCTTCCGTCAACTTGTTTTTAGGACAATACAAACATTAGAATCAGTATTACTCAGTCTCTTCATTTTGGATAACAATCATCCTACAAATTTCTCTTGGATCCCAAAAAAATTGGTGCCTTTCCATACTGGCTCACCCACAATCCTGTGATCATTCCTTGAAAGAACTTTAGTATAAAACATCAGATCTAATGTTTTGAACTCATTCAACATTAGATTTAAAATTTTTTCTCCTCATTTCCAACTAACAAAGGTGCAGAACCTACATTTTCAACATGGTTAGTTGTTGTTCTCCATCTTTTGGTCATTCCACACTTTCACTACCTATGTCTAGGAACTCACAATTTTTCTCATGGGATTTTCTAGCCACCTAGGCCCCTCATTGTGTTCACCCCTAAGAGAAACAGGAAATCTATAATGCTCTTTCTTCCCACATTAAGCATAGATCACGCCGGCTTTGAAGTCAGGAGGGGTTTCCCCCAATAAAGGTTGAGATGCATGAGTGACCATGAGTCTAAGAACCATAATTGTAAAATGATATTCTGATTCCAAGAATAATGACTCTAAATTATGATAAATTTATCATATGAATGTGTGGTGTTGTTTTGGAACTCATTATCCCTCATTATCATCTGGTTTTCACTCATCCATGCAATACATGTCCTTCTGGAGAACCCACATTAGGTCCAATATTTATGACCTTAAACTGTAATCAATGGGGAAAACTGTATGAACATAATCTAAGATCCATGGTATAAACATCACGATTATTTTCATGGTCCACTCAATTTTTAATCTCTATATAATACATCCCAACCACATGATATTAAAATCTATGATACATCATCCTCAATATATGACATTAAATTGTGTGTCTGACTTCCTCAACATATGATGTTAAACTATGTTTTTATCATCCTTATTGTATGATGTAAATCTATGAGGCATCTTCAGCCCTTTTCCAAGTAGTCCATTCCTCCATTGTTGATCACCGATGACATCGTTCATATAATTCAAATATCACTTGTCATCCAAGATGATTCTACCCCTAGAAAATAAGTTTGACCACTATTCAGACTGATATGTCTACCCAATTTTCCCCACGTAATGTTGGCATAGTTCTAAGAGCATTAGAATCCATTCAAACTTTCTATCACTTCATCTAAATGCTTTATATGTCCCTCAATTTAGTTCCCCATCATCCTCTAAGTCTGAATGGTCCCATAATGAAAATGGTGCCTCGAAAAGATAGCTCACCTACATCCTAGGCCAACGCCCTAGAAGACATTAGATGACATTCCAAGATAGGTCCCATGTTTTGAACATGGTCAGTGGTCAACCCACATTTTTCAATACCCATTTCTAGCTAAATGATGTGGATATGGTGTTTGGAAATTTTTTAACATTAATACTATATCTTTTTACAACTCCTATTGTTTTATAGATATGGGGAGGCGTGAATCAAACTCTCCATTACCTTTGTTCGGATGGAATTAAAATCCCCTAGAGTTACATATATTCATGCACTAGTTCATATGGGAGAAGCAATACAACTACTCTGAGAACCTCATTCTTCATTTGAAGCTCCTCTCATCCCGATCTCTCTCGGTTCTTAATCAACAATATCATAATGTGATTTATTTATTTTTTTATAAAAATATGGCTTGAGTGGGTGTCACGAACCAGCCCGGGTCGTCCCTGAACCGGTCACCCGAGTCGGTCCGCGGCAAGTCCCGAGGGGCGTTCCCGATCCCCCCGGGTTGGCAAAAAGTGTTGGGCATTAAAAATTTCAAACGTTGGGAACGATTTCCGCCCAAACTAAAAACGGGATCAAAAGAACAAAAGTAAACTAAACAAACAGACAAACACTAAAGATATAAACAAAACTACTCCACGACATACCTCCACGTGACCTCGCAGTTCACCACCCAACTACAACCAACGTCGCTCCCACACTGAGCGACTCAAGCCAGGAAAACCTAAAGGCAAGGAACCTGTAGCTGAAATGGTAACAGATAGGAGTGAGCACAAAAGTACTCAGTAGGTGAGCCCAACAACAAACCCCAAAGCACTTCTAGTAAATAAAGAATCTACATGTTCGAGGTTTGAACTATAATGTATAAAAGTAAGCTTTCATAGTGCTTTACTTGAAAATCAAAACACAAGACATTTCCCTTACTCTTTTTCAAAAGTTGGTTCACTTTCATTAGTTTTAAACTTATTTAAAAGGGGAAGAAGTGTATATTTTCAAATCTTACATAAAGAGAATGAAGAATCTTCATTTGAAAACCATTTTCCCAAAGTCTAACAGTACAGGCTATGAAGGATGACTGAAAGTAAACAAGCAGGGAAAACAAGTGCAAGTAAAGGTAAACCAGATGTTATCAGCAATAACCATGGGCGATCCTAAACATCCCTAGAAAACCCCTGGACGTACTCGGGATCAGACTACCTGCCGGCATGGTACTCCATAGTCAATAACCAACTGGCCTCCCTAATAGTCAATCAATGGCACATCCCTCCTGGCCTGTCCACAACTCCAGGGGGTACTAACCCGTCTAATCAGGGTTAGCAAGCAACCGTCACTCGATAATCTACAAGACACCCAGGAACCCATGGTGGTTTTAGTAACACTGTGTAAGTGGGAGACCCTCGCACACGTGACTCATCTCACCGCACTTGCCAACCCCTTACACGGACATCGCTACACGACAACCCTCGAAGGGAAGTCCCCCTGTAGAGATTCCCTCATAAGTACTTATATATACAGATATATATGTATAATCACTTCACCTTTGATAAAGTGCCAACCAGGCCGTCATATCATTCACATTTTGACCATTTAATACTAAAGCATTTCTAAAGGGATATGACACATGCCATTACATTGAAAACCAAAAACACACTTAAAACTTTATTTAAGAAACTCAAATCAGCATATTAAACCTGAAAGGCGTTGGTATCGCAAGTAAAAATCATTTTCCAATTTCCAAATGCACCCCACTTTTATCAAGAGCCAGACGGGCCTTTAATCACTTTTTGAAGGAACACCATTTCTCAAATGAAATCCAAACTTTTGTTCATGTGACAAAGGAAAACTTTTTTCATCAACCAAGAACCACACATAATGTTTCCAAAAACAAGTTCAAAGGTCGTACGACATTTCCTCTAATCATGGTTCATGAAAAACACCATTTTCCAAAAACAATACATCTACTAATTTACACACGCCAAAAACATTTCAAAACTCAATTCAACATGTCTTTCATTATTCAGGAAGAACCATCTAGAAACACTACCATGAATGCACACAATTAAATCCAAGAAAATGCTTTCAATGAAACGCTAGAATTAAAACAACTTAAATCATCAGCAGATCACCGCACTATAAATAACTACTTAATAATACTTTTAAATTTACGAAAACTTAATAAAAAGTCAACGAATAAATAAATTCTAAATTTAAAGGTGAGTGAAAAGGGAGACCTACCTCAAGACGCAGCTCGGAAAGAAAAACGACACGACACAAAACTCCCGTTGCGTAAAGGTTGCACCATATTGTGCCGTCAAACGGGTCCTAAAACAAAGGACCTTTGAACAGGTTCAACATTAATAATAATAACATAATAGTAATAACAATCATAATAATAATAATGTGAAAACAATAATGGTGATAACAATAACGTCATAATAATAATAACACAACATAATAATAATATTAAAGATATAATAATAATAACAATAATAATATGGCATAGTTATAATATAATAATATAGTAATAATAATAATATTATTATTATTATTATTATTATTATAATAATAATAATAATAACAATAACATAATATAATGATAAAATAATTACATAATATAAAAATACTACTAATAATAATAACATAATAATAATAACAATAACATAATATAATGATAATAATATAATAATAATAATAACATAATACTAATAATAATAATAATGTAGTAATAATGCAACATAATTATAATAATAATAATAATAATAATAATATAATAAAAACATGATCTAATAATAGTCATAATAACATAATACTGATAAGCATAATAAAAATAAAAATAATAATATTAATCATATTCACATACTAATAAGAATAATATTAATATTAATATTATTAATATTAATAATACGATAGTAATTATAATAATAATAATAATAATAATAATAATAATATGGTGGAAATAATAATAATAATGTAATAATATTAACATAATAATAATAATAACATGATATAATAATATGAAATGATAATAACAATAATATTAATAATAAATAAAAATAATATAATAATGACATAATAATAATAAAATAATTATAATATTATTAATATGATAAAAATAACAAAGGTTATATAAAAATAAGATTAATAAAAAAAATAAAAAAAGGCTTACAGCGCGGAGGGGGGGTTGCGGAGCAGCGGGGTGAGGCCGGACAGGGGTGGAGTCGCCGGAGGCGGCGGGAGCAGGGCTGGGATGGGAGGAGTCCGGGGTGCACCGGAGCGGGAAGGTGGAGTCGCCGGACGGAGGTCGGCGAGCCGGAGGATGGAGGGGAGGCCGGAATGGAGGCCGCGGGGAGAGCCAGAACGAGAGGGCAGCGAGGCGAGGCCCCGGGGGAGAGGGCAGTGCGGGGTCGGATGGCGCGGCGGAGGGGCAGGGGTGCGCCGGGGCTGTTCGCCGAAGGAGGCCGGGACAACAGAGGGACGTCGGCGGCTGGTGGGGACACCAGAGATGTGGCCGATGGGCTGGGGGGTAGCCGGAGTCGGGGGGTTCGCACGGGGGAGCTACAGAGGGCGTCAGGGCTGTTCGCCGGAATAGAGCGGGGGTGCGGGAGGATGGCGAGCTGGCACGGCAGGGCTGGGGAGGCTGGGCTCGGCCAGAGAATGTGTAGAAGGCCGGGGGGGGGGGGGTCGCCGCGTTAGGGGGGTTGCGTGCAGTGGGAAAGGGAGAGCGGGAGAGGGAGGGTACGAGAAAGGGGGAGGGGTGCGGCGGCTGGGTAGGGAGTAGGGTTTTAGAGAGGAAAATATATATATATATATATATAATATAAATATATGTGATAAAAATAAAAATAACAATACTAAAATAATAATGTTAATAAGTATAATAATAATAATAGTAAAACATTATAATAATAATAATAAAATTTATAATAATAATAAAACCTTTTTAATATTAATAATATTAATAAAAACGTTACAATAATAATAATATAAAAACTTTATAATAATAATAATGAACCTTTATGATAATAATGATAATAATGATAAAACTTATAATAATAATAATAAAACTTATAATAATAATAAATAATAAATTAGTTAATTCTAATTATAATTATTTTAATCAAATATTTAAAATAGTAAAATAATTTATAGATAATACACGTATATATATTTATACATATATAGATATATATACATAACATATATAGACCTATATGTATATGTACATCATTATACATATATATATAAAACATATATAAACATATATACAATAAAAATAACTATAATATTAATAACACAACTTAACAAAAACTAATAATAATAAAATTCCAACATAAAAATCATAATATTTAAAACGCCGGGTGAACACACTGTCACCCGGGCTGAACGCACGGTCACCACTAACGATGTGGTGACTGCGCACCGGCGTGAAAACACCAATCGCAATTAATCTTTGAAAAATTTAAAACGGGACCAAGAAAGGAGAAAAAAATACGGACATCCGCGATCGGGGTGTGACAATTCTCCCAACCACTGACATTTTCTGCCCCCAGAAAGTCACCAGGCCCAACGTCGGTCAAGATATAAGTCCATGCCCCAATTGAACTAAAGGAACCAGAGAGAACTGAGAATCTCGGGGATGACCTTACTATACACAGCTCACACCCGACCGATTCAAGAGAAAATTGAGGTCTGAGGTTGAGGGAAGAACACGAAGGGGTTCTCCCCACCACAAGAACTTAACTAGTTCAAAAATTTAACACCCAAACATACCACCACAGGGAGGCGGGTCCTGCACGGGAACTCACAACCGTTTCAAACCAACTCTTATAGCACGATTAAAACAACACCTCCGTTGAAACCTTGAACCCTCGACCAACGCCAGCAATCTTCAATACTAGGGGAAACCCACGAAAACCCTAAACCAAAACATCGAGTCGGAAACATGACCCACTAAAAACCATGAAACATAACCACATCTGACAAGCATTTCTAAACAAAGGTCAACCCACCGTTGAGCTAAACGCACTTTTAAGAAACACATACGATTCAGAAACAACACATCCACATAATCCAGACTACTTGGATTATAATAGAACAAGTCCATGATAACCCCATGGTAAAACAATAAACATACAACAACGTCAAAACTTAATAGCAGAAAAACAAGTACTAAAAGATCTTGATTGTTCCACTACTAACACGGAACACAAAACCTGGACCAAGGCTTCACACCCCTGGGGACTCCTGACTGTGCGCGAGCTTCACCCTGAGACCTGTGGCTGGGGATCTGATGGCTGAAGCATCTCCTGTCTCACAGTCAGGTACTGACACTCTCCAATCACAGCGTCCTCTTCAAGAGACGCTTCTTGAAAAACTTCTCCAGATGACCCAGACAACCGCAGTGATGACATGTCTTCGGAGGGTTGCGATAAGACGGCTTTGAATGCCCGAAACGACCACACCGATAGCATACCATCGAACGATCTGATGAACTGGAAGCTGGGACCAAGGGGAATAACTCCTGAGGAATAGGTATCTCTGGCGTATTTTCCACACCATAGGGGGAACTCTGAAGAACAACCGGGGATGCTGAAGTATTAACCACCCGCACACTGAAAACCAACTCAGCCAAGAATGCTTCCTCTACGAGCTTCTCGAAACAAAGGTCTTTAGAAGGGAGGACTCGCTCCTTGATTTCCGAACGAAGACCCCCGGTGAAAAGAGAGGCCTTCATGAGCTCATGCGACGCTACCTCTGGAGAAAAGGAAATCAGTTCCTTGAAATGGTCAATATATGCCTTCACCGTCCGTTGGCCTTATTGAATATACACAAGCTCTATCTTTTTCTCCAGCTTCATTTCCTCAGGTACAAACCATTGGATGAAAACTGTTTTAAAGACATCCCACGTCATTTCAACTTGCATTGACGGTGGGGTAACCATCTTCCACCGGTCCAGAGCTGGACCCTCAAACAACTCCATAATTGCACAAACCTTAACATTATCAGGAGTTCCCAACATTCTAAAGACACGCTCCACTTCCTCGAGCCATTCCACTGCCTCTAGCGGACCCCGATCACCATGGAGAATGGGAAAAGTCTGAGGAGGACCAAAAACTAGGCATGACCTATCAGAATCCTTAAATACCTTTCTGGGCGTAATTTCCTGAGCGACATATAAATCACAAAGCCAAAACCAATATCAACCCGAAGCAACCTCAATAAAAACTCCTTCATCAAAAACGGTCAGCACAAAGACCAAACAAACACAAACACAACCCAAATAAAATCTCCTTTTTAAAATCCTCTTTTCATTTTAGACTTTAAAGCCACCCTCTTTCAAGAATAATTTCCAGAACCAATCCACATTCAAACCAAAAACTTTCCAAAACCGTTTTCCCTTTAAAACCAGTTTAGAAAATAAGGTCAAGCCTTTAATTTCAGATACACACCCAGGTAATCTCATGAACCGTTGCACATGTCTTTATCCACTATCCATAAATACTCATACCAACGCGAATTTTCCATGCATTTTCACACATGTGAAAATGTTCATAAAGAGGACCTGAGGTTTCACCCCAAACCATTATGAACCAACTCCAAGAAAACAACAGGTTTTCAAATCAAGAGATTTCAGTTTTAAAACTCATTTCATACATTTAAAATATTCTAAAAGAAACCAGTCCAATTTTTCAAAACCCCTTTTTCATTTCCAACAACGTACTTACATAGACCAAAACAAAAGCAGCATCCGAAATTTCATTAACCACTAGAGTGATGGACTAGTAGTCACGCTCAACCTAGCGACATGGTAGTGGGCCATGTCCCAAGTCAGCGTCGACCACTAGGAAGAATTCAAACCGTGTACTCAGACTCTACATGGGTCACTACTCCAGGTGAAATCACGAAGTAACATCGGATTGCCTCCGTTTTCATCTCTCAATCCAAGAAAAACCAGAAAATACAAGGACACCATTCCCGGACTACCCCTGGTAACTCAAAGATCAATGCGAGCAAGAGTTCGCGACGCTCTTCCCGCACCCACCCCTCGAGTTCCGACAGTCCTAATCTCCTTCTACCAGACAACCCAAAATAACAAGAACCTCCCTCTGATAACATTTTGTCACGAACCAGCCCGGGTCGACCCAGAAACCGGTCACCCGAGCCGGTCCGCGGCAAGTCCCGAGGGGCGTTCCCGATCCCCCCGGGTTGGAAACAAGTGTCAGGCATTAAAAATTTCAAACGTTGGGAACGATTTCCGCCCAAACTAAAAACAGGATCAAAAGAACAAAAGTAAACTAAACAAACATACAAACACTAAAGACATAATGAAAAATAATCCATGACATACCTCCACGTGACCTTGCAGGTCACCACCCAACTACAACCAACGTCGCTCCCACACTGAGCGACTCAAGCCAGGAAAACCTAAACGCAAGGAACATGCAGCTGAAATGGTAAAAGATAGGCGTGAGTAAAAAAGTACTCAGTAGGTGAGCCCAACAACAAACCACAAAGCACTTCTAGTAAATAAAGAATCTATATGTTCCAGGTTTGAACTATAATGTGTAAAAGTAAGCTTTCATAGTTCTTTACTTGAAAATCAAAACACGAGACATTTCCCTTACTCTTTTTCAAATGTTGGTTCACTTTCATTATTTTTAAACTAATTTAAAAGGGGAAGAAGTGTACATTTTCAAATATTACATAAAGAGAATGAAGTATCTTCATTTGAAAACCATTTTCCCAAAGTCTAACAGTATAGGATGTGAAGGATGATTGAAAGTAAACAAGCAGGGAAAACAAGTGCAAGTAAAGGTAAACCAAATGTTATCAGCAATAACCATGGGCGATCCTAAACATCCCTAGAAAACCCCAAGACGTACTCGGGTTCAGACTACCTGCCGGCGTGGTACTCCATAGTCAATAACCAACTGGCCCCCCTAATAGATAACCAGTGGCACATCCCTCATGGCCTGTCCACAACTCTAGGGCGTATTAACCCGTCTAATCAGGGTTAGCAAGAAACCGTCACTCGATAATCTACAAGACGCCCAGGAACCCATGGTGGGTTTAGTAACACTATGTAAGTGGGAGACCCTCGCACGCGTGACTCATCTCACCGCACTTGCCAACCCCTTACACAGACATCGCTACATGACAACCCTCGAAGGGAAGTCCCCCTGTAGAGATGACCTCATAAGTACGTATATATACAGATATATATGTATAATCACTTCACCTTTGATAAAGTGCCAACCGGGCCATCATATCATTCACATTTTGACCATTTTATACTAAAGCATTTCTAAAGGGATATGACGCACGCCATTACATTGAAAACCAAAAACACACTTAAAAATTTATTTAAGAAACTCAAATCAGCATATTAAACCTGAAAGGCGTTGGTATCACAAGTAAAAATCATTTTCCAATTTCCAAACGCACCCCACTTTTATCAAGAGCCAAACGGGCCTTTAATCACTTTTGGAAGGAACACCATTTCTCAAATGAAATCCAAACTTTTGTTCATGCGACAAAGGAAAACATTTTTCATCAACAAAGAACCACACATAATGTTTCCAAAAACAAGTTCAAAGGTCGTACGACATTTCCTCTAATCAAGGTTCCAAGAAAAACACCATTTTCCATAAACAATACATCTACTAGTTTACACACACCAAAAACATTTCAAAACCCAATTCAACATGTCTTTAATTATTTAGGTAGAACCATCTAGCAACACTACCATGAAAGCACACAAATAAATCCAAGAAAACGCTTTCAATGAAACACTAGAATTAAAAAAACTTAAATCATCAGCAGATCACCACACTATAAATAACTACTTAATAATACTTTTAAATTTACTGAAACATAATAAAAAGTCAAGGAATAAATAAATTCTAAATTTAAAGGCGAGCGCAAAGGGAGAACTACCTCAAGACGTAGCTCGGAACGAAAAACGACACGGCG
This sequence comes from Viscum album, assembly GCA_963277665.1. NCBI lineage: Eukaryota > Viridiplantae > Streptophyta > Magnoliopsida > Santalales > Viscaceae > Viscum > Viscum album. Next base: position 379,237,593 of record OY728147.1, read on the forward strand.
CAAAACTCCCGTTGCATAATGGTCGCACCATATTGTGCCGTCAAACGGGTCCTAAAACAAAGGACCATTGAACATGTTCAACATTAATAATAATAACATAATAGTAATAACAATCATAATAATAATATTGTGAAAACAATAATGGTGATAACAATAACATCATAATAATAATAACACAACATAATAATAATATTAAATATATAATAATAATAATAACAATAATAATATGGCAAAGTTATAATATAATAATATATTAGTAATAATAAAAATAATAGTAATATAATAATAATAATAATAATAATAACATAATATAATGATAAAATAATTACATAATATAATAATACTACTAATAATAATAAGATAATAATAATAACAATAACATAATATAATGATAATAATATAATAATAATAACATAATAATAATAATAATAATGTAGTAATAATGCAACATCACAATAATAATATTATTATTAATATAATAATAATAATAATAATAATAATATAATAAAAACATGATCTAATAGTAGTCATAATAACATAATACTGATAAGCATAATAATAATAATAATAATAATATTAATCATATTCACATACTAATAAGAATAATAATAATAATAATATTATTAATATTAATAATATGATAGTAATTATAATAATAATAAAAAAAATAATAATATGGTGGCAATAATAATAATAATGTAATAATATTAACATAATAATAATAATAACATAATATAATAATATGAAATGATAATAACAATAATAATAATAAATAATAATAATAATATAATAATGACATAATAATAATAAAATAATTATAATATTATTAATATGATAAAAATAACAAAGGTTATATAAAAATAAGATTAATAAAAAAAATAAAAAAAGGCTTACAGCACGGAGGGGGGGGGGTTGCGGAGCAGCGGGGCGAGGCCGGACGGGGGTGGAGTCACCGGAGGCGGCGGGAGCAGGGTCGGGACGGGAGGAGGCCGGCGTGCACCGGAGCGGGACAGTGGAGTCTCCGGACGGAGGTCGGCGAGCCGACGGATGGAGGGGAGGCCGGAATGGAGGACGCGGGGAGAGACGGAATGAGTGGGCAGCGAGGCGAGGCCCCGAGGGAGAGGGTAGTGCGGGGTCAGATGGTGCAGCGGAGGGGTAGGGGTGCGCCGAGGCTGTTTGACGGAGGAGGCCGGGATAGCGGTGGGACGCCGGCGGTAGGTGGGGTCGCCGGAGATGCGACCGACGGGCTGCGGGGTAGCCGGAGTCGGGGGTTCGCACGGGGGAGCTACGGAGGGCACCGGGGCTGTTCGCCGGAATGGAGCGGGGGTGTGGGAGGATGGACAGCTGGCGCGGCAGGGCTGGGGAGGTTGGGCTCGGCCGGAGAAGGTGCTGAAGGCCGGGGGGTCTCCGCGTTAGGGGGGCTGCGTGTAGTGGGAAAGGGAGAGCGGGAGAGGGAGGGTACAGGAAAGGTGGGAGGGGTGCGGTGGCTGGGTAGGGAGTTGGGTTTTGGAGAGGAATATATATATATATATGTGTGTGTGATAAAAATAATAATAATAATACTATAATAATAATGTTAATAAGTATAATAATAATAATAGTAAAACATTATAATAATAATAATATAATGTAAAATAATAATAAAACCTTTTTAATATTATTATTAATAATAAAAACGTTATAATAATAATAATATAAAAACATAATAATAATAATAATGAATCTTTATGATAATAATGATAATAATGATAAAACTTATAATAATAATAATAAAACTTATAATAATAATAAATAATAAATTAGTTAATTATAATTATAATTATTTTAATCAAATATATAAAATAGTAAAATAATTTAACGATAATACACTTATATATATTTATACATATATAAATATATATACATAACATATATAGACCTATATGTATATGTACATCATTATACACATATATATAAAACATATATAAACATATATACAATAAAAATAACTATAATATTAATAACCCAACTTAAAAAAAGTAATAATAATAAAATTCCAACATAAAAATCATAATATTTAAAACGCTGGGTGAACACACTGTCACCCGGGATGAACGCACGGTCACCACTAACGATGCGGTGACCGCGCACCGGCGTGAAACCATCAATCGCAATTAATCTTCGAAAAATTTAAACCGGGACCAAGAAAGGAGAAAAAAATATGGACATCCACGATCGGGGTGTGACAGTGGGTGATAACTTGGTAATCCCTTATTTCTCACACTGAACATGAATCACTTTTGTTTTGGGATTGTTTAATGGTTGTTTCACAAATATAGTTCATGTATGATATTTAAATGTTACAAATGAAGTATTTCCATGAATAGATAAAATATTTATATAATAATCTTTGGTAGCTGGCGATGGTCATCCACATGTTAGAGCCTCTCTTTAGTCCTATTAAATATAACCTTATGGATTTACCCAATGATTGATAACTCTCACTTATCCATCCTCTAGCATGTAGTTTCGAGGACCTATTGTTGCCTCCTAATCTCTTCTTCCTCCTATCAAACTGTAAACCAAATATCATTGGTCGTGATATTCACCAAAGTACCAATTATCTTGAAGATGTGATATTTGAGATATTTGCTTCATTGAGTGATCATTTCCCTCCACCAGCTAAACCCACAACTGGATGATAACATCTTTTTGAGAATTGAGGAAGATATCACACTTATTCTCCTATTTATATAGATATTTAACTTACATGTTTGAATCCTATAGCATCTGGATGTTGTCAAAGTTCTTCTCATTCTAGGGGATTTCTAAATGTTGGCTTTACTCTATACCCATTCTATAAGGAATTAACTGACCAATGCATAAATTGCATGAGCAACCACCACTCTGGTACATATATTGCACACCTAGTGGCATATGGAACCCATCTGTCTCACCAAGTGTGGTTCTGGGGTCTTGGTGATGAAATGTTGAATGCTATAACATGCACACCATATAACATCCTATGTAATTATAGAATAATACATTTTCATATCTATTAAAATTAATGAATAAGATATTAATTTCATGATAATGGGGACATAATATCCAATAGTTTAATCGACAAGTTACATTGGGTTTCTCTGAAATCTAACGTTTCACACAAGACTATGTTCTTCCAAAAAATAATACATTATTAATTTTATTATTTTAAATTATGTGGCATTTTAATTCAAAACTTTTTTTTGTATCATTTATTTTTATTGATGGATTATCATATGAATTGTTTTTAAAGTATATTTAGATTAATTTTTTTTATGTAATCTAATTTTGGTCATTGGAAGTAATTTCACATGGAAATTAGATATAAATACATGTTAATATTTTTATGGTTTTTACTTTTTAAAAACCTTGTTTGTCTTCCTAAAAATGAGATTGATTTAAAATTTAATTTTTCCACTTCATTGAATTTAAATATAAAAAACATAACATACACTATTATAATATGTATGAAAAATTTGGTTTAATAGGATCAAAATAATTTTTGGTGAATAGTAACTTTATTATTTTACTTACTACAGTTAAAGGATAAATCTAGTAAATAAGGATAAAAATATTATTATAATAAATATAATACCATAAATATATTCATAATCCTATTTTATGAGTTATTATCAACCAAAAAAACCCTTGGTATGGAAATTTTTCCTTTGAGATCCACTTTAGTGCGGTAATGACATTTATAACATTAAATTAAAAGTAAAAGAAAATATATCATAAACCTGACTCCTATTACTAATTTTTTTTAATATGGGGTTATATAATAGATATATTAGAATATAAATAGTCATTATAAATCTAAATATATTACCAACGTCATTGTATTATATTTATAATTTTCATAAACTAGATAATTAAATTAAATCATGACCTAATGATGACATAGTGATTCCTTTATTAAAGATTGAATCAAATAAATGTTATAATTAATATTAAAATAAATATAATTTTAACTATTTTATGACATACATGAATTTTATTGGTTACTATGACATTTTAGGATTGATCTTTTTAGATTTTTCGAATTCAGCAAGTTGTTATGAATTTTTAAAAAAATTATGTAATGAATAGTGTCTAACTTGACATAATTCATATTTTTAAATTATAAAATATTTATTTAAATGATATAAAATTTATAAAATTAATGATTCAACCAAAAAATATCACATCACTAGAAAAATTAATTAATGACTCATTAATTTTTCGTTTTCTATGATTTGGTAATTATGTTAACACTAAAAGTTTAAATTACTTCATAAAACTGTAAGAGTAAAAAGTGGATATAACAAAAATATACAGATTAAAAAATATAAAATACTTGTATAATTCTTATTGGATTGATATATATAGACATATACACATCCTATGTTCTAAATAAATTATTTTTTACCCATTTTGAATTGAATTTGAATTTATATTAATTTAATACTTTCAAAAATTCAAAGGGTGCCCATCCCCTATCCAATAAAAAGGCACCCATTCCCCTCTATAACTCACACTTAAAAAACCTTTTGGTTTAGTGAAGCTCTTACTTGAACCCTTACTAGAACTCATCTCCACATTCTTGAGGCCCTAGATTAGGTATAACACCAACCATATGGGTGTAAAGGTGTTCTTCAAAGGTGATCAGCCAAAGAAGATGAAGAAAAACGAACATATATGAGGAATCGAACATAAGGTAAGGGAATTTATCTCAATATCCCTTAATTGAGGATTATTTTAATTTTATACACCACCATATTTTATATTATTTAAAATCAAACCCTTTTAATTTTAAATTTACTAAAATGTTATGAAAAGTAATCTTTCTACACGTAGTGTTTTACTTTACAAAATGACAAAAGGAATGTTATTAACGTATGTAGCGAAAAAGCCTTCTCCATCACCATAACCGTTATTTGATATTTGGCTTAATATAAAATTTGAAATTTTTTTTATGAAAATTAAATACCCTATTATCTTTCCATGTATTTGTTTATTTGAAATGGATTTAAGAAAAGATTGATTATGTTAGTATCTTGAAATTTTTTCTTGTGATTGCAAATGAAATTTTATGTTGATAATTGAAATATTTTATGTGTTATGATTATCTAATTTTTCTTGGTCATTTGATGGATAGTAATGTGATAAAAAAAGATAGGTGGTTATGTGATAAATCAAAAAATGGCTGGTTCCGTGAAAAACCATGGATGGGTGGTTACATTATAACCTATAGTGCATTGGGAATGAAAGTCCGTTGTATGGCTATTCTATTTAGTAACATGTCTAGAAGTCAACCATATTGTTATTCCATTTATGTATGATTATGTCCCAGGTTACCTTTATATGAATATGTGATTTCTATGGGTTTTATGGTATTATTTTATTTACAAAATGGGTTAAAGTGGTCTTATATTTAGTGAAGAGTATTTTCTACTTCATACTGATAAAAATTATTAATTTATGATAAATATATTCATTGATTATATGTTTTCTCAAGGTTAATAGTTTTTCTTTTTGTATATACATTACTGAATTATATATGATCATCCTTATTTTGAAATTATTTTACATGATTTAAATGTTATTAGAGTCAAGGATGGGATCAAGGAAAAATTATGATGTGTAAACATGTAACAAAACCATGTTTCTTTTTAATGTTTTTTAAGAAAAAAAGGATTGTGGGAATATGTGTATACTTTTAATAGTTAATTTATCATGAAATAGTTAAGCCCTAATTCTATAAATCTCTAAACTAGAAAATATCCTTGATGTGAATGAATGTCAAATTATTGAATTCACTCAAGTATTATGTACTATTTATTGATAGGTCCTATAGATGGTATCAGCGGTCAGTTTAGATAACTTTAGAAGATAGAATATTTTTAACAGAATATCCATAATTTTTTTACTTTATGTTAAAAATGGAAATGTTACTTATTCATATGTATGTCCTACCATCTCCATAATCATAACATGCTTCATTCTCCATTACCATATTTAATGACTGATTTTAAAATTATAATTGGTGTATAAATATTATAATTATGTTATTAATATTATTATGGATATGATATAAATATATAATATGTGAAATAAACATATCATTAACAACAAATAAAAAATGAGAAAACAAGACAATTAACAACATAAACAATATAAATAATGAAATATTATTAATTAATGTGTGACAAGATGTTATAAAAGGATCATATAACATATTATAAATATAAATATGGTTCTGTTGTAATATAAAAAATTGTTTAAAAAAATAAACAAAATGTTATGTAATGTGCATTCAAAAGGATGCATAATGTAATGGATTTCATAACTCAATTTTTGTTCACTGGGTTGAACATCTACTTCATTGATGATGTCATTCTAAGCATATTGGAATAATGATGTTTGATTACCTTATATTGTATTTTCACAATTTTTATAAGGAATTATATATTAAGCACATAATCAATTTCTTTATTAATTCTCACTTCACCATTATGATTATGGTAGGGGTTAATTTGAAAATTTCATTCTAACCGAGATTGTTTATACATGAATTTTTGTTGAAGGAAATTATTTGTCCATTTATTTATAAACCCATTTAATTTTATTCTCTTATTTTTATTTAATATATTTTTATTTAATAGTATTATTTCTCAAAGCTTACATACTTACATTAATTAAGAATTTTTTCTTAATAAAATCATACTTCATTTTCCTTTTTAGTTGGAAATATGTTTTCTTCCCAAACCATATTTTCTAAAATTTATTTTGAAAATATTTTTAACCATTTAAAAATGATATATTAATGGTATTTTTACAAATTTTTTCTTTTTTTAAAAAAAAATTCAAATTAATCATTAGTCATATTGAAAGAAATATAAATTTCCCTTTTTCTAGAAATAATATTTTTTAACGTATACAACATGTATAGAAATTTCTCCAACAAGGACTGAAAATGTTTTAAATAGTAATTAAAAATTTTATTTTTTTATTTTAAAATAATATTATTTTAGAATTTTTTAGGTTTCTAAAATCTATTTTTCAAAATGGAAAGGATATATTCCTCAATAATTGTTTTAAATATAATTTTTAGTATTTATGTTCATCAATGATATTTTCCTTTTATAATACTTATGATCCACTAGGGAAATGTTGTGTTGATATAATACCAATTATTTCATTAGATTGTTTATGTTCGGAATGAATGTGGATGTAATTTTTTGATTCTATAATTCATATTAATCTAGATTCTTTATAGTTATGTTTATTGATTGAGGAAAGCATTCACATTTCATATGCTAGTTTTTCAAAATGAATGTTTATATTGTTTATGTTTCTCCCCATCATATGAATAATGAAATATAATAAGTATGTTATGTGTGGGTACATTTTAAAATAATCAACTCAATGCATCAATAGATCTCTGAAGGCTAATCAGTTTGAAAAATTTGACGGGTTTCCACCCACATATTTAAACATTCTTGAGGATAGATCTTGAGAGTAATTTTCTTGAGGATAGATCATCACTGTTCAGAAGTTTGTTATTATGAATTTCATCATTATGACTTCCTTATTGATATTCCATGTGATTATTCAATTATTTAGAGAATCCGTGGTTAATTTTTCAACCTCGTGTTATTATTTATATTCTATTACATGGTCATCATTTTTTCCTGCAATATTATGCTCCGATTACTGATTAAATGGAACGTGTTTCAGTTACATACCTTTACATTTTGATTATTGTTATTTATTAATGATATATTCCACTATGCTTAAACCTTATTGAGAATTTTAGATCTCCCTTATTTTTTTCCTTTTCCTTATGAACCCATGAAGTGTACTATGTCTGATATGCAAGGATATACTAAAGGAAATAATGTTATTCTTGAAAAAAATCATGTTATAATGTTTTTTCAAATATAACGTAGTACACAAGTATGTATATATGTTATCCAGAATATTAATCTATTCACCCCTCCAATAAGTGATTCCTTGTATCATATTCCAATGTATTAATGAACACACTAGCTTCAGGCTACTAGGGTCGGCATTTTACATTTTGTATTAGAGGAAGTTTAGTATAATCCTTTGGAACTAGATTTAAGGAAAACATTGATTATGTATCATAACCCAATGATATAATTTTATGATAAGTATATAATAAAATCATTGAGATTTATTATGGTATATATTATTTGGTATTTCTTTTAAATACATCCCAATATGGATACTAGAAGTGGAATTTGTTCTAGAAAAGAGGTACCTTGGGGTAATGAATCTGAAAAGGTCTCATTGGGATATAACAAATAATCACATGATTTATGAAAATAGGTCTTGCTGTGCACATAGATTGAAACTCCTAGGAGATATAATTTAGATAATTTAACGTTTCTTCAAAACTATTATAAAGGATTTGAAATATAGACATCCCCAAATAAGACATGTTTATTCTTATGATACTTTCTATGCATAAAATTTTAAACTTAATTTTCACTTGTTTTGTGATAATATATTATGTTTTATAATGATAAGAAATAATCAATTGTCTTCCATCATTTATAAATGGTGCCTCGAAGAAAGAATGGAATCAACATCAATGAACATTTTCCAAATAGTGAGAATGATTATTTTTTATGGTCCTAAGAAAATATTTCAAAGGGAAATACTCTCCCAAACATTCTCATCATATGATAACATAGTATCATGTTATAAATAATAGAGAAATAATTCTATAAGTATTATGGGGTTATAGTAAAACATGATAAGAAGAGAAATCATTAAGACCCGAGCCAACGGGGATAGAACCATAACTACCCCAAGTATGTTTCCAATAGTCCAGGGGCTAGAGACTATTTCGGAGTACGTATATCAAACACATTGGATTCATTATAGTATTTTACCTCTATACACACAAAAATATCTAGGCCCGTATAATTTTTTAATGTAAAAAAACATAAACCAATGCATGCAGACGTCGATGATCCCATAATTAGTGTATGATTATAAGTATTAAAACCAATGATGGGGACAAATATAAGTCCAACCAAAAACTAAATAGGGTCCAACATGCTCATAGGGTGAGAAATAAGATCAAATGGAGCCACTTGAAAAACTCATCAGTCTTCCAATATTAATGTATGCTCCATTAAATCAATTCCCTTCCATGATATGTCAAATGTATTTTTGTTTGCATTAGACACAACATGTATGGGTAGATACCATGAAGGGGAGAGTGTAATAATACCTAGTAGGGCAGCCCAAAAACATTAAACATGAAGCATCAGTAATAGTTATCTCGTAACAATTATATATAAATAAAAGAATATAAACCCCAAAATATACTCAGCAATGACATATCACCTCCGGACGATCACAATCAGACATTCAAAAATAGGATTTGGATAAAGGGAATGGTTTTTATGGGAGAATATGCTCCATGATACATGTTGTCACCAAAAACACTCATCTAAGAGTCCAAGATCGTTATGCCCCACCCAAGTATGTTCAATAGTCTATGTAGACCCTGCTACTCATGTAGTGCATCAAAACCAGGACCACTGGGGACACCACAAATATAATCTAGATTAACACTCTATATATAGGATTATACTCCAATGATATTGTGAACCCTTCTAAAATGGTTTGATAGATGGAGGATAAACTCCTTTACCTTGTAATTCACTCCATTTCTAGAAACCCCACCTATGGTATAAAAAGATACATGATCACACTCTGGTCTAATAGAGGGGAACCGAAAACTATATTTGAGACTCATCCTCTAGTAGGGATCAAAATCCATAGATTTTAATTTAATTTATCATTCTACCCTCAAGGGGTAGACCAAGGGAACACACTCTACTAATATTGGACCAAAATGAAGAAACTAAGGTATCCAAACACCCTCCAAGGGGGTAAATTTATTATAATAGGGGTATATGACCTATAAAACCAACCCCTAGTCTACCAATGTGGTTATACCTCACATGGAATGTAAATATAAAAATACATGGCATGTAGAGATCTCACATCACTCTACCCATTCTATATTTCTGTTCCCTTGTACCATTGTTCATGACCATGCACCAACTTGTGTACGTCGGGTTGTTCCCATGTACACTCAGTCACTACCATGTCCACATACTTCTATCTCCCCATGCTCATATAACATCTAAGTTACATGTTGAGCCACCCAGTATGAGTCACACTGTATGAGTTATTTAACGATGGAGGAAACCATAGTGTCTTATCTAGGGGGTCTTGTACGGTGTGTGATCTTGGATGACACACCTTGTAACCCAAGAATTTAATGAACCCTTATATTCTTCTCCAGTCATCCACAAACACCATCAGTGTTGTGATTCTATTCAACACTAAAGTATATAAGGTCTCCCAGCCTCACTATCACACACACACACACACACACCAGATTCTAGTCTTTGATCTAATCAAAAATAGATCCATTGAGATGAATCCATTTCCACATGGAGCTATTGTCATGTTCATGTCATGGGAATGGAACCCACAGTCCTATCAATTCAAGATCCTCCTTTAGGCATCCACTATTTTCTTTGATTATCAAATCACTATTCATACCCATATTTGTGATCTAATAAAATAACGAATGGTTTCACAATGATATAAAATCAGGTAATCATCGAACCATAGACCAAATAAGATGCTCATGATGAATATACAATGAAACATTGGAGAAATACATAAAACATAAAATGTGAGGAATGAAACTCTCACATTTTTCATTTTTCCTCTATTTATTGTAAAATATTTGGATTAATATATAGGTATTTAAACAATGAACAAAAATAAATACAACAAAAAACCTACCATCTTTGAATGAATAAATTCTCATTTATGAAATTGATCTAAATTTGAAACGGGATAAATAAAGGGATATAAAAAATCAGACATTGTTCTTGGAGTTTGGATCAATAAATGACAAAGAATAGTTTTGTGTTTCTGTCAATGGTGCGATTTATAAAATCCATTGTCACATAATCCTCTATCCGATATGATAAAAAATTTCCTACAAATGATACTCCAAGATATAATTTATAATATCTCCTCTCAATACCTATATAATTCAGATAACCCTATGGTTGAGGCATAATCATTTTTAAATAGAGGAGGTAGGATGATACCCCAAATAAAATAACATAAATTAAATTTATCTTATTTATTTTATTATTTGTGACCCAAATAACATTTTCCAAAACATGAAAAACTATGAAATTTTATATCACACATTGGGTAAAACCCATGTTATGGCCAAAAAGGATGTTTCATATATCTAATAAGAGTGTAAATGAGCCCGTACCGGAGTGGTAAGGGCTTCTGCTTGGCATCCAAGAGTCCCGGGTTCAAAACCGGGTGGAGGTAAATTTCTGGGTACTGTAGAAGTCACTATAGCAGTAATGTAGTAGTCACTGTAGCAGTTACTATTCGGTACTGTAGTCATCGGAACGATTCACCCGATTTGGCCCTACGGGTCTCCAGGGCCTTCGGGTCATCAAAGGCCTTCTGGCCACAGGTCCTTTGGGTCATGTAGACTATAGAGTAGCCTAGTTCACACAGAACAGGCCCCAGAAGAGGATCAGAGCAATAGCAGTAGCATCCACCAGATGTAGAGCTAACCGGATTGGAAAAATGAGAGGGTATGGCAACCGCCATCGGGACCAGGCACCCTGCAGGTTTTTACGGGTAAATGCTATCCGATCAGCAATGCAACGTGGGGCGCTAAAGAGATCAATGATTCAACATGCTGGGGTGGGGAAATTCTAGTGGTCTGGGCCTATGGGTAATGTAATGGGGATGGTATGCCTCTGGGCCTTCAGGTCATGTATAAAGGGTCATATCGGGCCATGTGCCTTGGGCCTACGGGTGATGTACAAGTTCACCTTCAACCCTTAAAAAGGGGGATTACCTATAGTAAAATAAAAAATAAGGCCTTCAATCCATTCAGGTATTTCTAATAGGAGCCACTATTTGGGATTTCTTACACTTTTTTAGAAAAACTATGCTGATGTGATATTAATATCATCATTCTTTTTCAAATATTAATTTTTTTCTCACCGGGCCTCCAACTATCATGTCGTCTCATCTCATGGATTTTAAAATAATCTATATCGTATTATAATTTAATACAGTGGAAAATAAAAGTAGTTACATTCTCCCCACATAATGAATTTTCATCCTAAAAAGAGAATAACCTGTTCAAATTGGTGAGGGTACTGGGATTGCATATGTGTCTCATGCTCTCATATTCTCTCCGGAAGATTCCCATTTTTCACCCAGATAAACAGAAGTGGAATATATCACCCATGAAGGATCATATCATGATTATTCTCAATATCCATCGTCTACCCATAAAGGTTGAATCATTCAGGATTTCTAACTCACCCTAGTTGATAATAAGTGATGGGTCAGGCATGTACCTCCTTAGTTGTGACACATAGAAGTCATAGTGATCCTAGTCCAACTGCAGTTGTAAATATAATCAGTATTCAACTTTTCTAACTCCAACCAATATCTAGAAAGGTATAATGAATCTTGGATATAACATTTCTCCATTTCTAAATCCCCATAATCCATGTTGAGGTGATACCCTCCAAAACACATTGTGTCCCTCCTAAAACTCCAGAGGCCTCCATAATCGGTCCACATAAGATTTATCATGGATATATGTAGTCCTAATCCACTCTTGGATGATCGAAACTTTCTTTATTGTATCTCCCACCAACTCTCAGTCCATGAGTACTAACTTGCATGGATCTATACAAAAAATTGAGGACATGCTTGGTATCCCACAAAAAGGCCTTGAATATTTCCTTACCTTTGGTGGAATGATAACTATTGTTCTATGAAAACTCCACCATGGGTGTGTGATCCTCCAAACTATATCCAAAAAACAATATGAAAGCCTGTATCGAATCCTACAAGAGTTGAATGGTCCGATCAGTCAAGATTTCATTGTAGGGGTGAAAAATACATGCTCAAATGCAATTGAGTCCCAAAATAACTCCTGTAATCTTCTCTATAATTGTGACATGAAGCAAGAATCACAATCGTAAAGGATCGTTGATGGAACCCCATAGTGCTTGACTATCTCTTTCATATACAAACATCCCTTCCTCTTTACTAAACTATTCTCCCAAATGGCAAAGAAGTGGGATGACTTCGTGTGTTTTTCAACAATCACACAGATGAAATTGCATCCCCTCGACATATATGGTAACCCGATCATAATGTTGTTGGATATCCCATCCCACCTCCACTTTGGAACTACAAAGGAATGTGCTAAGACTTCTATAATGTAGTGCTTGGACCACACTTTCTAACATGTGAGGCATTGAGAGACATGATTTTCAACACATCTTGCCATACATGGCCACCAAAATGGACATTGGATTCCATGGTACATGTTTGAAACACATGTAAGTAACACATAATGTGATATATGAAACTCCCTCATCACATACAGTCATAATTTCAATGGAACCATAATCCATACATTAAAAAGGATAATGTATTCTCCACCTTCAAAATAGCCATCAGGAGCACGACCAATGTATATCAATGTATATATAGTCTCTAAGTTTTTTTCCACTATATTAAGATTCTCTAATATCCTGTAAAAGCAGCAGGGTGAAAACCATCGATTAAAAATATGAATCACTATATATGTCCACTAAGGATAGATATAATGAGGATAACTTCTCTAACATCTCGTTCAACATGTGAGATCAATATATTATACTAAGATCATCTTCCACCATGTTTACCTTCATAGGAGTATAGAAAATATCAACGTTATACTCTTGGATAAAATCTAGTCAAAGCCTCTATATCATGTTAAGATCTTTCAGATATAAGATATACTTATTTTTTTTATGGTTGGGGCCGAAGCCTCATTTTTATTATTAAATCAAAGCAAATTCCTCTTTTAACTGGGTAGAGGGAAACCCATTACATAGCTCGAAGGCCTAGTGGGCTTGTAGCCCATTACATAGCCCGTAGGCCCAAATTATAAGGCCAATTCACATTCTGTGAATAGTAACCTGCTGCTACAGTACCGCACATCATCGCCGCCACTACAGTGCTTTGTCGCCGCTATAGTGCCCACTGATGAACAGTGCCGCCGCTGCTACAGTACTGCTACAGTAACCTGCGCCCCATGGGTTTTGAACCCCCATTTTCCATGTAGCCTTACGGGGTGCTTACCGATAAGCCAAAACCCAACTACAATGATATACTTATGAATATAGTGGTTAGTGTATAATATAAACTTCTCTCCCATCAAGTAGTGTAGCCACATCTTTAAGGCGATGACTACTGCTACTAGCTTAAGATGGAGGGTTGCGTTGTTCTGCTCTGGTTTTCTCAACTACCTAGACCTATATAAAATCATTTCTACCTCTAAACAAGAACACAATCATGTTTGATACTAGATTCATCATAGATCACAACATATTTGACACCCTCCTCTTGAAATCTCTTGATGGGGGTGCTCATCAACTTTTTCTTCAACATGTAAATACAATGTTGACACCTTTCGATCCATAGGAAAGAATAGCCATTTTAGTTTAAAACAATCAATGGTGATTCCACTGTGAAGAAATCAAGTAAAAACCACTAATAGTACCCTACCATCCCAAGGAAACTATAAACCTACGTAACACTCTTGGGTGGATCCTAAGGAAGAACTACCTTAACCGTTACAAAGACCACTACCACTCCTACCTCTTAGATGATGTGTCCCCTAAAGTGGATCTCTCATAACCAAAACCAACACTTCAAGAGGTTTCTATAAAACTGGTGATCTAAATGTGTGTCCATGACCATCCTCAAGTTTCTCATTTGATCTTATTTGGATGTTGTGTACACTCATGTATCATCAAAGCTGAATACCATAAACCTAACTAATAATGAATGAAAGATCTATTTCATGAGTGTCATGAAAACATTTGGGGAGTTTTTTATATCAAAATGAATCACCATGTACTCATAGTGAATGTAGAAACATCTGAATGATATCTTTTTTATATCCTCATCATGTACTCGCTACTGGTGATATCATATCCTGAAGTTAATATTCAAGAACCATTGTGCCCCTTTCAACTAATAAATGAGTTCATTGAACCTCGGTAGTGGATTCATATACTTTATGGTCACCTGGTTCAAGTGATGTTAATCTGTTCATAACCTCAATCTCCCACCTTACTTATTGGAAAACAACACTGGGGATGCATAGGGGAAACATTGGGTCTCAATAATACCTTCTACAAAAAATGATATAACTACACCATCATATAATAAAGAGCTGTGGGATCCATAAGATATGTTGTATATATATTGGATCCATTATGGGATGTAATTCAATTCATATTTATAGATATTTGTCGGAAGGTTATCTAAAAAAATCATTAGAAAATACATACACATAATCTGACACTATTATAGAGAACTGCTAGCTCATAGCGCCCACTACTCCAAGAGTCATCCTAGCAAACTAGTGAGTAATTTAGATGAACAATCCTATGTCTGATCTTCTCCTAATCCACCTATTATTTATTTTCATTAAAAAAAGGAATAATCATCCCATCACTATGGAAACACTGCATACTGCGCTTTAAATAGTCAATTTTTTCATGAACTGTGAATATCCAGACCATACATAGGATGATATCATAAGTAGTAATTGTTATTACAAATTTATCTCATACAAATATGTCAACTCCATGTTTTAGCTCATACTATCGATAAATGTGTCAATTTTTGGAGTCACCTCATGTCAGAGAATCCAAGCCTAAGGGTAGGCTAATGTCTCAATCAGAATATCTAAGTCTTAAAAAAACTTGAAATAAATGAATGACTCACACTTTTTTCTATAAACATTGTAGATATTATAGAAAATACATAGATTGTTCCATGTATCATACCCAGATCCTCATGGGAAAATTCCTCCATATCCTACATCCATCCATGACCCTGACAACTATCTCTTTGAGCCTGGCATAGACCACCTAGTGGTGGTGGTAATAGTTCAATCGTCTAACCACCTCCTACTACTTAAATACCCCTTTACCTATGTTCTCTTCCCTATGGACCACCCTAATTTGGAATCAATATGTGCCTTGAATATTACTTGATCATCTCCCAATAATCTATACAATGGGTCATAAAATCACAAGTAATATGTTACTGACCATCCAAGGTGAAACACCATCTCTCCCTCAACTGAATTGAATCAACCTAAGATCCCTTCCCTAATGATCCTCTACCATAGGATCATCTTGTAATGCATTTGGAACACCTAGATATGTATGACTATCATTAACTAACTGTCATTAAGATCTCATCACATAGGTTCCCACAACCAAAACCCACTATCAATGTATAATCATATAGAAACTAATCCACCAAAAATCAATCTCAAGAACTCCATTATATGTGGGAATATGTATATATAAATTTGAATCCTTTATATATAAGTGTATCCATGGAGTATCATGTGAGGTCAATAAACCTAACTAGATACTCCACCATGGTCATACTAGCATATTGTAGATTCATAATCTCTTTGATTCACACTTATAGCATCATGGATGGATAAAACTCCTCCCTGTAGAGACACTTTATGTCTGACCGGGAGATATTTTTCTTATTATGTGACTTAGTCACTAAACATCACCATTTCCCAAAAGATACCTAAAGAAGAATCTTTGTGAGGAACTCTATATAATCTAAAATAATCTTTACCTGGAGTAATACTAAAGTGACTATCTCTCTCTAGTCCTCAACCTCCTAGGGTTATGGACAACCCCAAAACCATGGATGTTTCTACCTTTGGAACTCATCCAATGCAGTTTAGTTATGTGCATCTTATTCTATCCCTTCATGTACTAAATACTTCCCATAAGGTGGTGGTATAGCTATAAGAAGACGTCAAGATACTACCCAAAATATAAGCCCCAGAACTTAATCCTCATCACTTGGTGGATCGTCTTTATGATCATATAGTCGAATCATGGCTAGCTATCATTACAAAGGCATCATGAAATAAACAAGATATACCATAGTCAAATAGTATGTATATATTGGGATATTACTCAATATGGATATGGAAACTGAAACTATTTCAATATAGTGAATGTATAAATGTTTTCCCTACAACTAATGTCTGTACGTATTATGTCAAAATGTTGGTGATCAAATTACATGTCTATGGATGCATCTGTCATCGCACCAACACTACAGTCCCTATCCTGAAATCCAAAATAAAAAAAACATAACATTATCTCCATAAAAATAAAACCAATATCATTGACTCCATTCATATTTTAGAACTGGCTGTTCTGATACCACACTATAATGAACTATCCCAATAAGGCTCGAACCACAAATACCCTATTCCTACCACTAATAGTCCAGGGGATGATGACCAGTGATGAGTATGCAAATCAAACACATAGGAGGAATTATTTTGATGTACATTTACACATGCCCACATCTCCAATCCAATAAAACTTTGTAATTTAAAACAAATGAATCCAATTCAAGGATACATCTATGATTCCATAATCATAGTATGATAGTAATTATAGAAAATTATGAAGGGGTCAAATAAAAGCTCAAAAAAATGCAGAGATTCCAACCTTCTCAGAGGGAAAGGAATTCAATCAAATACAACCTCCCAAAAAACACCACAATATTTCAAGTCCAATCAAGGATTAACTAGCTCCCTTTTCTCTCAGGAAAACATCAATAGGGTCATTGTCTTCATAAGACATGACAAATGTGGGAAACTACAATATAAGAGTGAGGATAAAAACACCTAGTTGGATACCCCAAAAACACTAAGCATGAAGTATCAAAAAATTTTATTTCATAAACATTAAAAAGAAAAAAATGAATAAAAAATAGAGATATTCTCTGGAAGCACATCATGCCTCCCTATGATCACAACCAAACTATCATCCATAGGATTATTATTTAATAAATTCATGTTATTATATAATCCACTCCATGAGATATTCTATAACTAGAGAAACTCATCCAGGATGTCATTATCATTGGGCCCCACCGAAAACATCTCACTATTATATGAATATCCTACTACTTAGATTGGGTATCATGCCAAGGACTACTTGGTGACACCAAAAACCCACTCTCTATCAACCCGCTATGTAGGGGATTATACTCCAACAATACTGTGAAACTAACTAAAAAAGAATTATAGATGGAGTATCAAATCCCTACTCGAGGAGGTCTTGCTTATTCTACAAACCCCACCTATATTACAAAATGATTTAGGATCTAGCTTTAATCTCATGGAGGGATACATAAAACTCAACATGAGACTCATCCTCTAGAGGGGATCATGATCCATAGATATGGATGTAATGTCGAATTATACCCTTGAGGGGATAGACCATGAGAACACACTCAACTAATATTGGCCCAAACTAATGAAATGATGGGCTACAAATACACTCAAAGGGGGTACACTATGTGTACTAGGGTTATTCAACATGTCCATACAACCACAGGTCTTCCTGTGTGGTGCTGCCTCACATGGAATGTAAATATTGAAATAAATGGTGTGTAAGTATTCATACATGGTTTTTAGATATTTCCCATCACTCTACCTACATTGCCTATCCATTACCGTGTACGGATGTCTGTGCCTATGCACCAATTTTTGTATACCTGGTGGTGCTCATCTACACATGTTTGTGTCTGTTTCCATGTACATAAACATACCATACCCATTGTAACCTTTTATTTACATGAATAGATACCCATTATGAATCACAAAACATGTGATAGGGTCACATGGAGTGTGGTTTTTATCTCTTGTGGAAACCATTGCATCGAATCTATGGGGGTCCCACATAGCATGTGGTCCCAATTGACACACCCTGTAACCTTAAAATTTATTGAATCCTTAGGTTCATCCTCATTCATCTGAAAACACCATCTTCAAAATGATTCTTTATAGGAATCATATATTTGAGGTTGTTTGGCCTCACTATTCCCCAGTCACCAGATTCTATCTTTTGGTCTGCTTAAAATTGATCCATTGGGCTGAATCTATTACCACAAAGAGCAAAGATGATGTATCCATCATGGGAATGGAACCCTGGGTCTGATCTAGTCATATTCCTCCTCAAATAATCCACCATCTTCATATATTGTCAAATATCAACATTAATCAAAATTTTTACTCATGTTAATGATCCATTGAGATGAATAACGGTCATTCAATGATTGAATATCATAAAATTATCGAACCATGGGCCAAATAAAATGTCTATGATGAATGTGTGAAGAAATCGGGTTAAATCAATAAACCATAAAATGTATGTAAAGAAACTTCACATTTTTCATTTTCCATCAATCAATTGTCATATATTTTGATTAATGAAGAGGTACTAAAACTACAAACAAAAATATCCACCATAATCAAACTAGTTTTCAATGCGCGAATTAATTGTTTTTTCATAGAATTGATCAATGTTTGAAATGGTATATAAGACAGGATGGAAAACCAAAATTAAACATCATACATGGATTGAAGATCAATCACTAATAATGAATGTTTCCTCACTACCATCATTTGAGAGATCCAAAAAATCCATTGGAACCCGACCCTCAATCTGATATAATATGATGCTATATTTCAATGATCCTCTAGTGGATCATATTCAATAGCTCCACTCTATCCCGAGATCATGAATCTAAAAGGGTTGAGTAATAATAGTTTTTAAATAGAGGAATTAGTTGGCTGCATCAAATAAAATAAAAGAAATTAAAAATTAATTTATTAAATTTATTATCTTCCCCCATGGAAATGTTTTCACAAACACTCAACATCGATAATTGTTATATCTTTCCAAGTGTAAATTCCATGTCCTAAACTCAATAGGGGACTCATATTTCTGATCTGTCCCTCTATTTAAAAGTTATTCAATTCTTTTAGAAAATATATTAATGTGTAATATTAATATATTCATTATTTTTCAAATATTAGTTTAGAGATCATTAGGCCTCATATTCTCATATCATCTCAGTTATGGGATACAAAAATAATCCATATAGTATTATAACTTTATACATTGAAAAATATAATTCATTATATGATTTCATGGAAAAATAAGGATAATGGGAAAAAGGAAAATAAGTATTTTCCCTGATGTGATAATTTTGGAAAGAAACACCATGGTACTTTTAGAAAAGGAATTTGATTTTGCTATAATTATAAAGATATAATCCATATTTCATGAAATCTATAGCATAAGAAAAAGTTTTCCAGAATAAAATGATTCTACTGTATGAAGGTGAGAGACTATGAAAATGAATGTCTTAAAATTCAAAGGAATATAAATCAACAAGAGCTAATAGATAATTTTTGAGATTATGATATTACCACCGATGAAAAATAATGTTTAACATACCTATTTTTTCATTCAAAAATTATCTTATTTGAATATTTCATTAATGATAAACTATTTCTACGAATTATGAAATGTATAGGTACTGTACAACAATATTATTTTTCTGAGGTATCAAAATTGTATGTTTAATGGTACTAAGAAAAAAGATTCAGTGAAAATTTGAACTTATTTAAAAACAAAATAATAAGGGAATAGAACCCTTAATATGTTCTTGATGATGATGTAATGGTTTTGGGATAAAGAGTTGATGGATATGGAAAAACTAAATTTCATATTGGTGACTACCTAGGAAGTGATTAATGATGAGTTGATAATGTTTATTATAATATCATTAATGGAGTTTAAAATAACTTTGGGTTTAAGTAATATATCCAAAAAAAATTCTTAACTTAGGTAATAAGGAATAATGCATGTTTTCAATAAGGTTTTATAGTAATTTAGGTTATGACTATTTTTAAGAGAATACATGATGAATGTATTAATGTTTTTGATATGTGATGATTAATAGATATTTCATACTAATTATAGAAGTAATGGAATTCTAATTTTGGAATTTTAGTGACCATATTTTGAAATTTTTGCTTCTTGATCTATTAGAAACTTTATTAGGTTAGTCATTTATAAAACAGTTTAATCCAAACATTAGATGAGGTTATAGAAATTATTGTATTACTTTACTATTTGGATATTTACGAATAATATATAACCTTGGATAACCATTTTTTCATAATAATAACTAAATATTCAAGGAATGACTTATCATTCCATTATGGATTTTACGATCCGTTAAAAATGAATTTTAGTTCATGAGGTATAAAAATTTCATTTTCATATATTCATTTCTTGGAGTAAGGGATGAATTGGAAATTTATTAAAGCATAATAAAAGGATGAAATTTTTATTATGAATTAAAAATGTATCAAGTAAGTATATTTCATTATATTTATAGACTGTAAAGGAATTCCTCAACTCTAGGGAAAGGATATTAAAAGAAAATTTTAACCAAAAACCATCAATTATATTGAACCGATGATCTATTAGATCACCAAAGATTTATCGATTTGACACCCTTAACATTCCATTAATTATTCTCTTTATTGTAGTCAATGATCTATATAATTATCTATAAGTATATTTTCATTACCTCCACATTTATATCTTCACATCCCCCCAATGTTCTGCTATGTATAACCCTAGTAATTTTTTTCAATTTGATTTTTTAATTACTTTTCTTTCTTATTTAAATAATGCTTTATTATCCATCGTATGATGTGTTTTTTTTCAACAATTCTATTACCAAATGTCAAACCATTTATTTACAGGATCATTTTTTAATTTCAAGGACACAATTTATTTAACGTGTGGTGAAGGTAATACTCAGATATTTTAAAATAAGAATATTGTATTTGATAGAATATGTGACACCCTACACTAAGCATAGAAGAAAATATAACACTCTGGGACTTTAGGATATATTTATTTTTAACTTAATTCAATCTTATCAATATCTTTCATTACACACAACATTATGATTATAATGTGTTACATGAAACATTGATTTTTATATTGTGTCCCACGCACATCAATTTTAAAGGAAAGGTGAAATATTATTTTTTAATATAATAGTTGTAACCCATAAGGTAAATTTTTTTGTATGAATAATAAAAACTAAATTATGAAAATTATGGTTATCTATTGACTATAAATAAAATAATAATTTAAAAGAAAAAATTTTTCCTAAAAAACTATATTTTTTAGGCAC
Organism: Viscum album; assembly: GCA_963277665.1. Lineage (NCBI taxonomy): Eukaryota > Viridiplantae > Streptophyta > Magnoliopsida > Santalales > Viscaceae > Viscum > Viscum album. The sequence goes on from OY728147.1 coordinate 379,259,850, forward strand.
ATAATTTTACATTTTATTTTTAAAAAATTTAGAAAATTTGTATCCAAAAATAAACTATATTTTTTAATTCATCATACGAAAATTATCTTAGGGTGAATGTTTCTTTATTTCTAAAAAAAATCATTTTTTGATGAATATTGAAAAATATATAATTTTAATTGAAAATTGTCTTTTTATAATTTATAATGTTAAATTATAATATGAAATAAATTTAAACTAAAAATCATTCAATATTATATAAATTAATATAATTTATGTCATTGTAGTAACTTTTTTTATTGAATTTTGATATAAATTTATTGTAATATTTTTGACCTTTTCCTATTGAAAACATATTTTCTTGTCGCATCTGTAGAATTAATTTAAAATTAAATTTTGAAAATTATATAAATTGAAATTAGAAAAATGGATTTCATATTTATATTCATAATAATTAATAATTTATAATAATTTCAGGTTATATTTTGACCAACATGTATAGTCAATGCAGTAAAAATTAATTACTACAGTTAAGGTAAAAATGTGATTACATGGAGGTTAAACTAAAACAATAAGGCTATAAATGACTTATAAATTTTTATAAAAACTATTTTATGGTCATATTTAACCAATTACACCTCTAAGGTTATATATTGGTCCATTTTTGACCCATTTGTCATAAAAAATGTATGATCACTCAGTTGAATAAAAAATCAAGTGTATCCTCTCCACTACTTATAGAAGGTCACCCCTCCCCTCTCATATTCACAACTTCATCCCATTTTGGTTCGGACGTTACCTAACCAAATCACTTCCCAACATCTTTCAAACAATCATAGAATCCTTATTTTGGAATGAAATCTATCCTATGAAGGCATTAGTGTAAACCTAAGGAGGATACTTGAAGAAGAGGTATTGTTCTTCAATAAGATTCTTTATTCAATTTCTTTCTCCACATACATAAATTATTATTACGATGATGATAAAATAACCTTGGTATCGTACATATACTTATGCTTTTTCTAATAATGTTATGACTTGAAAACACCTCCACTTCAATCAAATGGGTTATGAAATCATCATTTATGTGTATAGCGAACTACTGTCTCTCGAACTGATGTTATTCATTATCACATTAACAACCTTCACAGTGGGGTATAATGTTGAATTTAAAGTGTATATATAATATTTATAAAATAATTATCCCTCTAAAGAAATTATATTATATATTCTATTTTTTAATATTTATTCTATAAGGAATATTATAATATCGCTCATGTGTACAGTGGATTATCGCCTCATAAAACGATGTGATTCATCTTTCACCAACGCTTTATATGGAATGTAATAAGGTTAAATTTAATTAATATATTTGATATAAATGAAATTATTATTATATTAATTACATATTTATCAATCTTTAAATATGAAATATATCATTTTATTTATCACCCTTCTAGTCTCCTAATGATGATATCTTTATTCATTTATGTGTGGACTACCACCTTCACGAACAAGGTGGCTCTCCTTTCATCACCACACCACATGGATAATATATATATATATATTTAATTATATAATATTCTATAAATTTTAATTATTTGAAGTTAATATATTAATTAACTCCTTTATATAATGATGGTTTAAAAACGCAAACGTTACTCTTGCGTACGTACAGCCTAGCATCCCCATGATTGTAACCCGGCTCATTTTCCATAATAATATTTCATGATTGGTTTTAAAATTAAATTTATGTATAGATATAATAATTATTCCATTATTATTATTACATATATTATATAATTATATAATATACACAAAAACCAGATCATTCTTTATGAAATCGGCATGAGAAGACAAGGCAATCAACATAAGAAACAATAAAAATAATGAGATATTATTATTGAATTGGTGATGAGATGATATTAAAATAACACATATGATAATATAAATACTAATATGGTTATATAGTAATTTAATAAAAAATTTAAAACCCCAATATTTGATTTTAATGGATTTTAACTCAAAAGGAATTGTGAGGTTCTTAACTGAATTTAAAATTTATAGGATAAACTCCTATATAATTGATTATGTAATTCTATGATTATGTAAATAATGAATTTTTATTGATATACATTGTATTTAAAATTTATTTATAGGGATTTAAATTTTATATAATTAATTGTTTCATTGACTAATTCTCACTTCAATTTTATTATCATTGTAAGGGATTATTTCGCAATTTCATTCTAAGCGAGATTGTTTTTTCTTGAATTTATATTGAAGGAAATTATTATAAAAGTTCCCCATAAAACCATTTAATTTTATTCTACTTGGGTTATTCATGTTAGTTTTATGTAATATTACCATTTTTTAAATTCTTGGGTACTTAAACTAATAATGAAAATGTTTTTAAGAAAATACTACTTCATTTTTTTCTTTAGTTGGAAATTTGTTTTCTTCCAAAACCATGTTTCATATAAATATTTTAAAAATTGGTTCTAACATTTTATAAACAATTAATTACATTTATTTTTACCCATTTAATGTTTTTACAAAAAAATTCAAAGCAATCTTGTGTTTCATTAAAAGTGATGCTCGTTTGGAATTTACCTAAAATAATTTGTGTTTAAACATATATAGAATGTATGGATTTTTCCACCACTTTGACCTAATTTTTTTTCAAATATTACATTGAAAATTTTAATGTTGATTTTCAAAAAAAAATATTTTGAAAAGGTTTTATGTTTTTAGCAACTGGTTTTCAAAATTAAAATGGCATTTTTCTCAAGAATGTCTTTAACGACGTTTCTATGTTATTTCTATTCATAAATGACATAAAAACTTTATTATACATATGATTACCTAGGGAAATGTTATATTCATATCATATTTACTATTTATTTGGATGGTTATTGATCGGTTTGACCATGAATGTTATATTTTTATACCATTATCTATATTACTCCAGATAGTTTATAGTTATATTTATTGATTGGGGAATGTATTGTCATTTTTTATGATAGTTTTTCAATATGAATATTTCTTTATGTTTTTCACATTCGTATAAAGCATAAAATGGAAATATTATATAATGGATGGGAACCAGTTAATGATCTCTCCTTGATTTATTGATAGGTCACATGAGACAAATAAGTTGGCCAAATCAAACATGTTTCTACCCACAAATTTAAACAGTCTGGATGGTAAATCTTGAAATTAACTGTATTGAGGATATATCATGACAATTAAAACATCAATAATTATTTATACATTATTAAGAATGCAGTTATTGATATTCCATGTGATTATTAGATTACTTTGAATGTCCATGGAAAAGTATCCATGATTAGGAGATTATTTATATATAAATACTTGATCATCATTTTTTCCAACCATTTTATGATCATCTTAATTATTAAAAGGATTTTTTTAGTTACATACCTTTTCGTGTTGATTATGATTATTTATTGATGATATATTTCTTATTTCATGACCCTTACTGAGCATGTGGGCTATCAATTATTTTTCTTCTTTTCCCCAGGAACCCATTGTGTGTAATTTGTTTGATATTCTTGGATATTCTAAAGGTAATATTTTAATTATTGAGAAACAATTATAATTTTTTTTCAAATTTAATGTACGAAACAAGTATATATATTTTATCAAGACCAATAAACAATTCGTTCTTCAGATATAGAACTCCATGTATCTTGTGACAATTTAATTAAGTAGGCACTGACTATGGGATATTGGGGTTGAGGTTGATATAATGATGCATTATAAAATGGATTGGGATGAGTTATCATGTAAAATGTAATGGTTATAACTTATTCCACATGGTAATTGATAGTTCATTAGAAAAATTACCCAACTCTTGATTTTTTGTTAGGTATAGTAATTTTTTAATAAAAGATATAGAGAAATTATATTTATGGATAAAATATTGATATATATATATATATTGATCACTATAATTTAATTAATATATTCATAATAACATAGTTGAACATGTTTTAGAGAAGGTGGTTAGAACTGATTAAAGATTATGACTCCTCAATACATTTCCACTATGGGAATGTGACAAAGGTGACAGATGCCATGAGTCAAAACTATCATGCTAGATTATCCATTACAAGAATAACAAGAGATCGAATATTAATTGATTTTAAAAGGATATATCTTGAAATATTGAATAAATTGAAGAAATATTATCTTTCTCAAATGAATGTTTAACTATCTGTCCAATTGAACATTAAAGATGTGTATAAATAATATTTGGAACTAGAAAAGTAGGAGAGAAATCATCCTGATTTTAAAATTTATATTCTTGGAATGATAAGATATATGAAACTCATATATTTCCAATATATATAATATTTTAATAATGAGTTTTTAGAAAAAGATCATAGTTATGTATTTTCTATTCATCAAGGAAGTACAAAGATGTGTAGAGATCTAAAATATTATTTCTTGTGGGACAACATGAAGACAGATATTGTAGTTTTCTATCTCATCAATTGGTATGTGAACATGTTAAGGCTGAGATAAAAAGGTATAAGAAGACGTTACAACCATTACCCATACCAAAATGGATATTTGGAAACATAACAATGGTTTATTAATTGTACTCTCTAAAACATCTAAATAGCACAATTTATTATGTGTTTTAGTCGATACACTTAAATATTCATCGCACATAATTTTTATAAGAGAATATTTCCCTTCATATTATCTTTCAAAATATATACATTTTATAAGTGTAAAATTTTCATGGATTATCACATTTTATTGTATCTGATTTGAATTAAAGGTTTACCTAAATGTTTTTTAAATTCTTTAGTAAACCCCAGATATATATTTAAGCTTCAATACTATGTATCGTCCTCAGATAGATTATTAGTTTAAAAGAAAAATTATAAAAATCTAGGATATGTTGAGATATTTTTCTTTATACTGAAAAGGGGGTTGATATCATCATCTTCATATAGTTTACTTTTCACAAAACAATAGATTTTACTAGAGCATTCAGTTGGATCCTTATGAATCCCTCTATGGAAAGAAGTTTAGAACCCAAAAATCCTATGATAAAGTTGGATAAAGAAAAATTTTCAGACATTCTATAGTTGGACTAATAGTAGATAAGTTTATATCCACACAAAAAAACATATGGTTTGTACAAAGTTCATAGAAAAGTGCTCTAAAAACATCTATGTGGTATGGAATTTGAATTTGGTGAGGAGTTTCTATGACATACATCATTGAGTAAGGTTATAATATTTAGAAATAATGGAAATATAATCCCATGTAATATCAGTCCCATATAAATTATTAATCATATTGATACTATAGATTATCAGTCGCAGCCTCCACTGAACGTATTTCATGTTTAGAATGTGTTCCATTTATCTCTTCTAAGGAAATACATATATGTTCCATTATATATACGAAACTTAGGGTTCATATATCTAGATCATGATCTTTCTCATGAAAAATAACTGGTTGAGATTTGGTAATATATAGATAAAATTCATTATAACAAGATCACTTACTCGGTCAATGTTTTTTAGCAAGACCACCATCTTTAGGAATCTATATGGGAACCTGAGGATGTAATAAGGGATAAGTATATTTAATTTCTTTAACAATGTGATGAAATTGTGTCGTTAGAATTCATTTTATTAGGGTTATAATGGTACACAAAACTATTTTATGAAATATCTTTTCAAATAAATTTAGTTTCTTAAATTTCTTTTATTACACATAACAGAGAGTTTTAAAAGCTACTATATAACATTAATATTATGATTTAAGCATCACCATTTAAATATATCTATTAATTTTTTTATGAATAATATTAACCACATTTTTAAAATTTAATATATATTTTTTATGAAAATAAAATATATTTATAAATAGAAACTAAATGTTTAGTAATGTCATTATATGATTTGAAAATATTTTTTCCTCAAAAATGGTTTTTATTGACTTTTGTGACAAAAATAATAAAATTAATTTTTGATACTTTAATAAAATGTATTTAAAAAAATTATATTCACTTTTTGAATAATCTTTTAATTAATTAATTGCAGTGAGTTTTTTATAGTTTTCATAAAAGATCGATTTTTCAGTAAATAGTAAAAAATATTGTTTTTTATTAAAAACCGCATTTTGTATAAATTATTTAGAAGATAATTTATATTTTAAGATGTATTTAAAAGTAATATTAGTTCATATAAAAATTTATTCCTTAAATCTATGTCATTGAAATAAAATTCTTATTTAATTTTGATATTAAATATTTTTATACTTACGAAAATCATCTCTTTAGAAATCCACTTTTGCCTCTCGTATTCTGGTTTAATTTTAAATTAATAATATCCACTCATATGAGTTGAATTTTAAAAAATTATTACAAAAATTTAATCATCATAAAAAATATTATATAATATGTTCAACTTTATTTTTTTTCAAAATGAATTTTTAAAATAGTAAGAATTAATTTATACAGTTAAAGTTGCAAAATGATAAAAGGTTGTTAAACCCAAAATATAGGGTGATAAATTACTTATAAACTTATAAAATCATACTTTATGGGCATATTTTGACCTTATATCATTTATAATTCTAGAATGATACATTTTTTAGGCTTGTGTCATCTGAAAAATGTGGGTACACTTTTTTCGTTTCAAAAATTCCAAGTGTGTCTGATCCCCCACTTGTAAAAGGGATCCCCCTCCCAACCCCTATTAAAAATTATAAAACAATTGGTTCATCCAATAACTATCCACATCCTTTGTTTGATTCCATACTCGCATATTACATACCATTGTTTGGAAATGAAACTAACATGGGAAGGATTACTGTGTAAACCTAAAGATGTTATCTGAATAAGAGGAATCACACACAACTGAGATTTTATATTTTATTTATTATACTATATAAATAAATTTTATTCAATTTATCACCATGATAGTTAAAAATATATTTATTTTATAATAAATTTAATTTCATTGATAGCTTGGGATGCATGCATCACCGGGTTTAAGCAAATTGGGATAAACTATTATGACCATTATAACCATGTAGTTAAATATGATGGTATGAATGGAATAAACAATATTATGAAAAATATATATTTTAAACACATAAATTTTTTATCTATTGATTATAAATAAAATAGGAATAATTTAAAATAAAAATAATCTTTTCGAAAAAATATTTTTTTTATAAAAGATGGATTAGTCATTATTTGCACACATAATTTAAATTAACTTTTACCAGTTTTAGGGAAACAATTAATATAAAATTAAATTATAAATAATATTACTATTTAAATTATCTTAGGTTTAATTTTGGTATTTTTTTTGAAATGTTTTATTTTTGATGTATAGTAAAAATTACTTATTTTAAATTGAAAAATGCCCTTTAATTTAAATATATTTTATTGTTTAAATATATTTTTAATTTTTTAAATGTAAAATTAGTTAAATGTTATATAAATTAATCTAACATAAGTTATATTGATAATTTCTATATAGATGTTGAATACAAAAACCTTGAAAATGTTTGATTATGTTTTCTTTAAAACCTTGCTTTCTCGTCACGTTTGTAGGATTTATTCTAGATCAAATTTTACCAATTATGTGAATTAAATTTTAGAAAATGGATTTCATATTTTGATTAATCATAATATATATTTTATAATATTTTCAATTTAATATTTTATAATAATGAATAGTAAAATAGTAAAAATTATTTCTAGTGGTTAACGTAAAATTAGATTTACTGGTGGTTAAGCAAAAAATATAATGGATGAAATGACATAAAACTTTTATAAAATCTATTATTTGGATATATTTTTACCCTTTAATTTCATATAATCAATAATATTAGATTATTGAACCTTTTGGCATGTGAAAAATGTGGGTAAATGTTTTTCATTCCAAAAATTACAAGTGTGCCACTCGCCTCCCTTATAAAAGGTCACTCACTATCCTCTCTTATTCACACCATCACACCTTTTTGGAATGAGAAATACCAATCCCAGTAACATTAAAAATTATATCCCCTCATACAATAATATTTATTATTTGTAATAAATCTAACCTAAGATATCTTTTGGTTCAAACATAAGCAAATTACCCAAAGAAGAGGTAGTGGTCTTCGATAATTATTTTTATATTTTTTCTTCATCCACCACCTTCAATTATTATTGAACCATGATAAAATATTTTCCTCAAAGACATAAATATAATTAGATTTTTTATATTATTTTAATTACCTACAACTATCCCCACTTCCGCCAAAAGGGGTACAAAATAATTGTTCATGTATACGACAGACTATCACCTCACGAACTGATGTCATTTGTTTTTCCATTACAACATTTCATGGTTGGGAATGATGATAGATATAAATTATATATATATATATATATATCATATTTATAACATAATTATACCTCTGGATTCATTATATTATACATAACTTTTTTACATTGCATTATGTATGAGATACGACAACGTCTCTCATGTGTATGGAGGACTACCTTCGTGAGGAGCGATGTGATTTTTTTCAATAAAGTTTTACATATAAGGTAATAAGGATATTTTTTATTAATACATGTGATATAAATTAAATAAATATGTAATTAATGAAATATTTATCATTCATAAAATAAAATACCTAATTATATTTTCTTTTCTTTTCACACACATAATGATTTAACATCGTTTGTGTACATGTGGACTACCTCCTTCACATATAGATGTGACTCTCTTTTCCTCCCCAATCCACATGCATGATATATATATATATATATATTTGTGTGTGTGTGTGTGTGTTTCAATTAAATGAAATAATATTGTATGTATGATATAATTAGAAAAATTTAAAGAATAAATATTTCTTACCACCTTTATATAATGATCTATGAAAAGTCGAAATGTTACTCATGTGTATATAGGACCTACCATCTCCAATATCACAACGTACTACATTTAAAAAATATATCATTCATTATTGGTCATAAAATTATAATTGATGTATAAATATGATAATTAATTCATTATTTTTATCATGGATTTGATGAAACTATAATATGAACAAGAACCAGAACGTTTATGAAGAAGACAAAAGAGAGAGAAAAAGGAAATTAACATAGGAAACAGTGAAAATAATGAATTATTATTAAACAATGCGTGATAATATGTAATAAAATAATTATATATGATTTTATAAATATAAATATGTTTTTATTATAAGTTATTTATATGTTTAAAACCACTATATGTTATTTTATGTCATTTCCATAAAAATTAAGTTTGAGTAATGGAATTTCATCTCAATTAACATTCCATTGAAACATATTTTTTTATTATGCACCCATTTTCATTAATATGGTGTGTTTACATTTAATTTTGATGTGTAATATCCCGATTCATTCATAATTCATGACATTTTAATATTCACTCTGAATCATTTCATATAAGGCATTCTGACTTGAAAATTAACAAGTAGTAAAAGTATGTTACAATATCACTAATTATGATTGTAAAATTCTTGGTAAAAAAATCACTTTACTATGATTATGTTTCATTATAAATTACATTTATCCTAAATATATATATTCCTGAATAACAGATATTATTATTTCATAAACTATATAAATTTTTTACAAACGGTGTATACATTGAAATTAATTTGATTTACTGGGTAAATATTGAAAAATTTGTATCCTTCACTCAATATGGATATTTATTGATAAACACATTGTTAATGAATAAAATCAATTATTGGATAAATGTAAAATTATTTTCACATTAAGAAATGGGTGGGGGGAAATTATAAATAGACCCTCATGCATTAATAGGTCTCATGAGAAAAACCAGTTGGCCAAATCATATGGGATTTTACAAAATCGTTTTAGACTATGTTGAGGATTGATCTTGAAGATAGATGTATCGTGTGCCTAAAACATGAAATCTCATAATTAATAACTTCATATAATTAGAATATAATTATTTTCATTATCCGTGAGATTTTCTCTAGGATATTATCTATGGATGTATTTTATTCCCAATTATTGATTAAATTTCACCTGTTTTAGTTATTTCCCTTTCCATATTGATTATGTATTAACTTATCAAGATAGTCAAGTAATATAAATGACTTGTGATTTTAGTTATTTACCTTTTCATTATGATTATCCATTGTATTATCATAATGTTCATGTTATTTAAATTGAATGTGTTTTTATTTACTTAGCTTTCCTTATTGATAATTTTTATTGATTCATAATAGATTCCATTGTATTTAATCCTTACAGATAATTTTATCTCACCCTTATTTTTTTATTTACCTAGGATACGAAGAAGAATTATTGGAATTAGTTTTAGAGATTGTAGTTCATTTTTTTATGTATTATGTTTTATTTTCCATTCCCATTGTAAAATTTATATCATCTATGTATTTGGATCTCCAAAACATCTAAATTGTTATGTACATCACTATTCTCTTATTTGTATCGATGATAATATAATAAAGCACACACTAGCTTTGGGTTATTTGATTCAAAGTCATTATAGTTGGTATCAGAGAATGTTCAGCAGAACCCATAGAACTAGATTATGGAAGACATGGTTTAGGGAACATAGCCCTATTATAGTCTTTGAGGACAAGCATTAAATAACATCCTAATATTTTTAAGGAAGATATTGTTTGTTTCTTACTAGAAATACATCCGTATATGGGTATTGAAAGTCCATATGGTTTTGATATAAAGAATCCTATGGGTAATAAATCAAAAAGGTAGCATTGGACTCGTCTTAGTCAACACCTATTGTTTGACAAAGGGCCTTATTTCCCACCTAGTTTGATACAATTGTGGGATATGATTTGGATAATTAAAATTTTAATTAAAAAACATTATGAAGGATTTGAAAATAAATATATCCCCAAAGAAACAGAATTTTATGATTATAAGATTACCAATGCCTAAATTTTAATTTATACTAAGTGTTATACCATATTTTTAATTATAAAGTATAATTTAAAATCCATATTCTTATGAGTTAATCCTGTATATTCCACTTTTAGAAATGATTCCTGAAATGAAAAGTTCTATCAATACAGAAGGCCAATATAGATTTTTCCCTACTTATGAAGAAAGTAAATCTAGTATCTAAATAGATAAACTTATGGCCGTACTTGGTTATCTTAATATGTTTTTGAAAAATAATCTTTCTTCGATAGAGAATCCTATTCCCCAAAGATATTATTCTATACTATGTCACTTCATGCAAAATAATCCCCCATAATTTAGTGGGACTAATGATCCAGTTGTGTCCATGAAATGTATTAAGTCTCTATAGAATATATTTATAGCCTTGGCATGTGGAGAAAATGAAAATATTACCCTTGTGGTGTATTTTCCAAAAGGAGAATTCGTTCAATGGTGGTCATTGATCCAAAATAATATGGAGGAAGAGGAAATAAAACACATGGAATGTAAATATTCTAAGGTAACATTCATAGGAAAAAATTTACAAAATAATAAACAAACATAATTTAAGAGAAATTTAATTAGCTTAATAAAAAAAGGAAAAACAAATTTAGGAGTGAATTTACCGTCAAAATGCTATCTAGGTATTCCACGGATTATATACACAGCATGGAGTGCATAGTTAACCATTTCATTGAAGGACATAATCCAAATATCTAAAGGCCAATAGTCTCTAAAACTTCTTTCTCATATGATGAAATTGTTTTTTCCATAAAAAATGAGAATGAATCCTCTATATATGGAATTTTCAATGTAGATCCAAATAATAAGAGGCCATCCTAACACCATGAAAAATGGAATGTGACAAAGAAGAAGAATATAACACAGTGGTTTTCATCACGTGAAAACTATGGAAAGACTAACCCTGAGATATATTTGAAGGAATTATGATTTTGTTATAAGTTTTAAGATAAGGGTCACTAGGAAAAATAATGAAAAAATAAGAATGAAAATAAAAATATTATTCAACAATTCAACTATGGGGATATGGGGTAATATGTAACTGAAATCCCAAACGGTAACCATAATCCACAATAGAAGATTAAGAAAATAGATTTACAAGATTATGTGACCACTATTACTATGGTGTAAGTATAAAATAATGTGGTAACAGGTACATTAATCATATATTCAAAATTATGTACTTCTTTATTTGATTCCAGATCCTCACACTCATTTATATCTACCAATTGATTCATGAAAATTATAAATTCTCCATTTAATATAAGAGGGGAGTTATGAGTTAAAAATGTAGGGGAAGTCTCACTGTAACAAGTATGTGTTAGGTAGTCCTCATTATTACACATAAATGTGCCTTATTTTCTAAACTTATTATCATATATATTGTTTAATTTTATATAATACATGGTATGGATTGGATTTCAAAATATGATGAAAACATTTATTTCAAGAAAATTTAAATTATGTGTTGTGCGGAAGATGTAGAAGCTTTTTCCATTATAGAAGATAATTTATCAACTGATTCATATTAAGATCCACCCTCTGTAGCTCTACTAAATGAGATTTATAGAGAATAATTGAAAACAAAAAAACTAGGAATTGAGAAGAAAATCATCAAATTCAGAAAGTACCTATTATAAATGAATACATTTATGTATTTCCTAACCTATACATCCCTCATGGCATGATGTTTATTTTTCCATTTACGTAATCTGTCTTTCAAAACCAATATCAAAGACTCCCAATATAATTAAAACTATATAATTAGTTTAGTTGAAGAATATAATATAGGAGTTCGGTAAAAAGGGATTTATTAATAGTAGTGTTTCACCATGGGAAAACCATGTTGTCTTATTTTATAATAAATATGGATCCTTGAGTATGTGCATTGATTATAATAGAATAAATGCTATTATAATGAAAAACAAGTACTCTTTCCATTATATTGATGATTTATTTAATCAACATTATGGAGCCCTATATTTTCCAAAGATTGGCCAATGTTCTAGATATCATCAATTGTGATTAACGATGGGGGAAATTCTAAAGAAATATTTTCAAATTAGATATGGAAATTATTATTTCATAGTAATTGCATTATTATTGACTAATTCACCCTATATTATTATGGATCTAATGAACAGTGTATTTAGTGTATATTATTATTATTTTTTATGGAATTCATTATTGCTATTTTGGGGTATTCAAAAATCTTTGAGGAACATGATAATAACTTAAGGATCATTATTAATACACTTAGAAAGAAATATTTATATGGGAAATTTAGTGTATGTGATTCCAAGAATCAAGATGATTCTTTACTTATCTATGTTGTCATTATGGATTGATTCTTAGATGAATGTGTGAATACGATGGATGTCATATAATTAATTATTCAAAAAAAAAATTGGTATGTAGTTTTATTAGTTTGGAAGGTTACTATCGATGATTTGTTAATAATTCTTCCATATTGGCTAAAATATTAACCAATCAGACGCATAGTGTGGTTAAATTTTTTTGGATAACGAAACGTGTAGACTGTATTTATGAACTAAAGAAGAGATTGTTCAATGGTCTGATTTTGAATCTACCATATAAAAATGATTTGTTTTTTATATATAGTTATTCATTGATGAGGGGAATCAGTTTTTTCCAACTAAAAATTAAAAATTGTTATTGTATATTCATCAAGGAAATTGAATACTTGTGAACAGAACTATCCAACTCATGATCTTGAGTTGGAAGTTATAATATTTTCTATGAGGATATTGATACATTATACCAATGGTAAAATATAAGTGATAGGAATTGATTATAAAATCCTAAAATACATCATTTTATTGAATGAATTTAATATGAGGCAAAGGATATGGATTTAGATACTCAAGAATTATGATTTCTCAATACACTACCACCTAAGGAAATAAAATTAGGAAGTAGATGGATTAAGTAGGAAACATCATGGAGTTATAATCCAACTGTGGATTGATAGGGATCATGGTTTTATGGATCTAGTAAAGAAAGATATAGTAATTATTATTTATGGGGATAAATCAATAATTTTTCAAATGATTGAAAACCTATATTTATTTGAAAAGATGAAATGTTCTCAAATACTCTAGAAAGAATGATGTAATATGGTTTGTCTTTGATCCCCTAACAAAATACGCACATTTCATCCCTATATGAGAAGTTTTAACTCCTGATTACTTCTCAAGGACCTATATTAATGATGTTTTAAGATATCATGGATTGCTTATTTCAATTTCTTATAATTTTAATCCTCATTTTACATCAAAATTTTGGAAGAGTCCTTAGAATGGTCTTGATATTGATATTCATTTGAGAACTTTCTAACATCCTCAAACAGATTGACATTCTGAAATGACTATTAAAATAATGGGGGACATGTTGAGGTCATGATCACGTGACATTTAAGGTATTTGGGGTCATTATTTACCTTTGGTACTGATTTCCTATAACAATATATTCCATTCAAGTATTAAAATGACGCAATATGAAGCATTATATGTATAGATATGTTTTACCTCAACTAGTTAGGATGATTTTGGGAAACTGTATCTTTTAGGATAATAAATTATTAAAGAGACAACAAAAATTCAATGCTATTTAGGCTCATAGAAAGGAAGTTCTAATTAAGAAAATTAGTTATGTCAATAATCAGAGTGAAGATTTTGAATTCCAAGTTGGAGATCTTGTTTTCATAAATGTATCTAAATGAAAGGGTGTTATAAGATTTGAAATGGAATGGAAAATAAGTCCCAAGTACATCACACCCTTTTAAATTCATGAAATAATTTGATTATTTTCATATCATTTTCCACACCCCATAATTACTCAAATGTACATGATGTATTCCATATATAATTTTTAAGACAATACATACCAGTCCTAATGCATGTTCTCACCTTTGATGAAATAAATCTGGAACCTTATATATCTTACTATGAATAACCCAATCAAAGTATTGATACTATAGATAAAGTATTAATGTATCGGAAAACTCTTATCGTAAATGTACATTGGAGAAAACACAAAATGGTTGGAGAAATATGTGAACCAGAGGATGTTATAAAGGGGAACTACCCTCATCCATTTAGAAGGTAATATCCCTAAAATTTAGAGGATGATATTTTTTTAGGTGGTAATAATGTAACACCCTAATAATTTTCAATATCTTTTTTTGAATAAATTTAATTTCATTAATGTCCTTAAATTCAAAAAAAAACTAGGTTTTAATAAATTGTGATACTCTATTATAAGCATTATAACATTGTAGTTAAATTATAGGGTATGAATAAAACTATATAAATCGATAAAATTTATATTTTACACCCATATTTTTTATCTTTTTATTAGAATTAAAATAATAATCATTTAAAAGAAAAAGAAATGTTTTTTTTGAAAAAGTGTATTTTTCTAAAAGATGGGTTAGTCGCGATTAGAGAAAATAAAATAAAATTAATGGCTACAAATTTTGGAAAAATTACTTGAATAATAAACTGCATTTTTTAATCATCATATAAAATCTATCTTAGGGTGATTTTTTTTATTTTTCTGAAAAGTTTCATTTTTTTATGAATAGTAAAAAATACTGAATTTTAATTGGAAATTACTATTTTATTAAAATGATTTATAAAGATAAATTCTATTTTGAATTATTTTTAAAGTAAAATTTGTAAAATTTGATATTAATTAATACAACTTATGTCAATTTTAGAATATTCATATTAAATGTTTACATAAAAACATTGTAAACTTTTGAATTTTTTCTCTTTAAAACTATATTTTCTCATCACATATATGGGATTAATTTTCAATTAAAAGTTTCCACTTATGTGAATGGAATCACAAAAAATGGATTTTATATTTTTAATCAAAATTAGTTATATTTTCTAATAATTTAAAATATTATTTTTCTGTATGTAATAGTATAAATAGAAAGAATCATTTACCACGACTAAGGTCTAATAGATTTACTTAGGGGTTAAACTAAAAAGATAAGGGTTAAAATGACATAAAAATTATCTAAAGTATATTTTCAAGAAATATTTCCACCCTATAATTACTAAGACTCTATAATAATCTATTTTTGACCCTTTTATCATGTGGAAAATAAGGTTAAAACTTTTCTTCCAAAAATTACAATGGTGCCACTCAAATCACATATAAAATACCCCATTTCCTCTCATCTTGACACCTTGACACCCTTTTGGTTCAGACAATAACTTCCCAAATAACTTCATAAATTCCGTAACTTTATCCAAGATTCCTTATATTTGGAAGAAATCCAACCTATGAATTCTCTTTGTGAAAACCTATGGAGGATACCCAAAATTTGGTAACGTTCTTAAATGAGTGTTTTATTTTATTTTTTTATCCACCTACATCTATTATTATTGATCCATAATTATATAATAACCTCAATATCTTTTATATAACAATATTTTTATATGTTATGGTTCAAACCTTCAACCATCCCAACATGTACCAATTGGGTTATGAAATTACTATTCATATATACGGCGAACTACAACATCATAAACCGATGTCATTCATTTTTTCTTACCACCTCTCATGACTTGGTATGATGATAAAACTAAAATATATATATAATAATTATAATATAATTATACATATGGATTTATTATATCATATATAACTTCTTTACTTTCAATTTATTATTAATCTATTATTATGTTAATTATTACATGATTATTATTATTATCGTTATGAAACTATGACAAGAATAATAAACATAACATTCATCAAAATGACACTACTAGAAAAATACCCTATACAAATGGTTTGGAACTGTTGGTATAGGCCACCAAACCATTGGTATATCCTATAACAATAGTTTGGAGGACCATGGCCAAGTAAGCTGTGAGGATAGGCCTATACCAACAGTTTTGGGAAAACCGTTGGTATAAGTAATATGAAAATATATAACAACTGTTTTATAAAACTATTGGTATATTTTTTTCACAAAAAAAACATTTTGTGGGATTTGATCCCAGGACCTCTAGTTTATAATTAAACAACCAAACCACTAACCTAACATGACTTTTGTGAACATAATTTAATAAATATATGTATGTATTGTCATAATTATTTTAAATTATGACTTATATAATGTTCTCAGTAAGAAGATTCGATAAAAAATCAAATCACATATAACAACAGTTCTCAAAACCTTTATTATAGACCTATACCAATGGTTTTGAGAACTTTTGGTATAGGTCCTTCGATTTTGGGACCTATACCAATGGTTTTGGCGAAACCGTTGGTAGAGGGTCTCTTTAATGGACCTATACCAACGGTTTTCCCAAAACCGTTGGTATAGGTCCTATATAATGGACCTATACCAATGGTTTAGAAAAACCGTTGGTATAGGTCCAAAATAATGAACTATACCAACGGTTTGGCCAAAACCGTTGGTATAAGTCATATTTTCAGTAGTGTCAACAAATGAGAAAATAAGGATAGTAACACCAAAAACAATGAAAATAACAAATTATTTTTAATTAATATTTTATAAGATGTTATAAAAGGATAAACTATGATTTTATAAATATTAAAATGGTTTTGGTGTAAGTTAACAATAAGTTAAGAACCACTATATATGATTTCAAATCACGTTTACACCAACGGAAGCATGGGGTGTGGGATTTAATCTCAATTTAAATTTCATTAATGCTTATTTTTTTAATATGAACCAATTAACTTTTATGTTTTTTATATATATATCCCATTTAACATATAAAATTAGGATTCATTTATACTTCGTGATATTTTTAGTTGCACTTTGAACGATTTAAACCAAAGGGATTTGACTTGAAAATTACCAAGTGGCAAAAGTCATTGTAAGTCCTCACCTTATTGTGTGATACTTGATATTCTCTAAAAATAGTTGCTTTATTTTTATTGGTTTCCATTACAAATTTCATTTCTCTTAAATATCCATATTATTTTATAATGGGAATGATTATTTCCAAAAATGTATAGCATTTTTACATATCCCATATACTTTGAATGTTATTTTATTAATTAGGGATTTATTTATAACTCAATATCCTTTAAATAATAATAATATTTTTTTAATTGACACATTTTTCATGATTTTAATTGATTATTAAATATAAGAAGAATTATATGGACATTAATATATGGGAGGTAATCAGTTATAGATGGCCCCTCAATGCATCGACATGTCTCATGAGACAAACTAATTGGAAAAATAAAAGTAGTTTATACTAGATTGATTTAAAACTACCATGATGATATATCTTGAGGGTAAAGGTATCACGTGTATGAGATATGATGTCAAATATTTAAGAATTTCCATCATTGAATATACAATTATTGTCCTTATTATTATATTCCTTCTATGGTATTATTTCCATATGCATTTCACTCATATTTATTGATTAAACAACATGTTTTTCAATTGTTTACCTTCCCATATTAATTATTCCTTATCTTATTATGACATTAAATTTATTTAAATGTCATTTGTTTTTACTTATTTACCTCATCGTAATAATTTTTCCTTATCTAATCTTGATATTAATGTTTTTAAATGGATGGTGTGTTCAGTAATTTACTTTTTATATTGAATATTCTTATTGATTCATAATAGCTTACACTATACCTAATCCTTACAGAGTATTTGAGCACACCCTTATATTATTTTCTTTCCATAAAATATAATGAATAATTCATTAAATCAATTTTCACACAATAAATTCATTTTTTTGTTACGTATTATGTTTTATTGTCTATTCCCAATGTAAAATGGGTATCAGATATTTTTTTGGTTCTCCAAAACTACTAAAATGATCATTTCATCTGGGATTGACCCTTTATATCATTGATAATGTAAAAAAGAAGACATCATCTCTTGGTTACTGGATTTGGGGCCGTTATATCCAACTATGATGATATAGAAACACCAATATCTACCATATACTATGATTTTTTTTAATGGAATGAAAAACATTTTTATCCTCCTCAATTAAGTGGGAGTCAAACTCTTTGATCTTATGTACGGAGAATCATCACCTTGCGAACTGGTGCAATATGTTTTCCATCTACACCTCTTTTGGATGGATATAAAATTTTATTTGACATTTTTATATTATATTAATGATATAATTATACTTCTATAATTATAATATCACTTACACCTTCTTATATTCAATTACATAGGAATAATATAACACCTCTCGGGCGTATGGAGGGATCCAACCTCGCAAAGAGATGTGATTAATTCATCACTTATGCTTTACATGAAAGATAATAAGGATAGTTTTAATGAACATATATGAAATATATGAACATAAAATGATTCTAAAAATAAAATATATTATCTACTTTTCTTTCATTTTATTCTTCAATAAAATGGAAATAGTGTTTGTGAATATGTACATCATTTTGTCTTCATTAATGCTATAATTCATTTTCAATCATTAACATTAATGCATTAATCTAAAAACATATATAATTATTATATATTTTATTTTTATCATTTATAACATTATATAAACTATAGAACCATGATAAAAGTAAAGGGACTAAAAATACCAAACTAAAAAATACATGAAAACAGAATCTGTTTTTACCCAAAACATGGTTCTAACAATAAATTGATAATAAAAAATTAATAAAAGGACTTATATAAATAATATATGGTATGATACATATTAATATTGTTCTGTAGTATACGTATAAAGAACTTATTTCTAGGGGGCACATACTTTATACACAACTAATTTATTTTTGACAGTGTATATACTACCTATGAAATTCATTTATGGTCCATCTCATTATAATTAAGGGATATATATTTCCAACTAATATTATTGATTTTCTGGGGATTAAAATACAAAATACACCAAAGTGGTAAAGGTCTAATACCACAATATAATTATTTAGCCGTATTGTATAAGATTATGCTTCTAATGACGAGATTTTTTGATCCACCTCTCAATGAACTCATGACTTTTCTTATCCTCTGGTTATTTTATAAAAATACATATTTTCATTTCATTTTACTCTATAAAGGTACTCAAGATTACCACATAACTTTTTTATGTAAAAACCAAATTTATTACTCTTTAAAGTTGAAAAAACATTTTCTTCCATTTCCATGTTTTTACCGTCATGAGAACACAACTATTTGAAAGATCATTTCCAGTTTTATTTTTTTTTAAAAATAAAATTTTCCATTAATATTTGAGAAACATTTAAATTATCAATTAGTGATTTTAAATAAATTTTTTATTTTCCTAAAAGAAAAATTAATTATAATTTATGGAGTTTCTATTCATATTAAACAGAAAACTTTGATGTTGCTTATGTTTTTATGGGGATATAATTCAATGGTAAAATCCATTTTCTTTATTTGGATTTTTTATTTTATTGATTATGGTGAAAAAATTATATATTTCTTTCATTTTATATGGGTTATGGTATAATTAATTGATATAACTTTAATGAAACTTATTTATATTAATCTATTTATGTTATCATGAAATCATTATGAAACCCAATTCACTTTAATGTTTGAAGATTTGTTGAATGTTTAATTATCATAAGGAAAAAAATATATGGATTATATGATGGCTGGGGAATATATCTCCCCCTATTTAATAGGGTAAATATTTATATCTCATGAGATAATGATGGGAAACAAGCCGATGAGATTAATATACTATGGGAAATATGCAAATTTTATTGATCCACTATGAGAATGAGTTGATGATGCCTCATCCATTATGAAATAATAAATAGGTATTGATGAATGATCTATTAAGATTTGATATTATCTATTATTATCATTGACATATATAATGGTATCTATAATTATGATGGTTCCACACTTATATGAGTTGAACTTATTATTCATGAATGATTTATAATGGTTTCTCAATCTAACGATTGATGTCTTTTGAAATGATAATGTTTTCATCCTTGGATAATGGTTATTATCCATTATATAGTGGGTATGAATTTTTTTACTTGTATTCATAATATCATACCATTATGCTTATCTCATGATTTCATATGATCATCAGTTAATATCTTCTATTTTTACCAATATTAAGTATTTTATATCACCTGTTACTATGTTTCTATTCCATAGGTTTTGATTAAATGGTTATGTTGGGAATTTTTAAGCTGTTTATTAAGTATGAATATTTTTATGGCAGATGCTAAAGAGAATTCATGAAATAAGAAAATTGTGTATCCATTCACCGAAGAAACTAAATTTTTACAATCACTGGGCATGAATTTATAAAATATTTTTAATATTCATATATTAATATGAAATATCTATGTATAAAATTCTTGGGTCATTATAAAATTAAAAAATAAGGAATCATGGTGTAATAATTATAATTTTCATGTCTAAGAAGAGACTTGAGATTACTAGAACAAAATATGTAATATAAACAATGATAGTTATTAATTGATCATAACATATATAGCACAAATATTTATTTCCATTTAATCTTTTAGGTAGTTAATTTTAGTATCTAGTGTTATTTCACAATTAAAATAAGGGAAGCTTCATTCTATAGAAAAACATTATTTATAATCTTCTACATTTATGGGATTCATTCATTATACTCATCAAAATCTTTTTACAACATGTTTCTAGGAATTATGTATGGGTTAATTTTATATGATACTTGAAAAATAGTGATTCTAAATTTTTTGAGATGGGTTATTAGCTTACTAATATTTATATTTTTCTAAATAATTTTGGAACAGATTTTCAAAACCTAATTGCACAATTAAAATTCACTTTGATTAAAATTGCTTCTTTTTGTGCACAACATTGACCATCATACTATTATCCTGGTCTTAATTGTGAATTCATGTTTTTTTAATTAATAAATTCTAAAAAGAGTTTTTGAAATATTTTGGGATTTTTAGAAAATGTTTGGTTTTGACGTTTATTTTAACCCTTATGATATTCACTTAAACATATCAATTGAATACATATTTTGATTGAAATTGTTATCCCACCTTAGGATTCAACATTGGGTAAAATGGTGTGTATTAATTATGGGGGATCAAGGTATTTATTTTTTAAGATCCATGATTCAATGGTTATACACATCAAAATCTTCATAATTTTTTTCAAAAAAAAACCAATATTTCAGGGACATTGACTTTCAATTTTAACTTTTTATTGACTTTTTTATAATAACTTACTTGTCAATGATGACTACATCAACTCTATGATTACTGGGTGTTCATTATTACTCAGTCATGATATCTAAAATTTTTTATAGAATCTTTTTAGTTACTTTGAATATGAGATTTATATGATATATCTTTATGGAGTTCAAATTATTATGTGAGGAAATTAGATCTTTTAACATGAACCTAAGAGACTCTACCTTTTAAAAAAAAGAACCTTAGAGACAAAACTAAAAATATATTCATGAAAGTCATTTGAAACTATAATAAAATGATCAATTTAGATTTTTTTTGAATCTATGAGTCATTATGATTTAGGTTCATGTATAAACAAATAAAATCTACTTACAAATTTAATAATTATTTTCATAATGTTATATAAAATTACATGGCTGGAAAATATTTTAAAAAGATCCTAATTGTCCTATTATATCATTAAGGTGATGGGAATATGTAACTCAAATGAATAAGGGGGAAACTAACTTATAAGATAATAATTTTAGTTGTATCAATTAATAGAAAAATGTATATTTTATTTTTAGAAACTAGGGGTTATAATTGAAGGTGCTTTTTATTAATATTTTAATGTAACTTAAATCTAATATGTCTAAACTCCCATAATTTGATCATGAATTGAAATTAAATTAGGGTATTTTGTGATATCATATTGGAGGTATGATATTTTCAAAGATTAATGATTTTTTTCTTCCTTGATATCTAGTATTTATTTGAACCTCGGTATGAATTTCTCTCAAAATTATTTAAAAAGCTAGACACATCTCAAAATATTGTATCTATGAAAAGTAAATTTTTGAACATGATAAATTGGGAGCAATGGGTGAAATAATTGTTTTTATAAATAATTAAAAAAATTACATTTTTTAGGATTTAAAAAATTAAGTATGGGTTAATTTTATGTGACTTATGTTTTACCAAACATTTCTACATCTAAACTGTGTAATTAATTAAATTGTTTTAAAGTGTGAAATAATTAAATAATTATTAAACATTTGATAATTTTTCATTGAAAACATTATTATTTTAAAATCATATTTAAAATGATAATTTTTTGTTTTTATATTTAAAATGATAATATCTTGAATGTCAATAAATATTTGAGCATTCAGTTTGTGAATTCAATGAACTTTCATTGAATGTAATTTTCAAAAACATAAGATAACATGATATAGAAATAATTATTTCTTTATTAAATGTTGATATTTTGAATATTTACTAGTGGTAGATTTAATTATTTGGATGTTTTTGTTTTTAATCCAAATTAGTAATTTATTTATTCTTTTATTTTTAATTTTTTTTCTATTCAATGTATTTTAATTTAAAATATATTTTTCAATAAATTAAAATGTTTAGAAATATTAAATTATTATTAAAAAAATACTTCATTTAATTATTTTATTTATTTTTGGAATTAATTATAATTATAGATTTATAAATATCATTTACATTTCATTATTCCTCATTATTCACTTTTTTCTACAATTCTTTGTATTCTATACTATGTGATTGTGAAGGTTAAACCATCCCTGATAAGACCAAGTCGAATAAGAATCCATTCAAAAATGTATCAAAGCAATGTTATTTACTCCCATAAATCTATGAATATGGGAAGAATAAATTCTTCTTCTATGAAGTTAAAATTACTACTATCATAAATCTACATCCATAACATAAAATTAAAAAGGAAATCGACCAATGCCTTTTTCTGTGAGGAGGGACTCCATGAGAACATGACTTATTAAAAAAATGAGAAATTCTATTCCATCATCTACCCAACTACGGACATGATGTACATATATTTTCATGGGATACCAAAAATGCAAATAATTTGTCAAACTAGAGGCATGGGATAAATTATTATAGAACCGATTGAAGCCGAGCCCCAATTTTAAATCAACCAAATTTTATAGTGAGTCTATGCATAAAAGGGATTTCAAATGAATTTGTTTAATTGGTAAAGAATAAGAAATAGATCAACCCCTTTCATGAGGAAATCCAAAGTTTATTCCCAAAACGTAGTCAAGGAGAATTGATAAGGCTATGGTGAAGAATAAATTATGAAAATATATTCGATTGAAATCAACATCACTAAAATTAAAAACATCCAGTGAGGGAAGATGAAATAAATATGACCATGTATCGCCAAAAAAATCAAAGAAAATTTTGAATTTGATTTATTAGAACTATAAATGGGTCAAGGAAAACTATACATCAAAAAACCCCATAAAGTTTGATTGAATGAACTGGGGTTAAAGGAATTTGAAATATGGATTTTTTTTCATTTTTATAACACCCAAAACATTTTATGGTGTCCTTCTCATAAATGCATTGTATTCATAGCCTATATTTCATAAATTATTTTGTTCCATTGAAAAAAACTTTTTTATTTATAATATATTCATAACCTTTCCATTAAAAATAAATTTTCCACTTTTATGTTTTGAATTTCAAAAAATAGTCATCTAGAGTTGTGACCCGTAAGTGATTTGGAGTTTGATAGAACCAAATTGATTTTAAGATAAATATTAACATACACTTGTGAATAGTAATATGGACCTTATGAATAGTAAATAATGATAATATATTTGTTCGTAAGGAAATAATATAATGAGATCTTAATTAATTATTCAATGTGATATAAAATTAATTATACCTATAAAATTATTATTTTTAGATTTAATTATGATTTTATTTAAAAATTAAATTAAAAATATATAGAAAATTATTTTCAAAAAAAGTAGTTAGTTTTTTAATTCTACATGTTGAAAAATGGTTATGCTGAAGTTTTGTGATTTTTCAAAAATACATGAATTTTTCGTGAATAGTAAAAATATAGTTTTGAGTTTTCGGTTGTTTAATGAAATCATAATGATATAATAATTAATATAAAATGATCATCTTCTTTTTTACAGTAACATATGACATTAGGTGTTTTATGTGGCTGAAACCATGGGCAAATACCATTGTAAATCCCATGGTTTTTTCAAAACCACTAATGAGGTGTCCTTTTTAATTAACAAAAAACGCCCTCTTAATTACTATAAATACCCACTCACCCCCTTCGTTTTAATTAATTCTAAATTAATTATACTTAAATATCTGGTATTATTACCTCCCTTGTATTCTTTCCAGGGTGTCCTCAAATCCCCCAAGGTCCCATCCTTCATGTTTCGGGAGTTACACTACAATGTAAGAGAATCAACCACCTTTCTCTTTTCTTAAAGCTTTCATTTATGTTTTCTCTATTATTTTCAAATGAATTATGTTGGTATATGTCATTACATATTTACCTTCCTTACCATATTATGTATGAGTGATGAGATACCCAATTTCTCTCATCAAAATATTTTATGAAATTTTATTTGACGTCGTTAGGCTGCCGAATTTTCGTGAGAGATTTATCAATTTGTCTTCTATTTTGAGTTCATTTATTTTATACTTATTTACTCTTCTACCCTCTTCCAAATGAAATAATAATTAAATTACCTTACATTAACTAGAATTATATTATTATAATGCAATATATCATCATAATCTCTCTTTCCCCCTCCTCTAATACTAAATATTGAAAACATCGTTTGAGATGTTTTAATTTATCACATTCAAGGACGGTGTGTTCTCAATTTTCATTACCATATTAAATTCTGGTCATGAAACCATTTTTATGTCTAAACCAGATACTAATATATCTATTTAATCTCATTAATTTTTTGGAATCCCTACACACTCATAATATTTAATAATAATACAAAACAAGTTCATTGTTCACAAAACCGCCAAGCTAAATCCAAGTGTTTATCAATAACTTTTAACTAATGATTCATGCTCAAGTATATAACCCCAAATAATTATAAGATCATTTATATCTCTTTAATTTCCAAAATAATATATATATTAACAATTATTTATGTTTAACCACATTTCAAACGAAATTTCATTCATGAATACAAGTAAACGAATCATGAAAACCAAGGAAGAAAATGCTTCCTGAACAATAAAATTGAACCTATTAAACCCCTAAAAGGTCCTTGAATGAACCTAATAAGGTTATAATAAATAAATTAAATGTATATGAGGTTCTATAATTATTAATTAATGATGATAAAGTTTATTATTCATGTCATTAAAACAAACGAAGAACACACTCGACCACAAGGTAAGGGGTTTCTTATCTAACTTATAATTCTGTGAGATTTCCATTGTTCAACACTTATTTCTTATATGTGGTATATTTTTACTTCCATTTAATATAATATCATTAACCCTTTTATATTAATGGTATTAAATGATTAATTTTATGGTTTTTATATTTTTTTCATATGATTCTACTGATTGCATTGTGATAAGGGACTTTGCCTCAACTTCCATTTCATTGTGACTTTGTATTGTTCACCTAATAATACTTATGTCGTGTACCTACTACCCATTTGATATAAAATTTAATTTTAAAATATATTTCAATTAAATTTTCATATTATCATATTATGGATATATTTATTTTCTAAACTGTATACCATTTTTACGTACAGTGTTTATTAGGAATGTTGTTTTAATTATGGAAATATTGATGAATTTGTATCCTCTACCCTATATGGATATTGAGATGGAAGATTGTACTTGTATTAAATCTATGTATAAATAATGATTTGGACTTGTACTAGGGGTTGGGTCCCACTATATCCCATTGATGCATCAATAGGTCTTATGAGACAAATCATTTGGCAACAAACCCTTCGAGTTTGATTCCAAAAATAAGACGGGTTTCTACCCACAGAACTCAACTGTTTTAATGTTATTATGGTATCATGTGCCAGATACATGATATCCAATTAATAATCATTCTATTTATTCATTATCAGTTATTATTATCCACAAGGTCTTCACTATGAAAAAATCTATGGATGTAGTTTCATCCTTAGTTTATTAATGGCATGAGTATTTCATTTATTTACAATGCCATGTTGATTATGTATAATTGTTTAGCAATTTATTTTTATTGAATTCAAGATTATGATATTTGTAACACTTACTAATCATTTGATCTCACCCCTTTCATTGTTTACCTTCAACGGGTAATGAAGAGGAAATCATTTATTGAGTTCTTATGGATGGAGTTTTCAGTTTTTTATATATTGTATTTTGTATCCTTTTCCAATGTAATTTGAGTTACATCTATGTATTTAGTTTCTTCACGAATACAAAACTGATCAGTCCTTTGGGTTTTTTAATTTCTTCTAACCATTCCAATGTAATTAGTAATTCCTTGAATCCGTTTTTGATGGGTTGGGGCATTACAGTAGGTATCAAAGGATGTTTAGTAGAAAACATGGAAAATGGAGTAGGAAATGTATAGTAGGGAACAAATCCCTAAGGTAGTGTTTGAGGATAAACATACAATAATGTCCTAGTATTTTGGTAAGGAATATATTATGTGAATCTTTCTTGAAAATACATCCTTGTCTGGATACAGATAGGTAGAGGTGGCTATGGAACAGATGTACCTGAAAGTGAAAGCTCTGACAAGGAGTTTTGGGCTTGACACGGGGTGTCCTGGTACACGACAATGGGCCTTGCTACACTTTTTGTATTGACACTCCTAGGGGATATGCTTAGGATAAATCCAATTTTCATTACAAGCCATTATGAAGGATTTTAATGAAAAAATTTCCTCATAGAATCCATGTTTAGGGTATTAGTTATGCATATAATTTAAATATATGTCATGTAATTTTCTATTTGATATTAATAACTTAATCTAGTGTATTCCATTATTTTGAAATGGAATCTAATGGAAGAAATGGAATCAATACTTGTGGGAAATGTAGGGATCTCCCCACTAACAAAAATCAACACAGTCAATATTAGAGCATATCAAATCATGACCATATTGGGACAACATACTTTGGTTGTAATGAATAACCATTCCACCCCAGTGCTGGATCGTTTCATGCGGTAGATGCCCCCATAATTCAGTAGGACCACTAATCCAGTGGTTGCTAAGAAATATATCATGTCCTTTGAAATGATATGCATGGAATTAAGATTCAATGAAAATGAAAAGGTATAACTAGAAGTATATTGTATCAAGGGAAATGATGATAAATAGTGGGCCTTGAATCAGAATACCATGGAGGAAAAAGAAATAGAAGATATAGAATGGATGACTTTTAAAGAAATATTATTCAAAAAATATTTCCCTCATTTGCAACAATCCAAAATAAAGAGGAAATTCCATGGATTAAAGTAATGGGAAAAATATAGTGTTGCAGAGTGTGAGGAAACCTTCACAAGGCTATCTAGGTATACCATAGATTACATACGTGACTCGGTAGACAATATTGATCATTTCATTGAAGGTCTTAAGCCAAGTCTTAAAAGGGCACTAGCTTCTCAAAATATTTTATCATATGATGAAATTATATCAAGTGCCATCAAAACAAAGAAGGAATTTTCTAAATCAAATTTATTCAAGGGAAACCAAGAAAAAAACAGTACTCTAATAACCAAGGAAAAGGTGAACCGCCGAAGTAGAATAAGGGAACGAAGAAATTCTCATTATGCAAGAAATGCTGAATGAGTTATCTCAGTAAATGCTTGAATGGAATGGTAGTCTGCTATAAGTGTGTATAAAAGGGTCATCTATCTAATGAATGCAAGGGGAAGAAACCATTTGATGATGTTCAATGCTACAATTTTATAGAAATGGGACACTATGTCAATGAGTGTCCTAAGCGCTATGGAAACATGCCTCATAAAAGTCCAAGAGAGAAAGGGAGAGCTTATGTGATTACAACCATAGATGTTGAAGTTCTTAATGATGTGGTTGTAGGTACTTTAATTGTTTCCAAAAACTTAGCCAACACCTTATTTGATTCTAGATCATCGCAATCATTTATATCTTCCAAGTTTTCCAAGAAAATTATACATGTATAATTTTATTTAATAAAGGAGTTATAATTCAAAACTCCTAGGGGATGCATCATTGAAATAAAGGCATCTCAACTAGTCCTCCTCATGACACATAAATGTGCTTTAGTTTCTAAACTTATCAATTTACCAATGACTTACTTTGATATAATTCTCAGTATGAATTGTTTGTCAATCTATGATGTGAATATTTATTACATGAAAATGGAAGTTAAAATTTATGAAAATGGTGTAGAATCTCATACCATTAGAGAAACTACCTTGGCATATGATTCTTATCTAGACCCACCCCCAGTAGCTCTATTGAATGCAATTCTTGGAGAGGAAGAGAACCAAATATCTATGGGTGAGAATAGAAATCATTGAATTGAAGATGTGAATATAGTGAAAGAATACATTGATGTATTTCCATAGTATTTACCTGTACTTCCTCTAGAGTGGTAAATTGAGTTTTCCATTGACTTAATTATTAGTGAAAGAATTATATCGAAGACCCCGTATAGAATGGCCACTGTGGAGTTAGTTGATCTAAAGAAACAACTAGAGGAGTTGAGTGACAAAGTATTTATTTAACCTATTGTTTCTCTATGGGTAGACCTGGTCCTGTTTGTCAAGAAGAAATATGGATCCATGAGGCTATGCATTGATTGTAGGGAAATCAATTATATTACAATAATTAATAAGTATCGTTTTCCTCGGATTGAAGATTTATTTGATCAACTTCATGGATCTCAATACTTTTCAAAGATTGACCTTCGATCCAGATATCATTAATTGTGTGTGAGGAAGGAAGATATTCCTACGATAGCATTTCAAACCAGGATTGGGCATTACAAGTTTACAGTGATACATTTTGGTCTGACTAATGCTGACTCTATTTTCTAGGAATTAATGAATATAGTTTTTAAGGAATATATTGATAACATTGTTGTGGTTTTTGTCGAAGATATCCTAGTATACCCAAAAAGAAATGAGTACAATGAGGATCACTTTCGGATTATTTTGAAAACTCTTAGAAAAAATGAATTATATTGGAAGTTTAAAATGTGAAAATTTTGGCTTCAATTTGTTTCTTTTCTAGGCCATTTGTCTCTATGGATGGAATCCTATTTGATCCTACAAAAAAAGGCAAACCAAGATTATCCCATGCTAAAAAACATAATCGAGGTCCATAGATTTATTGGATTGAAGGTTACAATCGGCATTTCTTTCAGAATTTTTCCAGAATGGATAACCAACTAACCAAGCTCACTCTTAAAGGAGTTATCTTTGTGTGGAAAAAAGAATGTATAGAATTCTTCGATGAATTGAAAAGAAGATTGGTTGATGCTCAAATTTTTACTCTTCCACCTGGAAGTGATGGATTTGTAATATATAGTGATGCATCAAAGAATGGGTTGGGTTGCGTCCCTATGCAAAATGGTAAAGTTTTTGTTTATGCATCAAGGCAGTTGAAGACTCATGAGAAAAATTATCCAACAGATGATATTGAGTTAGCAGATATAATCTTTGCTCAGAAAATATGGAGATATTATCTTTACGGTGAAAATGTGAGATATACATAGATCACAGGAGTTTGAAATTAATTTTCACAAAAAAAAATAACTCAACATGAGGCAAAGGAGATTGCTCGAGTTACTCAAAGATTACGATTGTTCAATACACTACCACCTAGGGAAGGCAAATAAGGACTTCCAGCTCAAATGTGGATTGAGAGAGATCCTATATTCATGGATATACTAAATATGGATATGGGAATTATTAATGAAAGGGAAACATCTTTCCTCTTTCAAATGATTGCTAAACCATATTTACTAGAGAAGATAAAAAATCTCTCAATCTGATTATGAAAATATACAAAAAAATTATTGCTTTTAGGGATTGTATATTGGAAGAAATCGTGTATGAGGAAGGAGTTATAAAGTTTGTGAAGAGGTTATGTGTGCCATCAGTACCTCAGCTAAAAAGGGAACTATTAGACGATGCTCATAGCTCAAATTTCTTTATACAATCGGGTAGCACAAATATGTATAGATATCTGAAGGAATATTTTTGGTGGAATAATATGAAGTGGGAAATTGATGACTACATGTCAAGGTGTTTAGTTTGTCAACAAGTTACTGTAGAGAGACAACATCCTAGAGGAGTGATGCAACCTCTACCAATTCCTAGGTGGAAGTGGGATAATATTATGATGGATTTTGTCACCAGACTATTGAGGAAACCTACAAGAAACAATATAAAATGGGTGATTGTTGATCGTCTCACAAAATCATCACATTTCCTTCATATAAGAGAGGATTTACCACTTGAGAACCTATAAAGACATTATATTAATGAAGTTGTATGACTTCATGGTGCACCTATATCGATTCTTTTCGATCAATATCCCATGTTTACATCAAAATTATGGAAAAGTTTCTAGAAGGCTTTGAATATTGAGCTTCGTATGAGTACTGCTTATCACCCCCAAAATGATAGACAGTCTGAAAGGACCATTTAAGCTTTGTAAGACATGTTGAGATCATGCTCTCCTGACTTTCAAGGTATGTGGGATCAATACATGCATTTGGCAGAATTTTCCTACATCAATAGTTTCCATTATAGTATTCAAATTTCCCCATATGAAGCATTATATAGAAAGAGAAGTTAAACTCTAACTTGTTGGGATGAAGTTGGTGAGAGGAAACCTATAGGACCAGAACTTATTGAAGGGAACAAGAAAAAGGTTAATACAATCCAAGCCCATATTAATGAATCCCAATGTAGAAATAAGAGTTGTGATGACAACTAAAGATGGGATTTGTAATTCCAAGTGGGATATCACTTCTTTCTGAAAGTATCTCCATGGAAGGGTGTCTTATGGTTCGGTAATAAACGGAAACTGAGCCCCTGGTAAATCGGACCATTTGAAATTCTAAAATAATCGGAGTTATATATTTCAATTTAGAAATGCCACCAAGTATCTCAAAATTAAAAGATGTGTTACATATATCATTGTTGAAGATATACATGCCATACCAAATTTATGTACTCACCTATGTAAAAATAGAACTAGAACATGAATTTTCTTACTGTGAAGATCATTTCGGGATTCTTGACAGAAGGGAGCATGTATTGAGAAATCAAAAAACTTGTCCAGTAAAGGTTCTTTGGAGAAATTAGAATATAGAGGAAGTAACATGGGAACCTAAGGATGTTATGAAGAAGAACAACCAATATATTTTTTGTGGAAATTACAAATAAAATTTCAAAGACATAATTTCCAAAGGAGGGAATAATATAACACCCGATAGATTTTATGGTATGCTTCTATTAAATAAATTCTATTCATTTCCAGTATTTCATAAATGAATT
The DNA here is from genome assembly GCA_963277665.1 of Viscum album. Taxonomy (NCBI): domain Eukaryota; kingdom Viridiplantae; phylum Streptophyta; class Magnoliopsida; order Santalales; family Viscaceae; genus Viscum; species Viscum album. Next base: position 379,292,392 of record OY728147.1, read on the forward strand.
GTTTTACTTTAAGACAACACTTTTTTATTTCGGATATAGTCCTAACCTATCCAAGAAATATAAATTTTCCACTTCTATGTTTTAAATTTCAAAAAACGGTCATCTAGAGTTCTGACCAGCAAGTCATTTGGAGTCTGATGGAACCAACTTGATTTTTTGAAGTATAGTAAGATATCTTTATTACTAGAAATATGAATAGTAATACAACACTAATTAATAGTAAATAATGATAATATTTTATTTTATTAAGGTAATAATATAATGAGATCTTAATTAATTTTTCAATGTGATTTGAAACTAATTATACCTTTAAAATTTTTATTTTTTAAATTATTTATGATTTTATTTAAATTTTAAATTAAAAACACATATAAAATTATTTTTAAAAAATGGAATTCATTTTTTAATTCTACATGTCGAATAATGGTTGGGTTAATTTTTGGTATTTTTCTAAAATACATTAATTTTCCGTGAATACTAAAAATACAGTTTTGAGATTTCAGTGGTTTAATGAAATCATAATGATATAATCATTAATATAAAAGTCTAGTCTACTATTTTATAGTAACATATGACATGAGGTGTCCTAAGAGGCTGAAACCATGCAAAAATACCATGGGAGAGACCATGGTTTTGCAAAAACCACTAATGAGGAGTCCCTTTTAATAAATAAAAAACTCCCCCTTAATTTCTATAAATACCCACAAACCCCCTTAATTTTCATTCATTAAAAACTAATTATCCTAGATTCTCTGGTAGTATTACCTCCCTAGGAGTCCTCCCATGTTTTCCTAAAACCCCTCAATGTCCCAAACTTTACATTTTGGGAGTTAAAATACAAGGTAAGATTATCAACCACCCTTCAATTTTCATAATGATTTCATTTATGTTTCCTATTTTATTTAAAATTGGATTATTTGGGGATGTGTTATTCCATATTCCACTAACTTCACATATTATTTATGAGTGATAATATACCCCCTTTCTATCATAAAACTATTTTATGAAATTTTATGTGACGTCGTTCGGCTGTAGAATTTTCATGAGAGATTTCTCAATTTTTCTTCTATTTTCAGTTCATTTCTTTTATACTTATTTCCTCCTCTCCCCTCATCCAAATTCAACGATAATTTGAGTAACTTATAGTAACTTTAATTACATTATACTAAGATAATATTTCATCATCATCTCTCTTTCCCCAACCTCTTATACTAAAAAATGAAAACACCGTCTAAGATGTGTTAATTTATCGCCTTCATGGATAAAGGGTTCTCGATTTTTGTTACCATCTTCAATTCCAGTCATGAAACCTTTTATGGTTGAACCATATCATAATATATTTATTTCACCTCATTAATGTTTTATAATCCCTACACACTCATTATATGGAATAATAATACAAAACATGTTCATTGTGCACAAAACTGCAAAGTTAAATCCAAGTGTTTATCAATTAAGTTTTATCTAATTATTCATCCTCAAGTATATAAACTAGAATTATTATAAGATAATTCATATCTATTTAATGTCACTAATAATATATATTAAAAATTCTGGAATTTTAACCACATTTAAAATGAAATTTCATTCTTTAATACAAGTAAATGAATCATGAAAACCAAGGAAGAAAATGCTTCCAAAACAATAAAATTGAACCTATTAAGCCCATAAAAAGGGCCATGAATGAACCTAATAAGTTTATAATAAATCAACTAAATGTATAGGAGTTTTTTTACTTGTTAATTAATGAAGCTAACTTTTATTATTCTGGTCATTAAAACAAATGAAGAACACACTCGAGCATAAGGTAAGGCGTTTCTTATCTCACTTTTAATTACGTGAGATTTTCATTGTTCGCCATTTATTTCTTGTATGTGGTATATTTTTACTTAAATTTCATATAATATCATGATAAACTATATACTAATGTTATTCTATGATTAATTTTATGGTTGTTATGTTTTTTTCAAATGATTCGACTAATTACATTGTTGTGAGGGGCTTTGCCTCAACATCCATTCCATTGTGACTTACTTTGTATTGTGAAACTAATAATCCTTATGTGGTGTAACTAATTACCATTTGAGACACATTTTAATTTGAAATTATATTTTTTTAAATATCCATTTACTCATATCATGGAAATGTTTATTGTCTAAACCGTATACTGTTTTTACATGCACTGTTTATTTGGAATGTTGTTTTAATATAGAAATATCGATGAATCTGTATCCTCTACTCTATATTGATATTGAGAAGGTAGACTGTACTTGTATTAAATATTTGTATAAAGAATGATTTGGACTTTCATTGGATGGTGGGGGCCTCTATATACCCTTGATGCATCAGTATGTATCATGAGATAAATCAGTTGGTGACAAACACTTCGAGTTTGTTTCCAAAAATCAGATGGGGTTCTACACACAGAGCTAAAACTTTTTAATCGTATTATGGTATCATGTGCCAGATACATGATGTCCAATTAATATGAATTATCCTTATTCATTATTAGTTATTACTATACATGAGGTTTTCACTCTGACAAAATCTGTGGATGCAGTTTCTTTCACAATTTATAAATGGCGTGAGTTTTTCATTTATTTGTCATGCCATATTCATTATGTCAAATTGTTTGTGACTCACATATTATTGAATTCTTGATTCCGCTATTTTTATCCCTTACCAAGTGTTTGACCTCTCCCCTTTCATTTTTTTCATTCAATAGGTAATGAAGAGGTGATCATTTATTGAGTTCCTGTGGATGCAGTTTTTAGTTTTTGTTATGTGTTGTATTTTTGAAACCTTTTCTAATATAATTTGAGTTACATATCTATATGTATTTTCTTTAAGACTACTAAACTGAAAATTCCTTCAGGATTTCATTCCTTATAACCATGCCAATGTAATTATTATGGAACCGACTCTAGTTTAGAGGGGTCAGTGCATTACAATGTTTTAGAGGTAATTGGTGAGGAGGGGAAGACCACATAATATATATTGTTATGGTTGAACAATATTAGATGAATTAACCTAGGTTATTTTAAATTATATAAAAATTGATTCCAATTTTTTATTTTAAGGTTTATTTTCTTTGAGCATTCTGTGTGGCGTTGAGTTGTACTGAATTATTTTTTTACTGAGATAATGAATTTGAAGTTAAAACTATATGGTTGTTTAGTTGTTATTTTTCTGAAAACTGATATAATGAGTCCAAGTCAAGCTTGAGTTCCATGGGGCGTTTAGAAGTTGAATACAATGTGATACAATTAAACTAAGATTTATGCTTAAACCATTCACAAAATAATATCGATGCAATGATGATCAAATGATAAAATATAAGTGATTACTTTTGCATACCCAGAGTATTGATGTAATTGAAAACCCATGAAGTATAATATTAATTCATCACTAATGTTCATAAAATAGAATCTAGGATTCAATAAAATGACCCATAAAATGGATTATTTTGTGCATTCCTATTTCTACAATAGGACCAAGAAATTAAATTTAAACATCACAGTTTCAATAAAAATTCAATAATTGAAAATTGAATATCACGAGATGTAGCATGGTTCAAGAGCATTCTAAAAGATCTGAGGAGATATTAAAATATTTTTTTCCAACACAGTAATCATCTGGGGTTGTTGCGTTTTATTATAGGATCTATTCTATAGTCACTGTGATATCACTGGAAACTAGTGATGATAACCTAATGGCTTGACACAAGTATTTCACAACATATTTTATTTTATTGCCTAAATTTTCTATTTTTTAGATAAATAGGTCGGTGAAACTATGAGATACTCATTTTTAGACATGGTAGAAAGCCTTTAATTTCTAAACATATGAATATTCTATCTATTTGTAGGTTAATGGGTTAATTCCATTTTCTCATCAGTAATTTCTCACACTTTTTAATTCGTTTTATCCTTTTTAAATATGTATTGAATATTATAGTTTATTACCATAGTGTTATAATCTAAAACCATTAATGATTATGGGATAACCCATGATTCCTGATCCATGGGATAAATCTCTGATCCTCTTGGATAAGAAAACTTCATTTTGATCATCATCATCTTCATTTCTCTTAGATAATAGTGACGACGTAAGTGGTGATAAGATATAAAAAACAGTTATGTGTGGTGTTCATTTTTCTTTTACCCTTCACATTTATTACCTTATTTTAATATCTTATATGACTAAATTTCTAGGATAGAATGTTTGATTCATAATATCATTAGGATAACATTGTCTATGAATATATTCTTGGATGAGGATGCTTGATTGGGTGAATCCTTCCCTTTTGCGAGAACTCTAATTCCCTAGAAGATATTTTTTCTTTATTATTTATCATTTTGGGTGAGAAATATGTTTGGAAAAATATATAGATCATGTACTAAGTAATTTTTTAAATGATCCAATCCATTTGGAGATCCATGATAGGAAAATAATTAGTGGATATACCAGTAACTCTGCTTCTTTCATTCTAACATCTTTTTCTTTATCATTTCTTGTTTTTAATGTTCCCAGTTTTTGGTCATTGACACCATTCCACCCACAACCTCTATTATTTTCATTCATTGTTTCATAATGTTTTCATTTTTTGAAATAAAGAAAATCAAATGCATGTAAATTATTAAGAAGAATCACTTGTACAAGAGACCGTGTTCCCTTGAGAATGACCCATAGGTTATCCACTATGTTGTATCTACATAGATTAAAAACATATCTATATTTTGTATGGTGATTAAAATAAAAAAAATCAATTTCCCATCACATTATGGTTTCGTTACTTCGGGTTATGTTCTATATGCATTTTTCGAATTCACTAGGTAAAATTTCGAAATTAAATCACAATGTCTTGGTCTATTGAGTGAAATAAAATGGGAAATCAATTATTCCATACTAAAACCTATAATAATTCATAATATTTCCCACTAAATAAGTACATGGGTATCTAAAATTATTATTGAATAAAAAAATGGGCTGAAAATTTATTTTTTATTTGGAAGACAAAATCATAAAGAACATCCAATTTATAAAGCCACTTATGAGGTCAAATACATATAGATTAATAGAAAATATGATCTGAGAGAGTTATGAAAATAGTTGTTCTATCACACACTACATGTTTTTTCTATTTAGATTAAAGAATCAATCAAATATTATAAATCTATCAATTATATAATATTATCATTCATATGGGGTTGTAATTAAATGAATTGTATCAGGAAGTAATCCTATATCGTTATAGAAACCATTATTTTAAATGAAGTCATTATCATATCACCATAAATGATCCTAAATTATATCATAAGTTATTTATAGATGGACCCACTTGTAGGGATGTATAAATATGTCTATTTCCTCTTCTCCTAATGTCTTAGACCTCAAAAAGTTGATTATATGGACTTAATAAATCGGTTTTAGTGTTTACTTTGTTGCTTTACACCTTATATTCCCAATTTATTCACATGTATCTAATATATTTTTAAAGATTTCATGAAATGATATTTTATTAAACATATCAACCATTAGGATTAAAAATTTGGAAAAGTTGAACCCCATCCAACTACATTTCTCTTATTATTGATTTTAAGTCATTATGGTGTGCATTCTACACCCCACATTCCATCTTGTAACCTAATATTAGATAGTATCTTCTAGATATAATTCATATTCATCTCTGAATATTATCTTCTATTATTGGACCTGTATTCTTAATTGATTTAAATTCTCAATTTCTATTATCCTTATCTCTTTCACTGTTAGTTATTCATCCTAAAATATTAGACATAGGGTTCTATTGATTGGTATCAGTGTCACTGTGGGTCTTATAGGAACAATAAGAAATGTTTTTTGGATATTAAGCACTATCCATGATGCATATTAATCATTATCCATAATATGATATCATAGGATCTTCCACAACCTATACTATTGGATAATAATTTGGTTAATATCCAGGTGGTTAAAGGGGTTAATCTAGTTTCTATTTTTTATTATATATTTTTATGAATGATTTGTTTATTTCTTTGACTAGACATTATCCAAAAATTTATCTAATTTAAGGACTATATGTGTATCATCTTCCCTATAAATTTTAGCAAGAATACACTAAATATGGGTTGAATCAGTGTCCAAGTAGACAAATAAGTCCCCAAAATTATAAATAATAATTTTATTTATAAATGTGTACTTAAGATGATGGAGAAAGAGAAAGGAAGTATTTGAGTAATTACTTCACATAAACTCGGCCATCTTTGTAGAGTTTAGACATGAAGTATTTCTTATGGTGGGTGATATTTACTCATGAACAAGGGATGGATCCACCAGATGTGAAAAACCAACATCACTTTTTAATGTTGATTTTAAATACTTGTTTTCTCCTTGTATTTTTTATTGTTTGAGTAATGAATTTAATGGTTAGAAAAATAATCTAGTATTCTTTGCCTATGAATAGTTTGAAAAATAGTGTACTAGAATTATGGAAGTGTTTATAATCTAATATAGTGGTTTTCTCATGTTTGTTGAATGAATAGGGTAACCATAAAACCTAACTATTTTGGGGTATGTAGTTCATGTCTAAAATGTTTTTCATTGATAGATTACATTTAGTAAATTTTACAACCAAACCATGTACATTACCCTAAATAAAAAAAATTGCTATTTTTATATGGGGATCTACAATTCTATCTATAAGTCACTCAAGAAAGTTTCAATTATATTTTTTCTGATGATATTCCCTTCCCCTAATATTCTTCTTTTTTTTATATCTCTCCATTTTCATTCTATAGATGTTATCTTAGCTAAATATATTATGTTTTTTCATATCCCTCTTCTATTATTTTCATATATGTTATTATTCCCTCTTATATTTCCTAGAATTATATGGAGGCTAGCCTCTATGTGTATGGTTTGTCGACAATTGTTCGTCATGATTTCTAGTCATGGTGAAGATCATTTCTTAACGTAGTCCTATATTATTTTCTAAAGATTCATTGATTAATTTAGTATTAGGAAAATGTTTCGTTACCTTTCTATTTATTTTATAGTTTCTTGAGTTTGTGGGTTTTAAACATTTCTTTCTTACCTATATAAATTTATATAATATTATCTATGATTTTTTCCTTAAAGATATAACATTTTTCTATTATTTCACATATTTCATAATGGATTAATTCCAAAATGAAAATGTATTTTCTCCCTTGTTATATTTTTTTGCACACTACATATTCGATAGAATTCCAACATGGGTGTATTCTAAAATAATTGATTTATATATGATGTTTTAGGGAATATATGAATCATAATGTTGGGTATAAATTGTTTTTTAGTATTAATATTCAGTGTAAATGTTTTTTCTGAATTGATATGAATGATATTGCTTACTTATTTTCTATAATTTTTAATTATTAATTTTCCCATTGGAACTCATATTATTTTATAAGTTAAAACACAATGATATATAGATTATTAATTTATTTTTTCAATTTTATTTGAATTTCTTTTATAAATCAACAACCTATTTGAATAAGGTGTTTAATGTTTTATTGAGTAAATAATACCCCTAAAATGGTTTACCATTTTATTATAGTTTATTAAATAGTGGAACTTATATCATATGAATTTATTGCGAGACATTAACATTGAATAAATGTATTATTTTAATGGTTAGAGGAGGTGAGATGTGGGGTGTTTATTAGGTTTTTGTTATGTTATAATATAATATAATGATTGTCTCCTCACCTCCATTTAGAAATTACATTGTAGTACTTGGTTATCTAAGTTAGAAATTGAGACCAGCTGTTATTATAATTGAGATAATATAGTGGATAACATTTAGAGTTATAATCTTAAATAGTTTATGCCTAACTAGATTTGTTGATAGAAAGTCCGTGGTTATTTAGTTAGGTTTACATTATAGGATGGTAAATGGTTCTATATTAGCACATCTTGTATTTTTCAATTATTTCCATAGGTATTATCTAATGAAACTTATTATGTAATAATATTTATATAATTATATTTTTGATATGTTTTACTTGTTTTATTTATATATCATTACTTATTAGATAGTTGTTGTTTTTTGTGGGATATCAGGTTTTTTATTTCATTATAGTTTTCTTATAGATATATCTTTTACTTAAATATTATTTCTTGTTAGATATTATTTTTATAAAATCTTATTCTCATTTTTTCATTTTCAGTATATTTTACCGAACAATATAAAGGTTTCAAAATGGTTGAATTAAGAAGGAAAGACTATTTTAATGCTTTGGTTCATCAAAATCAAATATTCTAGTTTTCTGAAAACTTTGGAATTTTTCATTAATCTATTCATAAGATATATTATTGTCATTATTTTATTTTTAAAAAAATGGAATAATGGTTTTTTTAAATTTTATAAATGTAAGGTGAATTTTTTAAATGAATAATTTAATGTGAAATAATTATTTTTTTTCTTATCATTAATACCCAGTGAAGATAGTTTATATTCATACATTTTAAACTAGTGTTTCAGGTTTATCTTATAAAAGGAATGGTTTGTATTATTGGAAATATCCCTTTGGTAATTAGTTCACAACCCTATAAAATATTGGTCTATATATGGTTTTGATTTATTTTTAATGTAAACAGGTTGTGGTTCACAATTTGACTATTTTAAATTATTATTCTAGTAGATTATGGACATTGGGACATGGTGGTGACTATGTTCCACATAGGGTTAGTTCATTAGAGTTTCAGAAGATATAAATATTTTTTAATCATCTTGTATCAACCATGTTAATCTTTTTTCATTTTCTTATTCCTATGTATTTTTACCTCTCGCTTTTAATTTTTTAGTTAAGGTTTTATAATATGTTCGATAATATTATATCATTTATATGTAATATTTGGTTTCCAAACATTTTTAAATTTTTAATTTACTTAGTATGAATATTGTTTGTATGAATATCTCATACCAAATTATAAATAAGGATCTAATGTTTTCTTATTGTATTTAGAGGCTGAAAACATTCTAAATGGCGTATTATTGATACCCTTAGTTCTTATCTATAGATGATGGTGGCCAAGAATTTTTTTTATTTCATGTGAAAGATCAAACTATATGATTTGGTTGGTTGAATCAAGTTTTATTTTTATAAAACATTATTAGAGACCTCATTTTAATAGGATGGTCTTGTTAAATGAGAGATATACCCATTTTAACTTATGAGTTATGTAAGGGGAATTGTATAGAAAAGACATATCAATTGTTTACCTTCAGTTAAGATGGGTGTTCAATATTTTTCTTGTAAATTTGAAATTAAATTCCAATTTAGTTTATATATTTTAATTAATCTTAGAAGAATAATGGATTACATGTAAGGTCTCTATGTTATCTTTGGAAAATGAAAAGTTTTGCTGTTAAAATGGTGAAAATTACTTGGTTCAAATGGACTCTATACATAATTCCTTAAACCATTTACCAACCATTCATATGTATCTTGATAAATAAAAAATGGTTTTTCAACATTTCTACACTTCTTAGGGAAACAAGTAGCTAAAGAGTTTGACTATATAACACATTATTTTATTTGATGCTCTGATTCTCAATGGTTTTGATTTTATTTTTGTTACTCTTTTTTATTTATTTTAGGTATATTAAAGTTAGTTATCTTATGTAATAATTTTATATGGTCAGTTTGAGTTTTATTTTTCCCACTAAGGTATATGGTTCATCTTTAGAAAAATCATGTTTTGTTTTTAGAAAATTTCTTCGAATATCCTTATAGTTATGATGAAAATTAACATAGGGTTTTGATAAATAATTTACCTTAAAAAGGATAGATCTCATGGTTTCCAAATTATTTAAAAATATTATCAATGTATATGTGATGATTTTATCAGGAGAAATTTTATATCCTACTAATAAAATATCTTTGTTGGTAAAAATGAATAATATTATTTTACCTATTAATTTTACATTAATGTGAGTTCAATAAGAAATTTTTTAGGTAACATGTAATTTTAATGATAGTTATATATTTATTTAATAATATGTGGAATGTTTTCTGTATTTTTAATTTTTTAGTTTCTTTTGATAGAAATTGGTTATTTATATTATTTGGAGTATTACTCTAGAAATATATCAACATGTCAAAAAGTATGTTTTTATATGTTTCTTCTCAAATAATTCTTTCTAATTTGATAGTGGTGTACCCTCTAGTTTTTAACTCTACCTTAGCTCAATATGGAGTGGATGAGATGATTTCACCTCAATCTATAGAATATATCCATGATTTTATAAATTTTAAACCATATATCATTTCATGTGATAAATGTATTATAAATACTAAGGAGTGGCTAACATGTACTGATGTAATATTTTATTCTTAAATAACTCCAAAAGATTTAAATATAGAGTTTCAACAGTCACATTTAGTGGACTAAGTGAAGAATAACAGGAAAACATTTTTCAAGATCAACTGCTTGAATAAATGTATGGAAGTACCAAAAGACAATATTTATTTAGTAGTTTTACAATGATGACTTTAAAATATATAATAAATGGAATATTTTAGTCTATAACAAAGTGTTCAAATAGTAAAAGAATATGTTTAATATTTCACTAGGTTTGTACCTTTCCGTTTTTTATTTTGTTGTTTATGAATTATGGAAGGATCGATTTATCAAAATATATTTTCATTAAAATTTATGTTTAGGAGTGTTTTTGTTTTTCTTATTTTTATTATATGGAAATATTAATTATGTTTAGGATGGTATAAATGATTCCGAAAATACAACCAATGATAGATAGTGTCTAATTGTAATATTATGATAGTATAGGCGACTCATCTAGTGAGAAACAATATCAAGGAGTGTCACACACTAATATCACTTTTTTGTATTTCTAATATTTTTTATTTAGTTTATGAGAGTTTGTGACGTTTGGAATGAATTTTTTATAAATTTTAAGGGTTTTCAAAAGTTTCAGGAGGGGAACATGGTGCAGTAAAAAATATAGCCAAATCATCAAGATATAACCGAGTAAACAATTTCCTCTTACACAGCTAGATCATTTTTTGGAAAGACCTATAGATTATAGGAAGAACATTGAGAGGTACCTTGGTGTGTGTGCATCTTATTCATGGTTGGCAGATGTTTAGGAGAATCTATGCAACCAAAATGGTGTAGTGTCTCCCTAGCTCATCTGGTGTTAGTAGTTTAGTTTGTGTATGGTTTGGTAAAACATGTATTGAAACTAGATGTCCTACCTCATTATTTAATATTATGAAATTTATATTCTAACCATATCCATGTTTAAATCCATTCATACCTATTTTCCTTTCACTCATGTAAGGAAATTAAAGGACAATGGTAGGAGGAAAACTCCTCTCCTTCCCTTTGATTTTTTCGAATTTTATCTATCTTCTAAGGGAATTATTTATTTTTGGGGAGTGATTTATCTAATCCTATATCTATATATATCTATTTCCTATTCTTTATTGTTTCATCATATGTTCCATGGTATCCAAATTCTAAGTCATTGTTTAATGCCACAAGGATTTTAGGTAATTTCTTTTCAGATGAAATTTGAAACTTTATCCTGAATTATGGAAGATTTTTTGAATTTATATTCATATTGGAAATCAATGCTTTGGAAAATATTAAAGAGGAGCTTTCAGATGTGTAATAAGAATTTTTTGGTATTTTGGAAACTTAGATGATCATCAACGATGGGTTGAGGTGGCTCTACATTATAAATATCTTTTATAGGTAGCCACCGTAGCGTAGAGTTTTAGAGACATAGATTATTAAATCATCAATGATGAGGAAATGAAATAGTATTTAGCATTATAAAAATTGTGACAATATAGGGAAATTTCCAACATTGTAGACCATGTGATGGACTATAGAATTTTCTAAGGGTTCGGGGCCCTCAATGATCCCCTAAGGGTGGGATATACAGTAAACCATGGGTCACTCTATAGAATGACCATAGACAAGGGATACCATGGTATATCCCTAAAGGTCCAAAACAATTGGAACCATGTATGGTATACCCCATTCCATTTGGGGTATGACCCCTCCATAGCATGGTAATCAACATCACATCATGGCCTAGTATTGTAGAGTTATGTGGTAATCCTCTTATCCATGTCATGGACTATGTCAAAGGTAATGTATTTAAATATGGTTAGATCAATGATTTATTGGACAATTTATAATTAATTTTATGTTAAATAATGTTTACATGGGGCACCACTATCAACCCCTCCCACATCCTCTTTCCATCCCCCTCATAAGATGGTGATTTTTTTCTCTTTTGTGGTGATTTTTTAAACATTCATACTTATACCTTCTTCTATTTTATTTTTAATTCAATATAAAATAATTAAAGATATTTAAAATATGGTTTCACATATAAATTCCATAAGATATATGATAATCGTTGATGATCAATGGTAATTTTTCACGGTTTTTCAAGAGGGAATCCAGGAGGTTGACTACATTTCTGCTTTAACTATTTTGATTTAGAAACATCACTAACCTAGTTTATTTATTGGTTTTCAATAAATATGGTGAATTTTATGTTTCATTGGGTGTATCATGATATGTATTTTTTCTGGTATGTTGTTGAGGGTTTTCCATAAACCTTGTAAGTGTGGTTGGTCATGGTATCAGCGTGATTGGACTTCCTGATGGGTTTTGTATGAATTCACCTACATAAAATTATATTAAAGAGCTAATTATAAATTTTTAAAATTCGTAATTTATGGTTTCTTGAAGTGATATTGGATCTCAAGATCTTATAATATCTTGGTTGAGGCTCCATGGAGCTTAATGAGGTGTCATCTCAAGTATCAAGGAAGGTGTCCCTTATGATACAAATGCCTATTCATGATTATTTATGAGTGCCTATGAATACATAATTTTTTAGGATAGATTATAGATATTTAGGACTAAGGGGTCCCTAGGTAGGACAAATAGGATGGTTTTCGGACTCCTAGGCATATAATAATTTCTTTTTATCACTTATGTAAATCGATACTACTTGGTGGCTAGGTTTCAAAGAGGTGAAGGTGTTAACTATGTTGACTTGAGACCCCAGGTAGGTATCAAGGTACGTGATAAGAAATAATTATCATAGGATTGGTTCCTAGAGCTTATGGGAATGTGGGATAGTCTTGGGGTTTAGGGTAAGTAGTTTCTATTATCATAAATTTCATAAGTAACTAAGAACATCCTCCTAAGATTTAAGGAGAGTATTGGTGTGTTTGACGAGTAAGATAATTTCATTTGGGGTTGACATTATTTTTGTATATGGGATTCATATAGGTTATGGTAAAATATATATAACTTTGTAGATATGATTTTATACCTAGCGGTCGGTCATAAGAAGTTACTTATCACTTGGAATTGGAATATCAAGGGGATTTGGATGAGAAATTTAACCTTTCCAGTTCAGGTCAGACTCATGTAAATCCTATGAGATTTTACACCACAGGGTGATATAAATGAGTATATTACAATGATTAGAGGATATTGTAGTGGTATAAAGTGACTATTTCCTTAATGAATATTTGTTTATAATATTTAATGGTTTACATTCACTGATAGTAATTTCATTTATATGTTGCCTATAACCCTCACCCTGAGTAAGTGGGGAGTGTGACAATGATTGGACCCTGCCCTGAGTGAGAGTGTAGTGGTTTAGTTTTCATCCCATTTATGGTGATAGGTAAATGTTTTTCATGTATCTAATTTCCCATAGAGAGAGGGTATTGGATGTGACCAACCCAGGTGATGGGGTATTTTTTAACTAGTTCTTGTGAGTCCTACCCTAGAAGAGGGGACCAGTCAACTAGTAACCCCATCCTATGTGAGATGGTAGTGGAAGGGATTTGTGACCCCCTAAGTGTGAAAACCCTATAAATATAATGTTATTTGAGTTTTATAATGTATAACCTTCCTTGGTATTAATTTAGTGTTTAGTATATGGAAATCCTCGCCATGTGTGAGAAATTCTATGTAGGGTTTCCTTAAGTGAAAGGGTGAAACCTAGACTTGGACACAGAACCCTGACCTACACCAATGGGAAGAGGTCGGGGAATGGATTATTCCATAACCATATTCACTATTATATGGAATAAATTCATATATTAAATGACAGGGCAACAGCATCGAACCAAATAAGGTATGTTGAGGTATCATTGGTGTCTGATTAATAGATGATGACTTAACGGGTGTGTGTATCTAATCAAGTATCATGGAATCCTAGTTTGAATATGGAAACCTTAAGATCATGTTTATTATGTATTTATTTTCCTCATATACACACATTTATATGATGTCGTATACCAGGGGTTCTTGGTTAGTCCCTCTATGTTATATGTTCATCACTTTTTAGGAACCCTCGTGTGTATATAGACCTTTTGTTTAGTTTCTCGGTAAGATAATATGTCCCCATGTGCTCAAAAAGTGTAATATTTGTGGGTATATATAGACAGTGGTTTTAATGGGGAATGGTGGCGGTGGTAGGGTTAGATTGTGTATTTTTATCTTTTCATTATTTGTCTATGTGATCACCCCAATGGGCGATCAGTTTTTTTTGTATAAGAGAATAATTTTTTTATTGGATATGTTTATTTTTTATTTTATACTATAATGTAATGTTTTCTCGTTTTATGTTTTTTATTACCACTATATTGTACAAATATATGAGGTAATAATATCCCTAAACTATAATTTAAGCCCTCTCCATGATTTAGTAGCCTCTAGCATACGAGGATGTGCTCATGAGGTCATATAGCTCCATATCCCAATGAACTATTGAGTGTCCTTTGGATTGGGGAATTAAAAATTGGTATAATAATGTCTTGTTCCTTTTATCGGGATATGGTATACCTAGAATATAAATGTTTTAAAATTTTGATGAACCTTGACAGGGGCATCATAAACACCAGTTCCAATGGGAATCTTTAGTTATCATGGTAATGGTTTTTTTGTTTCCATACCTCAAATTGAGTTTTTTAATTAAATATAATGTGTTTACTAAATATTTACATTTTTTTTGGTTTTTTCATGGAAATACTTGGAAAGAGACATGTGTTCATGCATCATTGTTGGTATGTAGAACACACAAGACATTTAGGTACATAGTGCGATTTGTTTTGCTGACATGTTTGTCAATTGTTTAGAATTTCAAAAATAACTTGTATGGTGTTCTCCCAAATAACGTTTTAGTTGAATTATAATTATATGGGTTTAAATTTTCACACATTATTTCGTTTTTATGTAATTTAATGTGGATATTATGGAGGCGGTTCACCAATATTCACTAAATTGTCCCTTCATATATGGGATGCAGATTGATCCTTAGTGGTTCATTAAATCCATTGAATGCCTAAGGGGTGTTTTAAGGATGGGTGTAGGATTTCTTGGAGATATAAATTTTGGTTATATAATGTTTTATAAAGAGCCTATATGATTCTTCACCACATATCTTCTTGGTGGAACTCTACTTAAATAAAGGAGTGTGTTGTGCTAAAAACTCATAGGGGGTTGAGGAAAGGCATTTGAATTATATTTTATTGGTATTGAGGTTAGGTTAGAGGGTAGGATCAATTGAATTAATATATATATTAGTTATGGATATAATTTTGGTTTTTTAACAGGATCATGGGTAGATTCTCTTGCTCATGGAATGATTCTCATGTGGGTGGGTGATCCTATGGTTGGACATGGAATGAGTGAGATGCCTCTAACTGTTGGATGATCATGTCAAGTGTTAGTACAATAGTCATTGGGTTAGGCACAAGAACCTAGAATTGATGATATCTTAATCATGGGAGTATGATTTAGGGTGTGCGATTAAGTGGAATGGTAGGGTTTACTCATTAGGTTTAGATGAGATCAATGTATATAGTAGATGGGAACCTATGAGAGGGTTCTTGGTGGGTCACTCTTCTTTGAGGAGGTCACTGAGTATTGAAATGGATTTTTATGAAAATCATTAGTGTGTGAGGGTGAGTTTATATTGGTTTTTCATGGGTCTCATTCAGTTTCATATTGGTGGGTGGATGTAAATGAGATAAAGAATGGAATGTTCTATGAGGTACATATGGGATAACAGCTGAAGGTATCGGTATGTATCACAAGTGATAGGGGTTATCATGGATTGTTGAGAGTGGCTTAGTGTAATTATCATGTATATGATTGTGGAGTTTATAAGGCATTTCACTTGGGTTGAAATATTAAGAGATCCATAGAGTGGGGAGTGCACCATTGGGGGTTAGAGGAAGATATGCTTAGTGAGCGGATATTGGTTAATGGTTTGTGTAATGTTTTTTTACCATAGTATGAGTGAGATGGACACATCTAGTCATTGTATTTGGTAATGGAAAAAGGATTCATTGTGTATATAGATGTTTTGGTTTTTTTAGGGAGGTGGTGATCTTAATACTATTATCGCGAAGACAATCAAATCAGTCACGGTAAAACAAACCTTATATCAGAATGGTCA
Organism: Viscum album; assembly: GCA_963277665.1. Lineage (NCBI taxonomy): Eukaryota > Viridiplantae > Streptophyta > Magnoliopsida > Santalales > Viscaceae > Viscum > Viscum album. The sequence continues at coordinate 379,308,908 of OY728147.1, forward strand.
TGAATATGGTGAGACTATCTAGTGAATGGATGATGTGATTCTCAATAGCCACACTACTATAATCTAATTTTAAAAAACACCATCATTCTATACCATCTTTTAAAAGAACTAAAAAGTCTAAAATTTAACCATCATTAATTATAATATTTCTAAAACAATTGAGTTGCAGACATTTAAAAAACATTTTGGGTTTATAGTTTTAGATAGTTAGGGAGTCAAATTAGCTAAAAAATTCTATGTATTCTGAAAAATATCTATTTTTTCCACTATATAGGAAACTACATAATCGATACTAATTATTCAATATCCCCTAAAATTTCTCCCGACAATATATTCAGTTAGAAATTTCCTTTCAAATACATTTATTCAAAACCTGGGGATGTGAAATATAATAAGGGTTATATCAAAATATTTTTAAGGATAAATGTAAGAGATAGAAATCAAATATCACAAATAGGATCAATATGAGATTAATAATATCTTTAGAATAAATAACCACAATTAATTCCCCAATATAATGAAATTGAAATCTTGATATATCCATCGATAACAATGAAAATGAAACGGTCACAAGGATAACTATAAATAGAACCCTTGTGATGAAATAGATAGTTTCATATTGCTAATTCCATTCCATAATACAATAAATCATGATCTTAGGAATAATTATCTTACCTTCAAGACCATATTTCTCGGAAATATTTTGTTCTATGAAGGTATCCCCCAAAATACTTGTGTGACATTGTCTCAAAAGACCTATAGATACAACAAGAGTATACCAATATTGGGGCCCAACCATCACAAATTACATCCAATGAATTGCCCATATAAAGGAATTAATAATCTATAAAATACATTATTAACATTACTTATTAATCAATATAAATTTGTATTCAAATAAAAAGTATATATATTTTCAATATTTACCCCCAATCAATAAATGGAATCACGTTCTATGTAAGAATCCAACAAAATGACACCATAGTGATATTGGGGTATAGGTTTAGGTTAATTGTTTCACTAATAAATAAATATATGAATCTTTGGTGAACAACCTTCAATAAAAGGAATGAAATATATATTTCTTAAGTAGGAATAAAATTGGGAGGAATATCAAGCCAATAAAAACTGTGTATTTCACAAGACAATGGTAGTGATGGGTCATTTCTCTTGTAAATATTTGATTTGAATATTTTAGAAAGAGGTAAATGTAATATGAAATGAAATTAATAAATTATTAAGTAAGTTATAAGTTAATTTATAAAATCATCCAATGAATATGGACATTTAAAAAAGTGAGTTTCTTGGATAAAAAAGAAAAGGTTGGGTCGGTTTTCTTACATAGGATAAATAAAAAAGCCAAGGGGGGAAATGAAATAGTTATAATATAAATGAAACCCCAATAATGGCCATATAATAATACAAATATAAGGTTTATATATATAAAATTATAAAATTCTCCATATAAATTTTCTTCCAAAATAAATATCTATTTAAAAATTACTTTGGAGAAAAAAAATCCTTAAAGTGTTGTTAATAAAAGAATCCAAAGATCTTGCAGAAGATACCATAAAATTGAAAATAAAATCTCAAGAAATGGAATATATTTTTATAAATGAAATAAATAGGGTTTTTAATATACCATATTAAAGAAATTATGGTTCTCAATACCAAACATGTCTCGTAGAGATGAAAATGAGAAAAGGAAATCCTTACAACCATAAAAATCCTGGAATCAAAACCCCATGAAAGAAATGATTTCAAATGAAAAAATAAATACCATGGATAATGAGATGATAATTATAAACAAAAATATTAAAGGGGTATTATATACACAATTCCAAATAAAATATGGTGTATAATTTGGAATTTTTCTAAAGGGATGAGAATTTGAGATAAGAAACCCTTCTAAGTAACTTAATCAGTGAAGAAAGAATAATTTTGTAATGAGGTTATAATTAATATTTTTAGAATCTAAAACATGGATGGTGAAATTAAAAATATTTTTTTCATTAGTTATATTAATTAAATCATGGAATAATATACTTCAATTAGAAAATTTATAACTCAAAGGAAGAAAGTTGAGTTAGCACAAACCCTTACCTTAATTCATGATTTTCACTACAGCACTTCAATATTAGATACAATAAAAATAAAATTCATAATAACCAATTTAATAAATTTATTAATATCAATATACTATTATAATATTCATTTATAATAAAACTATACATTCATATTAGTTAGTTATTATCTATTTCCAGTATCAGGTGTGAGTAATCTTGATCGTTTTGAACTAGTTTCATAGTAGAACTATTATTCTAAATTTTTCTCTAGAATATAGTAATTCCAAAATAATAATTCATATAGTAATTTATGATTTATTATATTTTATAACGTTATAATTTAATTCAATTGGATTATTTTTTATGATCCCGAAATATGAAATCGGCGATGATCACATTTTCATGATTTTGAAGGAATGAATGTTAGAATCATAATTAATGATTTTAAAATTAATATTATCATTCTATAACAGTTATAAAATAATTATTTTATTATTTATATCATAAATCAGTAATAATTATGTTCTCAAATTCATCCATCATGGTATTTTATATCATTTTTCCAGTAAGTGGTTACACTAACCCAAACATGAACACACCATAATTTATTGATAAATATGATTATGAAAGTGGTTTATTTTAGGATTAAAATAATTATTAAAAAAATTAATTATGTTATATATATATTTAAAATGGTGAATCATATTTTAATATTTTCTAATATGTAAAAAAATAGATGAAAAATTTTTATGTGTCACTTCACGGAGGTGATAAAATACACAATAAACAGTTAACATTTTCATTTCTCAAAAAATGAGAGGAAAATAAGGAGGATTATGATTTTAATCTACATAAAAATAATTATATTATATATATATATTTATATTTATATTTATATGAATCAAATTTATTTTTAAATTTAATCCTTAAAACTATCTAAGATATGTGGTGGTGAAAATAGAAGTCATTGCTTCATGGAGGTCGTCGTCCACCCAAGGCAAGAATCACAATTTCGTTTTTCTTAAGAGAAAATGTGAGAGGTGGTTAATAAAAATTTACTTATCATAATAACATGAAATATAAAAAGAATACTATTTTCAATATATTTTAATTATTAAATTATTTTTAGGAGTGTAATAATGAAAATAAATTAAGCTAGGAAAAAAAAGTACTCATGTTGAGGACTTGGGATTTCTCTTGGAAGACTCAATTGAAATAGAGGTATTATATTAATTTATTATGATTAGATTCTAGATAAAATGGATTATAATCCAATGGGAATGTAAAATTTGATATTTTCATAAGTAAAACTTAATTTTTGGCAGCTCTTGAATGGGTGGTGGGAGATCCCTTTTATAAGTTGTGGGAATGAAAATATTTTTAATATTTAACATTAATATAAATTGTTAACATTTTTAAAAATTAAAAAATGGAAAATAATGTATTATGGGATGATATAAAGTCTATAATCATTTATCCATTGGTTAAAAAAAAATTAAGTACAATTATCTTATATTTTAAACTTTTATCATTATTTATTTTATAGTTGTAATAATTTTTTACTATAGTATAACATTTTTTTATGAATAAAAATAAAATAGCATATATTAAATAATTTGGTTATAATTATTAATAATATGAAATACATTTTTTATGATTAAATTTATTTGTGTAGGAATACACAATTTTGACATTAGATCATGTAATGCGTAAAAACCAGTTTTTTGAAATGTGTATTTTTATACTTAAAAATTAAGTGTCAGATAAAATTCTCAATGTCTTTTATTTTGATGTTTCAAATTTTATATGATAAGAAAAAAATCTACATCAAATAAATATAAAAAAAATATTTTTATAAAAATTTTAAATTAAATAAAAACATCAAAAAAAGTTTCTTTTTATTAGAAAATAATTACTTAAATACATAAATTGTTAACCATTGGTTTTATAAATTCATAATGGTATTTAAAATTTTATATCTTACTCCTTAGATATATATTTTATCAATTATGAGGTTTTATAATATTCTAGTTATTTCCTATATAATGATAAAGTAATAAAATTCACACTTTTGTGAAGAACTTTATTTTCACTATTCAAATAAAAATTAACCATTTCGAAAAAATATAAAATTTCATAATAAGATAATTTTAAAGTTTTAAACAAATATTTATCTAATTTTAATCTAATTAAAATTTGAAAATTTATAAATTTATTTTATAATGAAAATAAAAAATATAAAGACAACTAATTTTATTGTAAAAATACATTTTTTGATCATTAAGGGTTCTTAAAATTATTATATACTAATTTCTAATAAAAAAATGTTAATATATTTGATTATATAATTTAACATTAAATGTAATCATAATAGTCATCTAAAAATGAATTATTTGACACTTCAAACAAATATATAGGGATGAAAAATCCAGTTTGGATATTAAATCATAATAATTTTTTATCCTATAAACATGTGAATTTTTAATCGATTAGTTTCATTTAATTTACAAGAGGATTGATTATTATTATAATTTTATAAAACATTTTTTATTTAGTTTTTTCGTCAAATTTTAGTTTATTGTTTCATCTAGGGAAATATAATATATATTTAAGGAAAATTTACAGTAAACTCTTGGGTTGTTACAAACGAGGTGGAAACAGGATGTTTGTGGGTGGTAAAATCTGCTATGATTTGGTTCCTCTATAATAATATATTGAGTATTTGGATGTTTTATCAAATATATAATGCTAATTGGAATCAGGTTTGAGGTGGTAGTGGTGTGATCAAGAGTGTGTTAAATCGGGGGTGCACCAATCCAAATGGGAGTGTACACCAATCAGTCTTATGGGTTAGTAATCCAACCATGTAATTACATAAAGATTCATGTTCAGTATTTATTGTGGATGTCTTAAAGATTTTGTAATTCCTTAAAAGGTGAAGTCATCATTATCATGTGGTAAAATTATGCATCAGTGAGTGCATCTATACATTTTTTGGTTAGATCAGATGGAAAAAAAGTATGAAATAAGTTTTGTCATGGAATCAGACACGGGTTCGTGTAAACCATTTCAAGTGTGTCATTAGACCACTAGAAATTGGAATCTCTAATTTAAAATGGAATTCTAGGGTAGAAAACCCATAGTTTTGAATCATCTTCTTTTAAGTAAATCCTTATGTTGGGAATCGCCATGAATCAGAATTGCTATTTTTATTTGGAGTCATATACAGAGGTTTACCATAAACTTTGGGGGTTAAATAGTTCAGGAAACCATAGTGTATTGTGAAATACAGGTGGAGGGAGAACCATATCGGTGATGGTGATGGTGGTGAATGAGTTGCTTGATCCATCAATAATAATGCACTCGTATGTTTATATTTGTACATTAGAAGCATTTATGAAATTAAGAGGTATATCATGGTGAATGAGTGATTAATTAAGGAACAATGTAGGTTAAGATTGGTGGTTGTAGGATCGTTAGGAATTCTTGGGATGAGAACCGTTATGGTAGAGATTTTTTAATGACCTGTGGAATTTAGAGTCATTACATTTTCAAAGGAATTTAAATTTATTTCTTAAATCAGAGTGCATTTGGTGAATTCAGATTTATACAATGAATGTGAGTATTGAAATATCGTACAGAATTGTTTTGTGTGTACAATGAGTCCCATTTGGTATTTTGAGTCCTATGAAGATCTTCATAGAAGTGTTTGGGTGTCCTTGGTTGATAGAGACCATGAAATATGTAACACCCCCATAATGTTAAAGGATTAAAATATAAATTGTTATGACTCATGTCAATATAGAGAACCTTTATTTTCATGATCATACCTTATTAAAACTCAAATGTTGATTTTTCTTGGCCTAGAGTAGTGATCAGTATGGGTGACCTCCTGAAATGTTTCTCAAGGTGTGTTTGTGTGAGGAAAAATAAACTAGAATGAACTAGTGTGGGAATGTGGAGACAATCAATAGTCAATGGACCCATTTAGGAATGTGGATGGTATCTAGGTAGTGGATCACATTTCTTCAAAGAAATTGGTGGTGTCTGGAAGGCTAATACCCAATGGATAAGTTAAATCTTGGGGTATGTGTTTTCATTGGGGTCCAGTTGTTACAATTGTATTTGAGGAGGAACCCAGTTGGAATAATGGTAGAACTACATGGATAGAGTCCTAGGGTACATAATTGGGATTTTGTGATCTAATATGGGGGTGAATTTAATATCCAAAAATGATAAAGTATTAAAACGATAAATGATATGTCTCATGTAAAAAGGGTGCACCTTTATTTTCAAGAGGAAACCGACCTAAATTGTGGTGGAACTTCCATGGTTAATATATAGTGTCCATAATGAGGAATTTGTTTACAAAGGTGGGGGTGAATATAACACCTTATAATGTTAAAGGATTAAAATTATAAATGATATGACTCATGTCAACATGGTGAGACTTTATTTTTAAGAGCCTACCTAATTAGAATTATAAATTTAATTGTGATTTTCCAGGGGTAGTGATCAGGATAGGTAACCTCTTGGGATGTATCCCAAGGTGTGTTAAAGTGAGGAAAAATCACACTATAAGGAAAAAGAGTTTTCTAGTGGTTATAATAATTGTTCTGAATACCCTTTAGGGAAATTGTATGGGCCCTCAGTAGGAGATCACATGTCTACACGGAAATTGATGGTGCCTGGAGGTCCAATACCTGGAAACCATGTTAATGTGGGATGTCTGTTATGCTAGTATATCCATGACACAAAAGTTTCCATGCTGAGGGACACCATGGTATCACCCTGAAGGGCCACTCTATGGTGGTATCATGTGGGGTTGGCAACACCATAGATGGGTCGACTATGCCAAAGTTTGTAATAGGGCTTAGGAATCATGGGGTGATCCTAATTTCATGGGTTTTTTCTTAACTAGGGGTTTATCGGTAACTTTTATTGTCCCCGCACTTAATTTTTTATTAAAATAGGGGATAAGAGGGTAGCATTCTATACTGACACATCCCATCCATCCTCCACCAATTACCAATATAAGGGGGAGTTTTAGGGTTTGAATTCATGGTTATTTATGGTATGTTCCTCCATCTCCCTTTATCTATTTTGGAAACTATTCATTAGCCACTTATTTTGGATATTTTGAAGATTATTTTGGTGTCAATTCTACTAGATCAAGGTAAATTCATGAGAGAATAATGTTTATTTTTTATATATCTTTATATATCATCACAAATGGTTTATCACATGTGGTAATTTTCAATTTGGTCCAATGTGATGTCAGATGAGTTTCAAGCTCATCTAAAAAGTGATTTTTGTGAAAATCCTAATCTTAGTATTGTGTAACTTTTTGGTTAATAAAATAGGTTTGTCTATCTAGATAATAATACCTATAAAACTGGTTAATTCCATTTCATATAATGCGTATTTTTTCAGGTATTTTGTTAGGAGTAAGACACAGATCATCTGTGTGTGGTTGGTCACATTTTTAGTGTCTCAAAACTACCTCATGAGTTTTATGTAAATATTCATATTTAATATTAAATGATTTATTTGACTATAAATTGTTATTATTAAATTTTCATGATTTTGTGGAATTAAATAGATGCTGAGGATAATGGATGACCTCGGTTGAGGCTCAGTGAAGCTTGGTGAGGGGTTAGCTCTTGTATCTAGGTAGTCAGATCCTAAGATATAAGTTCATATTCTTGTTTATTTAAGAGTGTGCATGACTTCATAATTTTTTGGGTATTGGTATTTGGATTTAATACTGGGGGTTCTTTATCTAGATGAGATGAGAAGTATGTGCTCCTCATATTCCTGTAATGAGTTCTCATTATCACTTAGGAAAATTGATATCTCTTGGAGACTAGGTCTCCAAGGGGTGGTGGTGTTGACTATGTGTAAATGAGACTATGGGTAGGTCTCATAGTATAAGATGTGATGTGGGTAGCCTATAATGGGTTCCTAAAGCTAGTGGGAATTCATTAGAGTCATGGAACTAAGAAATTATGTGTGAGATGGTCTTACATATTTCGAGTGACTTAGAAATATCGCTTGAGGTTATAGGATAGTCTTTTTTGGTGTCCTTAGTAGAATATGTCCTTTAAAACTTAACATGTGAGGTAGAGAATGGTTTACCTTGAGTGATGTTCCAAGATATCTACCTTAGAAGGTGTGAGATGAGACCTAGAGATGGGACTCATGAGGTGTTTTAGGATTTTCCATTGTGATTTAAATTTTATTTTAATGGGTAATTGGACCATGTCACTTGAGGATAGGTTAAGGTAGAGCCTATAGGCTATGAGTTCACTATAGAGTGGTGAGCATGATTTGGTACTGAATATGGTAATGGGTCTAGAATGATTAGAACCAAGATGAATATATAGTGATCTTGTTTGAAATGTTTAATGCCCCATGTTTTCTTCATGTGTGTACATGTTGTTACCCTCACCCTGAGTGAGAGGATAAGGATATAAGGATAGGACCCTACGATGATGGAGAGTGTAGTATCCCGATTTTGACATTGTCTTGAGTGAGAGGATAATATATGTGATGTACTAGCTTTCCCTAAGTGAGAGGGTACTTGTATGGAGAACATTGATGAAGAGGTTTTTGGTTCACATGTGCTTTTGAGACCCTCAATAAACGATGGGAGTGTTTATGTATCAACCCCCTACCGAGTGAGAGGGAAATGGATGTGATGTGAAACCCCTAAGTGAGAGAAAATGATCAAGGAAATGTGATGTGAGCTATAGAAACTAGAACCTAACATTAGAGATATAGTAGTTTTGGGACATTGAAAACCTTTCCTTGAGTGAAAAGGTGTTGTTAACACCACATCGAGTAGTCAGAAGATTCCAAGACTTTGAAATTAAACCATAACATGTACCATTTGGTGGTCCTCAGAACAGAGATGATGTTAAATCCAAAGTGTTCAGAAATGGTATGGGGCATTTTATGTATGGAATAAGTTGATTATAAGACTATAGCATGGAAATAAAGAAGGTGTGTTCTAGTTATCACATGGAGACCTAACACACGTGTTTACTATTTATTTCCATTTCGATTAAATACACCATCATTTTTTAACATATAATAGTGGTAATTAGTGATACCCTACTAATTTATATGCTCACACCCTACACGGGAACCCTTGTGTACATTCAAGAATGATGTCTAGTTTTCAAGATAGAGCACAGATATAAGGCCCTGGCCTTAAACATTACTTAATCTTGATTTACTTCAAGAATACACGTTGAGGATCTTTTCAGGTTTAGATTTTTAGAGAATTAGATCATAAAACATGCATTACATTCCACATTTAAAGAAAGTGGTTACATAAAAGATAGTAATCAGTTTTTCCCATCAACGGAAACATATTTAAAATAAAACATGGATTCTTTTTGACACTTCCTTGACACTATCATTACATTATGTACCTTTCCCTTGACCTATGAAAAACATTTCAAAAACATGGGATGAGCATAAAAAGATCAGTAAGGGATATAAAAGTACGAAATTAAAACATTAGTACATGTATGAAATCATACTTTACTCATAAAACATAATCACATACCTCAAAAAATCATGAATAAATCATATAAATCAAAAGACTTAAAGGTATCTTGAGGCATTCATAACATTTTTACGTAGGGAGTAACCCTCATGGTTACGTTTGGAATACCCATCACAGTATATTCCCTAAATCTCTTCAGAGAAACCTTAACGTTTAACTCCTTCGTGTAACCCAATGCATTGGAGAGCTATATTGGGCTCAGCCACCCTTAGTTTATCATGTAACCACCCATCTTCATAAACAATGCCCAAGAACCATAACATAATCGTATCACATGAAACATGCATAAAGGAAACTTAACATTTCCACATTTCAATCACAAGATATCAATAACACATTAATATAACAAAAACATTATCAAAACCATTTTCAATACCAAAATAAAATCAAATTAAAACATGGTATTTATTTTTCATTAAAAAAAAGTTATGGCTTGTAGAGGAATCCGAAACTCAAATAATGGTCATGGCGGCGGAGAAGTCGTTGCCACCGCATACGTACGACAAAAAAACATTCCCTTTTTTCGTTTAGTAAATGCTTCATATAAGAAGATTACTTTTGAACAAAAGTAAAAGTAACATGGTTTTATACACCGTATAAAATAAAGTTGTGTATAAAACAAAATATGCCTCAATGAAAAGAGATTGAGATGAAGTCCCGTACCTCGGGTCCGACTTGACTCGATCATTCTTTAACGTCCTAAATAATAAACTTGAGTTAATTTCTACTTTCTTAAGAACATTTTTCAGGTTCATTATTCCTTTTATATCACTTATTAACATGTTATGAACACTATGTAATTATTTATGTTAATAATTGTCGTTTTGTCGATCATTGGTACTTGAGCCAAAAATAAACTCTTTATAATTACAAGTTGTTCATGTGGTAAAATATCCATTATATCAAGAATTATATTCATGATGTAGATATCATATATATCATATATATTCAGTATATAAATGAATTTATAATATTACATAATCATTTAGAGGTAAGAAATGAAATGCACCGTTCAGGGAGACGGAAATCTGTACGTACGCATGAACGCTACTTTCATTTCTATGTCATATTAATGGAATTAAAACTAAATGAGAGATATGTATATTTAAATTACAGAATTATATTCATCATTTAGATGTAACATACATCATATATATCCATTATACATATGTACTTATAATAGTACATTACATTTGCGGATAAAAATCAAATGCACCGTTCATGGAGACGGTAAGTCTTATGTACGCATGAATGCTACATTCATTTCTATCTCATACTTTAATGGAATGAATTAATAATGATATAAAGTTATATTATAATTCCAGTATAACATCATATATAATAACTTTAACTACATCCTTTATACGTCCCACATATGGCATTTAACGAATCAAATCACTTTGAGGGGGTGGTAGTCCGCACTTCCTAAAATGAAGATATCATGTTTACCCATAATGGAAACCATAAAGGTATGCCATAAATGAAAAATACAGAAGCTTAAGTAAAACATAAACATATTATATACCATATATAAATATAGTGACATCTTAATGGCCACCTTTTAAGGTGTTATTGAGTGTTGAACAATCATCGTTTCGTGAGGCAGAAATTCTCCATCCACAGAAACAATATGTTCTTTAACCATTAGATGTAGGTGTGTGTAAGTGTATCTCGAATCCTTCTTATAACAACATTCTAGTTTATTGAAGATACTGGAGTTGTTACAAAATAAATTAATAAAAAGAGTTTATGGGGTTGGAGAAGAAAAATAAAACAAAAGAACACAAGTGAAGACATTATCTTATAATCGTGTAACTCCCTTTGGTTTGAACCAAAAGGGTTTCTTGAAGAGCTTCCTGCCTAAGGTAAGGATTCTTGGATGAGTAGAGGGATGTGTAGAGACAAAATGATCAGATAATGGCCATTACAAAGGCTTGAGAAGTGTGGTTAAGGAGGTAGAGGTGGGGGCCTTTTATAAGAGGAGAGGAGGGGCACTATTGGAAAGGTATAAAATGTTAATTTATTTTCAAATGAGTTTCAGATTTTAATGATCCCAAATTGATGTGTTTCGAGGATAAGGTTATAAGGGTTCAAAATCCACCCATAAAATATGTTTTTGACATGTGTAGGTCTTAGATTTTACATTATTTTTCCATTTTATTTAAATCATTAAATAATGAGGTAATCACTGCAGAATCATGATGTCATAAATAATTTAATTTATTTAATGTCTAGAAATTATAAATAAAATAATATGATGTAGGAAATCCTTTTAGATTTCCAATTACTATTTATTGTCAAAAATATGACTTGTATAACCCCATGTAAAAATTGTTTTGGTAAAACAATACATGTTTGTGTCATTTTTACTTTTACTTTAAATGAAAGGCATTAATGTCATTATCTTACCCAAGTAGATCCATGGGGTCCCAAAAATAGACCCATGGATTTTCTTGGTTGGACATGACTCATCCAATAGGGTTAGGACAAGTGTCAAGATATTTTAATTTTATTGTAATATCATTTTTACCTTAAATCACACTAATTACCTTTAATAGCGATTAATAAAACTTAAAAGATACTTTTCATCAAAAATCATTTTCATCAAATTGAAACACATTTTACTTAATAATGGAAATCATTTTTATTGGATTTTTGAAATTCAAATCACATAAGTGGTAAAGTTCCATTTAGATGAAAAATCAGTTTTTGTAACTACCACTTTGTGGTTTCACTATTCTTCAAAAATTAAGGTTTTTCAGAAAAATACCAAAAATTCACCCTAAGATATATTTTGTATTCCGAATTCAAAAATGGTGTCTATTTTACCAAATTCATAACATAGAAGTTGCATTATTGGATTTTATAATTAAATCCCATTGTCAAATCAAAGTGTGTTTTTAAGAAACAATACCTATCAAAAGATTAACACTCATTTATGTCCAATCTCAATGTGATATTAATTCCAATGACCACCATTTGATTAAATGGTAAAAATATATTCTAATTTCACTTTAAAACCAATTAAAAAGACAATATATCTATATAAATAAATTAGATTAAATAGAGGTTTTGAAATAAAATACAACACTTTTCACTATTCATTAAGAAATGAACATTATCATAAAAATATTAAAAATTTATCCAAAGTAAATTTCAATGTCCCAGTAATAATGAATAAGTTTATTTTGAAATATTTATCTTATATAATTGTCAAAAGTTACATTTAAAAATGGTTCCCCATCAAAAGGCGGTAAAGCAATCTTTTAAAAATACTAGAATATTCTTTGCTTAAGATTGGATTTATTCTCATTTTAAACCTCTAAAACACTATCTAATTCATAAATAGACATAGACATGAAAATATATTATTCTTTACATACATGGGATGTTACATCCTTCCCCCCTTTAGAAAATTTCAACCCTGCAATTTATTTACATATCGAATAAGTGGGGGTATTTATCCCTCATTGAATTTTCAGATTTCCATGTTGCCTCTTCACTCATGTGGTTCTTCCACAAAACCTTTACTTGATGAATCACTTTATTCCGCAACACTTGCTCCATGTGATCAAGAATCTAAACTGGTTATTCCTCATAAGATATATTCTCTTCTAACTAAACTACCTCTGGACTCAAAACATGAGATGGATCTGGCATGCACTTCCTTAACATTGAAACTTGAAAAACATTGTGTACCTGAGAAAAACTCGGAGGTAAAGCCACTCGGTATGAAAATGATCCAACTCTCTCAAGAATTTCATATGGTACAATGAACCTTGTAATCATCATTCCTTTCTTACCAAATCACATCACACTTTTCCATGGTGAAACATTGAGAAAGACATGATCACCTACCTTAAAAGATAGACCCTTCCTCCAGTTATCCGCATAACTTTTATGTCTGCTCTGAGCTGTTCTCATGTGTTTCAGAATCAACTGAACTTTTTCTGCTATCTCTTCTACCAATTCTGGGCCCATCAGCTTCCTTTCACCCAATTCATCCCACAAAGCTGGAGTTCAACACCGTTTACCATAGAATGCTTCAAATGGAGCCATCTGTATACTGGAATGAAAACTGTTATTATATGAAAATTCAACCACATAAAGATGTTGGTCTCAAATTCCCTGATAATCCATCGAACAAGAACGTAGCATATCCTCCAAAGTCTGAATTGTTCGTTATGACTGCCCATCTGATTGAGGATGAAAAGTTGTACTAAAATTTAATTTATTACCCAGAGACTTCTGAAGGCCTTTCCAAAAGTTAGAAGTGAACCTGGGATCACGATCAAATACAATGGATATGGGAACTCCATGAAACCTGAATATCTCCTTAAGATACAACTGATCAAGTTGATCTAGAGACAAAGTATCTTGAATAGGAAGGAAATGATCAGATTTAGTCAAGCGATCAACAATAACCCAGATTGCATTATTACCTCGAGGTGTCTTCGGTAATCCAACAACAAAGTCCATGGATATATTTTCCCATTTCCACTATGGCACTGGTAAAGGCTGAAGTATCCCTTTCGATAACTTCCACTCTACTTTAACCTGCTGACAAGTCAAACACTTCACAGTAAAATCAGCAATATCTCATTTCATTCCATCCTAATATTAATACTCCTGCAGATCTCTGTATATCTTAGTACTGCCAGGTTGAACTGAAAATGGGGAACTATGAGCCTCACATAACAACTCATTCGTCAACTATGAATCACCAGGAACACATAATCTCTTCCCAAAAATAAAAACACAATCATTATCAATATTAAATTCAGGCAACTTACACTTCTGAACCAGCTCTACCTTTTCTTGCGACCCAATGTCTTTCTTCTGCACTTGCTTAATTCTGTCTGATAAAGAAGATTTCACCGTTACCTGAAAAAAAATAAAAGGACATCCTACACCAACAACTTCTATGCCAAAGTTCATCAAATCCTTAACCAAAGGATCACGTTCCAAATGCAACATTGTTAATGAAACATTACTTTTTCGACTCAAAGAATCAGCCACTTTATTTGCTTTTCCCGGATGGTAATGAATTCTACAATCATAATACTTGATTAATTCTAGCCATATCCTCTGTCTCAGTTTCAATTCTTTTAGATTGAATATATACTTTAAACTTTTGTGATTAGTATATATTTTACACTTTACTCCGTAAAAATGATTCCTCCAAATTTTTAAAGTGAAAACAACAGCTGTTAATTCAAATCATGTGTAGGGTAATTTACGTCATGATTCTTCAACTGACGTGAAACATATCCAATTACCTGATCATTCTGCATAAGGACACAACCACGTCCCTTCAATGAAGCATCACTGTATATAACCAACTCACCATTCCTGGATGCAAGTGCCAAAAACTGGAGCATTCACCAATCTTCTTTTCAACTCTTGAAAACAATCATCACATTCTTTTTTCCATATAAACTTAACACCCTTATGAGTTAGCTCAGTCACTGGACTAGATATCTGTGAAAAATTTTCAACAAAACTTCGGTAGTAACCTGCCAAACCATGAAAACTATGGATCTCGGTTACATTTGTGGGTCTTGGCCATTCTTCAACAACCTTTGTTTTAGCAGGATCAACAGTTATGCAATTTTTTGATACAATGTGACCAAGGAAAGAAATTTTTTGTAACCAAAACTCACACTTGCTAAATTTTCCATACAATTTATTTTCTTTTAAGGTTTGCAAGATAACCCTTAAATGACTTTCATTCTCCTCTTTACTTTTAGAAAGCACCAAAATATAATCGATAAACACAACCACCATTTATCACCTGATTCAACTGAGTCATCACTGCAATAAACTGCTCAATTCTAATTCAGACCATCTCTGGTTGCTGATTCGGAAAGTCATTCTACTCTGTTTGCCTTCCCAGAAAATTTTCTCTATTTCTTTTATGCAAAATAATTCTTAACACAGATATATCTTAGACGAAGCAACATGGTAATCTTTATATTCTATATCATTTCAATCATACCTTAACATAATTTATAATTTAAAAATTTTCTAACTCTTAAAGTTGTCTAAACCGACCTCTGATACCAACTATAAGGACTCGGCCTTAAACATTACTTAATATTGAGTTACTTCAAGAATACATGTTGAGGATCTTTTCAGGTTTAGTGTTTTATAGAATTAGATCATAAAACATACATTACATTCCACATTTAAACAAAGTGGTTACATAAAAGATAGTACTCATTTTTCCCATCAACGTAAAAATATTTAAAATAAAACATGGATTATTTCTTGACACTTCCTTGATGTTATCATCACATCATGTACCTTTCCCTTGACCTGTGAAAAAAATTTCAAAAACTTGGGATGATCATAAAAATCTCAGTAAGTGATATAGAAGTATGAAATGAAAACATTAGTCCATGTATGAAATCATACTTTACTCATAAAACATAATCACATACCTCAACAAATCGTGAATAAATCATAGAAATCACAAGACTTAAAGGTAACTTGAGGCATTCATAACATTCTTACGTAGGGAGTAACCCTCATGGTTACGTTTGGAATACCCATCACATTATATTTTCTAAATCTCTTCGGAGAATCCTTATTATTTAACTCCTTTGTGTTACCCAATGCATTGGAGAGCTATATCGGGATCACCCACCCTTAGTTTATCACGGAACCACCCATCTTCATAATCAATTCCTAAGAACCATAACATAATCTTATCACATAAAACATACATAAAAGAATCATAACATTTCCACATTTCAATCACACGATATCAATAATACATTAAAATAATAAAAACATTATCAAAACCATTTTCAATACTAAAATAATATAAAATTAAAACATGGTATTTATTTTTCATTAAAAAAAGTTATGGCTTGTAGAGGAAGTCGAAACTCAAATAATGGTCACGGTGGCGGAGAAGTCGTTGTCTCCGCATACGTACGACAAAAAAAACATTCCCTTTTGTAATTTAGTAAATTCTTCATATAAGAAGATTCATTTTGAATAAACATAAAATTAAAATGGTTTTATACACCATATAAAAGAAAGTTGTGTATAATACAAAATACTCCTCAATGAAAAGAGATTGAGACGAAGTCCCATACCTCGGGTCTCACTTGACACGATCGTTCTTTAACGTCCTGAATAATAAACTTGAGTTAATTTCTACTTGTTTAAGAACCTTTTTCAAGTCCATTATTCCTTTAATATCACTTATTACCATGTTATTAACACTATTTAATTATTTAATTTAATAATGGTCATTTTGTCGATCATTGGTACTTGAGTCAAAAATAAACTCTTTATAATTACAAGTTGTTCATGTGGTAAAATATCTATTATATAAAGAATTATATTAATGATTTAGATATCATATATATCATATATATAAATTATATACATGCATTTATAATATTAAATAATCATTTATAGGTAAGATATTAAATACGGTAAGCCGTACGTACGCATGAATGCTACTTTAATTTCTATGTCATATTAATGGAATTAAAACTAAATGAGAGATTTGTATATTTTAATTCCAGAATTATATTCATCATTTATATGTAACATACATCATATATATCCATTATATATATGTACTTATAATAGTACATTACATTTAGGGATAAGAAATGAAATGCACCGTTCATGGAGACAGTAAGTCGTACGTACGCATGAACGCTACATTCATTTCTATATCATACTTTAATGGAAAGAAATAATAATGATATAAAGGTATATTATAATTCCAGTATAAAATAATATATAATAACTTTAACTCCATCCTTTATACGCCCCACATATGGAATTTAACGAATCAAATCACTTTGAGGGGGCGGTAGTCCGCACTTCCTAAAATGAAGATATCGCATTTACCCATAATGGAAACCATAAATGTATGCCATAAATTAAAAATACAGAATCTTAAGTAAAACATAAACATATTATATATCATATATAAATATATTTACATCTTAATGGCCACCTTTGAAGGTGTTATATGAGTTTTGAACAATCATCATTTCGTGAGACAGAAATTCGCCATCCACAGAAACAATATGTTCTTTAGGCATTAGATGTAGGTGTGTGTAAGTTTAGCTCGAATACATATTATAAAAACATCCTAGTATATTAAAGACACTGGATTTGTTACAAAAGAAATTAATAAAAAGAGTTTATGGGGTTGGAGAAGAAAAATAAAACAAAAGAACACAAGTGAAGACATTACCTTAAAATCGTGTAACTCCCTTTGGGTTGAACCAAAAGGGTTTCATCAAGAGCTTCCTGCCTAAGGTAAGGCTTCTAAGATGAGTATATGGATGTGGAGAGACAATATTATCAGAGTTTGGCTGAGCCAAAGGCTTGAGAAGTGTGGTTAAAGAAGTAGAGGTGGGGGCCTTTTATAGGAGGAGAGGAGTGGCACTCTTGGAAAGGTATAAAATGTTACTTTATTTTCAAATGAGTTTCGGATTTTAATGGTCCCACATTGATCTTTTTCCAGGATAAGGTGATAATGGTTAGAAATACACCCATCCAATAGGTTTTTTACATGTGTAGGTCTTATATTTTACATTATCTTTCCATTTTATTTAAATCGTTATATAATGAGGTAATCACTGCATTATTATTATGTCATAAATAATTTAATTTATTTAATGTCTAAAAATTATAAAACAAATACTATGATGTAGAAAATCTTTTTATCCTTCCAATTAATATCTATAGTCAAAAATATGACTTGTATAACCCCATGTAAAAAATTGTTTTAGTAAAACAATACATGTTTGTGTCATTTTTACTTTTATATTAAATAAAAGGCATTAATGTCATTATCTTACCCAAGTGGGTCCATGGGGTCCCAAAAATAGACCCATGGTTTTTCTTGGTCGGCCATGACTCATCCAATAGGGTTAGTACAAGTTTCAAGATATTTTCATTTTATTATAATATCATTTTTACCTTAAATCACACTAATTACCATTAATCGCGATTAATAAAACATAAAAGTTACTTTTCATCAAAAATTATTTTCATCCCATTGAAACAAATTTTACTTAATAATGAAAATAATTGATATTTTATTTTTGAAATTCAAATCATAGAAGTGGTAAAGTTTCATTTAAATGAAAAATCAGTTTTTGTAACGACCACTTTGTGGTTTCACTATTCATCAAAAATTAAGGTTTTTCAGAAAAATACCAAAAAATCACCCTAAGATATATTTGATATTCCGAGTTCAAAAATGATGTCTATTTTAACAAATTCATAACATAGAAGATTCATTAATTAATTTTATAATTAAATCTCGTTGTCAAATCAAATAGCCTGTTTTTAAGAAACAATGTCTATCAAAAGATTGTCACTCGTTTATGTCCAATCTCAAAGTGATATTAATTCCAATGACCACACTTGGATTAAATGGTAAAAATATATTATAATTTCACTTTAAAACCAATTAAAAATATAATCTAACTATATAAATAAATTAGATTAAAAAGTGGTTTAGAATTAAAATACAACACTTTTCATGATTCATTAAAAAATGAACATTATCAGAAAAATACCAAAAATATATCCAAAGTAAATTAAAATGTCCCAATAATAAATAATAAGTTTATTTTGACAAATATATCTTATTGAATTTTAAAAAGTTATATTTAAAAATGGTTCTCCATCAAAAGGCGTTAGAGAAAGCTTTTAAAAATAATAGAGTATTCTTTGATTAAGATTGTATTTATTCTCATTTTAAACCTCTAAAACACTCTCTAATTCATAAATAGACATATATATGAAAATATATTATTCTTTACTTACTTGGGATGTTACAACAGATGTTTAGTAGATCATTATGGAGTAGTTCAACAAGTATCTAGAGATTGGGGGTGTAGTGGGGATTGAGGAAGGTAGTAGGGTGGGAATGTATATTTTTTTTATCATTTTTTAATTTTTTTATGTGATTGGTCTATTGGATGATTTTTTGTGGGTTTTCACTTAGATTATCATATTTTTTTATTAGGGGTGTTTACTTATTCACATGTAATATGATGTGATGATGTTTGTATTTTTATTTTCTATTCCAGTTATGATGTACTCTAATATAATGGAATATTCACCTCAATTTATGAATTTAGACTTAGACACTATTTAGTACCCTCTATTATTTTGGGAGGTTTTCTTGAGGTCACATTACATGTTATCCGGGGGAATTAAATTATAGAATTTTAACTAGGGAGTTAAAAATGGGTTTTTTCTAACCATTTGAATTTTGTTATTAGGGGATTTTGAATATCATCTTGAGTCCTAGTGTGACATTGTTCATCAAAGGTGTTGTGTTTCCTTGGGATTTATGGGTTGCCTCCATTCATAACACTTTTAAAATAAATCCTTTATTTTTTATTAGTTTTAAATACATGGTTCATGTTTCATAAAGTTAGTTATTTTAAACTTGTTTTTCATTTATTAAACGTATTTACATTTCCCTCTCCAGATCCACATTCATCCAAAACTATTTTTATATTGATTATGTAAATGTGGTTTTTTTGAAAATTTCATAAAGGATACATAAAATGAATTTGGTGATAAATAGTGTTTTTGGCTCTCAGTGACTATAAAATAAGGGAAATAAAGGTTTATAGAAAATGTTTTCCTGAACTATGAATGGAATTGGTTCTTCTAAATTTTTGATATCTTTAAAATATTTTTTGAACTATTTTATTGATTTTCATTTTTGAATTTGTCCATGTTTTTTTATAAATGAATATGATGTTTTCAAAAAAATATTTTATGTGGTGTCACATGGTTTGGTTTCCCAATGAAGAATTTATAACATTTTCTAAAAAAATTATCTTTCAAAGTCTTAGTTGAAAATTACATAAATACTGGGATTTATACTTTTATTATTATGATGTTTTAGTTTAATGGTTTCATTTATTGTGTTTTGATTTGTTAAAATAGAAAATTATGGTGAGGAAATAATTGATGATGAGGTAAAGTAATTTTTAATGTTTTATGGTGTTGTTTTTTATGATTTATGAACTCAACTCCCTTAATTGACATTGAGAACATAGAAACATGGGTAGGTAATGTTAGGAAATTTATGGTGGGAATTAAAATTATCTCCCTATATTTATATAATTTAGCACAAACTAAACATTACTATGATATGGATAGGGTGATGCTTTATAGGTTATAACCATTTTTCTATGCACTGAAAATCCTCTCCCAGACGGTTTGTGCACATTTGGATATAATTACCTTAATCCCCAAGATAGTATGAATATCCTAGGTTCCTCTGACATCAGTTTCCCTAGGGATACTAAATTGACATTGTTCTTTTATATTCCCTTTATACAGGCAAATTCCTAAGATATTTATTTTTTCATTTAACATATCAATTTTACATGATGCTATTGTTTTTTATATTAAATCATCTATTTTAATTTATTCAATCGGTTTTCATAACAATGTAATTTTACTTTTATACAGTGATTCTTCCCCCGTGTATATCTTTATTTGATGCTAATTAAATTGCGTGCATTATTTTATTATTTATTATATATGGGTATTTTTTTATTAAAACATTATAATTCTATATCTCTTTTCCTTTTCTTGATATATTTTCTAAATGGGTGTTAAAAAGTATTCATTTTTAGGGAATATTTTTCAAAACTATTTTATATTTTAATTTCATAACCCCTTTTAAAATACTTCAAATATTAGTAATTCAAAAATTGATAAATTTTTTGGTTTTAAATAATTTAATTAAAGGGGTGGTTTTATATTATGAATTGTTTTTTAAAAAAATTAGAAGGCTTTTATTTGTGAATATAGTTTAAACTAGCATAAAAAGGATTCGCTTTTAAAGGTTATTCATAGGGTTTGGGGAGGTTATCTATGGTGATATTCATCTCACCCTTTTATATATTTTATGTTCTATTTATTTTTTCATTGGATATATATGTTTGGTTTTTTCTATATTCAGTTATGTTGGGGTTGGTGGTACCAAGAACATGGGGATTTTCATGAACACAATGATGGGTGATCATGATCTTTATTTTTGATTAGGTTTCATTTTTGTATATTTTACTTAGTTGATACCGGCCAATATAGACTTCATTTTTGTC
Organism: Viscum album; assembly: GCA_963277665.1. NCBI lineage: Eukaryota > Viridiplantae > Streptophyta > Magnoliopsida > Santalales > Viscaceae > Viscum > Viscum album. Next base: position 379,330,675 of record OY728147.1, read on the forward strand.
TTTTATATATATTCTATTAGTTACTCTTCTTGTATGTTATGGTTTATAGTTGAATGTTTACTATAATGTTTTTCTTATTCAGTTTTTTTTATGTTTAAAACTAATTATTTTCTTTATATGGAAGTAAAAACTTATGGAAAAGTCATGGAATACTATAAGAAATATTATATTAGTAATTTAATTATGTTTATTGAGAAAAATCATTCCAATTATATATATTTTGATTTTATAGCACTCTTTTCAAGATTGAGTGTATCAGAAATTCTTTTTGGGCCTTACCAGAGGATTCCATGAGTGCCCAAAAGAGGGATGATTAGGATTCGTTCCTAAAAAATTGATAACTTAGTTCCATATATTATTTTATGAGTAATGTTATGTTTTATATAATAATTTAAAAACATTAAACGTATGTGTGGGGATAGTATAGATAGCACTTTCTTATTTGGAACCCCAAGTTACCATGGGATGTCAGATTGTGACCCATGAAATAAGATCTTTCTTCACTATGTATTATTATATATTGATCAATATTAATATTATTTTTAATTATACTGAATTATATGAGTTAATTCGAGGTTTTATATGTTTGGGGTAAAAAATAGAGAAGAATCGAGGGTGAATGTTTATCCCACATGGTCTAGAAAACAACAAATAGATTGTGTGAATGGTCTTATAAATCTCATAGTAACCATTGTACAGTAAGCACATGGTACACTAAACAATGAATAACCAATAAACTTTCATTAATTTTTGGGATGCGCCACTTTCTCTTACCGATCAATTTTGGTTATAATGTTTTCTATTTTGGATGAATTTAAGAGATTTTTTCTTATAATATTTTTATGTTACATGGTTGAAATATTGTTTTAGGAAAAAACACAGTTCTAGAAGTGGAAGTATTTTTTTGAAAATAATAAAGATGTTTTCAAAACTGGTTTAAAATGAGTAAGATATTTTTTAATTACAAGCTGGTTTTAATGAAGAATTCATGGGATTACAAATTTATTTTAATGATTAATTTTGAAATTAATAAATAGGTATTATAAAATAAATTTATTTGGATTTGTTGTTTTGGGGACTTGTTAAATTATTTCATGGATTGACTAGTGAAATAGAAAACTGACTTTTAAGTGTCATTTCATGATTTTTTGGATGATGTGAATTATATTTCAATTTATTGTTAAATGGTTCAAACTAGTTTTTAATTTAATGTAGTGTTTATAATTTAGATTAGTAATGGTTATTATTTTCTCCATTGGTATCTCTCTTTTAACTTATGGGTCACATATATTTTGGGTGCATTAAATTTTGATTGTTTCTTCAATATTCCTATGTTTCTTCAATATTTATAGAATTTATTATAGGATATATATGATGGGATTTGAAAATAATTTTATTTTTTATACTCTTCTAGTTTTTATATCTAACAGTTAAATTGTGTTCCTTTATAGTTACTAAACCTACATAGACTCTATTTATAATGGATGGGAAAAATCCATTTTGGTCATTAATACCCCCATTAAGTTTTCATAATTAGGTTTCTATCACATTTAATGGAATTTTTCAAAGATTTAGTCCATAATTTGTTTCATAATATATGACTTTGGTTGGGATATATATTAACTAGGGGTTTGATAATAGTTTAGGATTTGAAAAGGAAACATATGATGGGTAGTGCCAGAACCTCTTATTTTCAATAAGAATTATTTATGTAGAGAGAACTAGAAATAGGTTTAATAGAGATAAGATTCATGATGATTTTGAAGAAACTTTTCATCTTATTATTGTCATCATATGCAGTATTGATTCTTAGTATGTTTATAGTAGGATCATTTTAGGAAATCTGCGAAATTTTATTAGAAGACCCAAACACTTTTCATCATTATATTAAGACAAAACATTTTAGAATATTATATAAAATGATGAATCATAGTCTAGATTTGGGTAGTCATATGAAATATCCAATTTAGATTACTCATTTTCCATTCATTTTCATCATTATCTACCTTCTTGTTCCTTTGATTCATGTTGTTAGTCTATAATTTGATGTTATTCACTTTTAGAATTCTCATTGGTTGTGCGGTTTTAGAGAATGTAATGATTAAAACCATGTGGATATATATATATATAGTATGTATATTTTTCTATTTTATCTTCATTATTCTATGCTGTCATAGTTCCTTGTGTTGTTTCCTAATATTTAACAAAGATAGTGTAAACCTAAAATATTGTGGAGACCATTTTTTTATGATTTGATTATCATATTTTCCTTTTTTAACAAGTATCTCATTTTTGTGACAATGAATTTTATGGAATAATTTATGAATTTTGTGAGGTGTCATGATCTATATTTTCCCCCAGTAAAAAATTGTTCAATAATTATGTCTCTTAGTGTTTCTTCACTTTCAGATTGAATTCATCTTGGTATTTTTTGTAAGGATGATCATGTCACACATTTATCATCATTGAAATTATGAGGGTAGATATTGAAATGGTGGGGAACATTATCACAACATGATATAACTATTTTTATTTTTAATCATCATTATTGAGTTCATGGGGGTAGGTGGAGTCCAGGATGAATTTTTCAAAAACATTTTAGATTTTTCCTTAAGTCTCTACTTGGTTCATGGTTTGGTAAACCTTTCTGCAAAGTTTTGAATCTATCCCATAGTGAACTAGTGCCTATTTTATTGTTACTACATGTTTAGATAGGATATGTGGATTACCTAAGGAATCATGTGATGTGCCTTGGTGTGTGGGTATCATTTTTGTCAATGGCATATATTTAAGAGAAACTATACAACCAAATCATGTTGTGTCTCATAGGATTATTTGTTTTTTCTACAGGGTTGGCACATTATTTGGTAAACCAAGTGTCAAAAACATGTAACCTTCATAGGTGTTTATAATTTTTAAATTCCTAGTCTACCCTAACATAATTATAATCCCCCTATTCTTCATTTTCACCTCACTCATGCATTGAAGTCAAAGGAGATCCTAGGAATGTACTCCCAAATCATTCCCTTATAATTAACATCTTCATAAATATATTATAATGTGATACATCATTGTTAGGTATTTATTTCTCTTATCCTCTACCTATATTTCATTTCTTCCACCTTTCTTTCTAGGTTCCATGGTGGTTTCACCATAGGTCATGTGTTTTGTATGACCTTGATAATTTTTTAATCTATGGTTTTTGAAGCTCCTCATAAAACCTATTCAAGCATTACTCATCAAAGGAGGAACATTTACTTGGGTTTGGGATGGTTTTTCCCTTGAATAGATCTTTGAATCTAAGACCTTCATTTTATGGTTTTTTTTAAATATATGTTTTAAATTTTTTAGTAGTTAGGCAGTGCATACTAATATTTCCTTTCATAAATGTATTGATCGCTCTCTATATTTATTTTTTATGCTAAAAAATTTTCTTCATATTTATTATGTGAATGTGGTGTTTTATAAAAATATTAAAAGAATTTTTCAAAGAAACTTGGTTATATAAAGTGTATTTTGGATCTTGGATACTATAAAATAGATAAAATCATGTATTTTAAAGAAGGTTTTATAAACTAAGGATGTAACATCCCAAGTAAATAAAGAATAATACATTTTCATATTTATTAATATTTGTGAATTAAAAATTAATTTTACTTTAAAGGGGATTCTATGTTCGAAAGCGTACCTGATACACAACAAAGAGTTTCTTTGAAAATGTACATTGCACACTAGTAATAAAATAATATTATTTTAAACATTAGATAACACATAGCCATTGTACTGGCGGGAATGGATAGAAATAACTAAAATATGGTTATATATGTTTTTTAAATGTTTTTACATTTATCTAATAAAGGATAAAGTCTTAAAATACGAAAAGAATTCAATTTTAGGCTTATATACTCTAATTTTCACGAAAGGTCCACTTATCAACATTTGATGGCGAACAATCATTAAATATAGTTTTGGTCACTCTTATACATTATATTGGACCAAATAAAACTCTTCTTTAGAATTAGTACATCAAATATTACTTTGTGTAATTTTTTGGTATTTTCCGATAAAGTTCATTTTTTAATGAATAGTGAAAATGATGTATTTTAATTCAAAACCTCTTTTTAATCTAATTTATTAAGATGATTAGATAATCTTTTGAATTGGTTTTTAAGTTAAATTAGAATATATTTTTACCATTTAATCCAATAGTGGTCGTTGGAATTAATTTTACTTTTAAATTAGACTTAAACTAGTGTCAATCTTTTGATACTTATTGTTTCATAAAAACACGCTATTTGTTTTGACATCGGGAATTAATTATTAAATTAATTATTAAATTAATTAATGAAACTTATATGTTTTGAATTTTGTAAAATGGACTTCATTTTTGAATTTGGAATATCAAATATAGCTTAGGGTGATGTTTTGGTTTTTTTCTGAAAAACTTCAATTTTTGATGAATAGTGAAACCGCGAAGTGGTGGTTACAAAATTTGATTTTTTGTTTAAATGGGACTTTACCACTTCTGTGTTTTGAATATCAAAAATCCAATTTAAATTATTTTCATTATTAAGTAAAATGTGGTTCAATTGGATTAAAATAATTTTTTGGTGAATGGTAACTTTTATGTTTTATTAATCGCGATTAAAGGTAATTAGTGTAATTTAAGGTAAAACTAATGTTGTAATAATATGAAATAATCTTGAGACATGTAATAACCTCATTGGATGAGTTATTTACGACCAAGAAAACACATGGGTCGATTTTTGGTACCCCATGGAGCCACTTGGGTATGATAATTACATTTATGCCTTTTATTTAAAGTTAGTAAAAATGACACAAACATGAGATGTTTTACTAAACCAATTTTTAAATGGGGTTATAAAAGTCATATTTTTTTACTATAAATATTTATTGGAAAGATAAAAATATTTCCTACATCATAGTATGTTTTTTATAATATTTAGACATTAAATAAATTAAATTATTTATGACACCATGATGATGTAGTGATTATCTCATTATTTAACGATTTAAATAAAATGGAAATATAATGTAACATCTAAGACCTAAACATATCCAAAACCTATTGGATGGGTGGATTTAAAACCCTTATCACATTATCCTTGAAACACATCAATTTGGGACCATTAAAATCCGAAAACCATCTGAAAATAAAGTTACATTTCCTAACATTCCAAGAGTGCCCCTCCTCTCCTCTTATAAAAGGCCCCCACCTCTACCACCTTACCCACACCTCTCAAGCCTTTTGATCGGCCAAGCTCTGAACATTTTGTCTCTCCACATCTCTCTCTTACTCCTTGAAGCCTCACTTTGGGCAGAAGTCTTCCAAGGAATCCTTTGAGCTCAAACCAAAGAGAGTTACTCGATTTTAAGGTAATGTCTTCACTTGAGTCGTTTTGTATAATTTTTCTTCTCCAACCCCCTAAAATATTTTTATTAATTTATTTTGTAACAAATAAAGTATCCTAAATATACTAGGATGTTGTTATAAGAATTATTTGAGCTACAATTACACACACCTACATCTAATGGTTAAAGAAAATATTGTTTCCGTGGATGGTGAATTTCGGCCTCCCGAAACGATGATTGTTCAAAATTATTTTAACACCTTCAAAGGTGGACATTAAGATGACACTATATTTATATATGATATATAATATGTTTATTTTTCCTTAAGCTTCTATATTTTTCATTTTGGGCATACCATTATGGTTTCCATTATGGGTAAACGCGATATCTTCATTTAAGGAAGTACGGACTACCGCCCCCTCAAAGTGATTTGATTCGTTAAATACCATATGTGGGATGTATAAATTATGGAGTTATGATATTATATATTATATTAAACTGGAATTATAATATACTTTTATATCATTATGATTTTATTCTATAAAATATGAAATAGAAATGAAAGTAGCGTTCGTGCGTACGTACGGCTTACTGTCTCAATGAACGGTGCATTTCATTTCTTACCTCTAAATGATTATGTAATATTATAAATGCATGTATATACTGTATATATATGATATATATGATATATAAATCATGATTATTATTCTAGATATAATGGATAAATGAACAACTTGTAATTATAAAGGGTTTATTTTTGACTCAAGTACCAATGATCGTTAGAATGACCGTTATTAACTTAAATAATTACATAGCGTTCATGACATGGAAATAAGTGATATAAAAGGAATAATGAACTTGAAAAAGGTTCTTAAACAAGTAGAAATTAACTCAAGTTTATTATTCAGGAGATTAAAGAATGACCGAGTCAAGTCGGACCCGAGGTAAGGGACTTCGTCTCAATCACCTTTCATTGAGGCATTTTTCGTTATATACACAAATTTTTTTTATACGGTGTATAAACCCCTTTGAATTTTATGTTTATTCAAAAGGAATCTTTTTATACAAACCATTTTACTAAACGAAAAAAGGGAATGTTTTTGTTGTACGTATGCGGCGACAACGACTTCTCCGCAGCCGTGACCATTATTTGAGATTAGGCTTCCTCTACAAGCCATTACCTTTTAATGAAAAATAAATACCATGTTTTTATTTTCTTTTATTTTGGTATTGAAAATGGTTTTTATAATGGATTAGTTATGTAAATATATTTATGTTATATATTGTGATCAAATTGTGGAAATGTTTTCTTTCCATTATATTTGTTTTATGTCTTATGATTTTATAATGGTACTTGGACATTTGACGGGTGGTTACATGATAAACCATATGACGGGTGGTGCCGTGAATACCAGGAAGGGTGGTTACGTTATAACCTCCAATGCATTGGGTATGGAAGTCGTCCGTATGGGTATTCCATTAAGTATGTATGGAAGTTGGCCGTATGGCTATTCCATTAAGAGATATGTTTGGAAGTCGACCATATGGTTATTCCACTTAAGTATGTTTATGTCCCAAGTGACCTTTATATGTTATGTGTTATTTATATGGGTTTTATGGTAATCCTTTGGTTACAAAAGGATAAGTAATGATATTTTATTCAGTGAAGAGTTTTTACTACTTCATGAAGTTGAAGGTATTACTTTTATAAAGTATGCATGGTTTACGTGATGTTTGAAAAACTAACAGTTTTCATTCTTTGTGTATCCCTTACTGAGCTTTTTATGCTCACCCCAAGTTTTTTTTGAAATGTTTTTTACAGGACCTAATGTGGAATAGGATCAAGGATGGGATCTAGGGAAAGTCATGCTATATAAAACATGGAACTAGACATGTCTCTTTTTAAGAGTTTTTTTATTCTATGGAAACTTCTTAGAAGTGTCTACTTTGTATTATTTTGAGATGTAACAGTTATGTCCTAATTCTCCAAAACTCTAAACCTAGAAATATCCTCAAGGTGAAATATTCATTTAATTCAACATTAAGTAATGTTTAAGGTTGGGGCCTTATAGTTGGTATTAGAGGTCGGTTTAGACAACTTTAAGTGTTAGAAAATTGTTAAATTATAATTTAATTTATGGTATGACTGAAATGATATAGCATTTAAAGATTACCATGTTGCTTCGCCTAAGATATTTTTGTGTTCATAATTGTTTTCCGTAGAGGAAACAATTCAGCTATATTGGGACGACATCAGGAGGAAGACAACCTTCAAAATCAGCAACCTGAGATAGTCGGAATTGGAACTGAACAGTTTTTTGCAGTGATGGCACAGATGACTTAGGCTATGAATGGTGGTGGTATCCATGCATGAGATCAAATAGATCAACCGCAGAGGAACATGTCAGTGGTGGAACATTTCATGAGGCAACATCCCCCATAATTCAGAGGATCATCTGACCCCGTACAAGCTGAAGGGTGGATTAAAACACTGGAGAAGATTTTTGATGTCATGGGGTGTTCCGAACATCAAAAGGATAGTCTTGTTGTTTACCGTTTTGAAGGTGAAGCTGATTAGTGGTGGTCGATAATGAAAAATATCAGGGATAGTGATAAGATTGAGTATCTTCACTGGGACGAATTCAAAGGTATGTTTCTTGAGAAATATTTTCCTAAGGTGGTTCGTCTTAGTATGGAGAAACAGTTCCTAGAATTGAGGCAGGAGGATGATTCAGTGGCAGCTTATGAAGCAAAGTTCACTCGATTGGCAAGGTATGCTCCAAAATTCATACAAGATGTTGATAGTAAAATAAACCGTTTTAACTCAGGTTTAATGCCAAAGTATCGAAGGTTTTTAGCTTCTCGTGAGTTTAAAAGTTATTAAAAACTTGTTCGATGTGCGGAGAAGGTGGAAATGGATTTTACCAATGATCTGGTGTTCTATGACAAACAGCGGAATAACAGGTCCAGTTGGCAGGAAAAGTGGAAGAATTAATCAAATAAGCAAGGAGGTTTGAAAACCAAATATCCATCCTATGATATGTGTGGTAAAATGCATCCTGGAGAATGTTTATCCAAGTCTGGTAAGTGCTTTCGGTGTGGTAAGTCTGGTCATATTTCTCGTAACTATAAGGAAGATGATCAAGCAGTCAATGAAAAGTTAGCGTTAAGATGTTTTAAGTGTAATGAAATGGGTCGTTATGCAAATGAGTGTCTAACGAAGAACTCGACTGGGGGAAAGTAGCCAGACTACAAGCATAAAGGGGTGGTAAAATCCTTTGCAACAACTTCAGCAGATATTGGGCCATCGAATGAAGTAGTATCAGGTACACTGTTTGTTTGTTCATATTATGCCATTGTGTTGTTTGATTCAGGGTCTACACATTCTTTCATTTCTGAGAAGTTTTCTAGTAAATTGGAAATTCCATCTGAAGATATGAACCCTAAAATTATGGTAAAAACACCCGGAGGGAACGTTGAGACAAAAAGGAATTATAAGAACCTTCCTATCCTTGTGTGTGGAAATAATCTACCAGAAAACTTTATTGTTTTGCCTCTAGTAGAGTTTGATGTTATTTTGGGCATGGATTGGATTTTTGTTTATCATACTAAGATTGACTGCAGAGCTAAAATGGTTTCTTTTTTGAAAGATTTTCAGTTTGTGTACAAGAATGAACCCTTGATTTTGATAACATATCAGGAAGTTGAGAAACTAGTAAAATATGGAAATGAATGTTACCTTGCACATATTGTTGAAAATAAAGGAACTATACATATTAATGATGCGCCAGTGGTAAATGAGTATCTTGATGTTTTTTCTGATGAGTTTCCTGGTATTATTCATGATCAGGAAGTTGAATTTACTGTTGACTTAGTTTCTGATTCTAAGCCAATTTCAGAACCCCCTTATCGAATGGATCAATTTGAACTTTTAGAGTTAAAGAAGAAATTGCATGAGTTATTAGATAAAGGTTTCATTCGACCTAGAACATCACCATGGGGTGCTCCTGTCTTGTTTGTTAAAAAGAAAGATGGCTCAATGAGACTTTTCATTGATTATAGTGCCTTCAATAATATTAATATTATGAACAAGTATCCTTTTCCTCATATCGATGATTTGTTTGATCAGCTCTAGGGAGCTCAGTATTTTTCGAAGATTGACTTGAGGTCGGGGTACCATCAGTTGAAAGTAAAAGAAGCATACATTCTGAATACTGCGTTCGGTACTAGATATGGCCATTATGAATTTGTAGTTATGCCTTTTGGGTTAACCAATGCACCTATTGTATTCATGGACTTTATGAATATAATTTTATTGGATAAGTTTTTGGTTGTTTTCATCGATGATATTTTGGTGTTTTCTAAAAGTAAAGAGGATCATTAAAGTCATTTAAGGTTTATCTTGCAAACCTTAAAAGAAAAGAAACTATATGGAAAATTCAGCAAGTGCGAGTTTTGGTTACAACAAATTTCTTTCCTGGGTCACAATGTTTCAAAAGATGGCATAACTGTTGATCCTGCTAAAACAAAATTTGTTAAAGAATGGCCAAGACCAACAAATGTAACTAAGATATGTAGTTTTCTGGGTTTGGCAGGTTACTACTGAAGGATTGTTGAAAAAATATCACAGTTATCTAGTCCAATGACTAAGCTAACTCGTAAGGGTGTTAAGTTCATGTAGACAAAAGAATGTGATGATTGTTTTCAGGAGTTGAAAAGAAGATTGGTGAATGCTCCAATTTTGGCACCTCCTTCCAGGAATGGTGAGTTTGTTATATATAGTGATGCTTCATTGAAGGTACTTGGTTGTGTCCTTTTTCAAAATGATCAGGTAATTGCTTATGCTTCACATCAGTTGAAAACACATGAGGTATATTACCCTACACATGATTTGGAATTAGCTACTACTGTTTTTTATTTAAAAATTTGGAGGCATCATTTGTATGGAGTAAAGTGTGAAATATATACTGATCACAAAAGTTTAAAGTATATATTCACTCAAAAAGAATTGAACATGAGATAGAGGAGATGGCTGGAATTAATCGAGGATTATGATTGTACAATTCATTACCATCCGGGAAAAGAAAATAAAGTGGTCGATGCTTTGAGTCGAAAAAGTAATGCTTCATTAACCATGCTACATTTGGAACGAGATCCTTTGGTTTTTTGATTTTATGAACATTGACATAGAAGTTGTTGGTGCATGATGTTCTTCTGTTTTGTTTCAGGTATCAGTGAGATCATCCCTATCAGACAGAATTAAGCAAGCAGAGAAGCAAGACAATGAGTTGCAGAAAAAGGTAGAGCTGGTTCAGAAAGGTAAGTTTCATGAATTCAACATTTATAGTGATTGTGTTTTGAGATTTAGGAAGAGATTGTGCATGCCTTGTGATTCACAGTTGAAGAGAGAGTTGTTATGTGAAGCACATAGTTCTCAGTTTTCATTTCATTCTGGCAATACTAATATATATAGAGATCTGTGGGAGTATTACTGGTGGGATGGAATGAAAAGAGATATTTCTGATTTTACTGTGAAGTGTTTGACTTGTCAGCAGTTTAAAGCAGAGCCGCAGTTACCGAAAGGTATTTTCAGCCTCTACCAGTGCCAGAGTGGAAATGGGACAATATATCCATGGACTTTGTTGTGGGATTACCGAAGACATATCGAGGTAATAATTCAATCTGGGTTATTGTTCATCGCTTGACGAAATCTGCTCATTTCCTTGCCATATGAGATAATTTTTCCCTAGATCAACTTTCCCGTTTGTATCTTAATGAGATAGTCAGGTTACATGGATTTTCTCTCTCCATTGTATCTGACTGTGATCCCAGGTTGACTTCTAACTTTTGGAAAGGCCATCAGAAGTCATTGGGTACTGAATTAAATTTTAGTACAGCTTTTCATCCGCAATCAGATGTGCAGTCTGAATAAACAATTCAGACCTTGGAGGATATGCTATGAGCTGGTTCGATGGATTATCAGGAAATTTGGGACCAACATCTTTCTTTGGTTGAGTTTTCATATAATAACAATTTTCATTCTAGTATACAGATGGAACCATTTGAGGAATTATATGGGAAGCGGTGTCGAACTCCAGAATTTTTGGATGAAGTGGGTGAAAGGAAGCTGATGGGACCAGAATTGGTAAAAGAGATGGCAGAAAATGTTCAGTTGATTCAGAAACACATGAAAACAGCTTAGAGAAGACAGAAATGTTATGCAGATAACCGGAAGAAGGATCTATCTTTTGGGGTAGCTGATCATGTTTTTCTCAAAGTCTCACCATGGAAGAGTGTGATTCGATTTGGTATGAAAGGAAAGCTGAGTCCATGGTTCATTGGACCATATGAAATTCTGGAGAAAGTTGGATCTGTTGCTTACTGAGTGGCTTTACCTCCGAGTTTATCTCAGGTACACAATGTTTTTCATGTTTCGATGTTGAGAAAGTATATGCCAGATCCATCTCATGTTTTGTGCCCAGAGGTAGTTCAGTTTGAAGAGAATATCTCTTATGAAGAACAACCAGTCCATATTCTTGACCGAAGAGAGCAAGTTTTGAGAAACAAGGTAATTCACCAGGTAAAGGTTTTGTGTAAAAACCATATGGTTGAAGATGAAATGTGGGAATCTGAAAATTCTATGAGGGATAAATACCCCCACTTATTTTGATAAGTGAATAAAATTGTGAGGACGCAATTCCCAAAATGGGGGAAGGATGTAACATCCCAGGTAAATAAAGAATAATATATTTTCATATTTATTAATATTTGAAAATTAAATATTAATTTTACTTTAAAGGGGTTGATATGTTCGATAGAGTACCCGATACGCAACAAAAAGTTTCTTTGAAATCGTACGTTGCACACTAGTAATAAAATAATATTATATTAAATGTTAGTTAACAAGTAGCCATTGTACTGGAGGGAATGCATAGAAATAACTAAAATATGATTATATATGTTTGTTAAATGTTTTTACATTTATCTAATAAAGTATACAGGCTTAAAATACGAAAAGAATTCAATTTTAGGCTTATATTCTCTAATTTTCACGAAAGGTCCACTTATCAACATTTGATGGAAACCCATCATTAAATATAGTTTTGGTCACTCTTATACACTCTATTGGACCAAATAAAATTCTTCTTTAGAATCGAGACATCAAATATTACTTTGTATAATTTCTTGATATTTTTCCGATAAAGTTCATTTTTTAATGAATAGTGTAAAATGTTGTATTTTAATTCAAAACCTCTTTTTAATCTAATTTATTAAGATGAATAGATAACCTTTTGAATTGGTTTTTAAGTGAAATTAGAATATGTTTTTACCATTTAATCCAATAGTGGTCGTTGGAATTAATTTTACTTTGAAATTGGACTTAAACTGGTGTCAATCTTTTGATACTTATTGTTTCATAAAAACACTCTATTTGTTTTGACAGTGGGAATTAATTATTAAATTAACTATAGAAACTTATATGTTTTGATTTTTGTAAAATGGACTTCATTTTTTAATTTGGAATATCAAATATAGATTAGGGTGATGTTTTGGTTTTTTTCTGAAAAACATCAAATTTTGATGAATAGTGAAACCGCAATGTGGTGGTTACAAAATTTGATTTTTCGTTTAAATGGAACTTTACCACTTCTGTGTTTTGAATCTCAAAAATCAAATTTAAATGATTTTCATTATTATGTAAAATGTGGTTCAATGGGATTAAAATAATTTTTTGGTGAATGGTAACTTTTATGTTTTATTAATCGCGATTAAAGGTAATTAGTGTAATTTAAGGTAAAAATAATGTTGTAATAATATGAAATGATCTTGAAACATTTCCTAACCTCATTTGATGAGTTATGGACGACCAAGACAACCCATGGGACGATTTTTGATACCCCATGGAGCCACTTGGGTATGATAATGACATTTATGCCTTTTATTTAAAGTTAAAGTAAAAATGACACAAACATGAGATGTTTTACTAAACCAATTTTTACATGGGGTTATACAAGTCATATTTTTTTACTATAAATATTAATTAGAAATCTAAAATGATTTCCTACATCATAGTATTTTTTTATAATTTTTAGACATTAAATAAATTAAATTATTTTTGACACCATGATGATGCAGTGATTACCTCATTATTTAACGATTTAAATAAAATGGAAATATAATGTAAAATCTAAGACCTACACATGTCCAAAACCTATTGGATGGGTGTATTTCGAACCCTTATCACCTTATCCTAGAAAAAAAACCAATGTGGGACCATTAAAATCCGAAAACCATTGGAAAATAAAGAAACATTTCCTTACTCTCCAAGAGTGCCCCTCCTCTCCTCTTATAGAAAGCCCCCACCTCTACCACCTTACCCACACATATCAATCATTTGGTTCGGCCAAGCTCTGATCATTTTGTCTCTCAACATCCATCTCTTACTCCTTGAAGCCTCACTTTAGGCAGAAGTCTTTCCAAGGAAGCCTTTGAGCTCAAACCAAATGGAGTTACCAGATTTTAAGGTAATGTCTTCACTTGAGTCATTTTATTTTATTTTCCTTCTCCAACACCCTAAACTCTTTTTATTCATTTCTTTTGTAACAACTCCAGTATCTTAAATATACTAGGATTTTGTTATAAGAATTATTCGGGCTACACTTACACACACCTACATCTAATGGTTAAAGAACATACTGTTTCCGTGGATGGCGAATTTCGGCCTCCCGAAACGATGATTGTTCAAAATTATTTTAACACCTTCAATGGTGGACATTAAGATGAATCTATATTTATATATGATATATAATATGTTTATGTTTTCCTTAATCTTCTGTATTTTTCATTTTGGGCCTACCTTTATGGTTTCCATTATGGGTAAACGCGATATCTTCATTTAAGGAAGTGCGGACTACCGCCTCCTCAAAGTGATTTGATTCGTTAAATACCATATGTGGGACGTATAAATGATGGAGTTATGATATTATATATGATATTACACTGGAATTATAATATACCTTTATATCATTATGATTCCATTCTATAAAATACGAAATAGAAATGAAAGTAGCGTTCATGCGTACGTACGACTTACCGTCTCCATGAATGGTGCATTCCATTTCTTACCTCAAAATGATTATGAAATATTATAATTGCATTTATATACTGTATATATATGATATATATGATATATACATCATGATTATGATTCTGGATATAATGGATACATGAACAACTTGTAATTATAAAGGGTTTATTTTTTACTCATGTACCAATGATCGTTAAAACTACAGTTATTAACTTAAATAATTACATAGTGTTCCTGACATGGCAATAAGTGATATAAAAGGAATAATGAACTTAAAAAAGGCTCTTAAACAAGTATAAATTAACTCAATTTTATTATTCAGGAGATTAAGGAACGACTGAGTCAAGTCAAACCTGAGGTAAGGGACTTCGTCTCAGTCACCTTTCATTGAGGCATTTTCCGTTTTATACACAAATTTCTTTTATACGGTGTATAAACCCCTTTGACATTTACGTTTATTCAAAAGGAATCTTTTTATATGAAGTGTTTTACTAAACGACAAAAGTGAATGCTTTTGTCGTACGTATGCGGCGACAACGACTTCTCCGCCGCCGTGACCATTATTTGAGATTTGGCTTCCTCTACAAGCCATTACCTTTTAATGAAATATAAATGCCATATTTTTATTTTCTTTTATTTTGGTATTGAAAATGGTTTTTATAATGGATTTTTTATGTCAATATATTTAATTGATATATTGTGATCAAAGTGTGGAAATGTTTTCTTTCCATTATATTTGTTTTATGTCTTATGATTTTATAATGGTACATGGACATTTTACGGGTGCTTACGTGATAAACCATATGACGGGTGGTGTCGTCAATACCAGGACTGGTGGTTATGATATATCCTAAAATGCATTGGGTATGGAAGTCGGTCGTATGGTTATTCCATTAAGTATGTATGGAAGTTGGCTGTATAACTATTCCATTAATAGATATGTTTGGAAGTCGACCGTATAGTTATTCCACTTAAGTATGTTTATGTCCCAAGTTACCTTTATATGTTATGTGTTCTTTATATGGGTTTTATGGAAATCCTTTGGTTACAAAAGGGTAAGTAATAATATTTTATTTAGTGAATAGTTTTTACTACTTAATGAAGGTGAAGGTATTACTTTGATAAAGTATACATGATTTACGTGATGTTTGAAAAACTAACAGTTTTCATTCTTTGTGTATCCCTTACTGAGCTTTTTATGCTCTCCCCAAGTTTTTTTTTGAAATTTTTTTCACAGGACTTAATGTGGAATAGGGTCAAGGATGGGATCAAGGGAAAGTCATGCTATATAAAACAGGGAACAAGACATGTCGTTTTTTAAGAGTTTTTTTATTCTATGGAAACTTAGTAGAAGTGTCTACTTTGTAATCTTTTGAGATGTAACAGTTATGTCCTAATTCTATAGAACTCTAAACCTGGAAAGATCCTCAATGTGAATTATTCATTTAATTCAATATTAAGTAATTTTTAAGGCTGGGGCCTTATAAAGTATGGGTTATGTTCTTCTCAAATTTTCATGGTTTTTATATATTATTTGATTTTCGTTATTTATGTTTTCTTGATATTCAATTTTCAATAATTTAGTGTATCATTTATGAAAAAATATGACGTTTTTATGAAACATTTGTTATTTATTCCCATGATTTATATTTAAAATGATGAATGTGTAACTTCATTTCTAAAATTTGTTTTCAAAGTCTTAATTATAGCTTACTTTAAGGAGTTTGGATTTATCCCATGCTTATTATGAAATTTTTTGTTTGATGGTTATGTTATTTTATTATGTTTTGTTAAAATGGGGATATTCTTGGAGTAAATTCTTAGATATTAGGTGAGGTATGTTTTGATGTTTTACGTGAGTAATTTTTTGGATTTTCTTACTCACCACCCCTTTGTTGATCTTGGGAACCATAGACATTCGGTATGGAACACTAGAACAATTATGTTAAGTGTTGAAATTATCTCCCTAGATTTATATTATGAAACAATATCTAAAAATTACAATTATATATATAGGATTACAATTTATGGGGTGTTCCCTATTTTATGAATTAATGATGTTATCCCCAGATGTTTCTCAATAGTTGGATATGATTGGTTTGAACATTTAAATAGTACAAGGATCTTAGGATTCCCTTACAATAGATTACCTAGGGCCACTCCCATATGCTTTTTATTTACAATCCCTTTGTACAGGTGGTGAATCTATAAATTAATAAGTTCATTTACTTTTCTTTATATGGGTAATTATATTGTTCTTTATATTTAGTCATCTCATCTTATTTACTTGACTCATTTCCCTAGCTATTTAATTTTTTTATGTGGTAATTTTTTCCACCAATAATATTATTTTTACGATAGTTAATTTTGTGTTTTATAATTAGAATGAATTATCATTAGGGATTTCCATAATTATAAAAAAATTAACTCTATAAATTTTTCCCTGAAGCATTCAAAAAAATTGTATTTAAAATGAAAGTATTTTCAAGGGCTTAGTTTTTGAATCTATTCTTTTATTTTATTTCACACAACTTACTCAAACATTTTAATGCCTATTTATGTTTTATTTGAGAAAAATTGTCATTTTTAACAAGATAATTAAATTGATGGCTTCATGTGATTGGTTTTAAAAAAATATAAATATTTACTTTATAGATATAATATTAAAATTATAGAAAGTGAATTTACATATAATTTTTATCTATATAGAGTCAGGAGATTACCTATTGGGAACATTTTATCATGCCTATACATATTTCAAATTCCATTCATGTTTACATTATTCATAGAGCTTGGTATTTTTCCTAATTTTAGGATAGTGGTGGTGGTCATTCCATGAAAATGATCACTTACTTGACACACAATGGTGGGTAATCATAGTCATTGTTCTCACATTTGTTTCTATTATGTATCTTGTACCATGCTTGTATCAAACACTTTGGGAAACATTATTTTCTTAGATATTTTTTTATTTTATTGAATTAAATTTATTTTATAAATATGATTTGAATGTTTAGAATAAGATGTTCTTCATTTAGTTTTTTTTGTTTAAAAATTTTAATTTTTTTTCAAGGAAGTTCAACTTATAGACGATTCATGCCGACTTTTCAGAAATTTTATGATACATATTTAATTACATTTACGGGTGGAAATCATTTGTACATTATATATTTAAATTCTATGGAACTATTTTCTAGCTCATGGGGATCAAGAATACCCGTTGTGCCTTTACAAGAGCTAGAATGGGTGCCCGATTGATTAGTGACCCAGTTTGGGTAATTATATGGATCCCATGAAGGTTAATTGTGATTTTGTACAACAATAATATCATATTTGTTTTCTTTATATAGTAAATAATTTGTTCCTAATGTGTTTAAATGTGTTATACCATGTCATTTTAGTATCTCATGTAAAAATTCTCCAAGTACTTCTCATTGATGTAGTCATTTGGGTCATTTAAACATTATATAATAGAAACTATCAATGAGAGAAGATGTCTTTGATATATTTTGAAACTGGTTGATGGTATATAATAAATATTATATCAATGAATTATGTATCAAACTATACTCATCTTATGTACCCTGCTATTAAATCATTATTGATTTTTATTATATACTTCACATGTTCGTATTTCCATTTTTTAGGAAAATTTTTTGAACAATTAATATGATTTAATTATCTTTTTGTTATTATATTAATTTTATACTATTTATATAAAATCGATTTCATCTTAGATGTTTATTATTCCATGTTGGTAAATATTTATCTTCTATTTGAAATTTAGTTGAGAATGTGGCCTTCTATAGAGATTTATTTTAATCATAGAAATTTTTCATTTTCAAAACAACCCTTATACATTAAATTCAAAATGTTGGGGAGACTTATAATAGTTCTTGTTATTCAAACTGGATTAGATCATGTGTCTATGTCACTCAAATTAGTATCATTATTGGTAATTTTATGGTAAAAATCATTTGAATCAATGATTATATATTCTTCTTCTATGTATTTTAATTAAAAATTCCAGTTTTCATTACATGATTCATATTTTACAAGATTGATCACTATATTAGTAGTTACTTCATAGTATTCATAATAGGAATCACCTTGAATTTTGATTTACTCATATTACAAATTCCAAGGAAGATTGGGGGAAATAATTTTATTTTATAAAATTTTAATTAAAAAAAATACTTTAATGGGATAATAAAATCAGGAATTATATTTTTTTAACCTATTAATATAAATATCAATCAAATTCTTATCTTTTGATGCTTAACACATTGATTAAGGATTCATGTAATCTATTATCATTTTTTTAAAATCACTGATGAATTAATAGGGTAATGGAGTGGAATGTTGGGGATAATTGTGGAATCATGTTTTCTAATTTATGTGTTTTTTTCATACATGTTTATTTTCTATTATTCAGTGATGTTTTAGATAGGATTTTGAAGATGTTTTTTTAAAAAACATATGTTTTATATATTGAACATGATTTGGGAATCCATTCACCAGAACCGTATAAGTGTGTAAATTCTAATCAATTGGAAGGTGAATGGTTTGGGAAAGGTTAGGGGAACTGTGAAACCTAGCCATGAATGGTAATTTCGTTCACATGTAATAGATTCTTCAAAGTTGGAATATAGTTTGGTAAATCAAGGTATTAATCAATGAATATTGCCCATAATTATAATTTTTCCCAATTCACTATTTATTTTTTTAACATGAATTTTTTCCTTCAACATAAACAATAGATTTTGGGGTTCTTGAGGATAGTAATGTTACAGTCCCTTTATCTTCTCCCATGGTAATCTGGATTTCCTTCTTAAATCATCAAGTAATATCTTAGGTAAATATCATATATTTTATCCCCTTTCCCTCTTTTCATAATTTCATATCTCATGTTTCCCCATCTTATTTTTCCTAGACAACCATAGAGTTGAAGCCTATTTCTTCATTTTATTAATTGATAACTGATTTCTTTGGTCTTGGGTAGGTGTTCCCAAATCATTCCATTTTTATATAATTCCTTATGAGGTTATTATTTATGAAATTTTTCTAATCTAAATAAATGTAAAATATAATAACTATGATTATTTCATTAATAAAAAATCATATTTTACATTATTTTTCACTTAAAATAAAGGAGTAATTCCATAAAAAAAATAAATTTTTAGAATATATATATTTTTATCCCTTTCACATTTATAACAAATTGTTTCTTCATAAATTATTGATATATAATTGATGTTTTTGGTAATAATTTATTCTCAAATTTTTTGTATCTATGACTTTGTAGAAATTTTCAGTGGTATAAAGGTATACTTTTTTGTTAAATTATATTACAGAACATAATAACATAGTTTAATATAGTTTTATTACTTATTTTTTCATTAGGATTCATGTTATTTACAAGAAGTACTTGAATAATTTTTAATATTTACTTTATTTCCTAAAGTTATTTTATTGGTTTTAATTTATTTTATAAAACAAAGGACTATTTTCAAAAGGTATATAAAATGTATTTTCTTATGTAACTGATACCCTTGAAATGGTTTCATATTTTATTTTGGTTTATTGTGTTATAGAACAATTGTCAATTGATTTGATTGTTTGTAACATCCCAAATTTAAAATGAATATTTTTATAAATTTACTTTTGTAGAAAAAAAATGTTTATGATAAATTAATTTATTTATTTTCAATAAATGAAATATTTATAGAAAAATTTATCAAAAAAGATTCTTATTTACATATTATTCAAGTAAAATGGAAATTTATTAAAATGGATTTAGAAGAAAAAAATATAGTTCATCTGCTTAGCGACAACCCATCACATCCTGTAAGGCCATAGGACTCGAACCCATGATTCAAGAGAAACAGGGGTGTAGTTCCTAACACTAGACTATGATCTATCCTATTTATATCTTCCATACTTTATATATATATATTCTTACATAAATCTTATTATATTTATGGTTTTACATATATATATATAGTTTTTATTTGATAAATCTATTCATTGTATTAATAATTTTCTCCATAATAATTCAGTTTATAAAATATAATTCTTCAATGTTATTTTATCATACATATTTAATTACATATGAGGAAATTTAATTTCTAAATTATTTTTATCGAATTTGGTTACATTTTTTTATTCAAGAAATTTCCCTTTAAATACAATAAGTTATCTGTTTCCTAATAATCAAATTATGAAATATTTATTATTTTTACACAAATAATAGTTTATGGTTATCAAAAAAATATTCTTATGTTTTGTTAAAAAAAATTAGAAGATTAATATTTTCATTTACATGTCACTATAATTATAGAAAATAATTTTTTTACGCTAAATCCTAATTTTCTCGATTATTTACATGAAAATAAATTAAAAGAATAATTTCATAAAATTCATAAATATATTTTATAGTAAAAGTATTTATAATTATAATTCAATAATAATAGGGATACACATGTGTCTCACAATGAAATTAAATTTTTTAAAAATTAGATTTTTCGAATTTTACGCACTGAAGGCTTGAAATTGTAAATAATCAAGAATTTTTTTAATTTTGTATATGTAGATAACTATTTTTAAAAAAATTAAATTTTTTTAGACTCATAAAATCAAAATTATATTATGGTTTTTTTATATTTTTCTAATAAAAGTTAATTTTTAAAGAAAAAAGTGAAAATTATGGTTTTATAGGTACCATGATTATAAAGATATCATTTTGAGGTAAAATTACATAAAAATTTTAAAAATAGATTCCTATAAAAAATTAATTTAATAATTATAATAATTAATTTCAATATATATATTTGAGTTCAATATTTTATACCATAAAATTTGGAACCTTGATTAGATTTTTTCATAAATAATTAACTAGTAATTTTATGCAATAAATAATGTGGGTGTGAGTTTAATTATCATTTTTACCAGATTAAGTGGGTTTATAATCCTATTTTTTAACATGAAATAGCTAAAAAAATCAATTAATTACACCAAAAAGTGGATGGATTAAATATTAAAGTAAGCAATATTTCCACCCTTAAATGTATCTCCTCAAGTACAAATACCAACCCATTATCCGTTCATTATCCAATAAAAAACCATTTATTAAAAATAATATTCATTCCCCTACATAAGTGTATATTTAATTTGGTTCTACGATTTTATGTTTTCTCTCTCATGCTTTAGGAATTAGCCTAGAAAGCTAAGGGTTTCATCAATCCTCTTCTTTCTTTTTCGAGTGCAATACTTTTGTTATAATATATTTTTGAATACTTTTTCATATACTCCCATTATTTAAATTACATTGTATTATATTGAATTTTTTATATTTTTTGATTATATTTAATTTATTCCCTTAGATTATATTATTTTTCAAATCCATTACTATGAGGAAGTAAGTGTTCTTAACTACTCATAATATTATTTTTATAATTCTTTTAAATTCATTTTAATATAAATAACAAGTTTTTTTATGATTTGTTGTAATGATTTCACTACTTTTCTATCTATGAGAGACTAAAATTCCCCCTATTTATACCATATTTCTTTATAATTCCCAAATATACCTATACCCATAAAACCATCAATAAATTTTTTCTATGAAAATTGTGCCTAATTTTTATAGTATTAAAATCTCTGTCTAGATGTTTAAAAGTGGATGGAGTATCTAGAATAGATTAAACTGTTAATACTAACCCCAAAAATGATGATTGGGAACTACCTTAAAATTCACATAGTACAAAAAAATGAGGTCTAACAACACACTAGTTTTGACACTCCTTGGGGATATTCATTGGATAATTCACAATATCTTTATGATCCATAATGAAGGACTAGATTAATGTATTGAGGCTCAATTTATATTAATATCCCAATTCCGTGAAATCACCCTCCACTAATACTTAATGAAATTTCTTTGATTGGGAAACTACACATAGTATTATAAATATAATTAATTTCATAAGTTGTTTATTATATATTCACCAATATGGATACATTAATCCATTTAAAGGTGTTTTTCACACTCATTTTATAAATTATGATTATCTAACCTATCACCATTTATCTTTCTCTAGAATTTTATCTTTATTCTCTATTTCCATGTTATTATGTTCACATGATACAATGGATATAAATATATATTGAGAATGATCCATCATTTCCTTTTTCTTTAATTATCATCAACTATGTATATTTTTTCTTCAATTACATTTTCCTTATGGATACCCTTTTATACATCTTCTACATTCCCATGTGACACACATATTAATATACATGTTATGCATGTTAAGGGTGTTCCCTGATAGTTCTCCAATGCTTTGGTCAATATTTTCATGTCCTGAGATACCATGTATCATTCATAGGTGGTAAGCCTATGAACATTATGTTATGATGTCATGGTGATTATCCTTGGATCATTCTTATGATGTCATGTTTGTGATTTTTTCACATTCCTGTTATGAGTTTATTTTATCATATTATCCACTCAAGTCATGACTCAATGTTTTTTATATGATTCTTTCCATTTTATATTATTGTTATATCTCTCTCGACTCACATGTTTTGATTTCCATCATGATACACGTGACTTTTCCCCTACTATGATATATAGATCACCCTTTATTATTTGTACCCATTTCTGTAGGAATTTTAATCAAAGTGGTCTGTATAAGAGAATTTCATATTTGTGAATCTTTATTTATGAAACGTGTATTGTACTATGAGTTTAAAATTAAATGAACCTAGTTTATCCTAAAACTCAACTGTTGATCTTGAGATTATTTGTAACTCATGTGATATAATAAATGTATGTATGTTTTAGAACAAGATATGACATTTTAGGTATGGGGAATATTAACTGGTATCAAAGTAGAGTTAGAATATTTTTTTGGATTAATATTCTCAATATGATGGTATAGAGCCTTATATATATAATCTTATTTTCTAGAGGAATTTTTTATACTATTATGATTATATAGGATTAACATATAATAGGTATTAAAAATGTGTACTTTAAATAAATAATTTTTTTGAGAAAATTTGGGTTTAATAAGTTTTTATAAATGGTTAATATTGCAAGGTTGTAATTCATTTATGAGGGGTAACATTTGAAATATCATATTTTCATTGAACATTTTTATAAATTTTATTGTAAGAATATAAATTTAAATACTAAAATAATTTATTTCTTCTTAATATACCTATGATTTATACAATAAAAGTATCACCTAACTTTTTAGTTTATAAATTTTTGTTGTAAAATGTTAATTTATTAAAATGGTTTTAGGAGAAAGGAATCTCACATGACGATTGACAAATCATTGCAACTATTAATTCCATAAGGATCGAACCGATGACCAATGGGACAGAAGGGTGTTGAGTTTAAAGTTATACATCATGTTTTATAAGATCAATATGTTATGAATTTAATGTACATATACTTATATCATTATTGTTTTGTTTATGACTATTTTTACATATATTTTTTTAGTTGATAACAACATTGATATTATTATTTCTTAATTTTCATGATATTTATGTTATTCAAATTTAATGGTTAAATATTATTTTATCTTTAATTGTTAATAAAATTTTAGTATATTCAATTTATAAATTGTTTTTATAGAAGTTTGGTTCATTATTTTAATACTCTAAACATTTACCTTTCAATACAATAAGTAACATGCATCATAATAAACAAATTATGAAATATGTATTATTTTTATGTAAATAATATTTTTTTCTAAAAAATGTTATTATGTTTTAATAATATCACATTTTGAAGAGTAAAATGGTCATTGATGTTTCATTATAATTATGAAATATAATGGTTGTTACATTAAAACATGTTTTCTTTATTAAACATTTAGAAACTAAATTCCACTAATTTATTACAATATTTTAAAAAAATCAATTAATTTTAAAAATGAAATATAACAAACATTAAATATTAATACTTAATCATACCAATATCTAAAATGAAATTATATTTTCTAAAAGTTGATTTTTCAAATATTACGCAATAAATGCTCAATTTTTAAAATACAATGCTACTTTTAAAGATCTCATAGATTAAGAATAATTTTTACCAAAAGTATTTTATTTTTTTAATCATCATAACAAAATGATATTATGGCTCTTTTTTGGGGTTTTTCTGAAAATGTATATTTTTTGGAAAAAAATGAAAATTATATTTTTACGGGTACCGTGATTGTAATGGTATCCTTATGATGTATGAATTAAATAAAATATTTATGAAATATTTAGGAAATAAAAAATGTATTTTTTTAGTATAATAATTAATTTGAAAAGATAAATTTGTGTTTATAAATTTATAATTTAAAATTTTGAACATTAACTATATTTTTCCTTAATAGTTTTTTATGTTTTTTGCATTAAATAAGGTGGTTTAAAGCTTATTATAGTTTATAGATTAATTAAATGGTAAAATAATCCCAATTTTATTATTATTTATTAATGGAAATAATTTTAATTAATTCCACGCACAAGTGGTTGGCTAAAATATTAAAATATGAAATATTTTCACCCTTTAATACCTTATTCCTCATGTATAAAAACCCACCCATTCTCCTACCACTCTCCACTCAAAATCCATTTATCAATATTCATATTGTATCCAAAATATAAATATTATCTCCAAGGTGTTTCTAAGGTTTAATATTTATCTCTTGATCTTTAATAATCTCCATAGTAATGTAAGTTTTTCCTCAATCCTCATCTTTACTTTTCAAGTACATTATTTTGTTAAAATGTTTTTCTAATTATTATTCTTATAATAAAACTATTTATATTCCATGGTATTATATCTCATTTATCATAAATGAATTAATATTTATTCTATCTCATATATCCTTTTACATTGCCTATATTATTCCAAACTAAGGGTTCTTAAACCCTCTTTCCCAAAATTTTATGTTATTTTTAAATAAATTTTCACTAAAATGGAAAATGTTATTATTATTCACTATTATAATTTAATTATTTTAATAACCATTAGAAATTTATATTCAATATCATTATACCATAATATGTTATAATTCTCAATCTTTCCCATGTCCATAAACCAATCCTAAATTTTTTGTAATGTGTAAGGTTTTCCTAAAAATGACATCTCTACCTGGATATAAACAACTATATAGAAGATCATTTCCATATATACTTTAAGGTACTAAACCTAAAAAGTGTGGATTATATATTAACTCAATCATCACCTGGTAGATGATAAATATCCCTGACTACACACATGGTTTGACACTCCCAAAGGATATGTTTTAGATAATTCACATGCCCTTCAGGAGCTATAATAATGGATTATAATATATGGAATGAGATTCACATTAAATTTATATCCTTATGAATAAAAATAACATACCCTGCTACTTGAAAAATTTTCTTTTATTAGGTTACTACGGCTAAAAATTGTTAATATCCTATAGTTTCTAAGGGTAATTCTGGATATTCACCTAGATGTCAATATTAATCCATTTAACATGGTTCATTCCCACTCATTTTAAAATTGATAATTATGTGCACTATTCCCCTTTGTCTTTAACATAAATTTAACATTTATTTTCTATTCCCATGTTTCTATATACATTCGGTATGGTGGAAATTAATTCTCAATAATGAATAATCCATCACTATCTATTTCGTTCATTACCATTAGTTATGAATTAATTTCCTTCTAATTCCATTACCCAATGGATTTCTATGTATGATTCGTATATATTAAGCATGTTATACTAGATATAAATTCATTAATTAACTTGTAAAATTATTAAAAAACTATTTAACATTTATTTTATTCATGTATATACCTAATTAGGCATTATTAGGATTTAATGATATATACATAGAGTGATACATGTTTTGAATGGATTCTAATTTAAATTTCCTTGGTTTATGTTATGATTAGTGATGGTTGTATATATGTTTTACTCACATGGATCACATATGTTTATATATATTTTGAATATGCAGAGTTCACCCTAGAGGCTCTCTAATGAATTGTGTAATGGTGCATGGTTAGTTACCCTAAGCACACTATGTAATGATGTATTAGAAGTTACCCTCAAATTCTGAATATGATGTCACACATATGTTGTTTCCATATTCTTATAATTCCTTCATATTATGATATAATACACTTATATAATATTTCAATGTTTATGTATATTATTTTAACATTTTGATATTATCAGGATATGTCTCAACACTCACAAGTATTTTCTTCATCCTATTAATATTGATTATTCCCTCACTTGGATTTATGGAAAACCTTTTCTTATGCTTTCCCATTTCCCTATGAATTGAAATAAATAGGATGCATATAAGATAATTAAATATGTCTAGAATATTTATAAATTAAATATGTATTTTTCTATGAGTTTAAATTTAATTGTACCTACTTCAAAAAGACACCAAAATTTGGATATTGGGAGTTGGTTTTAATTCATGTGATGTATAAAAAATTAGGTACATTTTATCATCTAATTTGTATGTTTGGGTATAGGGAATCTCATTTTTAGTGATTATTATTGAAAAAAAATGTGATATTTCTTTAAATGTCGAATGGAGGTTATATTTAGGTTATTTATTTTGTCATGTTACGTTATAACACAATATGATGATTGATTCTTTTCGTTCCTTTAGAAATTTAATGGAATCCATGGGTAGCTAATTAGGAATGTTGGAGATGAGTCTTTTTCTAGTTCATACTACACACAAGATACATCACTTATTTATCGTTTCACTCTATCTACTGGGAGTTCCTCCTAGTGATATTCGTCGAGAGTAAGTCCGGGGTTATTTAGTTATCAATTCATTATAGGATGAAAGATTGTTCAAGCATAAAATGTATAGTATTATAAAATTAATTCCTATGATATTATACCATGATTCATATTATGTAATGTTACATATTTTATAGTACTTATAGTGTTTTAGTTACTTGTTTCTCTATAAAATACTAATTATTATATGATTTATTTCATGTGTGGGTTATGATGTTTTTTATTTCAAAATACAAAACTTTTAGATATATCATTTATTTTATCAATGTTAATTTTTTATATATTCAATCTAAAACATCTTCATCCCATTTTTCCCATTCCACGTATATTATTACTAAAAATTAAAGGTTTTCCAAATGGGTGAAATGAAAAGGAAATCTTTTTTTCATGATCTTGTTATTCAAAATAAAAAGACTTTATCACTTAAAATGTTCTTAAAATGTTTCTTTATCTCTTGATAAATTCGATTATTTATATATTTTTTCCTTTAAAAGTGGAATAAATGTTTTTTTGTATTTTATAAAATTAATATGTTTATTATTGGAAATAAAATAATGATTTTGAAATCATTATTTTCTCGAGATGTTAATCTTTAAAGAAGTAAATTCTCATTTCTTTATTATAAAACTATAATTTTAGGTTACCCTTATAAATGGATTGGTGTGGATTATTATTGGTATCATATTGGGAATTTAAATAAACCCTTCCTAAAAACATTGGTTTCAATGTATATTGTTGTTATTTATCTTTTATAATGGTTATGATTCCCAAATTAGGTTTTTGTTATTATCATTATAGTTGAATTTGATATTGGGACATGGCGGTGACCTCAGGTTACATGGAGTTGGTTTATTATAATTTTTATGTTTATAGATCTTTGTGAAGTATCTTTTTTCATCCATTTCATTATTCCTTCTAATTATGGTTTCCTTATATATCCAGATTTTTACCTCTAGTTTTTTGTTTGTTAGTCTAGATTTTCTGGTCTTTTCATAGGTTTTATATTGGTGCTTTGTAATGTTTGTTTTCTTAAAATTTGTAATGTATTTATTTATATAGTGTGATTATTCAGTGTATGAATACCTCATGACTAATTCTTATTAATTATCCAATATTTATTTATTGGATTTAAAGGTTAAAATTGGTTCCAAATGTGTATGTCTAATACCTTCAACACATGTCCCTAAAATATGGTGATCAGGAACATACTTTGATAGTTATAATGGATTGGACCTAGTGATATGGAGGGTCAAAATAGGATTATTAGATTAATAATATTCATTTATCCCTAAATTTAATTAGATGTGAAAAAAGGATACAACCCCTAATAATTGGTGTTGTTGGAGAATGTGATTTTGAAAATGACTTTAAAAGTCAACAAAAGTCGAATGATGATTTCTTCTTCATGGTCATGTTATTGAATTTCATATTCTAGGGGGATTCATATGACCTATCTTCCTTAGTGGAAGAATGAACCCAACGGAGTTTTCATCAATGCCATTAACTATAACACTTGAATATGATTTCTCATGGTTCTAAAATTTTCCTTTAGACTGAACCCACCCTATGTAGGCTCTCTATCAACATTATAAATGAGAGATCACAGTGATGATAGTGAGTAAAAATATTCATATAATTAAAAATCATTAATGGTGAATGGTAGTTATTCCATAGTAACCAAGGCAATGAAAATCTTAAAATAAACTCATCTTATTTAAAAAAATTAAAATTCTTCATCATTTGAGCAAGTGGATTCCCATAAAATTTAGATATTTTCAATCATGTTTTTCTGATCAACCACTATCTAAACCATCACCATTAAATCATATACATAGGATCATAAATATTTATACTAATCTATACTATCATTTATAAAAAAATATATGATTCCCCTAGTACCTATGACCTCTATATACCCATTGGTGTTATTTAGAGAGTTTATCCATCTTGGGGTTCCAGCTATTCTATGCTTCGAAATATTAGGCATTTAAAAGAAAAATAGATATTTTATCAATATCACTAGAGGAGGAAACCTAATAATAATAACTTAATAATACATATATCCATAATTCACTATTTTCATTTACTTTTAGGAAACATATATTATTTATAACCTCCTCCACTCTTCTTCCTTTAACTGAAACTCATTTCTCCCAACTCAATCGGATTGTCTGACCCCATTAATAATTTATTTATCCCTTTAGAGAACAATGTTAGTTATCATTGAATATAGATAGGTGTGAACCCATTACAAGGAATATTTATACAATATCTTCAATAAAAATACCATGGAAGGTTTAATTTCCTATAGTTTCGTTACATTATAAATCATGATTAACCATAGTTGGTGTATCTCTAAGGGATTCTACTTGAGTTGGAATTTATAAAGAGGTTTAGGGATTAGTGTGTATAGAAAATAAAGATTTTATGTCGACCAAAAAGTAATATATGCTTCATAAATGGCTTAATAATCAATACAGGACACATGTATGGTATCCCTTATGGTGATTATGTATAAGATCTCTTTATAGGCATCCAAAGTGCTTTTTAGAATAAACCTTATTCGGACATCATTGTATGATAAGAAATTGAACTTGGAATAATTCCAAATCAGATACCCTATATCCTTGGACTCCATTTAATGTATTCAAACACCAAATATGCTTGTTAAAAATGTCATAATTGGGATTGAGTCATGGTGATTACATTTTGAAACACATAGTATTTTGAATGCAGAGAAATATATCCAATGTTTTTTTGAAATGGATTAGTATTATGGAACGTTCCCTTCAATTGATAGAAATTTCAAATAATTAAATTAGACATATATGAAACTATAAATATCATCTTGAGGGGTTTAACTTGTGCAAGTTGGGTATCCATGATCAATATATCAGGTCGGGTTCCATTGTTTGAATCAAAAATGGATTTTGGGTACCTATTCAACTAAATTATTAAGATTTGTGATATAATAAGTCATATGATTTTGTGACATTTATTCTAAAATCCACATAACTTGTAATTATCCTTTTCTATGGTGTGTCAAAATACCCAATCGATGACCCTATTCAAATGATTTATGAATACCCTTAGACTCTTAAGGGATGGTTTATTAGAATGGTTCTATTAGAAAAAAAATTAATATACCAAAATGAAAATAAATATTTGGATGGGATTCACTCTCTATGATAGTCCATATAGCATTTTGTATTTTACTTTCTAAAGTCTTGGTTTTCATTTAATCCTCCCATGTAGAGGATGGTGTTATGAATTTCATATATTTATACCTCAATATAAGGACACATCCAATTTTATGGACATCACACAATATGATTTTAACATTATTGTGTAGTTGGTGGGATGAATTATTTTATAATATCTAGTATATCAACATATCTAAATTTATTTCACCAAGCCTATAAGTGAATAATTTTATGCCAAAAATGTTTTTATAAATTCTCAAATATTTCAACTCAATTTTAAATTCAAAGAATCTAATGTGTACACAATATCGTTAATTCAAGTTACATATGAATCTTCCACTAAGGCATAGATCATAGCATGGAATTTAACTATGTTAACAATGAGAAACAAAAATGAAGAAGATATATGGATACTCATGAACTTCAAGCTTGATATCATAGAATCATTTTTTAACTCTTTATTGAATATGATAAGATGTATCATGGATTTTCTTTGTCTTATTTTGTGTAATTTCTATTGAAGGAAATTTTTATAAATGAGATATCATTTTTTATGATAATCTAAAACAATAGCATGTGATTATTAGACACCAAGATAGTTATAAAACCTAAAATACTGAACCAAACTTGGGAAATGAAACTATATATCCAGAACTACCACATATTTTCTTTCAATGATTCTAAAAGTGAATGATGGTGTAGGTTGACTAGGATATGTTGTATTAGGATGAAAACCTCAATCATTTATTGATAATGGATGTTATTAGTACTATTAAATTCTGGGGAAGAAATGGGATCCATATTACCAATAATGTAAGAAAAAAATATAATTTTAATAAATAAATATAAAAAATAGAATTGGTGTAGAAATCAAGTTAGTTTTATATAGAGTGGTGTTTACAAAAAAATATGACATAATAAAAATGGATCATCATATTCATATAAAATGTTAGTGTTTTCTTATAAATTTTTTTTGGGAAATATTTATTTTATTGAAAAAACTTCTTTGAATAATATTGAAAATATATTTTTACAATGAAACACTAAGAATAATTTCATGGGTGAGGACCTATACTATTTATAGGGGTGGCATTTCAACCTTAGGCACTAGTTTTTTTTAGTGAGTAAAAATACGCCCAAAATCATTTCTCCCTAAATTTGTTCATTTTTCAACTAGATATTTTAAATTATGAGGATATATATATAGACAATTAAAAATGTTGTTGACCCATTGAAATGAATAAAATGATGAGTGTATATATATTTCAATCGATGAATAATTTTTTTTCATGTCGTACTTAGGTGAATCGTGTATTAAATGGAAGAGATACACAATCCCATAGTCGTTATAAGAAAATTTATTTCCCTTATCATCCATATACAGATGAATTTTATTATTAATAAATTTATCTAGATCAGATAATGAGTTTCTAAAAATTTTAAGAGGATTTTGCGATATGGTGCTACTTAAATGATTTTTTTGACCACATAAAAAAGTTCACTTCCCTTATAGGTAAAACCATCGGACAAAAATATATATTGGGAGGTATTAATTTCACCTAAAACTTATGTATTTTAAACACATGAAGATCCCATATCATCACCCCAGGGTTTCCTTTACAAGAATTTATCATGTTCTCTTCAAATTAAAATTCAATCAATGTGCTACATCCATGATGTAGCTCATTTTAAGAGAAAATAATATTCCCATATCAACATATTGTTATATAAACCATATATTATACTTATTGAGGCCTTCAAGATGTACATCGCAGTAATACTTTTATCTATACCGAATAATTTATATGAACTCACATATACCCATATTATTATCACTTTACAAGAGTGATACTTAAAGTTCATTAATGGATTAAATGATTGTGTACCACATTAATAAAATAACGATTATATCATAAAAATGATTTCAAAATGATTTTTTTATACCTACCATGGATTATAAATTTTTAGTTATGAATAATTGCACATACTAATAATAACACTTTATCATGATTAATATTATGATTGTGAAACTTCTTCAAGTCATCAGAATTAGTTCACTAGAATTTTAAGGTTCATTTCATCATAAGATGGAAAGGGAAATAGAGACATCAACACAAAAATAGCTTATTCATGAGGAATTTATGATTGAATATGATGATTTCAATATAAAATGGATCATGATGATGCCATAGTTTTTCACAACCATAAATATAATATTTATAACTCTTACACTAGTATAGTAGTGAAGGGTTGGACCCAAGGTAAGGATAGTGAGAAATACTAATGTTTTTGGAACTAAAAACCTCACTATTTTCAGTAGTGGAGAAAACATCATTATAGTATTTTGAAATTTTTAATTTTTTTGTATTTTGTTTTAAACAAGAAGTAAAGATAAAAATGATTATGATGAAACTAAATCATGTAATATAATATTGACAAAAAAATAAATAAATTAAGATAATATAAATGAAAACATTTAGTAAAATAAAGTAGCAATCTCAAAGGAGCATAGATCACATGAAATACTCAAGAGATTTAACCTACTGGTTGAAATGGTTGAATATGTCACAACTTTTATTGAATCACACTTCATAAAATACTGAATAATCTCCCTCTTTAATAAATTCAATATGAAGAGGAATAAGTAATGGAGTTCGCCACAGAAAAACATAATTGAACTGCATTAATGTTGAAAAGGAACAATAATTGGAAATAAACTCGCCTTAAATTTTCAAGGTTGTTGATAGTAATGCATCGATAAATGTATTCAAAATCTACTTCTCCTATTGATCATGAATTAATGATTTCGAAAAATAGAAATTGAGGTGTGAACAATTAAACATATAATCGTAAATCAATCTCACTGATTGATTATGATTCTGAAAAATTAAAAAGTATGTGAAGAAATGAAAACTAAATCCAGTAGAATAAAATTCTCAATATAATAATTTTTATCTTATGATCCTGTTTAATTTAACCCTAAAAACACATGAAAAATGAGTAAAAATCTAAGGACATAGGGAAGAAGAACTCCACATGTGCTGCTCTGCCTTCGGGATCCTTAGCCTCCAACTCCTCTCCAATGATGCTCCTGTGAATCTTCACTCTCTAAAAAGGGTGGCCTAGAATTCAGAATGAGATTCCCCCCAATAAATCATGTTACTTTGCTTTTATATCCCACTATCATAAGATTTACGTCACCCCATGTTTCCCACTGACTTCAAGTTTCCCTCACTTGTGCACCGCACATGTGCGTTTTTTCCAGTGGGTTAGTTAAAAGCACCTTCACATTTTTAAGGCCTTTGTTTGAACACAAAATAAAAAGAAAAAAAACAAGCAGTATAAACCACAAAGAAAATAAAGAAATGAAAATTTATAATTATGGTTATTAATTTATAAAAAATCTTTAAATAAAATTTTTTTTAAAGAAATTTTATATTGTTAAGTTATATTAATTTATTTTATCAATATTAATAATGTTAATTAATTTTATTATTATTTTTAATATTAAATTATTTAGTATTTTAACTTAATTAGTTTAGTTTATTATAAATTATTACCATATATTTTATTTTATATATTTTATTATTAAATATTTATTTAATTAGCAACGTTAAAATAATTTAAATTTAGTTTAGAAGATAATGTTAACTAATTTACTGTAATTAATTTTTTTTTTTAAATTAATAATTCTTTTTTCTTAAAATTAATTATTTTATATTTATTATATATTTATGATTATTAATGTCTATTTTTTTTATTTTTTTATTTTTTTAATTTCTGTTTTTATTTTAGTTTTATTTTAATCCCCCCCCCCTCGTCCCCACTTCATTATCCTCACATAAAAGGGGGGAGATTTGGGTGCTCATCCCACATAGGCTTCATCCACAGCCTAGCTCCGTCATCGACTCCTCCTCAGTTTCTATAGCAGCTCATGGCAGTGTGGTTCATCTGTAAGAAGGGCATCAAAAACCCTACTACTCGTGGAGGAGGGTGTGTAGTTTCTCATCTACAACAGTGCATATTGGCCTGGTGGTTCATCCTGAGGAAGCACGACTAAAACCAGTGGAATCCTCTTTTCGTAATAGAGTATGTGGTAGATCCAATTGATGGATTCATATCTCCACAGCACGGGCCCAAAGCGTCATCTTAGGCTTCATCTCCTCGGTGTAACTCAAGGTTCTCAAATTATGTCATTGTGTAAAATCAAGTCTTCAACACTTCAAAGTATGTAAATGGTGTCATTAATCCTTCCATCAATCCGGTCATGGCTTGGGATCAATGATCCTTCGGTATCTATACCCAAAACTGTAACAAGCATATCATAAGGTAAATTTTAGAACTAGGAAAAGTAAATTTTATGGATTAATGATTTGTTTTGGTAAATAAATTCTTCTAGGTGATAATGGATCTGATGGTGTGTGGTGGTTTTCAATGGTTTTCCTCATTGGTTCGGCTCCAGTAGCAATGTGGCTTGCAAGGATCAAGTGTCTTCGAATGCTAAGAAGGGGTGGAATCATTATAGTTACAGAGTTTCTATGGCACAAAATGTGGAAGAATTAGTGGAAGTAGAGAGGAGTGATGAGGCTATGGGTGGGGGATTAAGGTATTATAGAGGTGAGGCACTAGTGGCATGGTTGAGAGATGAGGATAACATATCCACAAGGATAAGAAAGACAAGTGTCATGATTTTGGTTTTAGTAATGGTAGAAAGTGGAAATGGTGGCACCATGAAGGGAAATGGTGCCACTGTGTGCAAGGAAAGTAAAAAAATACTATGGCACTGTAAAGGAGATATAGTTGAATCTGTTACAGTGCCAAAGGAAATACTGGGAAAAATGATCCCAAACAAATGAAATGATAGCTGGAAGGATATCCAAATTTTGTTGAGTGAATCTATAATCAAAATGAAGAAATTAAAAAATAAAATAAAAACGAAATTAACTAATAAAAACATGAATTAATTAATTACTCTAACTAATAGTTTCAAAAAAAATAATACACAACTAGTAAAATATACAGTTTAGTTAAATTAAGTTATTTTAATTAATTAATATTTAAAGGATAATATGTTAGATTAAAAACAATGTTATTTAAATGTAAATAGAATGATTATTTAATTAATTAATAAATATTTCATGTTATTAAAAAATAAAAATATTAAAGCCACTAAACTAATTAATAGATTGTAATACTATAAAATTAACATAAGAAATAAATTATTTATTTATAGGCTAAAAATATAATTTTAATAGAAAAATTTATTAATTAATAAATTTAACAATAAAAATACAAAAGAGAAATTATTTATTAAAAAATGTAAAAAAATTAATTAAATCATTAAAAATTAATTCAAATGATATGGAAGAACTATGTAAAATAAGTCCATATCAGAACACTATAAAATTATGTTTCGGAGAGAATAATTTTGTTCTCGATATTAAAAGTATTCAAGATCATTGAGGTTTTAGATAGGCGATTGGAAGTCACATTTTTGAATGGATAGTGGCACATGATATTTTTAGGTGAGTGTAATTTAATGACTAGACAAGCCCCATTAAAAATATTGAGTTGGCCCACTTACTGATGTGGAAATTAACTTTTGACAAGATCATTTTCAAAATTGTTATACATAGATTACAAATATATCTGTTTAATCATTGAAATTTTTAATAAATAAATAATTACACAGTTATCTTATAGATGTATGTTGAGAATCCAAACCATGTAAAATAAAAAACTATTCATTACTTTTTGTTTTTACTCATCTTATTTCTATTCAAGATTTTTTTGGGTCAAATTTAAGATTTGTAATTTAGGGTGCAATATGGATTCCTATGTTTATGGTATTTTAATTAATGGAGGTGATTTATGCCACAACATGTGTTTTAGGGGGGATGTTTAACATTAGATGAATTTAAGATTCTACATCGGGTGGATTAACTTCTATTAAACTAACGATTTATACCTATAATTCTTCTCAAAAGTGGTATCGATGATTTGTTCTCAAAAAATGATTTCACTCAATATACTTTGGTTATCATCATTTCAGTTTATATATTAATTCTTTTATATTCGATGTAAATTACTACATATATACAATGGTGTTAAAATATTTCAAGGATGGGATTGAAAAGTTTTTTGAAAGTTACGTTAGATTTAGGGGGATAGAGATATATTATTATCTTCAAAAGAGAATGTATATTCCATTAACTAAAATAAAACTACAGAAGAAAGAGAAAGATGAATATAAACTATTATATCATATGGAAATTTGAATGGTGAGAATGGAATTGTCCAGAAATATTGCATTAAATATTCAAGAGAATAAAAAAACTATAGAACTAATAGCTCCCCTAACACACACACTGATATATATATATATATATATGAAAAGATGAAAGATTTAAGAAATGAGTTTCAGGGGATACTAATGTAATATTCTCACATTTTTTTAATAACACTATAAGGAATGTTTGAATTTGTTTCCTAAATTATAAGTCTAATTTGTTTGGATTTTTCATAAAATGAAAACACATGGTTGAAATCAAGATTGAATTAATGATCCAGTTAGTTAATTTAGATAATAGTAGTGACTATTGGGGAATGTACTTTAATATATATATCAAGAAGAAAAGAAGAATAAATGAGAAAACTCTTTCTAGTAATGTGAAATAAAGTGGTATTTTTGAAAAATAAAAAAATGCTATCACAGAAGTCATAAAGCATAATGTTTTATTCAAGTGTGTCTAATTGTATGTGGGAATAATTTTTGATTTTCATTGTATACTTAATCAACTACATTACATCATAACTAGTAAGCATAATATTCTAACATAGTAATTTTCTAATAAACTAGTGGAAATTCATCATTTTAAAGTCTTCAGAAGCCTAGAATATCTTCACATAGATGTTAAAGAAAAATATAAACTGAATGATAAGTCCCAATTTTTATTCTTTGTGGGATAATATTTCAATAAATTTGGATATAAAATCCTATATGATAATCAATAGAAGATATTCACATCTCATAATTTTCTTTATAATGATATGGATTTATATAAATATTGAAACATGGTAGTGGAAATATTTTATCTCAATGATCCAAATAGAAAGGTTCAATTTTATATTGCTGGGAGTGCCAAAATTTCACCATATAAAGTGTGTTTAGATGCAGGTTATGTAGTCTATAAAATATTCCTTTTTAAGATATACATTAATGATTAAAATCTATATAAGAATAGTGTAGAGCTCTATAAGTTTGGATATTTGATGTTAGGGAACATGAAAATGTTGCACTTGGAGGAAAATAATTGTAGATTGAATAGTGATGGTCTTTACGATTCAAAAAACTTGTATAAAGATATGTTTTTTAATTGCCTTACTTACTTTTGACAAATTGACGAGAATCTAAAAACCTAATATAAGAGGAATTATTTTCAATTATAGTAAGTGGAGGTTAGCTATGGAAGAGGAAAAAGATTCATTAAATTAGAATGAAATATGGGATCTAATAGAATAAAATTTTTGAAATTAAAAACTAAATAATAAATAGATATTCTAATTCAAATAATAATTTCATATAAGTAGATGATTTAATGTTAGGGCAGTGGTTAAAGGCTCTCAAAAGAAATGGGGAGTAGACTTATATGAAATATTTCTACTAGTAGGAAATCATACTAACATTTGTATAGTCATTATTTGGGATTCTATCAAATATGTTTTCTTATAATAAATGTATGTAATGAATATGTTCCTATAAGGTGGTTTAGTATAATACATTTACATGAGACAATAAACGAGTTTCATGGTTGATCAGAAGAAGTACATGGTGGGTAAGATAAAACATTATTTATATGTCTAGAATAAACAACAACATTAATGGAATTAGAAATTAAACTCTTTTGTGATTGGAAAAGGGTTCCATTTAATGTAAATTAGATCAATTTTTCTCTTCGAAGTTTTGGTATGATGGTTTCATTATCATCATATTTTTATATGTTGATGATACCCTTATGGTGGAACCATGCATAAAATTGATCTAGGAATTATATTATGAGTAGTCAATAATTCTAGAAATGATGGATATCAATACTAAAAAAAGATTCATGGAATTAGGTTTTAAAGATATATATGAATCATGAATTTTTTGTTTTTTGAATGATATTCCAACTTAAAGATCATCTTGTGGTTTTTAAGGTCCAAATTCAAATCAGTTACAACTCCTCTGGATAGTAAATTGAAATTGTCAAAATCGAATTCATCTTAAACAAAATATGAGATGATATATATCCATAAATTGATGTTGTGTTGAGAATATATAATTTAATGTAATAAATGGTTACCACTCACCCATATAATTAATTTTTAGTGGGATTCATCAGTCGGTATATGGAAAATCATATAAAATAATAGTGGGTATGCATGAAATGGATTATTAGATAACCAAAATCAAGGAAATATATTACCTTATGTTTTGGGATATACGAACATTTTTATCTGTATGTGGATAAAAACATTGTGGTTGTTCTCATTCTCAATAAATTTTAATGGAATTTTTTTTACATTTGGTGAAATGGAAATAAGAAGTATGTCTATGTTTTATTCCAATGTAGAATTATCCACAATGGAAGAATAAAAGTTTATCATAAAACATATTGTATAAAAAATGGCTTGGTTGAGGTGTTTATTGTCAGAACATAGAAAATTCCAGGGTAGTGGGTTTCTTGAGGTGCCTTTATTTTAAAACGTCCTTTATATATAATGATAATAAATTTTTTAAAAATTAGGGTCTGAAAAGTGCTTCACTGTCTGATTTTTGAAAATTCATCATTTTTTATGGAAAATATAATTTATTAAATAGTAAATTTTAGTTTGGTAAAATTAGTTTTTAAAATGGTTAAGGTTATATTGACTAATTTTTTTCAAAATCTAGATGACCAATTTTATGTAATTTTATTGGAACTCTTGTTTGAAATTTTTTTTTTCAGAATTTTTTTTTAATTTTTGAAAATATAATTTTCATTTTGATGTTATATTTTTTATTTTTAGCAACTCTTATTGGAATTAATTTTTGTTGTTCCTAAATAGTTAATTTAAATTTCATTTTGGATTAAATTATGTGGTGAACTTTTAATGTTCATGTTTCATGAATTCTAAATTAAATAATTTCTTTGGAATGTTTTTTTAATTATATTTTGATTACATTATCAATATAAAAATTAATTTGAAAAGGGTTATTTCTGTTTTTTAATCTAGTAAGATGATTTTTTTTTAATTTTAGACGTTCGATAATATATCAATAAGAAAAAATTGAATTAGTTATGCAAGGGAAATTTGTATGGTGTCCCACAAGATAAATCTTGGTGTGTCCCATAAAAAAAGCTCGTTAGATAATTTACTATGTTATAGTACCTCATAAGAGAATTTTTTTTTTCGTTTTGTGTAATATAATTTCTGTAATCTCTTTTAAAAATAAAAAACCACCAGTGGGCATTACATAAAATAAATGATTTTATGAGAATCACATATAATATAATTCAAAAGTTATATATATGATGATTCTTGCGGAAAAATATATTTCACATGGGATAATTTTTTCCACCTCTACCGACATCTAAATAATTCACACACAAAACACCAATTTATTAATTTGAAAACCATGTTTACTAAAGTTCTTCCAAATCTAGTTTTCAAAGGTTTAACCAAATGAATTTCAAATAATATTTTTTTTAATGGCGATGTTAATGAAATACTACTAACTTTCATCAATCTTGGTGGGAATCTAACTGAATTTTTCGGGAATCTTACAGAAGAAAATCCGATTTTAGAGATAGAATCCTTAACATCAATCATTAAGAGTGATCCAAAATAACTCACCTCATTCATGACATAATCATGGTGTGATGCTGAATATTTAATTGAATTGGATTTTTATTTCAATCAAATATCTGAAGAACATTTTCATGAATTGAAATTGAGCCGATGTTGAGTTAGATCCCTTAAGGTGTTTGGATTTGAAAAGTGGGAGTACAAATTTGTTTGAGTTTATCTTGATTCATGCATCATATTTGATGAAATAATTGTCAAATGAGCTCATTGATGATGGTG
The DNA here is from genome assembly GCA_963277665.1 of Viscum album. Taxonomy (NCBI): domain Eukaryota; kingdom Viridiplantae; phylum Streptophyta; class Magnoliopsida; order Santalales; family Viscaceae; genus Viscum; species Viscum album. The sequence goes on from OY728147.1 coordinate 379,371,285, forward strand.
AATATTTTCTCAAATATGTTTTTTATATAAATAATATGATGAACCTATGATCTACCTCCATGTCCGAAGAAAATTCAATACTGCATATATGTATTTCCTTGGTTCTTTACTGATTATGAATACAACTATTTGAAGGATGACTGATTATTTTTGTTCAATAACTAATTTTTTATGGATCTAATTTATAATGGTGAAGATCCAAAAAAATGTTTCACCCTGAGATTTTATGAAATATTTGTCTTCAAATAAATTTAATTTTTTCTATAGTTGGTGTTACATGTACAACCAAGTTATAATGAACCAAAATATACTATTAAAAATATTATCAATCAATCATGATTATTATAACCTATCTGTTTAATATGGTAGTATGAATAGGAGTAATTTTTTTAAAAAATTAAGTATGAATTTTTTAGATAATGAAAAAATATTGATAAATAAGTACATAATTTTTGGTAATGTCTTTATATGCTTCGAGAATACATTTTTTCTTGAAAATTTATTTTTATTGTTTTTTTACCAAAAAATAAAATTACATTTTTTCATATATAGAAATTAATTAAATAAAATATAATTAATGTTTGGAATAAACATGTCATAATTATATTATAGTTAATTTTTAAAAAACAATTGAATAGATTAATTTTACAATGAATAATACATAATATTGATTTTTATTGAAAATTAACATTTCATTTAAAGACATTACAAACACAAATTTTGTTTTAAATTGTTTTTGAAAGTAAAATTATTAAATTTATATTATTATTAATCTAATTTAGTTAATTATAATTTCCTAAATTTTGAATTTTGATATAAAAACAATTTATACTTATTGAAACTTTTTAATTAGAAAGGATTTTTCATCATGTATACGTGTTTAATTTTAAATTAAATTATTCCATTAGTAGGATTTCAATTCATTAAAATGGATTAAATATTTATAGTCATAATAAATAAAATAATTTAATAATTATTAGCTTAATTTTTTTCACAATGAATTGTAAAAACAGTAAAATTTTATTAGTGTGAATAAGGTTAAAATGGGATTATCTAAGTTTAAACTAAAATTATAAGTTTAAAATGAAAAAATATATATATAAATCCTATTTTATGTCCATATTTATGCTTTATATACTATTTTGTTAGATAATGTTCCATTTGGGAGCCATATTTCCAAGAAAGTTATATTGAAATATTGTAAAATGTGGACAAATTACAAGTGTGCCACTATCCTCTGTTATAAAAGGGAATATCCCATCCTATTCTCTTAACATGTAAAAAGTGTTTTTCATACAATACCTACACAAATAAATTCCTTAAATATCTCCCCATTACCTAGATTTCTCATTTGGATTATAAAATCCTCTTATGATGTCTTTTGGTGCAATCCTTAAGAGTTTTTTTGGAGAAAAAGTATCACTCTTAACTAAGTATTTTTGTTTTATTTATTCATACACCTATTAAGAATAACATTAAAAATTGAATAAATAAATAACTATTATATTAAATATATATTGCTACTATTATTTTAATTTTATAACCTTTATCGACCTTCTCTTCTATAAAATAGAAAATGAAATCATCGATCGTGTGTACTGCGGACTATGGCATCGCGAAACAATGTTATTTTTTTCATAACCACCTATCATTAATGGATAAAATGATGGAGTTAAATTAAATATGTTATATTCATTAAATAATTATTATTTTATAATTATAATATACTATCTACCTTTTTTCCTTCCAATCCTTTGTAAACTGATAATGTCGCCCGCACATATGTGTAGACCACCACCTCCAAGAAGTGATATGATACATTTTTTATATTATATTAACATAGATGGTTATAATAATATTTTTAATTAATATATATGATTTATATGATATAAATTTTTTATTTAATGTTTATTTAATATTCACCTTTATTTTCATTCATTCGTCGAAAAACATTTGGAGCTTTCATGAAAATGTATAGCCTACCATCTTCATGAACAGTGTAATTACATGTTTTTCTTCATGTGTATCTCATTATTTACTCAATAGACTAAAAATATGTTTTTAATGAAAAACTACCTTTATTTATCTCTTTAGCCTAAAATATGTTCTCTTTCATGTCGATGTTTTCAAAAAATGTTTCTAGATTATTTTTATTATTAACCAATGATTGTTTAAAGTAATTTTTCCAAAATTATAATTTTTAAAATATTATTTAAAAGGAATATTATTTTCCTTTTTTTAAGAAGTTACTTTTGAATTTTAACCAACAATGTGAATGGAATATTTGTTTTATTGTAAATGACATGTGCGGAATTTTGGCCCATCATGACCACTAAATAATTTTAATATTAACTGAAATGTAACCATATATATTTACAAAGAATATTTATTCGTTAAAATTTGTGATATTTATCAATTTTAATTAATAAATTTCAAATTATAAAATGTTACTTTACTCAAGAATGTTTTAATAAAATTTTAATGGGTTTTCAATTCATTAATGAGAAAGAGACTTGACCCAACATATGTTATATTAGGCATATGATCCAACTATATCATCCTTATACTTTCTCTATATGGTTTATTATTATTATCATTATATGTTAATGAAACCCATTTATTTTCCATGGGTTATGCTATGATTAATTTATGAAATGTTTAAATACCTGTTTCATTTCCACTTGTTACTCAATACTGAAATGATTATGAAAAATGATTCCTTTTAAAGAGTTATGATATAATGAATTATTTTTCAGTACATATATGTATGAATTTCATTATGTAATGATAAGGCCTCAATTTATATATCCATTTAATTAATTGTGTAATGATTAATATTATATGATACCAAAGGGTGGGTGGGTGCTTATTCCAAGCATAAAAAGAAGAGGGTACGTAGGAGGTTATCCCATGTCTGAAAAAATAGGGTACATGGTAAGTCATCCCAAGCATGAAGCTGGTAGGATATCATAAGCCTTGAATGTTTGGAATTGCATGGTTGGTATCCTTAATATAGGATTTTGTATACTTATGTGTATGTAATAAATCATTCTATGATGACAATGTTATGCTCTGATGACTCATATAATTTGATCCATGTATGATTGTTGTATTATTAACTACAAATTTTTATTTCATAAATCAATTTTAAGATCTATGATATGTATGATATGGTTTTCAAATATTATTATCATGTTTATATACCTTTAAGCTCATGTTATGCTAATATAACCATTATTTACCCTTACTATGCATCTAATCTCACCCTTACTTATATTTCCATTCCCCAAGTTATAAATAAAGGTGTTGGTAAACCAATAAAAAATGTATAAAAATATGAATCAGAAAATTTGGTTCACCTTGATCGGCCAAAATCATTTGTCCCATAAAAAACACTATGGGAAATGAATAAAATATTAGCAAACCAATTGAAATTATAGAAAATGGAAATATAGATCCTTGATAGTAATTGATATGAATAATTATTTATGTAATTAATATGTTTTTATATGAGGTAATGTGACTTCTTGATAAATAACATGACCATTTGAATTATAACCTCACCATTAAGAATAGTAACATAAACATCAAGAATAGTAATATGACAGTTAAAATAGTAATTTAACTATAAAAATAATAAATATTGATATAAATAATATTTATAATGACTCGTTTTTTTAAATAATAATATTTTAATTCCAAAAATTAAGTTATAATGATTTAAAAAATTATTGAAAACATAGGAAAATTATTTATAAACTGTATTTTATAGTATTTCATAAAAATAAAAAATATATATAAAATTAAAAATTTCATATGTTATAAATTTATTTTTAAAAAATTATTATCATATTTGAAATCATCTCATTGAAATTTTCCAATGGTTATTTTTTGGTAAATTTCGTAAATACTTCAATTTTCATGAGAATAGTAATAATATAGTATTTCTCATAAATCGCGTATCTTAAATTACATAATTTATAATTTAATAATGAACTAAAAATTTATATAACTTTATCCTCATCCAAAAAATATTTATTTTGATGAACTTGTCATTAAAATACAATATACATGATTTTTAAACCAAAAAAGTACTTTCAAAAGTCTAAAATCAAAATTATTACATTAAAATAATATTTTCTCTCTTTCACATATTTTACTTTTGATTAAAATAATGAATTAGAATTATAAATCAATTCAATGTCTTAAAATAATGTAAATATTTTTTTAAAAGTCAAAAACATCACAATTGTAAGATTTACCTTGGATATACAATTTTTATTCAATATTTTATTCAAAAATACCCATCTCCTCAAGTATAAATAACCAATCACCCTCCCCAAAGAAATACACTCCTACCACACCTTACTAAGAAAAATATATTCCCAAATACTCTTTATTATTCCCATTATAATACCTAGAGAGCTTTTGGATCCATCCAACTCCAAAAAAACAGTGGATTTTAGAGCTACAGAGAACAAGCAATACTGTGAAGATGATAATATCTGACTATTTATTCTGCTCATTATCCTCTCCTATTTGTCATTCTCTCCACACCATTAAAACCCAAACCATATGTGGATAATTAAGTATTATTTTAGCATTGTATTAATTATGTTATCTTTTCTAAAGTATTATATTTTTGATATATTAAATTGTAATACTTCCCTTTCATGTTCTTTTAACAGTGTCCCATTAATAGTCAATTAACTACAAATGAAGAAGTTTCCAATTGTTTTATATCACCACCCTTATGGATGGTATAATAAATTAATTATAATATATAAATATATGAATTTCTTGATTCTGTAAATAATTCTACTAATGTATAAATTACATTGAAGCAAATAGTGAAAATGATGAAAATTAAGAAATATTTAAATAAAAAATGATTTCAATATATCATCACTATATCCAAGAAAATTAAGATATATATAAAAATTACTATAATGTAAAAATAATGAAAAAATAAAATATTCCACTTCGGTTTCAATGTTTTAATAAACCTGTCTTTGTTATTGTGGAGAAGGAGAAGTGACGAAATAAAGAGGGAATTAAGGTAAGGGAATTATCAAACCCAACACCATTTTTGTGGGATATCTTTATTTAAGTACATATTTATGATGGATATTATTATAATATTGTTGAAATATAATTTATTTAGTTCCTCATTTTATTTTTAGGGAAATACATGTTTCTACATTTATTTTTAATCCAAAAAAAATTATTTTACTAAATGATTTTTCCTTCTTAAAATGCATCTTTGACTCCTCTTAAGATGTTTCTTCTTCACTCATGAATTATGATGTTTATACCAAATATTTTTCCCCTTATTCATTTGGGAACCCCAAAATATTATTCATGAAATTATTAATTATTAAATACTTTTGAATCCCATTCTATTCCATGGGTAACTCCATGACTATTATTGTTATATGTTCTATGTTGCATGCATGATTATGTGAAAATTATAATTTGATCAGTGGGCCTAGAATTATATATACCTATAATTAAATGGTAATGTTATTTATAACATGGTATTATGTGTATTATTCTTAAAAATTATTCTATATTTTTTCATAGTGATGATGTTATTATTTATGAACATATTCTATACAGGAACATGATTCTAGCTTTATTCATTACTAGGTTTTTGTTGGACCACTATGACCCGATGTTTCATTCTTATGTATCACCAAATTACATTGCATTTAAAATGTATTACTCGTTTCTATTATAATTATCAAATTATAATGACATGATTATTATGATTATGGTCTCCCATATACTATTGATTCATGTCTATCATTTCTATTATGTTATCCTTCCCCTTACTAGGATTTTAGCTCACCAATTTATGTGATATATATCCTTAGGTTATTTTATATAATAATGATATCATGATAGATTTATAATGATAAGTTGTAACAATTTACTTATGTTTTATGTTTTATTATGTTCAATTTATATATAAAGATTATTTTCCAAATATGCCAAAAATTTTGATCCTAAATTCTATTTTTATTATGTTTTTTATATAAAAAATGATGTTACAGTCAGGTAATAAAAAATAGGGTTGTTATAGTTTTCATAAGAAAGTTGTTTTATTTAATTTTTTAATTAATATTAGAAAGTGTTGGTGAAGCCCATAATTATAAGTATTTGTATAGAGAAAACATTCTAGATGAATCATTTTAGAAAAAGGCTAAACAAATGGATACTATAATATATTATTTTAGAGTTAATTTCACAAAAGAAATTTTGTTTATTCATTCTTTTTTCACATAATTTTTTATCAAAACTTTTCCATTTTAGAAAATACTAGTATCCTAGAGAATGAAATCCAATAACCCATATGAGGGACGATCCAATGATTTTCTGAATGACATTCCCAAATCCATTGGAACTGGGGTTCAAAACCTCATAGAAATTATTACCTATCTATCTCGGGATATTAACAATAAAATAAATCATGTGAAATGTACACATTAACCCAAGAAAAAGAAACTATCACTTGAGTCCTTTGTACGGTAAAGACCACCGATGTTTATTTGAACTTATGACTTATTTATCAGGGAATAGTGGGATAAATCAATAGAGAATACCTTTTCAATGAATAATTATTCTGATAATGATATGGTGACTCTATTAATCTATCATTTAGATGTAAAATCATATTAATGGTGGGAAGTCATAGAGGAAACGAAGACAAATTATGAAATAGAAGATATGGAGTGGTAAAATTTTAATGAAATATTTCATACCAAGTGTTTCCCTCAAACTCTTTGAAATTATATGGAGGGATATTTATTAGAGATAATGGAAAAAAGAAGAATTTGAATATTTTAAAACTTGTGAGGAAAAAATCACAAGACTTTCATGAAATTCCTTAGGATTTGATATGAACAATGATATAAAAATAGATAGATGGTTTATTGGAACAAAACCACAAATTTAAAAGGCTTTATATTTTTGAGACTTTTGTAGTTATAAAGAGGTAGTTTGATGTGATCTCATAGTTGATATGGAGTTTGGAGAATAGTACCTTTTTTATGGAGACAAGAAGATAATAATTGAGTTTAAATATGAAGGGTCAATTAAAAAAAGAAGGAAAGAGGATCCAGCCAACTACTTGTTAAAAATGATGGAATAAGTATCATGGTAATTTCTTAAAAGGGATAGGGAAATGATTCAAGTATGGTAAGTAATTCCACTAAGATAATGAATGAAATGATACAATAAGAATATAACCAATATGATGGAGGAAATAGTTTAACCTCCGAATTCACAAGAGATGGTCAAATTCTTCAACTAAAAGGATCAAGGGAACTATGTAAGCCACTGCACTAAACCATAGGTCCTTGATGGTAACCAATTCAAGAAAAACCCAAAGATAATAGATAAAGGTAAAGGTTATTCCATAACTACTGCAGAGTTAGGGAATGAAAATGATGTTGTACAAGGTGAACTGCATATTCACTAAATAATGGTATAAGTTTTATTTTTTCCTATTTCTAAACATTCCCATATATCATTTATGTTTTCATGAACTTTTTAATCAAAGTCTCAATACATTGAAGTGTAGATATCTGTAAAAAACCCATAGTTGTGAAATAATTACATCCCAATTGTTATAATCTTATCTTATTAGCATATATGGGAGTATTCTTCTAGGGAATCTCATAATCCTTCCCCTGGTGGAATTTGATGCTATACTGAGCATGAATGGGATCTCTTTATATATATCACACTTCAACTATAGATAAATGGAAATCACTATTCATATTCTGAACCATCCTATGCTCCTCTAAAAATTAAGGGAGGCTCATGAATCTTCTTTGAATAATTGATCAATGTTGTGGGTGATGAAACCCTATAAATTAGTATAAATTTCCTTAATGGTTGATTCAAAGGTATCAACATTGAGGAAATTCTCATTTTGAGTGAATACATTGATTTATTTTCTAAAGAGTTACCCAGACTTCTCCATATTAGGATGTTGAGTTTTTAAGAGGGCTTATACCAAGAGCCACCCTATCTACAAATTCCCCTATAGGATGGCCCTGATCGAACAGGAGGAGTTACTGAGGAAACTGAATGAGAATTTGTAAAAAAATACATATTCTCTAGTACATCACCTTGGTGTGGGATAATACTTGTCACAAAGAAAAAATATGGATCAATGAGGTTTTTTATCGATTACCATGAACTCAAAAATATCACCCCCAAAAATATCCCTTACCAATTACTGATGACTTCTTTGATCAAATACAAGGATTATATTACTTCACAAGGAGGGATCTTCATTTTACATATCATCATCCAAATATAAGAAGGAATATATTCAAAATACAACCTTACACATAAGGTACACACACTATCAGTTCAAGGATTGTACTAGAAACATTTTGAAAGGGAAAACGTATACTATGTTCAACATGTGTGACTTTTGGATATAGAAAATCACATTCTTAGGGAATGTGATATAGAGTAATGGAATTTATATGGGGCCTTCAAAGAAAAATCTAATTGAGGAATGGCCCTATGCCACTAGTCTTATTGAAATTCGTATCTTTCTTGGATTATGAGGATACTATAGATGTTTTTTGAGAAATTTATCACCTTTTTATGGCCCACTAACAAAGTCAATATAAATAGGGTTAAAATATGACTAGAAAAAATAATGTTAGTAAATATTTAAGGAGATCTAGAAGAGGGTAATCATTTCACCTATGCTCGTACTACTGATGAGTGGAGAAGGTTTTTTTATATACAGTGATGATATGAATAAAGGATTGGTTTGTGTACTCATGTATATGACAAAGTGATATCCTATGACTGATGAAAACGAATGATCCATGTGAAAAACTACTATATGTATTATTTGGAGTTAGAAACTGTGATCTATGCCTTAATGATTTGGAATTAATACCTCAATTCTTAGAAGTGTGACATATATACTGACAATAATAGTATAAAGTATATTTTCACATAGAAAAATATCAAAATCTATCAAATAAGATGATTAGATCATACAAAGGACTATGCCTTATCTACCCGCTACCATCTAGGAAAGGAGAATAAGATGGTTGGTTCTCTTAGTAGAAAATAATATGTTACTCTATCCATGATGCAGATTGAAAATGTCTTTTTATTCATCGATATGAAAAGGGTGGATCTAAAAACCATAGTGATAGGGAAAAAATGATACCTTTCCAAAATTATTGACCAAAAATATATCCAGGAGAAGATTATGGTGATAAAAAGTGATTTTTTTGGGCTTCAAAAGAAGAGGAAAGTTGTATATGATGGGAAGCTACATGAGTTCCACATCGATGATGATGGAGTCATTATATTTAGAACTAGAATTTGTCTTCCTGATACACATGAGATAAATGAAGAGAAAAAAATGAGCATATATCATCTTTCTCCATTCATCTTGGAAGTTCCTATATGTTCCAGGATCATCAATAACACATTTTGTGGGACAACACAAGGAAAAATATTGCAATGTATATATTAAGATTATGTGGTATGTTACCGAGAAAATGTAGATAGATTGAAGTTTATGGGAATGATGTATCCATTGCCTATATTTATGTGAAAATGGGATTACATCACCATGGACATTGTAACTAGTCCCCCAAATACATCTACAGGGAAAAAAAATTTATGCGTTTTGGTGGATCAAATCACCAAGACAGCTCACATAAACTTGATTTAGGGAGTTTTATCACATGAGTAATTATCCATGATATTTGTAAAGTAAGTGGTGAGGTGGCATGGGGTACCACATTTGATCATCTTTGATCATGATCCAAGGATCACTTATATGTTCTATAGAAGTTTTTAATATGATTCAAATGCTGGACTAAATTTTAGTATGGCCTATCACCCCCAAAGTGATGGTATGTCTAAAAGGAATACTAAGATACTAAATGACATTATGAGATCCTACTGAGTGGATTTTAAAGGATACTGGGATCAACGTCTCCCATTAGATGAGTTATCGTACCAAAACAATTTCCAGTCAGGTATTTATATAGTTCCTTTGGAAGCTCTAAATGAAAATAGATGTATAACTCCTACTCATTGGGATGATTTTAGTGAGATAATGATAATTGGACAAAATGATGTCCATGAGATGAAAGATATTTCTTTAATCCACCCAACAATATATAAAAGCTACTCAAAGTTGTCGTAAGATCAATGTTTCCAACCATCGAATGTACTTGGATTTTAATGTTGGAGACAAATTTTTCATTTAAATATAACCAAGGAATAAATTCATGGGGTTTGAAATGAAATTAAAACATATACCTAGGCATATTGTCCCCTTTGAGATCCTTCTTCATAAAGAAGCAGTGTCCTATTGGCTTCTACTTCTGCCAAATATGTCTCAATTTCATGATGTGTTTGATGTATATCTCTTGAAAAGGAACATACCAAATCCCTCACAAGTACAAAATATATAGGTGGTATAACTAAATATTGACATCTCATGTGAGTATCAAAAGGTGAATATCTTGTGTTGTAGATACAAAGTTCTATGTAAAAATATATCACACCATGTCAAAGTGTTATAAAAGGACCATTTGTATGAAGAGGATATATGGTAACTAGAGGAAATAATCAAACATACATGCCCTCACATATTCTCAATAGAGAATATGAGTTAAAATTTAGGTGGTGAAATTTTTTAAGGGGTGAAGAATGTAACTATTAAGAGTTTAAAAATGTTATTTATTTCTTGATACAAATGTGTATTATATTTCATTATATTATACACTACTAAGCACATAAAACACATATAAGAACCCATAATTAACTTTTTTATTTAATTTAAATCATTATATTTGTTAGAAACTAAACCCATTAAAATTAAAAAAACAAGGGGGGAAAATATAAAATTTAATAACTATAATTGGAAAATATGGATCACCCCAATCGGTTAGAATAAACCCTCCCAAAAAACAATATAGGAATGAAAAAAAATATTAGTAAATGAATCTACAATACATTTAATTGAAATATAGATTCCTGAAAGGAATTCATGTGAATATTGAATGGTGGAATGAATATGTGTTTATAGGAGGCAATGTGGCCATTGGAAAATTAATGTAATAGTTGGAATAGAACTTAATTGTTTGGAATAGTAACCTGATCATTGGGAATAGTAACCTAATTTTTGGAATGGTAATTTAAACTAATAATATTGGGATATAAATAATATTTATAATGTTTAATTTTACTAAATATAAATATTAGAACTCCAACAAAATAAATATGATAAAAAATCAATGAAAATATAAACACATTTTTTATAAACATTATTTTAATGTTTTTCATAAAAATCGCAATTTTTATATTAAGAAAAGAAATTTATATGTTCGAAATTTTTTTGATATAATTAATATCAATTTTTAAATCAGCAAATAAAAATTGTATATGGGAGTTTTTTTGGTATTTTTTTGAAATACATCAATTTTAGGTGAATAGTAAATATACAATTTTTCTTGTAACTGGTGTATCTTAAATTAGATAATTCGTGTTGTAATAATGAAATATTCATTTTGATAAATTTATGATCATCAAAAAAATATTTAATTTTATAATTTGTTGTTAATATACAATAATAATGGTTTCCAACCCTAATAAAGAACTTCTCAAAGTCTAAAATATAAATTATTACATTAAAATAATATTTTTTATTTTCTACACCTTTCCTTTTGATTAATGTAATGAATTATATTTATATATTGAATAAAATTATTATAATAATGTTACTCAAATATGGTTTATAATTTAAAAAATATCACTATTATAATGCCTACCTTGGATATAGTATTTTATTCATTATTTTATTCTAAAAATACGTTTCTCCTCAAATATAAATAACCTTTCTCCCCCTTATAAAACCACTAATCCCATAATTTCTAAATATGAATATCTATCAAAAGTTTCTCTACTAATCCTCCCTGAATAACTAGGGATGTTCTATATCCATCCAACTCCAACCATCAAATGATTTTACAGACCCAAAGAAGAACCAACACCATGAAGATGGTAAGCTCTCACCAATTCCTCTTCTCATTCTCTAATCCTATTTATCCTTTTTCATCTATTTCAAACCCAAATATTATGATGATAATTAATTAGTCTGATAAAATTATATTAACATTTTTAACTAACTAATAGTATTTTATTTACAATATATTTCATTTTCACACTTCACATTCCCACTCTTCTGACAATGTCTCGTTAGCGGTCGGTTAACCACCAAAGAGAATGTTGTAAATTATTTTATATCACCGAACTAATGGATGGTTATAGAATTTTATTTATTATATATTATATTATAAATATATCTATTTCATGATTCCAGAATTAATTTTACTATTATATTACATTGAAAAAAATTGTGAAATTAATGAAAACCTGGAATTTTTTAAGCAAAACATGATATAAAAAATTATTCCCTATAACCAAGGAAATTGAGTTCCCATGATTATAATTTAAAAATATTGGAATCAAATTTCAATATTTATCTTTAGTTAAAAAAATTTAATAAACCTATTTTTATTAATCATGATATGTATAATAGATGAAATAAAATGGAAATTAAGGTAAGGGGATTCTCAAACACAAATCCTTTTCCTTGGGTTATCCAACATTCATGAAGTATTTGGTATGGATTATCCTATCATATTCCTTAAATATAATTTAATTATTCTTTCCTTTTATCTTTATGGATACACTTGATTATAGATTAATTTTTTTCCAAATATATACATTTCCCAAAATGACTTTTCTCTCCAACGCACATCATCAAATCCACTTGAGTAGTTTCTTCTTATCTAAAGAATGAAAATTTTTATAAAAAAATATTTTTCCCCTATTCACTTCAAAAAAAATTATTCATGAAATAATGCTTTATAGAATCCTTATGAAACCTAATCCTTTCTAAGGGTTATTTCATGACTACGATTGTTATAGGTTCAACATGGCATACATGATTTTTGGAATATTATAATGTGATGGGTGGGATCAGAATTATCTTTCCCTCCAATGAATTGGGTAATTTGATATATCTCAAGATATTATGTGTATTATGAATTAACATTATTCTACCTTTTTTCACAACTATTATGTTATGACTTAACACATATGTTATATGTGAACATTATACTAGAATTGTTCACAACTACGCAATATATTAGAATACTATGAATTTATTTCTCATTATATTCATCTCCCCAATCTAATACCTTTTAAAATATATTTCTAATAATTAATATTATGATCCCATGATTATGAAATGATTATATTGATTATTCTAACCCATGTACTATTAATTCATATCTATTATTTCTTTTCTGTTAACCTTCCCCTTATTATGATTTTATCTCATGCTATTATTTGAGGAATATCTTTAGGTGAATACATATATTAAGGATAATGTGAGATATTTGGAAGGATAAAATAATAAATATTTAAACATTTTTTATGTTTTACAATGTGTAACTGATGTATGAGCAAAATTTTCCAATGATATAGAACATTTTAATCCTATATTGTATTGTTATTATGTTTTTTATCTAAAAAATGATATAATTTTATTGTAAGGAAAAATAGGTTTTTATATGGTATATTAGTAACTTAAGGTTTGGGGAAAATATAATAAGGTGATGTTACAAATATTACACATACTATAATGGAAAAGTGAAATCGTCCCCATATATTTTATCATCAGACTCCCCAAAGAATCTAAATACCATAATTCTTTTTAGGTTGTAGTTGACCACCTTAAAAAGTCCTCAAACTTCTTTACTATTATAGAATCATTTTCTATTAATAATATTTTCATAAAATACATTATTATGTTTTTATGTTTTCATGGAGTACAACATCCTATTGTATCCGATCATAATCCTAGGATTACTACTATATTCTAATGAAGTCTTCAGTATGCTCTGGATACAAAGTTAAATATCAACACAGATTATCACCCTCAAATAGATGGTTATATTGATAGAAAAATTAAAACCCTATATGATATACTAATACCTTTTAATATATTTAAATGGTGGTTTGGATAAAAAACTCCATAGAGAATATATTTATTAGAATAATATATTTCAATCAATCATTTTGATGGATCTTTATGAATAAATCTATGTATAGTAGTGTAAAACTCCAATGTGCTAGGATGGAGTTAAAGAAATAAATCCATTATGACTTAATCTGGCTAAAAAAATACATAAATTTAATATCATTCTTGATCACATCAAGGAAGCTCAGAGTTGATAGAAAATTTATGATGAAAATATTCTGTGTGATCTATAATTTGATGTTGGTGAGAAGGTTTTTATTTGAATTTACCCATAGAAGAAGGTAATGAGATTTGTAAATAATATAAATCTAATCACTAGTTCTATTTTTCATTTTTATATTCTTTATTTAGTAGGGACAGAAGCTGATCCTTATGCGCTCCCACTGAACCTCTCTCATGTTCATGGTTTTTTCCATGTGTCTCTTCGGAGGAATTAAATACATTATCCTTCATAAGTAATGACCTCAAAATCATTCCACTAGAGAAAATTATCTATTATGATGAATAGTAGATAAATATTACTAATTATAGAGATAGTGTTCTATGAAATAATATCACTCACCTAGTCAATTCTATGTGGTGAAACAACATATTTGATTAAGATACATAGAAACATGAGGATATGATGATTCAAAAGAATCCTATGTTATTTGTATCAGAAAAACATTATTTTGTGGGAAAATATAATTTTATGAGGTGTATAATGTAACATGTAATGTTCTTGATTTTTTGTGTATTATTTTTGAATATTATATGTAATTAATTCAAGACCATGCGCTGAGATGACGTGAAATTATGAGTCTCTTGGTGCCCTAAATAAAATTTTAAATTATATTAAATATATTAAATAGCATACGAGATCAGTTTTCATGAAAAATTAGAATAACTTCTGAACAGGTGCCCGAATCAGAAATCTAAGGGCACCGTTGTGTTAATATCTGTAACTCTACTATAGGCGAGGCCTTACATTGGTCGACATGGGTCGGCTACGAAAATTAATTTATGGACACATTAAAGAATAAAATAAATATAAAATTTAATTTGTTTTAACATTACATAGTGACATGTTTTCAATTTTAAATTAGCAGCTTTGCAAGGGACCCAGGGTCAGAATTCATAACCCTGGGGAAATCATTGATATCACTGTAGAGGAACATTAGAGAAAAATCATGATGAATGGTGGAGAATGGTGGATCTATATTGTTCTTGATGGATCACCATCAGTAATAAATCCTCGACAGGGAATGATCTAAATCCTACGTAAGGAATTGTGATTTTTATTACTTCATTCATATTCTCAGAATCAAGGATGAACACGGATCAACCCACGAAAAGGATGACCCATGGTTTGATCCTTCTTGTGGGATGGGTTGATTGTGGGATTGATTTGGGGATGATTTTCATTATTGTTTTTATTTAGATATTTAATTTTTCTTATGGGAACAGATCGAGGTCTCAATAAACAACAGATGTGGTTTCTTCATCGGGTTTGTTCTATTTGAATTTCTTCCACTTTTTCCCCATTCATTCTTCATTCTTTGCGATATTTAAATGGGTGATCATTGCACATTCGATTCATGGCGTAACGATCCGATATTGTAGATCTAGCATCAGGACAATCTAGTAAAGGTGTGACAATGATCTGAAAGAGATATCGAAGTGTTTCAAAAGAAATCGTTCTTCAAACATTCTTCAATTGGCTGATCAGAATTGAATTTTAGAGCTCATTGGAGGACCAAAACACACCTATTTGGTGCTATGATGATAAAGAAACCTTGGATCTTCAGTTTTGGGATGAAAGGACCAACAGTTAAAGCAACAAAATATCGATTGACGCACACGGATGAAGACCTTTGATTCTAGAAAATCATGAAGAGCATGGATTATACTCTATGATACACACTGTGTGGGCCCTACTGATTAGTGGCTTGGGATTTAGGAAGTATTAAATTGACACACTGTGTGTCACATTATCCACACAGTATGTGGACCCTTCACTGGGACTAGGCATGTATCTCAGGGGATACACAGACATTGGGTGGAGTACACAACATATACTCCACCACACGGCTAGACACAGACTGGCTACATGGGCTACCCTATGTAGTGGTACACAGGTAGGCAGTCAAGGGTTGATTCTATGTACTAGCACAATACCGGGGAACACTGGTAGACCCTAGATGGAAGGACATGGTGTGTAATCTTTTCTACACGCCATGTATACCTTCTCTACACAACATGTTTTCCTAACATGTGTCATTGTACATGGGAAATACTCAAGGATAGGGGGCACAACATCTGATCCTACTACATTATGTTTATAGCTTTTTTCTTGGAATAGATCCCTTGTCCACCATTTATTATACAAGTTTCATTAGGGTTTGTTCCCGTGGTCATTTCTTTAAAGGTTGTCGTGAATAGTTTCCTACACATTATATTATGTTCCATGTAGAAATACTTCATGGATAGAGTTGTTGGAATCCCCTAAGAATCCCAGTTAGGGATCCTCTATTCATTCTCCATGCTATAGGTAGACTTATGGGTATATATGTGATAAACTTTACTTGGAATTGATCCTCTACACAGTGGGTTTTTTCAAATGTATTTGTTTGTATGACCCCATTGACCTGGGTGTGATCCTCATCTAATGTCTCATATCTCTCTTTAGATAATTCTCTTTATCTCTGTCTCTATCATAATGGTTCTAGGTGAATAGTACTTCTCATATGGACATCATCTGCACTATCATACTCATGAGCGCGTGCTCTTGGATGAGTGCCTTGTGAAATCTTCAAGCTGGATCCCTAGTGGTGGTGTGCAATAGTTGTTACTTACCTCTAGAGTATGTTTCTTTTTTTGATTAAATCTAGATATCCTTGTTATATTTTGTAGACATATTCTTTTTTAGAGCTGACTGTTTCATTCTTTGTGTATTTCATTGTGGCCTAGAGGTGTACTATTGAGTATTGTTATACTCACCCCTACATGGGATTTTCCAGCACGTGTCATGTCTTTTGTAGATGAGTGTCCTTTCGATATAGTCCTTGGAGGATTAGAACCAGGACCAATACTATATGGGACTTTGTGATCTCAAACATTAAAAGGTGTTCCTATGACATTAGATAGTAGTCCTAAAACAATTTTGATTACAGGTTTGACTTTTGGTTTATAGAATATTTTAGTGGGAATATATTCTGGACCAATTTATTTTACTACACATTACATACTCTATTGTAAATTTTTGTATGGGTTTAGTTGTGAGCTTGAATTTATTTCGTTAATGGTTTTTACATTTCAGCATTTGTGGGCATGGAAATTTTTTTGTGTGTACATGTACTTAAGAAATTCCACCATTATTATTGATATTCCTACTCAATACTAGTCACAAGCTCGTGTCCTATTGGAGGTAGTATTGGGGAGTCGTGGAATGGGCCCCACTTGGATGGGTTGTGATAGAGTGGTATCAGAGGTGGTCGGTTCAACTTTGGGACCAACACTCTGTGAGATTGGTTTGAGGAAAGAGTGTTATGTGTTTTGAGTTCAGCTTTTAGGCCAGGGAATCCAATATTGGTTGGGATTCCAACATATCCATACTCAAGGACTCTGATAAAATTCTTTTCAACTCATTAAATAAGTTCACTTGTTGTAGGGAAACCAATTTTACATGCATCATATATGAATGGGTTGTTGTTTTCATTCCATTATTGAGTCAGTTATCCTGATATATTCATTGGTCATGGAACATCTTGTTTTCTTATATGATTCCTCTACAATACATACCAGCGACGATATAGCATCTCGATCAAAAGGATGAATCCCTCAGTGACGAGGCTCTTGTAAAGGGACTAGTTTCCCAAATGCTACCACCAGGTGGTGCACCAGCTATACTACCATCTGTAGAGCTTCTCATGGTACTGAGAGTACTAAGAGATGAGGAGTGTTGGATGAGCGCACATCATGAGTTATGGAGTAGAGACCCCTCAAGTTATGTGGTTATCCAATCCCTTAGATGGTTGAGGACAAGCTTGAGGCAGTGACCCATGTTTTCTAACTAGTAAGGACTGTATCCGATCAGATAGTGATCCTGGTGGTGATCCTGCAATAGGTCTCAGTAGGGTGATTGTTGGTTTTGGATATCCAGACTCACGATGAAGAGAACCCCTCATGGAAATAGTTTGAGAACCTATTCAGAGAGGATTATTTTCCAGTTATGCTAAGAGTTGTTCATATATATGATCTTCTTTATCTCCATCAGTGTAGTATGACTGTAGATGATTATTCATCAAGGTTCCCAAACCTTCCCAAGTACATGACGGATATGGTCAGTGATCAGTACCTTCAGGATCATACCATATAATTAGGTCTATGTATAGACATCCAAGCCATTATTATACTTTTTAGTATTCTTACTAATGTTTGGGTGCTTGAGTTGGCTTTAGTGGTGTAGATAATCTTGGCTAAGTATAGCCAACTAGTGATAGTTAGTAGTGGGAAGGTAGAAGCATAGACCTCAGTAGTAGGGTGCTGATGTCGGTTTCCTAGATCTGTATGGGGGATATTTTTTTGGAGGAGGTCCTAATATAGAGGATTTAAATTTCACAGTTTACATGGTGGATCCAGTCAGCCTTGAGAGAGGTAGTGCTACTCATGTGACGGCCTAGGACATCTCGCTTGAGATTTTCAAACCCGTTGTGTTGCTGACAGGGAGATAGTGGATGGACCACCGAGTTAGAGGTAGGGGGAAGAAGATCCACCTGGAAGTAGACATCGAAATGGTGATGGGAGATAAATAGTTGGTGGTCAGAATTTCGACATGTTACCACCAACACCCCCAGGTGGATCGCGCCATGCTCAAGGAGAAAAATAATAGGGGTAGGGATAACTGCTTGCAGTCAAGGAATATGACTGAGGGGCTTTAGAAATGATTATACATTTGATATAGGTATTTTCTACTCTAGATTTCATACAGACAGACATTGGTTCTAGTCATTCCTTTATCTCCACGTATCATGTGCTAGATAATGAGATTCCGATTGAACTATTGACTCAAACCTTATGGTTAGAGATAACTATGGGAGGAGAATCTTTGATCACACATCTATTACAAAAGTGTGACCATACCATGGTAGTTGAGTGTTTCGGTTGGGACCTCTTTGTGGAATCATTGAAGCCTTGTGAAGTCATTCTTGAAATGGATTGGTTATCTTCATTCCATTCCCATATTGACTATTTTAGGTGAAGGTTTTAGTGTGTCTGCAATGATGTAATGAGGTTTCCTTTTTCTATGAAATGTAAAAACAAATATTTCACTATGGAATAAATCATATGAGGGTGTACCTGATCTCTACTCATTTTATAGTGTGACCCTTGGTGCAGTAGATGTTATGAGTTTCTAGTTCCCATCAATAGTGGTGGAGTATGAGGATGTCATTCCCAAAGATGTTCCAGGATTACCTCCACATTGGTAGATAGACTTCTTCATTTACATATACCCCAGGATGGGACCGATATATACACCATCATATCATATGGATCCTGTAGAGATTCACATGTTGGGAGTGCAGTTGGAGGACATGTAGAAGAAGGGCTTAGTGAGACCCAATGTTTTACCCTAGGCGACCCCTATTTTGTTTTCAATAAAAGATGATGGGAGCATGAGGTTTTGTGTAGACTAATGGTGCCTAAAAATGGTGGTGGTGAAGAACATGTATCCACAGTTGTGGATCGATGATCTCTTTAATAAGTTGAGAGGAAAACAATTGTTCTCGAAGGTTGACCTCAAATCAGTCTATCACCATCTGCGAGTATGGGATTAATATATATAGAGGGTGGATTTTAGATGTATCTATGGTTATTATGAGTACATAGAGATTCTTTTTGGCATGATGAATTCCTAGTAAGTGTTCATGGCGCTCATGAATTAGATCTTATATTCATTTTTAGACCGATTCGGTGTAGTCTTGATCAATGATATCCTTTTGTACTCAGTTTTTGAGGAGGAGCATGTGAGACACATAAGGATGGTTCTGGACATACCAAGAGAGAACCACCATTATGGGATGCTCTCAAAGTTATAGTTATGGATGCAGTTGATCCACTTTCTTGGACATTTCATCTCAGTTGATTAAGTGGCAATGGACTTGACCAATGTGGAGGTAGAGTTTGCATGGGAGCCACCTAGGAGCATGAAGGAGGTGCGGAGATTCCTTAGGATAGTTGGATATTTCCAAATATTCATTCCTGATTCCTCTAGGATATAATAACCTATGATAGTTTTGACTTGAATGGGGGAACCCTTTTGTGTGGAAGGAGTCGTTTCAGCAGGATTTTCAGCAGTTGAGGCAGTGTTTGACCAATGACCCAATCATGAGATTGTCGGGGGAGGGTGTCGAGTACGTAGTGTTCTATGATGCATCAGTAATTGGGCTTGGATTTTTACTCATTAAGAGGTAATCAGTGATTGACTATAGTTCATTCCATTCGAGACCACATGAGAATAACTACATGATGCATGATCTTGAGTTGGCAGTGGTCAAATTCACATTTAAGATGTGGAGACATTACCTAATGAGTGAGTATTTTATCATCTACTATGATCACAAGAGTCTCAAAAATATATTTTCTCAGAAGTATATGAACTTGATAAAGAACATATGGCCTGATATTTTTCAGGATTATTAATTTTATATTATCTATACTTCTGGGAAGGGGAACTTAGTGGAAGATTCTCTCATTAGAATATTGAGTTTATAGTTTCAGGAGGAGGCTTCAGAGTAGTTGGGGAAGCTCACCTCATATTGATTGTTGTTACCCCTGCACTCTTACAATTATTTAGAGAGGCATAACTTCAAGATACTGACTACAAGACTTTACATGCTCAGATATCCACAAGACATGCTATTGATGCCTATTAAAGAGGTGCGGAGAACATAATTCATTTCATATTACACATAGTTGAATTGGTGGAATTGTAGTATTAGTTATTTAGGGAGTTTCATACTTCCCCTTTGGCAGTACATCCAAGTGTGGCGATGATGTACCAAGACCATCAGTGATGGTTTTGGTTTCCATGAATGAAGAAGGGAGTTTCATAGTTTTTCTCTCGAATCCTTACTTGTTAGTAATGGAAAGTTGAGTACTAGGTTCCATTGGGTTTGGATAAACCCCTTAATGTGTGAGAGTGGATGTGGGATGGAATATACAAGGACTTTGTTACATGCATATGACGTATGTCCATGATACATGATTCCATATGGGTGATCGTTGACTGACTCACCAAGACGGGCCACTTTTTAGCCATCTGAGAGCAGATTCCCATTGATGATGATTATTTATCATGATGCTCATTTTACATAAAAATTTTGGAAAGGATTATAGGAGGAATTTGGGACCTAGTTTTACTTGAGCACAACATTTCATCTCCATAAAAATGACCATACAGAGAGGAATATTCATGTTCTAGAGGAAGTGGTACAAGATTTCATGTTAGACTCCAATCATAACTGGGAGGATCACGTACCACAGGTGGAGTTTCCATATATAAATAGCTACCACTTCACCATTGGTATGTCACATTTCCATTATATGTACGGGTGACCCTACAAGTCACCACATTACCAGAATGATGTAGGAGATTCATCACTCATTGTCCCAGAGTTAGTGTGAGATACTAATGAGAAGGTGTTGATCATCCAGGAGTAGATAAAAACTGAAAAAATATGACAGAATTCGTATGCAAAAAGAAGAAAGAGGACTTCAGAGTTCGAGGAATGAGAACATGTGTTCTTTTAGGACTCACCTCAAGGTGGGTTGTCGATATTTGGCTGGGGTGGAAATTTATCATTGATTTTTATCATCCCTTTTCAGATACTGAGTATAGTTGATGAGGTCGCATACCTCCTAGATCTTCCCCTGCAGTTGCACCGGGTACATGATGTCTTCAATGTGTTTTAGTTGAGGATATACTTGCATGATCAATTGCACGTCATAAATGGGGAAAGATAGACAGTGAGGATAGAGAAACTTTTTCATAGTACCCAATTGATATTAAGGATAAGTAGTAGAGGATTCTTCATGGGTGAGTGATTACCATGGTGTGTGTCTAGTGAAAACACGATAATATCTGAGAGAGTATGTGGGAGTGAGAGGTGAAAATTCATATGCAATACACATATATTTTTGAGGAGCCTTTTGTTTTCACCTTTCAAGGATGTTAATCCCTACGTCAGGGATAATGTAATGTTTTAGATTTTTCTTTGTATTATTTTTTAATATTATATGGAATTAATTCTATACTATTCATAGAGACAGCGTGCGATTCCCAGGCCTTGTTTTCCCAGAATAAAATTTTGAAATAAATTAAATATATTAAATATAATGATCAAGAATTTTTTATTAAAAAGGTGAAATAACATCGAAATGGGTGACCAGATCAGAAATTTGATGCCATTGTTGCATTCATAGTAGCGACTTCACCTTATGTGGGGAACAACATTGGTAGGTGAGGGTAGGATATGAAAGTAAGTTTCTTTAAGTTTTAATTAATTAAATAAATATAAGATTTATTTTATTTTATTGTTACAGAGTGATGAATTTTTTATTATAGATTACCTTCTTGGAAAGGAACCCAAGGATAGAATTTATAACCCTTGATAAATTTCTGAGAGCTCTGGAGAGGAACCTTAGAGAAATATCTTGAAAAACAATGATGAATGGTGGATCACGATCGTTCTTGAACGATCAACATCGTCATATAATCCTCAACAGTGAACGATCAAAATCCCCAAAAGGTTTTTGTGATTTCAATTCAATATTTCATGTTCTTAGAATCAACGATGAACGTGGATCATCCAACAAATAGTTTGACACTCAGTTTGATCATTTTTGAGAGATGGGTTGATTATGGGATTGATTCAAGGATGATTTTAATTACTGTTTTGATTTATCTTTTTTATCATTCATAAAAGAACAGATCGAGACCATAATGAACAATGGTAAAGGTTGGTTCCTAAGGTCTGTTCTATGTGAATTTATTATCTCTTTTTCCCGAATGTTCCTTTTCCTTTTCCAGATATAAAAAGGTGCTTATTATGCCATCAATTCATGGAACAATAATATGAGATTTTAGATATGGTTTTGGGATGAACTAGAGGAGGTGTGATGGAGGTGGCGATGGATGGAAAAAGTATTTTTGTAAATATGTTTCTTATAACATTATTTTTGTTGGTGATTGGAATTGGATTTTTTATCTGACTAAAGGTTTGAAACTCACTGATTTATGGTTAAGATGATGAGGATACCTTGGATCTAATGTTTAGAGATGAACGAACCAACAAATCGGGCACCAGAGGATCTATCGAGGCTTGTGGAGGAATAACTGTGATTCTAGAAAGTCATGAAGAACATGGTGTGCATTCTGAGATATAGGTCATGTGATCCTCACTAAGTGGTGGCTAGGGTTACGGGAATTTTTAAAGTGTCACATGGCATGTGATATCAATGACAAAACATGTGGGACCTTCCCTAGGACTCAACATGTATCTTAGGGGATACATCGACATGGGGTAGAGTACATAGCAAGTACTCCACCACAAGACCAGACCTAGACCGGCTACACATGCTACCCTATGTACTGGTACATTGGTAGGAGGACACAGGTTGATACCATATACTAGTAAATTCCTGAGCAACACATGAGGACACTGGATAGAGAGACACAACATGTAATCCTTTCTACATTCTATGTATACCTTCTCTACATGACATGTTTTCCAAATAGTGGTTGTTGTACACGGGTTGTACTTGGGGTCAGGGGACACGGTGTGTGATCCAACTACACACAGTGTATCCCTTTCTATATGGTTTAGACACCTTATCCTCCATATTTTGAAAAATTTTATATAGGCTTTGTTCCCCTGATCATTTCTATGTAGGTTGATGTGTATCATTTTCTATACACTGTAGTTTTATCCCTTCAGCATGACTTCCCAGAGAGAGTTCTTGGAATCCCCTAAGAGGCCTAGTGAGGTATCTTCTATTCATTATTCATTCCATATGTAGATTTCATGGTATATTTGTCACAAATTTTACTAGCCTTCGATCCTCTACTTAGCAGGTTATTCCAGATAGAGTTGTTGGTATCAACCCATGTCTCTGGAAATGATCCTCATCGGATGTATTGTATCTCACTTCAGATCAGTTAGTGTATCTCCCTCTCTCATGATGGTTCCCAATGAACATTACATCTCAGACAGATGTCATCAGTGCTATTAGTCTCTAGATTTCATTCTCCCGTATGAGTGTCTTCTGAAATCTTCAAACTGGATCCCTAGTGGTGGTGTGCGATAGATGTGAATTACATCTATACTGTGTGTCTTGTTTGAGTATATCAGTATATCCTTGCTTTGTGATATATATATATACTTGTTTAGATCTAACTGTATCTTTTCTTGTGTATTGATTTGTAGCTTTGGGGGGTCCTACTGAGTATTTTTATACTCACCCATACATGGTTTTTCTCCATACGTGTCATTTCTTGTATAGATATGCAACCTTCTAATAGTGTCCATGATGAATGAAGAATAGGACTAGGACTAGATGACACTTTGTGATCTTAGACAGTTTGAGGTGTTCTTAAGGATTTAGATAAGAGTCTCAGCACCTTTTTGTTTATAGGTTGGACTTGTAGTTTACAGACTCTTTAGGAGGACTTGTATTCTATCCCAGTTTACATTACTTTATTTTTCTTTCCTTTTTGTACTCAATTGTTTGAGTATATTGGTAAGTATGAATTTTCTTCCTTTATGGTTTTTACATTTATGCATTTGTGGGATTAGACATGTGTTTCTATGTACAGATACTTAGGCAATGCCTCCAATGTTAGTGAAATCTCTACTCATTGGTAGTTAGTATCCCTTGTCCAATAGGAGGTAGGCTTGGGGAGTCACAACCTGAGAACCATTAGGATAGGTTATGACATAACACCCAATGATTTTATAAAAAAAATCATGAATTTAATTTTTATCATATCTTTTTCTACACACATTTTCAAGTTATAATGAACTTCAATATAATGTTAAAAATATTATTATTTAAACATGATTTTTATAAACTATATGTTAAATTTAAAGGTATTAATAGTAATAACCACATTTCAAAAATTATGTTTGAAGTATTTAGATAAAGAAAAACCATTTTTAAATAGGTACTTAATTTTAGGTAAAGACATTATATGATTCGGAAATATATTTTCGGCCCATAATTTTTTTTTGTTAAAAAAATAAAATTAAATTTTTACACATGTTTAAAATGTTTTTGAAAATACTACTTTCATTTTTGTAATCATCATGAAAAAATTATCTTGGGGTGAATTTTTGATAATTTGTAATAGAGATAAATTTTTCAATGAATAGTAAAGAATAATCA
Organism: Viscum album; assembly: GCA_963277665.1. NCBI lineage: Eukaryota > Viridiplantae > Streptophyta > Magnoliopsida > Santalales > Viscaceae > Viscum > Viscum album. The sequence continues at coordinate 379,396,822 of OY728147.1, forward strand.
TTTTTATTGAAAACCGCAATTTAATTTATAGAATTTATAATTTTATTTGGAAAAAAATCATTTTAAAGTAAAATAATTTGAATTATATAATTATTAATATAATTTATTTTATATTAGAATATTTAATTTTAAATTTGTTTATAAAAAAATTTTATACTTATGGAAACATTTTCTTTTGAAAACTGCTTTTTCACTACATCTACAGGTTTAATTTTAAATTAAATTACAAAAATTAAAAAAAATTATTTGATAAAATGGATTACATATTTTTGATCATCCTAATTAAAATTATTTAGTATGTTAAAATTAATTTTTTTCAAAATTATTTGTAAAAATGGTAAAAATTAATTATCGTCGTTATGGTTAAGGTGGGTTTTGTCACGACCCTTCCCAGTAGGGCTCGTTCCATGACTCCCAAAGCCCATCTCCAATAGGCTAGGGGCTAGTGACTAGAATCAAGTAGGAATATCACTATCATGGGAGGCATTTTTTATGAACCTATATGCACACACCAATCTCCATTCCCATAAAATTATAAAATGTAAAAACCACTATGTAAATAAATTGTGTATACCACTATATCCCAACCAACAAAGTACAACAGGAACGTAAAAAAAGTAAGGTAAAATGGGAAAGGATACAATACCAAAAAAAATTGTCTTTAAAATAGAAGTCCAATATATAAACAAAATCTACATGGACTACTATCTGTAACCATTGGAACACATAGAAATTCCTAATCTCAAAGAACTCCATTTGGTCCTCTTCGGCCTAGTAATCTATCAAATGGTCGCTTGTATAGACAAGACATGACACATTCAGGAAAATCCCATGTTGGTGTGAGTATAAAAATACTCATTAGGACACCCTAAAACCAAAAATAATTATAAAAAAGGAAAGTGTAGTCAGCTCTAAACAAGTATATGTCTACAATACATATAAGAATATCTAGATATACTCAAACCGAGAAATGTAGTCTAGAGGTAAGTCACTAATACCACATAACAACACTAGGGATTTAGCTCAAAGATCCCATGAAGCACTCATTCGGGAGAACATAGTCCTAGGTCTGATAGAACTAGTGACGTCGATCTGAGAAGTATTATTCACCAGGAACCATCATGTAAATGATATGTTGATAGATCTAAATAAATAAATGATACACATATGAGGATTAAATCTAGGGCTATGGGGTGATTCCAACAACTCAATCAAGATTAACTCATTATGTATTAGAACGACGCACAGTAATTTTGGTCATGTCAATACAAAAGACTCTACCATGAGAATGAAGAATGATTAGAGTACTTCACTTTGGGCCACTTGTTGGATTCCAAAACTCTATCCTAGAATTCCTACTAAAGGGATCATTGTCCTATGAGTATGAAATGATTAATACCTATAATTAGAGAGAATGATAATGGGAATAAACCCTAAAAAACTTATCTAGTATATGGAGGACAAAAGATTCAATCTATATCTAAAGGGGGTACATGGAATGTAGTAGGATCGCACATTGTGTCCCTTGATTGTGTGTACTATCTATGTACAATGGAATCTTCCTTTATAACACATCATGTAGAATATGGGAACACAAAATATAGAAGGATAAACATGTTTTTCCTTCCATCTGGGGTCTTCTCATGTGCTCTGGTCATGTGTTAGTACATGATGTCAACCCATGTAACATTTTCCAAGTTCCAGTACATAGGGTAATCCATGTAACTAGTTTATTCCATGTCATGTGGGGTAGTACAGGTCATGTAGTTTACCCATGTACTACACCCCTTGTCCTTTTTCTATCCATGTACATGGTGAGTGGTCCAATGATGAACAATTGTTTTTAGAATGGGGTTTCACACCATATGTTCTGGAATTTCTAGAAATTCATATTCTTCCTCCCGCTCACCTCTGCTGATTTTTGAGTTCTTCTCCAGTGCTTAGTTCACCTCAAAACTCAAGATCGAGGTTCGTATAACCAACCTAATGCCCAACTGATGGGTTTTAGGTCATTAATTATCTTGTAAAACCAATTAAATCAAATCCAATGCATTTCTCCCGAGGAACAATTTCGCCCAAAATCCATTGATTCATCCATCACAGTCATTGTCGCACCTCTTTTGGTTTTCCTGAGGATGGACCTTCAATTTCAAATCATTACTCCATGAAATGAAGGTGCAAAAATCATTCGTCCAAAAACCGTTGAATAATGAAGAACACATAGAAAAATAAATTAAGATAAAATGAAAAGGGAACAAATACAAGGAATGAATCTATTCTTTTGATCATTACAACCTCAATATGTTCTTGTAAGAATGATCACAAATCAAAAAAAATCACTATAATGAACTACAAAAATACCATAAAGTATAACCCATCCCATAAGAAATGATAGAACCACGGATCAACCTATTCATTGGTTCCTCTATGCCGATCGTTGAATTCAAGAATTGGGAAGGAAATTCAAAATAATGCATCCATCCTAGGAATTGAATCACTCTCTGTTGAAGATCGATTGCTAATGGAGACATCCATCAATAATGATGTTCATCAATATTTTATCCACAGTTACATCATAGACCACCGAGAGAAATCATTAGGGTTTCCTCTATAAAGCCTCTAGAGAGTTCTGTGGTTATGAGCCTTTCCTTGTGTCCCTCCCTAAATGATTATTTAAAATAAAAAGCATCACTACATTATTGGGTCGACAAAATGGAAAAATAAAATAAATTCCAAATTTGTTTTATTGATTAAAAATGATCATGACTAATTTCCAAAGTTGACCACTGCCATTAAATATTTGGTCAAAAAATAGGTAAAGTTTATTCTCTAAATGCAATGATTTCATTAGATTTCTAATCTGATCACCCTTTTAGAAGTTGTTATAATTTTTTAGGAAAAACCTACGTGTGTTCTATTTAATATTTTAATATTTTTCAAACAATTCTTTTTGGCAAATCGGGCCTCGAAATTTCACATTGACTCAGTGCATGGTCTTGAATTTAATAAATATAATATTTAATATTAATACATGGAAAATATTGTACATTTAATTCTCCCCACCATGGGGATATACATCCATGAAAATCTAAAAAAAGGATAATAAAAAATATGCGGGTATTATACATGGATCGGAGCCTCCCACTCCCTAGTGATTTCATAGTGATTCTCATACTGCCACCGGACATGAACCAAAGAGATCGCTCACCCACAAATGATCCTCTCCTATCAATCCTCAATCTCTACTAGGTAATCATCAAATGTCACTTCATCCTCTATGTCCATCACACACCAGTCGATGATGTGTGATCGGTCACGCACATACCTCCTCATTTGTGACACATGGAATATGTTGTGTACTTGGTCCAACTACGGGGGTAGAGATAAGAGATATTCCACCATGACTACTATATGAAATATTAGAAAAGGGTTGATAATCCTCACTGATATCTTTTTACCCAGGATAAATCTATGTAATCCATGTGGACATGATTCACAAAGGAACACATGGTCTCCTTCTGCAAAATATAAAGGTCTATGTCTCCTATCAAAATAATACTTCTGACAGATCAGTGCAGTCTTCATCCACTCTTGGATGGTCTTCAACTTCTCTGTAGTGTCTACTACCGACTCTAGGAGCATGAGTGATGACTGTACAAGGAGAGTCCAACAATGTGGTGACCTACAAGTTAACCCATACAAATACTCAAATGGAACCATACCAATGGTTAAATGGTACCTGTTGGTTTACCTTAACTCCACCAGTGTTAGGTGATCATCCCAAATAAGGTCGAATTCCAACATGAAATCTTACAGCATTTCCTCCAGAACATGAATGGTCTGCACTATCTGGTCATCTGTCTATGGGTGAAATGCGATGCTCAAGCGTAACTGGGTCCAAAACGCCTCCAATAATACCTTACACAATATGGATGTAAAATGGGAATCACAATCTGAAACTCCCATTCATGGGAATCCATGGAGGAAAACTATATTCTACACATAGAGGCATCCCAAGTTATCTACCGAACTCTAATCTCGAATTGATAGGAAGTGGGATGACATTGCGTGTCAGTCAATGATCACCCATATTGAATCATTTCCCATGGACTTATGTGGTAAACACACCATGAATTACCTTGATATCTCAACCAAATTCCATTCCATCACATCAAGGGATCGAGCTAAACCTACTACAACATGGAGAACATCATTCACTTGCGGATAAGTAAGGCATTGTGAAACGAAATATCAGCACTCTTCTACATCCCAAGCCACCAAAACTAATGTCAGAGGTCCTAGTACAACATTCCTATAGTTGGATGAACTTCCAAGGGAGAAGTATAAAACTCCCACAAAACCTTCTCCCACAAAGTCACAGGTACTACTATATGTCCTTTGAAAATAACAATGTGCTTCATATCTTTTTAATATCCCTAAAGAGCATGCCCTATGGACATCTGAGAACATAGGATCTCATAGTAGGTATACCCAATTTGTGCCTCCCTAACTCTTTGTAAGAGTGGAGGGGTGAAAACAATTGACTGGAGGTAAGATTCTTCATATCCATCCAAAAATGATAACTGTAATGATACAAACTACTCTGATGCCTCGTTTAGTAAATAAGAATTGTATCTTCTTTGGAGAGCATCTGCCACCACATTCCAATTCCCCAGAGTATAGAAAATTTAAAATTCATAATCCTAGAGGAACAATAGTCATCTCCTATTTCTCATGTTCAGATCCTTTTAAGATAATATATACTTGAGACTCTTTTGATCATAGTATATGATAAATCAATCGGCCATTGGTAGTATCTCCTCATCTTCAGCACAAATACTACCACTGGTAACTCAAGATCGTGGGTCATGTAGTTCTTCTCATGTGGTCTCAACTGGAATGAACTAAAGTCAATCACTAGTCACTACTATTTTATTACACCACCAATATTAGTTAATGATGCATCATATAACTCTACGTACTCAATACCCTCCTCCAGAAAAATCAATATCAGAGCGATCGTCAAACTCTGCCTCAATTGCTGAAAAGCCTACCGGCACTTCTCTATCTACATGAAAGGATGCCCCTTTTGAGTAAAAGAATTCATAGGTGATGATATAATTGATAAATAATCTATGAATATCTGTTAAAATCATACTAATCTGAGGAAGCTCTGCACCTCCATCACGTTCTTGGGTGGCTTCCATGCTAACACTACACCATCCTTGGCTAGGTCCACTACCACTCCATTTGTTGAGATATCATGTCTCAAAAAGTGGAATAGTTTAATCCATAACTAGAACTTTAGAGTTTCCCATAAAGATGATGCTCTCTGAGTATGTCCAGAACCATTATTAAGGGTATCGTGTGGTCCTCCTTAGAATGAAAGTAAACAAGTATATCATTAATGAAGACTGCCATGAACCAGTCCAAGTAAGGCTAAAAGATCCAGTTCATGAGTCCAGTGATCATTTATAGGGATTTTTTTACTCCAAAGAGAATTAAAAAGTACTCATAGTTACCATAACTAAATTTGAATGTCGTCTTCATTATATTCATGTCTCGTACTTTCAACTGGTCATAACCTAATCAAATGTCAACCCTAGAGTACCATTATGCCCCTCTCAACTAATCAAAGAGGTCATCGATCTCTAGTAGTGGCTAATTATTCTTCATGATCATCTGGTTCAAGTACTAGTAGTCAACACACAACCTCAAGCTCCCATATTATATTTTGGGAAACAAAAATGGGATTGCATATGGTGAATCATGGGGTATCATGAATCCCTTCCTCTATAAGTCCTCCCACTGCACCCTCATCTTGTGAATCTCTATGAGAGCCATATGATATTTTGGTGTAGGTATATTTTTTATCATGTCGTGTAAATCAGTAAAAAATCTTATCTCCTAATGGGGAGGTAATCCAGGAACATATTTAGGATAAATTTCCTCATGCTCTGCCACCACTAATGGAATATGAAAGCACATAAAATATGTTTCACTGACAGTCAGAATAGCCAACTAATATGTAATCATCTACAACCTCCTATGCTTGATTTCATCATGTGATTCCTAGGATTCATTTTCATTGACAAAGAAAAACCTTATTCAATCACTACAGACGCACCGCACCCTTCTATAAAAAAAATCATTTTGGGTATAGACTGTGGATATCCAATCCATGTGAAGAATGGCGTTGTAAGTCCTTGATGTTGTATCCAAGAGGTTGAAACCAAATTTCTCACATCCAAGGTTTAGTTCACACTGTAGGCATAGATGTGTGATCATCAATTCTTCTCTTGTTAGTTTCTCCAATCATAAGGGATGAATCAATGGTTCAATAAGAATTTCTAGGCGTCGAGAAAGATATATGGTGAGAAAGGAGTGAATAGAACCTATGGCTATCAGTATAATAGATATTATAAGAAAGACACAGATTCTAACTCAGATCATTCATGGAGCCCCTGGGTCATATACTTAGATTGCATGCAATTGTTCCCTCTCTTATCCTCTAGCTATATAATCCTAGTGTAGACACCATGGGGGTAGGGTGGTAATAAGTCGAAATTTCGACTACCTCTTGGTGCTCACGTAGTTTCTCTACTGCATCTACCAGCCAACATATCTTCTTACTCTTGTCAATGTTTCTACCTTAGTGGTTCGTCCATAGTCTCCCTATCTATATCACGATGGTTTGGATAATCTCGAGTGAGATTTCCCCTAGTGTAATATGAATAGAACCACCTATCCCTAGTCTGATTGGACCTATACTATGAGACCTAAAATATAGATCCTCTATCCTAGGACCTCCTCCAGATGTTTCTCCCATTTATAGGTTCATGGGACTGAAGACGAAAACAAACTACGGAGGTATCTACTCCTTCTCGTCCACTGCTGATGATCAATGGTTGTATTAACTCATCTAAGAAGCATTAAACCACCATAACATGCTCAATAACCCCTTCATAAGTCAGTATTCATAGAGTGATAATGTTTGGTCGTATATCCCTAAACAAACCTCTCTAAATGGTCTAAGACCTGATGTAGTAATCTCTAATTATATCTATCGAGTACGTGGAACGTTTGGTGATCCCTGATGAATAATGATCCAATATCATGATTCCATGCTATAGCTAAAGAATCTAATTTATACATGAATATCTTAGCATAACTCTTCAGAACTACTCTCTAAAGATATTCCAATAATATTCCATGAAAGATTCACCTCTTCATGAGGCTAGATGGAAAAAATCCACCATCACCCTGCTGAACCATGTAGAAGGCTCGCCATCAGAACCACCATATGATATGTTAGTTTTCGGACTATGAATAAAACTTAGGTCACTACCTCAAGACAGACCTCAGTCACCCGAGGGTCAGGCTCTCCTTGGATCCTAATGTTCCTTTGTCCCTGAAACCAATAGATCACTCTCATCTTGCATTCATCATATTTTGGTACTACGGGTACCACATGTTATTCAACAGGTGGCTTTGTAGTTGTTTCACCACCTAGAGATCACATCTAGGGAACTATTCCATGTATTGAAGCCTTGTCACTAATGGGGTCATCATCATGATCAAGCTGATGAATCCTTATTGGTATGTGTCATAGAGTCATCTTGTAAAAAACACGATATACCACAGTCAATGATTATATCTTGAGAGGTGACTAAATAAGAACATAGAAACCACAACTCATTCCTATATGATGCATGTATAATTATTTTTTCATGCAACCTTTGTTCTCATGTATCATGTTAAAAATTATTTTATGATAGTCCTAGGGTATGGATACATTGTCCACCTGGACCAACACTGGAGTCCCTAGCCTGAAACCCGAACTCGAAACACATAACACTATCACCCCATACCAATCTCACAGACTCCTAGTCCTAATGTAGAACCAACCACCTCTGATGACACTCTATCTCGACCCATCCATGTGGTCCATGTTCTACGACCTCCCAATGCAACACCTCGACACCAATTACCCAAAGTTAGTTCATTATTACATAACATTTTCATGATCACAAGGAATAAAATCCTGAAAGACCAATCATTTTAGTAGCATTGGAAGATCTAGATACATTCATAAGGTTTACATTACATTATAAAATGAAAAAAAACATCAACATTGTCTTCATTGACCACATTCATATCCCTTAGAAAATCCATTCAGGTCAGTCATAAAATACTTCTTCACATTCTGGGAAAAATAAAACATAGAAAGGGGTGAGCTCAGATGCTCAATATGGATAACAATATAGATAAAACTTTCATAAATAATAATAAACATTTATGGAAATGTATAAGACTAAAACAAAAATATTTTAAACATAAAAATCAGCATAATATGGAAAAGATCAATCAAATAATTTGATTTACATATTCACATGGATATTCTACTAGTCGAGTAATCACATGTAATATAAATATCCAATTTCATAATGATGGAATGCATAATGCCAGACTTCATAATCACATAGTCATGGCCTCCTGCCAAGACTACAAATAATATTTTGTCAAGACCTTGTTACAAGTAACTATTTTGTCTCATGAGACCTACTGATGCATCGAGGAGCTATAGTGGGCTCCACCTGTCACTTACTAATTCCAATGCATTCCTCATATGAAAAGGTTTAAACATAACATAAAAATTCATATTAAAAATAGCATATGAAATTTCAATAATTTATCTATAAAATATGAATGGTACAAAAATAACACATCCATAGTCTAACATATCACAAATCCTTCAATACAATATGAAATATTTGTATCATAATAAATCAACTTCAAACAAGTTTAAAATCTATCAAAGGATGTTGACATAGATGAAATCAAAACAATTTGAGTAAAATATCTCTTTCTATTTTGAAATCATTTAGAAGTCATGTAATTATAAAAGAAAACATTTTATTTTTAAAATATTCTTATAATCTTGTAAGGTGATCTTAGATTGTGTTATAACAGTAGAAAATAACTGCACCCACAGTATAAGCTAAAAAAAGACATTGTTACCTTAATTTTGTCGAAAAGGTCATAAGGGACCTTGTTTGGAAAAAACGATGGAATGATTACCTTCATAACATATATGGTCAAATAAGGGTATAAATGATTTTAACCCATATTTTATTAAATAGTAAAAATGTCTTTAATTACATTTTTATGAAAACATAGATGTGGATGATAAAGAGGTCCTAGTTGATACTTACATATTAACAACCTCGGATAAGTAATGAGATTATAGAATTAACCATTACCTTATACTTTTCCTTGGTCGTGGTTACATTAACCTCATGTATAACTGTTAAATCACTGTTATTAAATTATACAGGAACCATATACATAAATATGCTATCATATATGATCTTCTAATATTTCTTTGTTAATAATATTTTAGTAGTATAATCGTTTCGGTGTTAACTGGTTCATTTTACTTTATATGATTGGTTTAGTAAGCCATGTTGGTTATGAATATGATGTATTTAATTCATATTCCTAATTATATTATGTTCTTAAAAATTATTTTTAATCATAAAATGAATATTATTCTTGAATGATAATGACAGTGATTGAATCTCATCGTGTTTATGGAGATGGTAATCCATACATACAGACGAGCAACAATATCATTATATTAATGGAGAGATAGTATGTCATTGGGTGGTTTATCATATATAAATAATAATTAACATGTTATATTTATTATTTACATCAGGTATACTCATTATTAAACCCATCCAAATAATGAATTTTTTAAATAACATACTATACCACGACGTGGAGATGGTAAGTTGTACGTACACACGTATGGTGACTTTGTCATTTATACGATGGATAGAATAACTAATATGGTTGTACCATATTTATAATAACATCATAGTATTTATAAGGTACTAGATTTATTATTTTTGTATGAAAAAAAAATAAATAGGAAGTGGAAGAAGAAACGAACTTGAAAGAGGGTAGTGAAATTATTACCTCTTCTTCAAGAGTTTCCTTTTCAGTTAATCAAAATGGATCCTTATGATGGCTTTCAAATCAATGTATGGCCTCTTGGTCGAAGGAAGGATATTTTAGAGGATATTGGGTTAGTTTTTGGCCAAGCCAAATGGCTTTGGAGGTGTGAATTTAAGAGAAGGGGAAGTACCCTTTTATAAGAGAGATGAAGGCCACTTTAGTAAAAACATGAAATATTGTTTTATAATAAAATAATTTTCAGTTTCTAATGTGTCAAAAATGATTTATTTCAAGGTTAAGATGGGGATGCGTCAAAAAAATCTCAACCAATAGGTTTTATACAGGTTTATTTCACCATATTAACCTTATATTTTAGATTTAACTCTTAGTTAAATAGTTTAACATTTACCATGTATCTTTCTATTATTATATTATATGCTTAATAAACTAAATATAATTAGAAAAGAAAACCCCAAGAGGTTCATGATTAATATATATAACCTTATCTAAGTACTTTTGAAGAAACTTATATTTTGAGTAATATTATATCAATTAATAATATAGTATTTGTTTTAAAAACTCAATAATGTTCATTTTGACACTATTTAGTATTTGATTTTTTTTAAAAGCCATAAAAACATTAACACTTCGAATAAAATTTATTTTATCAACCTTAACATGTCATATTAACCTATAAAATTATTTTAATTCTTCATAGTCGCAATTTACATTTATATGGATGTTTATAATATCAATTAATTTAATATTTCATTAATAAGGTAATTACTGCATCATCATTATGTCATAAATAAATTAAATTATTTAACTTCTAAAAATTATAGAAAAATACCATCATTTAGGAAATATCTTTAGATTTCTAATGGATATTTATAGTCGAATTTATATTATGTGTAACCCTATATTAAAAATGTTTTAGTTATTAAACTTTGAATTTAATACTTTTAACACTTCTTCAAATAAAATAATAATAAATGTCCTAATCTAATCCTAGGGGACCAAAAGGATCATATTTTATTTCTAAAGTTTTTTTTTGTCTAATTACACTTATCCTATAGATTTAAGACATGTTTTAGGGTAACTATAATATCATTGTTATATTTAGTTACCCTATTTACTTTTAACCGTGGTAAATAAAAGTCACAAGTTACTATTCACCCAAAATTAAATTAATCTTATTGAACCACATTTTACTTACTTATGTCAACCATGTCTCTTGCATTTTTTAAATTCAACTCATATAAGAGGAATAATTATATTTTATTCAAATTTTTAAATGCTCCGAGAAGGTGTCTAAAAGATGGTAAAAGTTCAATAAAATTTTATATATCTAAACTTATTATAAAATGACTCCTATGAATTACATTGAACATGTATAGGTATTATGTATCTATTTTTAACTAAAATAAATTAAAATAAAATGACTAATTACATAAATAAAATGTTTTTTTAAAACAATAACGCGGTGTTTTTCAATATTCATCAAAAAATTTAATGTTTTCAAAAAATAACAATAATTTTCCATAAGTTAAATTTGACATTCCAAATCCAAAAATGAAGTCCATTTTGAAAAATAAATTTAATAATATTTCAAAAATTTGGTACTACTATTCATAACAGCTAGTTTGATTGGTCATGGTGTGTTAAAACTCCAAGTTGCGTACAACGAAGCTACAACATTATTCAAAGGGAAAAAACTGTGGAAGCTTGGGCTGTTACATTTTCCCCTACTTAAAATAATTTCATCCTCGAAATTCTCTATAATATTACTGAATAAAAAGATTCGGGTGGTTCTTAATCATAAGTTCCTCAGGTTCCCACGTTTCCTCTTCCATCTTTTGGTTTCTCAATAGAACTTTTACCAGATGAGTCGTCCAGTTTCTTAGCAGTTGTTCTCTAGTATCAAGAATTTTGATAGGCTCTTCACAATCAAATAGATCAGGTTCCAGTTCAATTTCTTCATGGGTGAGTACATGTGTTGGGTCAGTTATGTATTTTCTCAATAGTGATACGTGGAACACATCATGATCTTTGGAGAGACAGGGAGTCATTTCCAAACAATATGCTACAACTCCAATTCATTATAGAATTTCGAAAGTTCCAATGTACCTGGGACTCAATTTACCCTTCATAATGAATCATATAACTCCCTTTCATGGAGATACCTTCAAGAAAACATGATCTCCTACTTCAAATTCCAAATCCTTCATCCACTTATCGGTATAGATCTATTTCCTACTTTGAGATTCTTTGATGTGGGTTTGGATAATCATCGCCTTTTTAATTGTTTCCTCAACATGTTCTGGGCATATGGGTTTTCTTTCACTAACATCATCCCAACAAGTTGGTGTGAAACATCTCTTTCTATATAATGCTTCATATGGTTCCATATGAATACTTTAATGGAAGATGTTGTTATAGAAAAATTCTACCATTGGTAAATACTGATCCCACATACCTAGAAAGCCAAGTGAGAAAGATCTCAACATTTCTTCTAAGGTTTGAATATTCTGTTCTGATTGTCCATCGGTTTGAGGGTGGTAGGTAGTGCTCAAACAAAGTTCAGTATCTAGGGCCTTCTCAAGACTTTTCCAGAATCATGATGTAAAATGGGGATCACAATCAGAAACAATCAATAGTGGTACTCCAAGAAGTATTAAAACATCATTAATATATAGTCTTGCTAGATGTTCAAGTGTTAAATCTTATCTTATAGCAATGAAATGTGCTGACTTGGTAAGGCAATCAACAATGACCCACATGGAATTATTTAATCTAGGAGCCTTTGGTAGTCCCATGAAAAATTTCATCGTAATATCATCTCATTTCTACTAAGGTATGGGAAGAGGATGCATGACTCCTCTAGGATGTTGTCTTCCAGTTTTCACTTATTGAAAAACCATACATCTTGAAACAAAATCAGTAATCTCCCTATTCATATTTTCCCACCAAGAGTGTTTTTTCAAATATTTATACATCTTGGTGCTCTCATGGTGTATAAAGAATTTGGATCTATGGGCATCATCCAAAAATTCCCTTTTTATATTAGGTATATCTGTAACATAATGTCTCTTCAAAAATTTCAAAATTACATCTTCATATATGAAGTTACTCAATCTCCCATCATTCACAGCTTTAATCTTCTTTTAAAACTCCTCATCAACAGTATGAGAACACTTTATCCTTTCTTGTAAAGATGTTTTGGGAACCATTTGAAAGAGTATTTATATTTCACCTTCCATGGTTATTCCCATATACATCATTACTAGATCTATAAAAATAGGATCCTTTCAACTCTCATCTTGTTCCAAACTCCATGATCCTTTCTTCTCAAAGCATATGCCGCCTTATATTCCTTCCCCGGGTGATAGTGTATAGTGAAATCATAATCCATGAGTAGTTCAAGCCATCGTCTTTTCCTCATGTTTAGTTATTTCTATGAGAAAATATACTTCAAACTCTTGTGATTAGTATAAATCTCACATTTTTCACCATAGAGATAGTTTCTTCATATTTTCAGAGAAAATATTACAGCTTCTAACTCTAGATCATGACTGGGATAGTTTTTCTCATGAATTTTTAGTTGTCTTGATCCATATAAATAACTCTATCATTCTGCATAAGGACACAACCAAGTCCTTTATTTGAAGCATCACTATAAATGACTACCCCATCATTCCCTGATGGTAGAGTAAATATAAGATAATTGATTAATATTCTCTTCCATTCTTCAAAACATTTTTCACACTATTTTTTCCAAAAAAAATTAACACCTTTACATGTGAGCTTGGTTAATGGGTTAGCCAACCGGGAAAAATTCAGGATGAAACCTCGATAACAACCTGCTAAACCAATAAAATTGTGTACCTCGGTTATACTCGTTGGTGCTAGCCATTCATGGAATACCTTTGTCTTTGAAGGATCAGTAGATATTCCATACTTAGATATGATATTTCTAAGAAAAGAAATATCTTGAAGCCAGAATTCACACTTACTAAACTTCCCATATAATTCATTTCTTTTGAGGGTTTTTAGAATAGTGCGCAAGTGATTTTCATGATCTTCGTATCTTTTTGAATATACCAATATATCATCAATACATACCACTACAATTTCATCAAGATATTACTTGAAAATTCCATTCATTAAATCTGTGAAGATAGAGGGTGCATTAGTCAATTCAAAAGGCATTGCTGTAAACTTGTAATTCCCATACCTTGTTCAAAATCCTTTTTTTGGAATGTCTTAATTCTTCACACACAACCGATGATATTCAGATCGAAGTTCAATCTTTCAAAAATATTGAGCTCCATGAATTTGCTCAAATAAATCATCAATGTGAGGTAGGGGATACTTGTTCTTTATTGTTATTGCATTGATCTCATTGTAATCAATGCACAACCTCATAGATCTGTCTTTATTCTTAACAAAAAAGTATAGGGGATCCCCATAGAGAAATACTAGGGCGAATAAATACCTTATTACTTAATTCCTCTAGTTGTTTCTTTAGTTACACTAATTCTACATTGGCATTCTATAAGGGGTATTCGATATGGGCCTTGAACCAGGAATTAAATCAATAGAAAACTCAATTTATCATTCTAGAGGATTTCTAGGAAAATCTTATGGAAACACATCAACATATTATTTCACAATAGGTACATCCTCTATTAGAACATTATTTTCCTCACCCAAAGTTTTTTCATTCTCTTTATCCCCAATAAATTAATTTAGTAGAGCTACTAGGGTGGATCTAGATAAGAATCAAGTGCTGACATTTTTTCTCTAATGATATGGTACTCCTTATCATCATCAAAAATTGTAACATCCTTCTTCTTATAATATATTTTCACATCATGGTCCGAAATCCAATCCATTCTGAGTATTATATCAAATTCAATCATGGATATGATGATGTGATCATCAGAAAAAGAACTTTTATATTCCCTAATGGTAACTGATTCACAAAACATTGTTTTAATGATACTTCCCTTTGAAGTTTTGACTGAAAACTCCCTTGTTAAGTAAAATTGAAATTATCCAATTTTCTTGGCAAATTGAGATGATATGAAACAATGTGATGATCCAAAATAAAATAAATCAATCGAAAAACTTGAGGAAACCATTAAATTACATTCCACCATATTTTTCGGAGCATCGCCCTCAGCAGTAGTGATTTAATAAGCTTGTCCTTTCTCCCTTGGCCTTTTCTGAGGTAAGTTCCATTGGCTCTTAGGACATTGATTTGCATAATTCCGCTTTTCTATACAATTTTAGCATTCAACATTGATAGAATCTTTATTCCCCTTGCAATCACAAGCTTGGAGTACTTTTTTAACACACTTGTAACAGACTCACATTCCCTTTAGGGAAGTACATGGGTTTTTCTTCCCACATTCACCATAGAATGGATATTCAACTTTTCCTTTCTTCCCCTTATTTATATTTCAAGAGTGTTCATCAAATCTCTTTTTATCTATCTTTGCTTTAAAGTTGTAAGGCTTAGAGAATTCCTTTTCTATCTTGATAGCACATGAGAAAATATCTTCGTATGATGAGAAGGATTATGATACTAATTCTCGACAGAGAAATGGTTTTAAACCATCCATGAATTTATCAATATTACTCCTTGGGTTACGTATATAATATGATACATGCCATGCTAACGTTGTAAAGTTAGCCTCATACTTTAAGACATTCTCATCTTCCTTTTGCCTTAGACTCAGAAATTGTCTTTCCATATCCGCTCGATGGTCACGAATAAAGTATTTTTCTAAGAAGATATCTTTAAAATCCCTCCATTCCATTTTCGATACTTCTTCATTGTCCTTTTTATTTTGGATTAATGATCACAACTGATCTGCCTCTCCCATTAGGTGATAAACTTTGATGAAAACTTCATCCCTTTCACTACTCCCCAAAAAATGAAATATTTTCTCTAAGGAACTTATCAAATGCTCATCTAGCAATGGATTTTTACTCCCATTAAATGTTGGTGGCTTTTTCCACATGAATTGGTCTAATATTGATCCTCCGTGTTATGGATCAGGGTGCTTTATACGGGTAAGGTTATTATTCATAACCTGAGTGAGTTGTCCCAGTATGGTGATAAGCTGATCAGCACTAGTTACATCACCAGCTCCACTATAATTATCTTAAGTAGGAGGGCAATCCCAACATGGATTTCGTGTGTTGATATAGTTCCCATTCCTTCCACAAGGTGTTGTTTCTAAACAATGGTATACACTTGATTAGTTTATGAATCGCAATATGAAATTCCAAACATGTAAAACACTTAACATAAATTGAATTGTTTGTGTATATAATCCATAATCATAAAAAAATGTTTTCTTTGAGGATGTATATACTCATAAATCCTTTATATTGGTTTTTAAAGAAAATGTGAATTATCCAAAGCATATCCCCCAGGAGTGTCGTAACAAAAAGTGTAGCAAAGCCCGTTGTCGTGTACCGAGATACCTTGTCAAGCTCGAAACTCCTTACTGGAGTTTTCACTCCTAGGGACATCTATCCCCAAGATGTCTCTACCTAGTCATATCTAGACATGGATGTATTGCTTGGAAAACTCACAAAATCTCTACATTACCAAAATTCTCAGAAGTTCTTCTATACTAATCCTCAAAGTCTATCTTTGGGTAATGTTCTCAAATCAGAGTTTTTCTAAATATATATTCCAAGGTTTCTACTAAACATTCTCTAATACCAGCTGTAATTCCCCAACCCTAGTTACCCAAAGATTGTGCATTATTACATAACATTGGAATGATCACAAGGAATAAAATCTCGAAATACAGATCATTTTAGTAGCCTTGGAAGTACTATATACATTCATAAGTTTTATATTACATTATAAAATGAAAAAAACATCAACATTGTATCCATTGACAACATTAAAATCCCTTAGACTATCCCTATAGGTCAGTCATAAAATACTTATTTTCATCTTGGGAAAAATAAATCATAGAAAGGGGTGAGCTCATATGCTAAGTAAGGATAACAATATAGCGGAAACTTTAATAAATAAGCATAAACATTTAAGGCAATGTATAAGACTAAAACAAAAGCCTTTTAAACAAAAACATCAGTATAATATGGAAAAGAGGAATCAAATAATGTCATTTACTTATTCACATTGATGTTCTACTAGTCAAATAATCACATGTAATATCAATATCCAATTTCATAATGATGGAATGCATAATACCAGACTTCATAATCACATAGGAAAGGCCTCATTACAAGACTAGAAATTAGATTTTTTCAAGGCCTTGTGCCAAGACACTAGTTGGCTCATGATACATACCGATGCACCAAAGATCTATAGCGGGATCCACCTGTCACATACTAAGTCCAATGCATTCCTCATATGAAAAGATTTAAAAATAACATAAACATTTATAAAAAAACTAGCATACGAAATGTCAATACCTTATCCATAAACCATGAATGGTAAAAAAAATAACACATCCACAGTAAAACATGTCACAAAACCTTCCATACAATATGGATGATTTGTATCATAATAAATCAACTTCAAACAAGTTTAATACCTATCAAAGGATGTTGACATAGATGAAATCAAATCTTTTTTAGAGAAATATATCTTTCTATTTTGTAATCATTTAGAATTCAGGTAATTATAAAAGAAAAAAAATTATTTTTAAAATATTCTTATAATCTTTTATGGGAAGCTTCGAAGGTGTTATAACAGTGGAAAATTGTCATACCCACCTTATAAGTAAAAAAAGACATTCTTACCTTAATTTTGTCAAAAAGTTCACAAGGTACCTTGTTTGGAAAACGACAGAAAGATTCCTTTCAAAACATATATGGTCAAGTAAGGGTATAAATTTTTTTAACCCATAGTCTAGTAAAAATTAAAAATGTTTTGAATAACATTTTTAAGAAAACACAGATGTCGATGATAAAGAGGTCCTAGTAGATACTTACGTATTAACAACCTCGGATAAGTAAAGAGATTGTAGAATTAACCCTTACCATGTACTTTTACTTGGTCAAGGGTGCTTTAACCTACTATATAACAGTTAAATCATTGTTATTAAATTATAAAATAATCATATACATAAATATTATATCTTATATGATCTTTTATATTGCTTTGTTAATAATATTTAAGTAGCATCATCATTTTATTTGTCAACTGATTCATTTTCCTTTATATTCATGGTTACATAAGCTATGTTTGTTATGAATATGATGCATTTTATTCATATCCAGAATGATATTATGTTCTTAAACATTATTTTTAATCATAAAATAAATATTATTCTTGAATTATTATAATGGTGAATGATTCTCATAGCGTTCATGGAGAGGATAATCTGTACGTAAGCACGAGCGACAATACCAATATATTTATGGTGAAATCATATATAATTGGATGTTATATCATATATACTGAATAATTTACATGTTATATTAATTATTTACATCAGTTATACTCTTTATTATACTCATCCAAAAAATGAAGTGTTTGAATAACATACTACACCAGGACGAGGAGACGATAAGTCGTACGTACGCGTGTACGGTGTCTTTGTCATTTATAGGATGGATAGAATAAAAAATATGGTTGTACCATATTTATAATAACATCACAGTATGTAGAAGGTACTGGATTTATTATTTTGTTATGGAAACAACAAATATAGAGGAAGTGGAATAAGAAAAGAACTTGAAAGAGTGTGGTGAAATTATTACTTCTTCTTGAGGTGTTTCCTTTTTAGTTGATCATAAGGGCTCCTTAGGTTGGCTTTATAATCAATGTATGGCCTCTAGGTCAATGTTAGGATAGTTGATAAGATATTTGGTTGGGGATTGGACGATCCAAATAGCCTTGGAGGTGTGAAATTAAGATAAGGAGAAGTACACTTTTATAAAAGAGATGACGGTCACATTAGGAAGAGCTTCAAATATTATTTTATAATAAAATAATTATAGGTTTATAATGGATCAAAAATGATTTATTTTGAGGCTAAGGTAGGTATGGTTCGAAAAACTCTTAGCTAATAGGTTTTAGATACGTTTATGTCACCATATTAACCTTATATTTTAGATTTAACTCTTAATTAAATAGTTCGACATTTACCATGTCTCTTTTTGTTTTTATATTATATAGTTAATAAACTTACTATAACAAGACAAGAAAACCCCAAGTGGTCCATTATTAATATATATAACCTTATATAACTCCTTTGGCTGAACCTTATATTTTTAAGAATATTATATCAATTAATAATATAGTATTTGTTTTAAAAACACGATTATGTCAATTTTGACACTATTTAGTATTTGATTCTTTTGAAACCCATAAAAACATTATCACTTAGAATAAAATTTATTTAATCAACCATAAAATGTCATATTAACCTAGAAAATTAGTTTTATTCATCAGAAGTCTCAATTTACTTTTATATGCATGTTTAGAATGTCAATTAGTTTAATATTTCATTAATAAGGTAATTAATGCATCATCATTTTGTCATAAATAAATTAAATTATTTAATGTCAAAAAATTATAAATAAAATATAATCATGAATGAAATATTTTTAGATTTATAATTAATATTTATACTGTGTGTAACCCTATATTAAAAATGGTTTAGTTATTAAACTTTGAATTTAATACTTTTAACTCTTCTTTAAATAAAATAATAATAAATGTCCTAATCCAATACAAGTTGAACAAAAGGATCATATTTTATTCTTAAGGATGTTTTTTTTTGGATTTAAACTTATCCAATAGAATTAGGAAATGTTTTATTGTAATTATAATACCATATTTACCATTAATTGCCCTATTTAAATTTAACCGTGATAAATAAATGTCAAAAGTTACTTTTCACCAAAAAAAAAATTCATCTTATTAAACCAAATTTTACATAATGATGTCAACCATGCCTCTTGTATTTTTTAATTTCAACTCATAGAAGCGGTAAATTTATTTTTTATTCAAATTTTCAAATACTCTTACAAGGTGGGTAAAAGACGGTTAAAAGTTCTATAAAATTTTACAAATGTAAACTTATTATAAAATGAATCCAATGAATTAAATTTAACATATATAGGTATTATATATCTATTTTGACCAAAAATAAATTAAAATAAAATTACTAATTACTTAAATAAAATTTCAGTTATAAACAATAACGTAGTGTTTTCACTATTCATCAAAAATTGAAAGATTTCAAAAAATACCCAAAATTCACCATAAGATAAATTTGATATTCTGAATACAAAAATGATGTCCATTTTGAACAATAAAGTTAATAAAATTTCAAAAAGTGGGTATTACTATTCATAACGGCTTGTTTGATTGGTTGTGGTGTGTTAAAACTCTAAGTTTCTTACAAAGCAAGCTACTGCATTATTCAAAGGGAAACGTACCGTGGAAGCTTGGGGTGATACACCCAAGACCCCTTCCAATAGGCCAGGGGCTTGGGACTAGCACCAAATTGGAATATCACTAACATTGGATAAATTGACTATGTACCTGTACGCACACACCCATATTCAAGCTGAAAAAATGCTGAAATGTAAAAAACAACTAAGTAAAAAAATGCATGAATACCACTATTTCTCAACCAAAATTAAACTAAAGTAAACTAATCTAGAATACAATCCAACAAAAAAGAGTCTATAATCTACATGTCCATCCTGTAATCAAAAGTCACTATCACTACAATTTATGAATGTAGGAACACCACGACCTTCCTGATCTCACAAGGCTCTATCCTGTCCCAGTCTGGCTATGACTCCATCAAACGGTCATTCATCCATGCAAGATATGACACATGTGGGAAACCCTATATTTGGGTGAGTATAACATTACTCGGTAGGACACCTCAAAATCCCAAAGTAATATAAAAATGGGAATTAAAATCAGATATACACAGGTATATGTCTACAGAAAATATAAAAATATCCAGATATAATCAAACCGAGACATGTAGCCTGGAGTAAAGTCACGACTACCACATAATAAAACTAGTTATTCAACTCGAATATTCCATTTATCAATCATCTTGGAGAACCCACTCCTGAGTCTGATCGAATTGTAAATTTCCTTCCTAGAAGTACTATTTGTTAGAAACCATCATGAGAAATATAAGATGATAGATTGGAAGAGAGATGTGATGCATAGATGAGAATCATAGCTAGGGACAAGGGGTGATACCAATAACTCAGTCTGTATTAACCTTCTAATTAAAGGATTGATACCATGTAAAGTTGTTCACATAAATACTGAGGACTATACCTATGGAATGAAGAATGAATACATGACCATGCTCTAGGACTCTTGGGGGATTCCACAACTCTATATAGGAATTCATGTTAAAGGTATCATAGTCTTATGAGTAGAAATGATTTATACCTACCTTCCAGGAAAATGATAAAGGGAAAAAAACTCTAATAAAAAATTTCCACGATACAGAGGAAAAGATAATAAATCCATGTAGAAAGGGGATAAACAACTTGTAGTAGGGCCACACGTTGTTTCCTTGACCCTGGGTAATGCCCATGTACAATGGATCATGTCATTATAACATGTCTGTTAGAATATGGGTACACAATGTGTATAATTAGTCACAATCCATGTCCTTTCATCCGAGGTCCTCTCATGTTCTCTGGTTGTGTGCCATTACACAGTGTCAACTCGTGTGACCTTGCCCATGTATGAGTACATAGGGTAATTTGTATAACCAATTCAGGCCATGCCATGTGGGGTAGTACACACCGTGTAGGAATCCCATGTAATCCACCCCATTCCTTTGTACTTTCCATGTACATGCATAGTTTTCCAATGATGAACACATTCACTATGTTCTGGATTTTCAAAAAATTCTTCTTCTTCCTGCTGCTTACCTCGTATTATTGTCAATTTCCCCTTTGGTGCTAAGTTCACCTTGAAACTAAAGATCATGTTTTGTGTCACCACTCTAACACCCAAATGAGGGCTTTCAAGAAATCAATCATCTCAGAAAACTAATTAAATCAAATCCAACACATTTCACCTAAATAACAATTTCTCCCAAATCACTGTGATTCATCTTTCATCATCATTTTCTCACCTCTATTATTCTGTCTTGATGTTGGATCATCAATTTCAGATCGTTCCACCCAGAAATGATAGTTCAAAAATCATTTTTTCAAAAACCATTAAAGAACGAGGAACGTGTAGAACAATTGGGGGACATAAATTCACAAGGAACAAATTTATGGAATGAATATCAGTTATAGTTATTTCCGGCCTCAATCTATTCCCATAAAAATTATGAATAATCAAAACAATAATTCCTATAGTCAACCCTATAAATCTTGATATGTATAACCAGTCCCACACAGAATGATCGAACCATGGATCAACCTATTCATTGGTAGGTACAAATTCTTCATTGAATTCAATAACGAGTAAAGAAATCTAAAATAACTCATCCTACCATGAAATCGCCTCACCCACTATTGAATATCGATTGCCGCTGAAAAGATCCATCAAGAACGGAATTCTTCAATCTTTGATCCATAGTTCTATCATCGACCACCGAGAGAAATATTTAGGGATTCCTCCCAGAGCCCCCAGGGAAATATAGGTTAATGATCCTAACCATTTATTCCTATATAAATATTAATTTAAAATTAATAGTGTCAATGTTTTGCAACATTAACGCAATAAAAAAATAAAAATATTCTCAATTTATTTTATTCATTAAAAAAACTTGTAACTAATTTTCACATTGGCCAGATCTATGTAATTTTAGGTTATGCCTGTGGTAAATTTTCTTCTCTAAATGAAACAATGCCCCCGACTTTCTGATTCGGGCACCCATTTCGATGTTATTCCACTTTTTCAGGAAGACCATCTGTGTGTGATTTTTAATATTCTAATGTTTTTTCAAACAATTTTTTTGGGAACACTGGTCCTTAGAATATCATACCCACATAGTTACTGGTCTTGTATTTAAAACATATAATATTTAAATATAATACATGGAAAATCTGAGACATTATATCTTTACCAGTGGTTAAACTAAATATATAAGGGTTAAATGATATAAATACTTCTCTAATCCATATATACTTGAAATATTTAATCCTTATCACTTATAAGGATTGATAATGATCCCTTTTTTATCCTAATCCTATGAAAATGGCATTAAAATATTTTAAAAATTCAAAACATTACAAGGGTTCCACTCACCTCAATTATAAAAGGGTACTCCCTCTCCTCTCCTCTTCACATTTAAAAATTCATTTTTATCCAATAACATCCCAAATATATAATTTAAATCCCTTACCAGGACATAGCGTCCTTTTTTATTACACAAACCTCATTTTAATTCTTTTGGTACAAACATAAAGGGTTTTCTGAAGAATAAGTATCATTCTTAGCTTAGCATTTTTGTTTTATTTATTCTTCCATATCCTGCAACTATTTTGAAACTGTTATAAAATAGTAACCCCAATAACATCCATATTACTATATTTTATTATTTTAATATAATAACCATTATCTATCTACTCTTCCATCAAGTAGAAAATGAAACTATCGATCAAGTGTACGAATTACTACTGCCTCGCTAACTGATGTAATGTGTTTTCCCTCACTAAATATCACAGATGGGTATAATGATTAATTTCAAGTATATATTTTATATTCATGAAATAAATATGCTTTTTTAATTATAATATCATATGTATATTCTTACATTTCAATATTTGAGAAAATGATAATTTTTCCCGTACGTATATGTGGACAACTTCCTCCACGAACCAATGTGATACATTTTTCAATTTATTTTAACATGGATTTTAATAAATAAATATTAAATAAATCTATATTATATATGTTATATTAAAATAAATATGTAATGGTTAATTAATATTTACCATTATATTTTTTCATCCACTAAAAAATTAAATCAGCATTCATGTGTACGTGTGACCTATTATCCCATGGAACAATGATTTAAATAAAGAATTTTTAACAAAAAATAGATATAAGAAAACATATATATTAATATATATATCATTATTGTATGGTAATATATTTATAATAAACCATTATTTATTATACCATAGTTTCAAGTGTGTTCAATGAATTTTGAGACTTGAGGCAGGGCCGTTTTTTTCTCAATTTCACTTATGTGAAACACATTCTATATTCACCACATATTTTTTATAAGGTGTATATTGTTCCTAGGAATATATTTTACGATAATTATCATATTAATTTTTGGATATACATATCCATTTATGTTTCTTTGTTTCGTATAGATTACTATTTAAAATTTAGCAGAGTAGTGAGGGTTTTATGTTACAATCTCATTGTTTATTTGAATTGTTTATGCTATGATTCCAATGATGAAATATTATGATATATTAATAAATAAACTCATTAATTTTCATATTATTTTTTATTTATTTAAATTAAAATTTTTACTTTAATTTTTTCCTCTTTAAATACTCTAGATTCCAAAAATATTTTGTTAAGGGAAACACAACTCCATTTCTCTCTTCAATCAAAACTCCATTTCATTCCATGGTTATGTTTTTTGAAAATTTCTTCAATGATATTTTAACAATTCTAAAAATACTTTTAAAATTTAATTTCTATTCATTTTTTGACATTTTAAAATATGTTTCAAATGTAATATTCTTTTTATTTTCTAAATGAGTTACTTTTGTCTTTTTATCAACAATGTAAAAGGAATGCATGTTTTAATGTAAATGGTATATATTAAATTTACTACTATCATGACTGCTCAATGATTTGAAGCTTCACTTATAATTATCCAGGTTTATATTCAAAGAAACAATTTTCTCTAATATTTGGAAATTTTTCAGATTTTAAATATATGATTTCATTATGGAAAAATGTATTTTCCTCAAATATTTTTGAAGGATATTTTAATGAAATTTTTATTCATGAATGAAAAAAACCGCGATCCTACTTATTCTCTACTCAGGATATCATACAATTATACAATACTTATTATTTCTCTAAACATTTTATTATTATGGTCAAAATATCATTATAAAATTCTTTTATATTACATGGATTATGCTATGATGAATTAATGAAATGTCGAAGAAACCCATTTCATTTTCCTTTGTTATGCTAAGATGAAATGTTTATGAAACCTAATTATTTTTAATTGGTTATGAAATGATCAATGATTTTGTGTACACATATATATTATTTTCATTATGTGATGGGTGGGCCCATAATTATATCTCCCTCCAATGAATTGGTTATTGATTAATGTTCTATGAGCTCAGTAGTTATACGATAGGTTATACCAAGCCTGAAAAATAGAGGGAAATGATGGTTATCACATGAAAGAAAATAATTGGATACATGGGAGGTTATCACTAGCCCAGAAGAGGGTACACAAGAAGTTATCTCAAAACTGAAGCAGGTATATGGGTTTTTATCCCAAGCCTAACATGTTATGAATGTCATGGTAGTTATCCTTGGAATAATATTTTCTATTCTTATGTGTATGATAAAAATCTCTATCTTATGACAATATTATTCCCTCATGACTCATATTATTTAATTATTTTATGATTCATGTCCTATTAACTACAAAAATTTATTCCATGACCCATGTTTACAATTTATGATATCAAGGTGTGATTTCTAAAAGTTATTATCATGTCCTCTTACCCTTATGCTCATGTTATGTTTATCTCTATCTTTTTAACCTTACTTATCATCTAAGTTCACACTTTCATTGGTTTCCTTTCAATAGGTTATATAGAAATTTATTATGTATGATATGGCTAATAATAGTTCTATTTATGATTAACTTAATGGGGATGATGTAGTTCACTTATGAACTAGTTTTTTAAATGCCCATGTTTCCAAAGGAATTAGACCTATATGATTCTATAATGGATCATTATGTTATGTGATGAATATTAATCTAATAAGATGTGATATCTATATATGAAAATTATGAGTCACTATAAATAAGACTCTTATTATAGAGGATTCGGTTCATACCTATATGAGAACTGGAGTCCAGCACTATCAATTGAGAAGATGAATAAAGATGACAAATTCCATTTAAAATTTTTTTCACAGAGGGTTTTAAAGTAAATTTTCGTGATGATGGATGAATGTTTCAGTTAAGATATGGTTTTTTGGGGTTTTTTATATCTATTGTATGATAAATTTATAGAAGGATGAAAATGAGACCTTGAATTCTCTCATTGTTCTTGCTCCTATGTGGAATAAATATACACCCAACATGTTCAATTTATTCTCCTAATAAAGTTCTGTTTATGAAATAATATTTGATCTCATTTAATCTTGAAGAATACAACACATTATTTAAAATCACATTGATTATAAGGATATTGTTTAGTAGTGGTGTAGTTTGGGTGGTTTAAAATTGAAACAGAAGAAGAATGTCGAGATCCCAAATGATGATATCATCTAGTAAAAGTATTGATTTCATATGAAGCATTAAATGATTCAGTAGGCAGAAAGAGTTGTTAAAAAGTTATATTTGAGTGATAGTGGTGGGGATAAAATTATTAAGGGATGAAATATTATTTGTTATGGTTGTATTTTCAACATAGTAAATGGTGGCAGAGTAGTGAGTCAGTGATTTTGATGAAAATACCAAGAATTAATCATTAAAAAAATTTGATAATTAGAGAGATATAGAGACAAACATTGGAACATGGAGAAATATATATAGTAATATTTTTTACGCAACAAATCTTGAGATAATAACTATAGATGACGATAAAAAGATGTTTTGAGCAGGATTTTCTAGAAATAGAAAATTATTTCTCCCTAGTCTCTTTCTGTTCTTATTTATGTTTTTCATGAAATTGTTTTCTTTCTTAAATTAGTAATTATTTTTATAGATATTTTTTT
Organism: Viscum album; assembly: GCA_963277665.1. NCBI lineage: Eukaryota > Viridiplantae > Streptophyta > Magnoliopsida > Santalales > Viscaceae > Viscum > Viscum album. Next base: position 379,423,739 of record OY728147.1, read on the forward strand.
TGGGAAATCAGTTTAATTAGTAAAATATAATACATCATTATTTATTTTTTTCTAGATAGTTCCACTCTCATAAATTATTAGGTGACATATTCCTAAAACATTGAAGAATTTTCAAAGTTGTATTTGATAGAATTAAATCAAAATTATTTATTAAATCATTAATAAAATATGAGTGAATCACATTATAATTAAAAAATTGATAATAATGATTTATTATTTCATCAATATGTAGATGATTGAGTTTATAGTTTAGGAACTATCGAATTAAATCACACACATTTTAACTTACTGAAAGGTTGATTAAGGACAATTCATTTAGATTCGATGAATTTCTTGAAGCAACAATGATGTAATATTGTTTCAAAACTAGCCATTTTAATTCCACATCTCATTAATTCTTGTTTATTTCATCCTTTCATTATATTTTTCATCTTCTAATAATCTACTCTAAAAGTGTTTGTCTTCACACTTTTTTCACCATAGTCATTTTATGCTTCTTTTCTATTTTTTCTTGAGTTTTTTTTCTTATATACAACACTCACATATATAAAATTTATTCTCTATGGGATTCACTCGAAATTCTATCTATACTAGGTTTCAATATGAAAAACAATCTCTTTTTAATGGAATTTGAATAACCAAACTAATTAGTTTTTTGTGTTGTTTTTGGGATGGAATATGTGACCAAATCAATATAAATTTTTCATTTAAAAAAATCAATTCAAATATTTTAAAAATAATAATATAAATAAATAAATAAAAATTATGTGTATGTTTACTAGGGCATTATGTAAATATTTATCCACTTACATCCTATAAATTAACAAAGAAATAATAGACTTAATATAAATAAATGAAAACTGAAATAGAAGATCATTTTAAAAATATAATAGTAATTAAAATTCAAAAAAATTACCCTCAACCTAAAAATGACTTGGTTGAGATATTGGTCATTAGGGTGTTTTAAGTTCTTATAGTGTCAAGAAATCCATCTATTGTGAAGAAAAAACCATAGGCTAAAAAGTATGTAACTAAGAAATCACATTTTTTTGTTCTTCCATTATTCAATGGACTTACTAATGAAGGTTAACTTTATTTAATTAGGTATTTTTATTTTTTAGTACAGCAACATCCTCTAAGAGGGTTTAATGGGGAGAAATTAAAAATCATAATTTACTTATTATGTAATAATTTAAATTCCATAAATGGTTATTAAAAATGTATCAAAAAAATTTTAGTACATATGATCAATTGTTTAATGATTTTTCAAATAAATTTTATCCAAGAAAATTTAAAAAAGAAATAAATAATAAGATCATTAGTTTTCGATAGGATAAGATTGAGTTATTCCATAAATATTTGGATAGGTTTAGACATCTACTTAAATAGTTTCTTAATCACCCGGGGACTCCATGGTTTCTTATAGATATTTTTACAATATTTTCTCTCCTTATCACTAAAATTTGAATGATCAATATTCTTGAGGATATTATAGTGATGATAGTACTAAATATTTGGAAATAAAACAATATACATGAAAATAAATCTCAACATAAATTCTTATGAAGAAGAACCATTTTTAGGAATGAAAACAATATGGTTCCCCAATATTAATCATAATATGCTATCTATTATATTAAAAACTAATAAACCAGTTTTAGTGAGTAATTCTCCAACGATGGTATGTTTATACATCCCAACTCTTTCTATCAAATCCTTTGTGTACCTTCCAACAACATGAAAATGAAAATTTTTCTTATTATAGACCTAGTATACAACCTTGGAATGATCTATTTTCTAATAACTACAATTAGTGTTATATGAATCATCCAATCCTTTAAGGGAAAGTGTATAGGTTTTTTAGACCTCTCTATCCCCTAGCATCTAATAGCAACCCGGGTAGCCCTTCCAGAATCAATAGAGGGTGGAATCTTCAAGTATATAAGGAAATTTTAGGGGTCAAATATTTTATAAATGGAACAAATTTTCATTAAAACGGATTCTCATGATTAAAGATTCAAAAATTCAATTTTACTGAAAATAGCCCTGTTTGATTCCAATAATTCTCAATTTGAAGAAAGATTGTAAAATTCAAAATTGCACATGAGTCAATTGGAATGGTGAATGAATAAAATAGATATTGATAAAGTACGAAAATTCACTAAAGTGATTCCAAGGGATTATTTAATGGGTATTAAAACTATTATTGGTTTAAAATCCCACTATAATGCTAACAAAGAACATAAACCTACTCAGAATGAATATCTGGTTTAATCTCGATCTAAAAATCTAGAAATTATAAAATTTATAAATCTAGAAAGAACCATAAAAAATATTAAATACTTTTTTCTAGACAAAAATAAAAACGAAAAAACATAAAATAAATATATAATTAAGGGAATAAAAATCTAGAATACATTATTGTGGGAATACCAATTGTTTTGTAGAATTTATCTCCAACTATTACCTTTCCTTAATGAATTAAAAAATAAGAACAAAAAACTTGAATTGTTAAAATTTATTAATGTTTTAAATAAACATAAAATATAAATCCCTTTACCTTAATATTTATTTTTAATTCCTTCCTATTTCAAATCCTTGAAAAAATTTCTTCATATAAAAATGATTATGATGAATTTGAAACATATAATCTATAAAAGGATTGCAGTGGTGTCCTTTAGAATAGGACACCTCATGTACTTAATTCTCCATGAAGATTTTTAATCCCTTATACATTATGGGTATTTTCCTATATAACTAAATTTATGAGATTTTTTAAAGAATAAATTTTATACCATTGTATTTCTTTCAACACCTAATAATAGGAGTTCTAAAACCCACTAAAATTATCTTGTAGTTGGAAGGTTGGTCCATTACTCACCCAATAGAAAGATTTGATTATAGCTTAGTTCGAGTAGGTAATCTCAATCATCTTTATTATTTTCCCATATTAATCATGGAGTGTAAAAATTATTTTATTATCACCCTAGGTTGGCCATTGCTAGCCACTGGAGGAATTTTAATAGATTTTTCCAAGGGTATGATAATTTTCAATTTAGGATATAAAATAATGAAATTTAATGTGTTTATAAGAACTAAAACAATTCCAAAAATTTAATCATATTAAATATATCAGTTTCTAGATTTTGGAGAACTTTTTTATGAGGAAGAGAAATAATTTTGTAGAATTATTGATGAAATTAATAATATACTATTTGTTACTGAAACTTGCAATGGAATTTTCTCATGTAAATAGGAAGAGTCGATTGATGAGTATGAGGGGGAGTTATTAGAGAATATTGATAATTTATCATTAGAGATTATACTTAATCACCATAAATTATACTTATGTCGAAATTTCTGGTAAAGATAGTATTCATGAGGATGAATATTTCTATATTTCCTTTATTAAAAGGAACCTTGGTGATATTTGAACTCCTAATCCTAGGAATCTTCCTTATAATGAACACGAAGAGATGTAGAATCTCAAATCCCTTCTATCCCACAAAAATTATTCTAATATTGGTAAAAAAATCAACCTTACATGTTCTTATCTCATCTATTATAGGGGATATTAAGAGGAAAGTCTGTTTAATGTCTTGAGGAAGTACATATCTATAATTTTTTGTCCATATATATCATTAAGGTAATTAGTCATTCTTATTTCATGCATAGGATTATTATAGATCCTAAACATATACCAAGAGTTGATGAACAAATAGGATTAAAATATATTATGAAAGAGGTAGTTAATGATTAATTAATCAAGAAGTTAGGTACTGGAATGATTTAAATATTTTAAATAACTCTTGGGTCATCCTGGTTAAGTTAATTCCAAAGAAAATAACTTTTACAATAGTGTCTAATGAGGAATATTAATAAATATAGGTTATAAAATCAACCAAGTGGAGAGTATATATTGATTATAGAAATGTAAATTATACTAGTATAAAAGATCAATATTCAATTACTTTTTGGATCAAATTCATGAGATTTTTTCTAGAAATGAATATTTCAGTTTTCTGGGTGGATGTTATGGTTACAACCATATTTTTATTGCTCAATAAAATATGGAAAAAAACAATTTTCATAAGACCATTTGGGATATTTTTTTACCATATATTTTCTTTTATATTGTTTGGAACTCCATCTAGTGATATTTTTTATATTATTTAGATAATAACTAAAGTATTCCTAGATGGAAATTTAATTTTTAGAAGTAACTTTGAATGATTTTTTTTAAAATATAGAAATTTTTTTAGAGAGGTTCCAAGAAACTAATATTATCTTAAACTAGTAGAATTTCATTTGAACTCTATTGAGGGTATTATATTATAATAAAAAGTTTATAATATAGTAATAGGGGAAGATAATGCAAAACTTTATGTCATTAAAGATATTTCTCTTCTAGAAAATATTAATATAATTATAATTTTCATTGGGAATTTCAGATTCTACTGGCAGTTTAATAAATATTTTTAAACAATCACAATTCCCTTCTGCTAATTATTATTTAAGTAAACACGATTTTATTATGATAATTTTTTAAAATTATTAAATCATGATCAAATAGAAACTCATATCTATATCAATTATTTTTACCCTTAATTGAATGTTGTATTATGAGGTGATGTGTGATTATAGTGATGACCCCGGGGATATAGTTTTATGATAAATAAAATAAAATAATCTTAAAGTAATATTACATTTTAGTAAACCTTTTGATGATAATCAATAGTAATTTTCCGCAATTTAAAATAATTTATTTGATTTCATGTTTTCTATTGATAAGTTTAGGTAGTTTTTTTGAGGATATATGATTATAGTTTTCATATACTATTTTTATCATAAATATCATCTAACAAATAATGAATCCAAACCTATAATTATTATGTGGATCCTTTAGTTATAGGAATTTTATCTAGACACTAAGGATAATAATGGTTCTAAGGATGTTTTTTGTGAAAAAATATCCTTGTATCCTATTACCCAACTTCATAAACTAATAGAGACTAATTCTTCAATCCTAGATGAGAAACTATTTGTTGTTTCTATGTGGTAATATAATTTTTTATATATTATTCCAATTTTTGTTCTATATATGTCATTCCAGAGGATCATTCACATCACCAACATAAAAAAAGATAATTTTTGAGTTGAAGTATTTCCATTGAAATTATCATTTTCTTTAACGGATATGTGTTGATAAACATGTGTTCCTAAAGAGGAGATGATTTTTATTCTTTTTATTTTTCACTCTTCAACAAGGGGATGACTCAAATGGGTTATTATACTAATCCTAAAGGCTTAAAATATTGTTTTTATAGGCCAACACTATTTAATGATTATATAAGTTGAGTTATAGGTTGTGATGGATGTTTGAGGTTAATAAATGTTTTAAGGAATCAAGAAATGCCATAAAAGTGGATTTTAGAGGTTGGAATATTTTATGGGTGGGGATTAGAATTTATGTGGACATTTCCATATTCTTATGGGAAAAAGTACGTCATTTTTGTTGTATATTACATCTCTAAGTGAGTAGAGGTAGTGTAACTTCAAAACAGTCTTATTAGTGTTGTTATGAATTTCAATAAAAAGAATATCTTATCTAGATTTTGGGATTATATATAATTTATTATATATGATAGAAAACATTTTAAAAACATTAAATTATTATATTTAATGAAAATTTACTGGGGTATTCCTATGATTAGAATAACTTATCATGCACTATCAAGTGGGAAAGATGAAAAAACAAAAAATAATAATTGAAAACAAATCTGGAAAAAACAATGTATAGTTCTAAGAAGGAAAGAAATTTTATGATAGATAAATATTTTTGGACATATAAAAATGATTATAAAACTCTCATAGGAATATCTCATTATTGGATTATCTTTTTTATGAAATTTAATTTTCTTATATACTTTCATAAAAAGTCATATTGGATAGTGAATTCCATGAACTATGATTTTAAGTGTACTGATGAGAAAATACTCTTAGGTTTATGTTAGTTAGAAGGAATTTGGGGAGATTATTATGGGGTTTTTAAGATTTATAATGAAAGAAAAAAAAACGTTTCATTACACAATTATTCAAAATATACACTTTATGGTTTGTTTGAGGGTTTAAATATTTAATTATGGATTGAAAGATTTTCTAGGAAATATCAAAACTAAATGGTCTAGAAATTTTACAATCTTGATAGTGACTAGTAATGGTGATTTGGAATAATATGTAGAGGAGAATAAACTATTCTTGGTTAGTGGTTAAATAGTTAAATGTAACTTTTAGGGGCACCCAAAGGGCTTGGTATCCATCTCTATATTGTAATATTATTCTTGAATTAAGCTTATATAAATATTATAAATTCAGTATTCATGGGATTCAAACCATGGTATTTTTTATTTTTCTTATTTCTTTTTTAATATGTATACATTTTTCTTCTTTTCTATGTCCTTTTAATTATGAAATTCCTTATTTTGGATGATTTGGGTGCCTATTTTTCAACTCAACAGGGAAGCACCCTGATTATGTTAAAATCAAGAAAAAATTAGTTTTTTCTGAAGAAACCCGATTCATATATTTTTTATCTCAACAAATATTTTATTATAAATTTTATTTTCAATCTATTTAACATAATTTTGATCAATTTTCATATTTTAGGATCTTAATTTTGGATAATCCGATGCATTTCACTTCAAATATAGACAATTGTTTTTCATTTCAAAGATGAATGCTCTTTATCCAAGGGATTTTTATTAAAATTATGCACCTTTAAATTATTATAATATTTTAAAAATTGTGTTTCATAATGATTTCAGGAATTTAAATGTTTTTATGTTCACTTTAAATTGTTATTTTAGGTTAATATAAATTGACAAACAAACTACTAATTCCAACTATTTATTATGATTCAGTTTGCTGAAATTTTACACATCATGCTTTTTTTAAACCTCTATTGAAAATGAATTTAGAAATTACTATGTAATCAAGATATTTTTATAAAATATCATTTTTTTTCATAAAATATTCGTTAGTAACTACTATAAATATTTTGTATAATTTTTTATTTTTTAGTTGACATTTTTTAAAACATGTGTGTTGAACTCATTATAAACCCTTGAACATGATTCCTCACTATATTTGTTAGATAAAACATTATTAAATTGTTTCCTACACTGTTAAGTTAAACATTGATGAATATTTTAGGTTTTAAGTGTGGTGGGAGGGTAATTAGAACTATGTTAAACTATATTTATTATTTTACACATTAAAATAACAAAAAAAAATTAGAATTAGTTTTTTTAGGAATTTTTCATCAATACTAATCAGTTGAACAAATATTAAGATTGAATTATAAATACCGAAACCCAAGTTGGGTAGAGTAAGTGGTTGCATTATTAAATTGGCATTAGATACATAAAATTTCATTCTAAAGGAACAATAGGTTTATAAGTCTTGGAAAATAAGAAACAAACATGAAATTCACATTACATTTGAAAAATTAAACTAAAACATAAATTTTTCATTGAGAATACAATATTTCTGTAATGCTTGGACCCTTGTTACCCAAACTCAGTGAATTATTACATATCACTGGCATGATAAAAAGAGATCAAGTCTTGAAAGACCGATTAGTTTAGTAGCCTTGGATGTAATAGATATATACATAAGGTTTATATTATATCATAAATTTTAAAAAAACATTGGGACCCCTTTGAACACACTCATATACTTTCTCCTATCCCTATTGTTTAATACTAATATACCTCTTCACACCATGGGAAAAATAAAACATAAAAAAGTGGTGATATCAGATGCTTAGTAAGGATAACAATATATCAGAAACTATCATAAATAAGAACAAACATTTAAGGCATGTATAGTAATAAAACACAAGCCTTTTAAACATAAATTCCAGCCTAATATGGAAAATATAAATCAAATAATTACAATTATTTATTAAAATGGATACTCTACTAGTGAATAATCACATGTAATATCAATAGCTAACTCTATAATGATGGAATGCATAATGCTGGACATCATAACCGCAAAGTCAAGGCCTCGTGCCAAAACTTCAAATAACATTTTTTCAAGGCCATGTACTAAGACACTAGTTTGTCTTATTAGACCTACTGATGCATCCAGGAAATATAGAGGTATCCTCACATCACATACTATTTCCAATTCATTCCTCATATGAAAAGGTTGAAACATAATCTAAACATTCATATTAAAACTAGCATACGAAATGTAAATATTATAACCAAAAACCATGAATGGTGTAAAAATTGCACATCCACAATCAAACATAACTCATTAAAATAAATATGGAATATTTTATTATAATAAATCAGCCATAATAAATAATAATGATGGATATTGACATAGATTAAAATAATCAGTAAAACTATTTGATAGAAATATCCCCTTTTCTTGAAAACATTTAAAAGTATCCCTATTTATCATGAAGCTGTTAAAAATAGATTTTTGAATCAATGTGTTCCAAACCAAATTGAAACTTTTAAAATGAATTTTAATTTTAAAACATTCATGTCGATATAAATAAATCCTTAACACCATTTTTAAAACATGGACATTAATGAAAAACATTTAGAAGAATAAATATTTAAAACATTTAAAATGATATTATAGTTAGAGTTCCTAACAAAATTATTGAGGATTTAATATAGATAATTGAGGTAATAAAAACTTTATAATATCATGAGAATAAAGGGATTCATGATATTCTATGCCAATGTAATGTATGGACATCGTATAAAAGTGAATTTTCCCATAACAACAATGAAGTCTTAATGGAATATAAATTCATATGAAAACTCTAATAAAGATTGTATCATTATATTGAGGATAAATTGATGAAATAATTATATGTGAAAAATATAAAGACACTCAATATGATTGGTTATTTAGTAGAAATAAATCAGAGGAAATTTCCACATATTCTTGTAAAAACAACACCAATGGCATGGAGGTTGAACTCGGTAAATAAAAATTGATATTAGATTACTCTTATCAAGTTCATATCAATGAATTGATAATTTATCAATGGAGTGATTATGTGTATCAGAATTATATCCACACAAATGGGAGTGGAAATTACTATATAAATAAATAAATAGTTATTTCACACATAATCTTGGAGAAAAATAATCAATAAAGTTCGGGGAAAACCCAATGAGTGGATATCGAAATTAAAAATTCCCTTACTGATTAGGTAACTTACAAAACATAAATCCCATGAATTAAGGATCACAAAATGAAGATTTAAATACCCATAAATTAAATTATATTACACAAAGAATACAATCAGGGGCAGTACACACACCACACAAAATGAAATAGTGGCAATATAGTATGAATCTCACGGGAATAAGAAGTGAGATGAAAACCCCTTACCTTGTAATTTTACTTCGTCTAGGGAAAGATAACGTCATGTATAATAGTTAAATAATTTTTATTAAATTATAAATGAACAAAATACCTAAATATGATATCATATATGATCTTATAATATTTCATTGTTAATAATATTTCAGTTGTATCATTGTTTCTGGTGTTAACTGGTTTGTTTTCATTTATATGTTTTGTTACGTAAGTCATGTATGTTATGGATAGGATGTATTTGAAACATATCCAAAATGATATTAAGTTCTAAACATTATTTTAAATCATAAAATGAAAATTATTCTTTAATGGTTACGATGAGAAATGAAACTAATCACGTTTATAGAGACGGTAATCCGTACGTACGCACGAGTGACAATATCATTCTTTTATTGGTGAATTCATATATAATTGGATGGTATATCATATATACAGAATCATTAACATGTTATATTTATAATTTAAATAAATTATACTAATTATTATACCCATCCAAATAATTAAGTGTTGAATAAAAAACTACACCACAATGTGTAGAAGGTAAGTCCTACATATGCACGTATGGTGACTTTTCATTCATAGGATGGACAGAATAGAGAATATGGTTGTAACATATTTATAATAACATCAAGTATGTAGAAGGTAATGAATTTATTTTTTTGGTATGGAAACAACAAATAAAGAAGAAGTGGAAGAAGAAAATAACTTTGAATGAGGTGATGAAATTATTACCTCTTCTTCGGGTTCTTCCTTTTGATTTGATCAAAAGGGCTCTGTAGGTTGGCTTTCTGATCAAAGTAAGTAATATAAATTGAAGTGAGTTTTGTTGGGTGAATATTTAATCAGGTCTTGGGAGAGAAAAAATGCATTGGTGATGTGATTTTGAGAGAAGGTGAAGTACCCTTTTATAAGAGAGGTGATGGTCACTTTAGGAAAAGCTTGAAATATTATTTTATTATAAAATAATTTTCAGTTTATAATAGCTCTAAATGAAAATATTTTGAGGCTAAGGGGGGTATTTTTCTAAATCCTCACATCCAATAGGTGTTAGACAAGTTTAAGTCACCATATTAACTTTATCTATTTGATTTAACTCTTAGTTAAATATTTTAACTTTTACAATGTCTTCTTGTATTTTTATATTACATTGTCAATAAAAATAATATAAAATGCCAATAGAACCTCAAGTTGTTCACTAATGAAATATATATAATTATATATGTTTTTGTTCCAAAATATATATTTTTAGGAGTATTATATCATTTAATAATATAGTATTTGTTTTAAAAACACATTTATGTCAATTTTGACACTATTTAGTATTTAGTTTTTTAGAAAGTAAAAAAATGATAATTTTGAAAAAATACTTTAAATAAATACTAACATTTAATAATAATCAATAAAATTAGTTAAATTCATCAAAAGGCTCAATTTAAATTTATTTGGATATTTATAATATCAATTTTTTAAATCTTTCATTAATAAGGTGATAATTTCATCCTCATTGTGTCATAAATAAATTTACGTATTTAATGTCTAAAAATTATAATTAAAATACCATGATGTATGAAGTATTTTTAGATTTCAAAAAAATATTTTTAGTTGAATTTATTCTATGTATAACCCTATATTAAAAAAATTAGTTATTAATATATGAATTTAGCACTTTTAACTCTTCTTTAAATAAAATAATAATAAATGTTGTAATCTAATAAAAGTGGATTAAAGTGGATAATATTTTATTCCTAAGGTTGTTTTTTGTTAAAAAACACTTATACATTAGAATTAGGTCATTTTTTAGGGTAATTATAATATCATTTTACCTTTAATTACCCTATTTACTTTTAACCATGGTAAATAAAATTCAAAAGTTACAATTCAAAAAAAAACGATTTTCATCCGATTGAACTAAATTTTACTTATTGATATAAATCGTTTCTATTTTATTTTTGATATTCAATTCACAAAAGTGGTAAGATTATGTTTTATGCAAATTTGCAAATGTGCCTTGAAGCTGGCTAAAAGACTGGTAAAAAGTTCAATAAAATTCTATATATCTAATCTTATTATAAAATTACTTCAGTGAGTTACAGTGGACTAATAAAGTTATTATATATCTATTTTGACTTTAAAATAAATTTAAATTAAAAATAATTATTTAAATAAAAAGTCTTCTTTAAACAATAATGTAGTGTTTTTCAGTATTCATCAAAAACTGAGAGTTTTTAGAAAATTACCAAAAATTCAACCAAAGATAATTTTGATATTCCAAATTCAAAAATGATCTCTATTTTAGAATTTCAAAATATATAAGTTGTATTAATTAATTTAAAAAAATATTCCCGTTGTCCAATCTAGAAAGCAGGTTTTTGATAAGTAAAAACTATCAAAAGATTGATATGTGTTTATGTCCAATTTAAATGTAAAATTGCTTATAAATACCAAAATAGGATTAAATGGTAAAAATATAATATAATTAAACATAAAAACCATTCAAATGTATAATTTAACACTATAAATTATTTAGATTAAAAAGTTTTTTTCAATTAAAATTTAGTACTTTTCACTATTCATCAAAAAAAGAAAGTTGTCATAAAAGCACTGAAAATTTATTAAAACTAAATTTTTATTTCCTTCATATAAATAAGAAGTTTATTTTTTAAAATTTAATATATAAAAGTGTCAAATATTCTATTTAAAAACGGTTCACCATTAAAAGGTGGAAAATTTTCATTTTTTGAAAAATACTTATTTTATCTGAAAAATAGAATTTCTTCTTATATTATGTCTATTAAACAAATAATATGGATGTAACAATTTAATGGTGTATATAAAACTCAAAATAAATCTAATACTATTCATAACTGCTTTTTGAATGGCTAGTTTGGAAAGTCGTGGTGCACTAGAACTCGGTGTTGCATGTAGCGCAAGATATTGAATTAATTTAATGAAAATAACTTACAATGAAATATTGTGGTGTTACATTGTTCCCCCTTTTGGAAATTGCATCCTTGAAATTTAAAAATTGGTCTTGGGAACTTCATTTAATGTCCTTCATCTGAAAAATAGTAAATAAAACTATCACTTTAAAAGAAAGAAAGATAAGTACATAGGTCACCCGAGATAACTCATACTAGGATTCCATGTATGAAAACATGGATATGGAAGATAAACTATGTGTCAAGATCTAATGGAGACTGATATAAAACATGATAAGAAGAAATTTGACAACCAGAAAACAACAAACTTTTGATTGGTTAAAGGGTCACTAGTTTCCCTAGTAAGAAATGTAAACAGACAACGCTTTTTTTGTTTTAAGCTCTATTTCATAAAGTTGAGGATTTTATTTATATGATTGACTAAGAAAATAAAGAGATATCATTTCTTTTCCAGTAGATTTTCTTCATTTAATAAATGTTTTCCTCTAACACACCTTTTCTCTAAATGATGAGTATTCAAGATCACTTAGTCACAGCAGAAGTGCTAGAATCAACTTCTACAGAATCACAAAATCCACAAATGATGAACTATATATTTCCCTTGTGTTTAGAGATAAACCAAAACAAAAATTGTTAGTAAAATATCAGATTATCCCCAAAATTGATAATCCTTAATAGAAAGAAATACTAATCTTAATTTCCAAAAATATACAAACAATACCCAAAGATCAATAAAGACCATTCAACAAACAATTGTCCTTAAAATACTTCTATATAATGTAAACTAATATTGAAACCCAAAACTCAGAAGAATTCAATCACATGGTATTCCATAGAAAATCATAACATTTATCTCCAAATAATATTAACTACTCTTAAAGTCTCATACTGAAGTGTAATTATCCAAATCACATATTCTTTATGATAGGTTAATCATTTCCATTAATAACCTGAATCACTATAAAAACATAGATTCTTTCAAAATAAAAATCTATCTTTACTCCTCAAATGTAATCTGAGAGTATTTTATTTTCCTTAGGCATATAGTGTTCCCAACAGAAAGAATATCTTCCAAAAATAACATTTATTAATTAATCACCAAATAATTTTCCTATACTAAGGATATCCATTTGATAAATATAATATCTAAAATAAACATATTATTTATCAATAAAATCATTTAACTAAATCTAATTATTCACACTAAACTGGGACATCCTGTAGTGCAATGGTGGGCAATAAATCCCAGTTTCACATTGGTTGTAGGTTCGATTCCCGCAGCGTTTTTCAACATGATGGGTTGTCACACGGTCTGCGTGTTGTCCTTTTTCGAATACTATATTTTATAACATTCCCAAAATGAGATAAATTATTCAAAATAACAATAACATAATTTAACCACAAATGTTATCTCATACCTCTCATTCTCATTCCCAAAAATTAATAACCTACAATTTCCTCAATTTAAAGGATAATATAAACCCAAATGGTTCTTTATAACTATATCCACAAAAGAAAATAAAATTCTTTCACAAATATCATTTTCACATTAAAAACTACAGGGTTACACATAAAAGAGAAATTTCTTCCAAGGTAATCCCATCAACAAAGATAATTAATAAATTTAAACATCTCTCCACCTATTTATTTTCATATAGTTTAATCCTTGACCTAGTGGTAATCCTATATAATAGGTCATTGACTCGGGTAATGATCAAGTCCCCTAAATTTATGGAAAATAACTGTAAATGGATTCTTAGGATCATTTTTATTTTATTCCATAATACTCTTCATTTTTTCTCAGGAATTATTTACTTTATGTCCTTATTTCCCACACATAAAGAATTTCTTTATTATATTTATATAGTTTCTTGTGTGTTTCCTTCCAAATTTCTTATATGATGTAAATTGATCATTATTTTCTCTACGGTCTCCATTGATGGAACTCCTATCATTCTCTAACTTTCTCTTACTTGTTGAGTTTGGGAGTTGGTTAATGTATATGTTGTTGATCATATTTTTTGAAACATGCTTTGGCATGAACATGATATATTTTATTCATATCAACATTACATTTAGTTTCCCATTTCCACCATCACGACCACCTTGTAAATCATGTTCAATGTTACTATGACTTCCTTGGAATCTAACCATTGACTAAAACCAGAAAGCATACTGTGAGTAAAAATAGTCATAAAATATTTTAAAAAATATCATGAAACCTTATTTTTAATCTAAAACACCTTAGAATTAAACAAGGTTATTTATTCTCTTCTTATATTAAAATATTTTAAATCGGTTTGTAAAAAAATCTGAATTATCCTAAGCATATCCTGAGGGAGTGTCGTAACCAATAGTGCAGCATGGCCCATTGTTGTACACCAGTTCCCATTTGATTCAAGCTCAAATCTTTGTTTTCAGGTTTTACCCCAAGATACATTTGTGCTAGAGCAGCCTCTACCTATTCATATCCAGACAAGGATGTATTTCATGAAAAATTCAAAAAATATATATATTAGCAAAATTCAAAAATGCTCTTCTATACTAATCCTCAAAGTCTATCTTAGGGTAATGTTCTTTAATCATATTTTTTCTCAATCTAGTTTCCAAGGTTTGTACTAAACATCATATGATACCAATTGTAACACCCCGACCCTAGTTACCCAGAGTAGGTGAATTATTACATAACATTGTCATGATCAAAAGAGATCAAGTCTTGAAATACCGATTAGTTTAGTAGCCTTGGAAATACTAGATATATATATTTGTTTTATATTGCATCATGAAATAAAAACAACAAAATTCTTCACCCTTAGAAAAAACTCATATCCTTTGGCTTATCCCATCTATTTAATCATAATACACCTCTTCACATCCTTGGAAAAAGAAAACACAATAAATGGGTGATCTCGGATGCTTATTAAGGATAACAATATAGCCAAAACTATCATAAATAAACATAAACAATTAAAGAAATGTATAAGAATAAAACAAAAGCCTTTAAAACATAAACTTCAATATAATATGGAAAAGGTAAATTAAATAATTCCAATTATTTATTCACATTTATATTGAATTAGTCGAACAATCACATGTATTATTAATAGTAAATTTCATAATTATATAATGCATAATATTGTACATCATAACCACAGAGTCAAGGCCTAGTGCCAAGACTACAAATAATATTTTGTCAGGGCATTATGCCAAGACACTAGTTTTTCAAATGAGTCCTACCGATGCATTGAAGAGTTATAGTAGGCTCCACTCATCACATACTATGTCCAATGTATTCCTCATATAAAAAGGTTCAAACATAATCTAATCTTTTGTATTAAAACTAGCATACGAATTGTCAATATTTTAACCACAAACCATGATTGGTATAAAAATAGCACATCCATAGTCAAACATAACTCATTCAAAACAATATGGAAGATTGTATAATAATAAATCAACCTCAATCAAGAATTATGATGGGTATTGATATAGATGAAAATAATCATTAAAACTGTTTGACAGAAATAACCCAATTTTTTTAAAACATTTAAAATTATCACTATTTATCAAGAAGATGTCAAAATTATATTTTTGAATCAAAGTGTCCTATACCACATTTATAATTTTAAAATTAATTTTAATTTTAAAACATCCATTTTCATATTAATAAATCCTTAACACCATTTTAAAAACATATACATTAAATATAAATATTTAGATGAATAAATCATTAAAACATTTAAAATTATATTTTAGTTACAGTTCCTAACCAAATGATAGATGCTTGAATACAGATAATTTAGGTAATAAAAACTTTATAATATCATGAGAATAAAGGGATTCATGATATACTATGTCAAAGTACATTATGTACATCATATAAAAGTGAATTTGAGCATAACAACAAAGAAGACTCAATGGAATGTAAATTGAGATGAAATCCATTATAAAGACCACATCCATAGGTTATGGATAAATATATGACATAATTATGTGTGAAAAATATAAATACACTCAATATGATTGGATATTCAGTGTAATTAAATCATAGGACATTCACACATATTCTTGTGAAAACAACACCAATGACTTGGATGTTTAACTTAATGAATAGAAATTGAGTTAAGATTACTCCAATCATGTTCATATTGATGACTTGAGAATTTATAAATGGATTGATTGTGTTTATAAGACGTATATCCACACAAAGGGGAGTGGAAATTACTACATAAATTAAAAAATATTGATTTCACACATAATCTTGGAGTATAATAATCAATAAAGTTTGCGTAAAACCCAATGAGTGGAAATCAAAAATAGAAATTCCCTTACCAATTTAGTAACATATGAAACATACACCACATTAATGAAGGATCATAAAATGAAGATTTAAATACCCATAAATTAAATTAATTTACACAATGAATACAATATGGGGCAGTACATACATCACACAAAATTAAATAGTGGAATTATAGAATGAATCTCACAAGAATAATAGGTAACATGAAAACCCCTTAACTGGTAATTTTCCTTAGTCAAGGGTTTGTTAACCTATTTTAAAATATTTAAATTATTTTTATTAAATTATACAATAACCACATACATAAATATGTTATAATATGTGATCTTCTAATATTTTGTTGCTAATAATATTTCAGTAGTATCATTATTTTGGGTGTTAACTGATTCGTTTTCATTTATATTTTTCGTTATGTAAGTCATTTTTCTTGTGGATGGGATGTATTTGGTTCATATCTATAATTTTATTATTTTCTTAAAACATTATTTTTATCTATAAAATGATAATTATTCATGAATCATTACGATGGGAAATGAATCTCATCACGTTGGTGGAGGTGGTAATCCGTACGTATGCACGAGCGACAATATCATTCTATTAGTGGTGAAATTGTATGTAATTGGATGGTATATCATATATAAATAATAATTATCATTTTATATTTTTTATTTACATAAATTATACTCATTATTATATCCATCCAAATAATGAAGTGTTGAATAACAAACTACACCACGACGTGGAGACGGTAAGCCGTACGTACACACGTATGGTGCATTTGTCGTTAATATGATTGATAGAATAATGAATATATTTGAACCATATTTATAAAAACATCACAGTATTTATAATGTAATAGAGTTATTATTTTAGTATGGAAACAACAAATAAAGAGTATGTGGAAGAAGAAAAGAACTTTGAATGAGGTTATAGAATTATTACCTCTTATTTAGGTGCTTCCTTTTGATTGGATAAAAAGGGCTCCTTAGGTTGTCTTTCTGATCAAAGTAAAGGCTCTAGGATTATTTGAGGGTAGTTTAGAGGATATTTGAGTAGGTTTTGGCTGATCCAAAAGGATTTTGATGTGTGATTTTGAGAGAAGGGGAAGTACCCTTTTATAAAAGAGGTCTGGGTCAATTTAGGAAATGCTTGAAATATAATTTTATTACGAAACAAATTTCGCATTATAATGGTTCAAAATGGATTTATTTAGAGGATAAGGTGGTGATGGGTCTAAATACTCTAAACCAATAGGTTTTAGACAAGTTTAGGTCAGCAAATTAACCATATCATTTTGATTTATCTCTTATTTAAATAGTTTAACTTTTACTTTGTCTTCATTATTTTTATATTACATGGTTAATAAACATACTATAAAATCCCAAAATAACCTCAAGTGGTTCATTAATGACATATCTATAATTATATAAGTCCTTTTTATGATACCTATATTTTTAGAAATAATATATAATTTAATAATATAGTATTTGTTTTATAAACTCATTTATGTGAATTTTGAAACTATTTTGTATTTGGTTTTTTTAAAGTCATAAAAACTTTATTAATTGGAAAAAAATACATTAAATAAATCCTAAAATGTCATATTACCCTTTAAAATTGTTGTAAGGCATCAAAAGGATCAATTTAAATTTATTTGGATATTTATAAAATCAATCATTTTAATCTTTCATTAATAAGGTAATTACTACATCATCAATGTGTCATAAATAAATTTAATTATTTAATGTATAAAAATTATTAATAAAATACCTCGATGTAGGAAATATTATTATATTTATAATTAATAATTTTAGTCAAAATTATCTTATATATTACCATATATTAAAAATGTTTTATTTATTAAAATTTGAATTTAATTCTTTAAACTCTTCTTTAAATGAAATAATAATAAATGTACTAATCTAATCCATGTGGATCAAAGAGAATAATATTTTATTCCTGAGGTTTGTTTTTTTCGAAAAACACTTGTCCAATAAAATTAGGACTTGTTTTAGGGTAATTATAATATCATTTTTACCATTATTTACCTTATTTACTTTTAACTATGGTAAATTAAATTCAAAAGTTCATATTCACCAAAAATTATTTTTATTCTATTGAACCAAATTTTACTTACTGATGTCAACTGTGTCTCTCAAATTTTTGAAATTAATTTCACAGAAGTGGTAAAATTGTGTTTTATACAAATTTTGCAAATGTGCCTAGAAGGTGGGTAAAAGACGATAAAAGGTTCAATAAATTTTTATATATCTAATATTATTATAAAATGACATAAAAGAATTAAATTGTACTAATATTGTTATTATGTATCTACTTTTACATTAAAATAAATTAACATTAAAAATAATTATTTAAATAAAAATTCGGTTGTAAACAATAATGCAGTGTTTTCTACTATTCATCAAAAACTGAGAGTTTTTAGAAAAATACAAAAAATTCACCCGAATCTAATTTTGAATTACAAATTCAAAAATAATTTCTATTTGACGATATTCAAAACATAAATGTGGTATTAATTAATTTTAAAAAATATTCCAATTGTCAAAACCAGAAACCGGGTTTTTGAGAAATAATAACTATCAAAAGATTGATATGTGTTTATGTCCAATTTAAATGAAAAAAAACTTCCAATAACCAAAATTGGATTAAATGATAAAAATATAGTCTAATTATACTTCAAAACCATTCAAAAGTAAAATTTAACTGTATAAATTATTTTTTAAAAAAAAAATTGTTTTCAATTAAAATTTAGTATTTTTCACTATTCATCAAAATATGAAAGTTAACAGAAAAGCACCGAAAATTTATCCAAACTAAATTTTTATGTTCTGATACTAAATAATAAGTTTATTTTTTCAAATTGAATATATAAAATTTTCAAATATTTTATTTAAATAGGTTTCTCCATTAAAAACGGTAAAATTGTATTTTTTTTAAAATACTTCTTTTATCTGAAAATTGTATTTGTGATTATATTATGTCAAAGAAACAAATAATATGTATATTAGTATTATATAGAGTGTATAAAATTAAAAATTACGTTAATACTATTCATAACCTATTTTTGAACAGCTAGTTTGGTAATTCGTGGTGCACTCAAACTCGATGTTGCACGTAGCGCAAGCTATTGAATTACTTTAAAGAAAATAACATACTATGAAATTTTGGGTTGTTACAATTTCCTTTCCCATAACCCTATATATTAAACATAAAACACTTCATGTAATCCTAGTGAAAGGAAACATATGAAAGGGTTGATCTCTAATGCTTAGTTAGGGTATGCGTATAATGGAAGATATCCTGAATACATAAGACGTTATAAATATGGAAAGGTAAATAACTGAAATACATATTATTAATATATAACATAAACATGAATAATAATATATAAAAAATAAATTATAATCAAATAATTTCACATATATATTCATATGTTCATGAAACATAACCAAGGATACTCTAACTAAATGAATAATCATATAGAACATCAATGTCTAATCACATAATGATAAAATTTATAATTCAAAAAATAATCATCATATAGTAAAGTTATTGTTCTATGAAATATTATATAACTAGGTAATTCCTTATCTAAATAATAAATATTGTTTGTCTCATCAGACCCATTATTGAATTGAGGGGCTATAGTGGGCCATACAATGTTACTTGATAAGTCCAATCCATTCCTCATATGAAAGGGATGAAAAATAATCAACATAAAAATTTGTACTCAAAAACTAGTATATAATATTTTAATATTTTCCCTTAATTAATAAAAATATGAATAAACAATTTAAATTAACATGGATAAGGGAATCAAAATAGTACATCCCATGTCAAACTGATAATAAAACATTTGGAAAAATAATAAGGATGGTATTATTAAAAAAATTTATAATGGAGAATAAATTAAATCAGGGTTTTCTTCATTGATGAAAGAAAATTCTCTAAAAATTAAAATAAAAAATTTCTTCATTAAAATATCCTTTTTTTACTTTGAAATTCAATTTTAACAAACAAAATTTTCCAAAATATTCATAAATTGTTTTTTCAAAGAAACTTTTAATATTTTTATGTATACATAAAATTGAGGAGTGTTCATGCTGGAATGAATTTTTTTATATACTATGTTTGTTAAATCAAATATTCCTTTCACATTTTGGTAAAAGTCAATAAATACTTAGTTCAGAAAACAACAAGAATATTCCTTCCAAGCAATTTTTTAAAATTTAAAACATTTGTAAAAATATATTTAATATATAATTTAGAGTCTCTTCATACTTTTTTGACAGTATTTTCAGAAAACATGGACACATAAGAATAATTATTTTCAACATAATTGAAAAATAAAGTCATCTTTTCTAAAAAATATTTTTCTCAAAAAATTTACATTCTAAAGAGAGAAAAATGATAATATTACTAGAAAATTTCAATAATAAGCAAATAATAATAAAAACAAATAGTTTATATGGATATATATCCTCATATTTCATCCTCATAAACTAAATCATTCACAATCTGGATAAATGATGACATTATAATCATAAAACCCTTACCACTTTGGTAGCTTTCTAATCATAAATCTGATGAATGAATTGACCATAAATGGATATTTATATCCAATAATTGTGTTTATGATAAAAATAAAATACTTTCTTAGTTATTATATACACCACACAAAATAAATAACCGGTGAATATATAATATGTCTCATGAAAGTAAAAGTGAGAAGAGAAACCTTACCTCGTGTCTGATTTCCTTTATACAAGTTTTTACAAACAATATAATAAAAATATATTTATTATAAATATATTATATAATAATAATAATATATTTCATACCATATATTATTTACTTTTAGTCTTTTACGACCCGTATATTAACAATTCTTTGTTAAAATCATTGTTTCGGGTAATAATTGCTTCATTTTTCATGTTAATTTTACTTTGAAAATTTCAATTCTTTTACGTTGATCATGTTTCTATAATTTAAATAACTTTTTACATTATATAAATATAATATATAACAATTATAAAAGTATTTATAATAGTATATAAATGTTATATATGGAAAAATGAGTTACACCATTCACGAAGATGATAGTTTGTAAGTATGCATTAATGTTGTTTCTATTTTTCCAAAATATAGAATATAAGAAAGGTAAATAATATTTCAATTTTTTAAAACCATTATTATAATAAATATTTCATTTATATTCATTAAATATATCTTTATTACCATCCATGTCAAAATAAATTGAAAAACATTTTGCAATGCTATGTGGAAGCGGTGGTCCACATGTATGCATGAGCGATGTTATAATTTTACAACTAATTAAAAAAGTAAAAATGAATATTTGATGTTATAATTATATAAGTATATTAATTTAATAAATATAATATACATATATTAAATCCAACATTATATCTAACCTTGAGAGGTAGTGATGGAAAAGAAATTGCATTGGTTCTTGAGGTAGAAGTCCTCTGTACACACGATCAACAGTTTTGTTTCCCATTTGATGGAAGGGGGGATGAATATAGGTTATACTATTTAAAAATTAATATATTTTTATATATTATATTATTTTTTATTAATTTGTTATATATGGATAATATTTTAAGGAGTTGGTGTTGCGTATACATTAGGATCAACGAATTGTAAAATGTTCCATAATAGAGTAAAAGGGAAAAACAAAAGAATAAGAAGAATATCGTAGAAATAAATATTTACATGATTAAAGAAATGATCCCAACATACACAAATAGGTATAATTTATCTATGATTTGGGGGGCACAATTTACAGGGAGATTTCAGAGATTCAAGCACAAAGAACCCTATATTAAAATGGGCTAATAAAAGAGATGAAGCATTATTCCACCAACTGTCAGAAAGACTATTGTGCTATAGTGAAAGATGGATGGAAGTCCAAATTTCTAAAATTTCATGTCCATCCATTTATAATTTGATACAGTGGATCATGTCTAGAAGTCTACAGAGCTGAAGTAGTCATTCATCATTTCTGCACTTCTAATGTTCTATGTGCCTTATAGCCAGGTGTGTAGTATGGGACGAAAGAATTTGGCCCAATCATCATCCAAAATGTATCGGTCTATACTAATCCAATTTTAGTTATAAAATGTAAAATTAAAACACATGTTTATTAACATTACCTCTTCTTAATACAATCTCTTTAGGTTTATACATAATGCCTTACTAGATTAGATTTATGATAAAAACATGGCCTCTGGGATATGGGTATGCATGGAAGTTGTGGATTTTTATAGCTATTGTCTAAATAAAAATTAATTGGGTGTGTGGAGTGGATATGAGAGGGGTAGCCTTTATAAGTTGGGGAGAGGACAAACATGGAGTTTTTGAAAAGAAAAAGTAATTTCGATATTTCTCACATGCCACAAGGCTAAGAAATGAATCATTCTAAGACCATGGATGATATCAGGAATAATTATGACCATAAAATAGGAATTTTAATAGTTTTTAGTTTATTTTAAACCTTATAATTTTTGTTTTTCCCCTATTAATCTCATTTTAACCATAACCATGATAATTAATTTTTATTATTTTTAATATTTATTATGAAAAAAAATATGTAGAACTATTTAAAAAAATTCAATTATAATGATTAATAATAATAAATACATTTTTACATATTAAATTTATAGATATGTTATAATTTAATATAAAATTAATCCAATGGACTGGACAAAAAAATAGGTTTTCAAAGAATAATTATTAGCAAGTATATAAAGTATTAATATCAAAATTCAATAATAAATTAATTAAAATGACCTAAATTGTATTTAGTATAATATAATTGAACTATTTTTACTTTTAAATCAATTATAATTCAAAAATTTATTTTTAAATGCATTAAAAGAAATGGTAGTTTTCAATAAAAACTAGTATTTTTACTATTCATAAAAAAATAAACTCCTCGGAAAATTATCAAAAATTCACTTTAACAAAATTATGAAATTAGTATTTAAAAAATAAATTTAAATTTGTAAAACAAATTTTCTAAAATTCGTAAAAATAATTTTAAATTTTTTGAGAAAAATATGACGAAACAGCCTTTTAGAAAAATAAATTTTTTGAGAAATCATTTTTTTATTTTAAATTATTCTAATTTAATTTCTTATCACTATATAAAAATTGAATTTATTTTATACATGTGTAAAAAATATGCTTTTCATAAATTAGTTATTCTTATTCATATGGACAATTTTAATAGCTCGGTTATAATGGTCACATGTAAGTAGTATTATTTATATTGTGGTTAATTTAAACACATGATAGCGTGTATCAAAACAATAAAAGAGATAAATATTATATTATATATATATATATATTGTAATGTATCTAGGTGTTACGTTCTCCCCACAATGAATAAATTTAATTCTCACAATTTGAACTTGATATATGTAATTAATGGTTTGTCATTTGAAAATACCATTCTTGAATCCCCACATTGTAAAAAGGGTTAACAAAAATTCCTATTGTTAAAGAGAAAGGGAAGAACAGAGATTATCTAGAATAACACAAAACAAGGTTTCCATGTAGAAAAAAATTATTTTGAAGTCAAAAATATTTCCATGGAATAAAATAGTAAATAATTTTGGAGAGTTATAAAGATCATTGATCCTGAGAAAGTGAATGATCAAGGGAAAGTTAAAAACTACAAAAAAATCATTCATTAGTTAAAATACCATTAATTCATCATATTTATAGGTAACGGGGTTAAATTTTTATTTCAATATCCTTTTCCATGATTTTATGGATTCTTTTGGTACCATTATAGAGAACATGAGAAAATATACTTATAATTTTATCATTAGGTTGTTCTTTAATCAATTTACACTTCATTTCTTACACTAAAAAATTAATATCCAAGATGAATTTTTTTATTCCCGATGCAAGATAATTTACTTTTAATGGAACACAATATCCATAAAATAGTGACAATTACTTACATATGTCTCTAAATATTTACTAAATCTAATATAGTTTGTAATAGTTATCCAAAACAATTAATTATTCTCTAAACATCAATTGTAATTCCAAAAATTAAACAAAATCCATTCTATAAGTATGTATCAGTCAAATTGATTACGTAAAAAAATCCATACTAACTTGTACATCATGTTGGAAAATGTTATGAATTGTACTCTTATCACCCTTCAATTTTGGGTTCAATCCTAATAGGATCATCAGATGATATGGGTTATCACCCCGCATATGAGTTATAGTGTTCCCAAAAAAATATAATTATTATAACATCCTCTTAAATATGTAGAACATAATTAAAAATAACCTTAATCCAATATTTTCATTTGAACATTTAAGGTTTTCAATACCCTTAATCTTATTAAAAAATATTTCTTCCTAAAATAATACTACACATTGAACCTAAGAGTTTATTATACATTATTCTATTAAAATATCTCCTAAAATTACATTACTCACATTAAAATCCAATCACTTACGAACCTAAAGAGGGGTGTTAAATATGTTGAAATAATGATTATGATTAAACTCATAAACCCATGATAGTATCCATAACACTTAAGTTATTCTTAATAAAGAGATATATGCTTCCAAAATTAACACAATCCATATATGTTTCATTATTATTATAACTAATATATAATTTATAAAGTAATTCTACAACGTAATTCATGAATAAAAGTACACAAGAACCTTAATCATTACACTTTGGATGTATTCATAGCATACTATTAACTTGTATCCCTTATATTTTTCTAAGGTATGTTCCCTTAACAATAGGGGTATTCATTTATATAGTTTCATTTCTTTATATACTTAAAACATTATACATTAATGGCATATTTCTTCCCCATTCAATCATAAGACAGATGGACTTTCACTCTAAATATGAAAAAACTCCCATTCAATTTATGCAAGTTTGAAGTTATTTCATTCCAAAATTATCACATGTGGAAAAAATATTTCTTTACTTTCTTCCCCATATCTATTTTATCTCTACCATCCACTTCTTTACTTGATTCCCTTCAAAACCATAATAATTGGAGAATTCATTCTCTATCATGAGAGAACATGATATTATTTCCTCATATGATTTACACATTTGATGAACTATTTAACTTTAAAATATTTTCTTAATATCATAAAAGAAATAGTAAGTCTTTCTAATTGTATTATGTATGTACTACACAACATTCCTTTTTAACCATGTAAAGCTTACTAAATACATAGAAACATTTTCATCTTTCTTTTCTCTTAAACATATGAATTATCTCTCCATATCTTCTCATTGATCATGAGGTAAATATTTTTCCAAGAACTATTGCCTAAAATAATTCCACAATATGTTTTCTATTTCTTCCCCATTCTTAGTGTTTTGAATCAATTACCAAAAATTGATCTAAAACTCCTAAGAGATAATAAATTTCTCTGTTTAAGTAATTCCCAAAACAAGAAATATATTCTCTATGTAACATATCCTTTTTACATTTTCATAATGGTTTTGTAGTCCCACTAAATTATGTAGTTTGTTGATGCATTAAATGGTCTAGAATTCTTACACTATGTCATTGATCAATAGGTTTCTCTATGATGGAAAGGTTATTACACAAAACCTCTTTAGCTACCCCAATATAGAAATAATTTGATTAGTTCCAGCAAAAAAAACTTTACCATCTTCATTATATTTCCAATGAGTTAAATCCTTACATTTATTACATGCATTGATACAGTTACAATCCCTTCTATTTGGAACCATTTCTAAACAATTAAATACACTATATTAGAACATAAAATTATGAAACATAATTTATCATCCTAAAACTATTGAAATAATTAACATAAATTGGAAATTTTATGCATATCTAATATCAAAATCATAAACATGGTTTATTTAGAAATGTTTTCAAAATATAAAAAATATTTTAAAATCCTTCATAATGTTCTATAATGAAAATTTTATTTATCCCAAAAACATCCTCGAGAGTTTCAATCTAGGGGTGCAATAAAACTGGTTGTCATGAACCTGGTGATGATCGATCCAAAGACCAATGTGACCTTTTTATAGTTTTTAGCCCTTGGTACAACTATTAATAATCATATCCACTTATAATACCCAAACATGTATGTAATTCTATGAAAATATCCTAATCACTTCCTCACAAAACATTAACTTATTCTTATATACTTATGTTCGAAGTATATCATATGGTCATGTTATTTAATATATTCTGTCCTAAATAAAGGTTACAAGGTTTATACTAAAATTTATCTAATACCAACAGCAAATACACTGACCCTAGTGTCCCATATTTGGTGGTTACATTATTACATTAGTGCAACAAATATGAAATATCGTCTAAAAGGATTGAATAGTTTAGTAGCCCTGGAAAACTCGATATATAATCTAAATTCCAATCATATTGGAAAACATAAAATAAAAAATAGGATTTTATTTTATAAAACCATTATTCCCTTTTACCTATCCATATGTATCAATCATAAACCACTTCCTTACTTCCTAGGGAAATCAATTCGAAGAAAGTGGTGAGCTCTAATACCTAGTATAGGTATGCATACAACGGAATTTATCATGAATATATAATACATAATCAATATTTAAAGTTAAATAACTAAAAAACATTCAATTTATTCCAAAAATTTATCATGAAGAAGAATACGATAGGAATAATTGATGACCAAGTAATGACATATAAATAATCACATGAGCTTGAAAACTAACCATTATTCTAACTAATCAAATAATCACATAGAAAATCAATCACTAATATCATAATTAGGAAATTCATAATTTATGACATCATCACCAGTTTTTAAAGTCCTTGAACCAAGATATGTTACATAAATGGTGAAGGCCTCAACCAGATATCCAAACTTGTTTGACTCATAAGACCAACAAATGCATTGACAGGTTATAGAAGCACTACAACAGAATCGCCACTTAGCGGAGGTTTTTTTTCATTTAGGGGTGGTTTAAACTGCCGCTATACTGTTTGGCGGCGGTTTATAGAAACCGCCGCCTAATAGGGCGTCGGCAATCTATTAGCGGCGGTTTTTTACGTTTAGCGACAGTTTCAGTAAAGCGTCGTAGGTGCCTCATTCCGCGGCGGTTTACCTGAATGCAGCGGCAGTTTTACCGTCGCTGGATATCGCTTTATTCACGGCGGGTTTTTTTGCATTTAGCGGCGGTTTAAACTGCCGCTATACTGTTTGGCAGCGGTTTACAGAAACCGCCGCCTAATAGGGCGTCGGCAATCTATTAGCGGTGTTTTTTAACGTTTAGCGGCGGTTTCAGTAAAGCGTCGTAGGTGCCTCATTCCACGGCGGTTTACCTGAATTCAGCGGCGGTTTTACCATTGCTGGATATCGCTTTATTCACGGCGGTTTTATCCGCCGCGAATAAACTCCATTTCTAGTGATGGTAAAACCCCCGCTCTATTCAGGTAAACCGCCGAGGAATGAGGCAGCCACAAAACTTCTATTTAGCGGCGGTTATAACCGCCGCTAGAAGTAATTTTTTTTTTACGTTTAGCGGCGGTTTAAACCGCCGCCAGTATACCTTTCACGGTGGTTAAAACCGCCGCTAAAATCTTCCCAAAATAAAAATAATATTTCTTTGAATCTGCTGCACCACTTCCCTGAAAAACAAATAAAACCAGAAAAAACAATCAAAGGTTCCAACACATACATCATACTCATGTATACAATATCCTAAATAGTAAATACTAGGAAGATAAAACTCCATTGATACAACATTGTAACATCCCAAACTGGATTCCACTAAATCTTATAACTTCCCTTTCTTAGGATAGATCATCCATAGCGATTCCACTCTACTTATAAAAATTGATAATTGATGAATTAGTAGTTATATTAGTACCAACCCATTTATATAATGATTTTTTTGGTTTTGTGGCCTAGAAACCATCCTTAATACTTATAATAAATTTGAACTGATGAAATAGCTTAAATAACACATTAGAAATATATTGTTATAAAAAATCCTATTGTGGGAGTAGTTTTAGAGTTACATTGGGATATAGCTTTTATAGGAATGTGGATATTTCCAGTGAGTCTTAGTTGACATCTTTTTATGTTGGAATATAGGTTAGGTATTAACTACATTGTGGTGAGTGATGTAGACCAGAGTTTTTAGTAGAAATGCTAAGTTATCCTAGTTCTATGGATGACTATGTAAGAGGATTGAGTTTTATAACATCATCAATCTTGGTTAATGTTCAAGATGTAGTTATTGATTTTAATTGAATGTGTGCTCATGGAATGATGATTGCATAATACATGTGATTATGAATAGACCATTTCTATTTATTATTAAGTGGATGATGTAAATCTATGTGGTAGGAAGTGAACCACAGGTTGATTAAGGATGGAATATTAGTTCCAGATGAGGCTTCAGTGTATCCCAAGGATGGATTGTCGTGATGGAACATGGTATAATTATGTTGACTCACATCCAGAAACCATGTTTAGTGGTTGACAGAGTGTTTTTCATGGGAATTAGATTCCTATTTTTATTAAAATAATGAATATTAAAATCCTATGGTGGGGAGAATCACACAGGTCATGGAAAATGTAACCTTTAGGAGAGTGGTTGTAGAAAGAATAGTCATGAATGGTAAAGAAGAAAGTTCTGAAATTCCAGTAATTAAAGTTTCATGACCGGATATCTTATAATGAATCAAAAAATGGAATTAAGAATCATAATATAAATAATTTAGGGATATAATGATAGGTAATAATTACCAGACAGACCAAGATTAAGTGGAAATTGTGTTGGGAATGCAGTTCAAGTCATGCAGTAACAGTTCAGTGATCAAAACAGTTATGGTTGGAAATGGTCCATTGTAACCATCCTAATATTGAAGTATTTGGTAGAAGTTCTTTTATTAAAATTCATGTTTTTATAAGACATACCAATTGTGCATCAAGTTTACATCCATCTTCGAGATTATATTTTAATTTATAATGTATTCTTTCCTATATTCATGGACTTATGCTAATTTATCACCCCTCAGTCACACCTATATCTTAGTGAACCACCCTTGATTTAGAACATTATCATGAAATTTTAGAAGAGCTAGAGCATGTTTAGATACTTTTGACACTTAAATCAGACATTTTCAACAATGGGCCTCACCAAAGTGTCCAAAACACTATCCCCTTGATCACTATGAAATGACCCAATTTGTTCAACACATCGATAATGGGTTTAACTCCTAGTCATCCAAAATATCGACTACCAATTTAAACACAGACCTAAATGGAATGATGTATACCACACTCGAGAAATGAAGACATAAAAACAAACATCATAAATCAATAAAATGCATGAAAAGAAACGTGAGAAATCAAGGAAATTTTAGGACATGGAAATGTGTGGCAGCAACAATGTGCCACAAATGTTACATATACAAACCAACTGTTTTCATTTTTGTTCAACACATCAACAGTACAACTACTCAGGGTCCGATGATGCATCGTCACCCTCTCCACCTTCATTTCCACTTTGTGTTGTCACTTGTAAGAACATTATATTGAAAATTAAATATGGTTACATATTTCTACTAAAACATAAAACAAATGAATGTTAGAAAACTAAATGATTCTGATTTTATGTGATTTACCTGCATACCACCAATCGATGCACTCCCACCGGGGGAATATCTTCTCATCTGCAGATGTAGTTCAGTCAACTCTTTCTGCAATACAGATATCTGATCCCCCTGCTGGTGAACTGTGTTTTGTAAAGAAACAATCTCTTTCATAGCATCTTCGGGCTGACTAAAGTCAGGAGTAGATACATCAGCTATCCTCAGTGGCCTGCTAAAAACCTCAGATGGCATGGGTCCCAAACCTATCCCACGCACTCTCCCAGGATGCTCCTTCCAAAGGACATTAGCAACCGGGTCATCCTAGGAGATAGAGTAGGAATGCGCAGAATTGGCATCCCATAGTTCTTTAATTTTGACCTATAAATAAAATATCAAAATATATTAACACATAAAAAATTGATAAGAAGTTATTATGATAAAAAATTGACTTCACAGCCCAACTTCTTTAGCAGTCTCATTACCAAAACATCCATCTGATTTCTTGTGAGCATCCAACCATAGTTCAATTCTGGATGATTCATGGCCTAAACTCTGTGACTGCATTAATCAAAGATAAATCAACAATTCAATATATTAAACAGCTAATATTGTCTTATAAATATTTAAACTAATTAAAAGATTACCAATGAACTTCAATTTCTAGAAAAACTTTTTGAGCCCGCAGTGTGCGGGATGAATTGTTTCGCTCGGTTTGACGCATTCTGTCTTGATAGATCTTGAAATAAATAAAATTAAATTTAATACTGATGTATTAAATGTTATTTCCTTTTCATATACATGTATAAATTTAAAATGTGGATACTATAATAATATATATTTCAATACCATCCGCTTCTGATCCCGATGCCTGTCAACAAACACATTCCACTGCTCTTTTGGTACCCCACTGGGTAGCTTCTCATACATTTGCAGCGTGGTCAATGAATCATCGTTGACATCACACCACAATCTCCATTTAAAATCTTTCCACTTCTTACCTAGATTTTTCAACGTCCACTTCCGTGCTATCACATTATCAATGATAAAGTGTAAGAACATCTGTATACAGAAATTCATTTTGAACATATTAGTAACATGACATTAAATTAAACCATAATGTAATAAATTTACGTTGATTTGAGAATCAAACACTTCATTTTTCCAGCTTGGAGGAATATGTCTCCAATCTTCATATGAAATGGAAATGGAAATGGGCTCCGCTGCCAGTTGGCCTAGAATCTTGCCAAGCAACCCCGCAGCATCATCTGTAGGGACCCCGTAAGAATCAAATGGCACAACAATATTCTCTCCATTCAGATTCCAAACATCTGAACTTTTTATTTTTTTCTCCACGGTTGCATTTTTTTCATCTTCAATGAGAAAAAAAATAGTATAAACAAAATTCAATAAATTTATTTAATTAAAAATTGTACCTATGATAGTGACACTCTAGTATGTCCAAGATGAACTAGAAGGGGCACGTCGTTGCCCCACTACTGAGGCTCCTAAAAGGGGAGTCAACGAATCAGCCTCTACTGGGACATCCACATATGGTGTGAGAGATGGTGCAGGGGGAGATGGTGTAGGGGTGTCGGCATCTGGTGCATCAGATGTCATGGGGAGGGATCCAGATGGATAGTCATCTATCATAGAACTAGATGAAATAATGTAACGCTTCTTCCTTGGCATTCCTATCATTTAATAAAATAAAATTAAGTTCATAATATATATTTCAAAAAAAATGTGCAGAAAAAAAAATTAAAAATGATAACATATGGAGTACTAACAGACAAAATATATATAACAATGATAATGAATGACTGTAGAAATGAAACAAGTCGTCACTGAATAAATAAATAATTGTACATACAATCATTTTCCCCTTCAATCATGTTGGTTTCCTACTCCATTGCATCATCCACTTCATTCATCCTTGCTAGACTAATATTTTTAATATCATGATGGACAAATAATTATGCTTCCTATTGCTGATTAAATTCAATTTCAGAGGTCAAATTTTCCACTTCATCACCCATATCATACAAATCTCTTTGTATTACTTGGGAAACTACACTCCACCCTTCATCAGCAACATATTTCACATAATATACCATTTTTTCTTGCGATGCTAAGATATATGGATCATGCAGTTCACGATCACCAACATCCATCAAGCGAGAGAAGTTCACATATGTAAATTGCAATGAATCTCTTTTAACGCCTCTGATAATATCAACCCATTTTCATTTGAATAAAACAACCGAAAAATGTTCGTGGTAGTTTAATTCAATAATATCATGCAGCTTTCCATAGTATTTCACTTCAGAAAATGTAAATATACCACTATTCTGTGTTCTCAAACCCACTTCTTGATCGACTGTAAGAAATCTAAAGCCATTCACATTATAAGAGTCATACTTTCTAACTTCTTATAAAGGACCTCTAGCAACAAACTTCAAATCTTCTGATACCTCTGCTCGAGTATCAGTATTCATGATCTGAAAAAAGAAATATACTTTATTAGATTTACAAAATGTATGTGTCAAACAAATATTCGTATTTATTGCAACATATATGAACTTACACGTCGTGCAAACCATTCTACAAGCTCTTTATTAACAACTTTCATTATATCTTTCTCATTTCATGTTCGGCCTCTCATTCATCTCTTTGTTTGTATCCTAAACTCTTCAATAAATGGATCTATAATTTCACTATTCAGCATCACATATCTATGTGCCTGTAATAATTCCAATTCTGTCAGTGTCACATTTGAGGTCCTCCCAACTGATCGGCCAATAGCAGGAAATATTTTGGATTTCTGATGTATTTGAGATTGAGTTGATGTGTCATCAACATGTACAACTCGATTAAATCTTGTCTCAATATCATCCAAGTATCTAGAAAAAAAGGTAAGACACTCTTCAGCCACATAGCCTTCAGTAATTGAGCCTTCTGTTTTAGCTTTATTTCTCACTTATGATTTCAACTGCCCAAGATAACTGTGAAATAAAAGAAACATAATTATGCATTTAATTAAGTACAAAAATTGTTTAATTAACTAGAAAACATATTAATCAAGTACCTATCAATTGGATACATCCATCGATAATGAACGGGGCCTCCTAATTTATCTTCCTCAACCAAATGCACAGTTAAATGCATCATTATAGTAAAAAAGGACGGAGGAAAGATCATCTCCATTGCGCAAAGGGTCAATACAAACCACTCCTGGAGGTTTTCAAGATGAAATGGATGGAGGGGAGGGTGATGGAAGGGGGGGATACTGGGGGAAATGTTGGGCAGGGGGGAGGGGAAGTGAGGGGCTGGGGCTGGGCAGGATGGAGGGGAGGGGAGGGGAGAGGAGGGGCAGGGGGGGCTGCTGGGCTGGGGAAAAATGTTGGGAAGGGGGAGGGGAGGGGAGGGGCAGGTTGGAGGGGAGGGGAGGGGAGGGGAGGGTGATGGAAGGGGGGTTGCTGGGGGAAAATGTTGGGCAGGGGGAGGGGAGGTGAGGGGCTGGGGCTGAGCAGGATGGAGGGGAGGGGAGGGGAGGGGAGGGAAGAGGAGGGGCAGGGGGGCTGCTGGGTAGGGGGAAAATGTTGGTCAGGGGGAGGGGAGGGGAGGGGAGGGGCTGGATGGAGGGGAGGGGAGGTGAGGGGCTGGGCAGGATGGAGGGGAGGGGAGGGGCTGACTGCGGCATGACTACGGCGTGACTGTGGCGTGACTGCGGCGTGACTGCAGTGTGTTGGAGGGGAGGGTCTGGGCAGGATGGAGTGGAGGGGAGGGGGGAGGAGGGGCAGGGGGATGGGGCTGCTGGGGGAAATTGTTGGGCAGGGGGAGGGGAGGGGAGGGTGATGGCAGGGGGGGGTGCTGGGGGAAAATTTTGGGTAGGGGAGGGGAGGTGAGGGGCTGGGGATGGGAAGGACGGAGGGGAGGGGAGGGGAGGGGAGGGGAGGGGAAGGATGGAGGGGAGGGGAGGTGAGGGGCTGGGAAAGATGGAGGGGAGGGGAGGGGCTGACCGAAGCGTGACCACGGCGTGACCGCTGCGTGACCGCGGCGTGACCGCGGCGTGACCGCGGCGTGACCGCGGCGTGACCGCGGCGTGACCGCGGCGTGACCGCGGCGTGACTGCGGCCTGACTGCGGCGTGACCGCGGCATGAATGCAGTGTGACCACAGTGTGTTGGAGGGGAGGGGTTGGGCAGGATGGAGGGGAGGGGAGGGGAGAGGAGGGGCAGGGGCGTGGGGGAGGGGGCTGCTAGGGGAAATTGTTGGGTAGGGGGAGGGGAGGGGAGGGGCAGGTTGGAGGGGAGGGGAGGGGAGGGGAGGGTGATGGCAGGGGGGGCTTCTAGGGGAAAATGTTGGGCAAGGGGGAGGGGAGGTGAGGGGCTGGGTCTGGGCAGGATGGAGGGGAGGGGAGGGGAGGGGAGAGGAGGGGCATTGGGGTTGCTGGGCTGGGGGAAAATGTTGGGCAGGGGGGAGGGGAGGGGAGGGGAGGGGTATGATGGAGGGGAGGGGAGGGGAGGGGCTGGGCAGGATGGAGGGGAGGGGATGGGCTTACCGCGGCGTGATCGCGGCGTGACCGCGGCGTGACCGCGGCGTGACCACGGTGTGACTGCGGCGTGTTGGAGGGGAGGGGCTGGGCTGGATGGAGGGGAGGGGAGGGGAGAGGAGGGTCAGGGGGAGGGGGCTGCTGGGGGAAATTGTTGGGCTGGGGGAGGGGAGGGGAGGGGAAGGTTGGAGGGGAGGGGAGGGGAAGGGAGGGTGATGGCAGGGGGGCTGCTAGGGGAAAATGTTGGGCAAGGGGGAGGGGAGGGGAGAGGAGGGGCAGGGGGGCTGCTGGGCTGGGGGAAAATGTTGGGCAGGGGGAGGGGAGGGGAGGGGAGGGGCTGACCACAGCGTGACCGTGGCGTGACCGCTGCGTGACCGTGGCGTGACCACAGCGTGTTGGCCCGGTCCAGTGACATCCGCGGTCAGCATAAGTATCTTTGATGTTTGGTCATGACAAAAATGATGTTTGGGTGGGTCATGACACAAATGATGTTTGGTCCACACAACACTATAAAATACATAGCATGAAACTGATCACACCATTCTCCTTTTACTTACTATCCCTAATGACATCTTTCACATCTACCATGCTTAGTCCATAGTCATTTTGAACCAGGAATATCTCAAGGTTTTCTTCCACTAACTCTATCACCCCTCTATATAATAAAATCCTAAGGATTATGTTATTAATAAGAAATTTTTAGAGGAAACTGTTATTGAGGATGTATTTAAAAGTTGACATGACCTCCATACTGACCACCAGGGATGGTTGAGTGCTAAAGCATTCAATTTCCATGGCTAACACACACAAAACAATGTGCATAAGAGATCCTAGATGAATCATAAGAATTGTCATCCCTAGAGAAATAAAAAAAGAAATATTGATACAAAAAAACTATTATTCAAAACATCAACTATCTATCTAACAAAATATATGCATTCATAGATCCACTCTTCAATAAGTTATAGTGACTTCTTTATTAAGATGAATGAGACTTTAATAACTTATTATCTATCACCTCAATATTTTCTAGCACATTAATTTACATAAATAGTATAATGGGGTAACATCATAAAGAATATTGCATGCATATAAGAGAAGTTTCATGAACCTAACTCTAATCTCATTCACACTCAAACTCTCATATCGAAGGTTGATAAACTCTTGGCACTACATTTCCTTCAACGTCAATGATAATGAGTTTTCTCAATATTAACTTTAAAATTTTCCACAATACTCCATAAACTCTTCATGATCACCCTAAAAGAGAATCCACTATAGACAAGCTTCATGATTCAAAGAAATAATAGCCGATAAAATCTATTTGATTCTTATACCTACTGGAAAACCAAAAAACCTAAAGGAGAAACAAAACCCTACCTAGAGGGGAAGATGGTGCAGCTTCCGAGGTCACGGGGTCGGGGGGTTTTCGGGGTCGCCGGGGTCACTGGGGTCGGGGTCGCGGGGTCACCGGGGGAAGCGGGGGGCCGGGGTCGCGGGGGAATCGGGGGGCCGGGGTTGCGAGGGAAGGAGGGTCGGGTGTTAAAAAAACAACGTTTCACAGCGATTTATTATAAACCACCACGAATCCTTTTGTACAAAAGGTTTATCGGCGGTTCCTAGAACCGTCTATAAACAGCGGTTTTGTTGTAGTGAATGAACCTCTCGTCACATACTAAGTCCAATTAATTCATAATATTAAAGAGTTGAAACATAATAGACATAATCATTTATATTTAAATTATACCGTATGAAATGTTAATACTTTCCTCAATCAATAAACATAAACATAAACCATTCAGAGTAATATGAAAAATTGTATCAAAATTGTACATACCCAGTCAAGTTGATCATAAACCATCTGGGGAAATAATAAGGATTGTATCATTACTACATTCTATCAATGGGGGACAAGTTAAATAATGGTTATCAACACTGATGAATAAAAATACTATTAAAATTTCATAAAAACATTATGAAGGAAAAAAATCATTTTCACATTAAAATTCACTTTAAAGAAATAAACTTTTCCAAAATATTAGGGAAAAAAATTTCTTGAAAAAACCATGAAAACATTAAATGTAAAAACAAAATAAATTATTAGTCATTATGGTAGTAAATTATGTACATTCTTGGTATTTTAAAACAAATATTACTTTCACATTTTAGAAAAAGTCAAAAAGTAACTCATTTGTGAAATGATACAAAAATCACTTTTAAAACATTTAGTAAAAATTGAAAATTGGTTATATTTGATATTTATAAATCATTTTTAGAGTTCTAAAATAATTGAAATTATTCCTAGAAAACATGGAAATGGACAAAAAATGATTTTTAACGAACTGAGAAATAAAGTCGTATATTCATAAAAATATTTTATCAGTAATTTTTAGTACCAAAGAGTGGTAAATGTTAATATTACCTAAAATTTTCATAAATATAAATATAATAACTAAAATTATTAGTTTTTAGAGATAGATCCTAATATTTCATCATCAAAAACTCAATCACAAACAATCTCATTAATTGATGAGATTATAATCATAAAACCCTTACCACTTTGGTTACATTTTAATCGTAAGACCTAATAAAGAGAGAAATATATATAGATATTTATGTCAGAAAAATTTCATGATAATAATCATAAAATACTTTCTTGGTTAGTATATACACCACATAAAATAAATAAGTGGTGAGTATGGAATATGTCTTATGAAATTAAAAGTTTCACGAGAAACCCTTACCTCATGTATGATTTACTTTGTACATGTACATACCTCATGTAAAATATGTAAATATTTTTTATAAACCTATTAAATAATCATTATCATATATTTCATACCATATAATATTTACTTATAGTATTTTATAATTTTTTTATTATTAATTCATTATTAAAATCACTATTTTGGGAGATAATTTCTTCATTTTTCATGTATGTTTTGGTTTGGTAATTTAGGTCCTTTATATTGATCATGGTTAACTAATTTATATAATTTTTTCCATTATATTAATATCTTATATAGTTAATATATATTTATTTATACTATTCCAAAAATGTTATAGATAGGAAAAGGAGTTACAATGTTCATGGAGATGGTAGGTCGTACGTGTGTATGAATATTGTTTCTATTTTTCCAAAATATAAAGCATGAAAAAGGAAAATAATATTTCCCCATTAAATTTTAATTATTATATCAAATATTTAAATATATTAATTAAATATATCCTTTTTACCATTAATTTCAAAATAAAATGAAAAATATTTCACATAGCTATGTGCAGGTGGTATTCATCATGTACACATTGAGTGACATTATTGTTTTCAAAAGTATTGCAAGGTAAGAAGATATATGTAATGTTATAAAGAAAAAATTATAGTAATTTCAAAAATATAATATTCATATTTCAAACCAATCATTATATCCATATTTGAGAGGTGGTAATGGAAAACGAATTACATTGGTTCGTGGGGAGGTAGTCTTCTGTATATATGATATGCGGTTATGTTTTCCATATAATGAAATAATATATAGATATCAGCTACACCATTAACATAATAACATATGAATGTAGATTAATTTTTTTTGTTATTTTATCATAGTTGGAGAATATTTTAATGAGTTATGAGAAGAAGTCAAATGAAAAGGCATGGTTATAATCATTACCACTTTTTCAGACAACATCTTTAGGTTTATTTCTAAAGACATCGTCGATTAGATTTATGGTTAGAAAAATGGATATAGGATGTTGATAGTTATGTAAATAATATATTTGTGTATGTATTTTCTATTAAAAAAGAATTTGGTAATGTAAGTGGATGGGAGAGGGGTGGCCTTTTATAAGGTAGGCAAAGGACACCCTTGGAATATTTGAAATGAAAAAGTGATACCCAAATTTTTCACATGAAAAAGGCAAAAAAAAAATGGATTATTCAGAAACCATGGATGCGATAAGGTATAAATATTACTATAATATGGGAATTTTAAATGTTTAC
This sequence comes from Viscum album, assembly GCA_963277665.1. Lineage (NCBI taxonomy): Eukaryota > Viridiplantae > Streptophyta > Magnoliopsida > Santalales > Viscaceae > Viscum > Viscum album. Next base: position 379,462,619 of record OY728147.1, read on the forward strand.
AGTTCAATTTAACCCTTATATTTTTATTTTATGCCCCTGTAAAACAATTTTAACCTTAATCAGTGTAATTGATTTTTTTTTATTTTTACTATTCATTGCGAAAAAATAATAATTTTATCTTATTGTATAATTTTATTTATTCTGATTAAAAATATTTAATCCATTTTTACAACTTCAATTAAGATAGGTGGTAAAATTAAATTTAAAATTAATCTTCTAAACGTGGCGAAAAACAGTTTTTGAGAGAAAAAAATTCAAAAGTATAGAACTTTGAAAATTAAATTTTAAAATGAAATTGATTAAAATCACTTAAATTTTTTATTTATTATTGTATAATTTTACTAATTTTAGTTTTAAAATAATTTTATGTGAATATGTATGTTTTAAATGTTTAAACAAAAAAGGCATATTTCAATTAAAAGGAGTATTTTTAACTACTCATCAAAATATAAATATTTTTATAAAATTATCAAAGAGTAACACTAAGTTAATTTTTACATACTGATATCAAAAATTAATTTCATTTTTTAAAATATTTTTTTTGAAAATTCTAAAAATTAATTTTAAAATATATTCTAAATCAGGGTAAAATCTCTTTTTATAAATATAAAATTTTTCGGAAAACATTTTTTTCCCTTAAAATGATTATTATTTTATTTATAATAAATATATAATCATTGAATTTATTTTATATATGTTGAAACCATATAATTTTACTATTTATTTATTCCTATTAATATCTCCAATTTTAAAATCTAGGTTATATCAGTCACACTTAAATAATATTATATATTTCGGGGTTTGTTTAAACACAATATTGTGTGTATCGAAAGATATCAAAGAGATCATATTTATTTTTAATACATATATATATAGTAATGTATCAAGGTGTTACATTAATGTTGTGATGTCTCAGTGAGGAGGTTAAATTCAATTACCCCATTGTTTTAAACTTTGTTTACAAGTTTTATTACCCACTTTAATTAATCTTCCATAGGAAAAATTTTGAATGAATGATATTCAGTTATCATTTACTTTGAACATTTTGGTTCAAATTAAACTCATAAGATATGAATCCAAATAGGATATTACAAAATACTAATCTTTTTTCAAACTCTATTCTTTCATTATTGGTTTCCAATAATATGGTGTATGAGTTAATTATGCTACCTTGTAAATATTATGTTCTTTCATCCAAAATAAGTGTCTAATTATTACACATTAAAATAATGTGACATTGTTCTCTTGGAGTTAAATATAAGTATGAAAGTTGTACTAGGATTTAAATTTAAGCGTGTTTAATTCTTTTAGAAATTTTTTATTTCAATCATTTTTTTAAAATTGTAAATAAGACATGCACTATAATCATTCAACTTTAGGAGGGAAATAACCTTTTTAACTTAACATGGTCTATAGGTAAAAATCATTTAAAAAATAATTCATTATGGAATTATATTGTTTTAGGATTAAAATGTATTCTGTTCCATTGAAATTGATGAGTTATTTTCTTAAGGTAAAAATATATTATGTGGGGGATTTTATTTGGATATATTTTTATATGTTTTTATATATCATATTAATGATGTTTTGATAAAATAGTGTTCAAAAAGTTCTTAATTGATTGATTTCAGGAACATTAAAAAACTTATTTTAGATATAATTCATTGAATATTTAGATTCATTTTAGTAATTTTATTATTAAATATGATAAATTATCTTCGAGTTAATTATTATATCAAAATAACTAATATCATTTATTTGTTTATAATAATTTTTAAAAAATATTTATTTATAGATGTTTCTATGTTTTTAAATAGGAATAAACATTTATGATGTTCCATTTTTTATTCTTAATATTTCTCATTGAAATGAATTTTAATTGTTCTAAATTACTTAATTGAAATTTATTTTTGGATTAAATCGGGTGATGAATTATAATGTTAAAGTGTCCGGAATTTTATCTAAAATAATTTATTCAGAACAATTTTTAATTATTTTTTTTTGAATTGTTCAATATAAAAATTAATTTTAAGAGGGTCACTTTTTTGAATCTAATGAGTTGATTTTTTTTGTGCTTGGTGTATGATAATTTTTCAGAATGAAAATTTTATAGAGATGCGTACGAGAAATTTTAGATTTCTCTTGTAAGATAAATTATCAAGTTTCATCCTAAAAAAATATTGAAGGATAATTTAGTGCACTAAACTTCTATATAAGAGAATTTTTATATGGATTTTTTTTTAAAAAAATTCATCTTCCCATTTTCGTTAAAGAAACACTCTATGAGACTCGTATAAATTAAATTTACTTAATAGAATCACACGTTACATAATTCCATGGTTCTTCATATAATGATTATTTTAACATAACATATTTCTCATGCAATAATTTTTACTTCCTCCACATAATTCTTTCGAATTCTAAACTAGAATTCCAATTTTAGATTCTTTAATACAAGTTTACTAAGGTTATTCTGAATCAGTGTTTTAAAAGTTTAAATGAATTCATTTCAAACTGAATCTATAGAATGATGATGTTAAAAAATTATAAAAAAAATACATCAATCATGGAAGGAATAAAATTGAATTTCTATATAATCATTATAAAGTAGATATGTTTTTATTGAGAGAATCCCAAAAATCATTTTTAAATATTGAAGCAAAAAAAACCTTCCATGTACATGGCCTAATGAGAGTGAAATGTTTAATTTAAAAATTTATTAGCTTTTGAATTCAATAAAAGTGTTGAAGAACCAATTTTTTTACTATGGTTAGATGAATAGGAATTGATTTCAAGGTCATTCAACTATTTTGGGGTGTATTGATTTAAAACAGTGATGATTATATCTATTTTAGTTTTCCTTGACTCATGAATTATTATTGAATATATCATTATAAATAAATATCATTGATGATGGTGAATATGAAATCGAATAAGGCTACATGTGAAGAAGATAATGGACCTGTGATCTGCCTCCATGACCAATGTAAACTTAATAATATGGATGAGAATTTTACTGATGCTTTAATTATTATGAACATAACTATTCAAATAGAGACTAATTATTTTTTAATTATTTTATTTTATATAGAGCTAGTTGATTTTCGTAATCATTTTTTTAAACAAGACTCTTAAGGAAAGGGATTGGTTTGATTCCTACTGATGAACCCTAATCCAACCCTATTATTATTGAATTTTAATGAAGTTGACAGCTACTATTCCAATATTTTGTTACTGTAGGTTTTAAGAGAAAATTTTCCTAATGATTCATGATATAATTAGACATGATCAGGTTTTTTGTTAGTTTGTTTATTTAGTAGCAGGCTCAAGTTAGAGAAGATGGGGAATATGACCTTGAATTCAACCAGTGTTGCTACTCCCGTGTTGAAGAAAGGGACACCCAATGTGTTCTAATTCATTCATTAATTAATTTATGATGATTAAATAATTTTTTAACACATTATACACTAAATAATAAATCCCATTGTTTAAAAAAAAAATTGAATGCATGTCTATTTTTTTTAGTGGAATTGGTTTGGGGGTTATGAATTGAAAATCAAGTAGTTTGTCAATGTCTCAAGATAATGCAGTCATGCAAGAAAAGTATTGGTGTTAGTGAATGTATTAATTTATTGAGAGAGCAGAAAGAAATTTTTATAGAGGTATATTTGAGTGACAGTGGTGGTGGCAGAAGGCTTATGGGAGGAATTCCTATAAGTTATGATAGACGTGTCAATGTACAAAATATAGGAGGTTCTGTAAGTCAATGACTATGAGGAAAATAAAACACATAACTCAGAGAGAGAAAATAAATGGGGAGAGATAGATTGTCATAGAAACATAGAGACTACTCGATAGTAATTTTTTCTAAGGAATATAACTAGAGAGAAGAGTTGATGTGGCATAGATAGAAGCATGTGATTGAGATAGAGTTACTCGAAAGAGAATATTCTTTTTCCTTAATCTCTTTCTATTCTAATTTATATTTGAAATGAAATTATTTGTTTTTCTTAAATCATGAATTAATTTAGGATAAATATTTTAAGGAAATCGGTTGTACTGGTAAAATCTAATACTTTATTCATGATTTATTTTCTAGATGATTCATATTTATTCAATTATTTGGATATATATTTTTATAATCTCAAAGAACAATGAATATTTTCATTGATAGATTTAAATTAAAACAATTTAATTAATATTTAATTATATCTAGGAGAAGTACATTATGATCCATGAAAAAATGATTATATGTGTTTCATATTAGATAATTTATGGATTATTGAGTTTAAAGTTGAGAAACTATAAAATTGAATTAGGCACATGTTAAATAATTGAAAAAATAGTTTTTACCTCGTTTATTTTACTTCTAATTCATTTATTGAAGCAATAATAATTGAAAATATATTCAAAATCATCTAACTAAATTCCATATCTCATTGATTCATGTTTCTTACTTCATTGAATTCTATTTTTCATCATCTAATCACTATCTCTAAAACATTTTATCCTTCACACTTTCTTCCACACTAATAGTTTCATGCTTATATTTATATATTCTTTTATGTTTGTTTTGGTTTATTTTGGTCACACATATATAGAAACTACATTCTATGTGAGATGGAATCCTACTACTAACTATAGAAGGTTATAATAGAGAAGATAAAAAATATAATTTTGACACATATGACATTTAACATGTGTGAATTTAATTATTTATAAACCCTAAAGTAATCAAGTATTATGGTGAGTGTGTTTTCATATCAATAGTTAATAAAATATGGATATATGTGCCCAAAACAATAAAAAAACTAAAAATGAAAATTACAATAATGAAATTGGTGTAATTATGGTGATTGAAAAAAAGTGAAATATAGACTAATAGAAACTAATAATAGATGGAATAAGGTGCACCAAAAATTGAATAATTGATTAAAATGATTTTCCTATTTAAAATTCATGTACAAAAAACCCTTCCAATGACTATTAAAAAAGTCTATCGAAAAAACTATCTATCGTTAAGTGATATTCATAGTATAGTAAACTTTCATGAAAGATTAATCATCTAATCAAAATTTAGGGGAAATTTTTTATAAAGAAGAGAGAAATCATCATATTCTTCGTTTCATCACTTCGAAAGATTTTCAAAGGTGAAAATATTTTCTATCATCACCCTTCTATACATATAATAGAAAAAAATATACAAATAAAATTGGAAATGAATATTATTGTATATAAAATCACACTAATGAAATTATGAAAATTAAGGAATAAAATTAAATAAATAAATTTCATCCAATATGATTTCCCTAAATAAAATGGTTTTATTGAGGTTTCTTCTATTAGAATGTAGAAAATACTAAGATAGTGGGTGAATCTGATTAGGCATTCAGAGTGTGATTCACAAGGAGAAAATCCTTTTTTCATTCCATAACTAAACATACTAGCTTTATGTACCATTATAATTATTATATTCTTGAAGGAAGAGGGTTTGGGAGATGGAATATTTTTGGGATGAAATATATAATTTATAGGTGTATTATGGTTTTGATCCATGAAAGTGTGAGGCAGTATTACAAATCTATGAGAATATCATGATCAGAAGGATAATGGATATTATTTTATATATATAGAACAAAGGCTATGAATTTTAAATATATCTAAGTGTTGGAGTTTTCCCAGGGGTGGAACATTAAGAATTTTTTATGTGGGATATTGTTAAGATTTTGATTCCTTTTCAAGGCATTATAATCAGATCATCGGAATTTTAGGGTTTATTTCATCAAAATATAGAAGGGGTAGTAGAGACTTTAACTCATTGATATATTTTTTGAGAGGAATATTCAATTGAAGTAACTATTTCAATGGAATTTGGTTCACTATGGTATTGGGTTTTTGGTAGAATAGTGATGTGCATAGTTTATTTTAAGTACCTTGTCGCATCAAGGATTTCTAGAGGAGATCAGTAGTCAATGTTCGGAATAAATATTATCCCTTGAAAGTAAGAGGTTTGTGAAAATGGATGATTGAATAGACCCCAATATAAATATGATAAAGTAACATCTAGTTAGGTGAACTATGACATAAAAAAATACCATTTCCCAAATTGTTATATGTGCCTAATAAATCAGTCGGTGTAATATTTTTAATTCTTGAGAGATAAATCGTTGCATCGTTCTCATGTGGACGTAGGATAAAAATATGAACCATATAAAATGAAAGTGTTATTCACTTTTAATTACCATATTTATATGATTGAATGTTATTTTTGGTTGACAATAATAGTATTGATATAGGGTACATTCATGCTTATTATATTATAGATCATTTAAGTCAAGGAGTTGTGGTATGTCATTGAACAATTGGTAAGTAGGAAAACAAACTTTAGGTATATTAAATATCATATATATTTTGGTTTAACTTTCAGTGAAATCCTAATTTGTGCCCTATTTTCTTCGTAATAAATAATTCATATTGCTCGTCCCAGTGTAATTTTAAAAAATATCTCTTCAAGAATAAAATAGTATTCACCAGATGTGTCATCAGTGTACACCTCACTTCTTTTTTGAGATCCTATCTGAGCACTTTTAAGGGAAATTAATTCTTAAGATCCTATTAAATTTGTGATCCCTCTTTGATTTGATCTCCCAAAAGTAAAGGTTTACCCATATCAGAGCCTTTATATCTAGGGAGAGTCATGCATCAATCCTTTACTCATATCATTTGAAAGTATCTTTCACTGATTGGACCAAGTCCGATGATTATAAAATGAAATATATTTTTAGAAGTTTCATGACCTTAAAAGGTATGAAACTTTTCCTCATTTCATTATCCTAAATTTCATTATAAAGTTCATTTTTTTAATGACCGTAAAAGGTATGAAAATGGCCCATTCCACATGACCATAAACTATATATGTTAACAATTTTTTTCGTGATAAGACTACTAACGTGGATTTAAACTGTAAGACTAATTGTATAGTATAAGTTCTATACACATATCATATAGCCTTACACTATATGATATTCCTTCTTACTATTACATTATTTTATGGACTTAGTTTCCAATTATGAGTTCCATGACCAATCATATGTTTTTAAACTATGAAATCATTCTATAACAATTTTCATTCCCATGTCCAAGGATATGTAGTAATCCCTCTTTAGGATCTTTCATAACATCATGACACCACTAAAATATCTGTAAACATTTATCCATCTAGGATAGTGTTAAACACTTTAGTACCTCCCATGTATTTCGGGATAAACATAAACTATAGTTTGAACATTTTGCCTTCCTAGATAGTGTCACACTCCACTATACCTCTCTTCTTTTCCTAGATAACCCTAAACATCAATGATAGACCATTTAATATTTGGGATGGTCTTAAACTCCAATATACCTCAACAGTATAAGGGGATGGATCTAAATACCAACATAAATCCTTTATCATTCTTGTATGGAACTATATACCAATATGAACATTTTCCTTTACTTGATGGTACAATACTCTAGTGTACCATTCATCTCTTTCTATATGGATTTAAACTACGGAATGACCATTTATAAAATTTTTTATGGTGTTAAACATTACAGTAAAATTATATATAGATTCAAATTAGAGTTCATCTAACCATAACTATGATAAACTTGTGTTTTAATTGTGTTTTATTTCAAATTGGTGTTGGTTTCAAGCATGGGTAAATTATTTAGAATATATTTTCTAAACCATTACATATTTCACTAATGTAAATACATTAGTACCAGTTTAAATTAATTTCATTATATTTTATACAAGATTCATTATGATAAAATTATCTTCATTATTAAAATCACTTAGTATTGTTTTATATCATAAAATTTTATGTTTGGTTTAGTGGAATTTTAATCTAAATACCACTATAAATGTAATTTTTTTAAATTTATTCTGATTTAATAATTGTAAAATAATTTTGAAATAGTTACTTTTAGCATTATTATATCCAAATAGTTTCTAAAAGATAGAAATTAAAAATATATGAAAAAATTTAAATATATATAAACAACATGTCTAAACAACTTATATATTGTAATGATTTAAACAAATATTTATCAATTAAAAAATATAAAAAACATTTTTAAAACACAAATATAAAAAATAAATGTATATATATATATATAAAAATCATTTAATAACCATTATTCATATATTTAGTTATCATAGAGACAATGAATTTATATCCTAAGAACAGCCACCATCGACCCATTCACATTCGTTACTCCACCACAACCACTAAATCTAACAACATTCATAGAAATATTTATGATCATTATACACAAAACTCACCACACCACCATCATAGTTCCTGAAACAAAAAATAATATATGAATTTTGGAAAAAAATATACTAAATATAAAATATAATATAATCCATTATAATGTTTAATCATATAGTATGAACTGTCAAGCATCAATATTTCCTTTTCAGGAGTGCCCTTGGTTAGAAATCTCACCCATTATGATAGCCATTTTTCACCTACAATTTAAAACCAAAACCATTAATAATATACCCCAAAAAACAATTGTAATAAAAAAATATTTATTAAAAACATAGATAAACAATCCAAACACACATAAAATAATTAAAACTACTTTATTATAAATAAAAAATATGATTAAACCTATGAATTTACAATTGAATAAAAATATTTCAAACAAAAAACTATACCATAATAAATCATATCCAAATAATGGAATTAAAATTAAAAGAGGAAACTTTAAGATAATTAAACCCAAATCATTACAAATATAGAATCCAAAAAATGAATCAAATCATTTTTTCAAACTACATGATTAAAACTCACATACCAAACAACATTAACACAACCAAATATTCAGTAAACATTTGAAGATAAATGATTCATATTTTTTAATAGACAATAGTATCTTTTCATTCCAAAATAAATATAAAATTTCACATTTCAATTCATTCTATTCACTAATAAAAAATTAAATACTAGTTTTGAAAAATTTCTCAAAAGAAAACCTTTACTGGATCAAGAATAATTTCACTAGGTTTAAATCATACCCAAAAAACATTTAGATTAAGTAAATCCCATGAGATTTATATGGCTCATATTAAATGAAAAGGTTTTCAAAAACTAATTTACAAACCAACTAATAATTATTCAATTTAATTCTACTTATAAAAACATTTTTTGGATCATTTATTAATACCCAAATAGGTTTTATAAATTCTAATACATTTAAAAATATTTATCTAAAATTATTAACCTTTATACACTTAATTCCTAAATGATAAATTTATAAGTTTTTTTTCAATAAGAAACTTTATCACTTAATGAAACCCTAAAATAACACATGAATATTCCCAAGTTAGTTTTTTTAACCCAAAATCATGTAAAATATAATTGTAAAGATATTTTAATGAATTGATTTTATATTTTACATCTTTGGAATGGGCTATAAGCCAAGATATTTCTTCATGAATTGTTCCCATTATACCCTAGAATATAGAAACAAAGGTTCGCTATAAAATAGTTTAAACTAATCATTCCTATTTAAAATGGATTATAATATATTCAATATATATAAAATAATAATATGGAAATAAAATTATAAATTTAAAAAAAAAAATTATGAAAAGAATAATAACCTCGTCACGAACAATCATGGGTCGAACCAACACATCACCAGATCTTGCTCACAAAAAGGCCTCACACATGCCTCCCTCTATACTAGAGGTTTTCGGCTTGTAGAGAGGTATTAATTCATAAAATGTAGAGACTATTATATTTGGTTAGAGTAAATAAATATTGTCAAAACAAACAATAAACATACATATCCATAAAACATCATAGTATTTATAAATAAATAATTGATTTGGAATTAATCTATAATAATTAAATGCAGCGTACCAAATCATAGTAACGCTAAACATATCAAATAATTGTCTTCCAATAGGATAAATACATATATAAAATAAATAAATAAAATATATATAATACAAAAGGGTACATAACCAACTCCAAATCATACTATATACCCGGTCTATAAATAAATTTCAACTACTCTAGCTCGATCCTCAAACTCCTCCTCACTAGTGATCTCACGAGATCGTGTAACCCTAGGCCTCCACCCTATTCATCATTATTACTATTCTCAATTTCATAGAAAACATAAGGTATGCATACACACCAAGGTGCATCTATAGAGGGTGAGAAATAAATATCAAAAGGAAAACCCAAATGTTGAACCTATATTATTATATCATAAAAAGTGCATTCATGTCTGATATGCCTATCCTAGTTGAATAAAGACAAATGGAATAAAATTAAACCACTACATAACAAAATCTATAGAATTAAAAAGGAAAATATCAAAATAAGGGATATAAAATGAAATCTAAGGTAAATATACCATAACTTTGACCCTCGCTAGAGAACTTATACCACATGACTCACTCATCCACTAAACATCAAGCATTTCAACAAAATTAAAAGGGGTCTCCAAAAATATAGAACACTAAAAGTAATTAATTATAAAAAAAATATCTCATATTAGGTATCGATAACAACATATACCAATATTGGGATCTACACCACTAATACTATGATCTGAACACCTACAGTATGATCTTAACTAGTTGTTCCACAAAATAACCCTTTAGAAAAACACTTCCAAAATGGGACACAAGGGAGCCTTAGTATCCCATTAAAATATAACCCACTTTATGAGTGCCTTGGAACATCATGATCCTGAAGCCCCAGGCCATAGTTAATACCAATATTAGGGGTGAAATCGTTCAGATCATCCATTAGGTCCCTATACCAGCCTAACAACAACCATCAAATGGAGGTGAGAATATAATCAATAAAATTATCAATTCATAATAAAATTATATCCAAAAAGTGTCACCCTACATCAAAATACTCTTCAATATTAGTCTAAAAAATCCTAGAATCATCTTTAATTTCAATGTACTTCCAACTTCCTTACCCATCATCTAAAATATTTTGAAACCAACACCAACTATATTATGTTGAATGGTTCATGAGGCACCCTTTGTGGTCCTTTAAAACACTATGAGAATAGGATATCCTACAAGGGTCTCCTCTTCCACATTGAAACCTAAATCCATGAATATTATAATATAACTCATCCAACTTCTAATTCACACAGACTAATATTGATAATCATCTCACCAACAAGGGCATCCTAAAACATTACCACACACTCAAGGGAATACTCAATAGGCACCTCAGACACAACTAAATATAACCTCAATAAAATTCATCTATACCTAGAATCATATGGTACCCCCCCCATCCTAAAGGCATGAACCTATTACAAAAACAATCAATAGGATCTAAGCCTTGAGTAACCAACATAATGATCCCATCTAGGAAACGTTATGATCCTGTCTTATGAGAACCACCCAAAGGAACCTCTGCCTGAACCTCTGGTCCCTGCAAATATAATTCTTAAAATGAACACACAACTGTTAAAAAATAATCACACTCCCCTAACCCTCCGGAGGATTATGGAACAAAAACCTAAAAGAAATCATCATGCTAAACCTCACATCATATGAAACATCTCACAAATGGACTCTAATCACCCCAAGGTCCAAACCATCACGTCCTAGATGTAAATAAACAAAGAATATAATATATTCAAGTTATAGTATATCTCTATGTTGATAAGATAATTAAAAACCACTTAGTTTGGATTACACGGTGTGTACCTCATGTAAAGGGCGTGTACCTACAACACACTCACCTGGTTGCATACCAATAGGCGACCAAGTGTGTACATTTCAATGTACATAGTGAAAATACCTCACAAATAATGTGTACCTCGCATGTTTTACCTAGATATGTTCCTCAAAATACCTCCTTCTAAATATTCCACATGTCCTCTATGCATGTACTACACACAAGTACTGGTCGTGTACCCTACATAGCCATGTGCCTCAACATGGGGTGTTTATTCTTATCCTTAGACACACCCCAAGTCGATATACATAGTAAGTGCCATACAGGAAATTACTGTATTCATGATATTTAACCATATTCCCAAAAATAATAAATCATAGTGTGTTCATAATCTACATGTGTGTAATTGGGTATTCTCGAATGGAAAACCCCTGCAAATGGCCTAAAACCCTCATTTCTCTCAAAAACACCCCATGAGGGATCTCATGGAACTAAGAATAATAAAAATAATAAATCATAAAAAACAACTAATATATGTGTATATCTATGAAAAACTAAATATTTTCCCACCTTAGGTCATAGAATACATATTCATTGATCTAGATATTCCACATGCATTTGTCACATCCTGGTCCATGTCTGAACGGACCCCTAACCGATGCCTCATCCATCTCCCATATTCTATTCTCTCTCATCCATGTTACACCCATATGAGAAGACTAAATACAAACAAAAAATTTGGTAAATATGAAAATAAAATTGAAAAAATAACAGAAAAATAATAACAAAGAAAAACGGATCAATCATAGACCTGATGTCTGTGATGGGTTTATGCCTCTCATAGGAAGAACCCCTTCTTTCAGACTCAACCATGATGTCAAAATAAAAATATGATACTCCATTCAGAATCAATAATCATTAAACTATTTGTAAATAATTAATATTTAATTAATTTAATATTTAAATAATCTATGAAAAATAAAAAAGGCTTAAAATTCCGTCAAAGTAATTTCATAAGGTAAACACTCTATTCTAAGACCAACAGAGTGGCTAAAAAATTATCCAAGAACTACTCATGGGATAAATTACCATTTTCCCAATAAAAAATAAATGGAACAAAAAAATTAATTTCCCATGATTTTCCTCAGAACTAGATGGCATTAGACATCACAACCTTCAAACTATAACACTTATCACCCTCAAGAAGCCTAGATGGCCAACCAGATGCAATGGTTTCATCCAAAGAACTGGTGAATATCTAATTTGACTCACACATAGAACACATATCAATTAATCATGACCATTCATTGATCAGTATCATAGTTCCCATGACACTCCAAACAAAAGGTCAATTCATTCATGATTGAAAACATGCTCCGCGTCATATGAGTTTTCCAATCATCACCCCACAACCAATCACTGAACTCTACGACCCATGCCCCATCCACAAACAATCACAATGAATAGAAATATTTGACTCAATCACACCTACTATCCAACCCAAAACAGAAAGTCCCATACATAGATCATTAGGTATGACGTCCCTCATAATCAATAACCAATATAAAATGATGATTATCACCACTAACGACCAATCATTTTCTCCCCAACATATGGCCTCCCTTACATAAGATTTCTCTTCCCCAAAGACTCACCTACCACCACTTTGAACTTCAAGGAAGAGTTATTCTCTAGGAACCTCTCACAATATCTCACATAATAATGAACCAATGCTAATACACCGAAATTTTTGAACATGATGCTCATGTAGAATAATTCTAATAAGTTAAAGAATCCATGGAGCTACTCTTTGAAATCAAGGAATCTTCCTCTTGTCCTGACCAGTTTCACGACCTCATACTTCTCAGTAATCCTTCAATAACCATGACGTCCTAAGCATTCTCCCACAACCCCATAAAAATCGTAACCAATAAAATGGATCAGGTGTCAACCAAATCTTCCCTCTTAACCAAACCATGGAACAAGGAGCACTCCCAGAGCTACACATCTCAATCCCAAGGTAGTATCATGAAAAACCACAAAACTCTTCATATATACCAATGCCTTAGTAAACTTAATCATGATCTAATAATCTCTAAAGTATCATTTACCTCATCAATTTACTCCCATGGTATCCAATTCCCATAAATATCCACTTGGGACTCCATGAATCTATCAATATTGGGACTACCTTTCAATGACTCATGAAAATATCTCCATGAGATCCCAATAATTTGTCATGGGAATAAAATTACATGTCTTTCATTTATGAAAAATTCCACCAATGAATTATATGGGATAATGCCATATAAGTCATTTTGGAAACATTAAAAAATAAGACCTCTATTATGCATGAAACCACAATCAAACTACTATATGTCCTGTTAATCATATTTTCCTAGAATGATTCATATATGAAGGCCTGTTTATATTCATCCAAGATCCAAAAAATCATAAATCATATATCCAAACTCTAAAGTACTTCACCAAAAGTGAAATCATACATCCACAAAAATGGAAACCAACAACAAAAATATCATAACCCTAGTAACATAAACATTCCTTCAGAAAATATTTTAACTGTGGAAGAGTTAGAGTTCCATCACAATCTCCAACACGTTCTTAAAATTTCTATCTATAAACTCCCCAAATTAGAGAACACTATAGGCTATGATACTATTTTTTCATAAATCATCACGGGTCATCCCGACACATCACCTAATCAAGATCGCACAAAATCCACAAGAAGGCTTACCCATATGTTATAGGCTATTGACTAGAGAGGAGGTCCTAATCCATACAATATCGAGACTATTGCATTTGATAAATGTAAATAAATTTTGTAAAAATAACCTGGAAACATACACATACATAAACATTGGAGTACGAAAAAATAAATAACAAAAACAACAAAATTTCATAATAATGAAATGAAACATACAGACACACATTAATGAAATATAAATGAACAAATGGTATCCCATTGGGTTGACCACATATAATGGAAAGACAAAGAAAAGAAATAAAATACACAAGGATCTAATTCTAACTTTGATTCTTACCACATACCCAGTTTCTTTGAACAATAAAACTGCACAAACTCAATCCTGAGACTCCACAAGGGAGATATTTCTCAATAAAGAAATATTAAATCTCTTCCTAATACAATATGAATTATTTGATCAAATTAAAAGAATATATAAGGTTTTCATTTATAACAAGGTGAATAGTCAAGGGGGGAACAAATCTCAGTATTGCACCCCCAACGATAAACCTATAATCTCTTTTCATAACAATTTCATGTACTTGTGATATTCCTAAACGAGTAAAATAAATAAAATATAAATATAAATAAATAATTTACATAAAATAAAATCATGAATGAAAAGGTAAAACTGCCAACCTCCAGATCAATCCTACCACCCAAGGTATATCTACCCTCACTTTCTCTCTCTTTGGATCACTGATAGCATGTGGATCACCTAGAAACCCAACATATGACATGTACTCTAAATAAAAATGGTTTCTACAAATTTCTAACACATCAACATGAATTAATAAAAAATTATAAAATATCTTCTTAGAAATCAAAAAAATCATTAAACCATACCGAGATCTATGATTCCAATAATACAATCTGAACTGGTGATAGGAACTCCAGTATGACACTAGAAAACCTTATCAATATCATAATAGTTATATAGAAGTAGTCATTCCACAATATAACTCATCTTAGAAAAATTTCCAAAATAGGATATAGAGGATATTCATTGTCTAATTAAAATATAACCCACTCTATGAGTACCTCAGAACCTCGTGATCTTGAATCCCCTAACAATGGATAATACTAAAAATAGGGGGGTCACTATTCCAGATAATCCAATATATCCCTAAACCCAATTAATAATAAATAACCAATAGAGGGTAGAAACTAATCCATTTAAAGGAAAACTCATAGTCTAATGATTTTACAATGGTCTCTTACTTCTTCCAATACTAGAGTAAGAACTACATAAATATTCCTAGAATCATCCATAACATCGCGGTTTGGTCAACTCCTTAGCCGATCATTCAAAAATGATAAAATTGTCATCAAACCTATCATGGTAAATAGTTCACATGGAACCCTCAGTGGTTATTTGAACCTCAATGACAACAAGATTCCATATATTGGGAACCTCCATAAGTAATCCTCAGGCCAATACTATCACAACAAACTTCTATCACACTCTCTATAAAAAAACCCAACAATAAGAATCACCTCACCCATAATAAGGTAAACCTCAAAAACTTATATTCCTATAAGGTAATATTAAAAAGGTTCCTTATAACCATCTCATTCACCATTAAATAAAATAAATTCATGCCTGGTGCCCCACAACACCACCATATCCCAACTACTCTAACCAAGCTAAACCTCAAGCAACATGATATAAGCCTTTAACAAATGAACTAACAATACCATACAATAAATATTGCAATCCAACCATATAGGATCCATCCAAAGGAACCTATAACTAAACCCATTAGCTATTCAAATCCATGTTGATCAATAAACCGACAACCCCTTCCCAACCCTCATGTCAAACTCAATCCACTGGTGGATTATGAACAAACAACCCCAAGGGAATCCTCTCATTTTACCTCACAACATTCAACACACATCAAAAATGGTCCCTAATTACCCTAATGATATAGTGTCCAAAAATTTATTAGATTACTATTACATCATTTTTAAGATAAACATCATAATTTTAATATATTCTAGGATCAACAGGTTCAATATCTTGGGAAAATTAGGTAGATACATGACTTAAACATAATAAACAATTAACATTATTTTATTCCATTTCTATTGTAATTAAAAATATTTTATATACTCCTTAGTACATGTAATCCCCTAAGGATATACCTAAAATAATGGGGTGACCTAAAAACCTTAGTAGATGATTGATAATATAGTTGGAATAAGATTCATGAATCAATTATGTGATCATAATCATAATAATCATATCATAAACCAAACATATTCATCATATTCATGAGGGTATAATTTTGATAAGGCATGGAATGTGGTATATAAACAATAATGAAACACAATAACATAGTGGTCAAATATCACACATTGTCATGAACAAAGATAGAATCATTTCTATGTATAACATATGTGTATAAATAAAAACACCACAATTGTTAATAAATCTAGAATCACATTCATTAAGAATATACATAATCCCATGAGATACATCACATTACCCTATGCATTAAAAGTTTTTATAATTCTAGTCTAACCTTTCACATCAAAAAAATTCTTATAATAATGAATTCAACGTGGAAATGAAACATATACCAGTTGAAGTATGAAAGTAACCCTATTGAAGGAAATGTATTTTATAAGGGTGTCATAAATATTACTATAAGGAATATAATTGGGGGTACCAAATAAATATGGTATATCATATTATGGTTTAAAATATAATTATTTAATATTAGATAATAAATATCTCAAGAGGAGTCAAGGTGATGTTTTTGGAAAATAATTTCATTTAGAAAAATAGTTCAAATAGGCTTAGAAATAATTTCAACAAGGTAAAAACATGTATATTCATAGAAAGAGAAGGGAAACAATAGTGAAAACTCAGTTTAAGGATAGTAGAGGAATATCCATATTTAGAATAATTTTAATTAGGTGATAACTCAAAAATAAGTGGTTAGGTTCGAGAATATCCTTACCATAAATCCTGATTTATTTTTCATCTTTTATACCTCCTGTATAAAAAACATAGGTTTATTAAAACATGGAAGAAAACGTGAAAAGTATATATTTTTTCACTGTGTTTCAATTATAATAATTAGATTATATTTCTTAATTCGTATTGTTAACGATGAAACATTTTGACATCATGTATTCCTTAAAATATCTCATCATACATCGATTTAATAAAATTGTTTTATTTCTATTTATAAATTATTAATAATACTTCAGAATATTATAACTACATATATTTATATATTTTTATATTATAAAAAATATATTATTATAAACCATAATGGTTGTGATAATTATAAAGTTGGAAACCTCCTCATGGAAGGTTAGTCGACCGTTGACCATACATTGTTAAAATAAGAGGATAGAGAAGTCTGAAATATGAAAAGGTTAGAAATATAGTCATTATAGTGTTTTAATGTAAAAAACTGATCTGAATACCTTCTCAAAAGGTTACCATACCCAATTCTCCACATACCTGAAGGGTTTTCCCAATCTACATGGGATAGAAACAATAACATAGACATCAAACAATGAATAGAAGGAACACTTTCTCCTAATATGAAGCAACAAGATGACATATGTACACATAACTGAGAGGAAAAAAGGAAGATATAAATATATACCATCACTTAAAAAACAACATAAGCGATACAAATAAAAAAGGTATAAAATTTTTTCCAATTGACTATTCTAACTACAATGGACTAAAAGACCAAATAGATACTTCAACAGATCCATGTAATGAAATTGGAAAACTCCCACCATCCCACAACCAAAAACACAAAACCTAGCTAAACAAATCTCACCACATCATTATGGTTCCTTGACCTTCCCTACATCAAAAATATATAACCTGGTCTATATTCCACCGAAGGGGTAAACATGTTGTGAGCCAGTAGTCTTAGTAGGGTATCACCCAGGTGTTCCATATCAAGTATTTAAAAAATAATCCAAGAATTCTTAGCTTTAAAGAAAACAAGGCATGATAACAGTTTACCAATTTTTATATGAAAAGAATCTCAAAACAATAAAATTCTTATATTTTCAAAAATTTCAAAATAAATAATGAAAATCGATTTTAATGAATTTCATATCCATACATCATATTATATATATCATTCCGAAAAAATCATGCATCACATATTATATCAAACCTATGGAAGTAAAATCAGAATATTTTAAGATAAAGAGCCCAAATCATCCAACAAGAAGCACGGGTCACATCACACAAAAGATCACACTATCTTAGGAGATCTAGGAAACCTTTATCTAACAAATAAAATCATATACACATCAAGAAACTAGAAAAATGTATCAATTCTAGAGATCATAGGAATATTCTAGCATGTGAATCCCATAACAGGTCTAACAAATCCCTATAAAATGGTCTTTGAGTGTAAAGGAAAACCCCATGAGAAAACCCCCTCAACATTGGATGAGACCTATTACCATACTTTCCACATAAGAACCTAGGCTTTCCATGTGCTATATTTTCCCCATTAATTCGTCAAACCATTTTCATCAAAACATGATTTGAAACCATTTAAAAAATCATTTCAGAAAGTTTTGAAAATCACATTTCCATTTCCCAAAAACTGGGGAAACTATCTTTCATAAAAAATATTTTCCACAAACATAACGAAAACAATCACATAATTCCATTCCATTTAATAAAATAATTTATTGAAAACCGAAGCAATTCAGTTCACCATGATAGGATAGATATGGAACCACCTACCTCAAAACTTGGGTTGCACATGCCTGTAATGGAATCAACCACAGGGAAGAAAATTCCTACAACAACAGTAACCCTATAATCCATAATCACATCTCAAAATTGATTCAATTTAACAAAAGGGTCAGTAAAGAAGATTAAAAACACTTACCTGAAGATCATACACCCAAACACCCAAACCAACATGGAAATGACCCCCACAATGGGATCAAAAAAGGATTTTGAGAGAATCAATAATAAACATTACCACAGTTCAATGGATCTGATATAGAAATGAAAGGATTCTACCATGACCAAGGAAATGAAGAATAAGAGAGGATTACTCATCTAGATAGATGAAATAGAACCACAATGGTGATCAATAGTCAAAAAAATCAATCCAGATCAAACGGAGCCACCCAAAATCATCATAGATGGGATATAGGTTCATATAAAGGAGGTCTATGAAAGAATAAAATAAGAATCAACTACTTCAGGACCGTAAAATCCATGTCCACAACATTTACTTGGGGTGTTATCCCATTACATGTTATTTAATATTTGGGACATAGATAGGCTGAAACCCCCATTATCTATTTATTAAAAACATATATTTTAACAATACATGGTTCATGAAATATACCTTGTAGTGATTAAACATCAAGTATTTCCATTACATGACGTTTATTTCTCTAGAAAACTGAAAAAAATCAGTTTCCTCACAAAAAACTAAAATTAACACAAGAATGTCTCAAACTCAAGGAGAACCCTGCAAAATCATAATCACATTTATACCTAGAGTTCATTAATTAAAATTGACATACATCACTATAATTTAGGTCATTTTTTCAGAAGTTGTTCTCTATCCCTATGAGTCCAAGATGAACCTAATTAAAGAGTAAAAAAAGAGTAGGAAATAACCAGATATTTGTTAAGGGGATGTTATAAACTCCCTACCATAATAATTTATGTCATTGGGAAGTTATGTGGAAGAATGTAGTCCATTAAATATTTTAGTCAATTACTCCATCATCAATGAATCATGCTCCTAAGTGTCATGAGAATATGATCTATGCCACCACAGTGCTCTGACCAATAGAATTGACTTCCCATGAAAAAAAATTCACATGACATTCAACAACCTCCACTGGTTGTCAGACAATAGAAACATATATCTCAAAATCTAAATCTTCCCATAAAAAAATTTGAGCATGATTAGGATAGTATTTCCTAATCTGTTATATGTGGAAAATATCAAGAATTATTTTCCACTGGACTATAAATTACAACAGATAAGAAACCCACCTAAGATGCTCATGGTCCTCAAATGGTCCAACATATCTCAGAGAAAAAATTTCATATTTTCTATGATGATGTTGACCCAACCGAAGAGAAACGTTCAAGAAAACTTGGTCACAAACAAGAGACTCCAAAGGATGACACCATTGATCCACATAATATTTATTCTAACTCTGATATGTAACCAAAAAATGATTTATATGTTGAATATTCAATGAAATATCCTAAACCAAACTTGCTCCTACCTAATAAGCTTCACCCACATCTTCCCAACAAATTGGTGATCAGCCTGGGTGACCATAGAATGTACTGAAGGGATCCATTCTAATCGATGACTAATTATTATCATTATAATAAAACTCAACATGTCTTATATTCCAATTCCGTGATACCCCAAAATCTGAGACACAAGAATGAATCATATCCACCAAAATCTAGACATCATGCTATGTCTGCCCATCTATCTTTGTATGACTAGTTATACTCAATCTAACTTGATTCCCCATCTCCTCTTCTACACTCTTTCAGAACTTCAAAGTAAACCTAGGATCCTTGTTTGAAACTTTGGTAGAAGTAACCCCATGAAACTTCACAATTTCTTGTACATATATCCTACCCATATATTTAACTTTAATGTTTTCCCTGATCAGAATGAAATAATCTAGCTTTGTCAACAAATAAATCACCACCTGGATATAATTCCATCCTCATGCTGTCTATGGTAATCCAAAAAATGAATCCATGGATAACACATCACATCTCCAAACTGGTATAGGAAGAGCCTTGAGAAAACTATAATGTTTCATGTGATATGCCTTTATCTGTTGGCAGGTGTAATAGTGGGACACATAATCAACAATTTCAAAGTACATACATAGACAACAAAACAGTCATCTCATGTCATAATACATCTTCATGGTGGATAAATAAATAGACCATGATGAACTATAAAAATCAAAAAAACTAAGCTCATCACTAATGTTGGGATAAAAACCAATCCAGAAAATTAAGAATACCATCTGAGGAGAGAAACCATACAGATCTTGTCTTCCCACCATATAGGGTTTCATGAATTCCTTTAAACTTATCATCCTACTACTAACCCTATTGGAGTCAATGGGAGATGATGATAACTAAACATTGTTTAGAACCATTCCTAAAACATCCTCCTGATAATATGGATACAACTAAGAAACAATCCCCATAAGGTTCCACTCTTCTTCTGATTCCAAAATATTTTCTGGTGGATCTTTCTTGTTAAGAGCATCTCTAACAACATTCCAATTCCCCAATGTGTAAAATATATCAATATCCAATGAATGAAGGTATTCCACCCACATCCTCTGACTAAGATTTAATTCATCTTGATAAAATATATATCTCAAACTCTAATGTTTAGAAATGATTGTGACCCTCTCCCCAAAAAAGATAGTACTGCCAAAACATAAGCACATGAATAACTGGGGAGTGCTCTAAATCATGAGTTTGGTAATTCATATCATTCGTTAAAAGATTATGATAACTCTAAACTACCACATGTTTATCATAAATAAGAACACAATATAAACGAGAACCATAAGAATCATAGAAAACCACAAACACAATACGGGGATTAGGTAATATTTGAATTGGATCTAATGTCAGAAGTAATTTTTGTTTGTCAAGATAATACTAAAACTTTACATCCTATAGGAATCATACCCCTTCCAAGTATGTGTAGTCAAAGTTGATGCCAAATTTTAGAAATACTTGATGAAATGTTGATAGTATATAAAAAGACAAAGTAAGATATGAATCACAAAGACATTACTTAGTTCTTCCTAGGATACAACAACTGTTACATTATCAGGATCAACTGACAAGCCATTCTCAGAAATTACGTCTCCCAATCACTTCCCTTCATGGATCTAGGAAGTGTATTTTGAAAGTTTTCTATTAAAATGGTGAATCATTAGTATTTACAAAACCAGACCCATATGGTACTCTTCCTCACACTCAGACCTTGAATGAACAAAAATATAATATATTTACACTATCTCTAAAGAGTCTATATAGTGATGGAATATCATATTAATCAAATCCTTAAAAACAAGAGGAGAATTAGTCATACCAAACGATATCACAATCAATTCAAAATAGCCACACTTGCCCCTTAAATCCTTATTATATATATCAGAATCCTAATATCTAAATGATGATATCCTGACTGAAGATCAATATTCAAAAACCACTTTTCGCCATTTAACTGACCAAAAAAATCATTAACATGAGAAAAAGGATAATTATTCTTAAACATTTCTCATTTAAACATCATAAGATTTGTGCACAATTAGATTTAACATTATTCTTTTTTAGAAAAAAATCATCGGGGCTTCCTAAGGTGAAACATCAGGGAGAATAAAACCCTTATCCACTAGATCATCCAATATATAATGCTCACTTTAACCAATATCGGTTACCTATGATAAGATGTTGTCAGTATCAGCTGCTTCCCTGGAACTAAGTCAATCAGTAACTCTACCTACCTCTCTAGAGGTATCTTGGAGAAATAATCTAGGAAAACATCATGAAAATCTCAAACAATTGTAGAATGATCTAAAAAAGAAGAAACTTCATCTTTCATAACTACTAAAAACTCCTAAGCTTTAGGAGGAAAGGTTTTACACTACCAGACCTCAAATCCCGCTCTCCCTAAAACACGAGTGATATCTTATAGGCTACAATAAATAAGACATGTTGATGATGAAAATCAAACATAGAATGATGAGAAACTATTAAATCCCTCATAGTGATGATTCCAAATAGATCCAGATCAAAGATAAGAGAATAACAAACTATCTTTGAATCAACTATAGAAAATGCACAAGGGCACTAAAACCAATTCTATTTCCTCTTCATAAGAGGTGTAGCTAACTCCATCACAGATTAAATGACCTTTGTTTTAACTTTATGAATATAAAAAATATATCTATATATAAATTAGTGGGAAGAAACCATATAAATTAATGTAATCGCTACTAAGGATGCAATAAATATGGTACCTCTCACTATCGATGGACCCCCATACGCCTCTATTGGAAACTCATATAATGCATGAGGTGCTTCACCCATAAGGCCTGAGGCTATATCAAAATAGATTATGGAGAATATGAATTCCCCATAGTATAATTTGGAGCTGATGATCCCTATACATATTGAGGAGTAGACATAGCCTAATAAAAACTGTATAGATGACCATAACATCCACAATAGTTACTCATTGTTACCAGTAGAGGAAAACAATGATTAGTGTGTATGACCTTGCCACATTGATATAAAGTCAAAGGTATACTATTTTCTTCAACTAGAGGTTCTGAATATGAATATTTTTTAGAACCACATCCACCACTAATGTGATGATATTTCCTCTTCTTATTATTCTATGGCACTCCACTAAAGTTTCTACTTTGTGGAAGAGAAGGGGAAGAACATCTAACCTTGCATGTTGTATTCGTTTCGTCCATAATACCCCAATCCAATATATCATCATATGTCTAAATATCTAGTATAAATACATGAAATCTCTTATCTGGTCATAAAACCATTAGCTACGACTGAGATTTCAATTATTCATTATTCAAAACATCTGGTGAAAACTGAACTGGATCAGCAAACCAATTGGTGTATGCAAAACTGAACACTCTCCCTACTATAAAGAGAGGAACTCCAAAGGCTTATTCATCATCAGTTAATCTGGAAAAACCTACTGGAAGAAGTGATTATTTAAACACTTCTAGTCAAAGATCATGTTCTTATCTTCCCATACTATAGAATTTCAATAATGCTATCTAGTACCCTCAAGTCTGAATGTTTTTTCCTTAACCTTGATACTCTCAAGTGTATCCACGAATTTAATGATAAGATCAATATTTTCATGACAGTACTCCACATCTTTAGGTTCATTCTTAACATTAATGGATGCTGGTTTCTCATGAAAGAACTCCGATGATCAATTTCTTTCTCCTATAGCTCATGTTTTTGCCTCATCAAATGTGTTCTGATATTGCGGTAAATTATAATCAATAGTATGAACTTCCCATAGGATATACTTGATAAAATTCAGATACATTGGAAGGTTTCCATGAGGATAATCAGTTATACCCTCCTAAGGAACTCACAGAAAACATCTCAGATACATAATGATATACACTGAAACAAAATAAACCATCATACCATTGAACAGTCTTTATTAAAAATATAATTCCTATAAAAAACAAAGATTAACATCATGAAACCAAAACAGGGGACACACATCCCAAAATTACTTTATAACTTGAGTATATTCATGGAAATATATGGTCATTAAGTCACTAAATATAGATCTCAATTCCCATTAATCCTATCTTCCATCTACCAACTATCCTAAAAAATGGACCCTTGAGGATAGACCACCTTCAATACCAAACAGTAACAAACTAACACGAATAAACTCTCAAACTGGTAACTGATATAATCTTCCACAAGCCTGAAGGATGTTCTCGATCCCCAAGGGATGGTGACTAGCACTTGGGAATCAAAAAATTAACAGAGGGAATGATTTCTCCCAACATGAAGCAACAACATTTAATACATATACACATAATAGAGAGAAACAGGGAAATATATAAATATCGTCCATCACTGAAACGGAAAAATAGAATCGATTCAACTGAAAAATGTAGAAAAAAATCTCCAAATGACATGTACAACTATAAAGGACTTCATAACCATAATACTACTCCAACAACTACATGTGATAATGTTGGAAAAATCCCACTATCCCACCACCAGTTACCAAAAATGTTGTTGATAGAAAACCGCACTGCCTCACTGAAGTGCCTTTCCGTTCCCTGCATCTAGACACATAACAAGGTCTATGTACCATTGAAGGGGTAAATACGGTGTGATCTAATAGGATCAGTAGGGTATCACTCTAGTTTTCCATATCATTTATCAGAAAAATAATCTTAGAAACCTTAACTTTAAAGATTACAGGACACGATAACAATTTAACAATTTTTATATAAAAACATGGGAAAAAAATTTAACTTACCCTTTTTTCCAAAATTTCAAATTAAATCATATAAATTAGTTTTAAATAATTTCATAGGAATATATCACAGCACATATATAATGTTAAAAAAATCATGCATCGCAAATCATATCAAATCTGTGGATGTATAATCAAAAGGGTACAATACAAATAGGCCAAATCAGCTAAGAAGTATCATGGGTAATATCATGTAAAAGACCATAGATTGTTAGGATAAATATGGAACTCGTACCAAATATTTACAAGTGAGTATACATCAGTCCCCTAGACATATGCATCGATTCTGGAGAGTAGAGGAACACACTAGTAAGTTAACCCCCAATAGGTCTAACTAGTCCCTATAAAAATAGTCCTAGAGAGAGGAATGATCCATGAGAGAACCCAAAATAGTGTTTGAGACCTATTACAATACAATCCACCTAATTACCCATGGTTTCCCATGTTCTATATTTTCCAAATCAATTCATCAATCCATTTTCATCAAACCATGATTTGAAATAATTTTTCAGAATAATTTCATAACACTTTGAAAACACCATTTTTATTTACCAAAACCAAGTGAAAAAAATATTTTATAATAAAAAATTTACACAAAGAAAAAAATATTTCATATCATTCCATTTCATTTAATAAAAAAATTATCAAAAATAGGGGCAATGTAGTTCACCAACATAGGCTAGATATGGAACCACCTACCTCCATCCTCAGGTTGCACACACTCACAATGCAATCCACTATAAGGAGGTAACCAAAAATGAAAAATGAGGCCCTATAATAATTCTTCACATATCATAACTTATTAAATTTATTAAAAGTCTTGAAATGGAATAATAAACAACACATTCCTCAAGAATTCACACTTTCCGCACCACAACCAACAAAAAATGGCCCAGGAATGAAATCGCACAAAAGATCTTGAGAGAATAAAAAATATATGTCAGCATAGGTAATGTAATCGGATAACATAATTAATTAGTTCTTCCATGATCAAAACAATGAAGAATAAGAAAGGATTATACACCCAAAGAGATGAAATCCAACCACAATAGTGATCAATCTCTGAATGAATCAAACTGGACCAAACAGAGGAACCCAAAATCACCATAGAGGGGATCTAAGTCAAGATAAAGGAGATATGTGGAAGAATGAAATAATAATCCAAAAATATAGTTACCTAAAATCCCTAACCACGACATTTACATGGAGTGTAATTACTTTAAATGTCATATAATCCAAGATACTCGGATATGCCGAAAAGCTGGCCTCTTTTAATGAAAAACTGATCTTTTAACATTACACAGAATGTAACCTATAAATAATGTTTACTCCATTAATTTTTTGTAAAATTTTCATGAAATCTTCCCTACATATATTACACATCATTTATTCTCATTAGACAGAGAGTATTTCTCCAGCAGACTGAAAAAACACCAGTTTCCTCACAAAAATCTTCAACCAACATGGGTATTCTCCGAACAAGGGGAGAACCCCAAAAAACAGTTAAAAAATTTATTCCCAAACTAAATTAATTAAAAAAAATAGACATCCCTACACTTTTGGCCATTTTTCTCAAAAAAATATTCTTTATCATTAGGAGTCCCAGGACGCACCCTATTAAAGAGGAATATAAGAAAAATGTAGGAAAAAATAGAAATCAGTTAATGTAAAGATACATTTAAAATAATTATTATAATGTTAAAATAATGATTAATAATTATTTAAAAATTTGGGATTTATAGTATTATATAAATGCATTAATATAAAAGAAAAATGAAAGAAAAATTTCAAGAAAACTTCCCCTCTTCTTGGGGTTGCTTATTTTCTACCGCAGTAAACTCCTTCAATTCTTGGATTTGAGTGACTTGACAACATCTGGAAGGATAATAATGGAAATAATAGGGGAATTATGGATTATTTTTTAGTTTGGTAAGTGAGGTAGAAGTGTTTCTCCAAGGGAAGGTAGATGGGGTTTTACAGTTTTGGATGGGGGTATTTTTTAGTTATAATAATTAATAAATTATTTTATCCAAGTTTAAACTTTCAATAATATTATTTTTCATATTATAAAATATATTTTAATAAAATTACATGAATTTAGGACTTTGAAAAAGTTTATAATTATTTTTGTTATCAAAATTAAAGAAGAAAAATGAAAAAACTATTCTTATTTAGAAGGACACTTTAGACTTTTAGACTTTGCAAATTACTTTTATGGTCCCAAAATTAATTTTATTATTTTTAAAGGATCCATTTATCTCTTTAAATTTATTATGGATCTATATAATCAATTTAACTATTATTAAGTCATTATTAAAACATTATTATGTCATAAAACATGTGGTATTTGAAAAACTGTATTTTTAATATTCACATAATAATTTATGTATTGCATAAAATTGATAAAAAATAATCCTTAGACAATTTCAATGTAATGATCTTAAAAATGAAATTTATTTTGTCAAAATTATTTTCTAAAATATTTAATTTTATTATTTAATATGGAAATTATGATTTTTAAGAAATATATTAAAATAATTTTTTTTAAATACTTAATTTTTCTTTTAGATTTTAATATTGATATAGATTTCAAATATTTATATTTTCTTACATTGCTAATAATAAATATTATTTATATGAAATTTTACTATTTTTTTGTCAATTTAATTTTCCAACTATCATATTATTATTCTTGGCTATAAGATTATTATTTCTAATGGTCATGTAGCCTCTTTTAAACACCTTTTCATTATTTTATACATCATTTATTATAATTAATCCTAGGTTTTCATATTTTCTATTTTTTATAATTTCTATTGAATTAAAAAAATTATCCTTTTTCCACATTGTTGCTTAAGGGATTGATTATTATAACAAATCAAGATGATCCAATTTTTTCTCATTATGGTTATTTTAGTTTCTATATTTTGTCCCATAGTAATATTTCACAATTTTGTAGGTCTATTTTTTGAATAAGTGACGATCTCCATTAATAAAATAAATTATTGTTGGTTTTTCATTTTGTGGTATGGGAATAATACTATACAATATATTGTGACATGCATTTTTTCAAGAAACAAATTTCATTTATAACATTTGGTTCAATGCATTCTTCCCCCATTTAGAAATTTCATCACCAAAATTCCAAATCATATTCTCAATTGAGAATAATTGAGGGAACTTATATTTTATTGTTTCCTTAGGTTCTTATGTCACCTATTAATATGTACGGTTCTTTCATACAAATTTTAAATGTGAGTTGTATTATTGTGTTGGACATTGTCTCTAAGGTCTAAAATATTCACTAGATTATCCTAATTAGAGAGGTAATTTTCTAATTGTTCCAACTCTGTATTCAATACATGTGAGGAATCAAGTATATACATCCTCATGACAGATAGATAGAACAAATCTCAGACATGATCCTTGTAAAACCCAGAGATTTCAAAAGAATATTACGTATAATAGAATGTGATGTATGCAACATCAAACCAAATTGAACCATTATATTTTTATTGAAATAAATTTTCACAATTGATGATAAACACTAATACTTATTTATAGAGGATTAAATGAATAAAAATATAGTTAATCATGTAAGGCATTACATAGGATTGAAATATGACCATTATATATATGGTCATTGGACATATAGTAATTGTATAAATATAGTTGTTAGATATAGTCATCAGGTATATTTAAAATTTAATTTTTTATAAATGAATATAAAATCATTTGAATATAGAAGAGATATCTTCAATAAAACTATTTTTATTTGTACATTTTTTTAATTTAATAAATTAAATTAATAATTATTGATAAATGAATTTGAAATAAATAATTAGATTATATGTTCAACTAAATAATTTAACATTTGTTTTATTATGATTTTTTGAATGTAAATGGGAATAAGGTTATTTTATACTTCCAAAGTTCATCTTATTAAAAAAATGTTTTTATTTAATTAATGAGAAAATATTATAATTAATTTAAATAAAATTTGGAAAATTTATTTTTAAATATTTAACTTAATTTTTTAAATATTAATATCAAAATTATCTTAGGGTGAATTTTTATATATTTTTTTAAAAGATAGATTTTTCAGTAAATAGTAAAAAATAGTGTTTTTTATTGAAAACTATAATTTTTTATCCTAAATTTAAAAAGTCCAATTTATTAAAATGGTTTAAAAGTAAAAATAGTTCTACTATATTATTAATATACCACTTAATTTAAATGGAATCAATTTTATGGTTGAATTTGGTATAAAAACATTATTATACATAAAAAAGAAATTTTCTTGTAGAAACCTAGTGTTTTCCTTATAAAACTTTGAAATATATATAAATATATTTTTGTAGCCAAGAACTGAGAAGGCGTGTAATTTTGAGTCTCAGTGTGGCATGAATCAATATATAAAAATATTAAATCTATTTTAAATTAAACAAACACAGTTTCTTAAAGGAAATGGGATAAATCTGATACAGAATCTCGGATCAAAAAATATGAGACCACAGTCGAGTCCATAACATGATGTATACCCTAGGTGTGACCAAAAATAGTTAAACATGGGTTGTTCATATATCTATCTAATTATATGTTCCTTCATTTGGTTAATTAATTAATTTATTAAATTAATCTATTAATTTAACCTAGCTTAAATCCATATACAAATCTATTTATATAGAAAATCCTCTGGGGTTAACCATATAAACCTTGGGAGGATTGAGAGCATTCTTTTCCTCCTTCTTTTGGAGAATCTCATCTGATGATGATGTATCTCAAGATCAAATCAGATCAAAGCATAATTATTGAAATGACTCCTCTCAATTTATAATGGATGCATTATTCGATGACGAATGATCAAATCTCTAGGTTTGACTCTTCAATTTGTGGTTTACTCCCTTCTTGATTAAATTGATTAAGAAAAATCATCACTTTCTAAGATATGCATCTATTTATAGATATTTAATGCACCCATGTATTGAAATTATATTTATTATCTATCATTTTATAACCCTTGTTCTCCCAATTATATTCATTAGATAATAACATTTGTACAATGATTGTTAAACCATGTTGATTGTTCCTTTATCCCTGAAATTCTTCAAGGTCCTCATTGATCAGTCTTTGGGGTATCAGGTCGACAATTTTTGGTAAGACCAAGCCCACTCTAACCCTTGTATTCGTGATAGATTCACATGCAAGAGATGGATTAAAAAATCAGAGTTCATTTTTGTTATATATTGGCATGTAGGTGATTTTTTTTATGATCAGCATCTAAATTATCATGTGATGAAGGACCCGATATGTGCATAGTGCGAGGTGGTTCATGAGAGTTTTGTGAAAATCCATAAGAAATATTTTTATATCCATTAGATAGCCATAATCTTCAGGATTAATTTAATTCAACCATTTTCAGAAAGAAAATAGGTTGGAACTTGAGGAAGAACGACTATATCTGAAGCATAAATATTGAATACAAAGTTCTATGAAAATACTGACTACACACTATATTGTTCAGAAGAACAAATGAAGTGTATACCCTATGTTATAGAAACTAGTGTTTTGGGAAAATATATGGATGAAACGGTGTGTAGGAAACCAACATTCCTTTTCCCTCCTATAGTGGAAATTTTGTGTGGCAGAGTAGATGGAAAAGACCAAATGTTGGAGGACACAACCAAACACATGTCTTCGGCCTAAGTACACAGACATGGACAAGGTTCATGGGTAGGGACCCCGAGGTACTTAGACACACTATGCAGTTCTACATGTTTGGTGAGACAAGTACCTCTATGGACACGAGTAGGTGATGATGTGGGACCACACATCATGTGGGTCCCCTCACACACTGTGTACCCCTTTGTTATTTTTTAGGAAACTTCAATCTCTTGTATCTCTATCATTTGGACTCAGATTTTTTCCCATGAGTAGAATATCGATAGTTTTTTCTACTTAGAACATGATGTTTCCCTCTATTGAGGCTTTTTTCTACTATATGAGATTTTCTAGTAATGATTCATATTTAGTTTCTTTTTGATGATGATAGTGATCAAGTATAGGATCACCAGTGACCTATTGAGTGGAACCCCCACCCCAAAAGGCTTAAGTTCAAGTCTATTATCTACCATGTGGAACCCCCAATTTGATACATTGTGGGACCTTATGACACTAGAGTAGAACCCCATAACTCATCGGAGTACGAGTCCATAACAGATCGTACAATGATTAACAGTTATATTTCA
This sequence comes from Viscum album, assembly GCA_963277665.1. Taxonomy (NCBI): domain Eukaryota; kingdom Viridiplantae; phylum Streptophyta; class Magnoliopsida; order Santalales; family Viscaceae; genus Viscum; species Viscum album. Next base: position 379,494,435 of record OY728147.1, read on the forward strand.
CCCTTATACCAATGTATTAAACTCGTTTTGTATTGAAAATTAAATGTATAATAAAAAAATTATATCCAAGTTTTGATTCAATGATTTTGTGTTTTACACTGTTACAAGGAAAATTTTACTTTTTTTTGATAATTATATTGTAGGTGGAGGTGATTTGGAGGACCTATGATGAAGTCCAAGAAAAATAGGCAAATTTGCACATTATCCAAGCACACCAGTGCACTAAAACGCATGATGCTACTAAATCATGAATTAAAATGGGCTGAAACACAATGGGATGGTCCAAAATTTAATTAGATCCATTTAATCTGAAGGAACCAAAGCTCAATTCATTCATTAAGAGGCCCATACAAATAGATCTATTCAATAAAGTGGATCTACACGGGGTCAAACTTTGCCTCTGTAGTTTGGAAATATCTGTTATTTTATTCCATATCCGGCCTCCAAATTTGACAAGTAGGTAGACCTGGTGTTTCTCAACAACCCTTTAGATTTTTCCAAAGTTATTTAAGACATTATGACTGGCCAATACCATGGACCAATAGAATTAGTGAAATCAGGGTGCCCAAAACCACTTCCCACTTTGCCTATAAATTAGCACCTTGGGAACCCCATTTCATAGTTTGAACCATAGGAAAGGTACTGCCATTTTGGAGTCCCAAAAGAGCCCTCCCACTAATATTTGATGTTCATGAGGCTCTGGAAAGTGCTACTTCAACATATTCTTCTTCCTCGCCTCCAATGGGTTTCTAAACCCCTAGTGATCATCAGGGTAGGAACATGTTGTAAATCCCGAGATTAATGTTGTAATATTTGAATGGTCCTTTTAATTTCATGTTTCTATATTTTTTTCTTCGACCAATATTTTAATTTAATTGATTTATATACTGTAATGTTATACTCAAACTCAAATGATCATGTTTTGGGGTACCCTTTCATGTGATGTTTTACACACCGTTCATCCCTTTTTTCCATCATTCAATTGCGGTGTTTGTGTGGTTCATATGGGTAAATTGAACACACATAAGAACTTTCATGTCCATGTACATTTATTTCATGGTATCACAAAGAAATAGCATAGAAACCTGGATAGCACATCGAGTTCTTCGTGTGTTTCCTTGGTGAGATTCAGTTATGAAGTCGAACAGAAATCACCCATTCATCGGTGGTGTCTGGTGAATCATTGTGTGCTTTTGACTGCACCCTTGGAGGTATCCTAGTATAAACTCAGTAAAATTCTGGTTCTAGGTGTTACAAACCAGGTATTAAAAGATCATAACTCAATATCATGAAGCGATGAAGGAAGATCATCATGAGAGTACCTTGGGTTGATCACGTTTAATTAATCTTATTTACTTCTACTATGTTTTATCACTTTCATTTTCTATTTTCATATTTAATCATAAAATACAGGTATTATAAAACCTCATTTACCTTTTTAATTTCATAATAAAAACTACATTTTGGAATTAATGATCTAAGGCTCTATCGAGAGATGGTCTAGGGTTGCTACTATACTGTAGAAATTCTAGTTAAAACTAAACAACTAATTTTAAACGCTCAAAAATGCAATCAAATTTTACCTCCATTGATGAGGATCCAAGATCATTTTTCTCTATATTTCCATTTATTTATTTATTTTACTTCTTAATTATTACTCATTTAAATTCCCTTCCCCATTTTATTGATTTTTATTTGGTTTTCTGTTTCTATGTTTGGTTGTTTTTGTGTGTTCTTCCTTTATCTCTCTCTCTCTTCTTCTTCATCTTCATATCTCTCTCTATAATTCTATATTATAAAATTATATTCTACTTTCACCCTTATTAATATATTATATTCATATTCAATCATAAAAAAACAAACTTCACAGCTTATTTGCATGACCCAATCAGAAAAAGAAAAACTCCTTGAATTTGACCCTGAAATTGAAAAATCAATCAATTCAAAAATCAAGGCATATAGATAAGGTAAATCAAGAAATACTAAGGAAACCCTTTTGTAACCTCATGTGGTCATAAACTAATAAAAATTTGATCCCAATCAAACCCAAAAAAAAACATGTCCACAAATAATTGAACCTTATAAGAATGGACCACCCTAGATGCGGAGTACCAACCAGTGTACATCCAATATCCCAAGGAAGCACCCAAATTTGAGCTAAGATCATGCCCCATCAACCTTCTTCCTAAATTCCATGTTCTTCCCAGTGAAGAACTTCATAAACACATTAAATAGTTTCATGGATTTTTTTCCACTATGAAACCCCAAAATGTATTTGAGGACCTAATTATGTTTAGGGCCTTTCCTTTCTCCCTTGATGGTGTAGAAAAAGATTGGATATATTATTTGCTTACCATGATTAGTGGCCAATATGACCATAAAAGACTCTTTTTAGATATGTTCTTCCCTACCTCCTGAACTACATCAATTATGAAATAAATATGTGGAATTAGGAAATCACAAGGAGAGAACCTTCATGAATACTGGGATAGATTCAAAAGACTTTTCTCAGGCTGCCCCCACCACCAAATTAGTGAACAACTTTTAATACAATAATTCTATGAGGGACTTATCCCCATGGATCATGGAATGATTGATGATATAGTTGTGGCTTCCCTAGTTGATAAAACTCCTTCTGCTGCTTGAGTCTTAATACCCAACAGGGCTCAAAATGCACAACAATTTGGTACACGAGCTATTACACCATCCCGAGGAGTTAACGAGGTAATTCATTCATCTCTATAAAAAAGGTAGATAACCAGCTTGATGAGATGCATACCCTTCTAAGGTAATTATCTAAATCACAAGGTAACACACAATCTCCTCCAGTTTCATTATATTGTGGTATTTGTTCGGAAAACACCCATTGCTGACTAGTGCCCACAACTTCAAGATTCACCTATGTCTTATGCAACCTTGTTCCCAGGGAGTCAATTCCAACAAGCACCTCCCTTAAAGTAATAACCATTCTGGCCAAATCCAAACCCCAGGTGGCTAGCACAACCCTGGTACCGACAACGAGGAAACTCAAGCTACCCCATGAAGAATTGGTATCAACAATGCTAAGGTATGCAACCTTCTTATCCTTAAACTTCTCAAAACAATTATCCTCCTCCTCCAAAATCTAATACAAGCCATGAGGACATGGTGAAACAAATGGAAACCCAAAACCTCTAGTTCTAACAGACCACATGATAAGCAAGTCAAGACCTATGAACTCAAGTGGGACAATTGGCGAACGACATCGGTGATCTTAAGATGCAAGGTTCTGGAAAACTACCATCTCAACACATTGCCAATCTGAAGTAAAAAGGTAATGTATGTAAAGTTACACTTCATAGTGGTAAATAAGTTTCTCCTTCTACAACTTCTAAGAAATAGGTATTTCCCCCTCTTGAAAAAACTCTTTCTCCGCCCATAAAAGATTCTGATGAAGAAAAAAAATGAAAATAGTAATCAAATTATCTTTGATGATTTAAATGAACAATCCATTCCTCTTCCTTTTCCCCAAATACACTCTAAATATAATAAAAATTATGATAATGAGATTGATACTGAAATAATGGACAAATATATAATAAATTAAAGTTAATATTCTTTTACTATATGTAGTAATGAAAATTACACATTATGCCAAATTTCTCAAAGATCATTGCACCCATAGAAGGAGGCTAGAATGGAATGAGAGATTCAACTTGGGAAGGACTGTCTTGGTCTTGATTCAACCAGCTATCCCTATCAAATACAAGGATCCAGGCACATTCACAATACTGCGTACCATAGAGGAGACCTTCTTTTCTAATGCTATTCTAGATTTAGGTGCTTCCATTAATGTAATGCAACAATTTGGGTACACTTCTCTGCATGTTGGAGAGCTTCAACCAACGGGATTTGTCGTACAACTTTCCAACTGAAGTACTATGCATCAAACAAGAGTGATTGGGGATATCCTTATACGAGTGAAGAATCTCATCTTCTGTACTGATTTCTACATTCTTGAGATAGAAGATACCCAAACCAAATGATATTCTCCTATCATACATGGGACATCATTCCTCAAAACAGAAAATACGATCATCAACATTCACAATGGTACACTTTCCATGGAGTTCGAAGGAGAAAGGGTAAGTTTTAACATCCTTGAGGCTATGAAACACCCCAATGAAAATCCCTCCACTCTTCCTGTCTATTCGATGGAAGTGCCTTCAAATGATGAACACACACACAATTCTCTCCTCAACCCATACATGGATCCATTTTCCTCTTCTTCACCCTTAGATGATTTGAGTTTTGATTCATGTTTTGAGTGTTGTGTGGGTTCTGAATATTGAAAATTTTGTTCTTTAATTGATGAGTCTGTTCATTCTAAGGTAACCATGACCTTCAATGAATCTGCAAATCTCATTTCAATAGATTCTCTATCTTTTGAGAATAAACATGAGCATATAGACAGTTTAATGGACCTCAATCCCCCTAAATCCCCTCCCTCGGTCTAAAACCCTATGTTGTTGAAACTTAAACCACTTCCTTATTATTTAAAATATTCCTATCTTGAGGGTATTGACCAATTTCCAATCATTATTGCCAATAATATCTCTCAACAACAGGAATAAAAACTGCTTCATCTTTGGAGAGAGTGGAAAAAGGTTATAGGATGGATATTGGCTGATATTTCTGGGATTATCCAATCTATTTTTATGCACCATATACTTTTGGATGATAAGGCTAAGCCTGTATGACAATATCAATGTCGGTTCAATCCCACTCTCCTTAAAGATGTAAAATTGGATGTTTGTAAATTACTTACTATGGGGATCATTTATCTTATATCTGATTGTAAATAGGTTAGCCCAGTGAAAATTGTGACTAAAACATGAGTAGAAGTTGTGTCAAATGAAAGGAATGAATTAGTTTCAAAACATGTGCAAAATAGTTGGCGAGTCTATATTGACTTCTGTTGACTAAATCAAGCCACACGAAAAGACCACTTTCCTCATCCTTTCATTGACTAAATGTTAGAATGATTGGCTGATAAGTCCCATTATTGTTTCCTTGATGGATATTCGGGTTATTTTCAAATCCATATAGACCCTGAGGCTAAAAAAATACAACATGTACCTGTCCATTTGGCACATTTTCATTCATAAGTATGCCTTTTGGTCTTTGTAATGCTCCTAATTATTTTTAGTGTTTTATGTTGAGTATTTTTTCTAAGTACTTAGATAATTGCATGGATGTTTTTATAAATGATTTCATAGTTTATGGAACTTCTTTCGATAACGGTTTTCTCACCTAGGTTCTATCCTCTGTCGTTGCATAGAAAAATATCTTGTATTAAATTATAAGAAATTTGGTTTCATGGTTGAACAGAGGATTGTTCTTGGGCATGTTATTTCAAAAGAGGTAATTCAAGTGTATAAATCAAAAAATGAATTAATTTAAACCCTTTCATATCAAAAAGGTGTTTGTGAGGTGAACTCGTTCTTGGGTCATGATGGTTTTACCGCTGATTTATTAATGACTTCAGAAATATTGCACTTCCCTTGTCCTGATTATTACAAAAGGATTATGAGTTTTTGTTTGATACAAATTGTGAGGATGTGTTCAATTCACTAAAAAGGAGTCTCACATCACCTCCCATAATCCAACCACCAAGGTGGGATCTCCCCATAGATATTGTGTGTGATGCCTATAACTTTATAGTTGGTGTAGTTTTATCACAATGGGTTGAGAAGGCTCCTCATGTCATTGTGTATTCCTCACGTACCCTTGACCCTGCTCAGGTAAACTAGACAACCGCTAAAAAAGAACACCTTACTATTTTGTGTGCCTTGGAAAATTTTCTTTTATATCTTCTTAGGTCAAAATTGATTGTGTTTTCTGACCATGTTACCCTTCGATTCCTCTTAAAGAAACATGAAGCTAACCCCCTCCCCAAACGGTGGATGCTCCTCCTCCAAGATTTTGACATTGATATTAGAGATAAGGGGGGAGTGGAAAATTTGGTATCTTTCTACATTAGTAGGATTTCTACACCATTAGACTATCAGGTTGACTCACCCCTCCCCATTGGAGAGTTCTTACCTCTTAAGAACTTTTGGGATATTTTGGACCCTAAACCATGGTATGCATATATTGTGAATTTTCTAGTAACATATAGGGTTCCCACTGATTTCAGATTTTTACAACCCTAGAGACTTAAGCTTGATTCTCAGTGGTACATTTGGGATGACCCATATTTGTAGAGAATTTTTGGTGACCATGTTGTTCTTCGTTGTGTCCCTAACCATGATTTCACCTCTGTTTTGACCTGTTTCCGCACTTTAGCCTCTGGGGGACACTTTGGCTCTCAATGTACAAATCGAAATGTCCTTGACTCAGGAATTTATTGGCCAACATTTTATAGGGATTCCCATTGATTTTTCAAGTCATGTAGTCATTTTCAATTCATAGAGAATATCTCCAAGATGAATGAAATGACCCAATAACCCATATTATTATGTGAAAGATTTTATGCATGGGGCATTGACTTCCTGGGGACTTTTCCAAATTCATTTGGCTTCATGTACATCTTGTTATATGTAGAATAAATGTCTAAAGGGGTGAAAGAAAATCCGACTAGGACTGATGACTCTCGAGTTGTTGTGGATTTTGTGAGGTCCCAAATTTTTAGTTAGTTTGGTTTTTCGAGATTCAACATTAGTGATCAGGGTTCCCATTTTTTCATTTGCAACATGAAAAATTTTCTTTGTAAGTATGGGGTTGATCATAAAGTATCTAATGCATATCACCCCCAAACTAACAGAAAAGAAAAAATATCAAATCGAGAAGTTAATAGAATCTTCGGAAAAATGGTACAACCTAATAGGAAAGATTGGAGTTTGTGCTTGGATGATGCACTTTAGGCATACTGTACATCTTTTAAAACCCCAATCAGAATGTCACTATACAAGATTGTGTTTGTAAAGGCTTTTCACCTCTCGGTATAGGTAGAACATTGTGCATATTGGGTTTTTAAACAATGTAATGTGAATCTTTCAGATGGAGGTGAGCATAGGAAGCTGCAGATTCAAGAGTTGGAAGAAATTAGTCGTGATGCCATTAAGACCTCCTGAATATATAAAGAAAAGGCGAAGGCTATCCATGATATCATGATTCATCAGTGGGAGTTCCATATTGGTGAGAAGGTCCTCATTTACAATTACAAGCTAAAGCTCCACCAATGTAAGCTTCGTTCTCTATGTCTTGGTCCTTATACCATTATTGATGTTTACCCTTTTGGTGCCAAATAGGTCCTGCATGAGAAGAGTGGATAGAGGATTACTGTTAAAGGGAAGAGGCTCAAACACATCTATAAGGATTTTCCAATTCATATCATGGAGGAAATCCAACTGATAGATTCCACATATGACACCACATAGCAGTTTGTACCTTCTCTCGACCTTTATTTACTTCTCTATTTATTTAAAATACTTTCATTGTGGACAATTTAACTTTTAGGTGTGGGGGAGGGTGACATGTCATAGTTAGTATTAAAACAAAAAAAGACCATGTTTTCATTTTTGATGTCTTTTTCCTTATTTTGTGTTTTTAGATAAAAGTTGATCTTAAAAAGAATATCAAAAATCATTTTTCATGCTTGAGTCGATTTTTTGAAAAATTCCATTGTTTTAGGAAAAAAAATTCAAATGAATGTTGATATGGAATAGTTTTCTATAATTTGTATTTTCAAATCATTCTTAGTTGTCTAATAGATTTTGGAATCACATGACTCATTATCACTAACCAATATTTTAATACCTTACCTGTGAGACATTCTGAGCCCTTTATTGCATGTTCTTCCTTTTGATCACTTTCTTGATAATCTCGAGTAATTTAGAAAACTAGAACTTGCCTTGGTTCTTTGTGAAGCCATAAGATTCAAGTATTCTACAATCATGATAGAGGAAATCATTCATAGAAAAACCTTTTTTACAATTATCCTCTATTTTTTTCCACCTTTGCATTTTATCCTTATTAATCCTTAGAGACCATGAAATGCCTATTAAGTAGACAAATTAAAAGCTAATTTATCCATACCTACCCATATCTTGTGTATATTCTTCATTATTTTCAGAAATTATGGGTGAGATGGGGTTTCCATGGGAATTATGGGGAGATAATCATTGTTTTGGTTTGATATAAAGGGCGCCTACATTTTCCTTGGGAAATGGGTTACCAAGCCATATTACATCATTATTTTACACATGTTTCCCTCTTTATCTTCAAAAAAACTATACAAAAAAATTTGTTCTTTACATTGAAAAAAAATATTACAAAAGAAAAAAAATGGATAATAGGGGATGTTTACTCATTATTATTCACTTCTTGGTTGTGACCCACCAAAATGGACAATGTAGAGAGTGTGTTGGAGGTGATACACTTTGTGAGGGGTCGAGTGTGTACATTAATTGTGAACAATTTATGAATTTTGACATGTTTTGTACATAAGAGATTAAACACTCCTCTTATTCCTCAGATTTTTAAACATTAAATCCTACCAACCCTTGAACCTCAGAACAACCTGTTGGAAGTCCTCTAGAGTAGCACACCAGTTTCTACTAGTAAATAAATGAGAATCTTGTCAAGAATATGGTAAGATCACATGAACTCTGGTAAAAGAGAATAAATCCACTTTCATATGTTCCTTGAGTGAAGAGGAAAAATTTTTAGGTAAGTTAGGTTGCGACATGTTGCATAGGTTAACAAATTATGTTAAATAAATTTGAATGTGAGAAAAGAACAATGATAAGAAAATTGATTCCATAAAAGAGACATGATGAATTTAATTTCAAAAGAATCATTGATGTTTTCACACCTTTGATTTAGGAATGGGACATGATTAGGATATTGTACTTTTCCCAGGAGTACAAATGTTTAGGTGTGGGGGTGTGATCATACCACTATTCAGTATTTTATTTCACCAATATACCAATGTATTAAACTAGTTTTGTATTAAAAATTACAAGTATAATAACAAATTTCACTCCATGATTGATTCAATTATTTTTTTTTAACACTATTAAAAAGATAAATGTTACTTGTTTTGATAATTATATTATAGGTGGTGGTGATTTGGAGGACCTATGATGAAGCCCAAGAAAAATGGGTGAATCTGCACATGATCCAATCACACTAGTGGACTAAAACGCATTATTATACTAAAAAGTTTATTAAAATGGGATTAAACATTATGGTATGGTCCCAAATTTAATGAGCAATATTTCATCTGAAGTAACTGAAGACCAATTCATTCTTTAAGAGGCCCATACAAACTGATCTGTTTAATAAAGTGGATCTACACAGGGTCATTGCCACTGTATTTTGGCAATATCTATTATTATATTACATATCTGGCCACCAACGTTGACATGAAGGTAGAAAAGTTTTCAGCCCAAAACTCTCTAGTTTTGTCCAAAATGATTTAAGACTTTCTGACAGACCAAAACTAGGGACCAATCAGATTAGTGAAATCAGGGTGCACAAAACCACTTCCCACTTTGCCTATAAATTGGCACCTTGGGAACCACATTTGGGAGTTCAAACCAGAGGCAAGGTTCTGCCATTTTGGTGTACCAAAGGATTCCTTCCACCAATATTTGAAGTCGCGGAGGCTATGGGAAGTTCTACTTCAACATCTTCTTCTTTCTCCCCTCCCACGGGTTTCTAAACAACTTGTGATCACCTGGGGAGAAACATGTTGTAAATATTGAGCATAATGTTGTAATATTTTAATGGTATTTTTTAATTATAGGTTTTTATGTGGTTTTTATTAATCCTCTATTTTTATTTAATTGATTTATATACTAGTATGTTATACTCAAACTCAAATGATCATGTTTGGGGGTACCCTTTCGTGTGATGTTTTACACACCGTTCAACTCTTGTTCTTCCATCATTTAGTTGCGGGTTTGTGTGGTTCATATTAGTCAATTGAACTCACATAAGAACTTCCAAGGCCATATACATTTATTTCATGGTATCACAAAGAAATATTATAGAAACCTGGACATCACATCGATTTCTTCATGTTTTTCCTTAGTGAGTTTCGGTTATGAAGTCGAACACAAATCACCCAACCATCAGCGGTGTCCGGTGAATCATTGGGTGTTTTCAACAGAACCCTAGGAGGTATCCTATTATAAACTTAGTAACATTCTAGTTCTAGGTGTTAAAAACTAGGGATTAAAATACTATAACTCTATCTCATGAATCGATGAAGGATGAGCATCATGAGAGTACATGCGGTTGATCATGTTTAATTAATCTTGTTTACTTCTACTTTGTTTTATCACTTTCATTTTCTATTGTCATATTTAATAATCAAACCCAAGTATTATAAAACCCTATTTCTCTTTTTAATTTCATAATTAGACCAAATTTTTGAATTAATGATCTAAGTCCCCATCGAGAGATGACCAAGGGTTGTTGCTAACTGCAAAAAATCTATTTAAAACTAAACAACTAATTTTATGCGCTCGACAACGTGATCAATAACCTATTCACTAGAACCCCCAATCAGATTTGGCACGGTTCATCTATCTACTATGTGAAACCCCCTATTGAATAGGGTGTAGGTTTTTATGACACCGGAGTGGAGACCCAATGACAAACTAAGGCATTGGTTTTGTAACACACTGAGTTTTTTGGAAATTATTTTTTCCAATTAATTTAATATTTTTTAATAATTTACATTTCACAAAACACTATATTTATCTTGTGTAATGTGGAAGAAAAAAGTTATTATTCCACTGCAAGAAACATCAAGTTGATATTGTGCTACATGAAATAAATAGTGTAGAATTTGGTATATGATACACTATGTCTGGATTGTATTACACAAATTACTACGTCCCTTGTATAACTTTCATTATATAAAAGGATGAGTTATACCGAACTACAATATACTATTATTATTATTATTAAAATATTTTTATAGATACCACCTAGCCAATGGAATTAAAGTTTCGAATAAGATTAAATAAATTTTGAAAATATTAATTATACCTATAGATAAAATAAATATTTATTTTTATAAATTACATATAAATAAATATAATAACTCTTTTAAAATAAATAAATTACTTTTCTAAGAAAAATATTTATCTATGTAAAAACACAATTTTATCCCTATAAAATAAAAAAACACTTTTTATGAATGTTTTCAATAATATTTATATATAATATATTTCATCAATATTTTTTTATAATCATTCAATAGAATTTATAGGTATAAGATAATCATATATCAAATTTTATGAATAAAGGGTTTTATTTTTCTAAAAGGCAATTTTACCGCCTTTTAATGCAGAGCCCATTTTAAATATAAATTCTGAAAATTTTATATTTTTTATTTGAAAAATAAGTGTCATTTTTTAAATAGTAGTATCCTAATTTAATTTATTTATATTTTATTATTTTTCTCTTTAGTTTAATTTTTATGATGAATATGGGAAAATACTGAATTTCTATTCAAAACTACTTTTTCTTCTAAATAATTTACAGGGATAAATTACATTTTTAACTAGATAAATTTTTTTATTAGATCTTATTTACATCAATTAATCAAATATATATCACTAAAATCAATTTTACATTGAAATATGATATAAAAACGTTTCAAAATTTTGAACATTTTTAATTTAAAAATCAGCTATGTCGTCCTGTCTGTGGGATTAAATTAAATTAATTTATTCCAATTATGTGATTTTAATTTCGAAAAATGGATTCCAAATTTCTAATAATAATAATTTATAATTTATAATAATTTCAAATTATATTTTTACCAAATATATTACAGAGAATGATTAAAATTAGTTACAGTGATTAAGAGAAAAATTGTCTTAACAAAGGACTAACCCATAAAATTAAGGTCCAAAATGACATATATACTTATCTAAAATCCATTTTATGTTAATATTTAGACTCTATAATTTCCATTATTATATTTTAACTATTATTGGATCCACTTCACATGGTTAAAACATGGTTTGAATTCAAATTTTTACTAATTTACAGGAATATCACTCCTCCAATATAAAAAGGCACTCACCCCCACCCACTCATTCACACCTCTAAAGCCATTTTTTGGAAAACCATAACCAAATATCATCCCAATATTCCTCACATAAACATATAATCTACCCTTTGGGAATAAATCCATCCCAGTAATCCATTTGGTGCAAACCAAAAGAGGTTACACAAAGATGTGGTAACAACCTTCCTTGAGTTCATTTATTTTATTTACATTATCCATCTCCTAAAAAATTCATATTTCACGATTATATAAGTAAATATGTATCCTAAATATACTAAGATATTTTTATTCTAATATTTATACCTAAAATTACACACACATCCATCTAATGGGTATTGAACTTATCATTCGTGTGTATGGAGAACTACCGCCTTGTGAAATGATGTTGTTCATTATTCCTTTGCCACCTCTCATAGGTAGTAACTATGATGAAAATTGTATTTTTATAATATATATATATATATATATATATTATTTATTTTTTCTAATTTAGTTATTATATAATCCCAACCATCATGCATTCCATGTTTTGAAAAATGATATCTTTTTTATGGATGTGTGGACTAATGCAACCTCAAATCGTTGTGATCCGTTAACATTTTATATAGAATGTATTATAAATTAATTTAGTGTAAATATATGATATATATGAATTTATAATTATAATATAATTATATTATATATATATATATATGTACATATATTTCATTTACTTTATTTCTTTCAATATGAAAATGAAACAGAAATAGCATCCATGCGTACGTACGGCCTATAATACCCATGAACAGTGTATTCCATTTCACATTTATATATTTTATAGATTATTATAAAAACATATATAATGAATATATATGATATTTATATCATTTTTACAATCTTTAAATAAGTATATCGTGGTCGAAGTAATAGGATCAAGAATAAAAATCAAAAACATGAAAAAGAAAACAGATATTACCCGAAACATAACATTAACATAGAGTTGTTAATAAAAAGGTAATGTAAAGTCATAACCTAATAATATATAATATTAGATATAGAAATATGTATATTTTTTTGATTTATAATAAAATTAAATTTATTATACAATATATTTTAACATGTTTGAATAAATTCAAGACTTCAGGTAAGAGAATTTCATCTCACTTTTTATTTTCATGAAATACATGTCATATTCACCACTCACTTATTTTGTAGGGTGTATATACTTCCCTATGACTTTTTTTATCATTAACATTATTTATTTAATAATATTAAAATATTTAATTTATTTTATTCTTTAATTTTTATCGTGATTATAAATTACTCAAGTGGTAAGGGTTTCCTCATCTCAATTATTTATGTTTATGAGATACATGTCATGTTCACCACTCATTTATTTTTTGTAGTGTATACAATACACATGAATTTATTAAATAATAATTATAATTAAATTTATTTTTCTTTCAATATCCATTTTATGATCTCACTTTCATGGGTTTTACATTTAAAAATCTATCAAATCGGTATGGTAGTTTTGTCTCAATTTTCCTTCTTTGAGACACATGTTTTGTTTTACACCTCTATTCATTTATGAGGTGTATATACAATCCATTTGACATGTTATATCATGAATTTTCTTGTTATCATGATATTATAAGAATTATTTAATGTTATTATCTCATGGTGATTATGATTTAATGATACCAAAGTGGTCAGTGTTTATTACTACAATCTCATCATTTGTGAGGATTTTTTTATGATTATGCTTCCATTTATGAATGATTATAATCCATATCTTAGAAACTATCATTAAATTTCATATAATACGGTTATTAATTTTATATCCATGTAATGGTACCATTTTTAAACTATTTATTACTTAAGATTATTAAGAAAATGTATTTATGAAAATCTAACTTTATTTCTCCTTTCAGTCAGAAATCTATGTTCTTGGAAAACCATGTTTTGTAAAAATATATTCAAAAATGTTTTAGTACTATCCTATGAGGTTTAAATGAAATTTTCACTCATTTTTTACCATTTTATAAAAATTATTAAAAAGTAATCTTCTAGACTTTTTCTGATGAAGGCACTTTTCTAAACATTTTAAAGTGAAAAAGGAATGTTCGGTATGTATATACTTACCCGAAATCAGGATCGTAAATTACTTTAAACTTACATTATAAGATTACAATTTTATTTTTAAATAAGTTCTTTTATAATATTATCTAAATTTTTGGATTTTAAATTACTTATCATTGAAAAAGGTGTTCAAAAATGTTATATTTTTAAAAATTGTTTTAAATGAATTTCAAATCCTCCATTATAATTTTTGAAAATGATTATTTTCAAAAAAAAATATTCACATTATTTCATGCTTTCTTTATATGTTTTCAAATACACTTTCTAGAAAGGGGTTTCAAAAAAATTAGGTAGTATTTTCAATCATTAATAGTATTTTCATTAAAAAAAATTATCAAAATGTTTTCAAGAATTCATTTTGAGTTTTATACGTGTTTTAATGAAAAAATTTCTCAAAAATTTTCAAGATTTTTTAAGAGTTTTTAAGGTGTTTCCAATTAAAAATGTTTTCAAAATATATTAAAGATTACTTTATAATATTTTAAAGGTATTTTAAAAGAAAATTATATTCGAACTGATCTATTTTTTAAAAATATTTTTTCAAAGAGAAAAAGTTATTTTACTCAATAAATATTTGAAATGAAATTGTAAATCCATCTTTATAAGAAAATGATTTTTTGGAATGGTTTTATGAGAAGTATTTTTAATGAAATGCTAGTTTCTTTATGAAATTTTTGATGTTATATTTTAAAATTCTTCCCCATATATGATTTAATCCATTGGTATAGTTTACACTTGTTGGGGACATGATCCATGAATACCATTACTATTATTTCTTAAATGGTTTTTTATGGCAAGGTGATTATGAAACTCATTTCTCTTCCATGGGTTATATACTTTGGAGACCTTTTTTCCTGGTTTATGCTTTGATTAATTGATTATGATACCTATCACTTTTATATATGTAATTATATAATGAAAATATTATGATACACATTTAATTTCATGGGTTATGATATGATGTTTAAGAGACACATCACTTTTTATGGGTCATGACATGCTAAATATTTTTAGTATCTTATGGCACATGTATATGTGATTTTATTATGTGACGGTTGGTACCTATATCTCCCTAAAACTCATTGTGTAAATATTTATATCTCATGAGATAATGAAGAGAATCAATTCAACAGCCTTTATCTACTATAGAAGATGGGGAAACCCAATCCACTATGGGAATATGGGGAAACCCAATCCATTATAAGGAGTGAACTATATGACTGGGGATAATGGTGTGTCATACCCAGTAGTTATAGTACCCATGAAGTTCCCATATAGGTTTTTGAAATAAGCCTTATCTTAGGGAATGTTTTACAAGTTTATTCTTCTTCCAAAAAAATGATATTTTATTCCTATTTATAGCTTTCAGAGACTATAATCTCAATTTCCTTATAATTCATTTCTTATGAACTGGCAATATTTATTCCATGATTCGTGGTTATGATATTTTATATGAATATTGTTATATAATAATGTATTATAACATTATAATACCCATATTCTCATGTTTATGCCTATATATCTCCCTTGTTTACCCTTACAGAGAATCAGATATCACATATTTCTTATGTTTCTTTTCCCCAGGTTATGAAGAAAGGTTTTATGTAAGAGTAAAAAAAGGGGAATATCTTTAAGGGATATTTTTAAGATATTTTACCAAGTTAGATTTTTATGTTTCCATGTTTCAAAAGAAATTAAACAATTATAGTCCTTAGGAAATTAATTTTTTAATGTGTTGAATAAGATTTTAAAATGATGTAATATCCATGCATGTTATATTAGGGTCACAATAGTTTGTATCAAAGGAATGGTTTACTAGACCTTTATAAACTATAATGAGAAAACATTATTGATATCCATTGGAATATTTTTCAGAATATTTATAAGGATGTCTCTATGTGTAATTCTAATGATGATTTAAAGTATAGAAAAATGTCCAAGAATTTTGATAATGGATAGAGAGATTGGTTTCCTAAAAATAAATCATTGACTATATACTAAAGAAAGATGTGTCTATATAATATATATACATTATGGTAACAAACCTGAAAACAATATATTAAGCTAGACTCAATTGAGAACTGGTGCATGACAATGGGCCTTGTTGTACACCTAGTTTGACAATGCTAGTAGATATGCTTTAGGAATTCGAAAACTCTTTACAAACCAAAATCAAGGATTTAAATAAAATATGACTATGATAAACCAAGGTTAAACCAAATTATTCATCGATTAAATAAGTGGGTGTCGTCATTTTGGCATCTTATATGTAATTCTTCATGGCTATGTGGTCTTGTATTATGATAAGCCTTTCTCACACCACACATTATAGTTTTATTCAATGTTGGAAACTATAAGGAACACGGTTTACATTTAAGGTTTCAGATGTGTAGTGTATGGTAATAATACAAATAGGTTTTCTATGTGGAAATATCAAAAATATAATCAAGGTCTTATGTGAATTAGTTGTACTACTAAAGATAAAGGGATAACAAATGACATGTGAAAGTTATGGGATGTTATTCTAGTATTATTTAAACTAAACATAATATTCATGATTATATTATAGTTTCTGAAACATAATACATGATAAATATTTCATATTCTAGGAATGGAATATTATGGAATAAGTTGATGAAGCTTGAGTAATGGTTTAAGAATGAATTTTTATAATTGAAGTGTGTATGTTTTGGAATTAAAATATTATGTTATATAAATCATGAAGGATATAATGATTTTTTGTAGAGGTTTTTATTGAAGTATTTTCAAGAATGTGTCAAATGGTACTGATGACCTAAAACCATTGATTTAATGTAAAGGTTACATTAATAAAAGGAACCCCTTAACATGTTCATGAGGATTTAAGGTATGTATCCAGTAATATTTGGAATAAGGATTAATTCATGTTTTCCAAAAAGATTTATTGTAATTCAGGTTATTACACTATTTTAAGAGAATACATAATGAAGGTATTCACATTTTTGTTATATGAAAAGTATGAGATACTTTATGATAAATAAGAGATCAATGAAAAACTATTTTTGATAAATTTGTGAGCTTATTTTAAAAAAAATAGATTTCATCTTTCAGAAGGGTTACAAGGATAACCTTTTATGGAATGGTTTAGGTAATACTTAAGGTGAGGTTTCATAGATTAATTTATTATATTTCCATATGAAGATTTATGCATATCCAATAACCAGTGTTAACCATTTTTCTATGATGTTAACTAAAAACTTTTGGAATGACTTATCATTCTACCTCATGAGCTGTTAGTACATCATGAATGAAAAATTCACCCTCATTTCTATGAGTAAGAGAGGAAGTGTAAGTCAAGAAAGGCACAATCAAATGGTGAGATTGTGCATGTGAAAAGGAATAAAATCAAGTAATTATATTTTCTTATATATGTAGAGAGTAAAATAATTATTCATCTATATGAAAAAGAAATTGAAAAAGATTTTTCTTAATACCATCATTTCTATTGAACAGCTGGTCTTATAAATAATCAAAGATTTATGTTTTTTATGTCTTTGACTTTCCATTTTTCATTATTTTTCTATTGATCAATGATTATTATCACTCTATATAATTTTTTAATCCTCTACATGTTGAAAATTAATTCCCAAACTTTTTTCTCCTATGTGGAAACCTATTTAAGAGTTACTTTGGGTAACTGTTAAGGTTCCAACTTTCCTTTTATAAAGGATGTTTTGTAATTAATTTTGATGATTTGGGTTTATAATAATGGAACTTCCATGTATTAACCCTTTGATAACCCAGAAACATTTTGAGGGATAAATTCAATTTAAGAGGGGTATAATGTAACAACTTATGTTTTTGTAAATTATTTTTTTACAAAATAATTTAAACATTTTGATATTTTCATTTTAGGAAATATTGTATTTATCTTGTGTTACATGAAAGTACCAAGTTATTGACAATATGAACACAACATCAAGTCAATATTTTACTATACGTAAGATATAGAGTAGCTTATGATACATGCAATACATTGTAGGGCTTATCATATACAAAGTACTAAGTCCCATCAATAGATTTTGTTATATGAAAGTCTAAGTATTACATAACTACAATATTCTATTAATATTATTATTAAAATATTATTATAGATAAAAAATATCCATTGGAGTGGATGTTATGAATAATATTAAATAAATTGTGAAAATATGATTTATAAATCAATTTCTTTGGATAATATTATTTAAAATACCATCCATTATTTATAAATTAGTTAGCAATGAATGTAATAACTATTTGAAAATTTGGAAATTTCATTTTTAAGAAAACTATTTTTCTTTGTATAAACACAATTTTATACCAATAAATTAAAAAACCACTTTTTATGAATTTCTTAAAAAAAATTTATATATTATATATTCAACAAATATTTTTGATAATCATCCAATATATTTTATAGGTATAATATAAGAGTAAATCTAATTTTATGAATAAAAAATATGTAATTTTATAAAAGGTAATTTTACAACCATTTAATGGTGAACCCATTTGAAATATAAATTTTGATTATTTTATAATTTTTAATTAAACAATTTTATTTTTTAAATATTAATATCAAAATTTACTAATGGAGAATATTTGTTATTTTTCTAAAGAATTTCATTTTTTTGACGAATAGTTAAAAATACTGAATTTTAATTCTAAACTGTTTTTTCATACAAATAATTTATTGGGATAAATTATATTTTTAATTGGTTTTAAAGTTTAATTAGTTAAATTTTAAATCAATTAATACAATTTAGGTATTTTAAATAAATTTCATATTCAAATTGGATATAAAAACATTTCAATCTTTTGAGAATTTTTACTTTAAAACCCTTCTTTGTTGTCTCATCTCCTAGATTAAATTTAAATTATTTTCTACCAATTATTAGAATTCAATTTTAAAAAATGGATTCCATATTTTGAATAATCATAATTTATTATTTCTAAATGTTCAACATAGTTTTTGACCAAAAATATTATTGAATGTGATTAAAATTAATTACTATGATTAAGAGAAAAATTAGCTTAACAAATAACTAAATCTTAAACTTGAGGTCCAAAATAACATAGAAACTTCCCAAAAATAAATTTAATGTTCTTAATTTACCTTATAATGTATTTAAAATATTTATAAAATTAATAGAAACACTTTATATGGGTAAAAATGTGGTTGGAAATCACTTTTAAAAAATTTACCAGAATATCACTACACCTCCACTCTAAAAAGGCACTCACCCCTCCCACTTATTAAAACATATAATGACCTTTTTTATGGTAAAAACCCTAGACAAATATCCCCTAAAAATCACTCAATTAATCCTAGAATCATCCATTTCATCATAAATACATCCATGGAATCCCTTTGGTGAAAACCAAATTAAGTTACTCAAAGAAGAGGTAACATCATTCATCAAGCGCATTGGATTTATTTTCGTTATATTCCACCTAAAATATTATTATTAAATGATTTTATAATAAAATAAATATCTTAAAAATAATTATATGTTTTTATTATAATTTTTCTTCATACACTTACACACACTTCCATCTAATGGGTCGCAAACTTATCGTTCATGTGTATAGTGAGAAACCGACTCGCGAAATGATGTTTATCATTCATCCTTTACCACCTCTCATGGGGAGGAATTATGTTGGGGAATCCGTTTTTTATGATATATATGATATATATGATTCATTTATTCTTATATAATTATTATATATAACATAACTTCATGTTATCCATTTTTTTTAAAAAAATTACTTTGTTTGTGGACTTGTGGACTACCACCTCCTCAAAGCGATGTGATTCATTCACACATTACATGTAATTTATAAAGGATGGGTTTAGTGAAATTATATTATATATATGAAAAAATAATTATACTATAATAATATATATATTTATTTATTTATTTCATTTTCATTTTTTCTTTCAATACGATAATAAAACAGAAACAGTGTTTATGAGTACACATGGCCTACCATCTCACTGAACGGTGTATTCAATTTCATATTTATATATATTATATATTATTATAAATACATATATAATTAATATATATGAAATTTATATCATTTTTAAAATTCTTTAATAAATTAAATAAAATATCTTATTAAGTGGATAAATTATAACAAGCCAAAACATATACGAAAAACAGAGAGGACATTACCCGAAACATAAAATTAACATGGAGTTGTTATGAAATTGTTAATATAATGTCATACTAAAATAATATGTGGTATTATATATAATAATAATTTTATGTAGTAGATTTATAATAATCTTATATTCATCTTACTGGTGGTGGGAACTTGTATAAAGAAAGATAATACTTCAGGTATGGTAATTTCATCTCACTTTGTTTTCCATGAGATACATGCCATATTCACCAATCAATTTTTTTTATGTTGTTTATATACTCCACTATGAGATGTCGTCTAAATAAAATTAATCATTTAATTTTATTAAAATATTTATTTTATTTTATTATTTCATGGGGATAATGATTCTAAATTTACTCAAGTAGTAAGGGTTTTGTCATCTCACTTTTTATAACTGTGAGATACATGTCTTGTTAACAAATCAATTTTTTTTTGTGTTGTATATACTATCCAATAATGTATTATATGATACTTATTATGAAATTTATGGGTATTTATATATCATTTTTTTGATATCTCTTTAATTTGATTTACAATCCAAAAGTGACCAAATCGGTGAGGTAGGTTTTTCTCAATTTGCCTTCTTTGAGACACATGTTTTCTTATACACCTACTATAGGGTCCAGATCCAGTTTACCATCAAATAAGTAGTTGTATAAGTACTTAATATGGCCTCAATAATTTCTCCCCATACAATAGAGGTTTCTTACTCGTAGCAAGGGTCATAGGAGGTGATAGTGGGGTGACTATACCCTCTTATCAGAGATGCACAATAATATTATCAGGTAATAAACAACATAAACTTGCAGAAGTAGTAAATAAATAATTACGAATTAGTGAATGAAAAATATTATAATGACTATATTAATTTTTTTCAAATGATTGTTTAAACAGAGCTTGTATGACATATGATGATACATAATCTAAAATATCAAACAATAGTGGTCTCAAATAAAGAAAAGAAATGAAAATCCACAAGGTGATCTCCATGAGCATCCAGAGCTACAGATAAGTCATTTTCTCCAAAATATAAGGTACAAGAATAATAGAATAATAAATTAACCATGGTCTGTAGTCCTATGATCAATAGAGTTTACTCGGGTACCTAGGTGCAATGGATGCCTGAGTAGGTTGTGAGATATAAATCATGGTAGGTTGTTACCCATGGTGTCAAGCCCAATCTAGATAGTGAAATATAATTTTTATTAGTGTGTAGGTATATAGAGTTTAATTAAATTCTAAATATTAAAATAACCTCCCACTCATGTTCTTAAAGAACACCTGTAGGGTCTACCTTCTACTGTCAAAGGTTGGTATGTCTGATCATGTAACATTATATACAAGTAAATATATATACCATCATTATATATATACATATAGATATATCTTTGAAAGTATTGGGATGTAACCACCACCATCCAATTCTAGGGGAAGCTCTCATGGTCTAACCCCTAAACAAATTCCAAGATCTCTCACAATCTCTGGGAATACTTGTACTAGAAGGACCAGGATGTACCCACCATCATCCATCACTTGGGGAGATCTCATAGATTATCACCTAGCTCCAACTCGTGGTAGGTTCGGGACATTCACAAAGGAATCCATCACCAGCTAAGCTCTCACAGTCTATCGCCTAGATTCATCTAGGAATATTTCATAGTCTCCCCTCATAATGCCTCTTATGGTCCCTTGGATTCACATGTTGTAATGATCGGGACTTACCCGAAGGCATATTTCACTAAGGGATCTCTCACGGTCAATCCCTTATCCCAGTTTTCTATATGGTGTAATCAATTATAATATATATAATGCATGTGGAATTAACCTCTCATTAATTTCGTTATCAAATTTCATTTATAACCATTGTCATAATTATAACATAATACATAAGGTAGTACCTCTATTGAATTTCAATACCCATACCATATTCATAATCTAATACACAATTAAGTTCCATTAAAATCCAACTCATAAGTAACAACCTCTTATGCATTTAAAATTAACACATTTTATCACATTTAATTCATTTCAAATGAAATATTTTCATTAGGTGATCCATCCTCTACATGGTCATCTTACTCAATTTTCCTAAACATCAAAAATTGGTTTACATGATACAACTGCCAAGGAAGGTGACATGTCCATTTCATTTAAAGGATTACACTATCTCATTTACATTATCCTAATCAAATTCATTCACATTAAATTATTCAAGAACTAAATTAGATCTTCTAGATGCCATATATAAATCCCATGAGTCAAAGATCAAGGAAAAATTCATTGAAACAACTAAAATCCCCACATAGTAAATTCCAAGTCCAAAGGGACTAAACAACCATGGGGTACCTTAGGTTCATTAAAACACGCATGAGACAAGGGACACATCATTTAAAAGATTATAAAAGAAATGTAATAATAAGGTACATTGATTCCCTAAATAATTATAATGAAAATGGGTCACTGATTTTATAAAATCAATGAAGTTTAGGTTCCAACATATTATTTAATGAATCATAACATCAACGAATAGAAGAATAACAAGGTCATAACATGACAAATAAATAAAATTCTAATCACTGATTTTTCGATTAAAGATAGTGCACCTCTGTTAGAAGAGTTTTATTATAAAATCATATCATTTCATATCAAATAGTCATTTATCACATTAAACACTTCATTCACAAATAAAAAACTATTAATAATAAATAGGAATTTAATATAATGAACTTACTACATTAAATCAAATTAAATAAAGGTAAATAAATTAATTCATTCATGAGTTATTTAAATAAAAGGGAAATGGAAAGGGACCCTAACACGAACATAGACTATGTCAAACACTCCTCACTTTTCAACTTTACTGATGACTGCTCGAAACTACTCAACATGTGCGTGCACATATATATATATATATATACCTTAACCCAATGCATGAATTTCCTTCACTATAAAGTTATAAGTATATGGAATATATATACATATTTATATATATGTATACCTATGTATTTGAGAACAAGTCTTCAAAGATGATAAAAAAATCACTACAAAAATATTAGACTCTATATCGCCCATAAGAAACAAAAATAAAGGTTTATAACCAAGAAAAGGATGAAAAACCATACCTCTGATAGTGGTATAAAATTGAATCGACCAAAAACACATAACCTATGGTGGAGAACATTGAAACAAAGTATGAAGGAGTCCCATGATACCCACTGTATAACCTATCACTGGAAGAAACAAACAAAAATCAAAATTACCCCTTGACCTAGGGTTCGACCGAACCTCACCGAGCTATGGGGAGGCTAAATATGCCAAATGAATGGAATAGAGGGGTGAAAATAAATTTCCATCAAGATTCAAGGAGAAATATTGAATAAAAGTGATGGAAATGATTCACTGGAGGAGGTTTTTAAGGGGGTGTCATGTGCGGCTTAATGGGGAGCCCTAGGGGGTGTATCACAAGGTAGGAGGGGAGAGGTAGGAGAGAGTTTAGTTTTTAACTTATTAAATTTTTATTTTATATCAATTAATTTAAGTTTAAGAAAAATTTATACACCTAAGGTTTTGTATGAAGGGTTTAGAAAATAATGAACCAATCGTGCACTATCCACGGGGCACCTGGAACACCACGCACATGATGGTCTCATGGTTTAGAAAGTGTGTTCCCACAGTGTGATGAATAATATTTAAGTAATTACCAAATGCCACTAACAATAAACTATGGCCACATGGTTTGGTAAACCATGTATATCTTGTGTGAGAGCCACTACCCACCTACAAAATGATTGAAAACTTCTATCTATGTGCGACATGGTTTTAGACAAACTGTACGCCCTGTGTAGACTCTTTAAGAGTTGATTATTTCGAGTCTGACACTTCTGAAACTCATTGGGAAACTGGAGAAAATTCATGGTCCTATACAAATTTCTAGAAAACATGAATTTGAAGGGTTCCAACTATTGGAATTTAGTTCTGAATCTTGGTTTTAAAAATGGCCCGTCTAGTAAACAAAGATTTCAAATTCCCTTGGAATTTTTGTTTATTCCAAAACATTGATTATTACACCTATATTCTTTTACGTGGAGTATATACTTTCATATTTACTTGCTATATCTTGAATATTATTATTTTCATGATATTATAATATTCTTGTAATTTTATTATATCATATTTATTATGATTTAAAGTTACCAAATAAGTATTATTTTATTACTCCAATATCAATATTTATCAGGATTATTGATGATTATGCTTCCATTGATAAAATAGTATAATCTGTCTCTTAATAACTCTCATTAATTTAATAATCTTATAGTTATTAATGTTATATCCAATTAATGATACATGTATTCGACTCTTTGGTTCTTAATATAATTAAGAAAATATTTTTTATAAAAATCCGACTTTGTTTCCCTTTTTCGTTTAAAATATATGTCCTTTTAAAATTGTGCTATCTAAATTTTTTTTCCAAAAACATTATATTTTTATCTTATAATGATTATGGAATTTTTTACCCACATTTTACATTTTAAAAAAATTGGTTTAAAAGTAATTTTTCTGTCAATTTCTGATCAAGGAACTTTTCTAAACTTTTTAATGTGAAAATTTTTAATGTAAAAACGAGAATTTTTGGATTTTACAGATATACCTATCTTAGTAACTATCATTTCCTTGATGATTACTTTTTAAGTCTACAAGTATATTTTGAATGAAATTTTTTTCCTAATATACAGGGATTTTTTTTATTTTTCTATTATTTTCAAAGAAAAAGATTTTCAAAAATATTTTATGCTTAAATTTTTTTAAAATTTCTTTAAAAGATTCTATTATATGTTTTAAAAGGATATTTTCAAATAAAATTATTTAAATTATTTAAATTTTTCTTTATAAGTTATCAAAATGAAATTTCCAAAAAAAAAAAATATTTCAAAAACGATTTCAGAACATCTTTTTGAGTTTTCAAATTATTTTTCTAAGAAAAATATTTTTTCAATGATTTCCTGATTTCATTATGAGTTTTCTAGGTTTTTTTAAAGAAATATGGTTTCAAAATGTACTCAATATTTCATAATAATTTTTAATGTTTTTTTAAAGAAAACGGTTTTGAAAGTATTTTCAGGCTTCCTTTATATGTTCTCAAATCTATTTTAAAAGAAAAAGGTTTTCAAAATGAATTATTTTTCAAAATTAATTATTCAAAGTGGAAAAGATATTTTCCTTAAGAACTATTTTAAATGAAATTATAAAGCCATATTTATAAGAAAATGATTTCTTAAAATGGTTTTATGAAAACAATTTTCGAAGAATTGATATTTTCCTTAACAAATTTTTCAAGTGATGATTTAAAATCCTTCTCTATATAAGATAGAATCCTTTTATAAAGTTTAATATTATTAGGGACATGATCCATAATACCATTCATATTCTTCCTTTAATGGTTTATGTTTTGATGGAATGATGTTTACGACACACATGTCTCTTCCACAGTTAATAATATTTTGAAACCTACATCTCTTCATTGGTTATTATTTGATTAAATGATTTTAAGACCTTTCTATTTTCCATAGGTAATGGTATGAAGAAATTTTAGTGATACCCATTTCATTTCATGGGTTACGATATAATGTTTATGAGACCCATCAATTTTTTGGGTCTTGATATGATGAAAGTTTTACTATCTTGTGGAACTTGTATATATGATTTCATTACATAGTGGTTGGGACCTATATCTCCATATAATGAATTGGGTAAATATTTATATCTCATTAGATACTAAAGGGAATCAAGTCGACTGTCTTAATCCACTATAGAATATGGGTAAACTCAATCCACTATGGGAAGATTGGGAAACTAGATCCTTTATAACGAAAGGGGTGCTAGTAGGGATGGTGGTGTGTCATGCCCAGTAGGTGTTGTACCCATGAAGTTCTTAGATATGTTTTGGCAATGATCCTTGTCTTTGGGAACTTTTTTACATGATCATGCTTATTCCACAAATTCTATGTCTTATTCCAATGTTATTATTTCATGGTTTATAATCTTGATTGCCTTATGATTCATATGTCATGATCTTATAATATATATGACATGATTAATTTTTATGATCTTTGATATGTAGTGTATGATATTCAAATGTTATATTACATTCTCCTACACTTATGATCATGTTTATTCCTACATATCTCCCTTGTTTACCCTTACTGAGCTTCAGACCTCACCCATTTCTTGTGTTTCCTTTTCCCAGGTTATGAACAAAGGTTTTAAGTTGGAATATAAAAAGGGGAAGATCTTTAAGGGAGATGTTGATGATATTTCAACAAGTAAGATGATTATGATTCCATGTTTCCAAAGACACTATACTATTAAGGTCTTCAGAAACATATTTTTTTAATATGGTGAATATTATTCTAAAATGATGTAATATATATGAATGTTACGAATGGTTCATTGTTGTTCCATGAAATTTAGAGTAAACCCCCCCCCCCATTAGCATGGGTGAGGCTCCTCTATCTATAGAGTGGAACCCCCAATCGAATATAGTTTGGGTCCTTATGACACAAGAGTGGAACCCCCCTAATACACCAAAGTGTGAGTCCTCAAACTATAGATTATAACTCCCCCCACCATAATCATGGGTGTGGGTCCCCTATCTAATGCGTGTACCCCCTCCCCTTTCGAATAAGGAACAGGTCCCTGTAAAACCTAAGAGGAACCCCTTAGACGCACCATGGTGTGGGTCCTCGACCAATAGAGGGGACCCCCTAATGCATTATGAAATTATTACTCTAATGATACTTATTAAGTGGTGCTTCCCTAATGTACTAGGTTGTTGGTCCTCTACTTGGAAATCATTCCCCCTCGAATGTGTGGCACAATGTCAAGGAGTGGGCGTCCACACTGTTACTTTTGTGCATACACATGGGTTGCTGGGAATATTTTATGGACATATGGAACTGTTGGCTACTCTTAACCTATTACGGGTTGTGAGATAGATATATCATTTTATCTATTTTATGTTTCATTAGTTCAATAATATATATATATATGGTTTACTCTCTTAATTTGGGTTAAGTTGATTACAAGCTATTTATATCATTTCTCTTACTACTCCCCCTTTAGCTTTTGAGGTGTCCTACTGGGTATGTAAATACTTACCCATGTATTGGATTTTCCCGCACGTGTCATGTCATATGAAGATAATGGATAGTTATTTGGTGATTTCAGAAGATATTAGGGGTTATAGTTGTATTGGACCATGAATGATGGTTAGAGATTGTAGATCCCGATATGGCCTCTCACATAACTTTTACCTTCCAATTATTTTGGGTTGGAACATATTTCTAGTTTGGAATGTATTTTTCCCCTTTAATTTTCAATTTTCAATTTCATATTGTTGTACACTATAGATGTTTTTCATACTTGTTTTATTTTCTAGCTGTTAAATATCTTTATTTTATTCCCCTGCACTTATGCATTGAGGTGTTTGAGTGTAAGCATACAAGAGAATATGAAATGGCCTCCCATTTAGGATATTCCATTTGGAACTTCTCTCCACCCTCTTTCCAGTGGAGGTAGGCTTGGGGTAGTTTTGACTCGAGCCCTAGTTAGGGTCATTTTGTGATAGATAGGTATTAGATAATTTCATTCTATTCAATAGTGTTTGGTATATTATCCTTATGAGAATTTGTTTGGGCTTTAGTAAAATAGTTTCAATGTTTCTCAAGTGCATCTCTTAGGCTAGGGAACCCAGTGATAGTGTGGGTGGACAGCATACCCATTCACGAGGACCTTTACTACCTTCTTCTCGACTTAGAATACCAATATGTTGGTTGTCGAGATCAATAGTATACGAATAATATAGGATTGAGTCTTTGAATTTATTTCTTTTTTCATCTACACATTTTATATATACAATATCATCTATCTATGGTACATATTGATTAAATATTTATGATTCCTCCCTATTGATATCAAAATAGGACACCACTTCTGGATCATGACAATTAACTGATGCGTGATGAGGCCTTAATTTAGGGTCCATCTGATGAGATCCTTTCTCTAGGTGGACAGGTAGTAGAACACCCACCTTTTGAGCATCAAATAATACCATCCAAGTAGGTTGAGTTTGTGAAGAGTATTAGTCCACTCCATGAGTTCTAGTGCTGGAGGTCATTGAGGTTCTATGATGATCCAAATCCCTAGGTAGTGGAAGATTAGCTACAGTTGGGGGTCCATATTTTTAATATTATTTGGAAAATGATATATCTTCTGGTTCTATTTATTTCTATCCTTTTCTATGTCATATCTGGGTATTGTAACAGTCTTGTTACCTAGATGTACGATGAGTTGACACTATCATGGCCTAACTTCCAGTAACTGTTTTGTGAAGACTACTTCCCCTCGTGATAGTGATCATTTCATATTCAATAGCTTCTATATCTAGAAGTCATATGGATGATATTGGATGATTATGATGATTGGTTTACAAAAATACACATTACTCCCTCAACATGATATTGTATGGGTACTTTTGAGCATAGAATTTTGAGCTGGGACTCCACAATGAGATTTGTAAAAACATGGTTCCCTTGTACATTCCCACCTATGTTGGGGTGTTAGAGTGGTCACAGGAGATGGATATTATCCTATTATAGTGAATCCATGTAGTTAGATCTCTCATTGAGCATTATAGGTGTAACTCCCTGACCCCAGCTACCCAGAGTCGGTGCATTACTTCGTAACATTGGCATGATCACAAAAGATCAAGTCTCGAAAGACCGATTAGCTTAGTAGCCTTGGAAACACTAGATACATTCGTAAACGTTACATTACATCATAAAGTGAAAAACAACAATAAGAAAGTCTCTATAGTCCACTCTCATATCCTCTTCTCACAATCCCTGCAGGTCATTCATAAAATACTTCTTCACATCCTGGAAAATATTAAAACATTGAAAGGGGTGAGCTCAGATGCTCAGTAAAGATAACAATAATGTGGAAGCTTTCATAAATAAACATTAACATTTAAGACAATGTATAACTAAAACAAAAGCCTTTTAAACATGAACTTCAACATAATATGGAAAAAGTAAAATGAGATAATTCCATTTACTTCTTCACATGGATATTCTACTGGTCGAATAATCACATGTAATATCAATAACCACTTTCATAATGATGGAATGCATAATGCCAGACTATCATAACCACGTAGCCAAGGCCTCGTGCCAAGACCACAAATAAGATTTTGTCAAGGCCTCGTGCCAAGACAGTAGTTTGTCTCATGAGACCTGCCGATGCATCGAGGAGCTATAGCGGGCTCCACCCGTCACTTATTAAGTCCAATGCATTCCTCATATGAATAGGTTTAAACATATCATAAACCATAACATAATCGTATCACGTAAAACATGCATAAAGGAAACATAACATTTCCACATTTAAATCACAAGATATCAATACAACTCCTTGATATAATAAAAACGTTTTCAAAACCATTTTCAAAACCAAAATAAAATAAAGTTAAAACATTGTATTTATTTTTCATTAAAAAAGTGATGGCTTGTAGAGGAAGCCGAAACTCAAATAATGGTCACGGCGGTGGAGAAGTTGTTGTCGCCGCATAAGTACAGAAATAAAAACATTCCCTTTTTGTCATTTAGTAAAATGCTTCGTATAAAAAATATTCCTTTTGAATAAACGTAAAAGTCAAAGGGGTTTATACACCGTATAAAAGAAAGTTTTTTATAAAACCAAATATGCCTCAATGAAAGGGGATTGAGACAAAGTCCTTAAAAAGATAATTTTTTAAATAAAGTACATATATAATGTGTATTCACTATAATTACACATAAATAATGTACAAATACAATATAGGACATAATAATAACATGACATAATTTGAAAGTAGGAGATTAACCCAAAGAATGGAAGTTGGGTTAAGAAGTTCCCTTACCTTGTGTCCGACTTGACTCAACCGTTCTTTAACCTCCTGAATAATAAACTAGAGTTAATATCTACCTTATTAAGAACCATTTTCATTTTCATTATCCTTTTTATATCACTTATTATAATGTTATGAACATTATGTAATTATTTAAGTTAATAACGGCCGTTTTGTCGATCTTTGGTACTTGAGTCAACAATAAACTTCTTATAATTACAAGTTGTTTATGTGGTAGAATATCCATTATCTCCAGAATTATATTCATGATCTAGATGTCATATATACCTTATATATCTAGTATATACATTCATTTATAATATTACATAACATTTAGAGGTAGAAAAATGAAATGCACCGTTCATGGAGACGGTAAGCCGTACGTACGCATGAACGCTACTTTCATTTCAATTTCATATTTAATGGAACGAAATCATAATGATATAAATGTATAATATAATTCCATTATAATATAGTGTATAATACCATTTAATCCATCCTTTATACATCCCACATATGGCATTAACGATTCAAATCACTTTGAGGGGGCGGTAGTCCGCACTTCCTAAAATGAAATTATCGCGTTTTACCCATAATGGAAATCATAATGTATGCCATAAATGGGAAATACAGAAGCATAAGTAAAACATAAACATATTATATATCATATATAAAAATAGTTACATCTTAATGGCCACCTTTGAAGGTGTTATATGAGTGTTGAACAATCATCGTTTCGTGAGGCAGAAATTTGACATCCACAGAAACCGTATGTTATTTAACCATTAGATGTAGGTGTGTTTATGTGTATCTAGAATACTTCTTATAAAAACATACTAGTATATTGAGGATACTGTTGTTGTTACAAAAGAAATGAATAAAAAGAGTTTAGGGGGTTGGAGAAGAAAAATAAAACAAAACATCATTAGAGAAGACATTACATCAAAATCGGGTAACTCTTTTTGATTTGAGACAAAGGCTTACTTGGGAAGAGTTCTGCCCAAAGTGAGGCTTCTAGGAGTAATAGGGGGAAGTGGGGAGAGTATTTGGGCAGTGTTTGGCCGAGCCAAATGGCTTTAAGGTTTGAATAAGGTGGGAGAGGTGGGGGCCTTTTATAAGTGGAGAGGAGGGGCTCTTTTGGAAAGATTGAAATGTTACATTATTACACAATGCTTTTCAGACTCTAAAGGTCCCACACTTATATAATTCGTGGATAAGGTGATAAGGGTTCGAAATATCATCATCTAATAGGCTTTGGACAAGTGTAATCCTTGGATTTTGCATTATCTTTTCATTTTATTTAAATCGTTAAATAATGAGGTCATCGCTGCATCATAATGATGTCATAAATAATTTAATTTATTTAATGTCTAAAAATTATAAAAAAAATACTATGATGTAGGAAATCTTTTTAGCTTTCCAATTAATATTTATAGTCAAAAATATGACTTGTATAACCCCATGTAAAAATTGTTCTAGTAAAACATTTTATGTTTGTGTCATTTTTTACTTTAACATTTAATAAAAGGTATTTATGTCATTTTCTATCTAAAGTGGCTCCATGGGGTCCCCAAGTTGACCCATGGGTTTTCCTGGTCGGCCATGACTCATCCAATAGGAGTAGGACAAGTGTCATGCTCATCTCATATTATTAAAACATTATTTTTACCTTAAACTACACTAATTACCTCAAATCCCGATTAAGAACTTAAAAGTTACTATTCACCAAAAAATTATTTTAATCTTATTGAACCACATTTTACTTCTTAATGAAAACCATGTATGTTGGATTTTTGAAAATCAAATCACAGAAGTGGTAATATTTCATTTAAACGAAAAATCAGTTATTTAACTACCACTTAGTGACTATTCATCAAAAATTGAAGTTTTTCAGAACAAGGCCAAAATTTCACCCTAAGCTATAATTGATATTCCGATTTCAAAAATGATGTCTATTTTACAAAATTCCAAAAATTTAAGTTGCATTAATTAATTTTATAATTAATTCCCGCTGTTACGACAAATAGCGTGTTTTAAAGAAACAATTTATATCAAAAGATTGGCAATTGTTTATGTCCAATTTCAATGTTAAATTAATTCTAATGACCACCATTGGATAAAATGGTAAAAATATATTCTAATTATACCTTAAAACCACTAAATAGTATAATTTATCACAATAAATTATTTTGATTAAAAAAGTTGTTTTAAAGTATTTTTCACTATTCATAAAAAATTAGAAGTTCTCAGAAGAATACCAAAAATTCAACATAGGCTAATTTCGATAATCTGAATCCAAAAATGAAGTCCATTTTGAAATATAAAATTTCTATAATTTTAAAAACTGGTTATTACTATTCGTAAGGGCTACTTTGATTAGTCGCGGTGTTTTAGAACTCGAAGTTGCGTACAATGCAAGATATTGCATTATTGAATGAGAAGCGTATCGTGGAAGCTCAGGGTGTTACATTCTCCCCTCCTTCAATAAATTGCGTCCTCGCAATTTGAAATTTTTCTTGGAAAATAAAAGGTTGAAAAGAGAAAATACCTTTGAGGAAAACCCACATCGGAAATAAGATTAATAAAATTTAGCCTTAATAAATGGGAAGGGGAAATGAAAAAGTCACCACCCAATTATGATCTCGATTAGGAGAACATTGGTGGAAATTATAGACATATAATTGGAGGAAAAACGTAAATATTTGTAGGGAGTGAATGAGGTCATCAATCACAATCAATTGTCAAATTGAGGGCCTCAAAGCCATCAATCTATGTTGATTTAAAACATCATCAGTTCAACAAGACATAAGGTATTAGGATAACACATTTTTTGTTTTAATATCCCTTTACTAAAGTTTAAGAATTAATTTATTCATTGAATAAGAGATAGGTATATATATATTTATGCTTGACAATTAGAGTTTCAACCTTCAACTCATCTTTCACTCAAAAAGATAATAGAACTCAAAAATATTATACTTATCCTAATTGTATAAGGTTCCAAATGTTAACACATACCATTTAGATTAGTAATATTATTTTGTAATAACCAGGGACTTCCTGTAGGCTAGTGGTAGGAAATAAAGGCTTGTCGCACTATGGTTGTGGGTTCGATTCCTGCAGCTTTGTCCGACGT
This sequence comes from Viscum album, assembly GCA_963277665.1. Classification (NCBI taxonomy): domain Eukaryota; kingdom Viridiplantae; phylum Streptophyta; class Magnoliopsida; order Santalales; family Viscaceae; genus Viscum; species Viscum album. The sequence goes on from OY728147.1 coordinate 379,527,903, forward strand.
GACGGGTTATTCCCCACCCTGCAGGTTGTCCTTTTCCTAAAACTATAGTATTATAATATTCCAAAAATAATCTTCAGAAATTCATTAACCTTAAACAATACTATCCATGGTTCAACTTAATCCATTCCAACCTTAATAGTTATCCAAAATACCTCCGTCCAGACTTTCTCTAAAAGGTCTCTAAATTCCAAAATCAATTGTAACATCAGATTCCCCAAACAAAGAAAAGTTTCTCTTATTGTCACATACTAAAAATATGATTACCTTAATCATATTAAAACCTTACTGAAATCAACAAGTACTGCAGTACAATCCATATATATATATATCACATTATTCTTATAACTAGAATATAATCCTTGAGTCCAAAAGCACCAATACATTAATTATTCCGCTTCAACTGTAGTCACAGCATAAGATTGGCCTTTATCCCTTGGCCTTTTCTGAGGTAAGTTTCCCTGACGCTTAGGACATTCATTTGCATAATGCCCTGCTTCCCTACAATTGTAGCATTCAACTTTGACAGCCTCTTTCTTTCCCTTGCAATCACGAGCCTGGTGACCCTTTTCTCCACATTTATAACAAACTCCCATTCCTTTTAGGCACGTACCAGGGTGATTCTTCCCACAATTATCACATAATGGAAAATCCTTCTTTCCCTTTTTCCCTTTATCTGTCTCTTGTTCCCCCGTTCTCTTCTTCTCTTGCTTTACTTTGTTGTCATAAGACTTAGAGAATTCCTTTTCTGTCTTGATAGCACATGAGACAATATCTTTGTATGATGAGAAGGATTAGGATACTAAAGCTCGATGGAGAAATGGTTTTAACCCATCAAAGAAACAATCAATCTTACTCCTTGGGTTACGTATATAATCGGCAGCATGCCTCGCTAACCTTGTAAAGTTAGCCTCATACTTTGCGACATTCTCATCCTCCTTCTGCCTCAAACTCAGAAATTGCCTTTCCATATCTGCTCGATGGTCACGAGGAAAGTATTTTTCTAAGAAAAACTCTTTGAACTCCCTCCATTCCATATTCGATACGTCATCATCTTCCTTTGTGTTTTGAATCAGCGACCACCACTGATCGGCATCTCCAGTGAGGCGGTAAACTTCCATGACAACCTTCTCCCTTTCACTACTCCCCAAGGCATGGAATATTTTCTCTAAGGAATTTATCCATTGCTCAGCTACTAATGGATTTGTACCCCCATTAAATGTTGGTGGTTGTTGCCTCATGAAGTGGTATAACATTGATCCTCCACATTGCGGATCAGGGTGCTCCATACGAGTAAGGTTATTATTCATAACTTGAGTGAGTTGTCCTAGTATGGTAATAAGTTGATCAGCACCAGTTGTATCTCCAGATCCACAATAATTATCTTGAGCAGGAGGGCAATCCCTTCATGGAGTGCGTGCATTGATACGGTTTCCATTCCTTCCACCAGGCGCCATTTCTAAACAATGGCATAAACTATATTAGTTTATAAATCAAAATACATAATTCCATAATTGTATGATACATAACATAAATTGAACTATTTGTGGATATAATCCATAAAAATGTTTTTTCTTTGAGAAAGTATATACTCATAACCCTTCATAGTGGTTTATTACACAAATGAGAATTATCCAAAGCATATCCCCCGGGAGTGTCGTAACCAAGAGTGCAGCAAGGCCCGTTATCGTGCACCAGTTCCCGTTTGAGTCTAGCTCAAAGCGGTGTTTTCGGGTTTTACCCCTAGGAACATCTGTGCCAGAGCCGCCTCTACTTGCTCGTATCCAGACAAAGATGTATTGCTCGGAAAACTCACAAAATCTCTACAATAACAAAATTCTAGGAAGTTCTTCTATACTAATCCTCAAAGTCTATCTTTGGGCTATGTTCTTTAATCAGAGTTTATCTAAATCTACCTTCCAAGGTTAGTACTAAACTGCCGCTGATACCAACTGTAACGCCCCGACCCCAGCTACCCAGAGTCGTTGCATTACTTCGTAACATTGGCATGATCACAAAAGATCAAGTCTCGAAAGACCGATTAGTTTAGTAGCCTTGGAAACACTAGATACATTCGTAAACGTTACATTACATCATAAAGTGAAAAACAACAATAACAAAGTCTCCATAGTCCACTCTCATATCCTCTTCTCACAATCCCTGCAGGTCATTCATAAAATACTTCTTCACATCCTGGAAAATATTAAAACATTGAAAGGGGTGAGCTCAGATGATCAGTAAGGATAACAATAATGCGGAAGCTTTCATAAATAGACATTAACATTTAAGGCAATGTATAACTAAAACAAAAGCCTTTTAAACATGAACTTCAACATAATATGGCAAAAGTAAAATGAGATAATGCCATTTACTTCTTCACATGGATATTCTACTGGTCGAATAATCACATGCAATATCAATAACCACTTTCATAATGATGGAATGCATAATGCCAGACTATCATAACCACGTAGCCAAGGCCTCGTGCCAAGACCACAAATAAGATTTTGTCAAGGCCTCGTTCCAAGACACTAGTTTGTCTCATGAGACCTGCCGATGCATCGAGGAGCTATAGCGGGCTCCACCCGTCACTTATTAAGTCCAATGCATTCCTCATATGAATAGGTTTAAACATATCATAAACCATAACATAATCATATCACATAAAACATGCATAAAGGAAATATAACATTTCCACATTTCAATCACAAGATATCAATACAACTCATTGATATAATAAAAACATTTTCAAAACCATTTTCAAAACCAAAATAAAAGAAAGTTAAAAGTTTGTATTTATTTTTCATTAAAAACGTGATGGCTTGTAGAGGAAGCCGAAACTCAAATAATGGTCACGGCGGTGGAGAAGTCGTTGTCGCCGCATAAGTACTGAAATAAAAACATTCCCTTTTTGTCGTTTAGTAAAACGCTTCGTATAAAAAAGATTCATTTTGAAAAAAAGTAAAAGTCAAAGGGGTTTATACACCGTATAAAAGAAAGTTTTTTATAAAACCAAATATGCCTCAATGAAAGGGGATTGAGACGAAGTCCTTAAAAAGATAATTTTTTAAATAAAGTACATATATAATGTGTATTCACTATAATTACACAAAAATAATGTACAAATACAATATAGGACATAATAATATCATGACATAATTTGAAAGTTGGAGATTAACCCAAAGAATGGAAGTTGGGTTAAGAAGTTCCCTTACCTTGTGTCCGACTTGACTCAACCGTTCATTAACCTCCTGAATAATAAACTAGAGTTAATATCTACCTTATTAAGAACCATTTTAAATTTAATTATCCTTTTTATATCACTTATTATAATGTTATGAACATTATGTAATTATTTAAGTTAATAACAGTCATTTTGTCGATCTTTGGTACTTGAGTCAACAATAAACTTCTTATAATTACAAGTTGTTTATGTGGTAGAATATCCATTATATCCAGAATTATATTCAGGATCTAGATTTCATATATATCTTATATATCCATTATATACATTCATTTATAATATTACATAACATTTAGAGGTAGGAAATGAAATGCACCGTTCATGGAGACGGTAAGCCGTACGTACGCATGAACGCTACTTTCATTTCAATTTCATATTTAATGGAACGAAATCATAATTATATAAATTTATAATATAATTCCAGTATAATATAGTGTATAATACCATTTACTCCATCCTTTATACATCCCACATATGGAATTAACGATTCAAATCACTTTGAGGGGGCGGTAGTCCGCACTTCCTAGAATGAAATTATCGCGTTTTACCCATAATGGAAATCATAAAGTATGCCATAAATGAGAAATAAAGAAGCATAAGTAAAACATAAACATATTATATATCATATATAAAAATAGTTACATCTTAATGTCTATAACGACCCATACTTTACATACATTTTTAATACTTCAAAAATTGAAGCACACTTATTACAACATATGATAAAACCACAAAGGACCGTATAGGTATAGTGTCTTTAGAAACTGGGAAACATAAACAACTGGTTCATAAATATTCTACAGTGTCTCCCATTTATTTCATCATATCTAGGGTCCCTTTTAGCATATTCTACTTAATATCCATCTTCCTGACCAGGGGAAAAGAAAACATAAAAGGGTGAGCTCAAATGCTCAGCAAGGCAAATAAAGGAAATAAAAATCATATCATATCTTTTTGAAAATCAAAACCTGCAAAAGAGATCATAATATCTTAACATGGAATAATCATAGAAGTGAAAATGAGATCCCCATAATCACAACATGAAACTTGAAACATTGTGGCATGCACACATAATCATGGAAAATCATTTCTTGTTAGTCATGACTCATTGCCAAGACTATCTTAGTGGACAAAGTCCCTTTCTGAACCGAGTTCATTCCTCGCTTCAGTCCTGTATCACTGAACCGAAATAACCTTCCGTTCCAGCCATGTCTATCTCATGAGATATAAAATCTTTACCCAATGCATTGGAGGGAGATATAGGTCCCACCCATCTTATAATAAATCCTTTCTTATGTGTGCCACATAATCATAAACCATACATCATAGCGTAACCCATGTAATAAAAATGGGATTCATAAACAACATGACATCATAAAACAATTCACATAAGATAAAGGAATAAAAATAATTCCATCACAACATGACCAAATCAATGTAATAATAGGGATAAAAACAGAACCCTTTATTATCTTAGATGGAAAATTATTTTGATAAAACACTTGAAATGAATTCTTGAGGAAAATATCCTTTCTTCTTTAAAAACATTTTTCCTTTCTTAACATGTCATAAAACTTTAAACTAAAAGAAGTTGATTAAAAATAAACTTGAAAACTTGTAAAGGAAGCTTCTTAAAAATCCATTCATGCCGTATAAGTTAAAAAAAACATTCTTCGTACTTTTTTCGGAAAAGTCAAAAAGTACCTCGTACGGAAAAACGACAAAAGATTTCTTTCATATTCTTTACTAAAAACTCACCTAAGGGTAAAATTGGATTTAAACTATTGCAAGTGGATGGAAACAATATTACATATTGAGGGAACATGGATGTGGATGATAAAATACACCCCAGTAAATACTTACGAATAAACAATCTCGGATAAAAATGAGATTGTGATATTTCCCTTACCTTAGGTCCAATTTGCTTTTTACGTGTCCGAAGCTCCTTTATAATGGTTTAAATAATGTTATTGACTTATTCCAGAATCATACATATTGATATGATATCATATATGGTCATATTATTAGCTTCTTGTTAGTAATATTTCATTGTTACTTGTTACTCGGGTCTTTATAACTTTTTGTTCTTATGCCTGTTTTGTCGAATAAATTCTTATTCTTATCTTTAGGTTATAGATAATTCATTTACAGAATGGTATTAGTGTAGTATATACCATATTCATTCATTCAATTCATTTATATAATCATTATGAAATGAAGATCATGTAGAACGAGTCGCATCACATCGTGGAGACGGTATTCCGTACGTACGCACGAGTGATGATATCATTCCTATGATCGTGGAATTGTATTGGAGTATATATATATTATTTCAGTATCAATATTACTTCATAATTATCATATATAGTTACTCATTACACCATTATACCCATCCTTGTAAGGTGATGGTGGAAAATAGATTACACCACGGCGTGGAGACGGTATTCCGTACGTACGCACGCGCGGTGATTTCATTTTTCCGTAGGATGGATAGAAGGTGAATTAGGGTTGTTTCATATTTATAATAACATATCAGTATTTAAGTAATAATTATGTTATTAATTTATCATGAAACAACTAAAGAAGAAGAAGTTGAAGAAGAAAGAAATTGAAAAGATCGGTAATGGATATTACCTCTTCTTTGGAACGCCTCTTTGAATCCTCCACTTAAGGAACTAAGATTGGTCTTTGGAGAAGACCATGACCTCTAGGATTATTCTAGGGAAGTGGAGAGGAGAAAATTACAGGGGATGGCCGAGCTTGAGTGCTCAATTTGGTGTGAGGAGGAGGGGGAGGAGGTGCCCTTTTATAAGGGAGGAGAGGGGCACCTTAGGAATATCTCAAAATATTATTTTATATTAAAGTCAAAATCGGTTTATAATGGTTCCAAAGGGTCTTATTTCGAAGCTAAAGTGGGGATGGGTCGAAATCCTATAAACCAATAAGATTTAGACAAGTTTAGGGTATTATTTTAACCTTATCAATTAGATTTAACTCTAAGTTAATTAATTTAACTTTTACCGTGTCTTTTTGTTTTCTTTCACTATATGGTTAATACACTTACTATAACATGCCAAACGAACCCCAAATTGTTTATTATTAATATATATATCCTTATCTAAGTCATTTGGCCGAACCTTAGATTTTTAGGAATAAAATAACAATTAATAATATAATATTTGATTTAAAAACTATTTTGTGTCAATTTTGACACTATTTGATATATGATTTTTGTGAAAGTCATAACAGAATTATATGTTCGAACCAAGTTGATTAAATCAACATTAATATATCATAGTGACCTAGAAAATTAGTGGAATTCATAAAAAGTCTGAAATTACATTTATTTTGGTGTTTATAACATCAATTATGTCAATATTTCATTAATAAGATAATTACTGCATCATCATTGTGTCATAAATAAATTAAATTATTTAATGTCTAAAAATTACAAATAAAATACCCTTATGTAGGAAATCTTTTTAGCTTTCTAATGAATATTTATAGTCGAATATATCTTATGTATAACCCCATATTAAAAATGATTTACTTATTAAACTTTGATTTTAACTATTTTAACCCTTCTTTAAATAAATTAATAATAAATGTCCTAATCTAATCCAAGTGGGCCTAAATGGTCATATTTTATTCCTAAGTTTGTTTTTGGTCGAATTACACTTGTCCAATAGAATTAGGAAATGTGTTAGGGTAATATTGATATCATATTTACCCTTAGTTACCATATTTACTATTAATCGCGGTAAAAATAGTAAAAAGTTACTATTCACCAAAAAAATATTTTCATCTCATTGAACCACATTTTAGTCCTTGATATTAACCGTGTCTCTCGGATTTTTGAAATTCCATTCACAGAAGCGGTAAAATTAAGTTTTATGAAAAATTCAGTTTTTAACCTACCACTTAGTGGTTTCACTATTCATCAAAAATTGAAAGTTTTCAGAAAAATACCAAAATTTCACCCTAGGCTAATTTCGATATTCTGAGTCCAAAAATGAAGTCCATTTTGAAAAATAAAATTTATAAAATTTCAAAAAGTGGTTATTACTACTCATAACGGCTAGTTTTAATAGCATATTGTTGTTTAGTAAAACTCGGTATTGCGTACGACGCAAGCTATCGAGGAAGGTCGCGATTGCGTGTAAAGCAAGCCAAGCAAGTGTTGTGTAGAAAAAGATTCCTTTGATGATTTATATAACATAAAAGTCTCGGGTGTTACATTCTACCCCCCTTAAAAAGAATTTCGCCCTCGAAATTCGTCACTTTGCAACAAACAGATGAGGATACTTCTCCCTCATCATATCCTCAAGCTCCCATGTAGCTTCTTCAAGTTGGTGGTTTTTCCATAAAACTTTCACCAAGCGAGTGGTCTTGTTTCGTAGTACTTTTTCGCTACGATCCAGAATCTCTATCGGCTTTCTTCATAAGAAAGATCTTGCTCCAGCGGTACAACTTCTGAGCTTAGTACATGTGAAGGATCTGGTATGTACTTTCTCAGGAGAGATACATGGAACACATCGTGAACTTGAGAGAGATTCGGTGGAAGCGCCAATCGGTAAGCTACCTTCCCAACACGATCCAGTATTTCGAAAGGACCGATATATCTAGGGCTCAACTTCCCCTTCTTTCCAAATCTCATAACCCTCTTCCAGGGAGATATTCGTAAGAAGACTTTATCACCCACTTCAAACTCTAGGTCTTTTCTTCGGTTGTCGGCATAACTTTTCTGTCGACTCTGAGCTGCTCTTATGTGTTGTTGAATAGATCTGACCTTTTCTGCCATTTCATCAACGAGATCAGGTCCTAATAGCTTTCTTTCCCCAACTTCATCCCAGCAAGTTGGAGTCCTGCATTTCTTTCCATAGAGAGCTTCATAAGGAGCCATCTGAATACTGGAGTGAAAGCTATTATTATAAGAAAATTCTACCAAAGGTAGGTGTTGATCCCAACCTCCTTTGAAATCCATAGAGCAAGCTCTCAACATATCTTCTAGGGTTTGAATTGTTCTCTCAGACTGACCGTCTGTCTGGGGATGATAAGCAGTGCTGAAACTCAACTCTGTATCCAGAGTATACTGAAGACTTCGCCAGAACTTCGAGGTAAATCTCGGATCCCGATCAGATATAATAGAAAGTGGTACTCCATGCAATCTTACCACTTCCTTTACATATATCCTGGCAAGCTGATCTAGAGAGAAATCCTCTCTAATAGGAATGAAGTGTGCAGACTTTGTAAGACGATCAACTATGACCCAGATAGCATTATTGCCTTTGGATGTTTTAGGAAGTCCTGTGACAAAGTCCATAGTGATGTTTTCCCATTTCCATTCGGGTATGGGTAATGGTTGTAACATCCCCTTAGACTTTTGTCTCTCAGCATTAACTTGTTGACAAACCAAGCATCGAGAGACATATTCAGCAACATCTCTTTTCATGCCATCCCACCAGAAGTACTCTTTCAGGTCCCTATACATCTTCGTGCTTCCAGGATGAATAGAGAATGAAGAACTATGAGCCTCATCCAGCAGCTCCTTCTTTAATTCGGGGATGGGAGGAACACAAACCCGATTCCTGAACTTTATTATCCCATCACAATCAAGGTTGAATTCAGGAACATTTCTCACCTTCTTTTGTAACTCAGCATCTTCTTTCTGTGCCTCTTTAATCTTCACATGTATAGATGGTTGAACATTCATTTGAGAAAGATAAGATTTTTCCCCTTCCATTATAATTCCAAGATCCATCCTTTGTAAATCCATAAATATTGGATCTTTTGTGATCCTCATCATGGATAAACTAGCATGGTCTTGTCGACTTAATGCATCTGCCACCTTGTTTGCTTTCCCAGGGTGGTAATGGATTGAGCAGTCATAATCCTTAATCAGCTCCAACCATCTTCTTTGACGCATATTAAACTCCTTTTGTGTGAAAATATACTCTAAACTTTTATGATCAGTATAAATATCACACCTTTCACCATAAAGGTAATGCCTCCAAATCTTTAATGCAAAGATTACTGCAGCCAACTCCAAATCATGTGTTGGGTAATTTTGCTCATGGATTTTCAACTGTCGTGAGGCATAAGCTATCACCATATCATTTTGCATAAGAACACACCCCAATCCCTTCTTGGATGCATCACTGTAGATCACAAACCTTTCTCCACTACAAGGCAGTGTGAGCACAGGTGCATCGGATAACCTTCTTTTCAACTCCTTGAAATTCTCTTCACATTCCTCTGTCCAGACAAACTTAACTCCTTTCCGAGTCAACTTGGTGAGTGGATTAGATAATCGTGAAAAATCTTTTACAAAACGTCGATAATATCCAGCCAAACCAAGAAAACTTCGGATCTCAGTTACTGTTGTTGGTCTTGACCATCTTTCGATAACCTCTGTTTTTGCTGGATCCACAGATATCCCCTCTTTTGAGATTATATGACCCAAAAATGCAACTTTTTGAAGCCAAAATTCACACTTGGTAAATTTGGCATAAAGCTTCTCCTTTCTCAGGGTCTTCAATATAATTCTCAAGTGATATTCATGCTCTTCCTTTCTCTTTGAATAGACAAGAATGTCGTCTATAAAGACTACCACAAATTGATCAAGATAGTCTCTAAAAACTCTATTCATTAGATCCATGAAGATAGCAGGGGCATTAGTAAGACCAAATGGCATCACTATACATTCATAGTGTCCATACCTTGTACGGAAAGCCGTCTTTGGTATATCCTCCATTTTGACCCTTAATGGATGATACCCTGAACAAAGATCAATCTTGGAAAAGTATTGAGCTCCGCGTAGTTGGTCAAATAAGTCATCAATGCGTGGGAGAGGATATTTGTTCTTGATAGTGATCTTGTTAAGTTCTCGATAATCAATGCAGAGTCTCATTGATCCATCTTTCTTCTTAACAAATAGAACAGGTGCTCCCCAAGGTGACGCACTAGGGCGTATGAATCCCTTATCAAGATTCTCTTGGAGTTGCTTCTTCAATTCCTGCAAGTCAATTGGGGCCATTCTATAAGGTGTCTTTGAAATAGGCAAAGCACCGGGTACGAGTTCTATTGAAAACTCAACTTCACGATTTGGTGGAAGACCTGGTAATTCCTCCAGAAAGACATCATCAAACTCCCGTACAATGGGCATATTCTTAATAGTGAGTTTCTCACCAACCATTTGAGATAAATAACCTTCATTTAGTGGAATCAATACCCATAAGATGGAAGAAATTTCCACTGGAAGGTTATGTTCATCCTTGCATTGATAGACGATCGTAGATTGATCTGGAATATGAAATGTGACTTCCCTTCTTTGGAAATCGATATGAGATCCATGTAGAGAAAGCCAATCCATGCCAAGAATCACATCAAATTCCACTAAAGGAAGGATCACAAGATTTGCAGGAAGCACTTTCCCACAAACTTCGATCGGAGAAGAATTATAAACTTTTGATGCGATTGATGTGCCATTAGGTGTTGTCACAGCTAACTCAACATCTAATTGTTGAGGTAATAAGGTGATACCCTTAGAAAAGTCTTCAGAAATAAAAGAGTGGGTGGATCCAGAATCAAATAAAACATTTGCTACTTTAGAGTGGATGGTAAGTGTACCTTTCACCACATCGTTATCGTACTCCACATCGCTGATAGAAATTGCATGTGACTTTCCTTTGTCTTTAGCCTTAAGATTTTGTTGACGTCGACCATCATCATCAACCCTTGGATTTGGGCATTGATTGGCATAATGCCCCATCTCCTTGCACTTGAAACATTGAAGTGTAGTAGGTTCATTATGTGTATCCCTTCCTTTGTTTGCGTCATTAGACATCTTCTTCCCATTATCACGGCATTCAAATGCCCGATGACCTTCTTTTCCACATTTAAAACATTTACTTGTCCCTTTAAGACAACTCCATCCATGTTTCTTTCCACACTTTGAGCATAAGGAAAAGCTCATCTTCTTTTCCGTGTGCTCTTTAGATTTTTCTTTGAATTCCATCTTCCTCTTCTTATCAAACCCATGTGACTGATGGGTTACTCCAATCTCCATCTCGACTTTGAGAGCACATCGAACGATTTCCTCGTAGCTATTGAAGTCCCTTATGGCTAATGCCCTTCGAAGACTTGGTTTTAAGCCACTAAAGAATCGATCGATCTTACTTTCAGGTTGGATAATAATACCAGAAGCGTACCTTGCAAGTCTTGTAAAATTTGCTTCATAGGTACCAACAGATTCATCATCCCTTTGCTTCAGTTCAAGAAACTCTTTCTCCATCTTTGTTCGGAGAATACGAGGGAAGTACTTATTGAAAAATAAGTTCTTGAACTCGTCCCATTCCATAGACTCAATTTCATCCCTTTGCCTCGTATTCTTAACAAGATTCCACCATTGATCAGCATCTCCTTCCAAACGATACACTACTAGGATGACTTTATCATGCTCAGAACATTGAAGAACTGAAAATATCTTTTCAGTAGTACTAATCCATTGTTCAGCAACTAATGGATCAGTAGACCCGCTGAAAGAAGGTGGACGCTGCCTCATGAAGGATTCAACAGAATGTTTCTCCCTCCTTTGCTCATTTGGAAATCCTGCATGATTCATAGCTTGAGAAAGTTGTGTGAGCATGGCTACAAGATTTTGCATTCCAGCTCCCATATCGTTTGTTTGCTCATGGGGACAATCATTGCATTGCCCATCGCATTCCGCATTAACACGGTTCCTTCGGGTTCCAGCCATTGACTAAAACCAAGAAGAATAGTGTGAGCAACACTAATTATAATAGGAAACCACATAATTCAAGAATAAAATTTTCATGCTTAAGGTCTTATCCTAGGTTATTCAAGGCCATTTCTAAAACACTAAGATTGTGTTCTATGCTTAGACTTATCCTTAGGGTTCTTACTAAGGCTTTCACATCCTAGTTTCCAAAGGTTGACTATACCTTTCCTCTGATACCAACTATAACGACCCATACTTTACATACATTTTTAATACTTCAAAAATTGAAGCACACTTATTACAACATATGATAAAACCACAAAGGACCGTATAGGTATAGTGTCTTTAGAAACTGGGAAACATAAACAACTGGTTCATAAATATTCTAAAGTGTCTCTCATTTATTTCATCATATCTAGGGTCCGTTTTAGCAAATTCTACTTAATATCCATCTTCCTGACCTGGGGAAAAGAAAACATAAAAGGGTGAGCTCAAATGCTCAGCAAGGCAAATAAAGGAAATAAAAATCATATCATATCTTTTTGAAAATCAAAACCTGCAAAAGAGATCATAATATCTTAACATGGAATAATCATAGAAGTGAAAATGAGATCCCCATAATCATAACATGAAACTTGAAACATTGTGGCATGCACACATAATCATGGAAAATCATTTCTTGTTAGTCGTGACTCATTGCCAAGACTATCTTAGTGGACAAAGTCCCTTTCTGAACCGAGTTCATTCCTCGTTTCAGTCCTGTATCACTGAACCGAAATAACCTTCCGTTCCAGCCATGTCTATCTCATGAGATATAAAATCTTTACCCAATGCATTGGAGGGAGATATAGGTCCCACCCATCTTATAATGAATCCTTTCTTATGTGTGCCACATAATCATAAACCATACATCATAGCATAACCCATGTAATAAAAATGGGATTCTTAAACAACATGACATCATAAAACAATTCATATAAGATAAAGGAATAAAAATAATTCCATCACAACATGACCAAATCAATGTAATAATAGGGATAAAAACAGAACCCTTTATTATCTTATATGGAAAATTATTTTGATAAAACACTTGAAATGAATTCTTGAGGAAAATATCCTTTCTTCTTTAAAAACATTTTTCCTTTCTTAACATTTCATAAAACTTTAAACTAAATGAAGTTGATTAAAAATAAACTTTAAAACTTGTAAAGTAAGCTTCTTAAAAATCAATTCATGCCGTATAAGTTAAAAAAAACATTCTTCGTACTTTTGTCGGAAAAGTCAAAAAGTACCTCGTACGGAAAAACGAAAAAAGATTTCTTTCATATTCTTTACTAAAAACTCACCTAAGGGTAAAATTGGATTTAAACTATTGCAAGTGGATGGAAACAATATTACATATTGAGGGAACATGGATGTGGATGATAAAATACACCCCAGTAAATACTTACGAATAAACAATCTCGGATAAAAATGAGATTGTGATATTTCCCTTACCTTAGGTCCAATTTGCTTTGTACGTGTCCGAAGCTCCTGTATAATGGTTTAAATAATGTTATTGACTTATTCCAGAATCATACATATTGATATGATATCATATATGGTCATATTATTAGCTTCTTGTCAGTAATATTTCATTGTTACTTGTTACTCGGGTCATTATAACTTTTTGTTCTTATGCGTGTTTTGTCGAATAAATTCTTATTCTTATCTTTAGGTTATAGATAATTCATTTACAGAATGGTATTAGTGTAGTATATACCATATTCATTCATTCAATTCATTTATATAATCATTATGAAATGAAGATCATGTAGAACGAGTCGCATCACATCGTGGAGACGGTATTCCGTACGTACGCACGAGTGATGATATCGTTCCTATGATCGTGGAATTGTATTGGAGTATATATATATTATTTCAGTATCAATATTACTTCATAATAATCATATATAGTTACTCATTACACCATTATACCCATCCTTGTAAGGTGATGGTGGAAAATAGATTACACCACGGCGTGGAGACGGTATTCCGTACGTACGCACGCGCGGTGATTTCATTTTTCCGTAGGATGGATAGAAGGTGAATTAGGGTTGTTTCATATTTATAATAACATATCAGTATGTAAGTAATACTGATGTTATTACTTTATCATGAAACAACTAAAGAAGAAGAAGTTGAAGAAGAAAGAAATTGAAAAGACCAGTAATGGATATTACCTCTTCTTTGGAACGCCTCTTTGAATCCTCCACTTAAGGAACTAAGATTGGTCTTTGGAGAAGACCAGGACCTCTAGGATTATTCTAGGGAAGTGTAGAGGAGAAAATGGCAGGGGATGTCCGAGCTTGAGTGCTCAATTTGGTGTGAGGAGGAGGGGGAGGAGGTGCCCTTTTATAAGGGAGGAGAGGGGCACCTTAGGAATATCTCAAAATATTATTTTATATTAAAGTCAAAATCTTTTTATAATGGTTCCAAAGGGTCTTATTTAGAATCTAAAGGGGGGATGGGTCGAAATCCTATAAACCAATAAGATTTAGACAAGTTTAGGGTATTATTTTAACCTTATCGATTAGATTTAACTCTAAGTTAATTAATTTAACTTTTACCGTGTCTTTTTGTTTTCTTTCACTATATGGTTAATACACTTACTATAACATGACAAACGAACCCCAAATTGTTTATTATTAATATATATATCCTTATATAAGTCATCTGGCCGAACCTTAGATTTTTAGGAATAAAATAACAATTAATAATATAATATTTGATTTAAAAACTATTTTGTGTCAATTTTGACACTATTTGATATATGATTTTTTTGAAAGTCATAACAGAATTATATGTTCGAACCAAGTAGATTAAATCAACATTAATATATCATAGTAACCTATAAAATTAGTGGAATTCATAAAAAGTCTCAAATTACATTTATTTTGGTGTTTATAACATCACTTATGTCAATATTTCATTAATAAGATAATTACTGCATCATCATTGTGTCATAAATAAATTAAATTATTTAATGTCTAAAAATTAAAAATAAAATACCCTTATGTAGGAAATCTTTTTATCTTTCTAAGGAATATTTATAGTCGAATTTATCTTATGTATAACCCCATATTAAAAATCATTTACTTATTAAACTTTGATTTTAACTATTTTAACCCTTCTTTAAATAAATTAATAATAAATGTCCTAATCTAATCCAAGTGGGCCTAAATGGTCATATTTTATTCCTAAGTTTGTTTTTGGTCGAATTACACTTGTCCAATAGAATTAGGACATGTGTTATGGTAATATTGATATCATATTTACCCTTAGTTACCCTATTTACTATTAACCGCGGTAAAAATAGTAAAAAGTTAATATTCACCAAAAAATTATTTTCATCTCATTGAACCACATTTTAGTCCTTGATATTAACCGTGTCTCTCGGATTTTTGAAATTCCATTCACAGAAGCGGTAAAATTAAGTTTTATGCAAAATTCAGTTTTTAACCTACCACTTAGTGGTTTCACTATTCATCAAAAATTAAAAGTTTTCAGAAAAATACCAAAATTTCACCCTAGGCTAATTTCGATATTCTGAGTCCAAAAATGAAGTCCATTTTGAAAAATAAAATTTATAAAATTTCAAAAAGTGGTTATTACTACTCATAACGGCTAGTTTTAATAGCATATTGTTGTTTAGTAAAACTCGGTATTGCGTACGACGCAAGCTATCGAGGAAGGTCGCGATTGCGTGTAAAGCAAGCCAAGCAAGTGTTGTGTAGAAAAAGATTCCTTTGATGATTTATATAACATAAAAGTCTCGGGTGTTACAATGTCCACCTTTCAAGATGTTATATGAGTGTTGAACAATCATCGTTTCGTGAGGCAGAAATTCACCATCCACAGAAACCGTATGTTTTTTAACAATTAGATGTAGGTGTGTATAAGTGTAGCTCGAATAATTCTTATAAAAACATACTAGTATATTGAGGATACTGGTGTTTTTACAAAAGAAATGAATAAAAAGAGTTTAGGGGGTTGGAGAAGAAAAATAAAACAAAACAACATTAGAGAAGACATTACCTCAAAATCGGGTAACTCTTTTTGATTTGAGACAAATGCTTCCTTGGGAAGAGTTCTGCCCAAAGTGAGGCTTCTAGGAGTAATAGGGGGAAGTGGGGAGAGTATTTGGGCAGAGTTTGGCCGATCCAAATGTCTTGAAGGTGTAAATAAGGTGGGAGAGGTGGGGGCCTTTTATAAGTGGAGAGGAGGGGCTCTTTTGGAAAGATTGAAATGTTACATTATTACACAATGATTTTCGAACTCTAAAGGTCCCACACATATATAATTCAGGGATAAGGTGATAAGGGTTAGAAATACCCTCATCTAATAGGCTTTGGACAAGTTTATGCCTTGGATTTTGTATTATCTTCTCATTTTATTTAAATCGTTAAATAATGAGGTCATTGCTGCATCATAATGATGTCATAAATAATTTAATTTATTTAATGTCTAAAAATTATAAAAAAAATACTATGATGTAGGAAATCTTTTTAGATTTCAAATGAATATTTATAGTAAAAAAATATGACTTGTATAACCCCATGTAAAAATTGTTCTAGTAAAACATTTAATGTTTGTGTTATTTTTTACTTTAACATTAAATAAAAGGTATTTATGTCATTTTCTAACTAAAGTGGCTCCATGGGGTCCCCAAGTTGACCCATGGGTTGTCTTGGTCAGACATGACTCATCCAATAGGAGTAGGACAAGTTTCATGCTCATCTCATATTATTAAAACATTATTTGTACCTTAAACTACACTAATTACCTCTAATCGCGATTAAGAACTTAAAAGTTACTATTCACCAAAAAATTATTTTAATCTTATTGAACCACATTTTACTTCTTAATGACAACCATGTGTGTCGGATTTTTGAAAATCAAATCACAGATGTGGTAATATTTCATTTAAACGAAAAATCAGTTATTTAACTACCACTTATTGGTTTCACTATTCATCAAAAATTGAAGTTTTTAAGAACAAGGCCAAAATTTAACCCTAAGCAATAATTGATATTCCGATTTCAAAAATGATTTCTATTTTAAAAAATTCCAAACATTTAAGTTGCATTAATTAATTTTATAATTAATTCCCGCTGTTACGACAAATAGCGTGTTTTTAAGAAACAATTTATATCAAAAGATTGGCAATTGTTTATGTCCAATTTCAATGTTAAATGAATTCTAATGACCACCATTGGATAAAATGGTAAAAATATATTCTAATTATACCTTAAAACCACTATATAGTATAAGTTATCACAATAAATTATTTTGATTAAAAAAGTTGTTTTAAAGTATTTTTCACTATTCCTAAAAAATTAGAAGTTCTCAGAAAAATACCAAAAATTCAAGATAGGCTAATTTCGATATTCTGAATCCAAAAATGAAGTCCATTTTGAAATATAAAATTTCTATAATTTTAAAAAGTGGTTATTACTATTCATAATGGCTACTTTGATTAGTCTCGGTGTTTTAGAACTCGAAGTTGCGTACAATGCAAGCTATTGCATTATTGAATGAGAAGCGTATTGTGGAAGCTCGGGGTGTTACAATAGGGTTGAGTCATTTGAATTAGTGAGTAGGTTCTATTTGATGAGATCTCAACGCAGGAGACCTCTCCATGGTAAGATTTAGGCATGTGATCAGGATAAGCATAGAAAACTAGGGAATCCCTGAGAATAATGTTATATAATTTTTATTTTTTAGGTCACATAGAGTGTGAATTCTTGAAAATACATGCTGAAGA
This sequence comes from Viscum album, assembly GCA_963277665.1. Lineage (NCBI taxonomy): Eukaryota > Viridiplantae > Streptophyta > Magnoliopsida > Santalales > Viscaceae > Viscum > Viscum album. The sequence goes on from OY728147.1 coordinate 379,545,690, forward strand.
GAATATAAATATAGATGAAGGACCACCACGGAAGAGGCATCATCATGATCAAAGATCACCCAAGTGAGGGTAGGGTGGTCCCTAAGGATGCAGAGTTGGAATATGAGTAGGAGGTGATGTGGGTGGTGGATGAAGATATAATATCCTTTCACCACCATCACCGAGAGTACCTTGTAAGAATCAGGGTTCTTTCATATGGGTTCATGGATATTTGTAGGCATATAACCCAGTGACACATGATATGATCAAAGGTATGATCTCTATATTTTCTACATTTTCCTTAGTATTAGTAGACATTGGTTCCAATTATTCATTAATCGCTATACCCATGGTGTGGATCTAGAGCCCATAGTGGAGGCATTATCCTAGAAGATTCTATTTGAGGTTCTTATAGGTAATGATTCTTCAGTATATTTTATCTTCTAATAGTGCACGTTGTTTTGAGCATAATGCTTATTCAGGCACCACTCGGAGATGGCAGTGGTTAGGAATACGATCACTAGTGACATATTGTAGAGACCCGTATCCTGACGTACATAGACTTTACATTACTTTTGCGGAATACTTAGTACATAACAAAAACACACACTAAAGGATCGTAATAGTTTAGTGTCTTTGGAAACTCGGAACATAATCTTCTAATCCTGGTGAAAGATCTTCAATATCTCCCGTAAAGATCTTCCATTTTTTTTACCTAAAACCTTTCTTTATATCCTGGGGAAAAGAAAACATAAAAGGGTGAGCTCAAATGCTCAGTAAGGGTATACAAAAGAAATAAAAATCATATCATATCTTTTTGAAAATCACAACCTGCAAAAGAGATCATAATATCTTAACATGGAACAAATCATAGAAGTGAAAATGAGATCCCCATAATCATAACATGAAACTTGAAACTTTGTGGCATGCACACATAATCATGGAAAATCATTTCTTGTTAGTCATGACTCATTGCCAAGACTATCTTAGTGGACAAAGTCCCTTTCTGAACCGAGTAATCCTCGTTTCAGTCCTGTTTCACTGAACCGGTATAACCTATCATTCCAGCCATGTCTATCTCATGAGATATGAAATCTTTACCCAATGCATTGGAGGGAGATATAGGTCCCACCCATCTCTTAATGAATCCTTTCTTATGTGTGCCACAAAATCATAAATCATACATCATTGCATAACCCATGTAATAAAAATGGGATTCTTAAACAACATGACATCATAAAACCATTCATATAAGATAAAGGAATTCATAAACATAATTCCATCACAACATAGTCAAATCAATGTAAAAATATGGATAGAAACAGAACCCTTTATTATCTTATATGGAAAATAATTTTGATAAAACACTTGAATTGAATTCTTGAGGAAAATATCCTTTCTTCTTCAAAATCAATTTCTTTTCACAAAACATCATGCAATTTTAAAAGAAAGAGATTTTATTGAAAATAGTCATGAAATCTTTTAGAGGAAGCTTCATGAAAATAAGGCTTTACAAAACAGTATAAATCCGTTCGTGCCGTATAAGTTAAAAAAACATTCTTCGTACTTTTGTCGGAAAAGTCAAAAAGTACCTCGTACGAAAAACGAAAAAAGATTCCTTTCATATCTTTTACTAAAAACTCACCGAAGGGTAAAAATTGATTTAAAAAATTGTAGTTGGATTGAAATAATATTACATATTTATGAAACATGGATGTGGATGATAAAATACACCCCAGTAAATACCAAAGTATAAACAATCTCGGATAAAAATGAGATTGTGATATTTCCCTTACCTTAGGTCCGACTTGCTTTGTAAGTGTCCGAACCTCCTGTATAATAATTTAAATCATGTTATTGACTTATTACAGAATCATATTCATTGTTATGATATCATATATGGTTCACTTATTACATTATATTACCCGTTCTTTTGTAAATTCCATGTTAAAGAAGCGTTTTGGGTAAAATCGTTTCATTTATCGTAGGTGTTTTGACTTGTTGTTCTTGACATCATTATTACTTATATCATGATTTACTTACTTCCAGAATATAAAATCTGATTTGTATATCATATATATTCAGTATATATATATATAAATAATAGGTAGAAAAATAAAATGAAAAACACCGTTCATGGAGACGGTAGTCCGTACGTACGCATGAACGCTGTTTTTCTTTCCTTATTGTCTTGAAATGGAAGTAAGTAGATGACATACATATGTATATATACATAAATCCAGTAGCTTTATAATGTCATATGTTTCATTATTATTTCTTTTATATACATTATAATCATTCTTAAATGGTTAACATGGAGAATGAATCTCATCGCGTCGTGGAGACGGTAGTCCGTACGTACGCACGAGCGATGATATCATTTCTATAAATATTGAATTGAATTGGAGTGGATTATACAATATATCAGAATCAATATGATGTTGTAATAACTATGTATATTTATTCTTTACACCATTATACCCATCCATGTAAGGTGGCGGTGGAAAATAGATTACACCACGGCGTGGAGACGGTATTCCGTACGTACGCACGCGCGGTGATTTATTTTTCCGTAGGATGGATAGATGGTGAAATAGGGTTGTTTCATACTTATAATAACATATCCGTATATGAGTGATACTGATGTTATTACTTCATAATGAAACAACCTAAGAAGAAGAAGTGGAAGAAGAAATAAAGATGAAAGAATTGGTAATGGTAATTACCTCTTCTTTGAAGTGCCTCTTTGAGACCTCCTCTTAGGGCACTAGAATTGGTCTTTGAGGAAGACCAGAACCTCTAGGATGTTGCTAGGGAAGTGGAGAAGGGATTTTGTCAGGGGTTGGCCGAGCTTGAGTGCTCAAATTGGTGTGAGGAGGAGGGGGAGGAGGTGTCCTTTTATAAGGGAGGAGAGGGGCACCTTAGGAATTCTTAAAAATATTAATTTATAATAAATCTAACCCCACTTAAAAACCTCCAAAAATGACTCATATTCGAAGATTAGATGAGATAGGTTTGTAATCTCATCAACCAATTAAATTTAGACATGTTTGGATATTATTTTAAACCTTATCAATTAGATTTAACTCTAAGTTAAATAATTTAACTTTTACCATGTCTTTTTGTTTTCTTTCACTATATGGTTAATAAACTTACTATAACATGCCAAACGAACCCCAAATTGTTTATTATTAATATATATATCCTTATCTAAGTCATTTGGCCGAACCTTAGATTTTTAGGAATAAAATAACAATTAATAATATAATATTTGATTTAAAAACTATTTTGTGTCAATTTTGACACTATTTGATATATGATTTTTGTGAAAGTCATAACAGAATTATATGTTCGAACCAAGTTTATTAAATCAACATTAATATATCATAGTAACCTAGAAAATTAGTGGAATTCATAAAAAATCTCAAATTACATTTATTTTGGTGTTTATAACATCAATTATGTCAATATTTCATTAATAAGATAATTACTGCATCATCGTTGTGTCATAAATAAATTAAATTATTTTATGTCTAAAAATTACAAATAAGATACCATCATGTAGGAAATCTTTTTAGCTTTCTAATGAATATTTACAATCGAATTTATCTTATGTATAACCCCATATTAAAAATGATTTACTTATTAAACTTTGATTTTAACTATTTTAACCCTTCTTTAAATAAATTAATAATAAATGTCCTAATCTAATCCAAGTGGGCCTAAATGGTCATATTTTATTCCTAAGTTTGTTTTTGGTCGAATTAAACTTGTCCAATAGAATTAGGACATGTGTTAGGGTAATAGTAATATCATATTTACCCTTAGTTACCCTATTTACTATTAACCGCGGTAAAAAAAAGTAAAAAGTTACTATTCACCAAAAATTATTTTCATCTCATTGAACCACATTTTAGTCCTTGATATTAACTGTGTCTCTCGGATTTTCGAAATTCTATTCACAGAAGCGGTAAAATTATGTTTTATGCAAAATTCAGTTTTTAACCTACCACTTAGTGGTTTCACTATTCATCAAAAATTGAAAGTTTTCAGAAAAATGCCAAAATTTCATCCTAAGCTATATTTCATATTCCGAATTCAAAAATGAAGTCTATTTTACCAAATTCATAACATAGAAGTTGAATTAATTAATTTTATAATTAAATCCCGCTATTAAAACAAATAGCGTGTTTTTACGAAACAATATCTATCAAAAGATTGACACTTGTTTATGTCAGGTTTAAATGTGAAATTACGTCCAATGACCAACATTGTATTAAATTGTAAAAATATATTCTAAATATACTTTAAAACCACTCAAATTAATAATTTATCACTATTAATTATTTCGATTAAAAAAGTTGTTTTTAATTATAATTTAGTAATTTTCACTATTCATCAGAATATGAAAGTTATCCGAAATGTACCAAAATTTCACCTTAGGCTAAATTCGATACTCCGAATCCAAAAATGAAATCCATTTTGAAAAATAAAATTTACAAAATTTCAAAAAGTGGTTATTACTATTCATAACGGCTAGTTTTAATAGCATATCGCTGTTTAGTGAAACTCGTTATTGCGTACTACACACACTATCGAGGAAGGTTGCGATTGCGTGTAATGCAAGGCAAGTCAAGGATGCGTGTTGTGCAAGCTCCTTTTGGTGTAGCGTACAACACAAGACATTAATAAAATTAAAAAGAATATTTTTCATAAAATCTTGGGCTGTTACATTCTACCCCCCTTAAAATGAATTTCGCCCTCGAAATTCGTCGGGGTTATAAATGGTTTTCTATTCAAAAGTTTCCCACATTGTAAAAAGGAATACCAAAACTTGGCTTTAAAAACTAAAGTATGAAATGTAACGATTACCCAAATAAACTAATTGTTGGGTTTCCACATAGGTAAAAATATGGATATGGAAGAAAAATCTAACCATCATGTTCTGATGGAGAGTGGTAGAGAACATGGCTATGGAAAAGCCAAAAATCACAAATCCATAAATTTGTGATGATATAAGGTACCATCTGATTCCTCAGGTATAAGATCACTAGGACAACATTTTTGGTTTTCAAGATCATTTCCCTAAAGTTGAAAATTTGAATTATAATAAATACTTACTCTATTTTGGTACAATCTCACTGTTGTTCGTGCCTTGAACAATTTCCACTTCATCTCTTAAATAAATGAAGTTGAATTTGTTATTCGTGAAGTGTTAGCAGATAATGTGATAGAATGACGGGTCATTCCATCTGTCTCAAACAAAAGGTTAGCAAAAATTATATGCATAAATCGATCTATAGTGAGATTAATCATATATGGTTCCTAAAATGGACTTATACTTCATATATCATACTGCTTAATATAATAAAACTAGTTTCTACTAAATAGGGACTTCCTGTAGGTCAGTGGTAGGCGATAAAGGCCAGTCGCACTTCGGTTGTGGGTTCGATTCCTACAGCCTTGTCCGAAGCGATGGGCTGTCGCCCGTCCTGCAGGTTGTCCTTTTTCTAAAACTATATTACTATAACATCCCATCAATAATATCGAGAAAACTTCGATCCTTAAACAATACTCACTTATGTCCAACATAATCCATTTCAATCATTAGGCTTATCCATAATACTGCAGTCCACTCTCATAATATAGTGACAACGATTACCAGAGATTTAATACTGTCGTTGATCCCCACATATCATAAGATATGTTTTGTTGGTCACATTCTAAACATTCAAAGTCCTTAATCATGTATTCTCTTGAATACCTTAGTGAAAACATGAATGCAGTTAAAAGTTAACACTTTCCACATACCAAAATCCTCAAAATTCTATATACTCAATCCATGATATCACTTAGTCCTTATATCAATCATGAGCTCATGAATACTGTTAAAATTTTCATTTTCTTATTTTCCCTTCATTATGCGCATATCATATTATTTCCAAAAATATCTCAATCACTTTGAATACCACATAAATATTCCAATACTCCATGATACAACATTATTTTGGAATCCCATTACATAAACACTTAATCATTCCACCACATCGTTATCATATTCAACATTGCCAATAGTGATCGCATGTGATTTCCCTTTGTCCTTTGCCTTCAGTGGTTGCTCATGTTGATCATCACTAACCCTTGGATTAGGGCAATTATTAGCATAATGCCCCATTTCCTTGCACTTGAAGCATTGAAGTGTTGGCGGTGCGTTCTCTGCAGTGTTTGCTTTATTCACATCATTAGAAACCCTTTTTCCATTACTTCGACACTCAGCTGCTCGATGACCTTCTTTTCCACACTTAAAACATTTTCTAGTTCCTTTAAGACAATCTCCACCATGCTTCTTTCCACACTTTGTGCATAAGGAAACATTCATCTTCTTTTCACCATTATTATGAGATTTCTCCTTGAACTCCATCTTTCGTTTCTTGTCAAAACCATGAGATGGATATGTAACACCAACTTCCATTTCTACCTTGATAGCACAACGCACAATTTCTTCATAGCTACTGAAGTCTCTTATAGCTAATGCCCTTCAAAGACTTGGTTTTAAGCCACTGAAAAATCGATCAACTTTACTTTCAGGTTGGATGATAATGCCAGATGCATACCTTGCAAGTCTTGTAAAATTCGCTTCATATATACCAACAGATTCATCATCCTTCTGCTTCAGCTCAATAAACTCCTTTTCCATCTTTGTTCGAAGAATACGAGGGAAGTACTTACTGAAAAACAAGTTCTTGAACTCGTCCCATTCCATGGACTCAATTTCATCCCTTGGCCTCGTATTCTTGATAAGATTCCACCATTGATCAGCTTCACCTTCCAAACGATATACTGCTAAGATGACTTTATCATGTTCAGAACATTGAAGAACTGAAAATATCTTTTCAGTGGTACTGATCCATTGTTCAGCAACAAGTGGATCAGAAGTCCCACTGAAAGAAGGTGGACGTTGCCTCATGAAGGACTCAATATAATATTGTTCCCTTCTCTGCTCATTTGGAAGTCCAGAATGATTCATAGCTTGTGTAAGTATAGCAATAAGATTTTGCACTCCATCTCCCATAACATTTGTTTGTTCAGGAGGGCAATCATTGCATTGTCCATTGCATTGATCAACACGGTTCCTTCGGGTTCCAGCCATCATCTAAAACCCAAAAAGAATAGTGTGAGAGGCAAAAATCATGCTAGGGAAAACAACATAATAAAGGGGGAGTACCTTCAATATCCAACATCTTAGGTTTAATTATATGATCGTTAGCGTAATTCTATTACTATAACCTATACGTATACTTATCCCTAGGGACATCCCTAGACATACCTTAGAAATATCTCTAGGGATCTCACTAACGTTTTCGCATCCTAGTTTCCAAAGGTTGACTAAACCTTTCCTCTGATACCAACTGTAGAGACCCGTATCCTGACGTACATAGACTTTACATTACTTTTGCGGAATACTTAGTACATAACAAAAACACACACTAAAGGATCGTAATAGTTTAGTGTCTTTGGAAACTCGGAACATAATCTTCTAATCCTGGTGAAAGATCTTCAATATCTCCCGTAAAGATCTTCCATTTTTTTTTACCTAAAACCTTTCTTTATATCCTGGGGAAAAGAAAACATAAAAGGGTGAGCTCAAATGCTCAGTAAGGGTATACAAAAGAAATAAAAATCATATCATATCTTTTTGAAAATCACAACCTGCAAAAGAGATCATAATATCTTAACATGGAACAAATCATAGAAGTGAAAATGAGATCCCCATAATCATAACATGAAACTTGAAACTTTGCGGCATGCACACATAATCATGGAAAATCATTTCTTGTTAGTCATGACTCATTGCCAAGACTATCTTAGTGGACAAAGTCCCTTTCTGAACCGAGTAATCCTCGTTTCAGTCCTGTTTCACTGAACCGGTATAACCTACCATTCCAGCCATGTCTATCTCATGAGATATGAAATCTTTACCCAATGCATTGGAGGGAGATATAGGTCCCACCCATCTCTTAATGAATCCTTTCTTATGTGTGTCACAAAATCATAAATCATACATCATTGCATAACCCATGTAATAAAAATGGGATTCTTAAACAACATGACATCATAAAACCATTCATATAAGATAAAGGAATTCATAAACATAATTCCATCACAACATAGTCAAATCAATGTAAAAATATGGATAGAAACAGAACCCTTTATTATCTTATATGGAAAATAATTTTGATAAAACACTTGAATTGAATTCTTGAGGAAAATATCCTTTCTTCTTCAAAATCAATTTCTTTTCACAAAACATCATGCAATTTTAAAAGAAAGAGATTTTATTGAAAATAGTCATGAAATCTTTTAGAGGAAGCTTCATGAAAATAAGGCTTTACAAAACAGTATAAATCCGTTCGTGCCGTATAAGTTAAAAAAAGCATTCTTCGTACTTTTGTCGGAAAAGTCAAAAAGTACCTCGTACGAAAAACGAAAAAAGATTCCTTTCATATCTTTTACTAAAAACTCACCGAAGGGTAAAAATGGATTTAAAAAATTGTAGTTGGATTGAAATAATATTACATATTGATGAAACATGGATGTGGATGATAAAATACACCCCAGTAAATACCAAAGTATAAACAATCTCGGATAAAAATGAGATTGTGATATTTCTCTTACCTTAGGTCCGACTTGCTTTGTAAGTGTCCGAACCTCCTGTATAATAATTTAAATCATGTTATTGACTTATTACAGAATCATATTCATTGTTATGATATCATATATGGTTCACTTATTACATTATATTACCCGTTCTTTTGTAAATTCCATGTTAAAGAAGCGTTTTGGGTAAAATCGTTTCATTTATCGTAGGTGTTTTGACTTGTTGTTCTTGACATCATTATTACTTATATCATGATTTACTTACTTCCAGAATATAAAATATGATTTGTATATCATATATATTCAGTATATATATATATAAATAATAGGTAGATAAATAAAATGAAAAACACCGTTCATGGAGACGGTAGTCCGTACGTACGCATGAACGCTGTTTTTCTTTCCTTATTGTCTTGAAATGGAAGTAAGTAGATGACATACATATGTATATATACATAAATCCAGTAGCTTTATAATGTCATATGTTTCATTATTATTTCTTATATATACATTATAATCATTCTTAAATGGTTAACATGGAGAATGAATCTCATCGCGTCGTGGAGACGGTAGTCCGTACGTACGCACGAGCGATGATATCATTTCTATAAATATTGAATTGAATTGGAGTGGATTATACAATATATCAGAATCAATATGATGTTGTAATAACTATGTATAGTTATTCTTTACACCATTATACCCATCCATGTAAGGTGGCGGTGGAAAATAGATTACACCACGGCGTGGAGACGGTATTCCGTACGTACGCACGCGCGGTGATTTCTTTTTCCGTAGGATGGATAGATGGTGAAATAGGGTTGTTTCATACTTATAATAACATATCAGTATATGAGTGATACTGATGTTATTACTTCATAATGAAACAACCTAAGAAGAAGAAGTGGAAGAAGAAATAAAGATGAAAGAATTGGTAATGGTAATTACCTCTTCTTCGAAGTGCCTCTTTGAGACCTCCTCTTAGGGCACTAGAATTGGTCTTTGAGGAAGACCAGAACCTCTAGGATGTTGCTAGGGAAGTGGAGAAGGGATTTTGTCAGGGGTTGGCCGAGCTTGAGTGCTCAGATTGGTGTGAGGAGGAGGGGGAGGAGGTGTCCTTTTATAAGGGAGGAGAGGGGCACCTTAGGAATTCTTAAAAATATTAATTTATAATAAATCTAACCCCACTTAAAAACCTCCAAAAATGACTCATATTCAAAGATTAGATGAGATAGGTTTGTAATCTCATCAACCAATTAAATTTAGACATGTTTGGATATTATTTTAAACCTTATCAATTAGATTTAACTCTAAGTTAAATAATTTAACTTTTACCGTGTCTTTTTGTTTTCTTTCACTATATGGTTAATAAACTTACTATAACATGCCAAACGAACCCCAAATTGTTTATTATTAATATATATATCCTTATCTAAGTCATTTGGCCGAACCTTAGATTTTTAGGAATAAAATAACAATTAATAATATAATATTTGATTTAAAAACTATTTTGTGTCAATTTTGACACTATTTGATATATGATTTTTGTGAAAGTCATAACAGAATTATATGTTCGAACCAAGTTTATTAAATCAACATTAATATATCATAGTAACCTAGAAAATTAGTGGAATTCATAAAAAATCTCAAATTACATTTATTTTGGTGTTTATAACATCAATTATGTCAATATTTCATTAATAAGATAATTACTGCATCATCGTTGTGTCATAAATAAATTAAATTATTTGATGTCTAAAAATTACAAATAAAATACCATCATGTAGGAAATTTTTTTAGCTTTCTAATGAATATTTACAATCGAATTTATCTTATGTATAACCCCATATTAAAAATGATTTACTTATTAAACTTTGATTTTAACTATTTTAACCCTTCTTTAAATAAATTAATAATAAATGTCCTAATCTAATCCAAGTGGGCCTAAATGGTCATATTTTATTCCTAAGATTGTTTTTGGTCGAATTACACTTGTCCAATAGAATTAGGACATGTGTTAGGGTAATAGTAATATCATATCTACCCTTAGTTACCCTATTTACTATTAACCGCGGTAAAAAAAAGTAAAAAGTTACTATTCACCAAAAATTATTTTCATCTCATTGAACCACATTTTAGTCCTTGATATTAACCGTGTCTCTCGGATTTTCGAAATTCCATTCACAGAAGCGGTAAAATTATGTTTTATGCAAAATTCAGTTTTTAACCTACCACTTAGTGGTTTCACTATTCATCAAAAATTGAAAGTTTTCAGAAAAATGCCAAAATTTCATCCTAAGCTATATTTCATATTCCGAATTCAAAAATGAAGTCTATTTTACCAAATTCATAACATAGAAGTTGAATTAATTAATTTTATAATTAAATCCCGCTATTAAAACAAATAGCGTGTTTTTACGAAACAATATCTATCAAAAGATTGACACTTGTTTATGTCAGGTTTAAATGTGAAATTACGTCCAATGACCAACATTGTATTAAATTGTAAAAATATATTCTAAATATACTTTAAAACCACTCAAATTAATAATTTATCACTATTAATTATTTCGATTAAAAAAGTTGTTTTTAATTATAATTTAGTAATTTTCACTATTCATCAGAATATGAAAGTTATCCGAAATGTACCAAAATTTCACCTTAGGCTAAATTTGATACTCCGAATCCAAAAATGAAATCCATTTTGAAAAATAAAATTTACAAAATTTCAAAAAGTGGTTATTACTATTCATAACGGCTAGTTTTAATAGCATATCGCTGTTTAGTGAAACTCGTTATTGCGTACTACACACACTATCGAGGAAGGTTGCGATTGCGTGTAATGCAAGGCAAGTCAAGGATGCGTGTTGTGCAAGCTCCTTTTGGTGTAGCGTACAACACAAGACATTAATAAAATTAAAAAGAATATTTTTCATAAAATCTTGGGCTGTTACACATATAGAGTAGAACCACCCATCATCTTGGGCATGAGTCATTTATCTTCTTAGTAGAACCCCCTATCAAATAGGGTGTGGGTCCTCATGATACTTGAGTAGAACCCCCCTGACGCGTATGGCATAGGTCCTCAAACTATAGAGTGTAACCCCCCCCCCAAAGAACTTGTGTGTGGGTCCCTTATATACCTAGTGGATCCCCCTATTTGATAAGATAAGTGTCTTTATTCTACTAGATTTGAACCCCACTAATGCACTAGGTTGCGATTCATTAGCCTATATAGTGGAACCCCCCCAAAAAACATGGGCATTGGTCCTCTACCTACCAAGTGGAACCCCCTATCAGATAGGGTGTGGGCCCTCGTTACACCGAAGTGGAACCCCATGTTGACCTAGGGAAAGGTTCCTTGACCTATAGAGTGGATTTCCCAATTTTTTCGGGTTCTTCTCACCTATCTACGGAGTAGAAACCCCTATTGAATAGGGTGCGGGTCATCATGACACCATAGTGGAACCCCCGTATGCACCAAAATGTGCATCCTCAACATACATAGTGTACCCCCCCACCCATGGATCAGGGAATGGATCATCTATGGATACTTATTGAGTGGAACGCCTCTGATGTACTAGGGTGTTGGTCTTATACTTGGATATTTTCCCCCACCTGATTGTGCAGTATAGTGGTAGGGAGTGAGCCTCCACGTAGTTAATTTTGGAAAAACATGTGGATGTTGGGAGTCATTGATGGGATTCTATAATTGTTGGTGACTTTTGTCCTAGAATGGGTTGTGAGATTAATATCCCCTTATCTATCATTTGGCTTTCTCTAGTTCAATTATATATATGTGTGTGTATGAATATATATTTCATTTGGATGAGTTGTCTATTATATATTCATGTAGTTTCTATAGATGCTCACCCTTAATCTTTTGGGTCATCCTAATGGGTATGTTCATACTCACCAATACATGGGATTTGTCTGTATGTGTCATATCTTACGCAGATGAAGGACATGTCGATAGTAATTTCAGAGGTTCATAGGGATACCTGGTCCATTAGACTATGTATGGTGGTCGAATCTTGTATATTAGGATTTGGGCTCTCTTGAAACCCTTACTTTAAGGTTTTCTCAAGTTGGGAACTTTTTCTTATTGGTCATGTATTTTTTCCCATTAATTTTCAGTTTTCACTATCCTTCCCTTAGACATCGTAATGGGTTTTCATTCTTGGTTTATTTTCTAGTTGTTACATCCTTTTCTTTTATTCCTCTACAATTGTTCATTGAGGTGGTTAGGTGTGTTTATATAGGTATAGATTCAAAATTACTTTCAATTAAGATATACCTTTAGGTTGTTGTCCCCACCCCCGAGCCTATAGAGGTGTTCTTGGGGTAGTTTCGACTTGATCCCCTGTTAGGGTCGGGTTATGAAATTTCTAAAAAAAACTATTTTTTATTGAATTTTGTTTTTTATCTTAAATTAATTTATTCCACTTATATAAATTGAATCTTAAAAGATTAATTAAAAAATTTTAATAAAGAGGTCCAAATTTTTTTTAATAGGTACATTTTATTTTTTTTCATTATGAATAGTACCCATAGTAAATTAGTATTACCATGGTAATGGTAAAATGGATCAATAAGGGTTAAAACTATTGTGATAAGAATTAAAATTCATTAAAAACATAAATTTTATTAATTTTATTATTCTATTTCATCCATTTTCTACAAAAATTTAGAAATATTACATTAGATTTTCATTTAAATCTGATTTTGACCTTGATAATATTTAAGTTAGAGATAAAGTCAAAAATGTAACTTTCTTACATTTAATATCTATAATATATTATGAGAGAGATAAAAACAAAATATATTCCTTTATAAATGGTAATTTGAAATATTAATGAATTTTTTTATCATGTCGATTTATTTTTTATTTCTAGTTATTAAATAATTAAATTAAATGTGTACACAACGCTAACACAACACTAGTGCAAGTTGTGGAAAATTAGGTAATTTATTATAATACCTCTAAAAGTAAGATTATTTGGGTAATTTATAGATTCCCATTATTTTTATAAATTAATAAAACATAACAGGGATTCATTAATGGTTTATATTCTTATTACACTACTATCTTTATGATTTCAAGGACAAAATAAATGAATAATGACAAATATGTTATTAATGATATTTATGTTAAATAGTATTTTATTAAATTATTTAAAATTCATTAATGACTTGGAAGTGGAAAATTATGGTGATTAATTATTGAATATTACATTATATGTCCATTTAGGATATAATTTCTAACTTACAAATAAAATTATAACCCTTTATGATAGAAAAAATCATTACCGCATTTACGGATAAAATGGTTAACCAATGGGTTAAAAAATATATTTTTTAAAATTACACAAAAACGTATATAATTTTTTTGTGATGATATTTATACCATATAATATTATTATTTGTATTAATATCTATTTGGAATCATTATACATGAGAAATACATTGAAAATATTTAAATATTTTATGTAACGACCCAATTTTTTTAATGGAAATTTATTTCTTATGATTTTGTAATATAATCATATGAAATCACAAAAAAATGAACTACTAAGTACTATTTGACATTTAAACATTATTTTGAATCTTTTGGGTTTTGAATTTCAAAAATATGACATTCACAGTTGCGATCAGTAAGATGATTGCAGTCCGATAAGACAAACGTAATTTTTGGTGAATAGTAAAAAAAAACCCTGATGAATATTAATGTTACTCATATAAATAGTGATATAACCTAGTGAATTGTAACCCTACCTATTATAGAATATAAATAAGATTTAAGTGAAAGTCTGATGGAATAAGTAAACGAATATTTTAAAACTATTTTTTTAGAATAAATTATGATTTAATTAAATATTAAATTAATCATATTTAGCAAATAAGTTTTTAAAAATTGATTTCATTTTTTGATTTTAAACATCAAAAAATGGTTTGGGTGAAATTTTTGTGTTTTTTTTAAAGACATAAATTTTTAATGAATAGTAAAATATATCAATTTACTGTATAAATACATTATAATTTTAATCCATGATTCATGACATCATAAGTGATGTAAGAACCAAAATCTCAAACACACATTAAAATTTTACTATTTTTTATTGGAATCGTCACTATTGTTGTTCTTTAAGAAAATTAATTAGATGAGGAATTAAATATTATGAAACCCACCTCTCTTCCACTGTAAATATCACCCCTCCTTACCTCTTATATTCACTCATCTGAAGCCTTGTTCCTTCCCTAAATTCATCCCAAGTCTCTCCCAATTCACCCTCCCCACGTCCAAAATCCCTTAGTCTCAAAAAAGACAAAATTCTCTCCCCTTCAGATGCTCTTAGGGAAGGTTGATTCAAGAAGTAAAATTCCTCTTTTCTTTTCATTCATTTTTAAGTTATTTTGTTCTCTTTTATTTCTTAACCTATACTCATTCAAATTTTATGACAACTCCCGTAACAAACATGTACTAGAATTTTTTATGAAAATGGGATAATTCATTATCATCTCTCGTTTCCCCACATTTTATTTGAAATAAATGAAAAAACCATTTGAGATGTGTTAATTTATCACATTCAAGGACGACAAGTTATAAATTTCTATTAATATCTTAAATTATGGTCATGGAATCATTTTTATGGTTTAACCAGACTATTAAATATATTTTTTAAATTATTTGTTTCTCTGGAATCCTTTTTCCCCACATTATGTAAAATAATAATACAAAATATATTAATTGTGAGAAAAATCACAAAAAATTAATTCAAGAGTTTACCATTAATGTTTTATATAATGATTCACCTTCACTCAAAATAAAAAAAATAAATTTTACAACCATATAATCTCATT
Organism: Viscum album; assembly: GCA_963277665.1. Lineage (NCBI taxonomy): Eukaryota > Viridiplantae > Streptophyta > Magnoliopsida > Santalales > Viscaceae > Viscum > Viscum album. The sequence continues at coordinate 379,561,188 of OY728147.1, forward strand.
TATGTTCACTAATTTCATATAAATTCAATTATGGACAGCCACTTTCATCTTAAATGTTTATCCATTCATGAAAATAAGTAAAGTAGTCATAAAAACCCAAGAAAACAAACAGACCCGAACAATGAAATTGAACCACATAACACAACAAAAAGGTCCATAATGAACTAAAAAAAGTATATAATAAATATTTTACATATATAAGATGTTCATTAATTATTAATTAATAAACCTAATATGATTATTTAAGACTTTAATATCAAGTGGAGCACACCATCGGACTTAAGGTAAGGGATCCTTTCTATTTAACTTCTATTCAAGATTGTCCTCTTTGTTATAACCTTTTATGTATAATTAATAGTGATGGGTATGATTACACACCACCCCTATACATTAGTCATTATTTTTAAATAATTATAAACTCATTTATTTCTCATTAATCCCCCTTATGTACACACAATACTGTGCCGATATTTCATATGGGGTTCAACCCGAACCACCTTTATTTCTTCACATTTATTTATATTTATTTTTTAACTAAATGAGGTTATATATTATTCTTATGTTCATTTTATAAATAAAATTACAATGCTCCAAACTCAATTATTATTTTCCATTCATACTTCTCTTCCTATGATATACATTTTTTTATGTGATTCCTTCCGCAATACATCCTGATAAGTAAACCTATTTTTAGGGAACATCCTGAATTATTACATGATTTCAAATGAACTATATATTATGTTTAAGCCACCATTGTATTTATAAAATTTGTATTTTTATTTTGAAAACCTTCTTGGTTCACTTCTAGTTTTTTATAAAGGATTGTTCCATTTTTAATTTTAAAGGCTCTATAGTATTTTCTTTAAAACCGCTGAAAAAAAATTTATGCTAAAATTTCTTGATGTCATTTCTTACATGTGGTCACTTATACTTCAAATAACTTACCATGATACATTCCTATTTTCCCTTAATAAATTCCATGTATATTTTATTTCCTTTCTTTCATTGACACTTTTATGATATGACAATTTGTTATGTTGTATGAAATGATTGTGGTACCCAATCCATTCAATGGGTAACACTTATGTTTTTGTAAGATTGATTATGTATGATTCATTATGTGGAAAAAATATACATGAAAATTTAATATGTGTGTTCCCAAATAGTACTCCTATGTATTGGGTAAAACTAATTATCATGAGATGTTAAGTTTTATGGTATTGGTCATTATCCTTGGCATGTGCTACTATATGAAATGATTTTGGCGGTTACCCTTGACTCGTACTAAAGTCATGTTTTATGATTCATACACATTTCTATGACTACATGTTTATATGACTCCATGATTATTTTTTATGGTTCCATATTTTATATTCCTTTTTATATCATAATATCATGCTTTATATTCCTTTTTCTAATGATTTGTTCTTATGGTTTTTCCCTTACTAGAATTTTTCGTTCATCCTTTTGTTCATGTGATCCCTAGGGTACCCTATGCAGGTGAAAGGGATCACAGTAATTTAAAAGATCATTATGGAGATTAAATAAATACGTTTTATTAGCCCCATGTTTTAAGTCTTATGTACGTAATCTTCAACGACACTAGACTTCACGATCCTTGGCTTGTACTCTGATGTATAAGTATGCTTAAGATCATGTAATGCTATGTGAAAATTCTAGGGTCACTGTAGAAGGTATCATATGATGGTTTAGTTATTTTTTTTAGGTTAGGAATACAAAACTTTAGTAAGAACCATACGGATGAGAATAAGTATAAGAAAACATCCCTAAATTTTGGTAAGTATAGAGTAAGTGGTTTATCAAGAAAATTCATCCCTGTCTGGATACAAATAGGTAGGGGTGGCTCTGACACATATGTACCTAGGCGTGAAAACTAAGACAAGGAGTTTCGGGCCTGAATCATGGTATCCTAGTACACAACAAAGGTCCTTACTGTAATATTGTTTTGGAACTCCCAGGGAATATGATTTGGTATATTCATGAGCTTAGTACGAATCATTAATAATGAAGTAAACAAATCCCATAATAATTTAAGTTAGAAAATAGATGATGGATAACCTATATTGAAATATAGAGAATCACAAGTTAGGATATACTTCTCCTTTACAAGTTTATCTTCTTATGTTAAATGTTTACTTTTTATACGCAATAACTAAGAATTCAATCCCTATAATTGTATGTTCTTTTTCTTAGTTAATGGCAGGAAATATAAGAATGTGTGCCAACAACCAATGTGATAGGGAATGTGATGATTTCACTAATGATATACCTGATATGATGGGATCGGGTGCTCAAAATGTCATGACAATACTTGTTTTTCTGGATCATGTTATGAATAATATCTTGAATCATGTGGAACGCCCTAATATGCCAAAAAAAGAATGTTTCCATTGAATCCTTTATACAACAAAGGCCACCCATGTTTAATGGATCTCATGATCTTATCCTTGGGAAATAATGGATTTACTCCCTTTAAAAGAAATTCTCTATTCTCCAAATCTTAGAAGAATATAAATTTGTACTGGAGGTCTATTATTTTGATGGGGAAGATGATCAGTGGTGGAAACTGGTCAAGAATAAAATCTCCCAATAGGAAATTGATTCCATGGAATTGGAGGAATTAAAGAGTGCATTATTCAATAAATATTTTCCCCAAAACCTCCACCTCAATATATATATAGAGTTACTCGGACTCAAGTAGAAGGAATATGATTCCATCGGGTCGTATGAAGAAAACAACACAAGGCTTGCATGGTATGCCTCTGATTTTGTGTTGAACACCGAAAGTAAGGTGGATCACTTCTAAAGTGGACTAAAGCCAAGTCTATGAAAAGAATTGGAAATTAGAGAATTTGATAGTTATGAGGAGATTGTATGTTGTGCCCTCAAGGTTGAAATAGAGATTGTATAATTTAAGTTGTCTCATGGGCCTAGTGACAAGAAGATGAAAATAGAGAGCAACATGGGTGTTTCAACCAACAACTCTCATGATGAAAAGAAGCTTGAATATCCCAGTTGTAAAATTTATGGGAAGAAGAATCTTGGAAGTTATCTAATCATAACCAATATTTTAGTGTGGAATAATGTGACATCTATCCATGTACTTTTGACGGTATATGAAATATCCTGCTAATGTAGAAGAAGAAAATAAGGTTTAGATCAACACCCATCCTATAGTGCAGTGCTACAACTGTAAGGAGGATGGGAATTATGCAAATAATTTCCCTAATCCAAGTGTTGTCATAGAAAATCAACAACAACCTACAAGGAAGCAAGGAAGGACTTATGCTATCAATACTACTAAGGTGGAGCTGGACAATGAAGCAGTGACAGGTATGATAGTTATTCATTAAAGAATAGAGAACATAAAATATGATTTTGGTTCTATGAATTATTCTATATCATGCATGTTTAGTAGAACTATTCAAACACCACATCAAAATTTAAAGGATATGTTATCTGTGAGAACATCAAATGGGGTGATTATTTCATTGAAGGTTTATAACAACTCCCCAGTAAATGATTATGGAATGAACCACCAAGGAAATATTTTCATACATATTTTAGTGGAGTTCTATGTTATCTTGGGAATGGATTGGCCATCTATATACAAATCCAAATCGACAGTCGGTAAAGGGGGATCACTCTTCACATCCCAAAGCATCATCCAATTCATTATAGGTGTAAGGAGGAAGATGAATCTCCTTTAGAACCAGTGTATCATGTGTCGATATTAATTCTATATGAGAAAGCATTTTTAGATCAAATGGTTGAGACAAAAGAATGAATTGGGGGGCCTCTGAGTGGCGTCTCCTCTCCCTCCTGAGGTAGCTAGGGTTTTCCCTCATTCTCTCGTTCCATCCATCTCTGACTGCCTCCTGAGTCCTCCTCTCCTGGGTCTAATAAGTGGATGGGTGAGCACTGCGCAGATCCTCATCGCGTCGGTGTTCCTTTGATGATGGACGGCGGAGCTATTTTGTTCTGGGGAGGGGAGGGATTTTCCCATCTCTGCTCCTTTCTAGTGTTTGATTCTCTCGGATCCCTCAGTGCTCTCTGCGTGGGTTTTGGGGTTTCCACACTATGGGCTTATGCGGTTTCCAATACAGATTTGCGAGTGTAAGACCGGTTCGTCGGCATACTCTATGGAGTGTTCTAGATTTGGTTCTTGGAAACTCGTTTGTCCTGTGGTAAGTTCCTTCTGGACCATGGTGGTTGAGTGCCTTTGTGGGTCTATTGAGTCTTCTCTAATAGTTGGGGTGGTAGATTTGGTTTTATTCTTGGTTTCGTTCGTGGTTTTTTCTGCGATGTTTGTGAATCACTGTTATGTTCTTGTTTTCTGGTTGATTTGGTTCATGATGTGCACCAGTTGAGTTTGAATTTATTGATTTGTGGTTGTATGTCGAGCAGATGGTGATGTTTGCGGTTCCTTGATGGCGATGATGGGTTCTCACTGGCGTTGTTTTTGTTGTTTGCGATGATGGTTTCTGAGGGGCTCCTGCCGGCGGTGTTTCGGTGGCGATGCAGGTTGATGGATGGCCGGTGGTTCGACGGTCACCGATGATGCTCACCAGCGAGATAGTGTGATGTTGATTGGTCAGTGTGACGGTGGCTCGGGGCTTGAGGCGGCAGGGTCTGTCCTTCGCTGCTGATGGAAGGCTCACGGCTCGAGGCATTTGTCGGCTCGAGGACGTGCGGATCAAGGGCGTTGTCTGGTTTGTTTGTTTCTGAATTTTGTAATGTGAATTTGCACTGCATGTTGTGATGGAGTGATTTTGATGTGTTGAATTTGAGTGGGAAATCATGTATTGGGTACCGGAAACCCTTAAACCAGCTTTTAGAAAATGAAAAAAAATGATTTGCAGACAGGTTGAGACAAAGGATAGAATCATTCTTGAGGACATTCCCATCATGAGGGATTACCCATATGTATTCCCTAAAGTGTTTCCTGGCCTCCCTCCGGATCGATAGGTTGAGTCGTCAATTGAAATTATTCCGGGATATCTACCAATATCAAATACACCTTATAGAATGGACACCATAGAGATGGAAGAACTGATAAAGTAATTAAAGGAGAATCTGGATAAGGGTTTTATATGCCAGAGTGCATCCCCATGGGGCGCGCCATTCCTCTTCATCAAAAAGAAGGATGGATCAATGCACCTCTGTATTGATTATTGTGAACTCAATAAAAGCACAATAAAGAAAAATTATCACCTGCCTCGGATAGATAACTTGTTCGATCATATTTGTGCGACCAGTTATTTCTCTAGGGTAGACCTTCGGTCAGAATATCACCAATTAATGGTGAGGAAGGAAGATATTCTCGATACTGCCTTTTGAATAAGGTATGGACACTATGAGTACATATTGATGACCATAGGACTAACTAATGCCCCAGAAATTTTCATGGATTTAATAAATATAGAATTTAGAGTTTACGTCAACAAATTTTTGGTAGTCTTTATTGATGACATTCTGATATACTCAAAGGGAAAGGATGAACACCAGGAGAATTTGAATAATGTGCTAAGGACATTGTGAAGGGATAAGTTGTATGAAACGTATAGTAAATGTGAGTTCTAGATAGAGGAAGTATCATTCTTAAGGCATGTTATAAGCAGCAAATGGATATCTGTGGAACCTTCCAAGAAAAAGATGATTGAAGAGTGATCTTGGCCAACATTTAAAACAAAAATCCACCGTATTTTGGGACAAGATAGGTATTATAGACAATTATTTAAGAACATTTCACGATTGTCAAACCCAATGACCAAGCTAACAAAGAAGAGAGTAATGTTTTTCTAGACGTAGGAGTGTGAAGACTGTTTCATGGAGTTGAAAAAGAGTATTATCACAATACTAATACTCACACTACCAACAAGTAGAGAACTCCTTATGGTGTATAGTGATTCTTCAAAGAAGGTATTAGCTATGTGATAATGAAAAATGATAAAGTGATAGCCTTTTCTTCAAGGTAGATGAAAATACATGAGTAAAACTATCCTAAAGATGATCTGGAGTTGGCGGCAGTGATCTCTTCATTTAAAATATAGCAGCATTATCTCTATGGGGAGAAGTGTGAGATATATACTGACCACAAGAGTCTCAAAATATATATTCACAAAAATAGAGAGTAATATGAACTAGTGAAGATGAATAAAGGTCATCATGGATTATAACTGCTGAATCCACTACCATCCTGGTATGGCAAATAAGGTGGTAGATACTCTAAGTAGAAAGGATCCTGCGTCATTGTCATTGATGAGAATTTAAATGGATCTGATCTTTTTATATTTTCAAAGGATGTACATGGGAATCATTAAGGAAATAACATCATCAATCTTTTCTCAAATTATTCCTCAACTATCCCTCATGAAGAAAATAAAAGATTCTCAAAGAAAATATGTGGAAATTCAAAAAAGGGTGGAAGCTATCAGAAATGGGAAATCCTCTGATTTCAAAATTGAAAAGGATGGTGTTGTAATATTTGGGTCATAATTATGGGTTCCATATGATCTAGAGATAAATATAGAGCTTTTGAATGAATCACATAGATCGACCTTCACTGTTCACCCACGAAGCACAAAGATGTGTCAATATCTCTGAGAGAACTTTTGGTGGGACAATATGAAGAAGGAGATTGCTGAGTATACATCCAAGTGCCAAGTTTTTTAACATGTGAAGGCTGAAAGATAAAAGTCTAAGGGGATAATGCAACCACTACCCATACCCATATGTTAGTGGGAGAATATTACAATGGACTTTGTCACTGGACATCCAAGGACATCTAGTGGAAACAATGCTATATGGGTCATTGTAGATCATCTAACGAAGAAAACTCACTTTATCGCAATTCAGGTGGACATATCAAAGGATCAACCTATATAGATATATATCCAAGAATTTTTAAGGTTTCATGGAATACCAATTTCTATTATATCCAATTCTGATCCATGATTCACATCAAATTTATAGAAAATTATCCAACATGCTCTAAGCATTAAACAGAACTTCAGTACGGCCTATCATCCTAAAACTAATAGAAAATATGAGTGAACTATTCAGAAAATGGAAGATATATTGAGAGAACATTATATGGAATTCAATGTAAGATGAGACCAACATCTTCCATTGGTTGAGTTCTACTACAACAACAGTTCCCACTCGTGCATCCAAATAGAACCACATGAAGCCCTTTATAGGAAAAGGTGTAGAACATTGGTGTGTTGGGATGAAGTTAGTGAGCGCAAGCTAATATGACTAGAAATGGTCAAAGAAATGGTGTAGAAGGTGAAAACCATTCAGAAAAACATCAAGGTTGCCCAAATTCTATATAAGAGTTATGCAGACAATCGTCTATGAGACCTTGAGTTGAAATTTGGAGACATGATATTTCTATGAATATCTCCATGGAAGAAGGTGATGAAGTTTGGGAAGAAAGGAATGTTAAGTCCCAGGTAAAACATACCCTTCAATAATATTGATCATATTAGGGATGTGTCATATCTACTGGAACTTCCACCAACCATGTCAAAAGTACATGATGTCTTTCACATATCCCTCTTAAGGATGTACATAGAATATCTTTCACATGTACTCTCTTCAGAGGTGGAATAGTTGGAGGATGATCTTTCTTATGAGGAGAACCTGTGATGATTTCGGATTGTAGGGATATAGTTATACGTACCAAGAGTACTCACCTATTCAATGTACTATGGCGGAACCATAACAATTAAGAGGAAATATGGGAACTGGAGGAAGAAATGAAGGAAATGTACCTGCACCTGTTTATGGCCAAGAATGTAAAATGAAATTTTGAGGGAGAAATATTTTAAAGGGGGAAGATTGTAACGAACTAATTTTTTTAATAGGAAATTTCATTCTTATGATTATGTCATATAATCACATGAAATCACGACATAATGAACATCTATGTACTAAGTGACCTCTAATCAAAATTTTGACACTTCTGTTTTTTGAATTTTGAAAAATTGACATTCACAGTTGTGATCAGTAAGATTATTGGAGTCTGGTAAGACAAACATAATTTCTGGTGAATATTGACATACCCATATGAATAGTAATGTTACCCTTATGAATAGTAAAATATGATAATGAATAGTAACTTTACCATTGATAGTATATAAATAAGATTTAAGTGAATGTTTGATAGAATAAGTAAATAAATGTTCTAAAAAAAGTTTTTTTAAAATAAATTATGGGTTTTATTTAATATTAATTTTATAATATTTAGAAATTAATTTCGAAAAAATTGATTTCATTTTTGGATTCTACACATTGAAAAATGGTTAGCGTGAATTTTTGGGATTTTTCTAAAATACATGAATTTTCAGTGAATAGTAAAATACATTAATTTACCGTATAAATACATTATAATTTAAATACATTATTCCAAACATTATAAGTGTTGTAAGAACCCAAAACTAGAACATACATGATCATATTATAAGTTTTGGTCTTGAAATTATCATAGTTTCTGGTCTTAAGGGAAATTAATAAACTAAGGAATTAAATATTATGAAAACCCTCCCCTCCTCCACTATAAATACCTCCACTCTTTACCTATACTATTCACTCCTATCAAGCCTTGTTACATCACTAAATTCTGACCAAATATCTCCCCATGATTCCACCTCAATTCCAACAGCCCTAGGTCTCCTAAAAAGAACAAATCCTCTCCTTTTAAGAGGATCTCAAAGAAGGTTGATTCAAGAGGTAAAATTCCTCTTTTCTTTTCATTAATTTTTAAGATCTTTAATTAAAAAACTATAAAGGGAACCAAAATCCATCTGAAAAAAATTATGTTCTGTATGTTAGTCAGATTAAAGTAAAATATTGTAAAAGGAAAGGCATAAAACTAGTAGCATCATGAGAATCACTCAAGACCCTGATTATTGACACTGATAAATACAAAGGCAGATATTTAATTTCATTAGAACTGATCCCATTCCCCTAGGAAATTACTCCTAAGGGGGGGGGGGGGGGATTTGCTGACACCCACCAAATGAACCTTATATAATTCAATAAGGAAGAAATAAATGAATATGGGTATTATTTTCCCCATATAGTAAATGACAAAGAATAAGGGTAAGACCATAAGATTACATAATTACCCTAGGACACATGTGATCAATTAACCATCTTGAGGTCATGCGAGGAATCCATATGCAGTGCATCGCCTATCAAGTGGCTCAATATGTCTCTTTGCAATGTTATTTTCCTCGTGCGTAGTTTCCCCAGACATTCAGTGGTTAAGTGTTGGATTCCTTGAAATAACCCTCGATATGTTTAGATTGGTAGTCGGTGGATGCCAAATAAACCCTCAAAAACCCCTTATAATATAAGAGGAAAATTACCAAATGGTGAGATCCCCTTGTGGTCATAAAACTTGTGTGACCTAGAAGCGATGGGGAGAATGATTGTACTTGATAAAAATCACAAGATCTCCCACCTATGTAAAATATACAATGGAAGAAAAGTGGAAGAGGCGGGATCCTCTAGTGGTCATAAACATAACATGATTCACCCCTAGTGATTCGTATGACACCGCAAGAAATTGATGACAGGTCTACCTCAACATGTGAAATCACACTAGCATATTATCCCCATCATGAGACGGGAATCAAACATTTCTAATAAACTTCATAACCCCCCTATGGATCTATGAGGAAAAAAATGGGATTATCCATGAGATTCTCACACATCCCCACAAATCCCTTTGTTGGTCATGTGATTCCTCACTAAGAGTTAGAGGGATTTTCTTCAACAACACTCATAAAACATCACGAAGTCCCTGACCTTTTTAATATAAAACAAAATAAATAATAAGTTTAGGATATGAGAGCCTCTCGCAGTCATAAAAAACATGCAATATGGCTTGCGTGTTTGTAGCATAGTATTATAGTACTCTAATACAAGACAGTAAAATTTTATGAAGAATCCTGAAAAATTTAACCTTACTTCAAGGAAAAGTCCAAAAAATGTCACCAAATATCAAGAAAAATCCTCTCACTAGGCACCCTGATATTCAGATGGAACTTGGATGTGTCGGTTAGACAATATTAATGTAGAGACTGAAAGCTTGATGTACATGGGAATTACATTACTTTTGCGGAATACTTAATACATAACAAAAACAGACACAAAAGGACCGTAATAGTTTAGTGTCTTTGGAAACTTGGAACGTAATCCTCCAAACGTGGAGAAAGATCTTCAACATCTCCCATAAAGATCTTCCCCTTTTTTTCTTACCTAAAACCTTTCTTTATATCCCGGGAAAAGAAAACATAAAAAGGGTGAGCTCAAATGCTCAGTAAGGGTAAGCATGGATAAAATAAAACATACCATATACATTTGAACTTAAAAAAACATGAACATTAAAAATCTTGAGCAATGACATAAAACATGGAAGTACATAAGGCATAGATCCTAATGGAACATAAATCATGATAAAATAGCATGGGAATAAAACATGTAATTGTGTCAACCATTCAGCACATGTCATGATTTCCATAGTTGCCAAGGCATTGCTGCCAAGACCATCTTGGTGGACAAAGTCCCTTTCTGAATCAAGTTCACTCCTCGTTTCAGCCCTGTAACACTGAACCGGATTAACTTACCATTCTAGCCATGTCTATCTCATGAGATATAAATCTTTACCCAATGCATTGGAGGGATATATAGGTCCCACCCATCTCATAATGAAATCATTCTTACTTGTGTCACAAAATAAACTTAAAACATTCATCATAACCCAAAGAATAAAATAGGTTTCATAAACATCATCTCATCATCTCATAATCCATATAAAAAATGGAAATTTCGTCATAAGAAAAGTGAAACCATGTAAATCATAGAGAAATTAAACTTTAAACATACACATATGAAATAATGTCATCTTATATGGAATATGGTTTTGATTAAACACTTGAAATGAATTCTTGAGGAAAATATCTTTTATTCTTCAAAATCATTCTCTTTTCACAAAATGTCATGAAATTTTAAAATAAAAGTATTTTGTTGAAAATAGTCATGAAATCATTTGGAGGAAGCTTCATGAAAACAAGGCTTTATGAAACTGTAAAAATCTGTTCATGCCGTATAAGTTAAAAATAACATTCTCCTCGTACTTTTGTCGGAAAAGTCAAAAAAGTTCCTCATAACGTAAATAAAAGAAAGATTCCTTACATACCATGTAGTAAAAGTAAAAATGGGTAAAAAGGACTTTAAACATACATGAATACACTTTTATAAAACATGGACATGGATGATATCAATAACCCCAGTAAATACTTACGAATAAGCAATCTCAGATAAAAATGAGATTTGCACAATTATCCCCTACCTTAGGTCCGATATGCTTCGTACGTATCCGAACCTCCTGTATAATGATTTAAATAATGTTATTGACTTATTAAAGAATCGTATTAATTGTTATGATATCATATATGGTTCACTTATGACTTTATATTACCCTTTCTTTTGTAAATTCCATGTTAATGAGCGTTTTGGGTAAAATAGTTTCATTTGTCGTCCGTGTTTTGACTTGTAATTATTCATATGATTACATAGATAATGATTAATTACATCCAGAATGTAAAACATGATTTATATATAATATATATTTCAGAATATACATATATGTAATATATCGATAAATGGAATGTAATACACCGTTCATGGAGACGGTAGGCCGTACGTACGCATGAATGTTGTTTTCGTTTCCTCATTGAATTGAATGGAATTAATTGGATGACATAAATATATATATATATATACATAAATCCAGTATCATTATTATGTCATATATTTCATGATTAATTATTATATATACTTTATTATCATTTATGAATGGTTAATCATTGAGAATGAATCTCTTCGCGTCCTGGAGACGGTATTTCGTACGTACACACGAGCGATGATATCATTCCCATGATCGTTGAATTTTATTGGAGTGTATGTATACTATTTCAGAATCATTATAACTTTACAATAATCATATATAGTTATTATTTACAACATTATACTCATCCAAGTAAGGTGGTGGTGGAAAATAGATTACACCACGGCGTGGAGACGGTATTCCGTACGTACGCACGCACGGTGATTTCGTTTTCCGTAGGATGGATAGATGATGAAATAGGGTTGTTTCATACTTATAATAACATATCCGTATATGAGTTATACTTATGTTATTACTTCATAATAAAAAAACCTAAGAAAAAGAAGTGGAAGAAGAAATAAAGGTGAAAGAATCGGTAACGGAAATTACCTCTTCTTTGAAGCGCCTCTTTGAGACCTCCTCTCAAGGCACTAAAATTGGTCTTTGAAAAATCCCATGACCTCTAGGATGTTTCTAGGGAAGTGTAGAAGATAATTGTGTAGGGTTTGGCCGATCTTGAAGGCTCAAAGTGCTGTGTGTAAGAGAGGGAGGAGGTGCCCTTTTATAAGGGAGGAGAGGGGCACCTTTGGAATTCTTAAAAATATTAATTTATAATAAATATATCCCCACTTAAAAACCTCCAAAAATGACTCATATTCTAATATTAGATGTGATAGGGTTGTAATATCAACAACCAATAAAATTTAGACATGTTTGGATCTTATTTTAAACCATATCATTTTGATTTATCCTTATTTAATCTATTTAGGATTATTTGTGGTAATAAATTTCTAAATTTTAAATTATAACAAATAATTACTTATTTGTTGTGAATTCTCCATAATTGTTTACTTTATAACATTATAGACCATATAAATTTAAATTTATAATTTTTAAATATTTTTGTGATTTTTAAACAATTTTATAAAATGTTATTTTTATAAAATAACAATAGTGTCAATTTTGACACTATTCATTTATTTGAATTTAAATAGAAGATATGTTAAAAATAAAAGCTTTAATAGATTCATAAAAGGTCATATTTATCTAGAAAATTATTAGATAACATTAAATAGTTCATATAATATTTATTTTATTATTTTTAAAACCATTTATTTGGTTTATCTCTTAATAAAATAATTACTACAACATTTATGTATAATTATTTAATATACTTATAGGTTGCATAAAAATTAAAAATTAAATCTGATGATGAATATAAATCTATTAACCTTCACAATAATACTTTTACTAGAATTTATCATCTTAAAATCACAATAGTTAAATTGTTATATTTATTAAATTATGAAGGTGACAACTTTGGCATCATTTAAAATAAAATAATATAAGTGTCATAATTGCTTGTATAAGACTCCAAATGGTAAAATATTCGACCATTGTATTATTATAGTTTAAATTTAAATGACCAATAAGTTTTGGCAGGGTTTTGTGACTTTTATGGTCAGTATTAGTTTAATAAAAACTATATTCTTGATTTTTCACTAGATAAATAATTTCTGCATCACTATTGTGTCACAATTAATGATAATTATTTAATCCCAAAAAATTATAAATAAATTCTAATGATGTAGATAATATTTTTAGATTTCTGTAGACTATTAATTTTTGAAGTTTCATGAAGTTTATCACTAACTTAAAATTATTATACTTATAGTATTTAAGAGAGTGACATGTTGTCACTTTCTTTGGTTTTAATAATAATTAAATTATTTTCAGGGGAAAAAGTCCATTAAATGAATCTAATCCGACCCTTAGGTGATATGGGTCGACTTCTAATCATCCAATAGGATTTTCAATGTGTTAGGGTAATTTTGTAATCTTATATTTACCCTTAATTACCCGATTTACCTTTAACTATAGTAAATAAAATTTACCGTAGTTACTATTCACAATGTCCAAAAATAAAAAGTAGCTTATTAACATAATTTGGACCCACTGATTCCAAATATGGAATCCATTTTTCCAAATTCAATACACAAAAGTTGCAGAAATTAAATTAAAATTAATCCCATTGTCGAAAGAAAATGGGTTTTTCTTTAAAACATTGCAAAAGATTGAATTGATTTAACTTATGAATTCAAGGTAAAATCAATGCTAATGACATACATTATATTAAATGGTAAAAATATATTCTATTTATACTTTAAAACCATTCAATATTATAATTTAACTACATAAGATATTACGATGAAAAACGTTATTTTTAATTAAAATATATCGTGTTTTTACTATTCATTAAAATATGAAAGTCATCAGAATAAAATGAAAGTTTTATCCAAAGTAAATTTTTATTTATTGATTCCAAAGAACACTTATATTTTTTCAAATGTAAATTATAAAAATTTCAAAAAATAGATTTAAAGTGGGTGCGCCATCAAAAGGAGGAAAAACTGTATTTTTTGAAAAATACTTATTTTACCCGAAAAATTTATTTTGTTCTTATAACATGTTCTAGAAAATGTGTAATATGAATAATAATGTTATAAAATTCAAAATTTAGTTAATACTATTCATAACGGCTAGTTAATAATAATATTATAATAATATATCATTGTTTAGTAACACCTGGTATTGTGTACAACACACGCTATCGAGGAAGGTCGTGATTGCGTGTAATGCAAGCCAAGTCAGGGTTGCGTGTTTTGAAAGAATCCTTTGTTGTTTCGTATAATATAATCCAACCATATTTCATTTATACATTAAATATATATATATATATATATACTCAATGTTGCGTAGAATAACTATTATCAAAATTGTGTGTAACACGATCCAAGAATAGTGTTGCGTATACTGCAAGCTAATACGGTGTTGCGTATAGTGCAAGGTAATCTTGGTGTAGCATACAACACAATATATTAATGAAATTAAAAGAATATTTTTCATAAAATCTCGGGGTGTTACATTCTACCCCCCATGAAATTAATTTCTACCTCACAATTCGCCAGGGTTATAAATGGTTTACTACTCGAAAGTTTGTTTAATTGAAACCCACATCATAAAAAGGAATACCAAAACATTGCTTTAAAAACTAAACTATGAAATTTATCTGTTACCCAAATTAATTCATCAATGTGTTTCCACGTAGGAGAACATAGGTGAAAATATGGATATGGAAGAAAAATCTAACCATCAAGTTCTGATGGAGAGTGGTAGAGAACATGGCTATGAAAAAGCCAACAATCACAAAGCTATTGATTTGTGATTATCTAAGGTACCATCTGATTCATCGGATATAAGGGAACTAGGACAACATTTTTTGTTTTCAAGATCATTTCCCTAATGTTGATGTATTAAAAGAAATACTTGAATGATTTTGGTACAATCTCACTGTTGTTCGTGAATTGAACAATTTCCACTTCATCCCTTAAAAAAATGAAGTTGAATTTGTTATTCGTGATGTGTTAGTAGATCATGTGATAGAATGATGGGACATTACATCTCTTTCAAAAAAAAGGTTAGAAAAAGTTATAAGTCCATCTTATTATTAGATTAATCGTATATGGTTCCAAAAATGAACTTATACTTCATATATCATACTGCTTAATAAAATAAAACTTGTTTCTACTAACCAGGGACTTCGTGTAGGCCAGTGGTAGGAGATAAAGGCTAGTCGCACTTCAGTTGTGGGTTCGATTCCCATAGCCTTGTCCGACGCGATGGGTTGTCGTTCGTCCTGCATGTTTTCCTTTTTCTAATACTATATTACTATACCATCCCATCAATAATATCGAAAAAACATCTATCCTTAAACAATACTAACTTATGTCCAACATAATCCATTCCAATCTTTAGGCTTAACCATAATACTGCAGTCCACTCTCATAATATAGTGAAAACGATTACCAGAGATTTAATACCATCGTTGATCCTCATATATCATAAGATATGTCTTGTTGGTCACATTCCAAACATTCGAAGGCCTTAATCATGTATTCTCTTGAAAAATGAATACCCATTGAACCATAGTGAAAACATGAATGCAGTTAAAAGTTAACACTTTCCACATACCAAAATCCTCAAAATTCTATATACTCAAACCATGATATCACTTAGTCCTTATATCAATCATGAGCTCATGAATACTGTCAAACATTTCATTTTCTCGTTTTCCCTTCATTATGCACATATCATCTTTTTTTTTCAAAAAATATCTCAATCCCTTTCTATGGTTACCAGTACCATAAAATTATTGAAAACCACAATAGAAAAATACATAAATATTCCAATATTCCACGATACTATATACAACATTATTTTGGAATCCCATTACATAAACACTTAATCATTCCACCACATCGTTTTCATATTCAACATCGCCAATAGTGATCGCATGTGACTTCCCTTTGTCCTTTTCCTTAAGTGGTTGCTCATGTCGATCATCACTAACCCTTGGATTAGGGCATTTATTAGCATAATGACCCATTTCCTTGCACTTGAAGCATTGAAGTGTTGGTGGTGCTTTCTCTGCAGTCTTTTCTTTATTCACATCATTAGAAACCCTTTTTCCATTACTTCGACACTCAACTGCTCGATGACCTTCTTTTCCACACTTAAAAAATTTTATAGTCCCTTTAAGACAATCTCCACCATGCTTCTTTCCACACATTGAGCATAAGGAAACATTCATCTTCTTTTCACCATTATTCTGAGATTTCTCCTTGAACTCCATCTTTCGTTTCTTGTCAAAACTATGAGATAGATAAGTAACACCAACTTCCATTTCTACCTTGATAGAACAACACACAATTTCTTAATAGCTACTTAAGTCTCTTATAGCTAATTCCCTTAGAAGATTTGGTTTTAAGCCACTGAAGAATCTATCAACTTTAATTTCAGGTTGGATGATAAATCCAGATGTATACCTTGAAAGCCTTGTAAAATTCGCTTCGTATATACCAACGGATTCATCATCCTTTTGCTTTACTTCGAGAAAATTCTTCTCCATCTTTGTTCGAAGAATACGAGGGAAGTACTTATTGAAAAATAAGTTCGTGAACTCGTCCCATTCCATGGACTCAATTTCATCTCTTGGCCTCGTATTCTTGATAAGATTCCACCATTGATCAACTTCACCTTCCAAATGATATACCGCTAAGATGACTTTATCATGTTCAGAACATTGAAGAACTGAAAATAACTTTTCAATGGTAATGATCCATTATTCAGCAACAAGTGGATCAGAAGACCCACTAAAAGAAGTTGGACGTTGCCTCAAGAAGGACTCAATAGAATATTGTTCCCTTCTCTGCTCATTTGGAAGTCCAGAATGATTCATAGCTTGTGTAAGTATAGCAATAAGATTTTGCACTCCATCTCCCATAACATCTGTTTGTTCAGGAGGAAAATCATTGCATTGTCCATTACATTGATCAACATGGTTCCTTCGGGTTCCAGCCATCGCCTAAAACCCAAAATGAATAGTGTGAGAGGAAACAATCACGCTAGAGAAAACAATATAACAAAGGGGGAGTACCTTCAATATCTAACATCTTGGGTTACCATAATTCTAGAACTATAACCTATTCTTATGCTTAGCCTTAGGGACATCCCTAGACATACCTTAGAAATATCTCTAGGGATCTCACTAAAGTTCTCGCATCCTAGTTTCCAAAGGTTGACTAAACCTTTCCTCTGATACCAACTGTAGAGACCTAAATCTTGACGTACATGGGCATTAAATTACTTTTTCGGGATACATAATACATAACAAAAATAGACACACAAGTACCGTAATAGTTTAGTGTCTTTGGAGACTTGGAACGTAATCCTCCAAACGTGGTGAAAGATCTTCAACATCTCCCATAAAGAACTTCCCCTTTTTTTCTTACCTAAAACCATTCTTTATATCCTAAAAAAATAAAACATAAAAAGGTTGAGCTCAAATTCTCAGTAAGGGTAAGAATGGATAAAATAAAACATACCATATACATTTGAACTTAAAAAAACATGAACCTTAAAAATCTTGAGCAACGACATAAAACATGGAAGTAAATAAGGCATAGATCATAATGGAACATAAATAATGATAAAATAGCATGGGAATAAAACATGTAATTGTGGCAACCATTCAGCACATGTCATGATTTCCATAGTAGCCAAGGCATTGCTTCCAAGACCATCTTGGTGGAAAAAGTCCCTTTCTAAATCGATTTCACTCCTCTTTTCAGTCCTGTAACACTGAACTGTATTAACTTACCGTTCCAGCCATGTCTATCTCATGAGATATAAATCTTTACCCAATGCATTGGAGGGATATATAGGTCCCACCCATCTCATAATGAAATCATTCTTACTTGTGCCACAAAATAAACTTAAAACATTCATCATAACCCAAAGAATAAAATGGGTTTCATAAACATCATCTCATCATCTCATAATCCATATAAAACAAATGGACATTTCATCATAAGAAAAGTGAAACCATTTAAATCATAGAGAAATTAAACTTGAAACATACACATATTAAATAATGTCATTTTATATGGAAAATGGTTTTTATAAAACACTTGAAATGAATTCTTGAGGAAAATATCCTTTATTCTTCAAAATCATTCTCTTTTCACAAAATGTCATGAAATTTTAAAATAAAAGTATTTTGTTGAAAATAGTCAAGAAACCTTTTGGAGGAATCTTCATGAAAATAAGGCTTTATGAAATTGTAAAAATCCGTTCATGCCGTATAAGTTAAAAATAACATTCTCCTCGTACTTTTGTTGGAAAAGTCAAAAAAGTACCTCGTAACGTAAATAAAAGAAACATTCCTTACATACCATGTAGTAAAATTCAAAATGGGTAAAAATGAATTTAAACATACATGAATACACTTTTATAAAACATGGACATGGATGATAGCAATAACCCCAGTAAATACTTAGGAATAAGCAATCTCGGATAACAATGAGATTTGCACAATTATCCCTTACCTTAGGTCTGATATGATTTGTACATATCCAAACCTCCTGTATAATGATTTAAATAATGTTATTGACTTATTAAATAATCATATTAATTGTTATGATATCATATATGGTTCACTTATGACTTTATATTACCCTTTCTTTTGTAAATTCCATGTTAATGAGCGTTTTGGGTAAAATAGTTTCATTTGTCGTCCGTGTTTTGACTTGTAATTATTCATATGATTACTTAGATCATGATTACTTACATCTAAAATGTAAAACATGATTTATATATAATATAAATTTCAGAATATACATATATGTAATAGATCGATAAATGGAAAGAAATACACCGTTCATGGAGACGGTAGGCCGTACGTATGCATGAATGTTGTTTTAGTTTCCGCATGGAATTGAATGGAATTAATTGGATGACATACATATATATATATATACATAAATCCAGAATCATTATTATGTCATATATTTCATTATTACTTATTATATATACTTTATAATCATTTATGAATGGCTAATCATTGAGAATGAATCTCATCGCGTCGTGGAGACGGTATTCCGTACGTACGCACGACCGATGATATCGTTCCCATGATCGTGGAATTTTATTGGAGTGTATGAATACTATTACAGAATTATTTTCACATTACAATAATCATATATAGTTATTATTTACACCATTATACCCATCCAAGTAAGGTGGTGGAGGAAAATAGATTACACCACGGCGTGGAGACGGTATTCCGTACGTACGCACGCCCGGTAATTTCGTTTTCTGTAGCATGGATAGATGGTGAAATAGGGTTGTTTCATACTTATAATAACATATCAGTATATGAGTGATACTTATGTTATTACTTCATAATGAAACAACCTAATAAGAATAAGTGGAATAATAAATAAAGGTGGAAGAATCGGTAACGGAAATTACCTCTTCTTTGAAGCGCCTCTTTGAGACCTCCTCTTAGGGCACTAAAATTGGTCTTTGAAAAATCCCAGGACCTCTAGGATGTTTCTAGGGAAGTGTATAATGGAATTGGTCAGGGTTTTTCTGAGCATGAAGGCTCAAAGTGGTGTGTGTAAGAGAGGGAGGAGATGCCCTTTCATAAGGGAGGAGAGGGGAACCTTTGGAATTCTTAAAAATATTAATTTATAATAAATCTAACCCCACTTAAAAACCGCCAAAAATGACTCATATTAAAATATTAGATGATATAGGGTTGTAATCTCATCAACCAATCAAATTTAGACATGTTTGGATATTATTTTAAACCTTATCATTTTGATTTATCCTTATTTAATCTATTTAGGTTTATTTTTGGTAATAAAATTCTAAATTTTAAATTATAACAAATAATTACTTATTTGTTGTGAATTTTACATAAATGTTTACTTTATAACATTATAGACCATATAAATTTAAATTTATAATTTTTAAATATTTTTGTGATTTTTAAACAATTTTATAATATGTTATTTTTATAAAATAACAATAGTGTCAATTTTGAAACTATTCATTTATTTGAATTTAAATAGAAGATATGTTCGAAATAAAAGATTTAATATATTCATAAAAGGTCATATGTATCTATAAAATTAGTTTAGAACATTAAATAGTTCATATAATATTTATTTTATTATTTTTAAAACCATTTATTTGGTTTATCTCTTAATAAAATAATTACAACAACATTTTTGTATAATTATATAATATACTTATATGTTGCATAAAAATTAAAAATAAAATCCTATGATGAAGATAAATCTATTAAATTTCACAATAATACTTTTACTCAAATTTATTATCTTAAAATCATAATAGTTAAATTGTTATATTTACTAAATTATGAAGGTGACAACTTTTGCATCATTTAAAATAAAATAATATAACTGTCATATTTGCTTGTATAAGACTCCAAATGGTCAAATATTCGACCATTGGATGATTATAGTTTAACTTTAGATGACCAATAAGTTTTGGTCAGGGTTTTGTTCCTTTAATGGTCACTATTAGTTTAATAAAAACTATATTCTTGATTTTTCACTAGATAAATAATTTCTGCATCACTATTGTGTCACAATTAATGATAATTATTTAATCCCAAAAAATTCTAAATAAATTCTCATGATGTAGATAATTTTTTTAGATTTATGTAGACTATTAATTTTCGAAGTTTCATGAATTTTATCACTAACTTAAAATTATTATACTTATAGTATTTAAGAGAGTGACATGTTGTCACTTTCTTTGGTTTTAATAATAATTAAATTATTTTCATGGAAAACAGTCCATTAAATGAATATAATCTAAACCTTAGGAGATATGGGTCGACTTTTAGTCATCCAATAGGATTTTTCCAAATGTTAGGGTAATTTTATAATCTTATATTTACCCTTAATTACCTGATTTACCTTTAACTATAGTAAATAAAATTTACCATAGTTACTATTCACAATGCCCAAAAATAAAAAGTAGCTTATTAACATAATTTGGACCCACTGATTCCAAATATGGAATCCATTTTTCCAAATTCAATACACAAAAGTTGCAGAAATTAAATTAAAATTAATCCCGTTGTCGAAAGAAAATGGGTTTTTCTTTAAAACATTACAAAAGATTGAATTGATTTAAACTACGAATTCAAGGTAAAATCAATGATAATGACATACATTATATTAAATGGTAAAAATATATTCTATTTATACTTTAAAACCATTAAATATTAAAATTTAACCACATAAGATATTACGATGAAAAAAGTTGTTTTTAATTAAAATATATAATGTTTTTACTATTCATTAAAATATGAAAGTCATCAGAATAAAAAGAAAAATTTATCCAAAGTAAATTTTTATTTCTTGATTCCAAATAATAATTTTATTTTGTCGAATTGAATTTATAATAATTTCAAAAACTAGATTTAAAGTGGGGGCGCCATCAAAAGGTGGCAAAACTGTATTTTTTGAAAAATACTTATTTTACCCGTAAAATTTATTTTGTTCTTATAAAATGTTCTAGAAAATGAGTAAGATGAATAATAATGTTATAAAATTCAAAATTTAGTTAATACTATTCATAACGGCTAGTTTATAATAATATTATAATAATATATCATTGTTTAGTAACACCCGGTATTGCGTACAACACACGCTATCGAGGAAGGTCGTTATTGTGTGTAATGCAAGCGAAGTCAGGGTTGTGTGTAGTGCAAGAATCCTTCGTTGTTTCAGATAACAGAATCCAACCATATTTCATGTATCAAATTAATATATATATATATATACTCAATGTTTCGTAGAATAACTATTATCAAAATTGTGTGTAACACGATCCAAGAATAGTGTTGCGTATACTGGAAGCTAATATGTTGTTGCGTATAGCGCAAGGTAATCTTGGTGTAGCATAAAACATAAGACATTAATGAAATTAACAGAATATTTTTCATAAAATTTCGTGGTGTTACAATGAACGTCTTTCAGCATGCCCAAATTATAAGAATCACCATTTAATTGGCTATAATATGATAAAGGAGGCATTTATAGGATGGTTTTGTGGTAACTATAAGATATGTGATGCACCCAGAGTGATTTATGGAAGGAATTAATGAAGACTTGTGACATCAAGATCCTTAAACCGACCCTATGATAGAGTTGTGTGATACAAAATCTGAAAAGAGAAGAACAAATTGGGCGCAAAGTCCTATAAATACCCCTCCCCAGACATAATGAAGAGTTTTGCCTTTTTTTCTAGACACACTGGCACACCCAGCACCCGAGACGATTTCTCAGAGTGGATGATCTTGTGACCAAGAGGTTTTCTTCCAGTGAAGATCAGACGAACTTCTATATCAATCATGAAAGATGTGTAAACACTATGTGTGATAACTATAGATCATGAAAAGAAATTCTATAAGGACACACAATGAACATACCGCATATCTACTAGATCACATGAGACTTAGAACAAGTAAATACCGAGTAAATATAAGGAATTTGAAATAAAAGGTTGGAACAATGACTAAAATATGGGTTACTTTGGAAAAGGACAAATATGATGATCCTCATGCACTTCATCTGAACCACCCCAGACATGAGACAACACCACGGAATTTCACCCATATATTTTGAGGATCCTTTGGTATATTATTTGGATCCTACGAAGCCCTATAGACTTGTCAAAGCAATTTGCATGGTTTCTCAAAGGCATGTCACCTAGATCTATGGAAGTCATTTGGGATCTCCATCCAATCATGGTAGTGTCCTTTAGACATGTGATCTGACTCATATAGTGGCACCAGTACATGTCAGCTGAGTCTCACAGTAGCACCCGTACATGTTTACCGACTCTTGAGACACCCTTCGGGCATGCTATCCAGGTCTCACAATGACTTATAGAAAATTTTTCTAAGACATGAAGCACCCTCCAAGACATGAAACATTGAATATAAAATCATAATACATTACTTTCATCTAGATCTTGTGATTGTACCATAGCATGATATGTGGATCATGCAACGCCCCCTTAAGAATTTCATATAGGCTTATGCGAAGTCTTCTAGTATCAACCAAATAGGTCTTGTATTTCATTTGGAAAATTCATGATTGAAAATGTGACAACCTTTAGATATTTCATCTATGTTATGAAAAATCCTTAGACAATTCAAATGAATCGTGTAATTACCTTTGGACATGTCAGGTATACACCCTCTGATATGTCAAGTAGAAAATCAAGGCATACCATGTTGACAATCAACACATATTAGTTTGACAAGAAATCCATCCCCAAGGTCATCCCATTGCATGATAACATTCTACACCATTAGGGTATAATCCCTGGTCGAATGGTAAACCTCAGTGGGTAAGACCCAATTAAAGGAACTATGATGAATCTAATTACAACTATAACCTAGATACATAGGACACCTCCACAAGGATTGATCTCTATATTAAGCATCCATAGGATAGTCCCGGTACATAAGTCCCACATATACAAGTAATGACATTGATTAATTTATATCTATTTTTTCCCCCATTGATTATAGATCACATGGTCTTAGAGGATTTGCAATGATCATTTCAATCAAGTGACATATCTATTTCAGGATAAGAAAATGAACAGTTTCTAATCCCCAATAAGTTGAACAATGAGGAATCTAGTTCCTACAATAACCCGGATATACGTGAAACCTTCCTAAGGAATGATCCTATACTCAAATGGGCATCAACCTCAGTATGAGCCCCACCATGTCTCTAACATTTCAACCACTAATACCTAGTCATTCTGATGGGATGATAATATTATCTCATACCTTAGTGGACCGAGCATCGAACTAAATTATAATGAATTTTATTCCTACCATAAATAGTATATGTATGATGCCTCCTTGAGGCTCGAGTTGCATGTAAAATTCTCTTATTTTCAAGGGAATCCTAGGGATTCATAACTTTTTTCACCATTGGTGTGTGAGCCCCTATAAAAAAGGAAACTAGACATTATATGTCCCAATTAAGGGAACTATGATGACTAGGATTATTTTCATAAATAGGATATGCAGGACACCTCCTCGAGGAATGAGATGTATATTAATCATCCAAAGATCAGTCCTATTTCATAATCCCCGCATCCATATGAAATTAGGCTGATCACTTGCTATCCCTTGTATATCATACCAAACATAACTCATGTGGACTTAGGAAGCCGTAATGAACACATCATCGATATCATGAATCTATTTCATCCAAGGAAATATCAATATATAAGCCCCGATGAGTGGCACGATATAAATATCCCTCATATGAGGACATCTACCTTGGGTCCAGTCCCAAGGGCATTATCAAACATCGATTAATCTGATTCCTACTATAACCAGGATACATAGGATGTCTCCTTAAGACTTGAGCTCATATATCCAATGCATATGTACCATCACATATATCTTTTATACATGATGTTAAACTACATATATTTAATGATATATTTGGGGTTTGATTCCTAAAATAACTATGATACATAGGATACCTCATAATGGATCAATCCCCTCCTCATAATATTAACTGTTTTCCTACTCGTAAGCTAATTCTGAAGCACTTGGTTATATATTTCTAGCATATAAGCATCTATTTATCCTCAAAAAATAGATAAAGAACCTTAGATATATATATATTGATACACCCATGATATTCCCCTTTATTTTCATAAAAGATCTTTTTCTTATAATTTTATTATTTCGGTAAGCAGTACCATATTGGGATTTGGAATATATTCTCAAAAATATATTATATCTATAATAGAGTCCTATAGTAGGTGAAACTTCCCTTCCCCCAAATGGTGCAATGAACACAACCTTCCATTCTCTTGACCAATGAGAGT
This sequence comes from Viscum album, assembly GCA_963277665.1. Lineage (NCBI taxonomy): Eukaryota > Viridiplantae > Streptophyta > Magnoliopsida > Santalales > Viscaceae > Viscum > Viscum album. Next base: position 379,586,422 of record OY728147.1, read on the forward strand.
CACTAAGAGACATTGGGTATGAAACCTCAATTAACCACATACCTTTTGAAAGAAGGTCTATAACTGGTTATGGATGAGGAAACTACTGGTAGATTCCATTAAGAATGATAATGGTGTCCTAATGTTAGTGATTTGGTAGGAACTGAACCCCTCACAATCATCCATCGGGCCAAATCGAATCCACCAAGACATGGGTTTCAGGTCATCTCTTATACATCGAAACAACTAGAAACATATGTGAAATTTGATTTATATTTTAAATAAAAAATAAGAAATTTACTTTCATTGATAACACCATTATTCTCCTTAGTGTAACCCTATTTTCAATCATAATAAACTTCTGGGAAAACTCAAAAAAAACATATGAAATGGTTAACCCAAAATTATCGGTAAGGGATAAGTATAGAAGAAGCTAACTTGAATAAATAAGAATAACCAATATGTAAAGGTAAATAACTGAGCACACATTCCATTTAATCAATAAAATATGAATGGAATACATCCATATATATTTTTTATAGTGAAAACCCTATAGACAATTATATCTGAATTCTGAATGAAGGTAATGGTTAATTAATGGGAATCATTTATCTAGAACATGAACTACTATATAGTTAAGAAATTTAATAATAATAATTAATTTCATGAGTAGAAACCCATATAATAATTATTGTAAACCAAAAATAATAGCCTGTCACAAACTAACTTCACCTCATGAGACTACTGATGCATCAAGGGGCTTGCATTAACTAGTTTCCAACCCAGGTATTGCATGTCCAAATCATTCCTAATATATCAAAATGATCAATTTAATTCATGAATCAATAAGACCTATAAATAAAAAATATATATTGATTAAAAGATAATAATTTAAAATTATTTCTCCAATAATTCAAATAACTTTCAAAGTAAACACCATATAAAAAAATGATATATGACTTAGGCAACAATCATATCCATGTTATAAGAAATATGGATATTAAATAATAAAAAATCATATTATAATTTCATCATATAACTATCAGAGTATAAATAAAGGGTACTTTTCATTGATGAATATAAATACCATAAAAATATATTTTAAAAAAATCTTGAGAAAAATATCCTTTACATATTTGAAGTCACATTTTAAAAATGAATGTTTACAAAAAATTTGAAAATATTTTTTTTGAAAATAACTTTTTATACTTATAAAAGAAACCTTAAAACATTTGATCGTTCATGATTTCTTGAAATTATATTCATGTCATACAAGTTAAAACAAAGTTTCCTTTCACTTTTTGTTAAAATCCAAAAAAGCATTTTTTAGAAAATGACATAATTTCTTTAAACAAATTTGTATGAAAATAATCAATAAAATGACATTATTAAAAAAATTGTTTTTTTGGAAAACATGAACATAGAAGTGAAATATTCCCTAGTGGATACTTTGATACAAACCATCCTGAATAATGATGATATTTCTAAAATATACCTTTACAGATATTATTTCATTGATGTGATAATTAATCAAATGAATCGATTTTGTGAATTTGATATAAATCCACATAAAACAAGTGTAAATATAACATAATATTATAAAAAATAATTCCACACATAATCGAAGCATGAAATAATCAATGAAATAGTAGTTTAAGCAAATGAACATAAATTGAATTAATAATTCCCTTATCACTCTGTAATCAGTTGAATCATATACCCCATAAAAATGAAATTTATCAATTGAAACATTAAATACCATTAATATAATTAGATTCATGATATGATATATAAAAAGTGAGATTATAAACCTAAAAAAATTATTGGTGAATAAAACATATCTCACAGATGTAAAAAAGTGAGATTAGAAAATCCTTACCTTGCACTTTTATTTAGTTTAACATGCTTTAAAATCATGTATAATGGTTTAAATCATGTTATTAATTAATAATAGAATATTTTTAAAATTTTTCATATCATATATGATCCTATTTTTTCATTTTTTTCATTTGTTTGTTAAAAATATTTCATTATTACCCTTGTTTCAGTTGTTTACTGCTTCATTTTACTAAGCATATTTTGTCATATATGACCATTTTATTCTGTATATAATATAGTTACATAATATCTAGAATTCTATTTAGGTAATATATATCATATCTTGTATATATATATATATATTTTGTAAATCGTTATTTAATGGTTAACTTGGAAAATGAATTACATCGCATCTTGAAGAAGGTTGGATGTACATACGCGGGCGTGGTGCTTTTGTTTATCATAGGATGGATAAATGGTAGAATGTGGTTGTACCATGATAATAATAACATATAAGAATATATATTATATTGGAGTTATTATTTTATCTCAGAAACAACACTAAGAGAATGTATACGATGAAATAATCTTGAAAGAGTCAGTAAAGATGATAACCTCTTCTTCGAAGGACATTATGTTGATCTCTTCTCAATGGATCTAGGGTTGGTCTTTTGGAAATAAAAAATATTTAGAACATCAATAATAATATTTAGAAGAGAAATGGGAATGTTTTGGTCAATCTATAAGGCTAAAAGTGTCTTGAAGAATTGAATGAAGAGGTTACCTTTAATATTTGAGGTGTGGGTCACTTTTGGAATTTCCTAAAAGAATAAATTATAATAAATTAATTTTTCATTTCAAATTCCTCAAAATGGAAATTAATTTAAATACAATATCATATGGGTTTTTAAAACCATGAAAAAGAATTTAATCAAGTATTTGTGTCATTTTAAACCTTATCCTTTTGATTTATCCATTGGTTAGTTATTTTTTACCAAAACCATGGTAACCACTATCTTAATCACAAAGGGTTAAAATGTTACTATTAATATAAAAATGACTCATAAATGGAAAATTTATGATGTTTTAACAATATTAAATTCAAACGGATGATGTTGATATTCTTAAAAATTTTAAATAATTAAGTAAAATATTTTTTTGATAAATTATTATTAATTCCAATTTTGACACTATTCATTTAACTTGACATCAAATATGTTAAGAAAAATAGGGAATTAAAATATAATACCTTCACGTGTCTATAATATGAATTATAAAAATATAATTTTTATTGAAACATTAAATCATACAAATTATATCAAAATCAATATTTTCAAAATCATTTATATTATTTTTATATTAGTTAAATAAATATTATATTAGTATTTCACAATCATTTAGGGTAATTATATAATTTTTAAAAATTAGTAACAAATATATAAAATGAAAATAATTTCCTTAATATCAATATATACATTTTTTTCATTAATATCTTTATTTATTTCATACGTGGAATCATAAAAGATATTAAATACAAAGGGAGTGACATTTTATAATTATCTTTGATTTAAAAAATAAATAAGCCATTTCTTGGAAAATTGTCCAATAAATAACTCATATTCTAGAATAAGGTGATAAAGGTATAATATTAATCATCAAATAAATTTTTATAGAATTTTAGGTCTTGTTTATACCTTTATATTTTTGTTTTAACATTTATTGAACCACTTTAACTCTTACGTTGAAAAAATGAATTTTTTCTCTTTGAGGGTAAATATAGTTACTCTAAAATACTATAAAACCCATAAATAGATCGTGGATAAACATTATAACCATATTACAATTTTTTTTCCAAATCTAGGATTTTTATTAACTTTATATATTTTTATGAAATATAATTTACTATAAAATACTTATAATGTCAATTTTAACGATTATTCGTCGCATTGACTTTAATAAAATGAAGATAACAAGATTACTTCGACAAAAATAACTTAAGAAACCTATAAAATGTCATTGGAATCTATAAAATTTGAGGAGGACATTAATTTTTTCAAATTATATTTATTTTAATAATTTTAATCTAATTTATTTCATATTTTCATTAATAAAATAATTACTCCATCACTATTATAAATTAATTTAAGACAATTATTTATTCACTATTAATTAAAATAAATTAGTATGAAAATTACAATTCACTTATATTTTAAAATACTATTTATAGTCAAATATATGTTGTTGATATCCCTATATTAAAAATTTTATGGTTATTAAAAATATGAATGTGAAATCTTTAACTTTTCTTTAAATAAAATATTATAAATATTATAACCTCATCCAAATGGCCATAAATGGTCATAAAATAGAATATTAATTTATTATGGATGAAACGGAAACATCTAATAAAATTTTGGCAAGTTTTAGAGTAATTTTCTAGTCATTATCATTTTATTTTTAACCTAAATTAGCAAATTTACCTTTTATCGTGGTAAAAAATTTCCATGGTTACTATTCATATTGATTAAAAATAAAAGGTATATATTTGATAAATTTTTATCTTATGAATTAAAATATATAATATATTTTAAAAAATTTAAAACATATATGTTTATGAATTTTATTTAAAATTATTTCTGCAAAATGCGAACAAAAAAAGTTTTATTGAAAAATGCATTTTTAAGCCCAAAAATGTACTTATATCTAAATAAGGTATACAAATGATTAAAATGAAATAAATTATATTATTTATAAGTAAATATTTATTAATTTACATTGTGATAATATTAAAATCATAAAAATAATTTTAATATAATGAGATTGAAAGTTTTATAAAAATCGGTATTTTTAACTATTCACTGGAAAATCAATCTTTTCAGAAAAATACCAAAACTTTAACCTCAGATAATTTTGAAATTATGATTTTAAAAATAAATTTACCTTTTAAAATATAATTTATATGTGTCAAAATTTAGTTTTAAAATTGTGCGCTATTAAATAGCGACAAAACAACCTTTAGAAAAATATTACTTTTATGTGTAAAATTGGATTTGTTCTTATCTTGTGCCTATAACATATATTTGAACATTTTAAAAAAATGAATGAATAATATATATATATATATATTTCATAATGTGGTTAATACTATTCATTCCCTCCAATTTAACAGATATGTTATAATAATATTTCATTGTTTGTTTAAGATGGGTGTTTCTTGCAACCAAGATATCAAAGATTTTAAATTCAAAAAGTTACCTACCATAAAATATTGAGGTTTTTTAAATAAAATATATTTAGAAGAGTTATATTAATAAATAAACTGAAATAGTTCAGGTTAGAAGATTACCTCTTCTTCAGTAGGCCTCCTTTGGATCTCTTCTTAAGGAACCTTGGAATGTCCTTTTAAGAATAATATAACATATAATTAATTTATAGAGAATTTAAAAAGAGAATTGGTAGGTTTTTATTGATATATATGTAACAAGGAGGTTTAAATAAAATAGATAAGGGGTTTCATTTTATAGGGGAGGTAAATGACATAGTAGGAATTACATAAAATATTTAAATATAATTGATGTATTTCTCATGTATGATACTTAAAAATATCAATGATTTAGAATAAAAAAATGCTATAGTAAAAATATCATCATATAATGAAATTTAGATAGGATTTATTGTCATTTTTAATTTTATATTTTGTTTTAACCACTTCGTTAACCAATTTTAACCTTTACTATGGTAACGACTATTTTAATATTAAAGGGATATAATATTACAAATAACATAAAAATTGTATCATAAATGGGAAATTAACTATATTTCTGACCATGTATCATCACAATAGCCATATTTCATGATTTTTTATATTTTTATACAATTTAATAAAATAATATTTAACCAAAAATATTAGTAATTTCATTTTTACACGATTCATCTAATTTGTCTTTAAAGTATTCATAATTGTATTTTGATTAGAATATAAACTTTAAATAAATACATAATATGTTATATTGATCTGTAAAATTAGGGTGACACTATAATTATTCCAAAAAATATATTTTTATCATTAATAATATTATTTACATAATTTTTCTACTACATGCACAAACACAATGTTAGTATTGCATAATCTTTTAAGGTAATTATTTCATCACAAAATTTTTTAAATAAAATTCCATGATAAAAAAATTCATCCATACTTTAAAAACCCATTTATTACTGATCATAAGTTTTTTTATCCTAGTTATAAAATATTATAGATTTTTAATCTAAGAAGGTGACATTTTCGACATTATCTATTACTTAAATATTATAAAGGTAAAAATCAATGATAAATGAGAATAAGTGATATTTTAATAGTTTTTATGACTATGTAAGAAACATACACATCCAATTAAATAAATAATATTTTAATTTAATTTGAATCCCGATCACATTAATTTTATCCCTAATTAACTCATTCTACATTTACTATGAAAATAAAAAATTTCTATGGTTACTATTTATAATGAACAAAAATAAAGGGTAACATTTTACCAAATTTGTAAGTATTTATTCAAAATATGGTATTAATTTTTAAATATTCAATTTCTATAAGTGTCAAATTTAATTTAACATAAAAATAGAAAATGCAATATATACATTATTTTAAGAAAAATTCTTTTTTAAGTATAGAAATGTTTTTATAGAAAATTAAACCATAATATTGATTCAAATGAAATTATTTGTATTATTAATAATATAATATAACTAATTTTATATTTATAACATTTTAAAATAAAATTTACCTTTGTAAATTCTTGAATCAAAAATAGAGTTTTTTTATAAAAACCAGTATTTTCACTATTAAGAAGAAAGTAAATCTTCTTAGAAGATATGAAAAATTCACCCTAAGATAATTTTGATATGATGATTTAAAAAATGAAGTTATTTTTAAAATAAATTTTTTAAAAGTGGATGAAATCGATTATAATAATTTCTCATAAAGGAAATTAAATCCATTTTTTATGAAAATGTATTTTTGAAGAATAAAATGAGATTATTCTATTTTCCTTTATAATAATTATAATTAAATGATTTTTAATTTATTAATTTGAATATATAATTTATTTATTTAATTAAATTTATTTATTAATAGAGATTAATTTTATTTATTAATTTAAAAATATAGTGGACACATAAAATAGTTTTATTGAAGATATCTCTTTTACCTTCAAATGATACAATATTTATTTACAACAAATGAAAATTTATAGATACATAAAGATTATATATATAATGTATATAGATATAAACAATGACTATTTATCCAATGACCATATATATAATAGTCATATTACATTCCTATATACTGCCTTATATCATTTAATAAAATTTATTAATTTACTCCTCTCTCATCATGTATATTATATTCCTAATTATTCTAATTGTTTCCATATTTTTAGTTGGGGTCACATTATTTATGGAGAACCATGAAGATAATGATTTTATGTTTTTGTTCTTTATATACATCTGTGAATTTACTAAACTTTTACTTTTCTTCATATTGTTTTATACTGAAACCTCGTAATTAATTTCTGTTTATATTTGATTATACTTATTTATTTCAATAAAATTGTTATGGTTTATTTTATATTTATATAACATGAATAAAAAGATATAAAACATATTGTTATTTTAAAATCTCAAGGTTTTAGATTCTCACCCATTTGTTAAATTTTGTTCTCACAATTTGAACCTGAGTTCGGTAATCAACGGCTTCAAATTTGATGTTTTATTTGTTGAAAACCCTCATAATAAAAAGGGTTAAAAAAATTCCTCTTAAAAAGTATGAAGGGGAAATAAAAATTTCTTCTTAAATAACATATAAAAAGGTTTCCCAAAAGGATAACATTAGTCAGAAGTGAAAATATGGGCATGGAGGAAAAATATAATATCCAACAGTTGATTGGGAGTGATAGAGAACATTGATCACAAGAAAGTGAATGATCATAAGAATGTTAATAACAACAAAAACATAAATAAATAGGGGTATGTAAAGGACCATAAATTCATAATAAATAAATATAATATGATAAATTTTTTGTTTCGTGAACCTCTTACAAGATATTGTGAATTCTATTCTAGTATATACTAAGAATATAATGACATATCATTATTTAAAAAGTATAATTTCATACATTAATTAATTTCCAAAAAATATCATGATTTAACAAAAAATGATGATTATTAAAGTTGAATTTTTTATCCATGAAAAACTTATAAAAATTTATAATAGATCTGATTATCCACAAATGTATAAAAAGTTATCCCTCCTATATTAAAACATAAAAGAAATCCAAAATGGTTAATATAAGGTATGATAATATCCAAAAAAGTATAAACCTTAATGTGAATAAATAATATATTTTACACAAAAATTTCCACTATAACGCAAAAGGTTAAAATTATAATAGTCCCTAAATAAATAACCCTACATTAAAAATTAACTCAGTAACAACAATGTAAAAGAATGTTTTATTATCAAGGATGACCACATACCATTCAATATACATACCAAAAATTTAATTGTGTTAATTCTAAAGAATAATTAATGTTAAATAACATGTTAACATAAGAGATATATATACCTGAACTGAATGAAATATCTCCCAAAATATCATTAATCACTATGATAAATCACTATATAATTATATAGTTTTTTGAAATTCTCCAAAATATCATGAATAATATTTTGACACTAACCTGAATGGTAATACTTATCTCCACTATAAATATCTCAAAAAATATATCATTTTCAATGAATTACTTATCAACCATAAATATAATCTATATCCCACTATCCAATTGACCATTGTTAACTTTACATTAAATCATATAATAACATGTAGGGTTATTTAAACCTTAGTAGACCGTTCTTCCATAAAGCCATTAAATGTTTCTAGTCACCTCAAAATACCATCATATAAAATCTCAATAAAAACCTAAATTCTTACAGACTTTCCATTATGGTCCATAAATCCAAAAATTATGTAAAATTAACCAAACATCGCTGAAATTACTATTTCATCAAATAAAAAATTAGTTTTACATTCGTTAATACAATTTAATTTACTTTATCACCTCTTTATCCTAATTAAGTATTATTGTCTAAACATCAAGAATTTATTAATAATTATATTACCCTTAATTATGTGTCTTCTAAAACTATCCCTTCTTAACAAATCAATTTTCTAGTTTATATGTTTTTAAATATTTAATGAAAAACTATTAAGTTACAATAGTTAGATATTTCTTAATTCTTATAAACAAAATATGAATCGTATGACACATATAGAACTTAATTATTGAATAATAATACATAAAATTGAATCATTTAACATCAAAAATATTCATAAAACATGCCCTTCCTTTTTTCTATGAGTGAACCCTTAGATTTGGGCCTCGTCTTGTATAATTATGATTTTATGTACACATGATACATTGAACTATAAATGGTATATTAGGATGAAAATTACATCCCTATATCAAAAAAATCATTTTTTCCTTGATAATTAATTTATTCTTTCCTTTATTTTCCACACATAAGATATTGTTTCCTTACATTGGATCATTCACAGGAGTGATTATTCCCATATACTTGACATTTGGAAAGTTTAATCTTCATTTCTATATGGTTTTCTTGAAACTCAATCTTTCTCTTGTTATGTGTGTTAGTAAACTCACCAGAGTTCAGAATTTTAATTAAATAATAAGATAGATGATTATTCATAATCAAAAGGTTTCAACTTCCATCTCCCCATTAATTTAGTTTTCATGAGGATAATCATCCCATTTTCCATTACATTCTTCATTAACAGGATTCCTCATGGTTTTATCCATTGACCAAAACAAAAAATCATAGTGTGAGAAGAATTAATTATATTGAGAAATAATATAATCATGATAAATATTTCATAAGATTTATAAAACATGACACAATACTTTAAATCTATGAGACTATAGGGTTATCCTAGGATATCCATGGTTATCATCTATTTAAATATTTAATAATGAATTTTATGGAAAATGAGATTTAAACCAAGCATATCCCATGGGAGTTTCAAACAATGTTTGTAGTAAGGACACATTAAATTTACAGTAGAATTATAGAAAATATATACTCAGGAAACTATTTTTAGGGTCATCATTCCTAGATGTATCTGTGACAAAAACATATCTAAATCCAGTATCTAGATAATGATGTATTGTTATGGAAACCGCATAATTTATACATTTCTGAAATATTAGGTTGTAATAATATAATTAGACTTATCCCCCTAATTTTCACCAAATTTCACTAATACAAATCTAGAATTATTATCTAAACCTTTATATGATACCAACTATATACAACCATAATTTTCATACAAGATATTACATCTTTATTGTTAAATATTCATTACATAACATTATAATCCTTTCCGGAACTGTAAAGGTTTAGTTTTTTGGAGACTATAGTCACAAGTGAATGATATTAAACATCTACCACAAAGATCTTCCAATATATTAATCTTTTATGAAATTCCTTACTTAAGACCTTTATTAATAACCTATGGAAAGAAAATATAAGAATGGGTGAGCTCAGATGATCTACAAGGGTAATAAAGTAATATTCCAATGATTAATTAAAAAAACATGAGCATAAGGGTATTATAACATGATAATTAAATTTTAAAATCCATTACCATTATATCAAAAATCATACACATAAATCATGGTATATGGTTTGGAAATAATAATACACGAATCATAAGGATATTAAAGAAAACAAGTTTTAAGAGAATAACATCAGAATATAAATATTTTTGTGGAAAATGATAAATAATATAAAATCATTTCATTAGTTGAGGACCAATTACAAGACTATAATAGTATATTTACATCACTCCATATTCCATCATATCCTTAGTTAAGGTTCACTATCAAGAATATCAGAGTGGACAGAGTCCCTTACTAAACCAATTTTACTACCGATTCCAGATCTTATTGTATCATGAGATATAAATATTTACTAAATTAATTGTAGGGATATATAATTATTATCCCAAATATCATATAATAAAAATACATTTCTATCTGTGCTAAAAAATCAAAAAACATTCATCATATAAACATATAATAACCCATGGACCGGAAATGAGTTTCAGAAAAATTTGAGAATTATATCATCCCATATTCCATGTATAATAAATGGGTTTCTTAAATATCTATTAATAATAATAATAAACTAAAAATATAATTTATAATGATGATATAATTACATCATATCCACATAAAATCATAAGAAACATGAAGAAAGTCTATGAAATATCACTCGAACATTTCTTAAGGTAAAATCTCTTTTCACATTGAAATCACTTATTTAAAATATAAAATATCCCAAATATTACGAAAAATATTTTATTTGAAAATAAACTTTCAAAATAATAATATAATGTTCAAATCATTTATTGGTCATGATGGTGATAAATTCTGTTCATATTAGTATGTTAAAACAAAAATTCCTTTCATATTTTTTGAAGAAAGTCAAAAGCACCTTATTTGGAAAATGACAAGAAAATTTAATTTATTAAATTTTTGAAAAGTAAAATAATTGGTAAAAATGAATTTATTCAATCATAATATAATATTAAAATCGTTTATGGAAAATATTTTTAGATTACATGAATATGGGTAAAAAAGGGTTTCGACCGAAGAGAGAAATATGGTCTGTTTAAATCAAAAAATAAGTATTTAAGTATATTGAGTACAAAAAAGAGAGTAATATAATGGGAAATATATATTATCCATAAATAAACATATTAGAATAAAATTCATGATATTCTTAATAGTTGTATCATGACATTTCTTCATCATTAAAATAATAAAAAACAATCATGGTAAACATTGAGATTGTAACACAAAACCCTTACCTCAACATTGACTTTATTTGAAATTAATCTAACCTCATGTATAATAAATTTAACATTATTATAATTATATATAAAAATTATTTACATACTCATAATTTATTATATGATCCACTTATATCATTTTAATACTCATTTATTAATAATTCTTTATTAAAATCATTGTTTCATGGTGTTAACAGTTTCTTTTGTGTTGAGAATTTCGGTTCAATAGTTCCAGTCCTTGTACATTGATTACAATAGAATCATATAATTTTTTTAATAATGATATAAATATTCATATATATTAATTATATATATTCGTTTTCATCCATGAAGGTTAGATATATTAAAATGAATTACAACATTCATGGAGATGACAAAACATACGTATGCATGGGAAATGTTTTCAATTTTTGATGGATGGAATGAAAGATAAATATATAAAAATTAACCTTTAAATAATCATATGTATATAATATATATTAATTAAATATATATTTATTATAAAAAAATGAAAAATGAATCACATCACTTTGTGGAGATGGTAGTCCACACATATGCGTGAGAGACATTATCATTTTCCAACAGATTGTAAGAAAATAAGAGAGGAATTATATTATAATTCCATAATAATAATTATATATTTCATATCATATATAAAAATTAAAACCATCAAAATTTTCATCCATATAATATGGTGATGGAAAATGAATTTTGTCGATATGTGGAGGTGGTAGTCCACACATACACATGAGCTATAGATCCACTTCACATTCAATAGAAAAGTGAGCGAGTAATGTTAGTTCCATAAAATAATATCCTTTAATTAAATTTAGTATACTGATTTTTCTATTCTCTAATTAACACCACAAATTTTTTAGAGTTATAAGTAAAAACAATTTCAAAGGTTTTGAGTAGGAAGATTAACTTTTCTTCAATACCCCTCCTTTAGATCCCATATTAAGGAACCTTAGAAAGGTATTTTATGAATAATATAATATCAAAATAATGACTGGGTAAGTTAAAAATATAAATTTTTAGGGTTTTTTTATAATATATAGATCACAGCGGTGTAAATAAAAGGGATAAAGGGTGTTCTTTTATAATGGAGGGAAATGACACACTTTGAATACTCAAAATATTTAAATATAATTATTATACTTCTCATGTATAATGATTCCAAATAAAAATTAATTAAAATAAAAAAATTAAATGGTATAAATATGAACATAAAATAATGTTTATATATGTTATTCTGTTATTTGAAACCATATATTTTTTTAACACCTTCGTTAACCATTTTTAACCATATATGAGGTAATGACTTTTTCAATCTTAATGGGTTATAATTTTATTTATAAGTTAAAAATTATCTCATAAATTTCCATGTAATGAAATTTTAGAAAATTAATAATCAAAATTTCATATATCATCCACTTATATCATTTCAACACTAATTTATTATCAATTCCATATTATAATCATCATACCATGGTGTTAACAGTTCCTTTTGTCTTGAAAATTTTGCTTCGATTGTTCTAGTCACTGTTAATTGATTATGGTAAAACATGATCCATAATTTTAATTATTATATAAATATAATATATATGAATTATATACATAGTTTCATCCATAAAGGATATATATAGAAAAATAAATTGCATAGTTCATGGAGATGATAGGCCATACGTACGCATGAGTGCAGTTTTTAATTTTTGATGGATCGAATGTAAGATAGGAAAATAATAATTAAAAATTAAATAATAATTATTATATCATATATATTCATTAAATATATAATTATTATAACAAAAATAAATAAAATATTAAAAACGAATCACATCGTTTCGTGGATATGGTAGTCTACACGTATACATGACAGAAATTATCGTTTTCCAACAGATGAGAGTGTAATAAAGAATAAATTATATTCTAATTCTATAATAATAATTATATTATACATATCATATACAAATATAAATCCCATCATAATAACCATTCATATAATATGGTGATGGAAAATTAATTATGTCACTATGTTGAGGTGGTAGTCCCCATATACACCCGAGTGATACCTTCACTTCTCATTTGATGAAAAAGTGGGTAGACAATGGAAGTTCCATAAAAATTATACCATTTAATTTAATTTATGGTAATGATTTTTTTTATTTTTTAACTAATACCACATATTTAGTGTATGTATAAGTAAAAGTAATTTTAAAGGTGTAGATTATGAAGAATAACTCTTCTTCAATAGGCCTCATTTAGATCCGTTATTATTGTACCTTGGAGTGGTATTTTTAGAAGATTATAATATATAATGATTAATATAGAAGTTTAAAATATAAATTTTCATGGTTTGGTCATGATAGATTGCTCAAGGAGGTGTTAATAATGAGATAAAGGGTTTCCTTTTATAAGGGAGGTAAAGGAAAAACATGGAATTACTCAAAATATAGAGACCCTAGCCTTTTAAAATAAGATTACATGATTTTATGAATAAATATACATCAGAGTACAAGCCATTGATTGTAAATTCTAGTGTTTTTGAAGACTAGGTATAGTAGTCTTAAAACATGGGACTAAAAAACACTTCCTTATATAATTTACATAAAGAGATCCTAACTTCCTTTAAGACCTTACATCTGCATAGGGTACCCTGGGGATCACATGAACAAAGGGATGAGCCAAAAATCCCATTAAGGGAATAACCTTACGAACAAAGCATTAGAACAAGGAATTGAAATCATGATATGATGATTTAAAAAGGCATGTAACATATAGAATCTTAACATATAATCATGTAATCATATAAAAATGGAGTCATAGAAATGTTGTAGAAACATAAAACAAGACTTTAGTATGAGTCAAGGCTAAATTCCTAGACCGTTTAACATAGTAGCCCAATCCAAGGCTAACCATCAAGACCGCCGCACATAACCTCTCATGAGACCTAACTTTACCCAATGCATTGGAGCTATATCTGGGCGCACCCATATTAACTTTTCATGAGTATGTTTTCCACAAAAATAATCATACATAATCAATCTTATATAAACATATGGGTTACCCATGGAAAGAATTGGGTACCACAATCATGTCAAAAAGCATAATAAATGGTCGTATCATAAAAGTGTCCATGAATAAAAGGAACTAAAATACACGTGGAATTTCAAATGGGAAAATATTAATGTATCATAGTTAGTGATGTATAGTAGATGTGAACATAACATATAATCATGGGAAAATATTAATTCATAGGGTACCCTAGGGATCACATGAACAAAAGGACGAGCAAAAAATCCTAGTAAGGGAAAAACCATAAGAAAAAAGCATTAAAAAAAGAAATAGAAGGCATGATATGATGATATAAAAAGGAATATAACATATGGAACCATAACATATAATCATGGAGTCATATAAACATGTAGTCATAGAAATGTGGATGAATCATAAAACATGACTTTAGTACGAGTCAAGGGAAACCGCCATGATCATTTCACATAGTAGCACATGCCAAGGCTAACAACCAATACCATCAAACTTAACATATCATGAGAGTTATCTTTACCCAATACATAGGAGTGATATTTGGGAGAACCCATATTAACTTTTCATGTATATTTGTTTCCACATAATGAATCATACATAATCAATCTTACATAAACATAAGTGTTACCCATGGAATGAATTAGGTACCATAATCATTTAATAAAGAATAACTAATGGTCGTATCATAAAAGTGTCAATGAAAGAAAGGAAATAAAATATAGATTTAATTTATTAAGTGAAAATAGGCATGTATCATGGTAATTTATTTGAAATATAAGTTACCACATGTAAGAAATGACATCAAGAAAGTTTTTCATAAAAATTTTTTTGAGCGGTTTTAAGGAAAATACTATAGAGCCTCTAAAATAGAAAAGGGAACAATCCTTTAAACAAAACCAGAATTTAACCAAATAGGTTTTCTCAATTAAAATACATAAATAATAAAGACAATTGTGGATTAAAATATAAGATATAGTGGACTTGAAATCGGGTAAGAATTCTGGAAGTTCCCTCAAAATAGGTTTGCTTATCTGGAAGTATTCAAGAGGGAATCACTTAAAACATGTATATAACAGAAAGATAATGATGAATGAAACATGTTTAATGTGTTTGTAACATTAAAATATCATTTCAAAGATGAAAATAAGAATAATAGATAACATCATTTAGGTAAAAATAAGGATAATGATACCTGAAGGAATAAAGGAGGTTCGGGTTGAATCCCTTATGGAATATCGGCATGCTATCGCGTGTACTAAAGAGGGATTAATGAGAAATAAAGGGGTATCTCATAATTTAAAAATCATGTGTACAATATGGGGGAGGATTTTAATTATACCCAATCACTAGTATTTACACCTAAAAGGGCACAACATAGATGACAATATTGAATAGAAGTGATATAGGAAGGATCCCTTACCTTAAGTCGGATGGTGTTCTCCACTTGATATTAATGACCCAAATAATAAAATTATGTTAATTAATTAATAAATAAATGACCTATTCACTATTTAAATTACTTAGTATACCCTTTTTTTGTTTCATTCATTACCATTTTGATGAGTTAAGCAGTTCAATTTCATTGTTCGGGTCTATTGGGTATCCTGGTTTTTATGATCTGTTAAATTATTTTGATGAACGGATAAAATTGTTAGATAAAATTGGTTGTCTAGAATTGAATTTATATTACATTAGGGAAAATACATGAGATTAAATGGTTGTAAAATTTATTTGGTTATTTTTAATCAAGGTTAATCATTATACAAATCATTAATGATAAATGCTAAAATTAATTTTACCGATTTTGTTCACAATTAACTTGTTTTGTATTATTATTTTACATAATTTGAGAAAAAAGGATTAAAAAAATCCAAAAATATTAAATAAATATCAAATTTTCTAGTTCAACCATAAAAATGGTTTCATGACCATAATTGAAGATAGTAATAGAAATTGATAACCTGTCATCCTTGAATGTGAAAAATTAACACATCCCTAATGATGTTTTCTTTTATTTCAAATAAAAGTTGAGGAAATGAGAGATAATATATAATTATCCCATTAACATAACAAAATTACCATACATTTAATTTTTTGTATTTTTCATACAATTAGGATGTGTATAGTTTAGGAAATAAAAGAGAACAAAAACTAAAGAGAAATGATTATTAGAAATAGCAATGTTGACCCCTGATATTGTGTGTATTTTGATAATGGGGTTTTAAATAGGTTCCTATTTTCAAAGATCCATGATTACCCTCTGTCACACTGGATTCCTCTATATGGGTTTGAATTCCTAGAGGATGTTTTCATCCCTCCTTCGGGCATCAATATTCAGCCCTATTGGGTGTCATCTTCTTCTGACTATATCCAGATGAATATTTGTGTGGATGTCTAGATGGTCATATCTTGATCACAGGGGTTTTATTATATGATTGAAAAGTATTACTTGGGACAATATGACAGTGATTTCTCTCATCATCTTATTTCTCATAACTACTGAGTTTATTCGTCTCTTCACTGAAAAATTCTGGTGGTGGACGGAGCTTGAAATGGGATCTCCGTCCTGGTGGTAATTTCTATAAGGAATGGGTGTGGCCATTCTGGGTAAAGAAAAGCTTCATATATTTGGATAACCAGTTATAAAAGATCTATATATATGAAGTTCTATGGATATACAAATTTATTATCTATCACCAGCATGATATTCTTCGATATCTGATTAGTTGTTGGTTCCCTGGCACCAACACATTCCATTTATCCCATGATGAAGTGGGCATCATCCTATGTGATTTCTACCAACTGGTTGGGATTCCCCCTTTTAGAGATATTTATGATGAGTTCCTTCCCACCATATATGTTAGGGAAGATCCATTGAAGACTCTAGTCTTTGGGAGGGATATGCTCATCATTGTGAAAGAGAAACTAAGAAAGGAGCTGACGATGCACTTGTTTATCTCTTTCAAATACTGGATCAACATTTTCCTTTATCACAACAGGGTTAGGCCAACTACTATATTCCCCCATTGGTTCCCTTATCAAAAATTTCATGACAGTTCTGGGGCATATTGGGACGTTTTAGATGATAACAATCATAATTCATAGGGAAATCAAGTGAAGATAGAGATCTCTCTGAGCCTCATAATGGTGGGATTTATGGCCATGTTCTTGAACAGATGTCTTTTCACTGCTAGGTATTCACATTAAGGAATCAATATCAGCATTCTAGTGTTATTAATATGGATAGAATAATGAAAACACCTTAATCTGGCAGTGAAAACCCTTACATGCATTCATCAACTCCTGGTCCACATTCATCAACGAAACATCCCTTGTAGGATTAGTTTGCCTTTACAGTTTTAATTTAGCTGGGTAAGGGAATATTTATCTTTCTAAAAATAATATAATTCAAAAAGGATCCCTGATTTCATATATCATCCCAAATTTCTAATCATATATGGCATTCGGGATATGTTACAGATCTTCAAGAAGGTTACAGATTTGTTGTGTCGATCTGACATCTTTGATTTCACCCCTTATCATCCACTGGTTGTGACGATCTTTTAAAATAGTAGTGTTTGACTTAAAGAAGTTTTGTATAAGATATTGCTTCAGTATGGGGTTCTTTTAGACAGTATGGGCAATCTGATTGTCTGTAGGCAATATACATTGTATCAGTTTTCTCATCAGTTTGGCTTCACCCAAAAGGTCTAGCCTTTCCCTTCGGCTGTTGTGTGAGTAGAGAAACATCCTAGGGTCATCTATCAGTTGTTTATTATGTTTCGTGTGACTAAATTGATGCTGAAATCATTTTTATCCTACTTATTCTCCCACATTTCATACTCAAGATTATGCCCGAGCATGGGTAAAAACCTATTCAAGTGGTGTCCTGAGCTGATTGTTTCATCATGTAGACATTCCATTTGCCTCACCAACCCCTGTGAATATGGAATGGATAGAGTTGATTGAATACGTGGAATAAACTTTGAGGAAGAACCATAATCTTGATGATGACCATCCCAATAGTGGGAGTGAATCCAGTGAGGACATCATCCCTCTTACATAAGCAACGGGTGATACCTTCATTGAGGGGAGGATATATGAATCCTTCTCCCTTTCATACTTACTATACCAATCATATATTCCTTCTTAGGATGTTCCCATTCCATCTATCATAGATACTAAGACAAGGCATAGGCTAATTAGGAAGAAAATTCATGAATTTATTATTGAGACTCCTTTAGAAACATTTCTTGATCAAGGGGAACACCTTTATCAGTTGTTCAGTAACATAGGTGGATGGATTTGATCTCCATCCATTATATGAAATCATCAAACAAATTATCTTGAGTTGGAAATATTTGGCCACCAATGAGAGGGACATGTGTGATTTTGAAGACATGGATTCCCTTTCTGGACAAATATAGGAGGATTTGGAGGCACTAGAGAAGATCCCCTAGTTTATGTCTAATTTATAATCCCATATGGATGTATTTACCATGTATACATAGAGATATGACGAAATAATATCTCATATAAGTTCTGATATCTCATTGGAATCATCCTCATTAGAAACTACACAAATGAGAGTTGAGGAATTGACTATTTTAGTCGAAACTCTCTGTCATAGGGTAGTAGAAGAAGAGGTGGGGCGACCGACACATCAATGATCAATTGGCGCTTCCTAATAGAACCGGGTAGACATTTATAGCTCCATCGATAGAATCATATATTAGTTTGTTGTAAAAATTTGTTGATGATATTAAAGGAGAGACTCCAAAATATGGAAATTTCTACTATTGTATTCCATCTGAGAATATATATGGAAAACATCTGTTGTTGTTGTCTAGTTATTCTATCATTCATAATGTGAATGAATTTTCCGAAATCTGATATTATATGAATCACCTATGATACCCATCATTTGTATAATATCAAGTAAAACTGAATGTCTATATCTGAATATTTAAATCACAACTGATTCTTGTTTAGAAGAGCTCATGAGTTCCCACAAAAATGAGATACCATACTGATATATCTTCTCGATATATCTTGATATTACTTGATTCAATTAAGGATCATCTGGGTAGGATGTATGTACTAGAGGAAGAGTGCTCTAACATTTTTTGAATTCAACATGCTTGGTGAGAGTGAGAGTATCTTGATTTTTTGTAATGAACTATGGTGGGGATTTCATGATTTTCCATTTTTTCATATTGAATCATTATTGTGATATGGTTTAGGTTATTTTAACTCAATCCATCTATTTTTTTTTTGTTTAGGGTATTTTAACTCTAACCTTCTATCATTGTAGTTTAGGGTCTTTTCGCTCAAACCTTTTATCGCTATAGTTTATGGTCTTTTATCTCAGACCTTTTACATCTCTAGTATAGGGCCTTTTAGCATGAACCATTAATCACTATATTTTAAGGCCTTTTATCTCAGAACTTTTATTTTTTGTAGTTTATAATATGTTAACTCAGTCATTATATCATTGTAGTTTAGGTTCTTTTAGCTCGGACCTTCTATCACTGTAGTTTAGGGTATTTTAGCTCAGTCCATCTATAGATGTAGTTTAAGGTCTTTTAGCTCAGACCTTCTATCATTTTAGTTTATGTTATTTTAGCTCAGACCTTCTATCATTTTAGTTTAATGTCTTTTATCTTAGACCTTCTATCACTGTATTGTATGGTCTTCTAGCTTGGACCTTATTGATGATCATGCAATATAGTGAAGACATGATAAAAATGACCCAAAAATTACTAAGATGTTGAGATTTTTCGTGGATTTTCTGAGGCTCATGATGATCAAATGAACTTTCCTACAATGAGGGTGTTCCACTGGTTGGTAGGCCAAAGCCATTATGCATTGGAACCATTGAAAAATAGAGGCGTCCCCACTCTTTTCCAAGGGATGTGAAAGGTTTATGGGGGTAATATCATTTGAGGGTGAAATAGTAGGGACACTAGGAATAGTAGGTCTCCCTATATAGTTGGAATATGGGTGATATATTTAATAACCCAAAATTTTGTTTCCATGAGAATGAGAAAGGTAAGATATTCTAAGGATAACATGTAAAACCCATTGGTGATGGGTTTCGCTGTAGTGTTTCAAGGGAACATAAGGTTTTAAGATCCTTACTTTCAATGAGGAGATGACTTTAATTGGTAGGTAAAGGCCATTATGCGTCGATAGAGTGGCCAAGAAAATATGATCTTGAATCCTTTATAAAGGAAATGAAAGATTTATATAGACTCAAACATCCAAATGATGAAGTTTTGTATGGGAACAAAGTCATCCAGGAAGGGTTCAGACATCTTAAGGTAGTTCAGCTCTTAAATTTTGAATCTTGATCCCTATGCCTTGGGGTATCAAATCATGAGGTGTGGGACATCAATGGTTCGGTAATGGTGTGTCGCATTACGACTTTTAAAAAGGGTACAAAAATGGTGACATAACATCAAGGACGTCAAATATACTTAGATAGATTGGTATGAGAATTGTAAATCATTGATTAAGGTTCTCAGGTCATGAGAAATGATATTTGATAATCATACCCAAATTAGTTCAAAACAAACTAAAGTGTTTGAGTTCTCCCGCACTGATGTCATTGCTAACAATTATTGGAAACCCCTTTTTGAGTGACACATTTTTTTGACGACCATAGGCACATATTCATGATCCATTGGCATACATGAATAGTAATACAAAGGGTCCCTTGAAGCCAGCTATCCTTTCTGAGGGCCGTGGAAGGTTGTATTTATTTATGGAACTTAAATCATGAAGTGTTATTTGTGTAAATTTTAAGATCCAAGAACGGTTTGAGAACCCAAAATATTTTTCCAATGTCTAGCGAACATATTCTCATGGTGAGAGAATGTGACACATCATTACTCTAAATTTTTCTTAAACCTGGGGGTTCAATGATTTTTTCTTGGATTTTACTGAGGCTATATAGTATGCCCTATGAGTTTTATTCCTTATTTATTTTCACCCTAATTTTATCTTAAAAATTGAAGGTGAAGAGTTTATTAGGAGAAGACTTGACTTTTTAAGGCCTCCCTTTTCATTTTTTTGAACCTTTTAAGTTTTATGTCTCTTTCACTAGTAATTTACGGTCTTCTTATTTGGGCTATTATAGGTTAGAGTTTATGTTTGTACAACTTTGAAAAAAGTGTAGGCAGTTTAATGTTATTACACACATGGACCTAATATTGTCCATGATACACATGACCCTATTTAGGATACTCATGGTAAAGAGTACTCTGACATCCTTTAGATATAGAGATTAAAATATTGTAAACCAAGAATTGATGTTCTCAAGTTATGAGTAATAATATTAGACAATCATATCGGGAGTAGTTTAGGTTACACTGCGGTTTTGAGTTCTTCTATGGTGATGCTAGGGCTCACAAGGATCATAAATTCCATTTTTTAGAGTGATTTATTTGGTTATCAACCATATGATCATATCCAAGAACCATTGGAATACATGCACGGTCAAAACAATGGTCCCTTGAAGCCGGGTATCCCTTCCAAGGGAAATAGATGGTTGTGTAAACCATAGGAACTCAATAAATTAATTACTTTTAATGTATTGAGGTGATATAAATGATGATGGAATCACCTCATACTCTGGTTGATCAGGTTAAGTCTCTCACCATCATTTGATAAGCAATGAAAAATTGGCAATGGTTTGCACAATTTATTATCATGTAGTGGGTATGTATCGTCTCTATTTAGTTTAATTTTATGCGATAAGGATTCTTTCTATGAAGTTTATCGTCATGTGGTAAGGACATATTTTTTCCATCAGGTTTAATTTCATGTGGTAAGTATGATTTTATTATGATGTTTTGATGTCATGTGGCCAGGACTTTTGAATTTTAGTTTATTGTCATGAGGTAAGGACATGGGAACTGATATTAAAATTTGAGCAAAATATATCGCATGTGAAAGAAATCTATATGAAAATTTGACTTTTATGTAAACCAAATGAGTTTTTATGACTCAATACCTATGCAGTTGGGGTGTAGTTTTTATTGGTTGTTGTAGTTTTACCCAAGAATAGATATTTGTGAATCACTACATATCCTATGATGGTAGGAATCAATCAACACATAGTTATTAAGGGGTCGTGAAGTTTTACATCATACGGTTAGGATGTGGGATCCTCAATGTGAAATGGTAATGTTTCATTTGGGCCAATGAATAAAATATTGGGTGTCACTTTATATCCCATGGTGATAGGAATCAAGCCACATGCAGTTATTAAGGGATCAACATGTGTATGTTTGACCCATAAAAAGAGAGGGGATGGTTATTATACTTTTTTTGTGTGACTAGACCCAGAGTTTTAGATCCATGTGTCACAACATATCATATGAGGATAAGAATCAAGTCTCGTATAGTTCTCAAATGGGAAACACATTATGCATGTCTAAACCATATGAAGAGGTGGGCATTGTTTCAATTGATTGGGGTAGTTGGCCTGTGATTGGAGATCCAAAAATCACTATGAATCTTATAATGACAAGAATTGATCCAAATGTAGTTCTTAATTAAAGTTTTGGTAGAATAAAAAAACTATCAATAATTTTCCTCTCGGGCGAGGTCCATGGGAATATGCAGTTTTTTTCATGTAAAGGAAAATAATCACGCAGTTTATCAATTTTGTGATAAGGTAACATGGTATACCTTTTGTGGTCATTCATTCATGACCATTATGGGTCGGTCATGGGACCTCATTCCTTGTTTTCCTGGGGAATCCCTCACCAAAAATTTTAAACTCACATGATGTATGATTGGGGTGATAAACAAGGAATAGAAATGGTTCCTCTTATTATGTAGAATAAGTTTAAGGGTATGACTAGGGAATTTCATATCATGTGGTGGCTAGACCAAGATATAGGATCAAGGTATCCCTATGTATCCCATTATAATTGATAATCAAGACATAAAATGTTTCTAGAAACCTATGTAGTTTAATGTCATGTGTAAAGGACATCAACCCTGTAGTTCAACATTTTTTAGTAAAGAAATGGATCATACTTCATGAAAAGAAAAGGAATATTGCAATTGGACCCAAGGCTAGAGGATTGTGAATCACAGTGTATCCTATGATGGTATGAATCATGAAACATGTTTTCCTAGATAACCCATACAGTTTAATGTCTCACAGAATGGATATAGACCACTAAAGATGAATGAAGTTGAATGTTATGTATCCATAAATTTTTATTTCAAGCGGTAAGGATGAGAGATTCTATTATTTTTAACGTATTTCAACCAAGACATCTCTTTACCATTTATCATCATGTTGTCATGATGTGGGGTACCATGCATTTATAACCTTCTTTCCAAGACCTCAGATGTTGTGTAATTTTTTTTCATGATGTTAGGACAAGATATTCCATGAATTTTATTGTCATGCTTCCATGAATTATTAGTACAATTTAACGTCATGTGGTTAGGATGATATCATACTATTTAACATCTAGTAATCAAGATGGGGGAAGATTGATGATAGATATGCCAACTATTTCTTAATAAATCTTGAAATGTTGAGTGGTATGAAACACTCCCCATCCATTATAGACAATGATTAGGCACCATTATTCTAGAACTTGTGTATGATGTATGGACCTTCCCATTTGGGTTCCATCTTTGGAGGTTTTTTCCCTGGTATCGTCAGGGTCCTAAGAGCCAAAACTACTTTTTCATGGAGGAATGAATGAAGGTGAACCTTTTTATTAAAGGACCATTTGATTCAAATCTGAGGTACTTCAAGGATGTATAGTTTAAACAACCTATTCTAAATTATCGATTCCAATTAATCCATCTACTTTTTTGATTTCTCATCATTTAAGAGTTTCATCCAAATGGATATTTGGAGTGAAGTCAGCTGGGCTTATATGGGTAACAATTCCCAGTCCTGTACACTAATGAGTATGGTGTTTCTTGTGTAGATGTATGTGTGGTGGTATGGTAGGAACAAAAAGTGTGGAGGATATTTTTTTACCAGTACTAATCCTTGTTCACCATCATCTGTAGAATATTTAACAGATTCTTATTTAGGGACTCTATCTATCCATTTTCCACTGAATGATAGTAAGATGATTCATTAAGCCCGATATTGTATTCTTCGTATAATTTCATCAACTCAATCAAATAAAACTTGGTGTTCTTGTCCATAAATATTATTTGAGTGAATAAAAACATGGTGATGATATGGGACTTTATGAATTTGATCAGGTTCTTCATCCTAGTTTCCTTGAAGGGTATTCCCTTAGCCCATTTGGAAAAAAGTCTGTAGCAGAAAGGATGTAATTGAACATCTTAGTTGTGGTTGGGGATATGGGCCCATGACATCTATAACAAAAATAGAAAATGGACAATAATATTTAGTTGTATTTTGCAATTATGAAGGTTGGTGGATGAATTTTTTTTGGATCTCGCATGCATGACATTTCTTTTTGAATTCTACTCAAACTTGTATCATGGTTTTCCTAAAGTAACCTAGCCTCCATATTTATTGGGAGAGCATGGTCCCAGATTGATGAGAACCATAGGATCCAACATGGACTTCTTCCATAATGGTGAGAATATCTCCTTATGTTATGCATCTTTGTAGGATTCCATCAAAGCCTTTCTTGTAGAGGGTATTTTCTTCATTTACACCATCCTATAGCGTAAAGTTCAAGATGTGGTGATTGATTTATTACCTTATAGATCTACCTTTCAGGAGAGTCCCATTTTCAAGATAAATGATGATGGGATACTCCGATATAGAGGTGGATATGTATTCACACTGAACTAGGGATGTATTTACCATATTGATATCTTCTATATCACAAATGATGATCGATGAGACCATTCTTCGGTGTATGATATGGAAGATTGATTCCTCATAATCTGGGTTATCCAGAATCAGGGTTGTATTAGCCAATGCATCGGCGTGAGAATTATGTGATCAAGGAACATGATGCAATGTGGGCTAAAAAGGGAACACTTCCATTAGTCCCCTGATATGTCCAGTGAAAGGGGATAGTTCCTTCTTTTTGATATCATATTCACCATCGAGATAATTTATCAAAAAAATTGAATCCACTTTCTGATTCATGTTGGTTATATGTAGATGTAGGGAAAGTTTCATTCCAACAATGAGGGCTTAGTACTCAGCCTCATTATTTGTGCATCCATCGGATAGTGATAAAGAGTATGGAAAAACTTCTTTTCTGGAGAGATAAATACAATCGCTAATCCAACCCGATTGAGCTTCAAATTTTCCATTCCTTTTCCTATAGGAATTTGGGTGGCACCATTAAAATATACATACCATGTTTAGGGAGTGTAATGTGCATAGAATACCACATCATCTATAATCATGGGGTCTATCGGTGTATTTTAAGGTGCAGTATGTGCCTCGAGGAAATCAGGCGGGGATTTTCCTTTCACCCAAATCTATGATACAAATTTAATTTCTTATTTCTGTATAATGACTTCCCATAATGCCAGATACCTAGTCAATATTGGATGGACAATTATATAACTCATAAAATCAACACTAGATACTAGGTGGAGTTCATGGTGATTCAAGTAATTCCTCATCTTTTTCATAGCGAAGATGAGTTTAATGTAGTTCTTCTCAACATCAGAGTATTAGGTATCAATACCTAGAATTGTATGAATAAGGTATTATAGAATATTATTTCTCCTTGTATCATTTTTATATGAGATGATGGAGCCCAATGAAAATTCCATAGTGTCCACATATAAGTTCGGTGGTCTCCCATTCATTGGAGGCATCTGAACTGGTGGGTAAAGTGAAAACTACTTGAGACTTTTGAATGATTCTTAAGATTCGTCATCCCAATGGTAAGAGATTCCCTTATTAATTATCTTAGTGAGGGGTAGATATTTTTTGGCTAAGTTGGATATAAAAAGGATGAATGTAAGAAATATTACCTTATGTCCCCCTCAGTACTTTGAGATTTCTAGGCATGAAATTTCTAAAATAGCACTAGTCTTCTCTCAGTCAACCTCAATATGATGGTGGTTTACCACATATCCATGACACTTCCCTAATGTAACTCTGAATTTTCATTTCAAAGGATTCATCATTGGAGTATGTTGTTGTAGATTGTCGAAGACAGTTTGATGGTTTGTGAATTGATCATATCATTTTCAGGATTTTACCACCAGGTCAGCTACATAACATTCTGATATTCTCCCAAATAATGACTTAAAGATATTATTCATAGAGAATTAATAAGTGGTGACAACGCTCTTTAATCCAAAGGGAATGACCTCATAGAAAAATTTCCACTGGGGTACTCTAAAGGTAGTTTATTCTTCATCTTTAGGGGTCCAATTTATCTTATTGTACCCTAAATACCCATCCATAAAGGAAAGGTGTTAGGCTCTAGGAGTTTCATCAATCAAATGTTTTGTGATCAACAATGGGAAATCACTCTTTGGGAAGTGCAGATTATGGTCTCTAAAATCAATGCAGACACTGATATGATTATTATTCTTCTAGACAGGGATGAACTCGGTGATCTTTCTTGGGTATTACACCTTTTAGAAAATGTTATCTTTGATCAGTTTGTTAGCTTCCACCTCTACATTGGTACCATGATAGTGGCGGATCCTCATGTATACCTGCTTAAATCCTTTATTATCATCAGGTAATTAAAGATAGTGTGTATCCAAATCTAGATACATTCTAGGAATTTCGTTATAGTTCCATGTGAACACATATCAGTTACACTTCAATAACTCAATATACATCTCTTTCTCTTTTAGGGGCATGGTGACACTAATCTGTGTAGGCCACATGTCTTCTTCTATTCCCAAATTTGCCTTCTTATGCTCATCAATGGTAGTGGAGATGCCTTCCTAGAATATAGGAGGGGTGACCCTACGGTCATCCTCATATTCTTCCACGTTTGAGTCTGTGGAGACATTTGCATAGTAATTTGGAAATATCGGGTCTTATCTATCACTATATAAGTGAGAGAGGCTATGAGAAGAGTAATTACAATCCCATGTTACCCGAGCCATTACAGTGAGATGTTGTAGTTGGTTATCTTTTTCATTGTCACTGGTGAAAAAGGGTATTAGACCTTTGGGGTCTTGTCTATCACCCCAACTATATTTATGGGGAGTACATAGTTGTTGTCGATCATATTTCATGGATATGTGGGGGTGGTTCCTATGATGTTGGGAGATGAAACCTATATATAATCATTTGTCATTAGTTTTTTCCTAACATTTTGTAAAAACATGCCTCATAATAAGTGGATTTTCATATCGCAAAGTGGGAACTATCACCATGTAATATGTCGACCTTTCCATCGATGGGGTATTTCATACTTTGATGTAATGTTGACGGTACTTCCATGTGGTTATGAAGCCAGGGCTTTTTGACTAAGACATTGTATGTAGTTTCTATCTAGATAACTATAAACTCTACTTATGATGTGAGACCCCAAACTGATTTTTATGTTTTATCATCCCTAAAGGTCTTTGCTAATACTTATCATGCCCTATAATGTCCAGCCTTGTGGGGGATTGGTCCTATTTTCTATATCCAAAACATCAAAGGGTTCTAATTGGGATGATATTGATATTGTAGACATTTTCAATTAGATGCCTATAGATTCTAATGTTATCAAGTCTTCCCAAAACATACAGGGCTCTGATGTGTCCCAGAATGACCTCTTCCTATCCATGCTCCATGAACAAGATGACAACATGGAATTCTGTTGGAATGGTCTCCATTAGATATACCTTGGATGAAGTGGCTTCTATCTTAAATTAATTTGGGATTTGGAGGTCTTTAAAAAGTTCCTCTCTTATTTATTTTGAAAGTTGAATCGCATTAATGATTAAGAGCATGTCTAGGAAAACTGCTTGCTTGTTTAGAATATTGTACTTTTGGGCTAGAGGTCGGTGCTTTCTTAGGTGGGGTTTCTCCTGAAAATGTGGCTTGTGAACTGACGCATTTTAGGTAGATGGTCATGTTGCATGTGCAATGGTTTCGGGAGAATTCAATACTAGTTACATTGGTAATGACTACATTCCGCATTTCTTGGGTTTATCAGATAATTGAACCCTTTCTAGGTCTTCATGCAAGAAAACAACATGAGGATTACCACTAGATGGTTCTAGGAAGCCTCCATGCCTCTTATGATGCTACTGAAGCACTTTCCCATGAGTCTCAGTTACATATGTGTTCTCTATGGGTATGTGGCCAAAATGTTGGGTCTGGCCATGCCCGTGACAGCCCCTGTATTCTCAGTTCCTACACATGAAACCTTTGGTTCCCTGATTATGCATGGGAAACTCATATTATGAGGCATATTAATCATAATAGAAGGGTACTTCCAAGTATATCACATTGAGAGAACCAAATATGATCTATCCCTCTAATGAGTGTTCTATTTGGTGGGGTAGTTCCCATGCATTGGATGATGCGGGAAAGAAATATGCTTGAGTGAAATCTTGCATTAGAGAAAAATACAACTCTTCCTCTTATGAATCTTCTTACTTTGGATATTCACACCCACATTTGGGAGAGATATTTTATGTTTCCTCCTTTTTTTGTGGAACTGTTGGGGGTTTTCATAGTTGTTCTATTAGGGTGGAATGATATCAGTCAACTATTTTTCAAATCATCTAATTTTTTAACTTCTGTTCACAGTTGAATAGAATATTCTTCCAATCACCTATATATTTTTATGGTGAAATAGTTATACAAGACACCTTCTCTGATAAGTTATATAACACCACTTGTATAGACTCAACCATGCATTGAAGAACATATTTGAAGATGAAGAAGTCTGGGATATTATGACCCATCCTCCTATGGAAAAGGCAACAGTCAAAACGGTCAATGAGGTTGACCACATCAAGATTATTAGGATGTGGTAGCTTGAGAATGTTATTTTACATGGATTACATAAAATAATCATGGACAATTTATTTTTATATAGAGTATTATTTGTTCATATATTCCTCAAATATTGGGCAACCCTAGTTTCTCAATGTATCTGGCCGAGGGAGAATTTTTTGTTTTCAACACTTGATGGGAGGTGATGGGAAGTTCTGGACTAGCCTGGGTGCTTGGACGTGCGCTTGTACTAGATTGAGAGTGACAGCTACAAATTTTTCTTTGCCAAGCCTGTTACCCTATGTTGAGGGCATGATTCAATATTTGGAACTAGTTCACTGAACGGTGTCCTCAATACATTTTTCAATTTCTACAAACTTATGGAACCTACCAAGATACTTCATTGGGTTTAGAGGTGTCTGAAACTCATCTCATATATTTTCAGGATAGAGTTCTAATAATTTCTCATATGAGAGATGGGTTCTAATAGAATTGGATAAACATTTCTATCTTGGTATGAAGTCATATTGTCTCTCATTTTCACACTGCATGCATTTCATCAGGTTGAAAATCCACATTTTTCTTATCATAGAGCTAAACTAATAAATTAATTGATGAATAATTTCTTTGCATCCTAAAATTAATCCTATTATAAGGATGTTTTACAAAACAAATGATTTCCCAGTCAAGGTATGTACAAATCACCTCATCTTGTTTGACTAATATTGATCTTGAGGGCCCATCATTGGCCCGTATTGGGATACAGAGTGTGTGAGATTATGTTTTGGGTCTATTAAACCAAAAAATATAGAGAATGTAGGATTAGAAAAATTGTGTGGAGGCAATGTTTCATCTACACATTCAGGATATTGATTCCTCTCATGCTTCACAGGTTTATATTTCCCTTACATGGATTCCATTTGAGTATCCAATGACTTGATGATGTTAAGAAACTCTAGGAGAACTAATTTTTGTGTCGAATCTCATTTACAGAGACTGGGTGGGGTCGATGAGGTGTCCCTACATTTATCTGCTACTGGTTATCAATTATTCGCAATACTTAATGATCACCTTCTCAAGGGAGATTTTGTTGTCACAATGTAGGGAAGTTAAGATCATTTTTTACTTAATAATTTATGTATACCCATTGCCAAGATCCAGATCCATCATGGAGCTCAGATACTGCTCTTTCTGGAGGATCATATCTTATATGAGGATTACTATTTCCCTCAGTGAGAAGATGATTCCTAATAGGAATATTTCCCCTGTGTAGCTCCTCATTGAGTTGTATGAGAGTTTGTATCTCACTCTTATATTGTAACAACTTTTCCTCCATAGAAGGAACCTTAATTCTTCATGGAGATGATTGGGAGGTATCCACACCATTCCCTTTTCTCTTTGGTCGTGTTCTATTGGAGAGGTAGAAAATCGATATTCAAAGGTGCCAAATTTTGGAGCAAACTTTGGTTCCAGGCATGGGTAGCCTCAATTGGTACATCCAGATCACCCTTCTCTCAAGGTACATTTTCAATGTTACGACCCTCTTCATATTTATATTGGTCCACAATATCTTTCATGTCAATATTAACAATATTCACATATTTGAATCAGAAAATTGTGGTTGTCCCATTACATTCAATGAAACATGATGATTCTACATTTCATTTGTCAGGGTCGTTATTCAAACGCTTGTCCATATTGGTCAATTTTAGCTTTTAACCACAATGGGGTTTGATTTCCTTCATCACACATTACTCCTATCTTGACCTATGAATCGTGACCTTAAGGGAGTTTCCAAATGTGATTTTAAAATAATCCCTAAACAACATAGGTCTTTCTTATGGAAATAGGAACATATGGGATGTTAATCATTCATTTTGACCTCTCAACCTAGAGAAGACTAATTCCCTATATGGTGATGATGATGATTAAAATTCCCGCATCTATATGGGATAGGGGTTATTTGGGGCCACAATTACAACTGATTGGTCCTATTTATGAAGATCAATGATTCAAGTTAGTGACATGATAAATCCTAGAATAAAAATTAAGATATAAAAGACCCTAACCCAACGAGATGGGTTTGATGTAGAATAACCATATATTTCCCTAGAATTCTATTAGGGAATGATAATATTGGTGATTGTTATTGAGATATAAATGCCCCATATCCCATTGGGATGGGGGGTTTCATATGATGGTGATGTATCTTAAATCCTCCCAGGAATTGATGATCCAAGACGTGGGGGTGGTGGTAGTTATTTTCCCAACCTAGAGGGATGGGTTTACCCCTAGATGGATTCTGTTGCAGAAATTACTATGAATCATTTTAAATGGCATAGTTCTACTAATGTAGGAGCTGCGTGTGATGACAACCCCCGATGGGAACCATTCATCACAAAAAGATGTCCAGTTGATTGAAACTTCAGCATCCATGCCTAAAATACATTACTGTTTCTTGGAGGGGACCGGTTTAATGTTCTTATAGATATCCATTCCCTTCATTTGTATTGTTTGGGTATCTTTGAAGTGGGTCAATTCTATTGTATTAACCAACTATCCTGAGTGTTACCCAGTCCCCTAATTTCTTTAGAGGCTATAACATTACAAGATACCTCATCTAAAGGGTTTTTTTGTTCTAAGGGTGTCGAAAAGTGTAAATCTCCATACATTCCTCATCCTATAATACGGATTCATTATGTATATTCATAGATTAGCTGTTGAAGGGTCATGATGTAATGATGGTAGGCGTGTTGCATATTTGAGCTATTGTTTTCCAGTTTTGGATCCCAGTCCACGGAGATATCAACTAGGTTTATCTGATAACAAATATCTTGATGGTCTGAAGGCTACCCTCGTATCCTAGATAGGGGAGGTGTCTAGTCGTCAGTCACTTATGAGTATCCCTCGTATTTTTTTGTAGATAAGGTATTCACTCCTTTTATATCTCATCTGGAGCCATATAGTTAGAACTATCAAGGAGCTAGAACATGATGGGGAGGTTGTTTCTAGCTAAATCTCTCCATATATCAATTTCTATCTCCTCTTCATTAGTCATACATGACTCCATTTGTTAATACCATAAAATATTCTTCTATGGGTCACCTGTAGACTAGAGTGGAGTGCTACTTGAAGTTTATGGGGAACTATATGGAGTTGAACCCAATGTTCTGAGAACCTCTCTATAAAAAGATTTCAAAGTTTCGAACACCTCTCCCTACGAAGGTGTCTGGAAAAGGGGAGGATTTCCATGTCTGATGGAAATATCACCATGGGGAGTTTGACCATGGTGGATGTCAAGAGTAGAGTCTCTTCGATCAATATCAACACTACCACTAGGATAATTATCATGGAAATGATTTTATTCTAATTTTGTGGAAGAGTTTACATACCCTTGTGGTGATGATAATGTGTATTGAACAACCTCAAGGACACTAGCATTGAGAAGATAAGGAATATGGGTCTCAATTTCTGTCGTGTGTAGAATATGATGACCTGCCATTTGGAATTGTGTAGGGATATAAGCCTGTTATATTTTGGTTTTTGGAACTTGTTTATAATTGTATGGTGTTGTGGGAGTATGATTCAACTTATAATATTATTTTTGAATATTATAATGATATGTATCATTATTGATAAGAATATGATTCATCCCCTAGGAATGTGTCATTCTCACTTGGTGAGCCTATGTCAATATGAGGATATGAACCCAATTATGAGCCTTTTGAATATGTCATAGGTCTTTCCTGGAAATATAATAATCCTACCCCAAGGTATGTTCTACTCTTACCTTTTGAGCGCTGGTTGTAGTAAGAATATGATCCCAATCCCAATATTAATTCCCCTCTTAAATATGTTGATGGACCTTTAGAATTAGGGGAGGGATATGATACTCCTCATTTATTTCCTTGGAATGATGCTGGTATAGTTGTTCATCGATGGAAGAAGGAATATGATCCATGATTTTGTGATCTACTAGAATATGTTATGAAAATTCACTAACAAGAATATGATTCTATCCAAAGGCATGTGACATTCTCACATGTTTAGCCTCATTCATATGGGGGAAATGATCCTAATCTTGGGCATTTAGAGTATGCTGCTGGACTTCATCGATAAGAATATGAGCCTATCCTAAGGCATGTGCCACTCTTAATTGGTGAGCCCCGGCCAAAACGGAGATATGAGCCTAATCTTGGGCCTTTGTAATTTTTCATCATACTTTATTGATAGTCATGTAACCCTATCCAGAGGCATGTTCTTCTCTCACCTAGTGAGCTCTGATAATAATGGGAATATGAGACATGTCTGATGACTCATCCTTTACCGAAATATACCGATAATACTACTAGACAGAACCAAGAATGTGTTATTGCTATGGAACAAAAAAATTTTTATAAAGGTAAGATTATTGATCTATGAAATCTATAGGGATGGGAATGTGCCCCAATACCTGTATCTTTACCTGTTTAAAAATATGATGCCATAGGTCTTTAGTTATTGATAAAATGTATTGGCATTTTATCAAAGTGGGTATAGGGATATATAACTACACATTTTCCATCTCCACTATGTACTGGAAGATATCAATGACTGAAACAATGATATATCCCACTTTTATCCTTCCTGTGGCATTAGAATATGTCAATGGACTTCATGCATGGGGGAAGGGATATGTGACTCCCACATGCCTATTGTGAGAACATGCCCATGAACTTGTTCTGAGTGAGTAGGGGTATGATCCTACTCACCGGTTATTACTGGAATATGTTGGAAATATCATCAGTGGGAGTGTGGATATGTTCTCTCTTCTAGTTCTTTCCTTTAATAATAAATCTTCCCCATTTCCTAAGCATGGGTGTCAGAGGTGACAGTGTGTCGGGTGATACACTTAGTACGAGACTCGTGGGTACCAGTTGGATGGTTCTGGTGATGATGGTTTATAGGGGCCCTCCTCGGTGGCCTATGAACTGGGCAGGTCTATATTTGGATCCTTGTTCAACTTTCATTAAATATTGATTGTCGTGATTATAGCACTTTGGG
This sequence comes from Viscum album, assembly GCA_963277665.1. Classification (NCBI taxonomy): domain Eukaryota; kingdom Viridiplantae; phylum Streptophyta; class Magnoliopsida; order Santalales; family Viscaceae; genus Viscum; species Viscum album. Next base: position 379,621,141 of record OY728147.1, read on the forward strand.
GATAAGCTCATGAAGTGGTTTTATGTGGCGATCCGGGACACTGGATTAGATTTAATATTCCCTAGATGATAAGGAATCATTAGTTTCAGTACATAGATACCCTCATGGGGAATCTTCCATGGTTGGGATTTCACCACATAGGTGGTATTCCTGGACCATTTTTTTCACCACCAGAGTTGAATCTGTCAGGTGGGTGATATCATTTTATGAACCACAAGGGATAAAACCATAGGTGATTTAAGATAATGGTCACTAGATGATGATAGTATCTTCTATTAGGATGTTGTTGAGGATATAAGTTCTATAATCATGAAGACGATAAGGAACAAGGTCATCAATTAGTACAATATTATAGTAATGATGTGTGCTCAATCAGATATGCATGGTTAACACAATTTTCCTTTTATGCTCGATCCATCCATTCTACTCATATAGACTTATCAATGAAATGGTCGACTTATTTAATGAGAACCCTAGTTACTGAGGATCATCTGTAATATTTATTCTAATGTTATTAACTTCATTTGTGTAGGATGTTAAAATTAAAGTGTCCTGACACATAATAATCCAATCATTTTGTTATTAAGATATTCATGTCAGGTTCACCATTTTTTGCATATAGATTGAAAATTGGCCTTAAGGATAATAACACAATCATTTTTTATTAGATAGATTCATGTCGGGTTCACCATTTTTGTTTATGTGTATTTTGCAATCAAATAGTCTTGGAAGATAATAAAAAATCATTTTTTTATTAGATAGATTCACATCAATTTCACCATTTTTGTTTCAATAGATAAGAGATGACCTGGAACCCAAGTCAAGGTGGATTTGGTTTGGTATGAAATTTTATTATGAGGGTTTTAGTTATTTCCAAATTACTAACATTACATCACCATTTTCATTCTTAATATAAACTCCCATAGATTCCCTCATCCATAACAATGTATGAACATACTTTCCAAAGGAAGGTGTTCAGTTGGTGGTTTAGAACCAATGTCTTTTAGAGAATCACATTTCTTGAGATGATTGGAGGTTGGGATCATCAACCCCTTAGGGGGGATTTTCTCCAACTCTATGACAATATTATATTTTTAATATATGTGCGATAATATCTTCCAAATACCAATAAAATACTAGTTACCCTAATAGGGTTGTTATAAGATAAGTTTATTTTTATGAAAATAAAGGGGAATCTCATGGATGTATCTATATGTATGTATATGAGGTTCTTAATCCATTTACCAGTGAGGAATATTTACTTATATATTAAAACAATAGAACCTGGTGCTCCGAAATTTTCTACCATGCAGGGAGGTAGTTAATATTCCAAATATGGGATTGAGATATTATGAGGTGACCAATGTATCCCTATTATTACAGGAATAAAATACCATATATTTTGTTAATCCCATGAAATTTAACTTCACGCAGAAACCACATATGTGTAGGCACTTAGAAAATAGATTTTTGAGCTCGATTCTCAAGGAGACGTCAAACATATCCTGGATATAGTAGGGATCAGAGTTATCATAGTTCAATCATGACCATGGGACTAGACTCATGGTATGTTACCTTATATTATGGATGTATATATATATATATATCATTTCAATCATTGAGTCTTATATAATTAGATTTCATTAGCTGGTATAGATTCATGATGCTAATGATGGGTTCATTATGGCTCCCTTATCCCACATGAGCTATGATCGGTATGAGAAACAATGGAGACCAAGTTATCAACCTCATTCAATATGGATGTGGTGATTATGAACAAGGATTTACCTTTGGATGCTTAATATAGATCTTGGGACTTGGGTATGTTTCATATATATCATGCTTTTGGCAGGAATCCGAGTAATCATATTTCCTATAACTGGGGCTTACACACTGATGTTTTCCTTTTTATTAGGGATTACACACTGAGGTTGGAAAAAGTTATCAAGCCCAGAGATTCCCTTGAAATGAAGAAAAAGTTAATATGGAGATCAGGCCTCAAGGTGAAATAAAACGTATCCTTGTTATGGTGGGAATCAGATTAATCATAGTTCAGTCATCCGCTCATTTCACTGAAGGATATTGTAGAATGATCATCCAATGTGAATTATTGGGTCTCAATGGTTGAAGTTTGAGAGACATGAAAAGACTTATACTAAGGTGGATAACCATTTCAGTTTGAGCTTGGTCTTAAGGAACTAATCCAACATATCCTGGTTATGGTATGAATCAGAGTCTTAACAGTTCAACTAATTGGGTATTACTCAGTGATGTTGACCTCATCCTAATATAAATATGTCATGTGAATGATATGATATTTGAGACTCTATAAGACCATTTTGTCTATGCTCAATATAGGAAAAAATGGATTGAATGTAATCTATTTAATTTCTTTTAGATGTAGGACTTATGTACTAGGACTTCCCTTTTAATGCTTAATATAGATCTCAGGCCTTGGGAAAATGTACTACATATCCTAGTTATGGAAGGAATCAGAGTTATCATTTTTTCTTTAATTGGGTATTACACACAGAGGTTTCACTTTTTTTAGGGCCTACACACTGAGGATGGTTAAAGTTATCAAGCCTCAGGATGCCCATGGTCTTGTCTTTCTTATCTGACTAGTATGTGTTTATTTTCCACTCTGTATGCCTTGATTTTTATCTTGATATAACAAATGGTGTCTTCCTAACATATAAAAAGTAAATTACATGACCTAGTTTACTTTTCCAATGTATTTTTCATAACATGTATTTCATGTCTGAAGGTTATTGAAAAATATAGGATGACTTGTCCAGAGTGCATTGGAAGACATGGCCAGTTGAACATATAATCCCTCAAAGATCATGGATAACATTCCTAGAGGGTGTCTCATGATCTGCATGACGTTCCCTATTTTCATCGCAAGAGTTAGATGACACTCCTAGAGGGCATCTCAAAAGTCAATGTGACATGTCTCGGAGGGTGCCGCATGTCCTAGCTGAATTATCTAGAGGTCATCATGAGACATGGATGGTTTAGGTAGAGGGAATCTCAAGAGAAAGTTGACATGTCTGGGTGCTTCCATGAGAATTAGCTGACATGTACTGGTACTTCCATATCAGTTAGGTGGCATGTCTGAAGAACACTTCAAAGATTGGATGGAGAGCCCGAAGGAATTTTTGAGAACATGTTGACATGCCCATGGGGAACCATAAAAAATTATTTGACATGCCTATAAGACTTCACATGATATAAATAATATACAAAAGGATTTCCAGGATATATGGGTGACACATATTGGTGTTGTCGTGTGTCCTGGGTGGTTCACACATAGCATGTAAAGATTCACGTATATGTCCTTTTCGTAAGTCTCACCTATTCTATTTTTTATTGAAAACTTTTATTGAAAATTCCTTAGATTTACTCAGTATTAGATTGGTTTAACTATCACGTGATCTAGGAGTAGGATGTTCTTCAAGTATCCTTCCAGAAGTCCTTCACATGATTTATAGCAATCACACAAATTTGTTATGCTTGCTTCATGATTGGTACAATTGTACTCTGAATCTTACATGATGGAAAACATCATAGTCGCAAGATCTGTCACTCTGAGAAATTTTCTTTGGTTCAGGGTGTGCCAGTGTGTTGGGATTCAAAAAGGCCAACATCATCTTTAATGATATGGTGGTGGATCTGTAGGCCTCTCTAGCTAGGTTGTTCTCTTATTTACATGGTGTGTATTATGTGACTCTAGTATAGAGTCATTTATATGGTCTTGACATCATGTTTCCTCATAAGTTCCTTCTGTAAATCACTCTAGAGGTGTCTCATGTCTTTCAGCAACTGCAAGACCATCCTATAAAAGCTTCTATTGTCTGATTATACCAAATTAAATGGTAATTTTTTAACCACGTGAATATTCTTAAGGAATTTCATATTTTCCACCTAACATGTCCAACAACCTTCATGAGATTAGGGGGTCAATATGAAGGATTTATCATTATCATTAGAGACTTTCTAGTACTTTCTACTAGATAGGGTTTACTTTCCTAGGGCCCCTCGTGAGATTAGACTCATTTTTTAGGGGATCTTGTGAGGCCATGATATAGACATCCTAGGCGTGTCAAGTGAGTTTTAGGGCAGAACGTGGCTCCCACCACCTCCACAAATTATTTCCTATTATTTATTTTACAAATATTAGGACATAGAGAGGTTTTTTGAGTGTTGTCAATGACAATCAGTCTACCTATTAGTGATGCGTCGCATGACCAAAAAAGGTCTCTGTTGAGATTCACAAGAATTTCATGGAAAATCTCATATTTTTTATTATGGAGAAAAAGGGGGAGTGAGAAGTTTCTTGGATATATCTAAGACCCTTTTTGTGATCGGGATAACTTTCCAATAGGATATCAAGAGATGCGGTGGAAAATTCACTGATGTCTTGCAGTGTCATGTGAATTTCCAGGGGTGCATCGTGTGATGTTTAGGACTGCAAGAAGAAACCACCTTCTCCAATTTTATTTACTTTGATTATTTTAAAAAAGGTTGTGTATATTGAATTTTTTCTTGAATTTCTTAAAGGAAAATCATTCCACCTATCAGTTTTTCATCGCAAATGTTTTATAACCACAAGAGTCTCCCGCCTTTTGAATATTTTCATACTATTTTCTAATGGTTTTTCTAGAGTTTGTTAGGAATCTTCCGGTTGGCAATATGCACATCCCAGGGGTGCTTTCATGGTAGCCACCTACAGAACACTAAATGTCAAGGGTTCCTATATAAGATGAAATTTCATTGTTTAATGGACTTCACATGAACCTCTATTGGCTATGTGGTATATATTGATTATATGTGTGGCCTCATTATAGGAAATGAAATGGTTCCTCACTCACCTGGGTGATCTTGTTCTCTCGGCCCAGTCCCCCTGTCCTAGGGTTTCAACTTCTCATGGCAGCAGCTCTCTCGCTTTGGGAAGCATTCTCACTCACTCGCCTGGGTGCTCCCATTATCTCGGCCTGGTCTCCCTCTCATAGGGTTTCGACTTCTCCCTGCGGAGACTCTCTCTCTTTGGGCGGTGTTATCACTTGATATTTTGTTTCTCTCTCGCCCTCCTCTTCCCCCTATGTGCTAGAGCTCCGGTATTCTCTTCATAGGCCTCTTTGCACTCTGATCTTACATTCCTCAGCTTCACTCTAGGTTGAATTTCAAGAACGGGATATGCTAAGGGTTTGGGCGAGCGGTTTGGTGGACGACAGAGTGCCAACTGCTACCAGGGTTGGTCCTTCTTCCTAGGGTTTCGTCCTTCTCCATTTTCAGTTTTTTCCTGCGTTCTTTTTTCTCCTGACGATAATTTTCATTCTCTCTAGCTATCCTTCCTTACTTTGTGTTAGTGTCTCGATTTTCTTCTTGTTCACCTAACTACGCTCTGATCTTGCATTCCTAAGCTTCTCTACAGGTCGATTTTGGAGCTATGGATTCATCGAGGTTTTGGGCATGCAGCTTGGCGCGCGAAAGATTTCTTAGTGCTCTAGAGTGGTCCTTACTCATAGGGTTTCAATCCCTTCCCCTTTATTGTGTTTGGTCCCGCTTTCTTATTTCATGTTTAGGTGATGATTTCTAGTGGTGGTTTTTTGTGTAAGCGACGGAGTGGGGTTACGTTGGATGTTTTTTGTCAGCGTGTTGATGGCCACTGTCATCGGTGTCTATTCTGAGTTTTTGGTCCTGGTTTGGTAAATATAATATGGTTTTCAGTGGTCATTTTTGTAGGTGTTATGTAGCTGGTATGTGGTCCAGTGATGGGGGATGAAGACATATTGATGTTGGGGGGATTCTATGGTCTGGTGTGGTATTGAACAATGATGATGATGGCATGATGAGGGAGGCTCTATGAGATGGTGGTGACGGTGATCAGGAGGTGGTCGTCGGTGAAGAGGGGGGTGTGGACGATGACTCTGGTGATGTGATGACATGACGGGGGTGACGGTGTTGTGATGATGGACGGAAAGGTGATAGTGGTGGTTCTCAATGGGGTTTCTCGGGATGCTCACTGCCTGCATTACCTGTATGAATTTGAATTTTGAAATTTAAATTTGGATTTTGGGATAGGTTCTTTATATAATGCTTTATGTGGGTGATTTTAATTGTATCCAGTTTTTTGTAAGGTTCCCACTTACCCAAAAAGTGGCATTTGAAAATGACAAAAAAATGATTTGGAGGTGTTACCTCATTATAGTAATGTTATAGTATGTCTCCTAGGGGATTTATGTGATCCTCTAGTCACAACCTTCTTCTTCTTCCATTTCTTTTTGGGGAAAATAAAACCCATATTCAGTTATTTCTTCCTTTTTGAAATTTTTATACTCATTTGGAGAGAATCAACACTAGTTTACGAAGACTACTAAACTATTTGGTCCTTTGGGATGTTATTCCTTGTATCTATTCCAATTTTATAAATTATGGTGCCGAATAAGGGCTCATGGAGTCTGGGTATTTATAGTTATTATCAGAAAAAGTTTAAAAGAAAACTGGGGAACTAGATTTAGGAAAAATGGATTAAAAACACTCCTTTGATTGACTTTGTGGGTAAGTGTATATGAACATCCCAAATAAACCATGTTAATGATTTTCTAGTTAGCTACACAAAAAGTTTTCAATTTATGCTATTTATTTCACTAGTTTTGTGATTATACACTTTATTTCATAATTATGTGATCTTATCTAGTGTATTCCATCATTTAAGAATGGAACTTAACATATGGAATAAGAACCACATCAATGTACATAATCCAATGAGTATAAATGATCATTTATTTGATAGGTTTAATCAAATATTTTAAAGGTAAATAGTCTCCCAAACATTTTTATTATATGAGTAAATAGTATCATGTGATATCAAGATAGGGGAATAATTCTCTATGTATAATGGATTAAAAGGGAAGCTTGAGGAGTATAGTGTGTCCTAAAAAATTTCTAATTTGACGAAGGGAAAGAATTATTTTCCCACATGTGATAATTGTGGAAGTAAACACCTTGGTGTATGCTTAAGAGGAAAATGAGTTAGATTATAGTGTAGAGAAAAAGGCCACCATGATCATGATTTCATGATAAAAAACTAATTTTCCAATATTCCATTCATCAACTATAAGAATATGGGGCACTATGGAAAATAATTCCCCAAGTGTTAGGGAATATACCATAGAAAAGGCTAAGGGATCATGGTCTAGCTTATGTTATTACCATAGAAGAAGATGAATGGTAATTTTTATTTTGTTACGATTCATGTATTATGTTGTATAGTATTTTATCAATAATATTATAGAGATATATATAATTATTTTACATTATTACTTATTCTTCAAGGATTTGATAGTATATGTTGATGGGTACAAATGACCAGGAAAAGTGATTCAGTGGAAAGATGATCTTTTGGAATGCACAAGACTTAGTAAAGATAACAATTAATATATTATTGATGACAAAGGGATGTTTATGGGATAATATTGGTGACTATGAAATTGGTTAGTAATTTTATGGTTTATGTTATCCTTGTGGGGTTTTCTATTTTTTGCATTTAAAGAATGTATTCAACAAAAAGAGATTTTATTTTCATAAGCATGCATGTTATCAATATTGTTTTAAGGTGATGAAGGTATATTTGGTATTTGAAAATAAGATCTATATTATGTGTTTGGGGAAAATCTAATTATAAATTTATTTTTTAAATATAGTGACCTTCCAGATAAATTTTTGTCTTTTAATTTGGAAAAACATATTTTGGGCGAGTCTTAAAATTAACTACTTATGGAAAGGATTATGTTGAACATTGGATATTATTGTTTGAGGATATCATATAATAGATAGAAGCACATGAAAAGGATGATATGGTGATTATTGCATGGAAATTGACCAATTAAGTTCATTTTATCAAGTTCTTATCTTGATAATACAATAATACCTCAAATATGGTAAATTGATTTTGGAACAAAAACATTATCCATTAACTTTTTTTTCTGAGAAATCAATTGTTTTCTAAAAGATCACAGACTTATAGTTTTGTAATAGTTAAAATTATAATGACCATGTTCTCTATCACTGTAAATCATAACATAATATTTATATTTCTCTTCTATCTCTATTTTTCACTTCCCATTAATACTCAGCAATTCAATATCCTAATTTTTTAGTGACCATTACATTTCTCTTTCCCTTATATTAAAATGATGCTTTATTAAACCGATTTACAATGTGGGTTTCCCACATAGGAATTTTAATCATCAACCTTTGACATTCTAAGTAAAATTTCAAAGTTTTAAATAAATATTTATTAAAGGAGGGTAGAATTTAAAACACCAAAATATTATTTTATGTCTTTTTTAAATTTAATCTCTTTGATAGCTTACATTGTATGCAACACTTGTCAAAAAAGAACTTTGAAATATTATTATAGATTATATGTTAAATTGAAAGGAATGGATAGTATTAAATAAATTAATAAATTTATATATAAAATATTCATTCAAATGTAACACTTAAAAATTAAATGTATTTTATAGGCATACGATAAGAATAAATCTACTTTTACGGTTAAAAACTATATTTTTATAAAGGTAGTTTTGTCAACTTTTAATGAGGTGCTTATTTTAAAACTAAATATTGAAAAATTTATAAATTATATTTAAAAAATAAACTTTATTTTTAAAATTTTAATTTCAATTTTATCTTAGGGTGAATTTTTGGTATTTTTCTAAAAAGATTGATTTTCTAGTGAACAATAAAAAATACCGTTTTTTATAAAACTGTCAATCACATTATACTAAAAGAATGTTTATGATTTGAATTTGATTTAAATGTAAATTAAATAATATTTAGTTTTAAATAATATAAATAATTTCATTTTAATCATAATTAAACCATATTTAGGTATAAGTACATTTTTGGGCTTAAAAATACATTTCTCAATGAAACAGTTTTTCATTTTTTTTTGTGGAATTAATTTTCAATTAAATTATACAACATGTATGTTTTGAATTTGAATAATATATTCCATTATTGGATTAATAAGGTCCAAATTTAGTAAATTGTTCCCTTTTATTTTTTAACAATATGAATAGTAATCTTTGTAATTTTTATTACCATAGTAAAAGATAAATTGATTGATTTTGGTTAAAAATAATATTATAAGGAATATAAAATGACACTAAAGCATTAACAAGTTTTATTTTTTGATTCTATTTCATCCATAATAAATTATGGATTAGTTATATGATAATTTGGATGAGTTTATGATATTTTTAATATTTTAATTAATGATAAGACAAAATGTCACACTCATATTTTTAATAACCATAACATTTTTAATATTTTGATATCTAGAAGTTATTGTTGACTATAAATAGTATTTTGAAATCTAAATAAATTTTATTTATCAAATTATTTGTTCATAATTTTTAGTGAAGAAATAATTAGCTTAAATTCTTTCATAATAGTTATGCAGTAATTATTTTATTAATTGAAATATCAAATGAAAGATATTAAAAATATTAAAATAAATATAATTTTATAACATTAATGTCATGAAATAATTTATAGATTATTATAACATATTATGGTTGTATTAAATTATTTTTATTTAAGTTATCATGTTGTATTTATTTTATTAATTTTGATGTCACGAATAGTTCATAAAAATGAAATTATGAATATTTTATAGTAAATAACATTATTAAATGATGTATAGTTACTAAAAATCATATATTTTGGAAAATAATTGGAATATGTTTTAAAATATTATCTTTGATCCATTTACAGGTAGTTTGACATTTTATCGTAACTAAATTGTAAGAACCCAGTTCTTCATTTGCGGTACAATTTCGTATATTCTTTTTTCCTTTGAGTTGTTTTAGAGAATACAAGGGAAACATGGGAGAATTACTGGAATCATGGGATACACACTGTGTATTCCCAAGAACATGACGTCTAGTATGTTTGTGTATTAATGGAATACATGGAGTGTGGCATGTTGACAATGAAAATTGGAAAAACCAACTACACGTTGTGTACTTTATAGTAGACATCGTGTAGTAATGTTAGTAGGTTCTGGAAAGTAAGTCGGTGGAATCCATCTTCCAAATGAACATTAAAATGATATACACACCATTTATATCGACTTACATGCCATGTACTAAGTGTTTTTTTATTAAAATGAGAATTATCCATCTTCTTCTGTCATTTGGACAGAAGGCTCGCCCAGGGAACTCAAGAGGAGCAACAGAACTTCATCCCCTTCCTCATTGATCATATGAACTCTGAATCAATCATTGTTAGTCTTGTTTGAACCCAATCAGTAATCTCTTGATTAATCTTGAGATGTTCTAGGTGATTTTAGTTCGCGACTTTGTTATTTAATGTTGAGTAAATATCCTTGTTTCATAGATACAATTCTAGCTTGAATTGGTAGTCGAGGATTGACGAGGAGAGTCATACTATGACGAGGTAGGTGGTACCGTGCTAATTTTTTAATGTTAAGTTTTTTATATGTGTTTTTGTGTTGAATAGCCATGTTTAGGGTGTCTCTTGATTTATAATTTGACCCATGTAAATACCTAATGACTTTGATGAGATTGTGTGAATTAATTGAAGCAGGATTAAGCTTATTTTGGTCTGATTAAGGGCCACCCCAATGGTGAATTTTCCCATGGATGACCATTGATAATATATTTGTCCTATGATGTCAATGGGAATGCCTTTGTTTCCCCATTTAAGTATTTTTTAATATGAAATTAGTTAATTAAATGGTTAACATGTGGATATGGTTGTTAAATCTTTGTGATAGTTTAGTTCACATGTTAGTCATGTTATATAAATTTTCCCACGTGATATGTTATTTTTTTAACCACACATGAGTGAAATTTACTTGTGTCTTTTACTATGATAAAATCCTAAAACATCTAGCTTGGCCCTGAAACATACTGAAATGTTGACACACCGAACTTGTCCCTGACATTATTTAACTAAAATGCAGATTCACCTAGCATGTACCTGATTTCAATATGCTGAAATGTTGATACATCGGGCTTAGACCTTACACATGTTGAAATGGAATGACTTATGATGTGTCTTCCAAGAAAAATCACATGCATGGATTCGGTCTTCACTTATTTTGTTTAGGCAGCATATTGAGGTATCTTTTTTGTTTACATTTAAAAGAGATAGACAAGATTAGGCTGAATCCCAAGACTTATATAATTCAATGAATTCGAATTGCTTAAAGAACATTAAATGAATGTAAATTAATGCCAGTACTTGTAGGATTTGTTTCTTTTTAGTACTAGTTAGTTTAATGTATTTTCACTACTATTGCATATACTCACTAACAGATTGGAACAAACCATCGGTGGTTGCCTACTGGGATTTATTTCTCACACACTGGTTGGGTCATGTTTTTTGGCCCAAAAAGTCTATATTGCCACAGGTGTCGATAGGGGAAGGGCTCCTTATACAGGTACTTCATTGTTTCTTTAGAGAGAGAGAGCATGGGACCAAGCCAAGGATTACAATGCTACTGAGTTTCATTTTGTTTTATCATACATTAGTAATGAGTAGTATGTGATTTTATTATATCATGTTCTCTCTATTTTCTTAGAACATGTGACATGTTTCAACACTTTGATATTATATTCCTTCTGGTTATCTTTATCCTTCAGTATTTAGTGGTTTACATTAGTTGCATTCTATTTACTGCTTCTGCTATTTTTATCATTTATTCCTCTGTATTACACTCTCCCAATGAGGGCATAGTTTACCCACTATCACACCCTAGTCCCTTGCTTCTAATCAGAAGCCACTAGAATTTGGGGAAATGCACTTGAGCCATGTAGAAAACAAGGTTTCAGGTACCGTTTTGTGCTATACGTATCCAATACATTACAAAGTGATATTAGATGGGTCCTTTTCTAGTTTTCATTACAATTTGGCGACGATATAAAGGATATGAGATTTGGTAATTAGCAGTGCCCAAGAGTAGCTACCTCGTGTCATGGTAAATCTAAATTGACTCGAATTAAATTTTGATTTTAGATTGTTAGAAATTTTAGTTTATTTGATTTTATTGATGGGTGACACACTTCTATTAATATAGATGAAATTGTGGGTTCCATTTCAGTTGCAACCTAATAATATGTGGGTGTTCCATCTCATGCATCATATAGAAACTTATTATAATCACATGCCATGAATTATTCCATTCCATCTAGGTTGAATAGATATTTCATGATGTTGTGATAGATGTCATTTTAGAGATGCATGTTGTTGTGATAGTACCTTGATAGATAATCCTAATGTAGTGATAGGTGTATCTGTACGTGATATGGTTCGAATTGAATGGATTCCATACTTTGATCTCTGAGGAGTTTGGGCCCTCTTCGATCCAAATTTGGTGGATCATGATTCAGCCTTTTGTGTAGATGTGTGTTGTGATATGTTATGATTGAGTGAAAAACATTGGTTGGTGGGGAGTATGGCCCCTCATAGATCATGATTTGGCATACTGCTTGTTGGTTTTTCTTTTGAACTGGGGTTTTCTGAGAAATCTTGAGTTTTTGTCCAAAAAACTAGTATAAAATGTGTTTATTTTAGCCTAACACGCAGTGTGTTATTCTTGTTCGAGGGAGATGAGGTTCCCGGTTTTAAGATGTACATTTCGTGTATCACATATGTACACACAGTGTAGTAATAGACCATATAACAGGATGTGTGAGAGGAAAAACAAGTTGTTGAGTTTTGATCAGAATATGTTGTGTACATTTTGTAAACGCCATGTAGTCTACAAAGGCATAACCTGGGTAGACCAGGTCGTGTGGGAGTACACGACCGGGAGGACGGGCCTATGTACATGTCGCGTGTTGGTGGATTATTTTGTGTACCTAGGGTTGATAGATGCCTAGTCCAGCGGTAGTACCCAACTATTTGACTGCATAAGGGTGCACACTGTGTAGTCCCTTTTTTCCTAACATTTAGGGTCTTTTCATGTTCCGTTTTGGCACTCTTGAATGAAAAACAATGATGGTGAATTTGAACTAAGGCGTGTTCTTGACCTTGTAGAGTCATGCCACCATGACAGCCATGAGTCTTGTTCTCAGAGAGCGATGATGATCATACTCCAAAGATGGTAGGCCATAGGCTATTAATGGAACCTCCGATTGTTCTAGGTATGGCACCAGCTGTTATACCAAATTTAGGTGTTGATGCACTGTTCCATGATGGGTTTTTAGGTTTATGAAGACCTTTCAGGGTGCACTGCAGGCTTCCACAACTATGGCAGAGCTGACGCGTAAATTCCAATAGTAGCATCAGTCTATATTTTTAATGGATGGAGGACCATAGAATACTAAATCATGGCTCGTATCAGTGATGAATATGTTCTAGAATCTAGAGATTACTTTTGAGAGGAGGTTCAATCTTGTGACATATATACTTCATGATTCTATCAAGAGAAAGTGGGATGTTATCACTCTAGAAAGGAGTCATCGGGATATGACATGGGAAAAATTTCAGGAGGCCTTCAATGATTATTATTTTCTTTAGATGCTGACGGCCGATAGAGGCTGGGAGTTTCTACACATGGAGCTGTGCACACTGTTAGTTATGCACTATTCTGCCCGGTATACTAAGCTGCAGTGATTCGCACCTATTTTGATTGGTGATGATTTATTGAATGCTAAATGATTTGAGAGATGTTTTAGGTTTGGCATATGATCATAGGTGAATGTCTTCAGGTTTCCTTCTATCTATGCTATTGTGAATTAGATGCTGATTACTTAGAACAACCTACGAGGATATAGTGGTGTGAGCCAGGTCAGTTCTGCATCGAGATCTGGCACTGTCTCGACTGGAATCTAAAATCATTTTATAGATATTTATCTCGAGGATATGAGTATCCATATCCTTTCTTCTAGTATCCAGGTGAAGTGATACCAGTGTGTAAGTATTAGGAATAAAAAACCTCAATGCCCGATGGACCTGGTCGAATGCCGAGATTGTGGAAGAATGGGCCATTTAAAGCGGTTCTGCTGGACTTTTCCACCACCATCTAGTGAGATAGGGTCTTCACCAACTCCATGTTCTAAATTTGGGTTAGCATCTTCTCACTGGTTAGGTAACTAGAATACATCAGGTATTTTTGGATAAGGGGTGGTTGTGGTCGTGGTAGCCATACCCCTAGATCTAAGTGACAGCAGGGCAGGTCAGCTTAGGGTAGCCAAGCAGTGTCTCAGAGTCACGGTAGAGGTCAGACTAATGTAGTGTAACAAACCCAACAAGAGTAGGATCCCAAACCTTCTACTATCATAGGTATGTTCTAGTAACCTCATTTTTATCTTCATCACTTTTTGAAACTCGTGTTACACATTATTTTATATCTATAGCCATTATGGAATGCCTTGGGCTCTGTATTAATACTACTTCTGATGTTATGATGCTATAAACTCTGTTAGGTATTAGAACGGTAGGTGTGTGTCAGTGTAAGGATTTCCCCCTTGATATTGGTGGGTTTCAATTCTATGGAACATATATGTATTATATATGGAAGGCCTTGATGTCATTATAGGAAAGGGCAGGTTGTCTCCTTTTCGAGCCTTTGTTTATTTCTATTTCCAAAGGGTGAGCTTCACTTCACCAGATGGTGGAGAGTTTCTACATGAGGGTGAATGGGATGTTTGGGCGAGCAGAACTGGACCCAAGAATCGTGGGTTGGGTGGAATGACAGCCCAGATTGTGAGTTAATATTTGGATGATCAGGGAGATTGTCTGGTAGATTCCCCTCTAGTGGTTGATCATTTCAGGGATGTTTTCCGAATGACTTCCCATGATTACCTCTGGTCAGAGAGGTAGAGTTCAATATGGATCTAATTTTAGGATCTGCACTGGTATCCATTCCACCTTAAAAGATGGACACGACGGAGTTGGAAGAGATCCAGAAGAAGTTGGATGATCTGGAAGTTAAGGGTTGTATCCATCCCAATACTTCACCATGGGGTTCACCAGTCAATTTCATAGAAATGGTGGACAATAACCTTAGGGTATTAGTGGACTACCAGAAATAGATCCAGTTGATGGTTAAAAACTGGTATCCCCTTTCCACAGATAGATGACCTATTTGATCAACTTTGAGGAGATAGAGTGTTCTTGAATATTGACATGAGGTTAGGATATCATCTGGTACGTTTTCAACCTATACACATACATTATACAACCTTTCTTATTAGGTATGTCATATATGAGTACTCGGTTATGCCATTTGGTCTCACAAACGCTCCAGTAGTTTTCATGGCACTGATGAACCAAGTGTTTCATCGTTTTCTAGATTCTTTCATTGTGGTTTTTTTGGATGATATCTTGGTGTATTCTAACAATCTATATGACCATGAAAAACACCATGATATCCTATTTAATACACTTAGAGATCATCAATTATATTCTAAGCTCACAAAATCTCACTTCTGGATGGATCAAATTTAGTTCCTAGGTCATGTAATCTTAGAGACTGGAGTATCAGTGGACCCAAAGATGGTAAGAGAAATAGTTACTTGGGAGAATCCCAATAGCATTTTTGAGGTGTGGAGTTTTGTGGGGATAGCTAGATACTACAGCCATTTTATACAGAACTTCTTGCGCTAAGCAGTACTGATGATGGGATTGATGAAGAAAGGGTTGAATTTTGTGTGGTCATATTCGTTTGACTCAACTTTTCAGGAGTTGAAGGGAAGCTTGACTTCAGCACTGATACTGATATTTCCAGAGATGAGAAAGAGTTACAATGTGTACTGTGATGCTTAAGGTATTGGGCTGGGAGTAGTGATTATGCAGGTGGGGTCGATTTGTTGCATATGGGTCTCAGTAGTTGAGGCCATGTGAGATGAAATATCTGATTCATGCTCTCGAGTTGGATGTCATTGTTCATGTCTTACTCTATTGAAGACATTATTTATTGGGAGATCATTTTGAGGTGTACAAAAACCAAAAAATTCTCAAATACATCTTTACTCAGTGTGATTTGAATTTGAGATAGAGAAGGTGGGTGGAATAACTTCAGTTGTTTAACTTTGAGCATGCCTATATTCCTGGAAAAGGTAACGCAATGGCTGACACACTGAGTAGGAGGAATGAGATACAAGTAGTGGAGGAGGCTAGTGGGGAGTGTCGACTTATAGATTAGTTATCTAAGATGCGTTTAGAGGTTCACAACAGGCAGGTGCAGACATATATTACATCTTTGGTTGTTACCACTACCGTACTGGACAGAATGATGATGAGGAAGTTATCAGATTATGAAGGCCTAGTTCTACGGGAGAGTGTGTCAGTTGCGGACACTCCACCTGGATGGACGATAGGTGAGGCTGATGCTCTGTGTATCCATGGACTTGTGTGGTTCCAGTGGATATACATGAGGAGATTATGTGGGAGTTTCATAATTCATCTTGTTAAGTGTATCCAAAAGTCACCAAGATGTACCATGACTTATGTCGTCAGTACTGGTGGCCGGGAAGGAAGTGAGAAGTAACTGCTTTTGTTACGAGGTGTTCCACTTGTCAGTAGGTGAAGGTGGAACATCATCGGCCAATTGGGATTTTACAGCAACTACCCATTCCTAAGTGGAAGTGGGATGTTGTCATGTTGGATTTTATGATGGGATTACTGATGTCGCCTAGAGACAACGATGTTTTGTGGGTTCTGGTTGACATGCTTCTAAAGGTCTCTCATTTCTTTCTGATCAAGGAGACCATCGGTGTTGATGAGATCAAAAATCATTATATCCAAGAGGTGGTAAGAATTCATAGGGTACCTCATTATATCATTTTAAATTGGGATGCATAATTTCATCTCGTTTCTAGTAGAGTTTTTAGAGGGCGCTGGGTACACAGTGCTTCTAAGGACAGTATACCACCCTTAGACCGATGGCTAGTCAGAGCGTACGATACAGGTGCTAGAGGACATGTTTTGTGCAAGTGTCCTAGAATTTGGGGGGAATGGTAGAAGTATATACACCCATTTGAGTTTTCCTATAATAATAGTTCCATGATACTATTCAGATGGTGCCATATGAGGCTTTTTATGGGAGGCCATTCCGATCACCGCTCTATTGGATGAAAGTAGGAGAGGCAACTATACAAAGACCTAATCTTGTCCATGAGACTACTGAGCAGTTCCACTTGGTACAGAAGGGGGTGGATACTATGAAATCTCATCAGAAATCATATTCTGATCACCATAGACCACCTTTGAAGTTTGAGGTCGGTGATTGAGTTTTTTGACGTGTCACATCAAGGTTGGGACATGAGAGGATCAGGAGACAGGGTAATCATTCATTGAGATATTTAAAACTATTTGAGATTCTGGAGAGAGTCAGGTCAATTGATTATCAGTTATAGTTACCTCAGAGGTACCGAGCCATGCATTTCATCTTCCATGTATCTCATCTATGCTACTATCACTCAATCCTGCCTCCCATTTTTTAGCCCGAGGAGGTTGAGATTCAGGTTGATGCATCATTTGAGGATTATTTGATTCGTATAGTTGATAGGAGCACGATGGTTCTCCAAGGCAGATCAGTTCCTCTCGTATGGGTGTTATGGCAGCATGGCCATGTATAGGACAAGATTTTAGAGAGGGAGGATGACATACGTTCTCAGTGGCTAGAGTTATTCAGAGATATTCCTCCACTAACCTTGGAAGGTAAATTTAGGGATGAATTTATTTAAGGGGGGAGTTTTTAAGAACCTAGTTCTTATTTTGAGGTCTGGTTTCTTTCTTTTCTTTTGATTTGTTTTCAAGAAAACAAGGGAAACATGGGAAAAGTACTGGAATCATGGTATACACATCGAGTATTCCAAAGAACACGCCATTTAGTATGTCTATGTATGAAGGTAATATATGGTGTGTGGTCATGACAGGAAGGAAATGGGGAAAACCAACTATACGCTTTATACTTTATAGTACATGTCGTGAAGTCATGTCGGATGGTTCTGGAATGTATGTCGGCGACACTCAATCGCTAAATGAATAGTAAAATGATATAAACGTCATGTATATAAACTTACACACCATTTTTTTTGTGTTATTTTCATAAAACGGTCAGTAACCTCGTTCTTATATCATTTGGATTGAAGGCTCACCTGGGGAACTCAACAGGAGCGCCGGAACTTCAACCCATTCCCAGTTGATCATCTGAACTCTGAATCAATCATTGTCAATCTCGTTTGAACCCAATCAGTAATCTATCGATTACTCTTAATCTTTTAGTGTGATTTTATATCTCGACTAATATATTTATGGTTTTGTAAATGCCCTTTTTTATAGATCTATACTATTCTATCTTGAATTGGAAGTCGAGGCTGGACGAGGAGAGTCATACTACAATAAGGTATGTGGTCTCGTGCTAATTGTTTAATGTTAAGATGTTTATATTGGGCGTTGTGCCACAAACCCATGTTTAGGGTGTCGCATGATTGAGAATTTGACATGTGTTAATACCTAATGGATTTGAGGTAATTTAGTGAATTAATTGAAAAAAAATTAAGCTTATTGTGGTTTTATTAGGGGAACCCTTTGGTGCAATTTCCTTCTAATGACTATTATTTAGCCATTTGTCCTAGGATGATGATAGTCATGCCTTTGTTTCAACTTTTAAGGGTTGTTTAATATGAAATTGGTTAATTAAGTGGTTTCCATGTGAATATGATTCTTAATGATTTGTGATAGTTTAATTCAAATGTTAGTCTTGTTATATAAATTTTACTATGTGAGATTTTATCTTGTTAACTATATAAGAGGGAAATTTACATGTGTTCTTTACTATTATGAAATGCTGATACATCGAGCTTGGCTATGAAACATGATAAAATGATTATAAATTGGGCTTTTCCCTAACATTACTATGATAAAATGCCGATACACCAGGCTTTTCCTTGATTTGAATATGTCAAAATGATGATACATCGGTCTTGGTCTTGAGTCATATTGAAGTGGAATGACTTATGATGTGTCTACCAAGCCAAAGCACAATATTGGATTCTGTGTTCACTTAATTTTCTAGATATCTTGTTGTGGTATCTATTGCGTTTACATCATATAGGGGATTGATTGGCTTAGGTCATACCCCGTGTCATATATAATTCAATGAATTTTAATTGATTAATAACATTAAATGAATGTAATTTAATGTTAGTACTTGTAGGATTGGTTTCTTTTGAGTACCTGTTTGTTTACTACATTTTACAAACTTCTTCATATACTCACTAAGAGACTGGAATAGACCTTTGGTGGTTGTGTACTATGATTTATTTCTCACACCATGTTTGGGTCATGTTTTTGGTCCCAAACAAACTATATTTCTGCAAGTGTCAGTAGCGGCATGACTCTTTATTCAGGTACTTGATTGATGCTTAAGAGAAGGAGAGCATGTGACCAAGACAAGGCTTGTGATGCTGCTGAGTTTTATTTTATTTTAAAATACATTGGTATTTTAAAGTACTTGATTGCAGTGTATCCTATTCTCACTGTTTTCTTAGAGCATGTGACATTCTACATCACCTTGATATTATATCCCATTTAGTTATCTTTATCTTTTATTCTTCAATTTTTTAATTTAGTAGCATGTTGTTTACTGCTTCTACAATTTTTATCATTTATTCTGATTCATTACAATCTGCCAATGTGGGCATAGTTTCCCCACTATCACATCCTAGGCCCTCACTACTAGTCAGAAGCCTCTGGCGTTTGGGGAAATGAGCTTGAGTCCATGTGTCCAACTAGGTATAGGGAACCTTTTACTTGTATATAAATTTAGGATGTTACATATATTAACATTCAAAGAGTAAAAATCCATGTAGTTAAAGTAAGAGTTAAAGTGGATAAATAATGTTAAAAACAAAAGGATAAACGTATAACCATGATCAAAATATTTTGAAAAAAAATTATTGGATCAATAATATTTGTTCGTTATCACCTTAGTATCTAGTTTTAGTTATTTAATGGGAATTTTTCCTTGAAAATTACTTATATATTATTTAAATCCAATATAATTAAAAAAATGTCACTCTTTTTGTATTTAATATCTTTCATGTGTCCACATAAGGAAAAATCAATATATGAATGAACCTAAATGTCTGTTTTGATATTAGTGAAATTAGTTTCACGATATATATTTATTTATTTATTTTTACTTTTTAGAAATAATTTAACTACCCTAAATTCTTGTGAGATACTAATATAGTATTTATTTAATTAACATAAAAATAAAATAAATGATTTTTAAAATATTAATTTTTATATAATTTCAAAGATTTAATGTTTTAATAGAATTTATATTTTAAAAATACTTATTATAGAGGTTTTAATTAATTTTATTCTAATTACCCTTTTTTCATAACATATATGAAGTCAAATTAAATGCATAGTGTCAAAATTGACATTAATGATAATTTATCAAAATAATATATTATTTTATTATTTAAGATACATAAAAATATTATATTCATACATGTGAATTGAATATAGTTAAACAAATCATAAATTTTTCATTTATTAGTTATTTTTTCATTGATAGTAACATTATTAACCCTTTATGATTAAGATAGTGGTTACCACAGTTAAGGTCAAAAATAACTAAGCAAGGGGTAAATCAAAATGAAAAAGGTTACAATGGCACAAAAAAATCTCTAAATTATATTTTTTTATGGTATTATAACACTATATTAAATTTTATTTGAATTCCATTTCATTTGAATGAATATTTGATGATAATTTAATATATTATAATTTAATCTTTTGAGAAATTCTAAAAGTGCCCCTCACCTCAATTATAAAAGGGAACCTTTTCTTCATTTCTTCACACAATTTTAATCCTTACAGATTTAAAACCCATGAAAATATCTCTTCTTAATATCCTTCCAGATTTTTAGTGGTTATTATCCTTCTAAAATATTAACCCAAGATCCCTTGAAAAGTGATCTAAATGAAGTCTGCCGAAGAACAATTAATCATCTCTACTGACTCTTTCAGGTTTATTTCTTATTATACATCATATTCATGCGTTTTTCCCTGATAAAATAATAAATCCAGAATAATATATATTCTTAGATGTTATTATTGTTATATTATAATCATATTATACATTCTATCCATCCTACTATAAACAAAATCATCATGTGTGTGTGTATGGCTTACTGTCTCTACATTGTGGTGTAAGTTGTTTTTCATCACCAATTTACTTCGATGGATATAATTATGGAAATAATGTATACATATTATAATTATTAAACGTCATTGATTCTTTAAAAATTAATATACTATCCATTTACTTTCTATTTCATCATTAAGGGAATGATATCATCCCTCGTGCGTGTGTACATCTTACCATCTCCATGACGTGATGCAATTCATTTTCCATGTTCACCATTCAAGAATAATGATAAAAATATATATATTGAAGATATATAATATCTATTACCTTAATATAATTATATATATGATTGAACTATATCTTATTAATAATAACTAAGACATATACAACAAAATATGTATAGGAAAACAAAGCAGTTAACACCCGAAACAAGGGTAATAATGAAAAATTATTAACAAACGAATGATAATATGGAATAAAAGGATAAGATACGATATCATAAATATGAAAATGGATTTGGTATAAATTAATAACATCGTATTAATCATTATATCAGATTTTAACATTCATTCAACTAAATTAAAGCTCAATGTAAAGATTTTCTTCTCTCAATTTTTACTTTTGTGAGATATATTCCTTATTTGAAAATAATTAATTTTCTATTGTGTATATAATTATATTTGATATATAATATCATGAATATAATTATCATCATGGTATTAAATATTTCATTTGATAAATATTAAAATTATGGGGAATATAATTTGACCGATTACAAAGTGGTAAGAGAATTCTTAACTCAATTTTCGTTCATTGGGTTAAACTACAATTTAATTTATTATGTAATTCTAAGATTATTTTTGTAATTAATTTTGATTATATTTTATTTTATTTTCACTTGTTTAATGTATATTCACACATAATACACAAAATTAATTCAATTGTTTAATTTTCATATTAATGATATGATATTTGTAAGGGTATATTTCCAAAATCTCATCATTACTCAGGATTGTTTCACTCCAAGTCTCTACCAGGGAATATTTCTCTTCTATGTCTATTATTTCCAAAAAAAATTAAAAAAATAATTTAATAAATTCATTTTTATTTATGATTTATTTTCTTGAAAAAAAATCAAAGGAATCTTTATGTCATTTTGAAAACAATGCATATTTGGATTTTACTAAATAAGTGAAAGGAACCATTGTATTAACAAGTATGGAATGAAAAAAATTCATAGTCATCATGAACACTCAAATGTTTTAAATATTATTTAACATGTTTCAATGGTTTTTTTCAAGGAAAATTATTTTGAAAATCTTTTTTGAAGATTTAGTTTTAAAATTTTATTTTCAAAATCTAAATGAAATTTTCCTCCAGAAGTTTTTTTAAATATATTTTTATGGTGTTTCTTTTCATCAATGAAAAAACCCTTTATTCCTACATTAATTAGAATATATTGAAATGATACCACACATTCTGATAATTGGATGTCCATATTTCTTATATCATGGATATTATTATTTCCTAACTCGTATATCATTTTTATATACGGTGTTTACTTTGAATGTTATTTGAATAACTCAGGAAATAATGTTAAATATGTATATTTTACTAAATATGGATTTTATTAATAGTAATTATTGATTCATGAATTAAATAAATCATTTTGATAATTGATGAATTATTTGGACATGCAATATATGGGTTGGGGACCATTTAATGCAATCCAATTGATATATCGGTAGACTCATGAGATGAAATCAGTTGGTGAAAAACCCTTTATGTTTATTTCCAAGAAGAATTAGATTGGTTTTTAACCATAGAAATAAACTATATTATGAATGGTATTAATGGTATAGTGGTTCATGTTTCAAATACATTATTTCCAATAATTAATCATTTCTTACATTTGAAATTCATATATGATTTTCTAGTGGATTATAACTATGAAAAAAAAAATTATAAATGCATTCTATTCTTAGTTTATTTATAAAATAATATGTGTGATCAGTTATTTACTGATCTATATTGATTATTCGTATTTATTGAAGTTATAATACATTATACTTAACCCTTACTGATCATTTTGGCTCACCCATTTCTTATGTTTTATTTTCCCCAGGTTTCCACGAAGTTATTATGATTGATATTCCAGGTTGTGCTAAGGGGGATAACGGTATTATGAATGAAAATAATTTTTTATAGTTTATGTTTAAAATCTAATTTTAATTTCAAATATGTATCCAGTATACCAATAATAATAAACTATTTGGTCCTTTAGGATTTCATTCCTTATATCTATGCCAATGTAATAAAGTAAGTCACCTAAAACTTCCGGACCAGGAAGTCACACGACGGTGCCCCATGCCAGTTTTCCACATGACCTCAATAGTACGTCCCTATATTCTAGAGTCTAATAACTATTAGTGAGTGGATGTTAAGTCATTCATGGGGATATTATACCCTCATTTATTAGAGTAAAAATTCAGTGGAAATAAATAAACAAAAGAGTAAACATATATAACCATAAAAATACTTTTCTCACAATATAACTAAATAAGAAATACAATACTAAATTGAAAGGTAAATCATGTTTTTCCAATATAATTGTCATGTGTCTATAATGAAGTTGAATGTAAAGACATTATGAAGCCCCAAGTGGGTTTTGAACCATGTCTAGTTCCCTCCTCCCAAACTCCATCCTCAATCAGCCACCTATCCCAGGGCCTTTTCCCTTATCCAGTCTTGCAACAATATAATCTATTCAGGTACTGATTAGGAAGCCTGGATAGGGTATGAGTACAACTCAGTAGTCCGCCATCAATGTTTTCTAAAATAAGTCCACTCAAAATATACTATATGTAGTTTTCTAAAAAATAATTACAATCAATAAATAAAAAGTTATTAAATTATCCTTTATTCTTATCTAACTACAATAAGTCAAGGGTTCCCAAGGAGACTCGTACCTCAATACTAACTTCATCTCATATCGGATCTTGAAGGGTTCATAGGTAATATCAAATATTAATAACTTCTTCTTTTTGAAGATAAAATTATTCAAAGGTGCTATGATATCTCTGTACCTAATTTAGCTCATACCAGAGTTTAAAAATTATCATGTGAGGCCATAACTTGGAGTAAAATTATTTACATTCATTAATTTCACATTTATACGCTACATTGACAATGTTAAAAATATCACAAACATAAGTAATATGATAATGTCACAATGCTTAATCATTAATACAATGACCATTTTCCCATTCTCATTACTCATAAGTATAATGACCATGTTACAATGTATACTTCATAATTTAGAATAACTGTGTTTCCATTATATTTACTCATAATTATGATGAACATGTTACCATTTTTACTTCTCAGTATATAATTACCAAGTTCATATTATTTTTCACATAATTAATTTACCAATTAATTATCCACCCCAATCCCATAACTAATTGTAAAATTAGTTAAACACATCCATTCTATTAGTTAACTCAACAATTAAATATTTTATTCAAACCATTAATTAATTCATCAATTAAATAATCAATTTCATATTTAATATTACATAATTAATATTCTAGAATTAATTATCTCATTATAATCTCAACTTTCCATAATTGATCCCACAATTAATTATCTAGATCATATTATCAAAGGCACATAATTAATCCACATTTAATTTCTCAAAATATCCTTTATAATATCTCTTAATTAATACATTGATTAATTATCAAGATTATAAACCCTACCAATTATAATCAATTTCCAAAAGTTAATTATATAATAGGGTATCCCCTTAGTCTCATTATCAATTCCCCAATTAATCAGCTGTTACCAAAAAATATTTGATAAATCAATTGGTTAATCTAATTAACCCAATTCAAGAAAATAAATTGCTAAAGGATGCTAGAAATTCTAAAATTTTTAATATACGTATCAAATTAATGACTATGGGAATTATATATACACCACCAACCTCAATTCGTTGATGGATGTTTTCCCAACCAAAAACCCCAAAATCTGAGTAGCACAACAATGTTGATAAATGTTTTGGATCTCAATCCTGAAACTAAATTCAAGATCAAATTCATCAATATCTCATAAATATAGATCTAGATCCACAATACTAGATCTAGATCTCACCACATAGGTTCATATCCAAGGAAATAGAGGATATCTACCATGAAAAGATCAAGGAAATATAAAAGAATGAATGGTAGAAGCATCAGGATAAAATTCACCTATAAGGAGAAGATCATATCTTCAATATGAGATTTTGATCTCGAAGAACGGTTTTTGTAAGGCCTTATAACCCTATGAGTTTTTGGGAGAAAATTCCATTACCATTTGTAAAGACAAATCCTTAGTTAGGTCCACATACGTGGTGAATTAGGTCATTAAATATTGAAAAATGAGTGAGATACACAATTTTAGGATCTCATAGTTGGCACATGCATGGTTTAGTAGCACAATTAGAAAAACCATGTGTTAAGAACTGCTTCAAGGGGAACATATCATGGATACATTGCACATCCTCTCCAACCATGCTTTAAACATTCCAAACCTAATGGTACATCACTACTATATGCAGTATAAAAAATTCTTTTGGATAGCGAGGTTATACCATTGATAGGGAGAGGTACTTTTCTAGTAGCTGCTAATTTAGCTAGTTCCTTATTTGATACTGGTTCCTCTTATTACTTTATATCTGCAGAACATGTTAATGGATTGAGTCTAGATGTGGACTTCATGGGTGGGGTAATGACTATAGATACACATTTGGGAGTGTGGACATGAGATATCTGTCTATACAAGGTATGTTCACTAGAGATCGGGGAATATCATTTCTTATGGGATCTCTATGTTCCTGATATTATGCTCATCAACCATATTATAGGGATGCATTGGCTAGTAACCTACCAAGACCACATCAACTATTACCATAGGTGGGTTATATTTACATCTCCTAAGTGTGACAAGTATATTCATCATAGAGAGTGGCATATCAAGGCAGGACGAGTAGGGACAATTAATCAGAATCTTGGAGAGTCATAGCCCATGTTGCTAGTCTATTTTTGGATAATGGGAGTGTTAGGAAATATTTCCTTCCACCTATAGTGGAACTATTTCAGGATGTCTTTGTTGAAAACTTCTCAGGGCTACCACTTGAGTGAGATGTTGAATTCATTATTGAACTCATGTCGGTGGCTGATCCAGCGTCTATTCCACCATATAGAGTGGAACCATCATACCTTCAAGAGAATAAGACTTAGTTTGATGAGTTTGAGGATAAGGGATTTATTCTTCCTAGTACATCACCTTGGGTATCACCTATTTCTTTAGAGAAGAAGATTGATGGGATTTTATGTTTATGTGTCGATTACTAGAATTTGAACAAAGTGACTATGATGAAATGATATCCTCTTCTATGTGTCGACTATCAGTTTGACCATTTGAAGGGTGTTTGGGTGTTATTAACGTTATATTTAAGATCATTTTATCATATGTTAAGACTATGAACTTCTGATATACCAAGGAATTATTTTAGATGAATGTATTACCTTTATTAGTTTTTTGTAATTCGGTTTGGGTTAAAAAATGTACCAGAAGTGTTTATGGATTTAATGAACATGATCTTTCATCTGTATCTGGATTAGTTTGTGGTGGTGATTTTGGACAAAATCTTGGTGTACTCTAAGACTCATGAAGATCATGCCCAAAATATTGACATTGTACTAGGTACACTATGAAATCATCAATTATACACCATGTTATCAGAGTGTCTATTTTGGATTGACCAGGTACACTTATTGGGGAAAATCAACTTAATGGAAGGTGTATTAGTGGACTAAAAGATTTTTTTACATAGTGGTTTCTTAGTAGCATCCCAAGAAGTGTTTTTTTATCTAAATATTTCTGGGATTTGCTGCATATTACAGATGATTAATCTGAGAATTTTCCAATTTGGAATCAACATTTTATGGATTGACCAAAAAAGGGAATAAAGTTGGATTGGTCAGAGAGTTGTGAGAGAGATTTTCTAGAGTTCAAGAAGTGCTTAACATCAACCCCAATTTTCATCATACCTGTGTCATGTAAAGAGTATACGGTTTACTGTGATTCTTCTAGGCTCAAACATGGAGTTGTGATGATGTAGGGAGATAGAGTTGTAGCATATGGGTGTCGGTAGTCAAGGCCTCATGAATGTAATTACCCTATGCACAAAATCTAGTTTTCAGAAATGGTTTATTCTATTAAGTGTTTTTGACACTATATTTTGAGAGAGAAATTTATAGTATATACAAATCAAAATAGCTTGAAGTATATATTTTCAAAGTGGGATCTCAATATTTGGAAACAGAGATGGGTTCAATATATTAGGTCTTCAAATTTTGAACTAGAATATACACCTGGAAAGGGAAATATTGTGGCTGATGCCTTTTGTAGGAAAACTCAGACTCATATCGTTCAACATTAAAATGCCAAGTGCAATATGATGACCTTACGGGCTAAAATGCATGTAGTGGTTTAATAGATTCTAGAGTAGATGACTCTAGTTTTAGTTGAAGTGGAGTCTATATTTTTATATGGATCAATGATAGATAGTATGAGGATATATAGTGATTATCCTTTAGGGAAATCTTTGAAGTATGGGAGACACCTTCGAACTGGTTGATAGATGAATATGAGAACATCAATGAGATTAATTTAGTTGTGGTACCAAGGACCATGCGAGAGGTGCTCGTGCAGGAATTTCATGCCTCGAATTGGGTGGTGAATCTTGGTGTAACAAAAATGTAATACGACATATGATGATCGTTTTGGTGGACATTCATGAAAAGGGGGATGGTAGGGTTTTTGACAAGATGATTCACCTTTCTGTGGGTGATGGTAAAGCATCAAGGACCTACATATTTTCTACAATTGTTGCCTATTCCAGAATGGAAATGGGATGATGTGACCAGCGATTTTGTGGTTGGTATCTAAAATACACTTTGTATGAATGAATCTATTTCTGTCATTATGGATCGAATGACAAAGGTAGTGCATTTTCTACCTATAAGGGAAACCATTACAGTATAACAGTTTGGATAACATTATGTTCGAGAGATATTCTATCTACATAGACTGACATAGACTATAGTTTCATATCGTGATTTGCGATTTAGTTCATTATTTTGGTAGATATTGTAGGAATCACCTGTCACATAAGTATTTATGAGTACGACATTCCATACATAGATAAATGGGATGTCAAAACGTACTATATAGCTTCTTGAGGATATGCTACGGGCATTTGTGATTGACTTCAGTAGAACTTAGGAAAAGCACATGGCTTTAGTGTAATTATACTATAACAACAGTTATCAAGAAACTATATAGATGGAACAATACAAGGCTCTTTATGGTAGGCCATGAAGATCACTACTATGTTGGATGGAGGATGGTAAGTCAGAGTTCTTGGGACCGAGTCTCATGTAGGTGACATCTGAGTAGGTATAGTTGATTTGGAAATATATGTATGTGACTCATAGTAGACAAAACTCGCATGAGGACAGATGGACATGACCTCTAGGGAGTTCGTTGGGTGATCGTGTGTTCATTCAGGTGTATCCTAGGGTGGTTCACCATAGGATATGGAGGCAGGGAAAGTTGGCACCCAGGTTTGTTTGACCCTTTTGTGATGGTGGAGAAAATCGGGATGGTAGAGACCGATTGGATCTTACATAGAGATACAATTCTATGAATGATGTTTTCCATGTATCACAACTCTAGTTGTATCACCCCGGCCCTTCTCACATGATATACGCGGATTAGTATGACCTTTAAGATAGATGCATCCTTTTAGGAGCATCTGATGTGTGTGTTGGATTGCAGTGAGAAAGTTGTGTGATGAAATATTGTTCCAATAGTTCGAGTGTTATTGAAACATGGACATGTGAAAGAAGAATCATGGGAAAGATAAGCAGATAGGAGGGCTCAGTGGCCAGATATTTTTGGCTTGGAATCTTAGAAAGACTTAAAAGTGTATCTTCATGATGATCTATTATATGGCAGGAGATTGTAAGATCCCGACCATTTATGGAGTTATCTCAGGTGTTATTTCAGGGTAATTTTTGTTTTTACTTAACTAAATTTGATGGGAGTTTTTTCTTGGGGTGTGGTTCGCTGATGTCTAAAATATTTTTGGAGAAAAGATGTAATAAACTGCCCCTACCTCATTGGCTTGAGGAGGCAGTGAGGGTATGTTACTTGGCCTTAAGAGACTTTCCCAATGTGCCAAAGGCTGGCAATAAATGCTGAGGGATTTGAGAACAAATTGGGGAATGATTTTCCCTTAATAAAAAACCAACCAAACCATCCACTAACAACCATTATATCATGCACGTCACTAAAACATTCAAGCATGTATTCCCAAAAGACAACCATGTTGTTCCATAATAAAACCCAAAACTAATACAATCCAACACGATATCAGAGTACTATGTGGAAGACTAAACAAGAGACCCAAAATAAACCAAGACACACTCCACGACTCCACCCCAAGATCCATGCTCTAAGAACCACCACATCTCCCAAACATCACCACGAACCACTAGCAATGAGATGCATTACCTTTACCTGTGTCTCAGAATACGATATCTGCAAAGGCACCAAAGTTCTAGAGCAGGGGGTGATTACTAATACTCAGTAGGTTTTCCCCAAATTAATTCCCTACACACGCCACTAGGATAAAACCATTAGCACATTTATATAAAGTAGATTATATAAAATAATCACAAGTGCACACATTACTATAATCCAAACATACCATTACCAAGCCAAGAAAACCAAGGGAAATCCAAACAAACATGCCACAAGACATTTCATCAATTCAAATTATCACAAAAATTTCCATCTAGAAAAGCAATTCCCCACACAAGGTTCCACAACCCAATACTGGTATAACAATCATGGCGGCACTTCTGCCCAACCAATTTCTTACTTCCCAAATTTAGTGTAACTTTCCATCCACTTAACATTGATGGTGGCCCTTCCATCCACTACCCAACCACTTATTATAGTGCTACTTCCCACCCACTTCCACACAACATTCAAACAAGACATAACCAAGCATATAACCCACCAAGGTCACCAAAATATGCAATTAACCATTTCAATTACATGCCAAACCACTTCAACAAATCAAAAATTTATTTAAAACACCCTTCCACACTTTTTACACGCCAATTCCCATTTCAATAAAAATACCCCTTTATGGAAAAACTATTTCATAAGCCATCTTAATTAATTCAAAAAAACAACCCATTTTAAAATCTCCATTTTAAAATCACAACAAGAACATTTTACCCAAAAACCCATTTCTTCCCAAAAATCCCCAAAACACCACCAAAGGGATTTCCAATCAATTTCACACATCAAAAACACAATTAATTTTAAGAAACACAAATTAATTTTAACCAAGATTCAAGTTCTATCAAAGTGGATTCAAGAGAGAAGCCACCTATATCACGCCCCAGCTCCTGAATACCCAGTGCCGGTTCCGTACAGAGGATTGAATTCGGTTCAAGCTCTGAGAAAATAGCTACATCTGAAATGTTTCTTCTGCCAAAAAATGATACCTAAAAAAATTATTACAAAAATGTATGGTGAGCATACTAATACCCAGTAGGGGGTTTAAAAATAACATACTATACCCAAAATAACTTTTGAAAACATTTTTTAAAATTTCCTTAAAACATTTTCTTCAAGTGTTAGAACACATTAAACGTACCATGATAATTGTCTAAGGGGTATAAGTGCACAATTTAAAACATACTAACATTATCATGATTCAGTTATGGGAATGATCATTCAGAATAAAAAGTAAAAGACATTTCATGTTAAAATGCAAGTATAAAATTAATAACTAAGTGTAATGCATTATCAGAGATGTGCTTAAAATAATAACTTAAATTTCATCCTTTACTATTGTGAAACATACTCTGGCCATAAAATCTCTGAATATTTCATAACTAATGTTCCATACATATACTTCTACTAATTCTCATATTCATATCTCTTTAACCAGGAATATTCTACTAGTCGAATATTCCTCTAGTTAATTAATTTACATAGTCATAATGAGGAAAGTGCATATGTCAGACTATGTCAAGGCCTCATGCTAATACCTAGGGGATAACTGTAACCGGACCCCAAACCGGAGAGCCTCTGTAACCATAATCCACCCCAGAGATCCTCTAATAATTGTACTCCAAGCCGAAGAGCCTCTAATAACTGGACTCCAACCCAGAGGTTCAGCTATAACTGTATCCCAACCCGGAGAGCCTCTAATAACTGGACTCTAACCCAGAGGGTCTGCTGTAACTAGACCCCAAACTGGAGGGCTTACTTTTACTTGTCACCACCCCGGAACATACTAGGTCTAATGAATTCCTCATATCTCTAAATCAAAGTGCATATACCACTTTGATTTATTAAATCCCTTATCATTACAAGTACACATATTACCTGGTTTCTTAATTCACATTATTCAAAGTGTCCCATACCACTTAAATAATTAAATGCTTATTTCATAAATTATTATTAACCATAAATTGTGTGATTATCACATAAAATAGTAACTTTACAACTCTTCCATAGTAATAAACTTTGAATGAATTAAAATACATGCTCATTATTCATGCTCAGATAAATGGAATTGGAAATGGTCTAAATCATAATATGCCAGTTACTATTCAGATAACATGTTTTTCCACAACATACATAAACTATTATACAATATTTGCGCATGTGATATTGATTTAAAACACACCAGTAAGGAATGAATAAGGTTACTACATAAAATGATAGTTCCTGAAACAATATTGAACAATTACTTAATGAAATTTTTTTCTGGGTGCATAATAAATAAAAAGGTAAACCCAACATTCCATGTGGGGTGTTAACTTCACATTTCCTCATACATTTATTATAAATAAGCTTTTGTTAAACACATTATATTTTAAAACTTGAAAATATGAGACTTAACCGTATCCTTTATTAATTAATATAAATAGAGGAGAGTAACTCATACATGTTAATATGAATTTGCAATCCTCCAATATTTATACTCATGAACTATGAATATCCAAAGAAAAGAAATTAAAATAACTACACTTAGGGTTTCATGTTGTGTAAAACATTCGTTCAATAGGGTGTGTTTAAGAATTAGTTTTTTGTCAAAGCCAAAACAAAATATTTGAAAACAAAAGTTTTATATCTTTCTTGCAAACCTTGGAAATTTATAAATTAAATTGGGGATCAAAGATGGCATATATACACACGTACCCACATACCTAATTATGCATAACAAGTATACGCAAGGTTCTCATTCTAAGTTAATTTGACACTTATAAATTTATAAAAAGCAAAGATTTAATTATTAAGTCATGATTATTGAATAAAAATACACATTTATATTATGTGTATTCGTATATAAGAACATAATTGATTAGATATAAAATTTTCCTACACAATGTGACTCCATACATTTTAGTCCTTTATTAACTTGAAACTCAAATTAAGAAATCTTTAACCTGGGCATATGAACTTTATGAAAAATTGAGGGCTGTGTATATTATACTTATATATTTTAATATACATATGTATTTATGTAATCGATTATGTATTTAAGGCATAAAAATAAATCTGCATGGGGCGTCCATACTTAGGGTCCATTAATACCCTGTAACTCAATATTTTTATAACTCTTAATCGGGAAAATAAATGTTTAACCTCAAACCATAGATGATGTATATTTATTACAAGTGTATATATATATATATATACACACAACTTAAAACCCAACAAGCAAGACAAATATTAATCCCCTACCATAGCTTGGGGAGAAACAGGGCTCGAAAGAATTTGATGAAGCTTGATGGAAGTTCAGTCTAAAGAAGCAAGGGAATCCTTGGGGTGCCTCGAATGTATTTTATAAACAAAACATTTACCATATATATTTTTATTTTATACAAGTTTCATGGGATCTGAGGCCCAAAATAGTTTATAAAAAGACCAGGGGAAGAGGTCTCTGTGGAAACTATGAGAGAGGAGGGTCTAGCGGCTGAAACGGGTGATGAAAAATGGTGAAAAAAGGGAGGTAGGGTACTGGTGCATGGAATGCCATGGGGGGAAGAAGAAAGCACTACAAGAAGAAAATCAGGAGGAATTAAGATGGCCGGGATCAGATCTGTCTTGGATTCAAGGGTCGGGATGCGTCTGTGGGTTATAAAGGCAATGGCTGGCTCGGATTAAATCCAAGTCTGATCGGAAGGCACGAGATCGATGCGCCGTTTTAAAAAAAATCTCTAAATGGCCACAATTAGATCGCGCTAGATCGAATGGACCACAAAAACCCGGTGGCTGCTCCGCAGTTGCTGAAGGTCGAACGTGGGATCGGGATCAACGACCCAGATCGCGCGCGATGCGATATAATGGCCCAGATCCCGTTTCACCCAAAAAAATGCATCCCACATTGAAATGGTGGAATGTTTTCACCTCCTTTATAATCCTCATCCTCTAGTCCATGGTTCATAAATCACACAGCACACACTCAGGGGGCCTTACACATGGCCTCCTGCTTCCCCCGCAGGCCTCGGCCTACCCATGCCCATCGCGGGCATGCGCCTGCACTGTGCACTCATGTGCTCCAGCTCTCGTGCTCCTGTTCACCCCACGAGGAACCTATTCCCACGCTTGGGCTAAGGTATAGGCTCAGCCACCTAGCATGAGTTGCCTCCCTTGGCCTAGCCATAAAAGGGCTAGCCCTAGCAGGACCAATTTTTTATAAAAACTAACCTAAAAAATGAAGTCTTAAGGAAAAATAATACTATATAGAAATTTTCCTTTTTAAACGTGGATTTTATTAAATATTAGAAGGTTAATGTGTACAGATTATACTTAAATGTATTTTCAATTGTTTTTTATAAACACTAAACCTTTAACATAAAAATTTATAAATTGAAAGATAATTCTTATACTAGTGTTATAGTGGTCAAAAGATAGTTTAATACATTGAAAGAAAATTTTTACAATACATTTGAATCAATTGCAACATGTTTTGAATCCCTTACTACATTTCAACAACACCAATGTATAATTCAAAACATTTCACTATGTCATTTTAAATTTCATGGTTAGGAGTATTTTTTTATAATTTTCCAATTTATAACCTAATTATTTGGGGAACTGAAATATACTTATAAGTTTTCAATTAATTATCCAACAAGGCCAACAACTATATTTATAGTTGTTGGAATTTCATGATCACCCAGGGCAAAGGTAAAATTATTAATGTATAAAACCAAGTCTTAGGGTGCCATAAAACTCAAAAGAGGAAAATGGTTCTCATAATACCATTGGTGCTTAGCGTAGCCACGGTGGCTTCAGCCATTCTTCTATTCATTATGTCAGATTCGAAGGACCCATATTAAATTCTTGGGGTTCTCATTATTTTAAGTGGTCTCCCTGTAATTCTCTTTGTGTTTTTAATAGGTATATTTGGTTAGTTTTATTACTCTTTTGATCGGTGTATTGTAAACACTATGGTGTTTCTATTTAAATAAAGAAACTTACATCCATTTCATGTGTTTTATTCCATTGCATAAATTAAAATCGTATTATTACTTTTCCATATGAAACAAGTTTTGTTCAATTAATAGACGATGTGAAAATATAAAATATAACATTATATGAAACACAAGTTTTTGGGGTGTTAAATTATTCCTTCCTTAGAATAATTGTGTCGTCGCAATTAATTTCATAACCACAAAAGAAAGATCAATGATGTTCTTACAAAATCCCCCATCGTTGAGGATCCTTAGGTGCGTTCAGTGGAAAACCCAAATTTATGCTCAACTCCTCTAGTTCTCTGACCCAGGAACACCTCATTTAGAAGGGCATGAACTCTTGCATCGAACACTCGGGCTTCCAGAAGGAGGCTTGTATGGTAGAAATTTTGGAAATGTCTGAATGAACCAACACATGAAGAACTCGCCGAACTATGTCTAGACTGAGAACATGTAAGTTGTAGACGTTGTTGTATAGGCTAAAACTAAGGATTTGGTACATGTAGGTCACACAGAGGTTTCCCTCCAAAACAGCCTCTTGAAAACATAACCTGGCCGTGTAGCTCTGGCCTAGGGTGAAACATAGGAAAAGCCCTTCGTGGTATTTTCCTCTTCGCCTATACTCGGCCAGTTGTGTCGTGGAAATGTGGTAATAAATGGAAGCATTCCCTTGACAGGTGCGGAGAATGTCTAGACTATTTGTTACTTCATATATTTGTTTACATTTTTTCGCAATTTTGCTAGAGGTAGGTACTCCTCTTCATAGGTTTTGATTAAAATAATCTCTAGTACCTCAATAGGAAAAGATAACATATGGTTTGGTCCTTACATTTGAAAATTTATTATAAAAGTTCACATAGTGATACTCATTAAAAAGTATAATCGATTAAAGGATAACAAAAAAAAGATACAACAAATTATATTCTTATATAACCACTGGTTCAAAAAGTAAAACAGGGCTAATAGTTTTTCCAGTCCCCTAATACACGAATCCCCAAAACCAGTTAAAAGGTTTCAATCTCCCAGAACCATATGCAACCTGAGCAATCAGGTTCAATATCATGGGTGAACTTGTGTTGTCTCCAGATTCTGATATGTGGGGTGTACAATTGTGAGATGTCTTTATGTACTTTTTGTCTGTATACTGAACGGGAGTCTTCGTACTCAAGGATGCCAAAGTCCATTACCTGACTGAAATGGCCATAGGACAGGACATGACACATATATTCCACATAGAGGTCTCTCGCTGCTACAGCTTCTTGGAAGGTCGTGAGGGATTGGATGCCTTCCACTACGGTGAAGCATCTAAAAAGTCCCTCGTAGTATTTTCCCCATCGTGCGTAGGATGGAAACTGGGCTTGCATCATAAATATGTAATCCAGACTCGCTCTTCGGTGTAGTCGAAGTACATGGAGAGAATAGGATATGTCATACATATTTTTTCATAACATACATATATGGGAATAGTTTATATAATTTTCATGGTTGGAAATTGAAATTATGGTTTCTAGAGCCTCATTGGGAAGATACATAAGATTAGTACCTTCATTTTCCATTTGAAATTTAAGAAAACACCGTTCTTAGTATTCCTTAAGTAATTTTTTCATTGTTCAATTATGGTTTTCTAGAGTTACCCAAAACGAATCCTCTGATACCAACTATCACACCCCAGTTCCCAAATACCCGGAGCCAGTGCCATACAAAGGATCGAATTCGATTCAGGCTCTGAGAAACCATTTACATTTGAAATGTTTCTTCTTCCAAAAACTGATACCTGAAAAAATTATTTCAAAAACATAGGGTAAGCATACGAATACCCAGTAGGGTGTTTAAAAATTACATACTACACCTAAAATAACTTTTGAAAACATTTTTTAAAATTTCCTTAACAAATTTTCTTTAAGTGTTGTAACACATTAAACGTACCATGAAAATTGTCTAAGGGGTATAAGTACACAATTTAAATCATATTAACATTATCATGTCCAGTTACGGGAATGATCACTCAGAATAAAAAGTAAAAGACATTTCATGTTAAAATTCAAGTGCAAAATTAAAAACTAAGTGTAATGCATGATCAGATTTGTGCTTAAAATAATAACTTCAATTTCATCCTTTAATATTGTGAAACATACTCTGGCCATAAAATCTATGAATATTGCATAACTAATGTTCCATACATATAGTTATACTGATTCTCATAATCATAATAACTTTAACCAGGAATATTCTACTAGTAGAATATTCCTATGGTTATTTAATTTACATAGTCATAATGAGGAAAGATCATATTTCGGACTGTGTTAAGGCCACGTTTCAAGACCTAGAGGCTAACTGTAACCGGACCCCAACCAGGAGAGCCTCTGTAATCGGAATCCACCCTGGAGATCCTATAATAACTGGACTCCAACCCGGAGAGCCTCTAATAACCGGACTCTAACCCGGAGGGTAAGTTGTAACTGGACCCCAACCCAGAGAGCCTCTAATAACCAGACTCCAACCCGGAGGGTCTTCTGTAATCGGACCCCAACCCGGAGGGCTTACTTTTACCAGTCCCTACCCCAGAACATACTAGGTCCAATGCATTCCTCATATCTCTAAATCAAAGTGCACATACCACTTTGATTTATTAAATCACATATCATTCCAAGTACACATATTACCTGGTTTCTTAATTCACATTATTCAAAGTGTCCCATACCACTTTAATAATTAAATTCTTATTTCATAAATTATAATTAACCATAAATTGTTTGATTATCACATAAAATAATAACTTTAAAACTCTTCCATATTAATAAACTTTTAATGCATTAAAATACATGCTCATTATTCATGATCAGATAAATGGAATTGGAAATGGTCTAAATCATAATATCCCAGTTATTATTCAGACAAAATGTTTCTCCACGACATGCATAAACTAGTATAAAATATTTGTGCATGTGATATTTATTTAAAACACACCAGTAATGAATGAATGAGGTTACCACATAAAATTATGGTGATTGAAACAATCTTGACCAATTACTTAATAAAATTTTCTTCTGGGTGCATAATAAATAAAAAGGTAAACCCAACATTCCATGTGGGGTGTTAATTTCACCTTTCCTCATACATTTGTTATAAATAATCTTTTGTTAAACACATTAGATACGAAAACTTGAAAGTATGAGACTCAGCCATATCCTTTATTATTTAATATAAATAGATGAGAGTAACTCATACATGTGAATATGAAGTTTCAAGCCTCCAATATTTATACTCATGAACTAATAATATCAAAAGAAAAGCATTTAAAATAACTACACTTAGGGTTTCATGTTGTGTAAAACATTCATTCAATGGGGTGTGTTTAAGAAGTAGTGTTTAGTCGAAGCCAAATCAAAATATTTGAAAACACAATTTTTGTATCTTCCTCACAAACCTTAGAAATTTATAAATTAAATTGGGGATCAAATATATCATATATGCACACGTACCCACATACCTGATTGTGCATAACAAGTATACGCAAGGTTCTCATTCTAAGTTAATTTGACACTTGTAAATTTATCAAAAGCATATATTTAATTATTAGGGTACTATTATTGAATAAAAAATTCATTTATATTATGTGTATTCATATATAAGAAAATACTTGATAAGATATAAAATTTTCTTACACAAAGTGACTCCATGCATTTTAGTCCTTTATTAACTTGAAACTCAAAATTAGAAATATTTAACCTAGCCATATAAACATTATTCAAATATGAGGGATCTTTATATTATACTTATATACTGTAATAATCATATGTATGTATGTAACTGATTATATATTTAAGGCATAAAAATAAATCTGCATGGGGCGTCCATACATAGGGTCCATTAATACCCTATAACTCAATATGTTTACAAATCATAATCAGGAAAATAAAGGTTTAACCTCAAACCATAGATGATTTATATTTATTACAAGTGTATATATATATACACACACACACAACTTAAAACCCAAAAAGCAAGAAAAAGATTAATCACCTACCTTAGCTTGGGGAGAAACAGGGCTTGGAAGAATTTGTTAAAGCTTGCTGGCAATTGAGTGCAATGAACCAAGGGAATCCTTTGGGGTGCCTCAGATGTATTTTATAAACAAAACATATACTATATATATATATACACACACAACATTCATGGGATCCAAGGCCCAAAATAGTTTATAAAAAGACTAGGGGAAGAGGTTTCTGTGGAAACCGTGAGAGAGGAGGGTCTGGCGGCTGAAAGGGGTGAAGAAAAATGGTACAAAAAGGGAGGTAGGGTATTGGTGCATGGAACGCCACGAGAGGAAGAAGACGGCTCTATGAGAAGAAAACTGGGAGTAATTTCGATGGCCAAGATCAGATCTTTCTTATATTCAAGAGTCGAGATGTGTCTGTGGGTTATTAAGGTAATGGATGGATCAGATTAAATCCATGTTTGGTCATACGGCACGAGATCAATGTGGAATTTAAAAAAAACTTCGAATGGCCACGATTTGATCATGGTGGGTCGAACGGACAACAAAAACCCGGTGGCTGCTCCACGGATGCTGAAGGTAGAACGTGAGATCGGGATGAAAAGCCCAAATCGCACGTGACACGATCCAATGGCCCAGATCCCGTTTCGCCCAAAAAAACGCATCTCACATCAAAACGGTGGAATGTTTGTGCCTAATTTATAAGCTTCAGCCTCTAGTCCATGGTTCAGAAATCACACAACACACACTCAAGGGGACTTAAACATAGGCTCCTGCTTCCCCCGCAGGCCTCGGCCTACCAATTCCCATCGCGGCCTTGCACCTGCACTGCGCACTCATGCGCTCCTGCTCCCATGATCCTATGTTCCCCACGGGGAACCTATTCTCGAGATCAGGCTGGACCGGGCTTGGGATGAGGGATAGGCTCAGCCACCTAGTGTGATCTTCCTCCCTTGGCCCAACCATAATAGGGATGGCCCTAGCGGATCCAAATTTTTATAAAAACTAACCCAAAAAATGAATTCCTAAGGAAAAATAATACTATATAGAAATTTTTATTTTTAAACATGGATTTTATCGAACATTAGAAAGTTAATGTGTACAGAATAGACTTAAACGTATTTTCTAAGGTTTTTTATAAACACTAAACCTTTAACATAAAAAGTTATAAATTGAAAGATAATTCTTATACTAGTGTTATAGTGGTAAAAACATAGTTTAAGACACTGAATGAAAATATTTACAATACATTTGAATTAATTGCAACATGTTTTGAATCCCTTACTACATTTCAAAAACACCAATGTATAATTCAAAACATTTCACTATGTCCTTTTAAAGTTCATGGTTAGGAGTAGTTTTTTTTATAATTTTCCAATGTATAACCTAATTATTTGGGGAACTAAAATATACTTATAAGTTTTCAATTAATTATCCAATAAGGATAATGACTATATTTATAGCCGTAGGAATTTCATGATCACCCAGGGGAATGGTCAAATTAGTACTATATAAAACCAAGTCTTAGGGTGCCATAAAACTCAAAAGAGGACAATGGTTCCCATAGTATCATTGGTGATTAGCGTAGCCGCGGTGGCTTTGGTCATTCTTATGGATATTATGTCATATTCGAAGGACCTGTATTACTTTATTGGGGTTCTCATTGTTTTAAGTGGTCTCCCTGTAATTCTGTTTAGGTTTTTAATAGGTCTATTTGGTTAGTTTGATTACCCTTTTGATCAGTGTATTGTAAACACTACGGTGTTTCTATTTGAATAAAGAGCTGTACATCTATTTTGTGTGTTTTATTCCATTGCATAAATTAAAATTGTATTATTAATTTTCCATAAGAAACAAGTTTTTTTAGATTAATAATGACATGAAAATATAAAAATTACCATTATATAAAACACAAGTTTTGGGGTGTTACAACCTACCTTTAGGGTTCCGACGAAATCGACCCACAAGCTACCACACCTCCTCAAATCTAGTGAACGCACCACCGAAATCACTCTATATCCCCTTCCCTAACATCCACAAGTCATAAAATCAATACCCAAGGAAACCACAACCCTAGATCTACACACAATGGGTGTAGATCTAGAAAACCGAGAGAGAGAGAGAGAGAGAGATGTAGATCTAGAGGAAAACACAAAGAAAACAAGATGAGAGACTTACCTGGGAGAAACCACCTTCAAAACACCTTGAAACCCCTTTTATTTGCTTCCAAAATGTGTGGGAGAGTCCCTTAAATCCTTGAGAACTGAAAATTATGAGTGAGCTTCGAGTGGGGGGAAGAATGAGGGAAAATGGGAAATCATGAGTGGTTCGGGTCTTAAAAACCCAAACATTAAGTGGTCGCACGGTTTGGAAAAACGTGCGCCAACCATGTGGTTGCCACTGTCTCACCCAAGAACTTCGTATGGCTTTCCCTCATGGTCTGACAAACCATGCGCTGCTCGTGCAGAGCCCACTTTCAAGGGTGCATGGTTTCCTGGGCTGGCTGCACGATTTTTTCCCAGAATTGTCCAAACTTCAACCAACCACTTCGAAAAGAAAAAACAAACCAAAACAAGGGTCACATACCTCAAACCGGGGTACTACAATCTCCCCACCATTGTACTTTCTGTCCTCGAAAATTAGTGAACCCACCCTTTTCCTAAAGAGCTCGGGCCATTGCTCGACCATCTCTTTCTCCTGCTCCCAAGTCTCCTCTTGGATCTGGCCATGCTACCACAAAACCCGAACCAGACCGATGCTTTTACCCCGCAAGAATTTCTCTTTCCTATCCACAACCTACACTGGAACATGAACCAATGAATTATTCGGCTCTATATCAACATGATCGAATCAAATAACATGTCTTGGATCTAGCTGATACATTTTCAACTGCGACACATGAAACACATTGTGGACCACACTAAACTAGGTGGAAAATCCAAATGATAATCCACCTCACCCACACACTCAAGAATCTCAAAAGTTCTAATATACCTTAGAGATAACTTTCCCTACTTACCAAACCAACAATGTCCCAACCTTGGAGAGATCCTCAAGAAAACATGATCACTCACCTAGAACGACAACGGCCATCGACGATGATCCGCATACGATTTATGACGACTCTGAGCTGTCACCATTCTCTTCCTGATTAACTTGATCTTCCCTATAGTCTCCTACACAAGGCTTGGTCCAACCATCGAGGACTCACCCGTTTCCACCCAGCATAGTGGAGAACGACACAGCCACACATACAATGATTGAAACGGATCCATATGTATGGATGCCTGATAATAGTTATTGTATGAGAACTCAACCAATGACAACTGATCCTCCCACGAGTCACTAAAATCCATGACACAAGACATCAACATATCCTCCACAGTTTGTATATTCCTCTCGGATTGACCATCCATATGAGGATGATACGTCATACTCATTGTCAATTTAGTTCCAAGGGTTTGCTATAAAGATTTCTAGAAATGAGATGTAATCCTCGGATCTCTATCGGATACGATCGAAACTGGAACACCATGCCTATTTACCACCTCCCAGATATAGATTTTGGACAGATCCTCCACAGTATGAGATTCGCGTATTGGAATGAAATGGGCCAACATCGTTAACTAATCCACTATCACCCAAATTGCATCGTGCTTTCTGAGCGTTCTTAGGATACCTGTGAAAAAATCCATCGTTATTTGCTCCCACTTACAAACAGGGATTGGTAAAGACAGTAACATTATTGTTGTCCTATGATGCTCTGCCTTGACCTGCTAGCAAGTCAAGCATCTCGAAACAAACTCAGCCACTCTTCTTTTCATACCATCCCCCCATAACTGAACTTTCAATGCTTTATACATTTTCTGAATTCCAGGATGAACAAACCATTTGGAATGATGATACGCCCTAAAAATATCCTCCTGAAAAGAAAATGGTACAACCATTCGATTCCAAAAAAACAAAACTGAATCTTCATTCAGTTGACAACGCTCAATGGTCTCCCCACCATTGAGTTTCAACCCCACGGTCACACACTCAGAATCAGATATTTGTGCCTCTTTAATCAAGCTACCCAAGTCAGGAATCACCAAAACTGGAAAGAAGACCACTCTATCACCCGGGTACTCACATTACAACCGCATGTCAACTATAACCGAGATCAACTGCCACTGGTCCGATGCCTATTTCACCACCTGAGCATGTGATTTTCTACATAATGAATCTGCCACCAAATTTCTCTTACTCGGTATATACATCAAGTGAAAATCAAACATTTGGAGACATTCCATCCATCTCCTTTGCCTCATGTTCAAATACCTTTGTGAGAAAATGTGCTTCATGCTCTTAGGATCTATATATACCGTCAATTTCTCACCGATGAGATAATGACGCCACACTTTGAAAGCACAGACCACTGCTGCCAATTACAAATCATGACTTGGGTAGTTTTTCTCATGCACCCTAAATTTTTGTGATTCATACACAACCACGTGATTATCTTTCATGAGAACGCACCCCAAACCTGATCCTAATGCATTTCAATACACCACGTACCTTTTTCCTAGTTTTAGAAAAACCAAGATTGGTGTTGATGTAAGGTGACCCTTTAGCTCTTCGAAACACTACTGACATTGTTCATTCCACTATAATGGAACGTTATTTTTTGTCAAAGCTATCATCGGTGAAGCCAAACGTGAAAAAATCACGAACAGAACGAAGATAATACCCAGCTAGACTATGGAAACTCCGTACCTCAAACACATTCAATGGCGGTTGACACGAGATAACAGCCTCTATGTTTTCCGGATCCACTGAAACACTCCTTTCAGAAATCACATGGCTAAGAAAATGGACTTCCAATATCCAAAAGTCACACTTTGACAATTTGGCATACAACCGATGATCCCTCAAGATCCCCAACACTATTTCCAAGTGTTGCTCATGCTCCACCCTTGCCTTTGAATAAACCTGAATATCATCTACAACCCCCCCCCCCCACAAATGAATGCAGATATCTCTGAAATATTTGATTCACCAATGCCATGAACACCGATAGCGCATTAATTAGACCAAAAGGCATAACCACATATTCATAATGGCCATATCTACTTCTAAAAGCTGTTTTAGGAATATCGTCCTTCCTCACCCTCAATTGATGATATCCCGACCTCGAGCTAA
Organism: Viscum album; assembly: GCA_963277665.1. Classification (NCBI taxonomy): domain Eukaryota; kingdom Viridiplantae; phylum Streptophyta; class Magnoliopsida; order Santalales; family Viscaceae; genus Viscum; species Viscum album. The sequence goes on from OY728147.1 coordinate 379,665,101, forward strand.
TCTTGGAGAACCACTGGTCTCCCCTCAACTGGTCGAACAAATCATCAATTATTGGAAGTGGAAATCTATTCTTTATCATAAATTGGTTAAGTCTACAATAATCAATAAAGAGCCTCTATGTACAATCCTCCTTTTTCACAAAAAACATCGACATTGCCCACAGATTTCTGCTAGTTCAGATAAACCCTTTGTTTTCTAACTCTTCCAACTGGACTTTCAATTCCCACAATTCAGTAGGTGTCATTCTTTACGATGGAAGTCTGATAGGACTAGTCCCTGGAAGGATATCAATCATAAACTCCACTTCTCTTACAAAAGGTATCCCAGAGAATTCTTCGGGAAAAACATCCATGAACTGATCCCCCACTGCCGGAAGAACACTCTACTCAACACCCTCTACCGATTCCAATGAAAACCCCACCAACTGATACCATAATGTGCCCACTACTGGTGCCAACAAACCCATTACACCCTACCTTTCATGCCTATCTCTTCTAAAGAGATGTCTAACACCATTGTGTGCCGTAAAAGACACTATTTGTGAGTTAAAGTTGATGTGGACCTTAAACGCCACTAGCCAATCCATTCCAAGGATTACATCATACCCATCCATATCAAGCACTGAGAAATTCCACATTAGCTCAACTTCACCCACAATGATACAACATGATCTACACAAGAAGGCTCGACACTCTCTTTGACCTAAAGGAGTTTGAAGTTTCAAAACCAAAGGAATCATTTATACACTTAAACCCAACAACTCAACCACATGTACAAAAATAAAAAGTGTGAAGCAACTATATCAAATAGCACTTGTATCAAGGTAGAATTTAAAAGAATAGTACCTTGCACCGTGGATGGTCCCGACTGATCTTCCACCACAACCTGCTCGGCTCCAAATAACACCTCGGTTGCCACACTCTTCTATTTATTCCCCTGCTGAGGATTTGTGGTGTTCCAAGAATTACCATGACTGACTTTTCTCTACTGATGAGGGGTATGCTGCTGTCCCCATCCCGTAGAAGCATATGACATCTATGATCCCTGAGGAGTGTCACTCGCACCCAACCTCAGAGCATTCCTACAATAGCGCGGAAGATTCCCCATCTACTTGAAATTGTGACATGTTCGAGGTTGTGTTGTACAGTCCTGGTTGATGTGTGTCGTAGATCCACACTGAAAACATCCTGGTTTGCTCTGTGGTTTCAGAGGAAGATTTACCGATCCTGTCGTCGTATTATGTGCCAAACTCTCACCCTAGTAATAAGTGTCCCTCCTCTGCTTGAACCCAAAATTAGAGTTCCCATTTTTCCCCATGGGTACCACCATGCTTCCTTCACCCGAATCTCCCAATAGATCTTTCTCAGTCACCGATTCTCGATTCATCATCTCGGTGTAATCACTGATACACATCACTGCTACTTTTGAATGGATCTATTTCCTTAACCCCACTTCGAAGATCCTTGCCTTCAATGACATGTTACCCACCACCTCGGGTGAAAACCCCACTAAGCTCATAAACATAGCTGCATACTCTGTCACAGACATATTCTCTTGCTTCAGACTGAAGAAATTATTTGTACGCTGAATTATGAATGTATGTGGGTAGAATTTGTTATTAAACAATTCCTCAAATTCTTCCCACGTCATACCCTAGTCTGTTCCCGCTTGGACTACCAACTCCCACCACGGAAGAGAATGATCCTCTAGCTTATACGTTTCTAGCTTTACTTTCATCTCTACTAGCATCCCCAATAATTTGAAAATTCTGTTCATTATGGATAGCCACGCCTCTGCCCTTTTCGGGTCTGAATCGCCCCTAAATACGGGTGGATCTTACTTTTGAAAATGAGCCGCATAATCAACATGCTTTGTGTAACAGCCCGAGATTTTATGAAAAATATTCTTTTTTTTACTAATGTCTTGTGTTGTACGCTACACCAAAAAGAGCTTGCACAACACGCATCCTTGACTTGCCTTGCATTACACGCAATCGCGACCTTCCTCGATATTGTGTGTAATACGCAATACCGAGTTTCACTAAACAACGATATGCTATTAAAATATTATTAAAACTAGCCGTTATGAATAGTAATAACCACTTTTTAAAATTCTGTAAATCTTATATTTCAAAATGAACTTCATTTTTGGATTCGGAGTATCGAATTTAGCCTAAGGTGAAATTTTGGTACTTTTCAGATAACTTTCATATTCTGATGAATAGTGAAAATTACTAAATTATAATTAAAAACAACTTTTTTAATCGAAATAATTAATAGTGATAAATCATTAATTTGAGTGGTTTTAAAGTATATTTAGAATATATTTTTACAATTTAATACAATGTTGGACATTGGATGTAATTTCACATTTAAAACAGTTATAAACAAGTGTCAATCTTTTGATAGTTATTATCTCTTAAAAACACGCTATTTGTTGTGACAGCGGAAATTAATTATAAAATTAATTAATGCAACTTATATGTTGGGAATTTTGTAAAATAGAAATCATTTTTGAATTCGGAATATCAATTATAGCCTAGGGTGAAATTTTGGTACTTTTCTGAAAACTTTCAATTTTTGATGAATAGTGAAACCACAAAGTGGTAGGTTAAAAACTAAATTTTGCATAAAACTTAATTTTACCGCTTCTGTGAATGGAATTTCGAAAATCCGACAGACACGGTTAATATCAAGGACTAAAATGTGGTTCAATGAGATGAAAATAATTTTTTGGTGAATAGTAACTTTTTACTTTTTTTACCACGGTTAATAGTAAATAGGGTAACTAAGGGTAAATATGATATTACTATTACCCTAACACATGTCCTAATCCTATTGGACACGTGTATTTCGACCAAAAACAAACTTAGGAATAAAATATGACCATTTAGGACCACTTGGGTTAGATTAGGACATTTATTATTAATTTATTTAAAGAAGGGTTAAAAGAGTTAAAATCAATGTTTATTTACTAAAACATTTTTAATATGGGGTTATACATAAGATAAATTTGACTATAAATATTCATTAGAAAGATAAAAATCTTTCCTACATAATGGTATTTTATTTGTAATTTTTAGACATTAAATAATTTAATTTATGTATGACACAACGATGATGCAGTAATTATCTTATTAATGAAATATTGACATAATTGATGTTATAAACATCAAAATAAATGTAATTTGAGCCTTTTTATGAATTAAACTAATTTTCTAGGTTACTATGATATATTAGTGTTGATTTAATCAACTTGGTTCGAACATATAATTCTTTTATGACTTTCACAAAAATCATATATCAAATAGTGTCAAAATTGACACAAAATAGTTTTTAAATCAAATATTATATTATTAATTGTTATTTTATTCCTAAAAATCTAAGGTTCGGCCAAATGACTTAGATAAGGATATATATATTAATAATAAACAATTTGGGGTTCGTTTGGCATGTTATTGTAAGTGTATTAACCATATAGTGAAAGAAAACAAAAAGACACGGTAAAAGTTAAATTATTTAACTTAGAGTTAAATCTAATTGATAAGGTTTAAAATAAGATCCAAACATATCTAAATTTTATTGGTTGATGATATTACAACCCTATCTCATCTAAGATTCGAATATGAGTCATTTTTGGAGGTTTTTAAGTGGGGTTAGATTTATTATAAATTAATATTTTTAAGAATTCCTAAGGTACCCCTCTCCTCCCTTATAAAAGGGCACCTCCTCCCCCTCCTCCTCACACCAATTTGAGCACTCAAGCTCGGCCAACCCCTGCCATTTTCTCCTCTCCACTTCCCTAGAATAATCCTAGAGGTCCTGGTCTTCTCTAAAGACCAATCTTAGTTCCTTAAGTGGAGGATTCAAAGAGGCGTTCCAAAGAAGAGGTAATATCCATTACCGATCTTTTCAATTTCTTTCTTCTTCAACTTCTTCTTCTTTAGTTGTTTCATGATAAAGTAATAACATCAGTATTACTTACATACTGATATGTTATTATAAATATGAAACAACCCTAATTCATCTTCTATCCATCCTACGGAAAAATGAAATCACCGCGCGTGCGTACGTACGGAATACCGTCTCCACGCCGTGGTGTAATCTATTTTCCACCATCACCTTACAAGGATGGGTATAATGGTGTAATGAGTAACTATATATGATTATTATGAAGTAATATTGATACTGAAATAATATATATATACTCCAATACAATTCCACGATCATAGGAACGATATCATCACTCGTGCGTACGTACGGAATACCATCTCCACGATGTGATGCGACTCGTTCTACATGATCTTCATTTCATAATGATTATATAAATGAATTGAATGAATGAATATGGTATATACTACACTAATACCATTCTGTAAATGAATTACCTATAACCTAAAGATAAGAATAAGAATTTATTCGACAAAACAAGCATAAGAACAAAAAGTTATAAAGACCCGAGTAACAAGTAACAATGAAATATTACTAACAAGGAGCTAATAATATGACCATATATGATATCATATCAGTATGTATGATTCTGGAATAAGTCAATAACATTATTTAAACCATTATACAGGAGCTTCGGACACGAACAAAGCAAACCGGACCTAAGGTAAGGGAAATATCACAATCTCATTTTTATCCGAGATTGTTTATTCGTAAGTATTTACTGGGGTGTATTTTATCATCCACATCCATGTTTACTCAATATGTAATATTATTTCCATCCACCTAAAATTTTTAAAATCCATTTTTACCCTTCGGTGAGTTTTTAGTAATACGTATGAAAGGAATCTTTTGTCGTTTTTCGTACGAGGTACTTTTTGACTTTTACGACAAAAGTACGAAGAATGTTTTTTTTAACTTATACGGCACGAACGGATTTCTACTGTTTTATAAAGCCTTATTTTCATGAAGCTTCCTCTAAAGGATTTCATGACTATTTTCAATAAAATCTCTTTCTTTTAAAATTGCATGATGTTTTGTGAAAAGAAATTGATTTAGAAGAAGAAAGGATATTTTCCTCAAGAATTCAATTCAAGTATTTTATCAAAATTATTTTCCATCTAAGATAATAAAGGGTTCTGTTTCTATCGATATTTTTACATTGATTTGACTATGTTGTGATGGAATTATGTTTATGAATTCCTTTATCTTATATGAATGGTTTTATGATGTCATGTTGTTTAAGAATCCCATTTTTATTACATGGGTTATGCTATGATGTATGGTTTATGATTTTGTGGAACACATAAGAATGGTATCATTATGAGATGGGTGGGACCTATATCTCCCTCCAATGCATTGGGTAATGATTTTATATCTCATGAGATAGACATGGCTGGAACGGAAGGTTATTTCGGTTCAGTGATACAGGACTGAAACGAGGAGTGAACTCGGTTCAGAAAGGGACTTTGTCCACTAAGATAGTCTTGGAAATGAGTCATGACTAACAAGAAATGATTTTCCATGATTATGTGTGCATGCCACAAAGTTTCAAGTTTTATGTTATGATTATGGGGATCTCATTTTCACTTCTATGATTTATCCCATGTTATGATATTATGAGCTCTTTTGCAGGTTAAGATTTCCAAAAGCTATGTTCTTATGTATATGATGTGATTGATATTTCTTTTGTTTACCCTTACTGAGCATTTGAGCTCACCCTTTTATGTTTTCTTTTCCCCAGGATATAAAGAAAGGTTTTAGGTTAAAAAAAAGGAAGATCTTTATGGGAGATGTTGAAGATCTTTCCCCACGATTAGAAGATTTTATTCCGAGTTTCCAAAGACACTAAACTATTACGATCCTTGTGTGCGTGTTTTTGTTATGTACTAAGTATTCCGCAAATGTAATGTAATGTCCATGTACGATAAGCTTCGGGTCTCTACAGTTGGTATCAGAGGAAAGGTTTAGTCAACCTTTGGAAACTAGGATGCGAAAACGTTAGTGTGATCCCTAGAGATATTTCTAAGGTATGTCTAGGGGTGTCCCTAGGGATAAGTATACGTATAGGTTATAGTAATAGAATTACGCTAACGATCATAGAATTAAACCTAAGATGTTGGATATTGAAGGTACTCCCCCTTTATTATGTTGTTTTCCCTAGCATGATTTTTGCCTCTCACACTATTCTTTTTGGGTTTTAGACGATGGCTGGAACCCGAAGGAACCGTGTTGATCAATGCAATGGACAATGCAATGATTGCCCTCCTGAACAAACAAATGTTATGGGAGATGGAGTGCAAAATCTTATTGCTATACTTACACAAGCTATGAATCATTCTGGACTTCCAAATGAGCAGAGAAAGGAACAATATTCTATTGAGTCCTTCATGAGGCAACGTCCACCTTCTTTCAGTGGGTCTTCTGATCCACTTGTGGCTGAACAATGGATCAGTACTACTGAAAAGATATTTTCAGTTCTTCAATGTTCTGAACATGATAAAGTCATCTTAGCAGTATATCGTTTGGAAGGTGAAGATGATCAATGGTGGAATCTTATCAAGAATATGAGGCCAAGAGATGAAATTGAGTCCATGGAATGGGAAGAGTTCAAGAACTTGTTTTTCAGTAAGTACTTCCCTCGTATTCTTCGAACAAAGATGGAGAAAGAGTTTCTTGAACTGAAGCAAAGGGACGATGAATCTGTTGGTACCTATGAAGCAAATTTTACAAGACTTGCAAGGTATGCTTCTGGTATTATCATCCAACCTGAAAGTAAAGTTGATCGATTTTTCAGTGGCTTAAAACCAAGTCTTCGAAGGGCATTAGCTATAAGAGACTTCAGTAGCTATGAAGAAATTGTGCGTTGTGCTATCAAGGTAGAAATGGAAGTTGGTGTTACATATCCATCTCATGGGTTTGACAAGAAACGAAAGATGGAGTTCAAGGAGAAAACTCAGAATAATGGTGAAAAGAAGATGAATGTTTCCTTATGCACAAAGTGTGGAAAGAAGCATGGTGGAGATTGTCTTAAAGGGACTAGAAAATGTTTTAAGTGTGGAAAAGAAGGTCATCGAGCAGCTGAGTGTCGAAGTAATGGAAAATGGGATTCTAATGAAGTGAATAAAGCAAACACTGCAGAGAACGTACAACCAACACTTCAATGCTTCAAGTGCAAGGAAATGGGGCATTATGCTAATAAATGCCCTAATCCAAGGGTTAGTGATGATCGACATGAGCAACCGCTTAAGGCAAAGGACAAAGGGAAGTCACATGCAATCACTATTGGCAATGTTGAATATGACAACAATGTGGTGGAATGATTAAGTGTTTATGTAATGGGATTCCAAAATAATGTTGTATCTTGGAATATTGGAATATTTATGTATTGGTATATTGTGGTATTCAAAGTGATTGAGATATTATGCGCATAATGAAGGGAAAACGAGAAAATGAAATGTTTAACAGTATTCATGAGCTCATGATTGATATAAGGACTAAGTGATATCATGGTTTGAGTATAAATAATTTTGAGGATTTTGGTATGTGTAAAGTGTTAACTTTTAACTGCATTCAAGTTTTCACTAAGGTTCAATGGGTATTCAAGAGTATACATGATTAAGGACTTTGAATGTTTGGAATGTGACCAACAAAACATATCTTATGATATATGGGGATCAACGATGATATTAAATCTCTGGTAATTGTTTTCACTATGTTATGAGAGTGGACTGCAGTATTATGGATAAGCCTAAAGATTGGAATGGATTGTGTTGGACATAAGTTAGTATTGTTTAAGGATAGAATTTTTTTTCGATATTATTGATGGGATGTTATAGTAATATAGTTTTGGAAAAAGGACAACCTGCAGGACGGGCGACATCCCATCGCTTCGGACAAGGCTGTGGGAATTGAACCCACAACCGAAGTGCGACTGGCCTTTATCGCCTACCACTTACCTACAGGAAGTCCCTGTTTAGTAGAAACTAGTTTTATTATATTAAGCAGTATGATATATGAAATATAAGTCCATTTTAGGAACCATATATGATTAATCTCACTATAGATCGACTTATGTATATAAGTTTTGCTAACCTTTTGTTTGAGACAGATGGAATGACCTGTCATTCTATCACATGATCTCATAACACTTCACAAATAACAAATTCAACTTCATTTATTTAAGAGATGAAGTGGAAATTGTTCAAGGCATGAACAAAAGTGAGATTGTACCAAAATAAAGTAAGTATTTATTCTAAGCAAATTTTCAACTTTAGGGAAATGATCTTGAAAACCAAAAATGTTGTCCTAGTGATCTTATACCTGATGAATCAGATGGTACCTTATATCATCACAAATCTATGGATTTGTGATTACTGGATTTTCCATAGCCATATTCTCTACCACTCTCCATCAGAACATGATGGTTAGATTTCTCTTCCATATCCATATTTTCACCTATGTGGAAACCCAGTGATTAGTTTATTTGGGTAATCGTTACATTTCATACTTTAGTTTTTAAAGCCAAGTTTTCGTATTCCCTTTTACGATGTGGGTTTCTATTAAAGAAACTTTCGAATAGTAAACCATTTATAACCCCGACGAATTTCGAGGGCGAAATTCATTTTAAGGGGGGTAGAATGTAACAGCCCGAGATTTTATGAAAAATATTCTTTTTTTTACTAATGTCTTGTGTTGTACGCTACACCAAAAAGAGCTTGCACAACACGCATCCTTGACTTGCCTTGCATTACACGCAATCGCGACCTTCCTCGATAGCGTGTGTAATACGCAATACCGAGTTTCACTAAACAACGATATGCTATTAAAATATTATTAAAACTAGCCGTTATGAATAGTAATAACCACTTTTTAAAATTCTGTAAATCTTATATTTCAAAATGAACTTCATTTTTGGATTCGGAGTATCGAATTTAGCCTAAGGTGAAATTTTGGTACTTTTCAGATAACTTTCATATTCTAATGAATAGTGAAAATTACTAAATTATAATTAAAAACAACTTTTTTAATCGAAATAATTAATAGTGATAAATCATTAATTTGAGTGGTTTTAAAGTATATTTAGAATATATTTTTACAATTTAATACAATGTTGGACATTGGATGTAATTTCACATTTAAACCAGTTATAAACAAGTGTCAATCTTTTGATAGTTATTATCTCTTAAAAACACGCTATTTGTTGTGACAGCGGAAATTAATTATAAAATTAATTAATGCAACTTATATGTTGGGAATTTTGTAAAATAGAAATCATTTTTGAATTCGGAATATCAATTATAGCCTAGGGTGAAATTTTGGTACTTTTCTGAAAACTTTCAATTTTTGATGAATAGTGAAACCACTAAGTGGTAGGTTAAAAACTAAATTTTGCATAAAACTTAATTTTACCGCTTCTGTGAATGGAATTTCGAAAATCCGACAGACACGGTTAATATCAAGGACTAAAATGTGGTTCAATGAGATGAAAATAATTTTTTGGTGAATAGTAACTTTTTACTTTTTTTACCACGGTTAATAGTAAATAGGGTAACTAAGGGTAAATATGATATTACTATTACCCTAACACATGTCCTAATCCTATTGGACAAGTGTATTTCGACCCAAAACAAACTTAGGAATAAAATATGACCATTTAGGCCCACTTGGGTTAGATTAGGTCATTTATTATTAATTTATTTAAAGAAGGGTTAAAAGAGTTAAAATCAAAGTTTATTTACTAAAACATTTTTAATATGGGGTTATACATAAGATAAATTTGACTATAAATATTCATTAGAAAGATAAAAAGATTTCCTACATAATGGTATTTTATTTGTAATTTTTAGACATTAAATAATTTAATTTATGTATGACACAACGATGATGCAGTAATTATCTTATTAATGAAATATTGACATAATTGATGTTATAAACACCAAAATAAATGTAATTTGAGACTTTTTATGAATTAAACTAATTTTATAGGTTACTATGATATATTAGTGTTGATTTAATCAACTTGGTTCGAACATATAATTCTTTTATGACTTTCACAAAAATCATATATCAAATAGTGTCAAAATTGACACAAAATAGTATTTAAATCAAATATTATATTATTAATTGTTATTTTATTCCTAATAATCTAAGGTTCGGCCAAATGACTTATATAAGGATATATATTAATAATAAACAATTTTGGGTTCGTTTGGAATGTTATAGTAAGTGTATTAACCATATAGTGAAAGAAAACAAAAAGACACAGTAAAAGTTAAATTATTTAACTTAGAGTTAAATCTAATTGATAAGGTTTAAAATAAGATCCAAACATGTCTAAATTTTATTGGTTGATGATATTACAACCCTATCTCATCTAAGCTTCGAATATGAGTCATTTTTTGAGGTTTTTAAGTGGGGTTAGATTTATTATAAATTAATATTTTTAAGAATTCCTAAGGTACCCCTCTCCTCCCTTATAAAAGGGCACCTCCTCCCCCTCCTCCTCACACCAATTTGAGCACTCAAGCTCGGCCAACCCCTGCCATTTTCTCCTCTACACTTCCCTAGAATAATCCTAGAGGTCCTGGTCTTCTCTAAAGACCAATCTTAGTTCCTTAAGTGGAGGATTCAAAGAGGCGTTCCAAAGAAGAGGTAATATCCATTACCGATCTTTTCAATTTCTTTCTTCTTCAACTTCTTCTTCTTTAGTTGTTTCATGATAAAGTAATAACATCAGTATTACTTACATACTGATATGTTATTATAAATATGAAACAACCCTAATTCACCTTCTATCCATCCTACGGAAAAATGAAATCACCGCGCGTGCGTACGTACGGAATATCGTCTCCACGCCGTGGTGTAATCTATTTTCCACCATCACCTTACAAGGATGGGTATAATGGTGTAATGAGTAACTATATATGATTATTATGAAGTAATATTGATACTGAAATAATATATATATACTCCAATACAATTCCACGATCATAGGAACGATATCATCACTCGTGCGTACGTACGGAATACCGTCTCCACGATGTGATGCGACTCGTTCTACATGATCTTCATTTCATAATGATTATATAAATGAATTGAATGAATGAATATGGTATATAATACACTAATACCATTCTTTAAATGAATTACCTATAACCTAAAGATAAGAATAAGAATTTATTCGACAAAACAAGCATAAGAACAAAAAGTTATAAAGACCCGAGTAACAAGTAACAATGAAATATTACTAACAAGGAGCTAATAATATGACCATATATGATATCATATCAGTATGTATGATTCTGGAATAAGTCAATAACATTATTTAAACCATTATACAGGAGCTTCGGACACGAACAAAGAAAATCGTACCTAAGGTAAGGGAAATATCACAATCTCATTTTTATCCGAGATTGTTTATTCGTAAGTATTTACTGGGGTGTATTTTATCATCCACATCCATGTTTACTCAATATGTAATATTATTTCCATCCACCTAAAATTGTTTAAATCCATTTTTACCCTTTGGTGAGTTTTTAGTAATACGTATGAAAGGAATCTTTTGTCGTTTTTCGTACGAGGTACTTTTTGACTTTTCCGACAAAAGTACGAAGAATGTTTTTTAACTTATACGGCACGAACGGATTTCTACTATTTTATAAAGCCTTATTTTCATGAAGCTTCCTCTAAAAGATTTCATGACTATTTTCAATAAAATCTCTTTCTTTTAAAATTCCATGATGTTTTGTGAAAAGAAATTTATTTAGAAGAAGAAAGGATATTTTCCTCAAGAATTCAATTCAAGTATTTTATCAAAATTATTTTCCATCTAAGATAATAAAGGGTTCTGTTTCTATCCATATTTTTACATTGATTTGACTATGTTGTGATGGAATTATGTTTATGAATTCCTTAATCTTATATGAATGGTTTTATGATGTCATGTTGTTTAAGAATCCCATTTTTATTACATGGGTTATGCTATGATGTATGGTTTATGATTTTGTGGCACACATAAGAATGGTATCATTATGAGATGGGTGGGACCTATATCTCCCTCCAATGCATTGGTTAATGATTTTATATCTCATGAGATAGACATGGCTGGAACGGAAGGTTATTTTGTTTCAGTGATACAGGACTGAAACGAGGAGTGATCTCGGTTCAGAAAGGGACTTTGTCCACTAAGATAGTCTTGGCAATGAGTCATGACTAACAAGAAATGATTTTCCATGATTATGTGTGCATGCCACAAAGTTTCAAGTTTTATGTTATGATTATGGGGATCTCATTTTCACTTCTATGATTTATCCCATGTTATGATATTATGAGCTCTTTTGCAGGTTAAGATTTCCAAAAGCTATGTTCTTATGTATATGATGTGATTGATATTTCTTTTGTTTACCCTTACTGAGCATTTGAGCTCACCCTTTTATGTTTTCTTTTCCCCAGGATATAAAGAAAGGTTTTAGGTAAAAAAAAGGAAGATCTTTATGGGAGATGTTGAAGATCTTTCCCCACGATTAGAAGATTTTATTCCGAGTTTCCAAAGACACTAAACTATTACGATCCTTGTGTGCGTGTTTTTGTTATGTACTAAGTATTCCGCAAATGTAATGTAATGTCCATGTACGATAAGCTTCGGGTCTCTACACTTTGGATCTTCCACCCTATTCACACATCCCATAGCATGGAAATCATTCGCTATGCTTTGGACTAACTGTTGGTTCAACTGGGGCTCAGGTGCAACCACGTTCTCATCATCCACTTCCGATTTGTCTCTACGACGCCTACCTGGTGCCATTTCTATAAACAAAAAACAAACAACCATGAGCCTCACTTCCTTATACATCAAGAATTCCCATTTCAAATCACATTACACAACACTATCACAATGGGGCTTTCCACCTTTCTACATTTTCCATGCTTCACCATTTTTGAAACCCAAACCATTTTCAAAATACCAAATTTAATCACAATACAATTTCACAAATCTGAAAAACCCATTTCTCAATTCATCCCATAAATCATTATTCCCAATGAAATATGTATCCTAGAGGGAATTCATTTCTACCATATATTCCATGCACATCTCATTGGCTACACCCACGACAATGAGATTGTCAATGCATATAAGTGTCTCCAAAACACTTATGTACCCAACTCCCTGGTAACTTGAAGTTCAGCAAAAAAGGGTTAGCTACGTCCTTTTATGCTATACCTTCCAAGTTCCGACATTCCTACACCTTTCTACCATCCTGACTCAAGGAATATATCACAACGAATGTCAACGCCAAATCCGAGAATCAACTCCAATGGACCGAACAAGCTGATACCACTTGTAACACCCCGCCCCTACCTCATTGGCTTGAGGAGGCAGTGAGGGTATGTTTGATACATTATGAAAATGATACATAAGTCATTTGAGATGTGTATAAATCATCCATAAATCAATTTGATGCATGGTTTGACTAGTATGACTCCCAGTGCATTTTATCAATATATAAGTATAATTTTAGTTTAAAACGTGCATCACATCACCAAAACTATGAAAACGAGCCTAGATTGTTTTCTCTCCATTTAAATTCTAAATTAATACTTTATTTTTATTATTTCATGGTGTTTTTAGTACTATAGTGTTCTTTAATAGAACAATGCATTGGTGGGGCGGGGTGATGTAGCATCACACTGCAATATGCCTCTTTATCAGTGCTTTTAAAAGTGCTGATAAAAGTCTCAGGCTATTAATCTAGCTCAAGTATTTAGTGTTTCTCTAGCGCTATTAAAGGAAATTTTTAGTGTTATTAAAGTTCTATATAGTATTAGTGATTATTATTTAGTCCATACCTACTCTTGAGTTGATGACACATGATCATGAGCCTATCAAAGGCATATCACCTACTCTGCATATTATTGAAGGTCTTTTGCAGCTACCAAATGTAGTTTCTTAGTACAATTAAACAACCCTTGTATATTTTAAGAGACTTCATATTCCCATTCATTCAAAAAATGAAAATAAATTCTAGAACTAGTGAGAGCCTACTTCGAGACCACCCACCCCCGGTTCATCTCTATCTTAGTCATTACTAGACTCACTACTAAAGAAGTTCATTACCAAGGAATGATAGGAACTGGTATCAGCTAATTATAGAATTGGTTCTCACCTGGCGCACTATAAGAATGATCTTATTCCCTAGAGGAGGAGTGACTCTTAAAATTCGATGACTTCACAACATCCTCTTTGTGATGAATATCCATGATATTTTCATTGTTTATAAAATTTCTTTGACATTGATTTACATCATGACCTCATAAAATAAATTTTGAGTAAACTCTATCATTTATGAAATAAGAATTCAAATCACAATTATTCCAAAAGAATAATTGAAAAGATATAAACTTCCATACTCAATCATATGACTAACCTCATATTAAGGTGTGGAGATAATAACTCTATAAATGAGTGTAGAGATAATATCAACTTCAACTAACACCCTTGCAATGTGGCCAAAACAAACCAATTTAGTAGCATTGCCCATTTTTATTGGAATTCCAATAATGTGGACAATGACATAAAAATTTATAGGATATCATAATGACCAATTATAAAAATTAATTATGACCAAACTTGTGAATAAGTTTCTCTATAATCATGCATATTAAAAATTTGGGATCTATTCAAGAATCTTTAAGGTGCCCAGTTTAAAATTAACTAAGACAATACCCCAATCCCTCCCTTTCAAAACAACATGAGGAAAGAGGATATAGAAAAAAACTACATCCGAGGGAGATACATTTCCAACCAATGAATTCCTAAAAAAGAAGATAAATGGGTAACCAAATGAGTTAAAATACATGTATTCACCCCTTTCTCCAAAGAAACATGACTAATGATGGAATGATTAAAAAGTAAAATTATTTCAATAATGGCATCAATGTTATATGAAAAAAGGTAGTGTTACCCTTTTTTACAATATGATGTGAAACCCTATCTTTGAAATAGGCAAAAGAACCACCCTAAATCTTAGAGATATTCGGGAAACACTTGGAGACCTCAATCGTTTCACAGTCATGAACCAAATTTGAGTAATCATACCTAACATAGGATTCCCACACTAACATTTCAAGAAAGAACTCATGATCTGTATCTCTATCCCTCAAAAATACCATTGGAAATATTGCATCACCGTTGAATTCCCTCGAGCAAGATATCTCAAGCCACAACATATCAAATATATATAATAGTATAAATATATAAATTGTGATATTGTGTTTAATTATATTTCACAACATATTATTAATTATAAAAATATAAAATTAAAATAAAAATTTTAATAATTATATTTAAATATATTTACAATTACTAATATATAAATATATTATTATTAAAAATTATATATGTATATATTGTACTAATTTTATTAAAAAATATAATTGATTATAAATTTTAATTAAAATTAATATTGTTTATATAAATGAATAAATATTTTTAAAATTATATCATTAATTATATAAATGTATAATTATATTCAAATATAATTAT
This sequence comes from Viscum album, assembly GCA_963277665.1. Taxonomy (NCBI): domain Eukaryota; kingdom Viridiplantae; phylum Streptophyta; class Magnoliopsida; order Santalales; family Viscaceae; genus Viscum; species Viscum album. The sequence goes on from OY728147.1 coordinate 379,680,593, forward strand.
ATGAATACATAAAAATATATAAAATATACATTACTTAAATATAAATATTAATTAATAATTTTAGAATTATAAATATAAAATTTTATAATTAGAAAATAACTCAAATTATAAATATAAGTTCATTTTATAAATTTATTTAAATATTTGAAGTTTTATTTTTTAGGTTTTTAATTTACATATACGATCATCCTTATTCACATATAAATATATAAGTTTTTGTGAGCTATTATGTAAAGAACCCAAGGGCATGTCTGTTTAGGTGAACTCACCACATACGTGGGTATATGCAATTATATATAATGCATATAATATTAATTTTTTTGTAATTTTTATACAAAATAAAATAATATTAATTTTCAATATATAAAAAATCATATATTAATAAATATTTTTATATAAATATTAATAATTACTAAAAATATAATTGTATGTACTTTTTAAGTATTATTCATAAATATTATTCACATATAAATATGTGCACACATGTGCGTGTGTGTTTCTGTGTGTGATTTCATCTAACGAACACAAGGACATGTGTGTCTGTGTGTGTAATAGGTGAACTCAACACATATGTGTGTATACCCAACTATATAAAGCAAAAACCATAATTGTTTTATAGAAATTTCTATAAAAAATTTATACTAAAATTAATTACTAATTTATAAAAAATATTATATTTATTAATATTGTTATTTATTTACATAAGGATTTTGAGGTTGCAGTAAATGAAAAAATACACAGCCCCTTTGGGATAATAAGGACGAATCACATCCCCTCTAAAGGATGACTCACTCCATAGCTAGCTCATTACAATTTTAAAACCTTGAAGGTCTACAATTTGATGGCCCTAAGGCCCATTTTCCCTAGCTCCATGGCCCCTTGCCTACGCCCTACATTGTGTCAACATGTACCTAGGTCTCCACCTTCTCATGTGACATCAGCCATAAAGAGCCCCATAAATCTCCCTAAAAGGAGGGTTTTAGGATTTAAACTCTGGTCATATTTCCAATTATGAGGCGACTTCACCACTTCTGTAAGGTCTCAACTGCATAATATTATTATATATACAAATATTAACAATTACTAATTATATAAATGTATATAATAATAGTATTATACATAATTAAAAATATTAATAATTATAAATTTTATTTATATATTATCAGTTATATTTTGAAAAATATTATTAACAATATAAATGAATAAATATTTTACACTAAAAAAACATATCGTTATATTTATAAAATAGTTACAATTTCATATATATAAATTTATATATAACTATAATCACACATATATATTTTTAAATATAGTGATATGAACCATATAAATACATTAATTATAATAATATTAACTATATAAAATATATTTCATATTTTAATTTATATATTTATATTTATATTCTATAATTTATAGTAGTTATATATATAAACACATTATATATACAACAAATATCGTTCATAATCTAAATGTAAGTTAAAAATGAATATACAAATATATATATATATATATATATGAATAAATAATTTAATAACAGAAAAGTCATTTGGTCTTCCTATTTAACGTATCTCGCTATAGTATATGTGACATATCTATTTTCGAAACACCTCTTTTCAACTTGTATGTAGATTTTAAGCATGTGTTTAATTGTTTATAGGAAATCTAGAGGTGTTTCTGAGTCTGGAACCAAGCTGAGATAAGGCTGGTCGATATGCTATAACATTTCAATTTATAACAGCCCCACCAATAAGTTGGTGAGGCTCTTGGAAAGAATTTAATCTAACCAGAAGCCACCGACCATCTATTGGAGCACTTAGGAAGAATAGATTCTTCCCAACATCCACTGATTGGCTGGTGGCATCATAGAGATAACCCTCTCAAGATGCTAGATTTATAGGCAATTTTCTAAAAACATGACTTTCTTCCCTATTTGTAATTCCCTCAGGCCTCATTCAACCCCCAATTCTCTTGGATCTATGATTCATTACTTATTTTGGGGAATAAAAAGAAACTTTTATTACCTAAATATATTATAGTAGGTTAACAATAGGTTTTCTTTGTAATATTAGTGTGCAAAAAATAGGTTATCACTTTTTTAGTTGTTTTAAAAAAATTGATTTTTGATTTGGGTTTTGAGATTGATAATTTAGAAAGTTGATTATATTTATTTATTTTAAAATAGTTTATTAAAATGGTGATCATATTATTCAAGGATAGACCTATTGCGGTGTTATCAACATTTTCTAATTTTTACCAGTTATTCTTCCACTGGATGATAAGATATAGATTCCTCTATTGATTTCTCTCTCTCCCTTAGACATGTGGTGATGTTGAGGATATCCATAATTGAGATCTCAAGTAATACTACCCTCCTTCATATGTGTGTGATGTTTCAGTAGGTCATCTTTATTAATTAAGGAAATCCCTAATGTGGTATTTTTATTCCATAATTAATAAATGTTCTAGCCACAATTCCACACACATGAAGGCAATGGTCAAGCACTCACCACCCAATCCAAATTTGTTCCATTTTACACAGAAAAAAATATGTAAAGGGAGATATGGACCATACCAATAAAATTGAAATTAATGGATTCTAACCCAAACACGATTTCAATCGGTTTTAAAATATTAAAATTAATGATTGAAATAAAACAGAATAAAAACAACATATTTTTATTGATTAAAGAAAAAAATTGAAAATTGAAATTCGGTTCAGCCTTCCCCTTTCCAAATCACTTACAAAAACTACCCCTCCATGGATAGGGTAATTGATTTGATTGAGGAGAAGGAATTCATCACAAGATTGGAATTAAAGAAATAACATAGGAAAAATAATGCTATGACAAGCCATCGTCGAGATATTCCCCTCTCTGGTCAATCCCCTTATTAGAAATAACATTAACCTATATTTATAGATCTCCAAATTTCTCATGTATTATTTAATTCAACCATAAATATTTTCTTAAAGAGTCTCTGGTCAATTTAGGTCTCTAACAGAGGTTCAGGTCATAAATTATAGGTCTCTATTAAATTTCACATAATTCCTACGTGAATTTGGTTCTACCTTGATGGGTGTACAATGTGAATATACAATTCATTTCTTAAATAGTGTGGATTCATTATTAGGAAATATTCTTTCTCGAACAATTTACATTGTAAATGAAAATTACGACATACATAGTGTGAAAACCATATTTATTCCCATATAACATAAGATGTAAACTTGAATTTTATGAGATAAATTTTTTCTTTATATAGTGTTAAGAGGCAATTAAAATTACAACACATCACTGATTCTGAAAATCTTACACCATAAACTAGCATTTACGATGTAAATATTTCTATTCCAATTTATTCAGTTTCGCTCTAGCTTTAACGCAGCTTCAAACTTACAGTGTCATGCCAAGGCACTTTGTGGCATGTAAAACTAACTTAAATGATCTCTATTCACCATTTTTTATTTTTTCCTCTTAATTTAATTTTTATGTATCCTATGGAATATCATAGGACATAGTTTTTATTTTGAATTATTCACCATTAAGCTCAGTTTTTATCAAACTCTACATCATGCTATAAAACATAAAAACTATCAAATATAAGAAGGTTTAATCAATTAATTTACATAAAAAATTCATTATATATCAATATAAATAATCATAAAATAGTTTTTTCACTCTTCTCTTTAGAGGCATCTTCTCTCCCCTTCCAACTCTTCTCTTTGATCCGTAAACACCCATTCGATCATGCATATCCAATTCAGTAAGTTATTATTTAATATTTATCAATTATATTTTCATATACTTAATAAAAATAAATTATATATTAAATGTATTTGTTTGATATAAGGGTTTTTTTTATATAAAGAAGGTTTTTATTATCATTTATATAATCTTCTTTTGAATTCAAGGAATTGTATTTTGATTCATACTTGGGTTAAGACTGTTGTTGGAAGTGGAACATCTCTGGTGAGTTGATTATATCCTTAAATTTTAGTTATGTCTTTCCTTCTACCTAAATCCTAGATTTATAAATGTGTAAAACCTGTAATTTTCCTAGGATTCATTGATGCTTATAGGCATGGACTAGGACCCTTCCCTAGATAATTATTGTTGAGCCTAAGGTAGGAATCCCTAGACATTATTGAATAAATTATACAAGTTATTATAATGATTTTTTGAATGCATGTGTATCCCTGGAGACCTGTGTTTGATGTTTGATCACATGTGGTGTGCACTAATAGCCTTGGGAGGTATATGCCTTTGTTTCTTATGTGTGGATTATTCTAGTTATTTTTATTGTTTATTTGATGTGATGTTTCATCTATCATTTTTATATTGTATTTTATTGTTTTATTCTTCTATATTGAAGTTGAGTGAAAAAGTTGAGCTTCATGGGTTGTAACATATATTTATCTGTAAATATTTTAAATATATCTAGAATTATTTTCAGATCTATATGTTGAGAGGATTCAAGATTTTGTGGCCCAGTGAAACCAGTATTGATATAATAAAAATATTAATTATAGTAGAATCACATGCATGATGTTTTCATGAAAAGTTATAATAACATTCAATAGGATTCTCATATTGGAAATATAATGTTACTTTTGATTTCAGAACAAGGTTTTTACCCGAGTAAAGACATAAACTTTATATATATTGAGTGTTCATCTTGGGTGTTGTCATGGGGAGATAAATAATTAAATAAATAAATAATTTATTTAATTAATTAATAAAATCCAAAACCTAATTTTTACCTATAAATACCTAGATACAATTAAATATTAGGTTTACCCATGTAACCCTTGAGATGTTACAGAGAGTGTTGGAGGAGATCATTGGATAATGAAAACGGGTCGTAGGATTGGATCGATACCGCAAGGAGTGTCAACGTCAATGGAGTTTGTGGATCTCGCAAATAACTAAGACGTATGATTTTTATTCATTAGTGACCGATCAAAAAATTGACGTGCGATTTTTTTATGTGTATTTATACCATTTTGATATCTCATGTCAAATGCGGATCAATTCCATTAAGAGGAATTGATTTACATATCGATGGTTGATTTATTTTATGGGTGATTTAATGGTTGTTTATTTCTATTCATTATTTATTATAATGACAAGGAACTAAAAAAACCTAAAAAAGGATTAGGTTTATTCCACTCTTGTTTTTTATGTATTTCTCCCCCATTTATTCTCATGTTCATCATCAGCTATTTCTTTGGCCCACGGTTCGAAGAATACTCAGTATTTGATCGTCGTGTAACCATTCTTCAGTGAAATGGATAAATAACCTTGGTGTGGTTTACAATTAAGGGTGATATCTAGGTGAGACAATGGTGGTGAGAAATTGTATGTGGAATGATACTTGAACATAGGTTCTCATTATTTTTATTTTGATGCACAATGATAACATGGGTGAAGGCAATGGTTTCTCGATTAGTTTGGATAGCCGAAATTGGATCTTCGGTGATGATGAGGCTTAGGATGGTGAGATCTATGATCTATAGGCAACATCAGTGTGGGATCAAAATGAAATGGTGGTGTAATCATAGAAAAATAATGAAAAATATGATCTATAAATCCCATGATACATGACATGTAGTCCGGAGGTATCGTCCATGTAGACCCTAGCTATGGTGATGGGGTTTCTATGGAAAACTAAATATAACATGTTGTGTAACACCTATAACACACATTGTATCACATGGATTGTAGCTTGGTGTGTACTCTACGAGTACACAGTCATTCACATAGGCATGGGTAGAGTACACTAGCATAACACAGTACTCAAACACATCTAGGTACAAGGGTACCGATTAAATTACAAGGTCATGGATAGGTGTACACAGACACGAGAAGGAAGAACGTTGAGTTCCTGATAATCCTCTATAATCTATGTAACCTTAAGGGATACACCATACATATTGAGGTTTACATATCATGTGAGGAATTGATACACGGGCATATCAGGGGTTGGATAGACACATTGTGTTCCCCTAGAACACATATTTTACTCCATATTAGAGTGTTTAGAGCCCTTCATTTATTCAATATAAACCAGGTTCAGTTGACTGAAATACCTTGATCCATTCCTAGGAGGGTATAGTGTGGAATTACATCCTCGAAATAGGATTTTGATCCACTCTAAGGGTTTATATTGAGTTTGGTGTACCCTCTTGTGGGAGTAGGGTGAAATCCTATATCATTATTAGGATGGGTTCATGATATTGGAATGATCACCATGCATTGGGCATCGATCCCCTGTCAAGAAGGTTAGATCAGTAGGGTTTTTTTGTATCCCCTAGTAGCCCTATGTGTAATACCCTACCTGTATAATGGGATCAATAGAGATATAGTGAGAAAATCATGTCAAGGCTAGATGTTCATAGCCTCTTGGATGAGTGGATTCAATGAAATCATGACTCGGGGAGAGAGCCCTTCTAGGTGATATTTTTCTTGAAGCCTCAAGAAGAATCTTGTGGATGGAAATTTTGGCTGAGACCCCTTGAGACTGGTTTTTTCTTATGAGTATATCTATGTTTTTATTATTGTTATTCCACTTGTATTGACTGAAATAAATTGTGTTGGGATGACTACTCTTGATGCATTATGCTGATTGATTTCATGTTCATATTGGGTATTGTTATAATCACCCATGTATGAGCCTTTCCCATACATTTAGTGTCTCGCGTAGATGATATACTATTTTATAGAATCTTAGGAGAACTATAATTAGAGAGGGATTATATTGGGTTAGACATATCAATATGTTTACTGGGTGTTTCATTTGTTAGTGGTCAAATCCTTCTGAGAAAGTTGGAGTCCTTTATGGTTTTTGTTGATCTTGTATTTGGACCCTTTATTTCTTTAAATACTTTTTTCATACTCTGTTGTGGGATAGATGTTGTTCATGCATTTATGGTATCAGTTTTTTACATTCTCAGCATTTTATGGGCATAGAGATGTGTGTATGTGTGTGTAGATACTTAGTCTAAGGAATACCATGTGGGAGATATTCCCACTCGTAACTGGTCACTAGCTTTTGGACTATTGGATGTGGGATTGGGGTAGTAACACTTATGTCATCACCATCCATGTGGGATCCATTTGGTCAAGTCATGATAGAGTGGTATCATAGTTTGGTTCTAACTTAGGACCAAAGAAAACATTTTTTCTAGCTGTGAGGTTGGTTTGGGATTTATGGAAACATTTTTAAAGTGTTTTGAGATTAAATTTTAGGCCAAATACACTGAATCTGTTGTGTCGGCCAAAATATCCATCCACCTGAACTCTGATAACCTTCTCATTGACTCAGTTCATATATAAAATAGTTATAAGAAAAAAAACATTGTTACATACATCATATAATAATCGGGTATGTTTTTTATATCCTTATTGAGTTAGATCCCCAGATATACTCATTGACTATGGTGCGTCTTATTTATTTTAGGATTCCTTTATGAATACATCTAGCTATGATTCCACTGTGTGATCATGAGGATGATCCACTGAGTGATGAGGATTTGGTAAAGAGGCATGTACATGAGGTAGTACCTTTGGGTGGTTTTCCAATTATGCCCCACCTACTGAGTAGAAGTTAGCATCATAATTACAATCCAAGAATGTGAATAGGTTGAGTTAACTTAATAATTTTTAGATGTAGTGAACCCCTATATTTTAGGGTGTTCCATACCCTTAGGTTCCTAAATATTTTCTAGAGGCAGTAACCTATGTTTTCTTCCTCATGTGGACAAATGATAATCAGATTTTGGTCCTAGTGGTGAGTCTTCTTTAGGGATATATTGCACAAAGGTGGTTTTTGATGACTCAATTACACAAAGATATATCTATCTTTTAGTAACACATTTACTGTCTCTTCAGGGAGGAGTTTTATTTTTGCATGTTACGATCAGTGTGTATCTCAGAGCCTCTACATTTACAACAAGGCGGTATAACCCTAGAAAAGTATTCAGTAAGGTTTACTGACCTCTCACTATACTCTGTGGATATATTATGAGATCAATTGTTTATGAAATAAACCTTAAAGTAGGGAATGATCTAATATATCATTACTTCAGTGATATCACTTTTCATTCCCACCAATTATAGAGTGGTTGAGTAGGCCCTCGTAGTTGAGAGATTCCTAGTAGTGCAGATGTCGACAGTTGATGCTGGTAGTGGGAACATAGAAGATTAGATATAGATAGTGGGTATCTGATGGTAGTCAGATGGATCCAAACATTCCAACTGCTTCATGAGATGATCCAAAGATAGAGTATTCATAGTAACGGGCTCTCAAGATTGCTCGAGTGATCCGAGGTTGAGGTGGTGCTTTTCATGAAATGGTCAAGGACATCTTACTCAATATTGTCTGACCTATCATAGATATGAAAGGTATATGCTCGATGGACTGCCTAAATAGAGGTAGTGTCAGCACCCAGGAGGTCTTAATGTCATTTTATGTGGCATATAAGAAGGTTTATCAGCTGTAGGTGGTAGAAATTTTGACATGTTTCCACCACCTCCCATATGTGGTTAATGCCAAGCTTAGGTAACTAGTGGTCATGGGAGAGGATAACAATAGGAAGTATAGGCCTATGGCCCCAAGGATCATAGTATGATTATAGGTATGATCTATGTATTTTCTACCTTAAATATAATACTGATAAACATATGTGTGAGCCACTATTTTATTTCCACTTCCTTGGATTAAAATTTAGATATTTTTGTTGATCCCTTAGATCAACCCTTGCACATGGATACTCCTACCCAAGGTGAAATAGTGATCATAGAATTATTCTGATAGTGTGACCTAACAAATGGAGGGGAGAGCTTCATATGGGATCTCTTTGTTGTAGTGATGATGCCTTATAATGTCATCTGAGGTATGGATTGGCTATCTATAGTCCATGCCTAGATTGACTATTTTAGGATGAGGATGAGTTGTATCCCTAGAGATGGATTGAGGTTTTATTTTTAGGTGATAAGGAAACCCATGCGAAGTAGGATGGGATCATGAGTATGAGGATACAACATATTACTCACTAGTTGGTGAGTATTACCCTTAGATGAGTGAATGGTAAAGGATTTTTGTTTCTTATAGTGGTTGGAGAATATGGGGATGTCTTTTCTACGGACATGTTTGGTATACCTACATACTGAGAGATATGATTTTTCATTTACTTGTACCTACGGATAACCCTAATATTGATTCCATCATATCGGATTGAAATCTTCAATATTTATGATCTAAAGGTTTTGTTGGAGGATTTGTATGGGAATGGATTTTTTAGGACTATTTTTCCCCTATGAAACCCCACAGTTGTTTTCTAAGAAGGAATATAGGATATTGATGTTGTTCTTGGATTACCTACACTTGAACTAGGTGAACATGAAGAATAAATATCTACTACCAAGGATCAACACCCATGTCAATAGGTTGAGAGGGGTGTGATGGTTCTCGATGATTAACTTCAAATAATATTATCACCAACTTTGAGTATGGGATGAGGATATACCAAAGATATAATTTAGATGTTTCTACAGTCACAATGAGTACTTAGTGATTACTTTTGGTGTGAAGAACACCATAGTATTTTTCATGGAACTCCTGAATCAGATCTTTCACCTTTTTTAGACCATTTTGTGGTGGAATTCATGATGATATCCTAATGTACTCATCATCTAAGGAGGAGAACACGAGACACTTATGGATGATCTTGGATATACTCTAAGAGAACCAGATTTCTAGGAATCTATCAAAGTTTCAGTTTTGGATTCATGAGGTCCGCTTATTGGGAAATTTCATCTCAGAATATGGTGTTGTAGTGATCCTAGTAATGGTCTAGAAAATGATAGCTTGGGATCCACCCTATACAGTGATGGTGGTGCGAATCTTCCTTGAGTTGGAAGGATACTATAGGATATTTTTTCCCGATTACTCCGGGATAACAACACCTTTTACTGCTTTGACCCAAAATGAGTAGTCATTTGTTTGGATGGATAGGTGCCAGTAAAATTTTTAGCAGTTGAGGCAGAGGTTGAAGAGTTCCCCCACATTGAGATTTCAAGAGGGGTATTTTGAATATGTAGTGTTTTGAGATTCCTCAAGGACAAAACTTGTTTGTATTTTGATGTAGAGATAGGTTGTGATTGCCTTTGGGCCTTAACATATGATGCTGCACAAGAAGAACTACACAACAAATGATCTTAAATTGGCAGGGTTAGTCTTCTCCCTAAAGATGTGGTGACACTACCTTTTGGGTGAGCATTTTATCATCTACTTTAACGATAAATTAATCATGTATATCTCCTCTTATAGTTATTTTAACTTGATATTGAGGTATTGGTTATAGTTCCTCTAGGACTATGATTTTAGGATATTCTATACTCTTGGAAGGGGAACATGGTGGTAGATTCTCCCAACAAGAGATCTTGATCATAATTTTTTACCATGTTTTTGGTGTATTTAGAATCTTTTTAGTTATCCTTAGTGAAAAATGATGGTTCTTCATGTCTATAGTCTATGGTTTTTACTCCCTTATTCTGAAATGTGTTAGAGAGTCTCATCAAGGAGATACTAGCTGCGAGACCTTACATACTCAGATACCCCCTAGACGTGATCATGATGGATTTTCTGAAAGTAGAGAGAATGTTATCATATTTAGAGGACATACAATGGTACCAGTGATGTATTGGGATGAGTTTATTATTGAGTTTTATACATCCCCTTTTGAGGTACATCGAGGTGTGGAAAATATGTTATAGGAGCTTCGGTATCGGTTATGGTGGTTAGACATGAATAATATTGTACCGTAGTTTGTCTCTTGATGCATCCCTTATTAGTTAGTGAAGGATGATCACTAGGTTTCAATTGGTATCGATTAACCTCGTTATGGGACATATTGGATGTGGGATGGTATATCTATGGACTTTATTATGGGGTTACCACTGACTTCTAGGGGAAAACATTCCATATGGGTGATCATATACTAACTCAGTAAGTTATCCAAATTCCTAGCTATCTTAAAGGATAGATTATTGGAGATATTGGGATGCCTTTACATGTAGGATTTAGTCTATCTCCATGGATTTCAATCGATGATTCTTCCAGACCATGATACTCACACAATATCACAATTATGGATAGGATTCTATAAGGCCTTTGTGACTCAATTAATATTTAGCATAGTATTTCATACCCAAACTGATTTCTAGACTAAGTGAACCATTAAGGTTCTAGAGGACATGTTTTAGGATTACTTGTTGGTTTTTTTCCAAAGTAAGTGGATAAATTACCCATTGTGGAGTTTTTTATATAACAACAACTACCATTCCACTATTCATATAATGCCATTCGAGGCCTTTTATAGGCAACCCTATCAATCACCACTATGTTGGAATGATCTAGGAGATTCAGTACTCATGGGCCCAATGTTTGTGTGGTCTATGAAAGAGAAGGTGTAGATCATCTAGGAGTAGATGAGTACTACACAGATCCATTAAAATTACAAGGAAGAATAATGATGGAGGCCTTTTTAGTTTGATGAGGGACACCATGTGTTCATGAAGGTCTCAACTCAATGTGGACTGTAGATATTTGGTTGAGAAAAAAATTTGTATTATAGATTAATTGGACCTTTCTAGATACTACATAGGATTGGTAAGGTGGCATACCAGTTGGACATATTGTCAAAGTTAGATCTGATACACAATGTCTTCCACATGTGGTAATTGAGGAGTTATGTACATAGACTGTCGCATGTTACCGAATGGTTAAAGTTGTACATCGATGATGGAATGACCTTTTCATAGTACCCAATGGAGATCAAGGATCTATAGGAAATGATTCTCCAGAGGTGAGCGATTACTTTGGTGTATGTCTAGTGGAACCATGGGTATCTTCAGGAGAGAACCTAGGAGTTAGAGACTCATATGTGATATCATTATCTACTTCCTTTTGAGTAATCTTTTTAACTTTTCGAGAAAAAAATATCTAAGGTGGGGATAATTTAACATCTCATTTTTTTAATATTTGAAATATATCTAGTAATATTTTTGTCTCCATACACTAAGACAACGTGAGATTACAAGGCCCCATGAGCTCGGTATTTATATTATAAAAATATTAAACATATTAAAATCATGTTAAAACTGTTTTCCTAAAAAAGTGGAATAACATTCAAATGGAGTCTCAAATATGAAATATGAGGCCGATGTTGATTTGATAATGCTGGTTTTACCTTATCATTAAATGATCTTTATGTGCATCGAGTGTCGTCCTTGTGCAAAATTGTGGGCAGATAAATAATTAAATAATTAAATTATTTATTTAATTGTTTAATTAAAGCCAAAAAACTACATGTTTTATTTAAATACATGGTTTTGGTTAAATATTGGGGTTAACTACATAACCGTGTATAATTGAGACATATAGTTAGAGGGGGCCATTGGAAGACAACAGATTAGAGTATTGGATTGATACCATAGGGATCATCATGCCAACAAAGTTTGTGGATCTCACCAATGAATACGATGTAGGATCATTATTTTTTAGTGACCGATATTAACTCAAGTTAGGATGTTTTTCTTATGTTGATTCATCCAATTTTGATATCCCATGTCCAATGAAGATCAATTCCACTAACAAGAATTGATTTATGCATCGATGGTTGATTTATTTTACATTAGATTTAATGGTTAATGATTTCACTTCATTATTTGTCATAATGATAATGTATTGACTCCATCCTAAAAAACATATGAGGGTTTTCCCCCTCTTTTGTTTCTTTAATTTCTCTAATGTTTCATTGCATGTTCATCATGGGAAATTTCATTGTTTTGTGGTTCGAAAAATACCGGGTATTCGGTTATTGTGTGATTGTTCTACAATGAAACGGGTCAATAACCGAGGTGTGGTTCACAATTGAGGTTGTGATAAAGGTGTGACAATAGTGGTCGATGATTGGAGGAGGAATGAGACCAGATTATATGTTCCTATTCCACTTGTTTTGATACGCGGTGATGGAACGGTCGATGATGATGGTTTCTCGGTCAGTTTTAATGGACGAAATCCGATCTCCGGTGACAGTGATGATTGGGTGGATAAGATACACAATCTCCATACAAGATTTGAAATAGGTCTAGAGGAAATGGTGGAATGAGCATACATAAAGAAGGAACTGTGGGTTTTGGAAATCCTGCATTAGACAGCGTGCAATCTGAAGGTACATTCTATGTGGGAACCTAGCTATTGTTCTAGGGTTTCCACTAAAAAATAAATGTCACATGTTGTGTGAAACCTGTCACATTCCATGTGTCCCATGACTGGTGGTTCGGTGTGTACTCTACGATTACATGGGCATGTACACAACAAGACATATGGGAATGGGTAGAGAATAGAGGCACATACTAGTACTCTAACACAATGAGATATACAGTTACAATCATTATACATGGGCATAACATGAATTACATGAGAACTGCTAGGTGTACTTGGGAAAGGGTAGGTGGAACACTGAGTGTCAACTCGACCTCTACACATTGTGTTCACTTAAGGGACATGCCATGTATATTGAGGATTACATGTTGTGTGATAGCACGATATACAGTCATACCATGGGTGGGAAATACAAGCCATATACTATTAGTACATGTCGTTTACTCCCTCTAAGGATCTTTAGTGCCATTTTTTCATCAGTATAGACTAGGTTCAATTGAGTGATACTTTGGTGCTTTATCATGAGGTTACAGTTAAACATTAAATCATAAACATAGGATTGTGAACCTATATACCTATTCAGTATCTGATAGAGTTTGGTGTATCCCCCTATGGGACTACGGTGAAATCCTCTATTTTCCTAGGTAGGGTTCATGATATCTCTTTGACCACCATACACAGGGAATCGATACCATATATATCGGGACAATCTGGTAAGGTTTATGGTGTCCCTCAATGTCCCTTTGGGTGATAACCTACTTGTATAATGATTTTATAAGAGATCTAGTGAGTATATCTTCTAAAGGTTAGGAAGTCACGACCTCTCAGATGATTATCATCACTGAAAACTTGGCTTGGGGGGAGATCCCTCATAGAAAAGTTCTTCATATAATCCTTGAGAAGAATCTTGTGGATGGTAGTGATGGTCGAGACCCCTTGAAACCAGTTTTCTATTTTGAGTATATGTATGTTTTTTATATTGTAATTAATATTGTCTTCCTTGAAATATTTTGTGTTTATATGACTAATCATGATGATTTATGTTGAGTGATTTTGAGGTGTATTACTGTATATATTTATACTCACTCGTGCATGGGATTTTCTTACACATGACATGTCTTATGTAGATGACATTCCATTTGATGGTGTCCTGGGAAGATTGAGAGTTAGCAAATATTATATTGGGATAGACCTAATAAGGTGTTTATTAGGAGTTTCATTTGATAGTGTTCATATCTTTTTAAGTAGGTTGGAATCTTTTACAGTGTTGGCTGGGAATTTATTTTTTCCCTTTATTTCTTTCAAAAAAAAATTCTTACTCTGAGGTGGGATAGATGTTGTGCATACATATATAGTATTAATTGTTTTTACTTTCTCATCATTATAAGGTCTGGGAGATATGTGTTTGTGTGTGTGCACATAGGATAAGGCCTCCCATGTGTGTGATATTCCTACTCGATGTTGTTCACCAGCCCCTAGCCTATTAGAGGCGTGCATAGAGTAGTCACACTCAGATTATCACTAGGTAGGTGAGCCCTTGTGGGTTGGGTTGTGACGTGGACTATTCCCCCCAGGGGATGTATCACATGCTTGGTCAACATACATTGGGTTATCCCTTCTAGAGTAATATATTAGTCATAATTTTAGACAATCCAGTCAAGGGGGATGTGTTACGTGGTTGATCTTTGTTCCTTTTGGTATGGTTTCGAAGTAAGTAGAGCTGGTCTCTAAGGCCCTGACATATGTGTTATAATTATGGGATATATCATTGTTTATATATATATCTTATTTACATCCAATTCATTAACCTATATATATTGTGAACCTATGTTTTGGGTTATTAGTGGTGTCCTAATAATTCTTTTACTCACAATCTACTTGGGTATTTCAGAGTGCTTGTTGATTTTCTGCATAGGGATTCAATAAAGAGAAAGAGATCGATGATGGACAATTGAGTATGTTAGAAGAAAGACATAGATGATGTTGTATGTACATTAAGATAGATGATAATACATTTATTTTTGAAATACCTTTACTTTGGATCCTTTTGTTTCATTTTTTTACTTAACCTAAAATTTCATAATGCTGCTACATGAGATGTGTTTTATTTATATTTTTTGATATTTGATAATTATTCATTATTATTTATTTAATACCTTATTTTGTATCACTTATTTTATCATAATTTGATGTTACCTATTAATTAGGGAATAGTATCCCCTGATTTTTCAATAGGCCCTCACCACTAGTTGGAAACCTCTTGCATATGAGGAGGCACACACTCCATCATGTGGACCCCCCAAATCAAACCAAGTGGTTCAAGTCATGATGTTACAAAATGGTATCAGTGAACCATGTTCGTTATACTGTTTCTTACCTTTTCCTTGATTTGGGAAAGGGTAAACATGATATAGGATTATTGGGACACAGGAAAGGGAACTATGTTAGTTCTTATACAACACTATGTAGTGGACCTCTGATTTTAAATAAATTAGGAATTTATGTCTTTGCTTTTTTATGTTACCATTGATAAAATTAACCTTGTATGATGGACATCATATTGATATGTTAATTTATGTGATTTTGTGTTAATTCATGTACCATTATAGTTATGTATGTCCACATTCCAAATATATAACTATTTTGTTCATTATATGAATCCAAAATAATTAAATTCATATTGAAATTATGATATTTTATTTGGTATATTATTCTTTTAATTACTTTATATGTGCATGTTGTATTATATTCATGATTTTATATAAGTTGTTGTGACTAGCATGTAGGTAACAAATGCTTGAATTATGTTTGGGTAGGGCATAGGGGGTGATTCTTGTTCTTATGAGTAGCTTCTTGTATTGAACTTTTTTTAAACCCTTGTCTATTAATATGAACTATTACCAATATTCTTATTCTACTAGTTTATTTTTAATTTAGTGTATTTCTTTATGGGTTTTTATGGAATTTAAGGAAATGTTGCTTTGTAGACATCTCGTGTATCCATATTCACTACCTTTTCAGTAGGAGAATGTAACTACCCATTCCCCCATATATTATCAAGTGGTTCAAGAAATAGAACTGGACCAACCAAGAATCTTTTGATTGATACCTATCCAAGGTAGAATACCCTAGATGGTTGGGCCAATGATGGTCACATCTGTATGTGACTTTTATCTCCAACACTCCCATCCTTCCAGGTCATTGGAGGCCCCCAGAATTTAGAGTCCTGAATATGATTCATAGAGAGGATTTTCAACATGGTGAAGACCCCAAATGATTGGAAGGTTAATTCTGAAACCTTTATGCTTCAGGGCATAGCTGGGTAATAGTGGGATGTCATGATGTAGGCTAGTATATGGGAAGGGATGACATGTGTAACCTTTTTAGATCTCTTCTTTGAATAGTTCCTCCCTGGTGTAATGAAATTAAATAGATATCAGGAGTTGAAGGAGCTATGATAATGGATAATTATAGTGTATTACTATTCAACATGCATCAAATATTTGATCCTCTTTTCACCAATGCTGATGGGAAACTACACGCATAAATCTACAAAGATAGAGATTTTAATTTTCCCATAGTTGAGATGATAGGTTGGAAACATTGATCTAATGAACTATTCAACAGTGCTTCATAATGAACTGACTATATAGAAGGTCATTTAGGAAGCCAGAGATGTTGTTCTTCATATTGTTATTAGTGAACCGATAGATTCCTTCTCAGGAACAGTCCTAGTTTCTCATTATGGGAGTAAGTAGAGAAAGTCAATGTAAGAAATCCAAAGTTATGGATAGTAGTTAAAGTATAGTTTATTTTCATAGACCCCTTCTCTAGGGAGTGACTCTACTATGTTCAATAATTATGGGAGTAAAAGATGATTTCTCAAGGATTGTCTTGTTTCGATTAAAAAATTTCCATATTGTGGAAAGGATAGTCATCTGAAGTGGTTTGGTTCCAAGTATTCATAGTTACAAATATATAAATTAGTCCATGGTATGGTTAATGACCTCGTTAATAGGTGTAGACCCCACAAGAATTAATGAACTATGTGACTCATGAGCCTCTAGGGAATTATTAAGTGGGGGTTGGTAGGACTATTCAATTGATTAGGCTTTAGATGTTGGTGGATATAGACCTTCCATGATTCTGGGTACAATCTTTGTCTCTTGTAATCTATTTATTACATTATTTGAAATAGGATCATTCTATTCTCTATTATTTACTCAACTAGTTTCGGGGATATATTTACCAGTTAAATATGCCTCTAAGTTTAAATCTATCAATACACCCCTAAAAAATAAAGTTTACATCTTCATATATATCTAGACTATCTGATGGTGGTTACTAGCATTGAGCATGTTTGCTGCTTCAAAATTTAACAGATGACATGTTTTGATGTGATCCTTAGCATGGATGGGTTGACCAATTTCCATGAACACATCGATTTTTATCAGAAACAGGTGACCTTCTCATTATCTAAAGAGGGAAGGTTTATGTTGACAAGTGATTGGGGCATATAGGCAGCCAGAGTGGGAACATACCCTTATCGAGGTGAAATATTTTCAGAACAGGTGGATGGAATGATCCTTATAGTGGATCATAAAATGACACATGCCTATTTTTCACTGGTGTTGGACATTGAGAGAACTTTCTATAGGATTTCACAAGATTTCTTATATATAGGGGAGTTGTTTTTTAGATCGATATTTTGCATGGTGCATTCCTGATATTGATTCTACCATATATCATGGAACGCTCTGGTTTGAATGATAATAAGGTATATATTGTGGATATAGAAGCTAAAGGCTTTGTTAGAGTGAGAACATCACCTTGGGGTGATATTATGTTCTTTACCAAGAAGTAAAATAGTAGTCTTCAACTTGTTGTGGACTACCGAGAGTTGAATCGGATCACAGTAAATAATAGTTTCCTATTCCCCAGAATAGATGACTTGTCTGATTATTCGATGGTATATCAATGGTTTTATAATATTTTTCTATTTTCTAGATACCATCATATTTATGTTGGAGAATAATACATCACATATATATCATTTTGGATTAGGTATGGGTTTTATGAGTGTCTTGTTATGCCCTTTGGATCGAAAAATTCTTCAGTAGTGTTCATGGACCACATTAACAAGAACATTCACATGTACTTGTATTCCTTTGTAATGGTGTCCATATATGACATCCTTATATATTCTAATACCTCGTAATCACATGTTAAAAACCTATATATCATGTTTAGTATGCTTTAGAAAAATTGGATTTAAACCAAGTACTCAATGTTATACTTTTGGATAGAGGTTGTGAACTTTATTATGAATATGTTTTCTTGAGAAGAAATATCAATCAATCTAGAGAAATTTTATGCATTCTTGTCTTGGTAACAGTCAGGGAATGTATTATATATATGATGTTTTATCATATTTGATAGGTATTACATGAGATTCATTTAGGACTTCTATTTCATGGAAATTCCCACGACCAATATTACTAATAAGGTAATAAATTTCAAATGGATAGATCAATGTGAAGAGGTTTTATTAGAGTTAGGAAAGAGATTCACATCGGATATGATCCAAATTAATCCTATTCATGGAGTTATCTATGATGTGTATTTTGATTCTTTGGGCATTATCTTATGATTTGTTTTGATTTAGGGTGATAAGGTAGTCACTTATGGGTCCTATCAATTGTGACCTTATGAGAGGAACTATCCTGCAAATGAATTTGGGTTGGTAGTTGTCATTTGTGCGTTAAAATATTGATGGAACTATCTATTTTGTGAAATATTTTGTGTATATGGAAAATATGAGTCTTTTATATATCTTTCCTCATCATGAAAGAAATATTCATCAATGGAATTGGTTTTATTACTTCAAAATGTTCATCATTGATATGGAGTATGCATCTAGAAAAGGAAAATCAGTTTCTAATGCAAAATTCAAAAAAATATAGGAGGTGGGAGAATGAACTTTAGAGGATGGATGTATGCTCATGGATTTATTGGAAGACTATAAATTGGGTGCAGTTGGGGATCGAGGGGAGGTAGTTTCTTCACCCTTAGGGATCATTTTATAATTGGTAGAATGGGTGAAGACTAGTCAAGATCCCGTTCTAGATTATATCAAGATGTGTAAGAGGTTAGTAATAATTGGCTCTATTTTTTGTTGGGATTTGGAATGATATGGATTAATTCTAATTCATGGTAGGGTGATAGATCAATATTTTTTTATTGAATAGATGATGAGAGCCTCTCATTCATCAGAGTGGGTAGTGCATCCGGGGTTGAACAAGATGTATCATGATGTCAAGAGATAGTTTTGGTGGCCCGATATGAAGAGAGACATTGCAGGCTTTGTTTCCCATTGTCTAACTTGTTAGAAAAATCAATGTCGAGTATTGGATAATTATAGGGTTACTCTATCCACTTCCAGTTCCTATTTTGAAGTGAGATGAGGTGAATATAGGCTTTAAGATACGGTTTAATATGACCTTGAGAGGTTAAAACACCATTTTGGTGGTTCAGGATCTGTTAACTAAGACAGCACACTTCATACCGATCTAGGAGATAAACCCAATGGATAAGTTAGGAAAGATATATGTTTGAGAGATCATGTGGATTCACAAATTTACATTAAATGTGATATTTAAAATTTATTCCTAGTTTATATCATGGTTTTGGTAACTCTTGTAGAAGATGATGGGTACACAATTTATGTAGTTTCTGGATGTGGCGGAAGCATGCGATGGGTGGTGCCCAACTTTTATTTTTTCCATGACCAATGATCAATTTGAGATTTAAAAAATAATAAACATTATGATTTATATAATTGAATCATATAATATAGATAAGGGATATTATGAAAGAACCAGAGAGAGTATCATCATGTATGATTTATAATCAATTTAATTAATTAAAAAATACATTTGTTGAAATTATTTCTCCATTGATGGATCTGGTAACAGATCTGCGATGCAATATCATTTCATTATAGTTATCCAGTGAAGCTTCCATCTATTAGTGATCCACATATATTCCATTAACATATAGACACTTTCAAAAGAATCTCCTAGTGCTATCATGGATTATCTTTGTGCTTGCATCATCCGTATTTGATCGCTATGATAATCACTTCCACATAATTCTCCTTGATCTGGTGGAGGAATATTGATCTCCGTTCTTGGGAGTGTTCTTGGAGAAAATAGATCTCTAAAATTGAGAGGATTCTCCAAATTCATTGTGCACAACCAAGACAAAAGGAATTGGCTCATTGAGAAAATAATATAATTGGGTTTATATGTCGCTAGTGTTAAAATATTTTTTTTTACAAGTGCCCTTTATTATTTATTTAATCCCTATGGAACCTCATGTAAACAAATAATAATAATATTATTATTTCCTAACATGTACTAAAATTGAAAATTAAATAATATTTAATGTTCATTATTTCTCACAAGACCATTAAACTCGATCTGCCATTCCTCCAGAATATTTATCATGACTTGATTAATAACTATTTATTTATTAAATAAATATCATTTCATTATTCACCAAAAAATAAATAAATATTATATTCACTAAAGAGAAAATAAGTATTTATTAATTATTCCACTCATAATATATTCTCTCGAATAACTGGTGATGGAATATATGTGATCAACAAAACATGGATAATTATTAAACCATGTGTGGTAATAATATTTATTCAAATTGTTAAATAATAAATAATATTATATTTTTTAACTTAGATTTTTTATACACATAGTGTGTGACCCTCTAGGCCTCTTTCTCTGTTGTATCCAGGGAAGCAGCCTAAAGTAAAAGGTTAACATCTAGAAACATGCTAATTCACCCATAGAGAAAGAAGTTAATGTCCTAATGACATGTTACCTCAAACAGATTCTTACTCTATAATATAATTCCTTTATCAAGATATCTCAAATAAAGCTGGTTTCTTATTGATTCCATCAACTTGTGTGCTAGATGTCTCTTTCTTTGAATTTCTATAAACAGAAGTTTCCTATAGAACACCGTTTCCATGTATTTATTTAGGATAGATCATTTATATCAAAGGGCCTTAGATATAAACTTACATTAAAAATAAGGGGTAAATCATTTCTCATATAATTCATTAATACAATATTACATGTGATTCACCCAACGTATCCTACCTCACAATGAACATATGCCATCACGATTTTCATCAATAAATTAATGTACATGACTCATAATACTCATTAATAATAATATTAATGTTTAAGGACCAATACAAATATTTGATGATAGGAATATAAAATGCGGATTTCTTACTGGCATGTCTCCTTCTCAAAATATCTTACTAGATATTACTAAGGGAATACAACATGAGAAGGTGACTAAAAGTCCTATGAGTCTCCACCTCTGATAAAATGTATCATTTGTGTCTATCAAATGATATCATTAGGATATATAACATATATTCAAGAATATTTTTATATCACTTCTGGGTTCTCATCATATCGGGGAACTTCTATGACATTTTAGTGTAATAGCTACTCTTAGAAAATTATCACATACTATTTCATGTAGAAGAACACTCGTGAATTGATAAGTAGTTTATTAATATTCAAAACAATGAATAAATGTTATCATAAAGTACATATAAGTTGGTTCTAGGGAATAAATTCCAATAGACTACTGCTTTCACAAAAGGAAATTTCTAACAACCATAAGTCCTCTAGCTCTCACATGTTACTCATGATTCTACTTAGATAGGAATTTAGTCAATGTGTCTTTAATGTTCTCTTATATGGGTACTTTTCTTACTTTAAATTCACCCCTCTGAAAGAAATTCTTTAAGAGATGATACTTTCAAAGTATGTTATTTTTATATTGGTGTGACCTTGAGTCTTTTTTAAGAGTCCCCAGTATATTATTATCACAATAAAATGTGATAGGGTCTTTACTTTTAGGTACCACATCAAACTCCTAGAAACATTTACGAATCCAAATGGATTCCTTGGTTGCATTAGAAGCCTCTATATACTCGGATTCCACTGTAGAGTCAGTTAAAACTGGATCATTTGAACTCTTCCAGATCACAAATCTTCCATTAAGATAGAAAACATATCCTTACGGTGACCTATAGATCATTATGATCTTTCTAAAAACAAGAATCAGTGTAAGCCCTGATGACCAGCTCATTGTCTTATCCATACACTTGGAACATATCCTGAGTTCTTATCAGATACATAAGGATATCCTTAATAATAGAATAATTCCATTCTCTTGGATCTTCTTGATATATTCCTACCATGCTCAGTGCATAAGAAAAAAAATGTATAGTACATAACATGTAATACATGATTAATTTTATCCCTAAAGTGTATGGGATCTTACACATTCTCTATTTCTCATGGTGTGTCTGATGATTCATTTTCTTAGAAATATATAAACCATGTGACACTAGAACTAATACGCTATAGGATTATTTAATACTAAATATATTTAGTATATATTAAACATATATATTTTGACATAGTCCAAGAAGACTCTTGGATCTGTCACAAATGATCTTGATCCCATGAATATAGGCTAGTTCACCCAATTCCTTCATGGAGAAGAATTTTTTTAATAAGTCCTTAACATGTTTTATGACTTGTATGTTGTTTTTATTAAGTAATATTTCATCAATATATAAGACTAGGGCAACGACTACATTTCCACTAAACCTACGGTTAACACATGGATCACATTATTTATTAATGAAACCAAATTATTCTATGGATTCATCAAATAAAATTTTTCATGACCCAAATGATTTATTCAACCCATAAATGGATCTATAAAAATTGAAATTATTTTTGGAATCACCTGGAGTGACAAACCCTTCTATTTGTGTCATAAATACATCTTCCTAAAGGTTCCCATTAACTAATTGAGTTTTGAAATCCATTTTCCAAAACTCATATTCATGGTAAGATATTATATCAAGTAGAATTATGATGTATTGAAACATGGAAAATGGTGAAAAATTATCATTATAGTCAATCCATTGATAATTTTAAAACCCTTTATAAGCTATCCTTTCTTTATTGGTGTTTATTTTACCATCAATGTATAGTTTATTCTTGATTACCCATTTGCATCCAATATGCTTTACATCAACTGGTGCATCGACGAAAACCAAGACGTGGTTTGAATACATGGAATCTATTTCAGAATTCATGGATTCTTTCCATCTTGTAGCTTTTGATATTTCTACTACCTCCTTGTAAGAAAAAATTTCACCATTCTCAAAAAGTAATGATACACCATCTTCAGTGACTAGAAAAATATATCTATCTGGTTCTCTTTCCTATCTTAGGATCCAACATAATACTTTTGTTTCAAGAACTACTTCTTCCACAAGGAACTGTGGAACCTTTTCCTACTCCAACTCTTGTGTTTCTTGATCATAAGCATAATCGAATTCAATATTTCTCCCACTTTACTTTTTTAGGATGTAATAACTCTCAATAAATTAAGATTTTATGGTGACATTCACATTCTTTTATAAGGGATTGTATAGGTAGTATCCCTTTATTTCCATGGGATACCCTATAACAGTACACTTTTTGCCCTGGGGTGCTAGTTTTTTACTTGAGAAGTCCTTAACAAATTCCTTGAAACACCATACAGATGTGTTGGACAAAATGGTTTTCATTACACACCATAATTCTAAGGTAATACTATTTTCCACTTTATTTAGAACTCAGTTTAATGTGTATTTAATTGTTTGTAATGCATGTCCCCAAAAGGATAATAGAATATCTGCATGAATCATCATCGACCTTACCATGTATAGCAAGGTATGGTTCCTCCTTTCACTAAAAAAATTCCACTATAGTGTATAAGGTGGAGTGAGTTGAGATAGAATCCCAAACTCTCGTAAAGGATTGATTGACTCTTGGTTATGATATTCACCACCTCGATCCAATTGAAGCATCTTTATCTTATTACCTAGTTGATTCTCTAATTCATTCTTAAATTCATTGAATTTATCAAAGGACTTAGATTTATATATCATTATGTATACATATCCATATATACTCAAGTAATAAGAAAAAGTTATGAAGTAATAATATCCACCTCTAGATTCTACTAGAAATGTTCCACACACATCAGTGTGTACTAATCATAGAAGCTCTGTTGTCCTATCACAGTGTCCACTAAATGGATTTTTGGTCATTTTCCTTGTAAAAAATCATGACATATATCATGTGGTTTTATCTCTGAAGAGTCTAAATAACCATCTTGATTGATATTTTTCAATCATTTGTCATTTACATGACCAGTACGGTGATGCAAAAGATAGGTATTGTATGAGTCATGAGAACATGATTTGTTATCAATTTCCAACACTTGGTTTTTGTAATATAATACATAAAGTCAATTATTTAAATGTTTCATACCATAACATATGTTTTCCTTGAAAAAGAAACAACTTTTATTTCCAAATTTGAAAATAAACCCATCTGTATCTTGGAATGATACAAAAAATATGTTATTGGTAACTATAATAACATAATAAAAATATTTCAAAACCAAAATCATTTATGTTGATAATGATATGTAGTAGTCACCAATGGCCAAAGTATATAGACTTAAACCATTATCATATCTCAAGTCCAACTCTCCTTTGGAAATCTTTTGAAATCTACCTGGTTCTTGCATTTGGGTACAGATGTGATCCCCACAAGCTGTATCTAATAACCAATGGGTAGATATTGAAATATTACACTCGATAATTAACACACATTAGCTTTAGCTTACTTATATGTGTAGTTCCACTTACAGTGGCCTAACATACCACATGAAAAACATAATTCCTCATTTTCCTTACCCTACATCTAGATCTTACTCTTCTTGGAAGGATGGTTCTTAGGATCTTTATAATATTTATAAGTCTTGGACCCTTATTCCTTATTCTTAATTTTCTTATTAACCACAGGGACTGTGGGTTTATCATTACCCGTGTATTTATCCACTTGTAGAATCAAATTAAGGTCTTCTAAAATAACCTTATCATTATTACTCATATTTTAATTAATAATAAAATAGGAGAAGGTATTAAGAAGTGAGGAAAGTATGAGATTTTTATGCAACTCATTTGTGAATTTAATCCCTAAGATGTCCTGGCATTCAATGTGGATGATAATATTGACTACATAAGTCCCAATTGTCGTAGAATCTCCAATATTATTTTTAAACAAATCATAGGAGATATTATACCTCTCTTGTCTAACCATCTATTGATAAATATCATGAAGGTGGTGCATCATGATATAGGCATCCATATCCTCATGGTGATTTAAAATCTCATTGGACATGGATGATATCATGAAACATTGAACATATGTATCATCATTCAGATGTTTCTCATAATGATATAGCACTTCATCACTTTCCTCAATACTAGGCACAACTATAAAAGGTTCTTCCAGTACATATAAGTTTCATTCATGGTGAAGGATGACACATAGGCATCTTTTCCAATCATGAAAATTTGTAAAGGTGATAAGGTTGTCCTTATCATGTATGGATTGAAATGATATGTTTGATGTTGTTTTATTATCATTTACACAAATAATATGCTAAGAGTTTTAGTACTTTATCTGATAGAATTTAGACAAATAAATAAATATTATATTTATTAGTCTCCCACTATTTTATCGAAACTCAATAGCCCTCACCATTGGTTTTAGAAAATCCTACTTCTTGGACATTCTAGTGTCAAGGATATATATTCCCCTTCTCATTACCCCAAATTTTTTTGGTCAAGAAACTTGAATGGTTTTAGGTAGGAATTCAAATGTCAAATACATTAATTGAGAGTTCCTTGATCGTTTGAGTAGACTCCCAAATCATAAAATTATTAATTCAAATTTCCTAAACCTTTTCCTCTCAGTTAAACCATGTACTGATTTGGAAGTCAACCCTTGTAGTGAACTAAGTTAAGTCAACCGAAAAAATAAAGTTATAATTCCCCAATAATTGAAAGCATACCAAATTTGGTTTTTCAATCACTTGGATCTATGGTTTGATTTTAACTGAATTAGTGGGAGGCTATACCGAAATAATATATATAATTGATGGACTTTATCCTCTTATATGTAATTTTCCAATATTATCTTTATCATATGCTTGTTAATATTAAGTATATTTACTTAATTTATTAATCATGTAATAGATAATATTTATGCATAATACATTATATTTTAGTTCTATTTAGTATGCTTATTAATTTCATTAAATTATGCGACCATGGAAAAAATACATAATGAAATAACCATGAAACTTGAAAAAAAAATGAAACGGTACAATCATGAGATTATACTAAGGGATACTTTATCTAGAGGTCGATAAAAAGGACACTGACCTAGGGGAAAAGAAACCTTGAACCTATTAAGTTCCATTTTACAACTTTCCACATCTCCACCTATATATCTCCTTGGATTGTTTTCACCTCAGCTCTGAACTTGAACTACATCAACTAGCTTGGTAGCACCATCCTGGACATATGCCTTTTACTCACATGCAGGTGAGGTGAAAAGGGGTTTAAATAAAAGAAACAATGGGAACATAGTCCCTACATAATAATAAGAGATAAGTCACGCCGAAAAACAATTTAATTTTATAATAAATTAAATGAAACCAATCACACACAATGGTCTGGTCTAGATCATGATCATCAACATGCTTGAAATGAATTACGCATTTAAAAAACTATCATTCAATTTTTATACATTCTTATTTAAGATAAATCACACTCGAATCAACAAATTATTATATTTAATTAATCAATTATTTTATCTTAATTATTATTCAAATTTATTTTACACTCTCATCGATTATAATTTTAAACAAATTAAATACATTCATTTAAAATTAATTGTGTACATATATGTACCATAGACGAAAAATGGTGAATACCCATCATAATCTATCCAACATGTATTATACACATATATAGTTTAAATTTTATGGTATATGGTATACATGAATTATTGTGTAATTTCATAATGTGTACAATTACATGAATGGCATGATTTTATAGTCATGTGTTATGCTTGAATGTATATAGAGAAACAACTGTAATATGACTCATACACAATATGAAAATATGAAAATTGTGCAGGTATTAATTAATCATTTATGTGTATATATGTTAAAACCCATCATATGTTGTGTCCTATCAATATAATTAAAACACACAAAAACATGTCTCAAGGTTTACATAATATAACAAATAAATTTTAAATCTACATAATTTGTTATATGTACACGGTATGTATAGATCTCACCATCTATCCGAGGTACACTCTTTGGGACTCTTCATGTAAATTGTACCTCAAAAACTACATTACATGGAATGTCCATTAGGGTACACAACATGTTATCTCCAAATTACATGGTCACCAGTCAGGTCGGCCATGTATTGAAATAGATGGACCATATTTTCCTCAAAGGGACTAAACGTCGTGTATATGGGCTAGATAACATGTACTCTATCTAACAGTGTGACAGTCTGTCTCGTTCAACACACGATATAAGAATTAACTTTACTACATGTAATTAATGCACACAGTTTGAATTAATTTCCGAATTAACACCTAGTTCATTGAACATAAGTACACGACATGTAACTCTGGTTACACCGCATGTAATTTTATCACTACAACAAAATATGTCTTTAACAGTGATAAAAATGAACTTTATCAGCACTAGAGATGCACTAACTATGAGAGAGAGATTAAATGTGTCATGACCCATCCCAGTGGGGCCCACGTCGCAACTCCCCAAGCCCACCTTCAATAGGATAGGGGCTAGTGACTAGCACCGAGTAGGCATATTACTAACATGGGAGGCATTGCCTAAGTACCTGTATAAACGCACATATCTCCAAGCCCACAAATGTTGAAATGTAAAAGAAACCACTAAGGAACAAAAATACATGTATACAACTAAACCCAATCAATAGAGTATGACGAAAGGTAATGTACTGAAAGTAAATCGGACTGGAATACAATCCACAAAAACAAAAGTCTTAAAACTGCAAAGTCCAACCTGAAAACACAAAAGGTACTGGGATTGCTGCTCGTAGCCGCAGAAAAGCCTCATCCTGTAGGGATCTCAGAAAGCTTGGTCTTGTCCTGGTCCGCCCTGGACTCTGTCAAAAGGCTTCTCGTCTGCACAAGACATGACACATGTGGGCAAAGCCTGTGTAGTGGTGAGTATAACAATACTCAGTAGAGGACCCCGAAAACCACAAAGAAGTACACAAAGTAAAGGTTCATTCAGCTATGCATAGTATATGTCTATAGAACATATATCACAAACCAGATATACTCAAAACCCAGACCCGTAGTCTAGAGACAAGTCACACAACCGCATACCCCCAGCTAGGGGTTCAGTTCAAAGATTCCACAAAGCACTCATTCTGGGAGAACACACTCCATGATTCTTATAGCTCTGATGATGTTCGTCCGAGAAGTATTGTACGTCGGTAAATGTCACGAGAGGTAGTTACACTCATTACTAGGTACACACTCTTAAGTGAGAAGGTTACGATAGATAAATGCACTCATTATGGGAGACACACTCCTGAGTGGGAAATATGATGATACACAGATGAGGATCACTGCCAGGGCCATGGCAGATACCGCGACTCATCCGGAATTCAACTACTAGGTAGAGGATAGACGCCTAGTGGAGTTGGTCACATCGATGTCGGACTCTACCTAGGGTCAATAATTGATAGAGGATCTCGATCCAGGCCTCTCGGATGGATGCCAGACTCTATTACAGAAAGTTCTACTGAAGGGATCATACTCCTGTAGAAGGAAACAATGAATGACCTTCAGGGGAATAAGAATAAGGGGCACTAACCCAAACGAAAGATGTCCAAGATACGATGAACAAGAGGATCATGCTGTTTTCCAAAAATTACATGGCGTGTAGAAAGATTACACGCCCTATTATCTGACCCTGGGTACTGCCCGTGTACAAAGACCCATGTCATAAGGCTGGTCATGTAGAAAACTGAGTACATGACATGTAGTATGGTGTACACACCGTGTCCGAGTGGCTGGGGTTGGCTCCATGTACGCTGGCCATGTGCCTGTACACTTTCATCAACCAGTGTACTCCAACCCGTGTAATCGGTACATGGGGTGACACGCGTTACTGGCCTCACCTGGTCGTG
Organism: Viscum album; assembly: GCA_963277665.1. Classification (NCBI taxonomy): domain Eukaryota; kingdom Viridiplantae; phylum Streptophyta; class Magnoliopsida; order Santalales; family Viscaceae; genus Viscum; species Viscum album. Next base: position 379,710,054 of record OY728147.1, read on the forward strand.
TGATAGAGCACACGGTCATGTACTCCTTCTCGTGTCTGTGTACCCCATGGATACACGCCTAGTTCCATGCAGCCACCTCTGCCATGTTGTACACGCCATGTCGTCTGAAGCTGTGTAGTCCAACCTATGTCCATGTACTTCCTGAAATACACGTTGGGATTTGGGGAAAGTCTAACACACCGTGTAATTTCTATCTGACCCTCGAAACCCTAGACACTGCCACCAGTACTACACGACGTGTTCCTCAAAAGTACATGTTGTGTATTCTGGAAATTTCCAGAAACGACGTTGTTCGTCGGCGCGCCTCTTGTGCTACCCCGATCGTCGATCCGACTATCCTATCGCCACGAAACTCTCTTGTTTTGGGCGCCCCGGCACCGAAAAGCTTCTTCCGGTGTTTCCAGACCTTCTATCGGCCCTGAAAACTGACTTTGTTCTTCCCGCGTGAAGAACGCTTGAAGAACGACCCTTCCTGATCCGGTCTGATTCATCGTCTGCCATCGTCATCACAGCTCCACAAGGTTGTTGTGGTGTTGATTATTTAATTTGGTATTGTTGGGTCTCAAAACAGATTCTCAACGATTCGTTGTTCATTTCCCCACAAAGAACACAATGAACACGTGGAAGAAAAGGGAAGAAATATAAGAAAAAAAATTTGAGGAACGAACATCCGCTATCATTCGTCATGGCGTTGATCTGCTCCCATTAATAGGATTAAATGGAGCAGAAATCAACAAAAAAATCAACGTGGATTAATACCCCATAATCATCCAAAATAAAACCCCCCCATAAGAACGTACGAATACTTGGATCAACTTTTTCGCGATTGATCTGCGTTCGTCATTCAAATCAAAAATAGGGAAAAGAAAAATTAAATAACAAACCCCTACCTTTAAGAAGGGATTTATTGATGATGAAGAGGTCATTATACTATCATCGTCGAGATCCTCTAACCTTGTTGGCGTAGCGATTCACAGCTTTGATCTGTCGTCGTTTGTCGTTGAGAGTTTTCTCCAGCGTTTCTCTAAATCTTTCGCCAATGATCGACGTTCGATTAACCCAATAAAAAGGGAAACGTATTTGAAATTCAAAAATATGATGCGGTATTAATGAGTCCAACTTTCCATTCTTGATTCATTATGAAGTTCCATTTAATTAAGGAAACAGCTGCCCCGTTGTCGCACTGCAGTGGATGTTTCCATTAAAGAAATAAAATAAACTTGAAAAATTATTTTATTTTATTTTACTTAAAACATTCGAAAATTATCTTTTTCCCTCGACCCATGCTGGTTGAGGTTAGGCTCGTTATTAGGTAAAGTCATCATCCCAGACGCAACGGTGCCCTCATATTTTTAATTCGGGCATCCATTTGGAAACCACCACAACCGCGCATAAGTATCGACTCACTTAACTTAAAATATTTCAAACCACCATTATAGGCTCACTGGGCCTCGGAATGATGTTCCATCTTCGCACCCAGTCTCAAAATAATTCCATATAATATTTAAAAATAATACACATAAAATACGAGACATTACATTCTCCCCACCTTGGGGCTTGACGTCCCTGAAAAGCCAAAACAAAGGCTACTCAAAAAGATGTGGGTATTGGGCATGGATATGGGCCTCCCGCTCCCACTTTCTCTCCTGATGATTCTCATGCTGCCACAGGACGTGCACTAAGGGAATCAATCACCCAAGAAGGATCCTCTCATGCTGATCCTCGATATCCATTGTGTACTCAGCAATGGTCACTCCATCCTCGATGTCCTACTCGCCCCAGTCGATAACGTGTGATGGGTCATGCACGTACTTCATCAGCTGCGACATGTGGAAGACATCATGTACCCGATGCAACTATGTCGGTAGAGCTAGGAAGTATGCCACCTCACCAACTCTGCAACGTATCTGGAAAGGTCCAATGAACCTCAAAGATAGCTTTCTTACTTGTCCAAATCTTTGTAACCCTCGTTGAGGTGAGACCCGAAGAAAGACGTGGTCTCCCTCTTCAAACTCCAGAGGTCTCCATCATTTGTCAGCATAAGACTTATGCTGGCTCTGTGCAGTCTTCATCTGCTCCCGGATGATCTGCACCTTCTTGGTGGTATCTTGCACCAACTCTAGACCCATGAGTGCTGACTCTCTGGGGTCGGTCCAACAAAGAGATGACCGGTATGGTCTCCCAAACAATGCCTCGAATGGTGTCATACCAATGGTTGAGTGGTAGATATTGTTGTATGAAAACTCAACCAGTGGTAGGTGGTTCTCCCAACTGCGACCAAATTCCAAGACACAGGCTCGCAACATATCCTCCAGAACCAGAATGGTCCTCTCCATCTGACCATCAGTCTGGGGATGAAACACTATGCTCAAGTGTAGCTGTGTCCCAAAAGCCTCCTGTAATCCCTTCCACAACCGAGAGGTGAAATGGGTATCTCGATATGAGACTATTTTTTAGGGTACTCCATGAAGACAAAATATATCCTGCACGTATAGGAATCCCAAGCTCTCTACGATACTTTGCTCCCTGATAGCTAGGATGTGGGACAACTTGGGGAGTCGGTCAATGATCACCCAGATGGAATCATGCCCCTTGGATGTCTGTGGTAAGATTTTCATGAATTACATAAATATTTCGTCCCACTTCCACTCTATAACTTCCAGGGGTGATCTAATCCCGCTAGAAACTAGTGCTCGGCCTTCACCTACTGGCATATAAGGCATCGAGGAACGAACTCGGTTACTTCCTTCTTCATGCCTGGCCACCAAAACTATCATCGGAGGTCTTGGTACATCTTTTTCACTCCAGGATGTACCGCCAAAGGGGATGTATGAAACTCCCTTAGGACCTCCTCCTGTAACACCCCTGGTACAACAGTGCGTCCTCTGAAAAGAAGTACGTGCTCCTCACCTTGCGAATATCCATTAGGAGCATGTCCTGTGGATAACTGAGCACGTAAGGCCACACAGTCGACATATCCTAGATGCACCTCCCTAACCCATTTTAAGAGTAGAGGGGCGACAACCATATATTTTAGTTAAGCTGTATCCTCTCCGTCCATGAAGGATAACTAAAATACAGCTAACTGCTCTATCGCCTCACTCAATAGTTGTGAGCTCGACCTTCTTCTAAGAGCATCCGCCACCTTGTTCCCCTTCCTAGGAGTATAGATGATCTCGAAATTATAGTCTTGGAGGAACTCTATCCAACACCTCTTCCTCAGATTCAGATCCTTCTCTGAGAATATGTACTTGGTACTCTTGTGGTCAGAGTAGATGATGAACCGCTCTCCCATAAGGTAGTGTTGTCACATCTTCAATGCGAAGACTACCGCTGCCAAATCTAGATCATGGTTCACATAGTTATGCTCATGTGGCCTAAGCTGGTGTGAGCCATAAGTAATCACCACATGACTCTGCATCAAGACACATCCATGATCGGCCCCTGATGCATCACAGAAAACTATGTACTCGACACCCTCCTCCTGCAATCTCAAGACTGGGGCGCTCGTCAAACTCTGTCTCAACTGATCGAAAGCCTGTTGGCACTTCTCTGTCCACACAAAGGGTTGCCCCTTCCAATTCAAGGATGTCATCAGTGCTGATATCCAAGAAAAATCAGGAATTAGTCTCCGATAATATCCTGCCAACCCAAGGAAGCTCCGCACCTCTGTCATGATCCAAGGTGGCTCCCATGCTAACACAGCCTCCACCTTGGCCGGGTCTACAAATACTCTATCTGCTGAGATGACATGTCCCAGAAAGTGGACCTCCTAAATCCAAAACTATAACTTTGAGATCTTCCCATAAATCTGGTGCTCTCTAAGTACATCTAGAACCATCCGCAGGTGTCTCGTGTGCTCCTACTCTGAGGTCGAGTACACAAGGATGTCGTCGATGAAGACCACTAATAATTGGTCCAAGTACAACTAGAAGATCTGGTTCATCAATCCAATGAACACTACAGGGGAGTTCGTCATGATGAAAGGCATCACCAAGTACTCATAGTGACTGTACCAGCATCTGAAAGCCGTCTTTGGTATATCCTCGTCCCACACTCGTAGTTGGTGATAGCCTGATCGAAGGTCAACCTTCGAGAACCAATGTGCCTTTCTTAGCTGATCAAAGAGTTCATCGATCCTTGGTAGTGGATTCTTTTTCTTCACCATCACCTGGTTTAGGCACCGGTAATCCATGCATAACCTCAGACTCTCATCTTCCTTCTTGTCAAACAGGATTGGGGCCGCCCAGGGTGAAACGTTGGGTCTCACGAAACCCTTGCTCTGAAAATCCTCCAACTGCACCCTCAGCTCGTGAAGCTCTGCGGGAGCCATCCGATATGCTGATGAGTAAATCGGTGTCGTCCCGGGGTGTAAGTCGATGTAGAAGTTGATTTCCCGGCGAGGAGGTAATCCTGGAACATATCCGGGAAAGACTTCCTCATACTCCGCCACCACTGCTGGGAACTCGGAGCTCACAACATCCACTGCTCTGAGGGTAAAGCTAGCCAACTCATGAGCGATTGGCTTCACACTCCTCTGCATAAGCCCATTCTATGCTGCCTAGGTTTCTCTTTCTCCGAAAAAGGAAAAACGTTTTCCATCATGGTGGAAACATCGCACTCTTCGCCTAAAACAGTCAATATGGGCATGGACCGAAGATAACCAATCCATACCGAGAATGACGTCGTAAGGCCTCAACACTACCACCAAGAGGTTCCAACTGAAACTCTAGCCTCTAAGGGTAAGAACACACTGTCTGAAAAGGTGCGTGATCATTGAGTCTCCTCTCGTAGGTGTCTTAAAGCGTAAGGATCGAGTCAATGGTTCTACCGGAATCTTGAGGTTTCGTACAAGACATGTGGATATGAAGGAATGACTAGAACCCCTGTCTATAAGTACAGAATCTAAGGTATAAAAGACACATATTGTACCTCAAATCATCCCTGGAGCCCCTGGGTCGTATGCCTCGACTGCATGCAGTTGTCCCAGCCCATGTCCCCTTACTCCCTGAGCCTGGTGCGGACCTCCTGGGGGTGGTGGTGGAAGTAAGTCAAAGCGTCTGCCAACACCTGTAGCTCTCCCTGCTCCTCTTCCACGTCTGCTGCATGGCAGTTCTGTCTGATCCACTCTCTACCTCTGCTTCGGTGGTCCATCCACCACTTCCCTGTCAGCAGCTCGACTGGTTGGACAATCTCTAGCGAGATGTCCCCTATCGTCACACGCATAACATCGCTTCTCCCTAGGCTGACTAGATCCAGCCTGAGAGCTCTGGACCAGTGATCCTCAGTCTTGGGTCCTCCTATGATGTTTCCCATGTCCAAATCACTATGCCTGACGTTGGCTCCCTATTGTCGGGGTCTATGCACCTATTTTCCTGCTGCTGACGGGCGTCGGCTGTCTCTGCTCCGCCAAGAATCTCTCGATCACCAAGGCCCTCTCGAGCACTCCAACATAAGTTGAAATGCATAGAGGCATGAAACAAGCTCGAATGTGTCATGGTAGACCTCTCTCTAAGTTCTGAGCTTTGAAGTACTGATCCCTGACCATATTCATCGAGTACCGAGTGAGGTTAGTGAACCTCGATGAATAGTTAGATACTGTCATACTACCCTACTGGATCTGAAGAAGCTTCTAGATGTAGATATCTCTCGGAGTAACCAAAGATAAATCCTACCTGAAGAGTCGCTCAAACTCCATCCATGAAAGAGTCTCCTCGTCGTGATTCTGTGTGGTCAGACTCCACCATCATCCTGTTGAACCATGAAGAAGGCTCACTCCTAGGATCACCATCTCGTCTGCCGGTGTCCTCACTAGACAGAAAAATCTAGTCACTAGGTCAAGCTAGTCCTCAGCCGCCTGAGGGTCGGGATCACCTCGGAACCTGAGGGGTCTCTATCTCTGGAACTCATGGAGTGTGCTCATCCTGCACTCCTCGTCGGTCGGTACTGCAGGTACCACTGGCTGCTCCACTAGTGGTGGAATAACTGGTGCACCACCTGGTAGAAATGCCTAGGGAACTAGTCCCTGTGTCGAATCCTCATAACTGAGGGGGTCATCCTCGTGATCTCTTTTCTGAATCCTAGTGGGTATGCGTTGAGGAGGAATCCTATAAGGAAATAAGATGTACCATGGTCAATGAGTATATCCGGATAGCTGACACAAAGGACATGGAAAACACAACCCATTCTTATATGATGCATGTACCTTTCTTTTATTTCCCCGCAACCAGTGTTTTCATGTACCAAGTCGAAAAGCTAGTTATCAGAGTCATGGTGTATGGATACGTCGGCCGCCACACCAACACTAGAGTTTCTGGCCTAAAATCCAAGATCGAAACACTTAACAATGTTTCCCCAAACTCACAGACTCTTGGTCCTAAAGTAGAACCGACCATCTCTGATACCACTCTATCATGGCTCGTCCCAGTGGGGCCCGTACTGCAACTCCCCAAGCCCGCCTCCAATAGGCCAGGGGCTGGTGACTAGAACCGAGTAGGCATATTACTAACATGAAAGGCATTGCCTAAGTACCTGTTCACACACACACATCTCCAATCCCACAAATGCCAAAATGTAAAAGAAACCACTAAGGAACAAAAATGCATGCATACAACTAAACCCAACCAATAGAGTACGATTGAAGGTAAAGTATTGAAAGTAAACCGGGCCGAAATACAAGCCACAAAAACAAAAGTCTGAACACTGCAAAATCCAACTTGAAAACTCAAAAGGTACTGGGACTACTTCTCCTTGTCATAGAAACACCTCAGCCTGTAGGGATCTCAGAAAGCTCAGTCTTGTACTGGTCTACCCTGGACTCTTTCAAAAGGATGCTCGTCTATAAAAGACATGACACGTGTGGGCAAAGCCCGTGTAGGGGTGAGTATAACAATACTCAGTAGAGGAACCCAAAAACCACAAAGCAGTAAAAAAAGTAAAGGTACAGTCATCTATGCACAGTATATTTCTATAGAACATATAGCACAAACTAGATATACTCAAAACCTAGACCCGTAGTCTATAGACAAGTCACACAATCGCATACCCCCAGCTAGGGGTTCAGTTTGAAGATCCCACAAAGAACTCGTTCCAGGAGAACACACTACATAAGTCTTATAGATATGATGATGTCTGTCCAAGAAGTACTGTATGTCGAGAAATGTCACGAGAGGTAGTTACACTCAATACGGGAGACACACTCCTGAGGGAGAAGGTTACGATAGATAGATGCACTCATTATGGGAGACACACTCCTGAGTGGGAAAGATCACAATACACAGATGAAGATCACTGCCAGGGCCATGGTGGATACTATGAATCTTCTGGAATTCACCTTCTAGATAGAGGATCGATACTCGGTGGAGTTGGTCACGTCGATGTCGGACTCTACCTAAGGTCCAGAATGGATAGAGGATCTAGATTCGGGCCTCTCGGATGGATGCCTGACTCTATCACAGAAATTTCTGTTGAAGGGATCATACTCCTGTAGAAAGAAATGATGTCTGACCTTCAAGGGATTGAGAAGAAGGGGAACTAACCCAAACGAAATATGTCCAAGATACGGTGAACAAGAGGACCATGTTGTTTTCCAAAAATTACACGACGTATAGAAAGGTTACACGCCGTGTTTTCTAACCCCGGGTACTGCCCATGTAAAATGGCCCATGTCGTAAGGCTGGTCATGTAGAAAACTGAGTACACAGCGTGTAGTACGGTGTACATGTTGTGTCCGAGTGGCTGGGGTTGGCTCCATGTATGCTGGTCATGTTCCCGTACACGGTCATCAACCCGTTTACTCCAACCGGTGTAATCGGTATATGGGGTGACCTGCGTTACTGGCCTCGTCTGGCCGTGTGATGGAGTAAATGGTCATGTACTCCATCACGTGTCTGTGTACCCCCTGGATACATGCCGAGTTTCGCATAGCTTCCTCTGTCATGCTGTACACGCCGTGTAGTCCAACCCATGTCCATGTACTTCCTGAAATACACACCGGGATTCGGGGAAAGTCTAACACACCGTGTGACCAGGGTCACATGTCATGTGATTCCTCTCTGACCCCTGAAACCCTAGCCGCCACCGCCAGCACTACATGGCGTGTTCTTCGGAACTACCCGTCGTGTATTATGGAAATTTCCAGAAACGACGTTATTCACTGGCACGCATCTCGTGCTGCCCCGATCATTGATCTGGCTATTCGATCACCACGAAACTCTAGTGTTTTGGTTTACCCAACACCACGAAGCTTCTTGGGTGTTTCCAGACCTCCAATAAACCCCGAAAACATTCTTTGATCTTCCCGCACGAAGAACGCTCGAAGAAAAAACCTTCCTGATTTGGTCTGATTCATCGTCCGCCATCATCGTCGCACCTCCATAAGGTTGTTGTGGTGTTGATTCTTCAATTTGGGATTGTTATTTCATAAAATGGATGCGCAACGATCCATTGTTCATTGCCCCGCGAAGAACACGGAGAACGCGTGAAAGAAAAGGGAAGAAATCCAATAAAACAAATTTGAGGAACGAACCTCCTCCGTCGTTTGTCACAGAATTGATCCACTCCTGATAATAGGCTTAAACAGAGTGGAAATCAATAAAAAAACTCAACGTGGATTAATACCCCATAATCATCCCAAATAAAACCCTCCCACAAGAACGTACAAATCTGCAGATCAACTTGTTCATGGTTGATCCGCGTTCGTTGTTCAAATCGAAAACGGGGAAAATAAAAATTAAATAACAAACCCCTACCTTTAAGAAGAGATCGATCGCCGATGAAGAGGTTATTCTAACGTCATCTTAGAGATCCTTCAACCTTGTTGGAGCAGCGATTCGTAGCTTCGATCCGTAGTCGTTCGTCGCCAAGAGTTTTCTCCAGCATTTCTATCAATCATTCGCTAATGATCGACGTTCGATTATCCCAATAAAAATGGAAACGTATTTGACATTCAAAAATACATTGCGGTATTAATGAGTCCAACTTTCCATTCTTGAGTCATTATGACGTTCCATTTAATTAAGGAAACAGTTTCCCCGTTGTCGCACTGCAGTGGATGTTTCCATAAAAGAAATAAAATAAACTTGCGATTTTATTTTATTTTATTTTACTTGAAACGACCGAAAATTTACTTTTTCCCTCGGCCCGCACTGGTCGAGGTTAGTCTCATTCATAGGTAAAGTCATCGTCCTGGATGAAATGGTGCACTCGGATTTTTAATCTGGGCATCCATTTGGAAACCACCACAACTGCGCACAAGTGATGAATCACTTAACTTAAAAAAGTTCAAACCACCATTACAGGCTCACTAGGCCTCGGAATGATGTGATGTCTTCGCGCCGGTCTCTAAATAATTCCATATAATATTTAAAAATAATACACGGAAAATCTGAGACATTACAAAATGCCCTAGAATTTTATCAGTTCTAAAAAATAACTGATAAATGTTTCCTTTATCATCACTTTTTTAACACTCATAAAGGACCATTTTATCATTGCTTGTATAAATGCTGATAAAGGGACATACTACAGTGTGTTGTAATAGCACACCACAACACCCAAAACACCAAAAAATCATCAAAACCAATTATAGATGCATAATTTTAATGAAATAAAATGTACAACACAAATACAAGAAAAAAAATATTATATACATTTCAAACATTGGTTTATAAAATTACATAATTACAAATTATTACATACATTAAAATATAGTATTATTCCTTTATCATTTTATCTCAACCCCTAATCAAGCAAAAAAAGTAATTGTATAAGAAAACAAATGTTATTTTAGTAATAATATAAATAAATATATTAATAGATTGTGTTAATTTTAAACTAAACTTTGAGTCATACTAGGAAATTTGTGTATCAGATTGATATGTGGTTGATTCTTGCATGTCACAGCATTTCTTTTCCATATTCAAGAATTATCACTTAGAAAATTAACTAAAAATGTATAAGATAAAAATGATAAGAAAATTAATTAAGTACTATTATATAGAATGATGAGAAAATAATCTAGGCTTGTTTTCTCAGTTTTTGTGATGTGATGCACATTTTAAAGAAAATGACACACATATATATTAAAAAATGTACTTGGAGTCATATCAATCACACCATGCATCGTATTGAGGTGTAGCTGAATGTTACATGTCTCAAATGACTTATGGATTATTTTTCTATATTATCAAAACAATCTAAATGTGTTTTCTTGCTTTTGAGTACGTCGCTTGTCTTTCTTACTAAAATGTCATTTTAAACTTGAAACACATGCTTTGAATCATACTGGTCATATAATGTGTCATTTCGACATGATAAAAATTCCTACACTTCACAAATGACTTAAGATTCATTGTCTAAAATTATAAAGATAACCCGAGCACGTTTTCTCAGTTTTCAGTGAGTGGCATTTTTTGAACTAAAATGTTTCTTTTAAACTGATAACGTACAGATTGATTCATGCCAGGAACATCATGTCTTATATTAAGGTGAGGATAATTACTACACATCACAAATGACTTATGGATCATTTTCCTAAAGTATAAAAACAATATGAATTCATTTTCTTATATTTGAGTAGTCCAGTTTTCCTTTTTACTAAAATTGTTGTCAATTTTAAATAAAAATATGAACTTAGAGTCATATCTATTACAACGTGCATTGTATTGAGGTTTATCTCATCATTACATGTCCCAATGTCTTATAGATCATTTTCATAACTTATCAAAACAATCTTAATGTTTTTACTCATCTTTGAGTACATCACTATTTTCCAAAAATGTCATTTTAAACTCAAAACCTGCACTTTGACTCATACCAATCACATCATATATCGGTTTATTATTATAATTATTCCAAAAAATTAAAGAAGAATTATGAATAAATTTCCTAAATTATCAAGAAAATCTGAGCATGTTTTCTTAGTTTTCAGTGAGTGATAATTTTTTAACTAAATTGTCAATTTTAAATTGATAATGGACACATTGAGTCATACTAGGATCATCATGTATCAGATTGAGGTGAATCTGATTACTATATGTAAAAAATGACATATTTATCATTTTACTAATTTATAAAAACAATAAAAAAATATTTCTCAGATTTGAGTAGGTAAGTTTTCATTTTTACTAAAATAAATGTCAATTTTAAATAAAAAATGCACTTGGAGTCATATCAGTCACACCATACATAGGATTGAGGTGTGGATGATTCATTCAGGAAAAAATGACATATTGATCATTTTAATAAAGTTTCAACACAATCTGAATGCATTTTATATATTTTTAGTTGGTCATTTGTCTTGTTTACTAAAATTGATGTAAATTTTAAATAAAAAGATGCACCTAGAGTCTTATCTATCACACGATATGTCAAATTGTGGTGTAGATGATTACTGAAACTCGAAAATGATTTATGGATCACTTTAATAATGTATCAAAACTATCCAAATGAATTTTCTTGGTTTTGAGTACATCATTTTTTTTATAAAATGTCTTTTTAAAGTCAAAATACACACTTTGACCCATACCGATCACATCATGTATCAATTTGACAATAGACCAAATCCCAAACATCATAAATGACTTATGAATATATTTACTTAAATATCAGTAAAATCAGAGTACATTTTATTTTATTTTTTAATGAGTGGCATTTTTTGAAGTAAACTATCAATTTTAAACTAATAACGACCACATTGAGTCATAATAGTCCCATTATACATCAAATTGAGGTGAGGATGATTCCTACATGTCTCAAATGAATTATGGATCATTTCCTAAAAATATCAAAATAATAAGAATATGTTTTATTTTTTTGAGTATGTTAGTTGTCCTTTTTACTAAAATTATTTTCAATTTTAAAAAAACTGAAGCACAAGGAGTCATACCGGTCACACCGTGTGTTAGATTGAGGTGCGATTGAATCCTACATGTCCCAAAGTCTCAAAAAAATCCTAACTGCCAAAGTAACCACATTTCCATTATCTTTCTATATTGAACTGCCCACACTACATATTGACTTGATGTTCTTATCTAAAAAACCTTTCCCGTTCTTGAATGTCAAAAGTGAAAAAGGAATTACATGTTTCCATTATATCATGAGAACTCACAACAATGGAAAATTTATATTTCTTTTATATTTTGGATTTAAACAATGAGAAATTTTTTTCAACTAATAACATTTAATCAAGACATGGTGTGAGTAGTTCGACAAAGAAAGACACTGAAAATGGAAAACATGTTTACATTAGAATAAAGAATCAGTTTATCTATTTTCTGTTTTTTTAAATAGTTGAACGAATAATATGAAATCCAAAAATATCTGTGAAAAAAAACTAAATATATATTATATATAAATTATAAGGAAATAAACTTACATATAGTAGATATAATGATGACAAAATTAATTAAATATGTAGTGGGAATTCACCTTATCGTGATGGTTGTATGTATTCTTGAAGCACTTTATCATTTTCATTATCTCAGTTCTAGGATCGAAGTCCAATACCTCATGATCATGATCATATTCGAACAAACCACCCAAACTTGAACAAAAGAATCCACTTTTACAAGAAAACAATTATTCAATGATTAATACTAAAAATAAATTAATTAAACATAAATATGAAACAATACATTACTTCTATGGATAATGATTTTACTGTGCCAATATTGTTGACCATATGTATATGATAATGGTAAAGTAAGATTGATGATTAAAAACACAAATAGATCTCTCCAAACAATCAATAAACGAGTGAGGAGGATGAGGAAAAAATAAGATACATTGGATTGAATTTTTAAATCATTTGAGAGAATGTAAATACATCCTATTGGGTTCAAAAAATATTGATTTTTTACAATAAATAAATAAATACACATAAGATATTAATTATCAATTGGTAATGTTATAAATAATTATAATAAGTGAAACTCAACATTTGATTATTTCAAATAATTCAGTATTCTTTGAAGAAAATATATAATTGAATTTATGAAAAGATATTCACCACTATGGTGAGTGTTATCCTATGAATTCATTAAAAGGTGAAAGTTATATACAATTTCCATTCTCATCATCTCATCTTCCTAACAATTATCATTGCATTTTTTTTAAACTCATCCTCCATCTCTTATGGACATTCCCATCTGTTTCTTGAAATTCTCAAAGAAGTACTCATCCATATGATGACTACTTCTCATTGTAGTACAAGAAACATAATAGAGATGGGTGATGATTCATAAGAAAATAATTGGAAAATAAATGTTTGGGATATGAAACTGATGAGGATGATAGTTGTACTCCATTGTGTTATCTAAAAGGGTTAATTCCTCCCATTTTTGAGAAATGCATGGGTGGTAATCAGAGATTTCTATGGGTGTAACCAAAAGGAAAAGTTAAAGAATGATATGTTTTTAGATGGATTAAAGTAAAACATACATACTTTTTATTAGATGTTTGATGAAATAAATGAAGTGATTTTTAAGAAGTATTAATGAGTGGGTTATCATTTCAATGATGGCTATAATTTTATCAAATACATGAAATATAATCAAGGATGAAATCAATGAATAAAATATCATTGGTGACCGAAATGTTTTGGTGAAAACTCGAAGGAGTAAGACTCTAAAAAACCTAATTTTTACCCAACTAGAGCCTAAATCGTTTGGAGAGGATAACAAGGATGATAATTGGATCAAATATATTCTTGAGGAGATTCATCTAAATAAGAATAATTTGGCATGGTAAATTGTTCCAAGGGTAGAAGATAGAAATTTTATTATAACCAAGTGGGTGTTCAGTAATAAATTCATTAACTATGGAAAATTTGATAAAAATAAATAATAGATAGTGAGAAATGGGAACTCCTAGATAAAATGAATTTATATTTATGATAAATTTACTCCTATAGCCTAGTTAGAAGATATTAGATTTTTTTTGGCTATTTCAGTGATAATGTAGTTAAAATTATTCTAAATGGATTTGAAATCTATGTTACTCAATAGTGGTCTTATGGGGGAAGTATTAATTGTCAAACCAGATGGGTTTGTTATGAATGAAAATGAGAGTAACATGTGTCGGTTAAATAATTATTTGAATAAGATAATGAAATCACTGAGGAACTAATATTTATGGTTGGAATAATACCTATGAAACCATGGTTTTTACCAAGGTAGTGTTGATCATACACTCTACATAAATAAGGAGAATTGTGAAAGGATATTGGTACTCATATATGTTGACGATATAATATTTGAGGATTGGAAAAAGAATAATATAGTTTTTATAGATCATATGGGGTATGATATCGAGATCTCTATGATTGGTGAAACATTTTCCTTGGTTTATAGGTGAATCAAGGAAATCATAACACATTAATTTCCCAATAAAAATATGAAAAAGAGGTTCCAAATTGTATTTTAATGGAATATTCCAAAACAATGACAACACTGACCTCTATATGGATGAATTTTTCCAAATTTTACGATTGCAATGAGGTATATGTCATGTAATATAGGTGTTTGGAGCCTATTATACCTCACAACAACATGAACAAACATTGGGTTTGATATATTTCAGGTCGCATTGTACCAATGTTTTCCCAAGGAGAGCCACATGCTATCAGGGAAGATGATACTTCACTATATCTAAAAAACAACGAATGTTGGGTTGTTTTATTATAGGAAAGTGCAACTAGACTTGTTTGTATATAAAGATGTGGGATGAGATGGTTTAGTGGATAACATAGGGAAATTAGAGATACAAAAAACATGTATTTCATTTGAGGCTTGGTTTCCTCCCACCATTGAATCGCTTAAGCCATGGATTCGAGCCTTGGAATATTTGGAGCCTTTACTCTATCCTAGATTCAATATTGGATTTGACAACAAGGAGTGCCAACAGCAGGTCGCTTCCACGGAGAGCTTTAGATATGACAAACTAGTTTGCGATGGTTAGGATTCTTAAAATAGATCGGGACACTTTTATCATTGTTTACAAAAAATGTTGATAATGATACTTTTAATCCGCACTTTTCTAGTGGTGATAAATACTTATAATAATTTTTAAAAAATATATAATACTTTTTAAAATATATATAATACCTTTTAATAAAATTATAATTATTATATATAATTATAATACTTATAATAATACTTTTTATTAAATAATAATTTTATAAATTTTTGAATATATAATTATTTATTTATAATTAGATAAATACATTTTTAAAAAATAATATTTATTCCATTATATATATTTACATATATATATAGTAAATATAATCATTATTTAAATAAATTTATTTATAATTTTATGATTATTTATTTATAATTTTATAAATACTTTTAAAACAAATATTATAAAAAAATCATTATAAGTGTATAAAAATAGTATACATACATTTATAAATATTATTATTTATAAATATTTTTTACAAATTTATTTTTAACATTATTAATAAATATTTAATCTTAAGTTCATGCATGTTAAAAATGAGTGAAATTGATTAATTAAAAATTTTGTACAATATTGAAAATTTTGATAAGTTTGATTCATAGAAATCATTTCAAAAATTTATTTATATTGAAATAAAATTAATACTATTGAAAATATTAAAACATAGTAAAAATATATATATAACAAATAATATAAATTGATTAAATTCCCAAAAATAATATTTGTGTGTTTGTGTTTGTATATAAAAACACATTAATTATGTATATGTAAAATCAATATAATACGTTTGATCTATGTTAAATTGAAAAAATAAAATGACATTCAATTATGTTCATTATTCGATGCAATTCGTCATTATTTTTAATTCATATTAATTTTTAATTGTAAAACATTATTCACCAAATATATTAATATTTAATGTAAAGCATAAATAATATTTTGTATTATATAAATCATATTTATATACATTCATATATATGTATATATTTAATATAAAAATATATTTATTAACATTATCAATAATTATTTAATTAATAAAATGTTTTATATTTTTCTCAATTTACTTAATTTTATTTTTTATTTGTTTAATTTTTATTTTACATATATAATTATATATATATATATATATATATTTAATATATATTATTTATAGTTTATATATAATATAATCAATTTATTCATTTTTATTAATATTTGTTTAATTAACAAAAATATTAATATTATTTCAATAAAATCATTTTTAGTTTTTATTTATTTCATTATTTCTCTTTCTTCAAACTTTTATCAGTGCTAAAGAGAAATGATAAAGGAAACCTTTATGGACACTAAAAATAATGCACTAATAATGGACATCCTTATTATGGCTAAAAAATGTGCTGATAAAGGTTTTTTTTAACAATGCTAAAAAATGCACAAATAAAGGGTGTCTTTTATCATTGCTAGAAAAAAGTGCTGATAAAAGGATCCCTTTATCAGTGCTTGTTTTAACACTGATAAAGATTTCCTTTATCTCCACTTTTTTCTAGTGTTGTTAAAGGATTGTTTTGTTGTAGTGTGTTTTGTCTTTCCAGAATCCTTGGCACCTCTGGATGAGTTTCCAAATTTTATATAAATCATAAAATTAATCATTTCAATTAGATCTATGAGAAACAAGGTAGGAAGAATCATATCTCACAATTTGAATTACAAGTGCGATTAAACATGAATTGAAAAAATAAATCACAAATGTGTAAATCATCAATGATCTTTAAATAATTATAAATAATTATGTGACTGCTCTGATACATCTTGTTGGTTCAAGCGCGGTAGAAGCATGTGATGGTATGTACCCACCTTTTTTTTCCATGATCAACGATCTATCTAAGATTTTACAAAGATAAAAATTATAATCTATAGAATGGAATCAAAGAATATAAACAAGTTATATTATATTGGAACAAGAGATAAGATCATCACATATTATTTATAAGCAATGTAATTAACTAAAGAATTGCCATTGTTGAAATTAATTCTTCATTGATGGATCTGGTAACATATGTGTGATGCAACTTCATTTTGTTTTTGGAATCATGTTTAACTTCCCTCTAATAGTGATCCACATATGTTCCACAAGTCTCCAGACGCCACTGAAGGGATATTCAGGTAGTAGCATGGCAGATCATTATTCTTTCGTCGTCTGCCTTTGATCGCTATGAGAATCTCATCCAAAGCATTCTCCTTGATCTGGTGGAGGAATATTTCACTCCATTCTTGAGAGCGTTCTTGGAGAAGAAAGATCTCCAGGATTGAGAGGATTTTCCAAATCCATTGTGCACAACCAAGAAAAAATGAATTGGTTCATTGAGAAAATAATATAATTTTGTTTATATATCGCTAGGGGTAAAACAAAATAATTTCACAAGTACCCTTTATTATTTATTTAATCCCTGGATAACCCCATGTCAAATAATAATATTATAATTATTATTTCTCGACATATGATTAACTTACAAATTAAATTAAATATTTTTTAAATAAATAATATTCAATATATTTTATTTCTCACCGAACGATTAAACTAGGTCTATCATTCCTTCACAATATTTATTAGGCCTTGGATAATTACTATTTATTTATTAAATAAATATCAATTCATTATTCACCAATAAATAAATAAATATTATATTCACTAAATAGAAAATGAATATTTACTAAATATCCCACTCACAATATATTCTCTCGAATAACTGTTAATAGAATATATGCGATCAAGAAAGCATGAATAATTATTAAATCATGTGTAGTAATAATGTTTATTCAACTTGCTAAATAATAAATAATATTATATTATTTAACTGAGATTCTGGATACACTTAGTGTGTGTCCCTCTAGGCCTCTTTCTCAGTGAAATTGTGTGAAGTAGCCTAAATTCCAAGGTTAGTGTCTAGAAACACGCCAAGGCACCCATAGTGATATATTTTAATGGTGCAATGAAATTTTACCTCATACAGATGATTACTTTGTAATATAAATCCTTAATCACAATATCTCAAATCAAGCAGGTTGCATGTCGGTACCATCATCCTATGTGATTGATGTCTATTTCATTGACTATTCAAAAATAGACCTTATCTATAGAATACCATGGTAATTGATTTATTTAGGCTATATCATTTCCATAAAAGGGCATGAGATATCAACTTCCATTAAAAATAGAAGGGATAAATCCTTTCTCATATTATTCAATAATACAATATTACTCATGACGTACTCAATGTATACTACCATGTTGCGAACATCTATCGTCATGGTTTTCATCAATACATAAAATTATGTGACTCATACTACTCATTAATAATAATCATAAAGTCTAAGGACCAATACACATGTCTGAAGATAGAAACATTCAATGACACATAGAAATGTGGAATTCCTACCGGTGGGTCTCGTTCTCATAATATCATACTAGACATTACCAAGGGTGAACACCATTATAAGGTGCCTCAATGTCCTATGATTATCCACCCCTAATAGCTTATATCATATTTTTACCTTAAATGATATCATCCACCGATAGAACACATATTCAAGAATAGTGTCGTAACACTTCTAGGTTCTCATCATAGCTGGGAATAGTTGTGGACTTTTAATGCGATATCTACTCTTAGGACTTTATCACATAATATTTTACATAGAAGAACAATAATGATGTGATAAGTAGTTTATTAATATTCCAAACCATTAATAAAAGTTATTGTAAAGTACAAATAAGTAGGTTATAGGGCACCAACTCCAACTATTTAACTTGAGTACGACCTTCCATCCTCAGGCCGATGGGTATTTGGAAAAGATGATATATACCTTAGAGCATATTCTTCTAAGATATATTCTAGATTTTGAAGGTTCTTGTTTTGATCACTTGTATTTATTATAGTCATTCTATAATAAAACCTTTTATTATTTAACTTATATGGATCTATTTGAGTCTCTGTATGGGTGGCCATGTCATTCACATCTCTACTGACATGAGGTAAGTGAATCTTTTGTTTTTGGGATGAGTATGGTACAAGAGTCCTCAGAGAAGGTGTATTTGATTCAAAAATGGGAGATTACATCTTTTAATGGGCATAATTATTATATTAATCAAAGGATATAATCATTTGAGTTTGTTGTGGGTGATAATGTTTTCTTGCGTGTTTCCCCTTGGTTGGGGCATAGATGTCTCAGGATGAAATAAAAATTGGCACTGTGGTACATCAGGCCATTTGAGATCATTGAATACATCATAATCTATGTTTATTGGTTGTCTCTTCCACCATGATACCAAAGTATTAAAAATGTATTTCGTGTGTCACAACTTCAAAAGTATGAGCCATATCTTGTGCTTGTGCTTGACTGTGAGGAGGTTGAGATGATATCAGATGCATATTTTGTGGAATGAAATGTTTAAATAGTGGACCAATATGATAAAACACTGTGAGGAAATATCATTCCTCTAGTTTGGTTTCAATAGCAGCACGATAATTTTTAGGAAGAAGTATGGGAGTGGGAAGTTAACATTCTAGTGTAGTGGACCAAGTTGTTTGATCATACCTATAAAGATACAACTTAAAGACAATAATTCATAAGAGGTGTGGAATTTTGAAATCTCTATTTCAATTACCCCTCTTCTCAACTTGTATATAGTTTTTGATATTTTCATTAAGTGTTTAGATGTGGGAATGAGGTGTTTGATATGTCAGAAGTTATCCAAGGCTAGGTAGGTGGAAATTCTACAACTTATCATGTTACAATAGTCCAACCATCCATCCATTATGGCTCTTGGAAAAAATTAATCCAACCTAGAATCCACTAGCCATCCAGTGGTTCTCCAATGTAGAATTAATTCTCCCCATCGGCCACAAAATGGCCGATATAGATGTGCAGAGCCTAGCAGGAACACTGATTTTATATAAGATTTTCCAAAAACATGACTTTACACCCCCTATGTAATTACATAAAGCCTCATTTTACCCCCAATACCATATAAACTCCTATCCTATTATGAATTCTTTCTTCAATTCCTAGACACCCATTAGATCCTACGTATCAAATTTGGTATGTTATTCTTTAATCATGATCAATTTTATCCTCTTCTCCTTGACTAAAATCAATTATATCATCAACCATTTTTTTGGATCCATGGGTTTTTGTATGATCTATGAGGGGTTTTGATGATCATTGTCAAAAGAAGCATCTGTATTCATGTAATTGGATTATTCACAATACTTGGTCCAAGACATTGTTGGCATTAGATCTTCTTTGGTAAGTTGATCATATCATAAAATTTTGGGTATGTTTTCTCTTCTAAATGAATCCTATATTTCTAAATGTGTTAGACCTAAAAAAGTTCGAGGATCTGGTGGTGCTTCTAGACTTGGATAGTGACCCTTACGTTGATCATCAATTTTTTTAATTGAGATAATAAGATCTTAACCTTTTCACACACTTTATAATGGTTTTTGGAATGGTTTTTGGAATGCATATATATCCCTCGATACCTATGTTTGATTCTTGGTAAAATTTAGTGTGTGTGTGTGTGTGTATTGTGTGGCCTTGGTAGATATATTATTTTGTTGGTTGAATATGCATTGTCCTTGTTGTGGTTCATTTTTTGTTATGTGATGTCTGATCTATCATTTATTTCTTGTATTATATTATGAAATTATTCTATATTATAGTTGAGCATGCAGTTTTATCCTCATGGACTATTCCCCCAAGGTTGATATTTCAGAAACCTGGTTCTAATGATTTGGGTTATCACTTTAATAGGGATATATAAGTAATGTTTTTTTATTATCCCATTAAGGGTGATGTTTCATGCTACAGATCATTCTTCCTTTAGGAATGGTGCCAAAACAGGTAGAGATAGTCATTGAGGACCTTACATATGTGTTGAACATAGGTGATATCTTCTTGTTTATATATATAGTCTATTTAACATCATGACATTCACTTGAATCTCTTAGGAACTTATGTTAAGAGATGTTGGTGGTGTCCTAATAACTCTTATACTCACACCCTACTCACTTATTTTGTTGTGTTTGTAGATTAATGCTTAGGGATCCAGTGAAGGGAGATATCCGAGTGATGGAAGGTTGATCACGTTATAATCCTAACATGATTCATGTTGATAAGAACATATATGAAAATGTAATTTTTACATGTCATACTGAGCAGTTTAAATCATAGGATCACCTTAATGCTTGTAAGGATTTGGAATCAATGAATATAAATCATGGTATTTTGAAAACTAAGGATGTAATGTATCCTTCAGCTAATTTTATAATCATGGTAGAATCATATTCATTCAAATATTAATGAATTTAAATGTTATATATGGATATTAATGTAAATTTTCAAGGTGCTTTGACTTAAAACATTTAAAGTTACATGGATTGAAAATTCATGACTCGCATATTCTCAGGATCGGTTCTCTTCAATGTCATTGTGTAATATGTTACATGAATAAGAAATTGTATTTATAGTTGAGTTGTGTACATACTTTAGATATTTTTTTTAAAACCTATAAATCCAACTCAGGTTGATAAACATCAGGAAAAGTTTTTTTGACATTTTTTCATTTAGAGATGGTATTTACCCCTTCATTTTTCACAGTCATGATTCATTTTACAATTCATTTAGTTGAAGAATCTAAACTTGGTGGACTGGTACACAATTGATGTATGTATCTAATTTATAGTTACATTAATATTATTTTTATATTTCATTGATGAATTAAATATTATCATATAATTATGTAAAATGTTTTAATATGTTCCCTTTTTTCATCAAGTACATAAGACATTTAAAATCATATTTGAGGAAAAAATATCAACCAAAGGCCCTATTACTGAAGGTTACTTAGAAAAAGAGATCTTGAACATATATTCTAGTTATTGGGATGGGATTGATACAATATTAATTCTTGTTGGATGTTTTGAGGACATCTCTACTAATTCTCATTCTGATAACCATTCATTTGTATTTCCAATTATTGGATGACCAGTTGGAAATGGGTAAAATTTTACACTAACTAAATTGAAGTTACTAAAATTTCATATATATTTCCTAATCAATAGTCTTATTGTAGATAAATTTTTTAAAAACAAATAGGTGAATAATCAGTCAATATCGAAATGATATGGAATTAACAAAAATTGTTAATAAGGATATTGTTGAATGGTTTGCTTATTGTGTAAGTATATACTCATATTCATATTTTTTATGTGTAGTAAAAAAATTTATGTTAATGTAACACCTTATATAATCTTATTTAGAAAATTAATGTTGAGAATATATATGAAATATAAAATTATTTTATGTTTTTGGATCTAGGTACTTTAAGATAGACTGTAACGCCCTATCCCTAGTTACCCAGAGTCTGTGCATTATTACGTAACATTGGCATGATCACAAAAAATCATGTCTCGAAAGATCGATTAGTTTAGTATCCTTGGAAACACTAGATATATTCATAAGTCTTACATTACATCATAAAGTAAAACAAAACTACAACAACATCTTGTCTTCATATCCCATCATACTATCCCTCCAGGTCATTCATAAAATACATCTTCACATCCTGGAAAAATTAAAACATTGAAAGGGGTGGGCTTAGATGGTCAGTAAGGATAACAATATAGCATAAACTTTCATAAATAAACATAAACATTTAATGAAATGTATAACTAAAACAAAAGCATTTTAAACTTGAACTTCAGCATAATATGAAAAAAGTAAAATGAAATAATTCCATTTACTTATTCACATGGATATTCTACTAGTCAAATAATCACATGCAATATCAATAACCACTTTCATAATGATGGAATGCATAATTCCAGACTATCATAACCACGTAGCCAAGGCCTCATGCCAAGACTTCAAATAAGATTTGTTCAAGGCCTTATGCCAAGACACTAGTTTTTCTCATGAGACCTACCGATGCATCGAAGAGTTATAGTGGGATCCACCCGTCACTTATTAAGTCCAATGCATTCCTTATATGAAAAGGTTTAAACATATCATAAACCATAACATAATTGTATCACATAAAACATGCATAAAGGAAACATAAGATTTCCACACTTCAATCAAAATATATCAATACAACACATTGATATAATAAAAACATTATCAAAACCATTTTCAATACCAAAATAAAAGAAAAGTAAAACATGGTATTTATTTTTCATTTAAAAAAAGTTATGGCTTGTAGAGGAAGCCGAAACTCAAATAATGGTCACGGCGGCGGAGAAGTCGTTGTCGCCACGTACGTAAGACAAAATATTCCTTTTGTCATTCAGTAAAAACACTTCATATAATAGATTTATTTTTAATAAACGTAAAATTAAAAGGGTTTTATACACTGTATAAAGGAAAGTTGTGTATAAAACAAAATATGCCTCAATGAAAGGAGATTGAGACGAAGTCCCTTACCTCATGTCCAACTTGACTCGATCGTTCTTTAATCTCCTGAATAATAAACTAGAGTTAATTTCTAATTGCTTAAGAACCTTTTTCAAGTTCATTATTCCTATTATATTACTTATTACCATGTTATGAACATTATTTAGTCATTTAAGTTAATAACGGTTGTTTTGTCGATCTTTGGTACTTGAGTCGACAATAAACTTCTTATAATTACAAGTTGTTTATGTGGTAGAATATCCATTATATACAGAATTATATTCATTATGTATATATCATATATATCATATATATCCAGTAGACACATTCATTTATAATATTACATAACATTTAGAGGTAAGAAATGAAATGCACCGTTCATGGAGACGGTAAGCCGTACGTACGCATAAACGCTACTTTCATTTCTATTTCGTATTTAATGGAATGAAATCATAATGATATAAAGGTATATTATAATTCCAGTATAAAATCATATATAATATCATTAACTGCATCATTTATATATCCCACATATGGAATTAACGAATCAAATCACTTTGAGGGGGCGGTAGTCCGTACTTCCTAAAATGAAGATATCGCGTTTACCCATAATGGAAACCATAAAGGTATGCCATAAATGAAAAATACATAATAATAAGGAAAACAGAAACACAATATATATCATATATAAATATAGTGACATCTTAAAGGCCACCATGAAAGGTGTTAAAAGAAGATTTAACAATCATCGTTTCGTGAGGCAGTAATTCCCCAACCATAGAAACAGTATGTTCTTTAACCATTAGATGGAGGTGTGTGTAATTGTAAATAAAATAAATCTCATAAAAAAATCCTAGTATATTAGAGATAATGGTTTTGTTACAAAAGATAGGAATAAAAAGATTTTAGGTGGTTGTAGAAGCAAAATAAAACAAAAGAACACAAGTGAAGACATTAACTTTAAATCGGGTAACTCTTCTTGGTTTGAACCAAAAGGGTTTCTTGAAGAGATTCCTGCCTAAGGTAAGGCTTCTATGATGATGAGAGGGATGTGGAGAGATAAAATGAGCAGATTATGGCCGACCCAATGGCTTTAGAGGTGTGGGTAAGGTGGTAGATGTGGGGGCCTTTTATAAGAGGGAGGAAGGGCACTCTTGGAAAGTCAAAAAATGTTACTTTATTATATAATGAGTTTTGTATTTTAAAGGTCCCAAACTTATATATTTCGAGGATAAGGTGATAAGGGTTTGAAATATACTCATAAAATAGGTTTTTTACAAGTTTAAGTCTTAGATTTTACATTATCTTTTCATTTTATTTAAATCGTTAATTAATGAGGTAATCGTTGCATCATCATGGTGTCATAAAAAATTTAATTTATTTAATGTATAAAAATTATAAAAAAAATATCATGATGTAGGAAATATGTTTATATTTCCAATGAATATTTATAGTCTAATATATCATTTACATAGACAAAACTAATTTTTTTTACTTGGGTGATACATACTTTGGTTATACTTTCCCTTTCAAAATATAATATAGTAAAATGTCACTACCACCCAAAAGTGATTCCATGAGGTCCCAAAGTTTGGAACAAGGCATCCCATGGTCGTCCATGACACAACTCATAGATTTAGGACACATTTTGGGGTCATTTTTTATTATTATGATATTATTTTATTACCCCTAACTACCCGATTACTAATTAATCACGACAATTAAAGATAATTATTGTCGTTACTATTCATAATGTAAAAAAACAAAAGTGTATTAATTACATAATTTGGAACTTCTGATTCCAAATATAGAATCCATTTTACCAAATTCCAAACACATAGATTGTAGTAATTAATTTAAAAATTATTCCCGCTGTCAAAACAAATAGCGTGTTTTTAAGAAACAATATCTATCAAAAGATTGACAATTGTTTATGTCCAATTCCAAAGTGAAATTAATTCTAATGACCACCATTATATAAAATGGTAAAATTATATTCTAATTATACTTTAAAACCACTTAATAGTAAAATTTATCTCTATAAATTATTTCTATTAATAAATTTTTTTTCGGTATTTTTCACTATTCATCGAAAATTGGATGTTCACAGAAAAATACCAAAAATTCAACAAAGGATAATTTTGATATTCCGAATCCAAAAATGAAGTACATTTTGAAATATTAAATTTATATAATTTCAAAAGGTGGGTATTACTATTCATAATGGCTACTTTGATTGGTCACAGTGTGTTAGAACTCGAGGTTGCGTACAATGCAAGCTATTGCATTATTGAAAGAGAAGCGTACCATGGAAGCTTGGGGTGTTACATTCTCCCCTCCTTCAATAAATTGAGTCCTCACAATTTGAAATTGTTTTTCGAAAATAAAAGGTTGAAAATAGAAAATACCTTTGTGGAAAACCCACATCGGAAATAAGGTTAATAAAATTTAGCCTTAATAAGAGGGAAAGGGAAATGAAAAAGTCACCACCAAATTATGATCTCGATTAGAAGAACATTGGTGGAAATTAGAGACATATAATTGGAGGAAAAATGTAAATATTTGTAGGGAGTGATTGAAGTCATCAATCACAAATAAGTGTAAAATTGAGGGCCTTAAAGCCTTCAATCTATGTTGATTTAAAATATCATCAGTTCAAAAAAACATAAGGTATTAGGATAACACATTTTTTGTTTTAATATCCCTTTCCTAAAGTTTAAGAATTAATTTATTCATAGAATAAGAGATAGGTATATATATGCTTGACAAGTAGAATTTCAACCTTCAACTAATTTCTACCACAAACTCATCTTTCACTCAAAAGATAATAGAACTCAAAAATATTAAATTTATCCTAATCGTACAAGGTTCAAAATATTAACACGTACCATTTTGATTATGAAAACTATTTTGTAATAACCAGGGACGTTCTTGTAGGCTATTGGTAGGTAATAAAGGCCAGTCACACTATGGTTTTTTGTTCGATTCCTACAGCTTTGTCCGACGCAATGGGTTATCCCCCGACCTGCAGGTTGTCCTTTTCCTAAAACTATAGTATTATAATATTCCAAAAATAATCTTCATAAATGTTTTAACCTTAAAAAATATAATCTAAAGTTAAACTTAATTCATTCCAACCTTTATAGTTATCCAAAATACATTTGTCCATACTTTCTCTAAAAGGTCTCTAAATTCCAAAATCAATTCGTCAGATTCCCTAAACAAATTAAAGTTTCTCTTATTTTCACATAATAAAAATATGATTACCTTCATCATATTAAAACCTTAATGAAAACAACAAGTACTGCAGTACAATCCTTATACATATCACATTATTCTTATAACCATAATATAGTTCTTGAGTCCAAAAACACAAATGCAATCATTATTCCACTTCAACTGTAGTAACAACATAATATTTGCCTTGCTCCCTTGTCCTTTTCTGGAGTAAGTTTCCTTGGAGCATAGGGAATTCATTTTCATAATGCCCCATTTCTCTACAATTGTAGCATTCAACATTGAAATCCTCTTTCTTTCCCTTGCAATCACGTGCCTGGTGACCTTTTTCTTCACATTTATAACAAACTCTCATTCCTTTTAGGCAAGTACTAGGGCGAATCTTCCCACAATTATCGTATAATGGAAAATCCTTATTTCTATTTTTCCCTTTATCTGTCTCTTATTCCACCGTTCTCTTATTCTCTTTCTTTACATTATTGTCATAAGATTTAGAGAATTCCTTTTCTATCTTGATAGAACATGAGACTATATCTTCATACATTGAGAAAGATTTTGATACTAAAGATCGACAGAGAAATGGTTTTAACCCATCAAAGAAACGATCAATCTTACTTATTGGGTTACATATATAATCTTCTGCATGTCTCGCTAGCCTTGTAAAGTTATCCTCATACTTTGCGATCATCCTCCTTTTTCCTCAGACTCAGAAATTGACTTTCTATATCTGATCGATGGTCACGAGGAAAGTATTTTTCTAAGAAAAGATCTTTGAACTCTCTCCATTCCATACTTGATACTTCTTCATCTTGCATTGTATTTTGAATCAATGACCACCATTGATCAGCATCTCCAGTGAGGCGGTAAACTTCCATGATAACCTTTTCCCTTTCACTACTCCCCATGGCATGTAATATTTTCTCTAATTAATTTATCCATTGCTTATCTACTAAGGGATTTGTACACTAATTGAATATTGGTGGTTGTTTCCTCATGAAGCGGTCTAACATTGATCCTCCACATTGCGAATTAGGGTTCTCCATACGAGTAAGGTTATTATTCAAAACCTGAGTGAGTTTTCCTAGTATGTTGATAAGCTGTTCAGCAACAGTTGTATCACCAGATCCATTATAATTATCTTGATCAAGAGGAAAATACCTACATGGAGTGCATTCATTGATACGGTTTTCATTCCTTCCACTAGGTACCATTTCTAAACAATGGAATAAACTAGATCAGTTTATGAATCAAAATACATAATTCTATACTTGTAAAACACTTAACATAAATTGAACAGTTTATAGATATAATTCATAATCATAAAAATGTTTTCTTTGATAAGTATATACTAATAAACCCTTCATAATGGTTTCTAAAGAATATGAGAATTATCCTAAGCATATCCTCTGGGAGTGTCGTAACCAATAGTGTGGCAAGGCCCATTGTCGTGCACAAGTTCCCATTCGAGTCTAGCTCAAAGCGGTGTTTTTGGGTTTTACCCCTAGGTACATCTGTTCCAGAGCCGCCTCTCCCTGCTCGTATCCAGATAGGGATGTATTTATCGGAAAACTCACAAAATCTCTACAATACCAAAATTCAAGGAAGTTCTTCTATACTAATCCTCAAATTATATCTTAGGGCTATGTGCTCTAATCATATTTTATCTAAATCTAGTTTCCAAGGTTAGTACTAAACTGCCTATGATACCAACTGTAAGGCCCCGGCCCTAGTTACCCATAGTCGGTGCATTATTACATAACATTGAAATGATCACAAAAGATCAAGTCTCGAAAGATCAATTAGTTTAGTATCCTTGGAAACATTAGATATATTCATAAGACATACATTACATCATAAATTAAAATAAAACTACAACAAAATCTTGTCTTCACATCCCCTCATACTATCCCCAAAGGTCATTCATAAAATACTTCTTCACATCCTGGAAAAATTACAACATTGAAAGGGGTGAGCTCAGATTCTCATTAAGGATAGAAATATAGCAGGAACTTTCATAAATAAACATAAACATTTAAGGCAATGTATAACTAAATCAAAAGCCTTTTAAACTTGAACTTCAGTATAATATGGCAAAAGTAAAATGAAATAATTCCATTTAATTATTCACATTGATATTCTACTAGTCAAATAATATCATTCAATATCAATAACCACTTTCATAATGATGGAAGGCATAATGTTAGACTATCATAACCACGTAACCAAGGCCTCGTGCCAAGACTACAAATAAGATTTTGTGAAGGCCTTGTGCCAAGACACGAGTTTGTCTCATGAGACCTACTGGTTGATGGAGTTAGTGGCCTAGAACCAACTAATTTGTACTTTATTCATTAATAAAAGCCTTATCACATCTTGATTATTCTTCTGCGTGACAATTCATGTGATAATGTCCTAAGGATAGTTGTTGCATTAAAGGGTCATAGCAGATCCCTGCTATGATGAGAACCCGGAAGTGCTATAACATTGTTCTTGAATATATGTTCTATGGCCGGATGACATTATTTGAGGGACAAAAATAATACAGGCCATTAGGGGTGAGGACTCATAAAACTTTGAGGCACCATCTCATGGTGTGCGCCCTTGGTAATATCCAAGAGGATATTATGAGAACGAGACCCTCCAGTAGGAAATCCACATTTCATAGCGTCATTGGATGTTCCTATCTGCAGACGTGTGTATTGGCCCTTAGACTTTAAGATTATTATTATTGGGTACTACAACTCACGCACTTAGATGTATTGATGAAGACTGTGATGACACACTGTTCGCAGCGAGGTAGGATACGTTGGGTGCGTCATGAGTAATACCACATTAATAGATAATGCAAGAAAGGATTTGTCTCTTCTGTTCCAAAACAGAAGTAGATATCTCAGGCCCTTTGATGGAATTGATATAGCCTAAATAAATCCATGTCCATGGTAAGGTAAGGGCGGGTTCAATTCCAGAAAGTCAAAGAAAGAATAATTGAGCACATGGGTTGATGACACTAGAATGCAACCCGCTTGATTGAAGATATCAAGACAAAGGGATTATATTACACGGTAAATGTTTGTAGGGGGTGACACGTCATTTCTGCATTAACTTATTTCTCTATGGGTGCCTTGGCATATTGCTAGATGCTAACCTTGGACTTTAGGCAGGCTCCACCTAATTCCACTGAGAAAGATGCCTAGAGGGTCACACATTAAGTGTGTCCATGTATCTCAGTTAAATATTAATTTAACAAGTTAAATAAATATTATTCCTGACTGTGGTTTAATAATTATTTAAGGATGCCTAATCTCATTTATTTCGATACTGGTTATTCGAGATAATATATTGTGGGTGAAATAAAATATTTATTAGCAAGTAATGCAATTACATTTATTTAAGAAATAAATAGCCATTACTCAAGGTCTAATAAATGTGGATTAGGAGATAAAGAAAAATGGAAAAATAAAAGTACACGTCGTGTAGTTTTTTGGAAAACGAGTACACGCCATATAGTTTTCTAGTCAGGATTTTGAGGGTATAATATTGTTTATTAAATGATATTAATTATAATCAGCAAGGGCGCATGTCAAGGAATTAATAATTCGACATGGGGGGTTTCAATAAGAGTTAATGAAATAAATAAAATGCATAACACATTTATTTATTATCAAAACTCTGTAAACCTCAAACCTGATTATAAATATCATCACAACCCCAACACTTTTCAATCAATCATTGTGCACAACAATTCTGGAGAATTCTTTCAAGGCTGAAAGAACTCCTTCCTCCAAGAATGCTCTCAAGATCGAGAGACCATGGCGGTCGAAGGTGGACATAGCAAGTGAAGGTTCTTCCGCGCTAGCACCAGGAGATCCTTTCGACGTCATCTGGAGATACGTGACACGCGTGTGGATCACCGCTAGAGGAATCCTGCACTTGGATTCTACGACGCAATGACAGATCACAGGATCGTGACCGAAGACATCAACGAAGAAATAATTCCACCGAGGTAATTCTTTTGAATTTATTAAATTAATTATAACCAATATATGATGATCCTATTTCTATAGTTCTAGGATTCCCTCTTATGTTTTTCATTCCACGTTCAATTCCGAAGATTCGGCGTTTTATATCGTGACAGATCTCAGATTGAACGTTGTTTAACATTAAAATTAATGTTGGGATAACCCACCAACGTGCTTCTACTATGCCCGGAACCTACAAGTGGTATCAGAGGGAGGTTATATCATTGATTATAATTATTTAGTTTTTCGTTGATGTTTTACGCATTTAATAATTTAGTTGTTTCAATTCAAGTTTAATCATTCTAGAAATATGAATCTCGAGATCTGTTCCTCCTCCCTCGTTTCTCATTCACCTCACATAAACAAATTTTTCTTTTAATTTTGATTAAAATAAAATAAAGGAACTCATCCAGAGGAGCCAAACGTTTCTATCCATACAACACTAGAATACACGGCGTGTATTCGGAAGTACACGCCATGTAGTCTAGGTTCAATGCATTGACTGATCCGCCAAATCAGGCTGTGTATTGGAGTATACCTATGTCATTTATGACACCATGTGTTGACCAGGAACAAGTGGCACACGATTTCTGGATTACACATCGTGTGGTCCAACAGAACATGGCGTGTAGTCCCTTCAGGTTCGGGTTGGACCGTGTACCCTGTACACGGCTTGCCTGACTGGAAACAGTGTAACTCGGAAACTACACAACATGTGTCCCACATAACACACCGTGTACTCCGAAAATTTCCGAAGTACATTAACACGCCCTATCCTCGGGCGTGTACTTCGGATGGATGGTGAAAAAAAGTACACGCTGTGTAGTCGGAACTACACGCCATGTAATCACCCAAATTACACAGATTTATTATAATTTATTATTATATTATACAAACCCTTGAGACGTGTACAATGGTGCAGGCATAAAGCTGAGACACAACACGTGATAGGTGTTTTATATATATGTGTTTAATTTAACATCTGCGTAATGAATGGGAATTCACCAGGTTTCCTCCAAGGTACAAGTTACATACAAGGATAATTTTAAATGAATTTATTTGTTTAAAATTATAATGGATGAGAATCTCAAGGAAGTTCAGAAAAGGGTTTAAGATAAAAGGATTGGTTAATTAAAGATAATTAATTTATTCGAGCTTGATTTATCTTAAACAAGAACGATTAAAGAATTGAATGCTAGTTTTAGTTATGCGTAAATATAGTTACATGTATGGATGATCATGAGGTAGACCGAGACCTTTGTATGTGAATGGTTTCTTTTAATTTATTTATTTGAATTAAATTTGATGGCCTACGAGCCTTCTTCTCATTAATATGTAGGGCCTGCGCGCCCAAGGATTCTTTTATGTAAAACCCCCTTTTTACCACTCACCTACATGTGAGATAAATGCATATGTAATGGATGGAGCTCCCAATCTAGTGGAGGCGGCTCAAGTCAGGAGCCAGGGTGAAACCAATCTACGAAGATACAAAGGTGGATAGGTGGAAAGCTGTAAACACGAACCAGAAAGGTTCAAGGTGTTTCTCCCCTTGGTCTTGGGTTAGTTTATCAACCGCTAGATAAAATAATCAATAGAAAAGCTCATAATCATACCATTTATTTTATTTCTGTCAGTTTCATTGTTTATTTATTGTGGGTATGTTGTCACGATCACACAATTAATGAATTAAACAAGCATGCAAGATGGAACTAAAATAAAACCGGCTTATACATAAATATTATCTTATACATGGTTAATCACTTAAGTATATCCCACTTAATAATAAAAAGCATGTAATAAAAGATAATAAATTGGAAATTTACGTATAAGGATAAAATCCCTCAAAAGAAATATTAAGTCGATATAGCCTTCCATAATCTCGGTTAGAATCGAACCATAGTTTAAAGTACTTGACCAACCCTAGTTGGGGTGATTTAAATTATCAGGGAATTTTAATTCATGTTTTCGGGTTGAATTGACTTGGTTCACATCAACGTTTGACTTCCACAATAGGACTTGGTGTGACCAAGAGGCAAAGTTTGAGAAAATCCAAAATAAAAGAATTTCAGGATTGGGGAGTCCACTCACCGGATCAAGGAGCTGCGAGTTAATGTAGTTGGAATTTGGAATGCCTACCTAAAACCCTTCAAGTTTCTTGAACAACCCTAGTTGGGGTAATGCGAAGGGCAATATGGATCCTTTCCTCTAGAATATTCAGGCAACAGAATATTCCAAAGTCAATGGTGAGGGATATTGGATTTCAATAAAATAGTGGGAGACTAATAAGTATTAATTTATTTATTTGTCTCAGTTTTTTAATAAAGTACTAAACCTTTGCTCATATTAATTTGTAGTAACGATAATAAAATGACTTCAAACATATCAATGTGAACCATACTTGAGAAGGAAAACCTTCTCACTGGCACCAATTTCCAAGAGTGGTAGAGGTGTCTATGCGTTATCCATCGCCATGAGAAGAAATTGTATGTGTTGGAAGAGCCTGTTCCAGTTGCGTCTAGATCGGAACTTCTACCCTTAACTCACCAGGTAGATAAATACATATGGTGTGAAATACCTGCAGTCCTTATGGTGAATAAGAAAAGAAAGGACAAGGAAAAGGGGCCAAAGACTTATAAATGGTCTGAAGCCCCCAAGCACCGTCCCTCCAAGAAGGGGAAGATCCAGATTCAGGGAAAGGAACGGGAGGAAATGTGTTTTGCTTGTGTTAAGCAAGGCCACTGGAAGAGGAACTACACCCAGAAGCGTCGGGACGCTAATGGTGGATTCGTTATCGAGTGTAATATTTCTATTTCTACACATTGGGTATTAGATACAGCTTGTGTGGCTCACATCTGTATTCAAATGCAAGAACCAAGTAGATTTAGAAATATTTCCAGAGGAGAGGTGGATCTTCGAGCTACCAATGGCGCAAGGCAGGCTACATTGGCTATTGGCGACTACCACCTCTCATTGCCGACTAGGATGATCTTGGTTTTTCATAACTATTATTATGTGCCTAGTGTTACCAAAAACATAATTTTTGTATCTTGTTTGGATATGGATTGATTTATTTTCATGTTTGGAAATAAGGGTTGTCTCTTTTATAAGAACAATGTATGTTATGGTATGGCACATTTAAATAATGGTTTATATGTATTAAATTATGAAAACCAAGTGTTGGAAATCGATAACGAAACAAACTCGCATGACTCATACCTCACCCAGTTGTGGCATCACCGTCTCGGTCATGTAAATGAGAAGCACTTGACAAAGCTCTTCCAAGATGGCTATTTAGACTCTACTGAGCTAAAACCACTTGATATATTTCATGCTTGTTTACAAGGAAAAATTACAAAGTCGCCTTTTGGTGGATAGGTTGAAAGGGCCACAGAGCTTCTAGGATTGGTACACACAGATGTGTGTGGACCATTTCCAGTAGAAGCTAGAGGTGGATATTCTAACATGATTACTTTTACTGATGATTTGAGTAGATATGGCTATGTCTACTTAATGAGGTATAAGTCAGAGGCCTTAGAGAAATTTAAGGAATTAAAGAATGAAGTAGAGAATCATCTTGGTAAGAAGATATAGAAGCATCGATCGGATCGAGGTGGAGAATATCTGAACCAAGAGGTCATCGATCTTCTACAGGAGTCTGGGATTCTATCTCAGCTCACTCCTCCTTGTACACCACAGTGGAATGGTGTTAGTGAAAGGAGGAACTGCACCTTGTTGGACATGGTGAGGTCGATGATGAGTCATGTGGATCCTCCATTATCCTTTTGGGGATATGCATTACAAACTGCAGTATACACATTAAACCGAGTACCAACTAAGGCGGAAAATAAAATTCCCTCTGAGTTATGGAATGGAAAGAAATCCATTTTGTCGCATACACGTGTATGGGGATGAGAGGCGTTTGTAAATGCCTTCTCAGGCAACAAACTAGCACCCCGGGGCACGAAGTGTATCTTTATAGGATATCCTAAGGAAACGAAAGGATATTACCTGTATAACCCTCAAGACAAGAAAGTGATTATTGCTATACAATCTGTCTTTCTTGAGAGGGAGCACATCCTCAAAAAGGATAGTGGGAGAAAGATTGACTTAGATGAAGTTTATGCTCAAGATACACAGGAGTTGGTACAGGAACAAGTTACACAGGTCCCCATGGAAGAGGTTCCAGAAACACAAGTACTGCGTAGGAGTTCAAGAGAGGTAAGGGAACCAGAGAGATTTGGTTTCCTAGTCACCGAGGATGGGGAATCATTATTGTTGGAAAATAATGGACCTCTCTCCTACAAGGAAGCATTATAAAGCTCAAAAGCTGCAAGATGGCTAGAAGCTATGAATTCTGAGATGGATTCCTTGTATTAGAACCATGTTTGGGTTCTGGTTGATGAGCCAGTTGATGTAAAGCCTGTTGGATGCAAATGGGTATTCAAGAGAAATCTGGACATAGAAGGTCAAGTTAGCACCTATAAATCAAGGCTAGTGGCTAAAGGGTTCAGACATCGTCAAGTAATTGACTATGATGAAACCTTCTCGCCATTTTCCATGTTTAAATCCATAAGAATCATACTTTCCATAGCATCTTACCATGACTATGATATTTAGAAAATGGATGTCAAAATAGAATTCCTTAAGGGGAACTTTTAGGAATATGTCTCTATGACACAACCAGAATGGTTTGTGACACCAGGTGAAGCCAAACGGGT
This sequence comes from Viscum album, assembly GCA_963277665.1. NCBI lineage: Eukaryota > Viridiplantae > Streptophyta > Magnoliopsida > Santalales > Viscaceae > Viscum > Viscum album. The sequence continues at coordinate 379,745,416 of OY728147.1, forward strand.
TTGAAAGTTGCAGAAATCCATTTATGGATTGAAGCAAGCATCCAGGTCATGGAAAATTCGATTTAATGAAGCCATAACAGAATCTGGTTTCATTAAGGATGAATGTGATCCATGTGTTTATAAATAGTTTAATGGGAATGTGATCGTTATCCTAGTAGTATATGTTGATGAAATATTTATTATTGGAAACGATATACTAGTCTTACAGTCTGTTAAGGACTGGTTGAACAAGTGTTTCTCCATGAAGGACTTGGGTGAAACAGCCTACATTCTAGGGATCAAGATCATTTGTGATAGATCCAAGAGGCTGCTTGGACTAAGTCAGAGTATATACATTGACCAGATACTAAAGAGATTTAGTATGGAACAATCCAAAAAGGGATTGGTTCTAGTGTCACATGGCCTACATCTTTCTAAGAAAATGTGTCCTCAGACACAACAAGAGAAATATTGAATGAGTAAGATCCCATACGCTTTGGCTATAGGGTCCATCATGTATGCCATGTTATGTACCAGGCTTGATGTTGGCTATGCACTGAGCATAGTAGGAAGATATCAAGAAGATCTAGGAGAACAACATTGGACTGTTGTTAAGACTATCCTTAAGTATCTGAGAAGAACTAAGGATATTATCCTAGTATATGGAGGAGACGAGGAGCTTGTCATCAGAGAGTATGCTGATGCTAGTTTTCAGACATATCAAAATGATCTGAAGTCTCAATCTGGATATTTTTTTTGTCTCAATGGAGGATTTATGAGCTGGAAGAGTTCAAAGCAGCTATTTTTTGCTGATTCTACAGTGGAGTCTGAATATATAGCAGTTTCTGATGCATCTAAGGAAGCCGTCTGGATTTAGAACATTGTCCAGGAGCTTGATGTGGTGCCTAGTAGTAAAGATCTTATTACATTGTATTGTGATAATACTGCAGTGGTGGATCTTGAAAAACAACCAAGGTCACATCTACGGATAAAGCACATACTCTGGAAGTATCACCTCTTGAGGGATTTCTATCAAAGTGGTGAAGTTGCAATGAACAAAGTGTCCACGGAATAGAACAAGGCGGACCCCATGACTAAAGGCCTATCTCAGCAGAAGCATGAATATCATGTGGGAGCTAGCGAGTTAAAGGTTGTTAGCAGTTGGCGCTAGTCCAAGTGGGAGTCTGTTGGAGTTTGTGGCCAAGAACCAACTACTTTGTACTTTATTCATTAATAAAATCCTTATCACATCTTGATTTTTCTTCTGTGTGACAATGCATATGATAATTTCCTAAGGATAGCTAGTTAATTAAAGGGTGATAGCGGATCCCTACTATGATGAGAACCCGAAAGTGCTATAACACTGTTCTTGAATATATTTTCTATGGCCGGATGAAATTATTTGAGGAACAAAAATAATACAGGACATTAGGGGTGAGGACTCATAAAACATTGAGGCACCATCTCATGGTGTGCGCCCTTGGTAATATCCAGGAGGATATTATGAGAATGAGACCCGCCAGTATGAAATCCACATTTCATAGTGTCATTGGATGTTCCTATCTACGGACGTGTGTATTGGTCCTTAAACCTTAAGATTATTATTAATGGGTATTACAACTCGCGCACTTAGATGTATTGACGAAAACTGTGACGACACACTGTTCGCAGCGAAGTAGGATACGTTGGGTGCGTCACGAGTAATACCACATTAATAGATAATGCGGGAAAGGATTTGTCGCTTCCATTCCACAACAGAAGTAGATATATTAGGACCTTTGATGGAATTGATATAGCCTAAATAAATTCATGGCCATGGTAAGGTATGGGCGGGTTCAATTCCAGAAATTTAAAGAAAGAATAATCGAGCACATGGGTTGATGGCACTAGCATGCAACCCGCTTGATTGGAGATATCAAGACAAAGGGATTATATTACACGGTAAATGTTCGTAGGAGGTGACACGTCATTACAGCGTTAACTTCTTTCTCTATGAGTGTCTTGTCATGTTGCTAGATGGTAACCATGGACTTTAGGCAGGATCTGCCTAATTCCACTGAGAAATACGCCTAGAGCGTCACACACTAAGTGTGTCCATGTATCTTAGTTAAATATTAATTTAACGAGTTAAATAAAGATTATTCCCGACTGTGGTTTAATAATTATTTAAGGATGTCTGATCTCATTTATTTCGACACTAGTTATTCGAGAGAATATGTTGTGGGAGAAATAATATATTTATTAGCGAGTAATGTAGTTACATTTATTTATGAAATAAATAGCCATTACTCAAGGTCTAATAAATGTGGATTAGGAGATAAAGAAAATTGGAAAAATAAAATTACACGCCGTGTATATTAAATATACACGCAATGTAGTTTTGTGGAAAACGAGTACACGCCATGTATTAATGATTACATGTCGTATAGTTTTCCAGTCAGGATTTTGAGAATATAATATTGTTTATTAAATGTTATTAATTATAATCAGCATGGGCGCATATCGAGGAATTAATAATTCGACATGGGTGGTTTCAATAAGAGTTAATGAAATAAATAAAATGTGTAACACATTTATTTATTGTCATAACTCTGTAAGCCTCAAACCTGATTATAAATATCCTCACAACCCCAACATTTTTCAATCAATCGTTATGCACAACAATTCTGGAGAATTCTTTCAAGGCAGAAAGAAATCCTTCCTCCAAGAACGCTCTCAAGATTGAGAGACCAAGGCGATCGAAGGCGGACATCGCAAGCGAAGGCTCTTCCGCGCTAGCACCTAGAGATGCCTTCAACGACGTCTGGAGATATATGACACACGTGTGGATCACTACTAGAGGAATCCTACACTTGGATTCTATGACGCAATGACGGATCACAGGATCGTGACCGGAGACATCAATGAAGAAAGAATTCCACCGAGGTAATTCATGTGAATTAATTAAATTAATTATAACCAACATATGATGATCCTATTTATATGGTTCCGGGATTCCCTCTTTAGTTTTTCATTCCTCGTTCAATTCTGAAGATTCGGCGTTTTATATCGGGACAGATCTCGGATTGAACATTGTTAAAATGTTAAAATTAAAGTTGGGCTAACCCACCAATGCGCTTCCGCTACACCTGGAACCTACACTAATGCATCGAGGAGCTATAGAGTACTCCATCCGTCACTTATTAAGTCCAATGTATTCCTTATATGAAAATTTTTAAACATCTCATAAACCATAACATAATCGTGTCACATAAAACATGCATACAGGAAACATAACATTTCCACATTTCAATCACAAGATATCAATACAAAACATTGATATAATAAAAACATTATCAAAACTATTTTCAATACCAAAATAAAAGAAAAGTAAAACATGGTATTTATTTTTCATTTAAAGAAGTTATAGCTTGTAGAGGAAGCCGAAACTCAAATAATGGTCACGGCGGCGGAGAAGTCGTTGTCATCACGTATGTAAGACAAAAAATTCCTTTTATTGTTTAGTAAAAACAATTCATATAAAATATTCCTTTTGAATAAATGTAAAATTAAAAGGGGTTTATACACCGTATAAAGGAAAGTTGTGTATAAAACAACATATGCCTCAATGAAAGGAGATTGAGACGAACTCCCTTACCTCATGTCCAACTTGACTCGATCGTTCTTTAATCTCATAAATAATAAAAAAGAGTTAATTTCTACTTTCTTAATTACCTTTTTCAAGTTCATTATTCCTTTTATATCACTTATTACCATGTTATGATCATTATGTAGTCATTTAAGTTAATAATGGTCATTTTGTTGATCTTTGGTACTTGAGTCAACAATAAAATTCTTATAATTACAAGTTGTTTATGTGGTAGAATATCCATTATCTACAGAATTATATTCATGATGTAGATATCATATATATCCATTAGATACATGCTTTTATAATATTACATAACATTTAGAGGTAAGAAATGAAATGCACTGTTCATGGAGATGGTAAGCCGTATGTACGCATGAACGCTACTTTCATTTCTATTTTGTATTTAATGGAATGAAATCATAATGATATAAAGGTATATATTATAATTCCAGTATAATATCATATATACTATCATTAACTCCGTCCTTTATACGTCCCACATATGGCATTAACGAATCAAATCACTTTGAGGGGGCGGTAGTCCTCACTTCCTAAAATGAAGATATCGCGTTTACCCATAATGGAAACCATAAAGGTATTCCATAAATGAAAAACAAATAATAATAAGGAAAAAATAAACACAATATATATCATATATAAATAGAGTGACATCCTAATGGCCACCATTAAAGGTGTTAAAAGAAGATTGAACAATCAGCATTTCGTGAGGCAGTAATTCGCCAACCACAGAAATAGTATGTTCTTTAACCATTAGACGGAGGTATGTGTAATTGTAAATCAAATGAATCTTATAAAAACATCCTAGTATATTGAAGATACTATTTTTGTTACAAAATATAGGAATAAAAAGAGTTTATGGGGTTGTAGAAGCAAAATAAAACAAAAGAACACAAGTGAAGACATTACCTTTAAACTGGGTAACTCCTCTTGGGTTGAACCAAAAGGGTTTCTTGAAGAGCTTTCTTCCTAAGGTAAGGCTTCTATGATGAATATAGGGATGTGGAGAGGTAAAATGAGTAGATTTTGGTGGAGCCAATGACTTGAGTGGTGTGGGTAAGGTGGTAGAGGTGGGGGCCTTTTATAAGAGGGAGGAGGGGCACTCTTGGAAAGTCAAGAAATTTAACTTTATTATATAATGAGTTTCGGATTTTAAAGGTCCCACAATTATATATTTCAAGGATAATGTGATAAGGGTTAGAAATATACTAATCCAATAAGTTTTTGAAAATTTTAATTCTTATATTTTACATTATCTTTTAATTTTATTTAAATCGTTAATTAATGAGGTAATCGATGCATCATCATTGTGTCATAAAAAAATTAATTTATTTAATGTATAAAAATTATAAAAAAATATCATGATGTGGGAAATATTTTTAGCTTTCAAATGAATATTTATAGTCTTAGAGATCATTTACACAGACAAAAATAAAATTGTTTTACTCGGGTGGTACATACTTTGGTTATACTTTCCCTTTAAAATAATAATATAATAAAATGTCACTATCACCCAAAAGTGATTCCATGGGGTCCCAAAGTTTGGCACAAGGAATACCATGGTCGGCCATGACAGAAAAAGTAGCTTTAGGAAACATGTTGAGGTCATTTTTTATTATTATGATATTATTTTATTACCCCTAACTACCCGATTACTAATTAATCACGATAATTAAAGATAATTACCGTCGTTAGTATTCATAATGTCAAAAAACAAAAGTGTCTTAATTACATAATTTGGACCTTATGATTTAAAATATGGAATCCATTTTACCAAATTCCAAACACAGAAATTTTAGTAATTAATTTTAAAATTAATTATAATTTATCACTATAAATTAGTTAGATTTATAAATTTGTTTTTTCAGTATTTTTCGCTATTCATCGAAAATTGGATGTTCTCAGAAAAATACCTAAAATTCAATATAGGATAATTTAGATATTATGAATCCAAAAATTAAGTCCATTTTGAAATATAAAATTAATATAATTTCAAAAGGTGGGTATTAATATTCATAACGGCTACTTTGATTGGTTGCGGTGTGTTAGAACTCGAAGTTGCGTACAATGCAAGTTATTGCATTATTGAAAGAGAAGTATATAGTGGAATCTTGGGGTGTTACATAGACTAAGAGATTTGATGCCTACAATATCCATGGATTCAAATTTATAAAACATATTGTGAAGAAGACTTTAAAACTCATAATAGTGGTGTATTTACACTTACATAAGTAGGATAATGTGGAAATATGATTAATATAATTTAATTAAACTATCATGCTCAATTTTCATTTATCTCATTCAAATGAAAGTTGTTTAACATTAAGAGGGGTATAATGGAATATTGGTTACATTTTACATTTGTTAACTTATCTTTCTTGATCTATACTAGTGAGCGTGAAGAGCATGATCCATTAATATTGGCTTCACAAGTGAGGATGGTTTATTATGGGGATGATTAAATAAATAATGGTTAGAGTGTTATTGTACACATAAAATAAAGAGACATGAATGATATGGGCAACAAAGGTCAATTAGTACATTATTACAGTGAACCTCATCATCCAAAAAACATTGAAAAGTTTTTTCTTAAAAATATTGAAAAAATAGAACTTGTAAGAGATTATGAAAATGTGGTACTCATCACAATGGAGGTTGATAAAAATGATGATAATGAATATGAATATAACTGAATGTATAAATTTTTAATGAAACTATATTAAAATTTCTCATTTATAAGTGTTTTGAACATATATAAGTTGTTCTTTTTTTTAATTTTTTGTAAAAATATTTTACATCCATGTTATTTTAAATTAAATATATTCTGAACCATTTGAATTACAGGAATACCGAGAAAAAAAAACTGAGTTCCTAGTCCATCAACATCTAGGAGAACACCACCAATACCGTCATCATTAGTGGATTCGAGTGATTTCATAATACCAAATAATTCTAGCAATCCATATATTTCCCCATAATTTTTTTGGTAGCCCACCATCTGATGCACCTCCAGGGATGAATCTATTGGTCACCCCTCCTATTTAATATCAGAGAGTTTCCATTATTTCTATATATAAAAATCAATAAAATACTACATGTTTTATTAATTGTTTAATCAATCTTTAAAATAGATAAAGATAATAATAAAATATATTTAAATATGAACATATCAGATGTATGAGACCAGAAAGGCTTTAGGATTATCATTCCATTTGATGAGTGTGGGGTGCCTACCGGTGATTCTATCACAATCTATGGACAGATTCTTGGGAAACATTATTATAATTTGGTGAGATTTATCATTAGATAAATATTGGAGGCATATTCCAATAGCCTGGAAAATTGAGGTGTTTGATAACTAAGTAAAGGTTATATTAATTTAATATTCCTTGATAACAAATTTAAAAGGAATGATTAAATTTATTAATATACTAATAAAGTGTTATGTTTTTTATTTCTAGATGATTTTTCATTTTTATGTCTCTAACTCTGTTCTACACCCATGGAATCTAAAAATTTATGGATAGAAATAAAGAGACTTTAAATGGAGATTATGTCATGAGTTTAATGACACATCTCTGACCTCTTGATTAATGTATGGGAAATTGATTGAAGGTTTTTCTAATGAGGAGGAGAAGATTTTTTTTTATGTTAACAAAGTTTAATCACATGAGGTCACTACATATTTTACAGTATTTTAATAACATAAACACAATAAAATTCAAATTTTTTTATGTTTCTATTTTTTGTAGGAATTATCTAAAAAAAATATAGTGAATCGTGGGAAAAAAGTCATTCCTCATATCGATAGGTCTTAAAGCGTTTTGAGAAAAAGAAAAATATTGGTTTTATTTTATCCATTATTATTTATATTATTTTATTATAAGTCTATTTTTATAACATGTATATATATATTTTTTAAAGGCTAATGTTCATAGGAAACTCGATGGTAGTTTTTTTGAAAAAAACTACTAGAGACATTGGAGTAGTTACATTTCATTACTATTTAAGGTTATTTCATTAATATAAATACATAATAAGGAAAAATAAATTATAATGACAAAAAAACCTTAAACCCAGCTAAATGGGGTCAGTTACATGGATCCAATAGTATCAATTAGCTCTATTGACATTGTTTAATGCATGTAGTTGAATCCAATTAATTGAGTTTAAGTATTTTTGGTGTAATAATTTATTTTTCATTATAATGTTTTTATAGAAATGAAATAACATTATATAGTAATGAAACAATTATGAATTAGATAATATGGTGAAGTTTAGATAATTTTAAAAAAACATTATCAATATTTTTTTATTAACCGTTTAAAATTCATGATTCCTGGGATGTGAACCCTTCACATTCATCATCAATTTCCCAGAATGATGCAATTAAAATATTTTAAGGGAAGGATTATCTTAGGCATGTATGGGGGATGGGTTCTGGGATTAATCCATCAGTTTCCTTTGTTTGGGTGTCATCATCATTTACTGTTACACCTAGTGGGGGTTCGAGCAGTGTCATTGATCAGTAAGTACAGAGATAAATTTCAAGGTTTGAAGAAAAGGTGCAAGAACATGACTCTTATATGAAAGCATACGGTCAATGATAGTCAACGATGTGAAATGATTTAGTTTTAGTATTTCAGAAGGTGATGGGAATAATCCCTGAGGGAATTTCTAGTCGTATAGCTCATCCTTCCAAGGAAAATTATAAACATTAGATATCATTCATACATTCACACATTTGATTATTTTCATAAGTTTTGAAAGTAATTTGACCTCATTTTTCTGATTTTGTCTACGTGACGTGCGTTTCAAATTAAAATGGCACTAATATTGAAAACATACACTTTGAGTCAAACCGTCCACTTCATGTGTCAAATTTATATGCGGTCAATTCCTACACATCACAAATGAATTATGGATCATTTTCCTAATTTTTGAAAAAAATATGAGCTTGTTTTCTCATTTTTTACAATATGACAAGTGTTTTAAACTAAAATGACACTTTTATATTGAAAACACGCATGTTGAGTCATACTAAATACATATTGTATTATATTGAAGTGTGGTTGATTTTTATATGTCAAAAAATAATTATGAATCATTTTTATAAGGTTTGAAAACAATCTGATCTTGTTTTCTCAGTTTTGGATTTGTGAGAGGCGTTTTAAAGTAAAATGACCTTAATATTGAAAACATACACATGGATCCATACCCCCACTTCGTGTCTCCAATAGAAATGAAATCATAGGAAAATTACCATAGATTGATTTTTGAAATGTAGAAATTAACAACATGTTAATATGAGTTACAAATTTTTCTGGGATGCCTGTAAATGCATTTTTAGTATTTTAACACACTAAAATGTGCATGAAATGGTCAAAACCAAAGAAACATAACTCTGATTGATGTGAAATCATGGGATAACCATCATTGGATACCTTTTACATGTAAACACAGACAACACATCCATTCGACGTGCGATGTTCTCGGAATGACTCAATAAGTAGTTCTAAATGATACCAATGTTTTTAAAGACGTGTGTTGGGGGTCAAAATCAAGAAAATGGTGTCGGGTGGCCATGAAATCATAGAAAAATGATCATAAGTGGATTTCTGAAAAGTAGTAACTCATGTCACATAAGTCTGAGTTATGATTTTCCTGTGATTCCTGTAAATGAATTTTTAGTGATTTAAAACCCCATAACCTGTATATAATGGTCAAAACTATAGAAAAATAACCAAAAATAACACGAAATTGTGGGAAAACCACTGTTGAATTATTTGTGATGTGTACACATAGTCAAAACATTCATCTAACATGTGGTGTGATCTAAATGACTAAATAAGAAGTTTTAAAAGATACCAAAGTCTTTAAAAACATGTATTGGGGGAGTTCAAAATCATGAACACAATTTCGATTAGTCGTGAAATCAAAGGAGAACAATCATAGATTTATTTTTGAAATATTGGGTGCAACATCACGTTAATGTGAGTTATAGTATGCCTGAGATGACCATAAATGTGTTTTTAGTGTTTTAAAACACAAAAATGTGCTTGTAATGATCATAACCATAGAAAAGGACTTCATATTGATATCAAATCACGGGAAAATCACTGATGAATTATTTTTTGTGTGTATTCATAGACAACATGTCCATTTGATGTGAGGTGTGCTCGGAATGGCTCAATAAGAAATTTTAAAATATTCCAATTTTTTAAAAAATCTGTGTTAAGCAGTCAAAACCCAGAAAACAATGATTTATGGCCTTGAAATCATAGAAAATGGCCATAGATTGATTTTTGAAATTTATGAATTGACGGTGCATCAATTAGAGTTACGGTTTGTCTGGTAAGCTCGTAAACACATTTTTAGTGTTTTAAAACACTAAATTGTTCTTTTAATGGTCAAAATCATGGAAACCTGCCATATATTGACATGAAGTCATGGTACAAATACCATTGAATTATTTTTATGTTCCTGAATAAACCATCCATATGACCTGTGGTGTGCTCATAATGACTCAATAAGTAGTTTTAAAAGATATCAACATCTATAAAAACATTTTGAATGAGGTTAAAAACAAGAAAATGAAATCAGATGGTCATGAAATCATTTGAAAACAAATATAGATTAATTTTTGAAATGTAGGAACAAACAAAATTTCAATTTGAGTTACAGTATTCTCGGGGTGCCTAAAAATGTGTTTTTTCTGTTTTGTGCGTGTAATAGTCAAAATCATATAAAATGATTTTGGATTGATGTGAAATCATGGGATAACCACTATTGAATTATTTTTGATGTGTATGCCTAGAAAACACGTCCATCTGGCAAGTGGTGTGCTCATAATGACACAATAAGCATTTTTAAAAGATACCAATGTCTTTAAAAACAAGCGTTGAGAGGGTCAAAACCAAGAAAATTGTGTCAGATGAATATAAAATCATTGGACAATGACCTTAGTTTGATTTTTAAAATTTTGGAACCAATGAAACGTTAATATGAGTTATGGTTTTCCCAGGATGCCCATAAACACGTATATAATTTTTTAACACACTCAAACATGTGTATAATGGTCGAAATCATATAAAAAATCATCGGATTGATGTGAAATTGTGGGACAACCACCATTTAATTATTTGGGACGTGTATGTGTAGAAAACACGTTCATCCGACATGTAGTGTGCTCAGAATGACTCAATAAGTTTTTTTAAAAGATAATAAAGTCCCTAAAAACATGTGATGCGAGTTCAAAACCAAACAAACAGCGTGAGATGACCATTGAATCATAGGACAATGGGAATATATTGATTTCTGAAATGTCAGAACTAGTGGTACGTCAATCTACGTTACATTTGCTTGAGATTCTTGTAAATTCATTTTTAATGTTTTAAAACACTAAAACATACGTGTAATGATCAAAACTATAGTAAACGGCCTTATATTAACGTGAAATCACGGTACGTCCACCATTAAATTATTTCTGACAGGTACGCACAAAAAAAACATTCATCTGATATGTGGTGTGCTCGGAATGACTCGATAAGCAGTTTTAAAAGATTCTAAAGTCATTAAAAACATGTGAAAGGGGCCCAAAATTAAGAAAATGATGTCAGATGGCCATGAAATCATAAAAAATGACTTTAGATGAATTTGTGAAATGTAATAACTGGAGACACGTCAATCTGAGTTACAGTTTGCCCATGATGTCTGTAAAATCATTTTTAATGAATTAAAACATGAAAACGTTTGTGTAACAATAAAAATCGTAGAAAACGATCTCAGATTGATGTTAAATCATAGGATAACTACCGTTAAATATTTTTGAAATATAGGAAATGCTACCATATCAATGTCTTTAAAAAATTTTAATTGGTTAATTTCAAGCACAGTGCATGTCAGTTTAAGAATTGATTAGATTGTTATATACATGTATTTTTTCAGTTCCAAGTGTTAGATCATATCTTAAACAGATAATTTTATGTTTTCAAAGTAGTTGGAACAATGTATTATTTGTTTTATATTAAAATGTCTTCTCTTTGATTAACAAAATAATAAACTTTATGTACAAAATTCTATTTTTTTGTCTATTCACTTTTGTATTTCTTTTCTTAAATGTTTTGGTTTGTATTGTTGGTGAATAATGTCAATAGTATATAAAAGGTTGACCATTTTGATCTGCATCATTCTTCAAAAGGAAATCATGATTGTTTTTAGTTTCTGTGGTACGGTTAAATATTATAGATGATTCTACTGTAAATCTGATTTATTATGTTCAGTTCTGAATTGTATCAACTTTTTTGTTCTAGTTGATGACACAATGTGGTCATTTTTGAATATTATGGTTGTAGTTATGAAGGTTGATAGATGCAGATGTGGTCATAAGATGGTCATATTTTCTATAAGTTAATAGTGATTTTTGACATATTATATATATATATATTGATTATTGGGGTTATGGGTTGACTGAGATTGTATATATATGAATGTGAATGTATGGTTGTGTATGTATAATGGTTTACTTTATTGTATGATTGAGTTTTTTATATGCATATTATTTTTTTATTAAATTTTTTTGAAAAAAAATTCATGTATTATATTTAGCGGTGGTTTACATAAACCACCGCTACAGTACTTAATTATGGTTATGTTAATTTTCTAGTTTTATTTTCAACTGTTTTTTATTTTTTTAACAACCGTGACAAAATGAATAAATTACCTCCATTAAATACTAAAAAAACATAAAAACCACTATTACGAAATAGGATTTTATCAGCGCTGAAAAAATTTATCAGCGCTCAAAAAGCACTAATAATTGAGACGTTATTATAACGTTGATCCCTTTTATCAGCATTAAAAAATGCTGATAAAAGTAAAAAAAACTATAAATTAAAGGCCCTTTTAACATTTCTTGACCCCTCATTTCAACGACAATAGGAAGTATCATCCCCCACTCCTTTAACAGCACTTAGAGCTCACCCCCACCCTTTAATAGTGCTCTCCCCCTACACCCAGCCGCACACCCATGTCACCCCTTGGATTCGAACCCAATACCTCTCCCTTATGCGCCTGAATTTTTACCACTCCCCCATCTTTTTTTATTTTCCATTTAATGATATATTATTTATTTATCTATATATTTAGTTATATTTATTCATATATTAATAAAAATTTATATATATATATATATAGTTATGTTAATATATATATATGTGTGTGTGTGTTAAAATGTATTTATATCTATTTATTTATAAATATATTTAGTTAATTTTTTTTATTCGTATAATTATTCATATATTAATATATATTTCTAATATTAGTTTTAAATGCATTTATAAAATTTATTTTTTTGTGTGTATAAATAAATAAATACATATATACAACATACATACACATGTATATATATTATGTATATGTGTATTTGTAAGTATAATTATATATATATTTTATATTTACATATATTATATATTAATATGTATATTCCATTAGTAGAATATATAGATAATATATATCAATTTGTTTACACAAATACAGACTAATATATATATATATACAAGCACACACACACATTATATAGGTATATAAATATTCATATATTTGTATTTTAAATAAAATGGATATTAGTTTTTATTTAGACAAGGCTTATATATTGAGAAATATATCTTATGTGTAAATATTTTTAATTATTTATTTATAAAATTTAATTTTTATGTGTGAATATATAAAAAATATGTTTATATTGTTATATATTTGTTTATAAATAACAGTACATTGTGAAAAACGATAAAATTTCAAAGGAATAATATCAATATGAGTGTAATCCTTGGGAATAAATTCAGTCTGTATTAAAAAGGTAAAACAAGAGCCCCTTAAATGAGGTTGAAATTCCATCAAATGTTAAAAACAAATGGCATCCCGACTAAAAACTCGGTTTTGGAGGTCTTATGGATTTTTTTCCTCGAAAAATGAGGAATAGGTTTTTCCTATATAATCAGTGTGTAGATCTCGTCGCATGTTTCGATTTGATATGTTGTTGAGCTCAAATAAACACTCGAATCAAGATTTATGGACGTTTGAAGTTTGAGTAACGTTTTCAACTTATTTTAGATATTTTATTAATTTTTTCAATTTTTTGTGTCTTCAATTTGTTATTAAAAGATTATTAATTGATAATAATTAGAAAATTATTATTTAATAATATTTTTTATATTATTTTATAATTCATTTTCACTAAAAATCCTATATATTAATTGTAAATGTTTATTTATACGTATCTAAAACATATTTAAAAAATATATATTATATTTATATCAATATAAAAATATTGATTTATTTATATTTTTATATATTATTTTTAATGATTTTTCTGAAATATATCTTTTATCAGCACTAGTGAAAAAAGACTCTAATTTATCAGTGCTATTATAAAAGCGCTGATAAAAAGGATCCCTTTAACAGTGATTTTTTAGCGCTGTCAATTGGTGACACTACGAAAACCAATTTTTTTGGTAGTGAACCATTGCCATACTAGATAAAATTTCATCAAATGATTGTTTATCATGAAATACATGGCGGTTTATGTTACGGTCTTTGAATAAGGTAGCATCAAATTGAACGGCCACTAGTAGAAAAAAAACGGTCATTAAACAATTATTTATTTGTAGTGATGATTCATTGTATGTGTCGCCCTTCATATGGAATCTAGTTAGATGAGAAATCCTATTAGGGTGACGTTGATTGGGCTTTGTTGACTATGGTGGGATGGGATCTTGGCTCTTGTCGCATGGTCTAATTCAGCTGCTTTATATTGTAAGAGTGTTGTTAATGTTGTTGGGTTATCAAAAATAATCATATAATCATATAAATCTACATGATGACATAATGTACTTTATGTTTGTCGATTAAATTTTATATTAAAATATTTATTTTATTAAACCAATAATTATATGAGTTCCAAAACTAGCAAAAAACCTATAAATACTATGGTCTATCCTTTAATAATTCGAAACTGGTCTCCTGTAAAAAAATGATTGGAGGCCCACATTTATTTTTAAAAAAATATATAGCATTTAGGAAATCCAACAAATTACGAGAAATAAAAAAAAACGATTTTCTAGACCACAATAAATTATTTATATCTATCTATGTTGTAAACTACATAAGAAATATCAAAAACATTTATTTGAATAATTAAAAAATTTATATTGAAGTCAAAGCAGGAATAATTTATCGTTATAAATATTTTTAAAACATATTTGAAGATTATTTTTTTACATAAAAAATATTTTACATGAAATGATATTAAACAAAATTGATATAATTGAAAGGGAAAACTGTTTTATACCTATTAATGTAAATACGTAGAGCTGTTTGTATATGTACAATATAACCATATACAATCTTGGTCCAGCAGTCCCGGCTAATCATCCCTTCACAGTGTCCACCAGACCCCAGCCCTTCTCTCTGCCTCGTGTCCCAATAATTGACGGGTGTCAATTGCTCCAAAATCGGTGGTCTCGAAATATTCAATGCAATTTGGACATTCACGAAGAGACCATTACGCATGGTGGTATTTCCTATACTCTAAATATCACTTCCAAAATCAACCTCAACAAGTACATATAAAGGGAATCCATTCTTTTAAAGGAAGCCATATATCTTTTTAGATTTAGGGTCTAAATTTTGTGATCAAAAGGATGTGATTTTTTGGATTTGAGATCCATTTTTTGTCACTGTTACTCGTTCATAATTTTTTACCGTTGATCTCATTGAATAACACTCTATATTTTGCTTTAATTTTGGTTCATTAATTTATATTTTTTTAAAAAGATGTGTTTTAAATTTGATTTATTGAAAAAACCGAATGGTGATTATAGTATTCCTAACCCTAATATCTCAAATGACGCCTTATCCAATGTTCCCCTAACCATAGACACCCCTCCTCATATTCTAAAGGCAGACAACTAGATACAATGGTCTAAGAGGTGATAGTGGAGAGACTACAACTACTGATATAAAACCATAATGAAACAGAATTTATATAAAAACTATGAAAACAACCATTCTTATAAAAACATAGAAATGAGAACAACAACAGGTATATAAAATATGCTTTATAAAAAAGGACTATCCACTCGATCCCACTCAGAAATCCATTAATGATCCTTTTTGCATCCAAAAGACCTCTAACCAAAAATGTTTCAATCATATGGACCTTTCTCTTACTCATGTCACAGACCACAAAATATGCATGTGTCCCAATGATCCCATGCAGAGTGAGTAATAACTTATTAGACCACAACCAATGATATCCTTATATAATATCTTTATGTATATGAATGTATACAAAGTATAATGTATGAAAGTAAAAACAATCATATCCACTCGCTTAACTACGTGCTCGACTAGCCATGGGTGACCACTTTATCCACTTTGGCCAATGCCAGTGTTGGACGATGTATCCATAATTTGAGTACACCACGAGGGAGAACTACTAGGACATGCTGACTTGTTCCGAGAATCAGAAGTTGAGATCATTGAAAATTCAAGCATTCAACTTACATTCATCATAAATTCAATCAGAGGCCAATGCATGGACTCAGTGTGTTGGCGATGACATTTCATCTCTTAAGCAATAGTTGGGTCGTCCTATGACCGTATCTTATAATGACATCAAAGTTGTTCTAGAATGTTTCTGAATGTTATAGAAGGAATTATCTAGAAAGAAGAATCTAGAGGTGCATACCAAGTAAAGTGGTTGAGGTCAACAATGTTATGAACAATCAGAAATGGAATTCCATTTAGAGGCTTCTTCGTGAATATGCGAAGGTTTTGTGACTGGGATAACTGCCTTAGTTTTTTATAAAAGGAAGTGGTGACATACCTTAAATAGATTGGAAGAGCATAGAATAGTGAATCTGAATAATTAATACTACATAAATGTTTTACAGAGTGTTAGTCATCCTGTAATGAAATATTTTTTATGGTTTTTATCAATTGGTTGAAATAATTTTGTACATATGATAATATTATGATGTCACAATAGGTCCTCCCATGCATGTAGGATGAAAAGTACAAAACACCTTAATTCTCTCGTATTAATTTACTTCTTTATGTACTTCAATAGCATGTATTTTTGTTGTATGTTTTTTTCCTACTGAGGAGTGTGTGTGGTAAACATCATGTGGTGTGTAGGGTGCAATGACTTCCTACATTTGGTACACTCAGTCAAGGGGGAAGAAGACGTCCATATATTTATTTTTTTATATGCTTCCACATTCAAATTTTTGATGGATCTGTAAATTGAACTCTAGTGGTTTATCGGTAGTACAAGCGATCCGTTTTTATGTGTTGTAGTTTGTGGTTTTTTCCACAACAAGTTATATCAAATGGTTGGTTCTGAAGCTCATGGTTCTTCACACCAGTAGTAGCAACGAACATTGAATCAAATGAAGGGAATATTTTTATTAAGAAATTAGATGGAATATATTTTGGACTATAGAGAAGGAAGATTTAAGATCATTTGATTTAGAACTACTTGGAAGTCCAGTGGTCCGAGGTAAAGCCAATGATAATGGGGAAAGATGAATGAGAGTGATTGGATAGGAATGAACATTCACTGGTGAGAAATTCCCCTGATGAAATGTTGCATTCAATATTTCTGAAAAAATACTACAATAGATGTTCTAAATGTGTTGGTAGACATGTATGTAGAACTGATGAACTAGAATAAGGTTTTCATGTTTGACAATTTTTTTGATTTAATGTTTTCAGAAGGAAGAACAACACCAGATCATGTAAATAACATCAACACAATTCGAGGGAATCTATATTCAATAAAGGAAACTTTTGGGATGATTTATGGGGGTTTCTACTGTTGTCTTCACTTCCGGAGAGCTTGGATGTAATGATTAATGCAATTAATAGCTCCATCGGTACAAGTGATATAATATTTGATGATATTCAGAAAAAAGCCTTGAATGGAGAACTAAGGTGGAGGGAAGTTCAGATACCAACCAATAGTGCCCTTAATACCAATAAAAGGGGATGATCACCCCATCAGAAATACAAAAAGAAATCAAAAAAATAAAAGTCCGATTAAAAAAGTTAATGTAAGTCAGCTGGTCTAGGTCCTAACTACTAGAAATGTGGGAAGGGTGGAAATTTGAAGGACCAAATGAATCAAAGGGAGAACATTGGAAATGCATCAACTTCTGGCAGTTTAGATTCTATAAACTCAACGGAAGAAAGAAAAGGTTATCTACTGAGTTTGAAAACACCAGTAGAAGTCCGGGTGATTTACTCTGGATCATCTTATCATTCAACCATAGATCAAAGATGCATAGTCAATAATGTAATTGGGATTTTTGGGAAAGTACATCTAGTGGATAGTGGTTCCATGGAAGTTTTTATAAAATGAGAGGCCAATATTCAAATAAATAATAGAGGATTATTGAAGTTAACAGAAGTTAATTGTATCCCTTTCCTTAGATGAAATCTATTTTTCATTGGGAAACTTGATAATGCATGTTATGGGACTAGCTGTAAGATCCCAAACTTTTCTTGGTATGTTCCCTTTTTAGTTTTCTCATTGTTATAGGGTGGGTGAGCGTTTTATTTGGTTTGGGAGGCTTTGGAGTTGTTTTAGATATTTAAAATATAATTTAATGCTGAACAATAGTCTGTAGAAAGTTTACACACCATGTAAATGGGTTACACAACGTGTAAATTTTTAATCATAACAAAAATTACTCCGCGCAATAGGTTTTTCAGCGCAAGCCTTTAAAAAAAATTAAACGATGTATAACACTATTGGAAATCATACTTTTCCCCACACTTGTATACCAACGGTTCTTTTTAACCGTTGGTATAGGTGATCTTTACCAACGGTTTGCATAAACCGTTGGTAATGATGGAGTTTTCCCAACGGTTTGATTAAACCGTTGGGAAAACAATGATTTCCCAATGGTTTTTAATAACCGTTGGGAAAAATATGCCCCAAATTCGACTAAGGATGGCGACCCCCCCCCCCTCCGATTCTAGAAGCATTGCGTGGCTCTCCCATAAGTGATTCCCGACTCCCAGAAGCCCTTGAGAAGCCCCAACACAGGTGAACCTCTTCCATCGGATCAGCTGCCAGGTTAGACTCCTTTCACCTCTTCTCAAGGATATCCTTCCACCTCTTCTCAAGGATATCCTTCTATTCTTAAGGATATCGTTATTCCATATTTCTAGGGTTTTTGGAAAATTTTATGATTCACTACTCCACGAATTGTGTACTCAAATCACAAAATCCACGAATTGTGTACTCAAATCACTACATCGGTGTACACATTTGTCCAATTAATGTTTTCATTACACATATACATCTATACGGGAATGGTGTCTCTTTATTGTGTTCTAATTTTAAAGATTCATAGTTTTTTTTAATCTCAATGCTTCAAATATTATAGCTTCATGTATATGAACTCATAAGAAATTGTTTGTAATATGTATTCATAGTATTTCATGAAAATCACTCCTTTCATTAAGATCATGTCAAACATTAAGATCTTATTCATCTTAATTTTTTTACACTATGTGTATTACATAATAAGTATGTATCATGTTTCTATCAAAATCTATATATATATAAAATGACACACTGTTCACTTATCATTTTCATAATAGAACATATAGAGTATCTTCTTGAACTTTGAAAAATAGTATGTGGTCCCTAATTATTCTTCACATAAGAAATAATAAATACTTAACCGTATAATCAAATTTTATTTATGAATAAAATATCTACAAAGGGAAATCTCAGTGGGACCTCTCCTTTTCCCATGTAGTACTTCTTCCTTCTTCATTAAACTAATTCACATAATGTCAAATTCTCAATATTAATGAATATTAGTTTTCTTAATTTAACCATTAATTATTCTGCCTTCAACATCATACATTGAGTTATTCAATAACCTTTTTAAAACACAATGACCATTTTCACTTATTTGGGGTTCCTCAAAATGCTTGGGAAAATCAGAAAAACGCATGTATTGAATCGTGTTTCTCATATGGTTTCATGGATACAAGTTCATCTCAAAAATCATGACTGCATGGTTCAAATATCAAGAGGACCATGGGATTATTATTCTTCACACAAATGAAGTTTTTTTCTACAACTATGTGTTTTTGTTTTTACTTTTGATTTGGCCAAAAGGGGAGATTTGTGGTCATTAATCATGGTTTTGGGTGGTCATTTAGGATGTAAGATAGCATGACTTCATTTTACTTGATATATCCAATATTATTATTGATTTTTGTTCAATTTGATTATCTTTGACAAGTGATGTTGTTTAATAAGTTTTTATTAATGGTTGTAATAATGACGATATGGTATAAGGGTTCACATAGTGTGTATAACAGTTGAAATGGTGTCTACGATAATCTAGTGTCCTGGGAATGTACACATAGTACATGACTTGGTTATCCATGTAAATATACATGGCCAGTCTCTTATGGTGAAAAGTATGATTGGCCAAATGGGGTGCTGAAAACGTCCCATTTACACATGGCTTTGTTTCATGGGTATGCCCACATGATGTGTTGGCCATACTATAGAGTATGTAGTAATTAGCTCAGTCAAAAGACTTTCATCCCTGAAATTCAAGACTATATGGTTAAATGGAAGAACCCATGTTCTAATGACATGTCTAACAAGGTTTCTAACTCAACTCACCTAAAAATAAACTAGAACACTGGTTAAATGCAAGAATTCATCCTAAACGTACACTATAACATTGGTTAAATGGAAGAAATCATCCTTGTTACTGAATTCCATACACATTTGGGCAAAAAACCATCATTCACGAACATCAGTGCAATGTATAGGCTTTTTACAAAACTCATATCCCTTAAATGCCATGAAATTACAGTAGTCAATTATTTAAAGTTGTCATGTTTACAGGTGGAATCATTGCATATTTGGATAATATATTCTCAGAACTATAGAGTTGAACCCCATTCGGTGTTTTGAGGTCCACCCAGGACAACCCCCCTACTTCCTGGACCCAGGACAACCCCCCTCCTTCCTGGACCCCGGACAGCCCCCACCCTCCTCCCTGGACCCCGGACATCCCCCCACCCTCCTTCCTGGACCCTGGACAACCCCCCTTCTCCCTGAACCCTGAACAACCCCCCCCCCCCCCACCCACCTTTCTGGACCCAAGACAGCCCCCCTCCTTCCTGGAACCTGGACAGCCCACCCTCCTCCCTGGACCCCGGACAGCCCACCACCCTCCTCCCTAGACCCTGAACATCCCAAAAATCATTATTTGTATGTGATATAAAACACAATAGAACTTGAAGGTCCCTCTCCAATGAGTGTCCATTTGGGATTGGGTCATTAATGAGTGGCATCCTGGTTTGGGACGTAACAATTCCTGGATATACTTTTTATAGGTGTTTCTAATCAAATCCATACCCATAACTATTGAAGGTCCATCTCGAAAATCAATTGGGACATGATTCAATGAATACACACTACCAACCTATGATCTATGACCCCAAACCTAGGATCTTTTAATCCATGGTTAAGGTGAAACTTGATGAGGACATAACTACTTTTGATGTGATCCTCATCCTACTCCTCATCCCGATATCCCTGAAGAAGTAAAAGTATAAAACTCATGTACTCCCAACAAGACCCTTAAGGATTATGTATTCCTTGATCCACTTCCAATATCTTACTGGGAAATCCTTGAATATAGGCATTAGAAATTCTGTATCTTATTTTCTTATATACACTGCATTTTGTTTTATTTCCTAATATGATTCTCATATAAATTAATGTGTCAGTTATGCTTTTATTTAAAGTAAAAAATTGTCATTTACCTAAATATTTTTTTGATTGAACTTTAATATTATTTAATTGATTTTAAATGACTTATTGCATTTTTTTTACATAATTGATAGAAGTTTGATGTATAAAACTGATCGAAATTCAACCAATTTTCAAAATAATTTGAACACCTTTCTAGATTTTTCATTTGAAAAGGCTTCAGATAGTGGTCGCATACACTGCCCATGTTCTAATTGTGTTGGAAGACCTTGGATGAGTTGTGAAGCAGTTAGCTATTATATAACCAAATATGGTTTCCAAACAAACTGTTATGTGTGGTATCAGAATGGATAGAAAGTATAATCTCACAATGTTGATGATCCAAATGATAGGACTGAATTGGAGAGTTTGATATATGATCGGTTTCCATTTATTCGGCATCATGAGAAGGAAAGGATTTCCAGCCAACAAGATTTCGATACAAGAACACATGATGTGTCCAATGAAAATGATGTTGTTGATAGGGTGAAAAAATTGAATTATGCCGCGGCGACTCCATTATATCGGCAATTTGGTAAAATGAAAAAGTTGGAATTTTTAAAACGATTGTTTCATGGGAAAACTATGTATGAGATTTCAAATGCTGCAATTGATTACAATCTTACCTTCTTGAAGGACTTACTTTCAGATGATGCAGATATTCCATCAAACCACTATATGACATGGAAGTTAGTTGATGAACTTGGATTCTCAAAAAAAATTCATGCTTTCCCGAATGATTGCAGCTTATTTTCGGAGGAAACTGCTGAAAGAAATGATTATATCAAATGTGGAACCTCCCGATGGAAGCCAAAAGATGATGGAACACCATCTCGTGTGCCACAAAAAGTAATGTGCCACATACGGAAAACCGACCAAAGGCATTACGATTCTGTTGAAACTTTAGAAAAATGATCCATGGGTCATATGTGATGTGTACGAGTTAACCCCGCTTCAATCCGAGGTTCGGGGTGGCTGACACCACTCGAAATGTCTCACTTTTATTTGGAATGGACAAGATTTTAAGTGAAAACAAAAACTGGTATACAAAAAACAGAACAAACACATTCGGATTGTGTTGATACTTCAAAAAAACGATTCATGGGTCATTTTTGATGTGTATGAGTCAACCCTGCCTCAATCCGAGGCACGGTGTGGTCGATACCACTCAAAGTGTCTTTCTTTTGTTTAAAATGGATACACTTTTATGTAAAAACAACTGACATATGGAAAACTAACCAAACGCATTAGGATTGTGTTGATACTTTAGGAAAAATATCCATGATCCATTTTTGATGTGTAGGAGTCAACCCGCCTCAATCCGAGACGCAGTGTGGCCGGAACCACTCAAAGTTTCTCTCTTTTGTTTCAAAAGGACATCATTTTAAGTGAATACAACAACTGACATATGGAAAACCAACCAAAGGGATTCAGATTCTGTTGAAACATTAGGAAAACGATCCATGGGTCATATGTGATGTGTACGAGTCAACCCTACCTCAATCTGAGGGCCAGTGTGGCCAACACCACTCAAAGTGTTTCTATTTTGTTTGAAATGGATAAGATTTTAAGTGAAAACAACAATTGGCATACTAAAAACTGACCAAATGCATTTGGATTGTGTTTATATTTTAGGAAAATGATCCACTGATCATTTGTGACATGTAAGAGTCAACCCTGCCTCAATCCGAGGTGCGGTGTGGCCGGCACCACTCAAAGTGTCTCTCTTTTGTTTCTAAAGGACATAATTTTAAGTGAATACAACAACTGACATATGTAAAACTGACCAAAGGAATTCGAGATATATTGAAACTTTATGAAAAATATCCATGGGTCATATGTGATGTGTACGAGTCAACCCCGCCTCAATTCGAAGCAGGGTGTGGCCGGTATCACTCAAAGTGTCTCCCTTTTATTTGAAATGGACAGGATTTTATGTGAAAACAACAACTGGCATATGGAAAACTGACCAAATGAATTCAAATTCTATTCAAACTTTAGGAAAACGATCCATGGGTCATATTTTACATGTACGAGTCAACCCTGCATAAATCCTAGGGTCGGTGTGGCCGACAACACTCAAACTTTCTCACTTTTATTTGAAATAGACAGGATTTTAAGTGAAAACAACAACTGGCATATGGAAAACTGACCAAACGCATTCGAATTGTATTGATACTACAAAAAAAATGATCCATGGGTAATTTTTGATGTGTTCGAGTCAACCATGTCTCAATCCGTGGTGCGGTGTGGCCGACACCACTCAAAGTGTCTCACTTTTCTTTGAAATGGACAAAATTTTAAGTGAAAACAACAACTGGAATACATAAAACCGACCAAACTAATTCGGATCTATTAATACTTTAGGAAAAGGATACATGGGTTATTTGTTACATGTAGGAGTTAGCCTCGCCTCAATAAGAGGAATGGTGTGGCCGATACCACTCAAAGTGTCTTTCTTTTGTTTAAAATGGATACACTTTTAAGTAAAAACAATCGGCATACGGAAAACCAAACAAACGCATTCAGATTGTGTTGATACTTTAGAAAAATGATCCACGGGTCATTTGTGACATGTATGAGTCAACCCCGCCTAAATATGAGGTGTGGTGTGGCCGACACCACTCAAAGTTTCTCTCTTTTGTTTTAAAAGGACATCATTTTAAGTGAATACAACAACTGACATACGAAAAACCATCCAAAGGCATTCAGATTCTGTTGAAACTTTAGGAAAACGATCCATGGTTCATATGTGATGTGTACGAGTCAACCCCACCTCAATACGAGGTCCGGTGTGGCTGAAACTACTCAAAGTGTTTCTCTTTTGTTTGAAATGGACAAGATTTTAAGTGAAAACAACAACTGGCATACTTAAAACCAACCAAAATGCATTTGGATTGTGTTGATATTTTAGTAAAAAGATACATGGGTCATTTGTGATGTGTACAAGTCAACCCCACCTCAATTGGAGGTGCGGTGTGGCCGACACCACTCAAAATGTCTCTCTTTTGTTTAAAATGGACATCATTTTAAGTTAAAACAACAACTGACATATGGAAAACCAACCAAATTCATTCAGATTCTATTGAATCTTTAGGAAAACTATCCATGGGTTATTTTTGATGTGTAATAGTCAACCCCACCTCAATCAGAGGCGCGGTGTGGCCAGCACCACTAAAAGTGTCTCACTTTTCTTTGAAATGGACAACATTTTAAGTGCAAACAACAACTGACATACGGAAAACTGATCAAATGCATTCGGATTCTGTTGATACATTAGAAAAATGATACATGGGTCATTTTTGACGTGTATGAGTCAACACTGCCTCAATCTGAGGCACGGTGTGGCCGGTACCACTCAAAGTGTCTTTCTTTTGTTTAAAATGGATACACTTTTAAGTAAAAACAACCAGCATATGGAAAACTGACCAAACACATTAGGATTATGTTGATACTTTAGGAAAACGATCCATGGGTCATTTTTGATGTGTACGAGTCAACCCATCCTCAATTCGAGGTGTGGTGTGGCCGACACCACTCAAAGTGTCTCTCTTTTCTTTCAAAAGGACATCATTTTAAGTGAATACAACAACTAACATACGAAAAACTGACCAAAAGAATTCGGATTCTGTTGAAACTTTAGGAAAATGATACAGGGGTCATATGTGACGTGTAAGAGTAAACCCTGCCTCAATATGAGGTCCGGTGTGGCCAGAACCACTCAATGTGTTTCTATTTTGTTTGAAATGCAAAGGATTTTAAGTTAAAACAACAACTGGCATACTTAAAACTGACCAAACACATTCGGATTGTGTTTATATTTTAGGAAAATGATCCATGGGTCATTTCTGATGTGCACGAGTCAACTACTCTTCAATCTGAGGTGCGGTGTGGCTGAAACCACTCAAAATGTCTCTCTTTTGTTTAAAATGGACATCATTTTAAGTGAAAACAACAACTGACATATGGAAAACCGACCAAATACATTAGGATTATATTAAAACTTTATAAAAATGATCCATGGGTCATTTTTAATGTTTAAGAGTCAACCGCTCCTCAGTCTGAGGTGCAGTGTGGCTGGAACCACTCAAAGTGTCTCACTTTTCGTTGAAATGGACAACATTTAAAGTGAAAACAACAACTGACATAAGTAAAAATGAGAAAACACATTCAGATTCTATTTATACTTTAGGAAAAGGATCCATGGGTCATTTGTGACATGTACGAGTCAACCATGCCTCAATATGAGTCATGGTGTGGCTGGTACCACTCAAAGTGTCTTTCTTTTGTTTAAAATGGATACACTTTTAAGTAAAAACAACCAGCATACGTAAATGTTGATACTTTAGGAAAATGATTCATGGTTCATTTGTGACATGTACGAGTCAACCCCACCTCAATATGAGGTGCAGTGTGGCCGGAACCACTCAAAGTGTCTCTCTTTTGTTTCAAAAGGACATCATTTTAAGTGAATACAACAACTGAAATTTACACTCATTAACGATAGTCGCAAACTCTTTTTCAGGAGTTGGGTAGTTTCACTCATGGAGTCATAAGTGAAGAGACTCCTAAGAAAATAAATTTTCACCATATATTATAAAATTACAAGTTCAATGAAAAATGCATCACAAATCATTACATACCCAAATCTTGGATCAGAAAAAAAAATGGGATTTGAGCCAATTTTAAACTCTTATTCAACTATAATAAGTATTTCTTAGACTATTATGCCTATTAGAATTTGAATGGGAGGTGGGGGGGGGGGGTTGTGCTAGTTGGGGGGGTTGTTCAGGGGTGAGGTGAATTACTACTGGAAGAGTGGTTGTCATATGAAGATTGAAATGGGTGTAAATAATGTTTGAGTTATTGAAACTGTTATTAACTCTACTAGATGATTGTTTTCATATGAAAATTAAAATAGGTAATTGTAGTAAATGACATGGTTGGAAGAGTTTGATGGTTTTATGTGTTTTTTTGTGCCATTTTAGGTGTTTTTATGCTGTTTTAAGTCTGTTTGTAAGTGGATTTTGTGCTATTTTTTATGCAGTTGTATACTGGAGGGGCTGCTGTGCAATAGTTATAAAAAAACAAAATACCAATGGTTTTAAACCATTGGTATACTTTGAGAGAAATTTAAAAACTATCCCAATGATTTTAAAACCGATGGTATAGTGTTTAGTATTCAATATATACCAATGATTTCTTGAAATCGTTGGTACAAATGTTATACAAACATATACCAACGGTTAGCCTACAACCATTGGTAAATTAATAAATACAGTGGACTATACCAACAGTTTAGATCAAACTGTTGGTATAGGGCTTTCCTCACGGCTTACTTCCCTCTAGTTTAGAAAACTGTTGGTATAGGCTATACCAATGGCTTTCCGGCCTATACCAATGGTTTAAAACCGTTGGTATAACCTTCTTTTTCCATTAGTGTAAAGGAATTAATGATTGTGTAATTCCCCATGAATAAGTTTTAAAGGTGTCTTGTGGTTCATTTTGGTTTCATTCCATCATGAATCACTCGTTATCTCGACCCTAGGGTGAGTCTCGGCATTTTTGGAGTGATTTATTCATATCAGATCACCGTAAATTGGTGTTTGACTCCTGGTAAGACTTTTTTTGTTGGTTCTCTTATGTTCCTCCTTCTTCCAATAAAGTGTTTAAAGATTTTTGATAGTTGTAGGTTTTTGTTTTGATTGTGATACTAGGTTTTTGTTCATATATTTGTATGAATTTGTTAATTTTGACAGTCCTACATCGATTGAGGGTTGTGGTTGGGCGAGATTTCATCAACAATCTTGTGTTTAGTGGTATAAATATAAATTCCCATAGTCTAGATTATAATTGCGTGTATTGATTTGTGTAATTTCAATTTCCACATTGGGTAATTTCATTTTGGAATTGAATTAATTAATCAATTAATGATATTTTGAAATTGGACATTTAATGGGATTGTGAAACTGGTGGATTAATGTGATTATGAATTGATTGATAATGGTAATTAAGGGATGTTTGTCTTAACCTTGAAGGGTTAATGGATAATATGATTAAAACTTGATAAATGGATTAATGGTGAAATTTTCATATTATTTCCATGTGATTAAGGTTATGAACAATGATTTTTTTGATAAATTTGAATGGTGAACCATGATGTGAATAAATAATAAGAGGGTTAACGATGAATAACCTTGATATATGTGATACATATGTCAGATATTTTATTTATTTGATTCATTAATATATGAGTTTTGGACTAGGAATGATGATCTAAATACCCATATGGCACCTGCCATCGGGACAAGCTTGTGCATGCACGGGAATGCCTAGCCGAACAACCATGCGAATGTGGAGAGCTGATTTCACGATGAAGATGTTGGGGAGGAGCAGTTACAGGTAGTTAGTCTGGGTTGTTTGTAATGTTTGAAGCCTATGGGCAATTAATTCCTCTAAGGCCTACGGGCTATGTAATACTTATACCTATGGGCCTTGTAAGGGTTCCACCTCACCCCTTGAAAGGTGGATTATCAAAATCAATAAAAAATGAAGGCCTTCGGGCCAATGGAGGAGGATGATCTAAATACCCATATGTGACAACTATGAGTGTGGGATATAGACAGATGCTCCTGATACCCATATGTTATAACTATGAGTGTGGGACATAAACTGATGCTCCAAATACACATATATAAATAACAATAGGTGTGGGATAGAGTTGGATGCTCCAAATACCCACGGGGTGCTAGACATGATGTTCTATGCCAAAGACATTACCATTGGACTATTTTTCCAAGTAGCCTTGATATGAAAATTGAATTTAAATGAATGATGAAATACCAAGATTATAAGGACCCAACCTTAAACATTATATAATCATGAATTAAATAAATAATCCACATTGAGGATATTTTCAGGTTTAACGTTTTAGAGAATTAGGACATAACTATTACATTACATCTCAAAAATTATAAGGTAGACACTTCTACTCAATTTCAATTTTTTTCGTAAAATAAAAACTTTTGAAAAAAATAGACATGTATAGTCCCCTATTTTAGACAACATGACTTTTCCTTGATCCCATCCTTTACCATATTCTTATTTAGGTCATGTGAAAAACATTTTAAAACATGGGATGAGCATAAAAAACTCAGTAAGGGTTATAAAACAAAGAAAGAAAACATTAGTCCATAATTGAATACATAACATAATCTCTTTAACATAACTCATGAAATCATAAGATTTATGAATAACACATAGAAAACATAAATCATAAAGGAAACTTGTGAAATCCATATCATACTTACATTGTAGCTATCACAGCTATGTAGGGAGTTACATTTGGAATACCCATCACAGTATATTCCCTAAATCTCTTAGGAGAATCATTCACGTTTACCTCCGTCACATTACCCAATGCATTGGAGAGATATCTAGGGCTCACCTGCTCTACGTTTATCATGGAACCACCTGTATACATAACAATTCTCAAGAACCATAACATATTAAAAAAACTGGGTACAACCGCAAAAGCAGCACACAAAGCAAGGAAGAAGATTAAATTAAATGGAAAGCCTGGGGACTTGACCCCACGACCTGCCCCTCACCCCCCTAAACCCTTACCACCCCACCACCAACAGTGGGGCAAACATAAAACAAACATAAAGGAAAGATACCATTTTCACATTTCAATCACAATATATCATTTAAATATATTAAAAAAACAAATCCATTATCAAAACCATTTTCAATACCCAAATATGTAAAAGAGTATTTGGTATTTATTTTCTTTTTAAAAACATTACAGCTTGTTAAAGAATCCAAATATCAAACAATACTCGCAGTGGTGGAAACGTCATTGTCACCACGTACGTTAAAGAGATACATTATTTTTTTTCATTTAGTAAAATGATTAATTTAAAAATATTACCTTTGAATTAAATAAAAATTCAAAGGTGTTTATATAGAATATAAAATAAAATCATGTATTAAAACAAAATATGCCTCAATGAAAGGAGATTGAGACGAAGTCCCTTACCTCATGTTCGACTTGACCCGTTTGTTCTTTGATCTCCTGAATAATAAAATAAAGTTAATTTATACTTTACTAAGAACCCTTTTCAAGTTTATTATTCCTTTTATATCACTTATTACCATGTTATAAACATTATTTAATCATTTAAGTTAATAATGGTCATTTTGTCGATATTTGGTACTTGAGTCAAAAATGGACTTCTTATAATTACAAGTTGTTCACATGGTCAAAAGTTCATTATATTCAGAATGATATTCATTATTTAGATATCATATATATCATATATATCTAGTATATACATGTATTTATAATAGTACATAACATTTTGAGGTAAAAAATGAAATGCATCGTTCATGGAGACGGTAAGCCATACGTACGCATAAACGCTACTTTCATTTCTATTTCTTATTTTAATGGAATAAAAACATTATGATAATTAGGAATATTATAATTCTAGTATAAAATAATATATAATAATATTAACTCCATCCTTTATACATCCCACATATGGCATTAACGAGTCATACCACTTTGAGGGGGCAGTAGTCCGCAATTCCTCAAATGAAATTATCGCATTTACCCATAATGAAAAACATAAAGTTATGATATAAATGAAAAAAACAGAAGCATAAATAAAACATAAAAATAATATATATCATATATAAATAAAGTTCCATTTTAATGGCTACCATGAGAAGCGGTAGGAGATAATTGAACAATCATCGTTTCGTGAGGCGTTAGTTTGCCATCCACAGAAACAATATGTTCTTTACCCATTATATGGAGGTGTGTGTAAGTGTAGATAAAATACTTATCATAAAAACATCCTAGTATATTGAGGATACAGGTGTTGTTATAAATTAAAAAAAATAAAAAGAGTTTAGGGGTTGGATAATTAAAATAAAAGAAATGAATTTAAGATAAACTGTTACCTTTAATTCGGGTAACTTCCCTTTGGTTTGAACAAAAAGGACTTCTTGAAGTGCCTTCTGCCGAAGTTAAGGCTTAAAGGTGGAATAGAGGAATCTTGAGAGATTATTTGGGCAAGGGTTTGACGATCCAAGGGGCTTGAGAGGTGTGAGGAATTGGTTAGAAGTAGTGTCCTTTTATAGGGGGAGGAGGGGCTCTTTAGGAAAGTGTAAAAATATTATTTTATTACATAATGATTTTCGGTTTCTAAATGTCAAAAATTTATTAAAGTAAAATATAAGATGAATAATTATCTAAATAAAATAATCCAATAAGAATTGGACAGGTTTTGGATATTATTTTATTATTTATAATATTATTAATTTAAATCATTTATTAATGAGGTAAACACTGCATCATTATTGTGTCATACGTAATTTTATTTATATGATGTCTAAAAATTATAAAAAAATACCATGATGTAGAAAATTTTTTATCTTTCCAATGAATATTTATATTCTAAAAGATATCTTATATAACCCATTGTAAAAATTAATTTACTAAATGATATTTTTTTATGTCATTTTTGTCTTTACTTTAAGTTAATTAAAATAAAGTGTCATTATCACTCCCATGTGGCTCCATGAGGTCCAAAAATTGACCGAATGATTCCCATGGTCGAATATGTATCATCCAATAGGATTAGGAAAAATGTTAGGCTATTTTTTTATTATTATAATAATATTTTTTTAGCTTTATTTACCAGATTTACCCTTTAACCATCGTAAATAAATTTTTTACTGAAGTAAGTATTCATAATGTCTAAAAAAAATGTTACCTATTTACACAATTTGGACCTCATGATTCAAAATATGGAACCCATTTTTCCAAATTCAAAACACAGTAGTTGTAAAAATTAATTTAAAATTAATTCCCGCTGTCAAAACAAAAAGAGTGTTTTTAAGAAATATTAACTATCAAAAGATTGACACCAGTTTATATCCAATTTCAAAGGAAAATTAATTACAATGACCAAAATTAGATTAAATGGTAAAAATATAATCTAATTACACTTTAAAACTAATTAAAAATATAATCAAACCATATAAATATATTAGATTAAAAGGCAGTGTTGAATTAAAATACAGTATTTTTCACTATTCATCAAAAAATGAATTTTATCAGAAAAATACCAAAAATTTACCCAAAGTAAATCTTGAAATCCTGATTCTAAAGAAGAATTTTATTTTGTCAATATAACATATAAATGTGACCAAAAATATATTTAAAGAGGGTTCACCATTAAAAGGCGGTAAATCGACCTTTTAAAGAATATTAGAGTATTTTATGCTTAAAATTATATTAATTCACATTTTAAGCCTCTAAAATTTATTGGATAAATGTAAATTTTTTTAACAAACATGTATAATCATATTTTAGTTATTTCTATTCATTTCCAACAATACAAATTCCAGGTGTTAACTACATTTAAAATAATATTAATATATTATTAGTGTGCAACGTAGGATTTCAATGAAACCCGTTGTTGTGTACCGGGTACGCCATCGAGCATATCAACCCCTTTAATGTAAAATTAATATTTAATTCAAAAATATGAATAATTATGAAAATTTATTATTTCTTTATTTACCTGGGATGTTACATCCTTCCCCCCTTTTGGAAATTGCATCCTCGCACTTTTATTCACTTATCAAATAAATGGGGATATTTATCCGTAATAGCATTTTCAAATTCTCATGTTTCCTCTTCAACCATATGGTTTTTCCACAAAACCTTTACCTGGTTAATTACCTTATTCTACCACACTTGCTCTCTTCAGTCAAGAATCTAGATAGGTTATTCCTCATAAGAGAGATTCTCTTCCAAATGAACTACCTCTAGACTTAAAACATGAGATGGATCTGGAATGTAATTTCTCAACATTGAAACATGGAAAAAATTGTGTACCTGGGACAAACTTGGAGGTAATTCCACTATGTACGCAATTGATCCAACTTTATTCAGGATTTCATAGGGTCCAATGAATCTCGGGCTCAACTTTCATTTTTTACCAAAATGCATCACACTTTTCCATGGAGAAAACTTCATAAAGACATGATCACCTACATCAAATGAAACATCCTTCCTCCGATTATCCGCATAAAGTTTCTGCCTGCTCTGAGCTATTCTCATGTTCTTCTGAATCAATTAATCCTTTTCTTCTATCTTTTATACCAATTCTGGTCCCCCCAGCTTTCTTTCACCTACTTCATCCCAAAATGTTGGAGTTCGACACTACTTCCCATATAATGCCTCAAATGGAGCCATCTGTATACGAGAATGAAAATTTTTATTATAAGAAAATTCAACCAAAGAAAGATGTTGGTCCCAACTTCCCTAGCAATCCATCCAGCAAGCACATAACATATCCTCTAAGGTATGAATTGTTCATTCTGAATACCCATCTGATTGTGGATGAAAAGATGTACAAAAATTTAATTTAAAACCCAACGACTTCTAAAGGACTTTCCAAAAGTTAGAAGTAAAACTGAGATCACGATAAGATACAATGGATATGGGAAATCAATGTAACCTGACTATCTATTTAACATACAACTGAGAAAGTTGATCTAGAGACAAAATATCTCGAATAAGAAGGAAATGAGCAGATTTAGTCAACCGATCAACAATAACCCAGATTGCATTATTACCTCGAGATGTCTTCAGTAATCCCACAATGAAGTCCATGGATATATTTTCCCATTTCTACTCTGGAATCGGTAAAGATTTAAGTATCTCTTTCAGTAACTTTCGCTATGCTTTAACCTGTTGACAATTCAAAAACTTCACAGTAAAATCAGCAATATCTCTTTTCATTCCATCCCACCAGTAATACTCCTGAAGATCTATGTACATCTTAATACTGCCAGGATGAACTGAAAACAAAGAACTATGAGATTCACATAACAACTCATTCTTAAACTGTGAATCATAAGGCACATATAATCTCTTCCCAAACCCCAAAACACAATCATTATCAATGGTAAATTCAAGAAACATACCTTTCTGAACCAGCTCTACCTTTTTCTGCAACTCACTGTCATGCTTCTGTGCATTCTTTATTCTGTCTAATAGATATGATTTCACTAAAACCTGAAACAAAATAGAAGAATTTCTTGCACAAACAACTTCTATGCCAAAGTTCATCAACTCAAAAACCAACATATCTCATTCCAAATGTAGCATGGTTAATGAAGCATTAATTTTCAGACTCAAAGCATCATCCATTTTTGTTTCCTTTCCTGGGTGATAAAGGATTGTCAAATCATAATCCTTGATTAATTCTAACCATCTAATCTGTCTCATGTTCAATTATTTTTGAGTGAATATATACTTCATACTTCTGTGGTCAGTATATATTTCACATTTTACTCCATACAAATGATGCCTCAAAATTTTTAAAGCAAAAACTACAGCAGCTAATTCCAAATCATGTGTAGGGTAATTTAACTCATAAATTTTCAACTGACGTGAGGCATAAGAAGTTACCTGATTATTCTGTATAAGGACACAACCAAGTCCTTTCAATGAACCATCACTCTAAATAACAAACTCACCATTTCTAGAAGTTAGTGCCAAAAATAGAGCATTCACCAGTATTATTTTAAATTCCTGAAAACAATCATCACATTCTTTTTTCCAAATGAACTTAACACCTTTTCGAGTTAACTTAGTCTTTGGACTAGATGACCGTGATAAATTCTCAACAAAACTCTATTAATAACCTTCCAAACCAAGAAAACTACGAATCTCGGTTATATTTTTGGGTCTTGGCCATTCTTCAACAACTTCTATTTTAACAGGATCAACTGTTATGCCATTTTTTGAAATAATGTGACCAAGGAAAGAAATTTTTTGTAACCAAAACTCACACTTTCTGAATTTCCCAAATATTTTCTTTTCTTTTAAGGTTTGAAAGACAACCCTTAAATGACTTTAAGTCTTCTCTCTACTTTTAGAATAAACCAAAATACCATCAATAAACACAACCAAAAACTTATCCAAGAACTCATGGAAAATTCTATTCATAAGATCCATGAATACAGTAGGTGAATTGGTTAAATAAAAAGGCATAACTACAAATTCATAATGTCCATATCTAGTACGAAACACGGTCTTCAGAATGTCTTATTCCTTTACCTTCAACTGATGGTACCCCGAACTCAAATCAATCTTCAAACAATACTGAGCTCCTTAGAGCTGATCAAACAAATCATCGATATGAGGTAAATGATTCTTTTTCTTAATAGTGATGTTATTCAATGATCTATTATCAATGAAAAGTCTCATTGAACCATATTTCTTTTTAAAAAACACAACAGGATCACCCCATGGTGATGTGCTAGGTTGAATGAAACCTTTATCTAATAACTCCTCTAATTGCTTCTTTAACTCTAAAAGTTCAATTTGAGCCATTCGTTAAGGAGGTTTTGAAATTGTCTTAGCATCAGGAACTAATTCAATAGTAAATTCAACTTCCCGACCAGGTATAAAACCAGACAACTCATCAGGAAAAACATCAAGGTACTCATTTACCACTGGCACATCATTAATTTGAACAGTTCCTTTATTTTCAACAATATGTGCAAGGTAACATTCATTTCCATCTTTTACTAGTTTCTCAAATTCCTGACATGTTATCAAAAGTAAGGGTTCATTCTTGTACACATACAAAAAATCTTTCTGAAGAGAAATCTCTTTAGCTCTACAATCAATCTTAGTATGATAAACAGACATCCAATCCATTCCCAAAATAATATCAAACTCTAATAGAGGAAAAATAATAAGGTTAGAAGGTAGATTATTTATGCACACAAGGATATGAAGGTTATTATAATTTCTTTTTGTTTCCACATTTCCTCCCGGTGTTTTTACCATAAGTTTAGGATTCATATCTTGATATGAAATTTCCAATTTACTAGAAAACTTCTCAGAAATGAACGAATGTGTAGACCCTAAATCAAACAACACATTGACATAATCTGTACAAAAAATAGTGTACCTGATACTACTTCATTTGATGGCCCAACATATACTTAAGTAGTTGAAAAGGACTTCACCACCCATTTATATTTGTAGTCTGGTTGCTTTCCCTCAGTTGAGTTCTTCATTGGAAACTCATTTTCATAATGACCCATTTCATTGCACTTAAATTTTTGTTACTGGTTTAAATCAAATTTTGTCTTACCATTACCCTTCTCATTTTCAGTGCAATTATCTGCCTTATGTTCCATTTTATCACATCAGTAGCACTTACCAGAATACAAAATACATTCCCCCGCATGATTTTTACCACAATTTTCACAAACAGTAAACTTATTTTTCTTACCACCAGACTTTTTTGAAGAGTTTTTCCCTTTCGCCTACCACCTAGACATCTTATTCTCTTGTTTTTTCAAAGAACAACTGATGATCAGTAAACTCCATTTACACCTTCTCTGCACATCGAACAAGTTTTTCATAACTTTTGAACTCACAAGAAGTTAAAGCCATTTGATACTTTGGATTTAATCCTGAGTAAAAATGGTTGATTTTACTATCAAGATCTCATTTGAAATTTGGAGCATACCTTGCTAGTCGAGTGAACGTTTCTTCACAAGCAGCCATCGAGTCATCCTCCGGCCTCAATTCTAGGAATTGTTTTTCCATCCTAAGATGAACCAAATTAGGAAAATATTTCTCAAGAAACATACCTTTGAATTCATCCCAATCAATAGAATCAATGTCCTCACTATCCCTGATATTTTTCACCATCGAACACCACTGATTAGCTTCAACTTCAAAAAGGTAAACAGAAAGACTAAAATTTTAATGTTCTAACCACCCCATGACATCAAAAATTTTCTCCACTGCTTTAATCCAACCTTCAGCTAGCACAGGGTCAGATGATCCTCTGAATGATGGGGGATTTTGGCTCATGAAATGCTCCACTACTGACATGTTCTTCTATGGTTGATCTAGATGATATCATGAATAGATACCACCACCATTTATAGCCTGATTCAATTGTTCCATCACTACAACAAAATGTTCAGTTCGGATTCTAACCATCTCAGGTTGGTGATTTGGATTGTTGGATTCCTCCTGATGTCGTCCCAACATAGCTTCCCCGTTTCCTCTGTGGAAAACCATTCTAAACACAGAAATATTTTAGGTGAAGCAACAAGGTAATCTGTAAATTCTATATCATTTCAATATTAACATAACATAATTTATGGATATTAATTTAAAAATACCCTAACTCCTTAAATTATCTAAACCGACCTCTGATACCAACTATAAGGACCCGACCTTAAACATTACATAATCTTGAATTAAATGAATAATTCTCATTGAGGATCTTTTCAGGTTTAGAGTTTTAGAGAATTAGGACATAACTATTACATTACATCTCAAAAATTACAAGGTAGACACTTCTACTCACTATTAATTTTTTTCATAAAATAAAAACTCTTGAAAAAAGATTCATGTCTAGTCTCATGTTTTAGACAACATGAATTTTTCTTGATCCCATCCTTGACCCTATTCATCTTTAGGTCTTGTGAAAAACATTTCAAAACTTGGGATTAGCATGAAAAGCTCGGTAAGGGTTATAAAACAAAGAAAGAAAACATTATTCCATCATTGCATACATAACATAAGCTCTTTAACATAACTCACAATATCATAAGATTTATGAATTACACATAGAAAACATAAATCATAAAGGAAACTTGTGGCATCCATATCATAAAGGAAACTTGTGGAATACCCATCATAGTATATTATCTAAATTTCATAGGAGAAACATTCACATTTACCTCTGTCACATTACCCAATGCATTGGGGAGATATCTCAGGCTCACCCACCCTAGGTTTATCACGGAACCACCCGTATACGTAACAATTCCCAAGAACTATTACATATTCGTAACATATAAAACAAA
This sequence comes from Viscum album, assembly GCA_963277665.1. NCBI lineage: Eukaryota > Viridiplantae > Streptophyta > Magnoliopsida > Santalales > Viscaceae > Viscum > Viscum album. The sequence continues at coordinate 379,782,837 of OY728147.1, forward strand.
CAAAAAGGAAAGATAACATTTCCACATTTCAATCACAATATATTATTTAAACATATTGACATAAAAACTCATTTATCAAAACCATTTTCAATACCAAAATATGTAAAAGTGTATATGGTATTTATTTTCCTTTTAAAAACATTACAGCTTGTTAATTAATCCAAAGATCAAATAATGCTCATGGCGGCGGAAAGCTCATTGTCACCGCGTACGTTAAAAAGAAACATTATTTTTTTTGTCGTTTAGTAAAATGATTTGTAGAAAAAGATTCCCTTTGAATGAAATGAAAATTCAAAGGTGTTTATACAACATATAAAATAAAATAGTGTATTAAAACAATATATTCCTCAATGAAAGGAGATTTAGAGGAAGTCCCTTACCTCTTGTCCGACTTGACCCGTTCGTTCTTTAATCTCCTGAATAATAAAATAAAGTTAATTTAGACTTTCTTAAAAACCCTTTCAAGGTTATAATTCCTTTTATATCACTTATTACCATGTTATAAACATTATGTAATCATTTATGTTAATAATGTTCGTTTTCGCGATATTTGGTACTTGAGTCAAAAATGGACTTCTTATAATTACAAGTTATTCACATGGTCAAAATTTCATTATATCCAGAATGATATTAATGATTGATATATCATATATATCATATATATCCAGTATATACATGTATTTATAATAGTACACAACATTTGGAGGTAAAAAATGAAATGCACCGTTCATGGAGACGATAATCCATACGTACGCATAAACGCTACTTTCATTTCTATTTCTTATTTTAATGGAATTAAAACATAATGATACATAGGTATATTATAATTACATAATAATATCATATATAATATTATTAAATCCATCTTTTATACATCCTATATATGGCATTAACAAGTCATATCACTTTGAGGGAGTTGTAGTCCGCACTTCCTCAAATGAAATTATCGCATTTACCCATAATGGAAACCATAAAGGTATGCTATAAATGAAAAATAAATAAGAATAAAGAATACATAAACATAATATATATCATATATAAATACAATTACATCTTAATGGCCACCATTAGATGCAGTACGAGATAATTGAACAATCATCATTTCGTGAGGCGTTAGTTTGCCATCCACAGAAACATCTTGTTCTTTACCCATTAGATGGAGGTGTGTGTAAGTGTAGTAAGAATAATTCTAATAAAAACATCCTAGTATATTTAGGATACTGTTTTTGTTATAAAATAAAAGAATAAAAATAATTTAGGGGTTGGAGAATTAAAATAAAATAAATGAATTTAAGAGAAATTGTTACCTTTAATTCGGGTATCTTCCCTTTGGTTTGAACTAAAAGGACTTCTTGAAGTGCCTTATGCAAAAGTTAAGACTTCTAGGTCGAATATAGGGATATTTAGAGATTATTTTGGTAGGGTTTGGATGATCCAAGGGGCATTAGAGGTGTGAGTAATGGGTTATAAGTGGTGTCCATTTATAAGGGGGAGGAGGGGCTCTTTAGGAATGTCTGAAAATATTATTTTATTACATAATGATTTTCAGTTTCTAAATGTCCAAAACTTATTAAAGTCAAAGATAAGATGACTCATGGTTGAAATAAAATCATCAAATAAGAATTGGACAGGTTTTGGATATTATTTTAATCTTTATATTATTATTTGTTTAAATTATTTATTAATGAGGTAAACACTGCATCATTATTGTGTCATAAATAATTTTATTTATTTGATGTCTAAAAATTATAAAAAAAATACCATGATGTATTAAATATTTTTATATTTCCAATGAATATTTATAGTCTAAAATATAACTTATATAACCCATTTTAAAAATTAATTTACTAAAATATATTTGTTTATGACATTTTTGTCTTTACATTAAGTTAATTAAAATAAAGTGTCATTATCACTCCCATGTGGCTCTATGGGGTCCCAAAATCGAACCAAATATTCCCATGATCGGATATGTATCAAAAAAATAGGATTAAGACAAATGTTAGGTTAATTTTGTATTATTATTATAATATTTGTTTACCATTATTTACCAGATTTACCCTTTAACCACGGTAAATAAAATTTTTACTGAAGTAATATTCATAATGTCTAAAAATAAAATTTATCTATCTACACAATTTAAACCTCATGATTAAAAATATGGAATTCATTTTTCCAAATTCAAAACCCAGAAGTGGAAGAAATTAATTTATAATTAATTCCCACTGTCAAAACAAAAAGCGTGTTTTTAAGAAATATTAACTATCAAAAGATTGACACATGTTTATGTCCAATTTAAAAGTGAAATTAATTAAAATGACCAAAATTGGATTAAATATTAAAAATATAATCTAATTAAACTTTAAAACCAATTAAAAAGATAATCAAACCATATAAATAAATTATATTAAAAGGTAGTTTTGAAAAAAAATACAGTATTTTTCACTATTCATCAAAAAATGAATTTTATAAGAAAAATACCAAAAATTTACCCAAAGTAAATCATGATGTCCTGATTATGAAGATGAATTTTATTTTTTCAAAATAATATATAAATGTGACCAAATTTAGATTTTAAGATGTTTCTACATCAAAAGGCGGTAAATCGACCTTTTAAAGAATATTAGAATATTTTATGATTAAAATTAGATTAATTCACATTTTAAGCCTCTAAAATTTATTGGATAAATGTAAAAACATTTAACAAACATGTATAATCATATTTTAGTTATCAATATTTATTCCCTCCAATAAAATTTCTAGGCTTTAACTACATTTAAAATAATATTGTTATATTATTAGAGTGCAACGTAAGATTTCAAAGAAACCCGTTGTTGTGTATCGGGTATGACATCGAGCATATCAAACCCTTTATAATAAAATTAATATTTAATTCACAAATATGAATAATTATGAAAATTTATTATTTCTTTATTTACCTGGGATGTTGCAAAGATAAAATGAATTTTGATTCCCCATGATATATGGTTCAAACTACAGCACATTCCATAGTAGGAATTGAGGGTTTGGGTTCCATCATAAACTCGAGTAATTTTGTGGTTAATGAATGAATAATAAATTGTGAAAAATATTTACTTTTTTATTTTACATTATTCTTTATAAAAATGTATACACTGTTATTGTCTGTATATTATTTTAGACACTTTTGGTAGTGACCTACTAAGTTGTACTCACACCCTACTTGGGCTATATGATTAGCACATGAATAGAAATCATGTTTACAGACCGTGATAAGGGAAAGATCCCTATGTTAGATGGCTAATTTGGGAATGAACATGGATGAGGTAACCAGACAAGGTGTCAGGACCGGTATTGGAGTTGTCAGGGTGTATTTATTTTGGGTTTTTTATTTGAAACATGACACATATATGTAATGAAATATCTACTATTTGGGTTGGATATTGTTTCCCTATTTTAGTTATCATGTGATACTAGTCTGTTTTGATTATGGAATTATTTTGGTTATTGATTATTATCATTAGATGTTGTTTATTTATATCTGTTGTTGTACTAATTTTATATAGAGGGTGAAGTCTCCCCATGTTTTATATTAGACCCTCACTACTAGTCAGAAGCCTTTGACGTATGGAGAGGCAAGCTTGAGGTCATTTAATGAATCGTCTTTGGAAACCTGTATGTGGCTCCTAGGTTAGGATGTTACAAATTGGTATCAAAATATTTTTCTTTTCTTAACCTTTTTCTTACTATTTAGGAAAGTTATATAGGGGAATAGGAAGATTTGGGCCTTGGTCATGAGCTCATGTATGGGAGCAGCAATCCCATGTATGGGGGAAAATCAATTACTTGAGATTGGATTGCTATTATTGATGTTTGTTGTTACAATTGGATGTTATTTCACCTTGGGTTATTCACTTTTTGTGTGATATTTTATATAAAATTCTATTTGTGGCCTAGTATAACATGAAGGTTGAACATACGTGCTTCCTTCCAGGTACTCATTATTTATTGTGACATGAATCATTTTAGGAACACATGGAAAAAAAGGTTTTTGGTAAGTTGTTTAAATGATTTTTTCCTTACTTGTGTAATTATAGATAAAAAAGGTTCCTAATATAGAATTGAAAAATTTAAATAATTCTAAATTATGTAGTTTTAATGTGATAAATGGGTGCATAATGGGGGCTTGAATTATGAAATTTTTTACCCTATGTTAGCCATGACCTAGATGAGGGGTATTTGAGGGTAGTTATAGAACCTCAATCTTGATCATGTGGGGTAGTATGGAGGAATGAATTGATATTGATTTTTGTGAATCCCACTTATTTAAATTTGATGATGTTGTGTTGTGTCTCCTAAGAAGTGTGATTGGAATTTAAGAGATATGACTCCACAGTGAAACTTGTTGATAGGATGGAAGGAGGATTGGTAAAAAAATGTGCCTCTAACGGTGGAAAATAAGGCCCCAATAGTTTCAAGTGAAGGTCCAAGAGAGAAATTCGGTGAGAACATTGCTTTCTCTATGCAGATTATGTAAAGAGATTCATATCAGGTTATGAAGAGTATGTTAGACCAGAAATGGTAGTTCCATTTGCAGTACCCTAATACATACATTGGAGTGGGTGATCATGAGTATGTTGAGTTATGGATTGAGTCTATACAGACAATCCTTGACCACTTGGATAATTCTAATGAAAAGAGAGTCAAACTAGATGCTTATATGTTACGTGGTCATGTGAAGTGTTGGTGGGACATACAAACTCGAGATGGGCAGCTGGAGAACATGGTGTTCAAGGAAATTTAGGAGAAGTTATTATTTAATTTTTACCCCGAGACGCCCAAGTAAGAGAGGAAATCTATGTTTATGCAGTTGACCAAGGATAGAATATCCTTGATGGACTATGATAGATGCTTTAATGCTTTTTAGCATTGTGTTCCATCATTGGAAGGGGATGAGTCTACTATAGTAAAATAGTTTTAGGATGTGATTAAATGGAATATTAAGTCTCAGGTTAACATCTTTCAGCTGGAGAAGTTTTAAAAAGTGGTGAACCAGGCTACTATTTCTAAGAGTAACCTAAAGAAGGCTTCCAGTGAGATATAAGTGGTTTCTACTTGATGACCTGAAGGTACGTCTTTCAAGAGTATGAAGTTCTCTTTTAGAATCATAACCAGAGTAGTGTAAGGTAGAGTGACAAGGGGGAAGGGCATGAAATGACTAGAGTTCTCTTCCACTAGTGTAGTAGGATATATCCCTTACATAGATAGTCCCACCGACCACCGATAGAGTGCAGATCTTGTTGAAGGATGATACATCAACAATGGTTTTCTAGGAACCCATGGTAGGTGGGTAATTTTTAGGGAACTATGTAGAATCAAAGTGTTGGAAGGGGTATTCTACCCCATATATGTTTTGAATTTGGATTTCTACTGGTCGTGGTAGTTGAGTTAATCAATGAGGTATTTCTGGGAAAGATCTCCCATATATTTAGAGTTGTGAAACTTAAGGGAATTAGATTTCTGCATATGGAAGAGGGGAGAGACAGTTTCATACAGTTCAATCTACACCTGTGGATAGAGAGTATAGAACATCGATAGTTAGAGGTACTATTATTACAACTTTTATGCTTTTTAGTGCCTTATTTGACACAAGATCCTCTCATTCTTTTATATCTTCACAACTTGTGAATGGGTTGAGTTTGATAGTAAAGTTTTCAAGAAATATTATGAGTATCTATACACCAGTGATTGTATGGTCGAGAGATATCAGTTTATCCTAGGGATGTTCTCTCAATATTGAGGAGTATCATTTTCTATGGGATATTTACATCCTTAATATGTCGGATTTTGACATGATTTTGGGTATGTATTGGTTGGTAGAATACCAAGACCACATTGATTACATCTATAGGATATTCACCTTTATGTCTCTTAATGGTAATAATTATGTACATCGTAGAGAGTGGGATATCTAGACAGGCCATGTAGGGCTATTTTAAGAGAAACTGGGGGAGTTCACCACCCAAGTTGCAAGTCTATTATTCATTGATGGGGGATGTGAAACATTTTTCCTTCCCACCTATAATGGAACTATTTCATGACTTGATTCATTAATACATCATAGGTATACCACCTGATAGAGATGTGGAGTTTATGATTGAGCTCATGCATGGATTTGAGACGGTTTCCATTCCACCTTATAGAATGGAACCAACAGAACTTCAAGAACATAAGACTCAGATGGAAGAATTAATAGATAAGGGATTTATCCATCTGAGTATGTTGACTTGGGGTTCTACATTATTTTTTGGTAAAAAGGATGAAAAAACCTTGTGCTTATGTTTTGATTAACAAAATTTGAACTGTATGATAGTGAAGAACCGATATCCACTATCTGTATCAATGATATCTTTGACCAGTTTATAGGAGTCTATGTTTTCTCTAATATTGACTAGATATTGGGGTATCATCAGTTGAGAGTTCGACCTTCAGATATGTAACGACCCAAAGTTTCAGTAATGGAAAATCCCTCTTGACCTAGTTAAATGCCTCTTTATGTAAAATGTTTATATAAAATGTCAACTTCATTGGTTTTATGTTAAGAATTGTGATCGTTACTTTTATAGCCATTTAACAATGATCACATGATTAGTATAAATATAGGGATTTAACAAATCCAATCTACTCAGACAAAGGAAGCGATGACCTCATCCAGTAGAATTGCTCCAAACGAAGCCCATTTGTCGGAGCTCAGAAAAGAGGTGGCATCTTTGGGCTTCGATCTTGACCAAGCCGAAGCCGAGCTTCATCATGTCAAGCTCTAATGTGACCGTCTATGGGAAAAGTGGAAGTTGATAGAAATTACCACTCGAGCGATGTTATCCAAGCAACCCCAAGATTCTGTCACCATCGCACACCTTCCCCTTAGGTCTTATAAGACTGTTTTAAGGGGTTATGTAACAAATTTCTAGTACTATGTTCATGTACATTATTTTTGTATATTATAATGAATATACTTTCTTGTGATTATTAATACATTGTAAATAGTTTTTAAAGTACAAATAGTGATTTTAGTTATTATTTAATTAAGAAATCTATTTTATTAAATTAAGGGATTTTTGAATTAAATAATATTTTAATAAAATATTATTATTAAATTAATTTTATTATATATAAATGATCATATAATTATATGAATGCAAATATAATATTTATTAAGGTTTGAAATCCATTTTTGTCAAAACCCATGAATTTTTGATAAATGTCGGTTTTTATTTTAAAAGTGAAAATTAACATATTTAGAACATTATTTAGATATAATAAATGTTATTTCTGGAATCATGACGTCGAAATTATCCAACGGTGAATTTTTCATAGTTTTCTCACACAGTCAAATTTTTGGGTAAAAATTAAATACCGTTTAAATATATAATGTGTTTTATGATATCATAATGACCCAATAGTGATGTGATAAAATACCATAAGATTTATGTTCGGCCAATATATGTTTTAACATTAAAATAATGTGATTTTGGGTTTGTTTGAATTACTTTTGAAAGCATTAATGGACCCTTCAAGACTTATTAAACACCTTGTCTTTTTAAATTGTTTTCCATGGGAGTGTGACTCACCTCCACATAAGCAACCCTATTATATTAAGAATCTAGGACTTTGGCCTTATAAAATATTGTTTTACTCTTCCCTTTTCCAAAACCCATGGGAAAAACCAGGGGATGGTTTGTGGTTTGGATTAATTTAATATAAGGGGTCCCAAACCTAAATAATAAAGAATTCCCTCACCTTTCCTATATAAACCCACCCAAGCTCCCACTTCCTCCTCACTCAAAGCATTTTTAGTTAATAAAACCTCTGAACTACTCTATCTAGAATCCTCCCAAGGTTCCCCAAGCTCCCAAGAAGCCTCTCTCAATCCTCTTTCAAGCCTTTGGAAGCACACTTCCAAGTAATGGTTTTTTTCTTCCTTTCTCATTTTTGTCCAATTTTCTTTAAGTTGTTTTTCCCATTTAATTTCAATTATGAATGTTGGGGTATGGTTTCACATCTCCCTCATACATCCCTCTTTATGTTTGAATGATGGGAGACCCTTTTCTCTCTCATTAAATGCCTCCCATGTACACCCGTTACTATGCCAAAATTCCGAAAGGAACTTCTCTCTCCTCATTTACATTAAAGAAATACTTTTGTATTATGAATCTAAATTCCATTACAATTGTTGGGACATGTATCTATATGACATACTTACTATAAATTACATCTAAATATTATGAGGAACCCCTTTCTCTCTCATCAACTGTTTTTATGAATTCTTATGTCACGCCGTTACGCTTCCGAAATTGCATCGATTTTCTAAGCCAATAACTTTGTGTAGTGAATACCATGCCCATTTCTCCAGCAATGGTATTCACCTTTATACACATTTACTTATTGTTTATAAAGTTTCATGTATGAATTCCACATTCCTTTATCATGGAATAAATGATTATGTTTTATGAATCCATGTTTTATGATCCATGTGGCACACTTATGCATGAAATGAAATGTATAAGAAGGGTGCGCCCTTATAGCGCTCCAATGCATTGGGTAAAGTATAGTATCATGATAAGTAATGTGCAATGAGTTTTTACTCATGCTAATTCAAGTGCAATGAGGGTTTACTGGTGCTTCATGTGCAATGAGGATTTACTCATGCTCTATGTGCAATGAGCCTTGGCTCATGCTAATTCCATGTTGAGTGTTGTTGCCACATTTCCATGTTATGATTATCATGCTTTATCATGCCTTTATGTTCATGTTTCTCTTATGATCTATTGATATGACTATTTTCTAACATGTATTGTACTCCTCATGTATTCCATGTTTATTCCCTTACTGGGCTTTATAGCTCACCCCTTTTCTTATGCATGTCTTCAGGTTATCCCATGCAATGCTAAGTACGAGGGAATGTAGTAGTCATGTAAAGGAATTTTTCAATAAAGATGTTGTACTTCATGTTTTAAGGTAGTATTTAATGATACTAATCACCAATGAAACTAGACCTCTCTATCTTCCATGTTGTATAAAGTGAATAGTTTATGTAATAAATCATGTTTAAGTTTGTAATAAAAGCAGGGTTGTCATAGTTGGTATCAGAGGATAGGTTTAGTTATTTTTGGGATTAGGATTAGAAAACCCTAGTAAAGACTTAGAGAGAAGACTAAGTATAATAAAAACATCCCTATGTTTTGGTAAGTACTGAGTAAGTGGTTTATCAAAAAAATACATCCCTCTCTGGATATGAGCAGGTAGAGGCGACTCTGACACAGATGTATCCAAGGGGTAAAACCCGAAAACACCACTTTGAGCTAGACTCGAACGGGAACTGGTGAAAGACAATGAGCCTTGCTGCACTCTTAGTTACAACAATCCTGGGGGATATGTTTTGATAAATTCACAAGCTTAGTATGAACCCTTATTAAGGGAATTAAAAAAAATACCCCTAAGAATATATGTTAGAAAGTAGATCATTAAAAGCCTAGATTGAAGCCTATAGACTCATGAGTTAAGAAAATAAAAGTTTATTTATAAGTCATCAACTTTTTTCTTTAGATTACCCTTTATGTATTACCCCCTAACTTTCCTTTTATTCCAGCAAATGGTCGGTAATAGAAGGACTCGGGCTAACAACCGATGTGAAGATCAGTGTGATGACTGTACTAATGAGATGCCTAATCCAATAGGAGTGGGAATCGCGAACTTTGTCATGCTTCTCTCTCAGATAACTCAAGCTTTGAATAGAAACACAGGTCAAGAGGAACGTTCAACCCCCCCTAAGAAATAACAAGTCGCTATCGAGAGATTCATGAGACAATGGACTCCTACTTTTAGTGGATCATCCGATCCCACGATCACTGAACAATGGATCAACTCCATTAAAAAGATCTTCTCCATCCTTTAATGTTCTGAACAAGATAAGGTTCTCCTGGTAGCTTATCATATGAAGGGTAAAGCTGATCAATGGTGGATGTTGATCAAAAATACGAAGCATGAGGAGGAGATCGAGGTGTTGGAATGAAAGGATTTTCGGAAGATGTTTTTCGATAAATATTTTCTGTGCACCCTCCGGCTTAAGATGGAAAGGGACATCCTTTCCCTCAAGAAAAAAGAAGAAGAATATGTTGGAGCGTATGAGGCAAACTTCACAAGGCTTGCATGATACGCTTCTAGCTTTGTCATTACCCCGGAATGCAAGGTTGACCGCTTCTTTGGTGGGTTGAAGCCTAGCCTGCGGAAAGCATTTGCAATCCGTGACTTCGACAGCTATGAGGAAATTGTCCAATGTGCCCTCAAGGTCGAAATGGATATCGGGGAATCATAGGGGTATCATGGGGACAAGAAGTGTACGGTGAACTTCAATGCTAGTGGTCCGATGGATAAATCCAATGGTGCTAAGAAGATCCAACACCCCACTTGCCAAAAGTGTGGAAAGAAGCACCTTAGGAATTTCCTCAAGGGGAAGAGGAAATGATTTAGGTGTGGAAGAGAAGGGAATCTAGCTGTTAAATGTCGGCAAGAAAGACCCGAGACTATGACAGAGGAGAGGAATGCTCAGTTCGAACCTCAACTCATTGTTCATTACTAAAAATGCAAAGAACTGGGGAATCTTGAAAATCAATGCCCTAATCCAAAGGTTTTTGGAGGCAACCAACAACCTCCAAGGCAACAAAGAAGAGATTTTGCCATCACTTCTACCGAAGCAAACCCCGACAACGAAGTGGTGACAGGTACGCTAGTTATTCATTCAAGAACAGAAAATGTACTTTTTGATTCAGGTTCTACGCATTCTTTTATATCCTTAAATTTTAGTAGAACAATCCCCGCACCACCACAAACCATAGAAGTGAAAATGTCGGTGAGTACGGAAAATGGGGAAATCATTGCATCCCATGAATATAATTCCTCCCCTGTTATAATATGTGGATTGAATTTCCCGAATAACCTCATCACACTGCCTCTAGTAGAATTTGATGAAATTCTTGGCATGGATTGGATTTCCTTATATAGAGCCAACATAAATTGTCGGGAGAGGGAAATCACACTCCATATGGAGAATCGACCCCCGATTATTTACAAGTGTAAGGAGGAAGATGAATATCCTTTAGCTCCATCATCTCAAGAATGGATATTACTACTCTATGAGAACATGTATCTGGATCAGATGATTGAGTCTAAGGAAGAAACCATCCTTGAAGAAATGCCTATTGTGAGGGAATTCGCTGAAGTGTTTCCCGAGGAACTGCCTGGTCTTACTCCTAGAAGAGATGTTGAAATCTAAATTGAACTTATACGAGGGGAAATACCAATATCCAAGACTCCATATAGAATGGCTGTCGTGGAACTTGATGAGCTGAAGATACAACTACAGGATAATCTGGATAAAGGGTTTATACAACCAAGTGCTTCACCATGGGGTGCACCAGTCCTCTTCGTCATGAAGAAGGAAGGGTCAATGCGACTTTGCATCAATTATCGTGAACTTAGCAAAATCATGATAAAGAACAAGTATCCTCTACCATGGATCGATGACTTGTTCGATCAGCTACATGGAGCACAATACTTCTCCAAGGTAGATTTGCGGTCGGGATATTATCAAGTAAGGGTGAAGAAGGAAGATGTCCCCAAGACTGCTTTTCATACAAGATACGGGCACTATGAATTCATAGTAATTCCTTTCGGACTCACCAATGCTCCAAAAATATTCATGGAATTTATGAATAGAGTCTTTAGAGATTACCTAGACAAATTTGTGGTAGTCTTTATAGATGATATTCTAATATACTCCAAAACCAATGAGGATCATGAGGAGCATTTAAGAACTATACTGGAGACTTTGCGCAAGGAGAATCTCTATGAAAAGTACAACAAGTGTGAGTTTTGGTTGAAGGAAGTCTCATTATTGGGCCATATCATTACAAGCAATGGGATATTTGTGGATCCCTCCAAAACAGATCCAATTGAGGGATAACCGAGGCCAACATTAGTAACGGATATCCATAGCTTCTTGGGGTTAGCTGGATATTATCGACGATTTGTGAGAAACTTCTCACGATTGTCTAACCCTCTTACCAAGATAACTCGAAAGGGAGTAAAGTTTTCTTGGAATGATGCATGTGAAGAAAGCTTCAAGGAGTTGAATAGGAGGATTATCACTGCGCCTGTGCTCACTTTACCCACAAGTGGGGATGTTTTTGTGGTATTCAGTGACGCATCGAAGATTGTATTAGGCTATGTGCTGATTCAAAATGATAAAGTGATATCTTATGCCGCAAGGTAGTTGCAAATCCATGAGTGAAACTATCCAACGCATTATCTGGAATTGGCGGTAGTGATCTTTGCCTTGAAAATTTGGCAGCCTTATCTCTAGGGGAGAAATGTGAGATATATACTGAACACAATAGTCTTAAATATATATTCACACAGAAAGAGATTAATATACACCAGATAATATGGATAAAGATCATCAAGGATTATGAATGTTCAATACATTACCACCCTAGAAAAGCGAACAAGGTGGTAGGTGACCTAAGTAGAAAAGACCCAACGATTCTATCAATGACGATAATTGAGAAGGATCCAATCTTCTTAGACTTGATGAAGATGGGCATGGGAATAATAAATAAGGGAACATCATCAATACTTTCACAAATGATTTCTCAACCATCTCTTTTGGAATGGTTAAAGGATTCTCAAAAGAATGATGTGGGAAATCAAGAAAAAGTGGAAGCTATCAAACAATGGAAATCCTCAGATTTTAATGTTAATGAAGAAGGAATTGTGCGATTTGGGAAAATACTATGTGTTCCATCAAGTCTGGAGTTGAAGAAGGAACTTTTGGATGATGCACATAGATCAAATTTTTCTATTCACCCAGGGATCACAAAGATGTATCGAGATCTCCGAGAAAACTTTTGGTGGGATAATATGAAATGGAGATCGCTGAATATACATCAAAGTGCCTGGTGTGCCAGCAAGTGAAGGCAGAGAGGTAGAAGTATAATGGGATGATGCAACCATTTCCCATACCATAATGGAAATGGGAGAACATCACCATGGAATTTGTCCCCGGAATTCTGAGGACATCCAAAGGAAACAATGCAATCTGGGTTGTTGTGGATCGTCTTACAAAAACTACACACTTTATTTCTATTTAGGAGGATTTCTCTTTAGATCAACAGGAACAGATATATATCAGGGAAGTGGTAAGGCTTCATGGAGTACCACTATCCATTGTGTCTGGCCGAGATCCAAGATTCACCTCTAAGTTTTGGAAGAGTCTTCAAAAAGCTCTGAATACTGAACTGAACTTTAGTACGACCTATTATCCACAAAATGATGGCCAATCCGAGTGGACTATCCAAACACTTGAGGATATGTTGAGAGCATTCTCAATGGACGTTAAATGATGATGGGATCAAGATATTTCTCTTGTTGATTTCTCTTATAATAATAGTTTCCACTCGAGCATCCAAATGGCACCATATGAAGCCCTGTATGGGAAAAGGTGCAGAACACCGACGTGTTGGGATGAGGTCGGTGAACGTAAGCTGCTTGGACTAGAAATGGTCGAGGAAATGGTAGAGAAGTTGAAAACCATTTAGCATCATATCAAGGCAGACCAGAGTCGACAGAAGAGTTATGCAGATAATCGTCGACAAGACCTTGAGTTTAAAGTTGGAGACATGGTTTTTCTACGCATATCTTTGTGGAAGAAGGTCATGAGGTTTGGAAGGAAAGAGAAGTTAAGTCCAAGGTACATCATCCCCTTCGAGATTCTTTATCGTGTCGGGGATGTGGCCTATCGACTAGCACTTCCACCCACCATGGCCAAAGTACATGATTTCTTTCATGTATCCCTCTTAAGTAAGTACATACCGGACCCTTCACATGTACTCTCTTCTAAGGTGTTATAGTTGAAGGATAATCTTTATTATGAGGAGCAACCAGTGAAGATCTTAGATTGTAGAGAAAAAGATCTACAAAATAAGACAATGACCCTCGTCAATGTGTTGTGGCGAAACCACAAGTTTGAAGAGGTGACTTGGGAATCGGAGGAAATGATGAAGTTTAGTTACCCACATCTTTTTTAGTGTGGGAAAAGGAAATTTCGAGTGTGAAATTTCTTAAGGGGGGAATATTGTAACGGCCCAAAGTTTCATTAATGGAAAATTCTTCTTGAACTAGTTAAATGCCACTTTATGTAAACTGTTTTTATAAAATGTCAACTTCTTTGGTTTTATGTTAAGAATTGTGACTGTTAATTTTATAGCCGTTGAACAGTGATCACATGATTAGTATAAATATAGGGCTTTAACAAATCCAATTTTCTCAGAAAAAGAAAACGATGGCCTCATCCAGTAGAATTGCTCCATACGAAGCCCATTTGTTAGAGCTCAGAAAAGAGGTGGCATCTTTGGGCTTCACTCTTGGCCAAGCCCAAGCTAAGCTTCAATATGTCAAGCTCGAACGTGACCGTCTACAGGAAAGTGTAAGTTGATAGAAATTACCACTCGAGCGATGTTATCCGAGCCACACCAAGAGTCTGTCACCATCGCAAACCTTACCCTTAGGTCTTATGCAGATGTTTTAAGGGGTTTTGTAAAAAACCTCTAGTACTATGTTCATGTACATTATTTTTTTATATAATAATGAATATACTTTCTTGTCATTATTGATACATTGTAAATAGTTTTTAATGTACAAATAGTGTTTTTAGTTATTATTTAATTAAGAAATCTATTTTATTAAATTATGGGAATTTTGAATTAAATATTATTTTAATAAAATATTATTATTATTATTAAATTAATTTTATTATATATAAATGATCATATAATTGTATGAATACAATTATAATTTTTATTAAGGTTTGAAATCCATTTTTGTCAAACCCCGTGAATTTTCAATAAATGTCGGGTTTTATTTTAAAAGTGAAAATTAACATATTTAGAAAATTATTTAGATAAAATAAATTTTATTTCTGGAATCAAGACGTTGAAATTATCCAATGACGAATTTTTCAAAATTTTCTGAGACAGTCAAATATTTGGGTAAAAATTAAATACCGTTTAAATATATAATGTATTTTATGACATCATAATGACCCAATAGTGATGTAATAAAATAATATAAGCTTTATGTTCATCCAATATATGTTTTAACATTAATATAATGTGATTTTGGGTTTGTTTGACTTACTTTTCAAAGCATTAATGGACCCTTCAAGACTTATTAAACACCTTGTCTTTTTAAATTGTTTTTCATGGGAGTGTGACTCACCTACACATAAGCAAACCTATTATTTTAAGAAGTTCGTACTTTGGCCTTATAAAATATTGTTTTACTCTTCCCTTTTCCAAAAACCATAGGCAAAAACCGTGGGATGGTTTTTGGTTTGGATTAATTTAATATAAGGGGTCCCAAACCTAAATTATAAAGAATTCCCTCACCTTTCCTATATAAACCCACCCAAGCTCCCACTTCTTCCTCACTCAAAGCCTTTGGAGTTCATCCAACCTCTGCCCTACTCTCTCTAGAATCCTCCAAAGGTGACCGAAGCTCCCAATAATCCTCTCTCAATCCCCTCTCAAGCCTTTGGAAGCACACTTCCAAGTAAGGGTTTTTTTCCTTCCTTTCTCATTTTGTCCAATTTTCTTTAAGTTGCTTTTCCAATTTAATTTCAATAATGAATGTTGGGGTATGGTTTCTCACCTCCCTAATACTTTCCTCTTTATGTTTTAATGATGGGAGACCCCTTTATATCTCATTAAATGCCTCCCATGTACACCCGTTACTACGCCAAAATTTTGAAACGAACTTCTCTCTCCTCATTTACATTCAAGCAATACTTTTGTATCATGAATATAAATTCCATTAAAATTGTTGAGACATGTATCTATATGACCTCCTTACTTTCCATTACATGTAAATATGATGAGTAACCCCTTTCTTTCTCATAAACCATTTTTATGAATTCTTTTGTCACGCCGTTATGCTACCGAAATTGCACCAATTTTCTAAGCCAATGCCTTTGTGTAGTGAATACCATGCCCATTTATCCATCAAGGGTATTCAACTTTATGAAAATTTACTTATTGATTATAAAGTTTCATGTATTAATTCCACATTCCATTATCATGTAATAAATGATTATGTTTTATGAATCCATGTTTTATGATCCATGTGGCACACTTATGCATGAAATGAAATGTTTAAGAAGGGTGCACCATTATAGCGCTCCAATGCATTGGGTAAAGTATAGTATCATGATACGTCATGTGAAATGAGTGTTGTCTCATGATAATTCAAGTGCAATGATGGTTTACTCATTCTTCATGTGCAATGAGGATTTATTCATGATCTATGTGTAATGAGCCTTGGCTCATGCTAATTCCATGTTAAGTGTTGTTGCCACATTTCCATGTTATGATTATCATGCTTTATCATGCCTTTGTGTTCATGTTTCTCTTATTCTCTATTGATATGACTATTGTCTAACATGTATTGTACTCCTCATGTATTCCATGTTTATTCCCTTACTGGGCATTATAGCTCACCCCTTTTCTTATGCATGTCCTCAGGTTATCCCATGCAATGCTAAGTATGAGGTAATGTAGTGCTCATGTAAAGGAATTTTTCAATAAAGATGTTGTATTTCATGTTTTAAGTTGTTTTGTAATGATCCTAAGCCCCAAATACACTACACCTCTCGATCTTCCATGTTGTATCAAGTGAATAGTTTATGTAATAAATCATGTTTAAGTTTGTAATAAAAGCAGGGTTGTCATAAGATATACCATATACAACATTTAAAATAAGGTATAATCTTTATAAGTTCATCGTGATGCCGTTTGGGTTGATGAATATGTACTTGGTAAACCAAAACATCCACTCATACTTGGATCATTTTTTGTTCTTTTTTGTGGATGGTATCATAGTGTACTCCAAGAATCATGATGATCATTCCCAACATTTTGACATTTCCCAGAGTACATTGAGAGAGAATAAACAATACACAAAGCTATCTAAGTGTCATTTTTGCATTAATTGGGTACATTAGTTGGTTACATCATCTAATAGGAAGGTGTGTCAGTGGACCCATAGAAGGTGAAGATAATTTTTTCTTGGGAGTATCATAAGAATGTTTTTGATATCTATATCTTTTTGGGAATAATAGGTTATTATCATCGATTTATCCTGAATTTTCTCACATGGTAGAAAATTTTCTGGGATTGACCAAGAAGGTAATCATTATTGAATGGTTTGGATCATGTGATAATGATTTCTAGGAGTTGAAGAAGTATTATACTACCACAACAATATTGATACTATCTGATCTAGGGGAGGAGTATATTGTCATTTTTGATGCATTTGGGATTGGGTTTGGATAAGTGTTGATGCAGGGGGTCGAGTTATGACATATGGGTCATGATATTTTGGGCCACACCAATAAAACTACCCTATTCATGTCCTTGAGTTAGATTTGTTGGTTTATGTCTTGATGTTTTGGAAACATTATCTATTTTTTGAAAAGTTTACCATGTATACTAATCATAGGATCTTAAAGTATATATTTTCACAGTGTGATTTGAATTATGGAAGTGAAGATGTGTCGATTATATGATGTTATTTCATTTTGAGCTATCATATATTCCTAGGAATGGAAATAATGTGTAAGACACTTTGAGAAGGAAAACATAGACTCAGGTAGTTCATGAATCTAGTAATGGGTCGAAGATGATGACCTTGCTAACAGAGATGCATGTTGTGGTTTGATAGGGATAGGTTAATATGACCCTCATATCGATATTAGTTAAGTACACACTTATTTATTGAATTAGGTAGATATAGTATGAGGATACAGAGTGTTTCCCCCCTAAGGGAATGCCTAGAAGGTTGGGATTATCCTTCATACTGGACCATAGATGGGGATGAAATCATCTATGTCAGGAATCATGTTTTCATGACTATGAGTATGTGACAGGAGTTAATGCATTAATCTCATGGATCAAAGTGGGAATAGAATTCTATTTTGACAAAAAATGTACTATGACATGCATATATACTATTGGTGGATGGGCATGAAAAATGAGATTGTAGGGTTCATCATATGATGCTACACCAGTTAACAGGTGAAGGTCGAGCATAAACTACCTGGATGATTTCTATAGAAATTTAATATTCTTTAATGGAATGAGATGATGTTAATATAGACATCATGGTGGGTATCCCAAGAATTCCTCAGAATAATGTAACTATTTGGGTGGTTGTGGACCATTTGAAGAAAGTAGCACATTTCATGCCTATACGGGAGACTTTATCGGTGGATCATTTGGGGGAAATATATGTTCAATAGATAGAATATCTTCATGGGATGATGTGGGGTATAGTTTCAGACCTTGAATGAAATTTCACCTTTTTGTTCTAGTAAGGATTGCAGAAGGATCTTGATATGAAGGTATTTCTGAGTATGACTTTCCACCTGCAGATAGATGGGAAATTAGAACGTACTATAATTTTTTTGGAGGTTATGATATGTGTGTGCATTCTCAAATTTAGAGGGTCTTGTCAGAGAAACCTAGATATTCTTGAGTTATCGAATAATAATAGTTATCTGTAAACTATTTAGATGGAACCATATCAAGATCTTTATGGTAGGCCGTACAGATCACCTCTATGTTAGATGGAGGTAGGTGAGTTAGAGTTATTATTACTGAGTCTCATGCAAGAGACATTGGAATAGGACCAGTTGTTTTAGAAACATATAGATATGAATCAGAGTAGGAAAAATTCATATGATGATCGATGTAATTTACCACTTTAGTTTATAGTTGGTGATCATCTGTGCCTTCTAGCATCGCTTAGATTGGGTCACTATAGGATTCTAAGATAGGTAAATTTGGCACTCATGTTATTCCGACCTTTTGATATTATGGATAGAATCGAACCGTTTGCATACCAATTAAATATTCCATAAAGGTATAGTGCTATGCAGGATGTTTTTCATGTGTAAAATCTTTGAAAATATCACCACACCCCTTATCATGTGATCGATGATGATGATTATGATCTTGTGGTTGATGCATCCTTTGAGGATCAATATATTCGTGTTATGGATCACCGTGAGAATGTGTTGCAAAGAAAGACCATAATGACAGTATGAGTATTGTGGCAACATGTTTGGGTTAAAAAGAAAAATCAAGAGATACAAGTAAATATGTGTGCTCAGTGGACCAATCTTTTTACCCCAGAATCTTATAGATGCCAGGGAGTACAACTTGAGGACATTGTGTTTTAAGGCAGGGAGATTACAAGATCCTGATATTTTGCATGTATTTTCCCTTTTATTTTTTCTCATTATTATAGGGTAGGAAAGGGTTTTATTTGGTTTGGGAGGATTTGGATATGGATAATATATTTTATGTATAATTTGAGGCTGAACAATAGTCTACAGAAAGTTAACATGTTGCATAAATGGGTTGCACAATGTGTAAATTCTTAATTGAGAAAAATCACCCAGAGTGATGGGTTTTTCAGTGTAACCCTTTAAAAAAATATTACACGATGTGTAATGGAATTAGAAACCATGTAATTTCCCAATAATTTTTTAATGGTTTCATGCAGTTCATTTTGGTTTCATTCCTTTGGGAAACCCTCATTCTCTCAAACCTAGAGTGATTTTCATTGGTTTTAGAGTGATTTATTAATCTTCGATCACCAAAAAAATAGTGTTTGACTCCCAGTAAGACTTTTTTATTTCATTCCCTTCCATTCCCACATCTTCTGATGAAAAATTTAAACCTTTTTTTATAGTTTGGGGTTTGGGGGTTGATCATGATAATAGATTTTTTTCTAGATCGATTTCTACCATTGTTAACATTCACCATCCTACTATATAAAGGGTTGTGGTTGGGAAATATTTAATCAAGGATATTGAGGATTGTGGTATAAATGTTAATTCCCATAGTATTTATTTTTAATATGTGTATGTATTTGTTCATTTTCAATTTACACATTGGTAAATTTCATTTTGGAATTGAATTAATTAATCAATTAATGAGATTATGAAATTGGTCAATTAATGGGATTGTGAAATTGGTGGAATAATGGGATTATGAATTGATTGATACTGATAATTAAGGGATGTTTGGATTAACCTTGAATTTTTAATGGATTATATGATTAAATTTTTTTGAATGAAATAATGGGTAAATGTTCGTGTTATTTCCATGAGATTAAAAATATGAACCATGATCATTGTGATAAATTGAAATGGTGACCTACGATATGAATAATTGAAAAGAGGGTTAATAATAAATAACCTCGATAAACGTGATATATATTGAAGATATTTGATTTATGTGATTGATTGATATATGAGTGTGAGACAATGACTGATGCTCTAAATAGTCATATGTGATTACTATGAACATAGGACAGGGTCTGATGCTCCAAATACCCATATGTGATATGTTTAAGTGTGGGATAGGTATTGATTATCCAAATAACTATATGTGAAACTGAATTGGTGTGGGATAGGGACTGTTGTTCCAAATACCCAAAGGGTGCTAGATATGATAATTGAGGCCTAAGAATTTGGCATTAGACCAGAGTTCCAAGTAGTCTTTATATGAAAATTGAATTTAAATGAATGATAAAAACCCATGAAATAATGAATTGTGATTCCCTATGATATATGGTTCAGACCCCGGCATAATCTGAATCAGGTATTGATGGTTCGAGTGTTATTGTGAACCCAAGTAATTATTTGGTTAATTAATGAATAATAAACAATGGAAACTATTTACTTTTTTTATTATTAATTATTTATAAACAAATATACACTACTATATAATTGAAATTTATTTATTTTATTTTGGTGGTGGACTACTATGTTTTACTCACACCCTACTTGGTCTACTATATTGGTACTTGAATAGAAATCAAGTTTTTTGGACAGGATACGGGAAAGAGATGTATGTTAGATGGATTATTTGGGATGGAACATGGATGTGGGAATCAAACACAGTTCCCTAACCCATTTGGGAGTTTTTAAAGTTTCTTTAATATGTGGTTTTCATTTGAAACATAACACATATATGGCATGACATATATACTTTTTGGGTTTGATATCATTTCCATGTTATAGTTATCATGTGATAATTGTTTTTTGTTATGGCATTATTCTAGTTATTGATTATTATCATTGGATGTTGTTTATTTTTTCTACTATTTTGATACATTGATAAATTGGGTATAGTCTCCCCATGTTTTATATTATACCCTCACTACTATTCGGAAGCCTCTAGCATCTAGGGAGGTATGCCCGAGGTCATGTAACCAACAGGATCGGGGCACAAGTATGTGTCACCTGAGTTAATATGTTACCATACCTTTTCTAATGGGGTATGTAATGTTACCCAAGGATCAACGATATTTTCACAAGGAGTAAAGTATTAGAAAACCTTACATGACTTGAAATTATGATGGATGTAGAGTTGTTATAAGTAAAACTTTTGATGATCTTGAAGCATGGAACTACTGGTTCAACACCTCAATGTAAATAACATAAAATTTATGAACTCCAAGGGAATAATTAATCATGATTACATGAAAATTTTAATGTGTGAAAGTTATGTGGTGGGAAATTATAAAAGATCATCTTCCAACTTAGATGGTCAGAAGCCCGTGGATTAAAATTTGGAGTTTGCACACTCAGATGTTTGGGGACCTGACCCTATTATATCCTTTGGAAGTTGAGTTTTATTTATAACCTTCATTAATGATTATTATATGAAAGTATGGATTTACTTCCTGAATCTCATATATAATGAAGTTCAAGTGTTCACTCAGTGGAAAGAATCAACAGAAATGGAATGCTATCACAAGTTGAAATGCATATGAATAGAAAATAATGGTGAGTAAACCATATAAAACTTCTGAAATTTCATCAAGAAGGAAGTTGTTAGTAGTGAAAATAGAGTTCCCAAAACCCCATTGTAAAATAATGTAGCTAAAAGGTTGAATCATAATTTAATAGAGAAATTCTATAACCATGAGGTCATACTTGGTAAAGACTAATGCGTTTTACATATATGAACTCAAATTGATGTCTTATATAACCAAAAAAAAGTACAGCATCAGCAGTTGGGATGTAAATTTCATAGTATTTATGTTCTATAAAATTTACAGAAGTTTATTTTCTTGTAGTCTTCATTAGTTTAGAATATATACATGTAAATTATAAGGATAAGGACAAACTTGAATCAATAATCCAAAAACGTATTTCTTTCTTGGTTATGGTGATAAAACTTTTGGATCTCATTTATGGGATGGTAAAAGAAAAAATACAACCAGAAGAAGGGATGTTGTTTTTTAGGAGAATATTCTATGGAAGGATTGGAAATTCTAGGAGTAGGAAGTTAAAGGAGAATCAAATATTGAAATATAGGTTGATCAGAGTACTGGTAGTTTACAAAAACGAGTCTCTATAGATGTAGGTGTGGAAGGCATCATAATTATATAGGTAGAACTATAAGAAATACCATAAGGTCAAGTAAAGATATATCCTGAGTGAGAGCATCAGAATTTCATTCCCGAGAAGTACGAGCATTGAAAGTTCAAGAACCAAAAAAATGGGCAGATTCGAGTAGGTCAAATCATCTTATTCCACTTAGGAGATCAAATAGAATCAGGGGAGTAGTGAAGAGGTTTTGGAATGATCTATATTTTCTAACCCCAACAGATTTAGGAGGACCTAAAAATATTGAGAATGAAGTTTGTCTTAGTGACTCTAAATTGTGGGATTCGTCCATGAATGAGGAGATGGATTCATTAATGTTCAATGGAACTTAGGAGATGATTGAACTACCAAAGGGTAAAATGTCACATGAAAATAAGTGAGTTTACTAGATTAAGTAATATGATTATGATAAGAAAAGATACATATAATGAATGGTAGTGAATTTGTTCCAATAGAAGGAATCAATTGATTCATTAAAATTATAATCATTGGTAGTTAAAAATTATACCATCAGAATAGTACTAAGTATAGTTGTATCAGAATATTTATAAATGAATCAAGTGGATATTAAGACATCTTTCATTATTTTTTAGTTGGAGGAGGAGATTTATATGGAACAAAAAAGGTGTAAGATAAGTTGGGAATCAAAATTTAGTATGTAAACTGACGAAAATATTGTATGACTTAAATAAAAACCCATGATAATAGAATCATAATTTCGATGAGTTTATGGAAAAGAAGGATTTAATAGATATAACTCTGATAATTGTTTTTACAAGAAGTAATGGGATGAAAATAATTTCATTATATTGTTATTATAAGTTGATGATATGTTACTGGTTGGAATAGATATACAAAAGATTTAGAAATTAGAAAATAAGTTTTTTGAATGTTTTGAGATGACAGATCTTGTGAAAAAAATTCTAATACCATGTATGAGGATAAAAAGAGATAGGAAGAGTGAAAAATTGGTTATATCACAGAACAAGTATATCCTAAAAATTATTGAATGTTTTTTTGTGGATGAATGTAAACTAGTTTCTAACCCACTTTCTGGAAAATTCAAACTATCTAAGGCATAGACTCCCACAATTAAAGATGAGTTTCATTATATGGATAATGTGACTTACACATTATTGGTTGTAATTTTTATATATTTCATGATTTTTACTTGATTGGATATCAAATTTGTAGTTGGAGTTGTCTGAAGATTTATGTAAAACCATGGAAAGGAACATTAAGAATTCATCAAGTGGATCCTTCAATATTTTATAGGATTGGAAAATAAAGCTATTTATTTTGGGTAGGATGATTTATTACAAGGTTTTTTCCTAATGAATTTTATGGAGACTCAAAAAGTCAAAAAAATAACAACAAGATTCGTATTTACATTCAGAGGAACAATAATTAGTTGGATGTTGTGAAAACATAAGAGTGTTATGTCAAGTACAACTGAAGTAGAGTATGTAGAAGTAGAATAATATGGGAATGAAATGGTTTGGTTGAAGCAATTTCTGACGGAATTTGGGAGAAGTTGGTAAGGGGTTATTCTTTTCTATGATAGCCAAAGTTCAATCCTCTTTCCTAATTTTTTATTTCTGTGTAGGTACAAATCATATCGACCTGAAGTATTACTTCATCAGAAATATGATGGAGAAGAAAACACTATGTCTCCAGAAGATTTTTGGTAGAAAAAATCCAATGGATATAGTCAAAAAGATTTTAGTTTAGGAATGTTTGAGATAACATCATTCCTCTATAGGTCTAGGGTGAACATAAGATGGAAAAGTTAAAGGAACACTACTACCTTAATGTAAGGAATGATGTTTTCTAAGGGGGGTTACTGAGGTTTTCCATTAAAAAATTGTTTAATTGGTAGGTTTTATAGATTTTAATCCTCATTATGAGCATCAAAATTTTAAAAAATAAACATTTTATATCATCATAAGTTCAAGCATAAAATTTATATCCATTGGAAATTCAATCAATGGAAGATCACTAGGCTTAGTATGTATTCAATGACAATTCATCTCTTCAATTGTAGTTGGGTCATTAGATGTTTGAATCTTTTGAAGAAATCAAGGATTTTCTAGAATTTTGGTGAACCTTCGATAAGGAATTCTCTAGAAGGAATAATCTAGATGTTCTTACTGTGGAAAATGGTTGAGGTCAATAGTATTATGAGAACTCCACATTTAAATTCTATTAAAATGATTCCCCGTGAATATGGGAATCTGGTGTAACCATGAAAACCAGCATAGTTTCCTATAAAAGAGCATGGGGACCAACCCTAAGTAGTGTGGAAGAGCATGGAATATTTAATCTAATGCATGTATACATCTGAGTTTTAAATAGTGTTAATCACCCCCTAATGAGATATTACAGATGATATTTTCTAGTTTATTGTAACTTTTCTATACTTCTTGTAATATTAAGATGTCTTATGGGTTCCTCCCATACACATAGGATGAAAATCCTGAAGCATGTTAATTCTCTTTTATTCATTAACTACATTATGAACTTTATTTTCATGTATTTACAATATTTATTTTTTCTCTACTAAGGTGTGTGTGAGGTCGACTTAGTGTGGTGGGTAGGATGTGGTGACTTATTACTTCTAGTTCACTCATTCAAGGGGAAATCATTTTTCCAGATATCTAGTTCTTTCTCTATGCTACAACAACATTAAAATTTCCATTGGATTTATCAATCATACTTTTGGTGGTCTATAGACAGTATAGATGATCTGTTTTTCATGCTATTTTTTGTATTTGTTCCCCAATAAGAACAAGGCATTACCAATCATCTCATAGCAAAGCAACATGTCACTACTATTCCCATTTCCTCATGGTGAATGAGACATCACTAATTCCACACACAACAAACCACTCTCCAATTCTCATCTCATTGACTCCAAATAATTATACACATGAAGGTAATATTGACTTATCATCCCCAATCATAATGACTCATTATCCCCCATCTATAATCTATATATGATGATCATTCTTCTCCCACTCGGTGTTAACAATCATCCCTCAATTCCCATGGACACCTATAGTGTATCCCTCTTATGGTTTGATGGTTAAAACCAAATCCATGGGTTTCTCATATAAAAAGGATTATTCCAAATATTTAATGGTAAAAATTACCCCATGGGACCTTCTATATATGCATATGACCCCACTGGACTTGACCATATGATGAGATGAACCATCA
The DNA here is from genome assembly GCA_963277665.1 of Viscum album. Classification (NCBI taxonomy): domain Eukaryota; kingdom Viridiplantae; phylum Streptophyta; class Magnoliopsida; order Santalales; family Viscaceae; genus Viscum; species Viscum album. Next base: position 379,808,611 of record OY728147.1, read on the forward strand.
ATTTCCATTATCCTATGACCAAAAGTCATATGGTGAACCTCAATCACTAATCATTGCAGTTTTCATCAAAAATTGTATCATACTAGAAAACCACACCACCCCATGACTATATATTCCACACCTATCATATTTTTAAGGAACCATCAAGTTGCACATCCAAATAATTATCACTATACTATGTGTGAAAAATTTCAAACTGTTGGTTGGAGTGGAAACTCAAGAGGGGGGTGAATTGAGTTCTAATTAAAATTTATGTTTAATATATTTCTATTAAAATCCCACAAATTGAATAACAAGATAATCTGTAGTGAATTTTTATTATAGTAAAGGGTCAGTTAGGTTCTCAAAGATTGATTAGTTCTCAGTTAAACTAATCTGAAGATTAATTAACTTTTTAAGCTAACCTAATACTTTACAAAACATACAAATACTTGCTAGATTAACTATCAAAGTAATATTAAAATGGTTGTGTATTTCAAAATAACAGCAGCGGAATATAAATTAGATATTGTATACTTTAAACTTAAACTAAAATTAATAGTAGATATAATCAAGAGGTTCAGTCTCAAGCCGAGACTTAGTCCTCTCAAACAATTTATATAAATTTGATCCACACCCTGGATCGGGGTCGACAATAGTTCAGAAACTGTCCAGGCCACGTAGGGAACTCTACCATAGTTGTCATGGGAAAACAAAGACAACAGCACAAAGACTGTCCAGGTCCTACTTGACCTCTACCACTATCCTTAGTGGAACACAAGAAGGTGTAGAAAGTTTGGAATGAGGATTTAGTATCCCCCAACTCAGCACAAGAGACAGTGTGTGTGTAAAATAAATAGGGTACACACACTGCTCAAAAGTAAACCAAATAATCTCTAAGAGTAAGTATGAATGTGTTTAGAAAAGCTCTAGTGATTGGAAGTGCAGCTCTGGACTTATTGGATTCAGTAGAAATGCTTCTGAGTCATTCTTTGATTTTTCTGTTGAAAAACAGAGTGTCGTGGTTCATCTTGGTGTATTTCACGAGTGAAGATGTTCTCTTGATTCTTCGTGTGTTCTTCAGATGATTTTGATTTCACCCATGGGAGTTCTTTGATGATCTTGCAATGTGTTATTCAGTTGTGCTCAGGATTGCTCTTCTGTTCAGTACAGTGCACTCGCGTGTTTCTCTTGTCGCATATGTGTGTTCTTCTTTTTCTCTACTACAACTCAATATTCCTTATATTCCCCGAGCTTCGATAATAGAATTATTTCCTTTTCATAGGTATGAGGTATGGTTTCCTGATAGACCAACAACTATCATTAAATATCATAAATTACATTAAAAACATCAAATATGACCGTTAGAAATATTTAAATAATATTGAAAAAAAGTTAAGAAATGGTGTCACAGTAGTTATGCAAATGGTGTCTCCTTCACGATATGTCTATTACGTTATGTCCTTCATGGTATGTACTTCACAGTATGTATGTCATGATGTTTTACTCATGGTGTCTTGCTCACGGTGTGTCCTTCACAGTATGTTGCTCACGATGTCTTGCTCATGGTGTGTCCTTCACGGTATGTTTCTCATGGTGTCTGAGTCACGGTGTCTGGATGACTGTGTCTAGATAACTGTGTCATGGTGTCTCATTGGTCACGGTGTCTCATTGGTCACGGTGTCTCATTGGTCATGGTGTCTGAGACTTAGGCTTCATGGTGTCTGCTTCAGTGTGTCTGTTCACGGTGTCTGCTTCTTGCTCACAATGTCTGACTTACTGTGTCAAGCTTCACAGTGTCTTGTACTTAGACAAATAACTGTATTTAGACTTAAACAGTAATATGCATAAAATGGATTGAGCTTAACCATTATAAAGTATAAGATAACTTGAAACATAAATACACATGAGTAATAAGATATGTGAGATTTGTGATCAGTAATAAGATTTTCAAATATAAAAGAGATTTGTAAATAGTAAAGAGATTTGTGATTATTAAAACATGATTAATACATGAGGAGTCCAAAAATCTCCCCCTTTTGATGATCAAAAATCATGTATAGGTAAAGTATAAATTAAATTCAACTATAGATAAAGTGACATATAGAATAACAAACATATTCTAGAATAACACACAACTTATCATACTTTTTCTCCCCCTTTTGGGATTATAAAAAAAGTTAATCAAAGAGAGGAAAAAAAAGTTCATATTGCATTAAAAAAAGTTTTGAATACACCATATAGTAGAAATGAAAACAATAAACAATCAAATACATCCCCATCAAAAAGAAAGTAGTCACTGGGCTTCTTCAGGGATTGGCCTTCTCTTTTCCTTTATCAGTTTCTGATGTGGAAGAAGGCATAGAGATGGTAGACAAAGAAGGTAAAGGTAGACCTTAAAAGATAATGGGATCCAAAGATGAAGTTATAGAAGATCAAGTCTATGGAGGATCAAGAATAATTGGCCTGATCTGAGTTAGAGCTTGGCTAACTGACATGGCAGTGGAGGCTAAGGCAGGTAGTCCCGGTCTAAGAGGGGCAGTCACTGGAGCAACTATTGCAGTACTTTGGACATGGAGATAGGGATTCAAAATTTTGATGAGGTCTATGATAATTTATCCTCTATATTTCATAGCCTTTTCAAAATCATCTTTATTCTCCATGAATTTATCCAATAGTCTTGTAAACTCAGTGAGTTTCGGAAGTTTTTCTTTGAAAGCCTGAGTCATAGGAGGTATCTTCAAATTTTCCACAACATACATAAAGTGATTTGTCATATCATATTTGGAGAAAATATAGGTGAGATAAAAATCTATCTTCTTAGTGATATCCTGCTGAGCATCACTGTCAATCTTAGCATGAATTCGAATCAGGTCAAGTGCTCTATCACTGTTCATTGTAACTTTAGATAAAGGAGGAAAATCAAAACCATTTAAGGCATTCCGAATTTCTTCCTTGATTATAGATCAGAGCAGAGAATCATCCAAAGAAGATGTGGAGGTATGACCAGAGGAAGGATAAGCCTTGACATCAATGGTTAGAGCTTTGAGTTGTTTCAATACCTTTTGAAGAAAACCGGTGTATTCATCTGTAAGCTTATTCAAGTTCTCCACTAGCTCTCTCATTCGGTGAAACATCTGAGTGTTACTTTCTCCAATATTTTCATCAAAAGGAAATAGATAGGGATTCATTTGGGACACAATTTCTCGAGAAATGTTGGAAACAGTAGGTTCAGGAGAAGCAATAACAGGTGCAGGAACAGGAGTAGGCTTTGATCTTGAAGACAATTCTTTCTGCATGTCTGTTACCATACTTTTCAAAGTTGCAACATGAGCACTAAGAAATTTATTTTCAACTCTTACTTCTTGAATTTCATGGATCATCCTAGGTTGAATGTGTAGAATAATATTTTCCAAAATAATAGAGGCATCTTCCTGACTTCGTTGAGTCACAGGATGAGGTTGAGAGGACACAATCTTCTCCACTCCAGCTAAGATAGTCTCTTCAAAGACTTTCAAATCTTCTTTACTTACAAAATATTGATGATCAGGTAAGGATTCAGGTAAAGAAAGTGGTCCATGGGCAGGTTCGGGGTCTGTTTGTGATTCAGAGTCAGTTTTAGTTTTAGATTCAGGTTCAGGTTGAGGTTCAGGGTGTGAGACTGACTTCAATCAAAACAAAGAAGAAATGTTAATCCCAGATGCAGTCACTTACTGTGATTCACTCACATCATAGAAGTTGGGGAATTCATATAGAGTATACATAGAGTATGACTCAGTTGGTGTAGATGCATCACCAGGCTCAGCTTTATCAAACTCAAGATTATGAGGTTCCTCCCCCTCAAAATGTGCTTCCATTTCGGATTCTTGAGGCTCAGGAACTGGGTTAAGATTCACAGGATCATCTCTAATATCCTCAGCCATTCCTATCTTTCCAGCTAAAAGTCAATTTCCATCCTCTCTTCTGTAGAGGGTATGTACTCAGGAACATACTGTTCCTCAGACATAGCTTCCGGACTTGCTTCATTTTCAGCAGGGAGTTCTTCTAGATTTTCTTCTTCCATCTCAGGGAGTTCTTCTACAACAGGATCTATCACTACAGCCTCTTCCATGTCTTACTGCTCGGAATCAGAAACAAATAATTCCCTTAAATCTTCATATTGGGTTTCCTGATTAACATGGGAAGGAGGTACTTCTTCCTCATGCACAAAAGAAGTATCAATAGTCCTTTCCTTTTCAACAAAAACCTCTTCTCTCGAAACTTCAGAAGGAACAGCAGTCCTTTGTTTCTCAACAGGAGCTGCTTCCTCATGAGGTATTTCAGCCTCTTCTCTATGAGGTATTGTATCTTCCTCTTCTTCTTATTCTTCCTCTTTTGGATACTCAGCCACCTCATCTGGTTCCAAACCAGGATCAGTAATGTTTTTAGGCCTTGTAGGATAATCTACAGGATTGAACTGTTCATAAACCTTTTCATTATCTTCAACCAACTGCTTCTTCCAGGGGTTCCAATTTATCTTCATCTTTCTGATGGTAGGCTTGGATAAACAGTACTCAAAATCCACAAGCTTTTCTTCATTTTATCCAACTACTCACTTGGCAACTAACATAGCCGAAATCATCCTTGAGTAAAACAGGGAAGTAGACTTGGATGTGACCTTAATCAATTCACACATGTGGTGAATGATATATTTGCACAGATTTATCTTATGGCCATTATTCATCAGATGAATCATAAAGACATCCTGATACTTCAAAATAGAAAATTCTCCTTTCCTCGGGCTAATCAAATTTTGAACAAACTTAAACACCAGCCTAGTCTCACCATCCGGTTCAGCTGCTATGACTCTTCTCTTGGTGCCATTCCTAGTTAGAATTTCCGAGGAATTATATAGGTCAAAGATGTTGGATGTAGGAGGATGGTCTCTCTGGTAATCATCACAAATCCCTTCATGAGGAATCCTTAAGCATGCAACCCATAGCCTCGAAGATAATGAGAATTTATTTCCATTGATCCAGCTTGTTACCATATAGCTTTCTCCGGCCTCAAAAGAAAACTGTACATACTGATAGAACTGTGCAACCAAACTCAGGTAAATAGCTCTGTCCTTCCTTGAGAACCATTTGATCCATCCTTGTTCTCTTAATACTTTCAAGACTAAATACTTGCTGGAAGAAATCCACTCAGAGCAGATTTCCTTCTCAGGAGCAACAATAAAGATTACTAGGTTAGGATTTAGGGGTCCTTCAGGTGAAAGATTCGGTGTCCTCTTCTATTTCTTAGAGAAACACTTCTTAGATGAGGGTGAAGATGGACGCTTCATCCTTGGCATCCACTGAAGGTTCGACCGATAGAGAAGAAGATAAGGATTGCAAGGTTGATAAGGTTTTGGAGAGATCTCGGGTGAGGAATCAAGTGAAACCCTTATGTTTTATCATTTGGGAATGTCAAATGTCACAAAAATAAAAATGCGGGAAAGGAAATAGCGGTGAAATAAAATTACCATGATATGGGTTAAAAAAATACACAAATAATCATCACGGTGAGACCGTGAGTATTCGTTACGGTGCGAGGAAAATAGGTCATCACGGTGAGACAATTAGTGGTTGTCACGATGAGATAGTGAGTGTTCAGTTTAGTCATTTTGAGAAAGTGTGTAAACTGTTAATTTACGGTGAGACAGTGACAGACTTTGAGCACTAAGTGTTAACTGTGAGACCATAAGCATGAGACAGTAACCAAGAAACAGTGAGCATGAAACAGTAAAGTAATTTATAGCACAATATTAAACAGTAAGACCAGTAAGATATCTATTTGTGATTGATCATGCCATGATCATGTATGATGTAGTCTAATATCTCAGAATTTAATGGTTTAGTGAATATATCAGCAAGTTTATATTCAGTACCAATGAATTCCAAAGTGATATCACCTTTTTGATAATGATCCCTCAAAAAGTGATGTCTTACATCAATATGTTTTGTCCTAGAATGTGAAATAGGATTTTTTGAAATGTTAATAGCACTTATGTTGTCACAATTTATTGGTACATGTCTGAATTGATATCCATAGTCTAGTAATGTGTGTTTTATTCACAAAATTTGTGCACAACAACTTCCAGCATCTATGTATTCAGCTTCTGCAGTGGATAATGCAACCGAATTTTGTTTCTTACTACACCATGATACTAGTGACTTTCTTAAAAGGTGACATGTTCTAGAGGTTCTTTTTCTATCTAACTTACATCCAGAAAAGTCATCATCAAAATAACTAACTAGTTCAAATGATTTTCCTTTTGGATAGAACAATCCTAGATTGGGTGTATGCTTGAGGTATTTTAAAATTCTATTTACAGCATTTAAATGTGATTATTTAGGGTTTGCTTGAAAATGAGCACACATACACACACTAAACATAATATCAAGACGACTAGCAGTGAAGTAGAGTAGACTTCCAATCATTCCTCTATATGTAGTTTGATCAACATATTTTCCATCTTCATCAAGATCCAACTTACAGGTGGTACTCATGGGAGTGTCACTACTTTTAGTGCTATCCAATCCAAAATGTTTTATAAGATCTCTAGTATATTTACTTTGAGTTAAAACAATCCCATCATTATTTTGAAAAATTTTAAATCCAAGAAATAATTTTAGTTCACCCATTAAACTCATTTCAAATTCATTTTTCATCATTTTAGAGAAATCAATACATAATGAATTTTTTGAAGATCCAAACAATAATATCATCTACATAAATTTGAACAACTAAAACATCTTTAGAAATTCGTTTTATAAAGAGATTAGGATCAACTATTCTTTTTGTAAAACCTTTGGAAATTAGAAAAGTACTTAATCTATCATACCAAGCTCTTGGAGCTTGCTTTAAACCATATAAAGATTTTGATAATTTGAAAATATGATTTGGAAAATGAGGGTTTGTAAATCCAGGGGGTTGTTCAACAAAAACATCCTCAACTATATACCCATTTAATAATGCACTCTTGACATCTATTTTATATAGTTTGAAATTCAGATGTGCAGTATAAGCAAGTAAAATTCTAATGGCATCATGTCTGGCTACTAGAGAAAAAGTATCCTCATATTCAATTCATTATTCTTGACTATAGCCTTGTGAAACTAACCTAGATTTGTTTCTAACTATGTTTCCAGATTCATCTACATTATTTCTAAACACCCATTTAGTGCCTTTGAAAAAAGTGTCCTTGGGTCTTTTTACTAGTTTCCAAACATTATTTCTTTCAAACTGATTAAGTTCTTCTTGCATAGAAATCACCCAACATTCATCATTAATATCATCATCAATGTTTTTAGGTTCAAGATGTGACAAGAAGGCTTGATGTTCAACCTTATTTCTAAGAGAATCTATAGTATGTGTCCCTCTATCCAGATTGTCAGGACCACTTTGTGTATAAGGTTGTATTTGTTGTCAATAGTTGTCAACGAAGATCAAAATGAAGTAGATCAAGAAGTACTCCAATGAAATGGAGGAATGGAAATTCAGATGATTGTTGTACTGATCATAAGTTCAAATTACATGTGTCAAAGGTGACACATTGTTTACAATAGCGAAGAATGGTGAGGCATAATCCATCCGCGGATGAAGAAGAAGACATGACGGTTGATGAAGACCATGCAATTATTCATGATTTCATGAGAACCATTCAAGATAATTCTTGACGAATAGAATCATATGATTTTCACGAAGTAGAGGAATGACGGTTGAAGAATAAGATAATGTGGAAGGGATTGGAATTCTGATATAGCCATGCACTTCACATTGTCTCAACATATGATGATGCTAAATCTGTTCTATAAAAGGATATATATCACGATAGTGGAGTTTTTGATGAAAGTATAAGATTTGATGAAGAAGCCACATCATATAAAATAATCATTTTTGAAGTGTTGTGATTGTTGACAACGGAAACAATGACATACAACTTTGTTGATAAAGGGGATTTCATGGTGGCATGTTGAGTTCGAGGGCTGTGGTTAATGATCCATGTTTTATTCAAGAACGTCGATAGAGGAATGGATGATCTGGAGGCGGTACAAAAAGAACAGATACAAGGTGGCACTATTTTCCAGTGTTTGCCAAATTTTTGGGCCTGAAAATCAACAAATGGAGAAAAGTGTTTTTGGCAAAGAGACTTGCGCGTCGTGTACTTGAAGGAGAGGAAACTTGCACGCCATATGTTTTTCAAGACCAGAACATGAAAAAATGGCAAAGGGATAAGGGTCACACAAGTATTGGTTTGGTCGCGCAGGTGAAGTGTGTGCCATGAAGAGACTTGCGCGCCGATGCCTTTGATGCTTGAGAACTTGCGCTCCTGTTGTTTTTCAAGATCAGAAGATCAAAATATGCTAAAGTAAAGAGGGTCGTGCAGGTATAGGGTTGGTCGCGCAAGTGACTTGCAGGGGAAGAGGCATGTGTGCTGAGACTTGCGCGCCGAAGGTAGATTTGCGCATCATCACGCAGGGTGTTCAAATGCCTATAAATACAGGACCACCCCTCCTCATTTTTCATGGAGTTCAACACATAGAAAAATCATAGCTCCCATCGCGCAGGTGTGGAAGTCACGCAAGTAGTGTGTGGTCGCATAGGTGGACTTGCGCACCAGTGTTTGAAGCTGCGTGACAGTTGTTGGTTGCGTGCCCAAGGCGGTTTGGGCGAGAAAGGAAGTGAGTCGCGTAGGTTAGAAGTTGAAGAAGGCAGTGTCACACATGTGGTTTGGTGATACCTGCACACCAGTTTGGTCCTGCGTGCCGAAGACTTGCGCGCCGTATTGGGACATGCACGCCAGGCTTGGAGAAGAGCACTAGGTGTTGTTGGAGCACACATATCTTTTTGGAGCTGCACAAAAGCTGGAAGATTTCCTGTTACCTTCGGTGCAACAAATGATGTATTCATTTGTGATGACGGAAGAACAGTGAACAATTTGGTTTTATGAAGAGAATTGGTACCACACACACATGACTAGTGTTTAACACCATTGTTGTTCTTTGCGAAGAGATGAAGAACGATTCCCGCAACTAAACTCAGATCTTCACATAAATAGGGGAATATATCAATACACTCAGGTGTCGGTATTGAGAATCAAAGTAAGAGAAGAAGAAGATTTAGTGTATTCAGTTATTTCACTAAAGAAGAAGATTGAATACAAAAGAGCATCAACTCAGTACTCTGATGTAAGCATTGTATCATGCTGAATAGGAGACAAAAGACTTCAATGAAAACCTATTGAAGAGGCCATCACATCTATAAACTGATTGGGACTTCACCAAGGGCAGTGAGCTAGGGGGAGTCAATGGGAGTGACCCGAGGGAAGCAGTGAGCTACCCCTGAACCTTTGTAAAGGTAGTGAGTCTGAGACAGAGTGACTATGCCCGAACCATTGTAATCAATAACTAATGAAGAATAGTGGAATTAGGTATGACCGGAAACCTGTCAGCGTATGCTCCTTGGATGTATCCCTTAGCGGTGAACCAAGTAAAAATTGTTGTGTCATCTCTTTGCATGTTAATGTTTCATTGCTGATAATATCCATCATACATGTTTAACAAGTTCCTACCAATGTGGGGACAAGATCATTGTTTTTAAAAGAAAAATTTGACACCCTGATTCACCCCTCCCCTCTCAAGGTGTCCCGGGGTCCTACAAGTGGTATCAGCTCCAGGTTCACGTATGTTGGATACTCTACAGTAATTCTTTTTAGAAGAGGATTTTCATTTCTTTCCTAATGTAAAACAATTAAGTGAAGTCTTGATGAAGATTCAGTCATTTCTGAGTAGAAGCCTTCATCCAGCAAGAACATGACAAACAGGAAAAAGAAATAGAAGAAGCATTTGAAGAAGTCCCTCATGTACAAAGAAGATACAGTGTCTTTTTATCCATGCCCTTCAAATAATGAAGAAATATCAGCCTTGGAAAGTATCAAGCAGGTGGCTCAGGTTCCTACAATAGGAAAGTAAGACACTTCTATCGCAAGTGATCAAGAAAAATTAATAAGCTTTCTAAATGATATTCCTGAAAAAAGAGTTGCTATTGTTTATAGAATAGTTCAATGCATGCAGGCTGAGATAAATCGATTGGAAAGAGAAGCTGACAATTTAGAAAAGGGCTTGGAAAGAAAAATTCTTGAATTCCTAAATCTCACCAAACAGATTAAAGTCTTTGAAGAAAAAGAGGGATTCAATAAGACTCTAAAATAAAATATCAATGCACTTGAAGCTGAGATGAAGAAGAGCACTGAATTCAAGAGTTTTTGTTTGGAAGAAAATTTCAAGAGATTCATAGAACTTGACTCATTGTTACAAAACAAAGTTAAGATGAATGAATATGAGGTTGAAATATTGAAGAAGACTTGTGAAGAGAAGTTGATCATGATTGAAGATCAGAATATCATCCTCAATATTGAAAGTCAAAAATTGGAAGCCCAATTTAAAAATCTTGAGAAGACACATATTGAGACTTCACAAAAGAATGAAATAGGTGATGCCTGTACTCAATGTTCAATGGAGTATTCTAGAGCTAAAATACCTCCAACATGTGTCACAAATATTATGACAACCCTTGATTATCCATCACAAGAATCAATTGCTGCTAGTACTCAATGCTCACTGGAGGATTCTACTATCAAAAGACCTCCAACATGTGATAAGAAGATCATGACTTCACTCATTGATCTATCCTAAGCAGCTATGAAAGTGAAGGTACAGTCCATACAAACCTGTGATATTGTTTCTAAATATGTACCTTCAAAAGGTGCAGGTTGGAAGAAAAATTCTAAACAAGTATGGGTGAGGAAAGAGGAGGATAAGAAACCTACCACTATAGCTTGGTTGGATGGGAAGAAAAAGGAGGAAGTTGGTTCCTAAAATAGAGCACAAAAAATTAAGAAGAAGGCCCAACAACCTCATACATAAGATACAAAGAAGAAAATATTTTTGGGTAAATGTTGGTGCTGCAACAGATTTGGGCATTGTGCACTAGATTGTTGGTAAAATCCCTTTAAAGAAAAAGCACAAATAAATCTTGTATCAAAGGGAATAAATCCATAGAAGAAGAAAAAACATCTATAGGTCCAGAAGCATCTGTTTACAGCAAACAGATTTGGAATGCTTGATGACATCTGTGATATGTGCAACGACAGAGGTCACAAGGAAGGCACATGCCCATATCAACATGCATTTTATGTTGATAAGAAAAGAAGACCTCCAATTCCGACTAAGTATAAATCATCTTCCTTGGGAAGAAATCAGAAGAATGTTGTGAACACACAATTACCCAAGAAGATCTCAAGTAGGGAAGCTGAGAAGACCCAGGATTTTAGATCCATGAAATTGAAGCATCATTCATCCAAAAGAAAAACTAAGTGGGATGAAACACAGATGAACCCATGTGGAAGATCCAAACCAGCTGCAACAGTTCCAAATGACATATTGGTCATCTGGACAGAAGATTTGAAAAGAATGAGGAAACATGAAGATGAAAAGGAAAAGGCTGGTGGGAAAGGAAAAGAGAAACTTTCACATGATGAAGACAGAGTGAAGGAGAGATTTCAAACCAAGAGAAACACACGTGTCAAAGATGTTCTGTGTGAGAGATGCAAGAAATATGGTCACATTGCAAAAGGTTGTCTAACCTTAATACCAAAGCAAGAAGCAGTCCTTAAGAGGAGTAAGAATGTGTCATTCATTATGGATGTTAAGCAGAACAATTCTCTACACAAAGCAGAAGAGAATTTGAAGAGTGCCATGCCACATCAACACATATAAGAACATATGTTCAAATGTGCAGGCATGAAGGCCAGAGTGAACATAGGAACTTGGTTGAGAAAAGAAACTCAACCATGCAGCTCCTGTTGATGAATCAAGGAGGAACCACCTTACATCTTTAATAATTTGTGTATTGTATTTGTGCTAATAATGCAGGGAATTGAAGGTGAAGCATGCTCTCAGGGGGAGAACCTGAGAAGTAGTGAATGATGTCAACTCTTGATAGCCAAGTGGAAGAAGTTTCCATCCTTGGTAGATTCTTCAGTTGATATTCAAAGATTAAGATGACGAAGGATCACTCTTGATGAAGATAATGATGAGTTTTTCCCTTGAGAAAAAAATTAAGAAGCTTCCAAAATCGTTGTTTAATCAGTATCAGCAGCAGCTGGTATTAAATGCAATTACTCTGTAAATTTCATGATGAACATGTCATTGAAGAAGGTATGTCATTTCTCAATCTCTCAACCTTGGTTACTCAGATCATTCTACAAAGAAGGAGAAACTGGCACACATGTATCCTTACAAAGGGGGAGTAACTGAATTGATCAGTGACATAAGAAGAATAGAAGTTCCCCAAGGCCACATATCCTTCAAATTGCACTTGAATGTTTTTGATCTGTTTACACATGTGAGTGCAGGAGTTTCAGGTTGATTATTCCCTATCACATTTGATTTCTTTAGCCTGAAATGAAAGTGGTAAACCCTTGAAGATATAATTCATGATTTCTAATCTCATGTGGTATCAAGATCTATGAATAATGGACATACTTTTTTTCTAAATCAAATCCTCTGGTTTTCTACATCGAGCATTGCTCAAGTAGACATAGAGTGAAATTATTAATGAAACATTACTTAATTATAGACTGATACCCTCCCTACCATGAGCTTTGTATTTCTTGTCAATAAGGGGGAGAGAAAGTGAAATGAATGTTGGAAAAGAAAAGTTGATTGAAGAGAAGATTCTCATTTGGACATTGACGAATTCATTTCAGAATATATGTAAGGTATTGCCAACAAAATACAAACGGGGAGATTTTTGGGACCACTTTGCGTATAAGGTTGTATTTTTTGTCAATAGTTGTTAATGAAGATCAAAATGAAGGATATCAAGAAGTACTCCAATGAAATGGAGGAATGGAAATTCAGATGATTGTTGTACTGATCATAAGTTCAAAGAACATGTGTCAATGGTGACACATTATTTACAAAAGTGAATAATGGTGAGGCATAATCCATCTGTGGATGAAGAAGAATACATGATGGTTGATGAAGACCATGAAATTATTCATGATTTCATGAGAACCATGCAAGAGACTTCTTGAATAATAGAATCATATGATTTTCATGATGTAGAGGAATGATGGTTGAAGAAGAAGACAGTGTGTAAGGGATTGGAATTCTGATATAGCCATGCACTTCACATTATCTCAACATATGATGATTCTAAATTTGTTATATCAAAGGATATATATCACGATAGTGGAGTTTTTGATGAAAGTAGAAGAGCTGATGAAGAAACCAAATCACAGAAAATAAGCATTTTTGAAGTGTTGTGATTGTTGACAACGGAAATAAAGACATACAACTTTGTTGATAATAGGGATTTCATGGTGGCATGTCGAGTTTGAGGGTGATCCATGTTTGATTCAAGAACTTCGATAGAGGAATGGATGATTTGAAGGAGGTACAAAAAAAAACAGATATAAGGTGGCGCTGTTTTCCTATGTTTGCCAAATTTTTGGGACTGAAAATCGACAAATGGAGAAAAGTGTTTTCGACAAAGAGACTTTCATGCCGTGTACTTGAAGGAGAGGAAACATGCACACCATATGTTTTTCAAGACCAGAACATGGAAAAATGGCAAAGGGACAAGGGTCGTGCAATTATTGGTTTGGTCGCGCAGGTGACCTGCGTGCCGTGAAGAGACTTGCGCGCCGATGCCTTGGATGCTTGATAACTTGCACGCCTATTGTTTTTCAAGATCAGAAGATAAAAATATGGAAAAAGAAAGATGGTCGTGCATGTATAGGGTTGGTCGCACAAGTGACTTGTAGGGAAAGAGACCTGCGCGCCCAGACTTGCGTGCCGAAGGTAGACTTGCCCGCCATCGCACAGGGTGTTCAAATGCCTATAAATACAGGACCACCCCTCCTCATTTTTCACAGAGTTCAACACTTAGAAAAATCAGATCTCTCTTCGCGCAGGTGTGGAAGTCGTGCAAGTAGTGTGTGGTCGCGCAAGTGGACTTGCGCTCTAGTGTTTGAAGCTACGCGCCGGTTGTTGGTTGTGCGACCAAGGCGGTTTGGGCGAGAAAGGAAGTGAGTCGTGCAGGTTAGAAGTTGAGGAAGGAAGTGTCGCATAGGTGTTTTGGTGATACCTGCGTGCCAGTTTGGACCTGCATGCTGAAGACTTGTGCGCCGTATTAGGACATGAACGCCAGGCTTGGAGAAGAGTGCCAGGTGTAATTGGAGTACGCCCGTCTTTTTGGAGATGCACAAAAGCTGTAATATTGCCTGATACCTTCGGTGCAACAAATGATGTATTCATTTGTGAAGATGGAAGAACAGTGAACAATTTGGTTTTATGAAGAGAAGTGGTACCGCACACACATGACTGGTGTTTAACACCCTCATTGTTCTTTGTGAAGAGAAGAAGAATGGTTCATGGAACTAAACTCATATCTGCACAGAAAGAGGGGAATATATCAATACACTCAGGTGTCTGTATTGGGAATCAAAGGAAGAGAAGAAGAATATTTAGTGCATTCAGTTATTTCACTAAAGAAGAAGATTGAATACAAAAGAGCATCAACTCAGTACTATGATGAAAGCATTGTCTCATACTGAACAGGAGACAAAAGGCTTCAATGAAAATCTATTGAAGAGACCATCACATCTGTAAACTGAGTGAGAGTTCACCAAGGGCAGTGAGCCAGGGGGAGTCAATGGGAGTGACTCGAGGGAAGCATTGAGCTACCCCTGAACCTTTGTAAAGGTAATGAGTCTGGGACAGAGTGACTGTTCCCAAACCATTGTAATCCAAAACTAGTGAAGAATAGTAGAATTAGGTACGACGGGAAACCTGTCTGCGTATGCTCCTTGGACGTAGCCCTTAGCGGTGAACCAAGTAAAAATTTATGTGTCATCTCTTTGCATGTGAATGATTCATTGCTGATTATATCCATCATACATTTTTAACAAGTTCTTACCAACATGGGGACAAGATCCTTGTTTTGAAAAGAAAAAGTTGACACCCTGATTCACCCCTCCCCTCTCTGGGTGTCCCGGGGTCCTACACAGATTTCCTACAACAGAATCTAAAGGATGATTCTTTAGAATCATAGTTGATCTATTAAAGGTAGGACTAGAAATATCAGTTTCTTCTCTATGTTCGGGTTCATTAGGAGCATATTCTGAAATATTTCCAGAACTGGTTGTCTTTACAACTGGTTCATTGATTTTGTCATTAAGGTTCATAACAGACAAATATTCTTCAAGATTTTCAAGAGATGACTTAGATTCATGTGGATTAGTTTCATCAAATTTGATGTGAACAGATTATTTCACACACTTGGTTCTTTTATTAAAAACTCTATAGGCTTTTATAGTTATAGAATATCCTAAAAAGATTACTTCATCACTCTTAGAAGCAAACTTGTCCAGATTATCCTTGGTATTAAGAATAAAGACTTTGCAACCAAAGACTCTAAAGTAGCTAACTTTAGGTTTCTTATTGTTCCACAATTCATAAGGGGTATTTTTGAGAATAGGTCTGACTAAGAGTCTATTGATGATATAACAAGCTGTATTTACAGCTTCAGCCCAAAAGTAAATAGGTAAGTCATACTCATTAAGCATAGTCCTTGCAATTTCTTACAGGGTCCTATTTCTTCTTTCTATAACTCAATTTTATTGAGGTCTCCTAGGGGCAGAAAATTTGTGACTATAGCCATTGTGTGATAAATAAGATTCAAACTCTTGATTTTCAAACTTATGGCCATGAACACTTCTCAGGGTCTTAATCTTAAGTCCACTAAGTTTTTCTACAATCTTGGAGTATTTAATAAAGTAAGAATAAGCTTCACTTTTGTGAGATAAGAAGTATACCCAAGTATATCTAGAAAAGTCATCTACTAAGACCTAGACATAGTGCTTCCCATTTAAACTAGAAACTCTAGAAGTTCTAAACAATTCCATGTGAACCAACTCAAGATGTTGTGAAGTTGACACTTCTTTCTTTGGTTTGAAAGAGATTTTGTGTTGCTTTCCATTTTGACATGGATTACAAACTTTTTCATTTGGAAACTCAAGTTTGGGTAAGTCTCTAACTAAGTTCTTCCTAGTCAATTTTCTAAGTGAATGTATATTACAATGTCCCAATCTTCTATTCCAAAGCCAGGATTCATTATGAAAAGCATTTAAACAAGTAATTTTTTGTTTACATAAAGAATTCAAATCAACTGCATAAACATTTTTATTTCTCAAAGCAGAAAATACTAAATCATTATTAGAATTAAAAACATTAAAAGAATCATTTTCAAACTTAACATTAAATCCATCATCACATAACTAATAAATAATTAACAGATTATATTTAAATCCATCAACAAATAAAACTTTAGAAATTAAAACTGAGTTGGTGTTACCAATTTGGCCTAGGCCGATGATCTTTCCATTAGAATTATCACCAAAGGTGAAATAGCCTCCATCAACCATTATTGAGATCTTGAAGCATGAATAATCCCCAGACATATGCCTTGAACATCCATTGTCCAAGTACCATATCTTCTTATGGGAACTCTTCAAACAGGTTTCCTACAAAACAGTTTTAAACAGATAATGATTTTGGTATCTAGATTCCCTTAGGTCCAGACAGGTTAGCAAGCAACGATTTAGGTACCCAGATTTGTCTAATTGATCTCGTATAATCAATAGATTCAATAGATTTTGAAAGATAAACTATATTTGATCTATAACTTTGTGAGTAACTAGTTGAAGCATATGAATTTCCAGAACTGGAACTGGCAAAAATTTTCCAGATTTAGGAATAAATCTAGTTTTAGTGATCTATCTCCTTCCTAGATGATAGCCTAATCCAGTAGTATACTTTGGTTACACTTGTTTACCTAGAATTTGAGTTAGAGTGTTCTTTCCATTTGTTATCTTTTCTAAGTCCTTTTCTCAGTTTCTCATTAGAAATTTTCAGTTCAGTATTTTACTTCAACAGTTGAGCATTCTTTTCCTTTTCTATATCAAAGGCAGATTTAACTTTGGCAGTGAGAGAATATTGTTTCTTTAAAGTTTTATACTTATATTTAAGTTCATTACATGTTTCATATAGCATATTACAATATTCAAACATTTCCTCACTAGACATGTTTTCAGATTCAGAATCAGAATCAGAATCAACTCCAGAATATTATGAATTTAAAGAAAGAGGGCCCAGTGTTACCTCATAGGTGTTTGTCATAAAACAAATGTTTGATTTATGAGAATATTAATCATTAGAAGAATTAGAATCACTTTAAGTGTCTTCTGGAGCACTCCAAGTTACTTTTATTTCTTTCTTATACTTGTTGTCCTTGTAGTCATGTTTCTTCTTGAACTTCAATTTTGGGCAGTCAGCTTTAATGTGACATTTTCTCTTGTATTCATAGCGGATAACTTCATCAAACTTATCAACTTTCTTCCAATATTTCTTTCAGTGTCCTTTGTTGTCATATTTACCTTTGTAGTTTGATTTTCTGAATAATTTCTTCTTCCTATAGAATTTCTTAAATCTTCTGGCTATTTGATCTATTTCTGCATCACTGTCAGATTCTGAACTTTCACTTGTTGAGATTTCCGTAGGTATGTGAGTTTTCTTCTTGTCCTTGCTCTTTGAAGCAGTAGACTTAAATGTCACTGACTTCCTTTTAGGTTCATCATCTTCCTCCTTATTCACCTTGAGTTCTTCCTCATACATCATAAGCTTACCAATAATCTTTTTAACAAGCAGAGCACCAATGTCACATGATTCTCTGATTGAAACAGAAGTGCCTCTCCATCGGTCCGGTAGACATCTCAATATTCTCATGATTTGTTCCTTTGCTAGAACATCCTTTCCAAGTGATCTCATAGTGTTGAAAATCTCATTAAACCTGAGATACATGTCAGAGATAGGTTCATTAGTCTTCATTTTAAAATTATCATATTTAATAGTATAAGTGTTTAATCTCATTTATTTAACATTGGTTGTTCCTTCATGAGAAACACCCAAGGTATCCCAAATTTCATAAGCATTTTTGCAAGAAGATATTCTATTAAACTCTTTATATCCTAGAGCATAGTACAGGGCATTCATAGATTTACAATTATTATTGTAATCAGTCTTTGTAGGTTCATCCCAAGTTGTTCTTTCAGTTTATGGAATTTTATATTGAGTATCTATAGTAGTCCAGATATCAAAACCCATACTTTCCAAATGAATTTTCATTTTAAGTTTCCACTGGGCATAATTTTTACCATTAAAGAAAGGTGGCCTATTGGTAGCAACACCTTCTAGTCTATTATCCATAGCTAGATTTTAGAAAATAAATTTAAAGAGATAAAATTTAGAATTAATAGAAATTTAAGATCTTTAAAGATGCAACTAAAATAACAGTTGAAAAACATAATGTTTTGAAAACCTTTATTAATAAAAACTAGCTATGATACCAAATTTTGGTCTAAGTGGACACTCAATAGGGGGTGAATTGAGTTCCAATTAAAATTTCTGTTTAAAATATTTCTATTAAAATACCCCAAATTGAATAACAAGATAATATGTAGTGAATTTGTATTATTGTAAAGAGTCAGTTAGGTTCTCAAAGATTGATTAGTTCTCAGTTAAACTAATCTGATGATTAATTAACTTTTGAAGATGACCTAATACATTACAAAACATACAATCACTTTCTAGATGAACTATCAATGTAACTTTAAAATGGTTGTGTATTTCAAAGTAACAGTAGTGAAATATAAATTAGATATTGTATACTTTAAACATAAACTAAAATTCACAGCAGATATAACCAAGAGGTTCAGTCTCAAGTCGAGACTTATTCCTCTCAAACAATTTATATAAATTTGATCCACACCCTAGATCGGGGTTAACAATAGTTCAGAAACTGTCCAGGCCATGCAGGGAACTCTACCATAGTTGTCGTGGGAAAACAAAGACAACAACACATAGGATGTCCAGGTCCTAATTGACCTCTACCACTATCCTCAGTGTGACACAAGAAGGTGTAGAAAGTTTGGAATGAGGATTTAATATCCTCCAATTCAGCACAGGAGACAGTGTGTGTAAAATAAACAGGGTACACACACTGCTCGAAACTAAACCAAATAATCACAAAGAGTAAGTATGAATAAGTTTAGAAAATCTCTAGTGATTGAAAGTGCAGCTCTGGACTCGTTGGATTCAGCAGAAATGCTTCTGATTCCTTCTTAGATTTTTCTGTTGAAAAACAGAGTGTCGTGGTTCAGCTTGGTGTCTTTCACGAGTGAATATGTTCTCTTGATTCTTCGTGTGTTCTTCAGTTGAGTTGGATTTCACACATGATAGTTCTTTGAAGATCTTGCAATGTGTTCTTTAGTTGTGCTCCAGATTTCTTTTCTGTTCAGTACAGTGCACTCACGTGTTTCTCTTGTCGCATATGTATGTTCTTCTTTTTCTCTACTGCAGCTCAATCTTCCTTATATTCCCCGAGATCCAGCAATAGAATGATTTCCTTTTCATAGGTACGAGGTACGGTTTCCTGAAAGACCAAAAAATCTCATTTAATATCATTAATTGCATTAAAAACATCAAATATGACTGTTAGCAATATTTAAATAATATTGACAAAAAAAGTTAAGAAACGGTGTCACAGTAGTTATGAAAATGGTGTCTCCTTCACGGTATGTCTTTCACGGTATGTCCTTCATAGTATGTCCTTCACGGTATTTCTTTCACGGTGTGTCAGTCACGATGTCTTTCTCATGATGTGTCCTTCACGGTATGTTGCTCACGGTGTCTTGCTCACAGTGTGTCCTTCATGGTTTGTTACTCACGGTGTCTGAGTCACAGTGTCTGGATGACTGTGTCTGGATAACTGTGTCATGGTGTCTCATTGGTAACGGTGTCTCATTGTCCATGGTGTCTCATTGTTCATGGTGCCTCATTGGTCATGGTGTATGAGACTTAGGCTTCATGGTGTCTGCTTCAGTGTTTCTGTTCATGATGTCTACTTCTTGCTCACAGTGTTTGACTTACTGTGTCAAGCTTCACAGCGTCTTGTACTTAGACAAATAACTGTATTTAGATGTAAACAGTAATATGAATAAAATGGATTGAGCTTAACCATTATAAAGTATAAGATAAATTGAAACATAAATACACATGAGTAATAAGATATGTGATATTTGTGATCAGTAATAAGATTTGTAAATATAAAGGAGATTTGTAAAAAGTAAAAAGATTTGTGATCATTAAAACATGATTAAAACATGAGGATTGCAACACTAACCAATCCAAAAACCATCAACCAAGTAAGAAAAATCTATATAATTTCTATCACACCATTTCTTACATGATACTACCCATATTAATACCCCTGGAATAATAGAAACATAAATTGGTTTCATTCTTGATCACACACATGAACCTACCCATACCCAAAAATCACATGACATATAAACACATAAATAATTATGGAAATATTTCAGTACCACCTACCTTGTACAAGTAGAAGGATGAAAATCAATTATCATCAAATTATTTGAATTCGATCCAAATAAATAATGAAAATAGTAAAAAATCCCAAAAATAAAGTATTTTTTTTGTGGAAACTCACCACAATTGAGACAAAAACTGAAAATGGTTACAAGGGATGTTGAGCCATACCCACTATGCCTCCCTACAACATACCACCATAAGAACCAACAATGAATAAGAGAGAATCCCTAAGGGTGGTGAAATAATGATAGACAATTTACAGGGGAAAATATCCTAGTGCATCTATCCTTAAATAATTCCCACTCCCACTTAAATAATTTAACTAAGTAATTAATCATTTTTTAAAAAACAGCTATATAGGAATTGAGTACTTGTTCCACTACCATCAATAACCATTTAGCCACCATGTACCTGTCCTGGGTTCATCAAGTGGTGGTGGACCTCACAAAACCACCTCTCAATCATATGTGCCCACTAGGTACCTGGAACTAGTAAAACATGTACCTAATGGTATCTATTTTATAGATAGAAGTCCCAAAACTAGGGACACTTCAAAAAATCTCTCCTTGGGCCTTCACTGACCCCTCTAATACATCAAATATTCACAATGTTAAATGATCATGTTGAACCTCGACTCACATTACCCCACTCAAATATATGGCCCATTATAACCTCCCCACTATAGAATAACTCATCTTAAAGTTGTCTCCAACCATAATAAAAACCAACTATGACTAAAACCCAACCCAAAAGGAATTGTTAGGCTCAATACACTATTGAAATATTATGATTATTCCAAACACATGTGTCTAGTCCTGATCACAATTACCAATAGATAGAAGGTAACTTATTCTAATCATGGGTACTCCCAACCACATGAATCACCTACCTGGTCACATCACAACCAAACTAACTAATAACCATAATGGTTATACACACAAACACCATCCTGAATTCTATATGTACCAACCATTAATATAAAATCATCATCATTAACCATATTGTTACCACACATCATAGCTTATGCCCATAGCTCAACCATCACATAGTTTATCCACTCTCACATAATAGACATTGTTCACTAGTACACATCATGAAAAACCAGAGTTAATAGAACCATGATAAAATTATAAATATTAATGGATCTATTTTCTACAGAAAGGGAGCTCAACACATGGATTCACCTATACAACAACCACTACCCCCATTATTGATCACCCTATCCAATTCCATGACCCGTGTACATAGATAAACTCTAGAAACTATCCCCCAATATTATTACTAATCCTATGTTAGATTCGATAGTCTTACCAGATCTCTTACCTTTATCTGATTTCAAGATTTTCCAAACAACATCTCCAAATTCCCCATATGGTCCCAATCTTAACACTCATTGGGTGGTTGATCACATTGAGTCTACATGTACCTTATTTTCCTACTCCTCTAACATATCAATGATAACCCACCCAAGGTGGCTATGATAATATAATTCTTTGACTACCCTACAAGATATCCCTATGTCAAATCTTATGAATACCCAAATCCCATCCACCATCCTCCCAAAAACCACTTTCTAGAATGTTATAAAAACATCATTAATGTTCTTATATATGATCAATTCCTAGTACATTGACTCATAAAACGAGGTCAACCATAATATTTTCACATGTACTTGAATAACACATTGAAATCCAACCTCAAATCACAACACATTAGTGATCTAATATCCCATTAGTATTGATGGAAAACACAATTGTTCTTTGAATGTAGAGACACATTCTATAGCTAATGTACCCCATACACCAAGTCCATGAACACATGGGATTAGTCCTCCCTCAATATAACTGAATATAGTTTCTCTATAAACCTCACATCAAAATATTTTTATATCATCCCCTCATGTCTACCTTCTTATACCTGTGCTTACAACATGTATTTCACTAGTCCTCTATGAATTTTTGTTTCAAGATTCACCCTTCACCCCCGAGGAATACCAATTTGATCAAAAATAGTTTTTACTAACTCGATCTAGAACTCAGATGCTCGGGGTCTGCCATCTTCTCGAGATAAGGGAGGATTTTTTGGTTGAAAATCAATCAATATATACAGTATAGATGGATCAAATCAATGATTTATAGGTAAATATTTTAAATAACTCATATTAGACTCACCCTTAAATACTCATCAAATTTATTCCCCAGATCAACTATCTTCTCTCGATGCCCCAACTATCTCAAACCCCCCACACACGACTCATGATCATCCCACCCTTAGGGGCCTCAACAATATAATGACTCAGTATCACTATATCTCTACCCTCATGATGCTCCAAAAGAGGCTGTCAAGATGTCATATCACAGAGAAACAAATACCATGTTTCATACACATAAATAAGTACTTAGATATTAAAAATAGGGAAAACTATAATCTCCAACACATCCCTCTAGTTTATACACTTCCATACCTACATCAAAGTCCCATACCATCTAACCACATGAAACCACCTACTCATCTCGATTTTTGGTATCGCACACATACACACACAAGATCCACATACCCGATAACATTAGAAATCATGAACCATTTATAGATAAGTATAATTCTACCGTAAAGTTTTTTGGGAAAACACTAAATAAGTTGTTTTTAACCTTTAAATAGCTAAAAATATTTCAATAATCCTAATAGAAATCACAAGAAGACACATGAATGTCATGTGAGTGATGATTTCCTATCTTGATGAATGAATACCACCTCTGAACTCCTAGGTCCAAGAGTTAAAACCATAAATCAAGAACATAAAATACCATATTTATTGAGGTAAAATAACTTATATATAATTTCAAAATCCAAAAAAATAATAACAATTCTTTGTTAAATTGATGAATTAGACTTCAACCCACACGTGTAATGGCTATGAACATAATACAACATATGACCAAGTCTCAAAACATCCTTAAACCTCCACCTACTACATCCTAAATCACCCAAACCCCAACTTGGTACCACATTGGAACATCATTTTTGTGATACCACTTTGTAACATCCTTGACCTAGACCACCGAATGAAACTCAAATTGGAATGATACAAACCTTAATAATTCCTCCCTACATTCTAGAGGCTACCAGATAGCAGTGAGGGTCTAAGAGGTGATAGTAGAGAGACAATACCCTATGAAATAAATCGATAATGATAGTTGAATTCATATAAAAAACACAAGAAACATTGATAAAAACAAATCATATAACAACATATACAAGATTACTAAAAAATGTATATAACACATAATTTATAAAAATAACTATATAAAATGAAATATAGGCCATAAAAAAAAGAAAACCAGATATCCTGTAAGATGATCACATATAAGAATTTGCAAAAAATAAAAAATAAAACACACATTAAAACCAAGTATCCACCAATATTACTCCAAAATCAATAGATGGTTTACCATGTATCCACAAAACCTCCATAAATCAATGTTTTGGTCATAGGGCCCCAATCCTTTCTTGTTTCCCAAACCATAGAATCTACATGCATCCTAAGGGACCATATAGGGTGTGATTATGAACTCAAGAGGCCACTAACAATAGCCTATATGGGTAATATCCATATGTAGAAAATTTTATGAAAAGTGATATATATGGTAACCAAAATAATCATAAAAACCTACTTAACTCCATGATAAACAATCCATAGGTCACCACTTATCTAAATTTGATCATTGCTAGAGTGGGATGATTCACCCACAGTTCTAGCCCACCCCATGGGATAATTTGGAATCACCCATAATCTCATAACCTAGAAATAGGTAATCACCATTCCCATGGGCTCTTGGTGAACGTGAAATCACTAATTCCATACGCTATAAACCACATACCCAATTATCAGTTCCATAACCCCAAAAAATTATACACATGGGGAGTATCTTGTCTTATCAACCCCACACACCTAAAATCATTATCCAAAAACTATAATCCATACTCGGTGACCATTATTCAACCATAAGGTGTTGAAAATCACCCCTTTGTTCTTGTGACCACCTATACTATATCCCTCATATGGTTTTAGGGTCAATATTTTATAGTCTTCTCATCTATATAGGATATAAAAAAACATCCAATTGTAAAAACCATATCATGATCCCTTCTCTATATGAACATGAACCCAACATCCTTAGCCCCATGTTTACCAGCATCACCAACATCCTATACCAAAACTCATATGGTAAACCTTAACCCCAATCCAAGGTATTGGTTATCACCACCCATATCATACTGGTGAACCACATCATTATATGGCCACATAATCAACACCCACCACCATCCCAAAGAACTATATCAAGAAACACATCATAAAAATTATTACTTTACCTCATGAGATAATTTTCCATGAATTTTCAAATCCATCTACCATGAAATAGAAATATATACATGGTATATCATGATATTACCCATATGAGACTATCACTAGCTATCTCACATAGACAACCAAATCTATAGGTTCTTCCATTCCGTATCTCACACATGACCCTAACCATATTTTGAAAATAAAATTATGTGTAACTCTATTATAAAAATAAAATTATCCTGGAAATACCTTCCTGAAAATAATATATTCCTTTACATAATATATCTTTGTCTGATTTTACCATGATCTGAAGACATAAAGAAACTAAATAAAAATCCCTAAAATAGAGATTTTAATTGGAACTCATCGTAATAGTGACAAAACCAAAATAAATAAATAATAGAAAATTTTCTTTAATAGTGAATAATTATTTTACTAAAATGATCAAATAATTCATGTAGAATGAGAGAGAATCCCTATGGGAAGATAGGGAATGTGATAGATTGAATAAAGGATGAGGTCTCTTTATGGATTACCTCAAATAAGGACCCCTTATAAAGTATAAGGTCTATAACATTGTAATTTATGTCATATTATAAATCAATCATTTGAATTTATACACTATAAATGGGTCTAGGGTGTTGGTATATGCCAGGGAATGAGTCTTGGGAGTTGGATTAGTTGCAGGGTTGATATTTTGTAGAATTTAATTTTTTATTATTTAAAAGAATTATGAATTTGATTTTTGGTATGAATTACTATTAATTATATGTATAGGAATGTTTGGATGGAATTTGGAGTAATTTTGGGATAATTTTGGGTTTATTTTTGATTTTTAGTGATTTTTATTAAGATTTGTTAAATTATCATATGTAAGAGTTTATTTATGATACTCTAGAGTAGATTAATAGTGAATAATGGTATGAAAATTATAATTTCTAAAATGGTAAACCATGAAGAAATTATTTTATGGTTGAATATTAAATTAACATGAATAAAATAATATGAATGGTTATATTCCAAATTCTATATGATGAATGTGGAATGGACCAGGAATGGTCTGCAAATTTAGAAGGGAATTTATAGGAAGAAGATATTCTAGACGATGATCTATCAAATATAGATCCATTTCAATCTAAATTTAGTAGGACGGGATAAAAAAATAGATATGTTTTGGAAATTTATTATTTGTGAAAATAAAAACTTTTTGTGTAAGAGTTACTCTATAAAACATAAAATTCATTTTGGAGTTACCTTGACTACATTGGAAATTTCTTGAAATATAAGGGTCACCGTGTGTTGAAAATTTTGGTTAAGTGTTGATTTTTACCTATGATATAGGGGATTATTTTTACATATTTGTAAGGTTCATCTTGGATATTTTAAAAAATACATAATATTAGTTCTAGAAGAGGAATTGAGCTTTTATGGAGGATAAATTCTATAAGGAGAGATTAAAAGGGGAGTTTTGTTAGATAATTTCCTAGAAGAAGAGGAAAATGGGATAACAGAATGTGGTTTATCAAAGGGGAGGATAAGAGAAAATAAATTAATTCAGACTTAGAAAATATTGAAGTATGATATATAAGATTCATCGCTGAGCTATACCTAAGGGTAAGGTCCATACTTATGGGCCAGGGACATTATCAAAAATTAGAAATGAGGATTTGTTTCAATATTTTTCTAAAATGTTCTAAACAAATTTATTAATGGATAATTTTATTATAAAATGGTATTTAGGTATTTTTTGACTAGAATACATAGGATATTACCTAAATTACTCTCTTATTTCTCTCTTATTCTCTAAGTAATTTCTTCACTAATTCTCATTAGTTCACCAATTAATCTATTTCAGGGAGTAGCTGTGGGTAGGGGTAGCTACCCTAGGTATTTATTTCTGTTTTCTCGTTCCTTATCAATGTTTTATTTTGGTTATGACCTAAATTTGGGTTGTTTTAGGTTATCTATTATATTTTTAATGAAGACAGATTGATTATATTTCTTCAATGAGTAGAGTCATTATTAATCTAGGTAGGTGGTGTATAGATTTTTCTATGTAATACATGATTATATACATTTTATAATAAATGATCAAGGGTAGGGTTTTTTACATATTTCTGAGAATGGAACCACTTATAGTTTTTATTGTTAATAATAGGTACCTGAGGGTAGTATCATGTGGGAAATAATTGGTTTTGCCTAGTATGACCTAAATTTCATGGTTTTGTAGTTTTTAAGATACATGGGTGATGTAGATAGTGTTGACCATTATTGTAGTGGTAATATAGGTT
This sequence comes from Viscum album, assembly GCA_963277665.1. Classification (NCBI taxonomy): domain Eukaryota; kingdom Viridiplantae; phylum Streptophyta; class Magnoliopsida; order Santalales; family Viscaceae; genus Viscum; species Viscum album. Next base: position 379,835,769 of record OY728147.1, read on the forward strand.
CATAGAGGTGTGTCCTTATGGATGGTGATAACTAATCACATGTGGCTGGGGAAGTCAGGGAAATTTTCATACTTGAGAGGACTCATGATGTGGTTTTGAATACTCATTATTGGTTGTATACTCCTTAGATTGGTCATATTAGGGGAGATGGAGTTGATGATCGATATGTAGGAGGGATATGTCATAGATGTCCAATGAAGGTGATGGATATTATCAAATGAATTTATGATCCTCATTATATGTGTGAGGATTGTTTTAGAGGCTAATCTAGAGGTTGTTAAATTGGTAAGATGCCCATGGGACTTGAGATATGAGTTGTGGACGTGCCATTGGGGTGTCATGGTTGACCAAAAATGGTTATAAGCTATAAGATGTTGTGTAATTCCAAGAAATGTGATTTTTTAGTAGTTTGAATGTTATTACTCTATGAAAAGTGATGTATGTACCATTTCTATACACCACTAACTAAATAACATAATGGATCAGTCAGGGCTAGTTGATTATAAGTGGAATAGGTTGTGTGATGTGTTTATTTTCATTCATTATACCTTTCATGCACTGGTATACATATTGATATTATCTAGGGAAAACATTTTTTGTGGACTATTGAGTTCATAATCTAACCCTTCATGAGACCTTTGGGATGTGTGCACACTTTATGTCGTATGGTATGGGCACGGGTAAGGCCTTGTCATCAGAATCCTAGTAGAGATAGATGTGATAAAGGTCCCTAAGGTTACATAGTGTCATATTAGTGATTTATTTTTTGTTAAATTTTATTATACATATTTGGTTGACTTACAATAGATCTTGTCCACTTTTTTATAACTAAATTGGAATTATAGATAGTTATATGGATTATTGTTTTTATATTTTTGATTATTGTTCCTATTATTTAAATTCATTCAATTATTATTATTATTATTATTATTCTGTAATAGGTATAGTCACCCACCTATCACCCCAAATAACCTCAATACTAGTTGATAATCTTTAGCATATGGGGAGGAATTCTTAAGGTTATGTGGTGCACTGTAAGGGTTACTATAGAGTGATTTGAGTGGGGAAATTACAAAGTAGCCTCAGATAATATTTTGATTTTTTTACTATTTTTGACATGGAATATAGGGAATATGGATGTTTCATAACTTGGGATGGATCTCAAACTTGTGATTCATAAACACCTTTCTAGTAGGAACTCCTAGCTACTAGGAAAATTGGGATTGTTGTTTTTATTTTCATGGTTATAATTGAGTTATTTTATTTGGAGAATATGTATTTTTTGTTATTGATTTTTTAGTCTCTTAGATCAGATAGGTAAGAGATGGTTCTAATGCATAATTTCATGAATGTAGGGATCATACAACATGCACATTCTTCTTGTGATTTTCATTGTGGTTTGGAAATGGCAATGGGTTTAGCTGTTTAAAGTTAAAAAAATTTAGATGGTATTTTACCATATAGATTCCTATTGGTATTGAAATCATATGATTCGAGATGTGATTCTTGTTGATAATAAATATAAGGATTTTTCATGCATATGGTGTGTGGTATCTAACCTTTACATGGTAACATAAGTCCTCAAGGTTAGATGATATGTGACATGGGTGCGATAGGGATGTGTAAGTGATAGTGTGTTGCACTACCTATTAAAAATTTGTAAATTTTTGATATCTATATAGTTATTATGTGTTGATCATGTGTTTTGTGAAGAGGTTCTCTAGTTCTAAAAGGGTAGCGACTGGATGAGAAACTCAAGGTGAGATTATTTACAGGTACTCAAATCATCGAGTATAGAGTTTAGAGAGATCAAAATTCCATGGAATAATTGACATAAGAGTTCTAGTCACAGAATAATTATTTATTCCATGGAGTGGGTAGACCTTTGGTCGTGCATTTTGGGATCAAGATAGAGAAAATCATTTTTGATCTGATCAAGACACCACTATAGAAAAGAAAAAATTTGGTTACATATATGATTAGTGGAATCATGAAATGGTAGTGGGATATACATGTGTAAGATTATACACATGAGAGGATGAAGTGGAAGGAATTTTGGGAAATGATATTTAAACACTTATTTATATAATAATGATGGTGGATAGAGACCATGAGTTTATGTACCTTGTGTTACTTGATACATCAGTTATGTGTTATACTATGGAATTAATATATTTTATATGGTTTTCACCAATATTGATGAGAGATGTGATCACTATGGTGAAGATATTCAAGAATTATTTATGGAATTATATCTAGGTGCATGTAAACATAATCTGGTCAATATCTATTTTAAAGGTGGTGAACCATGTGCTGATAGTAGAGTAGAACCTGGTGGAAGGGTATGTATTGAGGTAGACAGTTGTGTCAAGAGAGAAAGGTGGTGATTCTCTAGGTAGCCAGAAGCGGGGACATGAGGAGGCCTAATTGTACTGTTAATGTACTGGTTTGATGTTTCCACCATAAAGTAGGTCATCTGTGATGTGTTTACATTGTTGGAATATAGGTAATTTTAAATCCCACAATGATCAATCAGAAAAAAACTGCCGGTTATGCAGACATATGGGACATATAGAGTGATTCTTTCAGATGAACATATCACTAGTTGAAGTATGTGGATCATTTTAGACACATGAATTTATATTAGGAGTGGTAGTGATATAGATATATGGTATATGAGATACTAAGACATTTGTAGGATGATGAGAGGATATGATGCCTAGCGGTGGGGGGTATCAGATGATGGTGAGTGTTAATATTTATAGAGGGAAGATATCAAGGATCCATGATTTAGGTTAGCCATACATGATCAAGCATACATATTTTAAGAATTCAGGTTAAACATTATATGTCATAGCTACACTGTTTTTTTACAAATATTTTTACTGGGGAGAACATCGAGGTGATGATTTATTTTCTTTTCCCCACATTCTCACTTTCCAAAGAAGGGAAACCTCTACCACCATGGTTGATGATGTTGTATCATTGATTGGAAAAGAATGATGGGATATCAGTTCCTCCTTCCATGGATTCCTCCTCAGTGTTCATCTCATACTAGTACTCGCTCGTGCATTTTCACAGTGGTATAACACAATTCATAGACTATGCACTCACATGCTGATATGGTTCAATGCTTTTTTCAGGAAGATAACAAAATATTTAAATATTAATAATGAACACGATTATTAAATATTTTAAAATCACAAAATAATGATACTTATTGTTAGAATACAATTAGACAAAATATAGAAACATCATTATGATAGTAAATTACTTTTTGGATAAATATATATTAAAAAAATATAAAATAGTCTATAAGAAATAAAAAATTATTTTCAATATGGAGATTTGAATTAAATGAATGAAATGAACATTGAAATTGACATTTGAAATTATGATAATTATGATAAATGATGATGTAATTGAGAACATACTGATGTAAAAAATAGAACTTGTAATAAATGATTAGATTGCAAAACATATTATCTTATAGTAATAACATAATACATATTACATTGCAAAGAAACCTGTGTGGGAATTTCAATCTTCCAATTCTCCATACAGGGAAAATGACCGCAACATGGATGAAATTGATGGGCTAGGTACTAAATATAATGTCATTATGGATGATTTAGATTCTGGTAGGCTTCTTATAGGACCACTTATGAGGATATATTAATGTAAAATTTTATCCTTAAGTAAAGACATCCTTACTGCTATTAGTGGTGTGTAAAAAAAATTGTCCCTTTCTGTAGCGCCTGTTTCTGGATTATATACTTCTACATGCATACTAGTTTGGTCATATGAATATTTTCTATACACGAGTCTATTATAGAGATCATTTTTTTTAATTCTTTAATAGTACTCCAGGATGTTCATGTCACCACCCCCTCCCTCTCTCTATCATCTCCCCTCAAAGTAAAAAAAAATTATTTATGAACCTGGGTTGGGATAGTGATAAACAAATTATTTATGAGATTGAGCTAGGATATTGAGAAATAGAGTATAGGAAAAGTTGAAAGTAACCATGGAAATGGATAACACATGATGAAAATGATTAAATAAAGTATTGTATCTCTATTTCAAAGAAACACTACTTCTGGACTACTTATTACGACTCAACATTCTAAAGAATAAACCACAACTGGAATAAAATAAAACACTAACACAATAAATTACTACTATAAAGACTCCATTCCACCAATAGTAAACAACTTGTTACCTTTGAGTAAGATAGATCTATAATAATTCATTTTTAAAATCCAGTGCAATAAATACATCATTGCTTAGCTATTGAGTTTTTCCCTCGCAAATACCATCCAAAGAATCAATAAAAATTTAATACAAAGCAGTAAATGAGATCATAAAGGCAACATAATCATGTTTGTTTCTGAAATATAGTTTGGGCTACTATTTGTAGAACTGGTTGTTTGTATGAGCCTTTATGACCAGCTCCCAGTTCAAGACCTTCAAGACTGTTGTAATCTGAAAATAGATACAGTGATATTAAGTAATGAAATGAAGGTAATGATGTATTAAATGAAGATCAAAATGGTGAATCATTGGATAATGACTTGATAAAATATGAACAATTCAATATAAATATAGATTCAAATGAATTTTTGGTGCATTTTATAGGATTTATTTTCACCTAGAACATCGAAAGCAGTTTATCCCGTCTAACAGAAGGTTAATCAAAGGGAACAAAAAATATCAACAATAATAAATATGTTTTATTGGAAACAAAAGATAAACTCATAAATTGGGAAATTTGTTTTACTAAAAAAAGTGAGAAATCATATGTTGGTTAATCTGTTCAACTGGAGAAAAATTTGAACAAACAAAAATGTAGGAAAACTAAACTTCTTGAATCTGTCATTACATCACAACATGGATTACCTGATTTAATGTATATAATTTCCGCATCAATAATATTTATTTTATGATTTTATAATTTCATTACAGTGTATTAGTAAACTATATTATAAGTAGACATATAAGTAGAGAGATATTTTGTAACTGTCCATTTGAAACTAACAGATTACTAAAAATGTGTTTCCAAAATGGATAATTACTACAAGACAAATCTTTAGTCAACATTGTTTGTTTTTTCTTTAAGTTATCCTTTATCCGAATATGAAGTTCAATGGCATCAGTTGATGGTCATGTGGAGTCACCAGTCAGTGAAACATTGTATTTGACCACATCATCATTATCAAAGTCAGTCAATAGATTTCTCTACAAGTGAAAGAAAATGTTAATTGAAACAAAAAAATGGCCCACTGCTCAATTGATAATCTTTATAATGATAAGTCAAAGTCCTAAATTTAATTTATGGAAGATAACATATATTTACTTGAACTATTGATAATACTAAAGATGATGTTAAAAATCCTATGTCAATCTTTGCACTGAGTTGAAAATATTTAACACTCTGATGATCATACAATATAACGATAAAAAAATACTCCAACACGTTATTATTTACCGGCAGGTAAAATTAATTAAGAGAATTAAAAATATTGTACTTGATTCTGTTCATTCTCACTACTTACTCCTGTAAAGTCATTGCACTCATGATTCTTTATAAAAATTATAATAGGATTAATTATTTACATGTTATAAAAATAAATGAATTTTGGAATATATATTATTTAGTACCAGATTGTCTGCAAAGCTGTCATTGAAATTGCTGATGTAGTTTTCATTGTCGCTAATGAAAATTATATTGAATGTGTTTTGTTCTATTGAACGATGAAGATTTTGAATATTGAAATTTGATATTTCAATTTATAATAGAATGTTATTTTATTTGAAAATGTTCAGTTCTAGAGGAAATCCATATTTTTCATCATCCTGATTATCAAATAATATCCAATGTTATTAATAATAACATTAAAATCTATTGACATGATGGAAAAATTGGTTTTACCTGTATCAAAGAAGATCTAAACTCTACAGTGGTCTTGTTTATGAATTGGATGACTTTTCATTCAAATAAAACTATTGTAAATGAGTCTGTGTTATCATTACCCTTAAATTGCAATCTAAATCTATTGAATTTAAAATGATCACCACACAATTAGTGATAATAAGTACTTTTATTTATTAGTTGTCAAGTAAGTGATAACAATAAATTTAAAAATCTAAATGAAGGTAACCTAGGAGTAGTGTAATGAGGAAAAAATTTACAATTTTGGAACCATATTATTTCATCTAAAAGGTGTACTTTCTATATGCAAGAATTGCATGACTCATAAAACAAACTGTGGGTACTTTGAATTTTTTGTATTTTTTCCGAAATTAAGCACCGTGTAGGATATAATAAATTGAGTACATAATATTATATTCATTATTTCAAGAAATAATTAAACAATTCATATGACTGAACATTTAATTTCCAATTTTTTTGATATATTAATTACCACTGTACAACTTTTGACATCTAAAATTGTTTTCTTTTTGTTCCAATATGGTACATCTCTAGAAAGGTTTCAAGTTGCTGGTGGTGGACTATTGAATTGTGATACAATTTCCAATACAAACATGGAAAATATATAATAATATACCTTTAAATAAATATTAACAACATGTGGGTATTATATTTCAGACTTATAGAGCATTTTATGTAAAAATACAGAACCTAGAATAGTTCAAATGTCACTTGCTTTTGAAGTTTACTTCTGAAATATCTATGTTGAATAGAATTTTGGTAGCATTAATAGTAGTAGTCGCAATAAAAGTGGCTGAAAGAAGTTTGAAACCATAGAAATCATTTATTGAAATTATACTTTCAACGAAACATCTTCAAAGATCAGTGATTTACAAATAGCACAAAATGAACATTGTAGATAAAAACCATACTTCTTAGTCATTTCACACAGAAAAGTTGTTATATAATAATGATTGATGAGTCTTTATTATTTTTCTAACAACTCGTCATTTCATTCAAAAAGACTCCCCATAAACTACATGTAAGTTGAATACCTCAATAGGGAAATAGAGTAATAGTATGGCTTAATTATATTTGTTGTAGTGAAATGTAGTAAGAGCAGAACATTAATGAACTGTCATCCTCTAGAACATTCTACATCCAGAGGTTGAAATGACCCATATATTTCACTGGATGTGTGTATCATATATGTCCAATTATTTCTAAAACATAGATAAACGAAAGAAAAATACTTTTAATAAATTATTGATGATATATAAAATATTGTAATTATAATTTTAAAAAATTAAATTACACATAAAAGTGACATAAAATAGTTAATGAAATCTACCTATTAAATGTTCCTTTGAAATACTCTTTTTAATAATGGAATCATATAAAGTAAAGTCAAAAATAAAAAAAAATCATATTTCTGTATCACATGGATGAATAAATGTCGTGGATGGGAACCTCATTCTGCAGGAATGTCTACTTTCCAAGTAATTGACTTGGTTTTAAGCTATTTGGATGTTTTGTATGATATAGCACAATCCTTTACGCAAAAGATGTTTTTCACTTCAATATAAGCTGACAGTTAGTTAGCGTACACTGAATCTTAGTTCCCAAAATAATGTATGTTGAAATGTAGGTTAATATTTAAAAAACTGATGACATAGGACATAGAGATATAATATATTTATATATTGAAATACGTACGAAACATAACAGATCATTATGGAAATAATACAATTTTTTTCATGTAACATAAACTTACCTCTTTATCGCAAATTATTAGATCAACTGTGAAGACATCATTATAATATTTGGTTGATGAATTGCACCACATGTTCAGCACACGAACTGCAATCCATAGTGTCTCATTTTCCTCTGGTGTAATCTCATTCAATGGGGTTATTAATCATGATATATTTTTTTAATTTGTACAGTTACATTTAATATTGAAAATATGAAAATAGTAATCACGAAATGAAGTCATGGAAGTACACATAATGAATATCCAAACCATAGTAAAATATCAACAGTTTAATTTAAATGATACCTAAGAAAGGTTATCAAATATTTCTTTGGGCACAATATTTTGTGTGTACTCAGAAAACGTGTTAGTGTTATCCTGAACTAATATTTTCAAAAAAATTGGTGATGTAACCCTAGAAACCAAAATATATAATTGACCATGAGAGAGCATAGGCTTGAGAAGATATAACCCAACTGAAGATAATGATTTCCCTTGACTATTATTAAATTTCATTGCATAAGAAACTATCCAAGAATGTTGCCTTCTTTATAATTTGAAAGGCCATCTAACATCCGAGTGTGTCATAGTTAGTCTTGGAATGAATGCAGAATACCCCGAATTACACCCACTCAATATTTCTTCTCCAATAACATGATCACCTAAATGTGTAAAAATCATATGGGTTCCATTTCATAAACACACAGATTGATCAACATTTCTCAGTAACATAATGGGGACACCAATATGTAGTGTAATTTTGTGGGCAACCAACCCAGAGAAATTGATACCATTTAACATTTTAGAGGTGTTTATGTTTTATGGACTATTAGTAACAAAAATAGCATTGTAAACTAAATCAGTGCTGAAGTAATATTTCTTCTCAGAGTCTGTGAGAGACAACATGTAATCATTTACTTTTTGAACAACAACACGGGTTGGAGCTAAAATTGAATGCTCTTTCAGATAGGAGACATCGTCATTTCTATAACTGAAAATAGGATATTTATGGTCAACAATTATATCCACAACATTTTTAGAGTTGGTATAAAGATACTTAGAAGGAATTTTTATGAATGCTTCACCATCATTGGGTTCTCTAACTCAACCTTCGACATTAGCCAAGGTCCATTTTTCAAACTCATGGATGGAATTTGAATTATTAGTGGATGTAGTCAAATGAAATCTCATGTTCCTTGTTAGGGTTATGACCTGAGAATGTTTTCACAGATATGATGACATAATACTTGCAATGAAAATGTCATTTTTGTTTCCACTGGGTATTACTGGTAGTATTTTCTTGAAATCTCCCCCAATACAATTGTTAGACCACCAAAAGTTAAATTCAAAGAATTAAATTTTTTTATTGACATTATATCTCTTAGATTATGGTCTAGAGATTCAAAACTATACTTATAAACCATATATGCCTCATCCCAAATAATAAGATTTATCATGTGTATAAGTTCCACAAGATCCTTACCCTGGTGAATATTGTTAACTGACTGCTCAGTAATAGTGATTAGAATAAAAAATTTAGAATGTGCAGTTTGTCCCCCTGAAAGCAGTAATGATACTATTCTACTCGAAGAAACAACAATAACAACAGATCCCCATGACCTTAGGAAAATTCTTAGAATTTTCCAAATGAATGTTTTACCTGTGTATCATTATCCATGTATGAAGAAGAAACTACTGGAATCTTAAGAAAATTAATACCAAATGACATCCATCACATCTTTATATTCATTGGTAAGCATAATCTCTTTAGTTATATATTCATTTTGAAGTATCATTCTATTGTAATGCACTTATTCTACAACTAAACTATTTGGATGACTATCAATTGTAGAACCTGGAACTGGAATAGGAGGTTAAAACTGAAGAGAACTACCATTGAAATGTAAAATCTAGTAAATTTCAAGGAGAGAATACATATGTCTCTGATGATCATTGAGTGTAAAATCTAGAAAAATGATGAATATAGTTTCAGATAATTGTAAAATAAACTATATCCATTCATTATAATAATGTAGAATAATTAAAATATAGCATCTACGATGGATAAGGAACTAATCGTAGAGAATACAATGACGAATATGTAATTTAGTAGTACAATAGTGATTATCTAAACTGTTCACATAGGTATTGATATATGTCTAAATAATAAGAACTATAATGTAGAATCAACTAATTAGTTTGAATCAACTAAGAAATATGTAATTCGGTAGTAAAGAAAACTGTCAATAACCAAATGAAAATACTATTGTATAGTACTAAAATGAGGTGAGTGGATTATATAGAATAATAATCTTAAAAGAAGAAAATATAAAAAATAGTAGTCAACTGTATATTTATTTTTTTAAATAATAATCTTGAATAATTTAGATAAAAAAATTTACATTCATTAGATTCTATAAATAAATTGCAGTAACTTGTTTTTATAAATTTATTTAGGAACATACAGAATTTTCTGGAATTTGTAGCCTCCGTATTTGTGCATATAAAATATCTTTAGTAAAAATTTCATGGGTTTGATTCCATACAATTTTTTGGTGAGATATGTTATTTGAAAATAACATGCATGCGAACAACCTCCAGAAACAATGTCCCATTCCCCAAGATGAAACTTCTTTTATAGCTTCAATAAATTATTTTTCATCTGCCAGTAATCCCAATGCATAATAGGACTCTCTAAATGTCCCATGAGTAACACTGTTCACTCTTTTTAGATCATCATAGGAAGTCACTCCTTTAATTCTTGTAACAAGTAACGACAAGTTAAACATCACTCTAGTTGTCGAAGGGACATAATAAAGTCTACGAATAAAAAATCCATGTTTTCGAGGATTCCATTTTTTTATTTGAGTGGAAGAAAAATCTTGTTGGGAATTCTACATAACTGAGACCTCTACCTTCTGGGTATGTTTGATTTTCAGGAAACTAAGACATGAACATTGTTTCTAGAAATATTTCCATGAGTCAAGACATCTTCAATGTTATCATTGTCACTGTAAGTCACTGAATTTTGTCCTAGTAATTGGAAACATAACCTCTCGGTTGGTGGATATCTGTAGTGGATATCATAAGAAAATATCCTATAGGAATCCTTATAAAGAGTTATGTATCGAAATTTATAGTACATATTTATCTCATTAACATTGTTGTATGGGAGGTCACTATTGTTGCTGTCATAGGGTGCTTCTATATCATGATCATTCCCTTTTCTAGTATATTTGAAGACATATTTGATAAAAGGTTATTTATTTCAAACCTCAATATTCAGATGATCTTGATACTTTAAAAGAAAAACAAGATTGTATGGTTCCAAATATCGGTTATCCAAAGGCACACTATTTCTAACAACTGTTAGTCTATCACCCCTTCTACGATATACAACACAACCATCCTCATTAAAGGTATTATTTCTATCAATTTTTTTTGGATAAAATATTGTACAATTTCTATTTCTCATACAAGGTGAAGAACAGTTTTCATCACCACAAGGGTCGTGCATCATGAAATTTTTAACAGCTTCATGTAGTTTTGGGTATGCACAATGATTTGGAATTTCAGCACAAACTATTATGTTAATATCTACAGGAGTGTTACCATTTCTTATAATAGAGAAATAATAGGATGTGGATGTGAGGCATGCCACATTTTTGAAACTCCACGGTTCGTAGAACTATATGGAAAAAATAAGGTTGTAGACAGTTAATATAAGATGATAAAATATAAAATAGGAATAAAAAAACATTGAATAGTAAATATAGATATTGTTACATGCTTGTGATTTACCAAATAAACAAATCTCTCATAAATCATTCATTATATTATCAACCTTATTTTTGAAAATTTGAGATAATATCTGAGGGCATTCAGCTGGACGAAGACTCTTATTTATAAAAAATCGAGTAATTTCATGCCACATTGTTTTACATGTGAATGTTTGTAAAAGATCTGCATACTCTGCATAATTAAAAATATTCATTTCATCTTGGTAATTCTGAATCATATACTTGGGTCCACCAATAAATGTTGAATGTAATGTGATACGCTTCCCACATGATGACCCTTCACAGTCACCACATAGAAATGCATCATGCAACCCATTGTATAATTCAATCGTCAATCATTTTTGATTGAATCAAATGAAATATTATCTTTAAGACTCAATCATTATATAAGCATCATCAATAAACTGCTGCAATAATCTTATACAATGTAGTAAGGTGAGGCACTTTTTCACAAAATTTCAAGTGAAAGGAGCAGTACTCTCCCATTGTTACCTACGTGTGTGCAGTACTTGTTGTGAAAGGAGTAGCTCGATGAAACACATTGTCAACATATCCATGATGACCTCCTGTGAAAACCCAGGGTTATTTCATTGGATGATATAATTTGAAAAGCTCATCTACTCTTTGTAAATCACCAATTTCCCCTTAAATGATGATATCTCATTCTTGGTTGAGATCTTCAATATCACCGACAATAATTATTGTAATTTCTTAAGTATATGGTAGATTATATGTGGATTCATTTTTATGCCTTATTTTAAGTAGTTGTAAGTTTAATGTTGGTACTTTATGATGATTAAGAACATCCCTTGCACTTATGAATTCGCGAGCCAAATCATTGTGCTCATGTAGAATTTTTTGTAGTTTAAGTACAATATTGTAGTCAATAATTGAATGTTGATTACTGTTGTCAAAGCTACATCAATCACATTAGTAGTTAATATTAAATGATGAACGATTTGACAATTCAGTATATACGGTTGAATTTGATTGATACCTAATTGCACGATCCCTGTTCTTACATTCATGTACAGTATCATACAAGTATAGTTGTGCAAACTATAGCGGTGGTCCATCAGGTGGACATAAACTACCAATTCAATGGTAGTTTTTTGCATGTAATCTGAATATACATGGAGCTCGACCATTTTTTAATGAACTATCTACCTTTCCAACCATGGGTGTTAATGAAAAATTGACATATAAATATGCTTGTGGTCTTGGAATTCTCAGTCCTTGGCAATAGTTCGATTGAATACAAACATCCTTAGGTATTCATGACATGATGGTAGTAGGTCCAAATATATTTTTCCCATCGAGAAGCATATTGAGAAACATTGGTTTTGTCTATTTATGTAGTTATTATTTCTCTCATCAATCCACATAAAAGAGTGACAATATTGACCGATGTTAGAAGGGTCTCCAATATCTGAATAAACTAATTGAAAAATAGTAGGATTTAGAATATATTAATCAAAAATAATAGTGAAAATATGAGATGATGATGGTTGATTATAGAACTAGTAACACAGGTTTACTAATCACACTAACACATGATCTCGACATTATGTTGTTGTAGTGAGTTTTCTGTAACAGCAAATGTTAGGTTAACATGGACAGGCAAAAATAACCCTAACATGAATTCAAATTCAAGTGAATTGTGTAAATCGACACACTTTTATTATTGTTGTCATGAAAGGAATCGGTAACAAAAAATATTTTAGTTTAGGGAACTATTAGAAAAAAAAGAACTAACAGGGATTACAATTTGTAGAGATAATTATTGTCCATATAGTGTTGGAGAGATAGGTGAATTATTTGATCGAATGTTTTCACCAATCATTAATGCTATGTAAAATATTGAGCAAATTGTTATTCAGTGAATTAAGAGTTCATACAACCGAAATTTTGTTCATAAAAAATCATTGACAGCATACTTAAAGAATGTTAGTGGTGATAGTGTCAAGTCCTATGGTCTTTGTTTTTGTTTGTTTGTTTGTGAACACATTGTTGATCGACAAGAAGATGGTTCATGCATTTTGTTCAAATATGAAGTTTAATATTAGTAATTTATGTAATTATTAAATAAACCATGATAATTAATGACTGATACTGGTAAATTTAAAAACTACTAACCATCTATACAAAAAGGAGATAATGGTACACATGTGACTCCATCTGTGTAGCCAATTGTTAGAAGAGGTTCAGTTATTGTAGTAGAAGACTGATTAATACACATCACTGAAGAAATTACAGTAGGATTCAGCGCTGATTTTGTGGCCATAGTAATATTTATAGCTACTTATATAATTTTAATAATGTCACTATTTTATAGTGAATAATTTAGAGAACTTACAGACTATTTTTCGATCATTTATATGGAGTTTGTAATATAAGAATTCTTTTGTAGAGTATCTCATGCAATTCATGTTTGTATTTACACGAGGATCTGACTGTTCATTCATTATTGTCAAATAAGTAGTAGATTAGTGTCATGACCCCCTCCCACCAAAGATGCCCCTCCTGAGCTGGCAATGTTGAAAGGGAGATAATGAACCTCGAGTCCCACCTCCAGTAGGCCCCAGGGTGGCGACTAGCACCAAGGGTATGAGTTTTCACAAATATGGGAGGCATTTCCCTTTTTATTATTTAGGATCGGGAAATAGGAAAAGTCAACCAATGAAAAGGAAAAGAACAAGTGTATAGAAATAAACCCAAAACAAGCCCACATGCATGTTTAAACAATTTTATAACAAGGTACAAGTACAAGAAAGCTCAAAGTAAAATACCAAAAGAAAACAAAGGTACAACAATAGCAACAACTCCAACTGACCGACTAGTAGGGTCCCGCACGACCCTGGTAGTCCTCCTGGAAACCTGAAAGTAAACGTAGGGTGAGCATACAAGTATACTCAGTAGGGATACCTAAAGCTCTCGTGCACAAGTGGGGAGACATCCTAATGTCTCGTGAGAACAACAGAAGAAACCTAGCAAGGAATTCTATCCACCCAACCTCACTAGCCACACTCACCAAAACACAAGCACAATAGGTAGTAGTATATAAGAAACAAGAGTATTGGGTACCCCGCACCATTTCCCTTTAGTTAGCTGCTCTTCCTAACAATGAACGTCCTAACGCTGCCACACTCTCCCCGCCCGCACACACATGGGCCTCACAACCACGTATCCCGCCCGCACACACCTGGGGCTCACAACCACGTATCCCACCCACACACACCTGGGTATCAATACCATGTATCCCGACCGCACACAACTGGGCCTCACAACTACGTATCCTGCCCGCACACACCTGGGCCTCACAACCACGTATCCTGCCCGCCCACACCTGGGCCTCAGAACCACGTATCATGCCCGCACACACCTGGGCCTCACAACCACGTATCCCACTCGCACACACCTGGGCCTCATAACCACGTATCCCGCCCGCACACACCTGGGCCTCACAACCATGTATCTCGCCCGCACACACCTGGACCTTACAAATACGTATCCCGCCCGCACACACCTGGGCCTCAGAACCACGTATCCCGCCCGCACACACCTGGGCCTCATCCTGAATATTGTTGGGAAATAGTAGAACCTGCCCAAAGAGTCTTGGGCCTAAGCCACCCCAATCGAAACCTACCCGAAGAGTCTTAGGTGTAAGGTCATCTCAAGCCATCACAGCCTAGTGGATAAGGAGCATGAAGGATCTTGTAACTAAGGAAAAAACACCCTCTCCCATGAAATGGGAGTGTTCGGCACTAAGTGCTCAACATGGGTGGGGTGCGATAAAACACAAAAGATATAGATATATATATATATATATATATACCAAACACACAGCCCAACCTATGGCTTCTAAACAGAAAACTGAGCACGTGCCTCAGCACTGCTACCACGAAGTATGCATACAACAAGCAACCCCAACCCCATTTAGGTTTTTCACGTTTCGGAAGAATTAGTTTATTAGTTCCTTAACTACTGGGAAACTATCCACAACTAACCACATTGATTGTTCGTAAAAACATATCCCTATCATCCACAAATCATGTTAGGAAAACACAAGCAGCACAACCAAGTCCTTCTTATCAACCAACCAGCCACATTGATTATTAAACCTGTTCCATTACCATGACTCACCATTCATTAACTCTTACACATTTTATTTATTATTCAGAACCCATAGTCCGTTCACATCCAACCCATCCCTACAGCCCTGCTGCCAACCATCATAACCAAAACCACACTGTACATCATTATCCCTTTAATACCACTTATCGCAGCCCCGCTGCCCGTCACCAACATAACATACACACCAACCCACAACCAAGTCAACTGCAGCCCCGCTGCTCACCCAATCCACAAAAACCCACAAAAAACCCCCATCACAATCCAGCACCCACATGTTCATTATTCCATTTTGTTTAACCGGGGTGATCACACAAGGGTTCCAGATTTTAAACAGCCAACTTTACGTGATTAACCAAATTTCCACATTCCACAAGGTTTCCACCCATAAGAAAATCCAGAAGGAGAGGGAAACATTTAATTGCGTAATAAAAGTCCCCAAACAACCATGATTTTCAGTAGGTATAAGCTTATTCAATTCACACCATAATAAAACAGGGTATAAAGTAACAACAATCACAAATTCCCATCCCCGTTATATAAGCCAGTTATTATCTTCATTAAAATGGTTCAAAATTGTTTCACATAAACAAGAGAACACCCACCCCACATGTTACACAAATTAGAGAGACGAAGGTAAGATCCCTACCTCAACAGGTTCCGATCGCAACACTCCCCCGGATCAACCTTAGAAGACGTCCGTCGGCATCCGTCACTTCTGTCGGGTCCCGGAAAAACCACCTTGGGTGGAAGTCGGAAAGAAAAGGCCAAAGGAAAGTCAACGTATCCAAGTTCGGAAGTTCCGCCTCATCGTTACGATCCCATGGCCGCTGACGGATCGTAAATCGGAGCTCGGACGAAGAAGTTATGGAAGAAAGAGCCTTCGAGTCTCTTGGGAGAGCTCTGCTCAGAGGAGAGGGGAGGAGAGGTGTGAGTTGAAAGGAGGAGGGGACCCCTCCTTTTATAGGCGTGAAAAGAAAAATTACACTGCGTGTACTCGGTTCTTTCACACGATCTCCACGCGGTTTCCAACACGGCTCCGCAACCGTTGACTGGTCGACACACGGTTTGAGGGTAACGCATATGCAGGGAAGGACTACATAGCGTGTAATTTAGACACACGAAGTGTACTCATTTATTGCACATGACAAGGACACAGCTGCAACACGGTACACAACTGTTGACTGATAATTCGTATGCGGGGAAGGACTACACGGCGTGTAAAACGGGGAACACAGCGTGCACCCATTATTTCACACAGCGAGGACACGGTCTGCAACACGTGGTATACTCGAAAAGGGGGTACACAGCGTGTAGTTTCAAAAAATTATGGAAAGTGTGGGAAAGGTCCATTTTACCCTCCAGAACACTTCTTGACCTTATTTTGACAAAGTAATGGGCCGGAGAGGTCCGGGCCATTACATCAGATACATCTTAAAACATTCTCGTCCCCGAGAATTCAAAAACCAACCCAGAGGAACCCGAAAAGATACCTCTTAGGGTTCTCGTTATAACAGGAACCCAACCAACAACCCTAATCATATGTGTTAGGAATTACTTCTCCTATATCGAGATATTATCCGCTTTAGGCGGCACTGACTCGCCTGCACGGGTTTAATCGCATCCTCATTAATGCGTCTCGATTAAGAATTGGGTCTTTCCACTTTCATACATTAGGATTTTTTTCAACTCGCATTAACCGCAACACCACACAACCAACACACTGCCCGAACACGTGGGTTTGGGAAATTCCTTCACCTATGTTGAGATATTATCTGCTTTAGGCGGCACTGACTCGCCCGCCCGGGTTCAATCGCATCCACATTAATGCATCTCGATTAAGGGTTAGGTTTTTCCCTTTCCCACACATCCGAACATGTTACACATTTCTAGGGAACAAGGAAACAAAAGGTCTCACAACTGACAATCCAAGCATTCCATATAACAAGGGTACATAGTACAACATCAACACAAAGCTTAGAAGAATAATAAAAAAACACAAGTCAAAACAACTCTGGGTAATGAGTGTGCATCTGGGTCTCCCGCTCCCAAGTTCTCTCCTCGAGGCCGCCATGCCTCCACAACGCACGAACCAATGGAATGGTTCGTCCACGGAGCACCTTCTCTTTACGATCTTCAATTTTGACTGGTCGTTCCTCGAAGGTCGTGTCGTCTCCCATGTCTAACTCTCCTCAGTCGATAACGTGGGAGTCGCCGTGTAAGTACCGACGAAGTTGGGAAACGTGGAAGACATCATGAAATTTCTCCAATTGAGGTGGAAGGGCTAGCTGATAAGCCACCTCACCAACTTGCCTCAACAACTCAAAAGGTCCGATGAACCTAGGTGAGAACTTGATCCCTTTCCCAAACCTCTGCTGCCCACGTCGAGGGGAAACCTTCAAGAACACATGATCTCCTACCTCGAACTACAAGGGCCTCCTCCGATGATCAACATAAGACTTCTATCGGTCCTGAGCTGCTTTCATCCTCTCACGTACAAGCTCGACTTTCTCTATGGTTCTCTGCACTACCTCTGGCCCAAGGGCACCTGTCTCAACAACCTCTGCCCAGAAAATGGGTGAACGACATGGCCTTCCCTACAAAGCCTCAAACGGTGCCCTGCCAATAGTAGAGTGAAAGCTGTTTTTGTAGGCAAAATCTACTAAAGGCAAGTGTTGTACCCATGATCCTCCAAAATCCAGAACGCATGCTCGCAGCATGTCCTCCAACGTCTGGATAGTTCGCTCCATCTGCCCATCGGTCTGGGGGTGGAAAGCAGTGCTAAGGCTTAGCTGAGTGCCAAAAGCATGTTGTAACCCCCTCCAGAATCGTGAGGTAAACCGAGTATCCCGATCTGAGAAGATAGTCCTCGGAACTCCATGCAAACGTACCAACTCTTCTACATACCTCTGTGCTAAGCTACTCACCGGGCCCGACTCCTTGATTGCTATGAAGTGAGCTGATTTCGTCAGTCGATCCACCACTACCCAGATAGCATCATAACCACCCTAAGCTCTGGGTAGTCCTGTGATGAAATCCATTGAGATGTCATCCCACTTCCACTCGGGGACATCTAAAGGATGTAACAAACCACTGGGAACACATTGTTCATCCTTCACTTGTTGACACACTAGGCATTTAGCCACAAACTCCGCCACTGCCCGTTTCACCCCGAGCCACCAAAACTGTTCCCTCAGGCCTCGGTACAATTTTTAAACTCCTGGATGTACCACCAAGGCTGAGCTATGGAACTCATGGAGAACTCCATCACACATTGCCTCCAGAACAAGCAACCTTCCATGGAAAAGCATCCGATGTCGGCTGTCCTCTGACCATCCCTCTGAAGCATTCCCCTGATCAACACGATCCCACATCACTTCTGCCTCAGAGTTCCCCCATTGAGACTCTTCCACCTGCTGCAGTAAGGAGGACTGCACCGTCATCTGAAACAAAGAGCCTCTAACACCTTCTACCCTGGCATCCAAGTGCAAGGCAGCTAACTCTCCCATCACTTTCCAAGCATCAGTGGATTCCCGAACTACTTCCTGATACATCTTCCTACTCAGGGAATCAGCCACAACATTTCCCTTGCCTTCAGTGTAAGAGATCTCAAAGTCATAGTCTCGGAGAAACTCGACCCATCTCCACTGCCGTATGTTCAGGTAACGCTGGGAGAAGATATAATGCAGACTCTTGTGATCTGAGAAGACCACAAAGAACTCCCCAAAGAGGTAATGTCGCCATAACTTCAGTGCGAACACTACTGCTGCAATCTCTAGGTCATGGGTGGCATAGTTACGCTGGTGAGGGAGTAACTGCCTAGACCCATAAAAGATCACTCCCTTCTTATGCATCAGCACACACCCCAGACCAAGGCCAAAAGAATCACAAAACACCTCATACAACAACCCTTCCTCTGAAAACCTGGGTACGGGAGCACTGACCAAAATCTCCTTCAGGTATTCAAAAGATTTCGGGCACTGATCGCTCCATAGGAAGACCTGGTTCTTCCTCGTCAAAGCTGTCAAAGGAGCATCAACTCGAGAGAAGTCCGAAACGAACCTCCAATAGTAACTTTCAAACCCCAGAAAACTACAAACTTCTGCCATGCACTTAAGTGCTGCCCAAGAAACAACTGCCTCCACCTTCGACTGGTCCACCGATACTCCATGCTGAGACACCACGTGCCCAAGGAAGTGTACTTCTTGTGTCAAGAACATACACTTCAACAATATCCCGTAAATCTGGTGGTGTCAAAGGACTTCCAAGACTTCCCTGAGATGCTCAACGTGCTCCTCCTCTGACCTTGAGTAGATCAGGATGTCGTCGATAAACACAACAACAAACCAGTCCAGAAACTCTCGAAAGACAATTTTCATAAGTCCCATGACCACAACCGGTGCATTTGTAACTCCAAACGGCATCACCACAAACTCAAAGTTCCCATACCTGCACCTGAAATCCTTCTTCGTGATGCCACTATCCTTTACCCTCAACTAATGATATCCCAATCGCAGATCAATCTTAGAGAACCAACCTTCTCCCCTCATCTGGTCGAAGAGATCATCTATCCTTGGAAGGGGGTAGCGGTTCTTGACCATTACCTGGTTCAACCTTCGGTAGTCTATGCATATCCTGAGACAAACATATACCTTCTTCACGAACAAAACTAGAGCACCCTATGACGACACGCTGGGTTGAACAAAATCCTTCTCCATCAGATCGTCAATCTGAATCCACAACTCCCGCAACTCCTAAGGTGTCATCAGATAAGGGGACATCTAAATAGTACGGGCACCAGGCTGTAAGTCTATCCCGAACTCAAAGTCATGTCGGGGGGGGGGGGGGGGGGGGTAGAGTCACAACCTCCTCAGGAAAAACATCGAGGAACTCCCTGACAAATTCCAGGACATCCATCATCTCTATATCAGCTGGAACCACTAATAACCCGCCTAACAAGGAAAGGAGAGGCTCCACACACCGGCTTCCCGCCTAATAGCTCCTCTCGCCAACAAAAGATACGCACTGCCCATCCACGTCGGAGAGAACGACTCTTCTCCAGAGGCCATCGATAATGAAACTAACAGAAAACAACCAGTCGATGCCTAGGATGACATCGTATGGATGCATCTATAATAGAACAAGGTCCCCACTAGATTGATGTGGTCCCAACATCAGCCCGCATCCCTGGAAAACACAAGATACGCTGGTCTGGCCTCCAACTAGTGTACTCAGTAACAGTGGTACGGAATGTCTCTCTACGTCTAGTCCCAAAGCATGGGCTAGACCATGTGCAACAAAGGAGTGCGAGGCTCCCTAATCGAACAAAGCAGAAACAAGAGTGCTGGACAAAAAAATCATACCTTGCACCACCTCTGGTCCTGCTGAAGCTGTCAACTCAGCTGCGTGCAACTGTCCACGCCCAGCTCCTCTACCTCTCTGAGGTCGTCCACCTCCCCGACCATGCCCTAGTCGAGGTCCCTGAGGAGCACCCTGAGGTCGGCCTCCTCCCGCAAAGTCTTCCCTCGGAGGAGCATGGTCCTGCTGCTGCTGGAAGGGCCTCACCGGCAATGGGTGCTGCGGAGGTGGGTGCTGAACCTGCCCACCTCCACCGTACTGAGCTCAGGCCGGGCACCAACTCTGAATGTGCCCAAAACCTCCACAAGAAAAACACCTCTGTCCTGGGCTCGTGAAAAAGGGACGAGGACCTGATGATCTGAACTGGAACTGCTGCGGCCTACTCCCCACTGGCCTGAACCTGGAAGGTCCCGTCGCAGGAGACCTGTTGCTGACTACCTTCCCCTTCGACAAGCCTGGCTGGTTCCCCTCTCGGGGTGCACCTCCCACCGATTGAATCCTCTCTACAACCTCTGAATTCTTCTGTACTGCCAAGTACGTCAGAAGGGTGAAGGGGGTGACATCATACTGGAGCGAAGGACGAAGCACCACCTCCAAACGTCTCGCCCGAGACTCGTCATCTGGAAAGAGTTCCGAAGCAAAGCACAAGAGATCCTTGAACTTGATCCCCAGATCTCGTACTGACATACTCCTCTGCTGAAGGGAGAGTAACTCCTGCCACTTCTCCTCTTTGATCATGGAAGAAAGGAATTCCTCTCAGAATTCCTTCTCAAAGTCAGCCCATGGAACCTCTGCCTCTATCCTCTCTCCGAGGTAGAGTGTCCACCACGGTCACGCCGCGCCTCTCACATGACTGACTGCTAGGGGATCCCAGTACTCCCTCAGAGCACGGATCAAGGTAAAAGCGATCCCTAGATCCTCAAGCCACCATTCTGTCTCCATATCCGAAGTACTACCCTCGTACTTCTTGAGGGTCTGCCGCTGGAAAGAACGGAGAGTCTTCTGCCGCTGGCTATCTTCCTCCTCTCGGTCAATCCTCAACTGATCGACCACCTGAATCTGCTGGGCCTCGGCTGTCTGAGCCATCCAGGGACGATGTTCAGGTTCCATAGCTATATGGTAAACAAGGATCACCTAAGCCCAAGTAGTAAGGAAAACTCAAGGTTTTATTTTATCATTTTATTTCAATTTCTTTCCCAGAACACCCAAATCAAGTAAAACATAACCATGATGATGCATGTACCTTCCCTAGGGTCTCTACCCTATAATCAATTTAGTCTCACTTGGTTTTTCGGTAGGCTCAGAGTCCTTGCATCAGATCATGGGGGGCCCTAAAATCCCGTGTCCTAGTCGGTCTTCCCTGGCCTATGTCACGCACCAAGATTAACTAACACTGTTGCCCTACCATCCCATGCAATCCTCACTATGCCTAACTCTAGACTCTATCCTATCTATCAACCATCACCTTTGATACCATTCAATCACGACCCCTCCCACCAAAGATGCCCCTCCTGAGCTAGAAATGGTGAAAGGGAGATAATGACCCCCGAGTCCCGCCTCCAGTAGGCCCTGGGGTGGCGACTAGCACCAAGGGTATGAGTTTTCACAAATATGGGAGGCATTGCCCTTTTTATTATTTAGGACCGGGAAATAAGACAAGTCAACCACCAAAAAGGAAAAGAACAAGTGTATAGAAATAAACCTAAACCAATCCCACCTGTATGTTTAAACAATTTTATAACAAGGTACAAGTACAAGAAAGCTCAAAGTAGAATACCAAAAGAAAAAAAAAGGTACAACAACAACAGAAACTCCAACTGTCCGACTAGTGGGGTCCCACACGACCCTGGTTGTCCTCCTAGAAACCTAAAAGTAAACGTAGGGTGAGCATACAAGTATACATAGTAGGGAAACCTAAATATCTTGTGCACAAGTGGGGAGACATCCTAATGTCCCGTGAGAACAACAAAAGAAACCTAGAAAAAAATTCTATCCACCCAACCTCACCAGCCACACTCACCAAAACACAAGAAAAATAGGTAGTAGTATATAAGAAATAGAGTATTGGGTACCCCGCACCATTTCAATTTAGTTAGATGCTCTTCCTAACGACGAACTTCCTGACGCTGCCACACTCTCCCCGCCCGCACACACCTGGGCCTCACAACCACGTATCCCGCCCGCACACACCTGGGCCTCACAACCATGTATCCCGCCCCCACACACCTGGGCCTCACCACCACGTATCTCGCCCGCACACACCTGGTCCTCACAACCACGTATCCCACCCGCACACACCTGGGCCTCAGAACCACGTATCCCACCCGCACACACCTGGGCCTCACAACCACGTATCCCGCCCACACACACCTGGGACTCACAATCTAACGACCCATACTTTACATACATTGTTAATACTTCAAAATTGAAGCACACTTATTACAACATATGAAAAAACCACAAAGGACCGTATAGGTATAGTGTCTTTAGAAACTGGGAAACATAAACAACTGGTTCATAAATCTTCTACAGTGTCTCCCATTTATTTCATCATATCTAGGGTCCCTTTTAGCATATTCTACTTAATATCCATCTTCCTGACCTAGGGAAAAGAAAACATAAAAGGGTGAGCTCAAATGCTCAGCAAGGGCAAATAAAGGAAATAAAAATCATATCATATCTTTTTGAAAATCAAAACCTGCAAAAGAGATCATAATATCTTAACATGGAATAAATCATAGAAGTGAAAATGAGATGCCCAAAATCATAACATAAAACTTGAAACTTTGTGGCATTCACACATAATCATGGAAAATCATTTCTTGTTAGTCATGACTCATTGCCAAGACTATCTTAGTGGACAAAGTCCCTTTCTGAACCGAGTTCACTCCTCGTTTCAGTCCTGTATCACTGAACCGAAATAACCTTCCGTTCCAGCCATGTCTATCTCATGAGATATAAAATCTTTACCCAATGCATTGGAGGGAGATATAGGTCCCACCCATCTTATAATGAATCCTTTCTTATGTGTGCCACATAATCATAAAACATACATCATCGCATAACACATATAACAAAAATGGGATTCTTGAAACATCATGACATCATAAATCAATTCATATATGATAAAGGAATTCATAAACATAATTCCATCACAACATAGTCAAACCAATGTAAAAATATGGATAGAAACAGAACCCTTTATTATCTTAGATGGAAAATAATTTTGATAAAACACTTGAATTGAATTCTTGAGGAAAATATCCTTTCTTCTTCAAAAATATTTTTCCTTTCATAACATGTCATACAACTTTAAAATAAAAGAAGTTGATTAAAAATAAACTTGAAAACTTGTAAAGGAAGCTTCTCTGATGTAATGTTTTAAAAATCCATTCATGCCGTATAAGTTAAAAAAAACATTCTTCGTACTTTTGTCGGAAAAGTCAAAAGTACCTCGTACGGAAAAACGACAAAAGATTCCTTTCATATTCTTTACTAAAAACTCACCTAAGGGTAAAATTGGATTTAAAATATTGCAAGTGGATGGAAACAATATTACATATTGAGGGAACATGGATGTGGATGATAAAATACACCCCAGTAAATACTTACGAATAAACAATCTCGGATAAAAATGAGATTGTGATATTTCCCTTACCTTAGGTCCAATTTGCTTTGTACGTGTCCGAAGCTCCTGTATAATGGTTTAAATAATGTTATTTAATTATTCCAGAATCATACATATTTATATGATATCATATATGGTCATATTATTAGCTTCTTGTTAGTAATATTTCATTGTTACTTGTTACTCGGGTCTTTATAACTTTTTGTTCTTATGCGTGTTTTGTCGAATAAATTCTTATTCTTATCTTTAGGTTATAGATAATTCATTTCCATAATGGTATTAGTGTAGTATATACCATATTCATTCATTCAATTCATTTATATAATCATTATGAAATGAAGATCATGTAGAACGAGTCGCATCACATCGTGGAGACGGTATTCCGTACGTACGCACGAGTGATGATATCGTTCCTATGATCGTGGAATTGTATTGGAGTATATATATATATTATTTCAGTATCAGTATTACTTAATAATAATCATATATAGTTACTGATTACACCATTATACCCATCCTTGTAAGGTGATGGTGGAAAATAGATTACACCACGGCGTGGAGACGGTATTCCGTACGTACGCACGCGCGGTGATTTCATTTTTCCGTAGGATGGATAGAAGGTGAATTAGGGTTGTTTCATATTTATAATAACATATCAGTATGTAAGTAATACTGATGTTATTACTTTATCATGAAACAACTAAAGAAGAAGAATTTGAAGAAGAAAGAAATTGAAAAGATCGGTAATGGATATTACCTCTTCTTTGGAACGCCTTTTTGAATCCTCCACTTAAGGAACTAAGATTGGTCTTTGGAGAAGACCAGGACCTCTAGGATTATTCTAGGTAAGTGTAGAAGGGAAAATGGCAGGGGTTGGCCGAGATTGAGTGCTCAAATTGGTGTGAGGAGGAGGGGGAGGAGGTTCCCTTTTATAAGGGAGGAGAGGGGCACCTTAGGAATATCTCAAAATATTATTTTATATTAAAGTCAAAATCGGTTTATAATGGTTCCAAAGGGTCTTATTTCGAAGCCAAAGTGGGGATGGGTCGAAATCCTATCAAACAATATAATTTAGACAAGTTTAGGGTATTATTTTAACCTTATCAATTAGATTTAACTCTAAGTTAAATAATTTAACTTTTACCATGACTTTTTGTTTTCTTTCACTATATGGTTAATACACTTACTATAACATGCCAAACGAACCCCAAATTGTTTATTATTAAAATATATATCCTTATCTAAGTCATTTGGCCGAACCTTAGATTTTTAGGAATAAAATAACAATTAATAATATAATATTTGATTTAAAAACTATTTTGTGTCAATTTTGACACTATTTGATATATGATTTTTGTCAAAGTCATAACAGAATTATATGTTCGAACCAAGTTGATTAAATCAATACTAATATATCATAGTAACCTATAAAATTAGTGGAATTCATAAAAAGTCTCAAATTACATTTATTTTGGTATTTATATTATCAATTTTGTCAATATTTCATTAATAAGATAATTACTGCATCATCTTTGTGTCATAAATAAATTAAATTATTTGATGTCTAAAAATTACAAATAAAATACCATCATGTAGGAAATCTTTTTAGCTTTCTAATGAATATTTACAATCGAATTTATCTTATGTATAACCCTGTATTAAAAATGATTTACTTATTAAACTTTGATTTTAACTATTTTAACCCTTCTTTAAATAAATTAATAATAAATGTCCTAATCTAATCCAAGTGGGCCTAAATGGTCATATTTTATTCCTAAGTTTGTTTTTGGTCGAATTACACTTGTCCAATAGAATTAGGACATGTGTTAGGGTAATATTAATATCATATTTACCCTTAGTTACCCTATTTACTATTAACCGCGGTAAAAATAGTAAAAAGTTACTATTCACCAAAAAATTATTTTCATCTCATTGAACCACATTTTAGTCCTTGATATTAACCGTGACTCTCGGATTTTTGAAATTCCATTCACAGAAGCGGTAAAATTAAGTTTTATGCAAAATTCAGTTTTTAACCTACCACTTAGTGGTTTCACTATTCATCAAAAATTGAAAGTTTTCAGAAAAATACCAAAATTTCACCCTAGGCTAATTTCGATATTCTGAGTCCAAAAATGAAGTCCATTTTGAAAAATAAAATTTATAAAATTTCAAAAAGTGGTTATTACTATTCATAACGGCTAGTTTTAATAGCATATTGTTGTTTAGTGAAACTCGGTATTGCGTACGACGCAAGCTATCGAGGAAGGTCGCGATTGCGTGTAAAGCAAGCCAAGCAAGTGTTGTGTAGAAAAATATTCCTTTGATGATAACATAAAAGTCTCGGGTGTTACATTCTACCCCCCTTAAAAAGAATTTCGCCCTCGAAATTCGTCACTTTGCAACAAACAAATGAGGATACTTCTCCCTCATCATATCCTCAAGCTCCCATGTAGCTTCTTCAAGTTGGTGGTTTCTCCATAAAACTTTCACCAAGCGAGTGGTCTTGTTTCGTAGGACTTTTTCGCTACGATCTAGAATCTCTATCGGCTGTTCTTCATAAGAAAGATCTTGCTCCAGCGGTACAACTTCTGAGCTGAGTACATGTGAAGGATCTGGTATGTACTTTCTCAGGAGAGATACGTGGAACACATCGTGAACTTGAGAGAGATTCGGTGGAAGCGCCAATCGGTAAGCTAACTTCCCAACACGATCCAGTATTTCAAAAGGACCGATATATCTAGGGCTCAACTTCCCCTTCTTTCCAAATCTCATAACCCTCTTCCAGGGAGATATTCGTAAGAACACTTTATCGCCCACTTCAAACTCTAGGTCTTTTCTTCGGTTGTCGGCATAACTTTTCTGTTGACTCTAAGCTGCTCTTATGTGTTGTTGAATAGATCTAACCTTTTCTGCCATTTCATCAACGAGATCAGGTCCTAATAGCTTTCTTTCCCCAACTTCATCCCAGCAAGTTGGAGTCCTGCATTTCTTTCCATAGAGAGCTTCATAAGGAGCCATCTGAATACTGGAGTGAAAGCTATTATTATAAGAAAATTCCACCAAAGGTAGGTGTTGATCCCAACCTCCTTTGAAATCCATAGAGCAAGCTCTCAACATATCTTCTAGGGTTTGAATTGTTCTCTCAGACTGACCGTCTTTCTGGGGATGATAAGCAGTGCTAAAACTCAACTCTGTATCCAGAGTATGCTGAAGACTTCGCCAGAACTTCGAGGTAAATCTCGGATCTCGATCAGATATAATAGAAAGTGGTACTCCATGCAATCTTACCACTTCCTTTACATATATCCTGGCAAGCTGATCTAGAGAGAAATCCTCTCTAATAGCAATGAAGTGTGCAGACTTTGTAAGACGATCAACTATGACCCAGATAGCATTATTGCCTTTGGATGTTTTAGGAAGTCTTGTGACAAAGTCCATAGTGATGTTTTCCCATTTCCATTCGGGTATGGGTAATGGTTGTAACATCCCCTTAGACTTCTGTCTCTCAGCTTTAACTTGTTGACAAACCAAGCATCGAGAGACATATTCAGCAACATCTCTTTTCATGACATCCCACCAGAAGTACTCTTTCAGGTCCCTATACATCTTCGTGCTTCCAGGATGAATAGAGAATGAAGAACTATGAGCCTCATCCAGCAGCTCTTTCTTTAATTCGGGGATGGGAGGAACACAAACCCGATTCCTGAACTTTATTATCCCATCACAATCAAGGTTGAATTCAGGAACATTTCTCACCTTCTTTTGTAACTCGACATCTTCTTTATGTGCCTCTTTAATCTTCACATGTATAGATGGTTGAACATTCATTTGAGAAAGATAAGATTTTTCCCCTTCCATTATAATTCCAAGATCCATCCTTTGTAAATCCATAAATATTGGATCTTTTGTGATCCTCATCATGGATAAACTAGCATGGTGTTGTCGACTTAATGCATCTGCCACCTTGTTTGCTTTCCCAGGGTGGTAATGGATTGAGCAGTCATAATCCTTAATCAGCTCCAACCATCTTCTTTGGCGCATATTCAGCTCCTTTTGTGTGAAAATATACTTTAAACTTTTATGATCAGTATAAATATCACACCTTTCACCATAAAGGTAATGCCTCCAAATCTTTAATGCAAAGATTACCGCAGCCAACTCCAAATCATGTGTTGGGTAATTTTGTTCATGGATTTTCAACTGTCGTGAGGCATAAGCTATCACCATATCATTTTGCATAAGAACACATCCCAATCCCTTCTTGGATGCATCACTGTAGATCACAAACCTTTCTCCACTACAAGGCAGTGTGAGCACAGGTGCACTGGATAACCTTCTTTTCAACTCCTTGAAATTCTCTTCACATTCCTCTGTCCAGACAAACTTAACTCCTTTCCGAGTCAACTTGGTGAGTGGATTAGATAATCGTGAAAAATCTTTTACAAAACGTCGATAATATCCAGCCAAACCAAGAAAACTTCGGATCTCAGTTACTGTTGTTGGTCTTGACCATCTTTCGATAACCTCTGTTTTTGCTGGATCCACAGATATCCCCTCTTTTGAGATTATATGACCCAAAAATGCAACTTTTTGAAGCCAAAATTCACACTTGGTAAATTTGGCATAAAGCTTCTCTTTTCTCAGGGTCTTCAATATAATTCTCAAGTGATCTTCATGCTATTCCTTGCTCTTTGAATAGACAAGAATATCGTCTATAAAGACTACCACAAATTGATCAAGATAGTCTCTAAAGACTCTATTCATTAGATCCATGAAGATAGCAGGGGCATTAGTAAGACCAAATGGCATCACTATAAATTCATAGTGTCCATACCTTGTACGGAAAGCCGTCTTTGGTATATCCTCCCTTTTGACCCTTAATTGATGATACCCTGAACGAAGATCAATCTTGGAAAAGTATTGAGCTCCGCGTAGTTGGTCAAATAAGTCATCAATGCGTGGGAGAGGATATATGTTATTTATAGTGATCTTGTTAAGTTCTCGATAATCAATGCAGAGTCTCATTGATCCATCTTTCTTCTTAACAAATAGAACAGGTGCTCCCCAAGGTGACGCACTAGGGCGTATGAATCCCTTATCAAGATTCTCTTGGAGTTGCTTCTTCAATTCCTGCAACTCAATTGGGGCCATTCTATAAGGTGTCTTTGAAATAGGCAAAGCACCCGGTACGAGTTCTATTGAAAACTCAACTTCACGATTTGGTGGAAGACCCGGTAATTCCTCCGGAAAGACATCATCAAACTCCCGTACAATGGGCATATTCTTAATCGTGAGTTTCTCACCAACCATTTGAGATAAATAACCTTCATTTAGTGGAATCAATACCCATAAGATGGAAGAAATTTCCACTGGAAGGTTATGTTCATCCTTGCATTGATAGACGATCGTAGGTTGATCTGGAATATGAAATGTGACTTCCCTTCTTTGGAAATTGATATGAGCTCCATGTAGAGAAAGCCAATCCATGCCAAGAATCACATCAAATTCCACTAAAGGAAGGATCACAAGATTTGCAGGAAGCACTTTCCCACAAACTTCGATCGGAGAAGAATTATAAACTTTTGATGCGATTGACGTGCCATTAGGTGTTGTCACAGCTAACTCAACATCTAATTGTTGAGGTAGTACGGTGATACCCTTAGAAAATTTTTCAGAAATAAAAGAGTGGGTGGATCCAGAATCAAATAAAACATTTGCTACTTTAGAGTGGGTGGTAAGTGTACCTTTCACCACATCGTTATCGTACTCCACCTCGCTGATAGAAATTGCATGTGACTTTCCTTTGTCTTTAGCCTTAAGAGTTTGTTGACGTCGACCATCATCATCAACCCTTGGATTTGGGCATTGATTGGCATAATGCCCCATCTCCTTGCACTTGAAACATTGAAGTGTAGCAGGTTCATTCTGTGTATCCCTTCCTTTGTTTGCATCATTAGACATCTTCTTCCCATTATCACGGCATTCGAATGCCCGATGACCTTCCTTTCCACATTTAAAACATTTACTTGTCCCTTTAAGACAACTCCCTCCATGTTTCTTTCCACACTTTGAGCATAAGGGAAAGTTCATCTTCTTTTCCGTGTGCTCTTTAGATTTTTCTTTGAATTCCATCTTCCTCTTCTTATCAAACCCATGTGACTGATGGGTTACTCCAATCTCCATCTCGACTTTGAGAGCACATCGAACGATTTCCTCGTAGATATTGAAGTCCCTTATGGCTAACGCCCTTCGAAGACTTGGTTTTAAGCCACTAAAGAATCGATCGATCTTACTCTCAGGTTGGATAATAATACCAGAAGCGTACCTTGCAAGTCTTGTAAAATTTGCTTCATAGGTACTAACAGATTCATCATCCCTTTGCTTCAGTTCAAGGAACTCTTTCTCCATCTTTGTTCGGAGAATACGAGGGAAGTACTTATTGAAAAATAAGTTCTTGAACTCGTCCCATTCCATAGACTCAATTTCATCCCTTTGCCTCGTATTCTTAACAAGATTCCACCATTGATCAGCATCTCCTTCCAAACGATACACTGCTAGGATGACTTTATCATGCTCAGAACATTGAAGAACTGAAAATATATTTTCAGTAGTACTAATCCATTGTTCAGCAACTAATGGATCAGTAGACCCGCTGAAAAAAGGTGGACGCTGCCTCATGAAGGATTCAACAGAATGTTGCTCCCTCCTTTGCTCGTTTGGAAATCCTGCATGATTCATAGCTTGAGAAAGTTGTGTGAGCATGGCTACAAGATTTTGCATTCCAGCTCCCATATCGTTTGGTTGCTCAGGGGGACAATCATTGCATTGCCCATCGCATTCCGCATTAACACGGTTCCTTCGGGTTCCAGCCATTGACTAAAACCAAGAAGAATAGTGTGATCAACACTAATTATAATAGGAAACCACATAATTCAAGAATAAAATTTTCATGCTTAAGGTCTTATCCTAGGTTATTCAAGGCCATTTCTAAAACACTAAGATTGTGTTCTATGCTTAGACTTATCCTTTGGGTTCTTACTAAGGCTTTCACATCCTAGTTTCCAAAGGTTGACTATACCTTTCCTCTGATACCAACTCTAACGACCCATACTTTACATACATTGTTAATACTTCAAAATTGAAGCACACTTATTACAACATATGAAAAAACCACAAAGGACCGTATAGGTATAGTGTCTTTAGAAACTGGGAAACATAAACAACTGGTTCATAAATCTTCTACAGTGTCTCCCATTTATTTCATCATATCTAGGGTCCCTTTTAGCATATTCTACTTAATATCCATCTTCCTGACCTGGGGAAAAGAAAACATAAAAGGGTGAGCTCAAATGCTCAGCAAGGGCAAATAAAGGAAATAAAAATCATATCATATCTTTTTGAAAATCAAAACCTGCAAAAGAGATCATAATATCTTAACATGGAATAAATCATAGAAGTGAAAATGAGATCCCCAAAATCATAACATAAAACTTGAAACTTTGTGGCATGCACACATAATCATGGAAAATCATTTCTTGTTAGTCATGACTCATTGCCAAGACTATCTTAGTGGACAAAGTCCCTTTCTGAACCGAGTTCACTCCTCGTTTCAGTCCTGTATCACTGAACCGAAATAACCTTCCGTTCCAGCCATGTCTATCTCATGAGATATAAAATCTTTACCCAATTCATTGGAGGGAGATATAGGTCCCACCCATCTTATAATGAATCCTTTCTTATGTGTGCCACATAATCATAAAACATACATCATCGCATAACACATATAACAAAAATGGGATTCTTGAAACATCATGACATCATAAATCAATTCATATATGATAAAGGAATTCATAAACATAATTCCATCACAACATAGTCAAACCAATGTAAAAATATGGATAGAAACAGAACCCTTTATTATCTTAGATGGAAAATAATTTTGATAAAACACTTGAATTGAATTCTTGAGGAAAATATCCTTTCTTCTTCAAAAATATTTTTCCTTTCATAACATGTCATACAACTTTAAAATAAAAGAAGTTGATTAAAAATAAACTTGAAAACTTGTAAAGGAATCTTCTTTGATGTAATGTTTTAAAAATCCATTCATGCCGTATAAGTTAAAAAAAACATTCTTCGTACTTTTGTCGGAAAAGTCAAAAGTACCTCGTACGGAAAAACGACAAAAGATTCCTTTCATATTCTTTACTAAAAACTCACCTAAGGGTAAAATTGGATTTAAACTATTGCAAGTGGATGGAAACAATATTACATATTGAGGGAACATGGATGTGGATGATAAAATACACCCCAGTAAATACTTACGAATAAACAATCTCGGATAAAAATGAGATTGTGATATTTCCCTTACCTTAGGTCCAATTTGCTTTGTACGTGTCCGAAGCTCCTGTATAATGGTTTAAATAATGTTATTGACTTATTCCAGAATCATACATATTTATATGATATCATATATGGTCATATTATTAGCTTCTTGTTAGTAATATTTCATTGTTACTTGTTACTCGGGTCTTTATAACTTTTTGTTCTTATGCGTGTTTTGTCGAATAAATTCTTATTCTTATCTTTAGGTTATAGATAATTCATTTCCATAATGGTATTAGTGTAGTATATACCATATTCATTCATTCAATTCATTTATATAATCATTATGAAATGAAGATCATGTAGAACGAGTCGCATCACATCGTGGAGACGGTATTCCGTACGTACGCACGAGTGATGATATCGTTCCTATGATCGTGGAATTGTATTGGAGTATATATATATATTATTTCAGTATCAGTATTACTTAATAATAATCATATATAGTTACTGATTACACCATTATACCCATCCTTGTAAGGTGATGGTGGAAAATAGATTACACCACGGCGTGGAGACGGTATTCCGTCCGTACGCACGCGCGGTGATTTCATTTTTCCGTAGGATGGATAGAAGGTGAATTAGGGTTGTTTCATATTTATAATAACATATCAGTATGTAAGTAATACTGATGTTATTACTTTATCATGAAACAACTAAAGAAGAAGAATTTGAAGAAGAAAGAAATTGAAAAGATCGGTAATGGATATTACCTCTTCTTTGGAACGCCTTTTTGAATCCTCCACTTAAGGAACTAAGATTGGTCTTTGGAGAAGACCAGGACCTCTAGGATTATTCTAGGGAAGTGTAGAAGGGAAAATGGCAGGGGTTGGCCGAGCTTGAGTGCTCAAATTGGTGTGAGGACGAGGGGGAGGAGGTGCCCTTTTATAAGGGAGGAGAGGGGCACCTTAGGAATATCTCAAAATATTATTTTATATTAAAGTCAAAATCGGTTTATAATGGTTCCAAAGGGTCTTATTTCGAAGCCAAAGTGGGGATGGGTCGAAATCCTATCAACCAATAGAATTTAGACAAGTTTAGGGTATTATTTTAACCTTATCAATTAGATTTAACTCTAAGTTAAATAATTTAACTTTTACCATGACGTTTTGTTTTCTTTCACTATATGGTTAATACACTTACTATAACATGCCAAACGAACCCCAAATTGTTTATTATTAAAATATATATCCTTATCTAAGTCATTTGGCCGAACCTTAGATTTTTAGGAATAAAATAACAATTAATAATATAATATTTGATTTAAAAACTATTTTGTGTCAATTTTGACACTATTTGATATATGATTTTTGTCAAAGTCATAACAGAATTATATGTTCGAACCAAGTTGATTAAATCAATACTAATATATCATATTAACCTATAAAATTAGTGGAATTCATAAAAAGTCTCAAATTACATTTATTTTGGTATTTATATTATCAATTTTGTCAATATTTCATTAATAAGATAATTACTGCATCATCTTTGTGTCATAAATAAATTAAATTATTTGATGTCTAAAAATTACAAATAAAATACCATCATGTAGGAAATCTTTTTAGCTTTCTAATGAATATTTACAATCGAATTTATCTTATGTATAACCCTATATTAAAAATGATTTACTTATTAAACTTTGATTTTAACTATTTTAACCCTTCTTTAAATAAATTAATAATAAATGTCCTAATCTAATCCAAGTGGGCCTAAATGGTCATATTTTATTCCTAAGTTTGTTTTTGGTCGAATTACACTTGTCCAATAGAATTAGGACATGTGTTAGGGTAATATTAATATCATATTTACCCTTAGTTACCCTATTTACTATTAACCGCGGTAAAAATAGTAAAAAGATACTATTCACCAAAAAATTATTTTCATCTCATTGAACCACATTTTAGTCCTTGATATTAACCGTGACTCTCGGATTTTTGAAATTCCATTCACAGAAGCGGTAAAATTAAGTTTTATGCAAAATTCAGTTTTTAACCTACCACTTAGTGGTTTCACTATTCATCAAAAATTGAAAGTTTTCAGAAAAATACCAAAATTTCACCCTAGGCTAATTTCGATATTCTGAGTCCAAAAATGAAGTCCATTTTGAAAAATAAAATTTATAAAATTTCAAAAAGTGGTTATTACTATTCATAACGGCTAGTTTTAATAGCATATTGTTGTTTAGTGAAACTCGGTATTGCGTACGACGCAAGCTATCGAGGAAGGTCGCGATTGCGTGTAAAGCAAGCCAAGCAAGTGTTGTGTAGAAAAAGATTCCTTTGATGATAACATAAAAGTCTCGGGTGTTACACACAACCATGTATCCCGCCCGCACACACCTGGGCCTCACAACAACGTATCCCACCCGCACGCACCTGGGCCTCATCCTGAAGATTCTTGGGAAATATTAGAACCTGCCCAAAGAGTCCTGGGCCTAAGCCACCCCAATCGAAACCTACCCGAAGAGTCTTAGGTGTAAGGTCGCCTCAAGCCATCACAGCCTAGGGGAGAAGGAGCAGGAAGGAGCTAGTAACTAAGGGGAAAACACCCTCTCCCATGAAATGGGAGTGTTCGACACTAAGTTCTCAACATGGGTGGGGTGCGATAAAACACAAAAGATACAAATATATATATGTATACCAAACACACAGCCCAACCTATGGATTCTAAATAGAAAACTGAGCACGTGCCTCGGCACTACTACCACTAAGTATTTATACAACAAGAAACCCCAACCCCATTTAGGTTTTTCACGTTTCAGCAGAATTAGTTTATTAGTTCCTTAACTACTGGGAAACTATCCACAACCAACCACATTGATTGTTCATAAAAACATATCCCTATCATCCACAAATCAAGTTAGGAAAACACAAGCATCACAACAAAGTCCTTCTCATCAACCAACCAGCCCCATTGATTATTAAACCCGTTCCATTACCATGACTCACTATACATTAACTCTTCTACTTTTTATTTATTATTCACAACCCATATTCCATTCACATCCAACCCATCCCTGCAGCCCTGCTGCCAACCGCCATAACCACAATCACACCATACATCATTATCCCTTTAATACGACTTATCGCAGCCCCGCTGCCTGTCAACAACATAACATTCACACCAACACACAACCAAGTCAACCACAGCCCCGCTGCTCACCCGATCCACAACAACCCACAAAACACCCCCATAACAAGCCAGCACCCACATGTTCATTATTCCATTTTGTTTAACCGGGGTGATCACACAAGGGTTCTAGATTTTAAACAGCCAACTTTACATGATTAACCAAATTTCCACATTCCACAAGGTTTCCACCCATAAGAAAATCCATAAGGAGAGGGAAACATTTTATTGCATAAGAAAAGGCCCCCAACAACTGTGATTTCTAGTAGGTATAATCTTATTCAATTCACAACATAATAACACAGGATATAAAGTAACATCAATCACAACTTCCCATCCCTGTTATATAAGCCAGTTATTATCTTAATTAAACTGGTTCAAAAGTGTTTCATGTAAACAAGAGAAAACCCACCCCGCATGTTGCACAAATTAGAGAGAAGAAGGTAAGATCCCTACCTCAAAAGGTTCCGATCGTAACGCTCCCCCAGATCAACCTTAGAAGATGTCCGTCGGCATCCGTCACTTCGTCGGGTCCCGGAAAAACCACCTCGGGTGGATGTTAGAAGGAAAAGGCCAAAGGAAAGTCAATGGATCCAAGCTCGGAAGTTCCGCCTCATCATTACGATCCCGTGGTCGCTGATGGATCGTAAATCGAAACTCGGACGAAGAAGTTATGGAAGAAAGAGCCTTCGAGTCTCTTGGGAGAGCTCTGCTAAGAGGAGAGGGGAGGAGAGGTGTGAGTTGAAAGGAGGAGGGGACCCCTCCTTTTATAGGCATGAAAAGAAAAAGTACATGGCGTGTACTTTATGGTACACGGCGTGTACTCGGTTATTTCACACGGTCTCCACGTGGTTTCCAACACGGCTCTGCGGCCATTGACTGGTCAACACATGGTTTGAGGGTAACACATATGCGGGGAAGGACTACACAACGTGTAATTTAGACACACAGCGTGTACTCATTTATTGCACACGGCAAGGAAATGGCTCTAACACGGTACACGGCTGTTGACTGATAACGCGTATGCGGGGAAGGACTACACGGCGTGTAAAACTGGGAACATGGCATGCACCCATTATTTCACACAGCGAGGACACGACCTGCAACACGGGGTATACCTGAAAAGGGGGTACATGGCGTGTAGTTTCAAAAAATTCTGGAAAGTGTGGGAAAAGTCCATTTTACCCTCCAGAACACTTATTGAACTTCTTTTGACTATGTAATGGGCCGGAGAGGTCCGAACCATTACAATTATAACCACCATTATTTTTCTATCTCTGTATTTTAGTTTCATGTGTACTAGTATATTGTTTGAAATTGAAACAGAAGTAATCATTGACAGACCAAGATGATAAAGGCATGCATGTGACTCGATGTGTGATGTCATAGGATGATGCTTGTTCATTTATTTGAGTAGTAGTCTCATCAGAAGATGTAATTGAATCATTTCTAATAGATGTAGACATTGTTAATGTGTCATATGTAATGAAATCAATTATTGAAAAAGTCATAATAAGTAGGAAAATTTATAGTGAACAAAAAATTAGTGATTAAAAACTCTATGTTGTTCTATCATATGTTTTCTCTATAGTAACCTTGTGTCTCTAGAGCTTGATGAGCCAGACATGTTAGTATTGGATGAGGAGTATCTTTTTCAGGGGCTCTCATCAAATAAGAAGTTACATATCCATCAATTGTGTTAGTTTGGAAAGTAGTTGCAAGTGTTGTGTTTTATTTTTTTAAAGATACTCAAAACTGACCATTGACATAGATTGATGATAATATAATTTGTCTAAGTCCATGTGTGAGGACATCAGTTGATACTGGTCCAGTTAATGCATTTGAAAAAATATTAGTATATTTCATTGAAGAATCTACTATAGATGTTGGCACTGTTATGTTGGTAGTTGTAATGAAAACTACTATTGAGACAGTGGCATTAAGTTGTACAGTTTGAAACAAACATTACAATGAAGTGAAAAACTTCTTATTGTTTTATTTTAATTAGTAGGATAGTTTAATGTGAACATAACAGAGTACTTAAAATCATTATGCTGTTCCTTTATAAGTTTCCTCCACTGTAAACTTGCATCTCTTAAGCTTGATGGGCCATACATGTATGTATATGGTTGAGGAGAAGATATTTCAGGAACTGTCATCAAAGAATAAGGTAAGTATCAGTCTTTTGTGTTTGAATGAAAATCTATTGGTACTATAGTGTTTTATTATATGTAATATAATAAGAAGTAATCATTGACACACAAATATAATAATAGAATTTGTGCTTATGCATGTGTGATGAAATCAGTTGATAATGGTTTATTTGTTGTATTATCAGATATTTTAGTAGAAGTCATTAATCAATTTCGAATTGATATTGACACTGTTGTTGTGTTAGTTTTAATGAATACATATATTGAAATAATGATATTAATTAGGACATTATATAGTGAACATAACTGAGAACTTACCAACTTTATGTTGTTTTTTCATAAGTTGGCTTTGATGTAACCTTAAATATCTTGAGTTTGAAGGGAAATAAATGATTGTATTTGGTGGAAGAACTGAATTCAAAGGCACTATGGTCAAAGTAGAAGTTAAAAACGTAAAATATTTGTTAGTCTAGAAACTAGTTTTTTAGTTTAGTTTTTTATGCTGCTAAATAAAAGCAGAACTAATCATTGAAAAATAGAGACGAGAGTGGAATGTGTGTGATGCCATCAGTTGATACTAGTTTAGGTAATGCAGTACCAGATGTATCAGTAGATGACATTGAAGAATTTCAAGTAGATATCATCACTGTTATATTTCATGTAATAATGAATACTAATACTGAAATAATTGTAGTAAGTATAACTTTTTTAAACTGAACATAATAGTGAACACACAAACGTTTTCCTGTTCGTGCATAGCTTCCCTCCACTGTAACATTTCATCTATAGATCTTGACGGGGAAGACATGCTTATAATTTTTTTTCATTATATATAATTTTCAAGGTGTGAAATCAAAGAAAAATATGCACATTTGAATGTACTGTTAATGTAATATATATTGCATAGGAAAAAATCAGATTGTTTAAAAGTTTAATTGAACAGGAGTAAAATGTTAGTAATGAAAAAGAATTGCACCGTGTAAAATAATACAACAAATTTTTTTTACTGCAATTAAAAAGACAAGCATTCTACTGTTTGATGATATTATGTGGTGTAAGAGAATGATTCAATTCCTGTTATTCAATGATGTTGTAAAAACTATGTAGTAGTAAGTGAATGGTTTTTTCTTAGCTACTACACTTCAAATAGAGCAGTAAATCAGATAAGAATATGAATTTAATGTAATATACATATCATTGGAAAACACCGAAATGTGTAAAGAGGTAATTGCAGTTATGTAATTGCAGATTTTTAAATTATCAACGACAAAAGATACATGAAAGCATGAACATTGAAGAATTGAATTATTTGTATTTAATTAAAGAGGCTTAGGTTACCTTAGTTACACCATATGAGGTATACGTTGTGAAGGTAATCAATACCCAACATAAATATTAGGTGAATCCTAAGAAACAGCTGATACAGTGCGATAGAACCACTGTAGGAATGTAGCAGAAAGGCTAATTAGAGGGAGATGTGGTCTGATGTATGCGGGAAACAGAGGTCCTGATGATTTGTAGTCGAGCACGATTAAATGAAGACTGGGCTATACGGGAATCTTTGGTCTATAGAAGATGAAGCGTGAGCTGAGGATTAGTAAAAATGGAATGGTGTGTGGATGTTAGATTTATGGGCGAATAGAAATGGAATGATATGATGGTAGATAAGAAATCTGTGCCCTAAGAACTGTAGTTTGACAACACGAGATGGAGAGGAAACCTACAGTATAGTTGTGGGGAAGAGGGAGGGAGCGCGACTGATCTCTAAATATGGAGGAACAAAGATGATGAAGTGCACTGATAACTATAGTTGGGAACCACAAGTGTGAGTGTAATTGTAGGGTATTGTTGTGGCGAAGAGGGATTGAGCCAAGAGAGAATCTCGGGTGGACAGCATGTGCGGGAGAGGTGAGATAGGGTTTTTTGCGTCGAAGATGGATACAATTGGGGGATTCTTTGAACGTGGAGGGATCCAATGATAGTGGAGGGAGGAAATGGAAGGAAGGAAGTAGTGGAGCATGGAGTGTGGAGGGAAGGGCACCTATGGGGTAGGAAAACCTAATATTAGTGTATTTAGTATATTTCAGGTCTACCTCATGGATTTGAGACATGATCACGAATCACTTTCTGGATTCCATCTTGAAGTAGGCATCGTTTAATTACACATCTTTCTATCACAATAGAGAATCTACCTACTATCAGAGATGATGGTGAAGTTGTACATGTCTAGAAATTTGTGAATTTTGTGTGTTCTAGGGATCTATAAAATTATTCTATGTTCGGATTTGAGGTAATATCATATGTCAGGTTTCTTGTTTATAATAACCAAGTAATCCAATGTTCATTTCAAGCAAGCTTACACCATGGGTGTAAGGCATAAAAGGCTCATTACCTAGGATATCTGAGGTTTTTTCACACAAGGTTGTGATTATGATGCATCATGTGGGGTCATATGTAACAACCCCAACCCCAGTAGTTTGGATTTTATGCCTTACATTATTACATTAGCATGGGTACAAGGAATTTCATTCCTAAGGATAAATCAATTTAGTTTTCTTGAAAAAAGAGATACATATATGGTTTATTTATTACATTCGTAATTAAAAATATAACATAAAAAATAAAAGAAAACTTCATTATTGAAAAATAATTCAGTGTTTTATTCTTCATAACCTTGATAAAGGAGAACAAATAAAAGGGTGAGCTCAAATGATCAGTAAGGAAAAAATAAAATGGAATCCTTCATGAATCAATAATAAATGAAACAAAATAAATA
Source organism: Viscum album (assembly GCA_963277665.1). Classification (NCBI taxonomy): domain Eukaryota; kingdom Viridiplantae; phylum Streptophyta; class Magnoliopsida; order Santalales; family Viscaceae; genus Viscum; species Viscum album. The sequence goes on from OY728147.1 coordinate 379,876,817, forward strand.
TAGAAAGGTATATATATAAATAAAATACATTCCATTTAATCAATCACTTTTAAATCATGATAGGATAAGGTGTAATCATTATGGAAATGCAAAATATTGGAATTAAATTTCATTTAATCAATAAACTTGAGCAGAATCAAAATTCATATATAATATCATAGGGAAAACCATATGGATCTTAATGAAGTAAGTGATTAATAATTTAGATTACATGATCTCAAACATCAAGGTAACTCTAACTTCAAGACCTGTCACAAGATGGTTTAATCATTTTGGGTAAAAACCCATTTAATTTATCCAACATTGTTATCTCATGAGACTACCAATGCATCAAGGAGCTATCTATAACTGGGCCCCACCCATGTCTTCATGTCCAAAGCGTTCATTATATATCAAATAATCAATTTAGAAATATATTTTTAAATTAAAGTATATTTTACCACTTTTAAATGTCTGAATACCATGAATATAATGAGATTAATGATATGTTACATAATATGGGTTATATATATACCTCATAAAAGAAGATGGGTGCATAACATCAAAATATGCCTAAATAAAAGGAGATCGAGGTAAAGACACATATAAATGAATAAAATATGTGCATTCACTATAAATACAAAGAAAACATGTGTAAATAAAATATGATATAATGAAAATTCATTTTATACATTACTTTATCATGACATAATCAATGAAATAGAAATTTATCCCAATGAATGAAATTTGAGTTAAGAAATCCCTTACCAATTTGTAATCAGTCGAATTGTATGCCCCATAAAAGTAATAATTATCTAATAAAAAATTGAATACCATGAATGAAATTTTATTAATTATATGATATATCAAATGGAATTATTAATACACCACACATAATAAATAATTAGTGAATAAGATATATATCTCATAGAAGTATAAGTGATATGAGAAATCCCATGACCTCATACTTCCCTTTGGTGTAACATTTTTTACACTCATGTATAATGATTTAAAGAATGTTATTAACTCATTATTAAAATATATACATTTTTAAAATACATTATGAGATGATTTTATAACATATTATGACCCATTAATTAATAATATTTCATTATTTTCATGGTTTCGGGTGTGTTTGTTTCATGGTTTCATGGTCGGTTTATTTGTATAAAATTATGGATGTTCTTGTAAAATGGGATTAAAAATATAAAAGATTAATTGAAAAGTGTTAATGAACTTATAGAAGCATGAATGTTCTCATATAACATTTTCATTTCTTTCATGAGGATTATTCCGTAGATAAAACATCAATGATAAATTTTTAGTTTATTTTAGTGGTTTTTTTGAACATCATAATCTAGTATCATTTTATTCACTATTATGGGTATATATTAGTTCCAAAACTTTAAATAGGTTATAATATACCTATTAAAATATTAATTAACAATAATTACACTTTTATAACCATCTGTGAATGCGGTAATGGAAAATGAAAAATCATTATTCACGGGGATGGTAAACCGACCTAATTTGTACAATAGTTTCACTTATTTGAATAAGAGGAAGTAATAAAAGGGATAGATATAAGATATTATATTACAAATATAACACTATAATGTATAAATTATTCTTTATTTATCATTTCTTTATGGTTAAATGAGGTGGGTAGAAAATTGGAGAAAATAATTTTGGAGGGGTGTTTTTGAGAAAATTACCTCTTGAATATCACCTCATTGGAGGACCCCTTGAGGACCTTGGATTTGGTATTTTGGGGAGACCAAAAGAACATGGAAGTGGGGTGAGTGAGGAGGAGATATTTGAGCATATATTTGAGTAGATTCAAGGATTTTTAGTCTAAATGGGGTGGTGAGGGGTGGTATTTATACTTGAGGAGATCTGGGTTTAAGAGATCAAAATATTGATTATAATAAAATTAAGGCAAACCAAATTGAGGTGACATTAATTTAAAATAATTATTTGATTAATTAATGTTTTTTAGTCTAGTTAGGATGTATAAATAACTCAAAAAACATTAAATATTTTAATTATTTGGTATGTTAATCTTTTTCCTTTTAACTTTAACCCTTGTCACTCTTTTACCTATAGTGCAGTAAATAATTTTTTTACCATGGTAAATTTTTTATAAATAAAAAGAAAATTTTACATAATAAATAATTTGAAACATATTATTACTAATATTGAATCTATTTTACCAAATTAAATTCAAACAATTTGTAAAAATTATATTTAAAAATATTCCCATAGACACAACGAAAAAGAGGGATTTTAAAATTAAAAGTCCAAAAGTTTGAAATGTTTTTATATCTAATTTCAATGTGAAATTAATTCCAATGTCCTAAATTAATTTTATATATGTATAATTTAAATAATAATACTTTTAAAACAATTTAAAATATTATTTAACTATAAAAATAAATTAGATGAAAAATCAGTTTTTAATTAAAATTTAGTTTTTTTCACTATTCATCAAAAAATGAAACTTATACAAAAAATAGAAAAAATTACCCTATGATAATTTTGATATTATTATTTAAAAAATGACCATTAATTTTTCAAAGAACATCCAAAAAACTATCAAAATTTATATTTAATATTAGTGTTCCATTAATAGGCGGAAAATTTAAATTTTTTTAAAATATAGATTTTTATGCTTAAAAAAGAATTCATTCTTATAATAAGACTATATAAAATATATAATGAATTTAAATTTTTTTTAATTAATATATATCATATTAATTTCATTAATGTATCTCGCTAATAGTGACTAATTTAATTTATTAATATAAAATTCCATTGTAGGCATAATTTGTTTTTATAAAAACACTTCCTTTATGTTCAATTGGATTTTATTTTCATTTATAATTAATTTATAATCAAGGAATTCATTTTATAAACATTTTTCAACTATATATTCATAATTTATGTAACATCATTCATTACATCCATTCCAACAGCTAGGTGATAACTATCATAATTAAATAATAATATCATAATAGTTTGTTTAAGCTTATTGTTCATTGTAAAATATGCTATCAAAAAGATTGTATTTAAAAAGTGTCATACCAAAAAATTGTTGGGTGTTACATTCTACTCTACTTTAATAAATTGTGTCCTCACAATTTGAAATTTCTATTTTAAAATTTATGGTTAATACTTCAATATTACTTAATGGGAAACCCAAATCATAAATAGGGTTTATAAAATATCCACTTAATAAGTGGGAAAGCGAAATGTGAATGTTATCAAAAAAAATTAGGGTTTCAAACAGGATACCATTAATGGAAAGGGGAAATTTGGAGATTAAATAAAAATCAAACTATTAATTTTTGATAGGGAGTTATAGAGAACATGTTCATCATAAAGTAAACCATCATAAAACCAAAAATTTGTGATATGTTAAAGAGAGAATTGATTTCATAGTATGAAAATTAAAAAAATAATGTTTTTGTTCCAAAATCATTTTCCTATAGTTGAGGGATTATTTTACTATCTTGATAATCACATGATAAATAATGTAAAATTAGTTGATTTATTTTCATGTCATAATTTTAATTTTATCAATTGGTTATTGATTGATATTTCCCCACTTCATTTATTATCCCATGAGATGGATAATCAAGATTAATTTTTCATGGTTAAAGAAATTTTATGAACCAAAAAATCCATAAGTTATTTATCCGGTATCTAAATATTTTCCAAAATCAAATGGTTAGAAAATTTTATCCAATACAATAAATCATACATTAACCAAAAATAATAATATATATGGTTATACTTAATCCATTCCACAAGTAGTTAACCTAATGACTCATCCAAAAAATCAATCAAATTCACAGTCCAAAAATTTAGAGGTATGGTTTCATGATTTCCAAAATAAATATTTTATTCCCCAAACAACATAATGTAACTCTTGTTGTCACATACCAAATATATGAATACATTGATCACCTTAAAACATTAAAACAATAATGATTCCAAAAATAAAATCATAGGTTGTTGAATATATTTTTTAAATGAAAGCATGCAGTAAATTTAGAAAAGATAACATAAATCATAAAATCAATAGCCACTTCATGGTCACCAATAACATTATATAAAAATATCTTTATCGTTATTATCTCAACACCAATAACATATTAATTTTATCTTCCCAAAATCATGTGTTTTCCATAAGATCAACATCCAACAGAAAAACTTCACTTGGTTACTAGTACTATTCATCACAAACCTCCAAATCCTCAATGAATAAGTATTGATGTAAAATCCTTATATACCTAATGATTATTATAACCATAGAACCATTAATAAAATAATCAAAATATTAATAAAATTTAACCATTCCATTCCATTCAACACTTCTACATCTTATCCCTTAATACATTCTTTTTGTCTTTTATAGTCTCTTAATCATTTGTAGTATAACCATTATTTATATAACCTTGTTGATTTTATTCATGAGTTTTAACCCTAGGTCATATAATTTCAAAATTCCTATAATTTACACATTTAAAACATTCAATCATCAATGATACCTTAGGAACAAAATTATTCTCATCCTAATTGAGTAACCAAACTTTTCATTTTTTTTCACAAAATGACTTCCTTTGTGTCCTTCTTTTCCACACAAAAAATATCTTCCCAATATTCTATGACATCCAATTGGGTTTTTCTTCTCAAATTCTCAAAATATAGGAAACTAAATAATCTTTACTTTATCGTATCCACCACCAGAGCTCTCATCAAACTTTATCATTTTCTTCTTTGGTGAGTTTGAGAGTTTGTTAAAGTGAATGTTTTTCATAATAATCATGCTAAATGGTTAATAATAATCAAAATAATATCATATCCAGTAAATATCCCATTTTTTATCCCAATCTTAATTAACCGAGTCCCTTCTAGTTCTATCCATTTATTAAAACCAAATGAATAGTGTGATAAACAATAATCATAGTGATGAATCTAATAGTGATGTAGAATCATTTATAGGATGTGTAAATCATGAAACATTCACAATCAATTAATACTTAGGTTTAGCCTAGGTTATACATTTCCATTAAAACTATATAGGATAATATCTTATACTTATATTTAATCTCAAAGTTAGTCATAGGGTTATATTACCTAATCTATGTTTTCCAAAATTTAGTTCCTATGGTTTATACTAAACTCCATCTTTTACCAACTATAAATACCCTAAATCTAGTAGCATGGAGTTAGTTACTTAATCTATTAAATTGGAATTATTATAAGAAATTTTATCATGAATGATCAACCAGTTTAGTAGTCTTGAAGAACTAGATACATACATGGTTTCCTTATTACATTTCTAATTTAACATAGAACATAACAAATAAAAGTAATATTATTCCTTGAAAACCCATTCAAAGTTATCTTATTCATAACCTAGGGAAAGGAGATAAAATTAAAGGGTGATATATGTTTCCTAGTAAGGGTTAAATACAATGATGTCTTTTATGAGTCAATAATAAATGAAACATAATAAATATGTAGTGGTATATATAGAACTTAAATAAATTCCATTTAATCATAAGATTTTAAAACAATAGAGGATACGACATACCCATTATGGAAATGTAAATTATTGGAATAAATTACATTTAATCAATAAACTTGAGTAGAATCTGAAATCATTGATAATATCATAGAGAAAATCACATGGATCTTAATGAAGGAAATGCTTAATAATTGTTATGCCATCATCTCAGGCATCATGGTACCTCTAATATCGAGAACTTTCACAAGAAATTTTAATCATTATAGGTAAATACCCATTAATTTTTTCCAACATTTTCATCCCATGAGACTACCGATTCATCGAGGGGATATCTATAACTAGCCTCCACCCATGTCTACATGTGCAAATCATTCATAATATATAGAATAATTGATTTAGAATGATGTTTTTAAATCAAAGTGTCACATACCACATTGAAATGTAATAATACCATTAATATAATGAAATTAATGATAATATATATCAAAGGGGCTATATATACAACTCATAAAATAAAGTGTGTGTATAACATCAAAATATACCTCAATGAAAGTAGATCAAGAAAAAGAACCTTAAAAATTAATCAAATATATGTAATCATTATAAAAACACTTAAAACAAGTGTATATAAAATATGAGATAATAAAAAGTCACTTCACACATAAAATTATCCTGAAATAATCAATTAAATTTTAGTATAACCCAATGGACGAAAATTGAGTTAAAAAATCAATTTCCACATGGTAATCAGTCAAATCATATGACTTATAAAAGTAATAATTATCAAATTGAAAATTTTAATAGCATGAATATAATTAAATTCATGATTTGATATATAAAAGGGAATTATTTATAAACTACACAAAAAAAATAATTGGTGAACAATACACAAATCTCACAGTAATTAATGTGAGGTGAGAAATCCACTTACCTCAAGCTTTCCTTTAGTGAAAATTTCTTTAACCTCCTATATAATTGTATAGAAAATGTTATTAACTCATTCCAGAATTATATTCATATTTATAATACCTTATGGTATGATTTTATAACATATTATGACCCATTTATTAATGATATTTCATTATTTTCATGGTTTTGAGTGTGTTTGTTTCATGGTTTCATGATCAGTTCATTTGTATAATATTATGGATGTTATTAAAAAATGGGATTAAAACTTAAAAAGTGTAATGGAATAGTATTAATGAACTTCCGAAGGTATAAATAGTCCCATATATCATTTTTATTTCTTATATGAGGATGATTCATTAGATAAAGCGTTAATGATAAATGTTTAGTTTATTTTATCAGTTTTTCTGAAAATCAATAACTAAATTCATTTTATTTACTATTATGAGTATATATTAGTTCTATATCATGATAGAAATAATGGAAAATGAAAAATAATTATTCATGGGGATGGAAAACTATCATAATATAGACAATAGTTTCTCTTCGTTGAATAAGACTAGGTAAAAAATGGGTTAAGACATAAGATATTCCATTATCTATATAACACTAATTATATACAAGATTCTAGAATTATCATGCCTTGATGAATGAAAGAGTTAGGGAGAAAATAAAATAATAAAAGAAATTAAGAGAGATGTTTTGATAAAATTACCTTTTGAATATCACCTCCTTGGAGGACCCCATGAGGACCTTGTATTTAATCTTCTGGTAAGACCAGAAGCACATGGACAAGGTGAGAGTTATAAGGATAGATTAATCTATATATTTTAGGAGAATAAAGTATTGGGAGTAGAAATAGGGAGGTGAGGGGTGGTATTGATTCTTGAGGAGATGTGGGTTTAAGTGATTAAAATAATTATTATTTTATAATTAAAGCCAACCACATTTAGGTGATATTAATTTCAATGAATTAGACTGTTAATTAATGTTTTTTTGCTAGTTAGGGTTGAGAAATACCTCAAACAACCATTAATTTTTTTAAAATTTTTATGTATGTTAAGATTTTACCAACAAACATTATCCCATGTCACTATACCTATAATACAATAAATATTTTATTACCACAATAGATTTTATATATATAAAAATGAAATTTATTGTACAACATGATTTTTAAATTTTTATTCCAAATATGGAATATATTTTACCAAAGTAAATTAAAATAATTGGAAAAAATTGATTTAAAAATAATCTTGTAGACACAAAGAAAAAGCAAGTTTTTAAAGTGAAAACTTCAAAAGATTGAAATGTTTTCATATCCAATTACATTTTTAAAATCAATTAAATGAAATAAATTATTATTATATATGTATAATATATATTATTTTACTTTAAAACCAATTTAAAATATAATTTTACTATATAAATAAATTAGACAAAAAACATTTTTTAATTAAAATTTTGTAATTTTCATAATTCATAAAAAATGAGAATTCTCTGAAAATGTCACGACCCGTCCTCGGGGCTCGTGCCGTGGCTACCCCAAGCCCGCATTCCATAGGCCAGGGGCTGGAAACTAGCACCAAGGCATAAATCCCAACAAAAGGGAAGACATTGCCTTTGAAAAGTAAACAAGCACCACAGAGTAAGCAAGCGGAAATGTAAACACTAAGTAAAAACTGTAACAAGCTGTGCTGAAAGTAAAAGGGGCCGGAAATACAAGCCCAACTGTAAAGTACAACTGAAAAGGAAAAAACAGCAACTGAAAAGAAAAGCCGCAGCGTCGATCCATCCTCTGAAGTCCCACCTGAAGGGTGGGTACAGATAGCCTCCACAGCTCCTCGGTCCAGCCGTCCGCTCCGAGTATGTCCCGCCCAGTGGTCCACCTCCAGGTATCGTCCTGCTCCGCACGCCTCCACCACGATCAGCGTTGTTCGTCGTCTGCAACCAACACAACGAAGTGCGGGCATAGCCCGTGCAGGGGTGAGTATAAGCTACTCAGTAGGGACCCCAAGACCCCGAAGGTCTCCCGAAATCCACAAAGGATAAACCACAAGGAAAGATACAATCACGAAGTCACATCCGACACTGCTTAGGTATATGCCCATACATATACCTAGGTCATCAATTCCCGCTCGGCTCCAACGCCCGAGCTCAAGAACAACCCAGTCCACACAGGAATGCAAAACGTATACCCACACAGGATAGCTCAACACAATCCACAAAGGAGAGTAACACAGGATTAAGCTCACACAGGTATACATCGTTGAAAAGGTGAAAGGGATGATCAGATATAGACACTGAATCATCTAAGATGGGACCCACTGAGGATGCATGACCAGCTGTCTTCATTGATTCATCTATGCTGGGACCCATATAGGATACAAGACCAGCACTAAATCATCTAAGCTGGGACCCACATAGGATACAAGACCAGCATGGCTGGGACCCACATAGGATACAAGACCAGCACTCTTCATTGATTCATCTATGCTGGGACCCACATAGGATACAAGACCAACACTGAATCATCTAAGCTGGGACCCACATAGGATACAAGACCAGCACTGAATCATCTAAGCTGGGACCCACATAGGATACAAGACCAGCACGGCTGGGACCCACATAGGATACAAGACCAGCACTCTTCATTGATTCATCTACGCTGGGACCCACATAGGATACAAGACCAGCACTGAATCATCTAAGATGGGATCCACATAGGATACAAGACCAGCACGGCTGGGACCCACATAGGATACAAGACCAGCACTCTTCATCGTCACAGTCCACTGAGGATCTCTGCACAGTCATCGTCGTTGAAGTTGCAGCCAACACTAGGGTTCCCGCACACAGCAAGCTCGTTCGGGAGGGTCCGCTCCACGATCCGAGAGGCTGATACATCAACTGACACAAGGTCCAGAGTTGATGTATCCAAAATTTCCGTATCTTAAATTGGAACTCAACGTCGCAGACGGCGCGTCAATCGGATGCCCGATCTAAGAGTTATTGGCCTTTTCGCCCCAGGGGCCCGGTTGGTTTTTAAGGCAAAACCAACCCGACTGTACTCCACCTGCATCCAAACCTCAGGTGGAGTGATCCAAAAGATCTGTCTCCCTTAGAGGAATCCACCAAAGATGACGGCACGTCAATCGGACGTCCGTAGCTCAAGATATGAGCGTTTCCGCTCCGAGGGCCCGGTTGGTTTCGTGTACGAATCAACCCGGCCGAATCCAAAGTATTCCTAAACCTTTAGTGCGATATACCGAAACGACCGTCTCGATCCAAGGATCGTGTTTCCGCTGACGGTGCATCGTTCGGAGGCCCGTGGCTCAAGTTACTGGCAAAAGACCGAAAATGATCCGAAGACGGGGGTCCGGGCCCGGGCCGACCCGGCCCGACCCCCCCTGGGTCGGCCGAACCGGGTCGACCCGACCCGGTCCAACCTGGAAGGACCTGGTCTGGCCCGGCCAGGGTGTGGCCCGGCCGGTCGGACCGGCCCAGCTCGGCTCGGCCGAGCGGCCGAGCAGCTGGACGACGCGGGGCGCCGCCCCCGCTGTTAGGAGGTGTCGCGGCCCCGCGTGGGGCCGTGTTGGTTCAATCGGACGCGGCATGTCGCCGCGTCCCGTGCGGGCGATCCAGACCCACGCGGCCACGGGTCCGCTGGCCACCGCCGCTATGGCTGAAGCCGCCGCGGCTCTATCCGGCAGCGCGCCGGGGCGCCGCTGGCTGCTTCCGCGGGCCACCGGAGTTGCTCTGGTGGTCGGTTTTCCTTTTCGTCTGCGCTATTGCCCCTCTCGGGTTCTGTTCTTCCCTGCGTGATCATCAAATTGCACTTGTGTCACATTTTGTCGTCACCCGCCAAATCCGCACAACCACGAAGAACGGCGGAGGGTTTTCGGGATGTGTTCGTTTGGCCCGCACCCTCCGCGTTAGAATAATAACCACGGGAGAATTATGCAACACATGAAACAACAATTTTAATAAATTAGAATTGTTCATATGAATCTGGTTCTTTAATTTTTTTAAAGAAACGTTCACAGGAATATAAAGGAATTATTCACAACAACCGCTACCTCGTCAAGTCGTCATCCGAGGGTTCTTTGCGGAATTGGGGATCGTCGCGTCATCGCGGTCTCCGACGTTGCGTCGACGAACTCTGAGGTCCAAGAAACAACAGATTTAATTTTTAATAATTAAATTCGTGTGTTGTTTTAAACCACAAAGAAGTTTAAAAAAGGAAAACCTAGATCTGTTACCTCAAATAGAAGATCAAAGATTTCATCGTGGAGGAAAGAACGCCGCAGAAGAACGTCGTGGGAGAGGAAACGTCGGCGTTGCGGCACACGGCGTCGCGTCGTCGATTTCCACGGGTTCGGAATTCTTCGTCGGGGGCCGGAATTCTTCACGTTCTTCACGTTCTTCGTGTTCTTCGCGAAGGAGGATGAAGAAAAATTGGTTTCTATCAAATCCTCTCAAAGAACCTTTTTCCAGAAGTCGTGCGTTGGTCTTATTTTATTATTACGCCAACAAATGAATAAGAGGTTAGTAACGACCCATTAATTCGTAGAATTAATTCAACGAAAGAAACTGCCCATTTAATTCACAAATAAAATTTCCCAATTAAATGGTGCGTTAAGAGTTTAAGAAAAATGCGTCAGTTGACTTTCATAATGACGAGTTTTCGCGGGTGCGTTACTTAGCGGAAAAGAAACGGCGGGGCTCGTGCGGGCTCCACCTCACAAATATCCTACCAAGAGGGTAGGATATTTTTGGATAGTACCCTATCCGTTTCAACTCAGTTTAAGTGGCTTTCAAGTGGATTAAGTGAAATAAAATAAAGTTTTTCGTACAATTATTTTATTTCTTAACTTTAAGACCAAAAATTAAAAACCACCACCGAGCAAACGCAACTCCGGAAGAGGCGTTTCTAGGAAAATACCGGGACTGCGATTCCATCGGTGCCCTCAGAATTCGATTCTGGGCACCGGTTCAAAAGTTAGAAAAACCCGCTCGTCCGTTCACTGAACGTACCCGAGCCAAACTTCGGAAAATGATTCCAGGCACACCGGGCATCGAATCAGGTGCCGTCAGAAACTTCATTCTTGTAAAATTCCAAAGAAAATTAAAAAAAATTCCTTGAAATTTCCGAGTCCTTATAGAAAAATACCCAAAATTTAACCAAATATAATTTTGATATTACATATTAAAAAATAAAATTTATTTTTTTCAAATAAAACTTTTAAAAGTGTCAAAACGTATATTTAAAACAGGTCCACAATCAAAAGGTGGAAAAATTGTCTTCAAAAAAATTTAGCTTTTTATGCTTAAAAACATATTTATTATTATTTTATCACAATAGAACATATTTAATTAATTTAAATACATTTTAATGAATATATAAAAAATAAATTTCATTAATATATCTCCTTAATAGTGATTAATTTAATTTATTAATATAACATTTCATTGTGAGAATGAATATAGTTTGTTATGAAAACATTTCCTTTATGTTCAGTTATATTTATTTTCAGTTAGATTTATTTTCATTTCTATTTAATTAGTAATAAATAAATTAATTTTATGAACATGCGTAAACTATATTTTTATAATTTATTTAATCTCATTCATCCCCTCCATTACAATGGATAGATAATAACTATCATAATTAAATAATAATATTTTAATAGTTTTTTAACTTCGATGTTCTGTGGAACGTAAGTTATCGTAAAAATTTAATTTAAAAAGAAACATACCATAATATATTGTGTTGTTACATCATAGTTTTAGGGTCTTATGGGGGCATGATCATAGGTTTAAGGTCTTTTGGTTACATATTCATAGATTTAGGGTATGATGGGGACATGATCATGGGTTTAGGGTCTTATGGGAACACAATCAATAGTTTAAAGACCTGTGAAAACATTTAACATGTACACTTATCATGTACTAGGATGAATATAGGTTACAACCACATGTAGACACTAATATATTGTGGGGACCATAATATTTGGTTGTGATGGGTTAAGTGTTCCCTTGGGGGAGAATGATCATACATTGGGGGTGTCACCTCTTATGGGGAAGACATGAAAGTTTATGATGGGATATCACGGTGTTAGGATTAAACCTTAACGAGGAATCCTATTTACCCTTGTTATAGGCATGTATTAAAACCCACACAATTTTAGTGCACAATTTTTGGTCTTTTAGTAAGACTGATCTATCTAGTTTAATGTTGCTCTATGAGGAAACTTGTATAAAAAAGGGAATGACATCAAGAGATGGTATGGCGATTATATATGGAATCATCCAAGAATATGGAGGATCTTTATAGGTTTATCACATGGGGAATCATATGTTTTTCACATAGGGTAAGGGTATATTTTATTATTGTGTGATGAGGATGTTGTCTTGTGGTTGAATATAATGCGACTAAGATGCTGTTGTGTAGATTAACATCATATGACTAGGACATAGATTCTAAAAATATTAATTTCATGTAGCTAGGATTTTTATGGAGGATTATAATAGAGGATTCCCATTCCTAGTCAGGATAGGAAGAGAGAAGGATACTACATTATCCTATATTAAAGTGAAAAGAAAGTGGTTTCTCTTGTTTCTAAGATCGCTTAGGAAACATATATAGGTCTTGAGGGTAGAGTTACTATTCATAGAAGAAAGAGGTGACAATATTGTATAAGATGTTCTCAAATCAAGGGTCCTAGACATGAGGGATGATTATACAAGTCGTGTGGATAGTTGATGCATGATTAAACATAGTTTGAATAAGTTCATGGAACAGAGGCAATAAACTTGTGTGAAACTATGTCAGGATAAAGAAATAATTGGGTCGAGGACTTAAATGTTGTTTCAAAAAAATTTAGAGTTTCATGATCCTTGAGAGTTATGCAATCCAAGGGATTTGGGACAAGGATTGAGTAAGGTTACATGAGTTATATTTGATCACAAGTTTTTGGGTTGCACGAAACTCGGGTTGTGTGAAGGAATGATCATGTTGTGTGAACCGCATAGCCATTGAAGGAAATTATGTGATAACATTTAAAACACCATAAAAGGTGGTTTAGGTACTATTTGAAGTTAGTCACACAAGTTATATGCCTTTAGAAATCCACAGGGAGGTTAGAGTTGTGTGGTCTTGCTAAATAATAGGTTGCATGAATGATAGCTTGACGCTTTAACTTCCCAAGTCTCATCCTAAAGAAGGGGGGTGATGCTATATTTTCAGAAAAATTGGCTACAAAGGATCTGGGACATAAAACATCAACCATTTTAGGAAACATGTATATGGTTCATGTATGTATGGGTTTCATGCTTCACATTCCTTTAACACTAGGGAAGGATAATATAAGGAAGCGATTTGACATCATATTTTTTCAGGAAAGTGACTTACACAACAAAATTAGTGTTTCAATCACATATAGAAATTTTTGAATGACCTTCCACTTTTATTGTTGAGGTAGTTTCCAAAAAAATCAAATTAGGGTTGTTGACATCACCTTTTTCATGCAAGTGATTTGTGAAAAAAATAAGGAGTTGTATGAAATTGTTCAAACTTCCACGCACTCAATCCCTTAGCACCAGAATGGTAATTTAAGTACAAATATGTAAATAACATGTAAAAAATGATTCCTATTGTCTTAAATGAATTTTTTAGATTCAAAAAATTTCCCCTCAGAATTAGAGATGACATGGATCTGGTGGGTCAAATTCCAAGGAAAATACTGAATATTTGGTGATTTTCAATGTTTTGTGTAGCTTTGAGTTTCGGTTGAAAAACCCATTTCCATGAATGTTAAACCTAGGGGAGGGGGGAGAGAATTAATATAAATATCATAAGGGGACTGAGTATAGAAACATGAATTTTACATAGGAAAACATTCTCTTGTGCAAAGAAGTCATACAAGTTGCACGAACTCTCCAGCCTTTGCACCAATATGTTCATGTAACTACTCTTACATGAATAGATTTTTTATTTTTCCACGATTTTTAGTGAAATGGGATATAATTTCACATATCAATGTGAATTAAACATATTTACATTAATTTTATGATCTATACTTAGATAACTTTTAAAACCATTCAGAAATAGATGACCAAGCTACTCAGATTGTCACAAATACTATTTCTTTGGCCAAAAGGACTGAAATGGTCAGAAAAACTAAAATATATCAGTCTAGGAGGGTGTTATTCAAGAATAATGAAGTGTTTTATTTACTTACCAAAGTTAAAAAAGGATATTTTTTGTGTAATAGGTTTCCTCTTTACAATTCGGGCTGTAAGATAATGTAGCTATTCTGGCCATGGAGTCCAACATGTCAGGGTTCCTTTTCTCTCATCATATAAAAATTTACTAGTGTAATATCATAACTATAGTACAATTTGTTAGGGTGAATGAGGATGTAACCATATATACCCTGAATGGTAGGATAAGGATAATTATCAGAGAACATTTGACAAATAGGGAGTTCCCCATCTATTATACAAGCATCGTCCAATCTAGTATCTTAAACAACTGGATGGGTTGGAATGAGATTGATACATTCATTCATGGGGGAATATAATGGATTACTGGGAATTTAAATACTTGTCATGATACATATTTTTGGATTATGAGGCTGATCTGTGTCATATTAGACAATATGAGGCAGTTTGGATGTCCCAATTTCACATCTACAATTATCAGAGATGTTGTCAGATCTCCTCATTCAAAGTTCTCCAAACAGAAAAACCTTCCAAAATCATCATGGAGAACTAAATATTAGTCCTTAGGAACTTCACCACATCATTAGGATTCCCTTTCTGGGACATCAATATGACAAGTTCCTCCCAGTGCCCAACTCTTAGGAGGATTAAATATAGATGCTAGTAGTTGTGAATATTCTACTATATTAGATGATGTTGATCATGAGTCACCACCTTACTTTACACTAGGATATATCATTCAAGACATAAAGTACCTTATTCATAAACATTATAATGGTCAACATGTCTAGGCGACCAATGTACCACCCCAGATCCCAAACTAAAGGAGGCCTAGTTCATATTGACTAATGTTGGAAGAGGGATGGTATTAAGACTACATATACAACTTTGTGGATTGCCTCACAATGATTCAGTATATAGAGTTCCTTTTCACCTTTCTCAATTGTGGTTGTTTCTATTCAGTTAATCTCACATGGGAATTCATTCAGTGACCATATTGATTATAATGATTAGGGAATATGGTAACTGAGTCAATCTAGGAATCCCGGTGCTAGCCCGCTTGTACAGCCAGATAAGAAAAGACACGAGGGGAGGAATGACTAGGAAAATATATGGTATATTCTAGTTTATAAATTTTTTTATCATGGTGAACTTATGGGGTAGTGAATTTATATATTCCATTACACCCCAAATGATTACCTCTAGCCTCAAATTCTCAACATTATCGAGGTTCGACCGGTCACACTCAATGATGTTGGGGTGAAAACCATCATCATCAATGTAATTAATTTCAACATTCACCCATTCCCAAAACTGATTGGGGAACTGGTTGAAAACCTATAGGGGATGAAAAATTATAGTGGTATATACATTTCTTCTGAGATGGGGTTCTGGTTAAAAGAATTTACGGCAAAACATACTATGAGCAATACACCCCATATCAATTTATATGAAAATTCAAGTTCATATATCATTCAATGAGGTAGGTGCACACAAGTGTTTTTTAAAAATTTACCCATGTATCCTATTACAACTTTGGTGGGTGTTGATTATTGATGGATATAGGGAGGTGTTAATGCTACCTTTTTCCAACCCCAATGACGGCCTTACCTAGAATTATACCAACAACTGTGTGGTGGCATACCCAAGTGTAGTTTTATTTAAACTATTGATTATTTTTACCCCATCATAAGATCCCTAAGAGTACAGGGTGGAAGGTTTCTATCTCTATATGGTCTACATCGGGTGTCGAGGAGTGATCATGTTGGGGTGGAAGTAGCACGGGTGCTCAGAAGCATGTCGCACCTTCAATATTAAGCGGGGCACCCAGATATGGAACATCTAGAGATGCTGAGATCCCTCATAAATAGCCCTAGGAGTTGGTTAAAATCTATTTGGAAGGAGAAATTAGGCCCTAGTAATCTCCAGGGAAGAAGCTGCACCAATTGGTGTAGGAGTTTGAATATTCTATCTAACCTGATCTTAAGATGAAATTATGGATGTTTTGGTTGTCCCAAACACCAAAGAAATTATATAATGGAATCACCATGGGTATAATAAAGTTTATAGAGATAGATATTTCTAGAATAATTTACTAGATGTATTTATAAGAAAGGGACATGTACCTGGTTGATATAAACACCATGGAATGCTACTGTGGGGAGGGTGAGCCTGCCACTAGTCGGGTATGGGTCATTCTCATCAAGAAACCTGATGAGGTGATCATACTATAGTATCAGTCAAAGAGGCATCCGATTACGAGGTCAGATATCAATCCTCTAGATGTGAGGAGTCCTAGGGTGTTGACACTAATAAGGTGAGTCCATAAGAGAGTGGTTAATTCCCTCCCAAGGAATATGACCTAATTGAGATCCTCTTTTGCATTTTAAGAATCAAGATCTAATGTTTGATGTTTCCAATGGTCCCTATTTTACATTTCATCATTTCTTACCTATCCATTTCAATTCATACATAGATCATTAAGATATAGATTGGGAGCCTCTGTTGATATTAGAAAGAGTGCCTCTATGGGAACTAGGGAGACTACTGCATAGCCTGCTCTTGAAGCTTTGGTGAGAGAAGATCCTGAATCGGAGACTTAAGAGGAGGCTCCTAATTCCCCCAGCCTCCTAATCGTCTACTGGGGCTCTAAATTGGCATTCTAATGGAGGCTCTATTTATTGATAGGGGGTCCACCTGATACAACTAATCATCATGATCCCTACGCATCCCTAAGGTAAACATTGAATTTATCCCACCATAATTTTCCTTCCTTATTTCTTTATTTCTTAAACTTACTATACTAACATGCCTATTTATCTTTTATGGATCTTGGGAATATGACCTAGAAATACCTTTTGGTGGTTGTGCGGTTGCCTATCGGTGTGGAGGGGTCTCTGATGGTAGACCCCCCTTTCAAGAATTAGGAATAAAAAATGTTTTATGGGTAAGTATACTATTATAATGTGGTGATCAAGGGGGTGGTGAAAATAAACACCATCCTTGCCCTCATGTTGTATAAGTTCCCTCTCACATAGGTTACATTTATCCCACCTTCTGTTATAGAATAAAATAAAAACTTTCTTTCTATATGTGGGAGTGTTTATGGAGGTCTTGTATTAACCTAGCTTGTCGTAGGGGACTATGCCACTAACACATTCCCTATTGGGTGGACCTATCTCAAAGGGGTCAGCCATATATTGAGATCTGGCCCTAGTCAAGGAGGAGTAGCTTGCCCTACTGACAGATGAAGTAAGGGAGTTGGTGGATCTTGCGGTTATTGAGGGAGTGGCTACTGGTAAGGGTTCAGGAGAGTCTGATCTTCTCCTCAACCTAGAACCCATACCATCCAAGAGGATTCTAAATGAGGAACCACTATTGAAATTCTTGAGGATTTCCCCAAGTACCATCTTGCACCACCCGAAGACTTGGAATATTCTAGGTCTGACATTTCTGAGGAGAATAGGGTCATCTGATGAGATTTCTAAACATTATCTCTCACACCTCATGGGTGGACCTAGTAGACTAGAAGGGATCAATTCTCCACCAAATTCTGAACCTAGTTAAGGTTGGGGTGGACTCCTATACCCTCTATGCATAGACCTGAGATTTAATCATCCAGAAGATGAATGCATAATGGTGCGAGTTTGAATCCACCCAGTACAATGATATTTCTTCATGCATAAAACCTCTCCAGGTATCCAAACATGATCTAGATTTGATTGATAAGCAGACTTAATAGCATGAGGTATGTATTTCTGCTAAAGGAGAGATCATTGACCAAATTAGGGTGTTGGTGGTGGAAACTAAGGATGAAGTGTTGATAAAGGAATCTTTGGTGGCTGATTATAGGTCTAAATAGTGGTAGGTTAAAATATGGGATGATGAGGTTTTCCCTATGGTTGATGAGGAGACAATAGATCTATCTAGATTCTAGAAAGCTATCAAGGCCACTAGAAAAGGATAACCAAGATGGAGTAGTCTTTTTCTCAGGTTGAGCTATAGGGAGCCTTTAATTTTTATTTGATTTTTCTTATAAAAATGAGAGGCTTCACTATATGGATGAACCTCCTAAATTAAAAAAATAAAATTTATTTTTTTCAATTCAATGTATAATTTTTTGATGCATCTCGATCACATTTAAAATAAGACTAACTATAAACCTCTGAGCCCAAACGATTCATGATAGGTGTGAGAAAAAAGGGGTAAATCAAATAGAACACTCTTTTATTATATTTTCATCTAGAGAATTAAATTTGGGGGTGAGAATGATCCATCAACCAGTGGGAGTGTACCAACTAGTAAGACCTTGGTTGGAGAGAGAGACTTTGCACATTCAACTTGCTTTCCCAACATGCATGAGTGCACAAGATGGGTAATTCTAAGGGAATTGGATTATACCCAAAAAATAGGGTAAATTGATTATTTGAATTGTGAAATACATAAATTGGAATTCAAAAAGAATTGATAGGATGAATGAAGATAATCACTGACCATGTTCGAAACATAGGTTCCATAGTTGTATTTCCAAGAGTGGTGACATAAAAATGAGGATTGACCATTGAACATGTTTGAAAATGGGTCTTATCACATTGTTTTCGAAAGACATTTCAAAAATGTTCCTTGTATAAAAGGTGATATTGTTTATCTAGGAAACATCACAACTAGGGGGGTGTTCAGACATGGAAGATGGTGGGGATCCGAGAAAAGGAAGAAACGAAGCATGGAGATAATTAAAGAAATGTTTGAATGGTGTTCAATGCTTTGAGTATTACACCACCATGGATCTAAAAATATTGAGTGGGAATAATGGATTGAGTAACATTAGACTCACCTTATTGGGGATAATCATCTTTTTTGGAATTATATGGTCAAGGGACTCAACTGGTGTGGTAGTTGACTGACAATGACTGGAGGAAAAGGTCCTCTCCAGTGAGGACACAATTTATTCTTCATTTTTATGTAATGTAATGAGGATGAGAGGTGTAAAGTTTTACATCATGTATAAGTGACATTGAAAATGAATTTTAATATCATACGGTGGGGATGATGTGTTATACATTTTAATATCATGTTACTATGATGTGTGTAGTACAATTTAACATATTGTCAATGGGATATGCATAACACAATTTAACATCTTGTGACTGAGACATAATAAATATCATGAATAGAATATGACTTTTAAAAATACTGATATGTATACCATTGGGAACAAAAATGATGTTACCTCATTGAGATCCTTAAGAAAGGGGAAGAAAATGAACGAAATATTGGCTCTCACTTTTTCCTGAACCAATATTTCCAGTGAGTACAACTAGTGTTTTGAGGCATAGTGGAAAGTACCACACCTTGTACCAATTCCATTCACACAAATATTTTTACCCAAGTCACATGGGTGGCTTGGTTGGTGAAACCATGAATTTTTATAAGATTTACCTTTTGGGGGTTTCAACTTGAAAAAATATGTTCTTCTTTCCTTAGAACATTTAAGTTCATGGAAGTCAAAATAGATGGGAAAAAATTTTTGGTTTCATGTGTGGATTATTTCCTATGGTTTAAGGTCATAACACATGGAATTAGGCTGCGAGTTTATGTTCATAGATCTTGGACCCAATAATTGGGGTGTTTCATAGAGGTCTGTAGGGCTTGAGAGAAAGAATGAACTTAACATTAATGGAGGGACAAAGAGACATTGCACCAAAAAAATGTTTCCAAAATATGTTATAAATAATTAAAGTTCATAATTCTTATACCACCTATATCATAGCATCAAACTACCTTAGTATTAATAAATCTACTAGGAAACAATGTGGGACATGGGGTTCAAAAACAGGGTGTAAGAGAGAAGAGGATTTTATGTTGGGCCCAACATAGGAGATCTAGGAATCACTATGTATCCCACTATATGGGGAATAAATTCATAGGTAGTTTTTGAATGAGGTGTGATAGAACACTGAAACTAAATGAAGAAGTCCTCTAGAGTGAGGATATGATGAAAATGGGTCATTATTCTATTAAAACAACAAAGGTAAAAAATTAGATGTGGATTCTGGAGGATTGAAAGAAAATTCACATAGTTTAATGTTAATATGTGTGGAATGAATGGGGTTTTGGATAGTGTAAATTCATTGATTTTGGGCTAATTTAGGGGGATTTAATATGGGGTTTTGTGGTTCTAGATAATTTTAAACCCGACACAAATAAAGTTCCAAGGAGGCCTTTCACCAAAAAAACATCTCTACGGTGATCTAAAAACAATATAAGGTCATGATTCTTAAACCATTGGTGATTGTGAGATTGTTTCACCAACCTGTATTGATGAACCTATTGTGAACAGAGGGATAGGGGGCCAAATTCTATCAAATATATTCTCACATGATGGAGGAAATTATTGTTGGAATTGATAAATGGGGGTCTATGCATCACTATGTATCCCATGGAACTAAGAATAAAGACACTCATGGTTCTAGAGTATAGAATGGTATGAGACCAATGCTGAAATCATAGAGGGATATCCTCTCAGGTGAGGATGAAAAATCAATTTTCGAGTTTAAAAGTTTCATACAGAAAGATTCTAGATACATTGTTTAAGGTCATTAAGCTAAAAACTCTATTGATTTACAATTTGACATCATTTTAATAGGTTTTTGGGAGAAATATCTTAAGGTTATATAACTTTTACCAAATGTTCCCACATAGTTTAAGGTAATGGTGATTATACCAAAAGGGACTGATACCAGTTTAAGGTCCCAGAGCTTGGACCATGGGGGTCCCTATTAGTTTAAGGTCTTATATCTTGGAACATGTAGGGTGTACACTAAATGATTTTTCCTGATAATAAAGAGTAGTAACTCAATGGGAAAATAGTTCTAGAGTGTCCTTGCACCACATGTGATATTTCTATGATAGGTTGCACATAGTTTAAAGTCACGATACTTGGACTAGGGCTCCTACCAATTTAAGGTCACAAATCTTGCTGAAAAAGGATGTGTTTCTTAAAGATGTTGATTCCACAAAAAATAGTAGAAAAATAAAATTAATAGAGGTACAAGGAGGCCTTGTATGAAAAAAAATCCTTAGGGTGAGCTTCATATAGTATAAGGTCATGATTCTTGGACTAATTGAAGCTACTTACAGTTTAAATTCTTGGATATTGGATAAAAACTGGAAGTGAAATTATGTCTTGGAACATCTGTGTTTCTCAAACATACTATGGATGATCCCATAAGACTCCTAATACAATGTGATCTATGCTCGGTGTGAGAAAAAAAGATCAATGAGGATTTATATTCCCCAAAATAGAGAGAATAATAGGAAAAAAAAGCTGAATTGGGAAGGTCATGATGATGCCAACATTTCTGGTCATCATGCATGATTGTGTAGGGGCTAAAACCAAGGGTGTTAAAATTCAATTAGAATAAAGGGAGGAAAAACGAAGGTAAATTATAACTAATGTGATTTGGACAATAAAAGGGGGAAAACTGATGGGAATGGAACTACTATTGAACATGATTGAAACCCCAGTCCCTTAACCATGCCAGTTGAGAATTGAGTGAGAAAATATCGAAAAGAGCATTGATTATGTTTGAAACAAAGGAACTGAAATCTATTTCCATGAATACATTGAGGAGTGTTCTTAGGATAGATGGTGATCTTGTTTTTTAGGAACTATTTCCATTAGGGGCCCTATGTAGATGAAGAGGATGATGAGGATACTAACTAAGGAAGGCATAATGTGTGGTAGTGAAAATAATGGGATGTTTAAGGGGTATTTAAACACTCTAGGATAAATTATTCCATTCTAGAAAATGTTATGGATGGGAGTATTGGAAGGTAAGTTTTGGACATGTTCCCAATGGGGGAAAACCTGAAATAGGTTGGTGGTTGGGCTAGGCCCAATATATGAGATTTGAGCATCACTACACATTCCATTAGAAAGGGGAATCAATTTTTTTATAGTTCTAAAATGTGGGGTGATAGGAGACCAATTTATAAGGGTGGTGGGGTGAATCCTCTCTAATAAGGACCCAAGGTATCATGTATTTTCACATCCTTTGATGGGGATGTAGACCATGTAGTTTAACATCTAGGGGAAAGGATGTTGAACAACCAGTTTAATGTCATATAGTAAGGATGAGTGTTTGTAGTAGTTTAAGTTCATATAACTTTGACCAAATATTTTCACATCATTTAAGGTTATGGTGCTTGGGCCACTGGTGTTACTACCATTTTATTAGTGTATAGATTGGAATAGATGGGTCTTGTCCCAGAAGGATTCATGTGATGTTAGAGTGATTAAATATTATGTTAAGAGAGGAAAAATAGTCCTCATTCCACACAAGTGACATTAGAACACATTACACATAGTTTAAGTTCACGATACTTAGACCAAGGGGGACTTGGTGCATATTGACCATGTGGGGAGGGTCCTACTGGGATTCATAATCCCAGATGATCTGTTCATTGAACGAGAAATAAGGAATAGTAATGAATCTTTCTTGTGACATAGGAGTGGTTAGAAATGATAGAGAGAAGTCTGGTTGAGAGATTCCTAACAATGAAAATTTTCTTAATCAACGAATATGAATGCGTGGAGGGGTAATATTGAAGGTGTTAGGATTTCACCATATCAAATGGTGTTAAAAAGGAAGTAAATCATGACTTATGGAATTTGAACCAAATAAGTTGGTTTACCAATTTATGAGAAATGAATACCAACCTTGTTTAAAACACAGGTTACCAAAACCACATAATCCATGGATAGGGTGAGAAAATGTAGGATCGGCTACTTACCATGTTTGAAATAAGGTAACTATCATCTATTTCTAGAGACCTTTTATGGTGAGTACCCAGGATGGGAGGTTAGACAGCTTGGCCAGACATGATTGTTTTCAGGGGAATTTTTATGTAGAATTCAACACTCTAGGTTCTATGCAACCATGAATTTGAGCACACTTAAGGGTGATTAAATGATTGAGTTTCGAACCCATTCATGAGGATAGAGTTCATGCATTGGTTTAGTGACTAGGTTTATCCCATGATACAGGATCCGAGTGTCTCTACATATCCCATGAGATCATCAATCAAGCCTCACGTCGATCTAAATTGATACATGGTAGGAAACCAATGCTAGAAGGGGGGCCCTCTCTAGTAATGGAATGTAGTGTAACACAACATCACATTATGTGATAGGGACATAGACCATGTAGTTATATATCTTGCAGAAAAGATATTATAAAGGTAGTTTAATGTCATATGATGAGTATGAGTAGTTTATGTATTTTATGTTAATAGATCTTTGACCATTATGATTTTAAATTTTATTTCATACAACCATGTTGTTTTCCCATTGTTTAATGTCATGCGAACAAGAAGATATCATACTTATTTTTTTATCATGTCACTAGGATGATGTCGTATAATTTAATTTTAGGTGGCTGTGATGTTGACCTATAGTTTAAATTTATGCGACCGAGATGATGTCGTATAATTTTATCTCATGTGACTAGGATGATGTAGTACCATTTAGTGTCGTTTGAATAGGATGTGTGTGGTGATACATGTGAATTACCGATTAAGGAACCTATAATTAGTGGGAGTTGTACTAATCCCCCCATACGTGGTGATCAATGAGTATAAAACATTGTACTAGACCTTATGATTGATGTAAGGTGATTCCAAATTGGGTTCTATTTTAAATGACTTATTTCCATGTATCATTAGAGTCCTTAGAGCCCACACCATGTCATTAAAAAGAAATGAGTAGAGGTGAAACATTCTATTGAATACCCATGCCTTATGATCTGGGTGACTTTCTAGGTTATGTAGTTCTTGGATCTTGTTTTCTTCGAGGGATTCCATATCATCTAGATGAACTTCATCCAACCCATCATGAATCTAATGATAGTAAATGGAAATTATAAGCGACAAAAACTAAAACTATATAGGTAAAACTACTCTTTATTCATAAACTAGGGAGAAGAAGGACACTAGGGCGGTATTTTGGGTCATTTTCCAATAAGATAGAAGGAATTAGAGATCATAACATGATAAATATTCTTATTATATCCCACCATTTTTCAGGTTGTTAGAGTGTGGTTTTTTGAATTAATTACTCTACCTATCCACCTATGTGTGATATGTGGAGGTGTGGTTAGATAAAATGTTCTAATTTTCATAAAAATTATTCATCTTGACAGCTAGAAATTTTATATTGTTTTCTATAAGAATAGTGTGAGGAATCCTGAATTGATGGATGATGTGGGACTTTACAATCACAATAAAGGGCTGGATCTTAACTTCTCTAACTGGGGTATATTCTTCCCATTTTGAGATGAAGTGTGTAGTATTCAAAATGAATGTGCACCATTGACCTATCAGTAGCATGTAGGGTCCCACAAAATAATTTCCCCATACAACAAAGGTCTAAGAGTACATTGTGTAATAGTGAATATCTGGTGGCTGATACATGAAATTGGAATTGATCTGGAATGCATGACAATTATTGGTGAATTTAATGCATCCATGAATGATTGTGAGCCAAAAATACCCCAATCAATTGATCTAGTGAAAGATATTCAATCCTTCTTAATGGTTCACACACAAACCAACATAGACCTCCTACATAACATGTGGAACCTTATTTACTTGGATGTAATGGAGAAGGATTCCATCAAAGCCAGTCCTGTAGAGGGTCTAATCTAGTTTGGGTCTATCTTTGAGTGTAAATTGCATCACACACAAACATATTCACTCATACTTGGCTCAATCTGGTGGAAGGGTCCCTTGTTAGAGGTACTATAAAAATGGATTCATCCAAAAGGGTGATTTCTTTGACAATCATAGTGTTTGAGGTCCCCTTTACTAAATATTTACAGTCTAGCTGATTTACTTGTTAATTATAATCAGTAGATGTGATGGTGGAGATGACCATACAATACGACACATGAATGAACGAGTCATATTGGTCAATATACTCAAGGTATATAGATAAAATTTCCATAGATTTTGAGCAATAATTCTATGATTGAGGAACACAATTCACCTTTGGATGGAAAGGGAACTAGTCCATTTACTCATGAGTCCACTCCAATAAGGGGATAGGCTCTTAATTCCTGATGAAATTGTCACTATTTATATGCCTGATGAATAGTTCAAAGTATCCCTTCACATTGATCTAGGGGACTTTAATCCTAATATCCAACATGAGGCCAGTGATAAGATCATGATTCTCAACCTCATTATTGGTGTTGCCTTCTGAAAACAATATTGTGTATGGAGAAATGGAATGTGTGGGAGTGATGATGACAATCACAAGGCATACCCTATTGAGTTTTGGGATATTGATCCTTCTACCTATAAGGATATGAGAGGCACCATAAATGTAAATATACCAATATGGTTTTATCTAATCCACGAAGAGGATGGAATAATATGGGAAGTCAACATCTAGGGGTAGATCTTCGGGGTTGGATGTGTGGAAAGGAGATTATCTAGATCATGGCCCTTCAAAATATTCAAGGGGAAAAACCTGATGTCAAACTACTATATAATTAATGACAACCATAATAGCCACCCAATTAGTATAGAGAGGTTGAGGATGTACTTTAGTGGACTGAGGTGGGATACTAACTTCATCTTATGGTAATGCAATTACTATACAATTTTTAAACTATGAAGACCAAGGTGAGGTATTTCTTCTCGATGAGAGATTATCAGGTCTCCATGTTAAGCAACATGAGACTGAGTTAGTACATACAATTCTCTTTATAGGCATTGTTATTTTGAGCTAGAAGTGAACTGAGGGACTATCACAAGGTGGTTACATAAAGGACAAAAGGATTTCTTGGGATGGGAAAAATCAAGATTATAATATTTATCATATTCCACTTCTAGTCCTCAGATTCAGTCTGGTATTCTTCATCCCACTAATATGAAATTCCTTTCTTTATAAAAATTGAAAAGGGATTAAACATTTCAAATATATTAAAAATTAATCACCGGACATTGGTCAAGTGAACCTATAGGCCACGAAACACCCAATGGTTATGGAAAAGAGACCACTGGATGATATCCTTAATTATATCTAGATTGATTTAAATGCCTCTGTATCTAGAGACTAAGAAGATGAAATTTATAGAGGTGACACTGAAAACACACTTCAATGAATTCATCTTCATGTGATAAGATTAGACTAAGTTAATAATTCTCTAAAAATCCTTGAGATATTCCAAACATTAGTGGTCTTTGATCACCAAATCATCCAAATAGAACCCCACCAATGTTTTGACGAGTGGATTGAAGATTTGGTGCATGCCATCCAGGTAGGTAGGTCCAAAATAATTCAACCTAAATGGAATTAATTGGTATAAAAAATATCTCTGTTGTACTCTAAAATTGGTGCCTTCTTTTTCACTAGGGTTTATGATGATTTGATTGTACCGGCAGTACCCATCCATGAAGTAAAGGGCCTGGAAACTACCCATTGTTTCAATTAGAATATTTATCACTAAAAGGGAAAACCCATTATTTTGGTAGTGATGCTTAAGGTCTTAAAAGTAAAAGAATACTATGATATGTATGTTCTTCTTCGTGATTGGGATTGTTTTGGCCATCCACTTGGGGTACTAGATTTCACCGATGAAGTTGGATTTAATAAGATTGTAAACATTGGCCTCAAACATGGAACAAGGGGAATGTTACATATTCCTGGTAGGCTATTTGAACCCATGGTGTCCTATTAGGAGGCCATGATGATGAACAATTACTTGGGGATTGAGTCTTAGAATATCCTTTTATCTCTATATAAATATTATGTGATGCTTCCTTAAGAAATCCACATATTACTGCTGCTCCTTTAGTGATATGGCTATATTGATTAGTGTTAGACTTAGATCTTCCTCATTAATCAGATTATCTTGGATTAGTTCATCAAAAAAGGTGGTTGAACCCTCATCAAAGGCAGGAGGTTCATCATCCAAATCCTCTTTATCATTTTAAGCATGAGTATTGGTGGAAGGAGGTGACTCTTCTAGATCTAGAGACTATGGAGTGGTACTAACATCAGATTTGGCTAAGATGGGATCTTCAATGAGGGACTCCCACTATATAGAGTCCATGGTGAAAAAATATACTAATACAATCCCATGTGGTATCCAATCATAAGATCCAACTCTGATGTAAAAATAGCGATGATGGGTTAACTTCCATGGAGTCAAGACTACTCTCTAAAAAAGTTTGTCTTATTACATATCTATTTCTGATGGGAGATACGGTTACTGTATAATAGGAGTAGGTATTTCAAGATTCAACCATACCTATACCATGTAGGAATATGAGGTAATATAAAGGCATTCTATCATCTTAGGGATTATAAAATAGCTCATGAGGTCTATGGTCAGTAGCTCCAACCAGTGGATTAGAAGGACAAAACTATCTTTCAAATCCACCCAAGGATACATTGAGGTGGTATTCAGATTATTGGGGGTGTTGATATTCTCAACTTCATTATTTTGGAGTTGTTTACCATACCATTTTTAGTACCCAGAATATAGGTAGTGGAATTTATAGGATTTCAATGAAACATAATCGCTATAATGTACTACTACTTGACTATTGGGGGATTATTTGAGGGACATGTGGTTTGAAGAGGCATACAATATATGAATATGGATACAGGGCCTTCCCAATATGGAATTGTAGGTAGTATCCTATAATATAACCATGAAATTGGTTCTTTCTACCTGGTCACTGAATTGTGTCTCCAGATGAAAATTTCTATAGGGCTTCCACTTTCTCTTAACATACCTTTAATTCATCAAGTTGGAGGGAGATATATATTCTTCCCCATGCCCTAGCTAGTGAATCCTCTGGAATTGAATGAGATTAATCCCAGAGGCATTGTACACAAGAAAATGATGTATTTTCATGAAATTAAACTGTCATGTGATATACAACGGGTATATATTCCCTTGTCTAGTGGGACCCTAATCTTCTTTTGAGATTTAAATAATGGATTGGTATTATTTCTTCTCTACTTCCTCTTCATGATATGACTTATAGGTAATTATATTAGTTCTAAATTATAGAGTGCTATTCTGGGCCTCGATAACCACCTCAAATAACTCTTTTGATAGGAGGATTGAATCAAGGATAAAGTACCTCAATGGTATACCAACAAGGTGCTTCTTCATTTTATAATTCTAGGTAGGGGAAAAATTTCTACTTACTAATGGTTTCTCCTTAACAGGGTGTCTAGTGGGAATCATTATCTTGGGTCATGGAGATTTTTTTTGCTTTTCATGTCCCACTATAGATTGGATGGTTTAGTATGAGCACTACATGGCTAGGATCAGGCCTTAGCCACCACGTTTGTGTGTCAGGCTATTGTGGTTGAGCTGCCCAATAAACCAATATATTTATATGTGGAGGTTCACTAGAAAGATTGTTCTGAGAGAGATATGCCTATTGTGTCCCATGTAAAGCTTTTTTCCTTGTCTCAATGTTGTGAATAGTCCTTTATGGAGTACTAGATTTGAATCATACTTTCTAGCATGGAACTTGCCACTACTTTGATTGCATTGGCTAGAGGCTCTTAAAGGGTCTATATGGTGTTCCTCATCACTGCGTATCATACATTGATCCAAAAAACTTACAACATTGCCAGAAGTTTTTTCATGGTCATCATCAATATAATATTCTATTAAGGGATGGATTCTGGGGGCTTCTCCCACTTTGGGGAGTATGTAGTCCCTAATAGTAAAAGATAGTTTTGGAACCGGAAGGGGACTCTAATTTCAATAGCATCATTAACACCCATTCATTAAGTATTGGAATGGATACAATTATGATGTGGTGGTTGGAGAGGACATGGTGACCAGAGGGGGTTATGGTATGCTCAAATAAGAACAAATAATTCCATGGGTGTGACCCAAGATATTTTGATCTAGCCACCCATATACTTCTACATACCTCATCCAGGGGCCTACTTCCATTTACATGAGTCTTCATCGTCACAATTAGGGGTGCATGAGACATATACCACATGTGCCAAGATGTCACCCAAATCAACTAGTCCATGGTCCAACTGATCTTGGAGCCAATATTTGAAGAAGAAACAATCATTGATGTTGTTTCCAAGGAACATATGGTATGGGTGGTAGTTTGCATGATCCAAGAGTTCGGCTTCCTGAGGCCTCCTTGATTTTGTAAAATTCAGGATGTTCTTTTCCAGGGTACAGATGAAGTACCTTAGTACCTATGCATCATTGAAGAAGTAGACATTTTTATTTTACTCTGTAAAGAGACTTATTGGTGACTGGCCCTAAAAGGGGTCTTGAGAGGTATTCGCATGGTGGGGATACAATTGGCGGGGCCTGCCTTATGTGGGTACATAATGATAGATTGATGGTGGGTCCTGAGTTTGTATAGCAGTGACTGTTTCTACCTTCACAGGTTTTTGTATGAGATATAGAATATATAATGGGCATGAATTCTTCTTGTCTTGATATAATGATTCTAGCAAACATTGATACCTTTCAGAGGATTCACGAAATCCACCTTCATATCTTTAGGGGAGGAAGGTAGGGACTAGATCATCCATGTCATTCTCCATGCACATACCTAATAGCTATTCCTTGTAGATATTCACATCATGTGAGTATGTATACCCCTTCCATTGGGAAATTATGGCTACAAATAAATCATCAAACCTATTATTTCACTTGGAGAGTTAGTGAAACTGGTCTTACATAAAGTGGAGCTGAACTAGTAAAGAAACTACTTGTCGAGATCTTCCTAGCTGACAAAAAATCCCAATTATAGCTACCTATTTTACATGAAACTAGGTCTTTCCAAGGTCTGGATGTAATGTAAAATCTTAGAAGCTTCCCATTATTATGGAGTCCCTATAATTGGGATACATCATGAGGTGAAATGGTCCAGATACTGTAGTGGATCACCCATCACATTGAATGGTTAAAACTCAGATTATCGAACTCTAGGGATAGATGAAAGTTGTATACCCATGCTGGATATGACATTCACTTGAGTAGAATCGAAATATTATATGTCTCCGAATCCTAAAGATAGGAAGTGAGAGAGATTATCATTTTGTCTTGGTGAGTGTTGGTATTCATTAATACCTTAACTGACCTGTTAGCTTGAGAGCCGAAGTTGTCATGGTATAAAGGTGGAAATTCACACTACTCAGGTGAAGTATGTGGGTAATATATTAGTTAATTTCCAAATCCTCAAGCCTCAACATTGATTAGATGTTTTGGATCACACATTAATTGGGGTGTTTAACTAAGAAGGACCGAATTATCATCTAGAAGAGGGATAAAGTCCCATCCAACATATTCTTGGTCTGGGCACTGCTCGACAATAATATTGGTGGTGAGACTCTTGTATCCCTCAATATCCTAGAAAAAAGTGTCCAACCTAACTTATAACATAGCTTCTATAATGGAATCAAATGGGGAGACATGCACAACAACTCACTTTCCTTTATTGAGATTTCAATGGGTAGGTAGCACTACCTCAGTGGGTGGAATTTTGAGGCTCAACGTCTATCTTTGTTAGTGAGTGTGGGTGAATATCAAGAGATCTTCATGATACTATGACTCCCCTAGGGGTTGGATCTCCTCATCATGCCCCGTTTCACTAGCTTGGTTTTTATGATCATTTAGGGGAGTGATCTTCCTGACATTAAAAGTGTTATTTTTCAGATGGGAACTTTCACAGTGCATAGGTGAGCCAGGATAATGGTCCTACTATTACCATGAAAGGGTATTAAAATTGGGGGAAGTTTAATACCAACAACCTATGATCTACACATGGTGATACACTTCTTGAACAACCAATCACAGTACAATGAGACTCCAGATGCAGGTTTATAGGAAACTCATCCAGAATCCATATGATTCGGGGAGCTACGCCACTGGGAGTTAGGTGATTTCAACCTTCAGACACTACTTTTGGATGGATTTGAGAATTTCAAGGCTTCCTTGAAATGCCATCTAGTGATCTTGGAGGTGGTTGAATGTTTCCCAGATATTCTAGTGGAGGTAGGATGTAGGGTCCTTGATTAGGAACTCTAGAATAATAAAGAATAGGGTTTCACATGGCCATAACACAACCGATAACTATTTTATGGTCAGGATTTACCACGAATATTACTATTATTAACCATCTTGAGTTTATTAATATAATTGATCACCCCATGCTCTAATCGGTGAGGGTTGGGAGATTGATGGAGGAACATAAGAAGACCTATTATTTATATTGGTTTTATGGAAAAGGGGGAATCACATGGTCCAACCATACCATAAATGTTGAGGTGTCTTCTAGAGGCTATCCCAACTTCTTGACCATGTCTATATAGGATGTGGTATCCATGAATGAGTGTTGATTAGGAGGGGTTTCATGTATATGCATCTCAATTATTCTTCACCATAATATGAGGGTTCTAAACAAACCCTGAAATCTCCCCTAATTCCAAGGTGGAGGTAGAGAGGAGGGAAGCTGGTGGAGGAAGTGATGTTTTAAAAGGTAGTCCATATAAATAATCGAATACATTCTCTCTATGCTGGTACCTAAAAAGTGATCTAGGGACCTTATAGACCTCGGCCAGAGGGATAGTTAGCCTCAACCAATAGGATCCTAAACCCAGCTCTGGTGTTGAGGGTGAAGATGTTTCCATTAAGTATTCTATCACCTAGAACATTTATAGGTCAAAAATGGTATGATGTTTCACCATTTCTAATTCTGATAGTGAGGGAGTTCCCCAAGTGAGAGTCTATGAGGTTCATGGGTATTCTTCCATGCACGTTATTGCTAGTTCCATGGGTTGTCCTCTATGAAATTTGTTTTATCTTCTTCTGTGGGATGGATCGTTAAGGAAGGAGAAGCATTTGACATGGGGGAAGACCACCCTATTCAGTTGATGGTTTCATGGGTAGGAACTCTATAGTGAAATTATTCATCAATGGGATGGCCCATGACAGTCTCCAGTGGAACCAATGATAGCGAGAGTCAACCTAGCGAACCCCATAGGAAGTTGGGGTTTCAATCCCAATAATGTGAATATATTCCCCTATATAATGGTTATGGGGGTATAAACAGGTGCACAGATGATGGTGGTGGAAACTAGAGCTGTTTTAGATGCCTCATCTTATGATGGATTGGAGGTCTACCATCGACGTTGATGCCACATATTATAGTCTAGGGATTACATTATAATTCTCATCAGTCTAGGGAGTTGGTCAGTGTTATCTATGTGATCCAGTGGGAGACCTCCTAGGTGACTCCCAGTAAGTGGTTATAATGGGTGTGACATTATAGTCCTCTATATCCTCAACAAAGCAGTGAATGATGTCAGGATGTTATGGGTAGAGGCTCCTAAAATGGTTTTTCATTGTGACTGGGGGGTCCCTTGTACAAACCCTAATAGTGGTTTTGTCAGTATGGTTCCGATTATTCCAGGTCATAAACTTCCATGTTTCTAGGTGATATAACCCATTCCAATTCAAAGAAATGATCTGTGGCATTAACGAAGCTCCATTGGATGATCTTGGAGGGGGAGGCGGGGGTTGGTTCTCATTAGCTGTGGGAGTGGTGGTCGCTATTATAAGAGTATAGTTGTGAAGTATTACCACACAATCAGTTCTCATACCCCCTCTCTTATTAGTGATGATTCATCAAGTGTTTCCCATGTCTAGAGACATATAGGATACATGAGGTCAATTTTCAATACATGTATGATGAAGGCAATTCCCAAGGTACCCAAAACAATCTCCAAAGTGGAGAAAGAATCCACATAGATGATGTATCAGACTAAGGATATCCATCTTTCTTCATTTCTACCCACTCTTCTGGAGAAGAGTTCCATTTTGATCCCTCCATTTTGTTTAGGTGAAGCCAAACATTAGAAATCCCTAGGTCTGATGATGTCTAAATTTGGTGGTGCCTAACATTACCCATTTAATCATGGTTGAAGGATAATAGATTAATTTTGGGTTCACCATTCAATTTTCCAATGCGTTCTATTAGGGTGCATATCGGGGTGACGACATGTTTTATTCTTCCCACAGTCTGGCTTTTCAAAGGTGGGTGGCATCTAGCACCAAGGATGATGATATTGAATCCGTAATTAGAAAAGGATGATGGGGTTTCAGATACTTCTTCCATGTATTCCTCATTGTATTTTGCCTCCTAGTTCTGGTATCAATCATATATTTGTTTCATGCTCATGATTATCATTCCCATTTCCATCTTGAAGTGGACACCGATTAATTACACTGCTTAATATCATGGCAAAGAAGCTAACTATGGTTGAATATAATGGTAAAATTGAACTTATGTGAACATATGTAGATGTTGGGTGTTCTGGGTATATTTCAAAGTATTCCTTCTTTAGAGTTGAGGAAATATCATATGTGAGTTGTCTTGTGTATAGAACCTAAGGCATGTCACATTTAATATTGGGAACTTACACTTGGTGTGTACGGTATCCAAGACTCGTACTCTAGAGCATATTGTGTTTCTTACACAAGGTAGATATTCCAATTAATTAGGTGGGGTTATAGTTTTAGGGACTTGTGGGGACATAATCATAGGTTTAAGCTCTTTTGGGATCACATTCACTGGGTTATGGTCTTGTGGGGACACAATAATAGGTTTAGGGTCTTGGGGGGACATGGCCACAACATTAAAGTCTTGTAAAGATGTTTCTCGTGTGTGCTTGTACTGTATAGATATGAATATAGGTTATAATCACGTGGAGATTCCAAATTCTAGTGGGGACCTCAGTTTTGGTGGTAGGAGGTTATGTGTGACCTTGGAGGGGGGATGATCAAACTTTAGGGATGTTACCTTGGGAAAAGAAAAAACGTTTGTGATGGGATATCAGGGTGTCAAAGTTAAACATTAGGAAGGCATCCTATGTATCTTGTTAGTAGGTATGGTTCAAAACCCAAGTATCTCAAGTGAATAATGTAAGCTCATATAGTAGGACCAGTCCATGTGGTTTAACATTGTGTGATAAAGGTTCTTATATTGGAAAAGGATAAATAACAAGGGATGGTGTGGGGTTTACATATGGAAGCTACAAAAAAAATGGGGGATCATCTTTAGGATTATAACATGAGGTATCCTATGTTTGTCACAATGGGTAAAACTAAAGTTTAACATTTTGTACCGAGGAATATTTCATGTGGTTTATCATCATACAACAAGGATATTATCATGTAGTTTAATGTAATATGACTAGGATGTGGATGATACATAGTTTAATGTTTTACATCTTGGATATTGATAGGGATTTCACTAGGGGTTTTCGATTCATGTTCAGGTTATGAGGAGAGAAGGATAAAACACAAGATCTCATTGAATGGAAAAGTAAGTGGTTTCCCTTGATGTTACGACAGTTTGGGTAGTGCATTGAGGTATCGAGGTTAGAGTCCCTATGATTAGAATAAAGTGGATATAAGATCCTACATGACATGAATGAAGTATGGGTCCTAAACATGAGGGTTCATTATATTGTTCTTGTGGAGGGTTGAGACATGAATGAAGAATGTTTGAATGGGTGTAGGGAACTTATGCAGTCAACATGCACTCAACTATATCTGACAGAAGAAGCATTGAGTATGGGACCTAGTGTTTATGTCATGAAAAATGGGAGTATCTCAAACCTTGAGAGTTTCATGATCCATGGGATCTAACACAAGGAATGAACAAGGTTTATTGAGGATTAATTTCACCTAGCTATTGGTGTTGCACGAAGATAATGTTTTGTGAAATAATGTTCATCTTGTGTAAACATTACTAGCTATAAAGGGAAGTTGTGACACCCCAACCTTTCCACATTTTATTGGGAATGCGGTGAGGTGTTACTTGGACCTAATAGACTTTCCCTAGGAACCAATTGCTTGAATTAAATGTCGAGAGCTACAAGAATAAATTGGGGAATGATTTTCCCTTGAGATAAACCAACCAAACAAACAATCCATTCCAAACAACACTACATGATTCATGTTAACATAACAACACTACCCATATATTACCAAATTAAAACCAAAATATTCCATTAAAATTCCCAAAAACCAATACAAAAAAACCATAAAAAGCCAATATCAGAGTACCAAGTGGATGACTAAATAAGAGACCCAAAGTAAACCAATACGCACTCCACTGATCCACACCAAGCTCTATGCTATAAGAACCATGACATCACTAAAGCATCATGATGAACCACGAGAAAAAGGATATGCTTTAACTTTACCTGTGTCCCAGAATACAATATCTGAAAAACCACCCAAGTGAAAAAGCAGGACTGAGTAATAATAATAAGTATTATTTACCCAAATGAATTCCCTACGCACTCCACTAGAAAGAACCACTAACACATTTATATAAATCAGATTATATAAAAATACAATGTATTTCAACAATTACTAATAATCCAAACATAGAATTACCAATACACCATTACACAAACCATAAAACCCAAGGAAAAGGAAAAAAAATTCCATAATCCATTTCACCATTTCACATTATCACAACAATTTTCATCTTTCATAGAAACACACAATAAGGAAAAAAGCCCGGTGGAACGTCCCATCCAAACTCATTTAATACTCCCCCAATCAAGTGGTACATACCACCCACTTATACTTTGTGGTGACCCTTCCTTCCACTCCCCATCCTCTTTTTATAGTGTTACTCCCCGCCCACTTCACATCATTCCAATCACAAACATTACATGCACATGTCAATAATCAAGCATATAACACACCAAGGCTACAACAACATGACAATAACCATTTGATAATAAAAAATAACTTGAAGAATCATCCATGACAAATCAAATTTCAATAAAGAAACCCATTATTATTAAAAACCATTTTTCAAACCATTTATTTAAAACAACCCAAGTTACTGCTTTTAAAATCAGCATTTTAAAATCCATCAAAAAGAACATTTCACCATAAAATCCCTTTCCCCCACAAAAAAAATCCACAAAACATTAACAATTGTCTTTTTAACCAATTTAACACATAAAAATAACCAATTAATTCAATAAAAACCAATTTATTTTAACAATACTTCTATTTATAACAAATTAGAGTTGAGAGAGAAGCCACATACCTTTAAGGTTCTGAAAAAATCGACCCACAAACAACCAGACCAAAAATTTGGGAAAATTCTCCACCAAAACCAGTCTAGATCTCCTTCCCTATAAGAAAATGACTAAATATCATCACTTAAGGAAACTCAAACCCTAGATATAAATGAAATAGATTTAGTTATAGATAATCGGTAGAGAGGTCAGAGTAGATCCTAAGAAAACCACAAACAACCAAGAGGGTAGACATACCCGAGATGAATGACCTTCAAATCACCAAGAAACCCCATAGATTTACTTCTAAATTGGGTGGAAGAGCCCCTATATCCCTTGAGATAAAGGAATCCCACATAAGGATCATATGGTAGAAGAAATGAGTGGTTTAGGGTAAATCCCAACTAAACCTGTTTTTTAGAAAATCATTATTTACTAGGTTGTATGGTTAGATCACACTGTTTGAAAAACCATGCGCTAATTGTGCGGATGCTACTATCCAAATAGTGAAAAATATCATAGTTACTTGAGATTCTCGTACAGTTTCCCCTAATCGTTCTTAAACCATGAATGCTTAAAAAGGCCTCCAAAACATTCTAAGACCTTTCCAAACTCTCCCAAACTCTCCCAGACATTACACAACCACTTCATATACATAAAAATGTTTAAAAAAAGGTCACCTACCTCAAACTGAGGGTGCTAAAAGAGTTGTGAGATAATATTTACAACACTATTTGAGGTGGTTTAGGTTATATGTGATGTCAATCATTCAATTTACCTGCCTATAAGAATCCATGAGGATGTTGAAGCGATGTGATCTTGAATAAGAATAAGTTGTGAGAATGAGATCTTGACACTTCAACTTACATAGTTCCACCCTAAAAAATGGATGGGGAGGGGTGTTGTTATATTTATAGATAAATTGGATATCCAGGCCATGGGATAGGAAACTTATATCTTCTTTGAACAACTATTAGTTTACAAGCCTCTTATTTCATTGTTGGTAGGGAAAAATCACGTAAGTTAGTGTTTTAATGTTACCTTTTTCATGAAAGTTACTTGCACACCAAAATTGGTGTTAAGAGAATGTTTATAATTTTGTGTGCAACCTATACCATTTATTATCGAGAAATTTTTCAACATCCATGCAAGTTGGGGAGGATGGTTTTTTATTTGGCGTGTAAGTGATTTCTATTCCAAAATAGGGAGTTGCATGCAAATTTTCAATGTTGTGCGCACTCAATCCCTTGGCTCTAGAATAGTACATCAGGAAGAAATGTGTCCTTTTTTTGAAAAAACACAATTCATTATGTTTGAAATGTGTTTTCAATGAAAAAACCTAGAAAATAGTGTTTTTTTGGTTTTCACATACTAACAAATGATGTGTGTATGTGATAAATGGAATAAGAAGATACTGGTTGAGGTATGGGAATTCGGTATGACGTGGGATTAAAGTGGAAATTATTATTATGTAAGGTGATGATAATTTTTGGTTGGTGGGTATATTCGGATATCTAATTATTATATGATTTAGGATGGTGGATGGGTATGTCCCCATCATTGTATCTAGTAGTATGGTTGATATGAGAATAGGTAGGGTATTTCTATGATGGGGAGTACCAAAAAAGGTATTTGTCTATTAAATTTTTTTACCCAATGTAACAGAGAAATAGGAAGATGTTTTTAGTGCCATATTAGTGTTTTTGGAGTTGAGTGTGTGGGATTCTCAAGTTTTGGTATGAGATTGTCAATGTATAACCAGATATAGGTTGGGGATGAGAAATCTTGTGGAGAGAATTTTGTGAAGTTACAGTGTGTGTGTGTGTGTGTGGGGAGAGGTTTTGGTTTGATCATAAACTAATCATGTGAATTTTGACCCCATTGAGGTGTCAGGGGTGTCAAAATAGGTTGAGGAACAAGTCTCTATATTTGGCCCAGGATAGGGGTTGAGATTTCATTGAATTGATATATTTCTAATTTAAATGAAGTCAAGATGTGATTTTTGGATTTAATTTCTATAAATTATTAATTTAGGTAGGTTTGAAGGTTATTTGGATGAATTCTCGGATGGTTTTTGGTGCATTTGGGAGGTACAGTTATTTTTTGAAATTTTGGAAAACTCCCATATGTAAGAGTTATTTTATGATACTTAAGAGTAAATTCCTGATGTGTAATGGTTAATATGTTATAATATCCAAATAGGTCAACCATGTGAAAATCATTTTCTGTTTGTGTGTTTGAACTACCAAAAGAAGAGAATTAGGAGGGTTAAAATTTAATGCCCAGATAATGATGGTGGAGTGTCCCAAAAAAGTTCATGAAGTCTAAAAGGGAATATACCATAAAGATAAGTATCAAAACAAGATCTATTAAAATTATATTCATCACAAGTTGATTTTGGTAGTAGGGTATGTGAAAATGGATATGTTTTATAAGACATGTAATTTTTAAAAGTAAATTATTCATGCATAAGCATAACTATATAATATGTAATAGTATTTTTTCTATTACCATGAGTACGTAAGGGTAAATTCTTGAAAAGTAAGGGTCACATTATGTTTATAAATTTTTCGATGTGTTTTTTCCTAATGACCCCTGAAATTATTTTCTTTATATGTAACGGTCATCAAGGATTTATTGAGAATTAAATAATAGTTCTCCCATAAGATGATCATTTTTTTCTAGAGGATAGATTCCATATTAAGAGATTAAAAAGGGTTTTTAGTAGATTTTTTTCAAAAGGAAGAGTAAAAGTGGATTACATAATGTGTCTTCTAGAAGGATGAATTTGAACATATAAATAATGCCAAACTAATTGAATGTTGAAGTTTGATACTTAGGGGTCATTAGGGGTGATATATAAGGGTAATGACCACACATAAGGGTCAGGGAATTTGTTAAAAATTATAAATAGTCATTTTTAATAGATTTTCCTTCTATTTGTAAAATGAATTAATTGATGAATAATTCTATTATAAAAGGGGGTTTAGGTAGTTTTTTCCTATAATAAAAATGATATTCCCTTAATTTATCTCTAGTTACTACCTTAATCTCCAAGTACATTCTTTGTCATTTCTTTCCAGTTCTTCAATTCATCTATTATACCATGTAACAATAGGTAAGTCTAGCTTCCCTAGTGTATTTATTTCAATTTTATCTCACTATTTATATTTTTTTCTACTAGTTATTCCATAAATGGGGTTTTTTTAGATTATTATATTCTTCTGATTCAATTTTAATGGAATTACATTTTTCTTTGAGTCGTTTCCTTCCAACTATAAGTAGGTGGCTCATATCTTTTTTCTAAGTTATAAACAAGTCAATTAATTGTTTAATAAATGAGAGATTGTAGGGTTATGTATATGTAACTAAGAATGGAACCAATTATGGCTTCACTTATTCATTAAATATACATAGGGATAGTCTCTTGTGGGAAATGATAGATGGTATGTCTTCGCATGCCAATTTCTGTTGTTATAGGGTTGCTAGTATGATATAGACAATGCTAACTATTTTCACTATGTCGATAGAGGTTCACTGAGCTGTGGAATTAGTGATGGTGATACATATTTAACATGGGTATGAGTAAATTGGGGTCTTATATGCATAATACAGGGTCCATGAGGTGGTTTGGACCACTCATTGCTGGGGTTATAATCTACATATTGAGATAATTAGGAGTCATGGTGTTGACCACTGATATAGAGAATGGATATACCATATTTTCTATGGAAGTTAATGATGATCACCAAATGAAAGAACAATGACTATTAAATATGTGAGGATTGTTCGGGTGCTAAGACATAGGTTTTAAACGGTTTAAATACCCATGGGAATTGAGATGTGAGTTTTTAACATGATGTTAGGGTCTTATAGTTGACACAGAATGCTTATATATTATAGGATGGTGTTTGATTCCATGTAATATGAACATTGTGGGAAGGATGATGGCATATCTAGTTTAATATAATATAGATTCATTGTGTTAGTATAACACAAGTTGAAGGTATAGACTCACTCGAGGATGGTTGAGAACAAGTTGAACAAGTTATGTGATTTGTTGAGGATCATTTTTTATATTTTTCATAGATTGTAATAAATATGAATATTAGCTTGGGGAAGAATTGATGGTGGATTATTAAGTTCATACACACATATTTTATGATCCTTATACAATGTGTGTTGACTTTATATCTTATAGAACATGTAAGGGGAATGGATCATCATAAGGATCCTATTATATAAGGATGTTCTAATGGGTTATGAGCTTACTCAGTTCTAGGTTAGTGATTTGTTTTGTTACTGATGCTTTTATATATGTGATTGTATTATGGGTGATCTTATCTAATTTTTTATTACTAAATTGTCAATGTAAATGTTAACATTTATTATCATATGTATATGTTGGACTTTTATTTCCAATTTTTAAAATTTATTCTATTATTAATGCTCTTTAATTATTATTATTTATCTATATATTATACATTCTTCCCACCATTACCCCATGGTCCCTCGCTGCTAGTTGAAAAAAATTATAATATGGGGAGGTGCACTTAAATACTATTAGTGCACAAATATGGTTACTATAGAGTGAGTCGAGTTGGGATGTTACACCACTTCTCACTAAAAAAAGATGAAAAAATTTCTGATTTTTTTCAACAAAACTATACTGATGGTCTTTGTGTACCCGATCCCCTACCACCAGGTACCCAGTAGCCATTGAGTTCATGTCCCTAGTCCATCAGGTGTCCAATGGACCACACAAAACCACACCTTTATTCTTATAGTCCCACAAGGTACTTGGTACTAGCCTAGTGGGTAGTCAGTAGATTTACCCTTCATGATGAAAGTATTTACCCCAAGAGATCTTTATTGAAACCATCCCCATGAATTCAATAACCCCTAAAACACCATAAAAATTTACAGTTACAAATGAT
This sequence comes from Viscum album, assembly GCA_963277665.1. Taxonomy (NCBI): domain Eukaryota; kingdom Viridiplantae; phylum Streptophyta; class Magnoliopsida; order Santalales; family Viscaceae; genus Viscum; species Viscum album. Next base: position 379,918,524 of record OY728147.1, read on the forward strand.
CATGCTGATCCTAGAATCAATTTACCTCACCTGAATACCCAAAACATTATAGTAATCTTCATAAATTAGATCATGTAATATTCTTAGAAAAAAATTTAAAATGTAAATAATAATTTCAAATAAAACTTCTTATTTTTCATTTGTTCTTTGTAACATTTCACCTTCCAAATATTTCTTTGATAATTTGAATACATTCTATGATTAATTTATTTATGTTGTGATGGTTCTTTCATAAATGGTTTTTTTATTCAAATTATATTTACTTATTATATAAAATATCGATTCCATAATATCCATTGTTCCCTATATTTAAGATTTTTTTAGAATATTTATCAAAATTTTCTTATAACACTTCATTAAAAACATATAAAATTATAAGCGTGTTTCAAAAACAAAAAAATAAAACTTTTTTAATCTATGTTGACAACACTCATATAAAACTATTTATTGAACACATCACTAGATGTTAAAAATAAGTTGTATTTTCATAGTTTCTATAAAAATATAAAAATTAAAATATAAAACAAAAAACATTAAAATGTAGAGATATCTTCTTTTAGATTATATATATATATATATATTTATTTAGTTTTATATTATAAATTTTAAATTTTTTTAGTTTAGAAGAAAGAGTTTCATTATTGGAATATGGGAAACTAGAGAATACTATTTAGTCAAAGATTCTCGTGCTTCCTTTGTTTTGAAAATCACAATACACAAAGAAATAAAATACTATTGCTTGATGTTTTTGTTCAGTATTTTATATTATGGGGAATAAAAATATGATATATTTTTTATAATATTAGTTTGAAAAGATGAACATTTATATAACTAAAGCTTCATGAAAATTTACATTCATCAGATATGAAGCACTATTGTGGTGAAAGTTTGGTTTTATTTGAATATATAAATTTACATAGAGTTCATATGAAGATGAAAATTCCCTTACTGATATAGTTACAACTAACCCAAAATAGTATGGATGCTGATAGTTTATGTTTTTACTATAAATGAAACCACAACTTCGTGAAAAATGTGTATTTTAAATGTTTTTGATTATTTTGAAGCTGTGAGAATAATTATTTTTGAGAGTGCTTCTTATCTATGTAATAGTTTTATTTTAGAGTGTTATTTTTATAAGAAACATGGTGTGTAAGGTTTATTTTTATAAATATATTTAACACTTTCCATTTTTATTCACTGTGTTTCTGATCCTGTGAGATCTAGGGATTCCAAGGTTAAGAAAAGAGAGCTTGGTGTTTCTGATCCCATGTGATTTAGGGATTTTGGGGATAAGAATATAGATAATATTTTAATGGGCTTAATTCAATTTATTGTAGGGATAAGAAGATAAACCATCTAACAAATTTAAAGTAGGGGATACATTGGACCATTTTAAAAGAACCTCTATGAAATTTGGGTAAAAGTGAGAATTTATAATATCCTTTAAATGATAATTTTAATTGTGACCTAATAATCTATACTTTTTTTTTATTTTCTATGGTGTATATATTTTTTATTCCTACTTTTGTCTGATTTTTTATAAGTGCAAAAAATTGATTTTCCACAATGATAATATGTGTATCTATAATTCCATAGTATTTACATAATTTTAATGATTGTTGAATTTCTATAATTTTTATAGATTCTCTCATTTGTGAGTTTATGAGAAGTTTATAACTACCAGTAAACTGAATACTTGAGTGGGTTGGAAAATTTTAATTAAATTTTGAGATTATAATGTACTCCATCTTATATCTTACAAGCCTTAAATATTTTGGGAAAAAATATATTAGTGGGATTACCGTTGAAATACCCTTATTGAATGGTGGTGGGGGATATGGTGACTAAAATGATCCCACTGGAATATATGAGCATCAAGGATTCATATACACTATAGATACAGTCAAACAATATAAAATTTATTTTAATTTATTTATTTGTCTACTTATACTTTCAATATCTTATAATCCATGATGTATTACAAGCATGTTTCATTGTATTGTTTTTTTGTTTTATTTTAAATTTCATTTCCTATTTTTATAATTCATTTCTTTTTTTAATAACATATTTTTTTAGTGAATAATTTTAATGAGGGGAAGATATTATTATCTCACATATTATGAAATATTTTTCTTAAATAGATAAAAAGAGATTATTTCCTATATTATAACCATTTAATTATATTCAGTCTTAATATTTGAAAATATATATATTTTTGGTTCAAGATACTTTTTATAATTTTAATAATGTTCTCTTATATTTTTGTATTTCCATGTCCAATTTTATAACATTTATTTTTTATAAATATTTGGATTTTATATTTATAATCCTTAATTACAATAACATTATTTCAATTATACAATGGGTGTCTAAGATTATTTGAACATATGACGATTCTCCCCCTCCATGTCCCTTGCTTAGGTAATATTTCTATTATTTAATCTATTTAGATAGCAAAATATCCCATTTTCATTTGTTTTTTACAATTTTTTTTTGTTTTTTCTTGTAGGGATATCTAGTAAATTTGTTGATGTCAAGAAAAAGAAAGGAGTTTCTCAAGAGGGGATCATTAAATATGCACATCAACAATGCATTGAAAATTACATGATATTTTTATTTAATATTTTTTTCAATCTTGTGATTTAATCATTAAATTATTTTTTAATACGTAAACTTTATTTATTTTTTATGTTTTCAAAAATATTTACATTAGCTTAATTAATGTTCTCATGACACTTTCCTTGATTTTTATGTCATGTTATAAATAATTTATTTAAAATAATATGATCAATCCAAAATTATGTGAATGATTATAATGAATTTGTATTTGATCGTGAACCTAACAAGTCTCATTCAAAAATTATTTAAATGACAATATTTTTTATGTATCTATTAATTGGTGTTGTGTTCTATTAATGACCCATTTTTTAAGAATCTATAATAATATAACATTTCATTAGGTTTATTTTTTTATCCTTATTCCTTGTTATTTAAATTATTTTTCCACTTTTATTTATTTATTTTTTGTACTCTTTAATGGGATTTCAATCTTCAATTTTAATTATTTTATAATGTTCTATATGTTGTTACGATATTTTTTATGGCTTTTAGAAGTTATTCTTTTTTTTATAGTGATAATTTTATGGACTATTTTTTATTTTTTTGAGTTTCATACCTGTCACACTACAACTCGTTATCTTTTTAGGGGATGTTTTAGTTTTTGAATTATGATTTCTACATTGAAAAATATTTATTCTGGTTTGTACTAGAAATATAATTAATAACTTGATGTATTTACTAAACTCTTTCTATATATGAATCTAGGTTCAATTTTATTTAGTTTTTCTTTTCATCCCAAGGTGATATATTCCTTGGTCTAGTTTCTATATAGTTTACTTATAGAAATTTATGATTTTAACGGGTTTACATATATAATTTGTTAGGAATAATTTAAGAATAATACATGGATATTGGCCTTGTTTCTTACTAACTGAAGCAAATGATCTTTTTATTCTATATTGAATCAATGTGTGCACTGATCATCTTAATTTTTTATTCTATAAATTTGAATGTCATTTTTGTCAATGTGGTTCCCTCAGTGTATTCTTCTTCTACTTCAAGTGGTGGATTAATAAAAAATTTAATTACTTTGTTCCTATTCATATTTATGTTTAAATTTATGTTTTTTAACGACCATAATTCAAATTATCCAATAAAAATAAATAAATAAATAAATTAGTACATACATACATACATACATGGAAGATAACATATGGTGATCAGGAAAGGTATTTTACATCCCCATAAACCACGACCACCAAAAAATAGTCACTAGATAGTATCCAATACTCTTTAGAGAAAAATTTTTCTGGTCATGAAGACTCAATTTTCAACTAGTAATATAATGATAAAAATATACATTAAAGTAAAATCACAGTTATACCCCAACCTAATATACCAAAAGAGTAACTGAACCAGTGTAACGATGTAATCTCATTCACATATCCCTATATTTTATAGGGTTTCAACTAGTAGAGAGGGCATGAAAAGATCACTGAGAGACTATCCCTCAAATATAACCAACAAGTTCATTTAGGAATATAATGAAATATTGGAAAAAATCATATATATAATAGAAATATTGAAGTTTCGTAGATATGTTTATTAGTAAACAATGATTAGGGGTAGTTGATGAGTGCGGTAGTTATAAGACCCTCATTATGTGAATTAATAAAAGAGTGTATTGAGTTAATCATAATCGAGACATGATGAAATTTTTATTTTTCTCACTATGATTCGTATTACACTTATAAACTCTATTCTATCATATGGTTTTATATGTAGATAACATTCACATTAATGAAATGATTTTATTTTTATCTTGATTAATTCATTCAAGGGTTTTGGATGTTTTTTCATGTTATATTAATTGATAACATTCTCATAGATGAGTTAGAGGTTTTTTAGAGTTATGTGAAAATGAACAGAGTAACACTATGACTCTAGTGTCCCATAACCAATGGTTATTTTACAATATTATCACAACTGACAAGAGATTGTATCTATAAGGATCAAATAGTGTAATAGTATTGGGATAATAGATAGATACATGATTCTCATATTACATTTGAAAACATGAAATAAAACTTATTTTTTTGTTGAAACATTATTATTTATTATATTATATCCAAGAAATAATTCATAAATAACATCTTTATTTCCTACTGAATGGAAACCATAATAATGGGTGAGTTAACATGCTTAGTATGGGAATGTATAAAACAAAATCTTCTGTAGAATAAATAAATAAAAAATAATATGGTAGAGATAAATAATAATCAAATATTATATACAAAAATATAATAAAACTAGGGTATACCCATTGATGAAATAAAAATATAAATAATCACTTAGATTACAATAAAGAGTTTTATAATGATAGAATTCATAATTCCAGACATCATAATCTTACCATCAAGTCCTTGAGCTAAGACATCCTACATTAGTATGTAAGGAATACACCAAATAACCTAACTATTTTGTATCATGAAACCTATCGATACATCTAGGTGATATAACAGACCCCACTTATCAATTACTAAGTACAGTTCATTCTTCATATGAAATATATGAAAACTAATTCAATACATAATCAACATAAACATTTTTGTTGAAAAATATCATAAAAATTATTAATATTTTCCTGAGTCAATCACTATAACAACATAAACATAATCTTTTTAGAGTTATATGGTCGATAGTATCATTATATTATATCTCCCATAAAGTTTAATAATTATCAAAAGATATTTACATATATGGAAATACTTTTAAAAGATCACTAGAACATTTCTTATGGGAAAAAATAATTCCATTTTGAAATCATTTATTTAAAATCAAAAACATTTCAGAAAATTAGGATAAATTTATATTTGAAAATGAAATAGAAACTTATAAATTATGATTTAGGACAAATAATATCCCTCATGGTAGGAAATTTTATTCATGAGTTATATGTTAAAACAAATATTCTATTCACAACATTGGTGAAACATAACTCGTTAAAAAAATGAGATGAATATTTTTTTAAACATTTTATAAAACATAAAACATGGGTTAAAATATATTTAATAATTCATTCAATAAAACTAAAATAATTATTGAAAATATTTTAATGAAAATATTAACATTGAAGAAAAATATTCTCGACCAAATATAAAAACAATTTTGGGTTTCCTTAAAAAACTTATTTCAGAATATTGAGTACATAGATAGATGAAAATTAAAGGATAACTTATAATTTAAATAAAAAACCATAGGATAAAAAAATTCATTATTTTCAAAATATAGTTCATATAATTTAATCAACCTATATTTATGCATAAACAATCACGGTAAAAATGTAATATTGTAATATAAAACCTATACCATTTTGATAAATTTTGTATCATAAATTCCATGAAATAAATAACTTAAAATAAAAATAAAAATATGATGAATATAAATGTATTCGTGATAAATCATATAAAATGGGTCAATATATACACCCCATTAATGGAAAAAAGTGGGGAATATTACATATGTATCATATAATCAAAAGTGAGATGAGAAACTGTTACTTCATGGACAACCTGATTAGTAAGTGATTTTATTCTACATTATAATCAATTTAAAATTTATAAAATTATATATAAAATAATATTCATAACTATATTACCATACATCATTTAGTTATAACATATTATTACTCTTTCATTAACAATCATTCATTATCATCATCATTTTAGGAGTGAACTCCATCATTTTTCATGTATGATATGATTAGACAGTTACTGTATCTTCATATTGATAACTATTCAATAATATAAAAAAATTTATTCATGATATTAATATCATATATATTCATTATATATATTTATAAACATCTATAAAAGTAATAGATATAAAAATTAATTACACCAATCATGGAGATCGTAGTATATATGTACACATGAATGCTATTTTCATTTTCTAACAAAAAAGAGGGAAAGAAAGAAAAATAATATTATATAAATATATATTCCTAATTATACAATAAATATCTAATATATTTATTAAATCAATAATTGAATACATAAATGTTAGTGCCACACCCGGACTTTGTGCTGCGTCATGTTTCTAATTTTTATATTTATCCTATAACTTTATCTACTTATAATAATTATTATTCTTTTTATATGAAATGTGGGCCGAGCCCGACTTGGGTTTTGTGCTTTTGCGTTGCAGAATGTGCGTTTTGGACTTGATAGAGTTCAGCATGCCGCTGTCAAAGCCACACGACCTCACCTAGGTCACCGCGCGGCCTTGCCTGGATCACCACACGCCTTCCTGATGTTCAAAAAATTAAATAAAATGAATTAATAATGAATAAAATTAAAGGGGTGATAAAAATAAAATTAAATAAGAAAAGGGTGATTGGAATTTAAATGAATTTTTGTAATTGTAATAATAATTTTATTAGTTTAGATAATAATAATAATAATTATTATTAATATTATTAATGTTAAGAATATAGATTTTATTAAGTTATGATTATTAATATTGTTAAATTTTTATTGAGTCATTATATTTATAATTGTTATTAAAAAATTATCAATGTCATTAATTGTATTAATATTATCACCATAAATTTTTATTATTATCATCATTAATTATTATCATTAGAATTGTTATCATTTTAATTAATAATATTATCATTACAATTATCCTTGGGGGTATAATTTTTATTAAGATATTATTATTAATCCTATTTTACATTATTATTATTATTGTTATTTCTAATTTTATTATTATTAATATTATTATTCCTTTATTTTTATTGTTTTTTTCCTTAGGGTTTCGCTACCCCCCCTTGGGTCTCGCTTGCGCCGCACCTGCGAGCTCTCCCCGCCCTATTCCCTAAAGGATCCAACCCTTCTTCCCCCTTGAAATATAGAGCCCGTGCCTCCATCCCGGCCATCCCGGACAAGACAAAACCCCTGCTTGTCTAGCCCCATCCCATCAGACCCCTCCACTTTCTGCTATTTCACACCCGACCCTGCAGCTCCCGACCGACCTCCTCGCCACACCGCCTGCCGGACCAGATGCCTTCTTGCCAGCCTCTTTCCTCTGTTCGGCGAACCCTGTCACCCCCTATCCTATCTGACCCTCCTCCCCATGTCCCTCACACCCTTCCCCTACTCGGACACACACGGACCACTACTAGTGCCCCCTACCAACCTTCAGACCTGCCGTTGTCGCCCTCTCCCGGCCAACTATCGCACGACAGCAAACCCCCATGGTCGTTGGCCTCTTTTTTCCTTTTCGATGAAGCCCCAGTCCGATGACCACTACCCCCCTCATGTTGAGTTTCCTTTTTTCCATCTTGATTTTTGGTTGTTCAATGGTTTGAGTCTTTTTAGGGTTCTATTTTAATTCTTTTTGGGTTGAATTATTGTTTTATCATTCAGTTTGACCCTTGTGTGGGGTGTTCATGGTGCAATTGGAGTTTCACACCAATTTTTGGAAAATTTAGTGTCAAAGGTAGGTGGTTCCACGTTCTAAACATTATTTAATGAATTCATTTTCTTTCTTAGTTAGTTTATAATATTCATTGGTTGATTATTTAGGGTGCAGGTTTTTTTTCTTGATGTCATCCATGTGTTAGATTTGTTTGGGAGTATGTCGTTTGGGTGGGTGCGTTCATTGGTTGGAAACTTATTTTTAGTCAATTGTTAGTGTTTAATAATGTTTGTAGTTAGATTTTCTTTTGTGCAAGTAGTGCTAATTGTGTTCTACATGGCGTTGCATGTGCTTGGTCGTAAGTGAAGGTGTTGTGCTGGTTGAGTAGGTTGTTTCTATGAAAACCTATGTGAGATATCTTCTAGTATTTTATAAAGTTTTCATTTGTTTTTTGAAAATGTGAAAAGTGTGCGGTTGGTGTTCTGGTGTAGCTTTCACATTCGTTTTGTCCAAATATAGGGTTTGAGTGGAATTCTGATGTCCAAATCCATGTGTCATATTATGAAATTGCTTAATAAAATTTCTAGTGTCTTGTTTAACTGGGAGAGTGGTCTTTTAACCATGCAGCATGGTTATTAGTTGGTGTGAGCGGTGTAGTTTTTGTTATTGATGTGGTGTTGGGTGTGTTTGGTCATGAAGGAGGGCTGAGTTGGTTTTTTGTGCTAAGTCATGTTATGTTTCTTTTTAAAGAATTTGTTTAAAAATAATTTAATATGTTTTAATAAAAATTATTAAAGATGCAAATAAAATAAGTTTTAATAAAAAATTATTAGAAATGCAGAAATTGTTTTAATTGAGTCAGATAATGTCTTTGAGTGTGCATGCTATTTCAAATGGATTTTGTGTGTGTGTGCAAGTGTGGCGTTGGGTTTAGGTATTACCCTGTTTGTTTTTGTTCATCTGATATTGACATGAATTGTGAAATTTGAACATCATGTGCACAAAAAGGGGAAGCCTGGTTACTAGGTGGGAGGACTAGATCTAATGTGCTAGTGATACGAAAGTGTCTCTCGCCCAATTTCACTTAGCTGGATTGACGATTAAAAAATTAACTAAACTTTGGATGAGGATTGGAGACCACTAGGTTATGGATGCTTTTCCCTACTAGTGGCTCATGCACAAGAACAAATTTTGTTGTGTTTCCTATTCTACTATTCGCCGAGACCTGATGTTCTAGGGTCCCATTCTTTTTTCTAGTACCTATAGGGCCTCTCCCACTTTTGGTGCTCTTAGACTACTATACACTCACCATCGGTATATGATGTATCTTTTGGGTTTTCTTGAAAGTTTGGATTTTCTTAATTGTAAGGGTGTTTTTTTATTTAAGTTGTTTTCTTTGAAAGCAGTTTCTTTATAGAAATTGTTTCTTTAAAATTGTTCATTCTTTGGTGACCTTTCATTTATTTATCCTGCAAATGTATTAGTCATTTAATGTTTATACATGGGACCATTTTGCTGGGTTACGTCCTACTGGGAATTTGGATCACACCCTACATACACCTTTGGGTGTATGTTGATCTTGTTCTTTGTACATTACTGGTTGAGGCATCGTGCTCAGTGATGGTGGTTCGGGTTATGGACAGTCTTCTCATGTTGGTCGATGTTTGTATCTTGTGGTTATCACACCTCTATTATTGATTGGAGGTTTGGGCTAGAGTTTTAGTTTCTTTTGTTGTCATTACTTTTTGGATGTTGGATCCTATTGTAAACCATTAAATTTGATTTTTTTAAATCCCTGTTTAGTTCTTTGTTTCCAGTTTCAGTTTACTTATCTTGTTAGATGTTTTTCTATCTTTAATTTTGGGTAAATCGTTCCCTTGAACTATTTTGATACTCGAGCACTTGGTCCAGCCCGTGGGGATCCGGAAAACCTTTCGGGCCATGTCGCAAACCGGGTCGGGCACTGGGTCAGAGGGTTACCTGGCTTGGTTCGTGAAAAAATGGTAATAGAGGAGGTTTTCTCTCTTGGGTCATGTTATTTAAGGATAGAGTCATGGTAGACTGAAGTTAAGGTTGTCGAGACTTGATGTCCTGGATACGAGTAAGGTGCCTGGCTAGCACACCTCATGATGAGACTCAAGATACCATGGTATATTGAGGTCTGTTTGAGTCCTTAGTCCCTGTGGTTAATCTTATTTTGGGTAAATGAAAAAGGAGTAGGGTTAGTGGTCCGAGTGAGCTCACAGGGAATGGAAAGCCATGTGGAGCTAAGGACTCTATTCTTGGATACTCTCTGTTGTGGTGGCGTGATTGGCCTATGGTAGCCAACCATATGTTCGAGTCACCCACTGACACTATTTTTCTCTTGGACTGTTCCTCATTTCTTTGTTTTGGAATTGTGGAATTTTTTTTGAGTAAAAAAGTTTTGGTCTTGGAAAATGTTTTGAAATGAATCACTTTAAAAAGAAAATGATGTTTGAGATTTAAAAAGTGTGGGTTGAATGTTTTGGTTTTGAAAAATGGAAAGGTCTGGTATTGATCCTTGGTGTTCTTGTGGGCATCCACATGCATGAGTGTATATGGAAAGAGAAGAGGTCAATGGGATGAGAAGATGAATTCCTAAATGGATATGTGTTGGTTTCTAGTGTGGCCTAGGAATATGCATGTGTGAGGCCAATGGGACACCATTGGTGTTTGTGCAACCCGCTAGATTGTCTTATTTTCAAAAGGTTTTGTTAAATGAGAATTCAGTGTGTTAATAACCTGTGATTGTGTGCTGTGTCCTTGTGTTTTGGATATGTCGGATGTGAGGCATTTTGAGCCAAGTAAACTTTCTGATTGATTTGTGTCGTGAGTTTAAATTCTTATTCATTAGATGGTGTGAAAGTGTGTGGTTAGTGGTTTATTTTGAAAAGTGATTCGGGAAGCCCTTGCGGTGGTTCCCTCTGCACGTTTAGTGTTTTCTTTCAGTATGTCTTGAACATTGGACCAGTTTGATTGGGTCTATGATTTTCTTTCATAACTAGTGTACACCCCCCAAAAGCATAACATGTGATTAAAGTGTGGCCACAAACAATTATCCATTGGCTGGTTCTCAAGTTGATTAAATTATGGACTCCCCCTTTTTAGTGATAGTGTTAAGTCTGTCCCAAACCCCTTTCAGTTTATAGGATCCTATCACAGCGGGATCAAAGATGCGAGGGGAGTTGAAGAGAGTTTTGGTTTTTTTGAGTTTTCTAACTCGTCGGGTATGATGTTTAACACTGTAGTGTTTGAAGGTTTTCCCTGTAAATAGTGAAAGGAATTTCAATGGGGAAGGATAAAGACTGTTTGGAGTTATCGGTGCTGACCAGTGTCTTCAAAGTCTTGCAGTGCTTTCATCGGCTGTAAGGGTCATGTTTGGTGACATCTTGCAGTGAGAGTTCTCTTTGAAGTAAAAAGGTGGATTTCATGAAAACCTCTGAGAATTTGTTTTTTCGTAGGAGTGTGTCCCCTTATTAGGGAGTTTTCATTTATCTATACAAAGGGGAGTGTTTGTCATGTGTCTTTCCTTCTTATGATTCTTGGTTAAGGTACAGAGGTGATGGATGAGTGTCATCTAAACCTCCGTGTTGGTAAATGTTCCGTGTGGAAGTAGTTAGATGTCGTGGTGTTTTGTGTTTGTTGGTGGTGTTTCGGTTGTGGTATAGTTGAACATGGACCTAAGAGGAGAAGCCCCATTTGAGAGTCTTTGATACCTGACTGTGAGACAGGAGATGCTTCAAACATCAGGGCTCCCGCTATAGGCCTCGGAGTGAAGCTGATGTGTGGTGAGGAACCCCAGGAGTGTATGAGACCCCGAATTTATTACTGTCATCTGTGTTGAAAGTAAAAACAGTTTAAATCGTTTCTTAAAGCTGTTCCTTTCTGAGTGACCCAACTGGGAGTGTGAGGATTCTCGTGGCTATGAGGAGGCATGTTCGTCTCATTACCTTAAGTCCCGAGGGATGTGTCCCACCGGATATAGTCTCTTTTAGTAGTACTTATGGAGTTTGTTTGGGAGAATTAGTCTCAAAGATGAACGATGTTCATCTAGGGATGTTGATATGTTGGTTTTTCTTCAGCTGTGGTTTTGACGCCCAATTTTTGGGCCCCGCTCGACCCGCCCTTTTGGTGGGGTGTTGGGTCAGTGTTGGGAATCCTTTGAGTTCTTGGGTTTTCGTTGGTTCCAATGGTTGTGAGACCCATTAGGGGCCTTGCAAAAACTCCCTGAAAAAATAAACTGATATTACCCAATTCTTATTATGGAGAGTCCGTTCGGGCCTCCCTTTGTTGGTTTTCCAGCCCCGTCTTGGGAGTTGGTATGTTCTTAATGGTGGGTAGCCCCTCGGGCTTCCCCATGTTGACTTTTTGGTTATGTTTCTAAGGATGGATTGGTGATAAGTGATAAAAGTGTTCCTTGGATGTGGTTTGACCTTGTTTGTTCATTCTAGCCAAATGGTGTGGTTTTTGTTTAATAGTGATTGAGATGTTTTGGCCAGTGAAGTTGGTTTCCATGGGTGTGACAGTTTCTTTCCTTGATCAGTCAACTGGAGTCTCTCTAGCTCTTTGGGGCAGGCGACACATATTAAAAAGTCTTTTTACAAGTTTCTTGAAGTTGCCTTTGAGTCACTTTCTCTGAGCACAATACTTATTCCAGTTTTCACTTATTGATTGGGGAGATCCTCTTTGAACCTTAGTGGGGTATCAATTTCTTATTTGAGTCTCAACCTTAGTTGTGGCTTTCCGGGAACAGAAATATTTATGGTGGGGAGAATTGTCACACACAGACTTTGCGCTGCATCATGTTTCTAATTTTTATTTTTATCTTATAATTCTATCTACTTCTAATTATTATTATTATTTTTATATGAAATGTGGGCTGAGCCCGACTGGGGTTTTGTGCTTTTGCACTAAAAAATGAGCATTTTGGCCTTGACAGCATTCAATGCGCTGTTGTCAAAACTGCACAGCCTCACCAAGGTGCCACGCGACCTCTCCCAACTCCCCATGTGCCTGCCCGATGTTCCGCAAATTAAATGAAATGAATTAATAATGAATAAAATTAAAGGGGTGATAAAAATAAAATAAAATAAGAAAAGGGTGATAGGAATTTAAATAAAATTTTTAATGGTATTAATAATATTATTATTTGAGATTATTATTATTATTATTATTAATGTTATGAATAAATATTTTATTATGTTATCATTATTAATATTTTTAACATTTTATTAAGTCGTTATTTTTAAAATTATTATTACAAAATTATCAATGTCAATAATGGTATTAATGTTATCACCATAAATTATTATTATCATCATCATTTATTATTATGATTAGAACTGTTAGATTTTAATTAATAATATTATCATTATAATTATCCATGAAGTTATAATTTTAATTAAGCTATTATTATTATTCCTATTTTAGTTTATTATTGTTATTATTGTTATTGTTACTTTTATTATAATTATTATTTTCCATTTATTTTTATTGTTATTCTTTTTTTCCTTAGGGTTTCGCTACCCCCCTTGGGTCTTTCTTGCGCCGCATCTGCGGGCTCTCCCTACCTTGTACGCTGTAGGCTACAACCCTCATCCCCCCTTGAACTCCCCAGATCGTGCCTCCCTCCTGGCCATCGCGGACCCGCCGTAACCCCTTCCTGTCGAGCCCCATCCCACTGGATCCCTCATCTTTCTGCTATCGCATACCCGACCCTACAGCTCCTGACTGACCTCCTCTCCACACCACCTACCGGACCAGCTGCCTTATGGCCTCCTTACTCGGTCCGACGAACCCTGGCCCCCCCACTCTATCCGACCCTCCTCCCCCATGTCCCTCGCACCCTACCCCATCTCGGACCCCGCATGGACCCCTGCCAGTGACCCCCCAGCCAACCTTTAGACTAGCCGTTGTCGCCCTCTCCCGGCCAACTGTCGCACGACAACAAACCCCCATGGTCACTGGCCTCTTTTTCCTTTCCGGTGAAGCCCCGGTCCAGCGACCGCTACCCCCCCTCATGTTGAGTTTCCTTTTTTTCCATCTTGAGTTTTGGGTTTTCAGCGGGTTGGGTCTTTTTAAGGTTCAATTTTAATTCATTTTGGTTCGAATTCTTTTTTTATGGTTCAATTTTACCCTTGTGTAGTGCGTTCGTGGTGCGTTTGGAGTTTCACACCGATTTTTGGAAAATTCAGCATCAAAGGTAGGTGGTTCTGCGTTTTAAACATTATTTTATGAATCCATTTTCTTGATTAGTTAGTTTATAATTTTCATTGGTTAATTCTGTTGGGCGCTGATTTTGTTTTCATGAAGTCTTCATTGTGTTATATTTTTTTGGTAGTATGTCATATGGGTGGGGGGTTTCATTGGTTGAAAACATATCTTCAGTCAATTGTTAGTGTTTAACAATGTGTGCATTTAACTTTTCATTTGTGCAAGTAATGGAAATTTTGTTCGACAAGTCGTTGTGTGTGCTTGGTCGTAAGTGAGGGTGTAGTGCTGGTTTAATAGTTTGTTGCTATGAAAACCTATGTGATCTATCTTCAAGTGTTTTATAAAGTTTGAATTTGTTTTGTGAAAATGTTAAAAGTGCGCGGTTTTTGTTATGGTGTAGCGTTCACATGCATTTTTCCCAAATAGAGGGTTTGAGTGGACTTCTGGTGTCCAATGTTGTGTGTCATATTCTGAAATTGCTTAATAAAATTTACAGTGTCTTGTTTAACCAAGAGAGTGGCCTTTTAACCATGTAGTTGGGTTATTAGTTGATGTGAGTGGTTCAGTTTGTGTTCTTGATGTGGAGTTGGGTGTGTTTGGTCATGTAGGAGGGCTGAGTTGGTTTTGTGTGCTTCGTCGTTTTATGTTTCATTTTAAATAATTTTTTAACAAAGAATTTAATATGTTTTAATAAATATTATTAACAATAAAAATCAAATATTTTTTAATAAAAAATTATTATAAATGCTTAAATTGTTTGAATTGAGTTAGGTAATTTTTTTGGGTGTAAGTACTATTTAAAATGGATTATATGTGTGTGTGTGTAAGTGTGGCGTTGGGTTTAGGTAACACCCTGTTTGTTTTTTTTCATCTAAGATTTACATGAAATGTGAAATTGAAACATCTTGAGCACAAATAGGGGAAGCCTTGGTATTAGGTGGACAGACAAGATATAGTGTGCTAGTGATACAGATGCGGATTTGGCCCAGTTTCACTTAGCTGGATTGACAATTACCACACTAACTAAACTTTGGATGAGGATTGGAGACCACAAGGTTATGGATGTGTTTCCTTACTAGTGTCTCATGCATGATAATTTATTTTGTTGTGTTTCCTATAATATTATTCACTGATACACGATGTTCTAGGGTTCCGTTCTTTTTACTAGTACCTATAGGGACTCTACCACTTTTGGTCCTCCTAGACTACTATACACTCACTGTTGGCATACGGTGTAGCTTTTGGGTTTTCCTGATGGTTTGGGTTTTCTTATCTACAAGGGTGTTTTTTTATTTAAGTTATTTTCTTTGAAAGTGTTTTCTTTATAGAAACCTTTTCTTTAAAATTCTTCTAGCTTTGGTGACCTTTCATTTATTTAGCTGGAAAATGTATTTGTCATTTAATGTTTATACGGTGAACCTTTTTGTTGGGTGACGTCCTGCTATACTTTTGGCTCACACCTTACATACACATTTGGGTGTATGTAGACCTTGTTCGTTGTACATTGGAGGTTGAGGCATCGTGCAAAATGATGGTGGTTCTGATTGTGGACGGTCTTCTCATATAGGTTGGTTTTTTTAGCATGTGGTTATCGCACCTCTCTTATAGATTGGGGGATTGGGTTATAGTTTTATTTTCTTTTGTCATCGCTACTTTTTGGATGTTGGATCCTATTATAAACCATTAAATGTAATTTTTGTTAAGGGCATGTTTGGTTGTCTGTTTCCAGTTTCAGTTTACTTATCTTTTAGTTGTTTTTCTATCTTTCATTTCTTGTAAATCTTTCTCTTGTACTATTTTGATTCCCGAGAACTTGTTCCATCCCATGGGGATCAAGAATACCCTTTAGGCCATGTCACAGACCGGGTTAGGCACTGGGTTAGTTGGAGACCCAGCTTGGTTCGTGATAGTTAAGGAGTGATGGAAAATGAATCATATAACTTTGTGGAGGCAGTAGTCCACACATATGTACAAGCGATCTATTCATTTTCCATTTGATAGAAAAGGTGATAAATAAGGTTTAATACATAATAATAATTACATTTTATTATAATTAAGATATTGAAATAAAGAATTATTTTTTTATAAGTAATATAGGAATGTATTTTTGTATATATTTTCTACGATAAATGGTTCAATATGTGTCAGTAAGAGATTATAATATATTTCGTTTTATAAGTGAGGTGGGTGGAAAACATGTAAATACATGAAATATTAACATATAATAAGTGTATAATTAATGTAAAATGGATCCATAGTTACATATATTATAATATCAAAGGAATAAATAAAAAATATGATCAACCAATTGAATTTATGTAAGTTTATATTCTATTTTAACCCTTATCTTTTAGTTTAACCCCCTTATTAACCTTGTTTAACCTTAACAGTTATAACAGAATTTTTACTTTTTAAAGTGTTTTAAAATTAATTTTCAAAATTAAAAGTGGTAAATAAATGTTCCATGAATAATATGATCAAAAGTTTACCATTAACTTGAGTCAATATTAGTTTTCATAAATTTTAAACATTAAATAAAATTAAATGTAATTTTTAAGACTATTTTAAAAATTTGACATTAAACACATCGACACAACAATAGAATAATAAGTTAATATATTTAAAAATAACATATAAATCATTATTATCCAATAAATTCATTATTAACCATAATTAATCCAACATTTTATCATTGAAATGTATTTAAAATCGTTTATTTTATTTTTCTACTGCTTTCATAAGTGTTGCATCGGTAATGTGTAAGCATTCAAGGGAAATATACTATCTATAAAAATTTAAAATAATTTACTATTATAAAAATAATTTATTATTATTAAAAATAACCATTTATATCCATTTATATCCATTTATATCTTCTTTTTATCTATATGAAAACATATAATAGATATTAAAATAAAGCGAGTGACATTTTATAATTTTTCTTAATTTAAAAAATATAAAGGTCATAATCAAAGGAAAATGATACAAAATACTCATAATTTCAATGATAGGATGAATATATATGAAATAAATTCATAAAATAAAATAAATTCATGTGTTATATTGATTTTGATACTTTACCCATATTTTTAATATTTTTAACCCATTTTACATTTTTCCGTAATGATAAACTTTTATCACTATTACTATTTATAATGACCAAAAATAAAAATATCATCATTAATAAATGAAAAACCCATTATTAAAAATATACAATCCATTTTCTAGTTTCATTTTTAATAATTTTTAGAAATTACTTAATATAAATACACCAAATACAATAGAAAACCATTTTTAAAAAAACATACTTTTAGCCATAAAAATGAACTTTTACCAAAATCAAATATAATACAGATTCAAATTGAATTAGAAAGATTATTTTTTATTAAATTTATTTTACTTTTCATTAAAATAAAATATAAAATTTAATTTTAATTTTAAATTACTTCATAAAAAGAAAAGAAATGACAGTTTTACAAAAATCAGTATTTTTAAATATTCACTCAAAAAAGAATCCTTTCAGAAAAATCCAAAAAACACACACTATTTTAATTTTGACATGATAAAATAAAAAAATAATTGAATCATTTAAAATAAAATTTCTAGATGTTTTTGAAATTAAATATTATATATACAAATAAAATGCAATAAAAGCTATTTTTGAAGAAAATGAATTTTTGAAAAATAAAACTTATTTATCCTAATTCCTTGCCTAATAATCATAAATAAATAAATAGTAATTAATTTTATTTGTTTTAAAATCTACTTAATTCATTATAATCACTTCCAAATAGTGATTAATTTAATCTATTATGCTAAAAATGCATTTCTTACATAAAAATAGTTTTAACACAAAATATATCATTTACTTATACAAGATTTTATCTTTAATTAATAATAATTCATATTAAATCTATAGTTTATTATCTAGTTTTTTATGTAAACAATTTCTAAATATATTTCATAATACGATTATTCATGTTCATAACCGCTAAACCAACGACTATGTTATAACAATCACATTTAGATAATAATATATATATAGTGTATCACAATTCTTTTAAGATCGATGTTGTATATACCACATTCTATAAAAAATATTAAATAAATAAAATAAATTGTAAAATATTAGTGTGTTTCACTTTACCCAACATAAAAAAATTATGTCCTCAAAATGTTATCACATGTCTGAGAAAAGGGAATTTTTCAAAAAATCAATTCTACGAAGTGGAAAATAAAACATACGATCATAAAAGTGGAAAACATTTTAATAATTAAAAATACATTTATTGAAAAACCATATAGTAAACATGGATAATAAAAAACCATTTTTTAAAAATGAAATGGGAAATATGAAGGTCACCTAGAAGAACACATAATCTAGTTCACAAATAAGAAGAACACTGGTGGGAAGTGAAAATATAGACTTGTAGGAGAAAAATAATGTCCAAGGAATAACAGAGAGTGGTAGAGTACATGATAATTATAATTTTAATAACCAAAAAATAATAAATTATTAATGTATAATTAAGACCCTTAATTAATAAAAAATGAAGGTAAAATGATAATATTTTTATTTGAAAATCATTTTCCCATATTTGAGGTATTATTTTACTATGAAGATTTGGAATAATTGAAAATATAATTACATGATTTATTCCTATTTGATAATAAACATATCATGCTTTAGTTTTGATTCGATCAATTTACACTTCTATCAAATATATTACTCCAATAAATTAACATTCAAAATGTTCTTTTCATGACTAAAGCATTACAATTATTTTTTAATAGATCACAATATTTATAAATGGATGAAAAATTATTCCTCCCATTTCTCTCCATTAACCAAAACAATAATGGTTATCATAGGATATGATAATTTAAAATAGTAATATAAAATCAAATGGATAAATACATATAACGACCCACACTTTACATACATTGTTAATACTTCAAAATTGAATTACACTTATTACAACATATGACAAAACCACAAAGGACCGTATAGGTATAGTGTCTTTAGAAACTGGGAAACATAAACAACTGGTTCATAAATCTTCTACAGTGTCTCCCATTTATTTCATCATATCTAGGGTCCCTTTTAGCATATTCTACTTAATATCCATCTTCCTGGCCTGGGGAAAAGAAAACATAAAAGGGTGAGCTCAAATGCTCAGCAAGGGAAAATAAAGGAAATAAAAATCATATCATATCTTTTTGAAAATTAAAACCTGCAAAAGAGATCATAATATCTTAACATGGAATAAATCATAGAAGTGAAAATGAGATCCCCATAATCATAACATAAAACTTGAATCTTTGTGGCATGTACACATAATCATGGAAAATCATTTCTTGTTAGTCATGACTCATTGCCAAGACTATCTTAGTGGACAAAGTCTCTTTCTGAACCGAGTTCACTCCTCGTTTCAGTCCTGTATCACTGAACCGAAATAACCTTCCGTTCCAGCCATGTCTATCTCATGAGATATAAAATCATTACCCAATGCATTGGAGGGAGATATAGGTCCCACCCATCTTATAACGAATCCTCTCTTATGTGTGCCACATAATCATAAAACATACATCATCGCATAACACATATAACAAAAATGGGATTCTTGAAACATCATGACATCATAAATCAATTCATATATGATAAAGGAATTCATAAACATAATTCCATCACAACATAGTCAAACCAATGTAAAAATATGGATAGAAACAGAACCCTTTATTATCTTAGATGGAAAATAATTTTGATAAAACACTTGAATTGAATTCTTGAGGAAAATATCCTTTCTTCTTCAAAAACATTTTTCCTTTCATAACATGTCATACAACATTAAAATAAAAGAAGTTGATTAAAAATAAACTTGAAAACTTGTAAAGGAAGCTTCTTTGAAGTAATGTTTTAAAAATCCATTCATGCCGTATAAGTTAAAAAAAACATTCTTCGTACTTTTGTCGGAAAAGTCAAAAAGTACCTCGTACGGAAAAACGACAAAAGATTCCTTTCATATTCTTTACTAAAAACTCACCTAAGGGTAAAATTGGATTTAAACTATTTCAAGTGGATGGAAACAATATTACATATTGAGGGAACATGGATGTGGATGATAAAATACACCCCAGTAAATACTTACGAATAAACAATCTCGGATAAAAATGAGATTGTGATATTTCCCTTACCTTAGGTCCGATTTTCTTTGTTCGTGTCCGAAGCTCCTGTATAATGGTTTAAATAATGTTATTGACTTATTCCAGAATCATACATATTGATATGAGATCATATATGGTCATATTATTAGCTTCTTGTTAGTAATATTTCATTGTTACTTGTTACTCGGGTCTTTATAACTTTTTGTTCTTATGCGTGTTTTGTCGAATAAATTCTTATTCTTATCTTTAGGTTATAGATAATTCATTTCCAGAATGGTATTAGTGTAGTATATACCATATTCATTCATTCGATTCATTTATACAATCATTATGAAATGAAGATCATGTAGAACGAGTCGCATCACATCGTGGAGACGATATTCCGTACGTACGCACGAGTGATGATATCGTTCCTATGATCGTGGAATTGTATTGGAGTATATATATATATTATTTCAGTATAAATATTACTTTATAATAATCATATATAGTTACACATTACACCATTATACCCATCCTTGTAAGGTGATGGTGGAAAATAGATTACACCACGGCGTGGAGACGGTATTCCGTACGTACGCACGCGCGGTGATTTCATTTTTCCGTAGGATGGATAGAAGGTGAATTAGGGTTGTTTCATATTTATAATAACATATCAGTATGTAAGTAATACTGATGTTATTACTTTATCATGAAACAACTAAATAAGAAGAAGTTGAAGAAGAAAGAAATTGAAAAGATCGGTAATGGATATTACCTCTTCTTTGGAACGCCTTTTTGAATCCTCCACTTAAGGAACTAAGATTGGTCTTTGGAGAAGACCAGGACCTCTAGGATTATTCTAGGGAAGTGGAGAAGGGAAAATGGCAGGGGTTGGCCGAGCTTGAGTGCTCAAATTGGTGTGAGGAGGAGGGGGAGGAGGTGCCCTTTTATAAGGGAGGAGAGGGGCACCTTAGGAATATCTCAAAATATTATTTTATATTAAAGTCAAAATCGGTTTATAATGGTTCCAAAGGGTATTATTTCGAAGCTAAAGTGGGGATAGGTCGAAATCCTATCAACCAATAGAATTTAGACAAGTTTAGGATATTATTTTAACCTTATCAATTAAATTTAACTCTAAGTTAAATAATTTAACTTTTACCATGTCTTTTTGTTTTCTTTCACTATATGGTTAATACACTTACTATAACATGCCAAACGAACCCCAAATTGTTTATTATTAATATATATATCCTTATCTAAGTCATTTGGCCGAACCTTAGATTTTTAGGAATAAAATAACAATTAATAATATAATATTTGATTTAAAAACTATTTTGTGTCAATTTTGACACTATTTGATATATGATTTTTGTCAAAGTCATAACAGAATTATATGTTCGAACCAAGTTGATTAAATCAATACTAATATATCATAGTAACCTAGAAAATTAGTGGAATTCATAAAAAGTCTCAAATTACATTTATTTTGGTATTTATATTATCAATTTTGTCAATATTTTATTAATAAGATAATTACTGCATCATCTTTGTGTCATAAATAAATTAAATTATTTGATGTCTAAAAATTACAAATAAAATACCATCATATAGGAAATCGTTTTAGTTTTCTAATGAATATTTACAATCGAATTTATCTTATGTATAACCTTATATTAAAAATGATTTACTTATTAAACTTTGATTTTAACTATTTTAACCCTTCTTTAAATAAATTAATAATAAATGTCCTAATCTAATCCAAGTGGGCCTAAATGGTCATATTTTATTCCTAAGTTTGTTTTTGGTCGAATTACACTTGTCCAATAGAATTAGGACATGTGTTAGGGTAATATTGATATCATATTTACCCATAGTTACCCTATTTACTATTAACCGCGGTAAAAAAAGTAAAAAGTTACTATTCACCAAAAAATTATTTTCATCTCATTGAACCACATTTTAGTCCTTGATATTAACCGTGTCTCTCGGATTTTCGAAATTCCATTCACAGAAGCGGTAAAATTAATTTTTATGCAAAATTCTGTTTTTAACCTACCACTTAGTGGTTTCACTATTCATCAAAAATTGAAAGTTTTCAGAAAAATACCAAAATTTTACCCTAGGCTAATTTCGATATTCTGAGTCCAAAAATGAAGTCCATTTTGAAAAACAAAATTTATAAAATTTCAAAAAGTGGTTATTACTATTCATAACGGCTAGTTTTAATAGCATATTGTTGTTTAGTGAAACTCGGTATTGCGTACGACGCAAGCTATCGAGGAAGGTCGCGATTGCGTGTAAAGCAAGCCAAGAAAGTGTTGTGTAGAAAAAGATTCCTTTGATGATTTATATAACATAAAAGTCTCGGGTGTTACATTATACCCCCCTTAAAAAGAATTTCGCCCTCGAAATTCGTCACTTTGCAACAAACAAATGAGGATACTTCTCCCTCATCATATCCTCAAGCTCCCATGTAGCTTCTTCAAGTTGGTGGTTTCTCCATAAAACTTTCACCAAGCGAGTGGTCTTGTTTCGTAGGACTTTTTCGCTACGATCCAGAATCTCTATCGGCTGTTCTTCATAAGAAAGATCTTGCTCCAGCGGTACAACTTCTGAGCTGAGTACATGTGAAGGATCTGGTATGTACTTTCTCAGGAGAGATACGTGGAACACATCGTGAACTTGAGAGAGATTCGGTGGAAGCGCCAATCGGTAAGCTACCTTCCCAACACGATCCAGTATTTCGAAAGGACAGATATATCTAGGGCTCAACTTCCCCTTCTTTCCAAATCTCATAACCCTCTTCCAGGGAGATATTCGTAAGAACACTTTATCACCCACTTCAAACTCTAGGTCTTTTCTTCGGTTGTCGGCATAACTTTTCTGTCGACTCTGAGCTGCTCTTATGTGTTGTTGAATAGATCTGACCTTTTCTGCCATTTCATCAACGAGATCAGGTCCTAATAGCTTTATTTCCCCAACTTCATCCCAGCAAGTTGGAGTCCTGCATTTCTTTCCATAGAGAGCTTCATAAGGAGCCATCTGAATACTGGAGTGAAAGCTATTATTATAACAAAATTCCACCAAAGGTAGGTGTTGATCCCAACCTCCTTTGAAATCCATAGAGCAAGCTCTCAACATATCTTCTAGGGTTTGAATTGTTCTCTCAGACTGACCGTCTGTCTGGGGATGATAAGCAGTGCTGAAACTCAACTCTGTATCCAGAGTATGCTGAAGACTTCGCCAAAACTTCGAGGTAAATCTCGGATCTCTATCAGATATAATAGAAAGTGGTACTCCATGAAATCTTACCACTTCCTTTACATATATCCTGGCAAGCTGATCTAGAGAGAAATCCTCTCTAATAGCAATGAAGTGTGCAGACTTTTTAAGACGATCAACTATGACCCAGATAGCATTATTGCCTTTGGATGTTTTAGGAAGTCCTGTGACAAAGTCCATAGTGATGTTTTCCCATTTCCATTCGGGTATGGGTAATGGTTGTAACATCCCCTTAGACTTCTGTCTCTCAGCTTTAACTTGTTGACAAACCAAGCATCGAGAGACATATTCAGCAACATCTCTTTTCATGCCATCCCACCAGAAGTACTCTTTCAGGTCCCTATACATCTTCGTGCTTCCAGGATGAATAGAGAATGAAGAACTATGAGCCTCATCCAGCAGCTCTTTCTTTAATTCGGGGATGGGAGGAACACAAACCCGATTCCTGAACTTTATTATCCCATCACAATCAAGGTTGAATTCAGGAACATTTCTCACCTTCTTTTGTAACTCGACATCTTCTTTATGTGCCTCTTTAATCTTCACATGTATAGATGGTTGAACATTCATTTGAGAAAGATAAGATTTTTTCCCTTCCATTATAATTCCAAGATCCATCCTTTGTAAATCCATAAATATTGGATCTTTTGTGATCCTCATCATGGATAAACTAGCATGGTCTTGTCGACTTAATGCATCTGCCACCTTGTTTGCTTTCCCAGGGTGGTAATGGATTGAGCAGTCATAATCCTTAATCAGCTCCAACCATCTTCTTTGGCGCATATTCAGCTCCTTTTGTGTGAAAATATACTTTAAAATTTTATGATCAGTATAAATATCACACCTTTCACCATAAAGGTAATGCCTCCAAATCTTTAATTCAATGATTACCGCAGCCAACTCCAAATCATGTGTTGGGTAATTTTGCTCATGGATTTTCAACTGTCGTGAGGCATAAGCTATCACCATATCATTTTGCATAAGAACACACCCCAATCCCTTCTTGGATGCATCACTGTAGATCACAAACCTTTCTCCACTACAAGGCAGTGTGAGCACAGGTGCACTGGATAACCTTCTTTTCAACTCCTTGAAATTCTCTTCACATTCCTCTGTCCAGACAAACTTAACTCCTTTCCGAGTCAACTTGGTGAGTGGATTAGATAATCTTGAAAAATCTTTTACAAAACGTCGATAATAACCAGCCAAACCAAGAAAACTTCAGATCTCAGTTACTGTTGTTGGTCTTGACCATCTTTCGATAACCTCTGTTTTTGCTGGATCCACAGATATCCCATCTTTTGAGATTATATGACCCAAAAATGCAACTTTTTGAAGCCAAAATTCACACTTGGTAAATTTGGCATAAAACTTCTCTTTTCTCAGGGTCTTCAATATAATTCTCAAGTGATCTTCATGCTCTTCCTTGCTCTTTGAATAGAAAAGAATATCGTCTATAAAGACTACCACAAATTGATCAAGATAGTCTCTAAAGACTCTATTCATTAGATCCATGAAGATAGCAGGGGCATTAGTAAGACCAAATGGCATCACTATAAATTCATAGTGTCCATACCTTGTACGGAAAGCCGTCTTTGGTATATCCTCCCTTTTGACCCTTAATTGATGATACCCTGAACGAAGATCAATCTTGGAAAAGTATTGAGCTCCGCGTAGTTGGTCAAATAAGTCATCAATGTGTGGGAGAGGATATTTGTTCTTGATAGTGATCTTGTTAAGTTCTCGATAATCAATGCAGAGTCTCATTGATCCATCTTTCTTCTTAACAAATAGAACAGGTGCTCCCCAAGGTGACGCACTAGGTCGTATGAATCCCTTATCAAGATTCTCTTGGAGTTGCTTCTTCAATTCCTGCAACTCAATTGGGGCCATTCTATAAGGTGTCTTTGAAATAGGCAAAGCACCCGGTACGAGTTCTATTGAAAACTCAACTTCACGATTTGGTGAAAGACCCGGCAATTCCTCCGGAAAGACATCATCAAACTCCCGTACAATGGGCATATTTTTAATCGTGAGTTTCTCACCAACCATTTGAGATAAATAACCTTCATTTAGTGGAATCAATACCCATAAGATGGAAGAAATTTCCACTGGAAGGTTATGTTCATCCTTACATTGATAGACGATCGTAGGTTGATCTGGAATATGAAATGTGACTTCCCTTCTTTGGCAATTTATATGAGCTCCATGTAGAGAAAGCCAATCCATGCCAAGAATCACATCAAATTCCACTAAAGGAAGGATCACAAGATTTGCAGGAAGCAATTTCCCACAAACTTCGATCGGAGAAGAATTATAAACTTCTGATGCGATTGATGTGCCATTAGGTGTTGTCACAGCTAACTCAACATCTAATTGTTGAGGTAATACGGTGATACCCTTAGAAAATTTTTCAGAAATAAAAGAGTGGGTGGATCCAGAATCAAATAAAACATTTGCTACTTTAGAGTGGATGGTATGTGTACCTTTCACCACATCGTTATCGTACTCCACATCGCTGATAGAAATTGCATGTGACATTCCTTTTTCTTTAGCCTTAGGAGTTTGTTGACGTCGACCATCATCATCAACCCTTGGATTTGGGCATTGATTGGCATAATGCCCCATCTCCTTGCACTTGAAACATTGAAGTGTAGCAGGTTCATTCTGTGTATCCCTTCCTTTGTTTGCATCATTAGACATCTTCTTCCCATTATCACGGCATTCAAATGCCCGATGACCTTCCTTTCCACATTTAAAACATTTACTTGTCCCTTTAAGACAACTCCCTCCATGTTTCTTTCCACACTTTGAGCATAAGGGAAAGTTCATCTTCTTTTCCGTGTGCTCTTTAGATTTTTCTTTGAATTCCATCTTCCTCTTCTTATCAAACCCATGTGACTGATGGGTTACTCCAATCTCCATCTCGACTTTGAGAGCACATCGAACGATTTCCTCGTAGCTATTGAAGTCCCTTATGGCTAACGCCCTTCGAAGACTTGGTTTTAAGCCACTAAAGAATCGATCAATCTTACTCTCAGGTTGGATAATAATACCAGAAGCGTACCTTGCAAGTCTGGTAAAATTTGCTTCATAGGTACCAACAGATTCATCATCCCTTTGCTTCAGTTCAAGGAACTCTTTCTCCATCTTTGTTCGGAGAATACGAGGGAAGTACTTATTGAAAAATAAGTTCTTGAACTCGTCCCATTCCATAGACTCAATTTCATCCCTTTGCCTTGTATTCTTAACAAGATTCCACCATTGATCAGCATCTCCTTCCAAACGATACACTGCTAGGATGACTTTATCATGCTCAGAACATTGAAGAACTGAAAATATCATTTCAGTAGTACTAATCCATTGTTCAGCAACTAATGGATCAGTAGACCCGCTGAAAGATGGTGGACGCTGCCTCATGAAGGATTCAACAGAATGTTGCTCCCTCCTTTGTTCGTTTGGAAATCCTGCATGATTCATAGCTTGAGAAAGTTGTGTGAGCATGGCTACAAGATTTTGCATTCCAGCTCCCATATCGTTTGGTTGCTCAGGGGGACAATCATTGCATTTCCCATCATATTCCGCATTAACAAGGTTCCTTCGGGTTCCAGCCATTGACTAAAACCAAGAAGAATAGTGTGAGCAACACTAATTATAATAGGAAACCACATAATTCAAGAATAAAATTTTCATGCTTATGGTCTTATCCTAGGTTATTCATGGCCATTTCTAAGATTGTGTTCTATGCTTAGACTTATCCTTAGGGTTCTTACTAAGGCTTTCACATCCTAGTTTCCAAAGGTTGACTATACCTTTCCTATGATACCAACTATAACGACCCACACTTTACATACATTGTTAATACTTCAAAATTGAATTACACTTATTACAACATATGACAAAACCACAAAGGACCGTATAGGTATAGTGTCTTTAGAAACTGGGAAACATAAACAACTGGTTCATAAATCTTCTACAGTGTCTCCCATTTATTTCATCATATCTATGGTCCCTTTTAGCATATTCTACTTAATATCCATCTTCCTGGCCTGGGGAAAAGAAAACATAAAAGGGTGAGCTCAAATGCTCAGCAAGGGCAAATAAAGGAAATAAAAATCATATCACATCTTTTTGAAAATTAAAACCTACAAAAGAGATCATAATATCTTATCATGGAATAAATCATAGAAGTGAAAATGAGATCCCCATAATCATAACATAAAACTTGAATTTTTGTGGCATGTACACATAATCATGGAAAATCATTTCTTGTTAGTCATGACTCATTGCCAAGACTATCTTAGTGGACAAAGTCCCTTTCTGAACCGAGTTCACTCCTCGTTTCAGTCCTGTATCACTGAACCGAAATAACCTTCCGTTCCAGCCATGTCTATCTCATGAGATATAAAATCATTACCCAATGCATTGGAGGGAGATATAGGTCCCACCCATCTTATAACGAATCCTCTCTTATGTGTGCCACATAATCATAAAACATACATCATCGCATAACACATATAACAAAAATGGGATTCTTGAAACATCATGACATCATAAATCAATTCATATATGATAAAGGAATTCATAAACATAATTCCATCACAACATAGTCAAACCAATGTAAAAATATGGATAGAAACAGAACCCTTTATTATCTTAGATGGAAAATAATTTTGATAAAACACTTGAATTGAATTCTTGAGGAAAATATCCTTTCTTCTTCAAAAACATTTTTCCTTTCATAACATGTCATACAACTTTAAAATAAAAGAAGTTGATTAAAAATAAACTTGAAAACTTGTAAAGGAAGCTTCTTTGAAGTAATGTTTTAAAAATCCATTCATGCCGTATAAGTTAAAAAAAACATTCTTCGTACTTTTGTCGGAAAAGTCAAAAAGTACCTCGTACGGAAATACGACAAAAGATTCCTTTCATATTCTTTACTAAAAACTCACCTAAGGGTAAAATTGGATTTAAACTATTTCAAGTGGATGGAAACAATATTACATATTGAGGGAACATGGATGTGGATGATAAAATACACCCCAGTAAATACTTACGAATAAACAATCTCGGATAAAAATGAGATTGTGATATTTCCCTTACCTTAGGTCCGATTTGCTTTGTTCGTGTCCGAAGCTCCTGTATAATGGTTTAAATAATGTTATTGACTTATTCCAGAATCATACATATTGATATGAGATCATATATGGTCATATTATTAGCTTCTTGTTAGTAATATTTCATTGTTACTTGTTACTCGGGACTTTATAACTTTTTGTTCTTATGCGTGTTTTGTCGAATAAATTCTTATTCTTATCTTTAGGTTATAGATAATTCATTTCCATAATGGTATTAGTGTAGTATATACCATATTCATTCATTCAATTCATTTATACAGTCATTATGAAATGAAGATCATGTAGAACGAGTCGCATCACATCGTGGAGACGGTATTCCGTACGTACGCACGAGTGATGATATCGTTCCTATGATCGTGGAATTGTATTGGAGTATATATATATATTATTTTAGTATCAATATTACTTTATAATAATCATATATAGTTACTCATTACACCATTATACCCATCCTTGTAAGGTGATGGTGGAAAATAGATTACACCACGGCGTGGAGACGGTATTCCGTACGTACGCACGCACGGTGATTTCATTTTTCCGTAGGATGGATAGAAGGTGAATTAGGGTTGTTTCATATTTATAATAACATATCAGTATGTAAGTAATACTGATGTTATTACTTTATCATGAAACAACTAAAGAAGAAGAAGTTGAAGAAGAAAGAAATTGAAAAGATCGGTAATGGATATTACCTCTTCTTTGGAACGCCTTTTTGAATCCTCCACTTAAGGAACTAAGATTGGTCTTTGGAGAAGACCAGGACCTCTAGGATTATTCTAGGGAAGTGGAGAAGGGAAAATGGCAGGGGTTGGCCGAGCTTGAGTGCTCAAATTGGTGTGAGGAGGAGGGGGAGGAGGTGCCCTTTTATAAGGGAGGAGAGGGCCACCTTAGGAATATCTCAAAATATTATTTTATATTAAAGTCAAAATCGGTTTATAATGGTTCCAAAGGGTCTTATTTCGAAGCTAAAGTGGGGATGGGTCGAAATCCTATCAACCAATAGAATTTAGACAAGTTTAGGATATTATTTTAACCTTATCAATTAAATTTAACTCTAAGTTAAATAATTTAACTTTTACCATGTCTTTTTGTTTTCTTTCACTATATGGTTAATACACTTACTATAACATGCCAAAAGAACCCCAAATTGTTTATTATTAATATATATATCCTTATCTAAGTCATTTGGCCGAACCTTAGATTTTTAGGAATAAAATAACAATTAATAATATAATATTTGATTTAAAAACTATTTTGTGTCAATTTTGACACTATTTGATATATGATTTTTGTCAAAGTCATAACAGAATTATATGTTCGAACCAAGTTGATTAAATCAATACTAATATATCATAGTAACCTAGAAAATTAGTGGAATTCATAAAAAGTCTCAAATTACATTTATTTTGGTATTTATATTATCAATTTTGTCAATATTTCATTAATAAGATAATTACTGCATCATCTTTGTGTCATAAATAAATTAAATTATTTGATGTCTAAAAATTACAACTAAAATACCATCAGGTAGGAAATCGTTTTAGCTTTCTAATGAATATTTACAATCGAATTTATCTTATGTATAACCTTATATTAAAAATTATTTACTTATTAAACTTTGATTTTAACTATTTTAACCCTTCTTTAAATAAATTAATAATAAATGTCCTAATCTAATCCAAGTGGGCCTAAATGGTCATATTTTATTCCTAAGTTTGTTTTTGGTCGAATTACACTTGTCCAATAGAATTAGGACATGTGTTAGGGTAATATTGATATCATATTTACCCATAGTTACCCTATTTACTATTAACCGCGGTAAAAAAAGTAAAAAGTTACTATTCACCAAAAAATTATTTTCATCTCATTGAACCACATTTTAGTCCTTGATATTAACCGTGTCTCTCGGATTTTCGAAATTTCATTCACAGAAGCGGTAAAATTAAGTTTTATGCAAAATTCAGTTTTTAACCTACCACTTAGTGGTTTCACTATTCATCAAAAATTGAAAGTTTTCAGAAAAATACCAAAATTTCACCCTAGGCTAATTTCGATATTCTGAGTCCAAAAATGAAGTCCATTTTGAAAAATAAAATTTATAAAATTTCAAAAAGTGGTTATTACTATTCATAACGGCTAGTTTTAATAGCATATTGTTGTTTAGTGAAACTCGGTATTGCGTACGACGCAAGCTATCGAGGAAGGTCGCGATTGCGTGTAAAGCAAGCCAAGCAAGTGTTGTGTAGAAAAAGATTCCTTTGATGATTTATATAACATAAAAGTCTCGGGTGTTACAATACAACATTAATAATTAATTATTTTATAAAAACACCCAAAGTTCAACTTAAATTTCTATAAATAACTAACCTTAAAACTCTTCAAAATACTCCAGACCATGTTAAAACTAAAATATTAGAATTATTTTATAATATATTATTCCAAGATCTAATTAAAATTTCTATCCAAAAAAACATTTGTTACATAAAAAAATTATATACCCTAAACATATATTCTTTAAAATATGCTAATATTTTCCATAAATAAACTAAATCAACCTAAAAAAACTACAAAAACACATATACTTCCACAAGTTAAGTCAATATTTATTCATCAAATTAAATGCAATCGTATAAGAAAATATTATATTTACCTTAATAATATAATTTTCCTAAAAAATATAGTGAAATTTATTCAAAATTACCTTAATTAGATTGTTACAGAATGCATTTTCAATTATATGGTTATTTATACTATAAAATACCAATTCCCAAAATTAAATATACATTCTATACTAGTTATCCATAATTACCTCAACATAAAATATCATATTAACCATAAAGGTTATGATTTTCAATCAACTTATTTCCAAAAAATTTAAAAAACATTCTTCCTTAAAATCATTTTTACTATAAAATATACAAAACCCTAGGGTTGTATTCTCATAAATCTATCCAAATAAATTCTTAATAATCTTGAACACTCATAATAAAAAACCTTAAAATGGGTATTTTTGACTTTAAACTAATGATAAACCTTAGAATTATTAACCAATGATGGAATCTAAAATTATTAAAATATGTTCATTTGAATTATAAGCTTATAATCTTTGGGAGTATCATAAAATCATAAATTGTTTAAAAATATTTTATAATGGTTTGTAAAGAAAATTTTAATCCAAGAAATAATATCTCATGGGAGTGTTTATCCAAGTGTTCAGTCTTAGGCCCACTCATCATGAACCATGTAAAGATCAAGTTGATACTCTACCATCCCTTTTTATGGTGTTTACCCCTAGGTGCATCTATGCCACATATGTATCCACATTCTAGTATCCAGATATGGATGTAAATTCTAGGAAAATATAAATTTTCTACCTTACTAAAACATCAATATATTTTCCTATACTTTGAATTATCTCTATAATATCTCATAAGTTTATGTTTTTTAATATATTGTTTCCTAAATCTTATTCCCTTGGTTTATACTAAATTTCTTCTGATAGAAAAATGTAACAACTGAACTCTAGTATTCTAGATCTAATAGCTATTTTATTACAATGTATCACTATACAAGTGATTGTATTATGAGGGATAAAATAATTTTACTATATAGGGAGACTAGATACATACATGATTCTGACATTATATTTTTAAAAGATGAAATAGAACTTAAAATTCTAGAGTGATATTTATTATTTCTTCTAGTATATCCCTGGAATCATTCATAAATCCTTTCTCTATATCCCATGGATTGGAAAACATAATAAAGGGTGAGCTCATATGCTCAGTAAGGGGTATTATAAAACAGAATCTATTATAGAATAAATTAATCAGGAATAATATGGAAGATATAAAAACAAATCAAATATGTCAAATAAGTAATATCATTAAAGAGGAATATATAAATGGATGATATAACAACAGAAATAACAATATGGATAAGAATAACTTGTTCCATAGTGATAGAATACATAATTCCATACAACATAATATAACCATAAAGGATTCAATCCAAGACACTATATATAAGTAGGTAAGGCATACACCAAATACCAAAACTAGTGTGTCTCATGAGAAATATTGATTCATATAATTAATATAATAGGATATTCCCATCATTTACTAAGTAAAATTCATTAACCATATAAAATAAATTAATAAAAATTAATACATAATCAATATAAGAATTCATATTGAAAAACTATCATGTAAAATGTTGATATTTTCCCTTGTCAATCACTAGAGCAACATGATCATAATCCATACAGAGTAATATGGTGGATAGTATCATTTGATTATATCATCAAATAGTAAAAATAATCTATAATGGATATTTATATAGATGAAAATTCCTTTAAAATATCATGGGAACATTTATTGAGGAAAACCATTTTTTATTTTAAAATCACGTATTTAAAATAGAAAAATTTATAGAATATTATAAAAATAATTTTCTTTGAAAATAACCCTGTAAAATTATGAATTAATCATAAATAAAAATAATAACCATTACTTTTGGAAAATTGTTTTGTGTGGAATACATTAAAAAAAGTTTCTGTTCACACATTTCGTTAAAAGTACTGAGTTTGAAAAATGAAGAAAAGATCATTTCTATATATTATTATAGAAATTAGAACACTGGTAAAAATTAATTTAAGAGATTATTCTATAATAGAAAAAAAATCTTGAAAATGTTTTAAATAAAGTTTTAACATAGAAGAAAAGATTATTGATCAAATAGAAAAACAAAGTCAGTTTTCCTAAAAAACATTCTTTTAGATATTTTATTAATTAGAGAGGAAAAATAAACAGAAAAATTATAATTTTCACAAATAAAAAAGTATAATAAAATACATAATATTTTTGATATAAATCATATAATTTCATCATCATAATGTTTAGTATAAATAATCCCATTAAAAATTGAGTTTGTAACATAAGACACTTACACATTTCGTGACTATTGAATAATAACACCCATAAAGGAAATAAATTCAAATTAATATTTAAATACCATGAATATAAATATATTCATAACATAAAATATTATCAGGGGAATTAAATTCACTACATGAAAGAAACATGTTGTGAATATGGCTTATGTCTCAGAGAGACAAAAGTTGGATGAGAAACCCTTAACTCAGGTTTGACTTGCTTCATAAGATCTTTTAACATACTATATAATAAATTTAAATTTATTATATTTATATAAAATAACCATATCATATCTATACTACCATACATTGAATAATTATAACATATAATTTCCCATTCATTAATAGTATTTCATTACCATCTTTATTTCAGGTGTTACCTGATTTTTTTTCTTGAATGTTTCAATTTGGTAACTATGGTATGTGAATCTTGATCATAGTTCTATAATATAAATAATTTTATTCATAATATTAGTATAATATATATTCATTATATATATATTTATATCCATCCAAAAAATGCATAAATTAAAAAATTAATTACAAAAAGCATGGAGATGGTAGTTCGTATGTTTGCATAAACATTGTTTTCATTTTCAAAAAAAAGAAGGAACAAAATATAAATATTAATATTTTAATTATAGAATAATGATTATTTAATAAAAATAATATATATTTATTAAATATATCATTATATACCTCAATGTGGTGTGGTAATGTAAAGTGAGTCATATCGATATGTGAATGTAGTAGTCCACACGTATGTACGAACGATACTTTCATTTTATATTTGATGAAAAATGTGATAAATAAGGTTTTTAAGATAATAATAATAATGATTAATTATATTTAAGATACTGAAGTTAATATATTATCAGTTTGAGGATATAATTTAAGTACATAGAATAAGGAATAAAATGAAATATCATTGGTAAGAGCTATACTTCTTCTTTGGAAATCCTCCTCTAGCTTACACATTAAGCCTTATTATGGTAGAATTAGGGTAATAAAAGTAGATATAGGAATATTATAAAGAATATATAAAGGTATTTAGGTATATATTGGTTAAAATAAGTGGTTCAAGAGGTTTTAGGATGACATGAGATATATTTCCTTTTATAAATGAGGTTGGAAGAAAACCTATAAATACTTTAAATATTAATATATAACGTGTGTCTAAATAATTTTAAATTGATTAAAAGATCCATATATTCAAATATAATTATGATAAATTCATAATATTATTAAAAAATATAATTTAAAAAATTTTAGGTTCAATATTTATCCTTATCTTTTATTTTATCCCCCTCATTAACCATGTTTTACATTAATCGTTTTAACAATTTTTTCACTCTTTAAGAGTCGTGGAAGTTATTATAAAAATTCCAAGTGGTACATAAATGAACCATTAATTATATAATAAAACTTTTCCTATAAAATTGATTCCATATTGGATTTTTCTAATTTACTAATGATTTAAAAATATTTTTTAAACATTAAATATCATTTAAGCTCATCTTCAATATTATTCACAAAATTTGACATTAAAGACATCAATACAACAATTGAATTAAAAAATAAACTCCATAAACATCAACTATAAATTATTATTCTCTAATAAATTATTGTGTAATAATAATTCATTAAAAATAGTCTACTTTTAATTTAGGTATAATCAATTTTTTACAAATTTCACAAGCTCTACTTTGGCGTTTGGTAAGCATCCAAGTAAAATATACTATATAAAAAAATTAAAAATAAATCATAATAATAAAAAAAATTATTCATATTCAAAATATATATTTATAACCATAAATATATTATTTTATCCCTTTGATAATATATTGAAGATATAAAAAGAATGTAACCAATATTTTGTAATTTTTCTTAACTTAAAAAAAGTTAATGGTTATACCCCAAGGAAAATGAAACCAAATTTCCATAACATAGAATATAGGATAATTCTAGTGAAAATAAACTCTTTAAATGAAAAAATAAATTTTACAATATTTTTTATACCTTATCTCATAGTTTTTAATCTTATTTAACCCATTTTACATTTACTACGATTATAACCGTTTACCACATTTATTATTCAAAGTATATAAAAATGAAATTGAAATCATTAATAAATTTGAACCTCCAAATTAAAAATATTAAATTCATTATTCGTGATTCAATTTATATATTTTCTTGAAATTAATTTGAACATAAGTGTAAAAAAATAAAACAATATTTAGAAAAATTTATTTTATGCATAAAAATGAACTTGTAAAAAAATAAATTATAATACCTGAAATACCACGAGATATTAAAAAATGAAAATAATATTTGATAGTGTGTATTAAATTCAAAAAAAGTGTATACGATAATATAACATCCTAATAATTTATGATATATCTATTTTAAAATAAATTTAATCTCTTCGATATCTGGAAATGCACGCAACACCGAGTTTGAAAAAAAAAGATACTCTATTAAAATATTATTTTTTGAAAATTACCACTATAACATAGTAGTTAAATCAGTGGGTATGAATAGTAATAATTAAATTATAAAAAATATATGGTTTACACATGAATAAAATGGATATATTTTGATCAAAGATAAAATTAGAACTATTTCAATGAAAAAGAAATGTTTTATAAGAAAACTGTATTCTTTATAAAGGATAGTTTAGTCTCCATTTGAGCAAACAATTTATAATTAATTATAAAAAATATATAAAATTTATTTTAATAATAAAATTAATTTTTGAAATCATCATATCAGAATTATCTTAGGATCAATTTTTGGGATTTTTCTGAAGTTTCATTTTTTGATGAATATTTAACAATATAGAATTTTAATTGAAAATTGAATTTTCATTTAAATTATTCATAATTTTAAATTATATTTTTATTATTTTAGAACATCATTATTTCAATTTTCTATAAATTAATCTAGTTTAGGTAATTTTAATCATTTTCAAATTGAATTGTTTTATAAAAACATTGGAAACATTTAAACATTTTCTCTTTAAAAAAATATCATTTCTCCTCATGTATGCATGATTAATTATAGAAATTATAATATATAATTATATATAATATTCTATTTTTGATCCTTGTGTCATGTGAAAAACATGGGTACACCTTTTTGTTTGAAAAAATTTAAAGTGTGCCACTTACCTCACTTTTAAAAGGCCACCCCCTATTCTTTCTTCTTCACACATTCAAACCATTTAGGTTCAGCCAATACCTTCCAAAAATATATTCAAAACTTATATCTCTCATTCTAGAATAATTATTTTGGTAGGAAATCCAACCTTGGAAGGAGTTAGTTCAATCCTAGTGAGGATACCTAAAAAAGAGGCAACGTTCTCTAATGGTATTTTTTATTTTATTTCTTCCTCCACCTCCATAAATTTTTTAAAAAAATGTGATTATATAGTAAACTCAACATTTTAAATATAGTAATAAATTTTTCTGAAAATTTCATGACCTAAAACCACAGTTCTATCAAATGGGTTAATAAATCATCATTTTTGGGTATAGATAATATATTATTTTCTTTATTTCACTAGAAAATTTTAACGCCGCTCATATACGTACGGACTACTGGTTTCACGAAGCGATGTGACTCTTTTTACCACCACACCATATATATTGTATATATAAGTATATTTAAAAAAATAATATTATATATATATATATATATGATATTATGATCATTATGTAAAGATAAAATAATACTTACCATCTTTTCATAATGTTCATTTAAAAATGGAAACATTACTCATGCGTGTGTGCGGCCTACCGTCTCCATGATTGAAATACAATTCGTTTTTTCATAACCATATTTCATAATTAGTTCTAAAATTATAATTTATTTATAAATATTATAATTATTTTATTATAATTATTCTAGATATGTTTAAATAATATCCTATTTGAACATAGTCAACCTAACAAATTCATTTTTGACACATACACCAAATATCATCGAAACCTCTGATGTAAACTTAATTGATTAAGAAATCATATATAACATGATAATAAGTAAAATTAAAGGAATAATAAACCTGAAAAACTTTATTAAATAAGAAAATAATTAACATAAGTTTATTATTTAGGAAGTTAAAGAACGTACATGATGAGTTAGACCTAAGGTAAGGGTTTTTGGTATCACTTTTACATCTATGAGACATATTGTTGGAACCAGGTTCTTCAAAGCATGTTTTGGTGTATGGTTTGTGTTTGCTGTCAATCCTCAGTAGAAGTTCAGGGTGTGTACCAACAATGTGATCATACCATTCAAGCAGTGCTCTTGGAGGATAAAAGACTTGCGCGCCATATGTTATTGAGGATCAGAACATCAAAATCTGGCTAAGGAAAGAAGGTCGCACAAGTGTTGGTTGGGTCGCGCAAGTGAGTTGCGCGACAGAGTTTATTGAAGACAAGACTTGCGCGCCGTCGAGGGACTTGCGCGCCGCCGCGCAGGGGGTCCAGTTTGCCTATAAATACTGGACCACCCCTCCTCATTTCTGACAAATTTCAAGGCCGAGAGATTGTTCGAGCTCTCGTCGCGCAGGTGGTTGAGTCGCGTAGGTGGTAGTTTTGTCGCGCAAGTAGAGCTTGCGCGCCGGTTTTTGGCTGTGCGCCCAAGGTGGTTTGGAAGAGAAAGGAAGTGGACCGTGCAAGTTTGTAGTCGGGGAAGGAAGAGTCTCGCATGTGTGTTGATGAAACTTGCACGCCAGTTTGGACTTGCGCACCGTAGTGGGACTTCAGCGACTGTCTTGGAGAAGCACGCATGGTTTTGCTGAAGCCCACCGGCGTGTCTGGAGCTGCACGAAAGCCGAGAGACTACTCTGTACATTCGAGGAAAAGTGATATTCTTCTTTTGGTGAGAATCGGACTTCAGTAGAGCATCTACATACAACAAAGGATGCACTCTTATGCAAATGAAGAAGAGACCTTCACGTCTATAAACTGAGTGGGACTTCACCAACAGCAGTGAGCCAGGGGGAGTCAACGGGAGTGACCCGAGGGAAGCAGTGAGCTATCCCTGAACCTTTGTAAAGGTAGTGAGCCTGGGACAGAGAGACTGTACCCAAACTATTGTAATCTACATCTAGTGAAGCATATTGGATTTTGGTACGACCGAAAACCTGTCGGCGTATGCTCCTTGGACGTCGCCCTTAGTGGTGAACCAAGTAACAATGGATGTGTCTTCTCTGTGCTTGTGAATGTTTTCTTTCTGATCATAATCTTCATACAGGTTCAAAAAGTTCCTACCAACGTGGGAACAAGATCCATCACATTAAAAGAAAAAGTGGTCACCCTGATTCACCCCTCCCCTCTCAGGGTGTCCCGGGGTCCTTCAAGTGGTATCAGAGGGTAAAGGTTGCTAGTGTTGAATCTGACCTTCTTCTTCATGGAAAACGCGATCAATGTCAGGGGAGTCCCTCACTTCGATGGAAGAAATTTCCAGATCTGGAAGAACAGAATGAGATCTCATCTAAGATCTCTTGGAATGGAAGTTCTTTTTTCAACTGTGCAAGGAATACAAGTCACCGATCCAACAGGCCTTGCTATGACTGAAA
Source organism: Viscum album (assembly GCA_963277665.1). NCBI lineage: Eukaryota > Viridiplantae > Streptophyta > Magnoliopsida > Santalales > Viscaceae > Viscum > Viscum album. The sequence continues at coordinate 379,957,831 of OY728147.1, forward strand.
TAGACAGGAAACTTCTTGATGCAGATGCTAAAGCACAGAATGCACTCACTACAGCCCTTTCTAATCAGATCTACCTAAAGGTGATTAATTGCACCTCAGCAAAATCCATGTGGGATAAAATTGAGAATATTTATGAAGGTGATAGAAAAGTGAAGGAGGCGAAACTACAAGTGCTGCACAATCGGTTTGATGATCTGAAGATGCATCCAGACGAGAATGCAGACTCTTTCTTCAATCGAATTACCGAAGTGGTTGGAGCTATTCGGGGTCTAGGCGAAGAAATCAAATACATTGATATTGTAAAGAAAATATTGAGAAGACTTCCACCTCTTTATAATGCGAAGGTGTCAGCCCTTGAGGAAAGAGATCTTTCCAAACATTCTTTAGATGATCTACTGAGCAGTTTGGTAGCATATGAAATGAGAGTCAAACCTGAAGATGCTACGACTCGGGTGAGCAAGGAAATGGCATTCAAGGCCATGGATAAAATGAAAATATCAAAGGATAGTAGCGGTGAAGATGACGAAGAAAAAGAAATTATTTCTCTCATTGCAAAGAAGTTCTAGAAGGGGAAAGGGAAATTCAATGGGAAGTTACCTCTCGCGTGTTTCCGTTGTGGAAAAGTTGGGAACATTGCTTCTCAGTGTTTAAAAATGATCAATGATGAAGATAGTGAGGATGAAAACTTCAAGAATCCTCAGAGAAGGTTCTTCAAAAAGGGAGACTTCAAATCTGGTAAGAAAATGCAAAGGAAGAGTTTTGTCTGTGAAGAGGAAGAAGATGATAATGAATTCTGTGATGAAGAAGAACCAGAATTAAAAACTGGGAACCATGATTCTATGATGGCCACTGTTGAAAAGCCAGATGATACTGAAGGAGAAAAACAACTGAGAACTTGTGTAGATCCTGAGATGCAACTTAAGGATGCGGTTAGTAATCTTAAGATTAAATGTAAGAGCTGCAATAAGTGGAAATCAATTGTAGAAGAATCAACTGAATATGTTGATCAACTTGAAGCTGAAATTGAACGACTGGAAGAGTTTGTGAAGGTACAATCTAAAATAATTTAAAGCAATGATGATGTAGTAGATCTGAAGCTGAGAATTGAAGAGCAGGCAAAGGTCATCAATGACCTCACATCCAGACTAGATGAAAAATCCAAGACTGCTGGGGGTCTTGAGGAGGAAGTAGTTATTTTAAGGAGTAAACTGGAGACTGAATCAGTTCCAAAAGAATCAAGGAAGAAAATACAGTTTGGACGATTCTCAGATGCAGAATTACTAGAAAGAGACAAGTGTGGTTCAGAAGGGGTTGGAAAAATCTTGAGTGATCAAAGACCTGCTTGCATGGGAAAGAGTGGAATTGGTTGTGAGGCTGAGTCATCAACTGCTGGAAGTGCAAAGATCCAAAAGAAAGATAAGATGAAAGTTGAACATGTTGAAATGTTACCTAGAGTGCTGAAAAAGGAACCCTCAATCCAAACTAAAAGGAGACATGAAAATTATCCTCAAACTTTCAAAAATGGCAGACAGTCTTACTATTCTCCCAAGGAAGAAGCTATAAGGAGAAATTCAAGTGAGAAGACATTTCTTCTCATGAAGTGTCAGTTCTGTGGCTATCTAGGCCATACCATGTCTTATTGTGAATTGGAAAGAAGCTATCTGAATGGAGAAGATATAGATTCTCAACAAAGGAGAACAATTTCATATCCTAATTCTTATAGAAGAAATAATTTCTATGGATATTGTTTTCATTGTTCTAACTTTGGTCATAAGGCAATTAATTGCAGGCAGAGAAGGGACATTGACACCTCATACAGAAGTTCCAGACATGTCTAGTCTCATCAGCAAGACAATGTTGCTCTTTCAAACAGGTTCTCACCTCTTAAAGAAGACTTTGACTATGAAGAACCTGGGTTTGCGGAAGAGATAGTTGAAAGGCTATCAGTTCTATATACTCAATCTAATGTCTCATGGAAGGAAAGGAGGAAGATTGAGAAATCAAACATTGCAGAGGTATCCCTCAAAGCTACAAAGAACAACAATACCTGGATTCTAGATAGTGGTTTTTCATCTCATATGACAGGTAATGCCGGCCTACTAACAAATATCTTAAAGAATGTTGATGGTACAGTAAGATTTGGTAATGATGGGGCTCTGAAAATCAAAGGGAGTGGAAGTACCAAATTAGCTAATGGAGAACTAAAGAAGACTGAAGTCCATTACGTAGATGTCCTACGTCATAATCTCCTCAGTGTGAGTCAACTCTGTGACTCAGGACTTGTTGTTACTTTTAATCAGAAAGGCTGCACTATCAAGGGAAAAACTGGCAATTCTCTCATGAAGGGATGCAGAACAGAAGAAAACTTGTATCAGGTTGATAGTGAATAAAATGTATGTTACATGACTGTTAAAGAAGAAAACAATCTATGGCATCGGAGATTGGGACACATCAATCAACAAGACATGGAGAAAATATCAAAATTGAGAATTTTCATGGACATTCCCAACCTGAAGCGTGAGCGTGAAAAATCGTGTGATGCTTGTATTCGTGGGAAGCCGGTCTGCAGTTCATATCGGCCAAAGAAGAAATGGGCATCTCGCCTTCTTGATCTGATTCATACAGATGTTTGTGGTCCAATAAATGTTGCAAGAACACATGGGGAAAGGTACTTTGTCCTTTTCATTGATGATTACAGTAGAATGGCTTGTGTGATGGTCATTCACAGGAAAAGAAAAGTCCTTGACTGCATGAAAACATATCGGCGAATCACCGAGAATGATACTGGACGAACAATCAAAGTGTTTCGATCTGACAATGGAGGAGAATACACGTCCATTGAATTTGAGAATTATCTAGAGAAGCATGGGATACAGCATGAGGTAGTTGCTGTGAGAACTCCACAACAAAATGGAGTTGTTGAACGTAGGAATCGACAGGTGAACAACATGGCACGAACTATGCTGATTGAGAGTCGTATTCCACGACATTACTGGAAAGAGGTTGTTCAAGCTGCAGTGTACATTCAGAATCGAACATGACTTTATATGGGTGAGACGAAGACACCATATGAATTGTGGCATGGACAGAAGCCGTCTCTAAAATACTTTCGTGTCTTTGGAAGTAAATGCTTCATCAGGAACAAAGAAGTAAATCAAGGGAAATATGGCGACAATGCAGATGAAAGAATTTTCCTTGGTTACTCAATGAACAGCAAAGCCTACAAATGTTTCAACAAGCGTTTGGGAAGAATTGTGGAAAGCAGTGATGTTAAGATAATTGAAGAGAAAACCACAAATGCCTCAAGGACGTCATATGCTGATGTGATAGAAAGTCAGGAAGAATGTGAACGTGAAGAAAATACAAGTGCAGAAATAGATGAAGTTGTTCAAAACACTCAGCAGTCACATCATGATGTTGACTCAGAAGAAGAATCTGAAGCAGAAACTATGGATGAAGAGAATACTACTGAACCTCGCAGGAGAAATCGAAGAGCTGAGATTGATCCATCCAACATAACTGGGGACAGGAGTGCACCCATTCAAACAAGAAGGATGAGGAATACCACGCAATCTGCATTTCTATCAGATGTAGAGCCATCCTCATTCGAAGAAGCTGCAAAAGATATATCTTGGGTGAAAGCCATGAATGATGAATTAGATCAGATTGACAAGAATCAGACATGGGATCTTGTCCAGAGACCCGAAGGTCACAATGTGATTTGTAACAAATGGATCTTCAAAAATAAGTTTGATGAGCAGGGAAGTGTCATCAGAAACAAGGCACGACTGGTATGTAAAGGATACTCTCAGATTGAAGGCATTGATGTTGAAGAAACCATTGCTCCAGTGGCTAGACTGGAGTCAATCAGGCTTTTCCTTGCCATGGCACTCCAAAGAGGATATAAAGTATATCAAATGGATGTCAAGACAACATTCTTGAATGGTGTACTCGAAGAAGAAGTCTACATTCAACAACCAGTGGGCTTTGTCTTGGGTACCGATGAAACAAAGGTCTGCAAACTAAAGAAAGCTCTATATGGTTTGAATCAGGCACCACGGGCGTGGTACTCACGACTCAATTCATATCTCAAAAAGTTGGAATTCGAAAGAGGAGGAGTTGATGACAATCTCTATGTGAAGAATTCTCCAAAAGATCAATTCATGGTTCTTGTCTATGTTGATGATATCATATTTGGTGGCAGTAGGAAGAAATCAGTGGATGAATTTGCCAACCACATGAAATCAGAATTTGAAATGTCTATGATTGGGGAGCTCACATATTTCTTGGGGCTTCAAGTGATTCAAAAGAAGGAATATGCATTCATTTCTCAAAAAAAATATGCAAGAGAGCTGCTGAAGAAGTTCAATATGCAAGACTCCAAACCAATGTCAACTCCAATTGCAGTTGGAACTGAACATGGAAAGCATGAGGATGGGAACTCTATTGATCCCACAATGTACAGGAGGATCATTGGAAGCCTCCTGTACCTGACAGCGACAAGTCCAGATATTGTCTTTGCAACATGCCTTGCGGCCTGCTTTCAGAGTAATACAAAGGAGGAACGTATGGCAGTAGTAAAAAGAATCATGAGGTACATTCAAGGTACACATAACTTCGGGTTGTTTTTTGCTGCAGGCAGGGACAATGACTTATCAGCATTTTCTGATGCTGACTAGGCTGGTGATGTCGTAGATAGAAAGTCCACTAGTGGTGGAGTTTTCTATATTGGGCAGAAATGTGTTGGCTGGTTGAGCAAGAAACAAGAAAGTACTTCTCTTAGTACTACTGAAGCTGAATATATCTCCGCCACAAAAGCATGCACTCAACTTATTTGGATGAAGCACCAGCTAACAGATATTGGTGATAAGGTGCAGCAACCAATGGTGATTTATTGTGATAACAAAAGTGCAATTGATCTTATGAAGAATCCGGTTAAGCATTCTCGTACAAAACATATTGAAATATGGTATCATTTTATCAAATAAAAGGTTGAACAAGGCGTGATTAAAATGGATCATGATGGAACTAATGAGAAAGTGGCTGATATCCTAACCAAGCCATTGTCAACGGCTGTGTTCGAGAAGCATCAGTTGAACCTCGGTGTTCGACCACCTCCTACTGCATAAGGAGGCTCCGGAAGTCCCCTCTCCCCGTTTGTTTTAACTGTTTTTATCTGCTTATGGCTGTGATGCAGGTTTATGGGGGAGATACTATCCAGGGGGAGTATGGCTTGAGCTGAATGTTGAAAAAACTTTTAGGTCTTTGGTTTTATTTTCAATGGGGGAGAAAGGAATAAATTCAAGGTAAGAAATTATCTGTGATGAGAAGTGTAAGATTGTGATGAGAAGTTTAATAAGGACAACATCGGGCGTCATGGAGAATTTCAAAACACTAAGACCCAATTCAAGCTTCCTCTCTTGTTTTTTACACCGAGCATTGCTCACGTAGACTTAGTGTGTTGGCTGAGTTGATTCTTGCATTTTGGATTTTCTCATGGTTGGAGATCTATTGAATTTATTCTGATTGCCAACAAACGCAAAGGGGGAGATTGTTGGAACCAGGTTCTTCAAAGCATGTTTTGGTGTATGGTTTGTGTTTGTTGTCAATCCTCAGTAGAAGTTCAGGGTGTGTACCAACAATGCGATCATACCATTCAAGCAGAAAACAGTAGTGAAGGTGGCGCTGTTTCCCAGTGTTTGCCAAATTTTTGGGCCTAAAAATCGGCCAACAAAGTAATGTGTTTTTGGCAAAGGTACTTGCGCGCCGTGCTCTTGGAGGATAAAAGACTTGCGCGCCATATGTTATTGAGGACCAGAACATCAAAATCTGGCTAAGGAAAGAAGGTCGCACAAGTGTTGGTTGGGTCGCGCAAGTGAGTTGCGCGACAGAGTTTATTGAAGAGAAGACTTGCGCGCCGTCGAGGGACTTGCGCGCCGCCGCGCAGGGGGTCCAGTTTGCCTATAAATACTGGACCACCCCTCCTCATTTCGGACGAAGTTCAAGGCCGAGAGATTGTTCGAGCTCTCGTCGCGCAGGTGGTTGAGTCGCGCAGGTGGTAGTTTTGTCGCGCAAGTAGAGCTTGCGCGCCGTTTTTTGGCTGTGCGCCCAAGGTGGTTTGGAAGAGAAAGGAAGTGGACTGTGCAAGTTTGTAGTCGGGGAAGGAAGAGTCTCGCATGTGTGTTGATGAAACTTGCACGCCATTTTGGACTTGCGCACCGTAGTGGGACTTCCGCGACTGTCTTGGAGAAGCACGCCTGGTTTTGCTGAAGCCCACCGGCGTGTTTGGAGCTGCACGAAAGTCGAGAGACTACTCTGTACATTCGAGGAAAAGTGATATTCTTCTTTTGGTGAGAATCGGACTTCAGTAGAGCATCTACATACAACAAAGGATGCACTCTTATGCAAATGAAGAAGAGACCTTCACGTCTATAAACTGAGTGGGACTTCACCAACGGCAGTGAGCCAGGGGGAGTCAATGGGAGTGACCTGAGGGAAGCAGTGAGCTATCCCTGATCCTTTGTAAAGGCAGTGAGCCTGGGACAGAGTGACTGTACCCAAAATTTTGTAATCTACAGCTACTGAAGCATAGTGGATTTTGGTACGACCGACAACCTGTCGGCGTATGCTCCTTGGACTTAGCCCTTAGTGGTGAACCAAGTAAGAATGGATGTGTCTTCTCTGTGCTTGTGAATGTTTTCTTTCTGATCATAATCTTCATACAGGTTCAAAAAGTTCCTACCAACGTGGGAACAAGATCCATCACATTAAAAGAAAAATTGGTCACCCTGATTCACCCCTCCCCTCTCAGGGTGTCCCGGGGTCCTTCACATATTCCATATTCACCACTTATTTCTCATGTCTGAGGTATATAATGCTAATTTTTTATTTTATATAATGAATGAATTTATATCAATTGTATTTAAATATTTATTTAATGTTATCTATTTAATGTGTATTATGATTTAAAAGTTACCAAAGTGGTAAGAATTTATTTCACAATATCAAAATTATTCAGGACTGTTTTTGTTTAAGTATCCCTTGGGGAAATTATTTGTTATTTATATATTCAAGTAATTATATATTTTTTTTAATTTTTCTATTGATGAAATTTCTCAAGTAATATTAAAAAATTTCTCCCTTTGATACATTAAAATTTATTATGAAAATGTTTTTAAGAAAATATGACTTTATTTCTCTCTTTGTTGAAATGTTTGTCTTCTTTTAAAACCATGTTTTCTAAATTTTTTTAAAAACATTTTATTATTATCCAAATGATTTATAAAATTCATTTAATATAATTGTTTAATTTTTAAATATTGTTTTTAAAGGAATATTCTTGTCATTTTTTCAACGAGGAACTTTTTTTAACGTTTTTACATTGCAAAAGGAATATTCTTTTTAACTTATATAGAATGTAAAAAATTACTCTCCGTCATAACCGGAATTTATTAGAGGATTACATGGAAAGTTAAAAAGTTTAATTTTAAATATTTTTTACATATTATTTTGAACAATAATAGTTTTAAAAAGTGATTTTTAGAGAAAAAAATTTTGCTAATATTTTATGAATTTTGTAGTCTTAAAATAAAAAGGGTGATTTTCAAAGAAAGTTTATTTTACTCAAGAAATGTTCAAATTGATATTTAAAAATAATATTCCAAATAAAAATAAATTATTAGATGTTACTTATTATTTAATGTGTATATACTCCAATGATTCCTTTCTTGTTATTTATCAAGATGGTTTATGATCAGTTTGACTGGGGATGTACTATGTTGATCCCATTCAATTTACTCTGGATGGTTTATGATGATGTTTATTTATTGAAGAAAGTATTTACATTTTGTATGATAGTTTAAATATAAATATTTATGTTCATTATGTTTTAACCCTTTCATATCAGGAATGAATTAGACCTTTTAAATGATGGCTGGGGCCCGCTATAACCCTTAAGTGCATCGGTCGGTCTCATGAGACAAACTAGATATGGTTTTGGATGATGCCTTACCCATTAATATAGATATCTTGGCATAATATTTGATGGTATTATATATATTGGAACAATACTTGATGATATTGTGTGTCTTGACACAAGCCTCAATGGTTTGTTTTACATATCCAACATTATACATTCCATCATTATGAATTTAGTTATTGAAATTCCATGGGATTATTTGATTAATTAGAAAATCCATGGTGATGTTTCAAGACCATGTGATTATCTATATGGAATTTTTTTATCATATTTTTTTATTTCTATATTATGCTCAAGTTATTGATTAAATGAAATTTGTTTTTGTTATTTACCATTACATATTGATTATGAATTATTCATTCATAGCTTTTATTATACTCTTACCCTTACCAAGCATCTGAATTAACCCCTTACTTATATTTTACTTTCCCTAGTATATTAGGAATTATTTTGTGATTGATATATAAGGATATTCTAAGTTGTATAATGGAATTCTCAATAGAAACTCATTGTTTATATTATGTTTTCAAATATAATGTAAATTTCAAGTATGTATTTAGTTTACCAAGACTAAAAAACAATTCAATCCATTGGGATATTATTCCTTATATATTATTATAATATAATAATTTTGACACCAACTCTAGGATACTAGGGTTGGGGTGCTACAATTTTCATTAGAGGAATTTTAGTAGAGACCTTGGGGACTAGATTTAGTAAAATATAGATTCGGGAATATAACCCTATGATACAATTTGAGGATAAGTGTTGAATAACATCCTAATGTTTTGTAAAGTAAGTAATTATGTGTTTTTTCTAGCAATAAATCCCTTTTAGGACACCAAGAAATGATGTGGTTCTGGAATAGATGCACCTAGGGGTAATAACTCCAAAAAGGGAACATTAGGATTAACTTGATCATCACCTAGTGCATGAAAATGGTCATTACTAAGCACTTGGTTTTACACTCCAAGGGGATATTCTTATGATAATTCAAATTTTATTTACCAACTGTTATGAAGGTTTTGAAAGAAAAATATCCCCAAAGGAAGAAGGTGTATGGGTATGATATTAGCTATGTATAAAATTTTCAATAAATTACAACAGTTTCACTAGTTTTGGGATTATAAATTATTATTCATAATTTTATGATCTAATATAGTGTATTCCATTGTCTAGAAATGTCATATCATATAAGTAATATGAAACATATCAATGGAAACACTCCATATAGGTATTTTTCACTTGGGAAAGATAATAAAGCTAGAGATGGACCTAGAACTAGAACTGATGAAATTAAAACCATGTTGGGGTGGTTGATTCTGGTTATGGGTAATAACATTTACCATATGGAGTATCCTGCTGATCCACCATGTGGTTTAAAAATTTTAGACCACTTCATGCGTCAATAACCTCTATCATTAAATTGGACTAAAAATCCATTTTTAGTTGAGCAATGGATAAGTTCATTAGATAATATTTTTTACACTCTATGAAGTTGTTAAATGGAGAAAGTTTTCATAGAATATTTTCATCTATCAAGATATATGAATAAATGGTGTTTGTTGATTCAATAAACTAAGGATGTGGAGGAAATAAAAATTATGGAGTGGAAGGATTTCAAGCTAATATTCTTGGAAAAATATTTTCCTTAGGAGTAATGAGCACATATGGATAGATAATTCATGAGTCTAAGATATAAAGAAGAGGAAAAATTTATAAGAATAAATATGACTTTACAAGGTTATTAAGACATGTTGAATACTACATACACAATCTAATGAAAAATATTGACCATTTCTTTGATGCACATAATACAATCCTCTGAAGGGTACTAGTCTTCCAAACATTCTAATCATATAAGGACATAGTGCCATGTGTTGTCAAGATAGAGAGTAAATTATATAAGTCTTATGTTTTAGAAGGTAAGTAATTGAAGAATATTATTATAGAAAAAATAGATAAAGGGAAGAAGGGAAATAAGTGGCTTCCAATATGTGATACTTGTTTAACGAAACACTTTGGTACAAGCTTAAAAGAAAAATAATTTTTCATTATGTGTGGATAAAAATGACACAATAATCATGATTAAAAGGGAATTAAAAAATATACCAATGTGAAATTATTCCACTGTAAGGATATACGGCACTAAGAAAATAAATGCCTCTATCATTAAGGGAAAATACCTCAAAATGAGTTAAGGGGTCAAGGTCATGCTTATTATATTACTACAAATGAAGTGTAATGATTAATGTACTTGTGTATGGATTCAAGAATTATATTATGAGATTATTTCATTCAATTATATTAGGGTTTTATGAATTATAAAATGTATACAGATTATACTAAAATATTATTTATTTAAGGATTATAAGTCTTGTGTTCAATGGTACTAATAAAAATTGTTCTTTTTTAAAATTTATCTTTATGGAAAACAAATGATTGAAGGAAAAATAACCATTAGTATGTTCCTGAAGTTGAGGTAAAGATGTTGGGATAAAGAGATTATTGATATAGATAAAGTAAATCGGATAGTACCGACCACCTTGGAACTGATTAATGGTAAGTTTATTATAGAAATTTAGTAAGATTGTTTCTAATGTTTGGAATATTAATATTTTGGAAGGGTTATAAGGTTAACCATTTATGAAATGGTTAATGTTAAACATTGGATGTTGTTTTATAGGTTAGTGTATTACTTTACCATATAAAAATTAATGCATATCAGATAACCTATGCTAACGATTTTTTATAGTAATAACTACATATTTAAGGGATGACTTATCATTCTATTACAGATCTTACAATCCATTAAATGTGAGTTTTATTACATCAAGAATAAAAAAATCATTTTGGGATACTCATTTATTTGAGTAAGTGATGAATTGGAAATTTATTAAAGCCCAACTGAAGGATGAAATTGTTTTTACGAAATATAAATGTATCAAGTAATTATATTTGTTTCTATTCTTAGTAAAATAATTCCTCAACACTATGAGGGAAAATTAAAATAAAATGTTGTCCTAGTACCTTCATTTATGATGATTAAAATAGTCCCTTAACTCATTATAGATTTATTATTTATTGGTCATTAACCTTCTTTAGATCACCCTTTTTATTGTGATTAATTATCTCTATCTCTTTCTATTAGTCCTTGGGCATTATTATTCTCTTTCATGTCCACCGTTTCATTTCTCACATATGTTCTCCAACTTGGAAACCTAGTGATATGATTATTCCATATGACCTTCACAAAAACCATTCTGTATTATCAAGAGGATGTTTTATTTACTCATTTAATAATGTGGGTTTTTAAAAAATTATTTTCAAATGATAAACCATTTACTACTAAGATCAATATTAAATTATGATGATTCTATTTATTTATGGTGGGTAGAATGTAACACCCTGAGGTATTAAAATTTGAACATCATATTAGATAGTTTGTATGAAACACAACACTAAGTTTGTAAGGGAATATAACATCCTGATACTTTATGATATATATTTTTAAATAATTTCAACATTTTTTATATATTTCATTGCATGTAACACTAGGTTTGAACAAAACACAATATTGTATTAAATTTGTTTTATTTAAACACTACCATTATAACCTAGATGTAAAATTGGTGGGTATAAATAGTAATAAATAAATTATGAATATTATTTGGTTTACATGTAAATAAAATTTATATCTATTTATTAGAGATAAAATTTATATCCATTTTTGAGAAAAATAAATGTCTTCAAAAAAATTGTATTTTTTCTAAAAGATGGTTTAGTCCCACTTTTTAAAAATAATTTATAATTAATTGTTAGAAAGTTTAGAAAATATATTAGAAAAAATAAAATTGATTTTTTTAATCATCATATAAAAATTATCTTAGGGGTGAGGTATTGGGTTTTCCCATAAATTTATTATTTTTTGATGAATAGTAAAAAATACAGAATTTTATTTGAAAAATGGCTTTTAATTTAAATTATTTATAATGATAAATTGTATTTGGAATTAGTTTTAAATTAAATATATTTAAATTATATATTTATTAATCTAATTTAGGTCAATTTAATCTTTTTAATACTAAATATTTATATAAAAACAATATCAACATTTTAATATTTTTTCTTTTGAAAACACACTTTCTCGTCAGGTCTGTAAAAAAAATATTAATTTAAATTGTGCCAATTTCGTGAATTTATTTTTGGGAAATTGATTAAATATTTTTATTTATAATTATTTACATTATGTAATAATATTTAATTAATTCTTGACTGAAATTAATTGTGAAAATAGTAAAAATTATTTACCACAGTTAATGTAAAAATGGATTTACAAAGGGTCAAACTAAAAAGATAAGTGTTAAATTGACCTAAAAACTTGTATAAAATATATTTTATGCACATATATAGACTTTATAATGTATAATTATTTATAAAAATCTATTTTTGACCCTTTTGAAATTTGAAAAATGTTAGAATACCTTTTTCTTTTAAAACATTACAAGTGTGTCACTCACCTCACTTATAAAAGGCCACCTCCTATCCTCTCTTCTTAACACCATAAAACCCTTTTAGTTTGGAAAATACTGAAACAAATAACTTCAAAACTTCCATAATGTCATAATAGAAGACTTAATTTTTGAATAAAGACATCCTAGAAAGGATTTGGTGCAAACCTATAGAGGATGTCCGATGAAGAGTTAACATTCTTCAACGAGTGTTTTTATTTTATTTATTTCCCCACCATATTCAATTATTTTTAAAAATTGATGATATAATAACCATATTATCTTAAATATACTAATATTTTTTTTATTATTTCATTTCCTATAACTTCACCCACTTCCATCAAATGGGCTAGAGAATCATTATTCATGTGTACAGTGGACTACGGCCTTATGACCAGATGTCGTTCATTTTTTCATCACCACCTCTAACAGTTGGGTATGATGATGTATATAAATTATTTATATAACATTTATAACATAATTATTCATTTTTAATAATTATATCATATATAATTTTTTTAACTTTCTTTTTCATAGGGGATATGATAACATCACTTGTGTGTACGGCATATTATCGCTTCCCGGAGTGATGTAATTTTTCTTTAACTAATAATTTACATGGAAGGTGGTAAGGTTAAATTTAATGAATAATTGTTATATAAATGAAATTATTGTGATATTAAGGACACATTTATCATTCTAAAATATAAATATATCATTTTCTCTCTTACACAGAAAAATGATAATGTTGCCCGTGTACGTGTGGACTACGACCTTCACGAAGTGATACGACTCCCTTTTCATCAACACATCACATGGATGTTATTTATAGTTTTTTAAAAGATATAATATATATATATATGAAATAATAATCATTATATAAAGATAAAATATTATTTACCTTCTTTTCATAATGATCATTTAAAAATGGAAATGTTAATCATGTGTACGTACAACCTACCATCTCCATGATTATAACATAATTAATTTTTACAAAACCTATTTCATGATTGGATTTAAATTATAATTGGTTTATAAATATGATAATTATTTCATTATAATTATTTTTTATATGTTTAAATAATAACCACTTTGACCATGGCCAACCTACAAAAGTCATTTTGGACACAAAAGCCAAATATTGCTGGAATGTATGATGTAAAATTTATTGACTATGTAATCATATATAATAATTAAACAAGTTAAATAAAATGAATAATAAAATTTAAAATGTTTTAAATACTATAAATAATTATAATAATTTTATTATTTCAGAATATAAATAACGCATGTGATGATTCGAACTCAAGGTAGGGGTTTATCGTCTCACATTTACTTCCGTGAGACATGCACCATACTCACTACTTATTTCTATTTCATGCTTTATATAATGATATTTTTTATGTTTTATCATGAATTTGTTTATATTCATGGTATTTAAAGTTTTATTTAAATTTATTTCTTCCATGAGGATTATGATTAAGAATTTACCAAAGTGCTAAGGGTTTATTTCAAAATCTCATCATTATTTAGGATTGTTTTTCTTTAAGTCCCCCTTATGGTAATTATTTGATATTTATGTCCTAAAATAAATATACATTTTTATGATATGGTAATTAATTATTTTTTTGAATTAATAGTACCAATTGTACTCCTTTTTTTACATAAAATGATTATGAAAATGTGTTTAAGAAAATCTGAAATTATTTCTCTCTCCAAATGAAAATCCTTTTCGTCCAAAATAATGTTTTATAAATTTTTTCAAAAATGTTTTAGAATTATTAAAATGATTTAATTATGATATTTTACCCATGTTTTCCTTTTAATAAAACAGTTTTAAAGTAAAATTTATATCATTTTATGAATAAGACACTTTTTGTAGCCTTTTACAGTGCAAAAAGAATGTTCTCTCTAACTTCTATAGCATGTAAGGAATTACTCATATTAATGATTGTCATTTATTTTAAACTTCCTTTTAAATTATATATGGTTCTTTTTAAATAATTATTTTCAAAATATTCGGTATATTCTTAGTTTTTAAAAGTTATTTTCAAAGAAAATGATTCTGAAATATTTTAAGAATTTTATAGTTTTAATATAAAAATGTTGATTTTCAAAGGTTATTTTCCACAAGAAATGTTCTTAGTGACATTTAAAAATAATTTTCCAAATAAGAGGACATAATTTTGTGTGAATTATTCATTAATAGGGACATACTCCAATAATACCGACCATATTATTTTTCATATGGTTTAAGACTAGTTTAACTGGGGATGTACATTGTTGATAGCATTCACTTTACTCTATATGGTGTATGCTTATGATTATTAATTGGGGAGTGTATTTAAAAATCATAAGTTGGTTTAAATATGAATATTTCTGTGCATTATGTTCACCCCTTTCATATGAGGAATGAATTAGACCATATAAGTAATGGGTGGGGCCCAGTATAGCCCCTTGATGCATCAGTAGGTCTCAAGAGAACAACTAAACATGGTTTTTTCTGAGACCTTACATATTTATATTGATGTATTAGCATAGGCCCCAATGGAAGTAGATGTCTTGGGACAAGCCTCATTGGTATTTGATGTCTTGGACCAAACCTCTATAGAATTTTTTAGATGAAAAAAATTATGCATTCCATTATTATGAATTAAATTATTAATACTCCTTGTATTTTTTAAATTAGTTAGAATATCCATGGTCAATTTTTAATTTCAATTTATTATTTATATGACATTATTTGATCATCTTTTGTTACTGCCCTATTATTATAAATTTACTAATTAAATGGAATGTGTTTCAATTATTTACCAATCCATATTGATTATTCCTTATTTTTTTCATAGCTTTGGTTGTATGCTTACCCTTACTGAGAATCTAAACTCACCTATTTCTTATGTTTTATTTTCCTTAGGACACAAAGAAGTATTTTGTGATTTATATGTAGGGATACTCTAAGGGGATTGATAATTTTCTCAAAGAAAATTAATTGTTTTTTTATGTTTTGAAATGTAAGGTTAATTACATAAATGTATCTAATTTACCCAGACAATAAAACTATTCAGTACTTTGGGATGTGATCCCTTGTATCTTGTGCTAATGTAATAAAGTAGACACAGACTCTAGGCTACTGGGGCTAGGGCACTGCAATACCTATTCTTATGGAATAAATTAAATTTTTTAATTAAATATATATTATATTACTTTTAAAAAAATAAAAAATTGAATGAAATTTTTAATTACCTGATAAAAAAATAAATGACAGTTTTAAAAAAATCAACATTTTTCACATTCACTCAAAAATCATTATTTTCTAAAAAGTCCAAAAATATAACTCTGAACTAATTTTAAAATGATTATCTAAAAATATTATTTCTATTTTTTCATATTTAATTTATAAAAGTGTATGAAATTATGTAAAATATATATTCATCAAATTCAATAAAAAACAATTTTTAATAAAATGTTTTTTTGAATAATAGAATAACATTATCCTCATTCCATTCCTAATAAGCATAAATAAATGGATATTAATTAATTTTATTGGATATATAGTATAAATATGTCATTATAATCATTTATAAATATTTATTAATATAATATATTAAGATAAAAACTCATTGGTCACATAAAAATATTGAAAAATTCTGTTTTTATAAAGATATTTTACTCTATAAAAAAATACGTTTCATTCAAAATTGATTTTTTAGGTGAAAATATTATATTTAAATTTTTTAAAATTATGAAATATTATGTAATAAAATAAATATAATTTTATAAATTATCATTTTTATATTAACTTAGGTTGAAATTTTTGGATATTTTGGAAAATATTGATTTTCAGTAAATAGTGAAAATTCTTGATTTTTGATAAAATGCATTTCTTGAAAAAACTATTTTTCGACTTATCTATGGGTTTAATTTTAAATTAAATTCACCAATTATATAAATTGAATTTGATAAAAAGGATTTAATAGATATAATAAGAATAATTTATATTATTTAATAAGTTCAACCTAATTTTTGATTATAATGAATATTAAAATAGTAAAAAATAGTTACCATGGTAAAAATTTAAAAGGGTAAAAGTGGGTAGCCTTGGAGGTAAAGAGGGTAAAATGTGTAAAAATGTCTATTTTGAATATAATAGGATGTAATATGTCTTATATAACCTCAAATACTTTTTTTTGGAGTCACCTGGCTTGAGAGTGACTGTCTATTATTGAATAGTTTTGGGTATATACCAGAATGTCACTCCTCCTCCCTTATAAAAGATCACCCCCTCCAATATCTTTTAATAACTCTCAGAAACCATTGGATAAGACAATAACTGAAAAATACACTTAATTAAATCCCTCTAATTATCGTATAAGCATTTTTTTGGTTACAAATCCAATCTAGGATGGTTTTACTTATAATCCTAAAGAGATGGTCCGAACAAGAGGTATTTATCTTTACCGTGATTCTTATTTTTTCTCCATGTTTTGAAACATCAATTATGTATTAAAAATTTCAATTTAATAAAAATAGTATCTCTTAAATAATTCAATTTGATTATGTTCATGGAATAATATTCATTCATCCCCTCTTCCATCAAATGGGAAACGAAATAATCAATCTTGTGTATGACGGACTACCGCCTCATAAACTGATGTATTTTGTTTTCCATCATCACTTCTCAAGGATATAAATAATGATGGATTTAATGTTTAAATATTATATTAATTTAATATTAATAATTTTTTAAAAGTGATATATAATTTACTTTATTACCTTAGTATCCACTAAAAATGATAACATCATTTGTGTGTATGGAGGACTACCGCCTCACAAAGCGATGTGATTCATTTTTATTAACATATTAAATGTATGGTATATATAAGATTAATTAAAGAAATAATATTATATTTATGATATTATTATCATTATTGAATGATAAAATAAAATTTATGTTCTATCCATCATGATTTTTGAAAATTGGAAATGGCACACATGCGTACACACAACCTACCATCTTCATGACTGTAATGTAGTTTATTTTTCACAACTATAATTCTTGGTTATTTTTTATAGTAAAAATTATGTATATAATTTTTAATTATATCCTGAGTATTATTTTTTTATGATGGAATAACTTTGACCATTGTCAACATACCAATGCTATTTTGAAATAATGAACTGAGTATCTCCAAAAACACTCGATGTGGATATAATTGATTAAGTAATTAAATGTGTAATTAAAATAAATTAAGAAATTATTTAAGTATAAGGGTCTAAACCTATATAATTTCTTTAAAAAATAAATAATTTATATAATTTTATTATATAGGAGAAAAAATACAAACACAATAATCCTGGACTTGAGGTAAGGTTTTCCACCTCAAAACTTCCTTCTTTTAGTTTCATGTTATTTTATACACCTTATTTATTTCATATTATGTATATAATAAAAAAATAAATATTATATCATGAATCCTTCATAAATTGTAGTATATTAAGTTAGAGTTTACTTAATTCATTCATGGGGTATATGATTTAAATTCTACGAAGTTTGTAAGGGTTTATGATTCAATTTCATTTTAATCAGGATTATTTATGCTTGAATTTTAATTAAAGAAAACTATTTAATAATTTTATAATAAAATAAAATAATTTTATTCTAATTTTTGTATTTAATAAATTTTCAAGTAATAGTACCATTTTACAATCCTAGGTACTTTAAATTATCAAGAATATGTTTTTAAGAAAATATGACTTTATTTCTCTCTTTGGTTTAAAATACCTTTTTAATTTCAAATCCATGTTTTATAATAATAATAATTTAAAGAATGTTTTTAATATTAGCTAATGATTTACTAATGAAAATTTATCTATTTTTCACTTAAAAAAATGTCTAAAAAGAATCATCCTGTCATTTTCAAAATGAGGCAATTTTTGAATTTTCTTACAAAATGTGAAAAGAATACTTTTTAAAATTATAAAAAATTTATAGAGTTACAAATCATAATTTTATTTATATATTCCTTTAGAAGTTTCTAAGGATATTATCAAATAAAAAAATTCCCACATCATTTTTTAATGTTTGTTTTCAAAAGTTATTTTCTATGTAGAAAGGTTATTTTCAAGAATAATGGCTTTTTATCTTTTTAAATGTATTGATATTAATCAAAGACAACAACATTTAATGTTATGGAATGATTCTAAAATGTGCATATATTTCTATTATGTATATAACATTATCACTCTACATTACTTTTATGGTGCAATACACACATTACTTTCATTTCTAAATTTCCTTTATCATGAAATTTCATTTGATTATGATATGAGGGAAGATAATATAACATATTTTGTTTACATTGGTAATTATTATGTTCATAATTTTTTATTTATTTCATTATATGGCACACATATTCATGAACATGAAATAAATGTGATGGGTGGGATTAGAATTATATAACCCTACAATGAATTGGGTAATGTTTTAGTCTCGTGAGATATAATATATAGGATTAGAGAGTAAACCTAATCTATTATGGGACATTTTCCACCATGTAATGTTATCTAGACAGTTATCCTTAACTTAATTTTATTTCATGTTTTATATTTCTTACAAATTATCTATGATTAGATGAAATAATTATATTATATTCTTTATTTTATGCTATGATATGATTACTATTAATCCTTCGATTTTATGATTTCATTTTATAACTTTGACTCAAACATTATGTTTCAGTATGGTGCTTCTTCTCTTAATTGGATTTTTAGATAAATCCTTTCATTTATGTATTCCCTAGGTTATCCTATATAGTTTAATGAGATCAAATGTACTTAGTAGCTCACAAGAGAATGTAAAAATATAATTATTCCATGTTTTAGATTCCTTTGTTTTATTATAATTCTAGTAATCCAAATACAGTAGGACTTATGATATTTGGGTTGTCATTAAATAATGTTTATTGTAAAATCATATAATATTATGTGAAGAAGTATTGGTTCACTATAGTTGGTATCAGAGAAAATGTTTATTTAACCTTTTTAGAGAGTATTATAAAACTTTTGTGAGAACTGTAGGGATAAATATATAGGTAAGAATAAGTATCAAAAAATATCCTTAAATCTTGGTGATGTATAGATCAAGGAGTTTCAAGAAAATTATATCTATATCTAGATAATAAAAGTATGTGTGGTTCAAGAAAAGATGTACTAGAGTTATTAATAAAAAAATACAAGTTTGGATTGACTTAATCATAACCTGGTACATGAAAATTGGCCTTGCTGCATACCTGGTTTAACACTCATGATATATATTTTGTAAATTCAGAAACACTGTATGAACCATTATAAAAGACTTGAAAAAATTATTATTTTATTAAACTTAATAAGAGAAATTTATATGGATAACATATATTGAATCAATGATACTCATAAGTTAGTATATACTTTCCATTTATAACTTAATATTCCAAATTTTTTATGTTTCCCTTTTGTACTTTTAATAGTTGATGTATCCTCATATTATATTAATTATTTTAGTAATTAGTAGTAAAGAAGGGAAATAATTCCAAAAACTAATGTTATGGGTGATGTAATGATTTTAATAATGATATTCCCAACCTAATGGGAATTATAGTTATATATCTAGTGATCATACCAAATGAGATATTTTTAAACATGATTAATAACTATAATGTTGTTGAATTTCCAAACATATAAAAGAAGATAAGAATAATGTATCGTAGAAGATCATTTATTAAAGGTGATAAAGAAAAGAATATTGAATTTACTACATTTCAAAAGTGTGGGAAGAAGAAACAAGGAAAATTACTTAAAGGATATTGAAGATTATTTATGTGTGGGAAATAAGGGCACAATGAAGAAAATTATCTAAGGAAAATGAAGAGATTGGTGAACAAGATACATGGAAATAAAGTTAAAAATAATGAACCACTATCAGTTTAATGTCATACATATAGGGAACATGGTCATTATTCAAGAAAATTACCTAATAAAAAGAATAATTACTCTGGTACCATGTTATGAAAATAATTGAAGTGGAGTGATTGATGTGTTTAGGTTTTGGAATTCATGAATCACATTGTTGAAGTGTTTTTTATTAATGGTATCATGAAACTTTTAAGGATCATTTTATAGTAATTTTATTTAAGGATTTAAAAGAATATGTTGAATGGTAATAATGAACAAGGTATTTTATTTAAGGGTAAGGTGATATTTTATGAAAAATACTTGATTTAGGGAAATATAATATTTTTTATGTGCTTTATGTAGAGGCAATTATATTCATTTATGGTTATTTAATTTTGTTGAAAAAATAAGGTGTATAGAATAATTTTTTTGTTAAAAATTTATTTAATTTTTAAAATTATTTTCAGCATGTTCATAAAATATTTGGGAGTTTTATTTTGATTATATTAATATATTTTTACAAAAAGGAAAACCCGCATGCTGGGTGACAATTCATCATATCTGACAGGGCCACAAGGCATGAACCCCAACCGAAAAATGATAAGGATGTATAACCTACCAATAACCTATTTACTTCATTGGTTAGTATGAAATTTATTTTCATTAAATGTTTTTAAAGAAACATTTTTATATGATCTTAGTAAACACATTTTAGGATCTATTTTTTTGAATTTTTTGGATTTTGAGGGGATCATTAATTTTTGGGAAATGTTTCATTGGGTTGAGATATATGTAACCCTTAGGTATAGCATATTATTTTACATGAATGATTATTGGGGAAGAACGAAAATTAAATCCTTGAATGTTGAGGTTATTTTGGATGTAAGATTATTAAGTTATGTAATTATTTAAGTTAATCTTTTGGAGTTGGTATTGTGGTATTAGAGATTAATGTAATATATGGGAAAAACTATGACAACCATTTTGGTTTTTGTAAATAATGGAGGAATCATTTATTTTTTATTTTTTGAACTATAAGATCCATTAAAATTTATTTTTAATGATTTAGAAATTTTAAATTCATCAAGATTACTCATCGTTTGGAGAAAAATATGATACTGTGGTGGGAACTGATTGAAGCATGAAATTCTACTCGTCATGTAAGCATATTTAGTTATTTTATTCAAATAGATGGTAAAATAATTCATCAAATACTATAAAATAATCTCGAAACAAATTTTTTTTTTCTTATCCCCATATTTTATGATGAAATAAATGGTTTTTTACACCATTTGGGTTTATGGTTTTTTAGTTGTTTACTTTCTCAAAATGATTCACTTTATTATGATAAATGAGACCTATCACTCTCAATAATTATTTATTCATTTCCAACATAAAGATATTTTCACATCCAAATAATTTTTTCATACATGGAAACCTAGGTATTTTATATTCTAAATTACCATAATATTTCTCTTTCACTCCATTTAATATGATGTTTTATTTACCCCTTTTATGATGTGGGTTTTCTACAAAGGAATTTTCAAAATTCCAACCCTTGATTACTGAGAAAAAGTAAAAATTTTAAATATTGAATTTATTTAAGGGGAAAAAATATAACACCTTAAGAACATAAAATATATTTATATTTAAATAAATTTTATTTCTTTGGTTTCTTGTGTTACACACAACACCGAGTTTAAATGAACCACAATATAATATAAAAATATCATTATTTAAACGTGACTGATAAAACATAAATATAAAATTTAGAGGGCACTAAAGGTATTAAATAATTTATTAAATATATATAATCTTATCACTTAATATAAATTTATTTACAAATTCTTAATAAATAAGCACTCAACTATAAAAAATTTATTTTATTCTGAAAAAAGCACTTTTCCTTTAAAAAATATTTTTTGAGAATATATTATAATTAATTTTTGGAAATTTTAGAAAATTTATTATATAAATTAAAATAATTTTCAAAATGAACATACCAATAATTACTTAGGGGGAAATTTTAGAATTTTGCAGAAAATGATGATTTTTCAGTGAATAGTGAAAAATACCGATTTTTTTGTAAAACTGTGATTTATTTTTAATAAATTAAGTAATTTTATATTCTCATTGTTATTTAATATTATTTAAAAATTCAAATGAGTATTATTTAGTTATATATAATCCAATTAATTACATTTAAATCATATTTATTCAAAATTCTAATATAGTTTTATTTTTATGCATTAAAACACTTTTTTTCTTCGAAAAACATTAATATGGTTAATTATGTTTCTCCATTTTAAATAATAAAATAACCACTAATTTATAATTATTTTTTAAAAAATATAGAATATATATCTATAAATATTAATTAAATTTCATTTAATTATTATCACTTGTCATATTGTTCTTGTAAGATCATCGTATGCATGAAAATGCATTTCTTAAAAACCTATTTTTTTCGACAAGTCTGTGGGATTAGTTTTAAATTAAATTATGAAAATTATATAAATTTAATCTAATAAAAGGGATTAAATATTTAAAATCATAATAATTTATATTATATAATATGTCCAACTTAATTTTTGGTCATAATGAATACTAAAAATAGTAAAAAAAATTGTTAACGTGGTAAAAAATTAAAAGAGTAAAAGAGAGTAATGTTAGAGGTAAAGAGAATGACATATTTAAAAAATGTTTATTTTGAATTTTAGTGGTTTTTATTGGAATTAAATATCCTGAAATCATTTATTTTTCAATTTTGTAGGCACTTGTCTTGAGAGTGACTTCCCATTATTGAATAGTTTTGTTATTTACAAGAATGTAATTCCTCCTCCCTTATAAAAGGCAACCCCATATTCTCTCCTTTATGCACTTCAAAAACACATTAAAAGTTCTACCAAAACCACTTTATATATTCCATTTCATTCATAATATAGTCCTTATTTTGACCATAAATCCAATCTTGGAAGGATTTAGCTAGAATAGGTAATAGTCTTAACCGAGCTCTTTCTTTTCTTATAATTCATTTTATAACTTTAATTATGCATAAAAATTAAAACATAACAACACCAATATATCCATTATAATTATATTTCATTATTTTTGTGGAATAATATTCATTTATCTAATCTTTCATTAAATGAGAAATGAAACCATCGTTCGTGTGTTTGGTGGACTACCGCCTCGCCAACCAATGTAATTTTTTTTCCATCATCAAATCTCATGGATGTTCATAATTATGGATTTATTTATTATATATTAATTTAATTAAATATTAATAATAATTTAAATTAATATATAATATAATTAAACACCTTACTATCCATTGAAAACTGATAACAATGTTCATGTGCGCAGAGGTCTACCGCCTCGCATAGTTACGTGATTAATTTTTTTATGACCACATCACAAGGAGTATATATATAGAGGGTTTTAAAAAATAAATATTATATATATATATATATGATATTATTATAATTTATTAATGATAAAATGATACATTCATTCTTTCCATCATGATCGTTGAAAAATGGAAAGGATACACATGCATACGTACGACCTATTGTCTCCATGATTATAGCATAGTTTATTTTTTATAACCATAATTAATGGATATTTTTAGAAGTATAATTTTTCATAAAAATTATAATAATTTCAGTATTATTATGTAACCATTAACCCTTTGACCATGGCCAACACACCTGTTGATCGGAGTGGATACTCAAGAGGGGGGTGAATTGAGTTCCAATTAAAATTTCTGTTAGAAATATTTATCTTAAAATCCCCCAATTTAAAAACAAAGTTAAACTATAGTGAATATATACAGAGTTTAAAGGTTCAATAATTTTCTAAAATATTGATTAGGTCTTAGTTAATTTAATCTCAAGATTAAATTATCTTTTGAAATTGAATTACTGATTTACAATAAGTATAAACACTTGCGAATTTAACTATCAAAGTAGCTTTAAAATAATTTTGTTTTTAAAATTAATAGCAGCGGAATATTAATTAAATATATTGTATACTTATTGAATTAAATTAAAATGCACAACAGAGTTAACCAAGAGGTTTAGTCTCAATCCGAGACTTAGCCCTCTCAAAAATTTATATAAATTGATCCACACCCTGGATTGGGGGTAAACAACAGTACAATATTGTCCCGTTCCAAAGACCTCTACCACAGTTCTTCGTTGAAAAAACAAACAACAACACATAGGGTGCCCATGTCTTAATCGACCTCTACCACTATCCACAGTGGGAAACAAAGGGTTATGAAGTTTGAGTGAGGATTTAAGAATCCTCCAGCTTAGTACAGGAGTCAGTATGTGTGTAAAATAAATAGGGTACACACACTGCATGAAATTTAAATAAAAGAATCACTAAGATAAGTATGATTGAGTTTAAAAATGCTTTAGTGATTAGCATTGCAGCTCTGGACTCATTTGGTTTATCAGAAAAGCTTCTGAGTCCTTCTATGGTTTCTTATTCAGAAAACAGAGTGTTGTTTTCTTCCTTGGTTCTTGGTCCATCTTAGCAGCCTGAGTGCATGAAATGTTTGTTTTAGTTCTTCACTCAAGATGTAGCTTGTGTTCTCCTCTAGAATAAGTTTCTTTGTGTATTTCCAGGATTATTGGAGTATGGATGTGGACTAGTGAAAAATACTCCACATTTGAATGTTGTTCTGCTCTTGGATATTTCACCCTTCGTGTGTCTTCTTAGTACCTTGATTCTCTCTCTTTCAAAATGTGTATATTACACGATCTTTTTCTGTCCCTTTATAGCTTTCAGCTTTGGCTGAAAATAATAATTACTTTTTTCATGGGTACTAGTTACGGTTCCCAAACTTGGAAACAGAGAACATTAAATAACATTAACTGCATTAAAAACATCAAATGTAATCGTTATCTTAATAAACAAATAGTATTGAGGGTATAGAGTATAGAGTTTGACTGGTTGGTAAATCATTAGAATCTCGTGTTGGTAAAATTGTACGGTGTCGTAGGATCTTCAATCGGTAGATCTTGCTCTTGCATCAGTAGCTTTATATAATATTTTCTCTCCATCGGAAGCTCTTGCTCCATCGGTAGCTCTTGAGATATCAGTATCTTGATGTATCAGTAACTATCTGTGAACTGGCTCTATCGGTAGACTTCTATCTATTGGTAGCTCGGGTCTGTTTGTTAGTCGGTAGCTCAGTAGACTTTTTCTATCAGTAGACTTACTCATATTGGTAGATCTGGTTTATGATTGTCAGTACTCGTATCAGTAGGCTTACTCTATCGGTAAATACTGCTAGACATGCACATCGGTAGCTCATCTGTTCTGTCAGTAGAATTTGTTTCTTCTTACCGGTAACTCTGGTTATATCAGTGACCTTAGTGTATCGGTGACTCTGTCTATTGGTAGACTGAGTCTATCAGTAGATTGAGTACCGATAGCTCTTTATTAGTAGCTATGTGCAGATCAGTAGCTTACACTTATCTGTTTTTATGAAAAACACATCCGATTGGGTTAGAATTATTTCAGAACTTATATAAACATGGATAAACAAAGATTAACATATCTCAGAGATTATTTTAATATTATTATCATCTTGATCACAGATTGAAAGAATTAATATATAGAAAAACATTATATTGAGATTATAAAAGTATATGAAAACATGATTGGGATTATCAAAATAGGTGAAGTCAACAATCTCCCCCTTATTGATAATCACAACTTATAAAATTATAGTTTTAAAATAGTGAGCAGTTGTATCAGAGGATATATCATTAAATGAAATTATCTCAAAGAAACAATATGTTATAGAACATAATGGATCATAGGTGGAAGAAAATGTGATACTATCAAAGATAAAATTAAATGAAACAATATCAAAAGTAACATTTAGTGGTATCAAAGAGTTAAATGAAATGGTATCAGAGAACTAAATGTAATGGTATCAAAGAATGAAAGGAAAAGAACTGGTATCAAAAGGGAAAAGCATAATAGAGAAAATTTCTCCCCCTTTGATACTCTCTCCCCCTTTCTAAAAGCCTGGTAAACTATATCTCCCCCTTAATATCCCTGTAGAACATTTCTCCCCCTTTATGATAATCAAAAAGTGGTAAGCAATAAGAAATAGAAAAATTTCACAGTGAGAAAGAAAGGAAAGACAATTGTATTAGATGTTTGCAAAAACTTAAAAATACATAACATAAAATAAAGTGGATTCCTATCAAATAGTCTAGCCACTTGTTCAATCCACATCATCAATGTGAGATTTTCCTTTTGGTTCAGAAGAGGATTCAGGTGAAGGCTTAGGAATTCTGGAAATGACCATTGGAGGCTGAGCAACTTACACCGTGCATGGCCTGTACTGATTAGATCTTTGAGTGATCATCGGTGTGAGGCTTCAAAGTTCTCGGACATGAGTCATTTGAACTAGAGAAGCAACAGAGGTAGAGGCAGGCAAAGCAGGAGGTACAATTACTGGCCTAGCATCAACATGCAGAAAAGGCAACAACAGATTTCTGAAGTCCATAATTATTCCTCCTCCACTCTCCATGGAAGATATGAAGTCATCTTTGTTCTCCATAAATTTGTCCAACACTGGAGTCAATTCTCTTAGCTTTCTAACTTGCTCTCTGAAGGCTTGATTGACAGGAGGCAGTTTCATATTCTCTATCAGAAGCTTGAAGTGACTGGTCATTTGGTTTTTTGTGTAAATATTTGAGAAATATGAGTCCACCTTTTCTTTCACTTATTTCCTGATAGGCAGAAGCTTCTCGCATATAATCTTGGACTATTTTCATTATCTCTCTGGCTGAATCTCTAGTAGAAATCGCAACTCTGCTTAGCTCAGATGAGTCCACAGATCCACTGGTTGAAATTAAACCATGTTCTTCCTTCATCACAGCTCGAAACTGATTCAAATCCACTGAAGGTTTAGATGAAAGAGAACCAACAGAGAAATATATAGTCTCTTTTACGATTTTGGTCAATACACTGATAAGATTTTGAACTTGGGAATCCTGGGTTTTAATATGATCTTTCATAGAAGTTTTGAAACCTTCAAATACTGAAACTATCTGGCTTACAACATTCTTCACATAAGCTAAGTCCTTATCTGCTTGGGATTTTGAGCTCATATAAGAGTCTAAAGAAACAACATATTCCTTTATAGCTTCAAGATCTGCTTCAAGTCTAGAAACCTGAGCCTAGTAGTCTTTATCTTCTTCAACTATTTCACCCATAAAGGTTGATAAATTACAGGCAAGAGAAAGTTCAAAAGATCTTTCCAACATACTCATCTCTTCAGCAAAACTGTGCTTTATCTTAGAAATTGATGAACTAAAAGATTCTTTTAGTTCATCCTTTATGGATTCTAGATCAGCCTTGGTAACTAAATCAGCAGGTGAAACTGCAGCAGATGTTCTTTCAGAGGATAAACTTACCACAGAATCAGTCATAATCGATTGAACTGAAGATACCAGAGAAACTTCCATCTTCTTTACTTATTCCACAAAACTGTCCTTAAGATTTTTCTTTTAAGTATCCAGGTCATGCATTCTGACCACATATTTAGGCAATAACTCAGAATCAACATCATATGTAATCTTAGGTCTATTGAGAGATGCTTCATTATATGAATCAGGATAGTTTAAACCACATACTATAAAACCTGGGTCTTCTGCCCAATCTTCAATTCCAGCAGCCACTGTAACACTTCCAACATTGGTTTGATGCACCCCCTCAACTGGTGCATCCTCAATTAAAACAAAAATATTGTCAGCAGCAGCATTCTCAGCAGGTCTTCCATCCTGAGGAGAATCTTCTACTATCATTTCTTCTTCTACAACAGAAGGAGGGTCTTCCAAAATAGGCAAGGGAATGTCAACTTCATTTGCATCATTAGCAGGCATTAAAGATTGTCCAATCACTGGACTAAGACTCAAATCAGCTGACAGAGATGCTTCACTCTCAAGAACAACTTCTTAATTCTGTACAATAGCCTTTTCAACAGCCTCTAAAGAAGCTTCTTCCTTATCTGATTTCTGTTGATCAAGATTTTCAGGAGTTGGGATAGGAGGTAAGTCATGGTATCCTCCTTCATTAGCATAGGACTCTTACTCATATGAATCATCACTGTATTCTGGATCCTCTTCATCAGGTCCCAGACCTGGATCCCTCACATCCTTAGGTCTTAAAGGATGATTCAAAGAATTGAATGTGTCATACACCTTCTGGTCATCATTGACCCATTCTCCTCTCTAAGGGATCCAATTTATCCTCATGTATTTATAGACTGTGGATGTAATACAAAAATTTTTCTTGACTACTATTGTATCATATTGAGAATCAGCTACCCCTTTTACTTCAATCATCACATAGATCAACTTAGCAAAGAATAGGGCATTTGTCTTTGATTTCGGCCTTGTCATATCTTCTATTTGGATCATCAACAGTCTGCACAAATTCACCTTTACACAATGTCTTAAAATTTCCTAGAGATTGATATCCTGATATCTCAAATTGGAAAAGTCTCCTCTCCTCGGTATCAAGAAATGTTGAACAAATTTGAACAACAATATGTTCTCTCCATCCATTTCTGCAGCAACTACTTGTCTTTGACTTCCATCACCAGTCAGCTCTTCCAAAGTAGTCTCATATTCAAAAATATCACTTGTAGGTGGCATGGCTCTCTAGACATATCCAGATACACCTTCATGTGGGACTTTTAAGCACTCATCCCACTCAACAGATGAAAATGACATCTCCTTTCCATTCACAAAATAGGTTACTCGATTTTCATTCTCCGATTTCTAAAAGGTTAAAAAGTAATAAAAATGTTTCACTAACTTTGGAAGTAGGAACCATTGTTGTTGGAAAAACACTCTAACCATTTTTGATCTTCAAGTACTTCGAGAACTAAGGACTTTATAGGCAGCAACCATTCTACACATAGCTCCTTTTCAATCACAATAACACGATTTTGCAGATGAGGATTCACTGGTCGTCTCCCTGACCTAGTTTTAGCAACATGAACACTTTATTCTTTCTCGGTCCTCTGCTTCTTTGTTTTCGGCTCAACAGATTCATCTCTGATGGTAGGAAGTTTGGTTTTTTCCATCGCTTGTTCGAAGGATTTAGGGTTCTCTAAGGATTTGGGAGCTAAGGTTCGAGGGTTAAGGTTTGAGGCTTAGTGGATTTAGAATTATCCCAGACTTTAGTTTTATCATTTATTAATCATAAAATAAATAAATAAAATGAAATAACGCAAAAATTATTCAGATTCTGGCAGCAGACAGAAGTTTTAAAACAGCGCACACATCAGTGAGAATTTCTATCAGTGAGGTTACATCAGTGAGGATTCACATCGGTGAGAATCTTACATCAGTGAGAATTTTACATCGGTGAGAATTATACATCGGTGAGAATAACTACCTATTGAGGTTAAAAATTCCTAACTCGTGTCTAATGTAACTTAACCTATCCGAACTCAAAGTTTTAGTAAAAATATCGTCCAATTGATGTTCAGTACCAATAAAATCAAGAATAATATCACCCTTTTGGTAGTGATCTCTCAAGAAATGGTGCCTTACATCAATGTGTTTGGTCCTAGAGTGAGACACAGGGTTCTTTGAGATATTTATTGCTATAGTATTGTCACAGTTGATAGAAACATGCTTAAAGTCATATCCATAGTCCAAAAGAGTGTGTTTCATCCATAGAATTTGTGCACAGTAACTACCAGCAGCTATGTACTCTACTTTGGCAGTGGACAATGCTACAAAATTATTCTTTTTACTACACCATGATACTAAGGATTTTACCAATAAGTGACATGTTCCTGAAGTGGTTTTTTTATCCAACTTGCAACCAGCAAAATCAGCATCTGAATAACTCATTAACTCAAAGAGTTGTCCTTTTGGGTAAAACAAACCAAAGATTACAGTATGTTTAAGATACTTAAAAATTATTTTAACATCAAGTAAACGAGATTATATTGGATTAACCTTAAATCTTACACACATACACACACTAAACATAATATCTGGAAGATTAGCAGTAAGGTAGAGTAAGCTTCCAATCATACCTCTATAATTGGTTTCATCCACTGGTTTCCCAGTTTCATCTGCATCCAATTTACAGATTGTACTCAGAGGAGTATCACTTTTATTAATACTATCCAAACCAAAACATTTTAAAAGATCCTTTGTATATCTACTTTGATTAAAAATAATACCATTTTCATTTTGAAACACTTGAAATCCAAGAAAATATTTAAGTTCTCCCATTAAACTCATTTCAAACTAATTTTACATACTCTTTAAAAAATCAGTACATAAAGAATTTTTAGAAGATCCAAAAATGATATCATCAACATAGATTTGTACTATTAGAACATCTTTAGAAATTATTTTAATAAAAAGAGTTGGATCAGCAATCCATTTAGTAAAACATTTTGAAACAAGAAATTTACTAAGTCTATCATACCAAGCTATTGGAGCTTGTTTTAAACCATATAAAGCTTTATAAAGTTTAAAAACTTGATTTGGAAAATGAGGATTAGTAAATCCAGGTGGCTGTTCAACAAAAACATATTCAACAATAAAACCATTTAGAAAATCACTTTTGACATCCATTTGATATAACTTGAAATTCAGATGAGCAACATATGCAAGTAAGATACTAATGGCTTCTAATATAGCTACAGGTGCAAAGGTTTCCTCATAGTCTATATCTTCTTCATGAATATATCCTTATACAACTAATCTAGCTTTGTTTCTAACTATGTTTCCAGACTCATCATCTTTTTTTCTAAATACCCATATAGTGCCTATTGTCAAAGTGTCCTTAGGTCTGTCAACTAATTCCCATACTTTGTTTCTTTCAAATTTATTTAACTCTTCTTACATATCCATTACCCAAAATTCATCATTGATATCATCATTGACATTTTTAGGTTCTAGCTGTGAAAGAAAGGCTTGATGTTCAACCTGGTTTCTTAGAGAAGCTCTAATTTGTGTCCCTCTATCAAGATTACCAACAATAGCATCAAAAGAATGATTCTTTAGAATCCTTTTTGATTTAGTAAAGGTAGGACTAGAAATTTCAGGTTCATCTCCAAGTTTGGGTTCAATAGAAGCAGATTCTGGAATATGTCCAGAACTGTATATTTTTACAATAGGTTCTTTAGATTCATCATTAAGGTCCAGAACACTCAAATCTTCTTCAAGATTTTAAATAGAGGTTTTAGGCTCATGTGGACCAGTTTCATAAAACTTTATGTGAATAGATTCTTCCACACATTTGGTTCTTTTATTAAAGACTCTATAGGCTTTGATAGTTAAAGAATATCCAAGAAAAATTCCCTCATCACTTTTAGAAGCAAACTTGTCCAGATTATCCTTTGTATGAAGAATAAAAACTTTGCAGCCAAAGACTCTAAAGTAACTAACTTTAGGTTTTCTATTATTACACAACTCATATGGGTTCTGCTTAAGAACTGGTCTAATTAAGACTCTATTAATGATATAACAAGATGTATTCACAGCTTCAACCCAAAAGTAAATAGGCAGGTCATACTCATTAAGCATGGTTCTAGCTATTTCTTGAAGGGTTCTATTCCTTCTTTCTACTACACCATTCTGCTGAGGTGTCCTAGGAGCAGAAAAGTTGCGACTATAGCCATTGTGTGAGAAATAAGATTCAAACTCATGATTTTTAAACACATGGCCATGATCACGTCTCATATTTTTAATCTTAAGTCCACTAATATTTTCTACAGATTTGGAGTATTTAACAAAGTAAGAACAAGCTTCACTTTTGTGAGCGACGAAGTATACCCAAGTATATCTAGAGAAGTCATCTACTAGGACATAGACATAGTGCATCCCATTTAAACTAGAGACTCTTGAAGGTCCAAACAAGTCCATGTGAACCAACTCAAGAGGTTGAGAAGTTGAAACTTCTTTATTTGATTTAAAAGAAACTTTATGTTTCTTTCTCTTTTGACAGGGATTACAGACTTTGTCATTTGGGAATTCAAGTTTAGGTAGGTCTCTAACTAAGTTCTTCCTAGTGAATTTTATAAGTGAATAGATGTTACAGTTCCCTAATATTCTATGCAAAATCCACGATTCTTTATGAAAAGCATTTAAACAAGTAACATTTTGATTATCTAAAGAATTTAAATCAACAACATAAACATTTTCATTTCTTAAAGTAGAAAAGACTAAAAAAAGTTTAGAATTAAAAACATTACAAGAATCATTTTCAAATTTCACATTAAATCCATCATCACACAATTGTTAAATACTTAATAGGTTATAATTAAGTCCATTAACCAATAAATGTTTAGAAATTTAAACTGAATCAATGTTACCAATTTGGCCTAGGCCGATGATTTTTCCTTTAGAATTATCACCAAAGGTGATGTGGCCTCCATCAACCTTTATTAAGCTTTTGAAGCATGAATAATCTTCAGACATGTGTCTCGAACATCCACTTTCCAAGTACCATACCTTCTTGTGAGAGCTCCTCAAATTTGTCTTATGGGTCTCATATAATTTACAAAATCAATAGATTTTAAAATATAAACTTTATTTGATCTATAATCATATGAATAACTAGTTGAAGCATATGAATGTCCAGAACTAGAACTACCAGTATTCTGCCTAGATTTAGGAATAAATCTATTCTTAGTAATCTGTCTCTGTCCAGGTTTGTAGCCTATTCCAGTAGTGTATTTAGGTTCCACTTGCTTTCCTAGCATTTGAGTTAGTGTATCCTTTCCATCTGTAAACTTCTCTAAGTCTTTTATAAGTTTCTCATTAGACATTTTTAGTTCAGTGTTTTTCTTTAACAGTTGATCATTTTCTCTTTTTCAATAGAATGTTCGGTTTTAACAGTAGTAGTGAGAGTATGCTGTTTCTTTAATGACTTACATTTGACTTTAAGTTCATTACATGTATCTTCCAGCATATTGCAGTATTCAAATAGGTCAGCCTTAGACATATTTTCATCATTGTATGATTCACTATTATTTCCAGAATAATAATCTTTTAGAGCAGGGGAAACAGGTACCTCATAGGTATTGGTCATGAAGCACATGTTGGAATGATTGTTCTAAGAATCAGAACTTTCCAGTTCACTTGTGCTGTCCTCCGAAGCACTCCAAGTTTCTTTCATATCATTCTTGTACTTCTTGTCCTTATAATCATATTTCTTATTGAATTTTAACTTTGGACAATCGGCCTTGATGTGTCCTTTCCTTTTGAACTCGTAGCAGACTATATCATCCTCCTTGTCAGGATTTTTCCAATCTTTCTTCTAAT
Source organism: Viscum album (assembly GCA_963277665.1). Classification (NCBI taxonomy): domain Eukaryota; kingdom Viridiplantae; phylum Streptophyta; class Magnoliopsida; order Santalales; family Viscaceae; genus Viscum; species Viscum album. The sequence goes on from OY728147.1 coordinate 379,991,586, forward strand.
GTCCCTTATTATCATACTTTCCATTGTAATTTTATTTTCTAAAAAATTTCTTCTTCCTATAAAATTTCTTAAACCTTCTAACTGAGCCATTTCAGCATCACTGTCTGAATCAGAATCTTCACTAGTTGAACTTTCAGTAGGTACTTGCATTGTCTCCTTGTCTTTTCTCTTAGAAGGAGTAGACTTAAAAGCTATGGATTTTCTCTTGGGTTCATCATTTTCCTCTATATTCACCTTGAGTTCTTCTTCATACAACATAATCTTACCAATAAGCTCTTTTACAGGCAGTTCTCCAATGTCACATGATTCTCTGATTGAAACAGAAGTACCCCTCCATCGTTCTGGAAGACATCTCAGTATTCTCATAATTTGTTCCTTAGCTGGAACAGATTTTCCAAGTGAACTAATTGTATTTACTATCTCATTGAACCTGAGATACATATCAGAAATAGGTTCATCAGTCTTCATTTTAAAATTATCATATTTAATAGTATAAGTATTTAATCTCATTTCTTTAACATTGGTTGTTCCTTCATGAGAAACACCCCAAGTATGACATATTTAATAAGAAGTTTTGAAAGAAGATAGTCTATTAAAATATTCATCTCCTAAACCACAGTAAAGGGCATTCATAGCTTTACAGTTATTATTGTAAGTAGTCTTTGTAGGTTCATCCTAAGTTGTTCTTTCAGTTTCTGGAATTTTATATTGAGACTCTATAGCAGTCCAGATATAAAAACCCATACTTTCTAAATGTATTTTTATTTTAAGTTTCCACTGGGCATAGTTTGTACCATTAACGAAAGGTGGCATGTTAGTATCATCACCCTCTAGTCTATTATCCATAACTAGATTTTAGAAAAGAAATTTTAAAGAGATAAAATTTATAACTAACAGAAATTTAAGATATTTAAAGATGCAACTAAAATCACAGTTGAAAACAGATTTTTCCAAAAATTATTTAACAAAAATAATCCCCTAATACCAAATGTTGGTCGGAGTGGATACTCAAGAGGGGGGTGAATTGAGTTTAAATTTAAAATTCTATTAAAAATATTTCTCTTAAAATCCCCCAATTTAAAAACAAAGTTAAACTGTAGTGAATATATACAGAGTGTAAAGGTTCAATCAGTTTCTAAAAGATTGATTAGATCTCAGTTAACTTAATCTCAAGATTAAATTAACTTTTGAAATTGAATTACTGATTTAAAATAAGTATAAAAACTTTCTAATTTAACTATCAAAGTAGATTTACAACAATTTTGTATTTCAAAGTAATAGCAGCGGAATATTAAATAAATATATAGTATACTTATAGAATTAAATTAAAATGCACAACAGAGTTAACCAAGAGGTTCAGTCTCAAGCCGAGACTTAGTCCTCTCAACAATTTATATAAATCTATCTACACCCTGGATTAGGGGTAAACAATAGTAAAATACTATCTAGGTTCAAATACATCTACCACAGTTCTTCGTGGAAAAAACAAACAACAGCACACAGGCTATCCAGGTCTTACTCGACCTCTACCACTATCCACAGTGGGAAAAAATGGTTATGAAGTTTGAGTGAGGATTTAAGAATCCTCCAACTTAGTACATGAGTCAGTATGTGTGTAAAATAAACAGGGTACACACACTTCTCAAAATGTAAATAAAAGAATCACTAATATAAGTATGATTGAGTTTAGAAATTTTTTAGTGATTAGTAGTGCATCTATAGACTCGTTTGGTTTATTAGAAAAGCTTATGAGTCCTTCTCTGGTTTCTTATTCAGAAAAAAGAGTGTCGTTTTCTTCCTTGGTTCTTGGTCCGACCTAGCAGCCTGAGTGCATGAAATGTTTGTTGTAGTTATTTACTCAAGATACAGCTTGTGTTCTCCTCTAGAATAAGTTTCTTCGTGTATGTCCAGGATTATTGGAGTATGGATGTAGACTAGTGAAAAATGCTCTACATTTTAATTCTATTCATCTCTTGGATCTTTCACCCTTCATGTGTCTTCTTAGTGCCTTGATTCTCTCTCTTTCAAAAAGTGTATATTCCACGATCTTTTTCTGTCCCTTTATAGCTTTCAGATTCGGCAGAAAAGAATAATTACTTTTTTCATGGGTACTAGGTACGGTTCCCTAACATGGAAACATATATAATTAAATAAAATTAACTTCATTAAAAACATCAAATGTAACCGTTAGCTTAATAAACAAATAGTATTGAGAGTATAGAGAATAAAGTTTGACTGGTTGGTCAATCATTAGTACCTCGTGTTGGTAAAAGTGTACGGTGTCATAGGATCTTCAATCGGTAGCTCTTGCACTTTCATCGGAAGCTCTATATAACAGTTTCTCTACATCAGTAGCTCTTTCACCATCGGTAGCTCTTGAGATATCGGTAGCTCGATATATCGGTAATTATCTGTGAACTGGCTCTATCGGTAGACTTATGTCTATTGGTAGCTCGGGTCTGTTTGTTAGTCGGTAGCTAGGTAGACTAGTTATATCGGTAGACTTCCTCATATCGGTAGCTCTGGTTTGTGATTGTCAGTACTCGTATCAGTAGTCTTACTCTATCGGTAACTACTGGTAGAATTGCACATCGTTAGCTCGTCTGTTCTGTCGGTAGACTTTGTGTCTGCTTACCGGTAACTCTTTTTATATCAGTGACCTTAGTGTATCAATAACTCTGTCTATCTGTAGACTATGTCTATCGGTAGACTGAGTACTGGTAGCTCTTTATGAGTAGCTATGTGCAGATCAGTAGCTTACACTTATCTGTTTTTATGCAAAACACATCCGATTTGGTTAGAATTATTTCAGAACTTATATAAACATGGATAAAAAAATATTAACATATCTCAGGGATTATTTTAATATTATCATCATCATGATCACAGATTGAAAGAATTAATATATAGAAAAACATTATATTGATATTATCAAAGTATATGAAATCAAGATTGGGATTATCAAAACAGGTGAGGTCAACAACACCGACACTTTTATGAAATAACGAACCGAGAATTCTCAAAACACCCGATTTGGATATAAAAAATTAAGTAATTAAATATGTCATTAAATTAAATGAATTAAATGGTTCATGAAGAAGGAATTAAACGTATAAAAGTTTCTTAATTAATATTTAACTGATATATGTTTATTAAACATGTGATAAAATATAGACATGACAAGCCTGGAATCGAGGTTAGGGTTCCTGTCTCAAAACATTCTTCATTGATGAACCTGTTTTTCATACACCATGTTTATTTTATATAGTGTATATACTACCCCTATACTTATTATATAATTAATAAATCATAATTCGTGGTATATTTTGTTAAAATTTACTTAATTCATTCAGGGAGTTATGATTCAAAAGGTACTAAAGCATCAAGGGTTTATGCTTCAATATCTTTTCAATCGGGATTGTTTAGGAATAAATTTTCATTGATGGAAATTATTTGATAATTTTCCAATGAAACCATATAATTTTATTATTATATATTTATTTGTGAAATATTTATGTAATTTTACCATTTTTATCTCTTAGGTGCTTAAAATTATTTAGAAATTATTTTTAAGAAAATTTTAATTCATTTATCTCTTCTGTTAAATATCATTTTGCCTTTAAAATACATGTCTTATAAAAATGGTTTAAAGAATGTTTTTAATATTATAAAATTTTTTATTAATGAAATTTTTTATTTTTTAAATAGTTTTAGAAAATATGGTTTAAAATGAACCTTCTTGTTGTTTTTTGAACGAGGAACTCTTTTGACATTTCATATAAAATGTGAATGAAAAATTATTTTAAATTATACTACATGTAAGAATTACCAACCATCATTTTATTTTAATAATAATTTATATGTTTCCAAGTATATTTTAAAAAAAATGGATTTCTACATTATTTTTTGTTTTTTAGATTTTAAAATTCGATTTTAAATGTGACAGGTTTATTATCATCACGAATGTTTTTTTTATATTATAAAATGTATTTCAATTCATAAAAATTAAAAATGTTTAACATTATATAATGATTTTAAGAAGTGTGTATATTTATATTAAATATATATTTTTATCACTCTAAATTACTTTGATGGGGTAATATATGCCTTATTATCATTTCCCAAATGCCTTCATTTTTAAACTTTCTTTGATTATGATATAAGGCAAGATCATGTAACCCATTTTATTTCTAAGTGAAATTCTTATGTTTACACACTATGACTGATTTCAATATATGGAACATATATTCATGTAAATTAAATTAATGTTATGGTTGGGATGGAAATTATATAGTACACTAATGGATTGGGTTATGTTTTAGTCTCATGAGATGTCAAAAATGGGATTAGGTAGAGAGCCTAATAAATTATGGAAATTTTTACACCATGTTATGTTGCCTCAACTATTAGACTTTAATTACGATTATTTCATGATTTATGTTGATTCCCAATTTCATATGATTCCATGAGATTATTATACTATGTTATTTATGTTATTATAATAGTCTAGGACCAACACTCCTATATTTTGTGTTGAAATCATAAACATAAAATTTCTAGCATTGATTCTAATAAGGGTGACTATGTTTTTCCATCCAAACCAAACAACATGTAAACGAAAAATTGGATCACTTAGATCCAAGATTATGATTTTTGGTTTATAGTTTTGTATAATTTTTAAAAACTCATACACAAATAATTCATATGAAAATATATGAGAATTCATTCCAATGAACATGGATTTTCTTTTTCACATTAAGTCACCATCATCATCCATATTAAATTACTTCTTAACAAAATTCATTTTCCCCTTTAGTATATCCTTGGGAAAAGGAAATATAATAAGTGTGACCTAAAATGATTGGTAATAGAAAACATAATAATTTACAAATTAATTTCATTAGTGAATAGAAGATGATGACAAAATCAAATTGCATGAGTATAGCATATGAATATTCATACCCATCAATACCTGGATCAACAAACATGAAAACATGGAAGAATATTTAAACATAGGAAAGGGTTATAAGAATAAATAATCACAATTCTTGTAATATCAATCATGATCAAATGAAATACCATAAACCGATAGAAATTAATTAAAACACCTTTTGGTAACATGTAACATCACTTTCATAAAAAACATTCAAAACCCTTTTAATTGGAATAACCATACAACTGAATTAAAATATAATCATTACCCAATGCATTAGACCGATATCTAGAAGAATAATTCATTTAATATATTATGGGATTAAAAAGTGTTATATATTCCACCCCATGTTTATCTGACATGATATTACCCAGTATTACCTGGGTCACCCCATATTTAAGATATAACAATCTTATGAGTCGCTATCTGGGCCACCCCATGTTAAGCTATAATGGGCTTACCCAGTGCTATTTGGACTACCCCATATTTAATCTATTATGTTAAAGAGACACAACATGACTAAATTACATAGATATTTTATAATAAAACTCATATAAATAATCATTATTCCTTTTATAACTTGATTAAACCATAGAATAGAAATGGGTTCCATAACAATCTATTTGAAATATGATTAAACCGTGGGAAAAATGGGTTCTATAAGAATCTCATGGAAAAAATATTAATCCATCTAGGTAAATAATGAGGATGATATCAATACTAAATATCCCTAGTGAAGGATAATTAACAATAAGGGTTTTTGATGTCGATGAATGGAAATACCATTAAAAGATCATTAAAAAATTCATGAGTAAAATATCCTTTTCATTTTGAAAATAACTTTTTTGAATAATAAAACATGTTGATTTTTTTAATATGATATAAATTAGATTATAAAAATCATTTAAAAAATTTCATGGGGAGAATTCCCTTTCATATTTGAATAATACCTTTTAAAATACATACACTTTTCAAAAAAAATTATTTTAAAATAACCTTGAAAACTTATAAAAGAAATACTTGAAAATAATTTAACACAATTTTTTAAACATAGAAAATTTTCAAAATACTTTTATTCTAAAATTATCTTAAAATATTATTAAAAAAAGTTAATTTTTTTTAGAAAACATGGTTTTGGAAAAAAACAGATTTCAGACAGAAGAGAGAAATGAAGTGGGATTTTTTAAGAACCAAATAGTAAAAAAATTATAAAATTACTTTAAATATAATTAATAACTAGAGGATAATATATGTAATGGGAATTATAATATTTTAACATCAGAGACTTAATTATACACAATCACAATAAAGGATGATATTGTAACAAAGGGTTGTTACCAATTTTGTAACATTGAATCATAATCCACATGAATTAATAACATTAAATGAAACATATAATATCATGAAAATAAGGATATTAATTACATTATATCTAAAAGGTTCATTATTTACACCTCATAAAAAAATATAGGTGTATAACATAAAAAGAGTCTCAAAGAAGAACAATTGACACAAAAATCTATTACCGCTTTGGTAACTTTGAAAATATAAACCCTAAAAAAGATAAATAATAAAATAGATATGTTTGAAAATAGATTTCATAACAAAAATAATAATATAAACTCAAGTTTTGCATATACAACACAAGAAGTAAGTGGTGAATATGACATATATCTCACAGAAATAAATGTTAGATGGAAGAACCCCTTACCTTGAGTCTGACCAATCGCGTGTGTATTTATATTATTGAATAATAAACTTATGTTAATTATTTTCATGATTTAGAAAAAAAATTTATTTATAATTATTTTTTTTTTCACATATTGAAAAAATATAAATAATTACTCAATCAATTATGTTTAAGTTGGATGTTTTGACCATATTCAGTTTATGTGTCAAAAACGAATTTCTTCAGTTGACTATGGTAAAAGGGTCATTATATAAACATATCAAGAATAATAATAATGAAATTATTATCATATTTTTACATAAATTTTAATTTTATAACCTATTATGAATTATGGTCATGAAAAATTAACTAACATTATGATTATGGAGACATTTATCCATACGTATGCATGAGTAATGTTTCCATTTATTAAATAATCATTATATAAAGAAAGTAAGTAACAATATTATTTTAATAATGATAAGTATATCATAAATAAAATATTATTTTACTATTTATATATATATTATTCTTGTGATTTGGTGATGAAAAAATAATAATCGCATCCCCTCGAGGAGGTGGTAGTCCACACATCCACGAACGATGTTATTGCTTTTTCAGTGTGTGTAATGGTAAGAAGAAGATGATATGTTATATTTAAAGAAAGATAATTATGTAATTAATATTAAAATTATGAAATTTATATCATATTTATTTATCATAATTACCCTTAATACCTTATATGTAACACGTTAGTGAAAAATGCTTCACATCAATTCATGAGGTGGTAGTCCACCGTAAACACGAGCGATGTTATCATATCTCATACGACATTAAATATAAAAGGGTTTATAAAATATAATGAATACAGATATATAATAATATTATTAATATCATAAATATCATCTATAAATACCATTTCCATCATTATTACTAACCATGAGAGGTGGTAATGGAAAAATGAGCGACATTGTTTCATGAGACAATGATCATCCATACAAATGAATGATTATTTCATGACCCATTATATAGAAGAGTGTGTGAGTATATGTTGTAAAAATAATATAAAAATATCTCATTATATTTGGGATACTGAATTTATTATATAATTTCTAATTACCCAAAAACTCATTATTGAAAATTCCTCTTGGTCTATTTAGATGTATTCTTATGGTTATGTAAAATGTATGCACTTATTTGGTTTTATGATTTGGACTTAAAAATAACTTTAAGATTGTGACTGTTTCTAATATAGTTGTTGAGTAGTGATCACATGCTTATATAAATATTGGGCTTTAACAAATCCAATTTACTCAGACAAAGTAAACGATGGCCTCATCCAGTAGAATTTCCCCGTATGAAGCCCATTTGTCAGAGCTCAGAAAGGAGGTGGCATAATTGGGATTTTCTCTTGACCAAGACCAAACCGAGCTTGAATACTTTAAGCTTGAGTGGAACCACCTACCGGAGAAGTGGAAGTTGATAGAGATTACCACTCGAGCGATATTATCCGAGCCACCGTAAAATCTGTCACCATCGCACACCTTACCCTAGGGTATTTTGAAGGTTTTTTAAGGGGTTATGTAATAAGACCCTAGAATTATGATTATTTTAATAATTTTTTATATAATAAAGAATATACATTCATTTTATTATTATTACATTGTAAATAGTTTTTAAAGAAAAAACAATATTATTTATTTACTAACTAAGGAATCTATTTTGATAAATTGATGGAATATTGAATTAAATAATATTTTAATAATGTTTTATTATTAGAAAATTACTTTTTATTATATATAAATGATCGTATAAATTTTCTGAATAGAATTTTAATTTTTACTAAGGATTGAAAATAATTTTTGTCAAAACCCATGAATTTTCGATAAATGTCGGTTTTTAATTTAAAAGTGAAAATTCACTTATTTAGAAAATTATTTGGATAAAATTTATATTATTTTTGAAATATGGATGTTGAAATTATCCAACGGTTAATTTTTCATAATTTTCTGAGACAGTCAAATTTTTTGGAAAAAATTAAATACCGTTTAATTATATAATGTGTTTATGACATCATAATGACATAGTAGTGATGTAATAATATACTATAAAGGGAATGTTCAGCCAGTATATGTTTTACCATTAAAATAATATGATTTTAGGTTTTTTTGAATTATTTTACAAAGTATTAGTGGACCCTTCAAGACTTAGAAAATCATTTTAGCTTTTTAAATCAATTTCCTTGAGAGTGTGACTCTCCTCCACATAAGAAACCCTATTATTTTAAGATGTTAGGCCATTGGAATTATGATGTATTATCTTATAATCCCATTTTGAAAAAACCATGGGCAAGAACCTTGGGATTGTTTGTGGTTTTGATTATTTTAATCTGTGGTGTCACAAAACTAAATAATAACAAATTCCCTCTCCTTTCCTATATAAACCCACCAAAGATGCCACTTACACTTCACTAAAATACTCTAGAGTTCGTCCGACCTCTTACCTCCTCTATCTAGAATCCTCACAAGGTGATCCAAGCTCCCACTAAGTCTCTCTCAAGCCCCACCCAATCCATTCGGATCACACTTCCAAGTAAAAGATTGTCACATTCCTTATTTATGACCAAGTTTCTTTATATTATTATTCCCTTTTATTTTCAATTATACATGTTGGGTTATGATTTAACACCTCCACCATACTACCCTATTAATGTTGTAATAATGAGAGATCCCATTTCTCTCTCATTAATGCTTCCAATGTACAGCTGTCACCTTGCTGATATTCCATAAGGAATTTCTCTCTCCTCATTTACATTCAAACAATTATTTTGTATTACGTACCTAAATTCCATTACGTTTGTTGGGAAATGTATCTATATAACCCCATTAATTTCCATTTCAGGTAAATATTATGAGATACCAATTTCTCTCTCATCAATCATTTTTATGAATTCTTATGTCAAACTATTATGCTGCCAAAACTCTACCACATTTTTCCAAGCCTAGATCATTGTGTAGTGAATGACATACCCATGTATCTATCAAGGGTATTCTTATTTATGCACATATATATATTTAATGGTAATTTAATGTATTTTTCCACATTAATTAATCGTGAAATAACTTATCATGTTGATTGATTCCCTGTTATATGATCCATGTGGCACACTTATGCATGAAATGAAATGTTTAAGAAGGGTGCACCCTAATAGTGCTCCAATGCATTGGGTAAAGAATAGTATCATGATATATCATGTTCAATGAGTGTTTATATAGATAAACGAAGCTTGAAGTACATTGAAATTACATTACTTTTGCAGAAAACTAAATACATGACACAAAGAGACGCCCAAAGACCGTGTTAGTTTAGTGTCTTTGGAAACTCGAAACATAATCTTCAAATCATGGTGAAAGATCTTCAACATCTCCCATAAAGATATTACCCTTTATTTTTCTTACCAAAAACCTTTCTTTATATCCTCGGGAAAAGAAAACATAAAAGGGTGAGCTCAAATGCTTAGTAAGGGTAAAAATGGATAACTTAAAAACAATCCATTAACATTTAAACGTAAAAACATGAACATAAAACATCAAAATCTTGATCAATGACATAAATCTTGGAAGTACATAAGGCATATATCATAAAGGAGCATTAATCATGATAAAATGGCATGGGAATAAAACTTGGAATTGTGGTAAACCATTAAACACATGATATTATTTCCATAGTAGCCAAGGCATTGCTGCCAAGACTATCATAGTGGACAAAGTCCATTACTGAACTGGGTTTACTTTCCATTCCAGCCCTGTATTACTGAACCAAATTCACTTTTTGTTCCATCCATGTCTATATAATGAGATATAAATCTTTACCCAATGCATTGAATGGAGATATAGGTCCCACCCATCTCATAATGAAATCATTCTTTCGTGTACCACAAAATAAATATAAACCATTCACCATAACCCAAAGAAATATAGGGGTTTCATAAACATCATCCCATCATAACATAATCCTTATAAAACAATTAGATATCATTAATCATAAGAAAAATCAAACCATTTAAATAATAGAGACATTATACTTGAAACATAAACATACTAAATAATGTCATCTTAGATGGAAAGTTGTTTTGATAAAACACTTGAAATGAATTTTTGAGGAAAATATCCTTTCTTATTCAAAATCATTTTCTTTTCACAAAATGCCATGAAATTTTAAAATAACAAGATTTTAGTTGAAAATAATAAGGAAATATTTTAGAGGAAGCTTCATGAAAATAAGGCATTATGAAATCTTAAAAATCCGTTCATGCCATATAAGTTAAAAAACATTCTTCTTTTACTTTTGTCGAAAAAGTCAAAAAGTGCCTTATATGGTAAACAAAAGAAATATTCCTTTCATACCCTATGGTAAAAGTCAAAAAAGGGTAAAAATTTCTTTTAAAAAACATGGAAGAATAGTATACATTTTATGAAAACATTTTTAGAAAACTTAGACATGGATGATAAACATAGCCCCAGTAAATACTTACGAATAAACAATCCCAGATAAGAATGAGATTGGAATAATTATCCCTTACAATTTATAATCGGTGGAATAATACATGTAATAAAATAAAGAAAATTACATGCATATTTAAAAATATTATCCTTAATAATAAAAATCATAAGACATTCATGGGAATCTTAAACACCATACAAAAGAAATAGTTCATGATTAAGGCATATATCTCACATAAATAAAAGTGAGACGAAATAATCCATTTCCTTAGATCCAATTTATTTTATACGTGTCTGAAACTATTATATAGTGGGTTTAAACATATTATTAAATTTCAAAAAAACCATAATAATATTTATGATATCATATATGATTCCCTTACGACTATATATTACCCGTTCTTTTGTCAATTCTATGTTAAAGCAGCGTTTTGGGTAGAATCGTTTCATTTATCATACATGTTTTGACTTGTAATTATTCATTTGATTACTTGGATCATGATTACTTAATTAAAGAATTTAGAACATGATTTATATATAATATATTCATAATATAATATATATATATATATAATAAATCGATAAATGGAATGAAATACACTGTTCATGGAGATGGTAGGCCGTACGAACGCATGAACGCTGTTTTCGTTTCCTTATTAAATTAAATGAAAGTAATTAAATAACATAAACGTAAACAAAGTATTATTATTATGTCATATATTTCATGATTATTTATCATATATACTTTATAATCATTCTTTAATGGTAAACTTGGAGAATGAATCTTATCGCGTCGTGGAGACGATAATCTGTACGTACGCACAAGCGATGATATCATTCCCATAAATATTGAATGGAATTGGAGTGGATGATATAATATCTCATAATCAGTATGATTTTATGATAATCATATATAGTTATTATTTTCACCATTATACCCATCCAAGTAAAGTGGTGTTGGAAAAACAGATTACACCACTGCGTGGAGACGGTAAGTCGTACGTACGCTCACGTGTTGATTTCATTTTTTCGAAGGATGGATAGAAGGTGAAATAGGGTTGTTTCATATTTATAATAAAATATCAGTATATTAGTGAAACTGATGTTATTACTTTATAATGAAACAATGAAAGAAGAGTAATTATAAGAAGAAAGAAACTTGAAAGAATCGGTAGAAGGTATTACCTCTTCCTCGAAGTGCCTCCTTTAAAATTCCTCTTAGGTCACTAGAGTTGGACTTTAGAGAAGACCAGAACCTCTATAATGTAACTAGAGATGTTGAGAAAAGGAATGGGTATGGTTTTTCTGAGCTTGAAGGCTCAATATTGAGTGAAGAGGAGAGGGAAGGGGTGCCCTTTTATAAGAGAGGAGAGGGGCACTTTTGGAAACCTTCAAAATATTAATTTATAATAAACTCAAACCCCACATAAAAACATCCAAAGTGACTAAAATTCAGATATGAGGTAAGATAGGTTTGTAATATCATCAAACAATCAAATTGTGACATGTTTTTATTTTATTTTAAACCTTATCATTTTGATTTATCCTTATTTAATCAATTTAATTTTATTTGTGGTAATAATATTCTAAATTTTAAATGGTTATAAATACTTACTTATGTGTTGTGAATTGTCCATAATTGGATAATTTATCAAATTTGATACCATATAAATTTCAATTTTCTGTTTTTAAATATTTTTGTGATTTTTAACCAATTTAATAATATGTTATTTTTATAAAATATCAATTGTGTCAATTTTGACACTATTCATTTATTTGAATTTAAATAAAATCCCCACAAGAAGATATGTTCAAAAAAAATTTAATAGATTCCTAAAATGTCATATTTATCTATAAAATTCATGTAGAAGATTAATTTTGTCATTTAAAATTTATTTTAATATTTTTAAAACAATTTATTTGATATTTCTCTTAATAATATAATTACTACAACGTTATCGTATAAATATTTAATAAACTTATTTGTTGCATAAAAATTAAAATTAAAAAAACTATAATGTAGAAAAATCTAATATATTTCATTAGAATACTTTTAGTCAAATTTATCTTCTAAAACACCCAACTCTTAAAATGATATGTTTATTAAATTATGAAGGTGACAACTTTGACATCATTTAAAATAAAATAATATAAATGTCATAATCGATTTTTTAAGTCTCCAAATGGTCCACAAGTAGACAATTGGATGATTAGGGTATAGATATATTTGTCCAATGTGGTTTGTTCAAGTTTTTGGTCCTTTTGATGGGAATTATTATTTTAATAAAAACTATATTATTGAATTTTCACTAAATAAATAATTTCTGCATCATTAATGTATAAGCTATTAAGGTAATTATATATTTCTTAAAAATCACAAATAAATTAACATGATGAATAAAAACATTTTATATTTAAAATGAGTATTTATAATCGAATTTATATTGTGTATAACCTTATATTAAAAATACTTTAATTATTAAAGTCTGAGTGAGACATATTTCACTTTCTTTAAATAAAATAAATTAAAGGCCTTAATCACATCCAAGTGGGTTAAAAAAGATAAAATTTAGACCCATTTATATTTTAGGACGAAATATTTTCATCCAATTATATTATTACAAGTGTTAGGGTAATTTTATAATATTAGTTTTACCCTTAATTACTAGATTTACGTTTAACTCTGGTAAATAAAATTTACCGTAGTTACAATTCATAATACCTTAAAAAAAATAGCATATCAACATAATTTAGACCTACTGATTCCAAATATTGAATCAATTTATCAAAATTCAAAACACATAAGTTGCAATATTTAATTTAAAATTAATCCCGCTGTTTGAGAAAACGGGGTTTAAAAGTTAAAACATTGTAAAAATTGAAATGTTTTTTACCTATGAATTCAACGTAAAATTAATGATAATGACATTAATTATATTAAATGGTAAAAATATATTCTATTTACACTTTAAAACCATTCAATATTATAATTTAACGACATAAATTATCTTGATAAAAAAAGTTTTTTTAATAAAATTTAGCGTATTTTTACCATTCATCAAAATATGAACGTTATCAGAAAAATATCAATACTTTATCCATCGTAAATTTTTATATAATTATTCAAAAGAATAATTTTATTTTTTAAAATTTAACTTATGAACTTTTTAAAAATCAGATTGAAAATGGGTCCGCCATCAAAAGGCGGCAAAACTGCATTTTTTTGAAAAATACTAATTTTACCCGAAAACATTATTTTGTTCTCATACCATGATACAGAAAATGTGTAAGATGAATGATAATGTTATAAATTTCAAAATTTAGTTAATACTATTCATAATGTCCAGTTTATAATAATATTATAATAATATATCGTTTAGTGAAACCCGGTATTGCGTACAACACATGCTATCGAGGAAGGTCGCTTTTGCGTGTAATGCAAGACAAGTCTGGGTTGGGTGTAGGGAAAGATTCATTTGGTGTTGAGTATAACATAATAAAAATATATTTTAGTTATACATTGATCAAAATCTATACTTGGTGTTGTGTAAAAAAAAATTTATTCAAAATAACTTGAAATTGTGTGCAACACAAGCCAAGAATAGTGTTGCGTATACTACAAGCTAATACGGTGTTGCGTACAGCACAAGCTAATCATGGTGAATCATAAAACAAAATACATCAAAGAAATTAAAAATAATACTTATCATAAAATCTCTGAGAGTTACATTCTACCCCCCTTAAAATGAATTTCTCCCTCGAAATTCGTCGCGGTTATAAATGGTTTTCTACTTGACAGTTTCTTACATAGAAACCCACATCGTAAAAAGGAATACTAAAACATCATTTTAAAAAGTAACGTTAGAAACATAATGGATACCCAAAGTAACTCATCACTGGGTTTCCACATATGATAACATAGGTGAAACATGGATATGGAAGAGAAATCTAACTATTAAGTTCTGATGGAGAGTGGTAGAGAAAATGGCTATGAAAAAGCCAAAAATCACAAAGTCATAAATTTGTGATGATCGTAGGTACCATCTGATTCATCGAATATGAGTGTACTAGGACAAATTGTTTTTTGGTTTTCAACATCATTTCCCTAAATTTGATGAATTTTTGCATAAGGAGAAATACTTACTTGATTTTAGTGTAATATCATTGTTGGTTATTCCATGAACAATATACATCTCATATTAAGGAAATAAAGTTTATTTTTTTATTCTTGAAGTGTTAGTAGATCATGTGATAGAATGATAGTTCATTACATCTGTCTCTAACAATTGGTTAGCAAAAGTTATTAAATATACATAAGTCTATATATGGTGATATTAATCATATGTGGTTCCAAAAATGGGCTTATACTTCATCTATGATACCACATAAAAAAATAAATCTAATTTCTACTAACCTAAGACTTCCTGTAATCCAATGGTAGGTGATAAAGACATGTCACTCTTCAGTTGTGGGTTAGATTCCCGCAACCTTGTCTGACGTGATGGGTTGTCTCCTGTCCTGCAGGTTGTCCTTTTTCTACACCTATATTATTATAACATTCCTGCAATAATATCGAAAAAAGTTCTAGCCTTAAAAAGTATTATCTAATGTACAACTTAATCCATTCCAATCTTTAGGTTTATACAAAATACTTCTATCCAATCTCATAGTATGAAGTAAACGATTACTATAAAGGTAATCTACCAAGCATATGAATACCACCATTTATCCCCCATATATCATAAAATATATCTTGTTGATCGCATTCTAAACATGTGAATACCTTAATCATGTATTCTCTTGAAACATGAATTACCATAGAACCTTAGTGAAAACATGAATGCTGTCAAAAGTTAACCAAAATCCCAAAATTTCTATATACTCAAACCATGATATCACTTTGTCCTTATATAAGTCACGAGCTCATGAATACTATCAAATATATTATTTTCTCCTTATCCCTTCATTATGCGCATATCATATGCTTTCCAAAAAAAAATTCAATCACTTTTCATGGTTACCGGAACCATATAATTATTGAAAACCATAATTAACCAATACATAGATATTCCTATATTCCATAATACTATAAATGAGATTCCATGATACTATTTTAAAATCCCATTATATAAACACTTAATTATTCTACAACATCATTGTCAAACCCAAAATCACAAATAGTGATCGCATGTGACTTCCCTTTGTCCATTTCCTTAAGAGGTTGCTCACGTCGATCATCATTAACCCTTGTATTAGGGCATTGATTAACATAATTCCCCATTTCCTTACACTTGTAGCATTTAAGTGTTAGTGGTACGTTCTCTGTAGTATTTTCTTTATTCATGTCATTAGGTACCTTTTTCCCATTACTTCTGCACTCAGCTGATCGATGACCTTCTTTTCCACACTTAAAACATTTTTTACTCCCTTTAAGACAATATCCACCATGCTTCTTTCCACACTTTGAGCATAATGAAACATTTGTCTTCTTTTCACCATATTTTTGAGATTTTTCCTTGAACTCCATCTTTAGTTTCTTGTCAAAACCATGAGATGGATATGTAACACCAACTTCTAGTTCTACCTTGACAACAAAACGCACAATCTCTTCATTGCTACTGAAGTCTCTTATAGATAATTCCCTTCGAAGACTTTGTTTTAATACACCGAATAATTGATCAACTTCAATTTTAGGTTAGATGATAAAGCCAGATGCATACCTTGCAAGCCTTGTAAAATTGGCCTCGTAGATACAAATAGATTCATCATCCTTTTTCTTAAGTTCAAGGAACTCCTTTTCTATCTTCATTTTAAGAATATGAGGAATGTACTTATTGAAAAATAAGTTCTTGAACTGATCCCATTACATGGATTCAATTTCATCTTGGGGCCTTGTATTCTTAATTAGAGTCCACCACTGGTCTGCTTCACCTTCTTAACAGTAAACAACCAAAATTATTTTTTCATGTTTTGAACAGCGAAGTATGGAAAATATCTTTTCAGTGGTACATATCCATTGTTCAGCAACAAGTGGATCAGAAGACCCACTGAAAGAAGGTGGATGATGCCTCATGAATGACTCAATAGAATATTGTTCCCTTCTCTGCTCATTTAGAAGTCCATAATGATTCATATCTTTTGCAAGTATAGCAATAAGATTTTTCACTCCATCTACCATAACATTGGTTTGTTCAAGAGGAAAATTATTACATTATCCATTACATTTATCAATAAGGTTCATTCAGGTTCCAGCCATCGCCTAAAACACAAAAATAATAGTGTGAGAGGCAAAAATCATGCTAGGAAAACAACATAATAAAGGGGGCGTACCTTCAATATCTAACATCATAGGTTTAATTGTACGATAGTTACCATAATTCTAGGACTATAACCTATACTTATACTTATCCTTAGGGACACCCCTAGACATACCTTAGACATATCTCTAGGGATCTCACTAAAGTTTTCGCATCCTAGTTTCCAAAGGTTAACTAAACCTTCACTCTGATACCAACTATAGAGACCCAAAACTAGATGTACATGGATATTACATTACTTTTTTTGGAAAACTAAATACATGACACAAAGAGATACCCAAATACCATGTTAGATTAGTTTCTTTGGAAATTCAGAACATAATCTTCTAATCATGGTGAAATATCTTCAATATCTCCCAAAAAGATCTTCCCCTTTTGTTTTCTTACCTAAAACCTTTCTTTATATCCTAGGGAAAAGAAAACATAAAAAGGGTGAGCTCAAATTCTCAGTAAGGGTAAACATGGAGAACTTAAAAACAATCCATTTACATTTCAACGTAAAAATATGAACATAAAACATCAAAATCTTGAGCAATGACATAAATCTTGGTAGTACATAAGGCATAGATCATAAAGGAACATTAATCATGATAAAATGGACAGGGAGTAAAACATGTAATTGTGGAAAACCATTAAGAACATGATATGATTTCCATAATAGTCAATACATTGCTGCCAAGACCATTATAGTGGACAAAGTCCATTATTGAATCGGGTTTACTTGCTGTTCTAGCCCTATATTACTGAACCAGATTCACTTGCCATTCCAACCATATCTATATCATCAGATATAAATTTTTACCCATTGGATTGGAGGGAGATATAGGTCCCAACCATCTAATAATGAAATCATTCTTTCTTATGCCACAAAATAAACATAAACCATTAATAATAACCTAATGAATAATATGGTTTTCATAAACATCATCCCATCATAAAATAATACTTATAAAACAAATGGATATCATTTCATCATAAGAAAAATAAAACCGTGTAAATAATTGAGACATTATACTTGAAACATAAACATACTAAATAATGTCATCTTATAGGGAAAGTAGTTTTGATAAAACACTTGAAATGAATTCTTGAGGAAAATATCCTTTCTTATTCAAAATAATTTTCCTTTCACAAAATGCCATGAAATTTTAAAAGAATAGGATTTTTTTAAAATAATCATGAAATATTTTAGAGGAAGCTTCATGAAAATAATGCGTTATTAAACTGTAAAAATCCGTTCAGGTCGTATAAGTTAAAAAACCATTCTTCTCGTACTTTTGCTGTAAAAATCAAAATGTACCTCGTATGGTAAACAAAAGAAAGATTCCTTTCATACCATGTGGTAAAAGTCAAAAAAGGGTAAAAATGAATTTAAACATACATGAAATAAAAGTAAACATTTTATGAAAACATTTTTAGAAAACATCGACTTGGATGATAAACATAACCTCAGTAAATACTTACGAATAAACAATCCCGGATAAGAATGAGATTGGAATAATTATCCCTTACCATTTATAATCGGTGGAATCATACGTGTCATAAAATAAAAAAAATTACATGCATATGTAAAAATCATATCCTTCATAATAAAAATTATAAAAAATTCATGGGAATCTTAAACACCATACAAAAGAAATAGATGGTGATTAAGGCATATTTATCACAGAAATAAAAGTGAGACGAAAGAATCCCTTACCTTAGATCCAATTTCATCCGTACGTGTATAAAACTCCTGTATAGTGGGTTTAAATATATTATTAACTTTAAAAAACAATAATAATATTTATTATATCATATATGATTCACTTACGACTTTATATTACCGGTACTTTTGTCAATTCCATGTTAAAGTAGCGTTTTGGGTATAATTATTTCATTTATCGAATGTGTTTTGATTTGTAATTATTCATATGATTACATAGATATGATTACTTACTCCAAGAATTTAAAACATTATTTATATATAATATATTCAGAATTACATATATATATATATATAATAAATCGATAAATGGAATGAAATACACCATTCATGGAGACGGTAGGCCATACATACGCATGAATGTTGTTTTCGTTTCCTTATTAAATTTAATGGAAGTATTTAAATAACATATACATAAATCCAGTATCATTATTATTTCATATATTTCATGTTTATTTATTATATATACTTTATAATCATTCTTGAATGGTTAACTTGGAGAATGAATCTCATCGCGTCGTGGAGATGGTAATCCGTACATACGCATGAGCGATGATATCGTTCCCATAATTATTGAATGGAATTGGAGTGGATGATATAATATCTCATAATCAGTATGATTTTATGATAATCATATATAGTTATTATTTCTTCCATTATACCCATCCAATTAAAGTGGTGTTGGAAAAACAGATTACACCATGGCGTGGAGACGGTAATTCTTACGTACGCACTCGCGGTGATTTCAATTTTTGTAGGATGGATAGAAGATGAAATATGGTTGTTTCATATTTATAATAACATATCAGTATATGAGTGATACTTATGTTATTAATTTATAATAAAACAAATAATGAATAGGAAGTAGAAGAAGAAAAAAACTTGAAAGAATCGGTAGAAGGTATTACCTCTTCCTCAAAGTGCCTCCATCAAAATTCCTCTTAGGGCACTAGAGTTGGCCTTTTGAGAAGACAATCACCTCTATAATGTAACTAGAGAGGTTTAGAAGAGTAATTTTCAGGGTTTGGACGAGCTTTAAGGCTCAATATTGAGTGGAGAAGAGAGGGAAGGGGTTCCCTTTTATAAGAGAGGAGAGGGGCACTTTTGGAAACCTCGAAAATATTAATTTATAATAAACTCAAACCCCACATAAAAACTTCAAAAGTGACTAAAATTAGGATATTAGGTAAGATAGGGTTGTAATATCATCATCAAATCAAATTTATACATGATTTTATTTTATTTTAAACATTATCATTTTGATTTATCCTTATTTAATCTATTTAATTTTATTTGTGGTAATAATATTCTATATTTTAAATGATTATAAATACTTAATTATGTGTTGTGAATTGTAAATAATTGGATAAATTATTAAATTGGAGACCATATAAATTTCAATTTTTAATTTTTAAATATTTTTGTGATTTTTAAACAATTTAATAATATTTTATTTTTATAAAATATCAATCGTGTCAATTTTGACACTAGTGATTTATTTGAATTTAAATAAAATACACACAGAAGATATATTCGAAACAAAATATTTAATAGATTCATAACATGTAATATTTATCTATAAAATTTCTAGATCTCATTAATTAGTTCATTTAATATTTATTTTAATATTTTAAAACCATTTATTTGATATTTCTCTTAATAAAATAATTACTACAACATTATCTTATAATTATTTAATATACCTATCTGTCCCATAAAAATTAAAAATAAAAATATTACGATGATGATAAATATAATATATTTCATAATAATACTTTTAGTCAAATTTATCTTCTAAAACACCCAACTATTAAAATGATATGTTTATTAAATTATGAAGGTGACAACTTTAACATCATTTAAAATAAAATAACATAAATGTCATAATCTGTTTTATAAGTCTCCAAATGGTCCACAAGTCGACAATTGGATGATTAGGGTATATATATACTCGAAAAGTAAGGTTTTGTCAAGTTTATGGTCCTTTTGATGGGTATTATTATTTTAATAAAAACTATATTATTGATTTTTCACTAAATAAATAATTTCTGCATCATTAATGTTTAATCTATTAAGGTAATTATATATTTCATAAAAAACACAAATAAATTACCATGATTAAGAAAAAAAATTTATATTTCAAATAATTATTTATAATAGAATTTACATTATGTATATTTTTATATTAAAAATACTTTAATTATTAATGTTTGAGTGAGACATATTTCACTTTCTTTAAATAAAATAAATTAAAGGTCTTAATCAAAACCAAGTGGGTTAAAAAAGATAAAATTTGGCCCCTAGTATATTTTAGGACAAAATATAATCATCAAATTATATTAATAGAAGTGTTAGGGTAGTTTTATCATATTAATTTTACCCTTAATTACCTGATTTACTTTTAACTGTGGTAAATAAAATTTACCGTAGTTACTATTCATAATGCCTTAAAATAAAACTTAGCCTATCAAAATAATTTTTACCTAATGATTTCAAATATGGAATCAATTTTTTCAAATTCAAAACATGTAAGTTGCAGTATTTAATTTAAAATTAATCCCGCTATTTGAGAAAATAGGTTTTAAAAGTTAAAACATTGCAAAAGATTGAAATGTTTTTTTACATATGAATTCAATGTAAAATTAATGCTAGTGACATTTATTATATTTAATGGTAAATATGTATTATATTTATAATTTAAAACCATTCAATATTATAATTTATCCACATAAATTATCTTGATGAAAAATGTTTTTTTAATAAAATTTAGTGTATTTTTACTATTCACCAAAATATGAACGTTATCAGAAAAATATAAAAACATTATACAACATAAATTTTTATATCCTGGTTTACAAGAAAAAGTTTATTTTGTAAAATAGAACTTATAAAATTGTTAAAAATTATATTTAAAATGGGTGCGTCATCAAAAGGCGACAAAACTGTATTTTTTAAAAAATACAAATTTTACCCGAAAAAATTATTTTGTTCTCATACCATGATCTAGAAAATGTGTAAGATGAAGGATAATGTTATAAAATTCAAAATTTAGTCAATACTACTCATAACGGCTAGTTCATAAAAATGTTATAATAATATCTCATTTAGTGAAACTCGGTATTGCATACAACACACACTATCGAGGATGGTCGCTCTTGCGTGTAATGAAAGCCAAGTCAGGGTTGCGTGTAGGGAAATATTCCTTTGGTGTTGTGTATAACATAATCAAAATATAGTTCAGTTATACATTGATCAAAATCTATACTTGGTGTTGTGTAAAATGAATTTTATTTATAAGAACTTGAAATTGTGTACAACACAAACCAAGAATAGTGTTGCATATAGTACAAGCTAATACGGTGTTGTGTATAGCGCAAGATAATATTGGTGAAGTGTACAACAAATGACATAAAATATATTAAAAAGAATACTTCTCATAAAATCTTGTGGTGTTACGGTTTACTCAATCCAATTCAAGTGAAATGAGTTTTTACTCATGCTTAATGTGCAATGAGGGTTTACTCATGCTCCATGTGTAATGAGCCTTGGCTCTTGATAATATCACATTAAATATTGTTGTAACATATCCATGTTATGATTTCCATGCTTTATCTTGCCTTTATGTTTATGTTTCTCTTGCGCTCCATTGATATGAATATTCACTAACATGTATTGTAATATTCATGTTGTGCTTTGTTTACTCACTTACTGGGCATTATAGCTCATCCTTTTCTTATGCGTGTCCTCAGGTTATCCCATGCAATGCTAAGTACGAGTGAATATAGTGGTCATGGAAATGAGGTTTTAAATAAGATGTTTCATTTATGTTTTAAGTTGTTATGTAATGTTTCTAAGCCCTAAAGACACTAGACCTCTCGATATTCAACATTGTATCAAGTGATGGTTTTATGTAATAAATTAAGTTAAGTGTGTAATAAGGGGAGGGTTGTCATAGTTGGTATCAGAGGATAGGTTAAGTTATTTTGGGGAGTAGGATTAGAAAACCCTAGTGAATCCTTAGAGACTAGACTGAGTATAAAAAATATCCCTAAATTTTTGTGAGTCTTGAGTATGTGGTTTATCCAAAAAAATACATCCCTATCTAGATACGAGCCGGTAGAGGTGGCTCTGGCACAAATGTACCTTGGATTTAAAACTCTGACAAGGAGTTTCGAGCTTGGATTGGGGTATCATGGTACATGATAACGGCCTTTCCGCACTCTTGGTTACGACACTCTCGGGGGATATGCTTTGGTAAATTAACAAGCTTAGTATGGACCATTATTAATAGAATAAATGAAATGAATGCCCCTAAGAATTCATGTTAGAAAGTAGATCATGGATAACATCGATTGAAGCTTATAGATTTATAAGTTAAGGAAATAAAAGTAATTTATAATTCATCCATTTTTTTCTTTGGATTTCCCTTTATGTGTTACCCATGACTTTATTTTTCTTCCAGCCAATGGCCGGTAATAGGAGGACTCGGGCAAACAACTGATATTTTGATCAATGTGATGACTGTTCTAATGAGATTACCAATCCGATGGGAGCGGGAATCACGAACTTTTTCATGATAATCCCTCAGTTAACTCTAGCATTGAATAGAAACATGGGTCTTGAGGAACGTTCATCTTCCCTAAGAAAGAACAAGTCACTATCATGTTCTTCATGAGACAAAGGCCTCCTACTTTTAATGGATCATATGATACCTCAATCATCGAACAATGGATCAACTCTATTGAAAATATCTTATCCATCCTTTAATGTTACGAACAAGAGATGTTTTTCTTTTCTTCTTATCGTATGGAGGGTGAAGATGATCAATGGTGGAGATTGATCAAAAATACAAAGCCTGGGGAGGAGATCAAGGCATTGGAATGGAAGGATTCCCAGAAGATGTTTTTTGATAAATATTTTCTGTGTACCCTCCGACTTAAGATAGAAAGGGACTTCCTTGACCTCAATCAAAAAGAAGACGAATCCATTAGAGCGTATGAGGAAAAATTTATAAGTCATTCAGGATATGCCACCGGTTTTTTCATTACCCTTGAATGCAAGGTTGTTCACTTATTTGGTGGTTTGAAAGCTAGCATGCAGAAAGCCCAAGAGATCCACGACTTTGACAACTGTGAGAAATTTTCCTATGTTCTATAAAGTTAAAAATGGAGATTGGTGAATCTCAGGGGTATTATGAGGATAAGGACCATAATTTGGACTTCAATTCTGGTGGTCCAATGGATAAATACAATGGTTCTAAGAAGATCCAGCACCCCACTTGCCAAAGGTGCTGAAAAAAGAACCCTAGAAATTTCATAAAGGGGAAAAGGAAATGCTTTAGGTGTGGAAGAGAAGGAAACCTAGATATTAACTACCAGAAAGAAAAACCAAAAGCATCGAAAGAGGATAGGAACATTTCATTTGACTCTCAACACATTTTTCATTGCTTCAACTACAAAGAAAGATGGGATCTTTCAAATCATTCCCCTAAGACAAGGGTTTTCGGAGGCAACCAATAACCTCCAAGGTAGCAAGGGAGAGATTTTTCCATTACTACTGCCGAAGTGAACCCCGAAAATGAAGTTGTGACAGGTACTCTAGTTATTAATTCAAGAATAGAGAACGTACTTTTTGATTCAAGTTCTACACATTCTTTTATATCCCAAATGTTTAGTAGAACAATCACAACACCCCCAAAAATCATGGAAGTAAAGATGACAATGAGTATGTAAAATGATGCAATCATTGCATCACATGAATATAACTCCTCCCCTGTCATAATTTGTCGATTGAACTTATTGGAGGAAGTCATCATACTCCCTCTGGTGGAATTTGATGTAATTCTTGGCATGGATTGTCTTTCCTTATATAGAGCCAACATAAATTGCTATGACAGGGATATCACTTTCCATGTGGATAATCGACCCACAATTATGTACAACTACAAGTAGGAGGATGAATCTTATTTACCTCCATCATCACAAGCATGGATATTAATGACTTATGAGCATGTGTATCTAGCTCAAATGATTGAGTCCAAGGAAGAAACCATCCTTGAAGACAAACCTATTGTGAGGGAATTCGCTGAAGTGTTTCCTAAGGAATTTACTGGTCTCCCTCCTAGAAGAGATGTTGAATTCTCAATGTAACTTATACCCGAGGCATTGCTAATATTCAAGGCTCTATATAGAATGGCTGTTGTGGAGCTTTAGGAGTTTAAGAAACAACTACAGGAGAATCTATATAAAGGGTCTACAAACCCTAGTGCTTCACCATGGGGCATAGTAGTCCTCTTCGTCAAGAAGAAGGGTGGGTCAATTTGCCTTTGTATTGATAATCGCGAGATCAAAAAAATCACAATAAATAACAAGTATCCTCTTCCATGAATTGATGACTTGTTCAATCAGCTGCATGGAGCACAATAATTCTCTAAGGTAGATTTGCGGTCGAGATATTATCAAGTAAGGGTGAAGAAGGAAGATATTCCCAAGACTGCTTTTCGTACAAGTTAAAGTCATTATGAATTCATAATAATTCCTTTTAGACTCACTAATTATACAAAAATATTCATGGACATAATGAATAGACTCTTTAGAGATTACCTCAACAAATTTTTTGTTCTCTTTATAGATGATATTCTAATATACTCCAAAACCAAGGAGGATCATGAAGAGCATCTAAGAAATGTACTAGAGACATTGAGAAAGGAGAAGATCTGTGTAAAGTATAGAAAGTGTGAGTTCTGGTTAAAGGAGGTATCTTTTTTGGTTCATATCATCATAAACAATGGGATATCTATTGTAGAGGGATGACCGATGCCAACATTGGTAATGGATATCCATAGATTCTTGGGGTTAGCTGGATATTATCGCCAATTTGTGAGAAATTTTTCACGATTTTCAAACCCTCTTACCAAGCTAACAGGGAAGGGAGTAAAGTTGTCTTGGAGTGATGAATGTAAAGAGAGCATTAAGGAGATGAAAAAGAGGATTATCACTGTGCTCGTGCTCACACTACCCATGAGTGGAGAAATTTTTGTGGTATTTAGTGATTCCTTGAAGAAGGGCCTGAGTTTTTTATTGATATAGAATGATAAAGTAATAGCCTACGACTCATGGCAGCTGGAAATACATTAGAAAAACTATCTTACAAATGTTTTGGAGTTGGAAGCCTTTATCTTTTCATTGAAAATCTGGCAGAATTATCTATATGGGGAGAAGTGTGAGATATATACTGATCACAAGATCCTCAAATATATATTCACATAGAAAGAGCATAATAGGCACCAATGAAGATGGATAGAACTCATGAAGGATTATGACTGATCTATCCATTACCACCCTAGGAAAGCGAACATGGTGGAAGATGCTCTAAGTAGAAAGGATCCAGCAATCCTATCATTGATGATATTTGAGAAGGAACCAAATCTTCTTATATTTGAAGAGGATGGACATGGGAATCGTTAAGGGAGGAACATCATCAATCCTTTCTCAAATTATTGCTCAACCATCACTCTTGGAGAAAATAAATGATTCTCAAAGAAAGGTGTAAAAATTATGAAAATAGTGGAAGCTATCAGAAATGGGAAATCCTCGTAGTTCATGGTTGATAAAGATGTAATTGTGAGATTTGGGTCACGATTGTGTGTACCATCTGATCTAGAGATAAAAAGGAGCTTCTGAATGATGCACATAGCTCAACCTTCTCTATTCACCCATGGTGGACAAAGAAGTATCAAGACCTCTGAGAAAACTTTTGGTGAGACAATATGAAAAAGAGATTATTGAATATACATCAAAGTGTCTGGTATGTCAGCAAGTGATGGGTGAGTGGAAAAAGTATATGGGGATGATGCAACAAGTTCCCATACCAACATGGCAGTGGGAGAATAGTACCATGGACTTTATCACTAGACTTCCAAAGACATCAAGAGGAATCAATGCTATATGGGTCGTTGTGGATAGTCTTATGAACAAAACTCACTTTATCGCGATCCAAGAGGACACCTCATTGGATCAACTTGCATGGATTTACATCAAGGAAGTGGTAAGGCTGCATGGAGTAATACTATCTATTGTATCCGATCGTGATCTGAGATTCACCTCGATGTTCTGCAAAAGCCTTCAACATGATCTATGCACTGAACTGAACTTTAGTATGGCTTATCATCCTCAAAATGATGGAAAATATGAATTAACTATTCAGAAAATGGAATATATGTTAAGATCATGTTCTATGTACATCAAAAAAAGATGGGACCAACATCTTCCACTTGATGAATTCTCCTACAATAACAGTTTCCACTCGAGCATCAGTATGGCACCATATGAATCCCTTTATAGGGAATGGTGTAGAACCCTAATGTGTTGGGATGAAGTCAATGAGAATAAGCTACTATGACCTGAAATAGTCTAACAAATTGTGGAGAAGATGAAAACCATTCAGCAGCATATCAAGGCAGCCCAAAGTCAAAATAAGAGTTATGTGGATAACCATTGATGAGACCTTGAGTTCAATGTTGGAGACATGGTGTTTCTACACATATCATCGTGGAAGAAGGTCATGAGGTTTGTAAAGAAGGGGAACTTAATTCTTAGTTAGATTTCCCCCTTCAAGATTCTTGATCGTGTCAAGGATGTGGCCTATCGACTAGAACTTCCAACTACCATTGACATAGTACATGATGCCTTTCTTGTATCCCTCTTATATAAGTACATACTAGACCCTTAACATGTACTCTTTTCAGAGGTAGTACAATTAGAGTTTTATATTTCTTATGAGGAGAAACTAGTGAAGATCATAGATCATAGAGAAAAATTTATAAGAAATAAGACGATGCCCCTCGTCAAGGTGTTGTACCAAAACCAGATGTTTGCAGAAGCAACGTAGGAATCAGAAGAAGTGATGAAGCAGAGTTACCCAAAACTGTTTTAGTGTGGGGAAAGGAAATTTTGAGGGAGAAATTTCGTAAGGGGGGAAGATTGTAATGACCTATAAATTCATTAATGAAAATTCCTCTTGGTCTATTTAAATGTCTTCTTATGGTTTTGTAAAATGTTTGTACTTATTTGGTTTTATGTTTTGGATTTTAACATACCCTTAAAAATTGTGACCGTTACTAATATAGTTGTTGAACAATGATCACATGATTAGTATAAATATATGACTTTAACAAATCCAGATTACATAGACAAATGAAGCGATGGCCTCATCCAAAACACTTGTCTCGTAAGAAGCCCATTTATCGGAGTGCAAAAAGGAGGTTGTGTCATTGGGCTTCACTCTTGACCAAGCCCAAGCCGATCTTGAATATGTTAAACTTGAGTGGAACTGCCTACGGTAGAATTCGAAGTTGATATAGATTACCACTCTGGTGATGTTATCCAAGCCACCCCAGGTGTCTGTCACCATCACGCACCTTACTCTAGGGTCTTATACGGGGTTTTAAGGGTTTATGTAACAAGATCCTAGAAATATGATTATGTAAATTATTTTTTTATATAATAATTAATATAATTTCATTTTATTATTGTTACATTGTAAGTAGTTTTTAAAGAAAAAATAGTATTTTTTTAGTTTAAATTAATGGATTTTTGAATTAAATAATATTTTAAGAAAATATTATTATTAGTAAATTTCTTTTTATTAATTAAAAAAGATTATATAATTTTTATGAATACAAATGTGATTTTTATTATGGTTTGAAAGCTATTTTGGTCAAAACCAATGAATTTTTGATAAATGTAATTTTTTATTTTAAAAGTGAAAATTCGCATATTTATATAATTATTTGGATAAAATTAATATTAATTTTGGAATCAGGATGTCGAAATTATCCAATGGTGAATTTTTCATAATTTTATGAGACAGTCAAATTTTTGGGTCAAAATTAAATATCGTTTAATTATATAATGTGTTTTATGACTTCATAATGACCTAATAGTGATGTAATAAAATAATATAAATGGTTTTTTCGTCCCATATATGTTTTTCCATTAAAATAATATGATTTTAGGTTTGTTTGATTTATTTCACAAAGCTTTAGCAGACCTTTCAAGACTTATAAAACATTTTAGCTTTTTAAATTGATTTCCTTGAGAGTGTGACTCACCTCCACATAAGCAACCCTATTATTTTAATATGTTCATAAATTTGAATTATAAAATATTTTTTTCTACTACCCTTTTGCAAAAACCATTTTTTGGTTTGTGGTTTTGATTAGTTTAATGTGTGATGTCCCAAACCTAAATAATAAAAATTCCCTCTCCTTTCCTATATAAACCCACCTAAGCTCCCACTTCCTCTTCAATAAAATACTTTTTAGTTTATCCATCCTCTTCCCTCCTCTCTCTAGAATTCTCTCAAGGCGCCCCAAGATCCCAAGAAGTCACTCTCAAGCCCCTCCCAAGCCGTTGGGAACACATTTCCAAGTAATGGATTCTCACTTTCTTTATTTATGTCCATGTTTCCTTAAATTTTTATGACATTTTATTTTCAATTATAAATATTGGGGTATGATTTAGAACTTCCCCATAATTCCCTCTTAATTTTTGAATAATGAGAGATCCCTTTCTCTCTCATTAATTCCTTCCATTTACACCTGTTACAATGCCCGAATTCTATAAGGAATTTTTCTCTCTTCATTTACATTCAAGCAATTTTTTTTGTATTACGTATCTAAATTCCATTACATTTGTTGGGACATGTATCCATATGACCATCTTACTGTCCATTTCATGTGAATATTATGAGACACCCATTTCTATCTCATCAAATTTTTTTATGAATTCTTATGTCACGCTGTTATGCTGCCAAAATTGCACCGCGTTTTTCCAAACCAAGATCATTATGTAGTGAATTCCATACCCATGTCTCTATAAAAGGTATTAACCTTGATGAACATATACATATTGAATGTTACATTCATTTATTTATTACACATTCCCTAATTGTGGAATAACTTATGATGTTGATTGATTCCATGTTATATGATCCATGTGGCACACTTATGCATGAAATGAAATGTTTAAGCAGGATGCGCCCTAATAGCGCTCTAATGAATTTGGTAAAGTATAGTATCATGATACATCCTGTGAAATGAGTGTTGAATCATGCTAATTCAAGTAAAATGAGGTTTTATTATTGCTTCATGTTCAATGAGGGTTTACTCAATCTCCATGTGCAATGAGCCTTGACACATGTTAATATCATGTTAAATGTTGTTGCTACATCTCTATGTTATGATTGTCATGATTTTTCATGCCTTTATGTTTATGTT
Source organism: Viscum album (assembly GCA_963277665.1). Classification (NCBI taxonomy): domain Eukaryota; kingdom Viridiplantae; phylum Streptophyta; class Magnoliopsida; order Santalales; family Viscaceae; genus Viscum; species Viscum album. The sequence continues at coordinate 380,021,990 of OY728147.1, forward strand.
TATTTTTCTCTCCATTGATATGCCTATTGAAAAAAATATGTTGTAATCTTCATTTTATTCTTTGTTTACTCCCTTATTGGGCTTTACAGCTCACCCTTTTCTTATGCATGTCCTCAGGTTATCCCATGCAATGATAAGTATGAGGGAATTTAGTGGTCATGTAGAGGAAGTTTTCTATAATATGTTTATTTTTATGTTTTATGTTGTTATATAATGCTCCTAATTCCCAAAAGTCACTAGACCTCATGATCTTATACATTGTATCAAGTGAAGGTTTTATGTAACAAATTTTGTTATGTGTGTAATAAAGAGTAGAGTTTTCATATAATTATTGTATAATAATAATTTAATGGGGTGAAGAAATAAATAAAACAAAAACACATGTTGACGAACACTACATCTTATTCAGGTAATTTTTTTTCATTTCCACCAAAGACATTACTTGGTTGGATTTATTCTCATGTTTTGGAGTCTATGATGGGAAGATGGAATTGGAGAAGTGATTTTTATTGGTATTTTCAAATATAAATGCCTTGAGACGTGTGAATAGTGGATGATATATGGAGTCCATTTATAATTGAAGGAGAGGACGAACTTGGTATTTTTGAAAAGAGGATAGGTGTACCCATATTTTTACTATAAAAAAAAGAACCAATAGTATACCAAAATAGATAATATAAGGGATAATATATAAATATGGTCAAGAAATTGGTTCATCAAAATTTTCCATGTCATTTTACCTTTAAATTTAATGTTTAGTCACTTCGTAATATCATTTTTACCTTAATCACTATGATTAATTTTAATTATTTTCACTAATAGTTTTGGTAAAAAACCATGTTGAAATTACTAGAAATAATAAATTATTATTATAAGATATATGGTATCTATTTTTTATAATTAAATTCTCATAATAGGAAAATTTTAATTTAATATTAATCCCCCAAATGTGATGAGAAATATATAAATTTCAATAATATTATACACAAATAGTAATTAATTTAGTTTATTAAGATAAAACTCCTCTGGTGCATAAAAAATAGGTTTCTATAAAACCATTTCAATTATATTAAATAGGGTTTTTATTAATGTCTAAGTAATTTATAACAAAATAATTCAACATTATATTTTTATAAGTTAGTTAATCATATTTATAAACCAAAATTTAATAGACAGGATATAATATCAATTTTAAATTATAATAATATTATTATTTTATTATTATTGGGTAAAACTCCCTATTTCATTTAACACAATATATCAAAGGAATTCATTATTTAAGGTGATGAAAGTTATTATCAATGTGGAATTTAATTCAAGATAAAATAAATGTTGTGTGTAATAAAATTTAGCTTAGTATTGTGTGCAAGATACACCATCAAATAAAATTTTCTTCCTTTAAAATATCAGGGTGTTACAACCTCCCCCCTTTAATAAAATATGTCCCCATAATTTTCACATTATCTTGGTAATCAAAGGATGGAAACATGGAATTTTTTTCTGTAAACCCACAACATAAGAAGGGTTAATAAAACATAATTTTAATAATAGAGTAAAGGACATATGAAGGTCATTTGGAATAACACATATCAAGTTTAAAAATAAGAGAACATAGGTGGGAAGTAAATATTTATACAGAGACAAAAAACATAAAATCCAAATAAGGATATAGAGTAACATATATCATTAATCACTATAAAGTGAATGATCGAGATAAATTTGACAATAAAGAACCAAAAACCAAATTGTTATGAGAATGGTCATTGTTATCCTCAGGTATGATGGTAATATGATGACATTTTTGTTTCAATATCCCCTCTCTAGAGTTGAGGAATTCTCTTACCATCAAGACTATGAAAATATAGAGATACATTTACTTGATTATTATAATTTCATCATTTAATAAATTTCCACTAAAATGTTATAATTTTCTCTAAATTATGAGTATTAAAAAATAATTTTTAGGCATGAATCACTAAAATCAACTTTTAAAGGCCACATAATGATAAAATGGATAATCAAGATAATCAATATGTCTTTAGACATTAACCACAAAAATTGTTAGAACATGGTAAGATAATTCAAAAAATGATCAAAACTTCATATGATACATTAATCTTTAAAAGTAATACACAAAGATAGAACAAAACCATTCCATAAATAAATATGCTTAAAATTGTTAAAACATTTCATGACTTTCTTTGAAACCTAAAGATTAGAAGTATTTGATCATATATTCCTCCATGATAAATAAACAATTATTTCTAAAATAAAATACTATATTTTTATAAATAAATATTAATATTTTCCAATAAAAATTTCATACTAACAAGGAAATCACGTAGTCCTGTGGTGGGCACAAAGCCCTTTTTATTCTTCGGTCACGGGTTCAAGCCCCTATGCCATTCTGGATGTGACAAGTTTTCACCCATCTTTTGGGTTGTCCCTTTTTTTGTTAAATATAAAAAGTAATTATTTTATAAATAACACTTCAAGTTGATCCTAGGGGTTACAAATACCCAAAACTAATAAAGTGTCTCCCAAAATGAAATTAATAACCTCAAAATTCTTACTACATAAAATCCTCTAATGGGGTGTCTAATACTTTGAACTTATGACCACCCTTAATATTATATACTGATAATGGTATCCATAAATAATTGGATAACAACACATGAGAACACCCTAATATCAAAATTTATCTAAACTATTCCTTTGATGCTAACTATAACTTCCCAAGACCCACACTCCCAAATCCTATGCTGAAATTGTAATCATCACATTTCTGGCTTTGATGTTGATAATGGTGACACATTTTTTCCATAAAAACTTTACAATATAAAAATGAAAAATTGGATCTCTTACATCCTATAATACCTTTTAGTTTTATAGTTTTAGATAATTTGGACAATATCCTATATAAAAAATTCACATGACCTTAAATGACAATATCTCCCACTTAACCCAGCTTTTGTTTTTCACATTAAATTATCATCACCATCCATATGAAATACCTTATAGAAATAATTCATATAACCTCATTATTTATACCCTGTTGAAAAGGAAACATAAGAAGGTTGATATCAAATGATCAGTGATGGAAAATGTATATTTTTGAAAACTAATTCCATTAGTGAGAATAAGAAGAGAATATGAGTATGATGACATAATCAAAGTACATGAGTATAAAAAAAGAATATTCATACCCATATATACCTAGATAATAAAACATGAAAACATGCTATAAATCTTAAAATATGGAAATAATCATGATAATAAATAATAATGATCTATGTGATATCGATATTGATCAAATGAAACATCATAAAACCAAAAAATTAATTTAATTTCTTTTCAGTAACTTGAAGCATAAATTTCAAAAAACCTTTTCAAATCACTTTTAGTTATCATAACCCTAATTCTGAATTCAAATATAATCATTACTAAATGCATTGGTGCTCTATCTGGGAAGAGACATTATTTAAGATATTATGGTCATACACACCATTATATGGGCCACCCATGTGAAGTTGTAATGGGATTACCTAGTTCTATCTAGGACACCCCATGTTTAAGCTATAATGATATTACTATTAATATATATTCCATCCCATGTTAATTTGTAACGGGCTTACCCAACACTATCTTGGCCACCCCATATTTAAAATGTAATTTCCAAGAACCTTAAAATGAATAAAGTATTAGACCATTCATCAAAAAACTTATATAAATAATCATTATTACTTTTATAACTTTATAAATGCATATAAAATAATTTAGTTCCATAATAATCTAATTTATACATGATTAGCCCATATAAATAAATGGATTCCATATAAATATCTCCAAAATGTGATTAACCCGTAGAAATGAAATGGGTTCTATAACAATCTCTTTGAAAAAATATTAATTCATCTAAAGAAAAAATGAGGATGATATTAATAAAAAATATACATAGTTTAGGATAAAAAACAATAATGTTTTTCTATGTTGATGAATGAAATACCATTAAAATATTATTAAAAACATTCTTGAAGAAAATATCCTTTTTATTTAGAATGTCAGTTTTTTGAAACATAAAACATTTTGAAAATTATTATTTTGAAAAAAAAAATATAAACTATTTATTAAAAACCATTTAATACATTTCATGAGTAAAATTTCCTTTCATCTTTGAAAAACACTTTTCAAAACATGAAAACTTTTGAAAACATTTTCATTTAAAATGAAACGAAAAATTATAGAGGAATATTTGAAAATAATTTAAAATAATTTTTTAAACATAATTTTTTTCAAAATAATTTTCATAGAAAATGATATTGAAATATCATTTTATAGAATTTTCATAATAGTTTTATAAATAATTTTTTTAGAAGAAAATAAATTTTCAACAGAAGAGAGAAATAAAGTCAGATTTTATTAAAAACAATTTATCAAACATTTTAAGAATTAAAGATTGTAAAAATTGTAAAATTACTTGAAAATATCATGAATAACTAGATCATAATATATTTTATTAGAATAATAATATTTCAACATCATATACTTAATCATATACAGTCCTGATAAATGATAAGAATGTAATAAAATACTTTTACCACTTTTGTAACTTTGAATAGTATTAAAAATGAAATATCGATGTAAATGAAACATATAATATCATGAAAATAAGGAGATTAATGATATGAAATGTAAAACGGGGTATATATACACCATACAAATTAATATAGGTGTATGATATAACAAACGCCTTAAAGAAGGAAAATTGAGACAAAAATTCATTATCGCTTTGGTAACATTGAATATGTAAACCCCAAGAAATAAAAATCCTAAAATGGATATATATACCCCAATAAATATTATGATAAAAATCAAAATATACATTCATGGGAATTTTGTACACTACATAAAAAATTAATTGGTTAATAGGGGATTTATCTCACAGAAATAAAAGTGAGACAAAGAACCCCTTACCTTGAGTTCGACTTGTCACATGTGTCTTTATCTTCCTAGATAATAAACATATGTTAATTAATTACATGATAGATTAAAATTTTCAGGTTTATTATTACTTTTATTTCACTTATAAACATGTTATATATAATTACTTAATCAATTAAGTTTAAGTTGGGCGTTTTGACCATATTCGGTTTATGTGTTAAAAACAAATATGTTAGGTCGACTTTGGTCAAAGTGGAAAATATTTAAACATATAAATATTAATAACCATGAAATAATTATAATATATAAAATTCAATTATACTTTCAAAACCAATTATGTAGTATTGTTAGGAAAAATTAATTGACATTACAAATGTGGAAATGGTTGGTCGTACGTACACATGTTTAATGTTTTCATTTTTCCAATGATAGTAATGGAAATATGGTAAGTAAAATTTATATTAAAATAATTATAATTATATAATAAATACTATATTATTTAATTATATATACTTATATATATCATTATTGTGATGTGGTTATGAAAAAATAAGAGTCACATCACTTCGAGGAGGTGATACTACAAATGTCAACGAATGACAATATCACTTTTTCAGTGTGTGAATTGGTAAGTAGAAGATGATATATTATATTTATAGAAAAATAATTATTTCATTTATATTATAATTATTTAATTTATATCATATATATTTTTTATCATTACATTTATTTCATTCCATGTAACATATTAGTGAAAAAACGCTTCACGTCACTTCAAGAGGCATTAGTCCGCCGTATACATCAGCGATGTTATCATATCCACTACGATGTGAAATGTGAAACTTTTGTATATTATATATTTCCTAAAAACTATAATTATGATATAAATATCATAAATATCATATATAAATAGTTTTTACATCATTATTCCAAACCATTAGAGGTGGTAACCAAAAAATGAACAACATCGTTTTGCGAGGCGGTAGTCTGTAATACACATGAATGATGATCTGGTAACCCATTTGATGGAATTGTTTTTAGGTGTATGTCATAATGTTAAAATAAAAAATATAATTGTATTTATTATATTTTTTTTATTAAATAATCATGGTATAAGAATAATTCAAGGGGGTGGAGAAAGAAATAAAACAAAAATGCATGTTGATGAATGTTACCTCTGCTTCGGGTAACTCCTTTTGGTTTGAACCAAAATCCTTAAATTTTATTATTTATTACAAATGTAATGATTATGAGATTATAGTATTGATTTCGATAAGTAATTTGGGAAGTTATTGGTTGAACCAAAGGGCTTGAGAGGTGTGAATTGAGGAGGATAGGTGGATGCCTTTTTATAAGAGAGGGAGATGACCCATTTGATATTTTTGAAAAGAAGTCAGGTGTACCCATTTTCATGCCTATAAAAGACCCCAATAATTATTAAAAGTATATCCTTGATGTTATAAGTTAAAATATTTCTTAAAATTGGTATATTTACAGGTTTATATGCCATTTTGTCAATTATTTTTATGTTTAGTCACTTAGTAATATCCTTTTTACCTAAATCATTATTATTCAATTTATTTTATTTCAATAATATTTTTAGTCAATAAAGAAGTAAAACTTAATATAAATTAAAAATTATCCTTATGAAAAATATTGAATCTATTTAAAAAAATTAATTATTAGAAATGGCAAAATTTTGTTTCATATTAATCCTACAGAGGTGGTGAGAAAATGAGTTTTAAAATTAATATTTTTCAAAAGTTTATTTTTTTTTATATCTAAATACAACATAAAAATAATTCAAATTGACTTAATTGTGTTAAAATATATATAATTTTACTAATTAATATTTTAAACTAATTTAAAATATAATTTAATATTATAAATTATTTAAAAGAGAAATTAGTTTTCAATTACAATCTAGTATTTTTTCAGTATTCATAATAAAAGGAAACTTCTTATAAAAATTCCAAAAATTCACCCCAATATATTTTGGCATTAAAATTTAAAAAATGTTTTTTATTATTTCAAAAAAATATAAACAAGTGCGTCATTAAATGGTGGAAAATTCCTTTAAAAAAATATATATTTCAATTCATAAAGTTGGATTTTTTCTTAACTTATGACTATAAAATATATTAGATGAATATACTTTTTTTATTGAATATATAATATATAAATTTTATTAATATCATCCACTAATAGTAATAATTTTAATTTATTTAGATAAAACTCCTTCAATACATAAAATTATGTTTTTTATAATAAATTTCTTTTATATTAAATTTCTTTTTATATTAATTTCTAATTAATTGGTAATAAAATAATTCAACAATATATTTCAAAAAATTATTTAATCATATTTATAACCACTAATTTAATATTTTTGAGATAATTTTCATTTTAATAAATATTAATAACATATTCTTGTTCGGTAAAACTCGTTCTTGTGTGTAACACAAGCTATCAAAGGAACATGTTGTTGCATGTAAAAAAAATGAAATCAATGCTTCATGTAGTGAAATATATTATCAATGCTTCATGTATTGTAGGTTGGATCATTACTTCATGTCACATTCATTAAGAAATAAAATTTTCTTCTTTTAAAATATCAGGGTGTTACACATATGATCCTATGTGATTACACTTGAGACTTCTTTTTTATGATATCATGTTATACCTATGACCCACACATTATGATTTCTTATCATGTTTATTCCCTTATAAGGATTTTTGTCTCACCCTATTATTTTATATATTTTGTAGGATATCCTATGTATTTTTAGGATCTTAATTGTATTTATAATCTCAATAAGGAAAAGAAAAAATATAAGGATGCCATGTTTTAGTTTCCTTTGTTGTACTATGCTCCTAGTCTTCTAAAGATGCTAGTAATCATGATCTTTGGGTTGTAATAAATTTATTTTTTAGATAAAATCATGTAATAATATATAGAAAACGATTGGGTCAATATAGTTTTTTAAAATATATTTATTTTACTTATGGAAGATTTTATCTTTATTTCTAACAAATTTATAATAAATTTCTTATTTATTATTCACTTGGTTAAGTAAAAAACCCTCTTTATATTTCATTATAATATTATTCCAATTAATACCAACTAAACTATTAGCTTGGATATAATAGTCATATTTATATAATAATATTTCTTTATTATATATCAATTTAGATAATCTTGGTGCTGTGTATACCAAATGTTATTAAATATATTACTTAGAAAAAATAAATTGTAAAATCACGGCATGTTACACAAAAGAATAGAGTTTTTTTAAGAATTCATACAAACCATTATATAAATAATGTTGTTATCATGTGATTTGAGTGTTTCTAATTTGAAGTTTAACTCTGATATGGGATCACATGTTTTAGTTGGTTGGTTTCATTTTGATGGAATTAAGGTTAAGAAGAGTTATGCCATCAGAAAAAAAATTGTGATATGATTCATTTTCCTATATAATTGGGGGGGAGTTTTTAAAATATGATATGGAGGCCATGATCTTTTTGGTGCTGTGTTGTTTGGTAGGAAAATATCCTCATAGTGGAGTTCCACTTCTCTCATCATAAAGTATATGTTTATATAGTAGTGTACAAGCCATGAAAATATAGCTATTTACTAGATTTGAGAAAATTAGACACATTTCACAATAATATAACTAATTTAACCATAACATGTATTATAGATAATTTGAAAGATATGATTATATATGTATTTCACATCATAAGGAACAATTCCATGATACAATGGTGTTCATAGATTTTTAGAATTCGGATTTCACATATTTAGATCTCAGCATCATGTCATAGGGAAGAAATCACACAAAAATGGTTATATAATCTATAAATAAATATTTTTCTAAACTATACCTACATGTGATATATTATAATGAAAATTTGAGTTAGACTACTATTTATTCTAGGTATAATATCAAATATGATTTTGATGATATTTTAGGATAAGAGCTAGTGTGAATATACAATACAAATTCTAGAATAACTTGAATTCAATTTAGTAGGTATTGTTTTGAGTTTTTGAAGCTTGTTGTTCATTCTTTTATTTATGAGTTCAGGTCCATCTCCATGTTCTTTCTGTATTATTATTTATAATAAAATAGAAACATGGGTAGTATAATAGAACCTATTTCATAATAGAGATTATCTAATTGATAATAATAATTGGTGAACCTTTTATTATATGTTGTGTTATATGTTTTGTTTCTCACTATATATCTCATATTTTCATCATCACTATAAAGTTCCATATACACTTACTAGTGAAAGAAAATCATTGTTTGAGTGTTGGTGTTTCTGGTCAACTTTTTATTCACCCTCTCTTAATGAGGCTTTACTCTATAAAAGGCTTATTAGATGGTATAATAGTGTTATTAAAATGGTTCCTCATAACTTTTCCCATGGATATGAGTTTTTTTAATTACTTATATATTTTATTGATAAGACATATAGAGTTAATTAATAATGCTGACAATAAAGGTGTTCCTATTTTTGATGGATATGTATTCTATCTATGGATGGAGGGAATAGTTTTCAATCTTATATCACTTGGATGGGAAATTAATTATATAAAAATTAATGGTTTATATATTCATCATTATTATTTATTTAAAAAAGGAATAAAAAAATAACACAACAAATGAAAAGTTGGTTTATATCTTCATAATATTGATACTTCTTATATTATAATTGATAATAAAACATTGATTTTAACATGAGATAACAAAACATGTTACATTAATCCCTCTCTAATAAGGAGTATACATGAATCATGGGGTTAAGAATAGAAAATAAATTTTTGAGGAAACCTCATAATATCCATGAGTGAGATAATAAAGTGATAGATTCAAGGTTATAATCATGTTCATATCAATTTGAGGAAATATGTATGTGAGAAGACGAGATAATGGATGAGTTCTTCAATCAAGTTAAAAAAAATTATTCTTGATTTTAATTTATAGAGATATTATTTAAGATTATAATATAGGTAATATATTTCGGAGAATTATATCTATAAATTTGATATGAATACTTCCACCCTTGAGGATCGAGACATGGATGAGTGAACATTGATAAAATCAATATTGTTATGATTATTTTTTAATATGAGAAGAGGTCCATCTTTAAGTAAGAATGGAAAATAAATTAAGGATATGACATTCAAATATATAGATGGTATTAAAAAACTTGATCCATATAAGTATCATGAGTTTGAATATAAATATGAATATAGTTCCATGGATTTTAAATATATCATATATTTATTCCCTAAAGGAATGTAATGAAGAATATGTAAATAGAAATGTGAAATTAGATTTAAGTGTATCAATTGTTGAAATATTGGTCACTTTTTACCTATTTTACCTATGAGTAAATAATTAGATGAGGATGAATATGACTGAAAAATATAATAAAGAAGGAGATACAAGATGGAAATCATTCATAATCAAATAATTTCCAATAAAATAAAAAATAATGACAAAATAATGAATAAGAAAATATATATTCGAATGACATGAGGCCAAATAATTTTTTTTTTTAAAGTGAAAGAGGGAAATAATTATTTTATGATGAAGGACCAATGGAATTCATGTCTAAATAAAATTTTCAAAAATACAAGTCAATTAAAAAATAAGAAGGGATAAATGAATAGGAATAAAGTTTTTATGAGAAAACCCAAAAGGTATTCAAATTATGAATAAATATTTTGGAATTCATAAAGTAAATTAGGAAATTTAAGAGATAAAAGAGATCACTGACATATAATAATGAATCATTAAGTAAATTTATTGATGGATCAAGAGTCAAAGAAATATCAAAGATGAAAGTGGAGTCCACATTAAAAATTGGAGATCTCAATTCAATCATTTAATATATGGATAATATAATTTTAGTTACCATAATAATTCTCATTTATAATAATGAATAAGTAAAGGTTATTGATGTGAAGTTGGAAGAAGTTTATAATTATTTAGGGATTACTCATAATATGTTTCAAAAGAACCTTAATGATGTTAGTGAAAGCTAAAAGATACTGTGAGAAGTTTCTAATAATACCAATATAGTTGATGATTATCTAATTATAACATAAACCATTTTTAGACACTATATCTTACAAATAAAATGGATGATGATCCAGAAAGTCAAAGAAAAATGTTGTTAAATTATTAATAACTTGAATACAACAAATGATAAATCCAGATATGGACATTAAAATTTCAAAAGAAATGTTGTATAGGAGAAGAATAATACTAAGACTAAGAACAAATATTATTTTGTGTTAAATGAAAAACCTACTAATCATGATAAAATTTAAGAAGAATTTGTGGTTTTAGAATATGTGAGAAACCAAAAAATTATATTTTTAGGATTCTATTTATTACGTGAGGATTTTTTTATTTGAAAGAAGATGTTGGTGACGTGAAGCCTATGGTGAGAAATCATAAATGCTATGATATAAAACTTCACTTCCATAATTAAATATAGGTCATACATTGAGGGGGATTCATCATGAATATCCAATAGATTTTCCAAGAAAACAACTAAAATAAAAGATATAATTGAATAATTTATTTTATTATCTCAAGGAAACATGTTGGAGATGTGATTGTCCAAGAAACACCTCCAATAACTTTTTTATAATACTACTAAATAAACTAATGTAAATTTATAATTTAATATATATTTATTATAATAGTTAATATGATATAAAAATAGTGGTGGTTATTGTATATAAAGATGAAAATTTAGAGAATACATGGATTCTACATAGTGGTTCCTCATTACAAATTACTAAAAAAAATATTTTGAAATACATACAAAGGTTTTATGGAGTATTTTTTACTTTTTTTAATGATAGGTCACTTATTATAAAAGGAGTGAAATTCATTGATTTTGAGATGAATAAATTTATTGGCGTTCCCTTTATTCATGGGATGATGAAAAATCTATTTAGTTTTTAAAGTTTGTGTGACTATGGGAATGAGGTGATCATTTTCAATGATGCATGTGTTATAATGTAGAAAGAGAATAAAAAATTATTAATGATGGTAAGAAGAACATTATAAAATCTAGTTCAAATATAGACTAATCATGATACATTATTCTATATCATAAATAAGGAAAATCAATCACAGTATAAAAGACTTATCTATTTGAGGGAAAATAATATTACTAAGATTAAGAAACACGAATATGTGAGGAATATATCATGTTTATAGAAAGAAAGGAGCAAAACTTATGAATCATGTCATAAGGAAAAAATGGAAAAACAGATCCATTATCCATTGGAGATCGAGATAACAAAATTACTTGAGAAAGTGAAGATTTTTTTTGAACCAATGATATTAATGTCAAACAATGAAGATAGAAATTTTATGACTTTTGTTACTAATTTCACTCATATGGATTAAATATATTTTTTTATCAATTAAATCATGATATATTGAGATACTAAAACACATTTGGATAATTTCTATGAATCAAATGGAATGTTATATCAAAATATTTTAGATTGATAATTGATTCTCATACAAGAAAAAATATTTGAAGGGAAATTTTAAAAAGCATGAAATAGGTAATGAATATTTTGATACTCCCAGAAAAATAGATTAGTTAATAGGAATAATAAAATATTTTTGGGTATTGGGATAACCATGTTATAAGACTGGAAATTCCAAATTCATTTTGAGAATATCCAAAACTATGGATGTCTATATTCTTAAACAATTACTAATCTAAACAGATTCAACCAATACACATTATGAGTTATGTTTTGGAAATAAACCCTTTATTGAAAAAATATAATGTATTCAACAACCATTTTTATATAAATATCAAATTTAATCATTTGGAAATGTTATATGTGAGAGATGGTGAAGACGTATTTCATAGATATACACCCAGTGGAATGAATTATTGATGTTATAAAAGGAATATGATAAAAATAATTGATATAGTTGATGTAATTATCTTATAAAACCATAGTAATTCAAAATATCATTTCTTAGTAATGATGATGTTGATGAAATTTTCCAATACTAGAGATTAGGAAAGCCCTGGGAAAGGAAAAAATTCCAATACTTTTTAAGAATTTATAAGATAAGAACATAATTAGAGACAATAATAAAGCGGTTCAAACCTAGTTGATATTGAACAAATAATATAATACCAAATTTTCAATTCTAGTTAAACCAAATAGTGTTAATGAATCATTGAAACATAAGTATTGGATAATAGTGATAAAATAATAGGTGAATAAAATTGAGAAGGATAATACTTGGGAATTATTGTCGTGTCTAAAAAAAATTATTTGATAGTGATTAAGTTTGTTTTTAGGAATAAACTCAATGATAAAAGAAAACCAATATGGAAAAAAAATTATATTTTTTCAAAGGGGTACTCTCAAATTTAAGGGGTATTGATTTTTGTGACCCATTTTCACTAGTCATAAGGATTAAGATAACATGAATATTTATTGTGATATTTGATCAATGAACATACAATGTTTTTAAAATGTATATAATATCAGTGTTTATTACTGTTGAACTTTAGTAAGAGCTAAACATTATTCATATAAAAGGATTTATTCTTGACTGTAATGTATCTTTAGCTTGTATATTAAAGATGGCCTTTTGTGGGCTCAAAGAATCACCCTGAGTGTGGTATTAATATTTGAAAAAATATATTAAATAACATAAAATTATATAAAGGTAAGGTGGATTCTAATATCAATGTTAAGGGAGATGATAAAAAATCATTCATATTGATTGTGTATGTCGATGGAATAATTTTTGGTTGAATCGAAGAGAAGAATTGGGATGAATTTAACACACAAATTATGAAACAACTCAAAATGACAATGATTAGTGATATGAATATCATCTAGGGTTTTAAGGTCAAAAATACATAAAATTATATATTTATCTGACAGGATATGTATTCTAGTCGGTAATTGAATAAATATGGAATGGAAGAATCATGAGATGTCTCTACTCCTATTACACCTGGGAATGTGTTTTTCATTAATGGAGATTAAATGTGTGTCAATAAAATATATTTTTGGAGTCTTATTGGTATCTTTATTTACTTAATGAAATCCAGACCACACATAATATTCTTATGTAACACTTTATACATGATTTTAAATCAATCATAAGGATCAAATCATGCAGCAGAGAAACAAATCTTTTGATATATAAAATACACTACGAATTTTGGTTTGAGGTTTAAAAAGAACACATCATTTTTTATTTATGGTTATTTATATTATTAATGGTTCATAAAGTGGGTGATTAGAAGTCTACATTTGAAGGTAAATTATTTATTATATGAAGATTCATTATATAAACTGAAAGACGAAAAATTATATAACATTAAAAACAAAAAAATGAAAATATATTGGAGAAAATTTGGACATGGAAACAATTATGTGTATAATGATTCATATTAATGGGATGAGGGTGCATGTCTTATAAAAATTGATTATTGGGTGTGAAAATCAACATTATACTAAATAATATAATAATATAGTGAATTATTCATGGTTGAATCATATTAAAATCATGTACCACATGATAATAGAGAAGGTGGATAATGGTGAGATTTTATTGAAATATTTTCAAAAGGATTTTGTAATGGGTATCTTGAAAAATATTTAAATTAATGGAGTACTTTAAAACTTGAGAGTTTTTTTTGGAGTGAATTATATCTTAAAATACCTAAACATTACCCTTTTTATTTTTAATCTTTTTTATCTTCAATGTTGTTAAAAAAGGGAAGAATATAAAAATAATTTCTTTTTACAAAGGTTGTGAGATATTAGTTTATTTTTATATGTTTCAAAGGGGGATATTGAAGATCTATAGGGATATTGAAGATTCCATGTTGATTGGGATATTTTATGAGTGCTGATGTTTAGAGAAGTACCTCAGGATATGAATTGAATAAGGGGATATGTATGTTGATCTCAATTGATGCATGGTCAAATTATCATTGTTCTTGCATTTTGATTTGTAGCACTCTCACAGAAACTTCTATGTCCTAGAGTTTGGTGTGTAGATAAACTTTATATAAGATTTATTCTATGGATAGTTTCAAATGGAAATTAATTTAGGGGTTTTAGGTGTTCATATTTTATTTACTAACATCAAGATCATGGCTGACTTTGAGGTTTTTTAGAGTTGAGGGAAGGTGAAAAATAATTAAGTTTTTATGAGTTGAATCACATCACAACATGGAGGATGTGGTTGAATCATGATGTGAATGTCACATATAAAGAGTTTATCTTCGATACAAAATTTCACATCATAGCAAGGTTGGTTTCACTATAAAATAATTATTGTGAAAGAGAGACACATAACAATAAAAAAATGAACTATGATGTATTTACACGAGAAATTGTAGGTCATAGTTTCATAATGGTAATGTGGCAATGGGATTTCAATGATATACTTTTTTATAGCCAAATTTACTCACACCATTATTGCACTTCTCACACCACAGTTTATTATCTCACACCATGGTGTCTAATCCATGAAAATTTATGTCGTTACCAAATTTAATGAAATTAGAGACATTATGCCACAATATACCTAGTAATGTGATAACATGACTTCCATAGATATTGGTATAGATAATTATATATAGATGTTATCCCACAATGCATAGAACCACACTGTAATGGCATTCAATGTTTTATTATAGAATTTAGTTTCTGTTAATTTTAAATTCAGGTATCATTTTATGAGGGAAGTAGTCATGCCTCTATACATATCTTCTTGATAAATAAAAGGGTTATTTTATTGAACCTATGAGCGAGTGGTGGTGAGAAAACATTGATTTATACTTCTATTCTTTAAGTGGGAATTACATGGAGGTTTTCATAGATATTTTTGGATATGAACTAGAGTGTATATGCATTAAAAATTTTTAAGGTTCTTGAGGTCATAAAAAAATATCATTAAACTTGTTGATTATTTTAATCAATTATTATACATTGTATTTAAGGGCCATAACCCTTCTGATTTATTTGTTTTTTTTATAATAAAATAGTAACAAGGGTAGTGAGATACAAATATTTCACTCTAGGGATGAGCTGCTTGATAATAAGAGTTGGTGAAACTTTAATTATCTCTTGTGTTTCATGTATTTTTTTTCACTCAATATCTCATCCTTGTATCATTACCATTAAGAAACATATACAATAACTAGAAATAGAAAATCCTTATTTGAGAGATGATATTTTTTTAAAACCAATACATCACCCCCTTAGGGCTGATTTAATATATCATAGGCCTATCACATTCCAATTTTTTTGGAAGTAATATAGGTATCTAAAAAATACAATGTTCTCCATTATAATAAAACAAATATACATCATAGAGCCTAAATCGACTAGTATATAAAATATAACCCTGATCGATGCATATATAGTAAAACAAAAAATATATAATGGCCTTCGACCCAACTTGATTGTCAACAACCACCAAATCATCGGCCTTTGATACCCTACATATCTTTAGACATACACCAAGAAATATGTTAATATATATTCCTGAAAAGAAAACATGAAGGTTTATCCATGTAAACCAAAGCCCATGCTATGTATGTCTGTAAGGGGAATGTCCGAAGACCTAGTAGGATCCCCCCATAGGCCTTTTCACATCAGGTGTTAGTGATCATGAGAATTCATATACAATTTTGTGGTTAGTGAAATTATAGGACGAGCGAAAATAAATCCATTTAGAAACATAAATTCATACCCATATAAAGTTATATTGATTCCCCATCATGTACAGAATACTCATACACCCTAGAAAATCATTAAAGAACCTCCCAACTTATGAAATCTCTAACCTACATTTAATTAATGAATTTTATACCCTCATATTCCAATGAGGTATACACCATAGTAACTCCCATATCATAAAATAATATTAATCTAGAGTTATCACTTATAACTATAGAGAATATATCATCATATTCCCACCTAATTGATAAGTATTCTTACTACTTGTTAATAATAAAACCTCTACATATCATTGGAAATAATTTTTGTATGAAGAAATACAATAACAAGATATCATAGAGTTCCTAACCATCAATATCAGTAATCAAATGATAATGAAAATAAGAAGGAAAATCAAAGAGGGTCTTATGAAGAACATTTAATTTAAAAAACAATCCCACGATAAAACAAAGGCGATAATAAATAATGGGTATTAAATTCAGGAAATAACAATCCCATATTTCAAACTCGGCCTTATCATATATTTTCGATCATTGATGGAGATATCTGCTAGACTAACCATAGAGAACCTCTAGATATATCCTATATATTAAAATATATCATAGGAGATAACCTATACTGAAAAATAGTACAACTATAAAGTTTCACACTGATCCCTTTGATTATATATCAGTATCATAATCAACTATGTGTTTAATATCTGGGTTTTTACAATATGTGGCTCACATAAGAAAGAATTCTATTTCAATATAGTAAAAAGTTGCCAATATCACTCAAGAACCATCCACCTTTTATCCCATAGTATCATAATACATCACTCTATATCAATATAACCATGGAGAACAGAATTACTAGATTGAGTATATATCCCAATTAGGAAAATTAATCAATCCCAACAATAAATTTTGAATAAAAATCAGAATGTATCCCCCACTAAATCAAATCCTGCCTCACATGACACATGCCCAATCACTTTGTCACATACCAACCTAATCCATATCACTCAAGAGGAATCCACACTCTTTTTTTATAAAAACACTAAGAATGGAACCCACTCACCACTTAATTTTATATCATGAGCTATATTGAGGATCATTACAATATCGGAAAATATCCCCTATGTTCAGACATATCCATCCATAAAAACATACAAAGGACTATCTTAGATCTCTATCATTATGGTTAATAAATAAGAACCTCTACATTAAACTAGGTAGACTAAAATAATCCCCAATAATGCTATTCATGTTCTAAAGTATGATAGTGATAAATCTATCCCATATTTCAATTATACTCCAGGTATCCAAAAAAATCCCATGTCATCCATTAACCTAATAAAATCATGTATGTGATCACTCAATTTAAACTATACTAAGCCCGATGACTCACCCAAGGAAGATAAGGTTGGTTAAGATCCCAAGATCTGATCTCATCCTAAAGGGTATCGTAGGGATCCTATATACATCAATTAACAAGGAACCAACTTGAAATTATTCCAAAACTAACAAACCCATACCCTAAGAGAATATTTTATATATAGTTCTCATGATATCATGAATCAAAATATAACATATAAGAAAACTATAAAACTATAGGTCAGACATAAGTACACATGATATAAAAAAAATAGGAAATCTACCATATAAGTGTAATCGAACTAAATAGTTTATCAAAACAAATCCTCTTTTCTTTCCTTTAAAATAAAATTAAAAATACCTATTTTAAAAACCACATTAAAAAGGCATGACATATCAACATTAGTCAAACAAGTATATTTTAGTATCCTTTAAAAATACCATTTAAAATTTACCTATAAACATTTTAAAATTTCATTTTTAAAAAATGTTAAATAAATTTTCCTTCGTATGAAAATTCGAACATCAACTCACGCCAGTTAAAAAATCCTTAAAATGGGCCACCAACACTTATTCAACCAAGGTTTTACCAAGGAACCATTTATAAATGTATTCATCCCTTATTAACATTTTTAATGATATGATATTTTCCCATTCATAGAGAAATAATATTTTAGATAATCATGTAATGAATAATAATAATAACACTGATATAAAAATATTATAATCATGTCGCACGTGCTAGAAAATCACTATTCTCATTGAATAAAGGCCACCTAGCATAACTATTTATCGATTCAATAATCTAAGATCATTTTGAACATATTCTAGATAATGGGAACCTACATTTTACATAAAAAATCATAAAATAATAAATGATCCATTTAATGTGAAATTCCATAATTATCTAATAACTTATAAAATTTAATGAGTGAAATTGTGGAACCGAAACTCCAAGAAATATGGTATAGTCCTCTCCCAACACACCCCTAGTATTATGAGTAAAAAAAAATTTATTAGACTCAATTAATCATATAATTTATCAAATCTCACCAAAATACATAAATAAATTCACTAGGTGATACACTTCTTCAATGTTCAATGTTTAGATTATATCATTCTTGTGTCTCCTCTATACACCAAAAACGAATGTTGTATCATATAAAAAGATTATATAATGGCCCGGTGGAATCTTAATTCTAAACCATAGGTTAACCATATAAATGTTATAGGGAACCGTGGAGGAGGATAAATAGATGAATGAGAGGATATTCTAACATTAAATTAATTAACCAAAATGATCTAAATCGTAATGGACCAAGAAAGGATTCAATTTATGAAGGGAGAGGGATTTTACAACAATAAATAACCTCTCCCAAGTGACCCATATATAAACAATGAGGTAGAAGTTCAGAACACTATTAAATAAAGGTAGTTTTCCCCATTAAAAACCATTCTTAGTAACATCGGGTACTTGGTGGACTTTCAACAGGCTACCTAGTGGATTATTATATATCAGATAGAATACCACTAACCATTCAATAGAAAATCTAGTGGGTTAACCCAACTAGTTATCCCATTGGGTATCTAGTAGTACCATACCAGATACATGGTGTCTACTACATTCTCCCCCCAATTTATTTTAATTATCCAAACACTATAAAACTCACTCTAGGTATTTTCTACCCATATATACTCCTCAAAAACATATATTAATACATTTAAAACATACCTAAAATAACCTCCCCCAAATTTGAATTCAAATTCATCAATTCACCATAAAAAAATAAATTAATGTCCTTGTTTCCATTTATTCCACAAAAAAAAAGAATGAAATTTATCATTATAAACTTCCAACTGCAATTATTACAATCCCTAAGAATCCTAAAATATAATTTTAACACAATTCTCAACCTATCCAAATAATCAAATCATAAATATATAACGACATTCAGTTTTTTAATTAAAATTTTATTTTTATAGAAAAACTCTAAACCACACCTTACACCATTCACTAAATGAAACCCCACTCGCTCACCATTATTCCAATTGATTCCATTATAATTTCCATCACCCCACTAGTGTTGATATAGTTTCTATTAACTTATACATGAATTGAAAATAGAACATTGATAAACCAAGAACCCTAATCACTTATATCCACAACCAAACCACTATGATGCTTCACAAACATAATTATCATTTCAAAAAACAAATAATAAATCATTTTAAAGAATCATAACTTACCCCCCACCCCCAAAAAAATACAACATAAACATGATATTTTATAATATTGATACATTATATAGGATTTTCTATCAAAAAAGTCATCACACATAATTAAAACTTTTAAAACAACAACTCTCACATCTGGTTACTTTATAATTACACAAAATCCAAATTCATCAAGGTTATAACACATTCTAATCAATCATGAAACACATAAAAAATTATAAAATTTTGATATCCAGATCACTCCTAAAAAATTATAAAAAATATGTAGGTCCAATTATACATGACTTGTTTTTTTTTTTGAAAAACCATTAAAAATAATTGCACAGACACCAAAATCACTTGAGTTATAAAAATAACCCTTTTCACCAATGGGTTTTCCTCAAAATTAAAATCCAAAAATCCATAGCATGGCCAATATTTTATTCAAAAAATGTTTATATTTTAAATAATTTTTTTAAATTTAATTTGAAAATAAATTTTTTAACATACCCAGCTCCAAAATTCCCCAATAACCCCTATTTCTCTAATAAATTTCAATAAACAATCTCATACAACCATTTTAAAAAAAATTATGAAAATTCATGATGCATCATTTTCAAAATCATGTTTCTACTCATAATCCTAAACCATTTTAAAATATAGGGATTCATGTTCTAGTTAATTATTAACTAAATAATAAAATAATTTTATACATTCCTTATTTTACTACATGAATTTTCATCTCAACAACCCCATTCTCGAAAGCACATAAGCCATTTACCTATTGCGAAGAAACCATCATAATATGTATCAAATCAGTATGAAAATATTTTGAACTATTTGAATATAGTTACAATTAATAATATTTTTGAGAAACCATTAAATATATTATTTTTTTCATTTAATTAATAGTGTATCCTATAAAGGATGTAAGTTAAACAACACCACTTGTAAGTGTGTATATCATGAACTAATCATGATAGTATTATGGGGAATGAACCATAAAAATAAAGCTCTCAGCTGATCCATATGACCCATCCTATATTTCATCAATTTAGTACTAGGATTCTCAGATACAAATATCTCTCATACCTAGTGTTCTTATTCATGATATATGGAATTCCATAGAAATATATGTTCCAAAAAAATAAAGCTATTCATGAAAATCTCAAGGTCTACCACTCTATTCCTAATATCCTATATCTACTATAACTAACATCATACCAACTAAAAACACACTCTGATACCACTTGTAATTTACCTAGTCTTATTTAGGTTAATAACAACTAAGATAGATATGGAATTCTAGGTGAACCTCTCTATACACCAGAGGGTTCCTACTAGAAATACGGGAATGAATAGATTTTAGGGAGACTATCCCTTAAATATGACTTGTAATAACATGTATGAGTCTAATTTCATTCATGAACCATACATATAATTAATATACCTAAAATATGTGAAAATAAAACATGGATTAAATAGGGTTTCTAATAAAATAATTTATAAAATAAAAATAATCGACATGATATAAACATCCCTAATATGGAAGCAGTGGTAAAATATATATGAATCCTAATTATTAAATAATTCAATAAAAAATATGAACCCTTGGATAATACATACATTGTAAAACTAAATATAAAAATATAATTTGATTTCACCCAACTCATTAGACAACTCTTTCCAAAACATCAACCCATGAAACCCTACTCATTCTTAGTCATGTATCAAGATCTAAGAAGATACCTATTCCTCAAATGAAATCATAAAGGTCCACTCACGTATTTTTATACCCATACTATATTCAGGAGTAGGGGTGAGTCTAATGACCACATAACCTCACTAATGACGAATCACTCAGTTATATTTATGAAGTGGAAGCTTGTTCATGTGTGTGGTGAGTGAATATGACGTTCATAACTCGGTTCACCTAGAAAAATAACCCAAACATGATATTATAAATTAATACCTACACTCTATCATATATATAGAATACATGAACCCTAAAGGATCATATTAACAACAAAAAACTTAGTTCAACCCCACCTATATATAATTGGAAAATCAAATATATCATGTATTGATGAGATTTACCCCACATTCACTCTAATATATCTAAAAATCATAAATAGGTCTCACAAATAACTATAAAGAAATACTCATCATAGTTCCATGAGATATATTAGTCATATCACCTATCATGGTTAAAACACACATAATTATCACTAGAAATAACATTCATATCAAAAAATATAAAAATAATTAATCAAAGAGGAACTAAATACTAGTATCAATCATCAAGACATAATTATATTTATAAGAAAAATCATATATTTCGAAAAGAAATAAATATAATTTGAATAAAAATACCATGATAAAAAATTATTCAACAATGAATGGGTATCAACTATATGAAAAAAATCACATCTCACCTTCCCTACCCCATATAATTTCACTGGTCCTCACTGAGGCTATCTTCCATACTAAATATAAAGAACCTTTGGATCTATTCCATATATTTCAAGTAATCATAGGTGATGGATCCCACAACATGATAGTATATCTCTATAACTACATAATAATCACTTGGATTTTATATCAACATCATTATCAACCATGAATTCCATGTCCATGGTCCTAATATAGGTTGATCCACTGAGAAGGTAGTTTGTCTCAGTATAGTATAAATCTATCCATATGCACAAATTAATATCCATTATATTTCCTAGAGTCTCACCCCATATCATTTAACATTCATAAATCCTTGGGGAACTACATAAATTGAGTGAGTGTATATCCTATTTGTGAAATCAATCAATTCACACGATCACTTTAGAAGAAAAATAAAAAATAATCCTATACTCTATAAAACAATACCTCTTAGGATACGTGACTAGTTTTTATATCTCATACTAGTCTAGTCCATCACACTTAGGATGAATCCACAATCTCTTAATATTATAAAACTAAGGAGGTAACTAAATTAAATTGTAAGGATCATAAAAAAATAGGAAATACCTCCAATGAGTCCAAACATACTAATTAATTGGAAAATAATTAAGATTATCTTGAACATATATTATTGAGGTCAATCAAAAGAAATTTCTATAAGTAGAGAAAATAATAAAAAACTCCTCAATAATTGGATTGATGATCTAAAGGCTTATAGTGTATGATCACACCAATCACATATTTAAATTCAATGTATCCTATAATATCAAAATTAATCTCATTAATATGTCATAGTCTTTGTGTTATTAGTCAATCAAAGTTACACTGACCCCTAGGAATCACCCTAGGTAGTCAAGGTTAGTCAAGAGTCTTAGAATCAGCCTCATCATGAAGGGTATCTTAAGGCTCTTATGGACTTCCACTCAAAATGAACCTACAAGAAATGTTTCTATAATATATCTAATCTATCACATTAGATAATTTATTATATATGTTTTTGATGAAATCATGAATCTTGAGATAACATATAAGGGAACCATAAAATAAGGGGTCTTGTATAAGCACACAAAATTTGGAAAAATAGGAAATTATCCATTTGAGTTTAGTTTGGAAAAAATGTTTATAAAAATCCAAATTTTCATTCTATTAAAATAAAATCCAAAATTCCACTTTCCAAAATTACACTAAAGGGTGTCACATGATAGATTTATTCAGATAAGGATATAAATAAATAATGGGTTATCACCCTTATAATACCTTATTACCCTTAAAAAATATCATTTAAAAAAGGATAAATAAATTTTATATATAAATAAAAGTAATATTTCAACTCACACAACCAAGAAATTCATAAAATGGCCCACCGACACTCATTTTACCAAGGCAACACCGATGAACCATTTATCCTAACATGTTATTATTCTAGACTATTATCCCAATAAAGGCTCCTCCCATTTATAGATTAATAAAATCTGATATAATTATTTCATCAATTTTAATAATTATAATATAAATATTAAAGGTAAATAGTCCATACATACTATTGAAGAATAATAGACACATAATGGAACCACACTCGCCCAACTAGGTACCTGCTATCCCCCAAATCACTAGGGTTTTCCCTACCCATGATGAAGATGTCTGTCATGTCTCCCACTCATCTTGGCCTCTCCTCATCAATTCAATTATCTATATTCTAATTTCTTATAAGATACAATGCCATATTATTGGGAAATGATTCATGGATGGGTCATTTCATGATGGAGTCTAGTGGTCAGTGTCAGTCATGGGTGGGTGCGGTCAAGTTACCTACAACTATGGAGAGATTCAATTTGGTGATGTGTGGTTGGATACATGTTACTAAAACCTTATAAAATCTTCTATATAGCTTTACTAGTGAAACTTCCACCACCATTCATTATCACTCGATGGTGTGTCCTCTATGGGTCGCAACATACTGACATTATCTTCTTTTCCTATTTTTTTATATCAGTTTCTTTAAGTTTTTTTTTCATTTTATCATGTTTGTATTTTGTAATTGTATATATATATTCCTCTATATAATTTTTACATGATATTACATAAATAAAACCATATCAGTCTGGTTCTCCAATATCCATAGTGGCCTGGGATTATGTTAGTGGATTTGATTGGTGGAAACTCTCACTTGGGGATCACTCGTTTGTATTGGTGGATTTTATTGATCCTACATTTCCTTTGAATCCTCTTATATTTTATCAAAATACTTTATACACCGCCCCATTGTGGTAATGTTTGATGGTTTCCATTGTGTTTTGGATTATGATGGTAGATTCTATGATGAAATATTTTCTTTGGGATCTATGGTATATGCATATGGATCATTCCTAGAGATGCATAAATTAAGCGGAAAGGTCAAGTATCTTAAAGTATGAATATAAACTGATTATTTTTCATCTATTTGGGTGATTTTGGGGGGGGTTTGTTTTGGAATTTTAGTTTTAGTGTCCTTGAGAATACATCTTCATCATCGATGTTGAGGGAGATAAGATCTCGATTGATATAAGCTCACTCTATGTGTGATTTGATTTGTGGTAATAGGTTATAAATCATGTGTTTCTCTAGGAAAAACACTTAATATCAGCATTATCTTGGTGTTTTAGCATTAGAGGTTCAGAAATTAAATGGATTTCATGGCCAATCTTCCTCATGTACCTCGTTGGCACAAAATCTGCTCACCTAATCTGCCATGTCCCCACACCATGAAGATTTTTGGGTGTTTTCTTGTTCCTGATTGTAATTTTTATGGGTTTTAAACCTTCCTTACTTTTCAAAATTGGGGGTGGGGGAGGGGGTGCATGTTTGATTCCCACTCAATCAATTCTAAAACGTATTTTTGAAAAATAAAAAATGGATTTAAAAAAGATGCACATAGTAAATAACCACTATTATCAATTTGTAATGTTCACACACCTCACTTAATTATCCATTTAATATTTCAAAACTACAATTAATGGGGTGTGGTAAATGTAACAACCTTCCCCATATCATTGGCTTGAGATGGTAGAGGAGTGTTACTTGGCCTTAAGTGACATTCTCAAGGTTCCAAAGCCTGGAAATAAATGCCAAGGGCTTTGGGAATAAATTGGGGAATGATTTCCCCTTAAGGAAAATATAACCAACCGAACAATCCACACCTATATGATTCATGTAAACAAACCAACCAAGATCATGAATTGCTGAAAGAAAACCAAAAAATCCAAAATACAACCCAAAAAAAATACCAGAGTATTATGTTGAAGAATAAACAAGAGACTCCAAAATAAACCAAGACACAATCTACAACTCCACACCAAGCTTCATGCTCCAAGCACCAACACATCTCCCAAGAATCACCACAAGCCACTAGAAATGAGATGCTTTACCTTTACCTATGTCCTGAAATATGACATCTTCAAAAGAACTAGAGTGAAAAAGAAGGGGCGAGTACTAATACTCAATAGGATTTCCCCAAATCACTTCTCCACACATGCCACTAGGATAAAGCCATCAACACATTTATATAAATAGTTTATATAAGATAATCACAAGTGAAACCATTACCATAAGACAAACATACCATTACCAAGACACCTCACCATAACCTAGAAACCCAAGGGAAAGCCAGAAAATAATTCCATAATCCATATTACCATTTAAGATTAACAAAACAATTTCCATCTTGCAAAGAAATGCACATAAAGACAACCAAAACAGTAGAGCTTCTGTCCAACCCGTTCACCCATTCCCATTAGTGGTACTCCTCGCCCACTTATCCTTTGATGTTGGACCATCCTTACACTATCCATCACCTTATTATAGTGTTTCTTCCCAACCACTTCCACAAAACATTCCAAAAATCCATAACCAATCATTTAAACCACCAAGGCCACACAACATGAAAATATTAATTTCCATCAGATGCCAATCCACGTCAAGAAATCACCCATTTATTGAAACCACCACTTAATCATTTTCCATTACAAAAAACATTTCAATAACACAAAATATTTATTGAAAACCCTTTCCCATCAACCATTCTAAAAAATAAATCCGAGAAACACATTTTAAAATCTCTATTTTAAAATACACAACAAGGGAATTTTACCCCATAACCCACCATTTCCAAAATTCACCAAAAAAAACTGCAAAGGGATTTCTAAAAAATTTAACACATCAAAATCACAATTAATTCTGAACAAAAATAATTAATTGTAACCATGCTTCATGTTATTGAAAAGTGGAGTCGAGAGAGAATCCACCTGCCTTTAGGGTTCTGGTGAATTCGACCTACAAGAAACCACACCCAATATTCAGGCAAACGCTCCACTACACCCGCTCTATATCCCCTTAACTATCATCCACAATAATTAAAATCAATTCCCAAGGAAAAAAAACCTATATCTATTGGAAACATATGTAGATCACGAAAACCTAGAAACGAAGAAGAGTAGATCTAGAGGAAATCAAAGAGAAACCAAGAGAAGAGACGTACCTGAGAAGAACCGACATCAAACCACCAAGAAACCCCCATCGATTTGATTCCAAAACATGTAAGAGGGCCTTTAAAACCCTTGAGAACCAAAAATACCAAGTGAGGCTCGAGTGGGAAAGATTTTGGAGTGAAATAGGTCAAGACTGAGGGAGCTTGGATTTAAAACAATATTCCTTTAAGTGGTTGTGCGATAAGTCCTCACGGTTTGGAAATCTGTGCGCTAACCATGTGCATGACACTATATTGAGGGGATGGGTCCACATAGTTCCCTAGTATGGTTTGGAAAACCGTGTATAGTCCATGCGAAACATACTGTCTCCCCCTATATGGTTTCTTGGATATCCCGCATGGTTTCCCCTAATCGTGCTCAAGTCGTGCTCCCATAGAGAGGCTTGAAAACTTATTCAAACCCATTCCAAACTCTCCCAACCTCATCCCAACTCATCCGATGAACTTTAATCACATAAGAAGGTATAAAGAAAGGCTACATACCTCAAAATGATGGTGCTAAATTCTCCCCACCATTGGGCTTTTCGTCCTCAGAATGTAGAGAACCATCTCGTTGTCAAAAGAGATCGGGCCATTGCTAGGCCATATCTTTCTCCCGTTCCCAGGTCTCCTCTTGAATCTTACCATGCTTCCATAAAACATGAACTAAACCAAATATTTTACCATGAAATACATTCTCTTACCTATCCAAAATACGTATTGGAACGTGCCCCATGGAAGCTTCTGGTTCTAGCTCAACAAGATCCCAACGAATCACTTGGTCACTATCCGGCTAATTATTTTTCAACAGCAACACATGAAACACACTGTGCACCTCATTAAACCATGGTGGAAAATCCAAATGATAATCCACCTCTACAATCCATTTAGGTATCTCAAAAGGATCAATGTACCTCTGAGATATCTTACCTTGCTTCCCAAACCGATGATGTCCCAACCTAGGAGAGATTCTAAAAAACACTTGATCACCCACCTCGAATGACAACGGTCATCGAAAATGGTCCATGTACAATTTATAACGTCATTGAGATGTATCCATCCTCTTCTTGATCAACATTATTTTCTCCATAGTATATTAGGGAAGGCTCGATCTGATCATCAAAGTCTAACCTGTTTCCACCCAAAATAGTGAAAAATGACATGGAAACCCCTATAATTCCTCAAATGGAGCCATATGTATCAAAGACTGATAACTATTATTATAATAGAATTCCACCAATGGTAAGTGCTCCTCCCATGAAAGACCAAAATCCATCACACAAGACCTTAACATTTCCACTAAGGTTTGTATCACCATCTCGGATTGGCCATCTTTCGGAGGATGATACGTTGTGCTCATCATCAAATGTGTCCCAAGGGGTTGCTGGAAGAATTTCCAGAAATGATATACGAACCTAGGATATCTATCTGATACAATTGATACTGAAACACAATTCCTCTTTACCATCTCCTAGATATATATTTTGGACAGATCCTCCACCATATGAGATTCAAGAATTAGGATGAAATGGGCCGACTTTGTGAGCCGATCCACAATCACCCATATGGAATCATGATTCTAGACCATTATTTGGAGACCTGTCACAAAATCCATTGCTATATGATCCTATTTCAACATTGGGATAGGTAATGACTATAACATGCCATCTGGACACTGATGCTTTTCCTTGACTTGTAGACAAGTAAAGCATCTCGAGACAAACTCGACCACATCCCTTTTTATACTAACCCATCAAAATTGAACCTTCAATGCCTTATACATTTTCTAAATTCTAGGATGGAAAGACCACCTGGAATGGGGATAAGTCCTGAGAATTTCATCCCAAAAAGCCACTGGTACCACCATTCGATTGCAAAAACACAAGACTTAATTTATATTTAGTTCCCAGCTCTCAATGGTATCCACACATTTGAGTTTCTACCTCATCCCCACACACTTAGAATAATATGCCTCCGCCTCTTTAACCAAACCTGCCATGTTAAGAAACAAGGAAACTAGAGAGAAGACTACTCTATCACTTAGGTCCTCACATTCCAACCTCATGTCATCTATAACTGACATCAACAACCACAGATCTAATACCTGCTTCACCACTTGAGTATATTATTTTCTACTTAATGCATCTACCACCGAATTTCCTTTACCCGGTGTGAAAATTAAGTCGAAATAAAATATAAGGACAAATTCCATCCATCTCCTTTTCCTCAGGTTTAATTCTCTTTGTGAAAATATATGCTTTTAGTTCTTGTTATCGGTAAACACTAAATTTCTCACCGAATAGATAATGACGCCACATTTTTAATGCATGAACCACTACCGCCAACTGAAAATCATGTGTTGGGTAGTTCTTCTCTTGCAACCTCAACATCCACGAGCCATACACAACCACATGATCACCCTGCATGAGAACACACCCCAACCATGATCCTGATGCATCACAATACACTGTGTACCCTTTCCCTAGTTCTAGGAAAACCAAGATCGGTGTTGATGTAATCCAACCCTTTAAATCTTCAAATCATTTATGGAACTTCTCATCCAATTAAAATGGAATATTATTCCTTTTCAAATCTGTCATCGACGAAGCCAATCGTGAAAAATCGTGAACAAAATGTCGATAATACCTAGCTAGACCAAGGAAGCTCTGTATCTCGAAATCATTTTTTGCAGTTGGCAAGATATAACATCCTCTATC
Organism: Viscum album; assembly: GCA_963277665.1. Lineage (NCBI taxonomy): Eukaryota > Viridiplantae > Streptophyta > Magnoliopsida > Santalales > Viscaceae > Viscum > Viscum album. The sequence goes on from OY728147.1 coordinate 380,051,954, forward strand.
TTTTCCAAATCAACATAAACAACCTTCTCATAAATAACATGTACAAGGAAACGAACCTCCTATATCCAAAAGTCACACTTTGACAATTTGAAAAACCACCGATGATCCCTCAAGATCCCCAACTCTATCGCCAACTACTTCTCATGATCCACACTTTTCCTCAAATACACTAATATATCATCAAAAAATACCACCACAAAAGAATCCAGATATCTATGAAATATATGATTCATCAATTCCATGAACAATGTAGGTGCATTCGTTAGACCAAAGGGAATAACCACATACTCGTAATGGACATATCTACTTCCGAAAGCTTTTTTTGGGATATCCTCCTTCCTCACATGAAATTGGTGATATCCTAACCTAAAGTCATTATTGGAGAACCAACGAGCTCCCCTAAACAGGTCAAAAATATCATCAATGTATAGAAGTGGATATTTGTTATTTATTATAACATGATTAATTTAACGATAATCAACACAGAGCTGCAAGGTTCGATCCGCCATTGTATCAAACAAAACGGGAACTGCCCATGGATATGTTATCGGCTAGATGTAAAATTTGTTTTCTAACTCTTCAAATTTCACATTTAATTCCCACAATTCCACTGGTGCCATTCGGTATAATGAAATTGGGATAGGACTGGTCCCCTAATGGAGATCAATTGTAAACATGAATTCTCTCACAATTGGAAAACCGGAGAATTATTCACGAAAGACATCCATAAACCGATCCTATACTACTGCAAGAACACTCTAGTCAACAACTTCCTCTGATTATAATGAAAAATCCACCAACTGATATGAATTCATGCCTAAAGTTGGTACAAAAAAATCTGTTGCACCTAGATTTTCACTCTTTTCCCTTCTAAAGAAATGTATGACGCCATCATATATAAAAAAACTAACCATTCATGCATATAAATTGAGGTGGTACTTAAACATTGTAAACCAATACATTCCAAGGATTATATCATAAGCACCCATATCAAGCACTGAGAAATGACACATCAATTTGATGCCATCCAAAACTAAAAAATATCTTTGACATTGGAAAGATCAACACTCTCTTTGACCCAGAGGAGTTTGTAATTTCAAAAAAGAAGGAATAATTTACACATGAAATCCCAAAAAATCAATGATGTGAGAAGAAAGAAAATATTTAAAATCACTCATATCAAACAAAGATTTCATCATTGTTGAATTTAAAAGAACCGTACCTCACTTCGTGGATGGTCCCGAATGATCATCCATCACCGTATTATCATCTCCAAAAAACTGATTACTTGCAACACTCAGCTCTTTTTTACGTTGATAATATAAGGCCCCAGCCTTAAACCTTACTTAATCTTGAGTTATTACAAGATTACACATTGAGGATCTTTTTGGGTTTAGAGTTTTAGAGAATTAGATCATAAAACATGCATTACATTCCACATATAAACAAAGTGGTTACATAAAGATAGTATTCTTCATTCCCATCAATGGAAACACATTTAAAATAAAACATGGATTATTTCTTGACACATACTTGACTCTATCATCTTATCATGTACCTTTCCCTTGAACTGTGAAAAACATTTCAAAAACATGGGATGAGCATAAAAAATCAGTATGGGTTATAAAAAAAACATGGAAAGGAAACATGAGTTCATATATACATAAGAATGAAATCATACTTTACCCATAAAACATCGGCACCTTAACATACCTCATAAAATCATAAATAAATCATAGAAATCATAAGACATAAAGGTAACTTGAGGCATTCATAGCATTGTTACGTAGGGAGTAACCCTCTTGGTTACGTTTGGAATACCCATCACAGTATATTCCCTAAATCTCTTCGGAGAAACCTTAACGTTTCACTCCTTCACGTTACCCAATGCATTGGAGAGCTATATCGGGCTCACCCGCCCTTAGTTTATCACGGAACCACCCGTCTTTATAATAATGCCCAAGAACCATAACATATTCGTATCACATAAAACATGCATAAAGGAAACTTAACATTTCTACATTTCAATCACAAGATATCAATACAACCCAAAAACATTGTGAAAACCATTTTCCATACCAAAATAAAAGAAAGGTAAAACATGGTATTTATTTTTCTTTTAAAAAAAAGGTATGGCTTGTAGAGGAAGCCGAAACTCAAATAACGGTCACGACGGCGGAGAAGTCGTTGTCGCCGCATACGTACGACAAAAACATTCCCTTTTTTTGTTTAGTAAACGCTTCGTATAAAAAAGATTCCTTTTGAATAAATGTAAAAGTCAAAGGGGTTTATACACCGTATAAAAGAAAGTTGTGTATAAAACAAAATATGCCTCAATGAAAGGAGATTGAGACGAAGTCCCATACCTCGTATCCGACTTGACCTGACCGTTCTTTAATCTCCTGAATAATAAACTTAAGTTAATCTATACTTGCTTAAGAACCCTTTTAATGTTCATTATTCCTTTTATACCATGTTATGGACATCATGTAATCATTTAAGTTAATAATGTTCATTTTGTCGGTATTTGGTTCTTAAGTCAAAAATAGACTTCTTTCACTTACATGTTGTTAATTTGGTCAAAGGTTCGTTAGATCCAGAATTATATTAATGAATTGGATAACATATACATCATATATATTCAGTATATACATGTGTTTATAATATTACATCACATTTAGAGGTAAGAAATGAAATGCACCGTTCATGGAGACGGTAAGCCGTACGTACGCATGAACGCTACTTCCATTTCTATTTCATATTTTTTTTGGAATGGAATCATAATTATATAAAAGTATATTATAATTCCAGTATAATAACATATATAATATCATTAACTTTATCCTTTACGCATCCCACATATGGTATTAACGAATAAAATCACTTTCAGGGGGCAGTAGTCCGCACTTCCTAAAATGAAGATATCGTGTTTACCCATAATGGAAACCATAAAGGTATGCCCAAAATGAAAAAAACATAAGCTTAAGGAAACCATAAACATATCATATATCATATATAAAAATAGTGACATCATAATGGCCACCTTTGAAGGTGTTAAATGAGTATTGAACAATCATCGTTTCGGGAAGCAGAATTTCGCCATCCACGGAAATTGTATGTTCTTTAACTATTTGATGTAGTTGTGTGAGAGTTTAGCTCAAATAAATCTTATAACAACATCCTAGTATATTGAAGATACTTGTGTTGTTACAAAAAAAGTAAATAAAAAGAGTTTAGGGGGTTGGAGAAGCAAAATAAAACAAATGAATCATGAGAGAATGAATTACCTTTAAAAGGGTAACTCCTTTTGATTTGAGCCTAAAGGCTTCATTTGAAAGGATTTTGCACAAAGGGAATCCTCTAGGATGAGGAGAGGGATGTGGAGAGAGTAAATGGGCAGGGTTTGGCCGTGCCAAAGTCTTGAGGAGTGTGTGAAATGAGGTAGAGGTGGGGGCCTTTTATAAGAGGAGAGGAGGGTCACTTTTGGAAAGTAAAGAAATATTACTTTATTTGAAAATGGGTTTCGGTTTTAAAAGGACCCACATTGATATAATTCGTGGATAAGGTGATAAGGGTTCTAAATCCACTCATCCAATTGGTTTTGGCCATGTGTAGTTCATATATTTTACATTGTATTTCCATTTTATTTAAATCGTCAAATAATGATGTCATCGCTGCATCATTATTATGTCATAAATATTTTAATTTATTTAATGTCTAAAAATCATAAAAAAATACTATGATGTAGGAAATATTTTTAGATTTCCAATGATTATTTATAATCAAATATCTGATCTTTATAACCCCATGTAAAAATTGTTTTCGTAAAACATATTATGTTTGTGTCATTTTTACTTTTACATTAAATAAAAAGTTATTTATGTCATTTCCCAACCAAAATGTCTCCATGGGGTCCCCACGTTGACCCATGGATTGTCGTGGTCGGACATGACACAACAAATAAGGTTGGGACATGTGTCTAGGTCATTTCATATTATTAAAGCATTATTTATACCTTAAACTATCATAATTACCACTAATCGCGATTAAGAACTTAATAAGTTACTATTCACCAAAAAATTATTATATTCTCATTGAACCACATTTTACTTCTTAATGACAACCATGAATGTCGGATTTTCGAAATTCATAACACAAAAGTGGCAAAGTTTCATTTAAACGAAAAATCAGTTTCTTTAACTACCACTTAGTGGTTTAACTATTCATCAAAAATTGGAGTTTTTCAGAAAATTACCAAAAATTCACCCTAAGTTATATTTGATATTCAGAATTCAAAAATGAAGTCTATTTTACAAAATTAAACACATATAAGTCAAATTAATTAATTTAATAATTAATTCCCGCTGCCAGAGCAAATAGCGTGTTTTTACAAAACAATAAGTATCAAAAGATTGACACCAGTTTAAGTCTAATTTCAAAGTGAAATTGATTCCAATGACCACCATTGGATAAAATGGTAAAAATATATTCATATTACACATTAAGAACAATTAAAAATATAATATAATCATATAAATAAATTAGATTAAAAAGCAGTTTTGATGTAAAATGCAGTATTTTTCACTATTCATTAAAAAATTAACATTGTCAGAAAAATACCAAAAATTCACACAAGGTAAATTTTGATGTCCCAATCATAAAGAATAAGTTTATTTTGACAAAAATAGTTTATAAAATTGTCAAAATATAGATTCAAAAATGGTTTGCCATCAAAAGGCAGCAAAACAATCTTTTAAGAATATTATTGTATTCCATGCAGAAGATTGTATTTATTTTCATTTTAAACCTCTATAACACTATCTTAATCATTAATAGACATAGATAAAAATTCTATTATTCATTACTTACTAGGGATGTTACATCCTTCCCCCCTTTAGAAAATTGCGTCCCCGCAATTTATTTACTTATCGAATAAATGAGGGTGCTTATCCCTCATTGCATTTTCAGATTACCATGTTGCCTCTTCAATCATGTGGTTTTTCCACAAAACCTTTACCTGGTGAATCAACTTATTCCGTAACACTTGCTCCCTGTGGTCAAGAATCTGGACCGGTTGTTCCTCATAAGATAGGTTCTCTTCCAGCTGAACTACCTCTGGACTCAAAACATGAGATGGATCTGGCATATACTTTCTCAACATCGAAACGTGAAAAACATTGTGTACCTGGGATAAACTCGGAGGTAAAGCCACTCGGTATGCAACTGATCCAACTCTCTACAGAATTTCGTATGGTCCAATGAACCTTGGACTCAACTTTCCTTTCTTACCAAATCTCATCACACTTTTCCAAGGAGAAATCCTTAAGAAAAACTTGATCACCTACCTCGAAAGATAGATCCTTCCTCCGGTTATCCGCATAACTCTTCTGCCTGCTCTGAGCTGTTCTCATGTGTTTCTGAATCAGCTGAACTTTTTTTGTCATCTCTTCTACCAATTCTGGTCCCATCAACATCCTTTCACCCACTTCATCCCAGAAAGCTGGAGTTCGACACCGCTTCCCATATAATGCCTGAAATGGTGCCATCTGTATACTGAAATGAAAACTGTTATTATATGAAAACTCAACCAAAGAAAGATGTTGGTCCCAACTTCCCTGATAATCCATAGAAAAAGCTCGTAGCATATCCTCCAATGTCTGAATTTTTCGTTCTGACTGCCCATCTGATTGAGGATGAAAAGCTGTACTAAAATTTAATTCAGTACCCAACAGCTTCTGAAGGCCTTTCCAAAAGTTAGAAGTAAACCTGGGATCACGATCCGATACAATGGAGAGAGGAACTCCATATAACCTGACTATCTCTTTAAGATACAAATGGGAAAGTTGATCAAGAGAGAATGTATCTTGTATAGCAAGGAAATGAGCAGATTTGGTCAAGCGATCAACAGTAACCCAGATTGCATTATTACCTCGAGATGTCTTCGGTAATCCAACAAAAAAGTCCATGGATATATTCTCCCATTTCCACTCTGGCACTGGTAAAGGCTGAAGCATCCCTTTCGGTAACTGCCGCTCTGCTTTAACCTACTGACAAGTCAAACACTTCACAGTAAAATCAACAATGTCTCTTTTCATTCCATCCCACCAGTAATACTCCCGCCGATCTCTATACATCTTAGTACTGCCCGGATGAACTGAAAACGGAGAACTATGAGCTTCACATAACAACTCTCTCTTCAACTGTGAATCACAAGTCACACACAATCTCATCCCAAATCTCAAAACGCAATCATTATCAATGTTGAATTCAGGCAACTTACCTTTCTGAACCAGCTCTACCTTTTTCTGCAACTCACTATCTTTCTTCTGTGCTTGCTTGATTCTATCTGATAGAGATGATCTCACTGATACCTGAAACAAAACAGAAGGACTTCCTGCACCAACAACTTCTATGCCAAAGTTCATCAAATCCTTAACCAAAGGATCATGTTCCAAACGCAACATTGTTAATGAAGCATTACTTTTTCGACTCAAAGCATCAGCCACTTTATTTGCTTTTCCCGGATGGTAATGAATTGTACAATCATAATCCTTGATTAATTCCAGCCATCTCTTTTGTCTCATGTTTAACTCTTTCTGAGTGAATATATACTTTAAACTTTTGTGATCAGTATATATTTCACACTTTACTCCATACAAATGATGCCTCCAAATTTTTAAAGCAAAAACAACAGCAGCTAGTTCCAAATCATGTGTAGGGTAATTTACCTCATGAGTTTTCAACTGTTGTGAAGCATAAGCAATTACCTGATCATTATGCATTAGGACGCAACCAAGTCCTTTCAATGAAGCATCACTGTATATAACAAACTCACCATTCCTGGAAGGTAGTGCCAAAACTGGAGCATTCACCAATCTTCTTTTCAATTTCTGAAAACAATCATCACATTCTTTTGTCTAGATAAACTTAACACCCTTCCGAGTTAGCTTAGTCATTGGACTAGATAACCGTGAAAAATTTCTAACAAACCTTCGGTAATAGCTCGCCAAACCAAGGAAGCTACGAATCTCAGTTACATTTGTGGGTCTTGTCCATTCTTCCACAACTTTTGTTTTTGCAGGATCAACAGTTATTCCATCTTTAGAAACAATGTGACCAAGGAAAGAAATTTGTTGCAACCAAAACTCACACTTGCTGAATTTCCCATACAGTTTCTTTTCTTTTAAGGTTTTCAAGATAACCCTTAAATGTCTTTCATGCTCCTCTTTACTTTTAGAAAACACCAAAATATCATCAATGAAAACCACCACAAACTTATCCAAGAACTCATGGAAAATTCTATTCATTAAGTCCATGAATATAGCAGGTGCATTGGTTAGCCCAAAAAGAATTACTACAAATTCATAATGGCTATATCTCGTACGGAACGCGGTCTTCGGAATATCTTCCTCCTTTACCTTCAACTGATGGTACCCAGATCTCAAGTCAATCTTTGAAAAAAACTGAGCTCCCTGGAGCTGATCAAACAAATCATCGATATGAGGAAAAGTATATTTGTTCTTAACAGTGATATAATTCAAGGCTCTATAATCAATGCAAAGTCTCATAGAACCATCTTTCTTTTTAACAAATAAAACAGGAGCACCCCATGGTGATGTGCTAGGTCTAATGAAACCTTTTTCTAATAAATCATGCAATTTCTCCTTCAACTCTAAAAGTTCAATTTTGTGCCATTCGATAAGGGGGTTATGAAATTGGCTTAGCATCAGGAACTAAGTCAACAGTAAACTCAACTTCCTAATCTGGTATTATTCCAGGCCACTAATCAGGAAAAACATCAGGATAATCATTTACCACTGGCACATCATTAATCTGAATAGTTCCTTTATTTTCAACGACGTGTGCAAGGTAACATTCATTTACATATTTTACAAGTTTCTCAGCCTCTTGATATGTTATCAATAGTACGGGTTCATTATTGTAAAAAAACTGAAAGTCTTTCTGAAAAGAAACTTCTTTAGCTCTATAGTCAATCTTAGCATGGTAAATAGAGAGCCAATCCATACCCAGGATAACATCAAACTCTACTAGAGGTAGAACAATAAGGTTTGCAAGTAGGTTCTTTCCACAGATAAGGATAGGAAGATTCTTATAAATTCTTTTTGCCTCAACATTCCCCCCAGGTGTTTTTACCAAAAGTTCAGGAGTCATTTCTTGAGATGGTATTCCCATTTTACTAGAAAGGGTTTCAGAGATGAAAGAATGTGTAGACCCCGAATCAAACAACACACTGGCATAATCTGAAAAAACAAACAAAGTACCTGATACAACTTCATTTGATGGCCCGAAATCTGCTGAAGTAGTTGCAAAGGAATTCACCACCCCTTTCTCCTTGTAGTCTAACTGCTTCCCATCACTCAAGCTCTTTGTCGGACACTCGTTTGCATAGTGACCCATCTCATTTCACTTATAACATTTCACTAACTGTAAATCAAATTTGTTCTTACCTTCACCTTGATCCTTTTCAGTGCAATCACGAGCCTTATGTCCCATCTTACCACATCGGTAGCACTTCCCAGAATTCAGAAGACATTCCCCAGCATGCCTTTTACCACATTTATCACAAACTAGAAACTTAGTTCTCTTACCATCAGACTTTTTTGAAGAATTATTACCTTTCTCCTGCCACCTCGGTCTCTTCTTCTGCTGGTTGTTATAGAACACTTGGTCATCGGTAAACTCCATTTCCACCTTCTCAGCACATCGAACAAGCTTTTCATAACTTTTAAACTCTCGAGAAGCTAATGCCCTTCGATATTTTGGCTTTAATCCTGAGTAAAAACGATTGATTTTACTATCAAGGTCTCGAATACAATTTGGATCATACCTTGCCAATCGAGTGAACCTTTCTTCATAGGCAGCCACTGAGTCTTCCTCTTGCCTTAATTCCAAAAATTGTTTTTCCATCCTAAGTCGAACAGCCTTAGGAAAATAATTCTCAAGAAACATACCTTTGAATTCATCCCAGTCAAGAGAATCAATCTCATCGGCGTCCCTGATATTTTTAACCATAGACCACCACTAATCTGCCTCACCCTCCAAACAGTAAATAGCAAGACTAACCTTTTGATTGTCTGAACACCCCATGACATCAAAAATCTTCTCCAGTGCTTTAATCCACCCTTCAGCTAGCACAGGGTCAGATGATCCTCTGAATGATGGTGGATGTTGCCTCATGAAATGTTCCACCACTGACATGTTCCTCTGCGGTTGATCTGGCTGATCTCGTGCATGGATACCACCACCATTTATCGCTTGAGTCAACTGCGCCATTACTGCAACAAACTGTTCAGTTCCAATTCCGACCATTTCTGGATGCTGATTCGGAAGGTTATTTCCTTCTGTATGCCTTCCTAGCACTGCTTCCCTATTCCCTCTGCGGAAAACCATTCTGAAGAAACATGTCTTAGATGAAGCAACATGCTAATCTGTAAATGCTATATCATTTCAAAAAAAAAAAATTGGATAATCATTTTAATAGAATTCTAACTCCTAAAGTTATCTAAACCGACCTTTGATACCAACTATAAGGCCCCAGCCGTAAACCTTACTTAATCTTGAGTTATTACAAGATTACACATTGAGGATCTTTTCGGGTTTAGAGTTTTAGATAATTAGATCATAAAACTTGAATTACATTCCACATATAAAAAAAGTGGTTACATAAAGATAGTATTCTTCATTCCCATCAATGGAAACACATTTAAAATAAAACATGGATTATTTCTTGACACATCCTTGACTCTATCATCTTATCATGTACCTTTCCCTTGACCTGTGAAAAACATTTAAAAAACATGGGATGAGCATAAAAACTCAGTATGGGTTATAAAAAAACATGGAAAGGAAACATGAGTTCATATATACATAAGAATGAAATCATACTTTACCCATAAAACAAGGTCACCTTAACATACCTCATAAAATCATGAATAAATCATAGAAATCATAAGACATAAAGGTAACTTGAGGCATTCATAGCATTATTATGTAGGGAGTAACCCTCTTGGTTACGTTTGGAATACCCATCACAATATATTCCCTAAATCTCTTCGGAGAATCCTTAACGTTTCACTCCTTCGCGTTACCCAATGCATTGGAGAGCTATATCGGGTTCACCGGCCCTTAGTTTATCACAGAACCACCCGTCTTCATAATAATTCCCAAGGACCATAACATAATCGTATCACATAAAACATGCATAATGGAAACATAACATTTCCACATTTCAATCACAAGATATCAATACAACCCAAAAACATTGTGAAAACCATTTTCCATACCAAAATAAAAGAAAGGTAAAACATGGTATTTATTTTTCTTTTAAAAAAAGGTATGGCTTGTAGAGGAAGCTGATACTCAAATAACGGTCATGACGGCGGAAAAGTCGTTGTCGCCGCATACGTACGACAAAAACATTCCCTTTTGTCGTTTAGTAAACGCTTTGTATAAAAAAGATTCCTTTTGAATAAATGTAAAAGTCAAAGGGGTTTATACACCGTATAAAAGAAAGTTGTGTATAAAACAAAATATGCCTCAATGAATGGAGATTGAGACGAAGTCCCATACCTCGTATCCGACTTGACCCGACCATTCTTTAATCTCCTGAATAATAAACTTAAGTTAATCTCTACTTTCTTAAGAACCCTTTTCAAGTTCATTATTCCTTTTATACCATGTTATGGACATCATGTAATCATTTAAGATAATAATGTTAATTTTGTCGGTATTTGGTTCTTAAGTCAAAAATAGACTTCTTACACTTACATGTTGTTAATTTGGTCAAAGGTTCGTTATATCCAGAATGATATTAATGATTTGGATAACATATAAATCATATATATTCAGTATATACATGTGTTTATAATATTACATCACATTTAGAGGTAAGAAATGAAATGCACCGTTCATGGAGACGGTAAGCCGTACGTACGCATGAACGCTACTTCCATTTCTATTTCATATTTTTTTTGGAATGGAATCATAATTAAATAAGAGTATATTTTAATTCCAGTATAATAACATATATAATATCATAAACTTTATCCTTTACATATCCCACATATGGTATTAACGAATCAAATCACTTTCAGGGGGCGGTAGTCCGCACTTCCTAAAATTAAGATATCGTGTTTACCCATAATGGAAACCATAAAGGTACACCAAAAATGAAAAAACAGAAGATTAAGGAAACCATAAACATATCATATATCATATATAAAAATAGTGACATCATAATGGCCACCTTTGAAGGTGTTAAATGAGTATTGAACAATCATCGTTTCGGGAGGCATAATTTCGCCATCCACGGAAACCGTATGTTCTTTAACCATTTGATGTAGTTGTGTGAGAGTGTAGCTCAAATAAATCTTATAACAACATCCTAGTATATTGAATATACTGGTGTTGTTACAAAAAAATTAAATAAAAAGAGTTTAGGGGGTTGGAGAAGCAAAATAAAACAAATGAATCATGAGAGAATGAATTACCTTTAAAAGTGTAACTCCTTTTGATTTGAGCCTAAAGGCTTCCTTTGAAAGGCTTATGCACAAAGGGAATCCTCTAGGATGAGGAGAGGGATGTGGAGAGAGTAAATGGGCAGGGGTTGGCCGATCCAAAGTCTTGAGGAGTGTGTGAAATGAGGTAGAGGTGGGGGCCTTTTATAAGAGGAGAGGAGGGGCACTTTTGGAAAGTAAAGAAATATTACTTTATTTGAAAATGTGTTTCGGTTTTAAAAGGTCCCACATTGATATAATTCGTGGATAAGGTGATAACGGTTCGAAATCCACTCATCCAATTGGTTTTGTCCATGTTTAGTTCATATATTTTACATTTTCTTTCCATTTTATTTAAATCGTCAAATAATGATGTCATCGCTGCATCATTATTATGTCATAAATATTTTAATTTATTTAATGTCTAAAAATCATAAAAAAATACTATGATGTAGGAAATATTTCTAGCTTTCCAATGACTATTTATAATAAAATATCTGATCTTTATAAGCCCATGTAAAAATTGTTTTCGTAAAACATATTATGTTTGTGTCATTTTTACTTTTACATTAAATAAAAAGTTATTTATGTCATTTCCCAACCAAAATGTCTCCATGGGGTCCCCAAGTTGACCCATGGCTTTCTTGGTCGACCATGACATAACCAATAAGGTTGGGACATGTTTCTAGGTCATTTCATATTAATAAAGCATTATTTATACCTTAAACTACCCTAATTACCACTAATCGCGATTAAGAACTTAATAAGTTACTATTCACCAAAAAATTATTATAATCATATTGAACCACATTTTACGTCTTAATGACAACCATGAATGTCGGATTTTTAAAATTCATAACACAAAAGTGGCAAATTTTGATTTAAACGAAAAATCAGTTTCTTTAACTACCACTTAGTGGTTTCACTATTCATCAAAAATTGGAGTTTTTCAGAAAATTACCAAAAATTCACCCTAAGCTATATTTGATATTCCGAATTCAAAAATGAAGTATATTTTACAAAATTCAATAAATATAAGTCAAATTAATTAATTTAATAATTAATTCCCGCTTCCAGAGCAAATAGCGTGTTTTTACAAAACAATAAGTATCAAAAGATTGACACCAGTTTAAGTCTAATTTCAAAGTGAAATTGATTCCAATGACCACCATTGGATAAAATGGTAAAAATATATTCATATTACACATTAAGACCAATTCAAAAGATAATCTAATCATATAAATAAATTAGATTAAAAATCAGTTTTGATGTAAAATGCAGTATTTTTCACTATTCATTAAAAAAATGAACATTGTCAGAAAAATACCAAAAATTCACACAAGGTAAATTTTGATGTCCCAATCATAAAGAATAAGTTTATTTTGACAAACATAGTTTATAAAATTGTCAAAATATAGATTCAAAAATGGTTTGCCATCAAAAGGCAGTAAAACAATCTTTTAAGAATATTAGTGTATTCCATCCATAAGATTGTATTTATTTTCATTTTAAACCTCTATAACACTATCTTAATCATTAATAGACATAGATAAAAATATCTAGTATTCATTACTTACTTGGGATGTTACAGATAAGGTGTCGTGGTATTCTGAGAATCACCATGACCCACTTTACTCTATTGATGAGGGGTATGAAGTTTCCCTCGTCCCGTTGAGGCATAAGACCCCTACGACCCCTGAGGAGTGTCATAGACCCTAGACCTTGGAAAATTCTGACAATAACATTATAGATACCCTATATGATTACAATTACAACATTATTGAGGTTGTTTCATACAATCCTTCTTGATGTGGCTCACAAACCCACACTGAAAACATCCATGCTTCCTCTGAGGCTTCGGAGGAAGATTCACCAATCATGCTGTCGGAATCTAAGTTGTACTCCCACCCTAGAAATAAGTGTCCCCATTCCACTTAAACCCAGTTTTTGAATTCCTACTATTCTATGTGGGTACCAACATATCTCCCCTGCCAGTAGCTTCCACATGATCCCACTCAGCCACCATAGCTCGGTTCACCGTTTCTATGTATTCATCTATACACAGGACTACTATCTTTGAAAAAATATTTTGGTTCAACCGAGCTTCAAAAAATTATGCCTTCAATGATGTAATACCTTCCACCTTAGGTGAAAACCGGACTATTTTCATAAAATTATCCACATATTCCTTCATCGCCATGTTTCCTTGCTTAAAAATGAAGAAATCTATTATACGCTGATTTATGAACGTATGAGGGTAGAATTGTTTATAAAAAAATTACTCATATCCCTAACATGTTACACTTTTGGTTTTCCATTCATGGACCGCTAGCTCCCACCACTGAAGGGAAAGATCATCCAACATATAGGTGGCCAATTTTACTTTCAGCTATGCCAGTGTTCCCAAGAAGTCAAATATACTATTAATTCTGTTCAACCATGCTTTAGCCCTCTCTGGCTCTGAATCACACCTAAAGATGGGTGTATTTTACCTTTCAAACATAATGGTATGATCCATATGCCTTGGTTCATGCACATTATTCACACTTCCTACTATATGGAAAGCATGCACTACACTCTGCACTAGCTGCTGGTTCACCTAGGGCTCATGTGTAACTACATTTTCAGCTACATACTCTAGTCGGTCTCTATGACACCTACCCGGTGCCATTTCCATCAATACAAAAATAACCTTAAGTCCTTATATTTTAACAACACGTGATTCAAAAATTCCAATTAAATTACACTACATCTATCAAAACCAGGCTTTCCACAAGTTTACATTTTCCATGTTTCACTATTTTGAAACATCCACTCTGTTTTGAAAATAAACCAATTTCTAAAATACCATGAGTTTTCTATATTTCAAATCCTTCCATTTTGAAACCCAATTCAGAATATTCAAATCCACACATTCATATCATACCATAGATCATTATACCCCATTGAAATATGCATCATAGTGGGAATTCATTTCTACCATGATTTCCATGCTCATCTCATCAGTTACGCACATGATAATGAGATATCCAATGCCTATAAGTGTTTCCAAACACTTATGTACCCAACACCCTGGTAACATGATGTTCAACATAAAATGGTTATCTCTGTGATTTTATGCTATACATTCCAAGTTTCCGAAATCCTATGCCTTTCTTCCATCCCATCTCAAGGAATAGACCAAGAATGACTGTCAACACCAAGACCTACAATCAATGCCAAAAGATCTAACAACTGTTCCCAATTGAAAGCTAGGGATCGAACAATCAGATTCAACTTATAACATCTTTCCCTATCTCATTAGATTGAGAGGGTGGATGATTGTTACTTGTCCTTAAGTGACGTTCCCAATGCGCCAAAGGCTGGAAATAAATGCCACGGGCTTTAGGAATAAATTGGGGAAAAATATCCCATAAGATAAAGCTATCCAAAAAAATAATACAAAACTATATGATGCACGTCAGTAATCCAACCAAGCTCATACATTTCCAAAATAAATATAAAAAATCCACAACAAAACCTAAAAACAATATCAGAGTATTATATGGAAGACTAAACAATAGACTCCGAAATAAACCAAGACACACTCCACATCTCCACACCAATCTCCAAACTCCTAGCACCAACACATCTCCCAAGAAGCACCACAAGCCACTATAAATGAGATGATTTACATTTACCTGTGTCCCAGAATAAAACATCTTCAAAAGAACCAATGTGCCAAAGTAGGGGGTGAGTACTAATACTCAGTAGGATTTCTCAAAATGACTTCCCTACAAACTCCACTAGGATAAAACCATTATCACATTTATATAAATATTTTATATAAGATAATAACAAGTTCAACCATTACCATAAGCCAGACATACACTTAACACGACACCTCACAGAAACCAAGTGTCCTGCCCTGACCCCATACTGCCCCGGAGCCGATGCTTTTTCATTAAAACATGGTGTGTAATTTTTTTATAAAAGAATGGATGAAGAATTACACATCATGTTCCATTATAGATGATCTATTCAGTTTAGAATCTAGAAAACTAGATACAATTATTACAATCCTTAAAAAACTATATAGAAAAGACTCCACAAAGATTCTACAAAACAGTGTAACTCAAATCTACTAATCCTGTAAATTTTTTTTGAAAAAGTAGGATGGTAATAAGAATTCTGAGAAAGGGGTTTTTAAAATAATATTTCAAATAAAACCATTTAAAAACATCCATTTAAAAATATTCATAAAATGTTTTCTTAAAGAACGATTCAATCCATGAATCATAACAGAACGATTTTTCCAATAATTACCCGTGAACATTTTAATGATCATTAACAGGGATACAATAAAACATGTTCCAATCATAAGAATTCCTATACAAAATGCATGGAGTGCAGCATATAAACCATAAGTTATTTTAACTATACAAAGTGTGACAAGTGAAAGTGAAAGTACAGAATTTAAAAATGAATGTAATACATGATCAATGTTGTGCATAAAATAATAACATCAATTTCTTTTCTTAATAACTATAAATCATAAATTTGAAGATAAATTTGCGTGTCGAATAAACATCATGCCGGGTTAATTTACTTTTTATGATACAATTAAGTAAAGACTCTTAACAAATTATATTCTACTAGTTGATTATTCACTTGTTTAATTAAATACTATAAACATAATTAGGGAATGTATAATGCTAGATCATGTTTAGGCCTCAATCCAGGAACTGATTTTTATCATTAGAACTACCGATGCATCCTGAGGATTTTATTAACCGGTCCCCAACCCATTATATACTGAGTCCAATACATTCTTCTTATGTCCAGTAAGGTCATTTATTCAATGTGTCCCATACCACTTTTAATATTTAATTTCTCATTCGTATTATTCAAAATTTCTCATAACACTTTGAATAATTTAGTTCAATAATTCATAAATGGTCAAAATAGTTAAATTTCATTATTCAGTAATTACATATATATAATGAATCATGCATTAATTGTAAACACTAACAACTTCATAGCTATAAAAAATTATCCAATGTCATGTATGGATAAGCAGACATACTATAACACATGTGATGATAACAAATGGATATAAATAATTGTTCAGTTTTGGTCACATTACATGATATCCCTTAAATCCTAAAGTCTTTATTATGAAAGTAAACATTTTATCTTCCAAAATGCATAATTTTGAATTTATGATACTTTTCATTTTTATTTATAACATATCCTGATAAATTCATATCAAAAATATTTATTTAAAACTCTGTGAATAAATTACAAAAAATACAAAGTGTATAAATTGGTTTTGCGCAAGGTAGAGATGCATATTAAACAATTACAATTAATGAATACTTCATAACATTATTTAATAACCCATGTCACCTGATTGAAAACCAAAACTCATATTCAGTTTAAAGTGCACAAATTTTTGGACATACATATATAAAAACTTATGTTTTTCATAAAAATAAAAATCCATTTGAACCCGATCATTACTTGCATCCAAGTATTTATTTAATGATTTAAAATCATTATTAATAACATAAATTTTTTTTGAAATGAATTAAATTTATATGTCTGAATATGCACTAAGTGTATATTTGGTTTTTCTTAGTCAAATACCTTGTAAAATAAACCCTTATATAATTATCGATCTTAGAGATATTAATACATGAAAACTTTTAACCTTTGAAAACCTGGATTCATCTTATAAATGATATATATGTATATATAAATATATATATAAACCATATATACATGTAAATAAGTGAATGGCTTCTTTCACAGGAAATATTATCCCTTACTAAATAAATTCAACCATGAAAATAAATATTAAATTCCCTTACCTCAAATTTGAACCAACAACACAACCTCCATATTTATAGCTTAATAAAAACAAATAGGAATTGTCACAGTGCTAAAACGTTGGTGTAGAGGTGTGTAAAAAGTAGGGAAGAACCCAAATATTAATGTGGTAGAGAAGTGAAAGGAGACTACACTTTAAATAAATCCAAAATTTACAATTTGCAGAGCTTGCTGAGCAAGCTATGAATAATGAGGCGGAAATAACTGATAGAAAATATATTTTATAATTTCAAAACATGATCACCTGGATAACAAATCAACACAACAATTTAACATATATTATTTAAAATGAAGATTAACAGGATGATATTGACAACAACAAACCAATGTAAAAGGAGTTTATATTTACATCCCAAAAGCATCAATAATTTTGGACAAGGATAGAATCAAGTCAAATATAAATAGAATGAAACAAAGATTGAAAAATTAAAATAAATGAACATAACAAATTGATTTGGACAAAAAAACAATACCTCACGTCATATCAAAGAAGACCAAAACATTAACCAATATAGAAACACTACTCCAGTCGGACTCGGCATAATTCTCAGACCATGGTTGATACCCCCAATGCAACAACTCAAAAACCCGCAGTGCAATGTCAAACCCATGACCCAATTGGATCCTGTCCACACCACTGGGATACCATGGCCTCGACTCCTACAAAAGAAAACTAGTAATGGACTTGTCTTCTCGAACGAATCCTCAATTTTGCATGTAGACCTCACACGACCTCCCTGCACTTTGCCATGGCTATTTCTTGGTGTCAGCATCCTCTCCCGGATGATACTCATAGGCCTGCTCAAGATCCCCAGTGCTGGACCCTGCACGAAACCACCTTCATGCGGGACACACCCCAACTCCCCGGCCACGGCCTGCGGGACTCCGAAAAAACACCACCCAGGTCACGGACTCACGATTTGCACCCGAAGCGCGAACCCCCTATCTTCATGAGTCTCCCCACTTACATCGCGACACCCCAAGTCTCATTACTAGATTACCTATTTTTTTATTTTAATAATCTACTACTATTATTATGTCACTATTATTATCTTAACATTTAAAACTTAAAATGTTATATATAAAACTAATAATATTTTAAACTTATATTATCAATACGTTAATAAGTAAAGGTTTTTTATTATTCAATTCATTTATAAAACATATATATTTTATATACTTGAAATGTTATAAATTAAATTAATAATTGAAATGTATTATATTGAAAATTAAAATAATTATTATCATAACATCTACAAAATATTTATAATTTTAAAATATTAAAAATTTTAATATTACATATATATATATATATGATTCAATGTAACAACAATTTTTATTAAAAGAACATTCACATTTGTACAATTTTAATCATTCTATTAAAATATTTATATTTTCATTAAAAAAAATTCAAAATGATAGTAATGTTTTTAAAACGTTAATCTAATCAAAATTTATAATTATTATGACTTTATATATATATATTTATATATAATAACTTCAAAAATATATAAAACCCATATAATTATTCATATAATAGATTAAATAATTGTTCGCATAAATTAAAATAGTGCACTTTTAAAAAATAATGTCATTAAAATAATTTAAAATAATAATTTCAATATCATTTATAACCTCTATAAAAAATTATAATTTTAAAATATTATTAGTTTTATATCATAATTTAATATAATTCAAATATAGTATGTATATGTATATATAAATATATCATATTTTGAAAATCAAACAACAAATTAGTTGTATTTGTATATTTTTATAATTATAATTTAAAATATTCTATTATATAATATTTTGATAAGAATAAATTTTATTTAATGAAAATAGTTATTTTAAAAAATATTTAAACAAAGTGAGATAATTATTATTTTCAAAACTGTACCTATACTAAAACAATATTAATTTTCAATTTGTTGTTTTATAGAAAATTGTACTTAAAAAATGTTTAAATTATAAATATATCCTCTAACGGTCACAAAAGAAAACAACAGTCCTCTTAAGAAACTAATAGCTATGAAAAATAACGGTCATGCGTATTTCCAATGGTCAAGAGGAACCTTTTAAATTCATGTTTATGGTATTTCATACTTGTAAGTCGGTTTGGATTTCAAAGATGGTTCTCTACATACCTGTGCTGCTTAGTACATGTGCCATTCTCATAGAAATTTCATTCTTCAATACTATCGGTCCACATGATGAGTGCTACCTACATGGTCTCATTTTGATACAAGGAGGTCTCCCAGTGGCGCTCCTTGGATTTTCAATTAGTTTCCTAGGCTAGCTAAGGTCCTTTGGCCTTGATGCAATGTAATCGTTTCAGTGTTCAATTAAAAAAAACATGCCTTGTTTTTATCTTGAAATCATTATTTGGATAACATGAAAATTAGATGTAGTAAAACCATAATATTATTATTACACATGAAATAGGTTTAGGGTGTCAAATTATTCCCCCTTCAAAGAATCGTTTCTTGAAAATTATATCATATTCACACACTTCTACCAAAAAATCCAACAGGCTTCACTATCGTGGTCCCCATTTACTAGGTCCACCATCATTTGAGACTTTCCTGGTAGGTTCTTCTGGTTATATTGATCCCCAAAACGTTATTAAACTCCTCAATTTCATTTTCCCAAATATAAATCTCACATCTTGATTCAAACTCATGCGGGCACCAGAAGGTCCTTGAAAGGGTGGTACATGATGTGTAGTGTTCAGAGATATCTGAATGAATATGGTTCTGATTGACCAATCAAATGACTTGGTTTTCTAAAAACCAGATGTTATAAAGCCTCCCATTCTTATTGTACCTCAAGACGTGGAACATATAGGCTATACGGGGTTCACCTGCCTCTGTTGATTATCATAACTTCTCTAGGGCCAGATAACCCTCATATTGCATGAATCACTAAAAAGAGGCCTTCGTTGTACCTTCTTTTTTGTGCATAAAATGCAAGTTCTGCTCGCGACATGAGGTAGTAGACTTGACTCAGTCTTTGATAAAGTTGAAGGATATTTTGGTTGTTAGATACTTGATAAAGTTGTTTATAGGTTAGATGCAAGTTCAAAAATGGCTGGTATGTCTCTAAACATGACTCACAAATTATGCATTCTAGTAATTCCTTGAGGAGAGACAAAAGTCTAGTTTTGTCAGCCATCTAAAAATTTTATGGAATAATTCTACTTAGTAAGAGAAAATTAAAATTTTAGTGTTGTTTTATTCAAGAGTTTTCTAAACCAAACCTCTAATACCAATTGTCATGCCCCGACCCCAGACTACCCCAGAGCCGGTGGGTTTTCATTAAATCATGTTCTGTAATTTTTTATCAAATAAAGGATAAATAATTACACATCAGGTCGCACTAAAGATGATCTCTTCAGTTTAGGTTCTGGAAAACCAAATACTATTTTTACAATCCTTCAAAAACTGTACAGAAAAGACTCTACAAAGCTTCCACTAAATAGTGTTACTCAAATCTACTAAACCTGTAAAAAATGATTGAATATTTATGGTGAGCATATGAATGCCCATTAAGGGGATTTTAAAATAATATTTCAAATAAAACATTTTAAAAAATTCCCTTTAAAAATATTCGTAAAACGTTTTCTTAAAGAAACCTGAAATACATGAAGCATAAAATAACATTTTTTCCAAGATTTACTAATGAAAATTTTAAGGAACATTAATAGGGCTACAATAAAACATGTTCCAATCATAACCATTCTTATTCAAAATTCATTGTGTGCAGCATATAAACCATGAGTTATTCTAACTATACTAAGTGTGACATGAGAAAGTGCAAGTTCAGAATTTACAAATGAATGTAATACATGATCAGAGTTTCACATTTTATATTAACATTAATTTTATTACTTTCTAACTGTAAATCATAATTTTGAAGATAAATTTGGGTGTTGAAAAAACATTATTCCATTTTCATTTAATTATTCTGATACTTATAAGTACATTCTATTAACCAAGTATATTCTACTAGTCGAATATTACCAAGGATAATTAACTACTATAAACATAATGAGGGAATATATAATGCTAGACTATCTGAAGGCCTCATTCCATGATCTGATTTGTCTAATGATAACTAATGATGCATTGTGGGGATTTCATTAACCGGTCCCCTACCCGTAGGGCTTTCATTAACTGGGCCCCAACCGGTAGGGCATTCATTAACCGGTCGACAACCCATTATATATTGTGTCCCATATATTCCTATTATGTCTAGTAAGGTCATATATCCAATGTGTCCCATACTACTTTGAATATTTAATTTCTCATTCACATTCTTCAAAATGTCCCATACCAATTTGAATAATTTAGTTCTTTAATCCATAAATTCTCATAATAGTTAAATTTCATTCTATAGAATATATATATAATGAATCATGAATTACTTTTCAACACTAACAACTGCATAGCTATAAAAAATTAACCAACAACATGTATAGATTTTCATACATACTATAACACATTTGATGATAACCAATGTATATAAATGATTGTTCAGGTTTTGTCACATAACAAGATAACCCTTAAATCTTAAATTCTTTATTATGAAAGTAAACATTTTATATTCCCAAATGCATAATTTTGAATATAAGATAGTTGTCATTTGTATTTATAATATATGATGATAAATTGGTATCATATATGTTTATCTAAAACAATGTGAATATATTACCAAATATACAAATTGTATAAATAGGTTTTTCACAAGGAAGACAAGGTATTTTAAACCCTTAGAATTAATGAATACTTTATAACATTATTTAATCACTAATGTCACCAGATTGAAAACCAAAACTCATGTTAGGTTTAAAGTACATAAATGTATGGACATTCATACATAAAAACTAAAGTTTTTCATACTAATACAAATCCGTTTGAAACCAAAACATTATTCACATCCAAAGTCTTTATATAATGATTGAAAATAATCTTTAATAACATTAAACAAATTTGAAATGAATTAAATGTATATGTTTGAATACACACAAAGTGTATATTTGGTTTTGCATAATCAAAAACCATGTTAAATAAACCCTTATGTCATTATCGAACATATAAATATTAGTATACGCAAACTTTTAACCTTTGAAAACCTAGATTCACCTTATAAATGATATATATGTACATAATTATATATATATAAACCATATATACGTAGAAATAAGTGAATGGGTTTTTCATAGCAAATATAATCCCTTACTAAATAAACTCAACAACGAAAATAAATATTAAATTCCCATACCTCAAATTCAAACCACTATCACATCCTCAATCTTGAATACGTAAGAACAACAAACCAGAATTATCACAGTGCTAAAATATGGGTACATAGGTGTGTAGACGACAGGGAAGAACTCAAATATGTATGTGGTTGAGAAATAGAATGCGACTTCCCTTTAAATAAATCAAAAATTTACAATTCACACAGCTTGCTAAGCAAGCTGTGTATAATGAGGTGGACAACACTGATAGAAAATATATTTTGTATTTTTAATATAGGATCATTCAGATGAAAAATCAACATAGTAATTTGACATAAAATATTTATAATGATGATTAACAGGATGATATTGACACTAAAAGACCAAAGTAAAATGATTTTATGTTTACAGTCCAAAAGAAACAATAGTTTCAGACAAAAATAGAAAGGAGGTCAACTATGAATAGAATGCAACAACGATTGAAAAATTAAAATAAAAGTACACAACAAATAGATCTGGACAAAAAACCCTACCTCTCGTAATATCAAATAATAATGAAATATTAACCAATATAGAAACCCCAACTCAGTTGGACTTGGCACAGTGCTCTGACCATGGTCGAAACCCCCAACACAGCTGATCAAACACCCATAGTGAGTCATTGAACCTAGGCCGTACTTGGATCCCATCCACACCAATTAGATTCCTCGGCCTTAAATCCTATCAAGACAATTATTTGCGACCTTGTCTTCTTGGATGTAGCCCCAAGGTAGCATGCAGACCTCCCACAACCTCCTTGTACTTCGTCGCGACTATTCCTTGGTGTTGGCTTCCTCTCATGGATGATACCTGTAGTCCTTCTCAGGATCCTCGGTGCTGGACCCTTCATGACACCACCTCCATGTGCAATGCATCACAACTCTCCAGCCCCGACATGTACGACTCTGACGAAACCCCACCCAGGTCATGGACTCCCAACTTTCACCCGAAGCACGAACCCCCCCGCTCTTCATGAGTCTCCCCACATAAGTCACGACACCCAAAATCCCATTACCGGATTCCCAATTTTTTTAATAATCTATTATTATTATTATATCACTATTATTATCTTAACTTTAAATATTCAAAATTTGTATATAAATCTAATAATATTTTAAACTTATTTTATCAATATGTTAAAAATTAAATGTTTTTTATTAAATTCACTTATGAAACATATATATATATATATATATATATATATTATGTAAAGGAAATGTTATAAACTAAATTTACAATTGAAATGTATTATCTTGAAAATTAAAATAATAATTATCATAACTTGTACAAAATATTAGTAATTTTGAATATCTAAAATTGTTAATATTATATATATATATGATTCAATGTAACAATAATTTTTATTAAAATATCATTCATATATTAACAATTTTAATCATTCTATTAAAATAGTTATATTATATATTTATAATTTTATTAAATACAATTCAAAATGTTAATAATATTTTTAACACTTTAATCTAATAAAAATTTATTATCTAAAAATTATTACTTTATATTTTATATATCATATCATTGAAAATATATAAAACACATATAATTATTCATATAATAGATTAAATAATGGTCCACATAAATTAGAAAAGTGTACTTTTACAAAATAATGTCTTTAAAATACATTAAAATAATAATTTCAATATCATTTATAACCTCATTATAGAATTATAGTTTTATAATAGTATTATTTTTATATCGTAATTTCATATAATTCAAATCTATTATGCATACGTATATATAGATATATCATATTTTGGAAATCAAAATACCAATTAGTTGTATTCATATAGTAGTATAATTATTATTTAAAATATTTTATTAAATAATATTTAGATATGAATAAATTATGTTTAATAAAAATAGTTATTTTAAATAATCCATAAAAAAGTGAGGTAATAATTATTTTGAGAACTGTACCTATAATAAAACAATATTAATTATCAATTTATTATTTGAATGAAAAGTGTTCCTAAAAAATGTTTAAATTATAAATATATCCACTAACGGTTCCAAAAGAAAACAATGGTCATATTAAGAAACTAACATCTATAAAAATAATGGTCATGTGTATTTCCAATGGTCCAGAGGAACCTTATAAATATATTTTTTTTTGAATTTTATACTTTTAAGTTGGTTCAACTTACAAAGATGGTTCTCTACATCCCTCTTCTACATAGTACATATTCCCTTCTCCAAGCGATTACATTCTTCATTATGGTTGGTCCAAAGGTTGACAACTACCTTCTTGGTCTCATTGTGATGCTAGGAGGTCTCCTAGTGGCACTCCTCATATTTTACATTTGTTTCCTAGGATATTTGAGGTCATTTGGCCTTGATGCAATGTAACCGTTTTAGTGTTTAATTGAATAAAACATGCCCTATTTTTATCTTGAAATCTTTAGTTGGATAACATGAAAATTAGACAAAGTAAAACCATAATATTATTATTATTACATATGAAATAGGTTCAGGGTGTCACACTAAGCAACCCTAGGGAAATCCAAACAATCATTACATAAGCCATATCACCATTTAACATTAGCACCACAATTTCAATCTTGCAAATTAATACACAACAAGACAACCAAAACAGTGGAGATTCCATCCAACTTGATCACCCATTCCCACTAGTGTTACTCCCACATACCCTTTGATGGTGGCCCTTTCGTACACTATCCATCCACTTATTATATTGGTTCTTCCCTCCCACTTCCACACAACATTCCAACGATCCATAACCAAGCATATAACCCACTAAGGACACACAACATGTAAATAATCATTTCCATCACATGCCAACCACTTCAATAAATCACCCATTTATTGAAACCAATTTTTAATCATTTTTCATGCCAAAAAACATTTCAATAAATCAAAATCATTATTTTAAATACTTTTCCATCATCTATTTTCATAAATCAATCCCAGAAACCAATTTTAAAATATCCATTTTAAAATCCACAATAATAGCATTTCACCCCATAACCCCATTTTTCCAAAAACCATAAAAACAATCACCAAAAGGATTTCAAACCAATTTCACATATCAAAAGAAAAATTAATTCTGATCAAAAAAATTAATTTTAACCAAGCTTTACATTCTAGAAAAGTGGAGTCGAGAGAGAATCCACCTACCTTGAGGGTTCCAATGAATTCAACCCACAAGTAACCACACTCAAAATTTAGGAAAAATCTCCACTAAAATCACTCTAGATCCCATTACCTATCATCCACAAACCATAAAATCAACACCCAAGGCAACAAAAAAATAGATCTACATGAAACAGAAGTAGATCTAGAGAACTAGGAAAGGGAGAAGAGTAGATCTAGAGGAAATCAATGAGAATCCTAGAGAAGAGACTTACACGAGATGAACTGAATACCACCAAACAAAAAACCCCTTTTATTTTCATCTAAAACGTATGGGAGAGCCCCTAAAACCATTCATAACTGAAAATACCAAGTGAGGATCAAGTGGGAGAGAGTTTGGAGTAAAATAGGTCAAACCCAAGGGAGCCGAGATTTAAAAACCCTTAATTTAAGTGGACACGCGGTTAGTCCTCACGGTTTGGAAAACCGTACGCTAACAGTGTGTGAACCACTGTCTCGAGAGGAGGGGTACTCATGGTTTCCTCTCATGGTTTGGAAAAATATGAGTTGGCCATGTGAGGCCTACTTTATCCCCTTCATGGTTTCTTGGAGAACCCATATAATTTACTCGAACTGTCCTCAAGTCGTGCTCCCTTAGAAAAGCCTCCAAACATATTAAAAACAATTCCTAACTCTCCCAACCTCATCCCAACTCATCCCATGGACATTAAACACATAAAAAGGAATAAACAAAGGCTACGTACCTCAAACTAGGGGTTTTCTATTCAATTCCTAACTCACCCTAGATACAATAATTTCAAAAGGACCAACTTATTAGACCTAATTAATCATTAATTTTACCTAAACTTGTTAAAATCTATAAATAAATTCACTAGGTGATATAGCATAATCCAAATGGGGTTATGTAATGAGAATATATCCCTTATGAGCCTCCTCTATAAATCATGTAACAAATCCCTCTCATATAAAATAAGTTCCATAATGATCTATAGGAATAAAAACCTATAAACTTATGTTAACAACATCAAAATTAGAGTAAAAATATAGGAGGATACTGAGAAGTAGTATAATATTTCTTGAAGTCAAATCTATGAACAAAAATTACCAAAAATCCCCAAATACTAAGGAAGGTTTTAGATTGGAATACATAAAGAGAGGCTAGTAGAAATTAACCTCCCTAGAGCACCACATTTGTCTAAAATGAATGGAGGAATGATTATAAAATTATCATTATATACCTATTAAATAATTTCTTACAAAGTTATAGAGGTTAACTAGTATACTTCTATCATATTCATAGTTATACACTGGGTACTCAACATAAGACCACTAGCCTCCCGGTAGCCAAATTAATGAGACGACCATATTGGTATCCTAACCAGAAACCTTATAGAAATATAATTGGTACCCTATGATAGTTGAAACCTTCTAAAAATTCCATTAATTTAATAATCATATGAAAGGTATCTCTGATTAATTTTCACCCATATTTCTACCTCCAAAACATATTTTGTTACATTAATAACATGCCCAAATCTTCATCCCTATAATCAAAATTTATAATTTTCAATTCACCCGAACACCAAATAGATAAAATAAAAAACTTGATTATGTTAAATGGATATTTAATGGTTTGGTCATTAAAATAATGATATAATAGTATTAACTAAATCATGCCTTTATTCTTAAGTAAACCATATTGTATTGAAGGTCACCACATAATGGTTTTGTGCATGGTTGTGTGTGTAATATATGATAATGAATATTGATTTCTTATTTCTAATACTAGTATAAAAAATAATCAATTATTACATCATGTGATTATGCTTACATAGTTTGAACATCTATATTGATTACTAAAACATTTAACCATTATTTATAGATAAAATCAAATGTTAAAATGATTTATGATGTTTTAAAATTATTATGAAACACATCATTTATATATGAGTTATTTTGATATGTTTGGGAATTCAAGGAGTGTCCTTGAATTCTCTATAGAAAGATATAAAGTTTACAAGAGAGTTTAGTTTTATAGTGTTGTGAAACTCCTTGAATAAAAATTATCATTTCTTCATTACTTTTATGAAAGGTTCTAGTAGTCTATGGTTTTAAGGTGTTCCCTCCCAAGAATTAATAGATTTATGTATCCCATGGAATAAAATTAGAGCCTGAATTATTTTTCCTCTCAATTATATTTATAAACCATGAAACACCGTAGTCTGGGAAACCAAATCTACAAAATTGATCCAGGATTCCATATGGATTCAAGAACATTTGATGATTTCTAGTGGTTTCTAAAATGTGGTTAGGGTTAAAATAAACAATTTGATAAATTATTTTATCGTAATAAAATAAACTAAAAAATAGCGATGATGGTAAGACCCATTAAAATCATACTTTATAATAGAAATATATTTAGTTAGTGGTCATGTTTCGTAATAATTTCTCTATTATATCCAAAATATCTACCAATTTTTTCTCATAAGAAATTTCATACTCCAAAATTATAACCTCTCTGCCCAATATATGTAAAGGATCAGGTATGTACATCCACAAAAGTAATACATGTAACACATCATGAACATGAGAGATATTAAGTGGAAGCTCTAAGTGATAACCAAAAATCCTAATACAATCATGAATTT
The DNA here is from genome assembly GCA_963277665.1 of Viscum album. NCBI lineage: Eukaryota > Viridiplantae > Streptophyta > Magnoliopsida > Santalales > Viscaceae > Viscum > Viscum album. The sequence continues at coordinate 380,080,399 of OY728147.1, forward strand.
AAAAGGGGGATATATCTAGTGCTCAAATTTCCCTTATTTTCAAATATCATAAATTTTTACCAAGTATATATTCATCGGAATACCTTATAACTATCTTTGAAATATATATCTCATGGATGATTATCATCATAACATTTTCATTAAATCTGAGCTGCCCTGTTGCAAGTTGAGTCACTCTATCCTTATCTGTCCTTTCCCTGACTAGCTGAGGTCCTAATAGCTTTCATTATTTAATTTCATCCCAACAAATTAGAGTTCTACAGTTCCTTCCATATAAGGACTTATAAAGATCAATCTGAATTCTTGAGTGAAAGAAACATTTGTAATAAAATTTGACCAGAAAATGGCGTTTACCCCAACAACCATTAAAATACATAGAAAAATATCTCAACATATCTTATATGATTTGAATGGTCCTCTTATACATATCTTCTTTTTGAGGATTATATGTAGCGCTAACGCTCAATAAATAATTCAACACCTATTGAAGACTTCTTTAGAACATCAGGGTAAACCTCAGATCCTAATTAGATACCAAAAATGTGGTACTAAATAAAACCTTATGACTTTGTTAATGTATATTATATAAATCTAATCATGATAAAAGTATTATTTGATATTAATGGAATGATATTAATTTGTGAGGTGATTGATTATAACCGAAATATCATTATGGCCTTTAGATTTTTTGGGACTCTAATGATGATATCCATGGTTATGTTTTCCTATTTCCCTTCAAGAATGGATAATGAATGTTACATACCACTAGAATTATAACTCCCAACTATAAAATTATAATATACCAAGAATTAAGATACATAATTGTATATGTCCCTTTTTATGTTGTCTCACCATAAAAGATATTTGAGATCTAAATATATCTTTGTACATCCAAGATTAATATAGAATGAAGAATTATGATATTTATCTAATAACTCCTTATTAATGTATAGTATTAATAGAACACATAAATAATTTTTTATCTTGATAATTGCATCACAATCATGGTGGAACTAAGTGAAATTTATCACCTTATTCATTAGGTAAAAATCCTCCATTTGTTCCTCTCTAATCATTACATGGATTAATGGATGAATACTCATATGAGAAAGATACAATTAATCTAAATTCCTTATGATTTTAGTACCTATCTTATAAAAATCCAAATGAATTGGATATTTTTCAATAATAATACTAAAAAAACAATCTTGGTCTTTCTGACTTAGAGCATCAACCACCTTGTTCTCCTTCTAAGGGTGGTAGTGTATCGAGTATTCGTAATCTTTGATCGAATCTAACTATCCCATTTGGTTCATATTCAAATATTTATTGTAACACCCCGATATTTTATGAAAATTATTCATTTTAATTTCATTAATGTCTTCTGTTGTACGCTACACCAAAAGGAGCTTGCACAACATGCATCCTTGACTTGCCTTGCATTACACACAATCACGACCTTCCTCGATAGCATGTGTAGTACGCAATAACGAGTTTCACTAAACAACAATATGCTATTAAAATATTATTAAAACTAGCCGTTATGAATAGTAATAACCACTTTTTGAAATTTTGTAAATTTTATTTTTCAAAATGGAATTAATTTTTGGATTCGTAATATCAAAATTAGCTTAGGGTGAAATTTTAGTACTTTTCGGATAACTTTCATTTTCTGATGAATAGTGAAAATTACAAAATTTTATTTAAAAACAACCTTTTTAATTGAAATAATTAATAGTGATAAATTATTAATTTGAGTGGTTTTAAAGTATATTTAGAATATATTTTTACAATTTAATACAATTTTGTTCATTGGATATAATTTCACATTTAAACCAGACATAAACAAGTGTCAATCTTTTGATAGTTATTATCTCTTAAGAACACGCTATTTATTTTGACGATGAGAATTTATTTTTAAATTAATTAATGCAATTTATATGTTTTTAATTTGGTAAAATAGACCCCATTTTTTAATTCATAATATCAAATATATCTTAGGCCTAATTTTTGGTATTTTTCTGGAAACATTCATTTTTTGATCAATAGTGACCCCACTAAGTGTTAGTTAAAAAAAATGAATTTTTCATAAAACATAATTTTACCGCTTCTGTGAGTGAAATTTCAAAAATCCGAGAGACACGGTTGATGTCAGTAAGAAAAATTTGGTTCAATGAGATGAAAATAATTTTTGGTGAATAGTAACTTTTTACTTTTATTTACCACGGTTAAAAGTTAATAGGGTAATTAAGGGTAAAAATGATATTAATATTACCCTAAAACATGTCCTAATTCTATTGGACAAGTGTAATTCGACCAAAAACAACCTTAGGAATAAAGTATGACCATTTAGGCCCACTTGGATTAGATTAGGACATTTATTATTATTTAATTCAAAGAAGGGTTAAAAGAGTTAAAATCAAATTTGATTTACTAAAACATTTTTAATATAGGGTTATACATAAGATAAATTAGACTATAAATATTCATTAGAAAGATAAAACGTTTTCCTACATAATGGTATTTTATTTGTAATTTTTAGACATTAAATAATTTAATTTATTTATGACACAACGATGATGCAGAAATTATCTTATTAATGAAATATTGACATAATTGATGTTATAAATACCCAAATAAATGTAATTTGAGACTTTTTATGAATTAAACTAATTTTATAGGTTAATATGACATGTTAGTATTTCTTTAATTAACGTTTTTTGAACTAATCATTCAGTTATAATTTTTTTAAAAATAAATTACTAAATAGTGTCAGAATTGACATAAAATAGTTTTTAAAACAAATATTATATTAGTAATTGTTATTTTATTCTTAAAAACCTAAGGTTCGGCCAAATGAATTATATACAGTTTTATATATTAATAATAAACAACTTGGGGTTCGTTTGGCTTCTTATAGTATGTTTATTAACCTTATAGTATAATAACACAAGAAGACACGGTAAAAGTAAAATTATTTAATTTAATGTTAAATCTAAATGATAAGGTTAAAATAGGAACCTAAACTTGTCTAAATTCTATTGGATGAGAGGATTTCGACCCATTTCTACCTTAGCTTCTAAATAAATCAATTTTTAGCTATTTAAAACCGAATTTGGATTTTTAATAAAATAATATTTTTAGTTATTCAAAAGGTGCCCCTCTCCTCCCTTATAAAAGGGCACCTCCTCCCTCTCTTGATCACACCGCTTTGAACCTTCATGCTCATCCAAACCCTGCCATTTTTTCCTATCCACTTTCCTAGAGACATCTTAGAGGTCCTGGGATTCTTAAAAGACCAATTTCAGTGCCCTAAAAGGAGGTCTCAAAGAAGCACTTCAAAGAAGAGGTAATATCCATTACTGATCCTTTCCAATTTCTTTATTCTTCAACTTCTTGGTATTTAGTTGTTTAATTATGAAATAATAAAATCAGTATCACTAATATACTGATATGTTATTATAATTATGAAACAACCTTATTTCACCATATATCCATCCTACGGAAAATGAAATCACCGCGCGTGCGTACGTAAGGAATACCGTGTCCACGCCGTGGTGTAATCTATTTTCCACCACCACCTTACTTGGATGGGTATAATGGTGTACATAATAACTATATATGATTATTTTAAATTGATATTGATTCTGAAATAGTATACATACACTCCAATACAATTCCACGATCATAAGAACGATATCATCGCTCGTGCGTACGTACGGACTACCGTCTCCACGACGTGATGAGATTTATTCTCAACTTTAACCATTCATAAATGATTATAAAGTATATAATATAAGTAATAATGAAATATATGACATAATAATGATTCTGAATTTATGTGTATATATATATGTATGCCATCTACTTAATTCCATTCAACTCAATAAGGAAAAGAAAACAACGTTCATGCGTACGTACGGTCTACCGTCTCCATGAACGGTGTATTTATTTCCATTTACTGATCTATTATATTCTGAATATATATTATATATAAATCATGTTTTATATTCTGGAATTACCTAATCATGATCTAAGTAATCATATGAATAATTACAAGTCAAAACACGGATGACAAATGAAACGATTTTACCCAAAACGCTCTTTAACATGGAAATTACAAAAGAACGGGTAATATAAAGCCATAAGTGAACCATATATGATATCATAACAATGAGTATGATTCTGGAATAAGTCAATGACATTATTTAAATCATTATACAGGAGGTTCAGACACATACGAAGCAAATTGGACCTAAGGTAAGGGAAATATCACAATCTCAATTTTTTTATCTGAGATTGTTTATACATTAGTATTTACTAGGGTGTATTTTATCATCCAAATCCATGTTTCCTCAATATGTAATATTATTTCCATCCACCTACAATTGTTTAAATCCAATTTTACCCTTCTTTGAGTTTTTAGTAAAGGATATGAAATGAATCTTTTGTCATTTTTCATACGAGGTACTTTTTGACTTTTCTGAAAAAAGTACGAAGAATGTTTTTTTAACTTATTCGGCATGAATGGATTTTTAAAACATTATTTCCAAGAAGCTTCCTTTACAAGTTTTCATGTTTATTTTTAATCAACATATTTTAGTTTAAAATTGTATGACATGTTAAGAAAGGATAAATGTTTTTGAAATAGAAAGGATATTTTCCTCAAGAATGGAGTTCAAGTGTTTTATCAAAATTATTTTCCATCTAAGATAATAAAGGGATCTGTTTCTATCCCTATTTTTACATTGATTTGATTATGTTGTGATGGAATTATTTTTATGAATTCCTTTATCTTATATGAATTGTTTTATGATGTCACGATGTTTAAGATTCTCATTTTTATTACATGGGTTATGTTATGATGTATGGTTTATGATTTTGTGGCACACATAAGAATGGTATCATTATGAGATGGGTGGGACCTATATCTCCCTCCAATGCATTGGGTAAAGGTTTTATATCTCATGAGATAGACATGGCTGGAATGGTAGGTTATACCGGTTCAGTGAAACAGGACTGAAACGAGGGTGACTCGGTTCAGAAATGGACTTTGTCCACTAAGATAGTCTTTGAAATGAGTCTTGACTAATAAGAAATGATTATCTATGATTATGTGTGTATGCCACAAAGTTTCATGTTTTAAGTTATGATTAATGGGATTTCATTTCACTACTATGATTTATCCCATGTTATGAAATTATGCACTCTTTTGCAGGTTAAGATTTCCAAAATGTTATGTTTTTATGAAAATGATGTGATTGATATTTCTTTTGTTTACCCTTACTGAGAATTTGAGCTCACCCTTTTATGTTTTCTTTTCCCCAGGATATAAAGAAAGGTTTTTGGTAAAAAAAGGAAGATCTTTATGGGAGATGTTGATGATCTTTCACCACGATGAGAATATTATATTCCGAGTTTCCAAAGACACTAAACTATTACGATCCTTGTGTGTGTGTTTTTGTTATGTACTAAGTATTCCACAAAAGTAATGTAATGTCCATGTACTTCAAGATTTGGGTCTCTATAGTTGGTATCAGAGGAAAGGTTTAATCAACCTTTGGAATCTAGGATGCGAAAACATTAGTGAGATCCCTAGAGATATTTCTAAGGTATGTCTAGGGATGTCCCTAAGGATAAGTATACGTATAGGATATAGTCCTAGAACTATGGTAACGATATTAGATTAAACCAATGATGTTATATATTGATGTTACTCCCCCTTTATTATAATTTTTTCCTCTCACACTATTCTTTTTGGGTTCTAGAAAATGGCTGGAAACAAGATGATTCACGATAATGGAGGATATGGTGGACAATGGAATGAAATTATTCATGATAAACCAAATGAAATGGGATTTGGATGTCCAAATGTCATTACTATTCGGAATCAGCAATCTCATAATATGATCAATAAAGTAAAATTTGGTAAGTTTCCTGACTCGACTAATAAGAGAAAGATGGAGTTTCATGATGATCATAGAGGAAAGAAAGTTCAATTTCCCCTATGTAAATCATGTGGGAAGAGGAATCAAGGAGAATCTTTCAAAGGAACTGGAAAATGATTTGGGTGTGGAAAAGAAGGACACAAAGCCAGTAAGTGCAAAGGAAAAGGTTCAGTTAAAACTAGGGATGAGGATAATGGTATTGCTACGACATCAAAAATGGCTAAATGTTTTAAATGTGGAATGTATGGGAATTATGAAAACCAATTCCCTAAGGGAAAGTCTCATGAAGAGAATCAGTATGGTCGTATGGGTAGTATTTATGTGGATGATGATGAAGAGACTACAAATGATATGTGAGATGAAAGAATTGTTGAAGCTCGGTCAATGGTTTAAGAATGTAGTGGAATGATTACATGTTTATCATGTGTAATGTTGTATAAGTAATCTCATGGTACTATTGAATAAAGATACATCTAAGGATTGTTACACTGTTTTCTTTCCTTGAGTTTTGAAAGTGTATGATTAATGTTACCTGTATCCATGAAAAGTTATTCAGATATTTTTGGAATGTAGATGATATGCACATAATGATGGGATAAAAAGAAAATTAAATGTTTGATAGTATTCATGAGCTCATGACTGATATAAGGAAAAGTTTATATCATGGTTTGAGTATATAGAATTTTTGGATTTTGGTATATGGAAAGTGTTAACTTTTAACTTTATTAATGATTTCACTAAGGTTCAATGGGTATTCATTTTTCAACAGAATACATGATTAAGGCCTTCGAATGTTTGGAATGTGACCAACAAGACATATCTTATGATATATGGGTATCAACGATGGTATTAAATCTCTAGTAACTGTTTTCACTATATTATGAGAATGGATTGCAGTATTATGGATAAGCCTAAAGACTAGAATGGATTATGTTGGACATAAGTTAGTATTGTTTAAGGATAAAAGTTTTTTTGATATTATTGATGGGATGTTATAGTAATATAGTTTTAGAAAAAGGACAACCTGCAGGACGGGCGACACCCCATCACGTCGGACAAGGTCGTAGGAATCGAACCCACAACCGAAGTGCGACTGGCCTTTATCGCCTACCACTGGCCTACAGGAAGTCCCTGTTTAGTAGAAACTAGTTTTATTATATTAAGAAGTATGATATATGAAGTATAAGTCCATTTTAGGAACCATATATGATTAATCTCACTATATATGGACTTATGTATTTTTTGATAACTTTTCTAACCTTTTGTTTGAGACAGATGGAATGACCCATCATTCTATCACATGATCTGCTAACACATCATGAATGACAAATTCAACTTCATTTCATTAAGAGATGAAGTGGAAATTTTCCAAAGAACGACAAACAGTGAGACTATATCAAAATCACGAAAGTGTTTCTTCTAATTCCAATTTCATCAACTTTAGGTAAATGATCTTGAAAACCAAAATGTTGTCCTAGTGATCTTATATCTGATGAATCAGACGGTACCTTAGATCATCCCAAATTTATGGCTTTGTGATTGCTGGCTTTTCCATAGCCATGTTCTCTACCACCCTCCATCAGAACACGATGGTAAGATTTCTCTTCCATATCCATATTTTCACCTATGTGGAAACCCAGTGATTAGTTTATTTGGGTAACCGTTACATTTCATACTTTTGTTTTTAAATATTGGTTTTGGTATTCCTTTTTACGATGTGGGTTTCTATTAAAGAAACTTTCGAATAGTAAACCATTTATAACCCCGATGAATTTCGAGGGCGAAATTCATTTTAAGGGGGGTAGAATGTAACACCCCGAGATTTTATGAAAAATATTCTTTTTAATTTCATTAATGTCTTGTGTTGTATGCTACACCAAAAGGAGCTTGCACAATATGCATCCTTGAATTGCCTTGCATTACACGCAATCACGACCTTCCTAGATAACGTGTGTAGTACGCAATGACGAGTTTCACTAAACAATAATATGCTATTAAAATATTATTAAAACTAGCCGTTATGAATAGTAATAACCACTTTTTGAAATTTTGTAAATTTTATTTTTCAAAATGGAATTCATTTTTGGATTCATAATATCAAAATTAGCTTAGGGTGAAATTTTGGTACTTTTCGGATAACTTTCATTTTCTGATGAATAGTGAAAATTACTAAATTTTAATTAAAAAAACCTTTCTAATTGAAATAATTAATAGTGATAAATTATTAATTTGAGTGGTTTTAAAGTATATTTATAATACATTTTTACAATTTAATACAATGCTGTTCATTGGATGTAATTTCACATTTAAACCAGACATAAACAAGTGTCAATCTTTTGATAGTTATTATCTCTTAAGAACATGCTATTTGTTTTGACGACGGGAATTTATTTTTAATTTAATTAATGCAACTGATATGTTTTGAATTTGGTAAAATAGACATCATTTTTAAATTCATAATATCAAATATAGCTTAGGCCTAATTTTTGGTATTTTTCTAGAAACTTTCATTTTTTGATGAATAGTGACACCACTAAGTGGTAGTTCAAAAAAAATGAAATTTTCATAAAACTTAATTTTACCGCTTCTGTGAGTGGAATTTCAAAAATCTGAGAGACACAGTTGATGTCTGTAAGTAAAATGTGGTTCAATGAGATGAAAATAATTTTTGGTGAATAGTAACTTTTTATTTTTTTTTTACCACGGTTAAAAGTAAATAGGGTAATTAAGGGTAAAAATGATATTACTATTACCCTAACACATGTACTAATTCTATTTTACAAGTGTAATTCGACCAAAAACAACCTTAGGAATAAAATATGACCATTTAGGCCCACTTGGATTAGATTAGGACATTTATTATTATTTAATTCAAAGAAGAGTTAAAAGAGTTAAAATAAAAGTTTATTTATTAAAACATTTTTAATATAGGGTTATACATAAGATATATTCGACTATAAATATTAATTAGAAAGCTAAAAAGTTTTCCTACATAATGGTATTTTATGTGTAATTTTTAGACATTAAATAATTTAATTTATTTTTGACACAACAATGATGCAGTAATTATCTTATTAATGAAATATTGACATAATTGATGTTATAAATACACAAATAAATGTAATTTGAGACTTTTTATGAATTAAACTAATTTTATAGGTTAATATGACATGTTAGTATGGATTTAATTAAATGTTTTCGAACTAATCATTCTGTTATAATTTTTTTAAAAATAAATTACTAAATAGTGTCAGAATTGACATAAAATAGTTTTTAAAACAAATATTATATTAGTAATTGTTATTTTATTCCTAAAAATATAAGGTTCGGTCAAATGACTTAGATATGGTTATATATATTAATAATAAACAACTTGGGGTTCGGTTGTCTGCTTATAGGAATTTTATTAACCTTATAGTATAAGAACACAAGAAGACAGGGTAAAAGTAAAATTATTTAATTTAATGTTAAATATAAATTATAAGGTTAAAATAGGAACCTAAAATTGTCTAAATTCTATTGTATGAGAGGATTTAGACCCATACCCACCTTAGCTTCGAAATAAATCAATTTAGAGCTATTTAAAACCGAATTTGGATTTAAATAAAAATAATATTTTTAGTTATTCCAAAGGTGCCCCTCTCCTCCCTTATAAAAGGGCACCTCCTCCCTCTCTTCCTCACACCACTTTGAGCCTTCATGCTCGGCCAACCCCAGAAATTTTCTCCTATAAACTTCCCTAGAGACATCCTAGATGTCCTGGTATTCTTAAAAGACCAATTTTAGTGCCCTAAAAGGAGGTCTCAAAGAAGCACTTCAAAGAAGAGGTAATATCCATTACCGATCCTTTCCAATTTCTTTCTTCTTCAACTTCTTCTTCTTTAGTTGTTTCATTATGAAGTAATAAAATCAGTATCAATAATATACTTATATTTTATTATAATTATGAAACAACCTTATTTCACCATCTATCCATCCTACGGAAAATGAAATCACCGCGCGTGCGTACGTACGGAATACCGTCTCCACGCCGTGGTGTAATCTATTTTCCACCACCACCTTACTTGGATGGGTATAATGGTTTACATAATAACAATATATGATTATTGTAAAGTTATATTGATTCTGAAATAGTATACATACACTCCAATACAATTCCACGATCATGAGAACAATATCATCGCTCGTGCGTACGTACGGACTACAGTCTCCACGACGCGATGAGATTCATTCTTCACGTTAACCATTCATAAATGATTATAAAGTGTATATAATAAGTAATAATGAAATATATGAAATAATAATGATTCTGGATTTATGTGTATATATATATATATGTCATCTACTTAATTCAATTCAACTCAATAAGGAATAGAAAACAACGTTCATGCGTACGTACGGTCTACCGTATCCATGAACGGTTTATTTCTTTCCATTTAATGATCTATTATATTATGAATATATATTATATATAAATCATGTTTTATATAATGGAATTAATTAATCGTGATCTAAGTAATCATATGAATAATTACAAGTCAAAACACGGACGACAAATGAAACGATTTTACCCAAAACGCTCTTTAACATTGAATTTACAAAAGAACGGGTAATATAAAGCCATAAGTGAACCATCTATGATATCATAACAATGAGTATGATTTTGGAATAAGTCAATGACATTATTTAAATCATTATACACGAGGTTCGGACACATACTAAGCAAATCAGACCTAAGGTAAGGGAAATATTACAATATCATTTTTTTTATCCGAGATTGTTTATACTTTAGTATTTACTAGGGTGTATTTTATCATCCAAATCCATGTTTCCTCAATATGTAATATTATTTCCATCCACCTACAATTGTTTAAATCCTATTTTACCCTTCGTTGAGTTTTTAGTAAAGGATATGAAAGGAATATTTTGTCATTTTTCATACGAGGTACTTTTTGACTTTTCCAACAAAAGTACGAAGAATGTTTTTTTTAACTTATACGGCATGAATGGATTTTTCAAAAATTATTTTCCAGAAGCTTCCTTTAAATGTTTTTAAGTTTATTTTTAATCAAATTATTTTAGTTTGAAATTGTATGACATGTTAAGAAAGGAAAAATGTTTTTGAAATTGAAAGGATATTTTCCTCAAGAATGGAGTTCAAGTGTTTTATCAAAATTATTTTCCATCTAAGATAATAAAGGGTTCTATTTCTATCCATATTTTTACATTGATTTGATTATGTTGTGATGGAATTATTTTTATGAATTCCTTTATCTTATATGATTTTTTTATGATGTCACGATGTTTAAGATTCCCATTTTTATTACATGGGTTATGTTATGATGTATGGTTTATGATTTTGTGGCACACATAAGAATGGTATCATTATGAGATGGGTGGGACCTATATCTCCCTCCAATGCATTGGGTAAAGATTTTATATCTCATGAGATAGACATGGCTGGAATGGTTGGTTATACCGGTTCAGTGAAACAGGACTGAAATGAGGGTGACTCGGTTCAGAAATGGACTTTGTACACTAAGATAGTCTTGGCAATGAGTCTTGACTAATAATAAATGATTCTCTATGATTATGTGTGTATGCCACAAAGTTTCATGTTTTATGTTATGATTATTGGGATTTCATTTCACTACTATGATTTATCCCCTGTTATGAAATTATGCTCTCTTTTGCAGGTTAAGATTTCCAAAATTTTATGTTCTTATGAAAATGATGTGATTGATATTTATTTTGTTTACCCTTACTAAGAATTTGAGCTCAACCTTTTATTTTTTCTTTTCCCTAGGATATAAAGAAAGGTTTTAGGTAAAAAAAAGAAGATCTTTATGGGAGATGTTGAAGATCTTTCACCACGATTAGAAGATTATATTCCGAGTTTCCAAAGACACAAAAATATTAAGATCCTTGTGTGTGTGTTTTTGTTATGTACTAAGTATTCCGCAAAATTAATGTAATGTCCATGTACGTCAAGCTTCGGGTCTCTACATTTATGTATAAATATATAAATAATTATTTTACTCTCACTATACATATCACACATTTCACTATACAGATAATGCATTAATATCATCAATTTTGGGTCACTCCCTATCCCTTTGAGATAAAACCCCCTAATGAATTAGTATTAAAACCCATATAATGGAAGAAATTTTCATTGGATGATGATGGTCATCCTTGAAACATTATAAAATTTGACTTAAATTCCTCAAAAATTGATATATGTTCTATATAATGATATGAAATACATTCCCAATATCAAATAAAATTCAAAAATGGGGAGAAAACATGATTTTCCGGAATCATATTCACCAAAAATATTATCAAAGTTGACCCATATACTTTAGATCTAATCATTATACCACTAGAATATTTTTTAAATATAATTCAACATCCTATCATCGGGGTAGTGTTTTTATGTTTTGATAAAAAATTCTATATAAAAAGGATTGAGTTGAATAATAACCAAATACAAAACTTGTAGTTTATGAGTGGATGATCAGTCCATCTTACTCCACTTAGTTTTTAGGAACCACTTCACTAATTATAATTTCATTGCATTTTAGATATTCCATTATTATTGGGATTTTTAGGTTCCTATTATCGTTATTATCACATATATTGGGGCATTGAATCTGATAGTTTCCATGTTTCCCACATTTGTGATATTAAAATATTAATCAAACCTTAGGATAAACTCTATTTCTCATCATTGTATTAACTGGACCCTTATATTTTCATTATAAATTTACTACTTCATTCCCTACTCTTCCACACATAAAACATATTCGATATCTAATGATACATTTATAGAATTATTCTTCCTATATTATGGAAACATGTGAAATTCAATCTTCTTTTCTCCATGGTCTTTATCACATGATCTTCTCTAAAAATTTATTTTTACCTCATTTGGAATTTAATATAGGTTCATGTTTATAATGATAAATTGAGATAGTTTATTAGGAATACTCACATGGTTTTAATCCCATATCTTATTCAATTTGGTCACACATGAGAATGGTCATTTCATTGGTTATCAAATTTTTTGTTCACATGATTCCTCCTGGTTATATAAAATTACTAAAACCAAAATGATTTTTGTGAATATCAATAAAAATTAATAATAGTAAGAATTAAAATGGAAGTAATTTTTAAGATATCCAAAATTATGAAACATTCTCATTAACCAATAAAAATTTATTTTCATTTATATCACATATTATTATCAAATTTTTTCATAAGTTATATTATCTCATTAATTATAATGGGTTGTTAAGAGAATGTGAATTAACCAAAGAATATCCCCATGGAGTGTATAACCAAGTATAAAGTTATGATTCTTTCTCATGCAAAAAATTAATGATTTAGTTAATAGGAAACCACAAATTTCTGGGTAATTAACCCTAGGTGCATCTATGTAGGATCCTATATCGACTATTTTATATCTAGATAGGGATTTCATGATGAGGAAACAATATAGTTTCTATCTCAATAAAACAAATTTATGTTCTTCTATACATAGATTTATCTATATTTTTTGAACAAATTTTTTCAAATGCTATTCTCAAAAATTGATGTACCCTATTATGATACCAAACGAGGTGAAAAAATAATTTATAACATAAATTTTATATCATTATATATGAATATTAAATACATATCATAATAATTATCACATGATAACTATAATATCTTAGTTTATTTGGAGACTAGATACATAATAAAAATATTTCAAGAAATATCTTCAACATCCCCCATGAAATTATTCTCACATAGTACCCTTCTTAAACATACCCTATTTAAAAACATTCTTCATAACCAGGTGAATGTAAACAAAAGAAAGGGTGATCATAGATGCTCAATATGTTTCAACATAAAATATTTCAATAAATGGTAATAAGTGGACATAAGATAAGTATTTTGTATGATAACATGATCATAACTTATTAAATACATACCAAATCATTCAAATATCATTAATCATTTGTTATGGTAAATGTTTTTTTCTTCAAAAAATACATAAGTCATAATAGTGAGAAATATTCCTTAATCAACAATGATCTACGAGAACATATCACAACAATATGTCATAAGTTTTTGAAATACACATGAGAATAAAAAATAATTTACATAATCATGTCTCACTACAAATAATATAATATTTTACAAAGTCTCATATTTGATTGTATTTACTCAACATTACATCATTTCCGGAGTCAAGACTCGCAACCAAGGCTATCATAATGAAAAGAGTCCCTTATTGAACTGGGATAACATCTCATTATAATTATAATTATCATATGAGATATCAATATTTACCCAATTAATTGGAGGGATATATAATTATGATCCCACTCATAACATAATTAAAACCATTTATAAGTCTTCCCTAAATACATTAATCATAACATAACCCATAGAAAGAAATGAGTTTTATAAATATTTCATCATAACATAATTTACCTATGATAAAGTAATGGGTTTCTAGGAATTATACTTAAAAATTAATAATTAAATTTCATCTATGAAATAAAAGTCTATTTTATCATAATATCATGTCCCAAAAATAATAACAATCACTAAATGATAATGAAATAGATCAAAATTATATTCTATAAAATCATTTAAAAAATTCTTTGAAAATTATGATAAAATATACCTTTTATTTTGGTAACATTTAAAACTAAAATTCAATGAGAATTTTGAATAAGATATTATTTATAAAACTTTATAAAACATGTAAATTAAGCTTCATGAAAAATAAATAACATGATGGTGAAAAATTTAGTTCATGATGTATACATTAAAAGAGAACATTATATTCACACTTTTGTAAAATATAAAAAGTTATTCATATGAAAATAATTTAAAGAGAATCATTTTAATATTTTTTTTTAAATTCCATGCTAGTGAATATTTCCTTTTAAAAAATAAATTTTATTTAACAATCATGGGTGTGTAAGAGAATGATTCTCGGATGAATAGAATAAATAATATAAATTTCTATTAAGACACTTTATCAATCATTTTATGTTCCAAAGAGATGAAAATGTAAGAAAAAAAATTAAATCCATATATATAACCATTAGAGAAGAAAATGTGTGTGTATTAAAATATAAGGGTTATATAATTTCCCTAAATATAAATTTTACATAGACAATCCCAAAATGAAAAGATAATATAACATAAACCATTACCTAATGACCCGTATTACTTCACACACAATCAATCATATGATATAATAAATATATATTTATTATTAATATATTATAGAATCACACAAACACACACACATATATATATATCTTACTATATATGATTCTCTTATAATTTCTAATCACCATTTTATTCATAATTCTTCATTAAAATCATTATTAGAGTTAAAACTGATTAATTCTCCATGAAAGTTTCAATTCGACTATTCTAGTACTCGTAACTTTTTGATGGATCCATTATCTCAAAAATCTAAAAAAATTCATAAATACAATATTTTTTCATTATATACATTTTATAAAAATCCATATATGGTGATGAAGAGAAATTAATTACATCATTTCATGGAGATGGTAGTCTCTATATACGCACAAGTATTTTTTTTCCATTTTTAAATGGTTAGAACATAAGAAAGTAAAATAATTATTCACCTTTATAGAAACATAATTATATCATAAATATAATATATATTCACTAAATCTATCATTATTCTTATCAATGTATTGTTTAATTGAAAAAATATTCACATCACTATGTGATGGTGGTAATCCACACATATGCATTAGCGACATTATAATTTTACAATGGATAAAAAGGTAATAAGGTAGATAATATATTATATTTTATGAATAATAATTATGTAATAAAAATCATATATATACATCAAATTTTTATATATGTCCATAAACGTGAGAAGATGATGAAAAATAAAATACACCGCTTTATGCATACGGTAGTCCGTTTGTACACTTGAGCAATGTTTTCGTATCCCATTAGATAGAAAACGGTAGAATTTATGTACAAAATTAACATAAAAATAATTTAGTATAGTATATTTACTGATTTCATTGTGTTAATAAGGTTATATAAGATTTTTAGTAGGTTTAATGATAAAATAATAGTAAAAAGGTTGGTAAGAATATATATATATATATATCTTATTTTGGTATCCTTCATTGAAAAGAATAATATGGATTCTTGGATGGTTATTTTGGGAAGACCTAAACATCACGTTCATGGATAATGATGTTTGGATGACATTTTTAAGATATATTTCTATTTATTGGGGTCATTTGGTCTAGATATTTGCAAAGAGGAGGTTCCCTTTTATAAGTGAGGTCGATTGAAAACTTTTAAATACTATAACAATTGAAATATAATAATGTCGCTCAAAGAGGAAAGTTCCTTAAAATGGAAAAATATTCAAAGATAATAAGGGTAAGGTTTTAATTCAATAATCCAATAAAATTAAATTGAGATTTTATTTGTATTTTAAAGAATAAATATTTTGTTTGTCCCTTTTTACCCTTTTTACCCTTACCACGGTAAAAAGATTTTTACAAAGGTAACTATTCATTATGGATAAAAATTATGTTTAACTTAACAAATAATATTATTTATTTTGAATAAAAATATTTAATACAATTTATATCAATTTATTATAATATTCTTATGAAATTAACTCTAATATCCATACACAAATCATATATTTTATTAAATAAAATGTATTTATAAGCGTACCAATGATTTTATTATCATTTATTTCTTAGTAAAAACCTTTATATGAATGTTAATATATTTTATAGAACAAATTATATATAAATTGAATTTAAATAAAGTATTATTAATGATTAATTTAATTTACTAAAATAAAAATACATTTTTTAAATTAAAATAATTTTATGGAAAAATAACCCTTTTTACATTTGACACTTTTTATATTAAATTATAATGAATTAAAATTAAATACATGGATAATTATTAATTTTTTTTATAATAAATAAAAATATATTTCATCAAAATACTATTTCATTAGTTATTAATAAACATAATATAAAGAAAAAATAGTACTTTGAAAATTTTATATTTTAATATAAAAACATTTCTTAACTTTTAAAATTTACTAATTATTTCATAATAATTAATCCATACATTTTCATTAATGAAAAAATATATACATATTTTTCATAATTTAGTTAGTCATATTAATATCCACCAATCCCAGGGCTAGGCAATAAAAGTATCTTTTAATAATAATATTTGAATAGTATATCACAAATCGTTTATGCTGAAGGTTATGTATAAAGAATGATATAAAACTATTAAATTTTAATATATTTAAAAATATATTTTAAAATCCCAAGTAATTATATTCCTAATCATATTTGATTAGTAATAGGAGACATAATCCACTGCCCCTGCATAACTCATTAGAACATGTAATTCTCAACTCTGTTGAATTTCCTTCAAAATGAATGGACCACCCCCTAACAACCAATGGTGACCTACCACTATATGGATTCCATTATATATCTCATTGAGTGAATCATTAATAGGTTCCTTTAACACTCATTATTGGAAATCAGTTTCAATGAACACACTCAAGTCCACCGTACCATAGAACCTGATCTATCACAGAGGTCACCTCTCATAATGAAGATATTTTTAATCCTCATCAAATATATAGTAAAAAACTCCCATAAGAACATCATAAAAAACATCATCCCTATACTCATATAAAATTAATGATCGACTCGCAATTAAATATCCATTACATGTAACAAGCATATATTACCTTGATATCATCTAAAAACAAACAATTTATGTTTCCATACCATCCAATCCAAAATCCTAACTCACAACCCAAAGATTTGAAAGCTATCATATATAGTATCTAATACATAACTAACAAACCATGATCCTCTTTTAGGTCAATCTCACTTAATTAGAAGCACCCTTGACCATCATTTTTAAAATTGGGCATTTCATTTATCCTATTATCTACTACATGATCAACCACAAATCATGTAATCATTCCCAAAATTAGAATAATATATACTCTCTTTATCTATCCCAGATATGAAAATCTAGGATTATGATACACTTTTCATCAATAACCGCACTAAAATAAAAATGTTTATGCATTGAATTGACCCTACCCTCTGAATTCAAACATTCTTACCAAAGGAACTCAAGCTATTTTCATCTATAAACATCAAGGAATCACCATTACTATACTAAATAATTAGTGGAACCACACAAACCTAGATCTCATAACCTAAATAATTTAATCATGATTCAAGCCTCTAAGGAATTTAGAAGTCCAAGAAACCACCCCTCTCCATCAACCCTCATATACCCCAACTTATCTCAACCATAACACTCGACTCGCTAATATCTTGGTAAAAATAACAATGGTTCTAGGATATGAAATCTAGTCCATAATTCATGTCTTACATATGTCACAACTCTTTCTAAACACCTATATATTCCCATATCATGTAACAGAAAAAAACTCACATGAAAAAATTCACTCACTATGGTTATCATTTATATAAGGATTTCTTTGCCAAGTCATCAACCTATTATGAAACTAAAACTCACTGATCATATACAGATGATACTAACCTTTTATGGATCACGATCTCATCCACACACAAAAACACACAATTATATTTACTTATAATGATTCATGTCAAATATTCCACAGTTATATGGCTCTGTAAATTAGAAATCCACCTGAAATCCATATAGAAAAACACCATATAGGCTGTTATTGAAAATTTTAATAACGTAACCAGTTTTCTCTAAAAACAATAAAATAATTTCCCACTACGGGTTTGTCATCAAGGCATAACATGAATTTACTGACCAACTAAAGATCATGAATAACCCATAAAGTAGGGATTTCATAATCTTAATAAATTATAATCTCTCCATAGAATCTACATGAACTATCAGTTGAAGAAAAATAATCACAGTTAATTTGAGTAGAATTCCACCATAATGTTATATAGGAAAACACAAAATATGTTTTTGTAACTTTTTTTAAAAAATAAACCTCATTGTTAGTGATATCAATCACATATAGACATGATAATGTAATGTTAATCCTATGATCTATATATTATAAATGATTATGACCTCTTGACATCATTATAGGAGAAAAACCCAATAAATCATAAATAATAAATAAAAATGTTCTAAATGAGGTGAAAACATAAAACTATAATGATGAAAACCAAGAATAATACCATATACCTGATCACCTAGAATTTATAATTCAAAAAAAGTTTATAAAGAACCTATCTGTTATCCATTAAAAGATATGATAAATTCATAATCCATTTTTACAATCTCCATAAATAGGAAGAAACAATAAAATATTGGGTGCCAATTAGTAACATCATCCCATAGTTTGTGGCCACTGAGTGGTGACCCATACAGATAAATCACCCATAGGGCCTTAGGCAGACCACTCATTATGTGAGAGGCTGCCAACTAACCATGGGAGGATATTGTGTTACTATGGGATGAATATGCACCCCATATCATAGTGTATAAAAATAGAAAACAACCAAACATCACCCATATCAATAATAACCAGAGTATGTAAAATAATAATTCATAATTATAAATAATAAATGAATATGGAAGTAAGAAATCATATAGACACACAGACATGCTAGAAGACATCAACTGATCACCCACTAGGATAATCACATGTTCATGAAAATAAAATAAATAAATGTACATGAGGCTCTACTACTATCTAAATCCTCACCATATATAGTCTCAAAATCCCATATGATATATTCTTCTTGATAATACAACACTAGGCCTCTACCTAACCAAAACCTATGATCACTGAAGATAATATCATATAACCAAGCGTCATGGTCACCCAATAAGGGTATGAGTACAAATAAGTTCGGAACCACCAATGTGTTTTCATACACAAACAATGAATTATGTGTATGTGTATACGAAAGGATCACTTTAATACCTAAATAAATTTTGGAATCATAAATTAATTACCACTATCAATCTTCATATTATAACATGACAGACAAGATTTAATATATCTACGTTTTCTAGTTAAATATTATCTCTAAAAACTCAACAAGACCATTCCAACCAATACCTTTACCAAAATAAATATAGATTAATGCATAAGAATCCATTCCTAATAACTTTTCCTAAGAAATGTAGTAGCATTAGGCCCATGGATGATTCATTGGAAAATATCTTAGATAATAAAATAGTAACCATCATATAACCAATTTATAGAGATATGATAATAGGAAATCATATAGGACCAATGACCGAATCCTAGAATCATATGAACTCCATATTATCTCAATGTTTGAATCCAAGGGGATTTCTCAACCAATTCATAGAGATCCATAGGTCGATTCCTAGTATCAATTCCAAGGTAATATAATTGAATTAGGATCAATAGCTAATTTCTAGTAGAAATTCATATAGAATTAATAATATTAGACTCAATGGTAATATGATAGGTGACTAAACTTTATAATCCCATTTGGACCAAAAAGTAAAATTTTAGGATATAACCCAGGAATTACACTTAGAGTCTCGAGGGTAGTGAGAACCTCCTTTAATATATTGTGAAAGAATAATTATATAGGTTTACTATCTGCCCAAACCCATCTCACATATAGGGGGTGTTATCTTAACCGCACAACCAAACATCATTAGTTTATCAATATTAGGCACACATGACCGATCAAAATTCTATGTTGAAAATTAAAATCATAACTATCTTCCCATCAATACTACCTATCTCAAGGGTCAATGTCATATTGGTTCACCCACTCAGGTCCCCAAGGTCATACTATAACAAAAAAACTGACATGGGCCCCCCAATTTCAATCCCGTATTATGGTTCAACACCCATTTCATAAGTGTACAATGCACCTTGGAATTTTCAAAATCTCAACATAGCATCACAAGCCTCATAAGGTAATCCTCATTGGTACCACTCCAAAAATATGGCATAATGCTCATCTCTCATCCCATTTCATCATAGGCTAGTTAATGCACCCAACCTATCATAAGAAACCTACGCTTTACCCAATAGGTTAATCACATGCTTGTGGAGGAGGAACACTCTCCCCACAGTCTCTTTTTGTTACCCTAGGTAGTAAAGGTATCTCGAGAACTACTCAAACCAGCAATTTCAAATTTGATACCCTCATTTAGAAGGAGGAATCAAGGGAACCGACACCAAGGTCTATTAAAATCATTAAATTCATCTAATTTAATTTATACTCCAAGAGTTTTACACATCCCAAAATATATATATATATAATCAAGGTCTCGACCATCAACAATCAAGGCATCGAGCCTGTGCCTGAGGGTTTATCATGGACCCTGGTACTTTGTTCAGTCTAATAATTTCATTGAAATAACAAAATGTATTTAATAAAAAGTACAATCACCAAAAGTATAAATAACATGTATCACATGCAATGAAAAACATGAATAATACCAAAAGTAATGTTTAAAGGACCACCTACATCATTTAAATCCAATTACACTTTAGAAAAACATAACATCTATTGAACGAGCACAACAAAGTATAATCTACCATCACTAGAAATCAAGAGGCATTATAACATCCTAAAATATCCAATTAAATTAATTATAATCAAATTATATTTAATTAAAATATTTCTATAAATTATAATATTTAATGAGATTGGGGATAATCCATGAATAACTCATCGATAAAGATCATCACACTGAGACTATGACTAACCACCCATGAAAGGTCTATAAATCCCTCAGACAATTATCTTAGAAAAAATTCTAAATAAGAAATATCAATTAATTTTCATTTCTAATTTAATTTTACCAAAAATAAAAAATATATTATATGAGGATACACATTTTTAGAAATAGTGTGTCACAAAATGAGATCATCATTATAGGAAATCCTCTAAAAATATCACGTAAAACCCCATCGTAATGGGATGGTTCCAAAATTCTATAGTTTAATCATATTAAAACCCTTTATTAGTCACCCAAGATCAGAGGAAGAAATGAGATAAGAGGAAGATTAAAGAAAAGGGGATATGATAATATTGATATTCTACATAAATAACACTACGAAAACCTAAAATCCATAAATAATTAATAAGAGATCAAGTGATGGATACTCTATGGTTTGGTTGTGTGTGAAATAAGAGAGAAAGAGGAGGGATATTTATTTAAATTGAGAGGGGGTAAATTTTGTTTTTTTAAAAACATAAAACTACATTTTGTGGGAATATTACATGAACCATGGAATGTCATATTCCATAGTGAATCCTCAAGTAGACTTGAAGGAGCCTTAACATTCCCATTCTTGTAAAATGGGATTCTCCATGCTCTATATTTTTTACATTCACCTCATTCACCTAAAATAGACATCCCCACATCCTAAACTATAATCCATTATTATTTTCCACCATTCCACTACCGACTAAATAATATTTTTTCCTAACCTATTCTCATAGGTAAAACCAAAAGGTAAGACACCCACTAAGGTTTATTTTCCTTCTAGTCTAGGAATTTAATACTAGTCATTTTTCCATAGGGTATACCCCATTATACTATTGTATACATCATGACATGATGTTATTCATGGTCCATGAAAATTACCACACTGATGGGGATATGGAATATTGGTTTTTGGAATTTCCCATATGGAATCCTTTTGAAAAAATCGAAATGGCTACCAACTGTGATCAATAAAAACTGTGGACACCCAAGCTCTATAAAATCAAAAACATACAATACCATGGGTGTTTTGTTTCATGTTTTTGATAGGGACAAGCCTCAGGTACTACAAAATCACATTAGAACTCATCAAAACACCCAAGACAGACCAAATGCCTCGATATATATTCAAAAACATATATTTGAGATGATTTAAATCATAGGATTTAAATTTACATCTCAGTTCCAAAATGAAACCACTTTAAAAAAATAAAAAATCCAATTCCCACAAAAAATTTCAACCCATGTGAAATAAAAAATTTATAGAACCACCTCAAAATTCATATATTATTATAGATAAGTGAATTTTTAAAATAAATTAAATGATTCAAGATATATTATATGTAATAAATATAAAGTGTTTTCTTAAGGATATTTTCATGAAAAATAAATTTTTGAAGATGAGACTTTTCCAAAAAAAATTAATATTGGTGCCTAGTTGAATTTTTTATCTTATACAAAGTTTCAAGTTTTAGTATCTTATCAAATTGATAGAAAATATTTTTTAATGTTTTAGTTTCTAAATATGTTTATGATAAATAAAACCATTGGTTTTGAAGATGAAAAATATGTTTATCAGGTTTTAAAGTTATCAAATTTATTATATGGAGTTAAACATACCCCACAAGGATGTCATGATAGATTATCATTTTTTTGATTAAAAATGATTTTTTAAATTAATGTTTTCACCAATAAAATTTATTAATAATAATTCTAAAGATATTTTGATTATATAAATTTATATTGATGATATTATAATTAGATCGTATAGTGATTTTTTGTGAAAATAAGTTTATGATTTATTGAAAATGGAATTTGATATGAGTCTTATGAGAGAATTGAAATTGTTTTTAGGAATTCCAATTTTTCCATGAACTAATTGAATATTTTTAAATAAATATATAGATGATAAATTGTTTTTTAAGAGATTTTATCTTTATTATAGTAAAATTTAATGAACACCTTTGAGTACTGCATGTAAATTTGATTCTAATATAACTACTTAATCAGTAGATATTAAAATTTTAAGAGGTATGATAGGAAAGTTTTATTTATCTAACTGAAAGTATAACTATTTTAATGTTTAATATATTCATGTGTGTTCTATTTAAATATAAACCTAAAGAAGTTCACATAAAATTACTTAAAATGATAATAAGATATATCTTTGGAATTTATTAGTTATTGTAATTTTAATTTTTGAGGATGTGAAATTGATAGAGAAAGAAAATATGGATTGTATTATCTTTTAGGAATGAATTTGATTTCATTGAGTTATAATAAAAATTTATCAAGTGTATGGTCTAAAACTGAAGCAAAGTATATTATTTTTTCAATTTATTGTTCTCAATCATTATTTATTAAAACAATTATAAGATTTTCATGTTTATTTTAATATTTTTTTCAATAATTTATCAACAAATTATTTTTATAAAATATACGTAAAAAATCTAATATTAATCATATAAAACTAAGATATCAGTTTATTTAATAACATTTATAAAAAAGACATATTTATTTGGAATATATTTTTACAAATGATCAATTAAATAATAGTTGTACTAAACTTATATATAGAATGAATATTAAAATAATTAAAAATTTATATGAAATTTTTGAAGCCTACGATTTATGGAAGGAATATTTAGTATTTAAAATTATTACTTATTTCTATAATTTTTATATATAATATTTCATTTATAGGAGTTTTTTGAAAAATTAATCATGTACCACTATATCTATCTATGATATAAAATCTAAAAAGTTTTCTCTACATAACATGTTAATATATTTTTTATAACATTTTGGGTTTTAGTTTTTTTATTTGCATTAATTTTTTGCATTATTTTAGGTTGAGTTAAATTTTAATTATTCATATTAAAAATTGATATCATATTGATTGATATATTTTATGATTCATTAAGAATTATTATGGTTTTATAACATTATTCATTCATAAATGGGAATATTTTTTTAAAATTTATAATTAAATTTTATTGTAAAATTATTTACATTGGTAGATTATTTTATTGTATTTATTTTAGTCATTTAAAATGTATACTATTAATAAAAAGTGGCAATGTTTTTATTTTTAGTCAATTTGTTTTTTAATTTCAAAAATGGGAAGATTTATAGAGTTTAGGATTTGGATATTGTTAAAGTCTCATTTTGGGATGATTTTTTGAGATTATTTTATTAGAATAACTCATTACTCTTTACATTCTTTTCTTTATTTCATTCTACTTTGAAAATTCAAAACTCTATTTTATTATTAAAAAAGATTCAAAAATCATTGATTGATTAAAAATTATTTATCTTTATGTTTATAAATCATTTATTTTGTGTTTTATATTAATTTATAAAATTAATGTTTACTCTAAGGGAGTATCAATGTTTATAAAGAATATATATTTAGCATTTATAAAAATCATATAAATTTTTCAAAACAATTAACTTTTTATTTTTCAATTTTTTCTAATTGTCAAAGAATTCTGTAATAAAATCCTCATTATAAAGATTACTAATCACCCTTATGAATATTTCAAATCATCATTTTGTTATTTCAAATCATTATCAAAATTTTTCAAATCATCCTTATGATTTTTTAAAACATCATTATGATGTATTCCAGAAAAGATTAAAATGATATTGAACCATACAATGAATGAAACATATAAAGATAATTCACTCAAAAAAGGTAATGTACTTTAAAAATATTCTGGAAAACCTTATAAAGACAACATATAAATATTAAGATGATCTATATAATCCAAATAAACAATTAGTAATGATATAACATATGTATTTATTACTCTTTGATTTCAAATTTGTCTATTAATATTATAATATTTTTGAATTATAGGGCTTGTTATTTACATGATGTTACTACTATATGAAGAAAGATATAACTAGTAGTGTTTCATATTATCATCTTATTTAAGATGTGCAGTATATTTTTCACTGTAGAGTATATTATTGCACTATTTAATAAATATATGTTTTGTGCCTCTTTTTATTTTATTCAATGTTTGGATAAAACTCATTATACAAGATTAAAAACTATTTTTATTAGAAATGGCGATCTAATTATATTTAAAACTATATTAATTTTAAAATTGAACAGGAATTAGGAAACACCAATGTTTAATACATTTGAAATTTCTCTCTAATTAATGACTGAAGGAAACATTTGATAAGACAATTAACCTTGAGAAAGGATAACATTTCAACCAATATGATTTCTAATGTGATCAAAAATGTCTACATGCTTCATCCAATGAGATAGTAACATCGTGCTATTAATTAATTAATTAATTAGATCAAATAAACTATAACTATTCAGAAGTCGACACCTATTTTGGTTCTTCATTCATTGATTTATATTTCTAATCACTACTTTGATTATTCTTAACAATCATTGGTTTATTATTTGAAATTTTAAAATAATTTATTGTATCAGTTATACCTCCATTAAAAAAATTACATGGTTGTAGGTTGTGAATATAACTAAATAAGACATGCTTATATGTAAAAGTCCTCAAAACTTTACTCCCAAATCCAGTGCCAATAACACATACTTGAAATACTAGATATGATACCAAATACCGATTCACAGAAATATCTATCCCATAATAAAATGAAATAAAATAGATATTTCATTATATATATTTAAAATTCATTATATTTTTATAGTATTAGATAATTATGACAAAATATTAACTAATAAAACTCATTTTTTTTATGAATTGGATACTTTTCATATTATATATGAAACTACATAATCTTTAACGAATATAAAATATCTCTCACAAATTCTACACATATGAAACTCCTCTATCTACATTATAATTTTTCTATCTTCATAACTCATGGAAATAGAAGCATAATATAAGGTATGGGTTATGAATCTCAGTAAGGAAAACATAATCAGTAATAATGTAATATCATTAATGAGCATAAGATTATCCTATAGGTACAGTCAAGATACATAAGTAACTTATTCCCAAAAAATCATAGA
Organism: Viscum album; assembly: GCA_963277665.1. NCBI lineage: Eukaryota > Viridiplantae > Streptophyta > Magnoliopsida > Santalales > Viscaceae > Viscum > Viscum album. The sequence goes on from OY728147.1 coordinate 380,107,165, forward strand.
TCACACATCATGGAATAAGGTTGTTCATAACATAAAACAAGAATGATTTAATTAACATGATCCATGAGATAATAACATTAGAGTGAAAATCAGAAAAAATGATGACTTTTTTAAATATATAAGAATCATTAGTATAGGGAAACATTACATTAATGTGCCACACCATCAAATACCATGCTTATGAGAAAATAAAATTCACTAACGGATAAATATATATTGGGATATAACCTATTGAACAATGCATTGGAGAGAGATATAGGACCCCACCCATCATTCATCCATATTGTGTGTGCCACTTGAAGATCATTCAATTATCACATCATAAAGAAACCATGGAAATAAAATGGTTTCAACAAAAATTTTAAATGAAAATCATTAACTTTTTATAACTTAACGATACCATGGAAATAAATTGGGTTTTATTCTGTACATCATAAAGAACCCATGGAATTAAAAAAGTTCTTATATCATTTTCAAATGGATTGACATAATGAAAACATTAATAATTCCATCAATGATCATAACATGATAAATCAATGAAAAATAAATATGCATTTAATGACATCATGTAATGTTATAGCTAAATAACATTAATCCAATATATTAAGAATATGGTGTTGACACCATATAGATTAAGTGTATAATCTTAATAAAATAATTTCCTCAATCAATCGATGTGAAAAGCTTAAGTAAACACCCTTAAATCAAAGTGATCAAAAATAGTATATTAACAGAGTGAAAAAATGGTATATATCTCAATGTATACAATTTAGATGATTAGGAAAGGCAAAGATAGTGGTTAATCATTCTTCCAAAAGAGAAGAAACATACAAAATCCATTCAAAGAAATAATTATGATTGTATCATATAAATAATGTGCATAAAACATTATACGATATTTAAATGAACAATCGATTAGATGAAAAAAAATATATGGTTTTAGAAAATCTAATTTTGAAATATGAAATATTCATGTTATTTAAGTATCATTTCAAAAGAAATATTTTATAAAACTAGGAAACAAATATTTTCAATTATAACCCATGAAATAATATAGAGAAATATTATTTTAAAATAAAAAAAGGAATAAGAATAACTTTCTTAAACATAATAGTTAAAAGGATATTATTTTCACATTTTGATGGAAGAAACACGTATATAAAATAATAAATATTACATAAATTCCTTTTTAGGAAGTTAAACTATTATAAAATTACTCTAAATAATTATTTATTCCTAGATAAATGTATTTTCAAAAGTATCCACTGAATAAATACATTGGATTTGGGGAGGTTCTAGATCAAGAAGAAGAGACTGGTCGGTTTCACTTACAAGAAACACGTAATGTAAAGTGTGAGTTAGGGGGAAGTGAAATTTTTAGGGGACTTTTAATACCCAATGAATATATAATTAAAATGTAGAGTTTTTTTAGAATTATTAAAAATTACCTATATGGATTATCATTATCAAACAATCTTGATTTAAAATTAATATTTTCATTTAATCACCTTAGAGTTTGAGAAACATTTTGATCAAATTCACATTCACACTTGGTATCTTTTGAATAAAATTACATATAATAAATTACATTAAATAGATCTTCATAAAAAAAGTATGGTAAAATAAATTATTTAGGTATTAATGACCCCATGTTATTGGAATCATGGTGCACATTAAAAAATATGTCTCAAGAAATTAAATTGGAGATAGAAGACCAATTAAAAATTATATAGTTTTTGAGTCAAATCCCCATAGGGGAAAGAACATGTAATATAAAATTATATGTCCTGAAATATAATTGAATCATTATAAAAAATATTAAAGGCACATAGATACACCATTCCGAAGAAATCATGGTGTATAGTAAGAATTATGTCTCAAGTGATTGAAAATTAAGATAATAAACCTTAGAGTATTTGTAACTATTGAATCAAAAACCCACGAGAGGTAGAACATTTAATAGGAAAATAAATATCCTGAAATAAATGGGAATAATGTTACAAAATGAATATGTGGTAGTATTTTTACCGTAAAAAATATATCATTTTATACAACATGAAATTACTCAAAAAATAAAATAAAATTTGAGACAGAGAAACTTTACCTAAATTCATGCTTAGTCAAAATTTAATCGAACCTATAATATAACAAAAAATAACAATATTAATCAAAAAATTTAGAAACTTTTTCTTATCTATAACCTTTAATAAATATAATTTATAATTATTCTTTAAATTTATATTTATTAGTTATAATCTATTTTTGACAACAGGTGTGAGTAATCTTGATCATTCTGAACTATTTTTGTAATATAGATGTTTCTCATTATCCTTCTCCCATAGTTAATCATTTATAGATCATAAAAGTTACTATAATAGATGATTTATAATTACTTATAATTTTATAATTTCATTCTATGGGATTTTTGGGAGGGGTCATTAATGATTAATTTGGAAACGAACATGTTTTGATGATTCTTAGCGAATGAAGGTGTTTTCATAAACAATGAGTTAAATTTTTTATAATAATATTTGATGAACAAAATAAAATAATTATTTAATTATTTATATCATATATTATAATGAACGAGATATCTATTTTCTTCTATGATCAAAATTTATAACATTGTTCATGTTGGTTATTAAACCAACCTAAGAAAAAATATAAAATAATTAATGGATGGTTAACATTGTTCATGTGGTTTATTTAACCAACCTAAATACGAATATAAAATAATTAATGGATGATTATGAAGTGATTTATTTGTAATATCAATATACCAGAAACATACTGATATTATTTAGTGATAATTAGTGTGTTATAAATGAATTTTAATGAATTATAATATGAATATAACCTATACAATGTTGTGGAATATTACGAAAAAATATTTTTTTCTCTTAGAATGCTCTTTTGGATGATTGAATTAACCTCAATTGTTTATTTCCTATATTTTTAATAAGTTTTACAATTTGAATTTTTATAACCTTAATAATTATATAAAAATAGTATTTATAAATTAAACTTAATCTCATGACCATATATGTAATGCATTAATGAAAATAAAAATGGAAATGAATCATTCCATGGAGGTGGTATTCCACACATATACACGAATAATGGTTTCATTTTCCATAGAATAGGGAAAATGAGTAATATGGTTTATCATTTAAAAATTTAAAATAATAGATAAATATTATCCTTATATATATATATATGTAATTCGATATTATTACCATCCTTGTATACTGTTGAACTAAAAAATAGGTTGTGTTGTTGAGGTGATAGTCTGCAAAACAAACCAATTACAGTTTCAATTTTCATAATAGAAAATGGAATATTGGTTAATTATTATTCCATATTAATAATAATATAAAAATATGACAATTATTTTAAAGTTATAATTTTAAAATGGTGTAATGTAATTTCGATAAGAATAAATGTATATGGATAATTTAAATCAGCAGAGAGATGTTAATAATTTATACCTAACATTATGGTGTATCTCCTTTGAAAATTTGGTTAAGATGTTGTGGGGTAGCATTTTCAGAAGAAAATAACCTATTAATGTTATATAATAATTTTTTGATTGGTTTTAGTCGATCTTTTCTAGAAAAAAGTTAGTTTTTGTATGTGGAGAAGTAAGGATAGGAGTGCCCCTTTTATATTTAAAAAGGTATGGCATTATTGTAAATACCCAAAACAATTAATAATGGGCAGTCAATTTCCAAGAAATTAAATCCAAAATTGTGAAATAATGGATATTGTAATGGATAAGGTTAATCAATACCTCAGCCAACCATTCCTACACATTTTTAAACATGTTTGTGGTCATTCCCTTATCATTAAACCCTTAAAACCAGTTTTGGGTTTTATTGAGGTTACTAGTTTTTACCAATGTAATTAATATTTTATTCCTGAAAGTAAAAATTTCATTTTTACATAATTTGGACGTAATTATTTAAAACTTTTAATATATTTAATTATATTAATTCAAAAAAAGTTATAAAAAAATGATTTTAAAATACGAAATGTATAATTTTTTCAATTTTTTTAAATAAAACTTAAATTTTAAAATTTAAAATATAGGTTTTTAGATAAAAAACATTGAAAATTATAAAATTACCTATAAAATATATATTTTATCTTATAAAAACTTTTCATAAATATGAAATTCATTATTTTATACTAATAATTTTATAAAGGTCATGTTTTTTACAAACAATATTTTACATTATTTTCCTAAAAATAATTATATGTAGAAAATTTACTAAAATTTATCTTAAGATAAACTTTTTATGATAAAAAAATAATTCTCAATTTATTAAAATAAAATTTTAAAATTCTAATATTTAATTTTCAAATAAAATCATTTAGTATAATGAAAATCCATTTTTATAGGGAAAATAACATTTTAAAATACTAACTATACTTTTTATTATTTATTATCATTTAATAATTAAATTTTTATTAAAAAATTATTCATTTTATCATCAATTAATCACTTTTTTCTTAAAATATATATTCTTATTTCATAAAAAACAAAATTTTAATGAAATGCATTTTGAGGAATAAAAAAATCTTATTAGTTATTTTAGATATTTCATTTTAATTTTTGTAGGATTAAATGTGACCTTTATATTATTCATATATATATATATATATATATTTCATAATATGATTACTATTATTCAAACCTACTAACTCAATGGTCGATTTTTAACAGTCTAAACATATTAGGGTTCTATTTTAGTTTGGTGTTATGTGTGGAGAGAATTATCAAAAAAAAGTTTATTCATAGAAAATATATAGTAAAATCTCAAAAATCATTACTCAATGTGGTTGTGTTATCCACTTAAAAATATGTTCTTTATTGGGTTATGAATCTTATTAATTTTTTTTTCTGTTGTGGTTTTTCATTGGTCCTTATAATGGAAGGGTGTAATTTGTGTATTGACTCCCCAAACAATTCATGTATTAGTGGATACTTTTTATCTCTAGAAGTAGAGAGGGGTGAACACTATATATAGGATCCCATTGATATGAACTACAATAAAATTCTTGTATTTATTGTTTATATTTATGTTTCACTTCACTAATAATTGAATGTGATTTACTTTTTTAAACTCTGATTTATTTTTTTTAATTCGAAACATGAAATTCCACACACCCTCTAACGAATTTCTCAATATCTCAACCAGGTAAATCATTTAAAATTAATTTTTTTCCCAATTTCATTTATAAGACCTCATTCCATAAGGAATTACAGAGCTTTTTAATATATAATTTTTTTTAAAAAATCAAGATATTCATTGAATATAAAAGTCTAAGATAATGAGATAGAATTTTGAGAAAAAACTAACAATCTATTACGATATAGAGAAAATTTTCTGAATCGAAGAGAGAAGCTAACTGCGTCCAGGATGAAGAAATTATGTATCAAAGGATAGAAGAAAAACTAGTATGAGGATTCTTATAGTATCAATATATCATAGAAGTAAATTGAGAATATGTGAGACAATTTCTTTTATTGATGATCATTGTTTTGAGTCTCCTAGAGACTAAAGAGATGCTATAATTTCAGATCATAGTATTATTGAAGTGATCATGTTCAAAGATAATTATGTAGATCATGATCTACAGACTTAAAGGAAAAATAATCTAAATTAATATTACACTTGAATAAATAAGTATTCAAAGACATATTTGGGATGTTTTGAAGGATCATTTTAATAAATATTGGTTCATGTATAAATAGAATCATTGTATTTATGAGGACTAATGACTGTGTAAGGTGGGATAAATTAGTGATATGTAGTAAACCATGTGGGATTTTATAATACATAGTGGGATTTTTTTTCTTTGTTTAGGATTCATTAAATAGTCCATTTTAATTATTTCCCATTTTTAACTACTTCCATTTATAATAAAGAATATATAATTAGGGAAGATAATTGATAAAAAAAGTTTAGAGTTTCCAAGAATTGGTCAAACCTCTTTAAAAACCACACATTAATTTTTTTCCTGTGATCTTATTGTATAAGGGAATAGAAGATAGAATATTATAGGATAGCATCATACATTAATTAGTTATAGTTTTTTATCTAAGATAAAATATATCATAAAAATATATCATCATTCAGCCCCTCCCCCTCTCAACGATAAAACCAATCTTGGGAAAAGTTTGATTTATTAATGAAAAATAGGTTTTTTCTAAGAGATGAGACCATGAATTATGATTGAATATGAAAAAGAATCATTAAATAACCAACATATCCTTATCTTTGATGCAATTAAATATCATGGCAGAAATAATTTGATGCTTCCGAATCTCTTATGATAAGTCCTAGAAGTTAGTAATGTTGTAAAAGTTGGTTGCACCCCACTTGAAATATATTTTCCCAATCAAAATGTTGACAAGGAAAACTTGGAAGTTCACAGGAAATCTAACAATATTATTCTATCAATTTTATATAATAAAGGGTAAACCAAAGTTAAGGGGATTGTTATAGTAATGTTTTTGTGGGATAAACCCAAAAATCTATATAAAGGTAAAGTAAAAGTCAAATAAAAAACTATAAATCTAGAGATCTAAGTATAAATATATATATTATTGATGAAGAGGCTATAGATAACTACTTCACATGGATAAAAGAGATAATATACTATATCGTGGGGTTGTGTGGACACTTTGGACAATTCAACTAATGTCAAGTAATTGATAAGAAATTTACATAACTAACTTGATTCAACAATATCTTCCCTATAAGATACTAGAGACTTATCTCTTAATGAGAAACACAACACATGAAACAATTATACAATGAAGAAAGTCTCAATGTTCAAACCATATGAAAAGGAATAAATGTTATAGAAGCACATGGGAAAATTCAATGTTAGAGATGATTAAAATGGAATTTCAATTGAATCTGATGATACATAGGATGATTAATACAATATTAAAATTACACATATTATAGAAATTATATTCATTAAGGGGAACAAATAAAATAGAAAAATTCAACCAATGTGTTATAGAATTAAAACCATTGGGAAAATTGAAATAGACTACACAAATAAGAGATATTTTTATACTAAGATTGATGATAAATAAGAATAATTCAATAAGATAAGATATTGAAATACCATAAAGGGAGACATTTTAAAGAAGAATAAGTCTTCAATAATGTTTGGAATAAATCTGATGAGCAGGGAATAGGATGAATACTCATTATCATAATGTTATTGAGAAGATTAATATACCATTTAGGGTCATAAAACTCTTATATCATAGGTAGAGTGGGTTGAATAAACTGTAAGGAGTAATAATGAAAAGCTAAAAAGATATAATAAATTCATTTTAAAGTCTAAAATCACTTCATGTCTTGTAAAAAAACACCAAAATCAATAAAAAAATCATGCTACATGAGAAAGATAAATAGAATGAAGAAAACAAATAGAGTGATATTATCAAGAAGTTTAATGATTTCATGTAAGAGTTTTAAAATATAAAATATGTTAATGGAAAATTGGATGAAAATAAGATTAATTCAATGATATGTGATTCATGTGAATTACTTATAAAAATAAAATTAATATAATAATATAATATTATAAAAATGATGTGTATATTTAGGATGAAACATCTAAATTTATCACTAAAAATATTTTGATGAAGATGATAGAGGTTTCCTTTGCTTGTTCCAATTATTAAAAATCAGTTTAATCAAACTATAAATATTATACTACAAAAACTATATGAATATATAATGAATAAAACCATCAAAACTATACTCTTGTATCATTTTGAAATATAGAGGTGTTTTAAAACAGATGTTCCTGAATACAAAGGATAAACAGATGACAGAATGGTCCTAAGAATAAATCAGCTTTTCACTAATAAGGAAACCAAAATAAAATAAAATAAAACTTTAGATGATATTGCTAGGGTTGTCAAATATTTTGTAATAGGATCAATTATTTCCAGTATAAAATGTCACATCAATGTAATTGGAATAATTCATGGGAGGAAAATTCTTTAAGTGGGAAAATAGATCTTTGTGAAGGTCGAATAGTCTTAAGAGATATAATTTTGTTTCTAATATATAAAAAATTAAATCTATTAAAAATAAATTTAATAGTCCAAAATAAATATATGGAAGATGTGGAAAATAATGGTTACTAAGATACTAATTTCATTAAAACACTTCCAGGACAAAATTTTTAGGATGTTCGAGTTAATAATAATATTAGATGGTATAACAGAACAAATTTTACTTATCATCTAATCTCTTTTAAATAAGAGAAGATAAATAAGTAAAATGAACGTGCTAAGGGATGATAAGATATTTCATGATAATAATATTTGTTATCAGAATATGACAACTGAGGATATCATGATATGTTTTATCGAAGGTGTGAGTGGATATAAATGACTTATAAAATTTTCTAAAAAAATCATCCATCTCATGTTTAAATTATAAAAAAATAATAAAAAATCTAAGTTAAATATTATTTTATGGCTCATATCAATAAGGATTATCCACACAAGATTTTAAGAGAGAAGATGAATATTAAAATGTTTCCTATACAGATAGATGGTAAAACATTCAGAAAATGAATCATGAAGAGTTTATAATGTAATTGTTCTAGAAGGAAAAAAGGGAATCTTAGTTGAGGTAAAACTATAATGCATTCTACATACACTATGAAAATATGAGTTTCCACCTTATTTATATAGCTATTTTTTTCTTCTTATTTATAATGAATAGAAGGTAAGGGATATGGGGAGATATGGTGATTTCTATTATAGTCATTACACAACAAGAATAAATGCCCATCATAAAATACTTTATCTACCATGATAAATAGATTTTTGATTACATTCGTTGAGGGGGAGACGATTAGAGCAAGGTATCTTATATATGATCCTTTGTATGTATCTAAAATTCACACAACACTAAAAGAAGGCGTATGTGAGGTATGTTAATCAAAATTTATATCCATGATGTTATTATATCAAATATATTTCTCAAGGGGATATGATGGTTCATAAGAATGATATATTATAGTTTGATCAATAATCCCTACACATTAATATTTTAAATGGGATTATTTAAAATGTGTTTAGATTATAATTGTTATGATGATTTATAATATTTAATAAATTAAATAATAAATACAGATGGGTATCAAATGTTGGATAGTTTATAGAAAACCATAGGGTATAGGGTTATCACTCTTTTTTTTCAGTATCACATTTTGACCTATAATTATATTTTATTAAATAATAGATCATTTCTAGGAATAAAATATTATTACATACTTCACTTAATAATTAGACCAATTTGTAACTCTAAACAAAATGGAGATAAATGTCATTTTGAAAACCATAAAATGTGGTTGATGATGAGTAAATCTATCTTGTGTATCTTCACCCATTCATTTATTATCAATAATAGGGATAATAACATTAATTTAATAATTTGAATTGATATTGAAAACAAATATAAATGGGAAGATTGAAGATCCCATGTGAATGTTGAAGATCATGATTGTATTTTTTTGTAAATGCACCTTTATAAATAAAATTCATTGTATGGTGAAGATTTCATGTTTATAGAAGATCCCATTGATTGATTGAGTTGGTACCATTATTATTTAGTGTCAAAGGAATTATATATTAAGATGTTATTTATTAGAATAAATATATTATTCTTTAATTTATTTAATAGACATATATATAGAAGTATCACTCTGAGGGGATTATTATTGAGCTGATCATAAAAGGGAATACATGAAAAGTGTTGTGATTTATGTAAGAACAACAAAAACATGTTACATGATGATGATGAGTGAAAATTGATATTTTATAACTTACTAGGTAGTTCATATGTAAAATAAAATATTTACGAAGTGAAGAGAAACCATCCAATGGACATTAATAATCAATGTCCAAAAAACCAGAAAAAGAATATATTTAAATTATGTTTTGAAATAATTTGAAAATACCCCTACAATTTTTTTGAGGTTTTGAGAACATATATGTAATTTACAGAAGTATAGAGTCTTCTGGTACTATTGATGAACATCAAAACTCTAATGGACTTTGTTAAAATCATTATTAATTATCATAAGGTTTATTCATAATTGTTTAATGTTGTCTCAAATAACGTAAGTTTAAATTTTATTTCTTAAGGTTTATCATAAAGAATTAAAGGTAAACAAAAATTTTGTATGATATATTTGAGAATTATTAATGTTCTTAGTAGAAAAAAAGAGACATTGTATTCTTGGTACCTGATATTTTATGGTTTCCATTGGTAAAAAATATGTAAAAGTCATGGGGAATCTATAAGATTCATCTCTACTCTCAATATGTGTTAATTGAGAAACCCATAAGAGTCATCTGGACTCTTTATTATTATCAATGGAATATAGTAAGAGGCATTTAAATTATTTAAAAGTCATTTTACACTTAAAAAATTCATTATAAAGAATAAAAATTGAAAGGGTGAGATCTTTATTGAACAATATAATATAAATTTTACTCATACTGAAATCTAATAGCTATATGAAAATTTAAAAAAGTAGTTGAACTACATATTATACCAGAAGATTCATTTAACTCTTATGATATTTTATTATATATATATTTATAATATTTTGATCATATTTAAAATTTATACGATTTTTTAAGGTTAAAAAATCTTAGATATTTCAAAATAAATATTTTGTTGAACTAAATTTGATGATGCTATAATCTATTTGTTCATGGGTTAAATATCACAATTTTTTTTAATTCAAGTGGCGATGATGAATAACCCTAATAATACTCAATTAGAGGATAATAAATCGAATTAGAAAATAATTTTCCACACCGTAATGGTTTTTGAATGGTTCCATACTAATCTGGAAAATAATAAATTTTCTACATATTTTATGGATTTTTTTATTTCTATTGAATAATAAAATAACCCAACATTAATTAGACTTTAAATAAAGATATTGAATGTAATCCAATGAGAATTTAAACTAGATTATATCCTCCAATTTGAATGTGAATATCACCTACCACTCTGGAATAATGATTCTTTCCATATTAAATTTATTGAAATAAAATTCACAATATTCAATGAATATAAAATACCAAGAGAAAAAATATGAACAATGAAAAGAACCCAATAAAAAATAACAATAGAGAAGATATTTTATATCAAAAATATATGAATATTGTTTTAATGAATAATAATATAAAAACTGAATAATTTAAGATAAATAATTAGAACTATGATACCTTCAGTATTTTGTAGGTGACTAAGAAGAGTCTAAAATACCACTTATATTGAGGATCATTATTTATAGACTCATAAATATTTATGATACCTTTTGATTTAAGATCAAAGATAGAATATTTACAGAGGACAAGTATATTATTAAATAATAGGATGTATGGACATGAAGGAATAAAATGAAAATCTATATAATACATGAGAAGATAACATGAATCAAAGACCTAATGGGAGACTGTGTAGAAACATTAGAGAACTATTAGTTACTATATAAGAACCACCATTATATTATTTATTAATAAATTCTGCTCAAGAAAATATTAATTAGTGAGAGGTTATAAATATTGTTTTTTAGAAGAAATAGTGATATTTTTTAGAAGCATGGGATGAACTTAAGGGACCAAGGTGATTTCTTTCCACTTATAACGACAAAAATTTATTGTAGAGAAAATGTGATCAAAGAGAATAACTGATCAAAACAAGAATTACTGTTTCCACTATGGGGATCAAACATGTAAAAATACTCATGTGTTTTTATGTGATTTTACCTTCTTGAAAAAATGAATGGGTGAGATAAAATAAAAATAGATGACCAGGAATTAATAACAGGTAAATATTGAATTATAATAATATATATATATATATATAATTGATTCACCCATCCCCCTCTAATTGATAAAACCAAACATGGAAACATTAGGTATATCTTAACATATCATGGGTGGATGGAGAATTATGATTTATATGAATCTTTTATTACTTACATCATTATATACAATAAAGATAGAACATAGTTTCCATTTCTAAATTTAATGACTCCATACTTTTAAATTTTGAATTAATGATTCTCCCATTATATGGTTTCTTTCACAATCCTATGAAGCCTCAAATCGTCCCTGTATGCCTCATTTATTATCTATTGGATAAATGGTTGAGATGTCATTTGGGAAAGATATGATATATCCAACACCATAATGATTTATAGACCCACAATTTATATATATAAGATGATATAATATTTCATGATACTCATCATAGATTTAGAAGTAGGTTTCTTTCTATTAGTATCCTTGGGTAACTTATTTTTATTTCAACGATAGTAATAAATTTAGTATTCCTTGTCCCTGATAAACTCTAACCATAATTATTGAATCATGTATATATAATTCTATGTTAATATATACCTTAAACTCTCATGATCAATATATATTTTTAACTTATATCGATTGAGGAAATTACTCATAATAATCAATGGAGTGATCAAAGTTTTTAACTAAAAAACATTCATATAGTTGTTTGGAGTATAGATTCTTAATTTAGTTGAAAAATATTTAATCACTTAAAAATAATTTATAATTACTCAACATAATCCCCTCTATAAAGCAACACTTTATATTACTAACCCTATTTCACTTGATGGTACTATGTGTACCAATGTTATGGCCATACTTTTCATGATATAACTGAAGATTTCTTCATCTTCAAACATCTAGAAATATTTTAATCATTTTCATGCTATCTTACTTAGTGGGATAGAAAATCATGAGAAGTTTCTCAAAAATCATCAAAAGTACACTGGTAATCCAGTTAAGCTATAGATTTTTATGACACATGATGGTATAGGTCAATCCTAAATCACCATTTTCTTTGAATGATCAATTTAAATTCATTCAAATGTGATTAAATTCCCCATGTATGTTAGTTATTATATCATAAAATCAAAACTTTTTAACATAGTGCACAACGTATCCTTACATATTGTATTTAAAAAAATTATTAAATGTTTCTCATGTTCATCCTTCCTCTTGAAATATATGATAAAATCATCAATAAATCCTTAAAATCTTTTAGGGTAGTGTTATAATACATTATTAATCAATTCATTGAATATTTATAGGGTGTGTGTATTTTTAAATTGAATTAAAATGAACTAATTATTATATTCTAGATTTATATATTTCTAATATCCCATGACATATCTTTCAATTAAAGATATCTAAAAAAGTAGACAAATTTCTGTTAATTTAATCAAACGATTCATCAAATAATTCTAGTGGTTATATATTATTCATAGTGATCCTTTTTATATCATGATAATAGATTCCAAGCTAAAATAACCAATATTCTTTTAAACAAATAGAGGGTTTTCATCCTAAGGAAATGCACTAAGGGATATAAACCTATTTTCAAAATGATATTATATTATATTTTTTAACTTCAAAACTTCTATAATAGATTAGGTGATCAAATTATTTCATACAAAAATATTATATTACTCTAGATGGATATTAATTATATATAATTACATTACATGATTGAACTATATTGGTTTAATGTCTTTGGAAATTTGGAAATATAAATAAATAGTTTATAAAGATATATATATTATCCAATAATGTTTTTCATATTATTACCCTTTTATAAATATCATTAATATAACCTTATATCAAAACTGAGGGAAGGAAAATATAAGAAAGGGTGAGTTTATATTCTTAGTAAGGGTAAATATATGAGATATGAATTGACAATCATATGTGATCATAAGGGTATGATAATATAATCATAACATAATAAATTCATACCCAATCAATTAAATAAATTTAATAATGATTAATTTCATAAGTATTTTCAAAACAAAATAAAAAATTCATTAGAGTAGGAAATCATCAATAATCAGTAATGATCCATGAGATCATATCATAAGTTAATGAATGTGGAAAAAACATGGGATTATAACATTTTGAACATGTATAAATAGTTAAATCTTCACTCATTAAGTTAAGGACATAAAATCAGAACCTAGACTAAAATATTGGATAAAAAACCTCATCCACTCATAAAGTTTTGGAAATGAAAACCAGGTCCACAAATAAACATATAGAAATAAAAATAGTTATATATATATTATTGGGAATATGAAATTAGGTTCACATATAACATAGTTATGTTAATATTTTTTTTAGTTTCCTAATGCATTGTAGGGTTATAACAAACCTAACCATCATACAATCATAATCCATTCATATGTATTCCATAATTCCATTAAAACATTTATCATTTTATCATAGATTAACCCATGGTAAAGAAAATAAGTTTTATTAGGATTTATTTATCATAAAAAATAACCAACTAGAGAAAGAATAATGATGATATAATTGTATAATGTCCTCATTGAGCCTTAAGTAACATCAAATCATGTTTTATAGATTAAAATACCTTTAAACAATCTTGAGAACTTTTATTGAGGAAAATACCCTTTTAATTTTGAAACAATTTATTAAGAAAAGTTCAAAATATTATAGGAAAATTTTAATTTAATATAACCATGGAAATATGTAACGGAATATTCAACTAATTGAGTGGTAATTGTGTCAGTAAATTCCATTCATGTATTAATCATTAAGATACACAGATTATTTTCAAAACTTTTATAAAAAAACACTTTATTCAAAAAATGAAAAAAATACTAATTTTAAAACATTTTATAGAAATTAAAAATTGGTTAAAAATGAATTTAAACCACAATTATAGAATGGAGAAAACATTCTTGAAAATATTTTAAAGAATATTGATATGGAAGAAAACATTCCAAACCAAAGTAGGAAATACTATTTTTTCATAAAAAACACTTTCTTGATCACTTTAAGTACCAAAGAGGGTAAAATGGAACTATTACTTGAAAATTACATAAATTAAAATATAAGAAGAAAATTTAAGGGTTTTAAAATAAGATAATCATAAAATTTCCCTTATTATAAATTTAGTATAGAAAATCTTAAAAACAAATGAGATTGTAAAAAAACCCTAACTATTTTGGTAATCACTTAATGAAAATATTATGAAATGGACAACAATATTTAGATTTTTAATCCCACATAATTTTCAAGATAATCATAATAAAATAAATTCATGATAAGTATATAAACCAAAAAAGTAAAAAACAAATTGATGAATATGGAACATGTCTCATGAAATAAAACTGGGAGGAGTAACCCTTACCTTAAGTCTCATCTTGCTTAACACATGTTCAAAAATCCTGTATAATATAATATATATATATATAACAAATATATTACAAAACCATATTAATACATAAATTAATATTTATCTTTTCTTTATAATTTCAAATTATCCATTTTTTAACAATTTTATTATTAAATAGAATATTCGGGTGAAAAGAGATGAAATTTCTATATATTATTTGGTACGATAGTTTTGGTCTTTGAAACTTGTTCATTGTTTCATCATATAAAAAATATTATTCATGAAAAAATAATAATATTTATTAAATATATATACTTTTATAACCATTCATATAAATTGGCTATGAAAAATGAATTGCATCAATTCATGGAAACAGTAGTCTGTACATACGCAATGGTGACACTTTCACTTTTCAATGGATGGAGTGAAAAAAGTTAAATTCAAATTTACATTTATAGAATTATTATTATATAATAAAAATGATATATATTAATTAAATATATCCTTATTAAAGTCCATTTAAATAGAAGATTAAAAATGAATCACATTATTTCGTGGAGGCGGTAGTCCACATGTACGAACGAGCGATGTTATCATTTTCCAAAAAATGGGAAGGTAAGAATATACATATAATATTTTATTTAAATGAGAATAGTTTTGTTATTAATATAATATATATATTAAATACATCATAATTATTGACCATAAATTATTGATATTTAAAATGAATTGTATACATTTTTGGTGGTGGTAGTTCACACGCATGCAAGAGAAATACTTTCATTTTACACTTGACGAAAAGAAGACAGGTAAATGTTATTCCATGAAAATAAAAATGTAATAGTATGTTGGTGATAATTATGTAATTATATTTTTTAATTTATGATATATTTGAATGATATAAAATAATTATTAAAATAAAATAGTTTGATTAAAGGACTCTAGGGATTGTATTTTGATTATAAAAAACTCTAAATATAATATAAGGATTTTTAGAAGATGTTTTTGTAGGTTTTGGTCAAGATAATAGGCTCCAAGTGCTATGAATAATAGATTAGAGGTGGTTCCCTTTTATAGTGATGGAAAAGTCTCACTTTGATTCAAATAAAATATTTTTCTTGTAAGAGTTGAAAAAAGTGGCCAAAATATAGAATCTAATATAGGTTAATATTAAAATACTTCAAACTAATAAAATTTGGATAGGTTTATGTATCATTTTAAACCAAATCTTTTGGGTTATCCCCCTCATTAATACATTTTAACCGTAAGTGTGATTGCAAATTTTTCAATACTATAGGGTCATATATTTAAATATAATGTAAAAATTGGCACAAAAATGGTCAAGGGATGAAATCTTTGGTTGTATACAGTTCCATTTGTCCTATTTCAATATTTTTATTATTTTTAAATATATTATTTAACATAAAATACTATTAAATTTATTTTAAGAACAATTTACATATTTGGACATTAATGACATAAATAAAGGTATGGAATTAAAATATAAACTCTATCACATTCAATTATACATTATAATTAATCAAAAAAATTCATATTACACCATAATTACTTAAAAATTATTACTTTTTATATTTTTTTAAATTATTCACTTTGATTTTTCTTCTACTTATATAAGTATTGTATCAACATTATGTAAGTATTTAAGACAATTATAAAATCACTAAAAAGTGATAATAAATTAACCTCGTGAAAATAAATTAATTTTATTCAATATATAAAATTATATTCATTTAAAAATATTATTATCTTTATGTGAACATATAAGAGAAATTAAAAGCAAGAGAGTGAGATTTTTTAACTTTCCTTCACTTAAAATAATATAAAGGTGTTTATCAAAGAAAATGGAAGAAAAATTTAACATTTTACAATATTAAATATGTATGGACGGAAAGATCATAATATTTAAATATATTAGTGTTTATATGGGTTTTTAAAGACTTATAACATTGTTTTTAACCTTAAATACCATATTTGTCATTACCAATGTGAAAAAATATTTACCATAATTACTATTCATAATGAAAAAAATAAAGTTGAAATATTGTAGAAATATGTAAATTATGATTCCAAATACAGAATAAATTTTTTAGAATTCAATTCATATAGGTGTTATAAATTACTTTTAAAATAATCTCGCATCACATGATGTAATGAAATTTTCTAGAAAAATTAATTTTTAAATATAAAAAACATTTATACCAAAATTTATCATTATATAGGTTAAAATGACATTTATTGGAATATTTTTAATCAAATGTAAGTAAAAAATATTAAAATAATATCCAAAAAATGGGACTTTGTAAATACTTGACTGGATAAGACAGTTTTCTATAAATTCATTATTTTTTAACAATTCACTGAATTTTTTTTATTTTTATAGAATAACCAAAATTTCACATTAATATAAATTATATATTATGATTTAAAAAACATATCATCTTAATAAAAAATAATTACTAATTGTTTCATAAATTTATTATAATATTTACCCACAAAAACTAATAAAAACCATTTTTTGGTGAAAAAGTATTTTTGAATAAAAACAATACATAACAAAAAATTGAGTACTTATTTAATAATAATTTAATGACACATTTTTATTGTTTTACTCAAAATCTCTAATTCAAATACTATTTTATAGACGTGATGTTAAAATAAAAATATTTCAACGGAATATCTTAATTTTCCCAAATCTCAACATTTCATGTTAAGAATGTTATCGAGATTATTACTCTTCGAAATTAAAATTTCAGGGTGTTAAATACCCCCCATAAATAAATTCCATTTGAAAAAATTTACTTTTGGTATTTTTTTATATTTTGAAATACCTTTGATGAAAATCCATATAATACAAATGGATAATAAAACTTCCTTTGAGAAATGCGATTGAGAAATATAAAGGTTACCTGAGATTATAAAAAAATGGTTTCCCAGATATGGATAACATTTATGGGAAGTTAAAATAAAGACATAGAGTAGAAAAATAAAATCTAATTACTAATAAATATTGATAAAACCACATTCATGAGAAATTTACTGAGTAAAAAACCATAGATCAATGAGGGGTGAAAAGACCATCAATTCATTAGAACTGAATATAAAATAATAACATTTTTATTTGAATATCCTTTTCCTAAAGATTAGAGATTATTTTACTATCAATATAGATATCATGATAAAGTATACTTACTTGATTTATTTCCATTTAATAAGTACAATGTAAGGACTCGGCCCCAGTTACCTCGAGCCGACACCTTATTTGATTACATTGGAATATAAACAACGAACAAGAATCCATAACTCCAAGTTTATTTCAACATTTCATTTGTAATAAACTTCTTCATGTCCTGTGAAAATGAAACATAAGAAATGGGAGAGCTTAAATGCTCAGTAGGTGTAAGCAATATAGTGTAAGATCACATAATCATTAGACAAGGTAAATAATTGAAAACACTCACCTAAATAAACATGAACATAACATGGCAGAAATATGAGCTAAGTAAATATTTCCATAACATAACGTAATCATGGGTATTCTACTGGTTAAATAACCACATGAACCATCAGTACTATTTTCATAATGAGGGAATGCATAATGCGGTACAACATAACCATAACGTTAAGGCCTTTTTCCAAGACCATAAATAATCATTTCGTCAAGACCTTATGCCAAGATCGTATTTTGTCTCAAGAGACCTACCGATGCACCTAAGGGATATAGTGGGCCCCACCTAACACGTTCTATGTGTAATTAGTTATTCATATGAACAGGGATAAATAAAAACAACATATATATTCATATTGAAACTAATATATGAAATTTAAATAACTTTCCCCGAACATTAACCATAAACACTAACCATTCAGAGTAAATTGATGAATGGTTATAAGATAGAACATCCATATAAAAAATAATCATAAACTAACAAATTAAATATTTTAGCTGATACCACAAAATATTAATCCCAATAATACATAATAATTAACAAGAGTTTTGAAATATATGAAGATAATCTTATAAAACCTTCGAGTAATTCTTGAGATAAATACCCTTTTACTTTGAAAAGAAGAGTTCTCTTGGAAAAATATTTGTATAAGATCAGAATTGAAGTAAAGTATTTTTTTTATAATAAAATGAGTGATTTTATCAAGATATTGTTTTTAAAAAAATATTATAAGGTTCCCTTGAAAATGGGTAAGAGTTTGAGAAATTCCTATGAATCAGGTTTGAATTTTGAATTTTTTTTTTGAAAGTTTTCATTTTAAAAATTGTAACTATCCATAAAATAAGGAATTTTTCTAGTTGTTAAACATATATAGAACACTCAAAAATATTTTATGAGGCTTACTTAACAATATAAACTAATTTCATTAAGGTAATTAAACAATAAATGTAACCCGAATGAAAATGGAGGTTCAGGTGAGAAAACACTTACCTTAAGTCCGAATGTGTTCCGATCATGAAATTAAGGTCATGTAATATGAATTTATACTTATTAATAAATTATTTAATAACCTATTATACTTTTATTTAGTTTCTCAAAAAAAAAATTAGTTCATTTATGTACTTATAGATAAGTTATTATATAGAATTTTGTCGTTCCGGAGTGTTCATTTTCTTTATTTTCATAATTGGTTCACTTATTATTAAGTAATGGAGTTTAGGTAAAATGGATGTAAATATCCATAATTAAAAATAAATATTATTTATGAACATCCAGAATTGTTAATTTTCATTTATATAATTTGGTTACATGGAATGAGGATGAATCATTAGATGACAACCACTTCGATTATTTGGTAGTATTTTGAATATTATGACCAAGTTTTGTCATAAAAATTATTAATATGTACATATAATGTTTCCGGAATATTAATTATGTTATTATAAATATATTATATTATGGTTAATCAAAATGGTTTCACGACCAGTAATGAAGGAGAAGTTGAAGAATGAAACTTCGTCGTCCATGAAGGTTATAAATTAGAACCTCATGGATGGTGATTTTTTATAATAATAAAAGGGAGAGAGTAAGAATATTGATGAAGGTTCTTCCATTAACATGATATAATTCCATTATATATATGATACTAGTGTTATCATGGTCATTTGGAAAGTTTATGTGAGGATATGATAATAAAAGAAGATAAATTGAAATGAAACTAAATGAAAATGAAGGGTACTTTACCACTTAAAGTAACCTCCTTGACGACCTCCTTAAGGGAAGGGGTTTTTATTTTGGAAATATGGGGATCATCATAGACATGGTTAGTTACTAGGGAAGGGTAATTGGGAAGATAATTTAGGAGCATCAAGGCTTAGTGAAGTTATGAGAAGAGGGGGTGAGGGGGGTTTATAGTGGAGGAGAGGGGTAAATTTTGAATATTTTATTTATTATTTTATTATTTCCATCAAGAAAACCAATTGTGTTGTTTCATGTGACCCCTAATAGTAATATGTTCATGTGAGTTTGAACCAAGTGGCCTTACATCACTTATGATGTCATAAATAGTGTATTTAACTGATAATTTTAATATACAATATTTTACTGTTTTCCACTATTTATAAAAAATTCAAGAATTTAAGAAAAATTCAAAAAATTCACCCCTACCATTTTTGGACTATTAGAATTCAAATATGAACTCCATTTTTCAAAAATAATTTTCTAAATATTATTAATTTAATTTTTTATTAAAATCATTATTAATTTGAAAAAAAAAATTTAAATTTATAATTAGTATTATATCACATTGAAAATTTAATTAATTTCTTATTATATTATTATATTAAGAAAATAAAATAAAATAATTATTTAATATTAATAATTGTCATATTACAAATCATATTACTATTTGTAAGGGTATGCTACTATTCACAAAAAATCATGTTTGTTCTATGAGACTCTAAACGACTTACTACTCACAACTCTAGATGACCGTTTTTCAAAATTCAAAACATAGTAGAGGAAAAGTTGTGTTTAATGGCTAGATTATAAAATTCATTTATTTTAAAAACCTTATGGTGTTACATTCTCCCCTCCTTATAAAACTTTTGTCATCGAAATTCACAAAATGTTACCTAAAAATATTAGGGTATATATTAAACATAAACTCCTTAGGATCCCATGTTGCTTCCTTCATCTCATGGTTCCTCAAAGAACCATTAAAAGACGATTCACCCAATTTCTAAATACTTGTTCTCTGGTATCGAGAATTGTGATAGGCTCTTTATAATAAGATAGATCAGGCTCAAAATCTATTTCTTTATAGGTGTGTACATGCACTGGGTCGGGTATGTGTTTCCATAACATTGATACGTGGAACACATTGTGAACTTTGGAGAGACTTGGTGGCATTGACAAACAGTAAGCTACAGTTCCAATTCGATCTAGAATTTCAAAAGGTCTAATGTACTTGAGACTTAAATTTCCCTTCTTACAAATTGTATAATACTATTCTATGGAGAACCTTTAAGAAAACATGATAACATTTTTGAAATTCCAAATCCTTCCTTTGGTTATTAGTATATCTCTTTTTCCTACATTGAAATTTTTTGATATGTGTTTAGATAATCTTCACCTTTTCCGTTGTTTCCTCAAAAAGTTCTGGGCCTATGATTTTTATTTCACCAACATCATCCCAACAAGTAGGAGAACATCATCTCTTTCCATATAACTCTTCATAGGGTTCCATTTGAATACTTTAATGGAATCCATTATTGTAGAAAAATTCTATGAGCGGTAAATACGGATCCCAAATACCTTTAATGTTAGGTGAATAAGACCTCAACATGTCTTACAATGTTTTAATAGTCCGTTCTGATTGTCCATTAGTTTGTGGGTGGTAGGTAGTGCTCAAATAGAGATCAGTATCTAGATCCTTTTAGACACTTTTCCAGAATTTTGATTTAAAACAGGGATCACGATCAGAAAACAACTGATAAGGTTATACCATGAAGTCTTACAACTTCGTTAATATATATTCTTTCTAAATGTTCAAGTGGTAAATCTTCTCTTATAGCATGAAAATGTGATGATTTTTTAAGATGATCGACAATGACCCATATCACATCATTCTTTCTTGGAGTATTTGGTAGCCACATGACAGTGTCCATCATAATATCATTCCATTTCCACATAGGAATATGAGGGATTTCCATGGATCCTCCAAGATGTTGTCTTCCGGACTTTACCTGTTGACAAACTGAATATCTCGACACATAATCATCAATATCCCTCGTCATATTTTCTCAAAAAAATGTTCTTTTAGATCTCTATATATATTTGTGCTACCAGGGTGTATACCCTTAGCTCAGGAATAGAGGGAACACAAATCCTCTTTCCAAATTTCAAAATTCCACTTTCATATAAGAAGTCTGTCAACTTCCCAATATTTATAGAATTAACTTTCTTTTGAAACTCCCCATCATCAGTCTGAAATTATTTTATCCTTTCTCGTAAAGAAGTTTTGGTAACCGATTAAAAAATTATTTATGTGTAACCTTCTTTGATAATTACCATATCAATCATTTCTAGATCCAAGAACATAGGAACTCTTTCAACTCTCATCTTGTTCAGGATTCCGTGGTCCTTTCTACTCAAAGCATATGCTGCCTTATTTGCCTTCCCCATTTGGTATTGCATTGTGAAATCATAATATTTAAATAGATCGAACCATATCCTTTGTCTCATGTTGAGTTCTCCCTGTGAGAATATATATTTCAAACTCTTATGATCTATATATATCTCACATTTTCTCCATTGAGTTAATGTCTCCAAATATTCGGAGCAATGTTTACCGCTTCTAACTCAAGATCATGAGTTGGATAGTTTTTTTCTTGAATTTTTAGCTACCTAGGAGAATAGGTAGTCACTCGATCATTCTGCATAAGGACACAATGAAGTCATTTCATTGATGCATCGATATAGATAAAAAATACATTATTCCCCGATGGTAGTGTTGGGATCAAAAAATTCACTAAATTCCTCTTTAATTATTCAAAAAATTCTTCACATTATTTTTTCAAAGCGAACTTAACCCCTTTTCTTGTGAGCTTAGTTATTGGGTTGGCTAAACAGGAAATGTTCTGAACAAAACGCTGATAATAACTTGCTAAGCCAACAAAACTATGTACCTCAGTTATGTTCATTAGAGTAGGCCATTCTTGTGCGGCCTTTGTCTTTGCAAGATCTAAAGATATTTAATCCTAATAGAAAATGTGGCCCAGTAGGGAAACTTATTGGAGCCTAAAGTCACACTTTCCAAACTTCCCATATAATTCTTTTCTTCTCAGAGTCTTAGGAATAATGCACAAGTGATTTTCATGATATTCATATCTTTTAGAGTATACTAGGATATCATCAATAAACACCACCAAATATTCATCACGATATTCCTTGAAAACTATATTCATCTAATCCATGAAAACATATGCTGCATTAGTTAGACCAAAATACATTACTATAAACTCGTAATGCCTGTACCTGGTTCAGAATGATGTTTTTGGAATGTAATCCTTTCTCACAAGCAAATAATGATATATAGATCGAAGATAAATTTTAGAAAAATATTGGGCTCTATGAAGTTGACTGAATAAATCATCAATGAAAGGTATGGGATACATGTTCTTTATTGTTATATCATTGATCTCCATGTAGTCAATGCACAAACTCATAGATCCATCATTCTTCATAACAAAAATAACAGGGGATCTCCATGGAGAAATGTTGGGATGAATAAATCCTTTATCACTCAATTCCACTAGTTGTTTCTTTAGTTCCACTAACTCAATAGTGGCCATTCTATAAGGGGTTTTGATATGGACCTTGAACTAGGAATCAAGTTAATGGAAAAATCAATTTACCGCTCTGTAGGTTGTCTAGGTAAACCCTCTTGAAAGACATCAATATATTCTTGAAAAATAGGTACATATTCTATTTGAATATTCTTTTCCTCACCAATAGTTATATTATTCCCTTCCTCCCCAATGATTGGATTCAGTATAGCTACTTGGGGAGGATCTAGAAGAGAATTAGATGGTGAGGTCTTTTCTCTAAAGATAAGGGATTCTACACCATTCTAAAAAATTGTAACATTCTTCATCTTACAATAGATCTTCGCATCATAATTTGATATCCAATTCATACTAAGAACTATATCAAATTTAATAATAGGTATGATGACAAGGTTAGCAACAAAATCACATTTATGTGTCATGAGGTGGACTAATTGACATGCCTTTGTTGCAATGATACATCTATTAGGAATTTTTACTTATATATCCTTTATTAAATCAAATTGAACATATCCAATTTTCATGGAAAACTGGGAATATATAAATGAATGTGATGATCCAGAATCAAATAAAGCATTGGCTATGTTTGATGCAATGATCAATGTACCTACCACCACTTCATTCGGAACTTCAACTTCTGCAGTTGTGACTACATAAGCTTGGCATTGCTCCCTTGACCTTATTTGGGGATCATTTACCTGAAGCTTAGTACATTCATGTTCATAATGTACCATCTCCCTAAATTTTTAGCATTGAACATTGGTATCTTCTTTCTTCCCCATAAATCATAGGGTGGTGGACCTTTTTCCCACACTTGTAATATACTCACATTCCCTTAAAGAAAGTGCTAGTGTGTTTCTTCCCACAATTATTGCATATTATAAATTAAACTCTTCCTTTATTACCCATTTCCTCATTTCCTTTTCCAGAGTTTTCATCAATAATCTTATTTTCTTGTTTTCCTTTAACATAATTAGACTTAGAAAATTCCTTTTCTGTCTTTATAGCACTTGATACTATATCTTCATATGATGAGAAACTTTGGGAGACTAGATCCCTTCAGAGTAATAGTTTTAAACAATCAAATAATCGATCAATTTTTCTCCTTGGATTACATATGTAGTACAAAACATGCCTTTCCAACCTTGTAATGTTGGCTTCATACATGTAAACATTTTCATCCACCTTCTACCTCAGATTCAAGAATTTCCTCTCTATATCTTCTCGCTGTTCACAAGGGAAATATTTTTCTACAAAGATTCGCTTAAAATCCCTTCCATTCCATATTTTCTTATTTTTTCCTCCTTTTAGTTTTGGATTAGTGACCAACACTTATCTTCATCCCTCGATAGATTATAAAATTCCATGACAACCTTCTATATTTTGTTAAATCCCAAATCGATAAATAACTTCTCTAGGGAACATATCCACTCCTCTTCTACAAATGGGTTTATAGTCCAATTGAATAATGGAGGTTGTTGTATAATAAATAAATCTTACATATATCCTCCACGTATTGGATCCAGATGCTCCATACAGGTAAGCTTATTATTCATAACCAAAGTTGTCCCAGTATAGTTAAAAGTTGCTCAACACCACCCACAACACAAGACCCAACATCATTATCTTGCAATGGTGGGAAATCACTACAGGGGACACATGTGTTTGTGAAGTTTCCATTCCTTCCACTAATATCCATTTCTAAATAATGGGATACACTAGATTTGGGTATGAATCATAATGTTTAATCTCAATGTAGAAAAATACTTAGCATATATCAATATTCTACGCATAGATAATATCTTAATCATAAACACTGTAACTTTGAGGAAAAATTTACATTTAAATCCTTCATAATGGCTTGTAAAGAAAATATCAATTACCCTAAGAATATCCCCAAGGAGTGTCAATACCAAGAGTACAGTAAGGCCTGTTGTTGTGTACCCGGATACCCCAGGTCAAGCCCGAAACTCCTTGTCGGAGCTTCCACTCCTAGGTACATCTACTCCAGAGCCACCTCTATCTATTTGTATCTAGACAGGGATGTATTTTCTAAAAATATCCACATAATATAATCCTTACCAAAATACCAAGATGTTCTTGTATTCTTATCCTCAAATACTATCTTATGGATTTGTACCGTAGTCTACGTTTTCTAAATCTACTTTCCATGTTTTCTACTAAACTTCCTCTTATACCAACTGAAAGGACCCGACCCCAGTTGACCGGATCTCGTGCCTTATTTAATTATATTAGCATATAAACAAGGAACAATAATCCTAAATGAAATAGTAGTTTAGTATTATTGGAAACAAGATACACACAAAAGTTCAACATTACAACTTGAAAAGAAATACAACATAGAAACTCCTTAGACAACATCCATATCTCCTAGGTTATATCATCATTTTATTCATAATAAACTTCCTAATGTACTGATAAAATGAAACATAATAAAGGGGTGAGATAAAATGCTCAGTAAGAGTAAGCAATACAGCAAAAGATCACATAAACATTAGACATGGTAAATAATTGAAAACACATGCCTTTAAAAATCAACTTGAACATAATATGGAAGAAATATGAGTTGAGTAAATATTTCCATAATATAACGCAATCATGGGTATTCTAGTAGTCAAATAACCACATGAACCATAAATAATATTTTCATAATGAAGGAATGGATAATGCATGACAACATAACCAAAACATTAAGGCCTCGTTCCAAGACAAAAAATAATCATTTTTTCAAGGCCTTGTGCCAAGACCGTAGTTTGTCTCATGAGACCTACCAATGCACTGAGGATATATAGGAAGCCCCACCTGAAACTTTATATGTACAATTCATTTCTCATATGAATGGAGATAAATAAAAACAAAAAAATACATTCATATTGAAATTAATATATGAAATTTAAATCACTTTCTCCAAACATTAAGCATAATCACTAACCATTTCGAGTAAATTGATGAATGGTTTTAAGATAGCACATCCACAAAAAAATCATAAACCATTAAATTAAATATGTTATATGATACCATGAAATATTAATACCAATAATACAAAATAATCAACAAAAGTGTTCAAATAGATGAAGATACTCTTATAAAATCTTCGAGTAATTCTTGAGATAAATAGTCATTTACTTAGAAAAGAAGAGTTATTTTGAAAAAGTATTTGTATAAAACCAGAAGTTAAGTAATGTATTATATTCATAATAAAATGAGTTATTTTATAAAGATAATGGTTTCCAAAAACAGATTATAGGGTTCCTTTGAAAATGGGTAAGTGTTTGAGAAATTCCCCTGAATCAGGCTTGTATTTTGGAAATTTTTTTGAAAGTTTCCTTTTTTAAAATGTGTAGCTATCCATAAAACAAGGAAGGGTTATAGATGGTAAACATAAATAGAACACTAAAAAAGATTTTATGAGTATTACATAACAATATAAAATAATTTCATTGAAGTAATTAGACAATAAATTTAACCTGAATGAAAATGGAGGTTCGGGTTAGAAAACCCTTACCTTAAGTATGAATGTGTTCCGCTCTTGAAATTAATGTCCTTGAATATGAAATTATAATTATTAATAAATAATTTTATAAAATTTTAGAATTTTATTTATTTTCTCATAATTCTATTTAGTTTATTTATAACCTTATTGATAAGTTATTATATAGAAATTCGTCATTCCGGAGTGTTCGTTTTCTTTATTTTCATAATCGGTTCACTTCTTCTTAAGTAATGGAGTTAATATAGAATGGATGTAAATATCCATAATTGAAATAAAATATTATTTATGAACATCTTGATGTGTTAATGGTCATTTATATCATTTGGTTACATGTTATGAGGATGAATGATTAGATTACAACCACATAGATTATTTGGCAGTATTTGGAATATTATGAACTAGTTTTGTCATAAAAATAATTAATATATACATATTCTGGATCCAGAATATTAATTAGGTTATAATAAATATATTATAGTCTGGTTCAAAAAATTGGTTTCATGACCAGTAATGAAGGATAAATTTAAGAACGAAACTTTGTCATCCATGAAGTTTATAAATTGGAACCTCAGGGATGTCGACATCATTTATAAAAATTAAAGGGAGGGAGTAAGAATATTGACGATGGTTCTTCCATTCAAATGATATATGTCTAGTATATATATGATAATAGATTTATCTTGGTTATTTTGATAGAGGAGGTGAGGAGAGGATAACAAAAGATGATAAATTGAAATGAAACGAAATGGAAAAGAAGGGTTCTTTACCTCTTGAAATAACCTCCTTCAGGACCTCCATAACGGAAGGTGTTTTGGTCTTCTGAAAAGAACATGAGCTTCTTGAATGTGGGGAATAATTAGGGAAGGGTAATTTGGTAGATCTTTGATGAGCTTCAAGGCTTAGTAAAGAGAAGGGACGAAGGAGTGAGCGAGGTTTTTATAGTGGAGGAGAGGGGTAAATTTGAAATATTTTATTCATTATTTTATCATTTCTAAGAAGAAAACCAATAGTGTTGTTTCATGTGACCCAAAATAGAAATAAGTGCATGTGAGTTCAAAATATGTGGACTTACATCACGTATGATGTCATAAAAAGTGTATTTAACTGATAATATGAATATACAGTATTTTACTGTATTCCACTGTTCATCAAAAATTAAAGAATTTCAGAAAAATCACAAAAATTCACCCCAACCATTTTTCGATGTGTAGAACTCAAAAATGAACTCCATTTTTCAAAAATAATTTTCTAAATATTACTAATTTAATTTTTAAATCAAATCATATTTAATTCAAAAAATTACAATTTTAAAGGTATAATTAGTATTATATTCCAATGAAAATTTAATTAAGATCTCATTATCATATTAACGTAAAAAAATAAAACAACATCATTTTTTACTATTCATAATCGTCAAATTACTTTTCATATTACTATTCATAAGGTATGTTACTATTCAAAAAATCATGTTTTTTCTTTTAGACTCCAAATGACTTATTGATCACAACTCTGGATTACCATTTTTTGAAATTAAAAACATATTAGAGGAAAAGTTGTGTTTAATGGATTTATCATAAAATATATTTATTTTCAAAACCTTGGGGCGTTACTCATAGTTTCATTATTTGGTAATGAATAGATCTATTTTGACTTCATCAATTACTCTATGAAATGAAAATTCAAGACGATTTATTTTCCTCTCTAAATCACTAAAATTACTGTTTAATGGATCATAATATCTGTATAAGAGTGAAAATTCATTACTAATGTCTCAAGATATTTATTAAACCCAAAATTATTATCATAGTTTATCCAATATTGATAAATTTTTATATGTCTAAATAACACATTAATCTCTAAAACCTTAATAATAACACCCAAATTCAATATAAACCATTCTATAAATACTTAATATTAAGTATCCTCCAAAATATTCCTGACCATATTCAAAACCCAAAAAATAGGGAAAATATCACTAAATTTATAAATTCAATGTAACTATAATCATAAAATAACATAAATTAACTCATAATGTCACATACTAAACATGTGAATAACATGATCATATATTATTCTAAAACATGATAATAACTTGATTTAATATAAAATATCAATGAAAAAATAAGTGATTAAAAAAATTAATTATATCCATATTTCTAAAATAAAATCACAAACTATCCAATATATTCCATAAATATCAAAATCCAGTAAAATTCATCAAAGATAACATAAAAATATATGTCATCAGATCGCTAACAATTTCTACAGTTATAAATACCATACAATATCAATAATAATGTTATCCCAACTAAAAATTATTATCTCAACATTAAGAATATATTATGAGTTATCTATCCCTAAATCACGTGTTTTCGAAAAATATCACATTACTTGTGAATCCCATTTATCGTTATCAATACATGACAACATATAATTAAAAAAATAATGAAAAAAATACTTCATAATAATCTTTAGAAGATTCATGATTCTTATAACTAGAACATCATTGATTAAAAACTTATATAACCCAATTCTATAATTTCAATTTATGAACACTTAAATCATTTAACTTACTTTTAAAACATTAACCGAGCTTTCTTATATTAATCCTTAATGATTATTTTCTTTAATATCTAATTCATAGTATCATCATTATCAATAGAAAGACCATTAATCATAAAATATTGTTTATATTCGTATTGATCCTTCCCCTTAGGACATCAATTTGTGTAATTCCCTTATATTACACATTTAAAACATTCAACCATAAGTTATACCTTATGAAATCCATCATTCACATCTATTGTGTTAACTAAACATTTTTTTTACTTAAAAATTAATTTATATATATATATATATCCTTTTTTTGACATATAAAACATATTCTCATTCATTTTGGAAATTTCCTTGAATAATTCTCCCAAATTCTTGTCATGTAGGACGCTATGTTTTCTTTCCTCTATAGTTTTCATGAAACTCATTTTTTATATTGTTTGGTTTATTTGATAACTCACCTTTGTTCATGTTTCTAATCATATTTTAAAGAAGTTGGTTAAGAATAATCATAAGAATCTATATTCAATCACCCATTTCATTTGGGTTCTCACAAGTAAAATCACTACATCATCCATTAGATTAAACATTAACATCATTTATCATGGTTTCATCCCTTAACTAAAACCAAAAAGTATAGTTCAAGAAATAATAATCATTGTGAGTAATCATATAACCAAAAAAATAATTCAAATAATATCTCAATTAAAACAAATTGTTTTAAATCATTGACCCCTTCAATTTAAAGTAAGTTTACATAGACATTATCTATTAAAATCCATCATAGTGTTTCAAAAATAAAATTTTAATTAACATAAGAATATCCCCTAGTGGTGTCTATAATGGTGTTAAGTATTAGGCCCACTCATTATACACCCGTGGTGACTGAGTTAATACCCAATATATCCCATTCTATATTGTTACCCCAGGGTGTATCAGTGCCACAACCATATCCACATTCCAGTATTAATACATTGGTATAAGTTCTAGGAAAACTACATTTCATTTATTTACTGTAACTTAGGATGATCTCAAATACTTAGGTTTATCATAAGGGTTCTCACTAAAATTTCCTCATCATAATTTCCAAAAATAATGAAACCTTTCTCTGATACAAACAGAGGTGACCCAATCATTTCATACATAAATATAAAATTATTTCATATTATTATTCATTAAAAATAATTATGATCCATGATAAAAACCATCAAGGTTTAGTGTCTTTGGAAATCTGGATATAGAAACAACCATTCTATAAAACACTACATCATCTCTCCTAATGTTATTTATATTATTACCACTCTAGACATATCATACTTAGAATATTCATTCAAAACATGGGGAAGGAGAATTTTAAAATGGTGAGCTTAGATTCTTAGTAAATTTATATATAATAGATATCAATCATTGATCATATGTGATAATAAAAATTTGAGAACATAATTATAATATAAGGAATTCATAAAAAATCAATTAAATATCTTTAATCATGATTCGGGGAATAAGCATTTGTCATAACAAAATCCAAAAATCAAAAGAGTGAAGTTTCACCAATAATAAATCTTGATCCATGAGAGAATCTCATAAATACATGAATGTTGAAAAAAAAATATAATCTTATAAAATTGTGAACAAGTATAAACATTAATTGGTTCAATAATTATGTTAAGGACATGAAATGTTTTCCTCGCACACCCTTATTGATATTAAATAACGTCCAAACAAAATCTTATCAACGTGAAAATCAGGTCAACGTATAAACATACAGACATGAAAATAGGTCAATGCATAATGATATGAAAAAGAATTTAGGTTCACACATTACAGGTTAATATCATGAGTTTTCCTTCCTTACCTAATGAATTGGAGGGTTATAATAGACCTAACCATCAAATAATCATAATATAGCCATATATATTCCATATGATCATGAAAAAATTTATTAATTCACCATAGATTAACCCATGGAAAAGAAAAAGAGTTTTGTCAATATTTCATAAGTATAAAAAACATCTAGATAAATTATAATTTCGGTGTTAGTGTATCATGTTCCCAGTGAGGAATAAGTAACATCGAAGTATGTTGTTATAGATTAAAATATATCTAAAATCTCACTGGAAGATTTTTAAAAGAAAATAATTTTCTCATTTTGAAATCACTTATTAAAATTATAATTTTTTTGAATATATTATATTAATCATTTTATTTTAAAATAACCTTGGAAACATATAAATTAATATTTAAATCTTCAAGAGGTCATGATGGTATGAAATTTTATTCATGCCAAAATCATTAAAAAATATTCTTTTCACTCATTTTGTAAAATGTAAGATGATTAGAAAATGATAAAAATATTATTTTTAATCCATTTTATAGAATATAAAACATGTTTAAAAATGACTTTAAATATTCATTTATTGTATGGTAAAAACATTGTTTACAACATTTTATAGAAAATGGATATAAAAGAAAAATATTCCTGAACAAAAATGAAACAATGTTTGTTTTTCTAAAAAACGATATTATAATGATCACTTTAAATAAAAAAGAGAGAAAAATTCTATGATGACTTAAAATATACAAGAATAAATAGATAATAATAAAATATATTAGGTTTAAAGGATATGGATCATATAATTTCCCTCAATTTAAATTTATCAAAGATAATCCCATAAAGAAATTATATTGTTATATAAAACCATTATTTTTTGGTAATATCCAAATCAAAATCACATGAATGAGACAACCTTATATGTATTTTTAAATCAAAATAAATATCATTATAATAATCATAAAATAACTTAATGGGAAATATATACACTACACAAAATAAACATGTTGTCAATATGGCATATGTCTCACAAAATTAAATGTGATATGAGAAAATATTACCTTAATTCTTATCTTACTATTTATGAATTTATAAATTCAATATAATAAATATATATTTGTTTTAAAAATATTCCATAAAAATATTTATAAGTAAATTTCTATTTTTTTCACATTAGAATTTCTTATTATAATTTTATTAAAAATTTCATCATTAAATAGACCATTCCAGTGGAAAGTGGTCCATTTTCCAAGTATGATCTAGTGTAATGGTTGTATTCCTTTCCACCTTATCTTGGTTTCATCATATGAAGAATTTTAATCACCACAAAATTATAATATCTATATATAAAATTTAATTACCTTTCATATAAAGTGGTGATGAAAAATGAATTACATCACATCGTGGAGATGGTTGTCTGTGTGTACTCACTGGTGATGTTTTCAATTTTTGATGGATGAAATAAATTACATTATAATTATCCTTTATATAATTCTTATTATATAAAAAACATATATTTTTAATAAATATATCATTATTATGATCCAGGTAAATAGAAAATGAAAAATAAATCACATCATTTTTTGGAGGTGGTAGTCCCCACGTATGCATGAGCAATGTTATCATCTTCCAATAGATGGGAAGGTAAGAAAGTAGATAATATAAAATAATTATACAATAACTATTATTTCATAAATATTATATATAAACATTAAATCCATTATAATAGCCATCCATGAAAGGTGGTGATAGAAAATTGAACATATCTCTACATGGAGCCTGTAGTCCACACACACACACGAGCGATACATTCATTTCCAATTTGATAGAAAGGAAATAGATAAATATTATTCCTTAAAAATAATAAAATACAAATATAAGGAATGTAACATCCCCGACATGGAAGTCACTAAACTGGTGCTCTGAGCCGGGTGGTTACATGACCTTAAGCGCGCCTCCCTGTATGCCAAAGGCTTCTGACTAGCAGTGGGGGTCTATGCAGTCAAGTGGGGAGACTATACCTCCTCTTTTTCAGAGTAAGACACAACAAAATAAACCAAATAGCGGAAACAACAACCAAAAAATATGGAACATGTATAACAAACATTTCCAAAAGTAAATATGCAATGTCATACTATAAATGAAAAAGTGAACAAAGCCCAAAATAAAGACAACAACCAAATCCCCAAAATGGTTCCGACTCCAAGTCTGGATCCTCCACCAAGTGACACCCATGTCCACTCACTATCTAGTAAGGAACATTTCCCTTGTCCTAAGCCGAAAACATGAAGTCTTCTCGGGTACCCAACGACGGCCCGAGCAGGGTGTGAGTACAACTCAGTAGGCCACCACCAACGGTGTCTACAAAATATCCAGTATAAACAGACAGTGTATAAAAAAGGAATATGAATGATAGTTTCCAAGTAATTAATTAAGGTGCCATTAACAAGTTCAAATCCTAGCCATTTCCATTCCATTACCATTCATTTATTACCAATTATCATCACCTACCATTTCATCACATTTCCATGGGTTAAACACATACATTATGTTACATGGGTCTCAGGAAACAATCACATGAAAGAGGGTAAACACATCATTATCCTGTCTCACTAGGACTAACCCCTCATAAGAACCATAACCTCACCTCGAAGCCTCAGTCTAGGTGGATGCAACCGTTAGGAGAATATACCCTCAGTTCCCTTTCCTAACCCGTGCATTTAGGGTGGAGTTTAGAGCCTCAATCTTCACTCGACCCATGGGCATAGATCCTCATGTCATACCCCACTCTAAGAAGCCATGTGCACATGCTTATATATAAGTAACCGTCAACCATCCAAACCATTTCCCTTCGACAACCACTATTCACAACAACCCACATGAGAATCCACATCATTCCTTAACCCATTAACACATTACCATTTCACATCATTTAACCATTTACCCAATTCCCATGTGTTATGCCTATCTCACTAAGAATTGAACATTAGACCCAGAACCTATCCTGTTATGGTCTTAAATCAGTTTACACATTATCCCATTTAACCCGTTCACCATTTTTACGAATCAAAAATTCATTCCATTTCAAATATCCACAAGGTTATTTCCAAGTCTAGGTGCATCACATAACTTTTATATCAAGTTCAACAAATCATGACAACATGTTCATCAAGGGCTCTACAATTTATTAAAGCAAGGACACTTGTTAAAAATAGTCCTGAAACCCAGAAAAAGCTGGAACATCCCATGGATGGCCCTAAATTAGGTTAAGTCCATCCCAATACATCCCACAGGGATCGTGAGGGTCCCAATTTTCCATTTTAGACATCATTATTACCAAACATTCTAAGGTTATGAAAAAAATAACCAAGGAGAAACAAGAACATAACTAATCATGCACAAATACCCAAATAACTATGGGATATCACTTGTAGACCACCTACCTTAAATCTGCGGTTGAACGCACTCTCAATCGAGTCCTTAGACCTTGATCCAACCAACCCTTGGAGCTTAAACCTAAAACTCACCCAAATGATAGGGTTTTATATCTTCTGAACAATATGGAGAGAAGATACAAACCCTAAACCAAAAGGAGAACAAAGGAAGAGATTAGCCTTACGTGGAGCTTCGATCCGCAACCAACGGTACCAAAAACACCTTAGAATAGAAGGAGATCGATCTCTTGGAGCCTTTGGGCAATTTGGTTCGTGCCTAGGGTGGAGAGAGAGAGGAAATGAGAGGAAATCCCAAGTGGGGTTTAAAATCCTGGAGTGAAAAACTTGTAATTTTCCCAACTTTATGTGGCTGCATGGTTTGGAAAACCGTGCGCAAACCGTGCGCATGCCACTACCCGGAGGAGGAGTGGTCTCACAATTTGTCCACACGGTTTGGAAAACTGTGTGCAAACTGTGAACATGCTTCTGTCCAGAGAGGGAAGGGTCGCACAGATTAGCCTGGGCAGGCCGCACGGTTTACCTAGCCGTGCGCTCGGACCTGGCTTTCCCAGATTTCCTTTCATCCATGCCCCGATCCCCCAGAACAACCCTAAGGCCTCTCACACTTTCAGGAACCATTTTAAAGCCTCAAAAACAAAGGGTTCACCCCAAAACACAACAAAAACATAACCTTCCAAAAACCAGGACCTTACAACCTCCCCACCTTATGATGGATCATCCTCGAGTTGAGATTCCAAACCTCATTGATCCATCGAAGAGAAGAGTTTGGGCCACTAAGCCCGCATATCCGATTCCCGCTCCCATGTTTCTTCCTGAAATTTCCCATGCTTCCATAGTACTCGCACTAATGGCACAACCTTGCCTCGTAAGACCTTTTCACTATGATCCACCACACGAACTGGATGCTCTTCAAAGGACACATCAGCCTCAAGCTCCACATCCTCAACATCAACCACATGAGATGGGTCAGGGTGATACCGTTGAAGCTGCGACACATGAAACACATCATGCATCCCACCATACCGCTGTGGAAGAGACAATCAGTAAGCCACTGGTCCAATCCTCTCCACAATCTCAAAAGGTCCCACATACCTAGGTTCCATCTTACACTGCTTTCGTATCCGACGGTGACCCAACCTTGGAGACACCTGAAGGAACACTTCATCACCCACCCCAAACTCAAGAGGTCTACACCGTCGATCTACATACGACATCTGCCTACTCTGAGCCATAGCCATCCGCTTCCTAATCAACTTAACTCTCTCCGAAGTCTCCTGCACAAGACTCAAACCCAACAACTCAGATTCACCGGCCTCTAGCCAATACAACGGAGATCTACATGGCCTCTCGTAAATCTCCTCAAATGGTACCATCTGAATCATATCCTGAAAACTGTTGTTTTAGGAAAACTCAACCAACGATATGTGTCTCTCCCAAGAACCACTAAAGTCTAAGACACAAGATCTTAACATGTCTTCCAACACTTGGATCATACGCTCTGACTGCCCGTCCATCTGCAGGTGGAAATCCATACTCAAAAAAACTTGTGTACCAAGCGCTTTCTGCAATCCTTGCCTGAGATGCGATGTGAAATGCAGAACTCAGTCCGAAATTATGGCCCTCGGCACACCATGCAACCACACTATTTCCCAAACATACAGCTCACCCAACTGGTCGACTGTAAAGGTCTCCAGAATCAGTAATAAATGAGCCACTTTTATTAACCGATCCACAACCACCCTGATTGCATCATTCTTCCGCGGCTTCCTTGGAAGACCCACGACAAAATCCATCATTACATCATCCCATTTCCATTCCGGAGTGGGAAATGGATGCAACAAACCGCTTGGGCGTTGATGCTCGGCCTTCACCTACTGAGAGGTAAGACACCGCGCCACAAAGCCCGCAACTTCCGTCTTCATTCTAGGACACCAAAACTACTTTCGGATATCACGTAACATCTTGGTCAAACTAGGATGCACTGCCCTCTTTGATTCATGGAACTCACGCATCAACTCTTCCCACACACACTTTGGCATAACCACACAACCATGAACACGAACAACATCGTCCACACCGATGGACCAGCCAGAAGGTAGCTCCACACATTTAAGCTTTTCCATCATGTTCAAACACTCAGGATCATCAAGCTGACCTTCCTTAAATCGACTCAAAAGGGTTGACTCCATCGCTAAGGAAGCAAGAGTGACCTGACCACTCTCCTCCTGCACCTCAAGGTGCATTTCTGCAAACAAATCCATCACCTTCCAATCGTTTCTGGACTTCTGAACCACTTGATTCTCAAACTTCCTGCTTAGAGCATCAGCAACATTGTTTCCCTTTCCTAGAATGTACACCAACTCAAAGTCAAAAGACTAGAGAAATTAAACCCATCTCTGCTTCCGAAGATTCAGATCCCACTGAGAGAAGATGTAATTTAAACTCTTATGGTTGGTATACACGGTAAACCATTCTCCCAACAGATAGTGCCTCCAGCACTTCAAGGCGTGCACTACTGCAGCCAACTCAAGGTCATGAGTGGGATAATTCCACTCATGGGGTCTCAAATTCTTTGACCCGTAAGCCACCACCCGCTCGTCTTAGATCAACACCACCCCAAGTATGATTCCGGATGCATCACAAAACACGATGTACTTCTTACCCGGCTCAGGTAAGATCAAGATAGGTGTAGTCGTTTACTACTTCTTCAACTCGTGGAAGGCATTCTCATTGGCCTCAGACCACTCAAACCTGATTCCTTTCATGGTGAAGCCTGAGAGTGGTGCTGCCAAGCAGGAGAAGTCCTGAATGAACCTTCGTTAATACCTGGCCAAACCCAGAAAACACTGAACATCAGAAACAATCTTGGGCTTCTCCCAAGATAAAACTGCTTGAACTTTCTATGGATCCACTAACACACCTGCCTCCGAGATGATTTGACCCAGAAAATGTTCCTCACCTATCCAGAATTGACACTTGGATAGCTTAGCGTATAGCCGGTGCTCTCTTAGCGTACCCAAGACGATGTCAAGATGTTAGGCATGATCGTTGTGAGTTTTTGAGTACACTAAGATATCGTCAAAAAAGACAACCATGAACCAATATAGATAGGGATGAAAGATCTGGTTCATCAAAGCCATAACCACCGCTGTTGCATTGGTCAAGCCGAAAGTCATCACAACAAACTCAAACAACCCGTACCAACTCTGGAAAGCTGTCTGTGGTATGTAGGAAGACCTCAACCTCAACTGGTGATAAATTGACCTCAAATAAATCTTGGAAAACACTGATTCACCCCTCAACTGATCAAACAGGTCATCAATTCTAGGAACATGGTACTGATTCTTCACTGTCATCTGATTTAACTTTCAATAGTCAACCCATAGCCTCAACGAAACATCTTCCATATTTGTAAAAAGCACAGGAGATCCCCCAGGAGACGTACTAGTATGGATAAACCCCTTACGCTCTAACTCCTCAAGCTGATCCTTTAGTTCTTGGAGTTTTGCTGATGCCCTTAGATATGGAGGAATAGAAACTAGCTCTGCTCCTAGCAGCAACTCGATCGTGAACTCAACATCCCTCTCGGGTGGTAACCCCGAGAAATCCTCAGGAAACACATCCTGAAACCGATCCACCATGGGAGGAAAGAAAGACTGGTATCCTCTTTCATTGTCATGAAGCTTGTGACATGCCACTCGAGCTGTGAGTCCATTCAACCACTGGCCAAACGGTCCTGCACGCCCTCATCGAACATCCCATTCTCCATGGTGGACATAAGAATCACCCTCAAGCGACCTGAACAATACTCTGTGATGATAACAGTCTATGTGTGCCTGATACCACACCAACCAATCCATTAACAAGATTATATCAAAACCTGACATCTCAAGAATGAAAAAGTCCCACAGAAAACGATTCCCATCAACTTCCAAGGCACATCCCTTGACCTGCTTGATATCCTCAAACCACAACCCCAATGGAGTGTCAATTGAAATAACTCCACACACCCTCTCCATAGGTAAACCGAGCACTACCACAAGTTGAGCATAGATAAAAGAGTGTGTGGCACCTGTTTCATTCAAAGCACTAGAAAAAGTAGAATCAATAAGGATCAAACCTCAAACAGTCGATGGTCCAGCCTCACCATCACCAGGCGCAAACTGAATTGCCTGAAGCTGACCTGCCCCTCTACCCTGGGCTCCAACCTGAGTACTCTGTGCTACACTGCCTTGCTGGCTTGAAAGATCTTGCCCTATATTTTCACGTACACCGCCCCAGCCAGTACGGCCCATGGAGTTCCAAATAACTACCTGATATGGGGAAACTGATCCCTTGCCCGTATTCAGTATCTACCTTCCACCATCATGCTCACCCGCATGCCGAGGGTTCCTGTAGAACTTCTGCACATTCCCCATCCTGCCGCACGAATGACACTCAACTGGAGGTCGAGGACACTTACCACGCATATGCTCCGGCCTACTACACTGATAGCAGAACACCTGATTTCCACTCTGAGAGGATGATCATCTCTTCCAGCCACTTTACAGACTTCCACCATGCTGTGAGCTCTCATGGTGTCGCTTTCGACCTTTGGTAGCTGCACCGCTCATCTATCCCGTTGGAACTACAAGACCACTACCCGAAGCTCCCTTCATGTTTCCTTCCGAGATTAGTGCCTGACCTACTACCTCTATTAACCTCTTAAAGCTAAAGATATTTAATTGAGACCTGATCTCATGTGTCAGCCCATCCTGGAAACACCTTGCTACTGCTGCATGATCCCCTGCCAACACTAAGAAAAAGCATCTCAAATCAGTGAAGCGACTAGCATAGTCCATCACCGATAGCGATACCTGAGTAAGGCTCAAAAACTCTGCATCCCGTTCCTACCTCAAAGTCTATGGGTAGAAATGCTCCATAAAATTTTCCTAAAAAACCTTCCACGATGTTTCCTCAGCCTGCTCGATTTGAGCCTGAATGTCCCACCAACACCTAGCCTGGCCTCACAACATATAAGAGGCCAGCTTCACTCGATTTTCAACAGGGGTCTCCAGATGGTCCAGTATCATCTGGAAATACTCTAACCAGAACACCACTGCTTCTAGCCCACCCTCTTCGGTGAAGGTCAAAGGGTGTTGTAGCTGGAAATCCCTGGTTAGCTCAAACATACTCTGTGCAACCCGCCTTGGGTCCCGATCCATCCTCTGCATGAGGTGAGCCATGTTCTCTCGGAAATGGTCTTCTCTACATTTATTGAACTCCAAATTTTCCTGCCCCTCTACTGGAGGAGTGTTCTCAGTAATATCCTCTCATTTCCCAACTGGAAACCGACGTCGTGGTGGCATCTCTCTACAATGCCAGGCATGAGATTTAGAACGCATACCATAAAACTTAAATGACTTCTTCAAAAGGCTCTTACTAGCTACACCAACCCAGTTTTTCATGCTAATTTCAACAACATTAGTACCTCAAATTTACCGCCCCGACCATCCCTACCACGGGCCATGGTCCACATGGGATAAACGACCATGCACTACCACCAACTCACCCAACATCCTACAAAAACCTCTTTAGCTTCATTTCAAACCTTTATATTACATTAAACATCATTTACCCACTTGTTTTTATTTCATTCTTCTCATCAATTCTTGGTTTCATGAAATGCATGATGCACCCTACTTTCCTACCTCACACACCCACCTTGTACGTGGGCCTAACACAATGCATGTCACCCATCTCCCTAGGTGCCTAAAAATGATGCATGAATGTAAATCCTTGTGACATTAAGGCCACGAGACAAATATCATAAAACAGTCACACCAGCCACATGTGCATCACCCAATGGTGAAATATCATCAATTGTAACAACACACAATCATGAACAAAAATTCCCACCCTGGGTGACTTGGGTTTTCCCTCGTACATGGGTTAGCTACTCCCAAGCATGAGCTCATTACCATGGCCCGACACGTCTTAATACTTTTCTACCAATCCTAAATAATAAGACTTAAGAGAAGGAGAAGAAAGACCTCCTCTGATACCAGTTTGTAACACCCCCGAAACGGAATCCACTAAACCGGTGCTCCATGACGGGTGGTTACATGCCCTTAGGCGTGCCTCCCCGTATGCCAAAGGCTTACGACTAGCAGCGGGGGTCTATGTAGTCACGTGGGGAGACTATACCCCCTTTTTATTAGAGTAAGCCACAAAAGAATAAACCAAATAGCAGAAAAAACAACCAAAAAACAAGGACCATGTATAACAAACATTTCCAACAGTAAATATGCCATGTCATACTACAAGTGAAAAAGTGAACAAAGCCCAAAATAAAGACAATAACCAAATCCTTAAAATGGTCCCGACTCCAAGTCCGGATCCTCCACCACGTTCTACCCATGTCCACTCACTATCTAGAAAGGACCTTTTCCCTTCTCCTGACCTGCAAACATGAAGTCTACTCGGGTACCGAATGGCGGACCGAGCAGGGTGTGATTACAACTCAGTAGGCCACCACCAATGGTGTCTACAAAATATCCAGTATAAACAGACAGTTCATGAAAAAAGAATATCAATGATAGTTTCCAAGTAATTAATTAAGGTGCAATTAACCAGTTCAGATCCAAGAAATTTCCATTCCATTACCATTCATTTATTACGAATTATCATCACCTACCATTTCGTCACATTTCTATGGGTTAAACACATACATTATGTTACATGGGTCTAAGGCCCACAATCACATGCAAGAGGGTAAACACATCATTATCCTATCTCACTAGTACTAACACATCTTAGCAACCATAACCACACCTTGAAGCCTCATTCCGGGTGGATGCAACTGTTAGGAGAATAGACCCTTAGTACCCTTTCCTAACCATTGCATTTAGGGTGGAGTTTAGAGGCTCAGTCTACACTCGACCCGTGGGCGTA
The DNA here is from genome assembly GCA_963277665.1 of Viscum album. Taxonomy (NCBI): domain Eukaryota; kingdom Viridiplantae; phylum Streptophyta; class Magnoliopsida; order Santalales; family Viscaceae; genus Viscum; species Viscum album. The sequence continues at coordinate 380,149,541 of OY728147.1, forward strand.
GATCCTCATGTCATACCCCACTCTACGAAGCCATGTGCACATTCCTATATATAAGTAACCATCAACCATCCAAACCATTGCCCTTCGGCAACCACTATTCATAACAACCCACATGGGAATCCACATCATGCCTTAACCCATTAACACATTACCCTTTCACATCATTTAACCATTTACCCAATTCCCATGTGTTATGCCTATATCACTAAGCATTGAACATTAGAACAATAACCTATCCTGTTATGTTCTTAAATCAGTTTACACACTAACCCATTTAACCCGTTCATCATTTTCATGAATCAACCATTCATTCCATTTCAAAAAACCCCTTGGTTATTGCCAAGTCTTGGTGCATCACCTAACATCTATTTCAAGTTCAACCAATCATGCCAACATGTTCATCAAGGGCTCTACAATTTACTATAATAAGTCCACTTGTTAATAACAGTCCCGAAACCCAGGAAAAGCCAGAACATCCCATGGATGGCCATAAATTATGTCAAGTCCATCCCAACACATCCCACGAGGATCGTGAGGGTTCCCATTTTCCTTTTTAAACATCATTATTACCAAACATGTCAAGGTTAACCAAAACATAACCAAGGAGAAACAAGAACATAACTAAACATGCACAAATACCCAAATAACTATGAGATATCACTTTTAGACAACCTACCTTAAATCCGTGGTTGAACGCACACTCAATCGAGTCCTTAGACCTCGATCTGACCAACCCTTGGTGCTTCAACATAAAACTCACCCAAAAGATAGGGTTTTAGAGCTTCAGAACAATGGGGATAGAATATACAAACCCTAAACCAAAAAGATAACCAAATATGAGATTACCCTTACATGGAGCTTCGATCCGCAACCAACGGTACCAAAAACGCCTTAGAATTGTAGGAGATCCGTCTCTTGGAGCCTTTGGGCCGTTTGGTTTGTGCCTAGGGTGGAGAGAGAGGAAATGAGATGAAATCCCAAGTGGGGTTTAAAATCCCGGAGTGGAAAACATGTAATATTTCCCAACATTAAGTGGTCGCACGGTTTGTCCGCATGGTTTGGAAAATCGTGCGCAAACCGTACGCATGCCACTGCCCGGAGGAGGAGGGGTCACATGATTTATCCACATGGTTTGGAAAACCATGAACATGCTTCTGTCCGGAGGGGGAAGGGTCACACAGTTTAGCCTAGGCAGGCCGCATGGTTTACCTGGCCATGCACAGGCTGTGCGCCCTGGCCTGCCTAGCCCATATTTTTTTTCATCCATGCCCCGAGCCCCCAGAACACCCCTAAGGCCTCTCACACTTTTAGGAAACATTTCAATGTTTCCAAAACAAAGGGTTCAACCCAAAACATAGAAAAAATATACCTTTCCAAAAACTGGGATCTTACAACCTCCCCACCTTATGACGACTCGTCCTCGAGTCGAGTTTCCAAGCCTCATTGATCCACCGAAGAGAAGAGTTTGGGCCACAGAGCTCGCATATCCGATTCCCGCTCCCATGTTTTTTTCTGAACTTTCCCATGCTGCCATATTACTCGCACTAATGGCACAACCTTACCTCAGAAGACCTTTTCACTATGATCCTCCACACGAACCAGATGCTCCTCAAAGGACGCATCATCCTCAAGCTCCACATCCTCAACATCAACCACATGAGATGGGTCAGGGTGATACCGTTGAAGCCGCGACACATGAAACACATCATGTATCCCACCATACCGCTATGGAAGAGCCAATTTTCAAGAAATTAGTCTGATCTTCTCCACAATCTCAAAAGGACCCACATACATGGGTGCCAACTTACCCTACTTTCATATCCGATGGTGACCCAACCTTGGCGACACCCGAAGGAACACTTCATCACCCATCCCAAACTCCAGAGGTCTACACCACCGATCTGCATACGACTTCTGCCTACTCTGAGCCGTAGCCATCTGATTCCTAATCTACTTAACTCTCTCTGAAGTCTCCTGCACGAGACTCGGCCCCAACAACTCAGATTCACTAACCTCCAGCCAACACAATGGAGATCTAATAGTCTATGTGGGCCCGATAAAACACCAACCAATCCATTCCCAAGATTATTGTCCCAGTGTCATCATTTAATATAAATTAGAAACAAGATCATTAAATTTTGTGATTTCCCTTTATATAAAAAAATAATAGACTTAATTATTAGATTTAACCTTAATAAGGTAGCAAATATTTATTTTTGTAACTATTCATAATGAAAAAATAAAGCTGATAAATTTACTAAATTTGGGAATATTTTTTAAAAATATGGAATCTATTTTTTTTTAAATTCAATCCCTATAATTATTATAAATTAATTTTAAAATAAATCCAAAAAACTCGTTGAAAAAAAATCAAGAAAAAATAAATTTTTAAATATAAAAATCTTTTTATACAAAACTTTAAGCATAATATCATTTTAAATGACATTTATTGGATTATTTTAAATAAAAATTAATTAATTAGATTTTGAAATAAATCAAAAAATATGATACTTATTAAATACATTAATTGAAAAGACATTTTTATGTAAAATTTGTATTTTTCACTATTTGTAAAATTCCTAAAACTTCACCTTAAGATAATTTCGATATACTAATTTAAAAATTATAAAAATTATAAAATTTAATTTCTAATATTTTCATAAATATATAATAATATTTAGTCACAAAAATAAATAATTTTTTAAAGAAAAACTATTTTTGAAGCATAAAATGACTTCAAGAAAAATTGTGCTCTCATTTCCTAAATATCAATCCATAAATTTTAATTGGGTATGAATATTATAACTATATTTAATAATGAGTTTACTTATATTCATACCCACCGACACAATGGAGATGTAATAATGACCACATTTATATAATAATATTTTTATTATATATCTCAATTCACTTAAAGATTAATATTGCATGTTAAGATATCTATTGAGATTATTGTTATTTTAAACTAAATTTTTTGGTTGTTATAGGAGCCACTCTATATGGTGCCTTGGATACATGTTTATTACTGAGAATATGTTTATATGATACCTCTACAACAAGATTTTGGGGAAAACAAGACATTTAATCAACAAATACATCATTATAGTCCCATATAATTGACATGTCATCAAGGATTAAAATTTCCCTTTAATTAACCATTTGATAAAGTTATAGATCTTAATTGGGTATCAAAAAACACAAGTTTGATATATTTTTTATTGTAGAATCATAATCATCCTTATATCTTTACAGTAGCGTGTTGTGGTTTAATATATAGAATGTTATTTTCTTTTCCTTGACAGTTGATATGAGAACTTTATTATTATTTCCTTTCCATGTGTATTACAGTGTTAGATTTCTAAAAACGATGTTCTTTTAGATTTTTTTTAAATCCTTTAAGAAAAAATAATTAGAGAATATTCCAATGATTTCAATTCCCTGATTCTCCCACAAGGTGTTTTCATACATATCTCCAATTAAAAATATCAAGGATTATAGTAAATATTTTTAGCACACTTCTTGGTTAAAATAGAATTACTCAAACCCAAATCATATAAAATTATTTCCATTATGAAGTGAATTATATGTTAAACTTTCACCACTTCATTTTTAGCTCCACTATAGCATTGGCGATAGATTTATCCTACACTTGATACATTGTTTTTAGTGGATGTTGATATTGTCAAATGTTTAATTACTTTCTTAATGTTAATTACCTTGTATAATATCTATGTTCCAAATAGTGGAAGCATTGAACTATAAGATGTTCATCAAGGTGTGTATTTAATTCTTCAATAATATTTTCGAGATTTTTATTATATTATAACCATTATTGATATTTATGGCCTTAATTTCTAGACATGAAGTATTTTTTCATTCCATTGAATTTTATTCTAGGGAATATCTTACCATAAATTAACATATGGGTAACTAAAATTTTTAACATGTATTACATTTATCATTTGATCCTCTAGTATAAAATTTGATTATTTACTTATTCTATCAATGTGCATGATACAATTCTAAAAACTATATCTCTATAATGTTAGATAATGGAAGTAATTCTTAATAACTTATAATGTCTTGGATAGTTTAAGAATTTTAAATATGTGTTTTTAAACCAATGAATAATATTTTTTTTATCACCACAGTTATCAATAAAATGAGGGACACAACTTATTATACATGTGAAATTTAACTCATATGATGCATCATGAAACATACATAAATTTTTTTATAATATAATATTGTTCTTAATAGTTTTATTACCATAAAAAAACTATGCTTTAAGCGAACCATGTTATACAACAAAAATATTATTCATTAAATTTAACCATTATAACCTTATTGTTAAATTGGTTCTATTAAGAGGAATAAACACATTATAAAATTTATTTTAAAAGGTTTTATTTAATTAAAATTTATTTATTAATGCATAATAAATAATTACCCAATTTTCACTAATTTCATTTTATGCTTTGAAAATATTTTTACATTAAAAATGGGGTTTCTTTCATTTTGTGCACAAAAATTAAAATTAATTTCCACAATAATTATAAATTTTATTTTAATAAAATAAAATAAATTTATATTTATAGTTTTAATATTATATTATAGTTACTTTTTAAATTTTATTTGTAAAAAGTTTAATTTTTTAGTGAATAGTGAAAAGTACTAATTTTGGTAAAACTGACATTTTTTCATTAAATAATGTAATTTAAAGTTGTCATTATGTTTTGATCTCAAAAAATAATTAATATAAGTATAATTTAAATATATATAATATAATAAATTTCATATTTATTAATATTATTCTTTATTTTGGTATGTGTTCATTTTTATGCTTAACATCATATTTTTCTGAAAACTGATTTTTTATACGCAGTGAACCTTTTTCTTAATTAAGCAAAAAAATCACTATTTATTAGTAATATAAATTAAATTTACAAATTTTATATTCAATTAAATATATTAATATACATTTAATAGTTTTTCCATGAAAATTAATGGATTTAGATTTTGTATTATAATTAAAAATGTATTTTTCTAAAAATGTATTCGTTGAATTGTGCACAGTAATTTTAAATTTAATTTTTACCAATTATAGGAATGAAATATTTTAAAATGGATTAAATATTTTTAATTATAATTTTAATATATTTTAATATGGTCAACATAATTTTTGGTTATAATTAATTGTAAAAACGGTAAAATTCTGTTACCACGGTTATGGTTAACACGAGTTTACCATGAGAGTTAAAGTAAATTATAAGGTTTAAATGACCTAAAAAGGTTTTGAAATCCTACATTATGGTTATATTTATAACATATATCTTATTATTTTTGAATATGAGTCATTTTGGATCCATTTTCATTGATTTAGACATTAATATATTTTAATATTTTGAAAATTCCAAGGGTGTCCTTCCCCTCACTTATAAAGAACACCACCCCTCGTCTCCTATAAAAATAAAAAAGTCCTTATAGATTAGAAATTTCATCCACAAATTAATTCATTACATAACTTCCCATAATATATAATTTTTTTTTTATCAAAATTCCAACCTCGTATGGTTTAAAGTGTTAGCCAATTGATGTCTCTAAAGAAGAGGTATTCCTATTAGAAGAGTGTTTTTATTATATTTATTTATATAAATACTTAAATTATTTTATTTCCATGATTATATAAAAATAAAATTATTTCATATAATTAGATTCTATTTTTAATCGGTGAAAACCATTATTCATCTTCTTCTCTATCAAATGGGAATCAAAATCACCATTCAAGCAAACATGGGGACCACCGCCTTATGAATTGAGGCATTTTGTTTTTCAACACAATCATTAATGGATTTTTATCTTGATGCATATATTGTTTATATATTATATTTATGAAATAATTACAATTATTAAAATATAATACATCTTTTTTATTTTGTAACCTTCCACCCATTAAAAAATGTTAACATCACTTGTGCATACTTGTGGACTACACCCTCCATGATGAGTAGTGATTCATTTTTCAAGTAATAATTTTATGGATGATTCTAAATAGATTTATAATGAATATATATTATATTTATATCATTACTGAAATTCTATAGATTATATAAAAAATATTATGTTACAAGGACAAGAACTATCGAATTGAAACATACATGAAAAACAAAGTAGTTAACACTCAAAATAATGATGTTAATTAAAGATTGTTAATTAACGGGTCTTTAAATGTTATAATTAGTTAATATATCATATTATAAGTATATATATAGTTATTTAATATAATTATAATAAATAATAATTTATTATACATTAGGTCAACATCACTTATGAGGCATGTAGAACTTCAGGAAAGGACAATTTCATCTCATTTACAATTAAATGGAACATATTTCCCATTATTCAACTAATTTATTTTAAATAGTGAATATAATAATCTATTCACAAGTAATTTCATTAATATGTATTTATTCACAGTATTCAAGGTTTTTTATTCTACTTTTTTTTTAATTGGGGTTTGATCAAAATGTTACTAAATAAGTAAGATTTATTTCATAATTTTATTTTTAATTGTGATTGTTTATATTCAAAATTATATGTAAATTATTTTAAAATATTATACTATGAAAACATTAATTTTATTTTAATCTATTTATTTTGGAAATTTTCAGTTAATAATATTATTTCCCTCTCTTTGTAATTTGAAATTCTCTAGAAAATGTTTTTAAGAAAAAGCAGAATTATTTCCTCTTGGTCAATAAATGTTTTCTACCATGTACATACTCTTTAAAGTGTCTATATGAATTTTATTTTATATGATAAAAATATTATTTAAAGTCATTTGGAACCATATTTATTGTAGATACCCTATTTTTTCATTGTATGATACTAAAATATTTTTATATATATTTCCAGAGTCAGGCATTGAGGCGACATGCGATTTTAAGCCCGGTGTTCCCGAAATTAATTTTATAATAATATTAAATATATTTTATATTATGGATGCATATTTTCTTAAATAAAAATGGATAAATATTAAACTTTAGATTGATCAAAAAATCTGAGACATTTTTTGAGTATGGAATGTGTTGTTTACCCTAAGCACGACCTAAAATAGTTCGGCATGAGGCTCTCAAATTTATCGAATATTGGCGGTATGTTAAGTGGATAAATTAAATAATTAAATTAAGTTATTTATTTCTTAACATAAAATAATTTATATAAGATTAATTCCATAGATAATCCTCTAGGGTTTGTCATATAAACCCTGAGGAGATTTTAGAGATTCTCTTCCTCCTTCCGTTGGAGAATCAAATCAGATGAAAATGAAACACTGGACTGGAGAAGATCAAGACGTAGTGAACATAAGGACTTCATTTTATTATTATGAATCATTATATTAAAATAAAAACATCCCAATCCCTAGGTAGGACTCATCAATTTTTGGTTTATTCTGTTTTTGATTAAATTGATTCACCAGATCAATCCCTTCTATAGATATTTTCCAATTGTGGGTCCATGGCATGATACTATACACCAATTAAATTGGTTATTATTGTTTTTTAACCTAGATATCCCCATTATTAATTATTTTACAATATTTATTTTAAAATTATGTTTAAAAATATTTTATTTTACTTTTCTCCTTCAATTCCTTCATGTTCTTCACAGATTGGACCCAGGAGTCTCTGTTTGCCATTGTCGGGTGGTACTGGGTCTAATTGGCCCTCAGAATCATGACAGACTGAAATGAGAGGTATGGATTGATGTAGAAGGGACAAATATGGAATAGTTATGGTATGTGGTTGTTTTTAATTATATTTAGATGAATCATAAATAATGGATGGTTTAGGGGAACACTGAAAAGGCAATGTATCACTGAGGATCGATGAAATATGATTTCCAGTGAATGATGGCTGTAAAACACAATCCATGAACCAATCCACTAATTTTGGATGGAATCAAGGCTATAATTTTAGATCAATTACTAGATTCAATGTGTGGAGAACAAATCTAAAAATATGAAAAATTCCTAACTACACACCGTGCACCGTGATGAACAAATAGTGTGTAACCCCTTCACTGCAATGGATTGTGTTCTATAAATTTATAAGGATGTAATGATTTGTATCCATCCTACACACTGTGTACCTCATCCCTAAGTGGATGATCCATGAGGTGGATCAAATATGAAGGACCCCATGTGGGAGTACACGACCATGAACATGGTCGTTTACCGAAGTACAGAGACATAGAGTAAAGTGCACGAACACGGGGTGGTTACACAGACAAGACAAAGCTCACATACGAGACTCTAGGTGGGATGAGAACATTGTTTATATCCCTTAAATTCCATGTAAATATACATGGTTGGTGAACCATGTAATACCAAGGACAAGACTATAAGAATGATTGGGCCATATACTGTGTGGGACCCCTACACACGGCATACCCCTTGGTTTCTTTTAAGGAAAATTCAAGCTTCTGTATCTCCTTCATCTAGAATAGAATATTCTCCCAAAGTAATAATATATAGAGTTTTTTAACCATATAATTAAATGGAATCCTCTTTTTTGATATTGGGATACAATGTGGAATGTTCCAAGAACGACTCTTAGTGAGGTGATGCTTGATGATGGTAGTGATAACATATGATCACTAGAGATATCAATGGTGGAACCCTTATACTGGGAAGGTCATGGATATTTCATAGACTCTTAGAGTTTAACCCTCCAGCTATGCTAGGTATGGATACTCTACCACTAGAGTGGAACACTTTTTGCATCACATGACATGGGTCCTCTATAGTCTTCCTAGTGGAACCCTCCAGCTAGGTTGAACGTGGGTCTTAGATGAATTCTAGAGTGAAACCCTCCTATAGAAATTAGGTATGCTTCCTCCACATGCATCTAATTGGAACCCTATATAATAGATATTTATGTGTCCTTGATGACTTCTAGAGTAAAACCCTTCAATCCTCATAAGGCATGGGTCCTTTATAGACATTCGAGTGGAACCCTCCAGCTGGGATGAGCATGGGTACTCGATGAGTAGAGTGGAACCCTCTTGCTAGGCAGGGAATGGGTCATCCATTTACTATCATAGTGGAAACATAATTTGTTACTAGGGAATGGGTCCTATACCTAGAGATCATGGCCCATTGACTATGTTTTATAGTGATGAGGGGTGTCTTAGCACAGATTTCTACTTCTGGGCCGAAGTGTGAGATGGTGGGCATTATTGATGGACCTTTGGAAATATTAGTGAATATTCTTATTGGGTTGATCTATGAGATATAGATACAAATTATATCATTTAGGATTATTTGATAGAGAATATATATATATATACATACTTATCCATATAATTGGATTTGGGTTCTCTATTTCTTTAAGATGTGAATACGTTTGGGTTTTGACATGTGCTATGTGCATTTAGATTCTCATGGTTGTATGAGTTTACAATCCTTATATGTTTGTAAAAGACTCTATGTTTAGATCATAATCTCATCGTGTTGACCCCCCTATGAATGGAACATGTTATTATTTTTCTTTCTTGGGTTGAGCTGCATCGTGTTTTCTATCTACTATATTTCTATTCCTATTGTATCTATTACTACATCCCCTTCATATTATGAAGTGTCCTATTGGGTATGTATATACTCACATCTTCACAAGATTTCCCCACATGTGTTCCTTTGTTATAAAGATAATAGACATGTCATAGGTGACTATAGGGTACCATAGGAATACCTGGTACTTTGGACAACATATGATGGGTGTAACTTGGTGATCAGGAGATGTGGTCTCTTATTATTTTACTTTCTAGTTTTTTAGGTTGGGACATATTTCTAGTTGGGAGTGCATTTCCACCATCTACTTTTTAGTTTAAACTAATGTATTGTTGTATTGTCTAGAGGTTTTACATGCATGAATTTTTTCCTTTTGTTTTGTATCTTTTAATCCTTTTTCCTATGCACTTCTGCATCAAGATGTCTATGTGTGTACATACTTGTACATAGAAAAGGCCTCCCTATGATAGTTATTCCTTCTGTGTTGGTTGTTAATATCTTTCCTATAGAGGTGGGATTGGGGTAGATTTATATCGAGCCTCGTCTTGGGAAGGGTCACGCAAGATTAGTATCAGAAGTGGTTCAATCCTTGGGATGGTGTTTGGAGTATTCACCATATGAACATTTGGTTGGGATTAGGGAAATAGTGTTCAAGTGTATTGAGTGTGAATCTTAGGCTAGGTAATCTAACTATAGTAGGGGCGGGTGACATATCCATTCATCAAGACCTTGACTACCTGTTTATCAACTTGTAATACCGAAACATTGGTTGCAGGGATCAATGGTACTTGCATCTTATAGGATTCAGACATTGATTTTACTTCTTGAGTCTTCCTTCCATTATATATATATATATATATATATATATATATATTCTCATCTAACCATGGTATGTCTTGATTAAATTTTAGGATGGATCTTTGATGACAACTGGCTAGGATATTAGTTTCAGATCACAAAAAAGATCTGATGAGTGATGAGGCCTTAGTTAGGGGTGTATCCAATGAGCTTCCTCCTCTGGGTGGATAGGTATCCCCACCACCACCTATCAAGAATAAGATCATCCTAGAAGATAAGTTTTAGGATACACATGGGCTTAGAATTCTCTACTAGTTCTAGTGCTAAAGGCCGCTGAGGTTTTTTCGTGAACTAGATCCTTAGGCAGTAGAGGATTGACTATAGATGGTGGTCCATATCATTAAGCCTATTGGGGCGCTGATTGATCTGTTGGATGCATCGATAGATATCCCTTTCCATGAATTAGTTGGGAACTAGTAGAGCCTTGTTACTTAGAAGCATGATGAGTCAACACTCTCATGGCCTAACTTTTAACAACTGTTACGTGACGAGTACTACTCCTACAGATTATACTCAGTTTAGTTTTAAGAGCTTTTAGAGAAGAAAGAAGGAGGGATGGTAGTGGATGAGTACATAGTAAGTTTCATAGACCTTACCTAGTACTCTATTTACATGATTTGGGATGGAAAATTATGATCATGGATGTTTGATCATGGACTCCATATAGAGATCAGTGCCAGTGTAGTTCCTTTGTGCATCCCCACCTATGTCGGGGTTATCAAGTGGGAAGTAGTGACATAGATGTTTATTCTAGTGTGACACAAGAAACCTATAGATGTTAGATGATAAATATGATCTATTTTTGGTGGAAGATGCTATGAAATATTTCCACAACCTCCACCACCAGCTGACCCACATCATGATCAGGTAGCTGGTGGTCAGGGATATAGATAGATATAGGTTCTTGAGGCTTATGACACTTCAATGCGTGAGACGATTGTAGTTATGATCTATTATTATTCTACTCTTTTTCTAGTATTAGTATAAAAAGGTTCTAGTGATTCCTTCATCTTTAAACTCTTTGTGTGATAGTTAGTGCACCTAGTTAAGGTGTTGTATTAACAAATTAATCTTGAGGTTCCCATAGGAAAATTTCTTCTACATATTTTATATTCCATCAGTGAGAGACATCTCTTAGTGGAGAGAGGTTCATTTTGGTCCATTTGGGTATCATAATAAAACTCTATGAAATCATTTTTGGTATGGATTGGTTCTCTATGGTCTTAGGCTAGATTGAATGCCAATGCAGATAAGTTAGATGCCTACACTCTAATTGGATGAGATTATTCTTTATGAGAGAGAGATATCTCCTAAAAGGTAAGTGGGTTATGTGAGAATGAGTTTGAAACCTATCACCCATATATTATAGATTATATCCCTTGGTGTAGTAGGATATTTAGACATTTGTATTCCTTCAGTTGTGGAGGATTATATAGACGCCTTCCCTGAGGACATTGTCAGACTACCTCTGAGACAAGAGATGTATTTATTCATCGACTTGAATCCTTATATCATGCTGATATCTTATGAGGATTATTGGATGGCCCCTATCGAACTCCAAAATCTACAATTTTAGTTGATAGACCATTGAGACAGGGGTTTCATCAATCCCAATGTGACCCCATGGGATGCTCCAATGTTGTTATTGAAAAAGAAAGACATGAGATTGTGGATTTTCATGGATTATCATCTCTTGAACCAAGTCATGATAAAAAAATGCATCCCTTAAATAGGATTGATGACCAATTTGACCAGTTACACGGTTTGAGATGGTTTTTCATGATTTATCTTCGGTTCAACTACCACCCGTTGAGGTTTCATAAGTATGATATTCCAAATATGGAATTCTGATGTCACTACGGACACTATGAGTTCTTGGTGATATAATTTGGTGTGATAAATTCACCAATCGTGTTTATGGATTTGTTGAACCAGGTATTCTAACTATACATGGACAAGTTTTTATCCCTCTTCATCAACAACATACTCATCTACTCTACATTAGTGGAGGAATATGAAAAGCACTTTGGGATGGTTCTAAATTTTCTTCGAGACAACTAGATTTTTTGGAATCTCTTTGAGTTCCAATTATAATTTCATGAGGTTCAATTTATGGGGAATGTCATTTATGAGAATGGTTTATCCATAGACCCAGTGAAGGTCGATCTAGTGATCACTTGGTATCCACAAAAGAGCATGTTAGAGGTGCAGAGCCTTCATGGCTTGGTAAGGTACTACAAGAGGTTTGTGGTCGAATTATCTTGAGTTTTATAAACTTTGATCTCCCTGATGAATAAGGGATAGCCATTTACCTATATTTAGTAGTTCCATAGGTCCTTCGAGGAGTTTAGGATGAGTGTGACAAGTGTTCTTGTTTTGTGACTACTAGAGGAGGGCGCGAAATACGTAGTGTAATCTAATGCCTCGCGAGCTGGGCTCGCTTGTGAGTTGAAGTAGAGGCCAGAAGTTATCCCATAAGGTCGAGGTATTTGATACCCAATGAGAATAACTACATGACTAATGACCTATAGATGCCAATTATAGTCTTTTCCTTTAGGATGTGGATGCACATCCTTCTTGGTGGAGCACTTTGTGGTTTAATCAGACCATTAAAGTCATTGGTACGTCTTCACATAAAGGGAATTGAACATAGGACAACGACATTGGTTGTAGTTCCTAAAAAACTCCCAATTTATGTTACTATATACTCTGAGGAAGGGAAAGAAAGTACCGGATTCCCTTTGAAGGAAGTCCTAGCCTATGTTGGTGTAGTAGGCTTCATATTAGTTGACCTCCCTACATTGGACACTAGTAGAGCAGGAGGGTACAAAATTTCTACAGTCGATGGTGTTGACTCATCCTCTTATTTTTCATGCGAGTGAGTCCCATTAGGGAGACATCAACAATGAGGTCATGCATGACCAGATATCCACTAGGGATTCACCAGATAGATATTATGAAGGAGGGAATTATGTCATGTTTTTCTTGGGATGGACAGTAGATCAAGTTACAATGCGAGACAAGGTGATGATAGAGTTCCATAATTCTACCATAGTTGTACATCCTTGTGTAGAGAATATGTACTTAGACCTATATAATAAATTTTTTGGTCCAACATGATACGTAATGTATTTGATTTCATCTATCAGTTATACACATACAAACAGGTGAAGGCTAAGCACCAAGTTCTGGTATGTTTTTTTTTGAACCCCCTTGATATATCAGAGTGGAAGTTAGATGTCATATCCATGGAATTTGTGATAGGGATTCCACATATAAGGAAGGGGAATTATTCCATCTGGGTGATTTTAGACCGACACATGAAGTAAACACACTTCCTTTCTTTTAGGGAGTTGAGTTCAATAGAGAGTGTGGTGTAGTGGTACGTATGGGAGAACATTCTCTTTCATGGGGTGAATTCGAAGATTGTCTTCGATCATGATCTTTAGTTTACACCATGGTTGTGGATAGTCCTATAAGAGGCATTCAAGACCCAAATTGTGATGGGTACAACCTTTCACTCCCTGAACGATGTGTGGACTGAGCGCACTATCAATCTGATAAAGGATATACTATGATCTTGCATGATCGACTTTGAATGGAGTTGGGAGGATCACTTGACCTTTTTAGAGTTTGTATAAAACAAAAGATACCACTCTACTATCGATATGAAACATTTTGAGGTCCTGTACAGGAGACCTTAAAAGTAACACTTTTTCTAGAAAAAGATCATAAATACATCACTTGTGGGCCCATATATGCTTTATTTTATGACGAAGAACATCGAACTAATCCGTGAGTGGATGAGGATGGCCCAGAGTAGGCAAAAATCTTTTGCAGTAATCCATCATAGGCCCTTGGAGTTCAAGAAATGAGATCCTGTTTTATTGAGAATATACCCACGATGAGGATAACAAAGATCTATCTGGGGATAAAATCTATCCTCAAGGTTCAAAGAGATATTTGAGATTTTTTAGAGGGATGGAAAGGTTTCATACCACCTCACCCAACCCCATAGCTAGACTGGGTACATGATTTATTCCATATGTCATAGTTGAGGATATACATTCATGACCCCAAACATGTCATCGACATGGGAGAGATGGACTTTAAGGATGGATCCACCTATATGGAGCACCCAGTGGAGATTTAGGATCAACACGAGAGTACCCAACATGGACGGTCCATAGCCTTGGTTATCATGTTTTACCAACATGGGAATTTGAGAGAGAGAGAGAGAGAGAGCCTGGGAGTTGTAGTGCCAAGTACGAGCTCAGTATTAAAAGTTGTTTTTTTATTTTTCTTGTTCAGGGATGAAAATATTGAAGGAGGGAATGATTTAGAGACCCATTTTTTTTTAATACTTTCAAATATTTCTCTATATATTTACAGACCTTGTCATTGAGACAGTGTGCGATTCCAGGGCCCAATGTACCCAGAATTAATTTTATAAAAATATTAAATATATTTTATATTACATATGCATGGTTTCTTAAATAAAATGCGATAAATTTTAAATAGAATCTGTAATCATAAACCTAGGAATGCGGTTGAGTCCACAATGCATTTTTTACCCTAGGTGCGACCTAAAATAGTTCGGTGTGGGGTATTTGGATATCTACCCCATTAGGGGTACATTCAGTGGATAAATTAATTAATTAATTCTTTTAATCCAATAATAAATTCTATAAGATTACATCCATGGTTAATCCTCTAGGGTTATCTGCATAATCCCTGGGGGGATTCTGGAGCTTCTATTCTTCCTTCCATTAGTGAATCACATCAGACGAAAAAGAAATTATAGATCCAATCAAATTAGGACAAAAAAAACACAACAACATAATTAGATAATTGGAAGGAACATTATTCTCTGAATAAAAATCTTATTTATAGGTAGACTCATAAATTTGTAGTTTACACACTTTTTGATTAAATTTATTGAGAAGATCAAGTCCATTCTATTCATCTGCACTAGTTGCAGAACCCTGGAATCCTTTAATGTAACTAATAAATTGGTTATTCTTGTTTTGAGAAGCTATATATCAGACTTAGGGATCTTTTTCCAATACAAATTGGAGAAATATGGCTGAACATATGTTCTTGTTCATTTATCCCTCAATTACCTTGTGTTATTCACTAGTAAGACCCCACGGTCCTGATTCGATGTTGATGGGTGGTACAGAGTCTGATCGGACCCTTAGAATCATGACAAATTGACATGAGAGGGATAGATCAATGAAATTAGGATAGATATGGAATGTTTGTGAGATGTGGGTGAAACTTTTGATGATCATTTGCCAACTAATTAATTCCATAAGGTACTGAGGCATGCAGAATGTGCGACGTTTCTCTAAGGATTGACAGAATCTTATTTCCAGCAAATGACGGCCAGATCCCACAATCCATGGACAGATATAATATTTTATAATGGAATTGAGGTTGGAATCAAATTAAAAAAACCATAATAAAATCATGGAGTGTGGATATGGAAATATGAAAAAATATCGAATACACACCATGTACTGTGATGAATACACGGTGTGTATCCCCTTGGCTGTTGCTGCTAAGATTTTGGAAATTTATAAGGATGGTAGGGTGTTTAGCCCTCCTATAAACCATGTACCTTGTCTCCAAGAGGATGATACATTTGATAGAGAACATAGAAAGGACCCCATGTGGGAGTACAGGACTAGCCACAAGACCATATACCAAAGTACATGGATATGGGTTAAAGTACCCGGACATAGGGGTGGTTATAAAGACATGGCCATTCACATGGGTGGGAATTCGGGTGGGATTAGAATACCCTGTATTTCCACTAAATGATGCGTAAATCTATATGGTTGGTGAGATGTGTACAGCTATGTAAATTTCCTGAAGAATGAGTGGGACCATACACTGTGTGGTCCCCCTACATGCCTTGTACCCCTTGGTTTCTTATGATGAAACTTCATGATTCCACATCTCCATCATCTGAACACGGATTTTGGCCTATGAGTAGCCTATAGTGAGTTTTTAGATCATGATAGTTATTTTATTTGTGAATTTAGGGATATTATTTTGAATTTTATGAGAATGAATCTTGGTTATGAGATGCTCAATGATGGTAGGGATCACGCGGGATCATCGTAGACATCCAAAGTAGAACCCTCATACTAGGATGGGGATGAGTCCTCCACATACTTATAATGTGGAACCCTCCATATGGTATAGGAATGGGTCCTATATTTCTAGAGTTGATCCCTCCTATTAGTATATAACATTGGTTCTCTATATACTTATGAGTGGAACCATCTAATTGGCCTGGGCAAGGGCCCTTGATGACATCTATAGTGGAACCGTCCAATCAACACAGGGCATGTGACCTTTATAAAATTTTGAGTGGAACCCTCCTTCTAGACTGGGCATGGTTCCTTGATGAAATATATATAGTGGATTCCTTTTTTCATCACATGGCATGAGTCCTCTACAGACTTTCAAGTGGAACCCTCCAACTGGGATAGGCATGGGTCCTCGATGACTCGAGTAGAACCCTCTTAATGCAGAGGGAATGGGTCCTCCATCAACTACTAGAGTTGAACCCTCATGGTGTGGAATATAATGGGTCATCTACCTAGATATTCCGGCCCCTAGAGTGTGTGGTATAGTTAACATTCATGGCTTAGGTTAGATGGTTACTTCTGGGAAGATGCATGAGATAATGGGAATCATTGATGGACCTTTGGAACTATTGGTGACTCATTTTCATAGGATGATATATGAGATGGAGATCCTATTTATCTCATTTGGGATTATTTGACTGATCATATATATATATATATATGTATCCATTCATTTGGATTTGTTTTCTCTCTTTCCACAAGATGTGGATAAATTCAAGGTTTTCCCTGTGCTTTTTGTGTTTAGCTTCTCTTGGTTAGATGAGTTTACTCTCCTTCCAGTGGGGAAATGACTCGATGTGTAGTTCATCTACTCATTGTGTTAATCCATATATTATTGGATAAGGTTACTCTTTATATTTCTTTGTTTGAGCTACATCCTATTTCTTATCAAATGTATTTATATTCTTGTTGTATCTCCTACTATATAACTTTCATCTTTTAGATCATCCTACTGGGTATTCCTGGTACTTTTTTCCATGTAGAGGTGCTTAGGGATACCCGGAAATTTTGTCCATGTATGGCGGTCACTGCTTAGAGACCATGATCTGGGCTCTCTTAGTATTTTAATTTCTAGTTTTGTTAGTTTGGGACATATGTTTAGTAGGGTGTGTATTTTCCCTTTACATTTCAGTTCACACTATAATAATATTATAACTTCTAGAGGATTAAATACATGGTTTTTACATAGTGTTTTTTAGCTTTAACTCTTTTCTATATGCACTTATATATCATGATGCATATATGTGTGCTACAGGCACTTGGGAAAAGCCCTCCCCATGTTAGTTTTTCCTTCAGCACTGGTCACCAACCCTAGAATATAGAGGCAGGCTTAGGGTTATTGCAGATTGATCCCCATCGCGGGTTGGTTCATGAAATTCTAATTTCTTTTCTATGGTTTAAAATGGAATCATTTTAAATGTTTTCATAACAAGTCAATTTATTGACTATTTTACAAACTACAGAATAATGTTTTCCTTTAACCATTATGAAATGAATGGAATTTCCTATCATCATAATCATACTTTTATTTTAAGACTCATTTACCATTCTACATTCAAAATTTAAAAGAGAATAATTTTATCAATATTTGGGAAATTTTTATTTAGAATATTTTTAAAATAAAGTGATAATTTCCCTGTGTTTCAAAAAAAAATCCTCAAATATTATTTTTAAGGTTTTTTCATCTATTTCAACATCCATAGATGATTCTTACACTTTAGTGAGTATATAATATAAAGATCCAACCCACCTTTTTTCTTTTAATTGTTTATGATGATTTTTTTTGTTTCATTTATTTAGAAAATTGACGTATTCATGATTCAATATGGTAAAATATTTATTTTTAATGAATTTTGAGAGTGAATTGTTTTTATCATTCAATATATATAAATAATGAATTGGATGTTCAAGTGATGTGTGAGGCCAGATTATATTTATCCCCTATATGCATTATTAGGTCTCATGATACAAGACAAGTTTCCATATTGTACAGTCATAGGCTAAATATTATGAAAAAATATGTAGGTATTTTTTTGAATTCTATCCCATACAATGATAATTTCTTGGTTGAGAGGACTTGGTGAAATAATAATATATTGATTGAGAAGATTTTATAGAATGATAATTGTTTTGGTTGAGAGTAATTCTTAGTAAGATTCATGATTTTGAGGTTGAGAGGCCTTAATAATGAATGTATAGAATTATGAATTTCATATATTATGAAATCATTTTAAATTATTGATTTGATTTAAATGTTGATTTTATCCATGGATGCTCATTGAACTCAAGTAATTGATTGAATGAAATTTTCTTTAACTATACACTATTCAATATTGATTATTCATTGTTTACTCATGGTAGCGTTCATTGTATGTAACAATAATCGAGTGTCGTAGATCATAATTTATTTGATTTACTTTCTCTATGATATAAAGATGTATATTATGAATGATTTCAAGCATTTGAGAATGTTTCTTAATCTATTTTTTTATATTTACAATGTAATTTAATAATCATGTATGTATCCAGTCTTCTAAGAAAGAAAAAAATAATCGATATTGGGTGGTGTGATCTCTTATATCTTGTAAAAATATAATAAGTATGCATTGGCTCTGGGTTACTTAAGTTGGGGTGTTATATTTTTTATCAGAAAAAGTTTTGTATAATCCTTGGGAAATTGATTTGGGAAAACACCTATTATAGAAAATAATACAATGAAAAAATCTAAGGATAAGTTTAATTATATGTTATCATCATAATGTTTTGGTAAAATAGAGATTGTGTTGTTTTCCTTGAAATTAATACCTAGTTTGGATATTGGAATGTGGTTACTGATGTAGAAAAGATTTACCTAGGGATAATTACTCTAAAAGGGATAGATTGGGTTTTAATTTGTTTTCCACTCGGGCATGATGAGTGGGACTTAGACTATACACCTTACTAGACACTCCTAGGGGATACAGATAGGTTAATTCACTTTTTATTTATAAAACATTACGATTGATTTAAATAGATAATGATCTTAGATGACCTATGTTAAACCTAATGTATCATAAATTTAAAAAAGATGCCATAATTTATACATCCTATGAATTAATTTTCATTATTATATGATACCTCACTATGATTATTGTTTCACGCACTATTATTTTATGTTTATATTATTTGATGGAACCAGGACGAATAATTTTAATGCTGAATGTGATGGGAAATGGAATGATTATCCTCATGAGCATCCAATTTAAATAAGAGACAAAATGTGAGAGCTTGTGATTATTCCTGACCAATTATATTGAAATATTATTAATTACCATAACATATTTAAGATTTTAAATTAACTAAATATGTTAAAATTTTAGTTTCATGAGTACCATAGTGGACATAAGATCCATATTCCTACAAGCCTAGAATATGGCAAGGATCACACAAATAAATGTGCTGAAAGAATGTGATAATATTTTTTAAGTGGAAAATAAGGACATAGAGAATGTAATTTCTAGGGTAACATGAAGAGTTCAATGGGGAAAATGGAGTACTTCATAAGGTACTATTTATAGTTTAATGAAATATGTTTAGGAAACATGGGAATTATTCTATTCAATTCTATAATCTAAGATTTTTTATGTGATTTTTTGTTATGGATTTGAAATAATATGTTTAATGGTACTAATAACTTAGAAATGTGATTTAGTGGAAAGGGGGTATTTTTTTAAAACACATGATTGTGGGATTGATAACTATTAATATATTCCTAATGTTGAATAATATCATTTAGTTGGGATATTGAGATGGTTGATATTTATGAAGTAAATTAGATAGTATTGGTGACCATGAAATTAATTATTCGTTTGATAATAAAGTGATTTATTTTATCCTTGATAAAGTTTATTATATTTTTAGATATAAGAAATTTATTTGATAGTTTATGGGTTTTTAAGGTAAGAGGAACAAGATAAAATTTTGATGAATTTATGTTCTCATAAAGTTTTTATGGAGATTCAAATTAATAGCATGTTTTAATAATTGTATTCACAAGTTTGGTATATGTATTTGAGAGATATTATATATTGTTTGGGGATTAAGTTTAAGTTTATTTTAGAAATTTTTTGACTTTTTTCTTGTTTTTTAATAGTAGTTAATAATTATTTGATGAGTTTTGAAATTTAGCTATTTATAGAAAGAATTAAATTTATCATTGACTATTATTTTTGAAATATATAAAAAAGCTTTCAAATTATAATGTATTTATATTAGTTATCTTATAATGTACTTAACATTTTTGGTTTGAGTAACTGAATATATACAAGAGGAATAAATTGTCACACATTTATAGATCTTATTATCTTTTAGAAGTTTATTTTAGTAATTCAAGAATGAAATATAAAAAATTTCATTCAGCATTGGAATATGGGATAAAAAAGGTGGAAAACATTGAAACATGAAACCTAATCATGAAATTACATTTATGGATTTTATGAAAAAAAAGTAAATAAATTTTATTGTATTCCATTGTAAAAAAATAATCAACTATTGGAATATGATCTGGAAAATGATAATGTTTTTCTTTTTACAATGTTTTCTTATGAATTGATAGTATTTTCACCCCATAATGATTTGTGGTTTTCTGTTCATTAAATTTCTCACGATCTAGTTCTATATAAGTATCAATTATTTGAAGGAAATTATTTTTGAAACTCTGTGTATATATTTTCTCTTTCTTATAATGTTATCTTTATCTAGGAACTTGATTCTGTGTTATTTTAGGTGACCTTAATGTTTTTCAATTCACATTTCTAAAAGAATATATATAACCACATTGTATGATGGGGATTCAAAAAAGGAGTTTTAAAATATTAAACCAGATATTATCATGATAAAAATTTCATGCATATAATTAATTTAATTAGGGTGAATGTAACACCCCAAAAATTTATTTTAGATGAATATTATTGTTGATAGATTTCTTAACTTACAATAGTAATATTTAAGTAAATTGTGATATACTTTTAAAATATTATTATTTAAATGTAACTATTAAAACATGGCCATTAAATTGGCGGTGTGAAGAGTAATAACCAAATTTTCAATTTATTTATAATGATTATATAAAATTAGAAAATATTGATTAATTCATAATAAATAATCACAAAAATTTTAGAAAAATAAATTCTATGCTTTAAAAACATGTTTTATTCAAAATTTGTTTTTATTGATTTTTTATACAAAAAAATATAATTAATTTATAGCATATTTATAAATTAACTTTTATTAAATTAATATCATTTTAAATCATAATATTAATTTTACCTTATGGTTAATTTTTGTGATTTTTTTAATGGACTTATTTTTCAATGAATTGTGAAAATTATCGATTTTTGTAAAACTACCATCTTTTCATTAAATCAAGAAAATTAAAATTACCATAAAGATATTAATTTTATAATAAATTAAAATTAATCTCATTTAAATATAAATAATATAATTAATTAAAATGGTTTAAATATTTTACTATATTTTGGTATATGATTGTTTTTCAGCTTGAAAATAGATTTATATTAAATCAGTTTTTCTATAGGCCATATTTTTTTGTATCCTAAATTAGTAAATAAAACATTGTTTATTTATTATTTTTAATGAAATTTATAGAATATAAATTCCATTAAATATTTTAATATTTATCCAATAGGTTTTTCAAGGAATGGAAGGAAAAAATTTAGTTTTATAATTAATAATGCACTTTTTCTGAAAGAGTCTTCATTGAGCTTTGAAAATTTTTTAAAGTTAATTTATAAAAATTATAGTAATTTAAGATTGTAAATGGATTAAATATTTTTAATTATAATAATAAATATAATTTAATATGTTCAGCATAATTTTGTTTCCTAATAATTTCTATAAATAGTAAAAGAATTACCATGGTTAAGGTTGAAATGGGTTTACTAGGGTCATTGAACTAAATGATAAGGGTTAAAATGACCTAAATTTTTTTATAAACCTATTTTATGGTAATATTTAAACCCTATATCATATATTATTTTAATATCATTCTTTTTTGGATCCATTGGTCCTATGTAATACATTAATATATTTTAATCTTTATAAAAATTTCAAGTGTTCCCTTCCCATCCCTTACAAAAGGGCCGCACATATCCTAAATTATAAAAATTTCTAGAGAATTATATATCTAATAATACATGACCCAATAACTCTATAACACCCCAATACATGATATAGTTGTCCTGGTTTGATAAAACCCAAACCTTAAAATACTTATGGTGCGATCCAAAAGAGGTTTTCCAAAGAAGGTATATAACTCTTAACTGAGTGTTTTAATTTTATTTATTCTTATATCTCATTAAATTATATAATAAACATTATTATAATATAAAATAGGTATATAAAATAAAATTTTATTCTACATGTCATTTTTAAAACCATTATTCATCTACTTCTCCATCAAATTGAAAGGAAATCACTACTTATGCGTATATGCACAATATCGCCTCACAAAACAATTTATTTAATTTTTCATCTTTACTATTTATGGATAGTTATTATTATGGTTAACATGTTTATATATGGTATTTAAGACATATTTATAATTAATTGAAGAAAATATAAAATTTACCTTCTTACCCTTCAACATATTAAAAATTATAATTTTCCTCATGTGTACGTGTGGACTACCACCTCCATGAACTGATGTGATACATTTTTCATATATTCAATTAATGGATGATTATAAATTTGTATATATTGAATATATATTATATTTTTATCATTATTAACATTTTGGATATCATGTAACCATGATCAAGGTGAAATGACATAACATTTGAATTGACACATACATGAAAAAGAAAGGAGTTAACACCCAAAATGACAATGAAATTAAACAATGATAATGAAAAGAGTTGAAATGTTATAAGTGAATAATATATGGAATTATAATTATCTATATGGTTAAGTTATATAAGTATAATATGACAAAGTTTATTACACATGAGGTTAAAATAACTTATGGGGCAAGTTGAACAAGAGGTCAGGGTAATTTCATCTCACTTCCATTTCAATGAGACATGTTTTAAATTATTCACCTAATAAATTTTACATGCTTAATATAGTTCCGATTTTACATGGTATATCATGAAAAAATATTTATTCATGTAATTCATTGTTTTTTATTCAACTTTTCTCTATTAATTTGTTTTTATTTAAAAATTTTCAAAGCCGAAATGATTTATTTCACGATCACATTTTTAATCAAGATTATTTAAGTTTATATTTTCATTGAAATAATTTTATGATATTATCCTTTTAAACCCATATATATTATTCTCATCTATTTCTTCCTTGAATTTTCATGTAATAACACCATTTTCCTCTCTTTGGTACTTAAAATGATCAAGAAAATGATTTTATGAAAAACCAATATTATTTCCTATTTGTATTATGAATGTTTTATTCTATATACATGTTCTTTATGAAAATTCAGAATGTTAATTTTAGTTACCCATTGATTTTTTAAAGACAATTTTAACCATATTTAAATTTATTTTCAATGATTTAAAAATAATTCATTTAAAATGATTCCCAAAAAATTTGTTTTCTTGAAGTTTTACAAAAGTATAAAAAGAATGTTCCCTTTTAAATTATACGACATCAAAAGGTTTTCCCACCATTATATATTTTATATTATTTAAATAATACATTAAATTTTTCCATGGTTATTTTCATTAAATATACTTTTTAAAATATTTTGGAAATATTTTATTTTTAATGTTATAAAAAAGGGTATTTTTCTTATGTTTTCGATGAAATAAAAAATTATTATTTCAAAGTTAGTTTATTCTATGTAAACATAATTAGAAATTTTTTATAATATAAAGACAAAACCCACCTTATTTACTTGGTTAAATTTTGTTCACATTGTTTTATTTTATTCACTAAATAAATATTCCATATTCTTGATTCAAAACAGATACATTTTTATTTACATGGAATTTTGAGAATGAATTGTATTGATCAACCAACATATATGAGGAATACATTAAATAAGAAATTGACAGGTCATACCTATTTATAGATATCCTCTAAATTAATTGATTGGTATCATGAGGAAAAAGATGTTTCAATGATGTATAGGCTATGTTCGTAAGATCCTGTTACAATAATTGGGTATTTGATGTATACCATCCCATACAATGAAAATGTATTAGTTTAGAGACCTTGATATATCGATAATTTCATGGGTCAAAGGTCTTGAAAAAATGAATATTTTCATCGTTAAAGGGCCTTAGGGGTAAGATTACTAATTTCATGGTTGAGAGGTCTAAATCAATAATTTCCAAAATTATTCATTTCATTTATTAAGAATCTATTTTATATTATCCAGGTGGTTGTTATGTTTATATTATACATGGATATTCATTTATCTTAAGTTGTAGATTAAATGGAATGTGTTTTGATTATCCATTATGCCATAATAATTATGTATAATTTACTTATGATTGATTTCATTGAACATAACTATTATTGAGGATCCGAGTCCACACTTTATTTGTTTTCATTTCCCTAGGATATGAAGAATGATATTATGAATTATTTCAAGGATTAAATAATGTTTGTTATGATATGTTTTTATATTTTAAAATTATTATGGGAATCATGTAAGTACTAGTTTTATAATATGGCTAAACTGATCAAATATTTAGTGGTACAATCTATAGTATCTTGCACCAGTGTAATAAGAAAGAACCAACTCGAGTATACAAGAGTTGTTGTATTATACAAAAACTTCATTCTACATTTTCTCGATCCCCATAATTTTACTCTCAATTTTTTTATAATGGTTCTAATAAAAGTAGTTGGAAATTTCCATGTTTTTTATCTCCCCAATTCAGTAATTTAAATTCATATAAAACATTTTTATTATTAATTAATGTCTATAATTAATCAATCTATCCTTCTAAATATAATATTACTAGAGTAACCTTCTTCTTCATGGAATAATAAGGAATAAAAAAATTATTTTCCCTGGAGTGACCTATTGTTCTATAATAACTAGATCATAAGATACACTAAATAAAGGTGTTAATTTTCTCATGAATGTATTAATGACTAATTTCTCCCTCTTAGGGGAAGGTGTGAGTTTTCCATCATTATAAAAATTGTTTATTTCACATCTTGAACCACTTTTTATCATTTATTTTTTTATTTCTAAGTTTCTTTTATTTCACTATCTACTCAAGTTATTTTCTTTGTTATTTGGAGTTTTTGGGTATGAATTGCATATAATGTAGTTTAAGAATGATTATTATCAACCACGTAGAAACCACACAATAATATTTTATTTTTTAATAGAGCTAAATCACATGTTTGGTGATTTTTTTTAAAACTATGTTCCTTGTAGATGTGTAATGATCAATATTTCCAATTGATAAAACAAAATATGTAAATTTTTTGGATAACCATGTGTTCATGTCCTGAAAAATTACCAAATTAATTAAATATACATTTTATCACATTTCCCCCACTCAGGTTTTACCATAAATTCACTCCCTACACTCCCATTCAGTGTGCATGACCCTAGGCCCTAATCATTTTCCCACCTCCTACCATGGTGGATTCTTAGAGATTATTCGTGTTTTGGGTATGAATATTCAAGATAATTCCCCCTAATAAATTTTACCTTTATTATTAACCTTTTTTCACTTCTCCATAAAACCATAGATTGGTCTCGAGACATTGTATTTTTTTGTATCGATTATTAATTGGATTTTTTTACATCTTTAGGATTCTTGTTGGTTCTCTGTGACCTACATATTCTTCTTGAGTTTATTTAGAATCATTATTTTTTTTGAGAAAAGTATTATCGTAGGTAAACCATTATATATAACATTAAATATAGAATTATTATTTCTTGTGGGTTTAAGTGCCTGATTTTTCTCTTTTAAAAATTATATTAAGTATATTCATATGATATTATGTAAAGGAGTGTCTTCAATTTTGTTTTCCTAAAACGGGTAAGGAATTTCAATTTATTTTTGGGTATAAATAATTTTTGAAAAATAAATTCACATTATGTATTTAACTAAATTCTTGGTTGGGTATTTGAAATTAATTATTATATTACTAAGGGTGTTTTATTCCTTAAAAATAAAGAAATTTTTCTTGTATAAATTTGTGTGATTGGACATTTAAAGGTGGTGTAATCCACTATAACCATAAATTTTTTAATGAAACTAAAATTCCTTGGTTATAGAATTGGTTTTCATGATTTGGATTTAAGGGAAAAATCATAATGATTTACTAGAACATTTTAATTGTGTTTCTAATAAGTAATGTATAATTTTGTTTTTTATGCAATAGTCCCCAATGGAAGGTCTTGGATTTTTTTTTTATAAATATTCATTATGGAATTGGGATATTTACTTATGAGGGATTAATAGGTTAGGATTTGTATTTTTTTGTTAAATAGTGTGACACACATATATATATATAGTGTTTAAAATGATTGTTTGACACCCCACTATTTCTAATTCATGGGTAATATAGCGTGTTTAATAGGGAAGTCTAGGTACACATGATGTATTTTTTTAGAATTATTATTTTTCTAGTGAACTCAAAATAAACTTTATTTATATTATAAAAAATTACCCTTGTTTATGTAGTTGGGGAAATAATTGGTTTTAGGGATGTTTTTTGATATCCAATATTGGTCTTGTTTAATAGTTTTATAGCCTTATCATAGATGGTCCCAATATCTTAGAAGTTCCCATGATAACTATTTTGTTAGTGTTATATTTTCCTCTTCCTTGTAACATTATTTTTAAAAAATGTTCTTATATTAAACTCACCCTCCCTTTCTATTTTAATTGTTCTTATTGTATTACTTTTCAATTCTCTTTAAAAATAATTTCATAAAAACCTTTATTTTAAATTATATCATTAATAATTAGAAAAAAAAGTTGTTTTTAAAAGAACTCCCATGTTTCTTGTTTTTAAAATATATGGAATCATATTTTTTATGTCTATTTATAAAACTAAAATGAAGCATTTTTACCTTTAAAGAGAACACATGGATTGGTAGGCGGTTTCCTACAAGGATGTTTAGCTCACAAATATCTTTATTTTGGGTTATCTGATTCATCTTAGACACAAAATTTTGACATCAAGAACTTGGTTTCTATTAGGTTCCCATTTTAGGATAATAGTGGTTGTAAGTAAATAAAAATGGTGTTGACTATTTGTGATTCAATTATTTAATTTTGTACCATAAATGTATTAGTCTAATCTATTTTATCTTTACTCATTTACTATATTAGCCTCAATTTGTTTGACTTTATAGATTTTCATTTTCACTATGTATTTGGTATTGTTTTACTAATTATATTTTGGTTTTTTTATTTTCTGGAATTGATTAATTTAATTGATGAGTTTATTTTTTATGGATTCATTTGGTATTTCATATATATTTTATCTAATTATTTTATTGCATGACCATCCAATATCTGGAATGGTCATGGTGGGTATCTAGGTGGAACTCCCTTTTTTTATATTTATTTTTTTGAAAAATCAATCCCTTCGGTTCTCATTTATTCCCTTAGTGCTTGTATCTATCCCATGTGCATCAATAAATCCTCTTGTGTATGATATGGTCTGACTCAGGGGCCGAGTTCACATAGTGTACTGAGTTGGATTATGAAAAATAGTATCAGAGCATAGGTTCATATGAAGTCATAGGTTCTTAGGTCACTGTATTTATTTTGGTATTTATGGAAGTATAGAGGAATGATCATCAAAATTAAAGTTTTTATCTATTAATATGTGTATTATCAGCAACTATTCAGGATTAATCTTGAGTTTCTCTAATACTTTGGTGTGTTAATGTCTCAAATTTGAGCTCAGTTCATAGAATTTTTCAATATTTCAAGTCATTAATGATGTTATATAGTTTTTTTATTCATAATTCATAATATATCTTGATAATTTCAAATTATTCAATTCTATTTTGTGAGGAATTTATGGGGTTCATGATTAATCTACTTGGTTTGGAAAACTATCTGTAGACAAGGAAACCATCTCTAAATTACTTCAATTGAGATTTACACAGTTTGTGTATGATATGAAAAACAATGTGCAACTATTATTTTCTATTTTTTAATTTTTATTCATTGTGGTTTTAGTTTGATTTTCTATTTCTTATTTTTAATTTGGGATGATTTGGAGTGTTTATTTTCTTATGTTTAATGATGGGTTTGTTCCTTATATTTTATATTTAAAATGAGAAACCTTTTAACACCCCAAGATTTTATGAGAAATATTATTTTTAATTTTTTTGATGCCTTGTGTTGTACAATACAAAACGATTAGATTATGCTATACACAACACCACATTAGCTTATAGTATACGCAAACACTATTCTTGGCTTATGTTGCACGCAAAAGCAACCTTTCTCAAAATCTTGAGTTGTACGTAATACCGAGTTTCACTAAACAATGATATGTTGTTATAATATTTTTATGAACTAGACGTTATGAATAGTATTAATGACATTTTTAATTTTATAACATTATCATTCATCTTACATATATTCTAGAACATGGTATGAGAACAAAATAATTTTTTCGGGTAAATTAAGTATTTTTAAAAAATTATAGTTTTCCCACCTTTTGATTGCGAACCCACTTTAAATATAGTTTTTGACATGTTTATAAGTTAAATTTTACAAATTAAAGTTCTTCCTTGGAATCTGGATATAAAAATTTACTTTGGTTAAATTTTTTATATTTTTCTAATAAGTTTCTTATTTTGATGAATAGTAAAAATATGCTAAATTTCAATTGAAAGCAACTTTTTTCATCAAAATAATTTATATAGTTAAAATATATTATTGAAATATTTTAAAGTATAAATATAATATATTTTTACCATTTAATATAATGTGTGTAATTAACATTAATTTTACATTGAATTTATAGGTAAAAACATTTCAATCTTTTTCAAAGTTTTAACTTTTAAAACCCATTTTCTCAACATCGGGATTAATTTTAAATTAAAGACTACAAATTCTGTGATTTGAATTTGAAAATATTTATTCCATATTTGGTGTCTATAGGACCAAATTATTTTAATATAATACTTTTTATTTTAAGGCATTATGAATAGTAACTAGGGTAATTTTTATTTACTATAGTTAAAGGTAAATCGGGTAATTAAGGGTAAAAATAATATTATAAAATTACCATAAAACCTGCCAAAATTCTGTTGGATGAATAAAAGTCTACCCATATCACCTAAGGGTCATAATATATTCATTTCATGGAATTTTTACCATGAAAATGATGTAATTATTCTTAAAACTAAATAAAGGGACAACATGTCACTCTCTTATATCTTTTAAGTGTAATAATCTTAAATTAGTGATAAAATTCATAAAACCGAGAACATAAATAGTCACCAGAAATCTAAAATAATTATCTACATAATGTGAATTTATTTATAATTTTTAGGTATTATAAGTATCATTAATGGTTACACAATAGTGATGTAGAAATTATTTTATTGATTGAAATATAAAATAAATGGTTTTAGAAATATTAAAATAAATATTATATGAAGTATTTAATGTGCTCAACGAATTTTTAAGATTAATATGACATGTTAGAGATCTATTAAATATTTTGGTTCGAATATACCCTCTCTGTGGATTTTATTTAAATTCAAATAATTGAATTGTGTTGAAATTGACACTGGATATTTTATAAAAATAACATATTATTAAATTGTTTAAAAAATCAAAAAATATTTAAAAATTATAAATTTAAATTTAAATGGTCTAAAATGTCATAAAGGATCCAATTATAAACAATTCACAACACATAATTATGTTTTTATAAAAATTTAGAATTTAGAATCTTATTACCTCAAATAAAATTAAATAGATTAAATAAGGATAAATCAAATTGATAGGGTGTAAAATAAAATAAAACCAAGTATAAATTTTATTTTTTGATGATATTAATACCCTATATCATATCATATTCAAATTGAGTCATTTTGGGATGTTTTTATATGGGTTATGAATTTATTATAAATTAATATTTTCGTGGTTTCCAAAAGTGCCCCTCTCCTCTCTTATAAAAGGGAACCTCTTCCCTCTCCTCTTCACAACATCTGGAGCCTCAAGCTCAGCCAAACTCTGTCCATTTATTTTCTCCACTTCCCTAGAAATATACTATAGGTCTTTATCTTCTTCAAAGACTAAATTTAGTAGCCTAAGATGAGGTTTAAATGTGGCGCATCGAAGAAAAGGTAATATCATTTACCGATTCTTTCAAATTTATTTCTCATTCTACTTAATTTATTTATTTTTTTCATTATAAAGTAATAACATCAGTATAACTAATATACTAATATATTTTTAGAAATATGAAACAACCCTATTTAATCTTCTATCCATCCTACAGAAAAAGAAATCATCGTGCGTGCGTACGTACAGAATACCATCTCCACGACGTGATGTTATCTGTTTTCCACCACCACCTTAATTGGATGGGTATAATGGTGTGAAGAATAACTATATATCATTATTATAACATGATAATAATTATGAGATATTCTATAATCCACTCCAATACCATTCAACAATTATGAGAATGATATCATCGCTCGTGCGTACGTACGGATTACCGTCTCCACAACGCGATGAGATTCATTCTTCATGTTAACCATTCAAGAATGATTATAAAGTATATATATTGAATTATAATGAAATATATGACATTATAATGCTACTGTCTTTATGTATATATATACATGTCATCTACTTACTTTCATTCAAGTCAATAAGGAAAGGAAAACAACGTTCATGCGTACGTACGACCTACCGTCTCCATAAACGGTGTATTTCATTAAATTTATTGATATATTATATTATGAATATATATAAATCATGTTTTACATTCTAGAATTAATTAATCATGATCTAAGTAATCATATTAATAATTACAAATCAAAACACGTACGGAAAATGAAATGATTTTACCCAAAACACTGCTTTAACATGGAATTGATAAATGAACGGGTAATATAAAGTCGTAAGTGAATCATATATGATATCATAAATATTATTATAGTTCTGTTACAAGTTAAAAATATTTTTAAACCCACTATACAGAAGTATCATACACATATGGAAGAAATTTGACATAAGGTAAGGGATAATTATTCTATTCTCATTCTTTTCCAGGATTTTTTATTTGTAAGTATTTACTGGGGTTATGTTTATCATCCATATCCATGTTTTCTCAAAATGTTATCATAAAATGTTTACTATTCTTCCATGTTTATTTAAAGTAATTTTTAACTTTTTTTTGACTTTTACTACATGGTATGGAAGGAATCTTTCTTTTTTACCATACGAGGTACTTTTGGACTTTTCTGGAAATAGTAGGAGAAGAATGTTTTTTTACTTATATGACATGAATGGATTTTTATGGTTTCATAATGCATTATTTCCATGAAGCTTACTCTACCCAATTTCATGATTATTTTCAACAAAATCATTTTATTTTATAATTGCATGGCATTTTGAGAAAAGAAAATGATTTTGAAGAAGAAAAGATATTTTTTTCAAGAATTAATTTCAAGTGTTTTATCAAAACTTTTTTCCATCTAAGATGAAATTATTTAATATTTTTACGTTTCTAGTATAATGTCTCCATTATTTACATGGTTTTATTTTTCTTTTGATGAAATGATATCCATTTATTCTATATGGATTATGTTATGATGGGATGATGTTTATGAAACCCATTTTATTCATTGCGTTACGATGAATGATTTATGTTTATTTTGTGGCACACGAAAGAATGATTTCATTATGAGATGGGTGGGACCTATATATCCCTCCAATGCATTGGGGAAAGATTTATATCTCATGAGATAGAAATGACTAGAATGATAAGTAAATCTTTTTCAGTAATATAGGGCTGGAACGGAAAGTTAACCCAGTTCAGTAATGGGCATTGTCCACTATGATGGTCTTGTCAGAAATTCCTTGGCTAATATTAAAATAATATTATGTTCTTAATGGTTTTCCACATTTCCATGTTTCATTACCATGCTATTTTATCATGATTAATGTTCCTTTATGATTTATTCCTTATGTACAACAAATATTTATGTCATTGCTCAAGATTTTGGTGTTTTCTGTTAACGTTTTTACATTCAAATGTTTATGGATTTTTTTTATTTCCTCCATGTTTACCCTTTCTTAGCATTTGAGCTCACCCTTTTTATGTTTTCTTTTCCCCATGATATAATGAGAGGTTTTAGGTAAGAAAACAAAAGGGTATGATCTTTATGGGAGATGTTGAAGATCTTTCACCATGATTAGAATATTATGTTTCGAGTTTCCAAAGACACTAAACTAATACAGTCTTTGGGTGTCTCTTTTTGTCATGTATTAAGTATTCCACGAATGTAATGTAATGTCTATGTACATAAAGCTTGGGTCTCTAAAAACCTTAATTTGTTTTAAGGAGTAATTGTTCTTCAAAATTCTATAATATTTTGTTAAATACTGTCCAAATTAAAGTTAAATGGGTATTTATAAATGGGTTGATTTGTTATAGAGAATCCATTGAAATCAATTGAGATATTTTAAGAGTAATTTTATGATATTTTAATAGGAAATAATTCTATTTATTTTAAAAAATATATGTGAATTGTAATATTATTAATGATACATTGAGTGACATTTAATAAAAATATATCAAGTGAAATTTATGTTTTAAGCTAGAACATGTTTTTGAAAAAAATGATTTAATATGTTTTCCTAAGAAAGCTTATTAATTTTCCTTTTTTGTAAAATATTTATTCTTGTGTATAGATTTAATGTTTCATTCAATGTTTTAGGTTTTTCTATTTTATTATATTAGGTATGAAAATAAAATGAATATTAGAGTTGTATTGAAACCTATTTCAAGAATAAAATATGGGTTTATCTCTGAGTTATATAATTTTATTATATTATGGGTTTTGATTCTATTTTAGGGATTATTTTTTTGAGTTTTCTTCCAACCAATTTGGATGGATCAAAAGGGGGAGTTGTATGTGGTTTATTGTGAGTTGTTCCTCTGGTTGATCAATATCTTTCAGCATCATTCCCTCCAACTAACCATGTTATGGAGAATATTTACCTTTATATACTAAATCAACAACAATATTTCATTAAATAATTTCATGATTATTACCCTCTAAAATTCCTCGGGAAAATAAATTATCATGTTGAAAAGAAATCTTTTTAGGGTATCAAAGAGTTATTTTTCTTAGCTTGATCTTCCCAAGATTATTAAACACAAGTTGTCTACCTTCATACATAATAGATCAAGTTAGTGGTGGTGGAAGTCCATCTATCATATGGGATCTGTATTGAAAAATTTATGGGAAATATTAATGGTGATATTAATCCAACAACTTTTCCCATAATCCATGATAATACCAATGATAATAGAGTTATTTTTCCTTCAAAAATGTTATTACAAGATTATAGAATATGTATTTCATTCATAGAGATAATGTTGTACCTTCATGAAACGGTCAGGGATGAATCCTTGATGGATTTATTTTTTTAATGTGATCTTTGATTAAATATTTCACCATTGGGTTTTCATCTTCGCAAATTCACTTATGAAGGTGTATTGAATAAAGTCTTGTGAATTCAATCTAGCTTAGTTGGGATTCCAAAAGAAACTTATGTTTATTCTGTCCGTGGTATTGGTGAAATATTATCTATCAAAGTTAAAGAGAACATAGATAAATCTTGGTAGTGTGTATGTTACATCAATTGGACATCAAGTTTTTTCTTTTCAAACTCTTTTTAAAGAATGATTTTTATGTTTCCCTAGTGTGAGAAGGTATATTATAAGAAGAATTATTTTATTTAAGAATAAAAAATATATCATATATGTAGCCTTTTGGGAAATCTACAATGGTTTATTTTGGAATTCCATCATAATAAATTCATATTTATATATTCCCCTTCAGAAGATCCTCAAGTTCATCCTACAAAACCTGGTGATAGAGCATCCTCTATATGAAGTTTTCCACTTTCATTTTATATCATATCTATTATATTTATCTATTTTTGTCTATTAACCTATTTTATTTTATAAATTCACTATTTTCGGAAAGGATTATTATTGTTATTTTTAGATCTATTCTTTATGGGGATGTATTTTAGTGGATTTTGATTTTTGATATCATTGTATTTGTGGTTTTATGTCATGACTATTTTATTATGTTCCTTGGTTTTGTTGATTATTTTTTAGTTGTTTTTGTCTATGAAATTTTGGGATTTTATGAGAATTAATAACATAGTGTGAATACTTTGATATATTAATTCCTTAGTGAGCCGTAATATTTTCTTTGTTTCTTCTATTTGATTCATTGTTTCTAGCTATCAAGGTACTACTTTTTCACTAACTATCCTAGCCCTAATCATAGTATATTAGTTTTATTTTTTAATTTTACATGTTATAGATTCTCATAGAGATAAAAATTAGGATATATTAAGTTTTTTATTATATTTCTTATGTTTAGATTTGTAATGTTCCTTGTTTCAGGATTATATTTAGAGGAATAAATCTCTCTCTCTAATAAACTTATACCATGACAGTGTAAAATTAATTGTTTTAAGGGTTTATTTGATTATTGAATTTTTGTTTTATGGTTAATAATCATTGTTTTTCTCCATTTTAGGTTCTTTATGGGGCTATAGTATATTAAATTTGGTATGTTAGATTTATTTAAATAAATCTTATGGTAAATGATCTGATTTATTGAGGATAATATCTTCATGGGATTTTTAAAGTTTTTTTCTTGAAGGGGGAATAAATTATAAAATATCCCTAAGTTATATTCATAATGATTTTCTATTTTAGTCTTCTAGATCATGTGTTATGTGCTAATTGGGCCTTTTTTATTATCTTGATCAATAAATTATTTTGATGCTTTATAGGAGAAAAAGTGTTATAGTGTCTGGTACCATCACATCCCAACCATCGTTTTATATATAATTTGGATTATTTTTAATCTTATTTATTTATCCCTCTTTCTAGGTGGGTTTACTTAGATTTTGGATTTTTTTGGATGTGTTTCATGTCAGAGAATTTTCGAATGGATTGTATAAACTATGAAAAAAACTATGTGAGGTATGTATCTTTTAACCTAGAAATTTTCATAGTTGGCACACTATTTGTCTAACTGTGTAGCTAGATAGGGTTTAGTAGTCTATGTTCCTAATAAAGGGTGAAAATTTGGTGCATCGTTTGTCTAACTCTATAGCCAAACAATGCACAGTTCCCAAAATATTTAAAAATATATTTTACCATTTTATCCCCACTTTGATTACAACCCCAATTAATTATTATCCTCTCCCATTAGATGTTCATGATCCCAAGGCCTCTACCTCTTAGTTCATCTTCTTACCATAGTGAATTATTTATTTTTATTTAATTTTGGGATGGAATATTCAAGTTAACTCCTCTGAATGTCTTCCCCCATCATTATTTACATTTTTCCTCTTCTTCCCCAACCCTAACATAGTCTTGATATTTAGGGATGTATCAAGTCTATTATAAATTGGGGGTTTTTTAGGGTTATTCATGGTTATATAATCCCTATTGGGTATTATTAAGGTAATTTAGAACATTAATTTGTGAAGGAAAATAAAATTTAGGTCGTTAGTCCTTGGCATACATATTTAAATATAGAACAATTATTTATTACTGTTTTAAATACATGATTTGGGTTGTTTAAAAATTATATCATTTATATTTATTATATTTTATGAAAATTGGTTTTCTTGTCTTTTTTTCCCTCCAATTATCTTTTAATCTCACATTTTTTTCAAGGTAAAAATTCTATTATGGAAATCCATGCACACCAAGTGTTTACCAAAATGATTGGTTTGTTATTTTAAATTGATAGTTGGATTATGAAGGATGTTTCAGTATTACAAAATATATATAAATTAGTCTCATATAAATTGGTGTTCTTGGCCATTTGGAGGGGGTTTAGGTCTGTCCAACGATCAAATTTTTAATTAAACTCATGTGTCTTGGTTCCTGAACTCTGTTTTTTTATTCTAGTTCCAATTGAATGTTATTTAGGTTATATTTAACGTTTAGAATTGATTTTTGAAATATTATCCCCACTTTAATCCTAACCCATTTATTTTAAAATTAATAAATAATTTTTCCATATTTGTGATGGTACCAACAAAGTCGATTATATATATTTTAAAAATGATATTAGTGTAATTGGGTTTGTTTCTTATAATGGAATTGGGGCGGGGGTGTGACATGATTGGTATAACAGTTTGATATATTTATATATTTATTGGTTGAAATGATATTTTAACATTCCTCATTTTATAATTCATGAGTAACCCCTATGTCCGTGAGGTATGAATAGGTACACATGATGCGCTAGTTCAGAATTACACTTTGACTAGTAGCCCTGATACAAATTTTATTATACCTATAAGATATACCCTTTGATTAAGTCCGTGATGAAAATATTGGGTTTTAGGAATGTTATATATATATATATTGTGATGGAATTGTTTAGTAGTTTTGTATCATGGTCCAAGATTATCCTAGTAGATACTATATTACTTGGAGAGTTATTTTCTATTCGTTATATTTTCCCTTACCTTTATAATTATTTTCAATTTTTTCATATATTATACTCTCTCTTCATCCCTATTTTAAATTGTATTATTGTATTACATGTCTCTTATCATTTTGAAAAAAGGATTAAAAATTATATTTTGTTTAAATGTTGTTTCTTCAAATTAGAACAAAAAAATGGTTTCGAATGTCATTCCCACATTACTTGTGTATGAAACCAAGATTTCTCTTTATATTCTCCTTAAATAAATAATATATTGAATAAAATATTTCATACATTACACTAAAATAAAATTAAAAACCATGATATATATTGAATATTATATATAACAATTAAGACATTATTTTTACATTATCTCGTATAAATTCATGTAACCATATTAAAAAATCAATGAAAAAGTTAGGATGAATTAGCATCCAGAAGCGGAATTATTCTTCAAAAAAATGTTTTTCTAAGCTAAAATGGGATTTATATTCACTAGGAGTTTCCCTATCTCCATACCAAATTAAAATTAAATGATTATGATATGATAAAAACCATATATGGTAAAAGTTTAAGCTCATTGAGATTACAATAAGTTCCATGCTAGTTGAACCACTGACTGACAGCGCAACCAGAACTTATCTAATGTATTGGTTTTACATGGAGGACATAAGAGGTTATTTAAGTACAAGTTAGTATTTTATCAATATGTAATTAAATATTCACATATATATATATATATATATCATGAATTTTTTACATTTTGAATGGTCATTTTTTCCAATTCACTTTCAATTTAAATCGTGTATTTTCCAGGAATTGTCATTTTATTTCCAAAAATGAAGTCTATTATTCATGACCAAATATATATATATATATATATATATATATATATTTCTTTTATGAATAATAATTTAAAACCATTTTAATTATTAATTTCTTGAAAATATAATAGCTAATATACCTATAATTATTTTATTATAAAAATACCTCCTCACAATATTTTACATTTTTGTTTAATAATAAAATTTATAAATTTTAGAATGATAATTTGATAAAATTAACTTCATTTTTATTTTTATGACACAAATATTACCTTAATGTGATTTTTTTAGATTTTTCATTTTTTTTTGTTTTTTAGGTCAATAGTGAAATATAATGTTTTTACTAATATTGTAACTATTATGCCATTAATAGTATATAAGTATGAATTTTAATGTTATGTAACCTTTTTAGTTAAAAAATATGTATTTTAAAAATTATATATTTTAAAATATTTATTATGTTTTAAAAACCTATTCCTGATATGTTCAAACTAATGTAATATTTTACTCAATTTTATTAATACATTATACAGATATTTTATTAAAATTTATTTTTAACACATTAATAAATTGATTATGATTAATAGATAAAAAATTTAGAATCATTAGGTCTAAAGTATCTCAAAATATCCAATTTATTTTTAGTCTTAATGATTCGGTAACCTTAGATAAAAACTTTCTATAATGGTAAAATGTAAAATGAAAACAAATATAATTCAAGGGGCAACAGAATTAAAAATGTTAAAAAAGGTATAAAAAATGGTTGAGGATTTATAGACCTTATCCATTCCCCACTAAAATATTTATCAAATTTTTATCTATTTTCTTTGATAGAGACTTCCCAATTTTGACATGTTATGGATATTTACAATAATGTCATCCCTTTTCATTTATTAAAGAGGGACTCCTCTCCTCAGTTACCCTCACAAAAAACCCCCTATGTTCAGCCAAAACACTAAAAATTCCTCTCCTAAAATATCCCATAAACCTTAAAAAGGTTATAGTCATCAAAAAATGTCATCCTTCAAGGGATTAACCCCCTTTTTAATGGATATAATCTAAGAATAATGGTATA
The DNA here is from genome assembly GCA_963277665.1 of Viscum album. Lineage (NCBI taxonomy): Eukaryota > Viridiplantae > Streptophyta > Magnoliopsida > Santalales > Viscaceae > Viscum > Viscum album. The sequence goes on from OY728147.1 coordinate 380,188,716, forward strand.
AGTTCCAAACCCCTCTTTCTATTTTTTATATATTTTTGTGTACTTTTTCTGCTAAAAATTCTTTTAAAACATATTAAAATGATAAAATCATTATTAATATTATATTGATATGTAACTATAATTATGTAAAACTTTTTAACTACCTTTCCCTTTTTCTGTAAAGAAAAACCAAAATGTGAATCATGCATGTGGGGGGACTACCGCCTCGATGAATAAACATGATTGTTATCCAAGGTTTACATTCATGGATTTTTTAAAGAATAGTTTGTAAGGATAAATATGATTTTATTATTATATTATTATTATTTTGATATAAATTTATCAACATTTAAATGATAAGATCAATAATAAATTGTAATACTATTAACTATCTCAAAACTTACATAATAAGAGGGAAACAATCTATTCATTCTAAGTAATGGAATTATATAAACTATAATATCACTATAATTTTCTAAAATTATGATATATAAAACATATAAACACTATATAATATGATTATTCTACTAGTATAGTTTCATTTAAACTAAACCATATCACAATCATCCATTAATTATGGTATGTTTACATTTGGTCGATTTAACCACCTACTTGTAAAATTCTATAAATCTTTTTCATGGAATGTAATGAAAAATTAATTACTACTATGATATAATTTTAATATGTAAATAAGAGCAAATTTTTATTCTTCAAGGTTTATGTAAATGTTTAATTAATTATTTAAGAAAGCACACCTAACTAGTTTATAATCAAAGAAATGTCCTTGTTGTATGATAAAGACTAAAGCACTAATAAAATGAAATATAAATTTAATGAATATTTATAAATAATACCATATAGTAAAATTTATGATTTAATAATGATTACTTTTTATGAATAATGAATATCCCCACTACTTCTATAAATAGAGTATAAACCATTAAAATTATAAACACCTGATGTGGTAAATTCGGTAAAAACTAATTTTGATATAAATTTATAAAATTATTATTAATGGTCAGTATAAATTGGTATAGTTATAAATATTTGTTTGGATATTTAATTGGTAAAATAAATTTAATTATTCAGCTTCTTTAGTACAAGTATAGAATGAATCAGGACTAAGGTAAGGGTTTTTACCTCAAATTTCTCTCTTTGAGACATGTTTTTCATCATACAACAATGTTTTTTTATGTGGTTAATATGATTAACAATTGAGATATCATATAATGAAATATCTTTTAATAATTATAATTTAATTTTAATTTTTATAATTCTCTTTAAATAAGTTTTTATTTAAATTCCCCTCAAGTTGTAAGGCTTCTTGTTAAATAAATTATCATTCACTAGGTTATAATAGTTCTTCTTGAACATTTTTAATATATATTTTTAAAATATTCCCAATAATATTTTTATGTTTTATGTTATATTTTAATTATATGTATTTAAATTTTTACCACATAAAATCCTTGTCAAAATATTCTCACTTCATGAACTATGTTTTTCTTAAGGGACTTTGGTAACTCAAATATCTTTCATTTAGTTATATGGTTTATTTTAAACATTTACCTTAAATATTATATTTATTAATTGATTTAAAATTTTAAATGATGTTCCATTTTATATCTACAGGGAAAATTTCTATTTTATTAAATATTTATTATTGATCATTATCTCACATAAAAGTATGATGTTATCAAGAACAATCCTCCATCCCTTAATTGGAACTTTATTTCAAGTCCATGTCTTCACTTGATACTAATATTATCATTTCATGTTTTGAAATAAAAGTAAAAATAAATTTATGTAACATTTTTAATTTCCTTAAAAACATTTAAAAGGTATTCTTCATTACCCTTTTTATGATGTACTATTTTAATAAAATTATTTCATAATATAAAATAAAATTCTTTTCAAAATCATATGTTTCATTTCAATCTATGTATTTCTTATAGAAAATTTTTATATATTTTAAAAGGTTAAATTTATTGATTTTATTTTTAAAATAAAATGATTCCGAATTTTTTCACTTTAACACTTTTAAAAATATACTGTAACTCATTCCTTTAGGAAATGTTAATAAAATGTTTTTGAAAAAATAATCCAATGATTTCCCTTTGTTTTTACATTTTTTCTCAATAGATATATATTATAAGATGTTAAATTTATTAAACATAATTTAAAATGATTTTATGAATGTACTCATTGTGTTATTGAATATATTATCAATCAATCCAATTTATGTGGTTATTTATGTGATACTTTTTGTAATGTAATGTTAAACCCATTCTGATTTTAGGGATTTATTGATGTGATGATTTGATGTTTTCATGTGGAAAAAATGTTTATGAATAATATTATTTTATGGGTTTTCTCTATATATCCATCCAATTCATGGTGTAAAGCATTGGATCTCATGATATAATGGAGAAATGAGTAGTGATGCTTGATCTAAAAGCGGAAATAAGAAGGGATTCCTGATCTACTATGGAAAAATGTTGGCATTCTTAATCCACCATGGGAAATAGGGGTGATGCCTAATAAACAATATTTTTTTTTATTATTCTTATGTTTATACTACACTGTTATTTAAAATGTGAATACTCAATACTTCTGGGATAATGATGTATGCGTCATGTTTTCATATCCTTTAAACTATGTTATATATTTTATCATATAACATTACCTTTTCACATATCATTTTAAAAAATATTTTGTATGATTCCATAAAATTTTAACCATAAATTTTCACATATATATGTTCCCTCATATTCTTATGATCTAAGCCTGGGTAAATAATTTTATATTTATTATTCCCATAATGGGTATTTGAAGTCACCAATTAGTTTTTTTCCTTTTCCCCAGGTAATTAGGATGAGTTTAACCTATGATATGTCTAAGAGAAGATAAAGTATGATGAAATTATGGGGTTGTTTTCACAAATATAATAAATTAATTCCCCTCGATAACTAGTATCTAGATATACTAAACCTATTAATTCTCATTATTTTGAGATTTTTTTGTAATGTAATATTTAATTTGAGGAAATGATTTAATATAAAAGAATTATTAGTTTGTGTTTCAATAGTTTGTATCAAAGTAAAGGTTTAGTTATTTTTGGATATTAGTTTAGTTATTTTGGGGAATAATATTATATAACCATAGTGAAAACCCTATAAATGAGTCTAAATATATGATGATATCATAAAATATTGGTAAAGAGTTGAGTAAGTGGTTTTCCTATAAATACATATTTTCTGGATAATGGAATGTGGATAGAGATGTGGCACATATACATTAAGGGTTAGTCAACCTAAAAAGGGTTGCTTGAAATTTTAATTGACCATCACTCTGATCTGTGATGACTAAACCTAATATTTGACTCTTGGATAGTTATTCTTATGGGATATACTTTTGTTGATCATATACTCTTTACAAATCACTATAAAGGGTTTATTTCATATTACATCAAGGGGTAAGGATAAGAAGTACGAGATAGTAAAACATAAATTAACTTAGCTTTAACTAATAAAGTAATAGGATAAACCAAATTTTACATAGTTTAAATGATAGTTTCATAGGTTTAAATGAAGGTTTTATTAGAGTGGACATATTTTGATTGAGATTTAATAATCATATTTTCATTTATGATTATCTTACTGATAAAAATTTTGGGTATTAGAATTTGGTTGAAACATGGTCACAAAAATTATGTTGAGAAATGTATGTGTCTTGAAACCACTAAATTTTTTAACCTACTAAGGGATAATAATTAAATAGTTGATAAACCTAGTATATACCTCTTATAATGGTAAAGTTGAGTTTCTTAGACTTACCTATGGTAGTGAGGTTTATATCTTAATAGAAAACAAATTTTTATACTCTTATATATTTTTATTAGTGAGTGATATTTATTGATGATATAATAGGATATTCTTAAAGATACAAGAATTATTTTAGACATTTATGATTTTTTATTCATAAGTTCAGTTTCAATAGTTTGGAAACATAAATTAAATATTATCAATAACCATGAAAATATATTTAATGAAAATATTATCTTTGTGGTAATTACTATTGGATAACACATGATTGAGGCATGGATAACTTTTATGTTCAATATTTGTTTGATATTTATGTAATTAGTGGTTCAATAGTTTTGATAAAAGTATATCAGATAGTATTGGTAACCTTGGTATTGATAATTAATTCATGATACTTTCGGCGAAGTTCATAAATTTCTTTAGATTGTGGAAATAAATTGGTTGGTGTATGAATTTATACTGTTTTAGAGTTATAAAAAATAATATATTTGGAAGAATATATAAAATAAATATGGTTTAATGTTTTAGATATTCAATTTTTTTGGAAAATTATGTTATTGATAATATATTAATGGAGTATGTAGATACTTGGTTACATGATTGTATAAATGGTTATTTCTGTTTAAGGAAGGATAAGTAACATGATATAGAGTAAGAGAGTAAGGTAAATTCTCATATAAAATACATTTTTTCACATGGTTAAATGTTTGATAAAGGAAAATAAATTAAGGAAAAAGAATAAGAGAATAAGAGAAGTATAAAGGTTGAACCCCCCTGTAAAGGCCCTCTACATAGGTACCCCCAAGAAGCATCAATGTGCAGGGTACCTATGCATCCTCTTATGTGAAAAACCAACGCATCATCCTATGTGACAGACATGTGCATCAACATGTGCGAATAACCTATATGGGCCATACCCTTTTCCTAGGGTCCCATATTTTCCATTAATTAAGACCCTTGGGATCTTTATTTGGATTAAAGTAAAATTCCTGAAGAACTCCCGATGCTATAATTTCCCAAGTCTTTCTCCAAAGCCCTCAAAAACCTTTCAGGTAGCATTCTAAGACTTGATGAAAAGAAAATAAAGGTGGGTATTTGAACAAAAGTCCTCCCAATGTCTAAAATACATAACAGAAATGGAAGGATCCATTTTCCCCAAGGTTAAGGAACACAAGAATGAGGTCACCTTCTCTAACAAGGTACGTGCACGATGAAATTTTGGGGACACCTATAGATACCCCTGAAGCATTGAGAAAATACTTGGACTAGTGTTTTTTCCGTGGTGGTCCGTCACCCAAAGTACCATCAGCTCACACACACCTACTAGTGAAAAGCACTTTCAGGTCACACAAGAATACCGGGGATAAGAACCCCTAGATTGTGCACACATACAATGCATGAGACCCCCTTGGTTCACCCAACCTATTCCATGTGAATCCCACCTCTCAGGATCTCTTCCAAGCCACCAATGGTAGGACATATCTTTCTTCGTCTCCCTTTTCTAAGAGGGACCAAATTGAAACCTCCAAAAAATCCCATGATCCTAAAAAACCTACGAAATAGGAAAACTACCATGTCTCCCATTTGGGTATGCATTCCTACAGTCAGAGGAGTACCACACTTTTACTCCCTAAGGGGTAAGGTCCTCAGGGTGCATGTCAGTATGAATTCCCTTGGCCATAAGGACCCCAACCTTGGGGGCGGTGTCAGAGATGTCTTAGTTTTACACTCAATAGTTTGGGCCCATACCTTTCTTCATAGTCTCTGAGTCCCATAGCCTCTAGTTCCATTTAGGGAGGGTGGAGATCATTCTTTCCTTTCCCTTTGGTAGGGAATGAGATCCTTTTCTTGATACCAATTTTATAAAATCCCTCCCCAATTAATGTCCTATCATTTCTTGCAAGTGGTTACAGTCTTTCTCATGTTTGCCTCCAAGGTAATTCATGGATGATTTGTCCAATGTGTTTATACTATATATAAAAGGTTAGAGGTAACACTTTCATAAATTCTCTTTCTTCTTCTTAATCATCTTCAGTGTCTTCCACCAGTGGAAGAAATATAAATTAGTTTTCTAGATATTTGAAATACTCTTGTTTCTAAAATCAAGAATGACTCATGTGGGATTATAGGTTAGATATAATATTGACATACACACAATTAGATGAATATTTTTGGTAGATAATATTTCCTTTGATATTCCTATTACCTTTTTTATAGGGCCTCAATAGGCATTGGTCCTTATGTTCATGTATCCAAACATATAGAAAAGGAAATTTGGTGGTTCCTCAAACCCACTGCTTCTTATTGTATCTCCCACTAAGTGAGACTCATGTGGTCTTAGAGCTTGGTGGGGATCATGAAATCCACACTATCCACTGCCTTTGACCCTCATTTTAAGTGTAAGACCCAAAAAAGGATTCCTCGTCAATAATAAGCCCCAGAATCCAACCCTTGGGCATCATCACATGTGTAAACCCCAACCAATCCGGGGACTCTTTTTTGGTATTATCCCCAACTATGTAACCATTCTCATTCACTATGTAATCCTCCTTATAATTAATCTCCACACAAACCAAACCCAATTACTTGGGAATCCAATTTGGTATAATCTCCAATACTAACAAAACAATAGGGAGTGCTTCTTAGTAGTAGGCCAAAACATATCATTATCATTCACTAGGAAATCTTACTCAGGAGTAAGCCATAATAATACATAAAATCACTAGGTAATTCTCTTTAGGATTAAGATACAAGTAAATATTATCAAATGGCTATATTCCCATGTGAGAAAAACCTGGGGGCCTCTATATGTTTGGTTCCTCACAACTGAACTACGTGGGATTTGATTCCCATCCAAATAGGATACATAAGAAGCTTCCCTGGAGTTCAAACCCAACACCGCAAATCAACCTTATTATATATGAGCCACATTACATGTTGGGTATTATTTAGCATGTGAATATATATCCCTTATTGGTTCCTTGGGACACATCATCATAAGTACCAAAACAAATTTGACTAGGCCCTTTCCGCCTAGATGTCATTGTCTCCTGACACTAAACTGCATTGTTTAGTTCTTATCACATGACCTTAAAAGGTATGATGTGTTTGGTTAAGTGGAATCGAACTATGTGGGTTCTGATTCAATTCAGAAGTATATGTAGGAAGCCCATTCATGGGTTCAATCTAGACATAAATACAATTCCCATCTCCCTAGATTATGACACACTCTTGATTGCAACACTGTGTGGTTGAAAACAAGCATTGTCTTAATAATGAACAAAGAATATATAATCCATACATAAGAGGATACCGTTGGTAGATAACTTCAGATACATACATATATATCCATAGTCAAGGGACCTCTCATATATACAGATGATTCTACATTCCATACATGCGAATAAATAATTATCAATTCAAGGGTGACCCATTTCATGATTGGGAATTAATGAAGGATTAACAAAAATATCATAAATCTATAAGATGGTCTATGTGTAGGCAAAATTTCCCACCAAAAGAATGTGGTAAGCCTGACCACTCATCCTATCGACCAATGTGAGTTCATAAGTATCATTGACCAAGCACACAAACAAGCACCTACCTTTAGAAATTACATCCCTCATGGATATAAAACAGTTGGTTGTTTCCGGTACCGTGAATAAAAACTATTGGGAAATGTTTGGAAATAGTGAACCCCACCTTAATGATTGAACAAAATTCAACCCCATGCAATCAACCATTGGGAAATATGATTTTATATTTAATAAAAATTGTGAAACTGAAGTGAATCCTTAACCAAGATGATAGTGTCACCCACCTTCCAAGATGATTTTTCGTAAAATTAAAGTGAGACACACAAGAAAATCAATCATTCAGGTGTTTTTTTAAATGGTATGATACTTTTATGGAGTGTTAAGGTTTGGGTTTTTTATATATATTCTAGGAAGATTCTCTTAGAACTCTCATCAATCCAATGGTGTCTCTCAAGCTACTAAAAACATATACCCTGGTTACTGTCCATGTTGTGTCTTCATATAAGAAAAGGATCTCATTAGAAACACAATGTGTTAAACACTGGGTCTCTAATGAATTGGTAAGGGAGTATCACTATAATGGTACACTATTTGACCATAGAGGCTACTTGATAGACCCTACATCTTGAAAATCCCGACTGATCATCCAACCAGCGATATCTGGTGGTCCAAAAGTAGGTGACACCAACTGCCATCTTCAAATTTTGTTTGATATTATACCCATAACTCAAAGAATACCAACAACCAAATATAAAATCGCACAACATGTAATAAAAAACCTCCTTCCTCCACCCAAAAATCCCACCAGTCGAATTTGGTGGAAATTTGTGAGCATACACAAACCCATTCCCACATTCAACAAGCCTACCTGAAGCCTCACCTAGAAGTGTTCAAATAAGACTTTTGGAAATGTTTGGTGCAAAACCTTATGTAGGTGCACAAACCCAAATACATTCATCAATCATTCTAGTAGTTTTATCTAGAAGCACGCGAAGAAGTCAGTTAGAATGTGTCAATGAAAAATAGGGGCATATGCCACAATCTACACCCACACATGAGTACTGTAGGTTTCCATTAGTAGGAAAAGAAGGATAGTAGCAGAAAAATACCCTTGATATAGATGTGTAATGGTTATATATTCTCTTTCCAATCATCTAAGGCACTAAAATGTCCTAATATTAGTTAATGGGAAGACAAAAATTCCTACCCACATCCTATAGATCTACGTGGACATAATTATGGTGGCAGAATTAGTTAAAGAGGGACGATCCCATAGCTCTATCCCCTCAAATGGGGTGGCTCACTGGCATGTCACCCCAACGAAAACAAAAGCCATTGATCCTATCACAGAGGGTTGTGGGGGAAAATCCCCCACAATATATGGAATATTGGATCTAGAACACACAACCATTCAAACACGAGGAAATTTTACCATTCTAATGTCCAATCTGAGGCCAAAAAAACCCTTAAAAAAATTATAAAATCCTATTAGAGAATCCAGGCAGCCAAATGGGAGCAATTTAAGAATGATTCCATTGCGGAAAATCTCTTCCCCAAGAAAGTGGACCAAGTCTCTCACAAAAGGAAATCTAAAAAGATGCCTCCCCAAATACGAATAAGTAATCAGTATCCAATATATGATCCTTCTATACTTAATGTTTTTGTTTTTGAATCCCTCAAATTATTATATGTTATAGCTAAAGATATTACTCTCCCATTACCAAATTACATGTGTAGTAGTAATAATTTTGAAGGTCCTCAAACACTTCACTATGAAGTCTTACTCCATGACCATAATCTATTCGGTCCTGAGAGTATATCTACTAATGAGAGTCACAAAATCCCTCCATGTGGCCTGAAGATAAAATATAAATAGATTCTTCCTCTTTCTATAATCCACCACAGTTTTCCTCCATAAGATTACAATAACTATGAATGTTCTCTCTGTAGTTGTGTTTCATTCGCTCAAAAGGGTCTTCCCTTGGTGATTTAAGGATGAGAAATACATCCTACCATGATGAACTTGAAAAAAGTCCAATCATTTCAGATGCCATGTCAGTAAAAAGTGAATTGTTTTCACATTTGAAAGACATCCCAAGGAGATGGTCATTCTATGAACCCCCTTGGGTATCGTTCATTCCAATATAATAGTGGATGTCCCTACCAACCTTTTTACATATGATAAATCAATAATAAAACGTTCACTATTGTCAAAAAAGGTAGATGAGACTCTATTAAAAATAAGATGACATCCTAAACATGAAGATAAATCTATCGATGGATGACATAACTGTCATGTTTTTTCCTTTAGCTACACCTAAAATACAATATTTGAGAAGTATTGTCAAAATATTGGGTACACGACAATTGCCTAAATTTATGGAAAAATATTCATCACTTGAGAAAGAAAGTATTACAATAAGATGAGTATCTGAGTTACATTATGTTAGTTTAAGGGATATAAGAAAAAATTGACTTGCCAACTCTCATGGAAGCATGAAATCCAATGTTAGGGAAAAATCAAGTATCCCTTCAATGTTTATTCCTGAACGCATTAAAAAATTGTGAAATCCAATCACTTATGCCCCATACGGTTTGTGTATCACAGGATGGGGTGAAAATGGAGTGTTATATTTCACAACTCTCTCCAACTAGAAAATAATTTCAAAGGTATTATCCTGAAATGTCATAGATTCAGGTCATCTTCAATAAAAAAACCTATTCACAACTGATTATTTTCTCAAAAGATAGGCCCTTACCAATTATCACCAATATTGAGCCATGATAGAGTATGATATTGAATTAATATTGAATTAATCATATGGAAATACCTAAAAACCCTCCCATATTGGGTATGTTAATCGTTATATAGTACAAATATCAGAAATAACACAATGATCACAGAAGAGGGTGATTTAGGTGCGTAACAAAGGATGCACTCATCCCATGTTTGAAAAAAATCCATAAAACCATAAGGGAATCCAGAGAAGTAGCAGCCACGATAGTTCAAAATCAGCCCATCCAGTAGGGTTTTCGTCTTTTTAACACAAATTTCGAAGGCAAAAAACTAGGCCCAAAGAGTTTTTAAAGTGGAAAGGGAATAACCCCAGCCATTTGGGTTAGGGGCTTTTTCAACTCTAAAACCTTGTCATCAGAGGAAGTGAGTCTTTTCCCGATTTGGGGAAGAATGTCCAAATGGATAATTCTAGTTCATTCCGTCTCATGATCTGGTATCCCCATTAAGAATGTGTAGGACTTAACTATCTAGAGATTCTCATCGGATCATCATCCTCCAAAATGATCCTGCAGAATCATGGAAGGAGAGGACAAGGCCTTGTGGAGGGAGTATAAAACTTTAGTCTCACAAATACACTTATAGAATGCCTATAGTGAATTACAAATATATAAATTTCATTAACACCACCCCTTTATATCCTACAGACCACGAGGATAATTCAAAAGAGGCATTGGATGTAGAGACCCGAAGCTTATCGTACATGGACATTACATTACATTTGCGGAATACTTAGTACATAACAAAAACACACACACAAGGATCGTAATAGTTTAGTGTCTTTGGAAACTCGGAACGTAATCTTCTAATCGTGGTGAAAGATCTTCAATATCTCCCATAAAGATCTTTTTTTTTTACCTAAAAACCGTTCTTTATATCCTGGGGAAAAGAAAACATAAAAGGGTGAGCTCAAATGCTCAGTAAGGGTAAACAAAAGAAATATCAATCACATCATATACATAAGAACATAGCCTTTGGAAATCTTAACCTGCAAAAGAGCTCATAATATCATAACATGGGATAAATCATAGAAGTGAAAATGAGATCCCCATAATCATAACATAAAACTTGAAACTTTGTGGCATGCACACATAATCATGGAAAATCATTTCTTGTTAGTCATGACTCATCGCCAAGACTATCTTAGTGGACAAAGTCCCTTTCTGAACCGAGTTCACTCCTCGTTTCAGTCCTGTATCACTGAACCGAAATAACCTTCCGTTCCAGCCATGTCTATCTCATGAGATATAAAATCTTTACCCAATGAATTGGAGGGAGATATATTTCCCACCCATCTCTTAATGAATCCTTTCTTATGTGTGCCACAAAATCATAAATCATACATCATTTCATAACCCATGTAATAAAAATGGGATTCTTAAACAACATGACATCATAAAACCATTCATATAAGATAAAGGAATTCATAAACATAATTTCATCACAACATAGTCAAATCAATGTAAAAATATGGATAGAAACAGAACCCTTTATTATCTTATATGGAAAATAATTTTGATAAAACACTTGAATTGAATTCTTGAGGAAAATACCCTTTCTTCTTCAAAATCAATTTCTTTTCACAAAACATCATGCAATTTTAAAAGAAAGAGATTTTATTGAAAATAGTCATGAAATCTTTTATAGGAATCTTCATGAAAATAAGGCTTTATAAAACAGTATAAATCCATTCGTGCCGTATAAGTTAAAAAAAACATTCTTCGTACTTTTGTCGGAAAAGTCAAAAAGTACCTCGTATGAAAAAAAACGACAAAAGATTCCGTTCATATTCTTTACTAAAAACTCACCGAAGGGTAAAATTGGATTTAAACTATTGTAAGTGTATGGAAACAATATTAAATATTGAGGGAACATGGATGTGGATGATAAAATACACCCCAGTAAATACTTACGAATAAACAATCTCGGATAAAAATGAGATTGTGGTATTTTCCCTTACCTTAGGTCCGACTTGCTTTGTAAGTGTCCGAAACTCCTGTATAATGATTTAAATCATGTTATTGACTTATTACAGAATCATATTCATTGTTATGATATCATATATGGTTCACTTATGACATTATATTACCCGTTCTTTTGTAAATTCCATGTTAAAGAAGCGTTTTGGGTAAAATCATTTCATTTATCGTAGGTGTTTTGACTTGTTGTTATTGACATCATTATTACTTATATCATGATTTAATTACTTCCAGAATATAAAATATGATTTATATATCATATATATTCAGTATATATATATATATAATAGGTAGATAAATAAAATGAAAAACACCGTTCATGGAGACGGTAGTCCGTACGTACGCATGAACGTTGTTTTCCTTTCCTTATTGTCTTGAAATGGAAGTAAGTAGATGACATACATATGTATATATATACATAAATCCAGTAGCTTTATAATGTCATATATTTCATTATTATTTCTTATATATACTTTATAATCATTCTTAAATGATTAATATGGAGAATGAATCTCATCGCGTCGTGGAGACGGTAGTCCGTACGTACGCACGAGCGATGATATCATTTATATAAGTATTGAATTGAATTGGAGTGAATTATACAATATATCAGAATCAATATGATGTTGTAATAACTATGTATAGTTATTCTTTACACCATTATACCCATCCATGTAAGGTGGTGGTGGAAAATAGATTACACCACGGCGTGAAGACGGTATTCCGTACGTACGCACGCGCGGTGATTTCTTTTTCCGTAGGATGGATAGATGGTGAAATAGGGTTGTTTCATACTTATAATAACATATCAGTATATGAGTGATACAAATGTTATTACTTCATAATGAAACAACCTATGAAGAAGAAGTGGAAGAAGAAATAAAGATGAAAGAATTGGTAACGGTAATTACCTCTTCTTTGAAGTGCCTCTTTGAGACCTCCTCTTAGGGCACTAAAATTGGTCTTTGAGGAAGAACAGAACCTCTAGTATGTTGCTAGGGAAGTGGAGAGGATAAATTGGCAGGGGTTGGCCGAGCTTGAGTGCTCAAATTGGTGTGAGGAGGGGGGGGAGGAGGTGTCCTTTTATAAGGGAGGAGAGGGGCACCTTAGGAATACCTCAAAATATTATTTTATATTAAAGTCAAAATCGGTTTATAATGGTTACAAAGGGTATTATTTCTAAGATAAAGTGGGTATGGGTCAAAATCCTATCAACCAATAGGATTTAGACAAGTTTGGGGTATTATTTTAACCTTATCAATTAGATTTAACTCTAAGTTAAATAATTTAACTTTTACCGTGTCTTTTTGTTTTCTTTCACTATATGGTTAATACACTTACTATAAAATTCCAAACGAACCCCAAATTGTTTATTATTAATATATATATCCTTATCTAAGTCATTTGGCCGAACCTTAGATTTTTAGGAATAAAATAACAATTAATAATATAATATTTGATTTAAAAACTATTTTGTGTCAATTTTGACACTATTTGATATATGATTTTTCTGAAAGTCATAACAGAATTATATGTTCGAACAAAGATGACTAAATCAACACTAATATATCATAGTAACCTATAAAATTAGTGGAATTCATAAAAAGTCTCAAATTATATTTAGTTTGGTGTTTATAACATCAATTATGTCAATATTTCATTAATAAGATAATTACTGCATCATCTTTGTATCATAAATAAATTAACTTATTTGATGTCTAAAAATTAAAAATAAAATACCATCATGTAGGAAATCTTTTTATCTTTCTAATGAATATTTATAGTCAAATTTATCTTATGTATAACCCCATATTAAACATGTTTTAGTAAATAAACTTTGATTTTAACTCTTTTAACCCTTCTTTAAATAAATTAATAATAAATGTCCTAATCTCACCCAAGTGGGCCTAAATGGTCATATTTTATTCCTAAGTTTGTTTTTGGTCGAAATACACTTGTCCAATAGGATTAGGACATGTGTTAGGGTAATATTAATATCATTTTTACCCTTAATTACCCTATTTACCTTTAACCGTGGTAAAAAAGTAAAAAGTTACTATTCACCAAAAATTATTTTCATCTAATTGAACCACATTTTAGTCCTTGATATTAACCGTGTCTCTCGGATTTTCGAAATTCCATTCACAGAAGCGGTAAAATTAAGTTTTATGCAAAATTCAGTTTTTAACCTACCACTTAGTAGTTTCACTATTCATCAAAAATTGATATTTTTCAGAACAATGCCAAAATTTCATCCCAAGCTATATTTCATATTCCGAATTCAAAAATGAAGTCTATTTTACCAAATTCATAACATAAAAGTTGCATTAATTAATTTTATAATTAAATCCCGTTGTTAAAACAAATAGCGTGTTTTTAAGAAACAATATCTATCAAAAGATTGACACTTGTTTATGTCTAGTTTAAATGTGAAATTACATCCAATGACCAACATTGTATTAAATTGTAAAAATATATTCTAAATATACTTTAAAACCACTCAAATTAATAATTTATCACTATTAATTATTTCGATTAAAAAGTTGTTTTTAATTATAATTTAGTAATTTTCACTATTCATCAGAATATGAAAGTTATCCGAAAAGTACCAAAATTTCACCTTAGGCTAAATTCGATACTCCAAATCCAAAAATGAAGTTCATTTTGAAAAATAAGATTTACAGAGTTTTAAAAAGTGGTTATTACTATTCATAACGGCTAGTTTTAATAATATTTTAATAGCATGTCGTTGTTTAGTGAAACTCGGTATTGCGTATTACACACGCTATCGAGGAAGGTCGTGATTGCGTGTAATGCAAGGCAAGTCAAGGATGCGTGTTGTGCAAGATCCTTTTGGTGTAGCGTACAACACAAGACTTTAATAAAATTAAAAAGAATATTTTTTTTTATAAAATCTTGGGCTGTTACATTGGAGGAGGATGTTTTGGTTCAAAATACGGTACACATTGATGAAATTGATGGATGTGTGAATTCCTTGAACTAGAGAATCTCCCTAAATATGGGAATTCCCTCAATCACTCTACCATCACCTCAATGAAAGAAAAACAAAAAGGAAAACGGTAAGGGTAAGATTATACCTCATCTACCTCTTGGGGAGACTAAGCCCCTTTCTCTTGAGGACATATTTACTCATCAAGAGGAAGATATGAATGAATTGAGAAGAATCAATATAGAACTACTCTGATGAATCCTTCATGTTGAATATGTTATACAAGAAGATTTTCATCTCACACTCCCAGTGGGTGTACATAAACAAAGAGTATTGTTTTAAGTAACTGGAATAGATCCCAAACATCCTCTCAATGTGGGAAACCGACCAACAATATACATGAATATCATGGAAATATATTTGGAGTTCCCTTGATTTCCCTCCATTGCGTGCACATCTAGAACAGGTCTAGGTGCATCCTTAGTAGCTTTCCCATATAGGTTACCCAAGGTAGATACTAGTTTTTCTGCCAGATATGGCCCTACCGACTACTACCCCTATTTGAGCTCTATAGAAACTTGGGTTTTTGGTCCTGTCAAACTTTGGAATATTGTTATAAATAATTCCAGAGCTAGGTGCGAAGACGACGTGCGATTCCAAGGCCTGGTGTGCCCAGAATTAATTTTATAAAATTATTAAGTATTTTTTTTACTATACACGAGGCGGGGGTGTGATTTCTCTTAAAAGGTATCTTAGAACGGGAATCTGATGGCACAGTTGCATCCGAAATGTGCCGTTTACCCTAGGTGAGGTGTAAACTTTGTGGGCGCGGGCCTGCGGTGAGAAACGCCACCAGGGGTGTTTTCGTAAATAAGTGAAAAAGTTAGTTTTCGAGCGTCGGCTCGAATAACATCTGAAGAGAGTCCCGGATCACAAATCTGAGTCTGCCATTGCATTCAGAATGGCGCGTTTACCCTAGGGGTGACCTTAACTTTGTCTGCATCAGCTTCCGGAATGGGGGCGAATGGCGGGGAGTTAAATGAGTTGTTTTATAAAAAAAACATAACTCATTTCATCTCCCCCACCCCTATCTCCTACGTTCAGGAAGCAACAACCACCCCTCCCTCCTCCGTTTCTTTGCCAGATCGAGCCAGAATTTTCCTTTTTCTGCTCCGATCGTCAGTGGATCTAGCTTCAGGGCATCGCTGGCATCGATCTGCACCCGAAACTTCGGTGTTTCGCCCGCAAGGTAGGCGGTTTTAATTTTCATCCCCAGATCCTGTTTTTTCTGCGAATTGCTTCGGTTTGAGGTCCTTTCAGGGAAGATCATGCCCCGAGGGTTGCACCGGTGCTTCCGGATCGCAAAACGGACCCCCGGGGTGCCCCTGGCGGTCTGCGGAAGGTCTGCCGGCGGAGCGCGGCGGTGCGCCGGAAAAGAGAGGCAGTGATGTGCGCCATGCGGCGGAGGGCCACCGGCCAGGGCGGGCCGGCGGCGGCGGCTGGTCCGACCTCTTTTTGTCATACGGGGGTCTTTAAACCCCTGTATCATGCAATCTGGGAGCCAGATTCGCATGCTGTTTGCGGAGACCAGACCCTGATGATGAGGCGAACACTCCAGTGTGGGTTCGGAGGTTTAAGGGTTCGGGATCGTGGCCCGGGAGTTAGAAACGTCGTAGAAAATAATAATATTTTATTATTTTATGACTTCGGGCCGTTGTAACTTCTACCCAGGGTATCTGAATGATGTGTCGTCAGTGGCGTTGAGACCCTTATGGTATAGTAGAACTTTTGAGATGGTTTCTGGGTGTTGGGACTGAGAACAGGGTGTGGGCCCCATGAGGTCGGGTTTTGATGTTTGCGGAGAAACACAACTTTCGCACAAGGAGTCCAATTTTGGTGGATGATTAGTCGATCCTGTTTGTTTTTCAGAGAGGATCGCAATGGTGCGATCCGTTCGATGTGTTTTGAGATCGGGGCGTGCGCCCCACCCGGGCTGGCCTTCGGTGAATAGTACCTTTTTCACAGGGTGTCCGTTTCGGAAGAGTGAGTAGTCGTTTCTACTTGTTTTTTCGTGGTGATCGACGTGGTATGATCCGCTCAATGGGTTTATGGATTGTTGTGTGGGCCCCGCACGAGCTAGCTATGGTGAATAGTTCTTTTTTCACCGGTGCTCCATTTCGGGTGAGTAAGCAGCCTATCGTGCGTTTTTTTCCGTGTCGATCGTGTTGGTGGCCTCTGTATTGTCTTTGGAGGTGCACAATGTGGTGTTGTTGCGTGTCACTCGGGTTAGCGACGTTTTGGACCGGCAGTGGATTAGGGTACTCCCTTGGTTCGTTCCCACGAGGATTCGTGTGGCATCACAACCTTCGTATAGGTTTGTGATCCTCTCGACGGGATGTTTAAACTGTTAGAGTTGTGGCATCCATCCAGTGGGCCCGGAGCGGGATCCTCTAGCATCTTTTCCCTAGATCAGGTTCTTGGTATCACTGTGACCGCTTATTCATGGGTAGCGATCCCCTATCTAGCATGTTAACCCCGTAGGGTTTATGGCATCATCAGGATCATGATCCCCTACGTGGTGGGCCATACTTAGTAGGGTTGTGGCATCTTCGGGTATACGATCCCCTACTCAGCATGAGGTGTATAGTAGGGTTGTGGTATCGTTGGTTATGCTAACCCCTACTCAGCGCGTGGTTTCTGTAGTGGTGCAGCATCGTCGGTTTGATCCCCTACATCACGAGTTATACCAGATAGGGTTCCTGTATTGTCGTGACCACCTTTATATGGGCGATGATCCTCTATCTGAGTGACATGCTTCTGTTGAGCACCAGGTCGGGTTGTGGTATCCCCCAGCGGATCCTGGATGTGATCCCCTATATGTGAGAACTATGTATTCCAGACCGGGTCGTGGTATCCTCAAGCGGACCCTGGGAGTTATCCCCTATCTGTGAGCTTCGTATACTGGAGAGGGTTCTGGTATCCCCTAGCGGACCCTAGGAGCGATCCCCTATCCGAGGAGTTTGGTGGTTCTATTGTTTCAGTGAGGTTTCCTTAGTGATGCTAACCGAAGAGCGTGATCTCTCGGGTGAGCATCTAAGAGGTATGTGAGAAACCCGATGGAGTGTATCTCTTGGATGATGTCATCTGGGATGACAGTGATCATGGAGTGTTCTCTCCTGGTTGTGGACAGTTGCTGGCGATGAGGTCGGTACCTCTTGTGGCTTTGTGGAATGAGCTGAGTGTATCTGGATTGTTCAAGGTGTATGTATGGGAATACACTTGAGCTAAGATGACTAGTTGTGTTTAGCCGAGGATGGTCACGAGATGGAGTTTCTCTCTCATCTAGGATCCCTCTGGCTGGGACGAGCAGACTGTTGCCTTTCAGTTGCTCCCTTTGGTTTTGGGTTTTTTGGGTGCCTACTGAGTATGTTTATACTCACCCCTGCACGGGCTTTGCCCGCACATGTTTGTGTCTTGTGCAGACCAATGGCCTTTCGACAGAGTCCCAGGAGGACTCGGAGCAGGTGGAGCTTAGTGAGCGAGACTGACCGGGGTGTTTATCGGAGCGGTGCTAAGGGAGATTTCGGGAGGGTGTGTGGCAGCGCTCCCCTTTTTCAGAGCAGGTTGGGCGCGCTTTGTATTTTTCCTTTGGTGGGCCCTATTTTTCCCTTTTGAGCTTTTTCTGTTGCACCTTGGTTTGGGATAGATTGTATGCATGCATTTACTTTTCAGTTTTCTATATCTCTGCACTATTTCAAGGAGGTGTTTGTGGGTGCGTGTGTACAGGTACCTTAGGCTAATGCTTCCCATTTGTGTGATATCCTACTCGGTGCTGGACGCCAGCCCCTGGCCTATTAGAGGTGGGCATGTGGAGTCACGGCTCAAGCCCCGTTGGGTCGGGTCGTGACAGAGTGGTATCAGAGGAGGTTGCACCTTTGGGATCTCAGAGCATAGCTAGTCTAGCTGTGAGGTTGGTTCGGTTTGCATAGCGACAGTGTTATAATGTTTCGTGTTCGGCTTTCAGGCCAGGGACTCCATTGTTGGTGCGGCGGCTGACATATCCATACACCAGGACTCTGATAACCTGCCTTTCGACTCGGGACATTCTTACACTAGTCGTAGGGACATAACGGCACATGAATCATATAGGACTGGGTTTTTGGGTTTTTTCCTTGTCCTTCTAGAGTTAGCTATCCAGATATACTCTTTGACTGTGATGAGTCTTGAATGTATTTCAGGATGCCTCCACGACGACAGCCAGGGGGAGTCCCACTGCCGGATTGTGCTGACGACTCGCCCCGTGTAGAGGCTGTGGAGCGGGGCGCAGGTTCATAGGTTTCACCTCTAGGTGGTTTGCTAGTTGGGCCACCACCTGTCGAGCAGCTGGTTGTGCCGGAAGTGCAGGACGAGGTTGCGCGTAGGCTGAGTGCTCTTCATGAGTTCTAGAGGCAGCAACCTATGATGTTTCGGGGTGATCCGGATCCCCAGGAAGCTGATGACTAGCTTGAGGTAGTCACCTAAGTTTTCCGCCTCGTGAGGACACCTCCAGATCAGATGGTGGTCCTAGCGGAAACTCTTTTTCATGGTTCGGCCGGGCGATGGTGGAGCCTGGTGATAGAGTCCCATGATGAGGAGACCCTCACATGGGCAGAGTTTGAGCAGATCTTCAGGGAGGAGTTCTATCCGGTGATGCTGAGATCAGTGCAGATCCTGGAGCTTCTGCAGCTTCGGCAGGAGGGCCAGACTGTGTCGGAGTACTCAGTGAGGTTTACAGACCTGTCACGCTACTCCCTGGATATGGTTCGAGACCCATTCCTCAGGGCTCGAACTTTCGAGCAGGGTTTACGCAGGGACATCCGAGCAGGTGTGGTTTCCTTGTGCCTGCCCACCTATGTTGGAGTGTTAGAGTGAGCATTGGTGGTGGAGAGTTTTCTGGCTGAGCAGATCCCCCCTGTTAGTGCTGGGAATGTGAGAGATGAGACTTCACCAGTCGGATCGGCATCTGGTAGCCAATGATAGACTTAGGGGTCTGGATGTGGCCGACGTTTCAGGAGGCGACCCATGGATGGAGGATCTGAGGATCAGGGATCGCATGCCCGTTTTGGTCAGCCGCAGGAGAGGCGATGTTACGCTTGCGATGGTCGTGGACATCTTGCAAGATATTGTCCGACCCGATGTGCTGCTGATAGGGAGACGGTCGATAGACCGCCTTGGCAGAGGCAACGTCTCGAGCAAGGAGGTCTGTAGGGCGACGGGCGTGGCGGCGGAGTGGGGGCAGCAGGAGGAGGTGGTAGGCGGTACCAGTTTCCACCACCCCCACCCACAGGTGGTCCATGCCAAGCTCAGGGAGCTGGTGGCCGAGGGCGAGGACAGCTGCATGCCCTGGAGGCTGTTGACCCAGATGCACCGCAAATGGATAGAGGTATGCCTTGTGTCCTTTCTACTTACTACAGTAGTTTGTTAGAAACTGTTTCACGGAACTCTTTCCTCTTTGTTGTTTGCTCGAGTTTTTTTCAGGGCATTTGTAAGACCTTGTGTGGGTGTTGTTCAGCATGCTTCGAATGCATGGGGAAGAGGGATCCTTCCCCCACCGAGACGCGTTTTTCTGACGCGATTAAAACAGTGCAGGCGAGTCAGTTCCGCCCAAAGCGGATAATATCGAGGTGTGGTGGATGATTCTCTTTGACTTATTCGTTTAGGAAGGGGTGTTTGTTGGTGAACTCACTGGTGTGGGAGACCCAGTTGAGAGTCCAGTCGCTTCCCTTGAGCTTAGGGATTTTCGGGGATGAAAAGTTCTAATGGGGGGAGGATGTAGAGACTCGGGTTTTTGTCTCTGTCAGACTTTGGAATATTGCTATGAATAATTCTAGAGCTCGCTACAAAGACGGTGTGGGATTCCAAGGCCCGATGTGCCCAGAATTAATTTTATAAAAATATTAAGTATTTTTATACTATGCACATGGAGGGGGTGTGATATCTCATAAACAGTAGATCAGAACGGGAATTCGAGGGCACAGTTGTGTCCGGAATGTGCCGTTTACCCTAGGCGAGGTGTAAACTTTGTGGGCGCGAGTTTGTGGTGAGAAACGCCACCAGGGGCGTTTTCATAAATAAGTGAAAAAGTTAGTTTTTGAGCGTTGGATTGAATAACATCTGAACAAAGTCTCGGATCGCAAATCTGAGTCCTCGGTTGCGTTCAGAACGGCGCGTTTACCCTAGGGGTGACCATAACTTTGTCTACATCGGGTGCCGGAATGGGGGCGAATGGCGGGGAGTTAAATGAGTTGTTTTATAAAAAAACATAACTCATTTCATCTCCCCCACCCCTATCTCCTACGCGCAGGTGGAAGAAACCTCCCCTACCTCCTCTGTTTCTTCTCCATATCGAGCCAGAATCATCTATTTTCTACGCCGATCGTCAGCAGATCTAGCTTCAGGGCGTCGCCGGTGTCGATCTGCACTCGAAGCTTCGGCGTTTTTCCCACGAGGTAGGCAGTTCCGTTTTAATCCCCCAGATCTCATTTTTGCTGTGAATTGCTTCAGTTAGAGGTCGTACAAGGGAAGATCACATCCCGAGGGTCGCACCGGTGCTTTTGGATCGCAAAATGAACCACCGGGGTGCCCCCGACGGTTTGCGGAAGGTCCATCGGCTCGGCATCGGTGCGGCAGAGGGCCGCCGGCTAGGGCGGGCCGGCGGCGGCGGCCAGTCCGGCCTCTTTTTGTCATACCGGGTTCTTTAAACCCACGTATCTTGTAATCCAGGATTTGGATTCGCGTTCCGTTTGCAGCGACGTGACCCTGACGATGAGGAAAACCCTCCGGTGTGGGTTCGAGGGTTTAAGGGTTCGAGATCATTGCCCGAGAGTTAGAAACGTCGTAGAAAATAATAATATTTTATTATTTTACTACTTCGGGCCGTTGTAGATTCTACCCGGAGCGTCCGAATGACGTTCCATCCATGAAGTTGAGACCCTGATGGTATAGAGGACTTTTTGAGATGGTTTTCGGGTGTTGGGACTAGGAACGGGGTGAGGGCCCCACGAGGCTGGGTTTTAACGTTTGCAGAGAAACGCTGCTTTCAAACCAGGTGTCCAATTTTGGCGGATGATTAGTCAATCCTGTGTGTTTTTCCAAGAGGATCATAATGGTGTGATCCTTTCGATGTGTTTTGGGATCGGGGCGTGGGCCCCGCTTGGGGCTGGCCTTCGGTAAATAGTACCTTTTCATCAGATGTCCATTTCGGACGAGCGAGTAGTCGTTTCCGCTTGTTTTTTTGAGAGGATCGTCGTGGTATGATCCGCTCGATGGGTTACGGGATCAATGTGTGGGCCCCGCAAGAGCTTGCTACGGTGAATAGTGCATTTTTCACCGGTGCTCTGTTTCGGGGGAGTAAGCAGCCTATCCTGCGTGTTTTTCGGCATCGATTGCGATGGTGGCCTCAGTATTGGCTTTGGAGGTGCGTAGTGTGGCATTGTTGCGGGTCGCTCAGGTTAGCGATGTTTTGGACCAGCAGTGGTTGAGGGTACTCCCTTAATTCGTTCCCATGAGGGTTTGTGTGGCATCACAACCTTCGTATAGGTTTGTGATCCTCTCTACGGGATGTTTAAACTATTAGAGTTGTGGAATCCCTCCGGTGGACCCGGAGCGGGATCCTCTAGCATCTTTTCCCTAGATCGGGTTCTTGGTATCACTGTGACCGCTTATTCATTGGAAGCGATCCCCTATCTAGCAGTTTAACACCATAGGGTTTGTGGCATCATCAGGATTATGATCCCCTACACGGTGGGCCATACCTAGTAGGGTTGTGGAATCGTCGGGTATATGATCCCCTACTCAGCATGAGGTGTATAGTAGTGTTGCGGCATCATCGGTTCGATCCCCTACATCGCGAGTTATACCAGATAGGGTTCTGGTATCATCGTGACCACCTTTATATGGGTGATGATCCTCTATCTGAGTGATGTGGTTCTGTCGAGTGCCATGTCGGGTTGTGGTATCCCCCAGCGGATCCTGGGTGTGATCCCCTATGTGTGAGAACTACATATTCCAGATTGGGTTGTGGTATCCTCAAGCGGACCCGGGGAGTGATCCCCTATCTGTGAGCTTCGTATACCAAAGAGGGTTCTGGTATCCCCTAGTGGACCCTAGGAGCGATCCCCTATCTGAGGATTTTGGTGGTTCTGTTGTTTCAGCGAGGTTTCCTCAGTGATGCTAACCGAAGAGCGTGATCTATTGGGTGAGCATCTGAGAGGTTTGTGAGAAACCTGATGGAGTGTATCTCTCGGATGAGTGTCATCTGGGATGACAGTGATCATGGAGTGTGATCTCCTGGTTGTGGACAGTTGCTGGCGATGAGGTTCGTACCTCTTGTGGCTTTGTGGCGTGAGATGAGTGTATCTGGATTGTTCAAGGTGTATGTATGGGAATATGCTTGAGCTGAGTTGACTAGTTGTGTTTGGACGAGGATGGTAACGAGATGGAGTTTCTCTCTCGTCTGGGTTCCCTCTGGCTGGGAAGAGCAGACTGTTTCCATTCAGTTTCTCCCTTTGGTTTTGGGTTTTTGGGGTGCCTACTGAGTATGTTTATACTCACCCCTAAACGGGCTTTGCCTGTACATGTTTGTGTCTTGTGCAGACCACATACCTTTCGACGGAGTCCCAGGAGGACCCGGAGCAGGCGGAGCTTAGTGAACGAGACTGACTAGGGTGTTTACCAGAGCGATGATGAGGGAGCTTTCCGGAAGGTGTGTGGAAGCGTTCCCCTTCTTCAGAGCAGGTTGTGCATGCTTTGTAGTTTTCCTTTGGTGGGCTATGTTTTTCTCTTTTGTGCTTTTTTTGTTGCACTATGGTTTGGGATAGACTGTATGCATGCATTTACTTTTCAGTTTTCTATATCTCTGCACTGTTGCATGGAGGTGTTTGTGGGTGCGTGTGTACAGGTACCTTAGGCTAATGCCTCCCATGTGTGTGATAGCCTACTCGACGCTGGACGCCAGCCCCTGGCCTATTGGAGGCGGGATTGGGGAGTCACGGATCGAGCCCCATTGGGCCGGGTCGTGACAAGCTCTAACTCATCTAGAAATTACTCAAGCATTCATTAATACCATTTAGTTGCTGATGAATTTATTGTAAATCCTAGAGGAATGGTATGTATCGATGAAATCAGAAAATAAGCCTTAACCCAAATGGTTTGATCCAAATCTATAACCGTCGAACTTCTGGTATACTACATTCTCAATTTTTAATGGTTTGGGAGAACCAGAGTATCATTTGATTCATTTAATATATTGCTATGATCCTATGATGGGGAAACCAGAACAATAGGTTTCAGTGAAACTATGGTACATTATCAAATCAGTGATGGGACATGACTTTGTATGGTACTGTTTCTTGATGGCTCAGTCAATTACAGGGTGTGAATATCTCAATCGAAAGTATCTATTCTAATTCAGCTTGATATTACAGAATCCAATAATCCTCAACCTCTCAAACATAAAATAGTGATAGAATGAGAGGGTCTCTGATTTAATTGCTTGGTGAAAAGGATTTATATATTTCTTAATCCCACATCTTCCTCAGGAAGACTTATTATCCATCTATAAATTGAATATTTGTGATGAGTCTCACATACCACTCATCCGTTTGAAATAAACAACATGTTATAATACCTCGTCAAGATCAATCAAACACTAGAATAATCTATCACATAGACTAGGGTTAAGTCCCATGTAATTCCATCAGATTAGGGAAAGAGAATGGGGAAGGTAGAGGTTTCCACTTTTACACTTAAGTAGTCCCATGTACCCACTCCCACTCCAAAGCCTGCACTTTATCATGCGGTTCCACCTCTTGTGGATCATAAAAAAGGAATTAATCATTAGGATGATCAAAAAAAGAATAGAAGATAATATTTTTCAGTGATAAAAAACATGGTCTAGTATTTTTGAAGTGACCATGTCCATGATTACTTCATCTTAATGTTAGAAAACAACTTGATCAACTTATAGAATCCCGTGAAACCCAAAAATTATGGTAATGAAGATCTCCCAAACTATTTTCCCTTCCATAAATATTGAGGAATAACATCCAGGAGTTTTATGTTCTCATAGAAATCCTACAAAATATAGAGGACTCTAGTAAAGTGAAGCTAGGAAGGTCGTCTGCTCATGTAACATTTTTTCTACCATTGATCTAAAGGATGGGAGTGAATGATATAATGTTAACATCAAAGGTATGCATTAGTACAATAATTGTATTATCACAAAGGAGAATGACCAAAATCATTCTTTCCTCAGAATATATTTGAAACAACTGATTGATCCTTTAACCACTCTTTCTACAACACAACCGACACCATCAATAGTTGGGTCCCGTTAAAACTAGTATCCAAAAAATTACATGGTAGGAATGAAAATAAGAAAATATAGGTAGATGTGAATATGTGAAGACCAAGGTAATATATTAATTTAGCTGAATTTATGACTACATTCCTAGGAGCACATGCACTGCCCCACCAAATGGTAAAACAAGGATCAATCCACCAGATTTAATCTTCATCAAACATAGAGTTTACCTTTAGTTCCACTAATATGTTTCATTTAACAGATCCCTTCATAGATGATGAGGGTGATTATGAACCCAAATTCCCTACACATGTTTTGGGAACTGGGGAAGAGGCTATTAGAGGCATAGATATAGGGGAACATCTAGTTGTTCCTGGAGTCACTACTATATCCAAATCCATGATCAAACCTTTTATGCATCCAAAACTCAATGGAGAGTATCCAGTAAGCACAAAAGGAGACAAAAAGTTCCCCCATACATTTCGAATTATTTCCTATCATGATCATCCAAAAATATCATCTAGATTACACATCATCAACAAATAATCTTCAGTATACTAGTAGACTTAGTTAAATACATTCACCAAGAGTATAATAACCTTTAGTTCATATTCCAAGGGAAGATCCATCCACATAAAGTAATTTAGCTCCTAAAGTACCTAAAAAACAGCAACCCCTTGTCGGGAAGAACAAAACTATGGAATAAAAATTTTATGGTTTGATGTAACTGGCCCTGGTACTAACTATGTTTTCAATACTAGATGCCTTGAGTCTATCAAAAGACAATGGAGAATCACTCAAAAAGGCCTTGTTAATCCCTCAGGAATTTGAATTCAATATTTCCACTACCAATGTATATCATGCAGAGAATGACCCCGTAGAATTCCACACTGTCATCTCTTTCATAGACCAAGATGATGATTCCATCATACAAGGACAAAAAATACCCTTTTATATATCTGGTATGATAAATGAAATTGATATCCATTTATATTTCATAGACAATGGATCATGAAGAAACATCATCCGAATCCAAACACTTCATTAGTTGGATTTAGAATAACATCACTTTTTTCCCTCTCCCCTAATGTTATAGGGTTGCGAAAATAATAAGAAAATGTTTACGAGTGATATCAAACTCAAAACTTAGTTTGAGGACATCTTGTCTGACTTAGAATTAATGGGTTTTAGGAAAGATATGATCTTCAATGTTCTACTGAGAAGACCTTAGATACATCAGTGTACAGTTATACCTTCGTTGAACACCAATTCCTTGAACATTGTATTACTTAAAAAATTTGGACATTTGATGGTGAAAATCCCAATTCAAATCTTATGAGTCATAGTACATTGACACAAGATTCTATTAGAGGGAATGGAAATAGTCCATGGCTGATGATGCCACTAGAGTCAATGCCCCAAATGGTTTATAGATGATTTCAGTCGACCCTTTCAGCCAGCTTAGTGCAGAGTACATGCTTCCTATCAACCAAATCGAAGAGATGGGTCCAATTTCAATAACACATCTAGTGAAATCCATGATTCCAGCTGTGAATACTAAACCATGAATCATTTGAGAAGTTCTCAAATATTAATGTAGTAGTGAAATACCAGATGAAAATGTCTCCATTCTATCCCTTAATCTTTGAGAAATCCCTTTTCCATCAGCTAGATTGAAAGAAGTCTTCATTTCAATGATATAAAATGAGGGTACTAATTATCAGTCCTTCATCTCCCCTTATGAGCTCCAAAAGGCCTCACTTTATAAATTGAGCTCGAGATGGTTACTTTTTCTTCTGGATGTCCAAATGTCAACTCCTCCCCTGACTCTGAGAATTTTGAATCATCACCTACATCCCCAACAGAGGACAAATAGGTAAATCATGAGGTTTTGGAAAATGATGATGACCTTGAGGTTTCCCCTCCAACATTTTAGGAAGGTATCTCAACCACTATTGATGAACACATATAAATAAATCTTGGTATGGATGAAGATCCATGCCCTAGTTTGATTAGTGAGGCCATGAATTCTAAATAACAAGGGGTATATAATTACTTCTTAAAGCAACACTGGGAAATTTTCACATTTAATTACATTGTGATTCTATGCCTTCATCGTGAGGTGTCCACACATCACTTGGGTTTTCAAGAGGACCATCGGTGAAAAAAACTGGTATCCAAATGGAAGCACCCAACTCCAGCCTCTAAAATTGAGGCTGATGTCAAAAAACTCATCATGAATGAATTTATTTTTGATGTTTTTTACCTGATATGACTATCCAACCTCACTCCATTAAATAAATAAATGGGAAAATTAGTGTCTACATTGAATCCAGAGATCTCAAATGGAACTTTCTGAAAGATGATTCCCCAATTCCAATCACAAAACTACTGGTTGATGTGATAGATGGTTATCAATACCTATTCTTCATGGACGAATGTTCAAGGTACAAACAAATATTGATTTTCCTAAAAGATTAAGACTCTATCACCTTCAGGGCACCTAATGATTACTCTGCTATTGGGTAATTCTATTTGGTTTGAAAAACATTGGTTCCACAATCCAACATGCCATGCATCACACATTCAATTTTCTTTGGGGAATTTAATTAAATGATACATTGAATATATAGTGGTTAGTGCAGAACAAAATTCTAACCACCTAGCTGATATGGAGACCATATTGAACAAACTATGGCAAAATAGCTTGAACATGATCCCCTCCAAATGTGCATTCAGGTTAACCCTGGGAAAGTTTATTGGATTCATTGTACACCATAAAAACATCAATGTTTTCTCTTATAAAACATATAATTTCTCCATAAAGTCACCTCCTCAAAATCATAAAGATATGATAGGAATTCAAGGACACTTTACCTATATACAACCATTCATTGAAAATCTTACATGCATGTTTTTCCCCTTATCCAAACCGATGGAGAATTGGGTCACATATTAGTGGATAAATGATTGTCAAGAATAATCTAAAAAACTCAAGAAATAAATATAGAGCCCATCAGTATTAATTACACCTATTAAGTTAAATCCACTCATTCTATATCTAATGGACTTCGAGCAATCTCTGGTTTCCTTCCTTTCCCAAAAGGAGAATGTTGGTAATGAAAACAACCTTTATTATCTCAGTCCAACTATGATCGATACTCATAACCTTTATTTTGATATCAAGAAGAGCTTCCTAGAATTAATATTAGTTTTTTTGAAACTGAGGTGTTGCCTATATCACCATGAGTTCTATTTTTTCTCTCATAATAACCCAATCAAAGACATCCTTAGCCATCTTATGTTGATCAAAGTCTGACATGGTGGGATGATATTCTATAGTAGTTGGTATGTAATTCATGCATTAGAAAGTAGTGAAAGGCCAAGGCTTAGTGGTTTTACTTATAAAAAACCCATTTGTAGAAATAACATCATTAAATAGTAAATTAGAAGATGAAGTTATCTTCTCTATTCAAGATGGACCCTAAACCTGTGAAATTTATTTTGATGGTGAATCCAAGAGCCCAAAATGGAGGATTTTGGAAGACCCTAAAACCAAAAAATTTGAGTTAGGGAGCATTATTATCTCTCTATAAAAATTATTATTGCCTTAATCCTTCTGATTATCATAATTCTATATTGAAAATGAGGCAGAATATCAGACACTCATTATAGGCCTAAAATTGGCACTCCAAATACCAGTGGAAAACATTGAGGTAATAGGTGACTCGTAGTCTGTAATAAAATATAACAACAAAGACTACACTATTAGAAAAGAAAATATTATTCCCCTACTTGACTATGTTTGAGTGTTGATGTTAGAGTTCCCCCTCATAACCAATATTGACTCAAATATCATGATCGTAGAATGACTAGGCATATTCATTTTCAAATTTGATACAACTTTGGAATTTCTAAACCAAGATGAACCGGTCATAATAATTATTTACATCTAAATAGTCTCACCTTTTATTCATGTATGATTTACATAGATTTACGAATTCATACCTATCCCTGGGCCATATGGTTCTACCACTGGGTGGATGATGCAAATCCTGGACTACCTTCAGGATGGAGTACATCCATCAGTTAGAGATTGTAAAGGGAAAATATGATGGAAAGTATCCAACATAAATCTTTATGATTACCCATATCACCCATAATTCCTCCATAAATGAGGATTGCATGGAGCTCTTAATTGATTTATTGAGGGGAAGATACCATTTTTTCATGAATGAAGTACAATTTGAAGCCTATAGTTCCCACCAGTCAGGGTATAAGCTTTATGACCAAATCCCAAGGCCTGGATACTTCTATCCCTCGATGACACATGATTTCACAAAATTCTACAAGAAATTTCATTCCTACCAAGTGCATGTAAACATCATCCATCAACCCCTGAATTTTCTACATATATAAAAATACTCCTGTCTATTTTGCATATGGGGAATGGATATTATGGGTTCCATACCCTCCAGATATGAACAATAAGTTCAAATAAATCTTAAACATTACTGATTTCTTCTCCAAATAGGATGAGGCAATACCCTTCAAAGAAGTCAGGGCCAAAATCATTGTCAACATTTTGAAATCCAACATCATTAACTGATTTGGTATCTCCCATACAATAATGAGGTACAATGGGCCAATCATTCATTTTACTATGGTGGAGAAGCTATATCCAGAGTACAATATCAAATCCAACCATTCATCCCACTGTCATGTAGAGGCTAACATATATATATAGTCCTTCAACAAGACCCTTTCAAACATTCTCAAGAAGATAGTGGATAAAGATAAAAATTATTTTCCAAAAAATTTCTTGTATGCCTTATGGTCTTACTGGACTATAACAGGTACTACCATACAAGCGACCCCATACTCACTGATATATTTAATAGAAGGATTCCTACCCATTGAAGTTCATTTACCATCACTATGTATTTCCATTTGTGACCAGCTTTATAAAGATGGGAAATACCATAAATGATTTCTTGAGTTAAAGCAGCTCGATGAGAAATATTGTACAAATTGAATAACATGAAGTTATATCAAAATCAGATTGCACATGCCTTTAACAAGATGGTCTACCTCCATTCATTCCTCTAAGTATAATTGGAAAAAAATTTGACCATTGTTAGTGTAAATCATAATCTTCGGTGCTCTTACCCCACTGCACCTTTATTCAAGAAGTACATGTGGCTTGATTCTCATTCCAATGAGATATGTCGTGATTCCCAAACCTCCCTTACTGAGTACAGCTATGATAAAACCACCCTTTCCCTATGTATGAATCAAAACATCACAAGTAACATTCACATAACTATGTGTGGATTGATTCTTATCTTGATGATATATATAGTGATGAATAGACATCATTTTTTGGGCTTATCCATCGTTATAGAATATATAAAAACCCCACTTTTCCCCCGTGAGAACCTGATTGATATGGGGAATAATTACTTCAAGAACTATGTGTAGCTTGATTAATATTCTTCTTATATATGTATTGATTCTCAGATCTCCAATATTAGGTATAGACACAACTAAGAAACAAATTCCCCTTTTATTTTTTATGAATCAGACCTGTATAGGGAATATTCTAGGAACCACATGTGGCTTGATTATTTCTCTAGAAATATATGTAGTAATTCATGGGTCCTATCCACTGGTCTAGCTGCAATATTCCTCTCCACGTCGGGTGACCCATGTCCTTATTGCAAGATTTTAAACAACATGGCCATCATCCTCATTGCATGATGATAAACTGCACAATATCTTTAAGAACTATGTATGAATCGATTCTAATTCCATTGATAAATTTAGTGATACCCCGATCTATAATCATGAGTCCAGCCTAAAAACCCCAAAAAATCCTCCACTCCCTCTATATGAGTAAGACCAACACAAGGAACCTTTCAAGAAATACATATGGCTTGATTCAAATCCTGATGAGATATGTAGTGACACTTGAATCATACCTCCTTTCCCAAGCATCACAAAATATAGATTCCTCTATCATTAATTCACATCAATTGCCATAGTTTGGTGGAATAAACCTTTTTCACTCTTTATTTATCACATAGAGAATATCTCACATGGGCTTAGGAATTTCAGTAAAAGAGTTACCTGCATAAGGCATATCAATTCTAATTGGTGTTATCATGATCCTAGAAACATGAACTTAAAAGGCACACCAGATTTCATCATTTTGTGATAAAAAACTGCACAATTTCCACAAGAATTATCTTTGGATTGATTCACATTCTAATGAGATATATAGTGACATCTGGACCAAAAATCATGGATAGAACTGAAAAAATGGTAAATGACCCCATTATCCTATTTATGAGTCTGATGTACATGATAGTATCAAATATGGGTTGTCACCCTATACCTGTTCCAGTATTTGAAATAAAAAAGAACCCAGTTCTTCCTCCAAAAAATGAATCTAATAATTATGGGGAATCCTTTTTAGAACTACGCATGGATTGATTATTTCTACAAAAAGATACATATTGATTCTTAGGTCCTACAAACTAGTCCATCCATAATATTACTTTTTTTGTACAGTCACCTTTATCCTTACAATAAGACATAAAACTATACAGCCATTGTTCGGGACACATGAATTTAAACTGAGAGATACATCAAGATCTACATGTGGATTGATTATCATCCCATTGATATATGTAGTGACACCTAGGCCTTCTGTCCTAGTCCCATCCATGGGGAAAAAATTCATACCCCCTATCCTATGTAAAAACAATAATCTATGTATGAGCTCTTAATTAGGGTCCCCTCTTAGGGGTTCCACTAAGTAATTAGAGATGTACCATTTCAACATATGAGTTAGATCTACTAAAGGGATCCTAAAATTCACATATAATGTTAGTATAAACACTACCTTTATGCTCCAATATATCCCTTTCACATGGCATACTCTTAATCATGGACACATTCAAATATTCATAATATTTCTCCAACTTCCAAAGATAGAATTCTTAATACCTACGGACTCATTTTCCTGACTGTGTAGTGACACACCACAGTTGGCTTTGCATAATGTCTCCCCAAACATAGGTTTTTCAACTAGATGATGCCTCTAATTAACTATGCAGTAAAACACCCTAGTTATATTTTCATAAATTATCTCACAAAATGGGTATGTTAACCAGCGGTAACTTCTCCCTCGGGAGAATCATCTTTTATCATCATATGTTTTTATGACATTATGTTAAAACCCTTGATTCCAATTTTTCCAAGTCACCCCTCACATATTTTTCATGTATCCATTCTCTCGATATGAGAACCCCTAATAAAATGGTATACAATTTCCTCCCTCATGTCTGAATTACATCGGAACAAACTTTCTCTGATAAGATACATATCAGTTATCAGTTCCATAAGGCTATGTTCCTAGTCATATGAACTAAAAATATAGGATCCATATTTCCCTCATTTAGTTATGTCCTTTACAAGAAACATTTTCCTTCAATTAGTATGTAAATTTGATGTGATATGATCCTCCCATATCTAGGTACATTCATTCCACAAACCAAACTCTAAAATCCGGGAAATCCAAATTTTCATAAGCTTCCATCACCTTTAAAAATAGAATATAGGAATTACAGAGAACTCCTTTTTTGACTATATTTTAACACTCCCCATTTGGATTTGCATAAGTCACCCACATATGGGTCTTTCAGCAAGAGGATGCCTCTATTTAACTATCTAGTAACACGCCCCATTTAGATTTTTATAATGTATCCCACAAAACATTTTTTTTCCACCAATGAAAACTTTTTCCCCAAGAGATAAATCCACTATCACCATAAGGCATTTTCCCCATACCACTCCTTATATCCATAAATTCCCAGATGTCAGCTTACAAAATTCACCCCATCATATATAAAATTTATAGCACATTTCCGGAAAACTTTCCATGAAAGGGGAGAGTTATTAACCTTTTTGTTAATGTTAATGACCTTAAATTATATCCATCATGATGTCCTTGTTGTAAAACATTAAACTTCATAGCATAATTTCCATACATAATGCCTTTAAAATGTATAAAATAATTTCCTTTTTGAATGAAATAAACTTTTTAGAATAATTTTCTTGTTACATGATGTTAAACTATACAAAAACATCATCTCCACAAGACATTAAAATACATGGTAAATTGATTGTTCTCCCAACATTAAACTGCAAAATGCTTCAACACTTTTTAGAAAATGGATTTTCTACCCTTCCATCATTCATTTAAAAAAATGTACCATCCTCCACACAATCCAAATTCATGTAGGAGTGGTTTCTTATTCATGGACAATTCCAATACAAATACTCTCTTAATTATAAAATATATTCTTTTGGAAAAACCACCCATCATGGTCAAAATAAATAGGAATCTATGTATACTTCATTCAACCATCAACAATAGAATGCTGGAATACCTAATAACTCCATTTCCTGACTATGTTCTAACACTCCCTAGTTTCCTATGAATAAATTCACCCTCAAAACTTATTTTTTAGCCAACAGATTCCACTATTTTAATATAAAATATTATTCCCTAGTCAGCTTCTCATAAAATATCCCACATAATATTTTATT
Source organism: Viscum album (assembly GCA_963277665.1). Taxonomy (NCBI): domain Eukaryota; kingdom Viridiplantae; phylum Streptophyta; class Magnoliopsida; order Santalales; family Viscaceae; genus Viscum; species Viscum album. The sequence continues at coordinate 380,222,736 of OY728147.1, forward strand.
CAACTAGTGGTAAAATTATCCTTAGGAGATACCTCATTTATTCTCAAATATCCTATTTTAGATTTTCGAACCTGAAAATCATGGATTAATGTTCCCCAGCATGTATTTAAATAATTTCAGAATATTCTCAGACCAGAATCCATATTTGGGTTATCATTTCAAAACTTCTAGTCAATGTTGTTCGACCTAAAACACCTGTCTCAGTAGTCCTATTTTCCTGATGTTGAAGTTCACAAAAAATTGACACAATGCTCTCAATGTTGAAAACCCACAAAAGGATCCCAGGATAAAATTCGAGTCTCAACATTCTAGACATTAACTACCTATGGTTTAGGAAAAAATGAAGAAAAAAAATAAAATAGGTAGAAAACTTGATAGGTTGAAAAATTGGAAAGGGTGGTCTATAAAAAATCCAAGTCTCATCCACTATGTCTTCCTTATATTGGACTTAGGTAAAAAAAATTGGATATAACGCAAAAGACACAATGTTTTTAGGGTTTTCTATAAGACCTTAATAACAATCAAACTATGTTCACTAGAACCTGTGGATTAAGAAAAAATTTGTGCATCTCACCATCCTTATCACTGTGGTTATGATTAGATGAAACAAATTTGTCATTCTATGAAAATCAGCTTCAATGTTATATTATGATCGCATATGGAAAACAAGGATTAAGAAATAGATTATAATAAAAATAATTATTTTCATTTTATGAGGAAAAATGAACCTAGGGAATCATCTAAAATATGGATTCTCTCCATCACACTTTTCAAAATACGGTGAATAAAACTCTTCATTTATTGAATGGCCTACCAAGCCCTATCAAAAGCCCGTCGAATCCCATCCAGCTGAAAAGATTCCGTATCCTTAGCCCTAATATGATCCTCCAAGGAAGTCACTAAAGTAGTTGAACATTAATTTTGGGATATTTCAAAGGAAGGTAAAGTTATTTGAGCCCCCCAAGAAAAATTCCAATTCTTGGTCATGGTGAGATATCTGAATGGTAATATCATAAATCCATTGTCTAAATTCTTCAAATTTCTTAGCATGGTTGACCGTCTCTTGTGATAATTTATCTTAGAGATCATCAATATTGATAAGACGATTCCTCTTTATGTGGTTCTATTGATGCTCGTGTTCTCACTCACATTTACCAATAATATCCTTCACAACAACATGAATCATAATAAAATACTCTATATCTCATAATACTGAAAAGGAATGGAAGTTAATAAAATCATGAAGGCAAGTATTCAAAATGTATCTTGGAGATTATTTTCTAGATGTCTCGCCAGGCTAAAAGATGTGTAATGCGAAGGGAATTATATGTCTCCAAAACCAATTCAGAGCAACTATTAGGTAGAGAAGTATATTATTGGATAAGTGTAATCAATGAGGCACCTTTCCCTACTCCCTCTAAGATAGTAATGACTTCAATTTCCAGTATTGGAATCATTATCATGGAAGCTCCTACCACAGGATTTGATGTAGATGTCGATGTCACAAGACAAAGATAATACTCATTATTAGCCTCAAGAGGATAATAAATTGAAAATGCATGAGATGATCCAAAAAATTGGTGACACTTATATTGCTATGGGCTAGATTCTTGGGTGGATTCCTCCATGGTGTCTCTAACTCTTGTAGTTTGAGAAGTTACCTATTGATGAGGGGAACAGTCTTGGGAATACCTGTAGCTCACCAAATAAGGCTTATAAAAACTTTCCATTTCAAGATCCACCTAAGTTGGTCTCCCATAAATAGTGGGAGTGAGATATAAATCAACACCTTGTACAAGAACTACCTCTAAAACTTATTCCTCTAATAAAGATGCATAATTCAACCATACCTGATAAAAACATCAAACATGATTTTTTTTGTAGAAAAATAAACACTCTTGTGTATTCAATTATATAAAAAATTCCTAAAACTCTTCTAAATGTGTGAGAAGATTAATATATTAAATAATTTCATTAATTTTTTTTAATTTCCCAAGCCCCATGGTAGTATCACCCATGGGGATGCCCAAAACATTTGGCATGGGAACTAGTATAAAACCCTCTTCCAACAACCTGATACCGTGAATAGATTCATTACAGATAATCATAGGGTTATCATTAGTCTTCTTAGGTTCCTCTAGTACATGGGATGAACATAAAATGTCATAAGGAATAAAAGTCAAAAATTAACATATGAAACCAAATGATACATTACTTGAACCATCCCTATATATAGTGAAAGGGGAGGTGATAAAGAATATGATGTATCCTCACCCCTCGACACTTCTTATGTTAAGGGAGCTGAATTTCCAGTGGGGGTTCCATACATGGTCTAAAGCATTCTCCTCAGTTCTTGGAATCTAATTTCCAAGACCCTTGGGAGAGGATAGATAAAGTGGTTCTATAATCATGAATAGTATTGTATATTTCTTCTAGATAAAGAATAGGACAATGAATCAATGGAGACTTCTCATCACTAATGAGGTGATTTTACAAATATGTTATTCTTAAATTTTCATTGTTTTTCTATAGAGGATGGTTAGAACTATCCAACTCAAAAAATTTATTATAAAGGGAAGTGGATTTTATCCCACCATATCAACTCACATTATCTGATAGCCCGGGGATACTTCTCTTAGAGTGGGGGATGATTCATTAGTTCTGAGTGGGGTTCCATTCTGTCATTTTTTGGTGATGAAATCTCAACTGATTCCCCCTGGCCTGCTAAAAATAAAAATGATCATCCTCTCAGAAAAACAAACTATTTGAGATAAAATAGTGGATGTAAAAAAGAGGGGACTTGAGAAAGGGATCTTATAACCCCATTATCGACATTTTAAATCCATTCCATATATGATGGGTGGTTAACCCCTTCAGTAACATGCCTTCTTAAAAATTTCCTCAAGCCATCTAATAGTATGGATCCAATCATTAGTTGCATAAATGAGCATATCTCATTCCTAGATATAAATCCCTAACTTAATGGAATCATCTTAAAAGTTAAGGTTGGGTGGGGATCAAGCATCTCTGAATTCTGGAATCTACAGCCCAACATGAAGAAGTAACAAAACAATTTCAATATTAGAAGGTATGTCTTGATATATTTGGACATCCTCTAGTTTCATGTATTCAGAGGGTATCACAACTTGTCATGAAGAAAATTTTAAAATATTTGATTTTGAAGGCATTACAACTATCTCTATCATGATTGAATGATAGGAAAATATAGTCTAAGACTCTTCTTGATGATGAAGATTGTACCATCTGGGCTCTGCCCCTATTGGCATATCCATTTTATTTTTGGATGGTAGACTATACTATGCTCAAGGATGTTTGTAAAATATCTGGACCACTCCACATGTATCTTCCATATTAGATGAAGTGCCTTCTTGAGAAGGTGGAGATTTTCTACCTCACCTCTCACACCCAAAAGATCCCAAAACCTTGACTCGAGGGAAAACTTATTCTAACACTCCCTCGGGACATGATGTGATCCATCCCTCAATATACAAAGTGGTTAATCCAATGGATTCACCTCTTGGAGGCTGTTTGATTACCTCTCAAATTAGCTCCATCGCTTTAAGCATCTAAAACTGTCAGGATACCATCAGGTTCTTTTCGGATCCTACATGAACTAGAAGCGATATAGTTATTTGTTAAAGGAAATTGAATTTTAATGAAAACCTATATGGAGAAAAATCATCACATATAATCTCACTGTCAAAATGGTTCAACAGCATTCCATCCCTAAAAGAAATCATATATGATCTTACCTCATCTCCATCTTTCATGTAACCCGTAAATCTCTCAAAAGGCATGTCTCTATTTGGAACAAAATTCTACACCTTGAATAGTTTCAGCCTCATCAAGTTATCTCTTGGATTCAGGGATATTGGTTGAATATAAGAAACAACCTATAAAGATGGTAAAAACTAACCCCTAGGAATCTCAAACACACTATACACGACATAGGATTGAAATTAGTCTTTAACCCAACCCCACAATAGTTGGAACAAACCAGTAATTATAAATGGGTCATTCTCTATGTGAATATGTAGTAGGAATCAGTGAATTCTCTATAGGATATGGATTGGAAACCTCGTTTTCTTCTCTACTATCTTGTTCATAATGAAAAATGTCCCTAGAATCACTCAACCATTGGAGTCCCGGACAAGTATCATGTCGAAGCTTAAGAACATGGATACAAATACCTCAAGACATGTCTTTATAGGTATGACAGACTAGGGTTTGTGCCCTAATTGGTTGTACTTCCCTCTGCCAAATTTGGTCAGAATTTTCCAAGATTTCCCCACTTTTCCATTTTAGGTCACCCATAGGATTTTATAAGTATGGCCTTGTCCATACAACTTCAATAAATAACAATCAATGATTCAGGGTTGACATTCCTACTTAAGAGAGGGTCTTCCTTCATGATGTCATGAGCTATCTTCAATAGACCATACACCAAAACTGGTATCCTTTCAACTTTATCCAACATCTCTCTTTGTGGGATGAACTCATAAAACATATCCCCAACGATCAAATCCCCAAAGATATTTTGCTCATTCCACAAGCTAATAAAAACTTCTCCATGCATAAATTTGAAATATTTCACTTCTAGGATCCATCATATTAGTAGCTCAGGGAAGAATTCATAGTTCATATATACATTTTCGAGGATACCTAGATGACTTTATTGATTCCCACTACATTCAACTCAGCTACATAGTCAGAAACATTCTAGTGCACACTACATGCCCACATCTACTCTGGCCTAACACCCCTATAGGGTAAAGATCCCAGTCTCCCCTCAAACCCTTACATTGTTCTATCTTTGAATCAAAGATTATGTACGAGTAATAATGTACCATAATTCAGTCATGTTTAGCTTCAAATCTGGGGATCATTTTCTGTGATGCATGACACATGCCATGGATGATGTCTCAACCTTAATATATTCACCCATGTTAGAAATATTCACAATAGTGAAGTTAATATAGAATTGAAACCAAGAAAGAGGAGTGTAATTCTTCTAATCTGTTATAGAAACCTTTTTTAGATGACCATGTATATAAGTAGTGGATAGCTACTCTCAGCCCACTCATGATGATACTTTGTATGATGCCCTATAAGATCTAACAGAACTGTTTTACATACATCATAATAGTCAGGACCTACTACATTTATAATATCATCAATGAAATTTTTGAAATTTTAATAATAAAATAAATTCCTCTAAGTGTCCATTGAACTTATAAATATGCACAAATATTTCCATTAGAAACAATCCTCTATTTAAAAAAAGTTTTGAAATGTGGAAATTCGGAAAAGGATTAAGGTCATGTAGGGTCCCCACAAAAGTGATTTCTTGTAGGGTCCCCATGCAAGTAACATTGCATATGCCCTCGCATAAGAGGCCTTATATAGGAAAATTACCTAGATATACATATCAAACATTTAGTTTCAAACCTTTCATGTGTGAAAAATGCTTTAACAAATAATCTTACATGGAAGGTCTGCATGGAACACTACCGCAGAGTGATTGAGGATACAAAGGCTTGCAAACCATTCACTAAAATAGTGGACTTATTTGTAGTTGTGGGAACTCTTATGAATGATCAAATTGTACACCCCACAATAGTTACTTACCAACATGTAATGCCTATGTGGGTGACCTACATGGATGACCACTATGATCCATACACCGTTTTCATCCCTTTATATTAGGATGAGACCCTCTTATTTTGATCGAATCCAATCTTAAGGTTGGGGGGATATTATTGAAACTCAATTTTTTCACATATATGAAGAGGTATTAAAGGAAAATAAATTTTGTAAAATAAAAAAATGAGAAAAAAGACCAAACAGTGCACCCCTTCATAAAAATTCATCCGCGCAGGTTTCTCCATACAGCACCAGCGGGTAGGGCACTTGCAAATAATCCAACATGATGGATGGGGTCATTAGCCTACATGATGGACCTATGCATCAATCTACATGACCAAATTATTCAAGACAACCAATTTTACTAGGGTCCCATATATTCAGATAAATAGGGCCTCAAGCCTCTTCATTTGGATGGACGAATATTGTCTAAGAACATCTGATGCTCTGCTCACCATAATGCTTCCTAAACACCATAAAAAACCATACATGAATTCCTCTAAAACCTAAAGTGGAGAATATTAATGCGGGGTTAGTGGAACTAATGTCCTCCAAATTCTAAAATAAATTAAACTTGTGTGATGAACTCTTTCCCCCATTGTTGATTAGCACTACCATTACATCCCCTACCCTAACCAGGGACCTTTGCGAGAGACATTTTAAAACACCTGTGGAGACCCTTGAAGCCTTGAAAAAAGCCTCAAACATATGTTATTTTCCATGTGGTCCATTTCCCAAAGTAACTTTAGCTCAAGTAGGCCAACCTACATGAAGCACGTTCAGCTCACATTGGCATAACTACATGAAGCACCCACAGTTCACATAGGCATACCATAAGCAAGACCCCCTTGGTTTTCTGAACCTATACCATGAATGATCCACTTCTCAGCCTCTCTTCCAAGACATCAATGGAAGGTAATGTCTTTCTTTGTATTCAATGTATTAAATGAACCAATTTTAAACTTACACCAAATCCCTGAGACTTGAAAACCCATGGAAAGAGGTACACTAGTGTGTCTCTCATATGGATATCAATTACTTCGTTCAAAGGTACCACACACTTGTCCTACCTGATGAGTGGGGTCATTTGAGTTCATGTGATTATGAATTACCCAAATCACAAGGACCCAGAACCATGGTGATGTTTTAGGGATCTCCTTGTTTTGGACATGAGGATTTGGGTCTTTCCATTCCCTCATTATCTCTAAGATACGGATCCTTCCATTCATGTTGGGGATGGTGAGGATCATGATTTCTATTCCATTATATAGGGAATCATATTCTCCTCCATGGAAAAATTTTAGGGTGTCCCACCTAGAGTAAGCCCCTATATTTTTTTGCTGAACGTTGTGCTATTGCTCCACTTATCCACTTGGGTCATACCCAAATGGGTAGTCTCGTGTGACTATCCTCGATATGAAGTGGGAGAGGTAAGAAGCTCATAAAATCCTTTTATTATTATCATGTATCCATGGACTCTTCCACTAGTGGAATAAGGGTCATGTGGTTTTCCATATCTATGAATTCCTCATATTTTTCACACTTAAAATGAATCATGTGGGCTTAGTGTTTAGCAACACACTTGACATCCACACAATAAGATACATGTTTTTTGGAAGATAAAATTTCCTTAGATCTTACTCTCACCATACTTAGGAGGGAATCCATAGGCATTGGTCCTAATGGTCATGTACCTAAAATTATGGAAAAACATATTTTGTGGTTCCTCAAACCCACTGCTTCCTCCTGTATCACCCACTGAGTGTTATTCAAGTGGTCTTAGAGGTTGGTGGGGATCCTAATATATGTAATATCTTACACATTTGTGCCTCATGAAACAAAAATGGAATCATCGTAATGGATAATCCTCAAAATACAAACCTTGTCCAATATCCCACGTGTAAACCCAAACTAATCATGTGCCTCCTATTCTATATTATCCCCAACCATGTCATCATACTCATTCATTAGGGCATCCTCATTAAGATTAGTCCCAAACCAAAACAAAACCAAGAAACTAGGCCTTATATTTTCTAGAATCCCCAATCATACCCAACCCATATAGAACCATTATTAGGAGTAATGCCCAACAAAACCATACACATTTATAATGGTACCCTCCTCAAGAGTAATCCCTAATAAAACCTAAAATCACAATGGCATCCTTATTATAAGTATGCCCCAATTAAATCTTCTCAATGGGCCATATTCCCCTATGAGAAAAAGTGGAGGGCCTCCAAATGTGTTGCTTATCACAACCAAACTATGTGGGCTTTGATTCTAGTCTAAATGAGATACGTAGGAAACCTCCCTAGGGTTTTGACCCAACACCCCTAATAAACCATATTATCTCTATGTCACATTACTAGTAGGGTCTTATTCAAAGCAGGAATACATATACCTTCAAGGAACCTTAGACCACATTGGCATAAGTCCCACACAATACATTTTCTATGAACATTTCACCTAAAAGTCCTTTCCACATAAGGATAAACTGCATGGTTTTTTCCTTATCACATGAACTTAAAATTTAGGTTGTTTCCCATTAAGTGGAACTCAACTACATTGGTTTTGATTCCATTCATATGGATATATAGGAAGACTATTCATGGGTCTGATCCCAATATCAAAACAACTCCCATCTCCCTGGATACAGATACACTCCAGAGTTCTCAACTATGTGGATAAAAGACAGAAACATTATAATAAATACCAGAGAATCTATAATCAGTACATATGAGGATACCATCGACAGAGAACCTAAAATACATACATATATCACCATTAATGAGGGAACATAGATACATATATGTGATTCTATATTCCATACATGCAAATAATTTATTTTCAATTCAAGGGAAACCCATATAATACTTGGGAATTAATGAAGAATTGATGAATATATATTAAATCTATAAGAGAGTTATCGAGTATGCAATAATCCACCCCAAAAGGGTTTGATGAGCATAAAAACCCATACTCTCAACCAACTTGAGTGGTTATGTATCAATGGACCAACTCCAAAACAAGTGAAAATCTTTAGAAAGAAGGTCCTTCATGGATATAGAACCATTGAGTATTTCTTGTTCCATGAATAAAACATGTTGGAAACCATTTAGAAAAAGTGAAAGCAATATGAATGATTGCAAAAAATTCAACCCCAAGTAATAAAATTCCAGGTGATATGATTTTATACCGAAACAATTCCTTATTGGAAAGTTATTTCTATAATTATGAATATGTTAATAATACCCTAACCGAATTTCATCTCTGAGTAATAATTAAAATTAATAGGACCCAATCTCTTCAAGGGGGAGAATGTAATGACCTGGTAATTCATTGTATATTATCCTTAAATAAATAATATATTAAATAGCATGTTCCACACACTATACCAAACAAAAATGAGTAGCCTTGATATGTTTTGAATATTAAATATAACCATTAAAAGAAAAATATTATATTACCTCCTATAAATTTAAGAAACCATATTAAGAAATCAATAAATATGGTAGTAAGAGAAGGAATATTGAGCTGAAGTCTTCCTTATAAATCTCATTTTTATTATATCATAAGGGTGGTAGTTTCATTAGGGTTTTCCTAGGACCAAACCCAATCCAAACAAGAGATAATAAATTTTAATAAAAGTTGTAATACCCTGAGATTTTATGACATATTTATATTTAAATAAATTCATTATTTTATACTATTATTTATATGAAACACTAAGTTTAAACGAACCTTGATATAATATTAAATTATTTTTTTAATGTGATAATTATCGTCTAGCCATTAGATTGGAAGGTAATAATAATTATAACTATGTTATGAAAAAATTATTTATTACATATGTCTAAAATTAATTCACTAGTTTTTTATTGGTTATAAGTAAAATTATTAGTATTTAAATATAGAATATTTGGTTTAAAAAAACTATTTTTATGAAAATAAAGTTTCTAATTATAATAAATTAAACTATTATATATTGATGAAGTATTTTAATTAAATTGAAAGATAATAAATTTAATAAAAAAAATTCAACATTTATCTAATATATTTTTCTTGGAAATGAATGATGGTAAATTCAATTCTATGCTTAAAACTGTTTTTATCTCAAGATAGTTTTGTTGAGTTTTTCAAAATTATTATAAAGTTAAATGGTCCCACTTATTGAAATTGAATCTTATAAAATAGATTCATCTTTTTAATATGAATAAATAATATTATTTAATAAGGTCAGTATAATTTTTAGTCAAGATGAATTGTAAAGAGAGTAAAAGTTTGTTACCATAGTTAAGGTTAAAACGAGTTATCGGGAGGGGGAGGGGGGTTGGCCTAATAGTAAGGTTTAAAATAACAAGATAACTATATTTAAATTTACTTATTGATGTGATTTATTTAAAATCCTTCTTATAATATAATATTTTTTTATTGATCCAATTTACTTGAGTAAGTCATTAATATATTTTAATCATTAGAAAAATTACTTGTATGACATGTCCCTCCCTTATAATAGGACATCACCTCTAATACCTTTCTAACACTTCTTAAGACGTATATTATAGCCAATATATTCCCAAATAATTTCTTGAAATCCTTCCACACATCATATAGGTTCAGATAAGATTACAATTCCACCCTATCAATTTGTACAGTGTAAATAAAATGAGGTTTCTCAATGAAGTGGTAATACTCTTAACTTATTACATTCAATTTTATTTATTCTTCTAACTTCTATTAATATATTTTATATAATATAAAATATTTTCTTTTTTATATTAAATATAATTAATTTTTATTATGATTATGAATCATCCATTTTCCATGTCCTTTCTATCAAGTGGGAAATGAACATATTTCCTGTGTGTATGTGTAGACTACCGCCTCCACATAGCGATATGATTCATTTCCAATCACCAAAACTTATTCTTGGTTATTAATATGTATTTAATATTTTTATATAATATTTTTTACATAACTAGGATTTGAAAATTATAATAATATATCTACCTTCTTACCTTCACATTCATTGGAAAATGATAAAGACGCTTATGCCTACGTATGGACTACAATATCCATGAAGAGATATGCTTAATTTTTCATCACAAATTTATAAGAATAAATATAAAATTTTATATAATGAGTAAATATTATACTTATTTCATGATTAATATTTTGGATATAATGAAACCATGACCATGGTTTATGTACTAGAACGATCTAATCGAAACATGCATGGAAAAATAGACCGTCTTTCACCCAAATGTTCATTTTAATGAAGAAAATATTAATAAAAGGATAATTGTAAGTTATAAAAGAATGATAAACAGTAATGTTTGTATTAATATAGTTTTATAATATATTTAAAAAAATATGTATTTATTATACAGGATATTTGAACACATACTAAGTAATAAGGGATTTGAGGTAAGAGGTTTATGTTATAATCTCACTTCTTTTCGGAATTGTATTTGTTAAATTTATATTGAGGGAAATCATATGGATATTATACATTAAAAATAACATATATTATGATCATTTTTATTACTATTATTTTTATATATTAGTACCATTTTAGTATCATTATTTCTATAAAAGATTAAGAATTGTTTTTAATGGAAATATGAACTTATTTCCATTTTGTTTGGAAAAAAATTTCTTACATGTACAAGCCATTAAAAATAATTTTAGGGAAGTTATTAAAAAAAATTAAAAGTTTTAAAAATTAATTTTTTCCAACCTTTTAATTTATTTACAATGTTTAAGAAGGAATCATTCTAATATTTTTCCGACATGTTATTTTTCACTTTTTACAAAAGTATAAAAAAAATGATTTATTTTAACATATATGATATTAATAAAATTTACCATAATCATTACTGATTTTTTATTTGAAGATTACAATGCAATTTTATAGGTTTATTTTCAATAAAAAAGACTTTTTTAATGCATTGGGAACTTTTAGTTAAAGTGAATTCAAAAGGAAAGTATATTTTATTATGCTTTCAAATAATGGTTTGAATGATATTTGAAATAAAATTTTCATATATGTTAATATAATTTAAAAAATTTTAAACTTAATTAGGGATATGATCTTATGATACCATGTGATTTGTTTCATTGGAAGACATATGATGATAATTATTTAAGATTTATTCTATGAACCCAATTTTTTTTCTACCACTTATGCAATGATGAAATGATGTAATGTTTACAAAACATGTTTCTTTTCAATGGGTTATATTATGATGAAATAACGGGATGTATATCAAACTAGTTTCCTTTCCAAGAGTTATATTGTGATGAATTTTTTATTTTTATGATATTTTAGCACACATATATATGATTTTCATTATGAGAAGGGTGGGACTGGAAATATATATATCCATATAATTCATTGAGTAAATATGGACATCTCATAAGATAATAAATAATTTAATGTGTATTGAACCTAGTTGGTTAATTAAATTTGTCTAATAAGATAGTATTGGGTGTGAACCTTGAATAAAGGAATGATTTAATGGGTAGTGAAATCAATCCACAATGCCAGTCCTAGCTATGAGCCATGATTAAGGAAATGGTTTTCTATAATTATGTGTAAGAAAAAAACCTATGTATTACAATTATGTTTTTTCTCATGGATCATGGTTAATTACTAATGATTATTCACACCTATAAATTATTTATTAATTTTTTATGAGAAATACTTATTCTATGATTTATTATTAATAACATTTGATTGATTTTATATAATTATCATAGTTTATGATCATGTTATCACACCTTTATTATTATCATATGATCACTTATGATCATTGATTGATATATCCTATGTTTACCCTTACTAAGCATCTTTTCTCCCCATTTTTTATATTATATTTACCTAGGTTATGATGAATCATTTTGACTAATATATGTTTAAAATGTGTACTATTATAGAATATCATTGGAGGATATTTTGAATATCTTTTATGATATAAGATGGTTATATGTCGATTCTTGAAATATAATAAACCTTTACAGTCCTGGTGCATATATTCTTGTTAAATATATTGAATATTCATCTACAATGATGAAATATTAATGTATGAAAGTCTTGGGTTACCTTAGTTTTTAAAAAAGAATGGTTTAGTTTTTTATGGAGATTAGTATTGGAGTAATTTTTTGAATACATTGGGGATACGTCTTATTATAGTGTAACATCCTAATGTTTTGGTTTTATAGAGATTATCTAGTCTTAATATAAAATAAAACCCTTTTCAGACACTATCAAGTAAATATGACTATGAAACATATACACCTAGTGGTAACAACTGTGAAATGGGTGGATTGGGAATTAACATGAACTTCACCAATGCTCGATGAGGGGACCTACAACTATACACCTGGATATAGACTCCTAGAGGATATGGTTGAGTTTATTTAAATTTTCATTATGAACCATTATAAAGGATTTTAATAGATGATGACCATGAATTTCCTACGTTAAACCTAAAGTGTAGTATATTAAAATAAAGGTTACATGATTTTTTCATACTATGAATTATTTTTTATGATTACATGATTACTCATTATGATAATTATTTCTCACACTATTATTTTTTTAGTCATTTTAGAGACCTAGTAGGAATTGTTTTTAACACTAAATTTGATGCTCAATGCAATGAACATCCTCATGAGAAACCAAATGAAATGGGTTTTGAGAAGATTACTATTGTATTTATGCTCACCCAATTCTATCAAGATATAAATGGTAACATGAATCATGATGATATTATAAAAGAAAATGTAAAGAATAACCCACTATTGGTTCTTTTTTATGAATGTTTCCACCCTCCTTTAGTGGTTCCTCTGGTCCACTAATTGATGATTCATGGATCAGTACCAATAAAAATATATTTTCCACCCTAATGTTCAAAACATGAATTTTTATTCCTTGAAGAATATATTTTGGAAGGAGAAATAGATCAATGGTGGAATCTTATCATGAATACTAGGAAAGAAGAGAAATTTTATTTGATTACATGATAATATATTAAAAATGAATCTTTAAAAAGGTATTTTCACCAAAATACACACTCCAAAATGAAAAGGGAATTTATGGAACCAAATTAAAAGGATGATTAATCAATTAGCACCTCTAAATAATATTTCACAAGACATACATGGTATACCTCTAGTTTTGTTATTTATGCTAAATGAAATGTTCTCTAATTCATTATTGTTTTATGACCAAGTATATTTAAGGAATTGGCTATAAGAGACTTTAATAGATATGGATGAATCATTCGACGTGAACTCGATATGGAATTGGAAATCAGATACTCTTATTATTCTCATGGTTTTTTTGGAAAAAAATAGAAAGATGGAATTTTGAGGAAATTGTAACAATAAAACCCATGGATGGAAGAAATTTAATATTCATTTATGTATATAGTGTGGATGGAATCATAGAAGAAATATAATAATGGGGTATGGTAAATATTTTAAGTTTAATAAATACTCTATTGAGAAAAAAGAAGAGTATGTAAAAAAGAAATATCATAGAAGGAGCAATAAAAATGATCAACTAAACTTACTACCCACACTCAAATTATATAATTGCAATGAGTATAGATATTATGCTAGTTAGTGTATTAATATTTGTGTCAATGGGGAATATCAGTGTCATTAACCTCTTAATACTAGAGATAAGGGGAAAAATCATGCAATCACAACTGCTTTTGTAGTTCACAAGAAAAAAGTACTAAAAGAAACACTTATCATCCAATCTAGAACTGTAAATATTTTATATGATTCTATATATACCCAATTTTAATATCTGAATAATTAGATAAGGGTATCATGTCACCACCTCAATTATTTGATATCGAGTTAGTAGTAATAAATATTATGGGTATGATGATCATATCTCAAGTTTATTTATCCACTATGATTGAAGTTCTTTGGGAATTTTATTCTTGAAAATATTTTGATTCTCAATCAGGTTGAATTTGATATGTTTTTGGGCATGAATTGCATATCTCTATAAAAAATACCATATAAATTATGAATGAAGGGATTTCTTGTTTGGTATTATGAATCAACCTTTGTTAATATTTCAATGTTTGGATAGATATGAAATTACAAAGGAAATTACATAAATTATATGGGTCTTACTACCTACCAATGATGAAATTTTTTCTCAAATTGTTGGGGAGAAATTCAACATTAAACACATTCATATTTTTCTAGATTATATTGTGGAATTTATTGATAACATTATAAATATCCACTGATTTGTGAAGTTGAGCTTTCAATAAAACCCATACCTAGTGCTACAACTATTATAAAGACCCCATATAGAATGAAAATATTGATTTTTGTAAATTGAATAAGAAAATATAAGAGAATATTTATAGTGGATTCATATTACCTATTTCATCACCATGGGGTGCACCTATTATTTTTTATGAAGAAGAGAGATGGATCAATTCATATTTTCACTGATTATCAAGAGAATAACAAGATCCATATTACGAAAAAGTGTCCCTTTCGGTAGGATTTATGTTCATTATTAATTTATAGTTATTATATTAGGACTTAACAATCCCCCCACAACCTTAATGTATCTAGTGAATAGATTCTTTAGAGATTACCTATATTAGTTTTTGGTAGTATTTATAGATGATATTCTTATATATTTGATGATGATGGAATACCATGATGATCATTTGAGAAGTGTGATGAAGACCCAGATAAAGGAGAAGTTATATGGATAATTTACCATATATGGATTTCTAATTTAGAAATATTTATTATTGGATCATATAATCTCAAGTGTGGGTATATTGGTGGATCCTTCAAAGATAAGAGTTATTGTGAAATTTCCTAGACCAACTATAGTAACTGATATACATAGATTTCATAAGTTGGTTGGATACTAATAGTTCATTGTGATAGGTTTATAATTTCTCTCTAATCCAATAATAATGTTAAATTGTATGGGATCCAAGTTTATTTAGATAAATCAATGCAAGGAAAATCTTAAAGAGCTAAAAATATGTGTGGTCATCATACCTGTGCTTAAAATACCTAATACCACTGAATGGGGTGTGATCATTAGTGATTTATAAAATAATGGACTTATATGAATCCTTATATAGAATGATATGGTGATAGATTATGGATTACACAAATTGAAAATTCATGTATAAAATTAAATGACTCATGATTTTGTGTTGGCATCAGTAATTTTCAAATTTAAATATGGATGAATTATCTTTATGTTAAATTTTGTGATATATATACCAATAATAATGTTTTAATTATATAATGACATGAAAATTGTTGAATATCTTCTAGATGATATGTTCATAATTGATTAAAAATTAATATTTCATAATATACTACCCCCTTGGAAGGAGGGCATGGTGGATGGTGCTCTATGTTAAAAAGAACATTCTAGTTTTTTATGAAGATTGAAATAGATCCAATATTTAAGTATTTTCAAAATAAGTATCTTTAAATCATGATTAAATGGGATATAAGTTATATTTATCAGATGAATATTAAACTATGTATACTTGTATTAATTTAAGAGGTATACGAGGAGGATATGGAACTATATAACAAGATGTGAAATGTTATTGAGTTCATCCACGATTGTATTGGAATGATATTGTTCAACAACCATGTATGTGTCCCTTCTGTACTAGAATTGAATAATTACATATTGGATGAATCTCATAGTTCATCATTATCTATACATCCTAGATGTATGAATATTTATTGTGATTTGAAAGAGTATTCTGGTAGGATAACATAAAAATTGATATTGCAAAGATTGTATCTTGATTATTGGTATACCTAAATGTTAAGGTTGAGAGAACAAATTCGAAGGGGATGTTATGAACATTATAGATACCATTATGGAAATTAGAAATCATTACCATGGATTTCTTCATTGTATTACTAAAAAAATCACAAGGGAACAATGATATTTGGGTTATGGTTAATCACTATTTTAAATCATTACATTTTTTAATCAGAGAATATTTCACTTTTAAAAATATTTCTACAATATAAATTATGTGAAAAGGTTTCATGGAGTACTAAATTCTATTAAATATGACCAGAATCATATATTTACCTCAAAATTAAGTAAAAGTATTCCACAGGTGTTAAATATGATATTGACCTTTAATACTGCTTATCATCCTTATATAAGTGGTTATTCTAAGACTCTTATTCAATACCTATAGGATATTATATTATCATATTATCTACATTTTTATTTTTATTAGGATCAACACCTTCATCTTGTAAAATTCTAATATAGTAATCGTTTTCACTTGAGAATTCATATAGATCTTTATGAATCCCTTTATGAAAGATAGTGAATAACTCCATGGTGTTGAGATGGATTTATATAAATAAAAATATTTTAATCTGAGATAGATGAAGAAATTTATTATAAGGTTATAGATATTTAACATCACATTAGGTTATCCTAGAGTCAATATAAATTTTTTACTGACAATCATCAGTAAGATCTAGAAATCGAAGTTAGTGATAATGTATTTATAAGAATATCAAATTGAAAAAATATTATGATAGTTTGAATGATGGGAAAGTTTATACTTATATATATTAGTCATTTAAAAATTATTTATCATATTAGAAAGGTTTCTATTGACTTGGGACATCCACTGAATCTCTCTCAAGTTCAAGACGTGTTCTATGTATCTCTTATGAGGGTGCACATACATAATCCTCCACATTTACTAAACATAGAGGTCATACCACTAAAACATGATTTCCCTTATGAGGAATAAATATTCAAGATTATGGATCAAATAGGGAAATTACTGTGACAGAAGATCGCTTACCTATTCAATGCTTTTTCATGAGAACATAAACTAGAAGAAGCTACATGGAAACCCAAAGATGTGATGAGGCAAAAGTATCCACAGTTCATTGCACCAGAGTTACATAATTTCTAGTATGAAATTATCATAATGGGGTAGAATTTTGCACCCTAAAATTTTATTATATATTTCTATTTTTATAAATTTAATTTATTTGATTTCCTGCTTTATATAGAACATTTATTTTAAACAATCTATGATATACTATAAAAATATTATTATTTAATGTGATAGTTATCACATAGATATTTGATATGATAATATGAATATGAATAAATAAATTATAAAAATCTCCTTTTTTACATATTCATAAAATGAATTGTTTAGTTTTTAATTGTATTGAAATTACAATTAATTCATTTGAAGGTTCATAGAGATGCTTTTCTAAAAAAATAATTTTATATAGAAAATTTGTTTTGATGTTAATAAATTAAATTAATCTCTATTTATAAATTATTTTAATAAATGGTTTAGGAAATATATTAATTAAAATATGTTAACATTCAAATAATAGTCTATACATGATCAGGAATAATGGTAAACTCAATTTTATTCTATAGAAATTCATTTTTTAAAGATGGTTTTGTTGCGTTTTGGATAATTATATTAAAATTAATATCCACAAAATATTGAAATTGAATAATTTAAAATAGATTAATTATTTTTAAAATTTAAAATGAATAGTATATAATAATATCAACTTAATTTTTTTTCGTAATGAATAGTAAATAATAATAATAACTTGTTATCATGGTTAACGTTAAAATGGGTTTACAGGGGGTAACCTTAGAGATAAAAATTCTAATATCACAAAAAACATTCTTTAATTTTATAGGTTGTATTAATTATTCCCATAAAATTCATATCTTATATGCTTTAGGATTTTGGATCCACATGACTTGATAAATACAATAATATATTTTAATAATTTTAAAAATTCAATGTGTGTCCTCTCCCTCCAATTTAAAAGGACACCACCTCTCCTCTCTTCCTCTCACTTAATAATCCTTATATATTATTTAATCCCTTCCCAAATCATTAAGCAACATCTATCCCCTCATCCTAGAGATCATGGTTTGATTATAAAACCATTATTTCAATATATGGACCCAACCATAATCATTACACTATCATAGGTTTAAAGTCCCAAATTTATTTTCTTACATTTGAGGACATTTTTTGGTTTAGAGATATAGATAATTAGGAAATATATATAACATAAATTAATATTTCATCACAAATTGGATTCTTTCATTTAGTAATTATTTTTATCACAAAAATAAAACATTTATTATATAATAAGTTTTCTTTTTAGGATTCATATTCAAAATTTCATCTTAAACTCTTCCTTATGCCTAATCATGCTTAAGACCCTATGATTTTTTTTATAAAGTGCTGGTTGATCAAAAAAATCCTCAAAATAGGCATAAAAATAAATAAATAAACCTGTTAGTCAATGAAAAATCATAAAAATTTACCTTTTTCAAAAATAAACATTGGGCTCAAAATAAACATTTTATTACCTAGGAAATAAACATATTTTCCCAAACACTATCATAAAAATTTCAAATTAAATATTAATGGAAAAAAATTCATAAAAGTTTCTTTTCAATAATTAGAACTCATAAAAAACCCTTAAGATGTATCAAATAATTTTAATTTAGACACTTATTAGCATACCATATGAAATAATAATATTTTAAAAAAATATTTATAAAACAGAAATAATTCATCTTGGTAACTTGGGACATAATTTTTATATCAATATTACAAATAGAATATCCAAAATGGTCAACTCCCCTCATGATCAGTACCAAAAATATTAGAGGGATATAATGGACCAACCCATACATGGTTTATAAGGTAACCACATGTCCTTGGTTTATAACAGAAACAACCATCCTTGGATTATAAAGGAATAACCTGTCCTTAGTTTATAATGGAACAAAACATCATTATAAAAAATTCCCAATATCCATAACATAATAATAACACATGGAATATTTCTTTCTAATCATCATATTCATAAAAATAATCCTTGTACCCATAAAAAACATTTCTGTAAATTGAAATAACCATTGCATTTAGAATTATTTATGATAATTCATTAATAATGGGAAGGATGGTATTTATTTGATGAAATCATGGAATATTATAGACTATTAAAAAAATTGTTAGATTGGTGGGAAAAATCCTTGATTTCTTATATGTTAAAATATAATATTATTTTTGTCTTTTATAAAGAATTTCAAAACATACCCTACAAATAATCCTTCTAAAAAAGATTCAATGAAATAGAAATAAAATTTCATTTATATTTCATTTATGTTTGTATAAATAAATATAGGAAGTGTTTTTATGAATATGTACTTGTAAGAGAATGAATTAAAAAATAAATCTGAAATTTTTTTAAAATGAGGTTTTTAAAGTAATGTACCCCTTATCTTGAGTTAGTGTCATCAAGTATGTTATTTATATTCCATATTAACAACATTTTTCAAATTATTTAATATGTTAAGAACCTTTTCAATGTTTATTATTAATTTTATTTTATTTTATACCATGTTTTTAATGACTCTACCCACAACGGCCCACTTGGCCTGTGGAAGACCTAGCTGCCACAACCAAAAGAACAACTCCATAGGATATGGGATATTAATATGTGACGAGAAGGCATAAATATATGGAAGGCTTTTTTATATTGTACCTAAATACAAGAACACAACCATCTGTATGTATTAGCGTAGATGAATATAAAATAAACACTGTAACATCTAGATATTAACCATTGATGTAATAAACTCTATGGAATATGTCAGAATACGAAAAAAATACAACCAAAATGTAACGGGAAAAATTTATTCCCAACTATAAATGATGTCCCAATCTAAAAAACATTAAAACAAATAAAAGTTGAGAGATCCTCTATCATTATTTCCATGACAAGATAGCGTAAACAACCTATGCACAAGAGTGTCATATACTCTGCTGAAATAACCACTGATCTATCAATCATTTGCATACATCATGACAGTTGTGAGCAAATCCCATGTAGGAGTGATTATTCACATACCTAGTAAGATCCTTGAGAACCAGAAGTGGGATAATTTCAAGATATGGAATAAGTAGTCAGATCAACCCAAAGTAAGAGGGAAATGAAACCCAAAACACACACATATTTTTTTTTAAAAAATAATCCCTTATAAGAGAGAATGAAAATCTATATATCACAGCCTAAACTAGGTCTATGAGTCTACCAACAACTCCAAAGGGTCCATATCTGATGCCAAACATATTGTGTATCCGTTGA
The DNA here is from genome assembly GCA_963277665.1 of Viscum album. Classification (NCBI taxonomy): domain Eukaryota; kingdom Viridiplantae; phylum Streptophyta; class Magnoliopsida; order Santalales; family Viscaceae; genus Viscum; species Viscum album. The sequence continues at coordinate 380,243,619 of OY728147.1, forward strand.
GGTAACTGTATTGAGGAGCCACACCTCACTACTATCATGCATAGTTGTAGGGGTAAAATCTATAATAGAGGACCCATTACCAAGTATGTTAATGGGGTTCCATTAATAGACATAGGACCATAAAATATGTACATTGGGGGGTGCCACTTATTATGTAGAAACTACAATATATTGGGCTAATGATAACAATAGAAAATGACTTTAAAATTTGAAAAAAATTGTTCTTTTCTTAAGAACATTTATACAGGCCCCCATTTATCAGTGCCAAAAAGTTATGATAATGGTGGGAATTTATTAGTGCTAGTATATCATTGATAAAGGCGACATCTTATTAGCACTGTTTTTAGCCCTTATAAAGGGTGGATTTATCAGTGTTATTTTTAGTGCTGATAAAGGGGGCCTTTATCTATACAATTTATAGCACTGATAAAAGGGAATTTTATCATAATTATTTATAACACAGATAAAGGGGGGCTTTATTGACATAAGAACTGGAGCAGATAAATTACATGTGACAGTGTGCTATAAATTATAAAACATTGCATCACAATAAACAAGAAAAAAATACTGCAAAAATACATAATTTTATTAAAATAAAAATTACATCACAGAAAAAGAAACTATATTATATAAATTTTAAACATTGTTTTATAAAATTACATTAACATGTAAAATTTATCACAAACACTGAAAACCAGAAATGGTTTCATTATCTTTGGTACTCAGACCCCTCGATAAAATTACGATCATGATATCAACTACCAAAAAAACAACCCCAACTCATGCAAAATAATCCACTTCTAAAATAAAAAAATTATGATAGTAAAACTATAAATAAAAAAATTAAATATAAATATGAGATAATACCTTAATTTTATGTCAATTTTAAAATGAAACAAAACAATTTGAGTCATATGAGGCCCACAGTGTACCAGATTGAGGTGAGGAAAATTTCTACACATTAAAAATGAAATATTGAACGTTGTACTAAAGTAACAAAAAATAAGAATACATCTTCTTGATTTTTTTATTTCACTAGTATTCTATTTTAGTTAAATGTCTATTTAAAAAAACAAATCACTTGGAGTCATACCAGTCACAACATGCATCATATTGAGGTTCTTATGATTCCAAAACATCCAAAATTACTTATGTATAACTATACTAATGTATCAAAATAATCTGAATGCGTTTCCACAATTTTGAGTATATCACTTGTATTTTTTTACTAAAATAACATTTTGAACTAAAAACACACACTTTTAGCCACATCAGTCACATCATGTAATGGTTTTATATGAGACTAATTCTTATACATCATAAATGACTTATGAATCATTTTTTAAAATTGTCAAGAAAATATAATAACATTTTCTTGGATTTTAAAGTGTGAATTTTTTTGAACATAAATGTAATTTTTGGCTTATAACAGACACTTGGATTCATACCAGCAATATTGTGCATCATAGTTTGGTGGAGATGTTTCCTACATTCCATAAATGACTTATGGATAATTTTCATAATGTATAGAAACAATTTGAATGTGTTCTCTTAGTTTTGATTATGTCTCTCTTTTTTTACTAAAATGCCAATTTGAAATAAAAAGACACTCTTAGAGTTATACTAGACACACCATGAGTTAGGATTTTGGTTTTTCTGATTCTTATATATCACCAATTTCATATGGATCATTTTCCTAAATCATCAAAACAATCACAATGGATTTTCTTAGTTTTGAGTATGTCACTTTTCTTTTTAACTAAATTGTCAATTTTATATTAAGAGACACACTTTGGGTCATATAGATCACACCATGATTCAGAATGAGGTTGGGAAGATTCCTACCCATAAAAAATTACATAGGTATCATTTTCCTAATGTATTAAAACAATCATAATGTGTTTTCTCTATTTTGAGCATGTCACTTGATTTTTACTATAACGGATTTTTAAAATGAAAACACACACATTGAGTTAAACCTTTGACACCATGCATTAGATTGAACAGAGTATGATTCCTAAATATCACAAAGGACTTAAGGATAGTTCTCTTAAAGTATAAAAAATAGTCTGAATGTTTTTTCTCTTATTTTCCTATGCCACTTTTGTTTTTTACTAAAATATCAATTTTAAAGAAAATTCCAAACATGGAGTCATACCATTAACACCGTGAACCATATTAAGGTGAGGCTAATTATTAATATTAAAAAATGACTTATATATCTTTTTCCTGAAGTAAAAAAAACAATCCAAATTCATTTTCTTAGTTTTGAGTATGTCACGTTCCCTTTTTACAAAAATTTCCTCCAAAAAATACAATTGGAGTCACACTGGTCACACCGTGTATCATATTGATGTGAGGATGATTCATAAACATTAAGAAAGAATTATGGATAGTTTAACTAAATTGTATTAAGAAATATGAATACATTTTATCAGTTTTGAGTATGACATTAGTTTTTTTAAGAAAATGTCATTCTAAACTAAAAACATGCACCTTCAGTCATAAAGTTCTAATTGTGTGATAGTTTGATGTGACACAGATTCCTACTTGTCCAAAATTATTTATGATTATTTTCATAAAGTATCAATACAATTTGTGTTCATTTTAACAGTTTTCAATAACACATTCTTTGAGATCAAATTATAATTTTAGAATGATAACTGTCACTTTGAGTCATACTTGGAACATCGTGTATCATATTTAGGTGAGACTGATTCCTACAAGTCAAAAATAACTAGTGGATTGTTTTCCTAGAGTATAAAAAAACCTGAATGTGTTTTCTCATTTTTTTAGTATGTCACATTCATTTTTTATTAAAATTTCAATTTTAAATAAAAATTGCACTTAGGGTCATACCGGTCACATTGTACATCATGTTGAGGTGTGACTAATTAAAAAACAAAAAAATGACTCACATATTATTTTTATAATGTATGAAAATAATATTAATGCATTTTAACAGTTCTAAGTATTTCAATTATCTATTTTTACTAAATTTTCATTTATAACAGAAAACATACTCTTTGAGTCATACCAGTCACATCATGTCTCTTTTTGTGGTGAGACTAGTTCTCATATGTCAAAAATGAGTTATGAATTTTTGTACCAGGTTATCAGGAAAATACGAGTGTTTTTTATCATTATTTTAGTGAGTGAGACATGTTTTGAACTAAAATTCCACTTTTATGCTGATAATGGTCACTTTGAGTCACACCAAGCACACCATGTATCAGATTGAGGTTCAGATGATTTCTACACATCCCAAATGGCTTATAGATAATTTTTCAAAAGTATTAAAATATTGAAAATGTTTTTCATCTATTTTGATTATGGCCGTTATCATTTCAACTAAAATGTCAATTTTAAATAAAAATAAACACATGTGGTCATACCAGTCACACCAAGCATAATATTGAGGTGTGAACGATTCCCAATAATAACAAATTAATTATAGATAATTTTACTAAATAATTAAAAAAAATTAATGTATTTTATCATTAATGAGTATGTGATGTTTTTTTAGGACTAAAATATAAATTATAAACTAAAAACATATAGTTAGAGTCACACTGATCACATTGTATATCAAATTGAGGTGCGGCTGATTGAGTTTTGGATGATTCTTAAACTATTCAGGAATATGTTCATGACATATATTTTGAGAAGTCATACTTTTCATTCAACTATCTCAATGAATCCTTTTGATTCACTTAATGTTTTAGGAAACACGAGGCTTCCTCTTCCATCCAAAACGAACATGTTCTATATTTTCTTGATGATATATATTTTTGAAATAAAAATATGACTTCCCGAAAGATCTGTGAAAAAAATAAGTATTAGATAAAGATGATAATAAAATTATCTTAAAAATAGTAGAAACAATGTTGGAAAAATTAACTAAATAAGTAGTATGAATTCAACTTTTCATGATGTCTGTATATATTATTGAAGAATTTTTGTATTCCTATTTTTTCAATTTCAGCCTCAAATTCCAATCTTTTATGATAATAAGAAGCTTCAATAAAACCACCAAAAATTAGGAAAAAAATCCACCTTTAATATAAATCAATTATTTTTTTATTAATATTGGAATTAAATAAATTACACATAAGTATGAATTAATTCATTAATAAACTATAAATTTTAAACAGAAACCACATAATTTGAGTCATACTATGGAAACATTGTATCAGTTTGAGGTGAGTATGAATCATAAACAAAATAACGTACGGATAATTTTTCTAAAGTTTCAAAAAATATAAATTTATTTTTAGGATTTTTGATATGCCACTTTTCTATTTTACAAAAATATCAATTTTAAATAAAAAATAATTGGATTCGTTCCAGTCACACACTGTGTCAGATTAAGGTGCATCTGATTCCTACACACCAAAAATCACTTATATATCTTTATATTAATGTATCAAAACAATATGACTATTTTTAATTATTTTTGAGTATGTCCCTTATCTTTTTTAACAAATGTTCATTTTAAAATGAAAACATTTACTTTGAGTCATACTTATCACATCATATGTCGATTTGAACTGATATTGATTCTTGTATATCTCTAATTTTCGATGAAAACTTATCATAAATCATCAAGACAATTCAATCATTTTTGCTCATTTTTTAGTGATTGATACATGATTTTAACAAAATTGTCACTTTTCATCTAATAATAAACACATTGAGTCATTGTAATATAACCATGTAATGGATTTAGGTGTGGATTATTCCAACAAATCACAAATGAATTATGGATCATATTCCTAATTTTTGAAATAATTCTAATGAGATTTATTGGTTTTGATTATGTAACATGGTTTTCAACTAAAATTTCAATTTTACACGAAAAACATGAACTTTGAGTCATACTAGACACACCATGTATCTAAATGAGGCATGTTTGGTTCTTACTTGTCAAAAATTACTCGTGGATCATTTTAATAAAGTATCAAATAAAATTGATATGGGTATTAACTAAAAATAATAGATAAAATGATGAGAAAATCAACTAAATATGTATTAGGTAGTCACCTCAACAAGATTTCTGTATACATTATTACACCAGTTATACAACCCATTCTTTTCTAAACAAATATATTTCCTCTAGTATATATGAGGATATTCGATAGTTCCGGAAGTAGTTGAAAAATATAAATTTAAAAAGAATTAATAAATATTTAAAATTAATTTGTAATTATCATAAACAATACCTCTCTAGGATTATAGTTTGTTTATGGCAAACAATATCTTTCATATATTTTCAAACATAATAAACACAATCTTTTCCACTGGTTTATTTCAAATATTGTATAAAAATCGATCAAAAATACGTAATTTATTTTGATATATGTTTTGATGGTGAAATATTATTATATATACCATAATACTTTTACACTTGTAGAATTTGATAGGATCTGTGTATTCACAGACTGTTCTCATGCTGTGATTTTAATGACATTTAAACACCACCTTATAAAAACATAATTTTCATTAAAGAATAACATAAAATATTTAATTTTAGGTTTTTTTTGTGATTTATTGCATGTAGTGTATTACATATTGATAAATTTCATCATGAGTGGTCAGTTTTTTGGGAATCCATAGATTGAATTATGAAAATAAATCTTTCAAATATCAAAATTTACTATAAACAGTAACTAATGATTCCTATAAAAACAAAAAGAAATATGTAATCAAATGGGTGAAAATGTATTTTTTATTATTATATTGTAGAGTTTTACCCCTAAACCAAGGGAATTATGAATATTTTTTCATCCAAAAGTCTTCTTTTAAACATTTTGTCTAGTTTGTATAATATTTCTTAATATTGCTTTGGTTCCCATGAGAATATTTATGTAAAAGTGATTTGAGGACTAAAGTTTCTAAATTTCAATAAACAGGTTTTCCCTTAATATTGTATATATATGCCTACAAATATTATGAATAGTATTTAGTCATAATTAAAAATCTAGATCATCCATTGTACAAACAAATCATGAAAACACACCTTATTTATAAATTTAAAACTGTGAATCCAAGTTATTAATGCATCAGTATTTCATTTTTGTTCCCAAGACCAATAAGTCTATAGTGTCCTATCCATACATCTATTCACAAAATTAAATTGGGTCATTTCACCAATTATTAATGTTTTATGTGTATGAACCATTAATCTTAGTAAATGAAGATGTTTAATGGGTGGGGTAGAGGTGCTTTGTAAAGAGTTTTCGATTGGTTGGTTGATCCTTTAGATTTTTCTGACTCAACCTTCTATTTCGCCCCTTCTTTTTTCCCATCTGTAATTACATTCATCAGTTAACACCTTTTTCTTTTAATTGATGTAGTTTTTTCATTAAAAATAAATTGGAAATTAATACATCCATGTTGAATTGTTTTTTACAAGATATGACATCCATTCAATGAATGTTCCAATAGATTGTTTGATCTTATGAATTTCCACCTCATCAAGTGGAATAAGTAACTTGATGGTGAGCTCTTGATCTATGTGAACCCCCACTCTATCATGACCCATTGGAAGTTGTATGTTGTGTATAATATCTCCTTGGATATTGTACATGGAAACCATCATAACAAGGATATGAGTTGGTGTTGAAAGTTATAAATCATAATCATTTTCACCATATAGAATATCAGTATGGGAAAGGTATCAGTGTTTTCCTCATTCAGATTTCATAGAATACAATTTGAAAATATTTATTGACACTTATAATATTTACCTTTGAGGGGAATGACTCACCTCAATGCTAGTGGGGTTCTATAAAAATTAATTTTTCTTAAAGATCTTCCATTTTTTTATCATTATCCCCTTATTTATTGTTTCCTCCAAATACGTTCAAGGTGACACCCAAAAACCTTCCCATCTAATGTGGACTTTCTATTTTTACCCCTTCAAGTCCAATGATTGTAGTTATTTATCGAGTATAACTAATGATGATTATTTCTTCCATGTTAGATAAAAAAATATAGTATAATAAGTAATCATTATTATATAATACCAATTTAATGTGTAGAAAAAGTTTATTATGTCAGAGTTACTCATTCTTCGCATAATTTTGTGTGTGATGTCATCTATTAGTATCCCTTCGTTATATTAAAATTGTTCCTTCCATAAAACATGACATGGGATGAGAATGTCCTTGGATTTGGATTCCTTAAACTATATATAATCACTAGAACATAATTATATCATTATTTCATGTCACATAAAATTATTTTGGTAGATTTAAAATAAGTACAATTTTTTTCAAGTGAAGAATACCCCATCCATTATTTACGGTAGGGGTACATTGGTTTTTTTACCCATGTCTTATTTTAAACACTAGTTTATTGGTTTATAAATTAATAATGATGAATTAAACTAATTAATACAAGTATTTTCATGAATATTTTATCCAATATCAATGTTATTGAAATGATGACTCCTCATGATGACAAATAAATGTATGAGGCACTTTTTGGTTTATTTGGCGTGCATACATCAATGGTGGGTGTAGGTTTTTTTCCCATTGGTATCTTTGAGATGAAACTTCATAAGAATTGTGTGAAATACTCTATGAGGATTTCTAGTGAGAAATAAAAAAATTTCATTTGGGATTCATCTAATATAAATTCACTATATAAGGAATAATGAGGAGTAAGTCAGCATTTCATTTTTCGTGAAAAATAATGAAAGTATATCATACTCTTACCCTAATACCTTCCCAAATCAATGTCTTAAGTGTGGTCACAAAATTGTCCCTTGAATATAAATCAATAAGAATATTCATAAAAGTGGTTAGACCAATTTAACTACTGAACATGGCCACGATGAGTTTAATAGGACGATTTCATGCATTTCATCCATCCTCGAATTTTATGCCTTTGTATATTGCCTTAATAATGTTTTCTAACACCTCCATGATACAATGATACTATTATTTATGGGTCATTAGTTGTTCATCAACTGCCATTTATTTAACATCAACATCATCTATATGTTATTTATCTTGATTGGTAACATTTGAATGTTTATAGGGTTTTAGTTACTATGCATTGGGAGCACCAGCATACTTAGAAACCTATTATTCCTTATGATTGGTTGCATTGGATTGTGATCAAATCATTATCTGGACAAATGGTTGACCATTTAATTTAGATTACATAAATTTAGTAGTTATAAGATAATATAATGAGGTAATACAATGTATATTAAAAAAATTAACTACTTTATTGAACTCTCTTTTTTAATGGTTAAAGGGATTTGACCCCTATATTGTGTATGAAAATCCATTTATTGTGATGTCATATTACATACAACAACCCATATATATTAGAACAACTAAAAAATTATTGATATATATTAAAAAGGGGAAATCCTTATTTGAATTTTCATACGAACCTTTAGTTTTATTAGTCAATAACCGTACAATTGACCAGTTTTGGTTGGTAGGACCTTTAATATAAAATACATGTACTTCCTGTGATGCCATTATAAATAGTTCATCTTTGAACACGCTATTATTGAAATCGACATTCTGGAATTCCAATTCATATATTTTAACATAAATGACGTTGTTAACCTACTTTCATTGAAAAATAGTCACTTGGAATGTTTTATAATCAAGCTACCATATTTTTTTGATGATGAAAAAGTATGTAATATTCATATAAATTGGATTTTAATGCATGGTATTAGATACATGCATCGCTTCAACCAAAAGTGTAAATCCACTATTTTTCATGGTACAGTGTCCACCATGTTTATTTTTATAGAATTTGTAATGATTAATTATAAAACCATTATATGATAATAAATGTACACTAGGTCCTCTGGCTAGCCATCGTAGTCATTCTGAAATTGAATCCATATTTTCAACTAACTATATGAAAATATGGTCTCAAAACCATCCTATAAACTACTAATTTCATCTATTTGACATCCATATTTCATCCATTTATGGATTCAAATTCCTAATAATTTCATGTTGGGTTTCAATATATCAGGAACCCTCTAAAATGTAATGAAAAAATTAAAGGTGTGCCTTCTCTTTATCTACAATAATAATTGTGACAATATGTATTCCATAAATTCCTTCACCCACAACCCACAATGTGTGATTATATTTTTTAATACCAATTTTTTCCACACTAGATTAGTAGTTGAAACCGAATTCAATAACTTCCTCGATAAAATATCTCTCAATAAAAAAACTTTAGGACCAACTTTTATTTTTAACACACCCTTTAACAATTTTCATATACCATTCAATGTGGTACATCCATCTATAATTCATAGAACCATATTTTAGAATCTCTCTTACCATGCGAATCATCAAGTTAAAAATTTTATCAATGAATGAAGGTATTAATAACATCTCTAATTTATATAATATAATATAAATTTCCTTTTCTAAGCCTATAAATTTCATCGAGTCTATAACTTTACTACATATAACTTTGAAAAATAACAGATCTTGGTTAATATATGATGGAAATTCTTTAGAAAAATTCAACATAAAGATATAGGAATTAGATATTTCATAAAAACCTAACATTCATGTGATTTTATACCCTTTATCTTTAAATTAGTCATTTTCACAATATTCTTGATATACGAAAAATACCCCAATGGAACCATAACATCATTCATGAAGTTGAAAAACTGATATATCTCTATTCTGGAAGGAATGTAAGAAATTGTAGGAAGAGATTTCAATTTTCCCACTTCACTATATCCAAATATTCACGTATTCCCATGTCAACCATGTCTAACCTATCATTAATTATATCATTCGTTATTATTAATGAGTTTAGTAACGTTACATTGAAATAATCACATAATGTTTTTTTCACATGCACGTCATCATTAAAACTCATGATGTACAAACAATTCTAGTATGGTAATTCAAAAATCTAATCACTTTTTACAAATAGTTTTTAAAGTTTTTTGAAATAAAATTTACAAAATGAAGGTTTCTTAACTTTTACATTCTCAAATACTTGAACACCTGTTATTCGATGTGGTGTTATACATTCTTATGAAATCCCATTGAATGATGGTATACAAGATCGATACCTATGTTTTTAGGGCATAAATCCATGATGCTCTTGAAACGTAGTCTTCAATGAATTTTTCAACCTAATTGATTGTATACCTTGATCGTAAATCAGACAACCATGAGTTTTATTAATGTTGTATCCTAAAAAATTTACATAAATAAGAAATTCATTTACCATCCCATACAATATAGTTGTTAATGAAATATATTCAATTCATACGAATTATACAACATAACACCTGAATCCCATAATAATTTCAATTCTTTGATCAATGGAGCCAAATAAAGACAAATATAATTACCTAGTTGTTTTGGTCTTGGTATAAGAAGAGATGAAACAATATATTTTCATTTCATACATAACCACAATGGTAATTCATAATTTACCAACATAATCATCCATGTAATACACATGCTAATTAGAGACCAAAAGTATCTACTTCTTTTCTAGATAGCGCAAGACAAAGGTTTCTTGACTGATCTCTAAATTAGGATACTCATGATCAATTCCTTTCCATCAAAGAGATTCTGATGGGTGACGTATCTTTCCATCATTATTTATTTTATTTGCATGCCCAAAAATTTTCTTGTAGTATCCTCATTTCCATATAGGTTCATAAAACATGTAATGATTGGAAAGTACCATACAATTTTTGTAGTAAACAATTTATTTTTATTGTATCAAGAAGCACCACACTTTGGGAATTTATAAGTGATTCCTGGTACTTGTGAAATAATATGCAGTCATCTTGGGTAGTCATGCATTATTTCAATGATCATACCAATTTAATGTATAATTATTTTTTTGTCTTATGTTTTTAAAATAATATAATTTTATTCTAGGAGCATATAATTTCGGAGAGTATGGAGTTTAGTAAAAGTTTTTCAATACACCCATTTATAGCTTCTATATTTTACAACATTGGAATGGATGAAAATGATGCATATTTATTACAACCAATATAAAATGGTTTCTTTTCACAAATCTTTAACTTCTCAATCAAAATCGAAAAATCACGAATGTTATCTTTAACTCATAATATAATGTACTCACTGATATATTCCTCATCATTCATAATTGTAATCACATCTTAGATATGATCTTTATCATTATCCACAATTTTAATCATATTAGATCATCAATAAAACACAATCTTGTCTTAGTCACTAGCTACAATTATTTTTTCCTTGTGTTTAGTTGAACATTTATAACTTCATTCTATTCCATGACAGATTAGGTGTTCTTACAACTCCTCTGGAATAATTAGTATTGAATAACAATAGAATTAACATGGAAAAAGGGATTTGAGGAGGGTAATATGCCTGATATTTTGACCACTTGATGAAATATTTCACCCCATACTCGTACTATTATGGAATAAAATTGGTATCCATTAATTTTATATTCATATCCATACTATTATATTTGGTAATATTTATATCTAACAAAATAAATAATGTATAAAAATCATTTCATAGAAAAATTTAATCTTATGATTGAAATGTTAGTATAAGTTAAGATTATTAATGTTTATGATTTTTTTGAAAAAATTGGTTTATTGATGGTTTCCCTTTTAATAACATGGGTTATGATTAATCTTTTCTATATTATATAAACCTAACATACAATATATTTCACTAATTTGGGTTCTAAAAGTGACTTCTCCCCTTTCAGGACCCAACATATTGGTGATCAACATATGGAAATTAATACAAAACATAAAAACTAGCTATCAATATAAATTATTAAAAACTATTTATATACAAAAAATGAAATTTTTATGTTTTAAAATTTTCTATATCCACATTTGGCGTAATATAATTTCAATATATTGGTTTCTTAAAAAGAAATGAAATTTGAAATATGATACATTAATGGTTACTAAAAATAAAATACCTAAGGAAATAAAATGTTTTAAAATGACATTGGGGTCTTAATCCATGAGAGTATGATGGATACTTAGAAGAAAACAGGTAGAATATTTTGATTTTAATCAATTTGGGATGTAGGTATTCCTGGAACATGGATTCAATTACCAGATATACACCATAAAACACTAATTACTTATCACTTTTAGTCACCGCCTTAGATTATAAGTGGGTAGTGTTTTTGCGCTGAACATCTAGGTGTTCCATGATATCATAGTGAGAAATAATGATGAATGAGTGAGAATGAACGTGAAAATGAGGTAGAGGATAAACAAAAAATGGTTCAACGAAATAGAGATGTGGGATGTGGATTTGTAGTAATGGATTCAAGCTATCCCATATATTTATCAAGACATCCCATATGTTGTTCCTAGAAGGTGAGTATGGTTACTTTCTAACTATACCCACATATATATAATTGTTGGAAAACATCATCGATGTATCATAGACGAGGATCTATATTTTGGACCCATAAAATATCATCAAATTGAGATATATGGATAGTGAATACGATTATACCTTCTCATAGTATATGGTTGCGATTGAGGACTAATGAGAGAGGACCATATAGGTTTAGTAATGTGTTAGTTATACGTGGACTCACTACCCTCACATATTTGAGTAGGATAAAATTTTTGAGTTGAAAACATACATTAGTGGGGAGAATTAGAAACCCAAATATTTTTTTAACCTTATAATTGTTTTCAATTATATTTTAATTTGTGGATGCTTTGTTTTTTTATACAAATTGCATTCTGAATTTCCGACTATATTATTTAAATAATAATTTTTTAATATTAGATAATAGAAATATGATCCAAATGAATAACTTACATATCCTTAATGGAGAACCATTTAAAAAACATGACACATTGATTTTTCTAAATATAATGGTTTTAACCCAAGGGAAAAATAATTTTTTTAGGGTTTCACGCCTTGCGCTGAGCCGATTTTAGTTGTTTAATTTGTAAACCACAAACTCTAAAATTTCTATATTAAAACATTCATATCCTTTATAATAAATTTTCTCATTCATGAACTCTAACTATAGAGGTCTGAATATTTATTCGATATACATGTACATTCCTTGATGGAACATTAAATGATATATTAAATATCACTATTTTAGATATTAATGGTTTTGTTTTTTTTATTTTATGAAATAAAATAATAAGTTTTTAAATGTTTATCAATTGAAAAAGAATTGGATTTTAAAAAATTATTAAATATATAAAAGTTGAATAAATTAAATTTGAAAATTTTAAATTTTCATAATTAATCATTAAATACTTTGGTGTTATTTAATTCATAAATGTTTGATATTAATTGTTGATATAAATTTTTCCATCATTTTACTGAATAATTATTATTATTTACATTTGTTATATGTATAATTAAATTATTTTTTATTATATAATGTTTTTAAAAATAATAATTTAAGCATAATAAAATGTCATTACATTTTTTTGTGAAAGGATAAAAAATTTATAATATTAAAGGATCACATCAAATATTGTTTTTCAATAATTTATTTATATCATTTTGAAAATAATTTTTGTGGATTGAATCAACATTTAAATAAATAAAGAATATATATTGAAACAATAAATATTATATATATATATATATATAATGTATTTCATGGTAATGTATCCTTGAGTACATCTTTAATATATAATATAGATAAAGATAAGTAGTGTACAATGGAACTATATGGGGTACTTCCACCTTTCCCAATATTATTTTCATGTTCCCCCTATCCCCTCAAGGATCCTATCTACTCTACAATCACTAATGGTGTCTTTTGTAATTTTATGACTATTGATGGAAATTTAGAATTATAATTATAGTGGGTGGTGTACTAATGTCTTTAATACGGACCCCTCCCATTTTCCCTCATACTACACACCCTCCCTTTTCATGGTGTGTCTCTTTCCATGGAAAACATCATATCACAGGTGGTGAGACAATCTTGAACAACTATTTTTATTCTCCTTCCATTTCACACTCTTGTGTATGTAGGGTGAAGGGGTAGAAACAACCGATTTCGAAGGGGTTGACCAATAGAGGTCTGATTGGTTGTTTTTCATGTGATGAGATATGAGGGGATAAGAATTAGATCATGTGTATAGTCTAGATCATGATTAATGATGAGTGTAGATAATCACTAACCATAGCTTTTAAGATGATCAATTTGTCGAGAAGATCAACGAAGAGCGGAAATAGTGATTCAGTTCTATGAAGGCTTGAATGACATGGGCAAGGATGACTCTTCAATGGATATATTTAAAATTCAGGTAAGGATTTTATCAGTGCTTTCAAAAAACCACTATCAAAGAGAACTTTTATCAGCACCAAAAAATTAAGCACTGATAAAACACATCTTTATCTGTTTTTTAGCACTAATAAAGACATTTTTTTAAAAAAAATAAATACATTAAAAAAAGTTTAATTTATATATTTATAAAAAAATATTTAATGAATTAGAGATGTGTTTTTATAAATATAATTATAAATAAATATATTTATTATTTAAATATATTTACTATAATTTTATAATTATTTAAATAAATAAGTATATTTATAATTATAAATATAAATAAATATATTAAAAAAAGTTAGTATATAATTATATATATATATATATTTATGAATATATAAATATATAAAATTATAAAAATATCAAATTTATTTATGATAATTTAATAATTATAAATAAATATGCTTAAAAATCATTGTATAAATTTATAAACATTTTTATAATTATATTTGTTTGTATATATAATTATATGTATTTATATAAGTATATATATATATATTAATACATATTTATATATAATTTTAAATAAAATAAATATATTTTTTATTTAAATATATTTTTTATTATTATATATTTATATATATATATATTGATAATTATAGTTATAGATAAATATATTTAAAAATATTTGTATGCAATTATAAATATTTTCTTATAATTAAATATAATTATATATATATATATATATATATATTAATGTAGTTGAGGTTTGGATTAGTGGTAAAGCACCCTGTAATACTACACTGAGGTTGGGGGTCCAGAACTCATGGGTTGTAGATATTTCTGTAGAACTGTAGCAACTCTGTGGCACCGACGACACTATAGCGGTGGTGGCCACTGTAGCAAGAACTGTAGTGGCAGTAACATGGTAGCAGCCTGGGTACTGTAGCAGAACTATTCACTAAAGGGCTTTCGGGTAAAAAAAATATGTCATAAGGTCCATGTAATGGTCTTTCATGACCACTGGGCCTATGCGTCATGTAATGGGATTCACGCCCACTCGACGTACATGCCATGTACTGAATAAATAAGGCTTGATGAGTGGTCTATCTCTTTAGTGGGGTTGTTATAAGGCCCCAGCCTTAAACCTTAGTTAATCTTGAGTTATTACAATATTACACATTGAGGATCTTTTTGGGTTTAGTGTTTTAGAGAATTAGATCATAAGACATGCATTGCATTCCACATATAAACAAAGTGGTTACATAAAGATAGTATTCTTCTTTACCATCAATGGAAACATATTTAAAATAAAACTTGGATTCTTTCTTGACACTTCCTTGACACTATCATCATATCATGTATCTTTCCCTTGACTTGTGAAAAACATTTCAAAAAAAATTGGGATGAGCATAAAAAGCTCAGTAAGGGATATAAAAATATGGAAAGGAAACATGGGTACATATATACATAAGAATGAAATCATACCTTACCCATTAAACATAAGCACTTTAACATACCTCATCAAATCATGAATAAATCATAGAAATCATAAGACATAAAGGTAACTTGAGGCATTCATAACATTCTTACATAGGGAGTAACCCTCTTGGTTACGTTTGGAATACCCATCACAGTATATTCCCTAAAGCTCCTCAGAGAAATATTAACGTTTCACTCCTTCACGTTACCCAATGCATTGGAGAGCTATATCGGGCTCACCCGCCCTTAGTTTATCACGGAACCACCCGTCTTCATAATAATGCCCAAGAACCTCAACATTATCGTATCACATAAAACATGCATAAAGGAAACATAAAATTCCCACCTTTCAATCACAAGATATCAATACAACACATTGAAATAAAAACATTATGAAAACCATTTTCAATACCAAAATAAAAGAAAAGTAAAACATGATATTTATTTTTCTTTTAAAAAAAGGTATGGCTTGTAGAGGAAGCCGAAACTCAAATAATGGTCACGGCGGCGGAGAAGTCATTGTCACCGCATACGTATGAAAAAACATTCCCTTTTGTCATTTAGTAAAACACTTCGTATAAAAAAGATTCCTTTTGGATAAACGTAAAATTCAAAGTGGTTTATACATTGTATAAAATAAGGTTGAGTATAAAACAAAATATGCCTCAATGAAAGGAGATTGAGACGAAGTCCCATACCTCGGTTCCGACATGACTTGGTCGTTCTTTCATCTCCTGAATAATAAACTTGAGTTAATTTCTACTTGTTTAAGAACCTTTTTCAAGTTCATTGTTCCTTTTATATCACTTGTTTCCATGTCATGAACACTATGTAATTATTTAAGTTAATAACGGTCGTTTTAACGATCATTAGTACTTGAGTCAAAAATAAAACCTTTATAATTACAAGTTGTTCATGTATCCATTATATCCAGAATTATAATCATGATGTATATATCATATATATCCAGTATATACATGCATTTATAATATTACATAATCATTTAGAGGTAATAAATGAAATGCACCGTTCATGGAGACGGTAAGCCGTACGTACGCATGAACGCTACTTTCATTTCTATTTCGTATTTCATAGAATGGAATCATAATGATATAAAGGTATATTAAAATTCCAGTATAGTATCATATATAATATCATAGTTCCATCCTTTATATGTCCCACATATGGTATTTAACGAATCAAATCACTTTGAGTGGGCGGTAGTCCGCACTTCCTTAAATGAAGATATCGCGTTTACCCATAATGGAAAGCATAAAGGTATTCCCAAAATGAAAAATAAAGAAGCTTAAGGAAAAAATAAAAATATTATATATCATATATAAATATAGTGACATCTTAATGGCCACCTTTGAAGGTGTTAAAAAAATGTTGAACAATCATCGTTTCGGGAGGCATAAATTCTTCATCCAGAGAAACAGTATGTTCTTTAACCATTAGATATAGGTGTGTGTAAGTGTAGAAAGAATCATTCTTATAACAACATCCTAGTATATTGAAGATACTGTATTTAATACAAAAGAAATGAATAAAAAGAGTTTAGGGGGTTGGAGAAGCAAAATAAAACAAAAGGACTCAAGTGAATACATTACCTTAAAATAGGGTAACTCCCTTTGGTTTGAGCTCAAAGTCTTCCTTGGGAAGACTTCTGACCAAATTTAGGCATCACGAAGTAAGAGAGGGAAGTGGAGAGACAAAATGGGCAGGGTTTGGCCGAGCCAAAGGCTTTGGAAGTGTGGGTAAGGAGGTATAGGTGGAGGCCTTTTATAAGAGGAGAGGAGGGGCACTTTTGGAAAGTAAAGAAATGTTACTTTATTTGAAAATGATTTTCAGATTCAAAAGCTCCCACATTGATATAATTAGAGGGTAAGGTGATACGGGTTCTAAATACATCCATACAATAGGTTTTAGACATGTGTAGGTCATAGATTTTACATTATCATTTCATTTTATTTAAATCCTCTATTAATGAGGTAATCGTTGCATCATCATGATGTCATAAATAATTTAATTTATTTAAAGTCAAAAAATTATGAAAAAAATACTATGATGTAGGAAATATTTTTATATTTCCAATGAATATTTATAGTCTAAAATATCATCTATCTAGACAAAATTAAAAATTATTTAATCAGGTGATACATTCTTGTTATATTTACTTTCTTTAAAAAAATAAAAAGATAACAAGTCACTTTCCACAAAAGTGATTCCATGGGGTCCCCAAGTTTGGCACAAGGCATCCCACTGTCGGCCATGAGGCAACCATTAGACTTAGGACACATTTTGGTGTCATTTTGTATTATTATGATATTATTTTATTATCCTTAACTACCCGATTACTCATTAATCAAGATAATTAAAGATAATTACCGTCATTACTATTCATAATTTCCAAAAACAAAAGAGTCTTAATTACATAATTTGGACCTTATGATTCCAAATATGTAATCCATTTTACCAAATTCCAAACACATAAATTGCAATAATTTATTTAAAAATAATTCCCGTTGTCAAAACAAATAGCTGGTTTTTTTGAAACAATATCTTTGAAAAGTTTTGCATTAGTTTATGCCCAATTCCAAAGTGAAATTAATACTAATGACCGCCATTAGATTAAATGGTAAAAATATATTCTAATTTAACTTTAAAACCAATTCAAAAGATAATCTAATCATATAAATAAATTATATTAAAAAGCATTTTTGATGTAAAATGCAGTATTTTTCACTATTCATTAAAAAATGAACATTGTCAGAAAAATACCAAAAATTCACACAAAGTAAATTTTGATGTCTCAATCATAAAGAATAAGTTTATTTTGACAAACCTAGCTTATGAAATTTTCAAAAGATAGATTTAAAAATGGTTTTCCATCAAAAGGCAGTAAAACAATCTTTAAAAAAATATTAGTGTATTTCATGCTTAAGATTGGATTTATTTTCATTTTAAGCCTCTAAAACACAATCTAATTCATTAATAGACATAGATAAAAATAGCTATTATTAATTACTAACTTGGGTTGTTACATCCTTCCCCTCACTAGAAAATTACGTCCCCGCAATTTATTTACTTATTGAACAAATGGGGGTACTTATCCCTCATTGCATTTTCAGATTCTCATGTTGCCTCTTCCATCATGTGGTTTTTCCACAAAACCTTTACCTGATTAATCACCTTATTTCATAACACTTTCTCACTATGGGCAAGAATCTGTACTGTTTGTTCCTCATAAGATAGGTTCTCTTCTAACGTAACTACCTCTGGACTCAAAACATGAGATGGATCTGGCATATACTTCCTCAACATCGAAACATGAAAAACATTGTGTACTTGGGATAAACTCGGAGGTAAAGCCACTCGGTAATCAACTGATCCAACTTTCTCCAGAATTTAATATGGTTCAATAAACCTTGGAATCAGCTTTCCTTTCTTACCAAATCTTATCACACTTTTCCAAGGCGAAACCTTGAGAAAAACATGATCACCTACCTCAAAAGAGAGATCCTTCCTCCTGTTGTCCGCATAACTCTTCTGCCTACTCTGTGTTGTTCTCATGTGTTTCCGTATCAGCTGAACATTTTCTGCAAACTCTTCTACCAATTCTGGTCCCATCAACCTCCTTTCACCCACTTCATCCCAGAATGCTAGAGTTTGACACCACTTCCCATATAATGCCGGAAATGGTGCCATCTGTATACTAGAATGAAAAATGTTATTATATGAAAATTCAACCAATGAAAGATGTTGGTCCTAACTTCCTTAATAATCCATCGAACAAGCTCGTAGCATATCCTCCAAGGTCTGAATTGTTCGTTCCGACTGCCCATCTGATTGAGGATGAAATGTTGTACTAAAATTTAATTCAGTACCCAACGACTTCTGAAGGCCTTTCCAAAAGTTAGAAGTGAACCTGGGATCACGATCAGATACAATGGAGAGGGGAACTCCATGTAACCTGACTATCTCTTTAAGATACAAACGGGAAAGTTGATCTAGGGAAAAAGTATCTCGTATAGCAAGGAAATGAGAAGATTTAGTCAAGCGATCAAGAATAAAACAGATTGCATTATTACCTCGAGATGTCTTCGGTAATACCACAACAAAGTCCATGGATATATTCTCCCATTTCCACTATAGCACTGGTAAAGGCTGAAGCATCCCTTTTGGTAACTTCTGCTCTGCTTTAACCTACTGACAAGTCAAACATTTCACAGTAAAATCAGCAATATCTCTTTTCATTCCATCCCGCCAGTAATACTCCTGAAGATCTCTATACATCTTAGTACTGCCTAGATGAACTGAAAACGGAGAACAATGAGCTTCACATAACAACTCTCTCTTCAATTGGGAATCACAAGGCACACACAATCTCTTCCCAAATCTCAAAAAGCAATCATTGTCAATGTTGAATTCAGGGAACTTACCATTCTGAACCAACTCTACCTTTTTCTAAAACTCACTGTCTTGCTTCTGTGCTTGCTTGATTCTATCTGATAGAGATGATCTAACTTATACCTAAAACAAAACAAAAGAACTTCCTTCACCAAAAACTTCTAAGACAAAGTTCATCAAATCCTTAACCAAAGGATCACATTCCAAACGCAACATTGCTAATGAAGCATTACTTTTTCGACTCAAAGCATCAGCCACTTTATTTGATTTTCTCGAATGGTAATGAATTGTACAATCATAATCCTTGATAAATTCCAGCCATCTCCTCTGTCTCATGTTTAACTCTTTCTGAGTGAATATATACTTTAAACTTTTGTGATCAGTATATATTTCACACTTTACTCCATAAAAATGATGCCTCCAAATTGTTAAAGCAAAAACAACAGCAGCTAATTCCAAATCATGTATAGGGTAATTTACCTCATGAGTTTTCAACTATCGTGAAGAATAAGCAATTACCTGATCATTCTGCATTAGGACGCAACCAAGTCCTTTCAATGAAGCATCACAATATATAACAAACTCACCATTCCTGGAAGGTAGTGCCAAAACTAGAGCATTCACCAATATTCTTTTCAATTCCTGAAAATAATCATCATATTATTTTGTCCAGATAAACTTAACACCCTTCCGAGTTAGCTTAGTCATTGGACTAGATAACCGTGAAAAATTTCTAACAAACCTTCGGTAATAGCCTACCAAACCATGGAAGCTACGAATCTCTGTTACATTTGTGGGTCTTGGCCAGTCTTCCACAACTTTTGTTTTTGCAAGATCAACAGTTATCCCATCTTTAGAAACAATGTGACCAAGGAAAGAAATTTTTTGCAACCAAAACTCACACTTTCTGAATTTTCCATATAGATTATTCTCTTTTAAGGTTTTCAAGATAACCCTTAAATGTATTTCATGCTCCTATTTACTTTTAGAAAACACCAAAATATCATCAATGAAAACCACCACAAACTTATCCAAGAACTCATGGAAAATTCTATTCATTAAGTCCATGAATACAATAGGTGCATTGGTTAGACCAAAAGGCATTACTACATATTCATAATGGCCATATCTTGTACGGAACGCGGTCTTCGGAACATCTTCTTCCTTTACCTTCAGCTGATGGTACCCCGATATCAAGTCAATCTTTGAAAAATACTGAGCTCGCTGGAGCTGATCAAACAAATCATCGATATGAGGCAAAGGATATTTGTTCTTAACAGTGATGTTATTCAAGTCTCTAAAATCAATGCAAAGTCTCATTGAACCATCTTTCTTTTTAACAAATAAAACAGGAGCACCCCATGGTGATGTGCTAGGTCGAATGAAACCTTTCTCTAATAAATCTTGCAATTGCTCCTTCAACTCTAAACGTTCAATTTGAGCCATTCGATAAGTGGGTTTTGAAATTGGATTAGCATCAGGAACTAAGTCAACAGTAAACTCATCTTCCTGATCTAGTGTTATTCCAGGCAAATCATCAGGAAAAACATCAGGATACTCATTTACCACTGGCACATCATTAATCTGAACAGTTCCTTTATTTTCAACGATGTGTGCAAGGAAAAATTTATTTCCATCTTTTACAAGTTTCTGGGCCTCTTGATAAGTTATCAACAGTAAGGGTTCATTCTTGTACACAAACTGAAAGTCTTTCTGAAAAGAAACTTCTTTAGCTCTACAGTAAATCTTAGCATGGTAAATAGAGAGCCAATCCATACCCAGGATAACATCAAACTCTACTAGAGGTAGAACAATAAGGTTTTCAAGTAGGTTCTTTCCACTGATAAGGATAGGAAGATTCTTATAAATTCTTTTTGCCTCAACATTTCCCCAAGGAGTTTTTACCAAAATTTCAAGAGTCATTTCTTAAGATGGTATTCCCATTTTACTAGAAAAGGTTTCAGAGATGAAAGAATGTGTATACCCCGAATCAAAAAACACACTGGCATAATCTGAAAAAAAAACAAACAAAGTACCTGATATAACTTTATTTGATGGCCCGACATCTGATGAAGTAGTTGAAAAGGATTTCACCACCCCTTTCTGCTTTTAGTCTAACTTCTTCCCATCACTCAAGCTCTTTTTTAGACACTCGTTTGCATAGTGACCCATCTCATTGCACATAAAACATTTCACTAACTGTAAATCAAATTTGGTCTTACCTTCACCTTGATCTTTTTCAGTAAAACCACGAGCCTTATGTCTCATCTTACCACATCGATAGAACTTTCCAGAATTCAGAAGACATTCCCCAGCATTCCTTTTTCCACATTTATCAGAAACTGGAAACTTAGTTTTCTTACCATCATACTTTTTTGAAGAATTCTTTCCTTTCTCATGCCACCTCGGTCTCTTCTTCTGATGGCTGTTATAGAACACTTGATCATCAGCAAACTCCATTTCCACCTTCTTAGCACATCGAACAAGCTTTTCATAACATTTAAACTCACGAGAAGCTAATTCCCTTCGATATTTTGGCTTTAATCCTGAGTAAAAACGATTGATTTTACTATCAAGGTCTCGGATAAAATTTGGAGCATACCTTGCCAATCGAGTGAACCTTTCTTCATAGGTAGCCACTGAGTCTTCCTCTTGCCTCAATTCCAAGAATTGTTTTTCCATACAAAGTCGAACATCCTTAGGAAAATACTTTTCAAGAAACATACCTTTTAATTCATCCCAGTCGAGAGCATCAATCTCATCAGCGTCCCTGATATTTTTAACCATCGACCACCACTGATCTGCTTCACCCTCCAAACGGTAAATAGCAAGACTATCCTTTTGATTGTCTGAACACCCCATGACATCAAAAATCTTCTCCAGTGCTTTAATCCACCCTTCAGCTTGCACAGGGTCAGATGATCCTCTGAATAATGGGGGATGTTGCCTCATGAAATGTTCCACCACTGACATGTTCCTCTGCGGTTGATCTGGCTGATCTCGTGTATGGATACCACCGCCATGTATCGCTTGAGTCAACTGCGCCATTACTACAAAAAACTGCTCAGTTCCAATTCCGACCATCTCAGGATGCTGATTCGGAAGGTTATTTCCTTCTGCATGCCTTTCTAGCACTGCTTCCCTGTTTCCTCTGCGGAAAACCATTCTGAACAAACATGTCTTAGATGAAGCAACATGGTAATCTTCAAATACTATATCACTTCAATTTGACCATAAAAAATTTTTTTTGGATAATCATTTAATAGAATTATAACTCCTAAAGTTATCTAAACCGACCTCTGAAACCAACTATAAGTCCCCAGCCTTAAACCTTACTTAATCTTGAGTTATTACAAGATTACACATTGAGTATCTTTTCAGGTTTAGAGTTTTAGAGAGTTAGATTATAAAACTTTCATTACATTCCACATATAAACAAAGTGGTTAAATAAAGACAGTATTCTACTTTCCCATCAATGGAAACATATTTAAAATAAAACATGGATTCTTTCTTGACACTTCCTTGACACTATCATCATATCATGTTCTTTTCCCTTGACCTGTGAAAAACATTTCTAAAAAACTTGGGATGAGCATAAAAAGTTCAGTAAGGGATATAAAAATATGGAAAGGAAACATGGGTACATATATACATAAGAATGAAATCATACCTTACCCATAAAACATAATCACTTTAACATACCTCATCAAATCATGAATAAATCATAGAAATCATAAGACATAAATGTAACTTGAGGCATTCATAACATTCTTACGTAGGGAGTAACCCTCTTGGTTACGTTTGGAATACCCATCACAATATATTCCCTAAATCTCTTCGGAGAAACCTTAATGTTTCACACCTTTGCATTACCCAATGCATTGGAGAGCTATATCGGGCTCACCCACCCTTAGTTTATCACGGAACCACCCGTCTTCATAATAATGCCCAAGAACCTCAACATAATCGTATCACATAAAACATGAATAAAGGAAACATAACATTCCCACCTTTCAATCACAAGATAGCAATACAACACATTGAAATAAAAACATTATGAAAACCATTTTCAATACCAAAATAAAAGAAAAGTAAAACATGGTATTTATTTTTCTATTAAAAAAAGGTATGTCTTGTAGAGGAAGCCGAAACTCAAATAATGGTCACGGCGGCAGAGAAGTCATTGTCGCCGCATACGTACGACAAAACATTCCCTTTTTTCGTTTAGTAAAACGCTTCGTATAAAAAATATTCCTTTTGGATAAACGTAAAAGTCAAAGGGGTTTATACACCGTATAAAATAAGGTTTAGTATAAAACAAAATATGCCTCAATGAAAGGAGATTGAGACGAAGTCCCATACCTCAGGTCCGACTTGACTTGGTCGTTCTTTAATCTCCTGAATAATAAACTTGAGTTAAATTCTACTTGTTTAAGAACCTTTTTGAAGTTCATTAATCTTTTTATATCACTTATTTCCATGTAATGAACACTATGTAATTATTTAAGTTAATAACGGTCGTTTTAACGATCATTGGTACTTGAGTCAAAAATGAACCCTTTATAATTACAAGTTGTTCATGTATCCATTATATCTAGAATTATAATCATGATGTATATATCATATATATCCAGTATATACATGCACTTATAATATTACATAATCATTTAGAGGTAATAAATGAAATTCACCGTTCATGGAGACGGTAAGCCGTACGTACGCATGAACGCTACTTTCATTTCTATTTCGTATTTCATAGAATGAAATCATAATGATATAAAGGTATATTATAATTCCAGTATAATATCATATATAATATCATAGTTCCATCCTTTATACATCCCACATATGGTATTTAACGAATCAAATCACTTTGAGGGGGTCATAGTCCGCACTTCCTTAAATGAAGATATTGCGTTTACCCATAATGGAAACCATAAAGGAATGCCCACAATGAAAAATACAGAAGCTTAAGGAAAACATAAAAATATTATATATCATATATAAATATAGTGACATCTTAATTTCCACCTTTGAAGGTGTTAAAAGAATGTTGAACAATCATCGTTTCAGGAGGCAGAAATTCACCATCCACGGAAACAGTATGTTATTTAACATTAGATGTAGGTGTGTGTAAGTGTAGCTCAAATAATTCTTATAACAACATCGTAGTATATTGAAGATATTGGATTTGTTACAAAAGAAATGAATAAAAAGAGTTTAGGTGGTTGGAGAAGCAAAATAAAACAATAGGACTCAAGTGAATACATTACCTTAAAATCGGGTAACTCCCTTTGGTTTGAGCTCAAAGGCTTCCTTGGGAAGACTTCTGCCCAATGTGAGGCTTCAAGGAGTAATAGATAGAAGTGGATAGACAAAATGGGCAGGGGTTGGCTGAGCCAAAGGCTTTGGAAGTGTGGGTAAAGAGGTAGAGGTGGGGGCCTTTTGTAAGAGGAGAGGAGGGGCACTCTTGGAAAGTAAAGAAATGTTACTTTATTTGAAAATGATTTTAGGATTCAAAAGGTCCTAGATTGATATAATTCGAGGGTAAGGTGATAAGGGTTCGAAATCCACCCATCCAATATGTTTTGGACATGTTTAGGTCATAGATTTTACATTATCATTTCATTTTATTTAATTCCTTTATTAATGAGGTAATCGCTGCATCATCATGACGTAATAAATAATTTAATTTATTTAAAGTCTAAAAATTATGAGAATAATACAATGATATAGGAAATATTTTTAGATTTCCAATGAATATTTATATTCTAAAATATCATCTACTTAGACAAAATTAAAAATATTTTAATCAGGTGATACATTCTTGTTATATTTACTTTATTTAAAAACATAAAAAGATAACAAGTCACTTTCCACAAAAGTGATTCCATGGGGTCCCCAAGTTTGGAACAAGGCATCCCATGGTCGGACATGAGACAACCAGTAGCCTTAGGATACAGTTTGGTGTCATTTTTTATTATTATGATATTATTTTATTATCCTTAACTACCCGATTACTCATTAATCAAGATAATTAAAGATAATTACCGTCGTTACTATTCATAATGTCCAAAAACAAAAGAGAATTAATTACATAATTTGGACCTTCTGATTCCAAATATGTAATCCATTTTACCAAATTACAAACACATAAATTTCAATAATTGATTTAAAAATAATTCCCGTTGTCAAAACAAATAGCGGCTTTTTTTGAAACAATATCTATGAAAAGTTTGGCATTAGTTTATGCCCAATTCCAAAGTGAAATTAATCCTAATGACCACCATTGGATTAAATGGTAAAAATATATTCTAATTTAACTTTAAAACCAATTCAAAAGATAATCTAATCATATAAATAAATTAGATTAAAAAGCAGTTTTGATGTAAAATGCAGTATTTTTCACTATTCATTAAAAAATGAACATTGTCAGAAAAATTCCAAAAATTAACACAATGTAAATTTTGATGTCCCAATCATAAAGAATAAGTTTATTTTGAAAAACAAAGCTTATTAAATTGTCAAAAGATATATTTCAAAATGGGTTTCCATCAAAAGGCAGTAAAACAATCTTTTAAAAAATATTAGTGTATTCCATGCTTAAGATTGGATTTATTTTAATTTTAAGCCTCTAAAACATTATCTAATTCATTAATATACATAGATAAAAAAAATCTATTATTCATTACTTACATGGTATGTTACAGATGTGGTCTGCATTTCCGGCATTGTTGTGTGGTGTGTGTGTGTTTAAATGTAATTGTACCCCCAAACACCTACGAAGTCAGTCCAATGAGAAGCCTAGACTCTTGACTATTTATTAAAATAATGTGAAAAGTAACAAGAAAGCATGAAGGGGAGGGGTAACAAAAAATACAAACACTCACCCAAATGGAATAATTACATATCAAAAGTATCAATATCATCACAATGACCATAGGAAAATACTGCACCATCATCAGTTCACTCCCACTCAGGCTGCAAATGTTTTTTATTAAGGAGCGCACTATATATCTCCCAGAGCCTTTGTGTCTCGAGTACCCCTAAACACCTAATACACACACATATATATACATATATACTTATGAATATATAAATATATTTAATTATAAGTATAATTAATATATTTATTATAATTTTATAATTATTTAAATAAATATAATTATTTATAATTATAAATAATAATAAATGTATTTATGAATATTGGTATATATTTATAAATATATATATTTATATATGTTTATATATATATATAATTATATATAATTATAAAATTTCATATATTTATTATTAAAATATATTTGTTATAATTTTATAATTATTTAAATATTTTTATGTATTTTTTCATAATTATAACTATAAATCAATATATTTAAAAATATTTTTATATAATTATAAATATATGTATATAATTCAAAGTGGTGAAGAATTTGTGTTTTAGTATGGGGTCTCCAAACATTATTAAAAAATGTACAACATAAAGAAATAATGATGGGGAAAACCAATTACCCCCAAACACAATAATGTAAAATAATAGAACAATAAAAAATGACACCTGAGGACCCCCATTAATTCACAACTGATAGGCCCACAAAACCAGCCTAAAGCCCTTCCTAGAAACAGGGCCTAAGCCCCATTGAGGAAAAAATGACAAAAAAAAATGCTTCAAAGTCTCAAACACCCCCCAAACTCTCATAGAACCTAAAATCATGGCTAATGGGCAACTACAAATAGGCCCAAATGGCCCATCCTTCATGGCCCACAATCCCTCCATTCCTTATCAATCTGAAGGCCCAAGGATTGTCCTTCAACTCGAAAAGGTCCATGAATCTTGCACAATTTTTCAAAACAAACAACCATGTTATTAGATCTATTTAAAATATAATGAAAAGTAAACTTACTATGACTAGAGACCAATGAGATAGTGTAACACTCCTCGGTTTTCACCTTCCCATCCAAGGTGCCACTAGTAACTAGATAACCCATTGTATCCCCAAAATCATCTTCTTTTTTCTTTTGTATGTTCGATTTGGTACCCAAGAACCAACTTTAGTGTACTTATTTTTATCCTATATTCATAGTTTTCAATATTAATAAACTCTTTATCACATCATGATTATTCATCTATATAATATAATATGTGATAATGTCGTTATAATAGATGTAACACTAAAAGGTCACAACAATTATCGCTATGATGAGAACCCATAAGTTCCTTGATAGTATTGTTAAATATATGTTCTATAGCAATATTAAATCATTTGAGGGACACAAATGATTTTTTTATATTAGGGGATGATACTTATATGGAATTGAGGAACCTTCTCATGGTGTACGCCCAAAGTTATATCCAGTGTTGGATATTATGCAAAAAGACATGGAAATAAGAAATGCACATTTATATGGGTCATCAGATGTTTCAATCTACAATTTTGTGTATTGAAACCTAGACTCTAATATTATTATTAATGAGTGTTAAAAGTGACTTAATTTTATGTATTGATAAAAACTATGAAGAAATATGTTTTCGGAAATCTAGGATACATTTGGTGTGTCAGGAGTAATAATTCATTAATGAATAATACGAGAAAATATTTTCCCTTATGTTCTTTAATTGAAGTTGATATCTCATTCTCTTTTATAGATATGATATATCCTAAATAAATCCATGGCCATGGTGTTCAATAGAGAAGTTAGATCTCCATAAATTCAAATAAAGAGACATTGAACACCTAGGTTGATGACACCAGCATGCAACCTGCTTGATTAAAGGTATCCTGATAAATGGATTATATTACACAGTAAGCATCTATATGAGGTATTATGTCATTGCCGCATTAACTTCTTTTTCTATGGGTTCCTTGATGTGTTTCTAGATGCAAACCTTGGACTTTAGTATTTCTCTTCTAATTCCACTATTAAATAGAATAAAAAGGTCACACACTATGTGTATCCATAATATCAGCTCAATAATATGTAATTATTTATTATTGAACGAGTTGAATAAATGTTATCCCCGCATGTGGTTTTCCAATTATCCTTTTTTTCTTGATAGTATATGTTCCATCACCAGTTATTCGAGATAATGTTTTGTGAACGAAATATTTATTTTCTATTTAGTGAATATAACATATATTTATTTATTGTTGAAAAAATGAAGTAATTTTTATTTATTAAATAATGTCATTATTCAGGTCTCGATAAATATTTTGTAGGAATGGATAACTGAGTTTATAGGTCCGGTGAGAAATAATATATGTATTGAATATTATTTTATGAAATTATATTTAATTTATATAAAAATTTATGTACATATCAATAAATAATAATATTATTATTATAGACATGGGTTTCTGTATGTATTTAAAGAAATTAAATATATACATTTAAAAGTATTTATTTTTTATCCCTAGAGATATATAAAAATAATATTATTATTTTCAAGGGAGCCAATTTATTTTGTGTTGTGCACAATGAAAAATTGAGAATCCTCTCAAATCCATAAATATATCCCTTCTCCATGAACACTCTCATGAATGGAAACTAATCTTCTTCCACCTCCCACTCCGGAGTTAAGGGGGATCAATGAGAATCCTTTGGAAACAAATTTTAGGGTGATCAAATAATAAAGATAAAAGAAATATGATCTTCTATTCTATAACAAGGTGATTATTGAGGTGATGTTTGAATATTTGTTGATCATAAGTGGATCACTGCTAGAGGGAATCTAATCTTGATTCTTATAACACAAAGATAATACAATGTAGATCTGTTTTTAAATCCATCAATTAAAAAATAATTTCATGCAAGGTAGTCTATTAATTGATTAAATAAATTGTAAATAATATGTGATGATCCCTCACTTTTGTTCTGGAGTATAATCCATTGTCTAAATTCTTTGATTTAATTCTTTAGTTCATGACATTTATCATCTTGTAAATCATGAATTAACGATCAATCATGACAAAAGGAAAAATTTAGCATGTCCAATTTGATGCTTCCACTGCGCCCGAAACCTACAAGTTGTATCAAATGGATCACATAGTTATTTATAATTATTTAAAGATCATTAATTTATCTACGCATTAAATATTTGTTTTCAATTCCGGTTTAATTGTTCTTTAATCTAAATTGTGAGATATTCTTTCCTCCTCTTCACTAATCATAAATACAATCAAAATATATTAATTATATGAATGATATAAACTAAAAGATTTCATCTTGAGGTTCCAAGGAGTCTGTCTGGGTAGAACAAGAGTAAAAACTGTGTACTAGTGTTTAGTCCATCATGAATTAATTTAGAATTAATTCAATCCATGTGAAATTATTAAAGATGGTGAATTAAATTATACACTAAATGTTGATCATGTCATCCTATTGTATGGTCAGCTAGAGTACACATTGTGTAAAACCAATACATGATGTGTAGTGCTTTATTCATATACAGGTCGTGTATATTATTACTCAACCTATATGAAAGGTTTTCATGTAACTCAGAGACCACATGTTGTTTTTCCCTTGTACAAACTTTGTACTCCAAAATTTTCAATGGAAAGGTTACATGTTGCTTCCATAGGAATTTTCCATATATATATGATGAGAATAATACATGCCATGTATCTTAAATGTACATGTTGTGTACTTTTACCAAATTTTGAAAAACTAAAATTGATTAATTATACTGTGAAAATGTTATCAACATGTACTTGTGTGTGATCATTAACATGATAATACATGTCTTGTGATGGGGTCATTTAAATATATAGATGTTAAATTAATTTCTACGTAATGTTCACATCTACATATCATATATAAGTTCTATTATATTTATTACACTATTCGCATTGAAGCATTGTATGCTGCGTAAACAAATAAAAAACCATTTATACCATGTGGTCATTAAGTTGATAGTACACATCATAATATTTTGTGATAATTTATGTATTCCATATGTTATAAGATTAAAAAATATATGAGTATAATACACGTTGGGTATTTTGGATAGGTACACCCCATATTTCCTATAAGGTACATTTTTTTACATAATTAATTTTAAATAACTTCAATAAATTTCATTAAAATTATAAAGGCTGAGAATCTCATGGAAATTCAGATGAGTATTAAGATAAAATAATCAATTAATTAAATTTTATTATTAATTTATTTTAGCATGATTTATCAAAAATATGAATGATTATAAATGAATGTTAATTTTATTAAATCACTAATTCATTGCATGCATGTTGATAATAACGAACCTAGACTAGACCATTTTATGTGATTGATTTCATTTAATTTATTATTAAATTAAATTATTGGATTGCGTGTCCTATCTTATCTCATTATGTAATGGATTATGTTCCCATGGTTTATTTTATGTAAACCCATAAACCAGTCATTTGGTTCCCCTCACTAGTATGTGAGTAAAATCATATTCTACGGATGGAGATCCCAAGCTAGTGGAGGAATTTGAAGTTTTGAGATGAGGTGAAACCAATCCAATATAGAGACACATGTGGACAGGTAGAAATATGCAATGCAAACCTTAATCGGTTAAAGGTGTTTTTTTACTATAGGTCAATGGTAACATTATCATCTGCTATATAAACTAACCATTAGTAAACATCTTATGATCTTACCACTTTATTCTTTTATTTTTATCATGTTTCATGGATATTTCATTATGGATGTTTTATCAAAGTCACATGAATTAATGAATTAACAAGCATGGAATATGGAAAAAATGGATTATGTGTAAATATTATCCAAGACATGATCAATAACCTAAGTAAATCCACTTAATACTAACAAGCATGTAATAAACATAGTAATTGAAAATTTATACATAAAAGAAAAAATCCTTCAATTATATATTTTAAGTCAGTATAGACTTCCAATACTTCAGTGAAAATCAAACCATTGTTCAAAGTTCTTGACCAACACAAATTCAGGTGCTTTCAATTATTAGGGTATTCTAAATTTAATTTTTGGGTCAAATGAACTTAGTTCACATCAAGGGTTTACTACTCAAGCATAACATGATTTAACTAAGTTTCAAGGGTTGAGGAAATCCAATTTAAGGGTTTCAGTATTGGGGGATCCACTCAATAGATTAAGTAACTATGAGTTATTGTAGTTGGAATTTGGATTGTCTTCACAAAAACATAAAATTTCTTAACTAGCCAATTTTGGAGTAATTACAAGTGGAATATAGATCCTTTTCACTATAATGTCTAACAAACCTGATATTCCAAAGCCTATGGTGGGAGATATTTTGTTTCCATAAAATAGGGGAATATTAATAAATATAATATTTTTTTATATTTTATCAAATATTGTACTAAAACTCTGTTCATATTATTGGTAGAAACAATAATTAAATGACTTCAGATGTATAATTGCAACCCATACTTGATAATTATAACTTTATCACTAGCACAAATTTCCAAGAATTTATAAGGCGTTTATGCATTATCATATGTTGTAAATGGAAACTGTATATTCTAGATGAACCTTTACCTGATGTGCCTAGTAATAAGGCTAGTGAAGAAGAGTTATCTCCAAATGGGAATCTTTTAAAACAGTTCAATAGATATTCGTTTTTTAATTCTATCATCCTTGACTAATGATTTATTGAAGAAACATGAGGACATGGAAGCGTATAACATGATGTATCACCTTCTAGTTATCTATTAAAATGAAGGAGGACATGAGAGATATAAAATATCCAATGATCTATTTATAACTCATCTTGGAGTGTCTATTCCAAATGGGCCTCATGTAGTCAAGCATATTGGCTACATTGAATTTCTATATATCTTAGGGATTAAATTATATAATGAGTTTCACAAAGATATCATAGTTTCCTTACTACCCAGGACCTTCTCTAGATTTATTGTAAATTATAAAATGACCAATAAAGAGACGAGCCTTTTAGAACTTCTTACGATGATTTTCCAAGTCGATAAGAACATGGGGAATGAAAAACTGATGGTCTTTATGGTGTATTATAAAATGAATAATGAGTCAAAGGGGACCAAGACCCATAAAAATTCCAAAAAATAATGAGTCCATCGTTCCAAAAATATGATGATCCATAGGTAATGAATGGAAAATGAGGTAGTATATTTTTTCATGTGGAAAGAAAAGACACTATATGAGAAACTATACCTAGAAATAGGGGGAAGATAAACATGTGTTTGTTATCAAGTGAAATATTTTTATATCTACACATTGGGTATTAGATGTTAATTTCCTAACCCGGAAGCCACTAAATTGGTTCCATGTCCTGGTAATCCACATGACCTCAAGCATTCCTACTCGTATGCTATAGGGTGAAGAATAACAGTGAGGGTCTAACAGATCACATTGGAAGACTATACACTCTTTACCAGAGTAATCCACAATAGATAAAATATGAAATAAAATAAACAGTAAACAATAAACTAGAAATACAAATACTTACAATTTCCAAAATAGGGTACAAACCATAACCAAATAACAAATATTAAATGTCTCGCTAATAGTGCCAAATTTAAGAAATCCCTAAATAAATACCAATAGAAGAATCCTCAAAATTGGTTCTGACTCCATGATCGGATCCCTCATCCATGAACATCCAATTCCTAACTCAACCGTCTTGTATTGGTCCTTTTCCCTTGTTCAGACCAGTGATCATGAAATCTTCTCAGATACCCAATGGCAGCCTGAATAGGTTGTGAGCACAACTTAGTAGGGCACAAACAATGGTGTTTAAAAATATCCAGTAAAAAAAGATAGTGAAATATAATATTAAATAATAATAAAAAATACAAATCAGGTAATATTTTTATACCAATATTTACTTAATCATTTTTTATCATTTTTCCCATGGGTTATGGATTTACATCATTTACGATATGACCTATGTCGGTCAACTGCCATGCATAAGAGAATAATTCAAGTTACCTCTCTCACTAGGGATACAAATTTCATAAAAAAATACATCACACATACCTTGGAGACTCAGTCTAGGTAGTCTCATCAAATGAAATTGTTAGGCGTATAGAGCCTCACTCCCCTTCTCTAACTTGTGCATTATAGGGGTGTGGTTTAGAGCCCCATTTTAACATGACCAGTGGGGGTTGATCTTAATTTCCAATACCCCACTACTAACAAGACATTCCATTTTCCACATATACCATATCACAAACCATACACATACAATACACATAACATTTATAATTCACATTTTATACAATATATGAATAATCATCAATCCGTAACCCATTACCACATTTACCATTTACATAACATATCCTGTTTAACCCATTTACCTTGTTATACCATAAACCATTTAGCATAATCAACAATTCCCAAACATTATCCCATTAAACAAATTCATCAATTCATATTCCATAATCCATTTACACATTTCCATTATAAATTCATAATTCATTTGACACTTTTTCACATAATTTCTAACAATTCCTTATTCACATGAGAAATACTAAAACCAACTATCATTGATCCCTCATTATGGATTAAACTAACATGTTAGATTATTCATCATGTGATCTACTTTATCTTAAGTCAACACTATGCTTAACATCATGATTCTCCTTGTTCAGAAATGATGGTACATCCCTCAGGTGGCCCTAAATCCATCTAATAAATATCACTGCATTCCACAAAAATCATGATGGATTTAATCAATCAATTAGCCAATATTTTCACTAAATCTAACTAAACTAATCAAGGTAACAACAAGATATAATCTATTATGAAACCTCGTTTTCACCAATCAACATTAAAAATTTGGGATATAGCTTGTAGGCCACCTACCTTAATTTTTCAAATGAATGCAAGCTTAACCATAAACATTGACTTGGATTCAAACACCCTTTAAAGCCCCAACCTAAGATATTCTAAAAAATGGGCTTAGGGATTCAAAATAAGAAAAATGAAACTACATTCCGTAATAAAAAAGGGAACAAATTGAAGAATTAGAGTTACCCGAAGTTTAGATTTTCAACAAAAAACACTCCAAATGGATTAGAAACAAAGAAGATAAATAATTGGGGATATTTGGTCATTTTGGTTTATACCTAGGGGTTCTAGAGAAGAAACAGGGGAAACAATCAGGTAGAAATCTTCAAATCCTGTTGTATAAAAATGATAAAAATCCACTTTTATTTTGGTGTACAGTTTGAAAAAACGGTTTTCCAAACTATGTTCCAATCGTGTTCCAGCCTCTGTCCAAGAGGGTTCTAAGTCACAAAGTCACCTGGAGATCCCACAATGTTTTAAAAAAAATTCACCGACCATGTAGAATTCCTTTTTCTTAATCTATATGATTTGGCCTTCCCCCCTTGAATGGTCTATATAAGTGTACACCCATCCTCCTAGATAGCATGGTTTTGGTGCATGGTTAATCCTAACCATGAACCAAATGTGAAACATGCATTGGATGGAAATTTCCTTCTTCTTTTATGTCCTGAACCTTCAAAATAGACCCAAGCCTCCTCATACATCTAGCCAAAGTTTAATTATCCAAATTTACGGGATTCAAACCAAAATTTAAGCTAGAATGTACCTCCAAGAATTATGGGATCTTACAATCTCCCCATCATATAATGTATTGTCCTCAAGTAGCACTTCAAAGAATCACTAAGCTTCCTAGGTAAATAGATTGGTTCACTCATCACAGATATCATTCCCACTCGACAATGTTTTATCCTAAAAATTTCTATGATACCCCAAAACTCAAACCATATGAACAATATTTCCCTATAATACTTTCTTATTAGGTTCCACAATACAATCCATGCTATCATCAAAGTATGCATCATCCTCAAGCTCAAAATCCAAAAAATCAATCAGATGAGATGAGCTAGGGTGATACTGTTGAAGCTGTGAGACATGAAAAACATTATGGATGCTACTACACCACTGTAGAAGTGCCAATCGGTATGCTACTTGTCCAATAATTCTATAATCTCAAACGATACAATGTACTTAGGAACTAAATTACCATGTTTCCAAATTTGATGATGAATAAACCATTGCGACAGCCAAAAAAACACATGATTACCCATCATAAACTGAAGCGGTCTATTATGTATATCTACATAATACTGCTACATAATCCGATCCATTTCCATACATTTTCAAATCAACTGAACCTGTTCCAACTTCTCATGCATCGGTCTGAACCCCAAAACTCTAATTCCCTAGAATCCATCCAACGAAATGGGGATCAACACGGTCTACCATAGAGCACATCACATGTTTCCATATAAATCATGGCACCGTAACTACTGTTTTAGGAAAACTCAAACAAAGATAGTTTATTTTCAAATGATCTAATAAAGTATAGGACACATGACCTCAACATGTCCACTAACACCTGAATTGAATGTTATAATTTCCAATCCAACTGTGGGTAAATGTATGTACTAAAAAAAGGGTACCAAGCACCCTCTATAATACCTTCCATAAGCATGATGCAAAATGCATATCATGATCTGAAACTATAGTCCATGGCACCCCATGGAACTACACTACCTATCAAACATATAACTTTCCCAACTAATCTATGGTGAAAGACTCTCGAATTGGAATAAAATGATCCACCTTAGTCAATTGATCAACAATTACCCAGATCACACCATTATTCCAAGGCATCATCAAGAAATCCACCATGAAATGCATTTTAACATCATCCAACTTGCATTTCAAATTGGGAAATGGTTGCAACAAACTACTTGATTGGCGATGCTCAACATTCACATAATGTAAGGTAATGCATCACACCATGAAACCTACAATCTCTTTCTTTATCCCTAGCTACAAATACTACCTACAAAGATCATGATACATTGTTTTCTAACCAAGATTCTTTATCCACATTGATGTATTAAAGGCTCACATTAAATCTTATCACATACCTTTTGGAACGAAAACATGTCCATGACCGTAAATGATCCCATCAACCCCAACAGTCCAACCAGAAGGTGACTTCTCACTTCTAAGACTTTCCCTAAAGGCCAAACAATGTAGATCCCCATACATCAACTCCTTAATCTAACTTAGAAGAGAGGGATCCACTTCCTATGATTAAAGGGTTATCTAACCCAACCCAGCATGAACCTCTAGATACATCTCTACAAAAAACTCCATTATCCACCACTCAGATTTAGATTATTGAACTACTTGATTATGAGTCTTCTTAATCAAGGAATATAAAACACTATTTCTCTTTCCAAGTGTATTAAATAGCTCAATGTTTATTGAATATATGTACTCGACCCATATTCATTGAAAATGATTCAAATCACACTAAGAGAATATATACATAAGGATTTTATGATTGGTATACACTGTAAATTTTTATCCCAACAAATAGTTCCACAAACACATTAATGAATAAACCACCATGGATCAATTGGGATCATCTATAGGTTAATTTTTTTTTCATGAGGCCTCAAATTTCGTGACCCATAAGCCACAAACCAATTATCCTACATCAACACCGTCCTAATCATAACACCCAACACATCTCTAGACAATTTATAATTCATACCTAGATCAGTAAGATAATAATTGGTGTGGTTTTCAATAGATTATTTAACTATTTGATAGCATCCTCAAATTATCCTGATCATTCAAACTTGATGATCATATTGGTCAAACTCCAAAGTGGTGCTACCAAATGGGAAAATTCATTTATAATCCTTTGTTAACAACCCATTATACATAGGAAACTCTAAATATAAAAAAATAGGATTCCCCCAAGATATGACTACATGGAAATTCTATGGGTCGACTGAAACACCTTCCTCTGAGATGACGTTACCCAAGAAATGCACCCTATCAATCCATAAATAACACTTGAAGACCTCGGTGTATAACTGATTCTCTATCGGTATACTAAAGATGATGTCAAGATGTTTAGAATGATAGTCCTGAGTCTTAGAGTACACCAATATGTCATCAACTAAGAAAACAATTCCATGTAAGGGTGAAATATGTGGTTCATTAGATCCATAAACACGACCAAAAATTGGTCAATCTAAAAAACATCACAACAAACGCATACTACCCATACTTGAGTTTGAAGGCAGTCTGTGGTAAATCAGATGGTATCACCCCTAGCCGATGATACCCTTATCTCAAATCAATCATGGAGAACACTGATGCACCCCTCAACTGGTCAAAAAGGCCTTTGATTCGAGGTAGAGGGTATCAGTTCTTAACCATCATCTGATTTAGCTTCACATAATCGACATATAGTTTTAAGGATCCATCATTAGTCCTTAAAAACAACATTAGAGAACCCCAAGGTGATGTACTATGATGAATAAAGCATTTATTATATAAATTGTCCAATTTAATTTTAATTTCATGGATTTCCATTAGTTCCATTCTATATGGATGAATTAAAACTAGTCATACACTTGAAAGAAGCTCTGTTATGAACATAACACCCCCCCTCAGGTGTTATCCCCAAAAAGCCCTCAAGAAACTCATCCTGAAACTATTCCACCATAGTAGGAAAGAAACTATACTCTACCCACCCATCATCAAGCATAAGACAAGCCACTTGGGCTATGAGCTCAACCAATGATAAAAAACATACCCTACATGACCTTCCTAGACATACAATTCACCACTATGTACACTAGTGTCTCCATTAAGAAGAGTTAATGCCACAATATGATAGAAATAATAAATATTGTCATGTTACAACACCAACCATTCCATACCTAAAATCAGATCAATACTTGACATCATAAACATAAACATATACCATAGAAAACGGTTCCCACCAACCTCAAGAGAACACCCCTTACATTGTAGGATATTTAATTCTCATACCCCTAAAGGTGTATCAATCGGCATGAACCGACACATATGTCCCACCTCTAGAAAAAATAATAATCACAAATTGAGATGAAAGAAATTAATATGAGGCACTTGTGTTAAATAAATCACTAAAAAGTGTGGAATATACATGGATCATACCAAAAATTGTCAATGGTTCAACCTCGCCACATCTAGGTGTAGATTGAACTACATGAAGCTAGAATTACACTCTATCATGGGATCTGGTCTTAGTTTCTGGTGCTGCTCTACCATTCTAATTTGGATGCTCTTGTGCTGGAGTACTACATCCAACACCCCAATCTGTATGACTACTCATGCTCTAACATCCTGCCCGATAAGGGGTAACTGACCCCATGCCTAACTCAAAATCAACCTTGATAATATATCTAAGTCAAGATATTTATGGTTCTTATAGAACCTATTCACATGTCCCATTATTCTTCATGCTTTCAAAAAAACCAGTGTTTGGGGGCATTGGACACACATGTGCCCCAACCTTCCACACTGATAGAAAAAATAATTGTCACTAACCTGAGAGAATGATCCTTTATTTTGACTACTCTACATTCTTACACCCTGATAAACATTTACTAAATGATGATTTCTACCCTCATAAGTCACATCACTAGACCATCCAACAGGAACCACAAACCCTATAACTGAAGCATCCTGTAATTTCCCTTCAGAAATAAGGGCCTTATCCATAACCGTTTCAAACATCTTTAAATAGAATATTTTCACTTGGGGATTAATATCACTTATAAGTGCATCTTTGAAGAGTATTTCCATAGATTCCTTCTCCCATAGCAATGTTGGAACAAATCCATGAAATTCTGTGAAATAGAACTCATAATCCATCGTCTATACAATTCCATGGATTAGCCTAATAAAATATGTAGCCCACTCTTGTCACAAGTTCCCTTGATATAAATTCTCTAGAAACTTTTCTTTGTATTCTTTCCACAACATACCATCAACCTAATGTGTGTGAACCAAAATATACCACCAGTTCATTACTGGTCTCTGCAATATATATACCAACAACCTGACACCATTCTCTATAGTAGTGTCCAAGTGATACAAAAATCGTCTAGATGGACTCTATCCATAATTTTTCAGCCTCAGGTCCACCCTCTCCCACAAACATCATAGGGTTATATAAATAAGAATATATGGTTCGATAAAAGATGATTTATGTGACCCACCCTGTGTCCCATTCCATCATATTAATAAAAGAAGAAACTTTTTCACGTATCTGATCCTCTCATCGGTTATCTTGAAACAATGTGTTTTCTTACTCCACTACTAGTGGATCAATCTCGGTGATATCCTCTTGTCTCCCAACAAGTATATTCCACCATGGTGTAATTCCTCTACAATTACAGACATATTTTCTAAAACACAAAAAATAAAGATTCCACAATTTAAATAATGGAAGGTTCTCCATTATCCATAAACAACTCATTTCTCATAAACTATCCCAACAAACATCATCACACTTAGAACACTACACTCAACCATCCCCACTGCGGTTCATGGTCAATATAGTGTAAACCAACTTATATAGTCACAAGTCTTCATTTTAAACCCTTTTTTAAATGATTTTTCCTTTACTACATTAATCATCCTCATTTGGGAACCATAATATCTTGAAACCTTGAAACAAACAATTTTTTTAACTCATTCCTAACATTACATTTAGCACAATTCCTTAACCATTCTTTAATATTATTTCAATTTACCTATTTTATTCTCCTTTATTAGACATTATTTTTTTATATTTACAAGGAATATGAAATTAATTCTACCCATAATCTCCAACACACCCATCTCATGTTTACCTATAATGATTCATGTAACCTATATCTTTAGGTGTCTATAATGATGCATGAATTCATAACCTCATTCCATTCCGTTTGTGAGAAAAATATCAAAAAATAGTCTCACCACCCAATAATTGCAACCCTAAATTGTGAAATATTATTCAACTATAAAAACAAATATGAAGAACAAAAATTCCCACCCAGGGTACTAGGGTTTTCCTTCATACATGGGCCAGCTAATCCCTTGAAGGAGCTCATTGTTGAGACTTGACACCTCTTAACCTCTCTTCTACCATTCCCAAACAGTAAGGCATAGAAAATAACCCCTATAATACCAATTTATAATGTAACGACCCTGAATACATTGAACTTGGTGCCCCAGTCTAGGCCTCCACATGACCTCAGGAACACCTCCCCATACACTAGAGGTTTCGAACTAGCAGCGATGGTCTAATGGATCATTTGGGGAGACTATACCATCTTTACTAGAGTAATATAGAACAAATAACATATGAAATAATAGAAAAAATAAATAATAAACTAGAAATATTAATAATAAACATTTACCAAATTGCATACAAACCTCAACCAAACAATGAATATCCCATGTCATGATAATAGTTCCAAAATTGTAGAAAGTCGAAAATAAAGACTAATAGAGTCATCCCAAAAATGGTTCCTGAATATAAGTCTGCATCCTTCGTCCATGCACTTCCCTTTACCAACTCCACACTCTAGTAGGGTTCCTTTTCCCTTGTCTAGACCTAAAATCAAAAAATTTTCTTGGGTACCCAATGAAGGCTCGAGAAAGTTGTGATTACAACTCAATAGTCCACAATTAATAGTATCTATAAAATTTAAAGTCTAAATTACTATTGAAATAATTTCCTAAATAATGATAGTATAAACAAAAGAAAACTTGGGTACCATTATTGTAAAATATTCACGTTATCCATTTCCATCATTTCTCCCGTGGTTTAGGCATTTACATCATTTACATTGCATCCTATGTCAGTCGATTACCATTAATAGGGGAATAATTCAAGCTCCATATCTCAATAGGGATAAATATTTTACAAAGCAAAACATCACACTTAATTTGGAGCCTCGGTCTAGGTTTTATCATCAAATGACACTATTAGGTGTATATAGCCTCATTCCCCTTCCCTTAACCATGTATTATAATGGTGGGCTTTAGAGCCTCAGTCTAACATGACCCATGGGTTCATATCATCAAATCCAATACCCCACAACTACCAATCCATGTTAACATTCATATTTATCTATTTACTACATATACCATATCAAAAGCCATACAGAACAAACAAAAATAACATTTACAATTCACATTTCATACAACAAATGAATAATCCTTAATCCTTAACCCATTATAAGATTTACCATTTACATAGAACAACCTATTTAACCTATTTAACTTTTTATACCTTGACCCATTTAGTGTAATCAATAATTCCCATACACTATCACATTT
The DNA here is from genome assembly GCA_963277665.1 of Viscum album. Classification (NCBI taxonomy): domain Eukaryota; kingdom Viridiplantae; phylum Streptophyta; class Magnoliopsida; order Santalales; family Viscaceae; genus Viscum; species Viscum album. The sequence continues at coordinate 380,285,956 of OY728147.1, forward strand.
AATAAATTCATCAATTCATATCACTTAATCCATTTAAGCATTTCCACTACAAATTCATAAGATATTGTACACATTCACATAAATCTATTTAACACTTTTTCACATCATGCTAAAAAAATACCATATGGGAAAAAATAAAAGTGACACAACTATCATTGGTTCGTATTATGGGTTAAATTAACATTTCACCCTGTTCATCATGGGAATAACATCATTTCAAGTTTACACTAGGCTTAAAGTCACGATTCTCCATGTTCATAAATGTTGGAACATCTCATTGGTGGACCTCAACTGGTTAAATAAATCTCCATGCATCCCACTGGGATCATGAGGGGTTTAATTCATCATTTATCCATTCATTATACTAAATATTACTAATGTAATAAAATGACAAACAAGAGTGAAATTGTAACACAACCACATATGCAAAAATCAACATTATCACTTTGGGAAAAACATGTACACCACCTACCTCGATACTAAATATGGATGACCAATTAACCTTGGAATTTTACTCGGATTCAAACAACCTTCAAATTCTCAAATAGTGATCATCTCGAAAGAGAGGTATTTAGGATTTAGAAGAACACAAACAAAATTATAATCCCTAATTCAAAAAAGAGAAAAAAGTGGATTGTTAGACTTACCCAAAGAATGGATCTACTCCCAATGATATTAAAAATTACTTAGAAACAAATTCGATTGATACTTGAGATGATTTTGTCATTCTGGTTCATCAATGTGTTGCTGGAGAGGAAATGGGGGAAGAAATCAGGGAGACCACTTAAAATTTTGAGGGGATAAAATGGTAAAAGTGCACTTTTGATGGGGTGCAAGGTTTAGCTGCACAGTTTTCCAAACCATGCACCAACCATGCACCTTCATCATTTCAAGATGGATCTAAGTCACAATGTTACCTAAGGATCCCACAAGGTTTGATAAATTGTGTGCAGAAAGTTCAAAATGCCTTTCTCCAAAGCTGTATGGTTTGGATTTCCCCCAATCACGGATTACATAAGCATCAGACCCTCCTTTTAGATAGCATGGTTGTGGTTTACAGTTAATCCTAACCATTCACTAACCATACAAAATCCACGGGATGTCCATTCTACCCCTTCTTTCATACTGAAAACCCCCAGATTACACCTGATCCTCCTAAAACATATGTTCAACTTTTAAAAATTTTAATTTAAGGGATTCAAACCAACATTTATATAATAACGTACCTCAAACAACTCTTAGATCATATATTATATATATCTTATGTTTCTGGAATATGTATCACAATTTAGTAACCAAGTATATTTTGAATTATTTCTCATGAAGAGGTTGATTTTAAGCTTCCAATATTTTGAAGTTGGCTGCTCTATCCATTTATGACCACCTCCTTTAGTTTCCAACATGAATGTTATTGGTTTTAAGAGAATTTTATTATGTACCAAAAATTGCCAAGAATATTTTTTTTGTCATTCCATGATATAGATGGTTTTATTTTCATGTTTATAAATAAATGTGGTTTATTTTATAAAGAAAATAGATGTTATTATATGGAACATTTAAGTAACGATATTTATGTATTAAATTGTGAAAAATTAGTATTGGAGATTGATAATGAACCATGTTCACACAACTCATATAACACCAATCTATGGCATAATCATCTTGGTCATGTAAACAAGAAGTGTTTGAAAAATCACTATAAAGATGGTTATTTAGACTCTTTTTAGATAAAACCACTCGAAAGAAGTCATGCAGGTTTACTTAAAAAAATAACTAAACCACCATTCAGTGGATAAGGTGAAAGGCCCAGAAAGCTTCTTGGATTGGTACACATTCATGTTTCTAGACTATTTATAGTATAATATAGAGGTGGGTATTATTACTTTATAACTTTTACTGATGAAATGAGTAGATATTCATATGTTTACTTAATGAGGTATAAGTGTGAGTCCTTTGAGAAATTACAGGAATTCATGAATAATGTTGAGAATCAACTTAGAAAGAGGATAAAGAAGCTTTGATCAGATCAAGGTGGTGATTATCTAAACCAAGAATTTATTGACATTGTATAATATTTTTGTATTTATTGTCAACTCCCTCCACCTTAAATACCATATTATAATGGTGTTAGTTAAATGAGGAAATATAACATGCTGGAAATGGTAAGGTTAATAACAAGTCATATAGAACTTCCATTATAATTTTTAGGATATATATTACCAAATATGGAATACATATTAATCCAATTACCAAAAAAAGAGAAAAACATAATTCACTTTGATTTATGGAGTGGATAGAAACCCTTTTTGTTGCACACACATTTATGGTGTTGTGAGACGTTTTTTAGGCCATATTAGAAAAAAACTAACACATTGGGGAAAAAGTGTATCATTTAGGGGATTCTAAGGATACAAAAGGGATACAAGATATAAAGCCCCTTAGAAAAGAAAGTGATCATTGACAGACAAGACAAATTTATTGAGAGGTATCACATCTTAAAAAAAGCTAGTGGGAGAAATATTGAATTTGATGAAGTTGATACTAATGATACAAAAGAGTTTTTATAGGAATAGATTCCACAAATCCTTATGGAATAAGTTGTTCCTGAAACACAAGTACTACTTAGGAGAACAAGGGAGGTATGAGAACGAGAGAGATATGGTTTTCCAGTCACTAAAGATGGTGATGCATTATTTATTGAAAATGATGAACCTATATCCAAAAATAGTTAGTATAGTTCTATGAAGTTATAAGTCAGTAAGTGTTTATGATTTCTTAAATAGTTTCTATGTATCAAAAATCAAGTTTGGGTTCTAGTTGATGCTCTTATTGGTGTAAATACTGTAAGGAGAAAATAAGTATTCAAGTGAAAAATGGACATTGAATTTAAGGTCATTAACAATAAATTAAGGATAGTGGCTATAGGGTTTATACCCCATCATGGAATTGACTACAATAAAACCTTTTAACTAGTTGCCTTGTTTAAATCCATTAGAATTAATCTTTCTATAGTACCTTACCATGCCTATGAAATTTGGAATATGGAAATCAAAACTACATTCCTTAATGGGAACCATTAGAAAGATGTCTATATGGCATAACCAGAAGGGTTTGTGACATTAGGAGAGGAAAAAAAATATTTTCATGTTGTATAGATATATTTATGGATTAATGTTAGAATCTATGATAAGGAACATTCAATTTTATGAAGCTATAAAAAGATTGGTTTGATGAATAATTAATGTGATGCATGTATTTACAATAAGTTTATTGGGAATGAGTTCATTATCAATGTAATATGTTTTGATGACATATTACTTATTGGAAATAACATACCAGTCTTACAAATTGTTAAGGACTGGTTGAACATGACATTCTCTTTAAAGGACAAAGGTGAACCAACCTATATTTTAGGGATCAAGATAATTCTTGATAGATAAAATATTCTTCTTGGAATAAGTTAAAGTACTAATATTGACTATATACAAATGAGATTCATTATGGAATAATCCATGATGGGATTGGTTCTAGTTTCACATGGTATACATGTTTCTAAGAAAATGTTTCCTCGGAAACAATAAGAGAAAGAAAAAGTGAGTAAGATCCCATATTCTAAATGATAGGATCAATCATGTATGTGATGTTATGTACTATACGTGATGTTGCCTATTCCTTGATAATCACATGAATATATCATGATGATCTAGGAGAACAACATTGGTTTGATATTAAGGATATCATAAAGTATCTAAGAATAATTACGGATATGTTCTTTGGTTATGGAAGAGATGAGGATATATTAATAATGGGTAATAGTGATGCTAGTTTTAAAATAGATCAGAATGATCTGATTCCGTAGTCAATATTTGTTTTCTGTTTCAATAGAGGAGTTGTGTGATAGAAGAGTTCAAATTAGCTAGCTATTAATGAGTCTACAGTAGATTCTGAGTATAAAATTTCTTCTAAAGTAGAAAAGGAATCCATTTAGATATGAAAAATTATTTATTATCTTAATGTGGAACCAACAATAAAGACCCTATCAAAGTGTATTTTGATAATACTGTAGTGGTGGATCTTATAAAAGAGATAAGTTCACACCATTAGAAAAAACACATACTCTAAAAGTATCACTTGTTGAGATAATTTTATAAATGGGGTGATGTTACAGTAAGTTTAGCTACAGTGAATTAAACATGGTAGACCCCTTGACTAAAGGGTTATCTCAGCAGAAGCATGATTATTATAAGAGAGCTAGTGTACTGACGGTTGTTAGTAGTTGGCTCTTATGGAAGTGGGAGTATGTAGGAGTTAGTGCCCAAGAACCAAATTTTGTATACATTATGAGAACATGTATTCATAGTTTTGAATATTATTAAACTCATTATCACATCATGTTTTTTCTTCTTCATAATATAGTATGTGATAATCTCTTAAGAGTTGATTTTTAACAAAAAGGTTGTAGCAGTTCCCAACTATGATGAGAACTCATAAGCTCTGTGACAGTATTTGTAAATATATGTTATATTTTTGGATGGAATCATTTGAGGGAATCAAATGATTCAAGCTATCTCATATGAATTTTATACACCTTCTCATGGTGTAAAACCTTGGTCATATCCATTATAGGATTTTATTATAACGAGACCCACCAATAAGATATACAGATTTATGTATGTCATTGGATGTTTATATCTGTATATGTGAATATTGATCCTTATATTTTAATATTATTATAGTGATTGTTATAAGTCATAAAAAATTATGTATTAACAAGAATGTGATGAAATACATTCCTATGGAGGTAAGATACTTTGGGTGTATCATGAGTAATGTTTTATGAATGAATAATGCAAGAAAATATTTTTCCCTTATGTTATTTTAAAAAATTGGATATCTCAAGCCCTTTATTGGAAATGATATAACTTATATAAATATGTGGACATGATGTTCTATAGGGAAGTTTAATATATATTGATTCAAAGAAATAGACATAGATCATATAGGTTGATGGATCTAGCATAAAACCTATATTATTAGATATATAATGATAAATTAATTATATAAAAAAGTAATCATACATATGAGGTATTATGTCTTTACAGAATTTACTCATTTCTGTATGGTGGTCTTGGCGTGTTTCTAGATGGTTTCCTTGAACAATAGGATTCTTCTCCTAATGCCACTAAGGAGGCCTAAAGGGTCACACACTAAATGTATCCAGAATTATAGTTAATTAATATATTATAAATTATTTTTTAACAAATTGAATAAACATTATTAAAATATGTTGATTAATAACTATTCATAATTTCTTTATGACATTCATTCCATCACTGGTTATTCGAGAAAATATTATGTGGGCATAATATTTAATAAATATTTATTTTATATGTAGTGAATAGAATATTTATTTATTTATTGGACAATAATGTAGGGATATTTATTCCTTAAATAAAAATTCATTATTCAAGACCCACTAAATATTGTGGAGGAATGGAAGACAACTTTTATAGGATCAGTGAGAAATAATATATGCATTGAATGTAATTTGATTAAATAATATTTAATTTAATTTGTAAGTTAATATCATTTTATGAATTATTATTATTATTATTATTATTATATACATGGGGTTCCATAGAAATTAAAAAATATTAAAGGAAACATGTTCAATTATTTATTTTTTAACCCTATTGATATATAAACAAAATTGAATTATTTTTAAGGAGATCCAATCCATTTTTTGTGGTGCATAATGGAATCCAGAGAATCCTCTCACCCTAGAGAGATCTCTTATCTATGAATTCTCTCAATAATGGAGAGTTGTATTTCTCCACATTACACTCTAGATTCAATAGAGATTAGATATAATCATTTTCCAGTGATCCTTGGGATAATAAAATGTGAATGACACAAGTGATAAATCTTCTGTGCCAGTACCTAGAGATTCCTATAGTGAAGTTCAGAGATTTGTGGAACATGCGTTGATCATCAATAGAGGGAATATAATTTTTATTCCTACATAAAAATGATGTTATTATATAGATCTAATGTTATATCCATTAACAAATAATGAATCTCACATAAGGTAATTATTTATCTTAAATAAATTATAAATAATATATGATGACCTAGCTCGTTAGTTTCAAAATATTATCCACTGTATAAACTATTTGATTTAATTTTGGTTATCACAAAAATCATCGTCGTTTAAATCTTGGATTAGTCATAGGCCATTAAAATAAAAAAAATTGGGCATGATCCATCTGATGCTTTCGTTGTTCCGAGAACCTATAGTATACTACATTGCTAAGCCTATTTAATTGGGATCTTTCCCTTGAGGGTGGATTAAAAAGAGGATTGAAAACTAACTTTAATATCAGTAACCTTAAATTATCCCTCATCATCCGCTAACTAATTTCATTCCTTTAGTAATCGGAAATTTGTTTATTGCCTAACCATCATGGGAGCACAATCCGTCCCTCTTAGAAATTGAGTTAATTAGAATGATCCATTTTTTGAATATATATAATTGATTTGAGAAATAATATAATCATAAATAAAACTATATTTTATAAGGTATCACAACAAATCAAAATTTTATTTCTCATGATAATTTATTTTTGAATGTATATATTTTATATAAATAAATTTTAATATATATGTTATATAAATGTGTTAAATATATATGTTAAGATATATGCACAAAAAAATATGTGTGTCATTTTTATATGTTAAATTTAAAACTCTTTTATACTTAGTAATGTAATATAATATAGAATACATACTTTTTATGATAATATAAATTAATTAATACCTATGAGATTTATTTGGAACCTATGAGTATTAAATTGATGAAATTAATTATTATCCATTAATAGATCTTTTTTTTCAATTCTATCCTCCAATTTTTTTTGTAATTTTGTATAGTTAAATTTAATAATGTAGATAATTTTATTAGTTAAAAAAATTTACGTCTTCTGTTTTATCCATGAAAATTTCTTCACATTTCAACATTTATTGAAGAAGTTGTGGCCAAACCATTTTAGAAAATAATTTTATTTAGTCAAACTATCCAAGTTCAATATACCAAATTCTCACACGTTTTTAATAATGTTACTGATAGAATATTGTAACATGGAATTTAGTTTCCTTTATCATCAATGTATTTTTCATCTGCCAATAAAATTTAGGCCTCTAAAATGATGTTTTTTGGGGTTTTATGGTCGAATAATTAATGAAAATAATTCCATCATTGTTGATTAATTGAACCTATATGATTTTACTTCACAGATGATTTTGAGCTTGATATATTTTAAACCATATTGTCATCTAATTATATGAAATGATCTAAATTAAGTCACATAAAATTTTTAACATTTTCATATAAATCCAAGAATGGGGAAGAATTTTATGAGAAAATTTATGTTGTGGGACCCATCTAGTCAGATCCACGTCAACATTTATTTCATGTCCACCCATCTCCTCTAAGAATTTGGATCCAACTTTAACATTATAATTTAATGTAATATATATATTAGTATATAATCTCTACAATAATTAAAATATTGATAAAATAATATTTTGGAAGAAAAATAAAAAAGTGAAATTGAATGAGAAAATGGAATTCAAATGCTATTTTCCAATTTTATGATTATTCTTGGTCAAAATATATTTAATTCGAAATATAAAATTAAATGGGTTATTTATGATTTGGAAATGGGTATTTAAAAGAAAATGTTATATTTATATCCAAAAGTGTTTTTCATATGGGTTTAAAATATGTTTTCAAAGGTATTGCGATGAAAAGTGGAAGAATGAAATATTTTTTTTCATGATATGATTATTGAAAATTATATATGAATAATGGGTGAGCTAGATACAATTTATATGATGGGTTAAACCCCATTATAGTTCATGGGTGATCCTGATATATCTTATATAATGGGTCAGCCCCATTATTCTCTCCAATGAATTGGGTTTTGATACCTTTGTAGTATGACTAGGTAATGTTTTAGGATACCTTAGTGAACAACCTTGGTAAAATTAAGGGTACTCTCTAGAACTATAATGAATTTTGGTAATGATACCTTTACATCATGCCTTGGTAATGTTTTACAATACCTTGGTAAAAAAACATCGTAATATAAAGGGTGTACCCTTATTGAGCTCTAATGAATTTGGTTATGATACATTGGAAGCATACCATGGTGATGCAATGGTGATGTTTATAATTCCTCTATCAAAATTTTGGTACTTATGATTTATGGCACATTAGTGATATGATTTTGAATGCACCTCTTTTATGTTGTAGTCATACTTCCATGTTATCATTCACCTTCTTTATATTATGACATGCCTTGTGTTTTTATGATCATGCCTTCTTGATATAACTCGTGTGCATATTATATATATCTCTTTTTTCCCTTTACATAGCTTTATGATAATCTATTTCCTTGATGTATGTATTAGGATATGATATGTAGTAAAAGTTTCATAAGAAGAACCTATGAAGTTGTTTTTCAATTGGATTGGAAGAATGTTTTTTGTTAAAGTATTTTTCATGTATTATGTTCCTATTTACAAGACACTAAACCTCAATAAATACAATGTATTGTTAATTATTGTTCCATGTAATTAGTTTTTTATGAAATAAAATGGTTGGTCACCATATTAATGGTCTGAGATAAATCATGGGGAGAATCAGTGAACGATTATAAAGCTTATTTAGAGCCTACATTAATAGGTGATCCATCCCCTAAAAACACATGATTAACAAAAAAAGTAATCCCCTACATGGGTACTGATGTGTCATGACAATCCATACTCACATGTAAAGTTGAGGGACTCACACAATGACCGGCCTTGACCATTTAATCCAGAGTCCCTAAACTCGAAGAATGACCCCCCTGTTTGACCATATTAGCAAAAAAAACTCTCAGTAACATGAACAATATCACAGGAAACTCTGTCGTTGAGATGTTGGTTGAAATCCTTCTTACCCTTCTTCGGAACATGATGCCCAGCCCCAATATTTTCAACAAATGAAATATTTAACTTATATAGATCATATAAATGACCTGATTTCCTATAATTATAATATTTTAAATTCCTTTGAAAATGCATAGATGCATGGAAAAAACAATAGAAACTATTATAGAATTTGGGCAGCCACTCAAATTTAAATGATACCAAAAGATTAAAATTATCTACATCTAGGAATATAATTTCAATAAGATCATAACACAGGTCAATCTCAACCAATATCCTATAAAACTTACCATGCTGATCATTCTTGGTCTCTTTATAAAATTTAATGGGAGTACCAACTATAGTGGAAATATCCCAATGTATCTTTGGATGCCAGAAAAACTATCTTAATACCCTAATTCAAATACAGGCATGAGTAGATGGGTTTCCGGATGAAAATAGATCAAATAGGAAATACCATTCAAGAAAGTTACAAAACCATGATTTGAGTGATACAGAACCAAGAATCTAAGAAAAACATTTAAGATCCTTTGAAGGAAAGATGAGGTGACAGAAGAAAATACCAATTTAAATAATTCACTAGTCACTGAATCCCCTAAAATAATTAATTAATATCCTCATATACTCAATATTATATGGAATACCCTTTTGAAGAGCCAAGTTCTGAGTGATTAGTGAGAACCTTAACTCCTCAATAATATCTTCAATAATTTTAGGGTTTACATCCCTGAAACCAATGGATCTATTTATGATAATCCTCTTCTGAAATGATGTTGAGCCATCTTGAAGCTCAGAAAAAACCTATTTTTTGATGCATGGATCTTAAAATATTCAAAATTATCCACTGGGTTCTTCACATCCGCCTTCACTGCTCCATCTGAACCCAAATTAACCAAATTCTCCTAAGTTGTGCCACCTTCTCTAGCTCCAACCTTCGAAGTAGAAATGAATACATATTTGTATATTATTATAAATATATTTATATGATTATATATAATAATATAATTATATATATTTATATAATTGAATAATTATATATATTTATGTAATTATATATAATTATATAATTATATATATCTTTATTACTATATAAAAATATAATTATTAATATAATAAATATATTTATTATTTTAATATATTTACTATAATTTTATAATTATATATATATTTTTAATTCTAATTATAAATAGATATATAGAAACAGGTTGGGGACAATACCCTTTATTAAAAAAAGAAAAATAGAAACCCCTTTTGAATTTGGATAAGGGAGAACTCATTTAAAACCTGATGGCCCAGAGGCATGTGACCATAGAATTGAGTGGCCTAAGAGCCCATTGATGAAAATAATATTACAAATGAACCCATAAAATCAAGGCCAAACTTGAATGCCCAATGAAATGGCCAAGGCCCAATGACCTTGAAGGTCATGAAGATCCACTGGTGAAGGACCAAAAATTTACCTAAAGGTCTAAGGAAAAAGAGAACCCAATACCTCCCCCTGAAGAAATCCCATGCTATCATAACCCTCCAGGACTACGTCATGCACTGGTAGAAGTCTCCATGGATGCCGCTACAACTCCACTGCCACTTTTACTAGAATAGTTATCGATTATTTCCAAGTCAACAACCAGCCGGATAAATGGAATCCACAACCACCGACACCCCAAGAAACTTGTCATAGATGTTGCACAAATCCATGAGAACTGCCACCATCCCTATTTTCATCCAACACTAAAACCCACCATTGTATCCATCCATAGGGATGTTGTCACCATTCAATCATACCTGACCATGACCATGACATAACCATCAAGATATCGACCAAAACCAGCCAGAAATACCAAATCTTATACTCATATGTGGAAGGACACACCAAAACCCATATAGGGTATCCAAAGACACTAAAATCCAAAAACAAAAGCATAGACATCATTCCCTTCTCTAACCCCAATGTCATCATGATGCTCCAAAACATATCAAGTTGGAATCACCATATCTAAAATAGATCCATGTACAAAGAGAAGAACTAGAGACAATGAAAGCCATCAAGGGGAGTCGAATAACTAGATGGGATTGAGACTTTCAAAAGAAGAAATCTCACACCAATAGATGAAGGAGAAGAGAACTGGAGAATTTGAGCACCGCCGTTGAGAGTAGCTTCACGTAGAAGCCTTGTGTCCTGGGGAGTGTGACGACATCCCCTTAAGTAAATATATTTAAAAATATTTGTAAATAATTATAAATATATTTATATAATTATGTACATATATATATTTATAAGTATAGTAAATATTTAAATATATTTATCATAATTTTTTAATTTTTTAAATAAATATAAATTTATTTATAATAATAAATATAAATAATTATATTTATAAATATTTTATATTTTTATAAATATATTTATATAATTATCAATATTAATGTAATTATTTATATATTTATTAATATATAATTATATATAATTATAAATATAAAAAATATATTTATTATATTTTCATTATTGTTAAAATACATATTAATTTAATTATAATTTTATAAATTGGTTTTAAATACAATATTTCTATTTAAAATTTTATAATTAACTCTTTAAGTATGATCTAGACATACTCATGTACACATGTTATATAGATATATGTACATGCCACTTAAATGTCCACATACATATACATAAACATATGTACACATACAATATAAATTTATACACATAAAAACTCGCACACACACACAAAACATAGTGAATATACATATACACACATATACATTAATATAAATATATAATTTCAAATATGACATATTAAAAATAATTCATTTATATTTATATAATTTTTTGAATTGTTAAAAAAAATATAAATATATTATATATATATTAATTATATACATTAAATATTCAATTAAAATACATAAATAAACATCCATGTTTTAATATAAATAAGATAATTATATATATTAATATTTTTTTTAATAAAAGTTTTTATTAGTGAAAAAAGGTGATAAATGGTACACTTTTTATGTGTTTTTAGTGCTAATAAAATTTACCTTTATCATCACTTTTAGTTGGTGAAAATAAAGGTTACCCTTTTACCAGTACTAAACAAAAATCACAAATAAAACACAGTGCTAGAAAAGGCACACTCCGTGATAGTGAGAGGGCCCACACCCTAGTCCGTTAGGGTCTTTCCACTTAGTTGGTAGATGACTTTTTTCCTAGTCCATTAGGGGGTGCCACTACGTAGGTAGTAGACCCACACCCTAGTCGATCAGGTGGGTGTCACACGGTAGGTAGAGAACCCAAACCCCAGTCCATTAAGGTGGTTCCACTCATTTGGTTGTGGACTGAAGCCCTAGATTGTCAAGGAGTGTCTCACTATCGAGTTCAATTAATATATGGGCCTCTTTCCCTGATTTAATAGTGGTGTTTCCAACCCTGAACACTCTTTGATAATCTTGCATGATCACTACCATCATCAAACATCACATAAATAAGTTTCACACATGGAACATGTAACACCTTGAGAATTTATGAGAAATATATATTTTTATGTCTTATGTTATATGAAACACCAAAGGATGCTTTAACTATACATAACACTGGCTTGGCTTGCGTTACACGCAAGAGCCACCTTCCTCGATTGCTTGCGTTGTACACAATATCAAGTTTCACTAAACAATGAAACATTATTAAAATATTATATAAACTATAATTTATAAATAGTATTAACCAAATTTTGAATTTTATATAACATTATAATTCAACTTACATATGATATCAGAAAAAATCAATTTTTCGGATAAAAGAATTACTTTTTTCAAAAATTCAGTTTTCCGCCTTTTGATGGCGCACCAATTTTAAATCTAAATTTTGAAAATTTTATGGGTTAAATTTGTAAAAATAAACTTCTTCCGTTGAATCAGGATATAAAAATTTACGTTGGATAAATTTTTTATACTTTTCTGATAAATTTCACATTTTGATGAATAGTAAAAATACGCTAATTTTTTTTTAAAAAACAATTTTTTTATCAAGATAATTTATATGGTTAAATGATAAAATTTAATGGTATTAAAGTATTAATAGAATATATTTTTACCATTTAATATAATTTATGTCATTAGCATTAATTTTACATTGAATTCATAGGTAAAATTAATTCAATCTTTTGCATTGTTTTAAACAAAAACCCATTTTGTTGACAATAGGATTAATTTTAAATTAATTACTACACATTATGTGTTTTGAATTTGGAAAAATGGATTCAATATTTGGAATCATTAGGTGTAAATTATGTTAATAGGCTACTTTTTATTTTTGGGCATTATGAATAGTAACTACGGTAACTTTTATTTACCACAGTTTAATGTAAATTAGGTTATTAAGGATAAAAATAATATTAAAAAATTACCCAAACACTTTCCTTAATATATTTGGATGATTATATTTCATCCTAAAATATACTTGGGCCGAAATTATATCTATTATAACCCACTTTTATGTGATTAAGACCTTTAATTTATTTTATTTAAATGAAAGTGAAATACGTCTCACTCAAACTTTAATAATTAAATTATTTTTAATATACGGTTATATTATAAATACTAATTTAAAATATAAAATTATTTTCTTTATCATGGTAATATATTTTTAATTTTTAAGAAATATATAATTACCTTAATAGCTTATACTTTAATGATGCAGAAATTCTTTATTTAGTGAAAAATAAATAATAAAGTTTTTATTAAACTAATAATACCCATAAACGGCCTATATAACCTGAACAAAACATATTGGTCGTGTACATAGAAACCATAATCATACAAAGGTCGAATTGTGGACAATTTGGAGCATTATAATAGCGATTATGACACTTATATTATTTTATTTTAAATGATGTCAAAGTTGTCAACTTCATAATTTAATAAACATAACATTTTACAAGTTGGGTGTTTTAGATGATAAATTCTACTAAAAGTATTCTTATGAAACATATTAGATTTATATCCATCATATTATTTTATTTTTACTTTTTATGCAACAAATAATTATATTAAATAATTATACAAAAATATTGTAGTAATTATTTTATTAAGAGAAATATCAAATAAATGGTTTTAAAAATATTAAAATAAATTTTATATGAACTAATTAATGTGATCCAAGAATTTTATAGAAAAATATGACATGTTAGTAACATATTAAATATTTTGGTTCGAATACATTATCTGTGTGTATTTTATTTAAATTCAAATAAATGAATAGTGTCAAAATTTACACAATTGGTATTTTATAAAAATAACATATGATTATATTATTTAAAAATCACAAAAATATTTAAAAATTAAAAATTGAAAATTATATGGTCAAAAGGTAATAAATTATCCAATTATGAAAAATTTAAAACATATAAGTATGTATTTATAATAATTTAAAATTTAGAATATTATTACCACAAATAAAATTAAATAGATTAAATAAGGATAAATCAAAATGATAAGGTTTAAAATAAAAATAAAACATGTCTAAATGTTATTTGTTGATTATATTACAACCGTATATCATATTATATTCTAATTGAGTCATTTTTGGAGGTTTTTATGTTGGTATTGAATTTATTACAAATTAATATTTCTTAGGTTCCCAAAGGTGCCCTCTCCCCTTATAAAAGGGCACCTCCTCTCTCTCCACTTAACACCATTTTTGTGCTTTCAAATTCGACCAAACCCTAAAAATTTTACTTCTAAACTTCCCTAGAAACCAAATAGAGGTCATGGTATTATTCAAATACCAAATTTGGTGCCCTAAGATGAGGTTAAGAGGAGGCACGTCGAAGAAGAGGTAATATCCTTTACCGATTCTTTCAAACTTATTTCTTCTCCTACTTCATCCATATGAGTTGTTTCATTATTATGTAATAACTATAGTATCACGTTAATAATGTTATGTTATTATGAATTTGAAACAACCATATTTTATCTTCTATCCATCCTATGAAAAAAATGAAATCACCACCCATGCGTACGTACGACTTACCATCTCCACGCCGTGGTGTAATCTTTTATTTAATCACTAACAAAATTGGATGGGTATAAGTATGGAATAAATAACTATATATGATTGTTTTAAAGTGATATTAATTCCAAAATATCATACACAATACACTTCAATACACTTCCGCAATCATGGGAATGATATCATCACTTGTGCGTACATACAGCCTACCGTCTCCACGATGTGATGCGACTCATTATACATGATAATCATTGAATAATGATTATATAAATGAATTTAATGAATAAATATGATATATATTACAATAATACCATTCTGTAAATGATGTATCTATGACCTAAAAAAAGAGTAATAAGAATTTATTCGACAAAACAGGCACAAGAACATAAAGCAATGAACACCCGAATAACAAGTAGAAATGAAATATTACTAATTATAAGATAATAATTTGACCATATATGTTATCATAACAATGAATATAATTCTTTAATAATTCAATGACAATATTAAAATCATTATAAAAGAGGTTCAGATACATACAAGGCATATCAGACCTTAGGTAAGGGAAAATCTCGCAATCTCAATTTTTATCCAAGATTGTTTATACTTCAATATTTACTGGGGAATATTTGTCATCCACATCCATGTTTCATAAATATGTAATATTATTTCTAAACCCCTAAAATTTTTTAAATCTAATTTTACATATTGGTGAATTTATAGTAAAATATATGAAACGAATCTATTGTCATTTTCAGTATGAGATACTTTTTGACTTTTCCGGCCAAAGTACGAGAAGAATGTTTTTTTAACTTATACGGCATGAATATATTTTTATGATTTCATAGAAAATTATTTCCATGAAGATTCCATTACAAGTTTTCAAGTTTAATTTCAATTAAATTCTTTTATTTTGAAAATTTATGACATATTGAGAAATGAAAAAATGTTTTTGATGTAGAAAGGATATTTTCCTTAGGAATGGAGTTCAAGTGTTTTATTAAAATTAATTTCCATATAATATAATATAGGGTTCTGTTTCTATGCCTATTATTACATTTATTTGATTATGTTATGATGGAATTATTTTTATGGAGTTCTTTATCGTATATGGATTATGTTATGATGGCCTGATGTTTAAGTATCCCATTTTTATTACATGAGTTATGCTATGATGTATGATTTATGATTTTTTGGCCCACATAAGAATGGTTTCATTATGATATGGGTGGGACCTATATCTCCCTACAATTCATTGGGTAATGATTTATATCTCATGATATAGACATGGCTGTAATGACATGTTAATCCGGTTCAGTGATACAGGACTGGAACAAGGAGTGAACTCGATTCAGTAATGGACTTTATCCACTATGATGATCGTGGAAATGCGTCTTGACTAATATGAAATGTTTTCTATGATTATGTGTGTATGCCAAAAAGTTTCATGTTTTATGTTATGATTATTGGGATTTCATTTCACTACTATGATTTATCCCATGTCATGACATTATGATCTCTTTTGCTGGTTAAGATATTCATAATGTTATGTGCTTATGAAGATTAGATGATTGATATTTCCTTTGTTTACCCTTACTGAGCATTTGAGCTCACCCTTTTGTATGTTTTCTTTTCCCCAGGGCAGGAAGAAGGGTATTAAGTAGGATATGCCAAAAGGGACTCTAGATATGATGAAATAAACAGGAGACAATGTAGATTATTTTTGAACCAGTTGTTTATGTTTCCTAGTTTCTAAAGACACTATACCTATATGGTCCTATCATGGTTTTGTTATATGTTTTAATAAATAATCTTCAATTATGAAGTAATAACAATGTATGTAGAGTATGGGTCATTATAGTTTGTATCAGAGGAAAGGTATAGTCAACCTTTGGAAACTAGGATGTGAAATCCTTAGTAAGAACCCTAAGGATATGTCTAAGAATAGAACCCAATATTAGTGTTTTATAAATGGCCATGAATAACCTATGATAAGACCTAAAGTGTGAAATTTTATTCTTGAATATGTGGTTTTCCTATTATGATTAGTGTTTCTCACACTATGATTCTTGGTTTTTGTCAATGGCTGAAACCTGAAGGAACCGTGTTAGTGCTGAATGTGATGGAAAATGCAATGATTATCCCCCCGAGAAACCAAACGTTATGGGAGCTAGAATGAAAAATCTTGTAGCCATTCTCACTCAACTTTCTCAAGTTATGAATCATGCAGGACTTCCAAACGAGCAAAAAAAGGAGCAACATTCTGTTGAATCCTCCATGAGGTAGCGTCCTCCTTCATTCTGTGGGTCTTTTGATCCATTAGTGGTTGAACAATGGATTAATACCACTGAAAAGATATTTTCAATTCTACAATTTTCTGAACATGATAAAGTCATCTTATCATTATTTCGTTTGTAAGGTGAAGTTGATCAATGGTGGAATCATATCAAGAATACAATGAAAAGAGACGAAATTGAGTCCATGGAATGGGATGAGTTTGAAAACTTATTTTTCAATAATTAATTCCCTCGTATTCGTTGAACAAAGACAGAGAAATATTTTCTTGACCTAAATAAGAAAAGATGATGAATCAGTTGGTACCTACAAAGAAAATTTTACAAGACTTGCAAGGTATGCTTCTGGAATTATTATCCTATCTGAGAGTAAGATCGATCGATTCATTAGTGGCTTAAAACCAAGTCATCAAAGGGTGTTAGCCATAAGGGACTTCAATAGCTATGAGGAAATTGTTTGATGTGCTCTCAAGGTTGAGATGGACATTAGAGTAACCCATCAGTCATGTGGGTTTGATAAGAAGAGGAAAATGGAATTCAAAGGAAAATATAAAGACCACACTGAAAGAGAAGATGAGTTTTCCATTATTATCAATGTTTGGAAAGAAACATGGGGGGAATTTTCTTAAAGGGCTAAGTAAATAAGTGTGGAAAAGAAGTTCATCGGGAAATTGAATGCCGCAGTGATGGGAAAAATATTCCTAGTGATGCGAACAAAGAAAAGGCTACAGAGAATTCACCTCATACACTTCAATGTTACAAGTGCACGGAAATGGGGAATTATGCCAATCAATGCCCTAATCCAAGGGTTATTGATGATGATCGATGTTAACAAAATCTTAAGTCCAAAGACAAAGGAAAGTAACATGCAATTTCTATCGGTGATGTGGAGTACGATAACGAAGTGGTGAAAGATACACTTACCATCCACTCTAAAGTAGAAAATGTTTTATTTGATTCTGGATCCACCCACTATTTTATTTCTGAAGAATTTTCCAAGGGTATCTTGATATTACATCAGTAATTAGATATTGAGTTAGCTGTGACAACCCCTAATAACACAACAATCTCATTAAAATTTTAAAGTTCTTCTCCGATTGAAGTTTGTGGGAAAGTGCTTCCTAAAAATCTTGTGATCCTTCCTATAGTGGAATTTGATGTGATTCTTGGCATAGATTTTCTTTCCATATATGGAGCTCATATCAATTTCCAAAGAAGGAAAGTCACATTAAATATTCCTGATCAATCTATGATCATCTATCGATTCAAGGATGAATATAACGTTCTAGTAGAAATTTCTTCCATCTTATGGGTCTTGATTCCAGTAAATAAAGGTTATTTATCTCAAATGGTTGGAGAGAAACTCACGATTAAGAATATTACCATTGTACGGGAGTTTTATGATGTCTTTACAGAGGAATTTCTAGGTCTTCCACCAAATTGTGAAGTTGAGTTTTCAATAGAACTCATAATAGGTGCTATGCCCATTTCAAAGACACCTTATAGAATGGCCCCAATTGAGTTGCAGGAATTGAAGAAGAAACACCAAGGGAATCTTGATAAGGGATTCATACGCCCTAGTGAATCGCCTTGGGGAGGACCTGTTCGGTTTTTTAAGAATAAAGATGGATCAATGAGACTCTGAATTGATTATCGGGAACTTAACAAGATCACTATCAAGAACAAATATCCTCTCCCATGCATTGGTGACTTATTTGACCAACTACATAGAGCTCAATACTTTTCCAAGATTGATCTTTATTCTAGGTGTCATCAATTAAGGTTCAAAAGGGAGGATATACCAAATACGTATTTCCTTATAAGGTATGGATACTATGAATTTATAGTGATGACATTTGGTCTTACTAATTCCCCAGATACCTTCATGGATCTAATTAATAGAGTCTTTAGAGAATATCTTGATCAGTTTGTGGTAGTCTTTATAGACGATATTCTTATCTATTCAAAGAGAAAGGAAGAACATGAAGATCACTTGATAATTGTATTGAAGAACCTAATAAAGGATAAGTTTTATACCAAATTTACCATGTGTGAATTTTGGATTCAAAATGTTTCATTTTTGGGTCACATAATCTCAAAAGAGGGGATATCTATGGATCCAGCAAAAACATAGGTTTTCAAAAGATGTTCAAGACCAACAAAAATAACTAAGATCCGAAGTTTTCTTGGTTTGGATGGATATTATCGACGCTTTGAGAAATCTTTTTCTAGATTATCAAATCCACTCACCAGTTTGACTCGAAAAGGAGTCAATTTCATTTGGATAGAGGACTGTGAAGATAATTTCAAGGAGTTAGAAAGAAGGTTATCCAGTGCACATGTGCTCACACTATCTTGTAGTGAAGAAAGGTTAGTGATATATAGTGATGCATCCATGAAGGGATTAGGGTGTGTTCTCATGAAAAATGATATGGTGATATATTATGCCTCACGACAGTTGAAAATCCATTAGAAAAATTACCCAACTCATGATTTGGAGTTAGCTGTGGTAATCTTTGCATTAAAGATTTGGATGCATTATCTTTATGGTGAAATGTGTGATATTTATACTGATCATAAAAGTTTAAAGTATATTTTTACACAAAATTAGAGGAATAGGCACCAAACAATATAGTTAGAGCTGATTAAGGATTATGACTGCTCAATTCATTACCACCCTGGGAATGAAAACAAGGTGGCAGACGACAAGACCATGCTATCTTATCTAGGATGAGGATCACAAAATATCCCACATTTATGGATTTACAATGGATGGATCTTGGAATTATAATGGAAGGGTAAAAATCTTATCTTTCCCAAATGAATGTTCAACCATATATACATGTGAAGATTAAATAGAAACAGAAATAAGATGTAGAGTTACAAAAGAAGGTGAGAAATGTTCCTGAATTCCACATTGATTATGATGAAATAATAAGGTTCAAGAATCGGGTTTGTGTTCCTCCCATCCCAGAATTAAAGAAAGAAATATTGAATGTGGCTCATAGTTTTTCATTCTCTACTCACCCTGGAAGCACAAAGATGTATAGGGACCGGAATGAGTACTTCTGGTGGGATGTCATGAAAAGAGATGTTGCTGAATATGCCTCTTGATGCTTGGTTTTTCAGCAAGTTAAAGCTGAGAGACAGACATCTAAGGGGTTGTTACAACCATTACCCATACCAGAATGGAAATGGGAAAACGTTACTATGGACTTTGTCACTGGACTTCCTAAAACATCCAAACGCCATAATGCTATCTGGGTTATAGTTGATCGTCTTACGAATTCGGCACACTTCATTGCTGTTAAATAAGATTTCTCTCTTGATCATTTTGTCAGGATAAATTTAAAGGAAGTGGAAAGATTTCATGGAGTACCACTTTCCAATATATCTGATCGGGATTCGAGGTTTATCTCGATGTTTTGGTGATGTCTTCAGCATACTCTAGATACGAAGTTGAGTTTCAGCACTGGTTATCATCCTCAGATAGGCGGTCAGTCTGAGAGGACAATTAAAACTCTAGAATACATGTTGACATCTTTCTCTATGGATTTAAAAGGTGGTTGGGATCAAAACCTAACTTTGGTGGAATTTTCTTATAATAATATCTTTCACTCCAGCATTCAGATGGATTCTTATGAAGCTCTCTATGGAAAGAAATGTAGAACTCCAACTTGCTGAGATGAAGTTGGGGAAAGAAAGATATTAGGACCTGATATTTTTGATGAGATGGAGGAAAAGGTATGATCTATTCGACAACACATAAGAGCAGCTCAGAGTCAACCAAAAAGTTATGTCGACAACCGAAGAAAAGACCTAGAGTTTGAAGTGGGTGATAAATTGTTCTTACAAATATCTCATTGGAAGAGAGTAATGAGATTTGGAAAGAATGGAAAGCTGAGCCCTAGGAATATTGGTCCTTTTGAAATATTGGATCGTGTTAGGAAGGTAGCATACTGATTGGAACTTCTACCAAATACCTCTCAAGTTCATGATGTGTTCCATGTATCTCTCTTGATAAAGTACATACTCTATCTTTCACATGTACTAAGCTCAGAAGGTGTACCACTGGAGCAAGAACTTTCATATGAAGAACAGCCGATAGAGATTCTAGATCGTAGTGAAAAAGTTCTATGAAACAAGACCACCCTTTTGGTTAATGTTTTATAGAGGAAAAACCAATTATAAGAAGCTACATGGGAACTTGAGGATATGATGAGGGAGAGGTATCCTCATCTCTTTGTTACGAAGTGAAGAATTTTGAGGGCGAAATTCATTTTAAGGGGGGTAGAATCTACCAAACTGAGATTTTACGAGAAATACTTTTCTTATGTGTTATGTTATATGAAACACCAAAGGAAGCTTTCACTACACACAACATTAGCTTGGCTTGCGTTACTCGCAAGAGCAATCTTCCTCGATAGCTTGCGTTATACGCAATACCGTGTTTCACTAAACAACGACATGGTATTAAAATATTATATAAACTAGATGTTATAAATAGTATTAACCACATTTTTAATTTTATATAACATTAGAATTCATCTTGCATATGATATGAGAAAAAATCAAATTTTTGGATAAAAGAACTACTTTTTCCAAAAAAATGTATTTTTCCGCCTTTTGATGAAACACCCATTTCAAATATAATTTTTTTAAAAGTTTATGAGTTCAATTTGAAAAAATAAACTTATTCTTTTGAATCCGGATATTAAAATTTACAATGGATAAATTTTTGATACTTTTCCGATAACTTTCATATTTTGATGAATAGTAAAAATACGCTAAATGCTTTCTTAAAAACAACTTTTTTCATCAAGATAATTTATAGGGTTAAATGATAAAATTTAATGGGTTTAATGTGTAAATAGAATATATTTTTACCATTTAATATAATTTATGTCATTACCATTAATTTTACATTGAATTCGTAGGTCAAATTAATTCAATCTTTGAAATGTTTTAAACAAAAATACGTTTTTTTCGATAACGAGATTAATTTTAAATTAATTACTGGAACTTCTGTGTTTTGAGTTTGGAAAAATGGAATCCATATTTGGAATCATTAGGTCCAAATTATTTTAATATGATACTTTTTCTCTTTGGGCATTATGAATAGTAACTACAGTAACTTTTATTTGTTGTAGTTAAAGGTAAATTAGGTAATTAAGGGTAAAAATAATATTATAAAATTACCATAACACTTGTCTTAATATAATTGGATGATTATATTTAGTCCTCAAATATACTTGGGCCTAAATGTTATCTATTATAACCCACTAGTATGTGATTAATACCTTTAATTTATTTTATTTAAATGAATGTGAAATATGTCTCACTCAAACATTAATAATTAAATTATTTTTAATATAAGGCTATAGAGAATATAAATTCGGTTATAAATAATCATTTGAAAGCTAAGAAATTTTTATTTATCTTGGTAGTATATTTTTAATTTTTAATAAATATATAATTAACTTAATAGCTTATTCTTTAATGATGCATAAATTATTTATTTAGTGAAAAATCAATAATATAGTTTTTATTAAACTAATAATACCAATAAATGGCCCAAATAACCCAAAAAAACTTATTTTTCCTGTACATAGAAACCATAATATTATAAAGGTATATGTTTTGACGATTTTGATCCTTATAAAAGCGATTATGACACTTATATTATATTATTTTAACTGATGTCAAAGTTTTCACCTTCATAATTTAATAAAAATAACATTTTAAAAGTAGGGTGTTTTAGAAGATAAATTCAACTAAAAGTATTATTATGAAAGATATTAGATTTATATCCAACATAGTATTTTATTTTTAAATTTTATGCAACAAATAAGTATATTAAATAATTATTAAAAAATGTTGTAGTAATTATTTTATTAAGAGAAATATCAAATAAATGGATTTAAAATTTTTAAAATAAATATTATATGAACTAATTAATCTGCTCCACGAATTTTCAAGATTAATATGACATGTTAGGAACCTATTAAATATTTTGGTTTAAATATATTCTATGTGTGAATTTTATGTAAATTCAAATAAATGAATATTGTCAAAATTTAGAACATTGGTATTTTATAAAAATAAAATATTATTAAATTATTTAAAAATCACAAAAAATATTTAAAAATTAAAAATTAAAAATTATATGGTCTAAAAGATAATAAAGTATCTGATTATGGGAAATTGACAGTATATAAGTATGTATTTATAACAATTTAAAATTTATAATATTAATACCACAAATAAAATTAAATAGATTAAATAAGGATAATTCAAAATGATATGGTTTAAAATAAACTTAAAACATGTCTAAATGTTATTGGTAGATGATATTAAAACCCTATATAATCTCATCTTATAATTTAGTCATTTTTTAAGGTTTTTATGTGGGGTTTGAATTTATTATAAATTAATATTTTTTAGGTTTCCAAAGGTGCCCCTCTAATCCCTTATAAAAGGGCACCTCCTATCTCTCCACTTCACACCATTTTTGAGCTTTAAAATTCCTCCAAACCCTACCCATTTCACATATTAACTTCCCTAAAAACCTATTAGTGGTCCGAGTATTCTTCAAAGTCCAACTTTAGTGCCCTAAGAAGAGGTTAAGATGAGGCGCATCGAAGAAGAGGTAATATCCTTTACCGATTCTTTCAAAATTATTTCATCTCCCACTTCCTCTATGTGAGTTGTTTCATTATTAAGTAATAAATCCAGTATCACATTTATACTGATATATTATTATGAATTTGAAAAAACCATATTCTATATTCTATCCATCCTATGAAAAAAATGAAATCACCACGCGTGCATACGTACCACTTACCATCTCCACACCGTGGGGTAATTTTTTATTTCATCACTAACATACTTGGATGGGTATAAGGATGGAAGAGATAACTATATATGATTATTTTAATGTTATATTGATTCTGAAATATTATACACTATAAACTTTAATACAATTCCACAATCATGTGAATGATATCATCGGTCGGGTGTATGTATGGCCTACCGTCCCCACGATGTGATGCGACTCGTTCTACATGATATTCATTGAATAATGATTATATAAATGAATTAAATGAGTAAATTTGATATATATTACACTAATACCATTATGTAAATGATGTATCTATAATCTCAAAAAAGATTAATAACAATTTATTCGACAAAATACACATAAGAACATATAGAAATGAACACCCGAATATCAAGTAGAAATGAAATATTACTAATAAGAAGATAATAATATGGACATATATTATATCATAATAATGAATATGATTCTCGAATAAGTCAATGAAATTATTTAAATAATTATAAAAGAGGTTCAGATACGTACAAAGCATATCAGACCTAAGGTAAGGGACAATTTCGCAATCTTAATTTTTATCCAAGATTGTTTATACTTCGGTATTTACAGGGGAATATTTAACATCCACATCCATGTTTCCTCAATATTTTATTTTATTTATATCCCCCTAAAAATTTTTAAATCCAAATTTACCTATTAGTGAATTTCTAGTAAAAGATATGAAAGGAATCTTTTTTCGTTTTTAGTATGAGATAATTTTTGACTTTCTCGGCCAAAGTATGAGAAGAATGTTTTTTTAACTTATACGAAATGAATGGATTTTTATGATTTCATAGAAAATTATTTCCATGAAGATTCCTTTACATGTTTTAAAGTTTATTTTCAATTAAATTCTTTTAGTTTAAAATTATATGACATATTGAGAAAGAAAAAATGTTTTTGATGGAGAAAAGATATTTTCCTCAGGAATGGAGTTCAAGTGTTTTATCAAAATTATTTTCCATCTAAGATAATATATGGTTATGTTTCTATCCCTATTATTACATTGATTTTATTATGTTATGATGGAATTATTTTTATGAAGTCCTTTATCCTATATGGATTATGTTATGACTGCATGATGTTTAAGAATCCCATTTTTATTACATGGGTTGTGCTATAATGTATGATTTATGATTTTGTGGAACACATAAGAATAGTTTAATTATGAGATGGGTAATACCTATATCTGCCTCCAATGCATTGGGTAAAGATTTATATCTCATGAGATAGACATGGATGGAAAAAAAAGTTAATCCGATTCAGTGATACAGGACTGGAACGAGGAGTGAACTCGGTTCAGTAATGGACATTGTCCGCTATGATGGTCTTGTAAATGAGTCGTGACTAATATGAAATAATTTTCTATGATTATGTGTGTATGCAAAAAACTTTCATGTTTTTTGTTATGATTATTGGGATTTCATTTCACTACTATGATTTATCCCATGTCATGATATTATGATCTCTTTTGTAGATTAAGATTTTCAAAATGTTATGTTCTTATGTATATGATATGATTGATATTTACTTTGTTTACACTTACTAATCATTTGAGCTCACCCTTTTGTATGTTTTCTTTTCCCCAGGTTAAGAAGAAGGGTATTAAGT
This sequence comes from Viscum album, assembly GCA_963277665.1. Taxonomy (NCBI): domain Eukaryota; kingdom Viridiplantae; phylum Streptophyta; class Magnoliopsida; order Santalales; family Viscaceae; genus Viscum; species Viscum album. The sequence goes on from OY728147.1 coordinate 380,311,733, forward strand.
ATGATATTCCAAAAGGGACTCCAGATATGATGAAATAAATGGGAGACAATGTAGATTATAGATGAACTAGTTGTTTATGTTTCCCAGTCTCTAATGACACTATACCTATACGGTCCTATCATGGTTTTGTTATATGTTGTAACAAGTATACTTCAATTCTGAAGTAATAACAATGTATGTAGAGTATAGGTCATTATAAAACATTTCACATCATATATCAGAATCCGCTACAAATTCTACCATCATGTTTGACGTAGAAAATGTCTCAGGATAGGCTACTTAAAAGATAAACCCAAGTCCAGATAGAGGAGATATATCAGGTGGAAGTTTCCCATAGTTTCCACATATGTGTATATTTTCCACACGATATGTGACCCCACTCAAAATCCTAGTCATGTTCTCTTATGGACATGTCTGGGAGGTCATGTCACTATATATGGAATTTAAAGGGGACCACATGACATGTATTAGGCACCCAGGTCTATCCTGTATACTCTTGACCATTCTGGTGATCATCAGGCTATGCTCATGTACCTGGACATGCCTGGGTATCGTCCCATGCTCATGTCCTCCCATTGTACATGGTGTGTTCCCCCACAAGGGGTCCAGGTCATGTGCAGTTAGGAGACGGATTACCCACCTAAGGAGGGTCACACAACAAGAAATCCTATCCATATAGCTAGTGCTCATTAACTACACTAGAAACCCTATGACCACATATAGTGGGGGCTACAGGCCATTTGTAATTATAGGTTACACGATATATAGTCAGAAATATTCTAGATTCCCAATTTTTCAACACACATCTTTCAGATCTGGCATCACAACCACAACCCTCATTCGTAAACTTCGTGAAATTGAAAGGATTTTCCTTTGGAAGTCAATTCTAACCCTTCAGGGGATGAAAAATAGAAACCAGTCATTCGTATGAATCCCACACGCCACCTGAAACTTCTTCTACTCAATCCCATCATCACTCCAAATACAAGATATAGGGATAATTATCTTAAACACATAATCCATACTAACCCATCCTTGATTTTCTAATTTGTTTTTCTCACACACTAATATCATGAATCTGGAAGTTCAATCACACTTGAACCCACCTCGAAAAGGTCATAATGTCACCCCATCAATGAATAGTGAATAACACAAAGAAAAGAGGGGCATGGGTCCCATGTATAGAGTGAATCAATATGTTTCAAATTTTTTTTGTCTAGTAAAAATAAGTCATGTAATACCATCATTAATAACATGTGCAGTAAGGAAAAAATTATACAAGAACAGTATAATCAATAAAATTTGGAGTTCATGGAAAGAACACTTATTGAAGATCAAAAGTAGATAAAATACAGCCTCAATATTTTAATAAAAAAGAAAAAAACAAAATTTATAATCCCTATAATGATTTAAAATTAGTTTTTGGAGAAGAATTCATTTTTCAGTGATGAGGATGATCTGCTCCATTTTCTTTCTGTCGATCCACCTTGATCCGACCATCGTTCGTTTTTGGATCCCGATCTTCAAACAAAATATTCTCTATACCATCTATAAAATCACTTCAATAAGATGTGTATTACCCTAGAAATTTTTAATAATAGGTTATTTATAGGGTATTTAGAATATATCATTTAAAAAATATAAATAAATATAACTATATATTTTAATTAAACACACCACTTTTGGTTTTCTCATTCAGACGTCTAACAGCAATCAATATTAGGCCATGCCCAGGGTAAACCCTAAATTATGTAATTAACCATGATATTTTATTTTTTATATTAGGCTCTAAATAATAGATTACCCATTATTTGTGAAAAACAATGAGCCTGTGATAGTAATGTATGTAATATTTTAATTATATCAATTCTGATGTCACACAAGCCTTATAATCTCATGAATTCTCTCCACCTCGATCTAAAATTATTCATTAATATATTTCAAGGTCTTACAAGGAAAAAAAATGGTCACTACATTATTCCCCATCAAATATCTTCATCCTTAAAAAGCACAGGTTAAACAAGAAGGTGAGGATATTGATCTTGTATCCAGCTCTCCTGCTCTTAAGATCCTTCCTTCATGCAATCATGCTTCTAAAACACATGAAACAATAAAATGATCTATATTCATAGTATCATATCCTACTGATACCCAATCACCACTTGGTACTCTTCAATGATGGCTCCCTCCTCAATGTCTAGGTCACCCAAGTCAATAAAGTGGACATGATCATGTACGTATCTTGTCAGCTACAACACATGAAATATGTTATGCACACGCTCAAGTTGTGTGGGTAAGTATAGGTTGTATGAAACCTCACAAACACACTATAGGATCTCGAATGGACTAATGAACCTCAAGGATATCTATCCTTACAAATCCAAACCTCTAGAACCCACTTCAAGGGGAGACTCTTAGTATAACATGGCCTCCCTACTCAAATAAAAATGTCATACGATGTCGATCTATATAATATTTCTATTAGATATGGGAAACCCCCATCTATTCACTAATCAATTGGACCTTCTCAGTCATTTTCTACACCATCTCTATCAGAAAAGTGATTTTTATCTAATATCAATCCGACATAAGGGTGACCCATATGGTCTCCCATAAAAGGCCAAATAAGGTTCTATTCTAATCATAGAGTGGTGGAAATTATTATAAGAAACATCATCCAATGTTAAATGATCCTACCAGATCTAGTGGAATATAAAAACACAACACCACATCATATCCTCTAACACCTAGATAGTGTACTCAGTATGTCCATTTTTCTAGGAGTGAAATTCCATACTAATCAGTAAATTGGTCCCATATGCCTCCTTTAGTCCTCTCAAAAACTAGAAAATAGACCATGAATCCTTGTCAGAGAAAATTTTTTAGGGTACCAATTGGATTCATATGATCTTCTGCACATACAAATGTCCTCTAATCTCCACAGAACTCTAATAATTAATGGAAGGGAAGTGTGCTGACTTCGTAAGTTAGTAAACAGTCAACTAGATAGCATCATGGCCTCTCATTATCCACATAATACATACCACAATGTCTATGGATAATCTGTCCAATTTTCAATTCAGTGTCTCAGGAGGATACATTAAACCTACCCGAATCTGATTGTCAAACATCCCATGCTAACATTTGAGACCCCGATAGATGAACTCAATGACACTTCAACTCATAAAATCCCACAAAAACTATCCCTAAACGTCCTTGTACATTTTCATTATAATGGGATATATAGCCAAAACATAATGTGAAATCCTCTCATCACCTACTCTCACAAAGAGATTGGAACCATCATTCTTCCTTAGAAAATGAGGATGTGATCCCCTCCTTTATAAAATCAATATGGTGTATCTCTTGAGGACATTTGGTCATGAAGAACCTCATAGTTGTTGTCTCCCCACTAGGCCTCTCTCACATGCTAGAGAAGTAGACGAGTCAACATTATCGACTAATGATAAACTGCACCCATCTCCTCCACTAGGGTTAGTTACCATAAAGCCAATAACTCAGACACCACCTCTACTAGGCATGAATGGGATATCCTACTAAGGTAATCCACCATAAAATTTTCCTTCCTAGGAGTATATACTATCTCAAATTCATAGTCCAATAAGAACTCCAACCAGTTCTTCTATCTTAGGATTATATCTCTCGATGTGAATATATTCTTGAGACTTTGATAGTTTGAGTAAACAATAATGTTCTCTCCCAAAATATTGTTCCTCCATATCATTAGAGTAAAGAATACCACTGCTAACCCCATGTCATGAGTCAAATAGTTCAAATCATGGGGTCTCAAATACCTTGACACATATGGGATCACGTTCCACCTCTACATCAACACATATGGAATCCTAGATCAAGAGGCATCACATTACACTATGTACATCATGGTCTCATTTTGTAGTCTCAACACAAGATCACTATTAAACCTCATCCTCAACTACTAAATGGATCTTTGAGTCTTCTTAGTACATGTAAATTTATTCCCCTTCCACATCAGTATGGTCAATGGGGATATAATCCTAGGGTTATTTTGGCTCAAACCTTCAATAGTTCCCCACCATGCCAAGAAAACTATGTACCTCCGACATGATCTTTGTTGGATCCAAAGAAAGAAATACATAAATCTCTATTTATTCCATATAAAATCCATGCTTAGATATCAAATACCCTAAAATGTGAACCATGGGGATCCAGATCTGTAATTTTGAGAGCATACATCCGAATGCTAGCATCTGAATCCATAAACAAAGTGGGGGAATTCATCACACCAAAAGGATTCACCATGAACTGATAGTGTCCATAGAGACATAAAAATTATATCTTGAGAATATAATCCTCATGAACCCTCAAATCGTGGTAGGGGAACCTGATATCGTTCTCCGTGAATAAACTCACACCTTGTAATTGGTCAATGAGGTCATCGATCCTCATAAATTGGTACTTTTTCTTTACCTTTTCCTAGTTTAGGTGAAGATAATCCATATAAAGACATAAACTTCCATCCACATTTTTCACGAAAAAAATTGGAGTTATCTCAGGGGACACATTGGGACTGATGAAACCCTTCACTATAAGTTCCTCTGACTATAAACTAATATCCTAAAGCTCAGTAGGGGCCATATGATATGCCTTTGAAGAAATCAGTGTGGTCCCAGGGTGCACGTTGATAATGAAGTCCATCAGAAACTTCATATGAAGTACCTAAACACCCTCATGGAAGATGTACATAATTTCCTCCATTACTGAAAGAATCTAAATGGTTGAATATCCCATTGTTCCATTTGGCAAATTCACAAATAGATGGGTGATGGGCTGCATCTTCTAGTTTATAATACACGGTCTCTCATCCCTGATATCTCTCTCAACTGTGTTGTAGAATATCCTCCCATCTATTCAAAGGCATATGACCTTCCTATGATGAAAATTAATCTAGGCTCAAACTGTGGACAACCATCACATACCCAAGATGAGGTCATAATGTTTTATCGTGATTTCCAAGAGGCACCATGTGAAACACTCTCCACCAAAAGATATCTCACACAACCGACAAATAACCGATATCTAATAATCACACCTAGTCAAAACCTCTAGCTAAAGCTGATGTGATATGGTCTCAATTATGAGATATAGTTCTCAAAACCGGGATACATAAATGAATGAGTTACTCAAACATGTGTCTATAAGTATTTAATAACTTGAATAATAAATAGAGATCATACCTATTATCATCTCTTGAGTTATTGGGTCATAAGATTCCATCACATGTAGCCACTATTAGCACATCCACTAACTCCACAAGCCCGGCATGGGTCTCTTGGTGGTGGTTGCGAAGTACCTCATAGCTTCTCCCTCCAAAAAAAGATCCTCCTCAAAGATATCCTCTTGATCCCCTACTTACGTTGCCTCTTTAGGGGCCTCCCTAGTCACATTTTGGAAAACCCTAATCACTGTACTTCCTTTACCATGGTGGTCCATCTACCACCTTCTTACCCTCCTAGTATGTTTGATTGGGACGTAATGTTCCATGTGACCATGATTGTCACATGTATATCATTTACCATCACCAAGATTACCTAGTCCACTGCATTAACCCTTCTATGTATGCCCACATAGCTAAGACCGACCATCAGAAGATATCCTACACTGAGACCCAACCGACTGGAACCTATTGACTTTAGTAGAAGACTAAACCCCATGAAATCGAATACCATCCCTAGCTACCTCACATCACTTAGGTTAAAAGATCCCCACCACTAGTGCCTACTCTAACACTCAAACAGATGTTGAAATGAAAAGGGGAATAATAATGGCCCAAATTTCACTACAGATTCCCTATTAGAACATCCACGCCTGGGAATAACAATCTAGCACCATGTGGTGGGAGTATCACATATGGTTAGTGAACCTCAAGACATACTCGGTAACTATCATTATACCAAGACATAGATTCAAAATCTCAATAATCTTAACATAGTGAATTCATGAGGGGTAATACTTATAGTAAAATTGTTCCTGGAAGTCGGAACATGATAATGTTGACTCATCGTGTGTCTATGTGACTAGAATATCCCAGTGACCTACTGATCCATTGAATATAGTGGATACTAGTGAAACCATATGTTCTATCTAGGTCCACATGAGCATGAAGAGTCAGATCATTAACTCAAGTAAATCCTCATATTCCTAGGGATATGGCTCATTATGGAACCTCAATGACCTTTGATAAAGGATATCACATATTGTGCGAAGCCAGTGTACATCCTCATCCTACCTATTGGGTACAATATGCTACTCAATAGGAAGGGGTGCTTCTACTTACATGTCTAGAGGAACGATCTAGTGCGATGATCCCTAAATTCTTGCCTCATCACTCATTAGATCACTGTTATGATCCTAAATAGGTAACCCACTGACTATATTTCTTAACAAATCCTAAAATTGATCAAAATGAACAACAATAAGATAATTATATATATATTGGTAGATGAATCAAGAAGGATAGTTAAAGGACTCAATCCGATATGAAGCATTTACCATTTATCCCTACAATGAATTTCTTTGTACAATGAGTCAACAAGTAGGTATTTAGAGTCTTAGTGAATAGATATATCGACTGTCACACCAAAACTAGGTTCCTTGGCCTGAAATCCACACTTAATAAACTTTCACGCTATTTCTCTATGTCATAACCACACTCATAAGGGGAAAAGTCCAAAACCATCCCAAGGAATGAAATGATCTAGTACCACTCAGTAATTAATTGACCCATCGGGTCCCATTACAATACAAAACATTCTTCCAAAGGCTAGTAGATGTCGATAAGTGATAAGAAGGAATAACTATACAGTGGGCCTTTTCCTAATGTACATGTATTCACACACCCACTGATCTCTATTAATTAGTGCATATGAATATAAAAAAATATTGTAACGTCTATAGAAACACCATGCATGAAAAAAACACTTGGGAATAAGTTAGAGTATGAATGAATAAAACCAAAATATAAGGGAAAAATGCACCCCAACTAGATATGATTTCCTAAGCTGACAACCATAGAATGAAATGAAAGATAGAAGATATTGACTCTTGATCTACTAGCCTAACTAATACAGGTGAACTATACACCCAAGAATTGTTTTCCTCATTGAAATCAATGTCGATCTATATGTCATCATTATAAGACATAACACATGTGACCAAATCCATTTTGGGGGTGAGTATATACATATCCAGTAGGACACCCAAAAAATATAAAGGGGGAGAAATTGATGATAATATAATATTAGTCAGCTCTACCCAAAGAGAGAGATAAAGGAAACCCAAAAAAAAATATTGATATGCTAATAAAAGAATCCCAAATCTGAGAAAGTCAATATCTATCTAACAGACCATCCCAAGTCAACTAGTCTTCCAAAATCTCTCAAGGATTTGTATTTAACTTCCATTACCTGGTGTATTTGATGAGGTAACCATGTAGAGAACCCACACCTCTCCACTGTGCAGAATAGTTGAGGGGGAATACTCTTAAAGAGAGGACCACCACCCTAGTGTGTGAGGGGTGAAATTTAGTTGAAATAGGATCAGTGGACTAGTATGGTAGGGGGTGGCACTCAGTTGGTAGTGGACCCAAATCTTAGTTTGTGTTGGGGGTTCCACTCAATAGGTACATGAACCAATTACTATAGCTTCAGGGGTGGGGTGGGTTATAACTCAATAGGTAGATGATCCATGCCCATGTCCATCCAAGACTGCGAGTTAATAGATAGAGAAGCGATGCCCTAGTCTATTAGGGGGTGTTACTTAGTATGAAGAGGACCCAAAGCCTAGTCCATTAAGGGGTTCCACTCAGAAGGTAGAGGACCCACACCCAAGTCCTATAGGGGCTATAGTTAGTTTATAGAGGGAAAAAACCATATTATATCATGGGGTTCCACTCAATAGATTTCAATGATTATGGGGGACACAAAACATGATGCAATAGGGCGTTTCCATCTTTGACCTCTCTCTGATGATCCTTCATAATCACAAGAATAATAAAGCATTGGATATAGAGTTATATTGCCTGTAAAATTCCATGTAATATCCCAAAGGTAAATAAAAATTCTTCCTTCGTATTCTATACATAAAACAACCCAGGATAGAGTACTCATTGGGCAAAATATGGGTCTAGATAAAAGTTATAAATATGGTAGAATTTCTTATAGGTGGTACAAAACATGTATGGGGTCCACATGATGTGTGGTATCTCTCCAATTTCAGGTCATTCTATCCTTTATAAATGGATCAAAGACTATTTAATTGTACATGATATGTATAGGGGACCACACAAAATGTCTCCAACACCCGGGGCCTTCCCATGTGCTCCAAGACATGCCTGTGCACCTGGACGTTTACCTAGTCATGATCCAGTACTGAACCATGTATATGTACTACCAAATCCACTGAAGTTTCATCCCATATGGGGTCTTAGATTTGTGAATCTATAACATGAATTAGGTACTCTAAGAGGTTCACAAAGGTTTTGGGCCCAACCACCAGGCGTGTGATCCTTAACTCCACCCAAAACTCCAGCGCCACAACTAGGGGGGATTTGAGCCATGTGTTGTTCTATGATACATGTTTTTGTAGCAAGGAATATTCCATATTCATGATTTTACTTCATGTTTCTTTTAGATATTACATTAAATATATGATCCCCACTGATTTAAAACCTAAAATCAAAAGGATTTTCCTCCATCCATCAATTCCGGCCTTCTGGTTGTTAGAAATCGAAAGCTGCTAATTATCTCTTAAAAAATATATCGGATGATGCTACTGCCACTCGATCCCATAAATTCTTTATATCCCTGATCCATATATAGTCACCCAAAAAACCATGATCCAACATTATATATACTTCATTTTCAAATCAATTCATCACATGCATCATTTTCGAAAATCTGGGGGTTTGATCATGCTAAATTCCCATTCAGAAAAGTTAAATCACACCCCATAGGCCAATGATGAAGAATGTGAATAACGAAGGGGATGGAGAATGTATTATAAGAGAATCTATCATTATCCAATCGTTCTTTTTCAATTATCATAAATCAAGTATTACCATTGGTAATAACATGTGCAATAATAGAAGATTTATAATGGATCAATACAATTAATAAATTGCAGTTCTCATGCGATGTAAAATTATTAAAGAAAAAATTAGATAAAATCTAGGCTCAATATTTTAATTAAAATTGATAATAAATAAAATTTATGTTCCCTACCTCAGTTTAGGAATGTTTATTGGTGAATAATGCATTCACTAGTGATGAGGATGATGCACTGCAGTAAATTTCCATCGATCCACCATGTTCCGATCATTATTCGTCATCCAATCCCAATCCACCAATGAAGAACATTCTAAACCTAATATCAAATCATCATTGGGTAAGGATGATAATCCAAGAAATTTTTCATAAGAGTGTATTTATATAGGATTTAAATTAGGTATTTTAAAATAAAATTAATTATTTTAATTAAATGCACCATTAAAGAATTCTCATCTGAACATCTAATGACGAACTACTTTTTGTTACCACTAGGGTAAACCCTATATCCCAAAACCAAAAATAGTTTAATATTTGCAATATGAGACTCCACTCATTAGATAACCCATTATTTCTAAAAAACGGTGTGTGTATAGTATTAATATATATAATATTTTTATAATATCAATTCCATGATCACGAAGCCTCAGAATCTAAAGCCTTCATATTATTTGGCTCTATAAATATTACATAATATATTTCAAACTCATAAAATTAAAAAACAAGGTAACTATAATGTTATACTCAATTAATTACTCAATTAAGTTCTCATATGATGTTTTGATGAAATTTGATTCATATGTCCAAAACGGCTTCGGTAGTTTGACTATGGTTAAAGTGGAAATTAAGTCATCATTTATAATCTAATAATTATTAAATAGTTATAATTTTTATACATCATTTAAATTTTTTAAACTAACCCTTAATGATAGTTATGAAAAAATAACAATTTTACAATCATGTAGATGGTTGGTCGTACGTATGGATAAGTAACATTTCCATTTTGAAATGATCATCATGAAAAAAAGGTAAATATTATTTTACCCCTCCATAATTAAAATTATTTTATAAATTAATTATTAATTCTATAAATATACTTATATATATTATCTATTTTATGTATTGATGAAAAAAACAATTGAATTGCTTTGTAGATGTGGTAATCCAATGGTACGCACGAACAATGTCATCATTTTTAAATGGGTGGAAATGTAAGAAACAATTATGGTATGTTAACTTTTTAGAATTATAATAATGTTACGTATATCATATTTAAATAGTAAATCCATCATTAACCATCCCTCATATGAGTTTATGGAAAAAATGACATTGGTTCAGGAGGTGGTGGTCTGTCATACACATGAAAGATGATATTGTTCCCCAGTTAATGAGAAAGGTTATGGATAAAAGATATTCTATTAACATAATAACATATAAGTATATAAAATATATTGGTTTTATTTTTAAATAATGTTTGATGAATTTTTTAATGAGGTATAAGAAGATATAAAACTAAAACATTTGATTAAAGACTATACCTCTTCTCTGGACAACTTCATGTGCCTTGAACCATAAAAACCCTAAGGTTGGTATTATGACCAAACCAAGACAACTTTAACCTTGGGAGGGTTATAAAAAGGTATTTGGGGAGGTATTTTCTGAACTAATATTATTTCATAGTGTGAAGAAGCTATTAGAGGAGTTTCCCATTTGTAAGTGAGGGGAGGGACAAACATATAATTAAATAAAATATTAAATTAATATAAATTAATATTCAAGGGGGAGAATGACCCAAAATGTAATAATTAAAATATAGGATGAGTATTGGTTATATTTATGTCATTAAATAAAATTTGGATAATTTTATATTATTTTTTAACCATTATCACTTAGTTTTAATTCGAATTAACCTTTTTTGACAATTATAACGATAAATGTGTTTTAACACTTTAGGTTCGAGATAGTTACCATAAAAGAAAAATTGGTAAAAAAAATTAAACATATTTTATATTTTCAAAAATATAAAAAAAAATTCCAAATAAAGGATTTTATTTAATTTTAAATCATTTAATAAAATTTTATTTATTATAAAATAACAGTAATTCTATTTTTGGAAGTACTTATTTAATTTGAAATTGAAAAAAAAACAAGAAAACAATGGAATTATAATATAATCTATTAAAACCTATATAATATGTTAATTATATCTAAAAAGATTTTGGTATTCAATAAATAATTCAAATTATATTTCTTGTTACACTTTTAAAATAATTTATTCTATTTTTTATAAATTGAATAAATTGTGTGTTGGCATTGCATAAGTATTTAAGTTAATTATTCCATCACTAAAAATTATAAAAAAATTACGATGATAAAAAAATAGTTTACATTTCAAATTAAACATTTTCACTATACATAATATGTTTTTATCCTTATAAAAAAATATTATATATATTAAATTAAATAAGTGACATTTTTGAAATTATCTTTTAGGTTAATATTATAAAGGTCAAAAAAATATTATTGAACCATGATTCTATATTTTGGTAATTGGATTATATTTGAAGAACTAAACTCCTAAAATTGGATAAATTCAAGTTTTATGGTCATTTTTTAGTCTTTATCATATTATTATTTCCTTAATTTTTTGATTAACCCTTACCATAGTGATAATTATTCACTACGAAAACTTTAAATATTAAAAAAAAAATAAAATGAAATGATTGATAAAACTTGGACATCTATATTAAAAATATGGAATTAATTTTTTAATATTCAATTTTTATAAATTTTTGAAATTAATTTAATATTAAAATGTAAAATTTAAGGAAACATAGTTTTTTAGAAAAATTCATTTTTAAGTATAGAAATGTTTTTATACCAGATTCAAACAAAAAATTTATTTTAATGAAATGAATTTGATTATTAATAATATAATATAACTAATATAACTTTTAAAAAATTTAAAACAAAATAAATCATTGTAATTTATCTAAACAAAAATACAGTTTTCAAGGAAAATCTCCATTTTTTAATTATTCACAAGAAAATTCCTCTTTTCAAAAAAATAATTAAATTTAACTTAATGTTAATTTCGAAAATATAGTTTAAAAAAAACCTTTTTATCAAATAAAACATATAAAATTTCTTTAATTTATGTATAATAGATTCTCAATAAAATAAAATAAACATTTATGATAAAAAATTATTTTTGAATAATAATATGACTACTAGAAATTGAGTTATTATTTCCCAATAATTAGTCGATAAAATTTTATTGATTAGTATCCTTACATATAATAATAATTTTATTAATACTACTCATACCCATAAATTTAATTTCTTGGTTAAAATGGTCATATTAAAATAATAATATTTTGTGGTTTATTTAATCTCAGTGGTGTGTATCTTGTATGCTATGGAAAATAGTGCTTTATTCAAAATATAAAGATATGAAAATTTCCCCTATTTGTTAATTTTTATCGTATCAATGTAATATTGAACTCTGTAAGTTTCATATTTTAAGATACATTTTTTGAAATCCCACATCATAAAAAGGGTTAATAAAAATTCCTTATGAAAAAAGTGAAAAGGAAGTGTAAAGGTTATTTAGAATGAAAAATTACTGGTTTCTGAATAGGAGAACATTTATGCGAAGGAAAAATATGAACATGGAAGAAAAATTAATTTCCAAAATAATGATAAATATTGGTAGAGAACATTGATATCAAGAATGTTAATGATAATGAAAAGTTAATGAGCACCAAACTATAAACCAAAGTGGTGTGGAAAAGACCATATATTCATAAAAAGGGAAGGTGATAGGATAAAATTGAATTGTTTAAATACAATCTTACCATATTTTATGAATCATTTTACCATATAGAATAAGAACATAATGACATATACCGACATGATATGTATAATTTCATTATTCAATTAATTTCCACCATAATCTAACCATTTAAATCAAACGATGTGTATTAATTATGAATTGGTTATTCATGAAGAACTAAAAGAAAATTCTAATAGATAACATAATTCAAAAAAATATATAAAGATAATCATGTCATATGTGAACATTAACTAAAACTAAAATGGTCAGCCCATAGTAAGATAATTACCAGAATGAATAAAAATTTATATAAAGGAATACCACATCAATCTCCAAATCCTCAATAATAACACCCAAATTTTACCATAGACCATTCTATAAATAAATATTCTTAAAATTATTCAAAATACTCCCAACTAATATTGAAACAAAAATATTTGAATTATTTGATCATAAATTCTTCCAAGAAAAACATAACATGTATTTCTGAAAAACATCAATCACTCTTAATGTATCAAACCTAAAAATTCATATACCCTAGTGATATAATCGTAAAGATATTCAAATCATTATAATAAATAACATAAATCATCTAAAATATACATTAAAATCATATATTATTTCCAAAGATAATTCAACATTTATTCCTAAAATAATATCTCATAATATTATGTTTAACATAATCATATAGTGTCTCTCATTATATTAGTGGTCTTATTCAGATATATAATTAATAATTTAATCACCAAGTTACTTTTAAATCACATGGATAACTATATGATAGAACATATGTTCCCAAAATAAACATAATGTTTATCTGTCAATCCGTCTAACTAATAAAAATGTCATACCAATTAGAGAATAATGTTTGTTAGTGGTAGGAACTACACTCTTATCAACATTAAGTTGTGGGTTCATGCCCAATTTCCTTTCTAGACACAATGAGTTTCCATTTTTATAAAAAATATATTAATATAATTCCTACAACATTCCCAAAAAATTAATAATTATCCTAAATAATAAATTTAATTACTTCTAAAATAAATAATGTTTAAACCTCATCAATTTTCACATACATTTCATCTTATATCACTAAAAATGTAACAACGTTCTTTTAAAATAATCATTCAATTAAACCTAATGGTTATATATACCTGAACCCAATAAAAAATCTCCTAAACTACTACTAATCATCATAAAATCACATCAATTAAAGATTAAAATAGGGTGTTTATTCCTATGGGATTATGATCATCCTTCAATTTTGAAACCCATGATGGTATCCACAACTCTTAAGCTAACCAACCATGAAATAATACTAATCTACAATTCTATATAAACCATTCCAATAATAACAACTATAAGGACCCATCCTTAAACATTATTTAGTATTGAGTTTTAAGTTAAGAATTAATTCTTTTGTATTTGAGGATCTGTATAGGTTAGATTTTAATACAATTACACCATTGTTCTTATATAAATAAATATCATATCACAAGGTGGGAACTTCAAATTAGTATCCATTTTCCTAGAAAATAAAAATTTAATATATAAAAGTTTTTATTTTCATGGAACATCTTTAATATTTTCATATTGACCTCATCCTGGTCCCTTCTTATAGTAAGAAACCTATTTTATTAAAATTTGGGATTAAACACAAAAATCTAAATAAAGGAAATAAAAATGAATAAAAAAAGAATTAGATTATAATCTCTAATAAAAATTTTATTTTAAAAAAAATAAATTTTTCACTCAAGATAAACATTTTATTACCTCAAAAATCAACTTTTCTACCAAATTGTTTTGATAATATATTTTATAATAAATCATAATTGAAAAATAAAACTCATAAAGGTTTATTTTAATCATTTAAAATCATAAAAGCATTTAAAAATTCATATATTTCACCCTTAAAAAAATAATAAAACTTTCATTTAATCTTACAAACATTATCTTTGCATATGAAATAATAATATTTCCATTAAATCTACAGAAAGAATGAATAAGTAATGTAGGTTTCCTGGGACATAATTTTCATATCAGTATTTTAAATGGAATAAACTACATGGTAAACATTAATCATGATCATTATATGATGAATTAGAGAGATATAACATAACCTCCCATCCTTAGTTTATAACATAACCATACGTCCTTGTTTTATAAAGGAACAACTCGAAATTTGTTTCTAATAGAACTAACCATCACCATAAACAATTACCAGAAACCATACCATAATTATAATGCATGAAAACATTCATTTCCATCACCATACTTATAAAAATATACATTTTACCCATATCAAAATAGTTCTTAAAATTGAAATATCCATTCTGTTTAATTTTTATTGAAAACAAGAAATACTTAGGGAAAGAAGGAAATTATTTTAAGAAAATATGGAATCATATAAATGAATAAAAACATAATATAATTTTTATTTCAGTGGGAAAAGTCATTGACCTTTCATACATTAAAATATAAAATTGATTTTATCTTTAAAAAATAAAGTCAAAACATTCTATAAAAAGATTCATTCAGAAAACCATTGTAATAAAGAGATAGAACATTTCCATTTTAATTTATTTATGTTTATATCAATACATATAGAAAATATTTTTAATAATATGGACATGAAAGATATATATTTATATAATAAATCATTAAAATATTTAAAATTAGGTTTTTATAGTAAAGTGTCTTTTACCTTGAGTCAGAATCATCGTGTAGGTTCTTTATCTTCATGAATAATAAAATTATGCTAATTATTTAATTTATTAAAAATAATTTTATAGTTTATTTTAATTTTTATTTTATTTTTAACCTTGTTATACCTAAATACTTAATCAACAAAGTTCTCATCTGATGCTTTGTTTATATTTCGGTCGTATGTCCAAAATGGTTTTAGAAGGCAGACTATAGACAAATAATTCATTATTAAGTCATGTTTATAATAATAACAATGAAATAATTATAATTTTTACATCCATTATACTTTTTAGACCAAAAGTAAAATATAATTATAAAAAATTAATTACATTACAGTCAAGAAGAAGGTAGGTCGTACCTACACAGGGTTAAAATATCCATTTTCAAATGATCTTGATGAATAAAAGTTAAGTATTATTTTATATATCCATAATAGTTTTCATTTCATAAAATACATATTAATTCTTTAAATATACATATATATACCATCCATGGGATGCAGTTATGAATAAACGAATCACATCACTTCATGGGGGTGGTCATCCACACGTATGAATGAAAAAAATAATTATTTTTTAATGGATAGAAAGGTGAGAAAATATTTGATATATTAAATTTTAATAATCATAATTTTTTATTGAATATCATATATGAAAATTAATGCTTAATTAACCATCCAAGTGAGAAATTGACAAAAAACAAATTATGTGAGTTCGTAAGGTGGTTGTATGTCGTACACATGAAGGATTGTTTTCCCCATTTGATTGAAGAGATTATGGATATAGGTTATTAAATTAACAAAATTAAATCTCATTATATGAAATTTAATAGTTTTTTGTTTAATAATTTTTTAATAATATTTTTAGGAGGTATACTTTTAAATATTACTTATACATTCGGTTAAAGATAATACCTCTTTTTAAGACAACTTCTTTTGTTTTAATCCTTAAAACCTCCAAGGATTGTACTATACCAAAACAAATACCTCTATAAATTAGTTAGTGATTTTATTAATAGATATGGGTAGGTATTATAAGAAATAAAAGGGTTTTTAAGTGTTAATAAAAGAGGATTAGAGGTACTGATTTATAAGTGAGGGGAGGGACACTCTTTGAATTGCATATTAAAACTTCCACTTGAAAATAGAGAAATAAAAGTAAAAAGGTTATCGAGAATAACACATACTTGGTTTACAAATAGGATATCATTAGTGGAAATATAATATATAGACATGAAGGAAAAATTCATGTCCAAAACAATGATGGATATTTTATGAGAAAATTTATCAAAATAAATTGAATGATCATGAGAAATTTAATGACCACAAAACCATAAACCAAAGTGGTGTTAAAATTACCATCTATTCATAAAAAATTAAGATAATAGGTTTTTTTTATTTCAAGATCATTTTTCTAGAGTTGAAGAATTATTTTACCCTCAAGACTATGAAAATAAGGAAATATACTTACTTGATCAGTATAATTTTATCCATTAATAAATTTACACCATAATCTCAGGTTTTCTTCAAACTATGACTATTAAAGATGAATTCTTTATGCATTAATCAATAATATTAGCTTCAAAGGGATCACATAATTCCACAAACAGATAACAATATATTTATCTTATTATTAGTCCTTAACAAAAACAAAAATGGTTTGCAGAAGTTATGATAATTACAAAAATGGATAACTATTTATACGAAGTAATATAATATTTATCTCAAATATCTCAATAATAAGACCCAAGGTTTAACTTATATCATTCGATAAATAAATTTTCTCTAAATTCCTCAAAATATTCTAGGCTAAAATTGAAACTCAAAGATTATAATGATTAAATAACATATTATTCCATGATAAATTTAACTTTTATCTCTAAATAACATCCATAACTCTAAATGTATCATACAAAAAATGTATAAGTAAAACAACGTGAGATTTTATGAAATGTATTTTTGCAATTATATTTAATTTATTCCATAGCATGTGTTACACGCAATAATGAGAGAAACTATTTTTATAACCCATCTTTTCATTTGGATGGTATGAATAGTAATAGACACATTATGAAATATACATAAAGGAACTAGTAAATATAGATGTATTTATTAATTATTATGAACCAAGTACTTATTTTCAGTAAATTGATTTTATTATAAAAAAATTATTTTCATCAAAAATGGTTTATTTTTATTTTTATGATGTAATGTTATAACTATTTTTGGGAAACTATAAAAATTATTTTTCTTAAAAAGGATATAATTTTTTAAATCAGAATATAAATATTATGTTATAGTGAATATTTTTGTTCTTTTTGAAAAGTATGAATTTGGAATGAATAATTAATTTTTTTGATTGAATACTATAATTTTAATTTTATGAATAAAAAAAGATACATTTTATTATAAAATGGGTTAAAAATAAAATTAGTTTTATTATGTTTTAAATAATACAAATAATTTAATTGGAATCAAATTTATTTTTTAACTTGGTATAAAAACATTTTATATGAAAATGCTTTTCTCTGAAAAAACTAATATTAAGCGCACAATGTATTTGTATCTTAATTGACTAAATTAATTAATATTTTTTAATTATTTTAATGAAATTAATATATTATATATTCAATAAAATGTTTTAACAAACATATTATATATTTTTTCTATGTATGTGATTACAATAAATCATGTTTTATGGTTAAAACTATATTGTTCTAGAAAATGGATTCTTTACGTTTTTCACAAATATGTTAAAATTAGTTTCTTACAATTTTAGGTATTGAATTTATAAAATTTATTCCATATTTGGAATCATGATTTTCAAATTTGGTAAAAAGATACCTTTAATTTTTGGATAATATGTATACTAACTCTTGAAAAATGTATTACCCCGGTAAAGGGTTAATCAAGTTACTATTGGTTAAAAATAGTGAAAAAGCCACACATTTTCATTATAATTATTATTTTATGAATCAAATTATACTATTATCAACATTTTATCTAAGTTTATCTGTTTAATGGACACTTTACCATGAAAATTAACTACATAATATTTAATGAAAAGAATGTTACAAAGTGTCACTCTCTTAGTTTTAAATATATCTTATGTGTTCTGATTGAAAAAAAAACTATTCATGAATTAATATAAATTTGTATTTTTAAAATAATGAAATTATATTCATTATGGTAATTTATTTATATTTTTTTGTGATTAAATATTTACTTTAAATGCTTCTTCAATGCTAATACAATATTATTTCAATTAATTGAAATATAAAACAAATAATTTTAAAAATATTAAAAGTAGTATAATTTGACTGGGTTATAGTGTTCCATGAAATTTTTAGATAAATATAAAATATTATATATATTTAAAAGTATTCTATTTAAATTAAAACTTTTTATTTATTTATTTTAATTCAAATTAATTTAATATTTTCAAACTTGAAATTTGTGATATTTTATCAAAAAGTGATATTTTATTAAATTATATAAAAACCTTAAAAATATTGATTGATTAAAATTAGGATAAAATATTATTTATAATTTCATCCTATTATAATTTACGCTACAATAGATTTTTTATATGTAAAATTATCAGGCTTTAGGAATTAAAAAATTTATTATCATGGTTAATGATATAATTGGTTAACTTAGGGGTTACAGCAAATGATAATGTTTAAAACACCACATAAACCTATCCCAAATTTATTGTTTGATTTTATTTTAACTGAATACTATATTATCTTATTATACCTAAACTTTAATAGGAATTTGAAATATATAATGACTTTATTATAGTTTTATATTATAAGGAATTCCAGGAGTACCCCTCCCCTCATTTATTAAAGGGCACATATCCTTTCTCTTCTTCAAACCACATTTAATATTCTAGTTATACCATAACATGAAAAAAGTTCTTATTAAATACCCTCTCCACATTATATAGGTAAATTTTTTCCTAAAATTATAACCCTAGGATCCTTAATAGGCGATTTAAATGAGTTCATTCAAAGAAGAGGTAATCACCTTAACCGCTCATTTTATATTTTAATTTTTTATTTCTTTATAATTATTTGGAAAGTGATAATGTTTCACATATGTACATGTGGACTACCACCTCCAAAAAGAGATGTGATTCATTTTTCATTTCCATTTTAGTTGGAGGGTAATAAGGATAGATTTGAAGAAAATATTTTATATATATATATATATGATATATTGATTATTATTTAACACTATTTATTTATATCCTTTGGAAAGAGAAGGCAATGTTTATATATACGTATGACTTACCATCTATATGAATGGTGTAATTTAATTTTATATATCTACTTATATGGATGAATATAAATATTTATATAATTAAAATATATTATATTTCTATTATTATTAATATTCTATAGATTCTTGAACCATTATCAAAGTACATGGACCAAAACTATCAAATGAAAATATACAAGAAAAATGATGTAGATATCACCATAAACAATGATTTTAATGAATAATTGTTACTAAACCGGTAATAAAATGTTATCACAAAATTATATATTCTATTATATGTATATGTATTATTAATTAATATAAATATAATAAAAAATTATTCTACATGAGTTTTGAACATGTACGATGGAAGTCAGACTTGAGGTAAGTGATTTTCATCTAATTTTAACTTATGGGAGACACATGACACATTCAATACCTATTTTTTATGTGCTATATATACTTCCCATGAATTTATTTTATTATTATTATAATTAAAATAATGTGACATAAATATCCATCTAATTTTCTTCCTTTAATTGATATTATGATTCAAAAGTTTCAAAAGGGATAATGATTTTTTGTTTCAATATCATTATATTTTGAGATTATTTATGATTATGTTTAAAATTAAGAAATATTTTTATTCACATACTAATAAACTCATAAATATTATCATACTATAGTTATTTTTTGGAATATACTAGTTTTCCTTTTAATTTTTCTCACCTTAGGTACTCTGGAGTCTGAAATTATATTTTTAGGGAGATATTCTTTATTTTCCTCTAAAGTCAATTTTTTTCCATATACCTGTTTTTTTTTAAAAAAAATAAAAGTTTTTTTATATTTTCGGATGATTTTTTAAATTCATCTTTACTGATTTTTTATTTTTTAGATTTTTTTTAAAAATGAATCTTTTTTTATTTATTTTTCAAATTAGGTACTTTTGTCTTTTGCATTAAAACTGGGAATGGAATGTCTTATATTAATTTATATTACATGAACTGAATTTTATTCCACCATGAATAATTAATTCTTTGAAATTTTCATTAAATTTTCCAATGTTATTTTCAAAATAATACGTTTCCTAAATATTTAGGAGATTTTTTTTAAAAAATGGTTATTCCAATGTGAAAAGTTATATTTCTTCATGAATTTTTTCATTGATCCATTAAACAAATTTTTCATATATGATACCACCCATTGATATTGAATATGTTTTAATATGGATATGATCTAATAATACCATCTTTAATATTTCACTATATTATTTATTATTAGGATGACAAGATTTTTATAGAACCCATTTCTTTTCCACGAGTTATGCTATGATGAAATTTTTATGAAACCCATGTCATTTCATAGGTTTTGATATGATTAATATTTTAATAATATTATAGAACATATATGTATGATTTCTATTTAGTTATGGGTGGTCTTAGAATTATATTTCCCTCTAATTAATTGGGTATCGATTGATATTTCATGAGATAACAAGAAATGGAATGGGGATTGAGCAGAGTTCCGCAAGGCACTCTATAATTATTCCAAATGAGAAACAAAATTCAATGGGAGATGGAATGAAAAACCTTATAATTATTCCTAATCATATATCTCATTATATGATTAAAAACCACTACTTGGGTGATTTTTACAAATCACCTAATACGAGAAATAAGGATTCATGAAGGCCATAGTGGAAAAATTATTCAACTTACTATATATTGAATATGTAAGAATAAGAACTCAAGGTAGTTATCCAATAGATTAGGAAGAAGATTTTTCTGTGGAAGTGAAGATGAATATTGAAAATAACTAGTTATGAAAATTGAATAGTATTATGGATTAAAAATAATTCCTTCCCAAGGTACCAATTATAGTTAATTGTCTCATATGTTGGAAATATGGACTTTATCTAAGACAATATCATAATGAAAGGATTAACATTTAATCCAAGTAAAGACTTATGAATTGAAAGGATTAAATTTTTTTGTATTAGGATTCAATAATTATGTTGTGTAAGTGCTATGTCAATTATATTTTGGATATAAGTATAATGAAACATCTATGTACTTCTCTACAATAGAATTTGAAAACATATGTTTAGATTGGATCATGATATAAATAACATTGATAAAATAATATTGGTGACCTTGAAACTGATTAATTGAGGAAAAAGAGATTTAGATCATCTTTTATAATGTTTATTTATTATTTTGTATTTTTTATTATATTCAATATTTTGGGGATTTTTTTAAGGAATAAGGATATGATTAATTTTAGGAAGCATATATGTTTTCATGAAAGGTAAAAATAAAAGTTTTGGATATCATAATTGGTTTATATGTTCAATGATGATAAAAAAGTTCAAAGGTATCAACACACTTTTTTTATTATTTAAGTCATTGGAGTTTTAATTTATTTAAAACATTTACTTTGTTTTAATAATAATACTTTATTCAGGTTTAAAAAACCCTTTTGGGTTGGTGTATGATTCAATGTTAAGTTAGTTATAGTGTACTGTATAATGTGTTAAAAATATTCTTGATGGTTGAAAATTGATTTTTTTAACAAGTTTTTATCTTCAATGTTATTTATGGTAAAGATATGGATTGAATCTTCGATTATAATCTAAATTCAATTCATGATATTTTGGTGAAGTTCACTACATTACAAATTATATAGTGATTTATCATGGTGATTAATGATATTGGGGAGATGTTTCATTGGGTTGATGTATATGTAACCCCCAGGATTAACTTGTGATTTTACATGAAAGATTATTTGGGAAGAGTGAAATTAAATTTTTAATTATGTAAGATGAAGGCTATGATATTGAATTTCTGATTAAAATACTATTAAATGGCGTGGTTATTGATGTAATTTAGGATTTTGTGATTTATGATATATTTCATTATATGATTTTTTATTCATTTTAAATATTTTCTTGTTCAAACCATTTTTGTTTTTGGTTAATGCCTAACTATAGGAGTAATATCTGGATATACTTTTTTAATCTATTAAAAGTAGATTTTAGTACTTTATTCATGAAAAATTCATCTCGACTACTAATAGTTCGGAGAAATAGATTTTATTGTGGTATAAATTTAGTAAATGATGAAATTATAATTTTTCGGTAAGTATACTTCCTTATGTTCTTAGTCTATATGGTAATGGAATACATCAACTCTAGAAAAAGTATTTTGATATTATTTTTCTTATAACCTTCAATTCTAATGAAGTTATGGTCATCCAAACCCTCACTAATTCATGGTTTTGTTTTCATTAACTTTTTACTGACCTTGTTATGTATTAATACCTATTAGTACATGGGAATTAGTTTTATCTTCAATTTCTAAATTTTCAATTTTCTCTAATTTTATTCTATTTGGGAACATAATTATGTTTAATTTTAGATGAACTTCATTTTTCCCTTCCCACTTTCCAAGAGTATGTTTTATTAACCCTTTTTACGATGTGATATTTCTATAATGTAATTCTCAAATTTACAACCCTTGATTACTGAGTAAAATTTCACATTTTGAGGATGAAATTTATTGGGGGGGTGTAGAATGTAACACCTTGAGATTTTTTAAAATATTTTTTAATAATTTATATTTATTTGATAGCTTGTGTTACACAAAACACTAAGCTTAAACAGTCCATGCAATATTGTGATAACCTATAAATTTATTTAAAGGGAATGAATAGGAGTAATACATTAACAAATTTACATAATGCACCTAATCAATACATATGTATTGATTAGTTCATAGTAATTAAGCACTATTTATTTTGTAAAGTCATTTTATTTTATAAATATATATTTTCATCACAAAAGAATTTAATTTCTTTTTATAAGGGTATATTATTATTAATTTTTGGAAAATTTATAAATTTTATTTTAAAAAATGATGTAATATTTTAAATACTCAAATGAAAATTACAAAAGGTTGTTTTTTTGGATTTTTTTATAATGTACGATTTTTTTAATAAAGAGAAAAAAATACTAATTGTTATTGAAAACTATATTTTCATTTCTACAACGTATAAAAGTTCCATTTTTTATTAAATGGTCTAAAAATAAAATTACTTATATTATGCTTTAAATAATTTAAATATGTTAGTTTTAATCAATTTTATTATTTTATATGTTATAAAAATATTGTATATGTAAAAATGAATTTTCATAAAAAATGTTTTTTTTTGCACGGAATGAATTTTTATCTTAATAAATAAAATGTATAACTATTAGTGACTAAATTTATTTAAATATATATAAAATATATTCAACAAAATCCTTAAAAATTGATCTAATATTTTTTTCTTTGAATGGTATAAGAATAAATCATGTTTTACTTTTAAAACTGTATTTATATAATAAGAGGATTTCATTTTTTTAATACTTAATTTAAAATAAATATATTGATATTATAGGTATTTAATTTGATAAAATTTATTCCATATTTTCAATCAATAAGTTCAAATTTGGTAAATAACAAGATTTTATTTTGTTAATATGATTTGTAATCATGGTAAAATTTATCACCATGGTAATGTGTAAATATCTCTTATGTGTTCGCATACAGAAAAAAACAATTGATGAAAGCATAAAAATTTCAATTTTATGAATAAATAAATTATATTAATGGTGGTTAATATTCTATGTTTAAATAATTTTCTTAAATTCTTGCGTAATGATAATACAATATTTATCTAATTAATTGAATAATAAAATAAATTATCTTACGAATATTAAGAGTAATATAATTTTTGGGATTTATAATGTTCAAAAAAATTAAATAAATATAATATATTAATGATATGTAAAAGTATTTTATTATAATTTCATCTTTTTATTTTAGGCTTTTATGTAAAATTAATTGAATAATGTCAAAATTGATATTAATGATATTTTACCAAAATAATTTTTATTAATTTTTTTAAAAGTTATAAAATATTTGAAGAGGAAGATAAGGATAATTATTTGTATAAAACTTCATAAATATCCCATTTATGACCTAATTAATACCTTATGAGTTAATTTATAACCCTTTAAGAGTGAAAAATTTATTATTAGGGTTAATGTTAAAATAGGTTAACTAAGGGGTTTAACTAAATGAAAATGTTAAAAGACCACCTAAACCAACCCAAATATTATTGGATGATCACATTTTAACCCCATATGTCATTATATTTAAATACATATACTTTTGGAGGAATTTCGGCTAGATATTGTCTATATTACATTTTAATATTTTATGAAATCCCAGGAGTTCCCCTCCCCAAATTATAAAAGGACACATTAACATTATATTCTTAAAAAAAAAATTGATTCTCATGAATCAAATTTACCATAAAGAACAACATAAAAACATAAATAAACACATTCTAGATGTTTTTTTTATTTTCATAAGTCCAACTGTAGGATCCTTAAGAAGAGATCTAAAAGAGTTATTCCAAAAAAAGGTAATCAGTTTAATTTATCACATTATTTTTTTAATGCTTATTTACCTATTATACATAAATGTAATTTATCAAAAAATTATAAATTCAGTATCCTAAATATAATTAAATGTTATTATTATTATAGCACCATTATACAACATATTTCCAATCAAATGGGAAGGGAAAGAATCACTTCTCCATATATATGTCTTACATACGCCACATAGCGATAGAATTTATTTTACATAGTAATATTTCATGGATGGTTATTAGGATGGGTTTAATGTTTATATATGATTATCATGAAATAATTATAATTTTTAATCATAATATAACATCTACCTTCTTATATTCCTATCTATTGGAAAGTGATAACGTCACTCGTGCGTAAATGTAGACTACGACCTTCCTGAAGCAATGTGATTCAATTTTTTCATTTTTGTTTTAGTTGAAGTATAATAGGGATATATTTATGAATATATAAGTTATATTGGTTATAATAACAATTCAGAAAATTTTAATTATTATTTACCTTTCATTCATTCCATCGATCAAAAAGTGAAGACAACATTTATGCATATGTACAGACTACCATCTCAATGAACAATGTAATTCATTCTTCTATCTATACTTTTTTGGATAAATTTAAATATGTTTATAATGAATATATATGATATTTATATCATGGTTAATTTTTTGTATAGGATGGAACCAATATCAAATTTCTTGGACCTAAACTACTAAACAACAATAAACATGAAAAATGATGCAAATATCACCTAAAAGAGTTATTTTAATAATGAATTATTAATAAAGGGTGAAAAAAGTTTTAAGTAAATAATATATGGTGATATATATATTTTATTATGGTTATTTAATAAATTTAAAATAAATATATATTTATTAAACTGTATGTTCAAACATGAATGGAGCTAGTCGTACCTAAGGTATGCAAATTTTATCTCAATTTTACTTATATAAGACACATACCACATTCACCGCTTGTTTTTATGGTGTTTATATACATCCCATGAATTTATTTTATAATAAAGCTCATATCAATTATATAACATACATTTCCATCAAATTTTATTTCTTTAATTAAGCTTATGATTCAAAAGTTACAAAATCGGTAAGGGTTTTTTTTAAAAAATCTCATTGTTTACCATGATTGTTTATAATTATATTCTTCCAAATTTAATATTATGATATAATTCTCAAGAAAATAATTAATTTTATTATACTCTATTTACTTCTTTAAAATAAATTTTTTCCTTTCATTTTGCTCAAATTTTGTTCTCAATAGTTTGAAAATACTTTTTTTAAATAAAATATTCTTTAGTTTTCTCTTCGACAAAGAAATAATATTATATACATATAAATGTTTCAAAAAATGTTATAAAAAAGTTTTTACTATGTTTATATGGGTTTTAAATTAATTTTTACCCATGTTTTAGTTTTTAAAAAAAAATTTAAAGGGAATCTTATTGTCTTTTTTCTGAATGAGGTACCTTTTGAAATTTTCTACAACAGTGTGAAAAAATGTTTTATTTTTAGATATATAACTCAAATATAATTCTATGATATCTTGATCAATCAATTCATTGAATTTTACATTACCATTATCAAAGGTTATTTTCAAATAAAAATTATTCCTTTATATTCGGGAGATTTTTTTTGTTTTGAAGAGGTTATTTCAAAGTGAAATGATTATTTTCCTCAAGAAATTTTCTAGTAATCCATTAATTGAATTTTTAATCTATAATGAAATAATTTATTGTTACATAAGTTTTAATATAGATATTATCTAATAACACCATCATTATCCTTTCTTTGGATGATTTAGGAAGATAATGACATGATATTTATGAAACCTGTATCATATCCAAGGGTTATTCTATAATGAAATATTAATGAATCCAATTTATTTTCATGGGTTATGTTATAATGAATGATTTTTTGATCTTATGGAAAAAATATATCATTATTTCATAGGTGTTCTCATAATTATATATCCCTATAATTGATTGGGTAAAGATCGATATTTAATTCGATAAATAGGATTGGAATAGAGAGTGAACCTAGTCCAGTAAGGTACTATGTGCACTACGATAGAATTGATGGTAAACCATGAGTACTATTATGGTGTGGGGAGTGAACACAATCCACTATTATAGTCTTGAGAGTGAACATTGATAACTAAGATTGTTTTTGGAGTGAACCCAATCCACTATGATAGTCTTGACAATATTCCCAAACTATTAAGGAAATTATTTTTTATGCTTAGGTGTATACCACAAAATTTTGTCATATAAAAATATTATACCCTCATGGAATATGTTATTTTATTTCTATATGATTAATGTCTTATGAAATAATATGATTTATTCCTTGACTGAATATTATGATATGTGATATGAAGTGTATGAATTTCAAACTCTATTTTATTTTTCTCATACCTTTATGATCATGTTATGAACAACAGATCATTGATATCTCACATGTTTACCCATAATGAGATTATGAGATCACCATTTCTTATGTTTGATTTCCACAGGTTATAAATAGTGGTATTATATATGATATATTTAATAAGGTTTCTAGTTATGATGAACTATGTGGGAGACTATATAGATCTGTTACAAAACAATATTTTATGTATCCAAGTTTCACAAGCAATTATAAATATATGATTCAAATTTGGATCTTTATATTATCTAATTAATATTCATAAAAAAGATGAAAAATATATTTATGAAACGTATGGGTCTATATAATAATCTATAATCGTATAATCTCTAAGACATGATAATAATTTCCATAAATAAAATGAATCACCATAAAGCCACATTAAAATCATATATATATATATATATCAAAAATATAATTCAAATTCTATTCCTTAGATTAAATCCCATAATATTCTATTATCAATATTCATATAATGCTCCCAAAAATTATAGTGATATTCATCTAAAATTACATTAATCACATAATTATTAAGTGAATTTTAAATTCCATGGTTTTCTGTAAGATAAAACATGTGTTCCTAAAATAAAATTAATCTTTATTTGTAAAATATATTTTGTTAATGAAATTTAATAGTAACTAGAACATCGTGTAGGATAGTGGTAGGCATTATACCCCTTCATCCATTCAGTTGTGTGTCCCAGCCCCGTGACTATCCAGATACAATGAGCGATCATTTTACTAAAACAATATTAATATAACTCCTATAAAACTCTCAAAATAATATGAACATCATAAAAAAATATCATTAATTACTTCAAAATAAAATAATTTTCTAACAAAAATGGTTATATCATACCTTTCAACTTACAACCCCCAAAAATATAATGATATTCTTCATAAATAATAATTGGTGTTAAACCTATGGGTTACATGTACAAAAAACTGATAAAAAATCTCCCAAAATATTAATAGTCAAATTAAAATACCACCATAAAAATATTTAAATATGGTGTTTATGACTTAAGTATTATGATAAAAATTTAAATTATAGACCCATGATGGTATCCAAAACTCTTAACGTAACCTCACATAAAGAAAATCCTAATCTAAAAAGTTACCAAAATATTTTCTCTAATACCAACTATATTGACCTAACCTTAAACATTACATAATCTTGATTTTTAAATCAAGAATTAATCATATTACTTTATGATATCTTTATGGTTTAATATAATTTGGCCATAATTCTTTTATAAATAAATATTAAATCCCAAAGTTGACAGTTCCACCTACTATCCATTTTCATCAAAAAATAAAATTTTTGGTATATAACAATTTTATTTTCATATTACATCATCATAATTTTCATATTGACATCATAATTGTCCCTATTAATTATTAAAACCAAGCAAAAACATTTTAAAATGTTGAATGAGTACAAAAATCTGTGTAAGGGTCACAAAATGGATGAAATAAACTACTTAGTCTATGAACAATCCTAAAAAGTTATATTTTTCAAAAATAAACTTTTCTATCAAAATTAAAATTTTTATTCCCAAGAAATCATCTTTTCTAATTAAGGATTTTGAAAAAATATCTCATATTAAATATCAATATAAAATTAAAAATCATAAATGTTTCTTCTAAACTATTTAAACTCATAAAACTTTTTCAAAAAGTTATACATTTCACTCTTAAGAAGTAAAAAATACATTCCTCTAAAATAAGTTAATTAAAGTACCTTGTGAAATAATAAGATTTCAATAAAAATCTATACCATATATAAATAAATCAGGTTGGTGAATTGGTAGATAATTTTTATATCACACTTACAAGTGGAATAACTGATATAGTAAACATCCATCATAAACATTACCCAATTATTTATAGGGCTATAATGGACCCTCCAGTCCTTGGTTTATAACAAAACCACCCATACATGGTTTATAGTGCAACCACCCACCCTTTGTTTATAATAGAACCAATAATAATAATAAGAAATTCCCTATAACAATAAAAAAATCATAAATCTTGAAATTTTTAATTTCCATCACCATACTCATAAAAATATCTTATGAGAGGACAAGAAAACAATTTTTTAAATTTAAATATTTATTCTGTTTAAAAAAATCTTGAAAATACTGAGAACATAGTGAAGAAGGGTTTTCATTGCTGAATACATTTAATCTTTTAATCTAATCCAACCATAAAATAATGGTTATGGAGGCGGGGAAAACCATTTTTGTCGCATATGTTTAAATCAAACATTCATTTTGTCTTTTATAAAGAAAGTCCAAATAATCAATAAAATGATTATTTTGAAAACCTTTGTAGGAATGAGAAATACATTTTAATTTATAATCCATTTATGTAAACATAAATAAATATAGAAATTATTTTTATGAACATGGATATGGATTATAATTATTTATAAAATAAATCGTTAAATTATTTTAAATGTGGTTATTAAAATAATGTTTGCCTTACATTGAGTCTGACTCATCAAATACGTTATTTATCTTCCTAAATAAAAATAACATGTTAATTATTTACTTGTGGAATAAAATTTTTCATGTTTACCATTCCTTTTATTTTATTTTATATAATAATTTTTAGATTATTTAATACTGAAAATTTCTTTTTTGGTATACAATTAAGATGGTTACAATTAATTCTTAATACAATGATATTAGTGAAGCAATTATTATGAAATTATTATTTTATTAATATCAAGGACGTTATATAAAATAATTAAAATTAAAATGATTGGAATAATGGATCTAATTTTTTTTATATAAAAATAAATAAATATATTAACAATAATTTAATTGGTAATCAATTCTAAATTACACTAAGAATCCATAATGATCAAAATATTGTTTCTATTAAGAAGGTTTTTCGATACGTTATATGATTTAATTAAAAATTTTGCATTACAATATTTATAAATTGAATTGTATTAAATGGATGTAAAAATTGGGTCTATCACACCCAGTGTTTTTTATTTGGGTTATTTTATATGTTTAATACTATATAAAATAACATAGTTTAAAAATATTTACTTAGTTTAAAAGTAAAATAGTAAAATCTAAAAACATAATGAAAAATCCCTATAAAATGTTTCATTTTTTTGAAACAATTTATCCACCCTTGATCTACCCAATAATATCCAAAACTCTATTATTTCGAAATTTTGGATCTATTGAACTTGTAGTTGTGTCAAGGAATTATTAAAATATAATGGGTGTTTCCAAAAGTGTCATTTTCCCCTCTTATAAAAGGGGAACATTTACACCCAGTAAAAACTACACCTCCCTTTAGAATATTCATTGAAATTATAAAAAAATATCTTTTATTATATGTCTCTCACACTCTCTTAGTCCCCTATTCACACTAAGTTAGATTAATCTCTCCAATTCCACGAAATTTTACAAGGAAATATAAAGTCTCCAATATAAGTATTATATATTTATTAAGGTTTTATCCTTAATATTAATCTTCCAAATTTCATATATACCAAAAAAATAATTAAATAAGTATAAAAATTATATTTATATGGTATTGTATTAATGGAATAACCATATTCCATTTCTCTGCATCCGTCAAGAAAAACAAAAGCATTATTAGTTTTTTGTGCTGACAATAGCCTCCATAAATACATGTTTTTCATTTTTCAACACTTCTATTAATGTATGATCAAAAGGTTTTAATGGATAAATAAATATTATATTTATATTATAAATATTATTCTAAAATTTCAAATTATTATATACCTTCTTTCCCAGTCATTCATTGAGAGATAGAAACGTTAATCATGCGTATATGCAAACTATCACATCCACAAGAAATAAGTATCGTTTGTAATAGAAAACCAACATGGTTAGATTTTAAAATTTTTATAATATATAAAAATTATTTACATAACACTGTTATGATTTTTTATAGTTTGAAACTATTTTACTGTACTTTCTACAATGGATAACATACACAAGGAGTTAATAAACAATTTACAGAATAACCATATTTTACCAACATTGACAAGAAAAATATATAAAAAATATGAAGAATATGATAATTAATGTTATATATTAAATTATATAAATAATAATAAGTTTCATAATAAGTTAGGCTATAAAAATAAATTTATTTTTCAGGATGTTAAGCGCGTGAAGAGAACAAATCGGGAATAATTTAATGGATTTCATCACAATTTCCCTTAATTGAGACATAGTTTATATTTATACACCAATTCATATTTATGTAGTGTGTATACTAACTATATAATATAACATAACATTAATTTTCTTTTATTTATGTAATTTTTTGTATAATTTCATTTCCTCCCTTTTATGGGGGTTTTATTGATTTTTTTACACAGGTTGTAAGGGTTTAATCTCAAATTACCATCATCAAGAAACATCTTATTCTATAAACCTGAATTAGTTTAAAATAGAGTTTGTACTACCAATTATATATTTAATATTAATTTATTATATTAATTCTTTTTTTTAAATCAATTTCATGCACTCTCTATTTCAAGGTGTTTTATTAGAACACTTATTAAATAGTAATGGTTTTTATCTCAAATTTCTCTCTTTGTGACATGATCTGTATTATCCACCAAATTCCATTTATGTGGCATATATACTACCAATTTGAGATATTATATCATTTATTTTATTTAATTAATAGTAATTTAAGTTAAAGTTGTATCTACCTCTTTCATGAGGATTTGATTTAAATGATCCTCATGTTGTAAGTTGTTTTTATGACACAAATCCTTTTGGCGGTCATAATGGGTCATATTTTTCTAATACCATTAATGGTTTATATATTCATCTATATTTTGATGTTATGTCGTATTTACACTTTAATTTTTGAGTAAATTATGTTTCAAATTTTTTTCCCTTGATGATTCTATTTTTTAATTAAAATTAAATTCTGTTAAGAATAATTCTCATTTAAATTAAGGAATTTTCCCTCCATATCCATATAGTTACATTCCACCAATTTTACCATTTACCTAATATAAAATAATTTTTAAATCTCAAATGATCCTTTTATTCACATGAATTCATTTTGATATAAATGTTTTTTAAGTTTAAAATGATCTGGGTCTTCAAAAAAATGCTACCTGATAATGTTCAAAATGATTTTACATCCTTTCAAAATAAAGTGGTTTTATCACCAACCCCACATTTTATATTTATAACAAAAAATTATTTTTTGATGTTATAATATTAAATATTATTTTTAAAAAGTATTATTTTCTGAATTATTTTTAATTATGTTTTTTGATAACATTATATCTTTCTGAAGTATATACTATTAAATATTCCTTTAAGAGTATTGATTTTCAATGTATTTTCACTTATCACTTTCCAAACCATTATGAATTTTCAACGATATATTATATATCACTATTTATAATATTTTTTAAATTATATTCTATTTTACTTATGAAAAATGTTTTCTAAAGAGTAATTTACACATTATATTTTAAGATAATGATTGCAAGGTTTTGTGAATGTTTTTTACACTTATATTTACCCTCCATGTTTTACCTTTCTATAATAGATGTTTTGATTACCCATTATAGGTTATTATGACTTTATTTTTTTTGAAATTGATATTTTTTATTATTTTAAGATTTTTTGTTCATATTATTTGATGATTTATAAATTTTTGTGAAACCCATTTTTTCCAACACAACTAAAAATTATGCTATTTTAATAGTTTGAAACTGTGGAAATATGACCTAAAATCGTGGTCGTAGAATATGACCACCATTTAAAAAAACATTGCCCAATTTCAATTGTAATAGGGTCCATCTACAGCCATAATTTAAGCAATTTAAATAGATTAGCACAGACACTGTTTAACTGTAGATGTTAAAGAAGAATAACATGGTTTGAACCATATAAATTGATGGCAATTTCCATGGTTTAAAGTATGAAAATATCCATGTATAGCCATGGTTTAACCATGGATATTGAATCCTTCTACCACAATTTATACCATGGTAATGGACCATTTATTTCAATAGTTTAAACCATGGATATTAAGGCATAATACCACATTTTAAACTGTGTTAATATCCTCTATATTCCGTAAATAAGAACATTTACAAAAATCTCCCTGAACTCATACCCTCTATCGCACACAAGTTACATCATAGAAAACAAAAATAAATTTCACACTATAATCATATTATATCACTTACAACTCCTTATAAAACATTTTTTTGTATAAGGTTCATTTATCAACTACACACTATAGTTCCTCCATGATGTTTTTTCCCATCTCAATTTTCTATATAACCTAATTATCCATGTTTTTATTCATTTTCAGACATCACATATGAGGCTCCCATGTATATATTAATGAATGGGGTTTGTGGAGAACATAAAAATATTTAGGTAGAATTAATGTAAAACCAAGATCAAGGATACTTAAGGGTTTTAATTCTTAGTGTGGTTATGTTTTTGAGAATACATGGGGCTAGATTATGTTATATGTGATGGATAAGGTGGTGGTTGTGAGGGATCAGTCCTTAAATACATTTTGTGTCTAACTAGTAGCTTCTTGGTTTGTTTGAGGTTGTGTTCATATTCATTTGAAAGTTTGGTTGACTTGTTTTCTACAATATATAGAGATGGTAAAGAGTGATGGATTATATATGGATTTGGGAAATAGTTAACAAAATTATTTTATGTTTGAGAATGGAAGTAATGTTTTGAGGGGATATTAAGGATTTTGGGGTGTTGGTTTGTTTAGTAGGCAATACATGATTAGGAAGATATATAATGAAGGATATAAATAAACTCAATTAGAGTTTTTATGGGTTACACAATTGATTTATGGTCTTAGTGGTATATTTTTGTGGGTATTGGGTGGATTTGAGGTGGAACCATGACAAGGAGATGGGATGGAGCTTTGGATGAAAACTAGGGTTTATGTTGGGTATTTAAAGGAATTTAAAAAGTTATGGCGTGACACCATTCACTATGATATAGTTTTATTTGGATTCCAATTTATCCTATTTATATAATAGTATGGAGTCATTGCGACCCTAGTAATCTTTCTACAAAGTAGACTAGTAATTAGTATTGTTACTATAAATAGCCTATCTAATCCATATACTGGAAATAATTTATAATTAATATATATTTTTGTTGAATCATTTTTGTATAAAGATTTCATTATAACAAAAAAATTATATAATTGATGGGCTATCATGGTGTATTGGTTACGGAACCACTTTATCTAGCCATTAGAATACCAATCAGAGCCAACTTAATAATGGCCTATCCAATCATCTATTATGGAAAAATAAATATGTGATGGATGTTAGAAAATCTACCAAAGAAAATATATTATTCTCTTTTAGTTTTCCATTATATTCCAAGTGTGTGAATAATAATTAGATGATCTTCATAATATCAAAATAATGTTGTATAAAAATAGGGTTAAGAGAGTAATAAAAATAATATGTCATTTAGACCTCAATCCTAGTACTCTACTAGTATATAGAATATCCCACATGCTGATATGACTCTATCCCAAATAACATATATCTAGTACATTTCAATCTATCATGGAATAAAATAATAATAATAATATAACCTATCACTTACTAATCATCAATGACTAACCCTTAAAAACCATGCTTTGATATATAGGCAATTGTAAAGTGAATGGATTAACTATCACACGTCATACATTGCAATCTATCAAAAACTATTCCATAATATCTATTTAAATTGCATACCTATTAAATCATTGTATTTTACTTCTCATGATTCATTATTATATAGACAATAGAACATACCCTTTTCATCTCAAGAGAACTACTGATGTACCACTCTTAATATCATCAATTTAGTATTACATCTATTATTGTTAAAACATGAAGGTATATTATAAAAATAATCTCATTAACCTAAAAATTTTAGTGGTCTAATCAATAAAATAACCCCTCATCCCACACTTAGGATAATTAATAATTTATTCCCAGTGTGACACTAAAAGACCCCCACACTAGTCAAGAATTAAAAGTCACTGTATCTTTCTCAATTGAATCATTATCCATTGGGAATATCATTATTTCAAGTCGATATTATTTATTCTAAAAGGATATTCAATTTTAGGAAATTAGAGAATAAACAGTGAGGGAACCCCGTAGTTCATTCTATTTATCAATCTGTTCAAAACCCTTTGAAACCTATTCATTGATAACGTGATCATTGAACCTTAAACCGAGTATGGATAAATCAAAGATAACTGATGAAGGTTCTTCCATCTGTTTTAATAAAACTAATTACCTGGGTACTATACTTAGAATTATTTCTAGTAAGATAGTTGATTTTATCATGTTCAATTTCATAGTGATGTTACTGAAGAATGTGTCATGTTTTCAAGGATATTAGTTTGTTTTGTTTGAAATGGAAAAAATATTTTATTTAACTTTTATATGTTTATGATAATTGTAAGTTCATCTTTTATCAAATTGAGGATACTTTCATCTCTAATGTGAAGGAAATCTCGTTTTCTAATATTGATTTGGTAGAAATTTTCTACAAACCACATGAAGGGAGATTCATGTTTATAACTAAGATAGGGAATGATGATTTTTTTTATTCTAGATGATACTATATTCAGTACATTTAGTTTCCATAAAATCAAAAAAATATTCTTTTAAAGGACTTAGATCTATAATATACGGTCATTGTTATGTTAATTGTTGCTTGTATTTCTCAATGGTTATGAGATTTTTAGAAATTATTGTTTCAAGACATGGATTCGCATTATTTTTAAATAAAATAAAAAAAAGTAAACTTGAACTTATATATGTTGGGATACATGTATCATTTCCCAATTAGATTAGAAAAAATCAATTACTATCTTTATGGTCAGGTTCAAATCATTTGAATGTCAAGGTAGATTTAGATTCAAATCATCTAATAAAATGTCATCATAGTTTCATTTTATTAGATAATAAAATTATAAGACTTATATTCTGCATAATATCTTCCTCAAAAATAGTAGTTACTAGAAATAAAGGATATTATTAATAAAATGCATATGATATCCTTATAGATTCTATAAGGAAGCATTGTAGAGAAGATTCTTCAGTCCATCCATTATCTATAGTAGCTGATGCAGAGAGACTTACCTCACATGTGGATAAAGTTAGATTTAATGATATTAAAGAGTATACTCATGAGGATAATCCTATTATAAATGTTGGAATTTGGTATCCTTTATTTTTAATAGAAGATTTTTAGATGATATACCATGAAGAAGAATGGATATCAAGTATTTTTAGGATATGGTGAATTAGTCTATTTAAGATATTAGAAATAAAGTGGTTGAGGTTCATATAGAATGATTTTTTAAGTTCATAGTATAATACTTCTCTTGTATAAAATTTAAGGTAGGATATTGGGGATTTTAAGGTTTGGATTGATGATATTCCAATAATAAAAAGGAATGATGTTGTTTTGGATAAAAATAACCCCTCTCTTATTTTTGATGAAAGTGAAGAAGTTGAACCATCTATTAATATAAATGAAATTAGTTCAGGTGCTAATGGCTAGGTTCATATATCATGCTGGAAACTAGTCCACGTTGAATGCTTCATGTAAAACAGGTGAAGATACCATTTCAAATATCCACAATCAATTTTCATTGAATATAATCATTATATAATAAATAAAACAATTTTTTAAAACAATCCAGTAATTGTGGAATTCATGTTTAAGGTGTAGGCATAGGTAACCTACCTCAACCCTAAGGCACACTACATTTGAAAATTAAAACTCGAATTTTCCTCTTTTTTATGCCTACATGAATATGAACCTTCACATATATATAAGGACAACTGGAC
This sequence comes from Viscum album, assembly GCA_963277665.1. Taxonomy (NCBI): domain Eukaryota; kingdom Viridiplantae; phylum Streptophyta; class Magnoliopsida; order Santalales; family Viscaceae; genus Viscum; species Viscum album. Next base: position 380,349,451 of record OY728147.1, read on the forward strand.
CCTATGTACATATTAGCATGTCTAAATATGAAAAAGGGGTCCCATTGATATATGTTTAAACTTGCATATACTCCTTTACACTTTCACACATATGCATTTCTCATATCAATATATAAGAACACATTCCCCAATATATATATTCATAAAATTATGAGTGAATATATATAAAGGGAGAATTTATATATGAATATTACTAACTATGAAAAAACATGTAAGTCACATTTGATAATGACATATTGAATCCACCTCAACAAGATCCAAAACACATTATAAATATACAAAATAATAAAAAATCACAGAATTCCTAATTAAAGTTTAGTCAATGAATAAAACTGAAAGATACCTTACCCAAATATTATGTTTAACTCACTAACTTTGATAGTGGTGGATAGAACCAATCTCATTATAAAAAATTCCCTATAGGGAAATAATGGGAAATTTTCTAGAAATAACACATTCTAATACATATGTGATCGGTGGGAAAAATTTAAAAGATAAATGATCCATGACTACATAACCAAAAATGAAAAAATATATTAATATTGATATAAACATCCAAAAATTAAATAACATGATCATTAATAATGTATTTTTTTAAAATAATATCTAATGTAATTCAATACACACACCACATAGTGGTATCATGAATCACCAGATAATACAAAGCAAAACATGATGGATTTTAATACATAATGACTTATATTTTGTGGAATATTTACAACAATATACCAATTTAAAGTATTCATAATATGATTTATTCAGATAACTGAAAATCGTTGTGAAATGATGCCAAACTTTTTGGATAATATTTTTATTTAAACACCCTCAAACATTGGGTGAAAACATTGTACCAATTTTTTTTCAAATTCTATGTCAAACTATATGACACTACATTCCTTTTTTGGGTTTAAAAAAATTATAATCCCGAATCAATAATTTTAAGAAAATGGTATACTACAGAAAAACATCATTTTTACTCAAGATATAAAGGGTTATATAGTGATCAAAATGAAAATAATATCTTCATATGAAAGTTTCTACCATTAAATATATCTATATAAGTCATTTTAATTGTTTAATAATGGTTTACTCATGTAATTGAGTAAAAATAGATGTAGAAACTGTTAATGCATTATATAAAATCTCATATATTCTCAATTCTTCAAAATAGACTGACCAATTTGGATAAACAAGACACATTTAATTAATCTATATAGATTAGTATGTCACATGTCCCTTAAATAGAATTTTTTTAGTTCATTGGTGAGAAAAATGTATATTATATTAGATGAGATAGTATTTTAAAAATATATTTTCAGTCCATTGGGGTAAGTTTTTTGGCAGTTTGATGTGGAGAAATTGTTATTCAAAAATAGGGAAAGAGAAAGGAAATTATAGAATCACAAAGGATGTTAGAGGTATATGTTAATGTTCTTATAAAATTAGATCTTCCAATTCCAGTGATCATCTTAGTGAATATTAAATTAAAATTACTAGTGATGTCTTATCTTATAAGTTATAATCTCCCATGATTTTAGGGGAAAATGTGAATATTTTTCAACCAAAAAAAACATATGATAATACATAATCTTATCAAATAGGTATGGATAATATGTTTAAGAAAATTTCTATACTGATATAAGATATATATAGAAATAAAACAAAAAAGTTTTTGGGGAAACATATTAACACTGATGAAAGAATGAGCGATGAAAAACTCTCATAAAGAAAAAAATAACAAAGAACAGGTTTCAGGGATACTAATGGTGTTGTGGTGTACTTGATGATAAGGCATATTATATTTTTTTATAATATGTCTCTTACTAGAATAGATAAATAGAATAGTGTCTGGGGATGACGTTAGTTACAACTAGTGAAGAACTAATTTAGGTATTAACTACATTAAAGGAATATTAAGATGAAAATAATTTTGAATGCCTATAAAAAATTGTGGATGATACGGTAGAGATGGAAAAATTTTAAATGATTGTATTCAATTTACCCTATCAAAATATGATCATAATATGAAAGTGGGTGCAAGGGATGACTTTAGGAATATTGAAGTGACAATAAATAAGAAAACTATATTCATATATCATGTAAATATTAAGAGTGGAAGTTAAAAATTGTTGGAGATTTATTAAAATGGTTTTATTAATGTGTGAATATATTCTTATTATTTAAATAATACATTGAAATTATTGTGTGAAATGGAAGAAGATCCCGATCTACTGAGTTTGAATAATCTTATAATTTTTTTTTGATTTATCATAAAATTTTTCTTATCATTTCAATTTAATAATTAGGAATATATACATCTATGTTTGGTTCTAGTAATTTCTAGTAGGTTCAAGTTCGTACCTTTTTTATTATATAAAACATAGTAATAAATGTCTAGTTTTGATAAGTGGGATAAGAACCACCGTGCACCGAGGACGTAGTCATCATTTTGGAGAAAAACTATGTTAACAACATGTTTGTAATCTAAATTTCAATTTAATATTCATTTGTTTGATGAAATTACAACTAAATTAGTATAAGATAATATATATTACTTAAAAGGATGAAATCAATAATTCACCCCTCCCCCCTCTTAGTATTTACAATCACGTCCTAAAAGGTTTTTAGAAACAACTATAAGTTATGACTAAAGTCTACACCCCGACATGTATAAAAGTGAAACATGGTTCCCAAATTAGAGGATATAAAAGAAATTATCACAATAAAATACACTCTAAATGTGAAGATAACATATATATGGACTTACCTAATTCATTATCTGAGTATGTTTCACTGAGGAAGTCTCGAACCTATTCAATATTACCTACACAAAAATAGAACACAATAATAAACATTATAAAAAACCATGGTAGAAAAATAATCTCATAATAATGAGAGTAAAATCACTAAAATAATAGTATTAGAAACAAAAAAAAGTAAAATTATTGAAGAAGAAAATAAGATATAGAGTCTCCACCTAAACCCATAAACATGAATGATAAAATTAACATTCCCCATTATCTCAAAGTTAAGAAATAATAAAAAGTGCAATTATAGAAAAATAATTGTAATAGGATTTAGGTGTTACTATATTACATGTGATTGAAGTAATACTATCATTATAAAAAATATTTGAACCTAAAGAAAATAGTTTATACATTTTAAATGAACTAATTGTTTTTCTCTATCTTGTATAATTCTAATTTGGTTGATTTTCCAAAAACTATTATTGTATATAAGAATTTAAAAATTATATAATGAATCTATGATATGGAAAATAGTTTTAGTGTTCTAAGGGATGTAACATGATCATGATTTCAAATTAGTTTAGATAAAATTTATTAGTGAACAAGAAATTAGAATGAGTAATTGAATATTTTTATTAATAAATATCTCAATACTTATTTAATTTTCCCGAAAATAAATGAATGATTGTTAGGATGCATTATGATATATTTAACTATTAAAATATATATATTTCCTAAGATGAATATGTAATATTCCATAGTGTATATTCATCATTCATATAAAATATATGAAAATATCATATAAAATATTTTCAGTTTTTATATAATGATTATACCAAATATGAAAAAACCAAATATACGATAGACATTGGGAATAATAATATAATTCTTTATTAAATGAAAAATGAATCTATGGTAAAAGGGGATAAAGAAATTTAATTCACATGCAATATGTGGTCTAATGTATCGTATAAATTTTCTAAATGAAGAACAGATTGGCTTTAATGTTTTATAGCTCACAAAGCTGGTATCTATGATGAAGGGAAATGTGAGGCAGTGGTGAAGAGTGATATACTTGGTCTTTTCCTTCTACTTCTGATGTGATGGAACACAAAATATAAATCCACCATCATTTCATTCAAAGGGAAATATGAATTGTGAATACCGGTAAGAAAGGGTGAATCATGATTATAGGGAGATAGAAGGTTTGTTACCCTGGCCGGAAGGTTTCATCCATGAGATAAGGTAGCAGTTAGGTTTCCCATGAGGGTAGGGTTACATTGTATGAGTCAATAACGTGATAATAGGAACCCAATGAGGTTCTCCATCAGAGTAGGAGGTCGGGAAGGGTAGTCTGATTGTGCAGAGGATGGGGAATCTATTGGGAAGGGGAGAAACACTATCCAGGAATAGATCTACAGAGGATGGGATCACGATCAAGATAACTAGCTAGGAGATATTTATAGAAGATGGGGAGATTGATCATGAGTGCAAGCTAAGAGAGATCTATAGAGGATCAAGGGGGGATCTTGATCCTGAAACGGGATCAGGGTTCTCTATCACACAAAGTAAGTGGGGTGGGGGCTCAATTGCAAGAGTGAATGAGTTGTATGGACATAGTTTTATTTTATTGTGGTATTAGATGTCTTATTTCCATAGTTTTATTAAATCATGGAAATATATGTGTGTAAATAAGTCCATTTTTAGTGGTTAATTTATTATTTAGTATATGATTAATGTTTGATGTTCTAATGGGACTCTTATTTATAGATGATGAAATATGGGGTCCTATATCACCCTCTAATGAAGTGGATAAGGCTTTTTATCAAATTAAATGATGTAATTTTTAATGAATTATATGCTGGGAGTTTTTCACATGTTTTTATCTGAATGAGGTTCAGAAAGCTTTATTTCACATGCTTTTTGTGTTAATTCGACGCAAGAAGGTTTTTTCACAAGTATTTGGTTTGAATAATATGTGGGAATATTTTTTCACTAGATTTTAGTGTGAATGAGATACATGAATAATTTTTACAATTCATTGTGTGAACATGATGCATTAATATTAGTTCAGACTATATTTTATGCTTATGGTTGTGGAACATTTCCAAGTTGAACATAAAGTTATGGTAATTATTAATGATTCATTTCATTTTGATTAAACTCTATTTTTTTTAATATCATGACTTATTTACACAATATTCTTAAAGTTTATTTCTTGATCACATGTTATATAAATATTAAATGTGTTTTGATCCAGATCATGTATTTTATTCTTTCTTAATGATCTATTTATAAAATTACATTGATCTGACAATTTTGGTGACTATTATATATAACCTTATGATATTTTATGATGGTGTTTTTCCCTCATATCCAGCTTCATGATATACTGTTTTTTGATTTTTGAGAATATGATCTCACTATTTTATTATATTTACAATCCAGAAGTTATGATGACGGTTATATAATGAGAGATATCTTGAAAGGGGTTAATATATTCACAATTATAGAGAATGGTATTAAAATATTATATAAATAGTTATTTCTAAATCTAATCTCCAAGAAAGTAAATATTTTGATCTTTAGGTTTGGAAAATTTTTGTGAGATGTATTACATAAATCATAATACTAATGTATTACGTAATTCATGTTTATATTGTGGTATCTATAGTTCATATCATAGAATGGTTTAGTTATTTTAAAGATTCGTTTTATTATTTTTGGGGAATATTTTAGAGCACATTATCAAAAACCCTATGTTTATGTTTAAGATGGAATCCTAATATATTCTGAAGTATAGATTATGTGGTTATCATGGAAAATAGATCCTATTATAGATAATTATAGGTGGATTTAGGCTATAGAAGAGTTGTACCTAGGTGAAAAAACCATGAAGTGGGATTGTTGGATATTAACTCATCCTTGAACTGCTTCATGACAATGATGCTTAACTTTAAACCTCTCTATACACTCCGAGGTGATATACATTAGAAAATTACTTTACATTTATGAATGATTCTAAAGGATTTATTCGTAATTACATTAAGTTATTAGGTTAACATGTATGAGATAACACAACATAATGTAAATTAGATGGAATCAATATATTTACTTGTTTAACCATGTTTGACATAGTTGAAATGAAAGTATCATAGGAATAAATGAATGTTTCCTTGGAGAATATATCATAGGATTGATCATTCATATACTATGATTCATTTAGATATTATCATCACCATTTGGGTTTTTGTAATTCATTGAAACATGATCATGATGATGACCCTAGGAGAGGTATGTATCTAAAAACCACTATGTCTTATAACCAAATAAAATAGAATACTTAGATAGATAAATTAGTATATGATTGTTATGATTAAAAAGGGAGTCTTCAAGCCATATCTAAGGTAATGAAGTTGATATGCTAAATGAAATTAAATCTAGTTTCTCTTAAATATTTTATTAGTGAAGTGATATGTATCAATGATAAATTTGTATATTATAAATTTACTTGGGATTATTTGAAACATATAAAGATTGTTTTCTGTAGTTTCTCATTAATGGTTTAAAATCATATATTAAATGGTATCAATAACCATGAGAAATGATTTAGTAAAAGGAAATATTTTTTTGATATAACTATTGAAGAACACATGATTAATAGATAGATAAGTTTTAGGTTTAGTAAATGTTTTATACTGAGATAACAAAGGATTGGGTGATTTTGAAAATATATGTTATTTAGTATATATATCATTGGGATTGAAGATAGTTCATTATATTTTTGTGGAAGTTTATCAGATTTTGTGGTTTATGATATACATTTTATATTGTGTGATTTCATTTTTATTGGATAATAAAATCTGAGTTTCTAATATAGAAATATTTTTTGGAAGAAGATTTTATTTATGTGTAGTTATATGGCATGGAGATTTATGTAGATTTTTTAAAGGTATACTCTATAGAATATATTTCTATGGTGTAAATAATTAATATTTTTTAACCAAAGATATGTATTTGGATCTAACATTGGATGGTATGGTAGATGTCAAGTTGGAAGTTATATCCAGAATAATGCATATGTTAATAATACCATCACATACTTTAATCAATGATATATAATTAAAATTGTGAAGATGAATTTTATTTGATGTGGTAGAATATATAACCTAAGATTCTATATCCTTTAAAATATATTCTATGTATTATAACATGTGTCGCAAGCGACACCCAATATAACAAAACCACAACATATTGAGAATAAATCATTAATAACGGAATAATAATAAATAATATGATACACCATTAAAATTTTTTACATTTAGATGGTAAATAATTAATATTAGTTAATATTAAAAATATTATTTCCAAAAAAATTCATTTTATTTATATTATATATTTTAAAATCTATATTTAAAAATTTTTAATTTAGTTTTGTTAAATTAAAATTAATCCTTTAACTCCTTACAAAAAAAATATATTTCGATGGATTTATGATATTATTCTAGAATATTCAATTTTAAAATGAATATTAAAAAAACTGATTTTTCTATTACTAACAGTTTAATATATCTCATAACTTTTAGAACCCATTAGATAAAAAATATACATATATAATTCAAAATAAATCATTAAAAACACTATGTCTATTTATAAAACCCATGAATACAATTCTTGTAATCCAAGTAATATTTTATTGAAATAATTTTTCATCTCTTTTTTTAAATTAATTTTGCGCATAGTGAAATTAGGATTTGGTTTTATTTTAATTTAAAACAATAATTATTTAATAAATTATATTATTCATAATATAATTATCATCAATGAAAATTATATTTTTAATATTACTTAATATGTTAGGTTTCATTTTATTTTATAAAGTTTATACTGTTATGATTAATGAAAATTACCAAGATAATGGTGACATAAGTATTTTAACATTATTATTTTATTAATATCTAGGTATTTATATCGAGTCAATTAAATTGAAATAATTTGAATAAAAATAGTATATGATGTATAAAAACATTAATAAATAGTTTAAAAATCATTTAGTTATTAATAAATTCTAAATTAAATTAAGAATTCATAATGATCTTATAAAATATCTTCTAAAATATTTTTTGTACCCCCTATAAATTTTATACTATTTCAAAATTAAAATATATTAAATTGTTGGAAAAATTGTTCGATCACACAAAAAATTGGTTTTATGGGTTAGGTAATATGTTTAACAAAACATAAAATCCAATATCTAAGAACTGGTTTTGTAGTTTAAAAGTAACATAGTTAAAGATAAAAACATAATGGTAAAACCCCCACAACACATTTAAAACATGTGTAGAAACAATTTTCTGATCCAGGATTGACCAAAAAATTCCATAGAATACATTATTTATATTCATTGTAGACATTGAACAATAAATAGTATCATGCCATTATTAAATTATGAAGGATGTTTCCCAAAGATCCTTTTTACTCTCTTATAAAAGGGTATCACTAAAACTCATTAAAAAACACACCTACCATTATAACATTCCTTGAAAATATTTCTTAATATCTTCTATAAGAAGTACCATAGACTCACTTAACCCCTTTTTCACACTAAGTTTGCCTAATCCTATCAATTCTAGGGAGCTTTCTAAGGAAATATCAAGTATTTAACACAAGTATTGTTTCCTTCTTATGTTTTTCTCCTTAATATTTCTATCCAAATTCTCTAATTTCCTTAAAAATATAAGGAAACCATTATCATTAATATATTCATATTTTATTATATTAATGGTGTAACTATCATGTTTTCATATCTATCCACCAAGAGAAAAAGTATTTTTTACTGTGTTGTGTGGACTAGCTCATCAATAAAGTGACACCTTTCATTTTTCAAAACCCCCATTAATGGATGAAAAAAATGAGGTAATTGATTAATAAATATTATATAAATTTTATATCTATGATTATGAAATTTTGAATTATTACCTACTTTCTATCACTCTCATTCATTGAGAAATGGATACATTACTCGTGTGTATGTGTGAATAATCAGCTTTAAGAGAAATAAATTTCATTTAGCATAACCACCCATAACTTTTGGAAATAAAAATATATTTAATATATATGTTTTTTTCATAAAACATTTAAAATTCTTGTATATTTTGAAACAAATTTATGAAACTTTTTACCATATCACCATACATAAGTAATTAATAAAATATTGACCAAATAACCTCAAGTAACTAACATTGGAAAGAAATATATATAATAAATAAATATAATATTATAATAAATGGTCCATTTTAAATTAAGTAAAGAATAATAAGGTTTCTAATAAGTTATATATCAATTTGAACTTGACTATTTAGAATGTTAATAGCATTCACAAAATGAATCTGGAACAAATAAAGTGATTTCATCTCAATTTAACTTATTGACATAGTTTTTTATCAATAAACCAATTATTATTTAGGAGGTTTCTATAATAAATATTTTATGTAACGTATATGAATTATCTTTTATTAATTAAATTAATAGTTTTATTTAATACGCTATCTTTTATAGGGGTCTTCATTGATATTTTTACTTAAGTCGTAATGGTTTCTTATGAAGCTACCCACTTTGAGACACATTTCATTTTACCCACCAAACATCTCATAAATTGTGTTTATACTAATAATTTGATATTTAATATCAATTTATTATCTTATTTTTTTGAAATTTAAATTAATTCTCCCTCTTTCATTCAAGGGGGTTTCTTTATAATACATTTTAAGCTGTAAGGGATTTCATATCAAATTTCTCTCTTTGATACATGTTTTTTATTCTTCACACAATTCTATTTATGTCGTATATATAATTAAATTTTGAGATATTATATCATGAATTACAATTTTTAATATTAAATAGTATAAATTATCTATTTCACTCTTTCATATGGATTTTATTTCAATGCTATTCAAGTTGAAATTGTTTTACATGACTCAAATCCTTTCATGGAACATTATAAGTACTCGTTGTCTAAAACCATTAAATATTGGTAAATTATATCCTATTATGATGTTATATTTTATTTCATATTTCTTTTTGAATGAAATATTTTTAAATAAATAATTCATCTTCCTTGATGATTATATTTTTTCCTTAAAATAAATTTTGGTTAAGAATTATTATCATTTATATAAATGCATTTTACCTCCATTTCCATATTATTAATTTCCAACAATGTTATCATTTAACTAATATAGACAATTTTTTTTATCTTTTATGATCCATTTATTACCCCTAAATAATCTTAAAGTAAATGTTTAATTATCCTTAAAAAATATTGGTTTTCAAAACAAATCCTATTTTAAATGTTTAAAATGTTTTTAAATACTTTTAAAATAAAGACGTTTTATCATCCACTCCATATTTTATTTTCCTAAACAATATGTTTTTACCAGAGTTCCATTATTAATGTTTTTTTAAATTAATTTTTTTTAAATATTTTCAACTATTTTTTTGAAAAAATTGTTTCTTTCTCATGTCTCCATTATCTAGAAATATTTTAAGATCAAAAGCTTTCAAAGTATTTTCTCTTATGATTTTTTAAACCATCATATATTTTCAAGTATATTTTATTTGTAACACTATAAATAAGATTTTAGAAAAATATTCCCTTTACCTTCTAAAAAATGTGTTTTAAGAGTAATTTTATATTTATTTGTAAGACAATATATAAATGGTCTTGTAAAAACTTTTTTATTTTTAGTTAAATTTACCATCCATGGATTATTTTACATGAATTTGTATTTTAATCCCTATTTGTAGGTTATTATTATGAGATTTAATTTGTAAAATGAGAGTTATTGATATTCTATGTTGTTTCAAGAACATATTATGTGGTATTTTTTAAATCTTTAGGAAATACATTATTTTTAAATGTGTTCCTTATGAGATAACAAGTGTTTGATTATCTTTTGGAAATAATATGTTCTCGAATTGAAATGTGGGGTTTTATATCACTATATAATTCATTGGATGTGGTTTTATATCACATGAGACAATTTAATTCTGTGTGAATGTAATTCAAAAATATATCTACATAATTATTTTTGTGTGAATGTGATTCAAGAAGCTTGGTTTAATTTTTTTTATAAATGAGATATAAGAGGATTTATTTCTAAATATGTTTTATGAATAATATGGGGTGAGAATTTTTTAAAAGGGTATTTTTTGTTAGTGTGATGCATGAATATTTTTTACAAGTTTTTGTATGAAATTTATGTGTAATTGTTTTTTTCAAAATATTTTATATGCTTATTGTTGTGGAACATTTCTATGTTTTTCATCCAGATATGCTAAATTGTCAAGATGCATTTAATTTCTATAAAATTCAATATATTCAAATTTACTCATGTTTTTAAATTATTATGCACTTTAATTTCATGCTCCCATGTTATATATCTATTGAGATGCGTTTTGTGATCATAAACATATTTTATTCTTTAATAATTATATTTGTATGATCTTTTATTGAAATAAAATGATTTTCTGACTATCATGTATGGTCTTATGATCTTTTAATATGATTTTTGTATATCCCTAATTTTCCAATTCATGTTATGATATGTTTCTCCATTACTAAGTTTTTAACCTCACCTGTTCCTTATGTTTCTAATCCAAGAGTTAGGAAGATGATTATAGAATGTGACATATCTATTAAATGTTGTAGAGGAGGAAAATTATATAATAAATTTTGCAGGTTTTGTGAAATAATATGTTTATATAGATAATATTCAAGACTCTGAACCATTAGGTCATTAGGTTTTCAGAATATATATCATTTGTATTATTTATATCAATATATTAATGTATTATTTAATACATGTTCATCTTGGGTCACTATACAGTAGGTTCTTCAACCCTAGCACCTAATGATTCCTACAACAACATGTGTAGATTTTTATTACACGTTTGGATCACTGTAAGAGGGAATATACACTTGATTCCTACAAAATAAATAATTTATTACATTGATATGTTACATGATTCACCAATGAAGAATAAATTCATTACATTTTAATTATTTAGTTTTCTTAAATTAATTATAATTAAATATGTAATGATCCAACATTTTCTTCTTGTGTTCTCATGAAAATTAAAAATTTATTCAATTATGTTAGCCACAACCATTATAATCATTATAAATACAAGACTAATAATCAATTATGACAAAACTTTGAGCTGGACATGGAAAAAGCTGTCCATATGATACTCCCAAAAACCTTGTAGTGGTATAAGAGGAGTGACATGATTATTATAAAAAAATTTAAATATCGTCGATTCATTAAAGAATTTAGAATTGGTTTTAAATTTTAGTATAATCATTATTTAATACAAATCTTGATATATTATCTTATTAATATTTATTATCATTAATATTGTATATAAATGGATTAATTTGGAATTATTAGAATATGAATAAATCACTCAGATGTGTTGGGGATTTTGGTGGGATAATATAAGAGTACACAGTGTGTATCCCATTTGTACATGTTTTCTACTCATGTTTTATACACCAATAAAATTCAATAATTATGTTTGAATTAATTAATATAATATACATTTTTTATTCTCTATATGTATTTAAAATTCTAGGTGTTGACGTGGAAATATGGTCATGTGGTTATCCAGACTACATGGGATATAACTTTTATATATGAAATTTAGTCCATTAGTGAAAGTGATTCCATGTATTTTACTTGAACTAATTTAATAATAATTGTGTAACTTAAAAATCACAAGAAATTTTGACCATGTACAAGTCATGTACTCTATTAATTTTTATAGTACCCAAACACATCGAGTCTCTATCTGTGTATAAAAAATAGACGATGAAGACATATACGTAATTTAAAATTAATTTATCGTACTACTTAAACCTTATCAAAATGTGTTTTATGTGTCATTTAGTTAACTTTTATATTCCACATGATAGGTTTATATATATATATATGCATATATTAAATTTCAAATAATCTCTATTTAATATTTGAAACAACATATTACATATAAGACATATTGAAGTGAATGTTATACATTCATTAAAACATAACAAAAAACATAAATAACATGTGTTATGTTTGTTATTCATTTTATTTATACTCACCATAAAATTATATGATAATATGTGTATGCTACATACCAGATGAATACATAGTATATGAATTTAATACATGTTGGTTAGTTCGGATGGGCACTCACTATGTTTCCTCTAAGGTACATGTTTTGTATATAGTAAATTTTAAATGATTTTATTTAATTTGTTTAAAAATTTTATGGATGAAAACCTCATGAAATTTCGGATCAGGATTTAGAAAAAACTATTCATTAATTAAATTAGAGAATTAATTAATTCGAGTATAATTTATATTAAATAATAATTATTGGATTGAAATCTATTTTATGAAATATGAAATTCATTGCATGTATGTGGATGATCGTGATCATAGAAAAATCATTTTAATATGATTGGTTAAAATTTAATATATTATTAAATTTAATTAATGACAAAAAAGTTATCCCTCCTCTAATTGTGTTAGGGCCCACATGCCCATTATTTCATTTTACACAATCTCCCATAACCAATATTTGGGTTACCCTAATCATCATGTGAGTAAAATAATAAGTAATGGATAGATCTTATAGATGATTAGACAATGTTTATGTTTGAAGACAAGGAGAAAACAATCGAACATATACAAGGGACACAAGGAGGAAACTTGAGACATGATCCAAGTCATGGTTGAAAGTCTTTTTTCCTAGGATGATGTTTAGTTATCATCTACTAAATAAACTAACCATTTGAAATGGATCATTATCACACCACATTTATTATTATCTTTCTTTCATGTTTCTTTTTGTTAATTATATTATGGATGTATTTTCATGGACACATGAAATAATGTATTAATAAGAATGTAAGAATGAACTAAAATAAATTGCATTTTTTGAAACCATTATCAATGAAATGTTTAATCACTTATCTAAACCTGATTTATATTAACAAAAATGTAATAAATGTAAAATGGTAACTTTATCCATAAATATTAAATACCTTAATTATATATATTTAGTCAGTATAGCCTTCCACTATTTGGGTAAGAATTGAACCATAATTCAAATTTCATGACCAACCACCGTTGTGGTGACTTCAATTATTAATGAATTTCTATCATTAGTTTTTGGTAAACATAAGCTTGTTCCAATTAAGGGTTTATTTCATTCATGGAAGTTTGTGCAACAAGTAATAAAACTGTTTATGAAATCAAAATTAGGGAATTCAGAATGGAGAGTCCAATCAATATATTAGGTAATTGTGAGTTGACATAGTTGTAATGTTATTCCAATATAAATACCTTCAAATAGCATGCCATACCTTCATCTGGGTTATGAGAAGGGGGGAAAGATCCTTTCCACAAAAATATCGAATTAATAATATATTTGAGAATTAATAGTGATTGATATGAAGTTTTGATAAAATATTGGAAGATTAATAAAATAAATATCTATATTATAATATTATAAGATGAAGTAATTTTTTTTCTCTTCTTAATTATTGATATGGAAATATTGAATTCATCCAAATCATTGCGATCCATACTTGAAAAGTATAAAATTCTACGTGGAACTAATTTCCAATAATTGAATTGGCACTTGTGTATTATTCTATTCCATAAAATGAAATTATATATGCTATAAAACCTCATTCTTAAAGGTACAAGAAAATTTTCTAGTGAGGAGAATTGTCTCTCTATGAGAGAAATTTATAGGATACCATTGATTTCCAATGTTTAATGTCATATTCTATGTTCAATGATATTCTAAATAAAAAAGTACATATAGGTTTGTATCTCTTGATATCTTACCTTCATGATATATATCAAGAGAAGGTGAGAAAATAAAGATTTAATATCTATAATTCAGCATTCATATGAAGTGATTTCAAGATTTATGAAGTTAATATGATTACCTAGATAAATCACATAGACATATTGGATATTAAATTCCCAAATGATCTATGTAGAGATATCATATGTTACTCACATCCCAAATAATTATCTTGTTTTATTTTGAACTACCACAAGATAAATAGTGGGAATACCCATTATAAACATCTTACACTCATTATTTACATTAAACAGGACATGGGGTATAAAACACCTAAAGTATAAATGGTGAATAAAAATGGAAGAACATGGAAAAGAATTCTATGACTCACTCATATTGGGAAGATCCCACAAACATTCCTTTCATGAAGAAGAAGATTTAATGACATGAAAAAGAGAAAAGAAGCAGTGTGTTTTTCATGTGGAAAACAAGGCCTCTAGAAAGTAGAAATTTTCAAATATGTAGGGGAGGGAAATTTTTTTATCATTATTGATTTTTATTTTTACATATCTACCCATTGGGTACTAGATATTGCTTTTGGTGGTAACATTTGTATCAAAATTATTAAACCAAATATATTTTGAAAGATCGATAGGGGGAGTATGATCTTTGAACTACTAATGGGGCATGACTTGGAAATTTGATATTGGATACAACCACATTCCATTTCCAAATATAATTAATTTTTCATTTATAGACATGTTATTTGTTTCCATTGTTACAGAGGACATCAGTTTTTTTTCCTACCTTAACATGGTTTGATTTATTTTCATATTTGAAACTAAAAAATGATTATTTTATAAATAAAAAAAATTATGTTGTCGAAAAACTAAATAATACTCTTTATGTATTAAATTATGAAAACCAAATATTATCATTTTATAATGAATCTTATTTTCACGTTTTATATAACACCTACCTAAAAAATCACTGCATTGAATGAATAAATGAGAATCTTATAATAAATCACTATCAAGATATTTATTTTGACACTTTTAATCTAAGACCATTTTAGATATGTTATTCTTGTTTAAATGGTAAAATTACAAACATACCGTTAGGTGGATATTGTAAAAGGGACATAAATTTTCTAGGATTGGTACACAATAATGCGTGTGGACTATTTTCAAAAGAATATTGAGGTCAATATTTTTATTAATAACTTTTACTGATTACTGGAGTATATTTGGTTATGAATACTTGATGAGGTACAAGTATGAGGCCTTTTAGAAATTCAAATAATTCATGAATAATTTAGAGAATGAACTTGGTTAAATGATAATGAATATTGATTTTTATTGATGAAGTTAATATCTTAACCAAGTGTTTATAGAGTTTCTATGAGAGTTTGGTAATCAATACCAACTTACTCTACCTTATAACCCATAGTTGAATTATGTTAGTGAATATATGAATCATGCCTTTTTTTGGAATCATAAGGTTGATGATGAGTCATGTATATATTAAATTATTCCTTTGGTTATATGAATTACATTTTCAATTCACATTCTAAATTGAGTAGAAACAATGGTGGAAAATAGAATTTCATATGAGTTGACGAATGCAATGAAATAAATGTTGTCACATACTTAGGTATGGAAATTCATGGTATTTCAAAAAAAAATGAGTTCCCTAAGGCATGAAGTGTATCATTATAGGGAATCCCATGGAAATAAAGGGATACTTTCTATAAAACCACTTATACAACAATGTAACTATCGCAAGACATGTCTCCATTGGTTAAATAGAGAAAATTCTCAAAAAGGATTATAAGAAAATGATTTACTTTTATTAACTTTATGATCAATGACAAATCAAGTGATTATAGGAAAATATTCCATAGGTCCACAAGGAAAAAGTTTTTCCTAGAACACAAGTTCTGAGTATGAATATTAAAGAGATAAAAGAACTAACAAAATTCATTTTTCTAGTCATTAATGATGGTGACTCATTATTGTTTTAAAACAATGAACATCTATCATACATAGTGTAAGTATAGAGGTAAAAAACTATTAGATGGAATGAGACCTTAAATTATGGAATGTTTCTTCATTGTGAACTGAGGAAACTCTACCAACTGAATCCACCATCCGGACCCCATATTTGGTTCTATTTGGCATCCATCATTGTGGTTTGGGAGGTGCTATAGGTTCGCACTTGTTACTCACTACTGATCCGCTTTCCTGGTTCATCCTTTTTTATAATGCAATTCAGGTTTTGGTTTGGTGGTTTTTCATCCTCAACGCAGTCATCTTTGTTTGGTGTGGGTTTTGTTACTTGTTGTAATCTGTGTTTTATTTTGTTGGTTATGTTCATGTTGGTTTTTTTTTTGGTTTCAGACTCCCTGCTATGTATAGATCGTTGTTTTTCCTTTATTTCCCAAGTATTCCCAAGATTTATGGTCCAACATTCCCTTCAGAGTTGGTTTGTTGTAATGCTTTAGAATGAGGCTTTGGGAGGATTTGTTCGAGTGGCTGAAGGCATTCCAAGAGGTGCTCTGGCATTGGGATTTCTTCAGCTCTCCGTTTGATCTCTAGGGTGGTGGCGCTTCATCTATGACAATGGTTTGTTTCTATTATTTTGGTGGAATTTATGGGTTAGTTGTCTCTCGGTGATGTTAGGAAGTGGAAAGGTTCGTTATTTCTGTTGATATGATTTAAGGTCATGGGTGTAGAGTCTTTGTGGTATCATATTGTATGTTTTCTGATGAAGATGGTTCTTAACGATGGTTATGGATCATCACCATCATATGGTACGACATCTGGTTCGATTTGTGTCCGGGTATGCGGCTCCGGGTGATGTGGCCGGAGGAGGTGATGTTGTTACAATTTGAAATTTGAAATTTAAAGGATGAATTTTGAAGTTTGAATCTGGTTTTTGTGTTGTATGCATGGTGTGAATGATGTTGTAATTTCCCACTAATCCAAAAATTAGTCTTTCAAAATAATAAAAAAAAATATTGATACCAAGGAAACTAATACATGTGTTTACAAGGTGATTAAAAGGAGTGTGTTAGTTATCCCGATAGTATATTTCAATGACATATTACTTATTGAAATAACATAATTGTCTTACATTTTTTTATGGATTGTTGAACAACTATTTCTCCCTAAAAGACTTCGGTAAATAATCCTATATTTTAGGGATCATGATCACTCATGATACATCCAATAGGCTTCTTGGAATAAGTCATTATACATACACTAACAAAATACTAAAAATATTTAGTATAAAACAATCCAAGAGATGATTTATTTCATTGTCACATGGTATATATCTTTATACAAAAACGTTTATTCATACACAATAAGAGAATGATATAATTTTTAGGATTTTATTTTCTTCCATAATAGGATCCATAATTTATGCCATATTATGTACTAGGATTGATGTTGCATAAACCATTAACATGATAGGTATATATCATGTTGATATAGGTTATCATTATTGGTATTCAATTAAGAAAACCCTCGTATATCTTAGAATAACAAAGGATATCTTCCTAGTGTATGTAGAAGATGTTGAGCTAGTCGTATGGGGTTATAATAATACTATCCTTTAAATATATATGAATTATATGAAGTCACATTCAAGATATTTCTTTAATCTCAATAGAGGAGTTCTGATCTAGAAGTGTTCAATGTATTGAATTGTCACTGAATCTATAGTGGAGTCGGAGTATATAGAATATTTTGATATATCTAAAGAATCCATTTGGATATGAAGATTTTTTCCAGGTGATTGATTTTGTTTATAGTATTAATTTACCTTTTACATTTTATTGTGATAATACAATTGTGGTGGATATGTTTAAATAACAAAGGCCATATCAACAGGGAAAGAACGTATTATGGAAGTACCACCACTTGAGGTATTTTTCAAAGAGGGATAAAGTAGTAGTAAATAGAGTTTCAATGGTAGAAAACAGGGTGGACCCCTTGACTAATGCTTTATCTCAACATAAATATGAGTATCATGTGAGAGCTTGTAAACTAAAGGTTATTAACAGCTGGCACTAATTCAAGTAGGAGTATGTAGGAGTTATTTCCCTATGTTTCGTAATTTACAATTATTTTTATTCATTGTATTTAATATTAATATAATTCTTATCTCATCATGATTTTTGTTTTGTGTGACATCATATGTTAAGATTTCCAAAGAGTAATTTTTTCACAAAAATGTCATAACTATTTCCCGTTATGATGAGCAACCCATAACGGCCAAATAATATTCTTAAATATATATTCTATAATTGGATGATATATTTTTATGGGACAAAAATGATATAGAATATCAGCGGTGGAGGCTTATTTTATATTGAGGAATATTATCATTGTGTACAACCTGGGAAATTTCTTATGTTTGTGATTATAAGAACGTGACGTACAAGTAGGAAATCAATCTTATATGTTTCATTGGATATTCCTATCTTCATATCTGGGTATTAATCCTTATAATTTAATTTTGTTATTAATGAATATTATTATTCATGTAATTTGATATATTGACAAAAAATATGGGAACATATGTTCATAATGAGGTTGGATATGATGTTTTCAACACGAGTAATATTTAATTAATGAAAAATGAGAGAATTGAATTTTCCCTTCTCTTCCCTAACATATGTTTATATCTTATACCCTTTTACAGAAATAACACCTCTTAATTGAATACATATCGATGGTGTTATGTGGCCATTTTTATTTTCGAAAAGTCAAAGAAAGACACATCGAACATATAGGTTGATAACAATAACATGCAACCTTCTTGATAAGATATATCTTTCTAAAAGGATAGTATTATATAGTATGTATCCATATGAGGCGATCTATATTTTAGACATCATATTATCTATATAAGGGTTCATTGGCATGTTTCTAGATGTTAATCATTGAATTTGGCACCATATCCAAATGACACTGGGAAAGAGGCATAGAGGGTCCGATAATAAGTTTATCTAGAACTTATATTAAATTATAAATGATATTTATTATTTAATAGTTTTAACAAATACTATATTCATATGTGGTTTAATAATTATTTATGATTTTATTGATCATAAATACTATGTCACTAGTTATTTGAGATAATATTTCTTTGAGAAGAATACTAGTTTATACATTAGTGAATATAGTATATATATTTTTTATTATAGAATAATGAAATGAAATTTATTTATTAAATAAACAATAATTATTCGAGTCCTGATAAATAATATATAGGATTTATAGACCTACTTTAATGGTCATGAGAGAATGTATATATAATCTACTATTTTAATACATTCTTAATAATTTATTAGAGAAATAATATTTAATTATTTTACTAGTTTTCCACATTTAATGAAATAAAAATAATATTATTATTACTATTATAGACATAGAGTTCGATATGGTTTAATTAAAAAAATATGTAAGCATGTGAAATTATTATTTTATAACCCTAGGACTATTTAAAC
Organism: Viscum album; assembly: GCA_963277665.1. Classification (NCBI taxonomy): domain Eukaryota; kingdom Viridiplantae; phylum Streptophyta; class Magnoliopsida; order Santalales; family Viscaceae; genus Viscum; species Viscum album. Next base: position 380,369,584 of record OY728147.1, read on the forward strand.
ATAATTATATTACTTCTAAACATTATGCAAGTATTCTTTTTGGTTTTGCACAATGACTCCATAGAGTATCTCAAGCCCAAATGAGCTCCTCTCTTAGAATGTTAACAATAATAGACAGTGATCCTCATCTACTACATCATTTAGTTCTATACAAATCAAGTAGAATCCTTCTATGAATTGATTCTCATGGAGATCAAAGTTGATTGATGCAGTTGTTCAGATATTCTATGCTAGCACCCTGATATTCCAACAGTAGCATTCACAGGTTCATGGTAAACATGTGTATCACCACTATAGGTATTCTTCACTTGAATCTTGTGATGCAACGATAATGTGATGTACATATTTTTTCAAATTCATCAACAAAGAATGAATTCATCATAAGGGAATTCTTTAACTTACATAAATTAATTATAAATCATTATTTTATGATTATACATTTGGTTCCATCATTCTCATTTGAATTATTTTTTTATAAAAATCCATTGTATAATAAATTTATAATGGATTTACATCTCATATTAATCATCAATTACATCAAAAATGATTATTTGGGCATGACCACAACAGTACTTCCATTACACTGATAACCTTAATAAATGATTAGGACAACCATACATACCCATAAATTAACATTAAATGGTTAATTACATTCATAGGTTCATTTTGAGTAAATAGTGTAGGGTGATATAGTAATTTTTTATTTTTAATGACATGGTTAGAGAAACCATTCAAACAATTCTTGTATTCATTTGTTTATTTCTTTTTAAATTATTCTTATACTCAATCTAATGAAAATGGGCTATGGGATTTCATGGGTATCTATAATTACTTTTAAATGGGTTTCATAAGAGAGAATTTTTTTTCCATTTATAATCTTAATTGATTATATAAATAATCATAAGTAGGATCATTGGTCTTCTAAAATATTAGAGATATCATTACGAAGAGTAAGAAATATTTAAATAATTCTAGAATATGATGAGATACATTGAGTATTGATATGAGATATAATTTGTTAGGATAAAATAACAATTGAAATGTTGAAATGATTATAAAATGACTTGAAATTTAAATCTGTAATGTGAGTTTTAATTTCCTTGAATGATGAAATATGATAGGATTTTTTGAGTATAATGAAATCAATTTCATAATGAATGAAAAAATTAAGATTAAGGGAAAAAATGGTAAATTTTTACATATATGTGTTTATCTGGTGTATGATTATATAATTAATGTGATAATATAGACTAATAAAATTACCAGGTAATATTGTTAATGGTTACCCTACATATATTTTGTTATAAATATATTATCCATTGAGATTTGACAAGAAAAAATTTATTGTTTTATAACGTAATATTGTGTCTTAAATTATGATAGTCCTTGATTTCATGGGTTAGTTAAATTTATTATTATGTAATTCTATAATATAGCATGAAAATCTATTTTAAAATTTTTTATGATAGGATTTCATGAAATAGTATACAATTAATTTAATGTTAAGGATAAAAATGAAGATATGACTAAATGATTCACGATATTTATTTATTATTTTATGATAGTTGATTCATGCGTGTACATGTTATGCTCACAGATTCACTATTTAAGAAATGTGGTGGTACCAAATTGTATACTATTAATGGGATTATGATATTTTAGATTAGGTATCGATGTGTATTTCTGATCTAATATGGATGTCTTCCATCATAGGGATATTGTTAGTATGTTATTAAAAATCATTATGTTGTCTTTATTCCTTTGGGAGTATCTTTAAGGACATTTATATTGTTATTTTACCTTATGTCATGGATCTAATGCATGATCATCAAAGTAATATAGTTAACCTTTTCCCTTGGTTAGGTACATTAAATATGTCATCCATGTTCATTTACCTCTTTTTAATAACTCTAAGGATTATTTTAATATTTATATTTTCCCTTATAAATATGACCGTTATGGATGTTATATTTGACCTTACGCTATTTAATTGGCCCAAAAATATATTTATGTGAATCATATTAATTTCATTTTCCATAAATTTATAAACAATTAGAATGCTACTTAAGAATGATTTTCCTCATCTAAAAACAAATAATGAATTTCCCAATGGGGGAATGGTAAGGTATTATTTTATCCATATTATATAGGACGAGCTATTTTTTTAATTTTTCTATGATAACTATTTTTTCACATTCATATATTTTGTAATCAAGTAGGATTTAGTAGTTAAACAAATTCAAAAAAAAATGATTTTCTATGCACATATATCATACTCAAAGAGGTTTGATGAGGTATTTTAGATAAAATATTATGGGTTCTTTCTTAAACACCTTGTTCCCATAGATGTTTTGGGTTCTACATTTAAATTAACATATGTGGTATAACATGTTGGTAAAAAAGGTTACCATTAAATTGATGTTGTGAAATATGGATATTTATGTTTTGTTTCCTGTGAATCAGTATGAGGATAAATGTGTTATGTGTAGGAACCATTTTATTTTATAATTTACTTGTTTGTCTAAGTGTATAATATATACATTATATTTATATTATGGGTATAATATGGGACATTATTTATTTCATATAGTAATAGATTTATTTTTTAATTATATATTGTAATTAATGAACACCCAATTATGTGTCTCACTCCATTCATAGGGTGGAATGTACGACTTATGGATAGGTAATGTTAATATTTTTGAAGAGTCAAACATAATTTATATTGTTGTGGTTATCAAAGTATTTATCCACAAAATTATTATATAAATATATTTATTTTTGCTTAATTATCAATATCTATTATGAATCATTCTTAAGCGTCTATAATGGAATTGTTTATGGTATTTTATTTACCCTCCAACACAATTTATTAAGGATAATGGAAGAAAAAATTATTTAAGAAGAATAATTAAAAAATATATATTTATTGATACCATGCATACCCATTTTTCATATATTATTGAGACTAATAAGAAGAAATTTATCCTGAAATTATAGTAAGAATAAGTGTATCAAATGTTTGGAATAAATTAATAATGTTTTATTTAAGTAAGTGGATTCTTGAAACATTTTCTACATATATTTTCTATGGATTTTAAAAAATAAAAAATTAATTTTTAGATATATTAGAAATTTTTGTATAGTATAATAAACTAAAAAGAAATTAAGGAGCATAAATTTTAAATATAAATAAGTATTTGAATATATAAATAATATTGTATTTGTTTACTAAAACCAATTTAGTTTTTAGTATCATAACCCTAATATTATATTGCCAAAAAATAGAAAGAATATGATTTTTGTATAACTTGAGTTCTAATGGCCTCTTTTAGAGTTATTATAGTCAAAAAATAGTTTTTATAGTAGTTATTAAACATTTGATATTCTATAAGGCCATGAAGTCTTTTGGTAATCATATGATCACAAACACAAGATATGTGATATAGGATTCCTAAGCATTATCTTTTGGTTTTCCATACAGAATTACATTCATTATACCATTAATGTCCATGGGAATCATTCATGGAAGATATAATAATATTATGAAGACTAAATTCCAATAATTATAGATTGATTAGTTGTGTCTCAATTAGGTTAATGGAATTTGAAACAGAATTTCCATTTTTAATATTCTATTATATAGTTAAAGTTGAAACTATTATTTTAATAGAAATGATATGAATAACATAGAATATTTTGATTCTATAAAACCCAAAAGGGATATAAATTTTGTGCAAGTGACTTAAAAAAATTAATTTTTGATGTGTGATTACACATTTTTGTGAATTTAGGATTAATATTGTAACACCCCAAGTTTCTACGATACGCTTCTCTTTGAATAATGTGATAGCGTGTGTTGTACGCAACACCGAGTTCTAACACACCATAACCAATCAAACTAGCTGTTATGAATAGTAATTCCAACTTTTTGAAATTATATATATATTATATTTCAAAATGGACTTCATTTTTAGATTTGGAATATCGAATTTAGCCTAAGGTAAAATTTTGGTACTTTTCGGATAACTTTAATATTTTGATGAATAGTGAAAATTACTAAATTTTAAATAAAAAAAACTTTTTTAATCAAAATAATTTATATTGATAAATTATGAATTTGAGTGGTTTTAAAGTATATTTAGAATATATTTTTACCATTTAATATAATTTTGGTCATTGGACATAATTTTACAATTAAACCGGACATAAACAAGTGTCAATCTTTTGATAGTTATTATCTCTTAAAAACACGCTTTTTTGTTTTAACAATGGAAATTAATTTTAAATTAATTTCTTCCACTTCTGTGTTTTGAATTTGGAGAAATGGATTCCATATTTGGAATCAGGATGTTCAAATTGTGTAAATAGGTAACTTATATTTTTAGACATTTTGAATAATTACTTCGGTAAATATTTTATTTACCATGGTTAAGGGTAAATCCGGTAAATAAGGGTTACACAATTATATTATAATAACACAAAATTACCCTAAAATGTGTCCTATCCTCATTGGTTGATACATGTTCGACCATAGGCATCTTTGGGTCGATTTTTGGACCCATGGATCCACTTGTAGGTGATAGGGAGACTTAATTTTAATTAAGTTAAAATGAATACAAAAATGACACAAGCATATATCTTTTAGCAAAACAATTTTTACATAGGCTTATATATGTTGGATTTTCGAATATAAATATTAATTAGAAATATAAAAAGATTTCCTACATAATGATATTTTATTTATAATTTTTATACTTTAAATAATTTATTTATTTATGACACAATGATGATGCAGTAATTACCATAATAGTGAAAAATTAAAATAATTGATATTATAAATACACAAATAAATATAATTTGAGACTTTTTATGAATTAAACTAATTTTATAACTTAATATGACATGTTAGGAATGATGTAATTAAATATTTTCGAAGTAATCATTCTGTTATGAGTTTCACAGAAATCAACTATTGAATAGTGTCAAAATTGACATAAAAGAATTTTTAAAACAAATATTATATTATTAATTGATATTAAATTCCTAAAAATCTAAGGTTTGGCCAAGAGACTTATATCATGATAGGTATATCATTAATGGACCACTTGGGGGTCTCTTGGATGTATATAGTATGTTTATTAACCATATAATATAAAAATACAAAGAGACATTGTAAAAGTGAAACTAATTAACTAAAAGTTAATACTTAAAGATAAGGTTAATATAGTAACCCAAACCTGTCTAGATTCAGTTTTTTTAATGGTTTTAGACGTATCCCCACCTTAAAATTTAAATAATAAACTTTGGAGCCATTAGAAACAGAATATGAATTTATTATAAATTAATATTTCTAGTTTTTCCAAAGGTGCCCCTCACACCTCTTATAAAAGGGCACTCCTCCTTCTCATTTCTTCACACCTTAAAAGCCTTTTGGTTCGGCACAAATCTTCCCAAATACTCTCCCCACATCCCTCACTACAACCTATAGGCCTTATTTTGATCAGAAAGCCAACCTATGGAGCCATTTTGATCAAATCAAAAGGAAGAACCCGAAGAAGAGGTAATGATTTCACCACCCTTTTCCAAGTTCCTTTCTTCTTCCACTTCTTCTTCCATTGTTGTTACCATTATAAAATAATAACTCCAGTATCATATATATACTATGATTTTTTTATAAATATTGTATAACCATATTCAGTATTCTATCCACCCTTTGAATAACATGTCACCATACATGCGTACGTACGGCTTACTGTCTCCACGTCATGGTTAATTGTTATTCAATATATTATTATTTGGATGGGTATAATAATGATGTGTAACTCATGTAAATAATAAATATAACATGTTAATGATTCTGTATATATGATATACCATCCATTTATATATTATTTTAATATCAAAAGAATGATATTATCGCTCGTGCAAACGTACGGACTACCGTCTCCACGAACGCGATGAGATTCATTCTCCATCGTATCCATTCAAGTATAATTATCATTTGATGATTTAAAAATGATGTTTAATGACTTCATATCATTCTGTATATGAATAATATACAACCTACCCATGAAAAATATGGCTTATGTAACAAAACATATAAAAGAAAACTTGTAAGTTAACACCCGAAACGACGATAATAATAAGATATTATTAACAAAGCAATGTTAAAAGATCATATATCATATAATATGAATGTATATGATTCTTGTATAATTTAATAACAATTATTTCACCATTATACACGAGTTTAACCTACCCCAACCAAGGAAAAGTACAAGGTAAGGGTTTATTTCACAATCTCTTCATTATCTGAGGTTGTTTATACGTAATAATCTACTGGGATCTCTTTATCATCCTCATCCATGTTTCTTAAAATTAATTTCAAATTTTTTTAAAAATTTACTAAAATATGGGTTAAAGTCATTTATACCCTTGTTTGTATTTTTATAAGAGGTTTATAAAGGAATCTTTCCATCGTTTTCCAAACAAGGTTCTTTTTAACCTTTTCGACAAAATTACGGTAAGAATGTTTTTTTAACTTATACGGCGGATGCGGCTATCTTCCGCCGTTATAAAATCGTCGAAGCTTCCCTTACAAGCTTATAAGAATATTTTCAAAGAAAATGTATTATTTTATAAATATATGACTCTTAAATGACTTCAAAATAGAAATAGAAATTTCTCAAGAAAGTGTTTTAATTTCATCTATGTCAACATCCTTTGATGGATTTTATGCTTATTTGAAGTTGATTTATTATGATACAAAAATTCAATATTGTATTGATGGTTTTGTGATATTTTTGACTGTGGATGTGCTATTTTTATACCATTAATAGTTTATGGTGAAAGTATTGACATTTTGTATGCAAGTTTTAATTCGAATGTTTATGTTATGTTTAAGCCTTTTCATATGGGAATGCATTGGACTTAATATGTGATGGGTGGAGCCCGCTATTACTCCTCGATGCATCGGTAGGTCTCATGAGACAAACTAGTGTCTTGGCACAAGGTCTTGGAAAAATCTTATTTGTAGTCTTGGCACGAGGCCTTGGCTATGTGGTTATGATAGTCTGGCATTATGCATTCCATCATTATGAAAGTGGTTATTGATATTGCATGTGATTATTCGATTAGTAGAATATACATTTGAATAAGTATGTGTCATTATTTCATTTTATTTTTTCCATATTATGTTTAAGTTTAAGTATAAAAGGATTTTATTTTAGTTATACATTGCCTTAAATGTTTATTCTTATTTATGAAAGTTTCCTCTATATTGTTATCCTTACTGGGCATTTGAGCTCACCCCTTTTCTATGTTTTATTTTTCACAGGAAGTGATGAAGTAAATTATGAATGACCTACAGGGATATTATGAGGGGATAATAATGTATATTATGGAGACAATATGTTGTTTTTGTAGTTTTTTACTTCATGATGTAATGTAAAACTTTATGAATATATCTAGTGTTTCCAAGGCTACTAAACCAATTGGTCTTTCGAGATTTGATCTTTCTTGTGATCATTTCAATGTTATGTAATAATGCACCGACTCTGGGTAACTGGGGTTGGGGAGTTACAAATATAATGTTATTAAATACTACATTTATTACATAATATTTTTTCTAAGTGCGCTATTATTGTTTAATAATATAAAATTTGTGCTTCTATATTCTATTCTTAGTATTATAGTAGGAGAATTTTTTTTAAATTGAGAAAATGATCACTAAAATTATAAAAATTTAGTAATGAATATAGATGAAATTTTTTTTGTGTATAATTGTTATTTGTTTTATTCAAAGGATTTATGTTATTGTGGAAATTATTCAATGAGTATTATCAATTAAGAAATAGAAAAGATTAATTTCCATTTTATGAAACTACATAATTTAACTTATGCAAGAGAGCTCATAGACATCTACAGTCACAATACACATGATGTAAAAGGACAAAAGAAACTCATATTGTATTCCCATGATGAATCAATATTATCCTTTGGAAGTGGATTATTCTTTCTCATGTAAAGGATGAAAATATTTATCAAAAATTAAACCCTTGTAAATAATTTATTTTGATCATTATAAATGATTTTATCACTAAAGGGTATAAATATTTTGTCATATTTATGTAATCTATAAAAAAAGTCAAATTAAAGGGTTTTTAAAATATAAAAAGTCTAAAAATTACACAGTAACTCACCCTCGATATATTTTGATATGAACAAGGTTTTAAAATTTTGAATATGATTGTAGCCCATTATTCATTTAAAAACAAAGAGGTTTTGTTTTTTAAACGTATTGATGATTTTTGTTTGAAAAGTATTTTAACTACTAAATATGGTGTATGATATAGATTACATAAATTTAGTAAATTGAAGATATTTTCTAACACTACATGGGATTAATTATTAGATATGGAAGTAGTAAATGTTTTTATACTTATTACATTTGAGTTTTATTGTTCTTGAGATAGTTACTATTGGTTATATACCAAGGTTGTAAGGCATTCAGATGATAGTTATGAATAGGGGTAATATGGATAATGATGGTTATACATGAAATGAAGCATTATAATCACATTAAAATAATATAATCACCATTGTGATGGAAATAAATTACATAAATTGAATTTCTCTTAAATGTAAGAACATTTTTGAGTATGGATATAAAGTAAAGGAAAGGGTTTGTAGATATCTTTCCAATCACTAATGATAGTTTTATACTTGAATATGAAGTGGTGGATAATTTTTCACAAGAGGGAATGTAATTATAATATATATTATGCTATTTTTAGTGTCATTAGAGGAATCAAATATATTTACAAAGATACTATAAATTCATACTAATAAATTTGGTATAAACATTTGGACTCCTTTTTATCAAAACTTTGATGTATTTCATTTTGATGATTGAAATAGTTCATTTTTCTCATATTATAATGAAATTACCATGTAGAAAACTACATATTCTATATTACAGCTCTAAAAACACTCAAATATTCTACCCTTTATACCAAGTATTTCAAAAATTATCATTGTCTTAAATTGATTATTATAGATATAATTCGTTCTATAACATGATCAAAGATAAATTTATCTACTATGTAAAAAAACTGTCTTCTGAAATCCATAGGAAAATTCCATCACCTAATATAAAAACATTATGCAATAATAATATAACTAGATGGATAAATATTTTTATAGTTTTGATACTAAATATAATATATTGTCACCCTTAGGGAAATCATATGATATTAAATAATTAATTAAAGATATATAATGAAATCATGGTAAATCATTTTGACATTCTAATATTTTTCCTTTCAATGATAGTAACATAGTCTCAAAAACCATTTTTACCTCTTGGAACCTATCATAAGAAAATTATTAAATACCTATGAAAAGGAAATAATAACTATATAGTATTACCATGATGAATCAATAGTTACTCACAAAATACTCTAAGCATAATTCATGATGTCACATATATACAAGTACTAATTTCATGAGAAAACATGAAATAATATAACCCCGTTCACCCCAATTGAAAAAATAAAAACATAGAAAAATATTAACAAATGATAACATTCAACTATTATTATGTGGGTTTATTATGCTTTTACAGTCCCAAAAATTTCCAACTTTAGATAATGAAAAACCATTTGATGAAATACTGTAGCATGTACACATCATGTATTCCTTCTTAAAATTGAAAATATTTTCATATTCCACTGACTCTTAGTCCCATGGTAACTAAAACACCTCTCACTTTAAAAAAATTCATGACATATGGTTATAACTATGACCCTAATCCAATAAATTAGTATAAATATTATTTATTTAATCAGTGTGACAATACCACACGAGACTACCATATCATATGATAGTGCCCTTAATTGTATACCATAATACCCCATTGAACACCCCATACATATATCAACACATTGGATAATATTCCATTATCCATATATAAACATAATGTACATAAATCAACATCTATGATTATTTTACATTATGGATATTTTAATAGGTCACACATATATCAATATCATTGATTTTATTAATTGTAATTATTATAAATAATCCTATACTTATTCACAATCTAAACCCATCAAACTAGCCCATTTCACAAGAGAATAAAAATATCATCATGTTGAATCACCATCATAGAAATAAATTATCAAGCCCCTCTGAATAACTTCCCATGTAAATATTTATCCAATGACCCTAGCCCCATTCCACTACACGCAACATGGTTATCTCAAGAAGATTGAAATTGTCATAATAAAACCAATAAATATAAACTCTAAATAAACCAATAGATACTCCCAATCTAGATCACCCACATACCTAATTAGGTCATTAATGAATCTCATTAAGCTAACAAACTATTGGTTAATTAATGAAACTTTTCTAAAATAGAAGTCATTTCAAATATAATAATGCAATTGATTTTCACTAATAATAAAGGAGTTTAAATAATTATAACCATCCCAATAAATGAAATAATCAGTATCCATGTCAAAAAATCCCAATATCCCCATTATGTGATTCTCTCTTCAATATCGTTCAACCTATCATTCATTATTCTAAAGTATATGAACATATGAAAGGGGAATTATATAATATAAAACATCATATAATTTTATCAAAATTCCAATATAACACATAAATACAACATTACATGCTTTTTATAAATGTAATAAAAAACATGTCACAATTAATAAAATATAAAAACCAATATCAAATACCAAAAAAAACATTATATTAATTTCAAATAACTCAAAATGTCTCCAATGCTAGAATGTATTATCATGGACTTTGATAATAATTTTTTCCATTATAATATATATATATTTATTAATATATAGTGTGAATTTACTCATAAAATTATTGTCCATAGATCTCCCAAATAGAAATATATGTTTCATTTGTTCTAATACCTATAATTTACTTAATAACTCTCTTGATAAAAAAATTCCCTTTGAAATCATGTTTCTAATTATTTCCCCACAGTCTTCATAGTTTAATTTTGTCACTATATAACATAAAAATAATAAACAATCACATAAGATCAACCTTATCAGTCCTCAAAGACTGCAAAATTTTAATTTTAAATTTATCACAACCCAGAACGTTCATTTGGTTCACCAGTAGTTGTAAACAAGATACAACAATAATGAACACATAGTAAATGTAAAAAATAATGAAATAACTAGGGTCAGCAATATCATACTTTAATCGTAGCTCATTTATTGGCTATCATCTAATAAGTTGTATCCTTTATTGTGAATTTTAAAAACACACAAATAATTTTTGATTTTTCTATATACATACCATTTGAAAGAGGAAATATTCTCAATGAACATATAGGGATAACCTAGAAATTGGTAACATGAATCTATTATCATAGAAGGAACATAATTGAAATTATTAATTTAATTTTATGATGAGAGATTAGTGGAGGGGAGAGAAAAGAGGTGAGAAATATTCACCCCATTTCTTCATTGCCTCCTTCAAAAAAGGACTCCATATTTGATGAAAATAAAAGAAACATAAACAATAATATGAACATTAAAAATAACATTAATCACTAACAGAGGTATTATACCCATAATAAAAATAATAATCGTAATTTTATATTTGATAATATATATTATTATTATTAGCATAGTCATTAAAATCGATGTGTTAATGGTGTCCCATGGAAACCTTTATGACCATGTTTGTCATGATTATTTTCTAAATTCCATCATGGAATAATGTTAATGTTGATAGTGTAGTACATGGTGCACTTGTCCCCACCAGATATCCTGAAATCTTCCGAACTAGTAGAGGATTCTTTAAGGGTTTCGTCGAACATTTCCTTGGTAACTTAATTACCCTAGAAGCTAACCTTTGGATAGTCATTCAAATTTTCAATTATTCTAACCATTTTGAATTCGGTAATATCTAGATTGAGAGTGACTTAATGCTGGTGCTAAAAAATCAAATGAATTGTTCATATCTAGTTTTGTGGAGGATCTACACTAAATAGACACATCGTTTGGAATATTCAAATATAATTAAATTTTAGGAAATCCATATTTATAGGAGTCGAACATGGTGGTTGATTCTCTGTCAAAGAGAGAAATGGTTGATGAGAAGTCTTTTTGGAAATTTTATCTTGATGATTCACTATATTATTTATAATTTTCCAATGTTAGGGGTGACATGTACACTCATCTTTAAAATATTATTTTTAATAAATCATAATTTTTTATAATAAAATTTTTGGGAATGGGTCTTTGAACCATCTCCTTAATCATCTTTGATAATTAAATTATAATAATATAATATATTTATATATATAATAAACATCAAAACAGTTACTGAATACCTACTAGATAACATTACGTTCCTATTTTACCAATCACGTAACCTAGTAAAAACCATAGGGAATTGCTTATTGTGATAGTGCCCACATCCACCCCACTTCGTGATTTATGGAGTTCCCAGTGTTATATACCCAGATACAAAGTTACACCTTAATATTAAAAAAAATATTTCATAACCAAATCATCTTCCTCCTTTTCCTTGTTTCCTTCCAAAATTATATTTCCATCTCATAAAATTACCGAAACATATCCATTTTAATAATAAAAAAAATAAAACATTATTAAATTTACCATAATGATGAATTTTGAGAACTCCCCGCCATTGGGATTATCATCTCTAGGAACCATCTTGGAGTATGTCTAATGGAATATTAACATTAATGAAATTCTATTTTATTTATTAACAAAATTCACATGATAAATGATTATTGATATAATAAAATAAAACTAAATATTATACTTTAATTATTGTTTGGTCACCATAATTCAATTGGGGACATGTTACTAACACACCTAATTTCTTATACACATAACTCAATTAAAGTACCCCAATACTCACTTGGTACCAAATTTTACTATAAGAACCATTTACCTTATCCAATTTAGAATTTCGTTTTCCATTATAATTTTACATTCTCTAACAGGGTGACATTTTCAAATACCCCTTAGTTTCCTAGTAGAATATTCCACTCACTCTAATTATTTTCTTATCCTTTTCATAAAATAATCAACACTTAAATGTAATATCCAAACCCGACTCCACTACTCAAAACCAACTATATTTTTGATAAAAATTATACTTATACATTATAATGTTCTCCTAAATAATTATGTTTTAGGGAAATATTTCTCTTTAAACAATTTTATTTATTCTATATCTTTTTTTACCCACAACACTGAGTTCAAACGAACCTTGAATAATTATTAAAATATATCATGTTTGTTATTTTGTTTTCATTGGATTTTTTGGTAAGAATAGTAAAAACTAAAATAATAAAAATATATCTTCTAAAAATTTATAAAAGTAATTCATTAGTTGTCAAATTATTAAAATAATAAACAAAAACAATGTTTTAAAATAAAAGAAATGTTTTTTTGAAATATACTTTTAATATAAATAAATTAAATTAATCACTATTTATGAATTAATTTAATGAAATTTATATATTATTTACGTGATAATTTTTTAAACATTCATCAAATATATTTATAGGAATAAGAGAAGAATTAATCCAGTTTTATTCTTATATTTTTTTTAAAAGATGTTCAGATCACATCTTACACAGAAATATTAAAATTAATTTATTTAATTTAAATGTGTTTAATTAGATATGATGAAATATATATATATAATTTGGATATTCAAATATTTTATATAGGAACCTTTTACTTTTGGTAAATATGAATACTAAACCTGATAAAATTTATCACCTTAGTAATTGGAAAATTAGGTTAATCGTTTAAAAAATAACTGATAAGAACATAATTTTTTACCATAATTTTATTGAACGAAATTAATTCTAATATTATTAAATTATTATTGAAATTGAGTTTTTAATCGAAAATTTTCTATGAAAATTACTTATATATTACTTAAATCAAAGAATATTACAAAATGTCACAATGTTATTTTTTAATATACTTTAAGTGTTCACATGGGGACATAAAATAGTCACAAGTGAATAATAATATAAATTTTGTGCAAAATGAAATTATTTTTCTGATGGTAATTTATTTTTAATTTCAAATTATTATATAATTACATAAAATTCATAAAAAATGGAAAAAATTAATTTATACAATTAATGGAAAAATAAAAATAAATGATTTTGAAATTATTAAAAGTGACATAATTTAGGTAATCTAGAGTCTTACACAAATTTTATAAGTAAATATTAAATAATATTAATTTTATAAAATATTAAATTCAAATTAAAAGTTTGTCTTTATGTCATCTATGTAAATTTAAACAAATAGTTTAAACATTTATAATAATGATATATTAATAAATTAACTTTTTATTAAATTATTAAAAAATTAAAATAATATTTAAATAAAACTATTTGGACAATATATGATCTAAAATTCATGAAAATGTATATTTGTGGGTCAATTTTCATCTTATACCAAAAAAACTACAACCCATCAATATTGAAAACATTGTTTCTATAATTAGAATTAAAATTGGTTAAACAAGGGTTAATAAAAATGATGAGGTCTGAAATTACAACAAAACATGTCTAAATTCTATTTTCGGATGATATTAATAACCTATTCTAAATTATCTTTTAATATATATCTATTTGGATAAATATTTCTTGAGAGTGAATTTTTTATAATTTAAACTTTTGGGAAATTCCCAAAATGTCCCTCACCTCAATTATAAAATGAAACCTCATACCATACTTATTTTCAACAAATTTAGCATTTTATATCAAAAAAATATAATATTATCTCTTATAAATATCCCTACGTACATTCTAGAGGTTCTGATCTTCCCAAAAGCCCATCCCAAGAGCCATTTAGTGGCTATCTAAACGAGTCGTCTTATAAAAGAGGTAGTCTCCTTGAGCAATAAATTTATTTTCTACTCTTATTAATCTCTTATAAATATATGGTATATATAATAAAATAATAATATTAGTAACATCTGTGAAAAACCCATTATTAATTCTCTTTACCATCAAATGAGAAGTGAAAGTTTCGCTCCTCTATACATACGACATACCATCACTATGTAGCGAAACAATTCATTTTTCATCACCATATTTTATGGATTTATACAATAATGTGTTTAATATTTATATATAATTTATAGTGAAAATTATATTTATTTAGTGATAATATAATTTCATAATTTTTACCATCCAATCCTTTTGGAAATGATAACGTCGCACATGAGTAGGTGTGGAATACCACCTCCATGAAGTGAGGTGATACGTTTTTCATTTACATTTTAATTGGATGATAATGAGGATGATTTTTATGATTTATATAATATAATAATTTTAAT
The DNA here is from genome assembly GCA_963277665.1 of Viscum album. NCBI lineage: Eukaryota > Viridiplantae > Streptophyta > Magnoliopsida > Santalales > Viscaceae > Viscum > Viscum album. The sequence goes on from OY728147.1 coordinate 380,384,977, forward strand.
TTGATGGTGAATTAATATTTTCCTTTCTTTTAAATAATCCATTGAAAAATGAAAATAGTGTTCATGCGTATGTACAAACTATCGTCTCTATGCAGGGTGTAATTAAATATTCTATCAATAAATTTTATGGAGAGATAAAAATATGTTTATAATACATATCTATGATATTTATATAATAATTTATATTATTAATATTATCAACCCATGATAGGTGTTGAATGACCAAATTTACTAAACTGAAATACTCATGATAAATGAAATAGTTAACATCAGGAAATAATGATTTTAATATTGAATGATTGATAAAAGTGGGTGTTGAAATGTTTTAAATGGATCATATATGATATTATTAGTATGAACATGAATTTTTTACATAAGTATAATATATTTAAATTTATTATAAATGATTTTAGAGTGATTTTAATGAAATGAAAACTCAAGGAAAGGGTTTTATATTACAACCATGTTATTAACCATGATTTTTTATAAGTAAGACTCCAATTATGAAATCTTATGATATATCAATTAAGAAAATCATGGATTTTATTATCATCGGGTTATTTATTTGAAACAAATTCCTTTCATTTTCCTCACCTAATGTATTCAAGAAACTAGAACAAATTTCTTAATGAAAATTGACTTCCTTTATCTATTTAGCCTAATTTTATTCTTCTATATCAATATTCTCATATAATGTTTTAATAAGGGTTTTTACTATTCTACTTTGATTTTTAATGTCATTTTTACACATGCTTTAATTTTTACAAAATGGTTTGAAATGAATCTTCCCATCATTTTGTGAATGAGGTACTTTGTGACTTTTCAGATAAATGTATGAATGGAATGTTTTTTAAATTAAAGGGTAGGAATGGATTTACCCGCTGTCATGAGTGTTTTGTTATTTGAATCTTCCTCTATAATTTAGATAGTTATTTTTAAATAATATGCATTCTTTTATATTTTTATAGTTATTTTAAATAAATTATTTCAAAATGGAAATGTTGTTTTCTTTGGGAATGTTTTAATGATATTTTATTGGCATTTCTATTCATAAAAGACAATAAAAATTGATTTCACTTATGCTTTAATAGGGACTCTATTGATCATTTCCATCATTATTCTTCTTCTATTTGATTTATGAATATGATGTCTTAGGTTTTTTGGAAAAAATACCTCAAGGTAACATTGTAGCATTTTTGGGTTAGTTGTGATTGTTGACAAAGCATGTTTTCATGGGGAATTGTTGAGTTCCAGATGTTTTGTTGACAATCTATGTTGAAAAATAACCATGAAAACCTAATGGAGGAACTAAAGGCGGTACAAAAGAAAACATATAATGTGGTGCCATTTTAAGGTTTTTTCCAAATATTTGGGGTCCAAAATCTGGGATTTGGTGATCATCGCGAAAAGTGGATTTCTTTAAATATGTCATAAAAATAAGGAAAAGGATTGTGTTTTGAGAAGATGGGATTCAGGAATTGTATTTTTCAAGGCCAATAATAATGTTGACAGTGATCTCTGCAATTATGATGGGCTTTAAGAAGGCATAGGTTAAGAGAATTGTGAGGGAGCATTATGATGGTGGTGAAAAGGAATTGATGGAATGGTCCGCAATTACAATGAGCACTATGATCCTAAAATTGTCTTGGTGCTTCACAATATAGAGATAATTTCAATGATGATTTTGGAGATTTTTTATTTGATCATACATGGTGCTAGCTTTTTGTGTAAGGTTATTTAGTTGATGAAATCACTTATAAATAGGCATCAACATCCTTTATAATATTAGAGAGTTTTTTGAGAAGATTTTGTAACTCTCAAATAGAAAACGAGCTTCATAAAGGAATTGTGCTTCGCCAAAGGTAGGAGCTTCGCAGAGTCTAATATAGCTCTGAAAAATATGTTTGTAATGCATTTGATCAATGAGATTTTCAAAAGAAGTTTCCTTTTGATGGATTTATCTCTATGATGGCCTATGATCTACGAAGGAGTGTGCTTTTTAATGAAGCATGGAATTTATGAAGGATTGTTTTAGCTTTTTAAAATTGGTAACTTCACAAAGTATGAAACTTTGTTAAGGTATTTCAAATTTTTGTTTCCCAGTCATCAGTTAAAAAAGGGGTATTAATTAGTTGATGAAATTTGTACTTTAATAGAGAATCTTTCTATAACTGAGAATGTATTCAATAGTGATAATTAAGGGACCTACAAGTCTATAAACTGTGAGGGGATCCTTTCCAGTGTAGTTAGAAAAGGAGTAGGAAAAAGTTGATCCTTTATACAGGCAGTCATCCAGAGATATAGGAATATGGAGTGGACCTTGGGAAGTAGTAAACTAACACTAAACATTATAAGGGTAGTGAAAATGGTTATAAACGTGTTCTATCCCAAACATTGTTTGTAGATAGCTTTAGTGGATTTAGTATAGTGAAACATCGCCATTGTATGCTCCATGGATGTATCCTAGTGACGGTGAACCATGTAAAATCATTGTGTCCACCTGATTTCTTCCCTACATTGCATCCAAAGCATTATCATCATATAAATAAGGAATTAACATGATCAACGTTGACACATAAGTGAAAACAAAGTGACCTTTATTATATTAATGTCAAGATCCAGTGCAGCCGGAATAATTTTGAAATACGATATCCATACCCCGATTCACTCCCTCACTTAGGGTATCTAGGTCTCTTTTGATCCTAAAATAAGTTCTATTATGCCTTTTAATTTTCCATGGCTTATGTCACGATAAAATGAATAAATATGTTTGAAACCCATCTCTTTTACATGGGTTATGCTATGATGAAATGTTTATGAAACTAATTTCTTTTATTGGTCCTGATACGATGAACACATTATGTTCTTATGGTATAAATACGTATGATATTCATTATTTTATAGGGGAGACCTATATATTAATACAATACATTGGGTAAATATTAATATCCCAAGATATTAATAGACTATATTGGGTAGAGAAACTGGTTCAGTAAGGGACTTTGTATACTACGATAGTCTTGTGAGTGAACGCTGAATAATAAAATGATTTATAGAGTGAACCCATTCAACCACTATAATATTTTAATATATCCTTGAATACTAAGAAATTTTTTCTCTATGATTATGTTTGTACCACATTTACATATCATATGAAAAGGTCATAGTATCATGGTTCATGTTATTTGATTACAATATGATTTATGTATTATGAAATTAAAAGATTTATTCTATGAATTAATATTATAATATTTGATGTTCAGGTTATGTATTTAAAAAGTTATTATCAAATTTTTATGCCCTTATTCATTTTTTATGAAACTATTTTTTATTCATACTTCCATTGTTTACCCTTGTTGATCATTTCATGTCAAAATTTTCTTATGTTTCTTTCCCCCTGTTATGATGAAAAAGGTATTTTTTATTATATGTCTAAGAAGGATTATAGTTATGAATAAATAAGTGGGGTATAATGTAAATATTTTTTTAACAAGTTTATTATACTTATAAGTTTCCAAAGACACTAAACTTAAATGGTTTTAGTGTGGATCGAAAATTTATGTAATGGGTATCCATTTGTTAAGATGTAATATCTGTGTTTGAAAATTATGGGTCACTAAAGTTGGAATCTAAGAAAGGATTAGAAAAAAAATTTAAACTATGATGATAAAACATTATCAATAACCTTATTTATATGCCTATGTATAGGATAAAATCCAAAAGTATTTGTAGTGATCATTAATTACCACTGTTAAACATAATGTTTCATATAAGAAGGCGTCACAATTTAGAAATCCTATAAATTATTTTTTATGATTATATTGTTTCCCACAAAGAATATTGTTGCTCACACTATGCTTCTTGGTTTTAGCCAATGGATAAAATCTTATGGAATCATGTTAATGTATAATGTGATTAATAATTCAATGGTTTTACTTCTAAATAACTGAATTTTATGGAATCATTAATGAAAACTTGTGTTTCTATGTTCACAAAACATTCTCTATTTAATAAAGATGTCGAACACCAAAATTAACAATGGAGGGAACAAAGATCAGTTGATTATTTCATGAGAAAAAATCCAACTTATTTTAGTGAGTCAACTGATCCACTAGTTTCTAGGAAATAGAAAAATTAAAATAGAAATGGTATTTTCTATTATTCTGTTTTTAAAACATGAGAATGTTATTCTTTATATTTATCATTTGGAAGATGAAGTATATTTGTAGTGTAATTTTATTAAAGATATGATATAATAAGAATAAATGGAATCTATGCAGTGGTATGAATTTAAAATATTATTAATAAATAAGTTCTTTCCTTATATTATTTTTATAAAAATAAAGATATAATTATTTGTTCTATTAAGTAATGATGATGAATCCATTGATAACTTTGAGTAAACTTTTACAATACTTGTGAGGTATTCTTATAGAATTATCATTTATCCTGATTGTAAGGGTAAAAAATTGTTTAGTGGATTAAATCCAATTTGTCAATGATTTTTGTTGGTAATGGGATTTAGTAAATATGAATAAATTTTTTGATATTCTCTTAAGGTGGATATAGATATCAATGTTACCCATAAATCTCATGGATTTTATAAAAATATAAAAATGGAATTCAATGTAAATTATAAAAATTTAGAGATAATAAGTTAAGGTTTCCTTTATTCTTGATGTGTTGAAGTAAACATGGTTAAAATTATCATAAGATAACTAGTAAATGTTTCTTGTGTATAAAGGAAGGTAATCAATAAATCAATTTACAATGTCATGGGAATAAGTTATATAATGATGTGAATTGAGAGAAATGTCGAGAGAATGAACCAACCACACTCTGGTGTTTTAAATGAAAGGAGTATGGTAATTATAACAATTTTTTCTGAAATCTAAAGGTTTATGACGATGATTGATGTCTCCAACATATTAACCCAAAGATGATGGGAAATCTCATGTAATCACTATTTATGACGAGTGGTATGATAATGATGTGGTTAAAGATACACTTAATTTTCACTCAAGAACAACTAATGTCTTAGTTGATTACATATCTACCCACTTTTTTATATATAAATACTTTTTTAATGGTATCCCAATAACAAATAAAAAATTAGATGATGAGTTAGTAGAAAAATCCCTTAATGGTATAATTACCACATCCCAAGTCAATGATTCTTCTGTGGTAGAATTTTTTTAGAACATATTTTCTAAAAGTCTTTTCATTCTTCCTCTTATTGAACTCAATTTTATTTTTCAGATTTATTGGCCTTATTTACATATATCCCACATAAATTACAAGGGAAGGGAGGTAACGTTTGACATCCTGAACCAACTTATGATAACCTATTAGTGTGATCAAAAAAATAATCTTATGATGGAAATTTCATTTATTGTATAAGACATGATTCCCAATAAAATGGAGAATTTATCACATATATTTAGGGAGAAACTCAATATAGATGATATTATTATTGTGTGGGAGTTTAGTGATAACTTTATGAAAGAGTTACAAATTATCCACCAAATCATGGAGTTGAGTTTTCAATAGAACACATACATGGTGCCACAAGTATTTTGGGAACTCTATATAGAATTATCCCAATTGAGTTGTTATAATTGAAACAATACCTATTATAAGATTAAAATATATTCCTTAGGCCATGTGTATCTTGTTGGGGTGCACTTATTATGTTTTTAAGACAAAAAATTGGTCAATGTGACTCTGCATTGATTATCGATAACATAACAAAGTCACTATCAAGAACATGTATCCTCTAGTAGTTAATCAACTACATAGAGTTGAATACTATTATTAAGATCTATATTCATTATTGATATCAAAAATTGAGGTACATTAAGGAGGATATACCCATGAACACATTCCACACAACGTGTGAACACTATGAATTTATAGTAATACCATTTGGTCTCACTAATTACCAATCTATTTTAATATTTTTAATTAATAGAGTCTTATATATTATAAAGATCAATTTTTGGTATCATTTACTTGAAATATTACTAGTTTATTAAATAGAAAATAATATCATAAGATTATTTAATAATTGGGTTGAAGACCCAATGGAAAGTGAAGCATTATAAAATTTTTAACAAGTGTGGATTTCAACATTGGATGGTTTCATTATTGGGTAATATAATCTCAAGTGACGGTATAGTCGTTGAAAATTAAATGATATAAGTTATTGAACATTGGTCTAGGCCAACCACTGTGACTGAGATCCATATTTTTCTTGGTTAGGATGGATATTATCAGTGTTTTGTGGTGAAATTTTCATTAATTTATAATGCACTCAGCAAGTTAACTAATAAAGGATCTGAGTTATTTTGGATGGATGAATAGGAGAAATATTTTGAGGAATTTAAGTGAAGGATATTCAACACACATATGCTTACACTACCCTATTTTGGAGAAGGGTTTATAGTCTATAGTGGTGCATCAAATAAGGGGTTGGGTTGTATCCTCATTTAGAATGAAATGGTTATAGCTTATCCATTAAAGAAATTGATGTTCCACGATAAAAAGTTCCCAACTCATTATATGGATTTATCTATAGTATGTTTTTCCTTAAAAATATAAATTCATTACAAATATGGAGAAAATTGTTACATATAAACTGATCACAAAATATTAAATTATATTTTTACTCATATATATATTAATATGTTAGAAATAAGATTATTGGATACAAATAAATATTATAACTACTCAATAAATGACAAGACTTGTAAAGTGAACAAGGTGGGATATTATCTGATTTAAAAGGATTATTCTATCATATATATATTTAAGATAAAAAATGATCCAGTATTTCTATACTCATAATGTATGGATCATGAAATATTGAGAAAAGGGGAGAAATATTATTTTTCTCAAATTAATGTTCATCCTTCTAACCAGTAAAGATTAAAAAGGCACATAAATAATATGTAGAGTTAGAAAAAAAGGTGATAAATGTTCCTAAGATGAACTATTATTGTGAGGTAATGATAAGTTTCAGGAACCGTGTTTGTGTCCCTTTAGTATCTGATTTGATGGAGTTGGTGGATAATGCTCATATTTATTTATTACCTATTTAACCTAGATGTACTAAAATGTATATACATTTTAAAGAGTAATTATAATTGGATGATATGGGAGACATATTTTAAGTATATTTTCTTAATTCTTGGAATGTTGACATGTTAAGGATGATAGACAAATGTATAATGGGATATTATAACCATTACCCATACTAGAATAGATATTGGAAAACATCACCATGGATGGTTTCATTGGGCTCCCTAAAAATTAAATAATTCAATTTTTGTTATAGTCGATCTCCTTATAATGTCAGTTCACTTCATTTACATTAGATTATATTTCTCTCTTGATTAAATTAATTACTTATACATTAAAGAATTAGTAGGGATGTTCGGTATGCCGCTATCAACTGAATATGATTGGGATTTGAGGTTTAAAATAATGTTTTGAGAATTCTTCAGTATGATATGGATATAGAGTTAATATTTATCATAACATGTCATCATCTGATAGATGGTCAAACTAAGGTGACCAATAAAACACTTAATGAGATGTTGATATCATTTTCTATAGATTTTAATGGTTTTGAGAACAATAACTTCCTTTAGTGGAATTTGCTTCTAGAAATAACTATCACTCCATAATTCAGATGAAACCTTATGAATCCCTCTATGGTGTGAAATGCATAACTCCTACATTATAGAATGAAGTTTCATAAAGGAAGATATTTGACAAAATATTTCTAAGGAAATGATAGAGAAAGTGAGATCCATTCAATCTAATATAATATCATCTCCATGTTGAAAAAATATTTAGAGAGACAGTCATTATAAATATCTAGAGTTTAAAGTTTTTGATATGTTTTGCAGTGAAAAATCTCTCTAGAATAGGATGATGATATTTCAAAAGAAGGTAAATCTAATCCCCATGTATCTAATTCATTTTAAAATTATTTATTTTATTGGGATAATATCTTTTCTATTGTTGATTCTAAAAAATCTCTTTCAAGTTCATGATGTGTTCCATATATATCTCCCAAGGAAGTACGTAACTGTTTATTCAAATATAATAAAATAATAGGTAGTACCACTAGACAAAAATATTTCTTATGAAGAAAAACTAAAAGAGATTCTAAATCTTAGTGACTAAGTTATACAACACAATATCAGTCAGCTGGTTAATGTATTGTGGTGAAACCACCAATTTGAGGAAGTTATGTGTGAACAATTAGAAGGAATGATGCATAAGTATCCTCATCTATTTTTGTCACGGTGATTAGTTTTGGGAGTGAAATTCATTTTACGGGGGGTAGAATGAAACACCTTGAGTTTTTTATTAAATATTTTTCTTTAATTAGTTTGATTTATTTGAAATCTTTCATTACATGAAACCAATGTTTAAATAAACCTTGTGACAATATTAATATATTAAGGGTTAGTTATCACCTAGATATTAGATTTATGGGTATGAGAAGAAATAACAAAATTATGAAAATATTACTATATAAAAATTTATAAAATGAATTTATTAGTTATCAAATGATTATAATTAAAAATAAGAAAAACATATTTTAAAATGAAAGTGATGTTTTCTTGAAAAATTGTTTTTATGAATGAAATATATTTTTTATATTAATAAATTATATTAATCATTATTATTGAATACTTTTATTTAAATTTATATATTATTAACTTTATAAAATATTTTAAAAATCCAATAAATATTTTTCTATGCATAGGATGTAACAAATCTAGTTTTATGCTGGAAAAATGATTTTTTTATAAAAAGAGGTTCTTGTCGCATATTTTGAGATTAATATAAAATTATTTTCTACCATTTATAGGTATTGAATTATAAAAAATAAAATAAATAATTAAAATCTTTGGTTTCAAAATTTTTTATTATACCCTCTTTATTTTTTGTCAATATTAACAATAATTAGGGTAAAATTTATCACTCCATAAAGGGTAAATAGGGATAATAAAGGATAAAAATAAGTGATGAGGACAAAATAATTTATCCATATTCTTATGATAGTAATATAATTAAACCCTTATCACCTTAGACATGAAATGTTCTTGTTTAATGGACATTAATCAATAACAATTACTTATATATTATTACAGACAAAGAAAGTTACGAAATGCAACTCTCATTGTTTTAAATATCCTTTACATGATCACATAGAGACAAAACCATTTGATGAATGAATAATTATATTATTTTTTTAATAATTAAATTATATTCACGGTAGTAATTTGTTTATAATTTTTAGGTATTAAATAATAACCATAAATTCTTACACAATTCCAAAATAATATTATTCAATTAATGTAATAATAAATTAAATTATTTTTAAAATATTAAAAGATAAATATTATGAGTATATATAGTTATTCAAGAATATATTACGTGAATATAATATATTATTTTTTTTATGATTAAAACCAAGTTAAAAAATTATTTATTTATTTTTAGTAAAATCAACTAAAATGGAAAAAACTGATAATGGTGATATTTTATCAAAATAATATTTTATAAAATTATTTAGAAACCATTAACATATTTAAATAAGGATATGTAGATATGATATGGTGTAAAAATTCATAAATTGTATATTTATGGTCTAATTGATACCTTATAACTAAAAACTTCTACCTTTTAATATTGAAAAAATTGTGTCTTTAGTTAAAATTAGAATCTATAAACTAAGGATTAATTAAAATGAGAGGGTTATAATTTTAAAAACAATTATCCAAATTCTATTGGTTGATGGGAATAAAACCTGATACTATCATAAAATCAGATTTATTTACATTTGGTGGAATTTTTCTTAGGAAAAAAGTTATTATAATTTCATTTTTTTAGAAATTCCAAATGTTCCCCTCACCTCAATTAATAGTGGGAACCTCCTACCTCACATATTTATGCAACATTGATCCTTATAGAACTAAAAAAATCTTATAATTACTCTTATAAACTTACATTTCCAAATTATATTGGCTCTTTCCATCCGAAAAAACTAATCATTGATTCCTTTAGAGGAGATATACTAGTGTCATCTCAAAGATGAGGTAATAGGCTTAACTGATCACTTTATTTTCTACTCGTCTTTACCTCATATAATTCAATTATATTTAAAAATAATAATAAATTGAGTACCCTAAAAACTATTAAATTTAATTTTGTTTATTAAAACATCATTATACACCATTTTCCTAATCAAATGAGAAGTGAAATGATCATTTGTGTGTACTAACAACTTACCTTATCCAATTAGTCATACAATTCATTTTTCATCACCATGTTTTATTGATGCGTATTATATTGGGTTTAAAATTTATATATTATATTTAATAAACAAAATTATACTTCTTTAATTATATTATAATTTCTACATTCTTACCATCTAATCCATTGAGAAATGATAATATCGCTCGTGCGCACATGTGGACATCCACCTCCATAATGTGATGTGATTTGTTTTCATCTATTTTTTAAATGAATTTTAGTTGTGACTAATTTAATGAACATATATGATATATATGAAAAATAATCACATTTTAAATTTGAATTAATATTTTCCTTTCTTTCTATCAATTGAGAAATGAAGACAATATTCATGCATACAAACGACATACCATCATCAAGAACTGTGTAATTAATTTTTCTATATCTAACTAATGTGGATGACTATAAATATATATATAGTGAATTTATATAATATTTATATAATAATTATTATTATTTTGTTAATGTGACCAATATAAATTTATAAGTATAGGAACTACTAAATTGAAATTCCCATGATAAATGAAACATTTGACACCCAGAAATGACAATTTTAATAAGGAATTATTGATAAATTGGGGTGTTGAAATGTTATAAAGGGATAATATATGATAATATCAACACTAAAATTACCCTTTTATATAATTATAATTAATTTTAATATATTATATAGAAGTTTATAGTTTTTTGAAGGATGTAGAACTCGAGGCAAGGGTTTGATGTTAAAACCTCATTTTTATAGGGATTGCTTATGATTAAGATTCCAATGATGAGATCATATTATATATCTACAAATAAACTCATGTATTTTCTAGCCATATTATTATTTATTTAAAATACATTTTTTCCTTTGATTTTCCCCAACTTATGTACTCATGAGACTAAAATTTTTTTTTAAGGAAAATCAATTTCATTTCTCTCTTTAGTTGAATTTTTTTTATTCTATATCTATATTTTCTAAAAATATCATAAGGAATGATTTTAACATTCTAAAATTATTTTTAAGGTTATTTTTACCATTTTAAGACATTTAAAAAAAAATTGGTAGGAATATTGTTTTTTTTCAAATGAGACACTTTGTGACCTTTTCGACATAAGTATGGAAGGAATATTTTCAACTTATATTTCATGGATGAATTTTTCCACAAAAAATAATGATAACTTATTTGTTGCCTAATTTTCATGTTTAAAAGGTTCTTTTAAAAGAAAATATTTTCCTTTATATTTTTAAATTTATTTTAAAAAAAATTAATTTCAAAATGGAAAAGTTGTTTACATCAGAAATTTTTTAATGGTATTTATATTCATCAAATACAACAACCATCTATTTCACATATGATTTACTGGGGATATAATCCAAGGATACCATACTAATTATTTTGTTGAACGATTTACGAATAACATGAAATAATGTTTAAGAAAGTCATTTCTTTCCCATGTATTATTCTATGATTAAATGATGAAATGTTTATAAAACCCATTTCATTTCCATGGTTTATGATATAATGAAATATTTTTGAAAAAAATTTTATTTCTTGGATTCTAATATGATGAATTATTTTAAGACCTTATGGAACAAATATGTATTATTTTCATTATATGGAAGGTGAGACCAATATCTTCTTTTAATTCATTGGTTAAATATTGATATCTCATGAGTTATATAGGACTGTAATGGATAGTGAATCAAATTCAGTAAGGGAATTTTTCTACTCTAATAGTCTTAGGTGTGAACCATGAATACTATAATTGTTTTAGGAGTGAACCCATTCCATTATGATAGTATTGTAATAAAGCATTTATTACAAATGAAAAATATTTTTTATGCTTATATGTATTCCCTAATTCCATGTCTTATTCTAATTTTATTCTCACATAGTTCAATTTATTTGAATCACTTTTTATTCATGTCTTATGAACATAAAATATTTATTCAATGACTTATGATTATGATATTTTATATGAAGTGCATGGTTTTCAAATGTTCTGACCATATTATTATACCCTTATAACCATATTATAATTATGTGATTATTGATATCTCCCTTGTTCACCCTTTCTAAGCATCATAGATCACCATTTTATTATTTTTTTCATTCCCAATGTTAGGAAGAAAGGTATTAAGTATGATATGTCTAAGAAGGGTTCCTGTTATGATAAAGTAAGTATAATATGATGAACATATATTATGAACCAATTGTTTTTGTTTTTGAGTTTCAAAATATACTAGAATGAAATGATACTACTGTGGATCAAAATGTTATATACTAAATATTCATCTATTATGATGTAATATATATATATATATATATATAAAGCATGGGTCTCTATATCCCTGACCACAAAAGGATAAATAGATAGATATAGGAACCAACATGAACCGTGGAGAAAATTTTAAATTCCAACAAAAATGCCAATCAAATATACTTGTGATCCAGTCTTTAGTAGAAACCATGAATTAAATGCATAAAACATAATATAAAAGTCTAATAAGTGAACCTATACAATAAAAACCCAAATATAAATAGAAAATTTCTTAACAACTATACTACTATAAAATATGGCACAACTCATACACCACTAGTCTCTATTACACCACCACCACTTTATTCCACCATAGGAAACAACGTCCAACAACCTGAAACTCATGTAGTATCATTTTTATATCCCCCAAGACTCCTATACAGAGTGACTACAAGAACCATCACAATTTCCCCAATTACTTACAAGAACCCAATTGTTATGAATATCAAATGATCTAAAATGAATTTTATAAAATATAACTAATTTCTAACAATATTTAAAACTACATTCATAACCAACATGCATAAAATAAAAAAATTAACATCATAAAACTAGAATGAAAAAATAAAACTAAATTATAAGAATGATTTAAATAAATAAAGTCCAATAAAAACAAAAACATACTCCCAATGAGATAACCCACTCACCTGCATAAATAAATTAAACTAGAAAGAACCCTTTAGCCATGAGTAATATCTATGAATGGGTATCATCATCTCACACATGAAATTACTACCTTTGACCAGACCTTTTCACTCTTGACAAAAAACCCACACCTATGTGGTTCTTTACCATAACTTGAACTTACCATTTTTGAAAATTTCACCACACCTAAGATTGATTTTACTAAACTCAGGCATAATAACTCACCAAAACTAATCCAAAACATCAATGACATAAACATCATACCATGAAACACACTGCACAACCCACAATTACAACCCCCAAAGTGAAACCTAATACACATGCCAAGGAACGCCCTTATCATTTTAATAAATACACAGAAAAATTATATTAATAGTGAAACCCAATAGATGAAGGAAAATGTTATAAAAAATCAATTAAAACAATGAATTGCATAAACCTTGTAACTAAATGAAAACACCAAAAAAGTAACTATACTCATGAAACACAATGCCCAAATAAATTAACATTAACTAAAATCCAAGAAATATTTTAATAATATTCCCCATTTTATATCATAATTTTTAAAGCTTCTAATATTTTAAAACCACACATGCACCCAAAAATCAACTTTTTCTTCATTCAACAAATCAATAAAACTAAAATCCCACCTTTTACAATCACAAATATAGATCATAAAATTAATTTAAATGAATGAAATAATTTTTCTAAACACTTAAATTCAATATATATGATTTTGGAACATAATAATATTATTTAAAAGCCATCTACAGTAATTAAATTGTTAGAAACAAGCTGCACTTTCAAATATAAGATCCTAGATCCTTATAGAATTTTTGAGACCCTAAAAATATACATTTAATGAATGAGTTTTTTCATGTCTTTGTGAAACCCCCATGTCAAAATAATATATCTTAAAAGAAGCATGATACTTGAGAAAAAAATGAGACACCAAAATTTTATCTATACCCCAAACATCTAATGATTTAAGAGGGAAGTGATATAAAATTGGAGATCCACTATAATCACCCTAAAATTGTACTATACTACATAAGGGTCAAAATGGGGGATAAATAAGGAATTATGATTTTATAAAATAAATGAGAGAACATTTTTTGGTTTTCTACCTAACTATTCAGTCCAAGTGATAATTTTCTGACTTTGAAACCCCTTTCATCTAATCATCCCTTGATACACAGTCCGACCTACATGCTCTCATGAGACTATTCATTGATCATGTATAGGATACTACCTCCCATCATCCCCAAATATATGATATTACATACATTTTTCAGTATATCACGCACCAACTGTGCACCTGCACATGGAAACATAATTTTTACCTCCAACTTTTCCAAACAACTGCAAACAATCCCCTAACATCACCCAACACCGAAAAATACTTATGAAACACCTTAACTCTTCTCCCAAAATGGTATAATATATCTCAAACTAAATAAATTCCATTTTAAAAATCATAATCCATACATTTGATATATTTTTTATACTAAAACACCCCTTACAACCTATGTATATGATGTTGGATAACATATCATTTTTCAAGTTATTTTGAACTATCAATATTTTTTAATATTTTTCAATAGTCAAAATATTGTTTAAATATTAAAAATAATAACTCAAATTTCCCTTATATCTTATTCAGATTATTGTTTATAAAAAAATTTCATATACTACATTGAATCTCATTAGGTGGATAACTTCTTCATGTTCACTTCTAGAATTGTGATTTTTTCCCAAACTAATCTTAATTAGTCATATCACACTTTTCAATAAATTGATATACATCATGTGACATATAGAGAGTATATGTGCAATTCATAAATCATGATATAATAATTACCATGTAAATTGTAAAATTTTAATAAACAAATCCATTTTTTCTAAAATTCTATCAAAAATATCATTTTTTCTACAAAATGAAAATATAGTCTATTTCTAGACTCTAAGGCACCATTTTCCAAGATCCATTTATAATTAAAAAATTACTGAGTTGAAAAATCTTTCTAAAATTCTTGGTCAATATGTGTTTCTTAAAACCATATCACATAATTCATATAATAGTATGACACCACTTTCTTTTTTTAAAATAATAATATTGAATTCTCAAAATACATTCCTTAACAATAATGAAAAACTCATTTGTTTAAAACATAATTATCTCAAAAAGGCACACACACCATAGTATATGCACTGAATCTTATAAACTACATGTGTTTCAACATACAATGTATCCTACCATCAATAGAGTTAGATTATTATCAAATAGAATAATATTTATTCTTTTAGATTTTACACCCATCTATTATTTTCCCACATGCTCAATGTATTTTCTCATTATAAAGGAAACACATCTACATTCTCATTGATGATCGTTAATTAATGTAAAATACATATTTATTATAGAGACCCAGTACATTTACACATATTATTATAATATTTTTATTAGAAAAATATATTAATTACAAAACATAGATCATGATTCTTATAATATTAGTAAGACCAGGTTTATAATAAATCAATGTATGGGTAAAATAGAACTTATTTATTTTATTTCCCGTAATGAGCTAATAAGTCCTATAAATATCCTAGAACTACATGTGATATCATAGGGAATACAAAACCAAAATTTGTGAGATATATAGCATAGTAAGGGAATAAAAATGGAAAGAAAACATACTGTGTGAGTCAAACGTATAACATGAAATCATACAACAGAAGTAGTAAGGGTAATACAAAATGATAATAAAATAGAGAAAATGTTATAATAATATCATGTAATATTAAGAACTGTGGAAGAAACATATAACATGACATAATCATGAGTCAAGGTGGACTTCCAAGACAACAACACATGGTGGAAAAGTACCATAGTGGACTAAGTTTACCCCTAATCCCATATATGACATCTCATAAGAATAAAAAAATACCGAATCCATTGGAAAATTATATGGGAACACCCATTATAACATGTTCAAGATTATGTTCCCAAAAAATAAAATAAATAATAATTCAAAAACTTTTTAATTACCCACGGAAAGAATGGGTTGTATAATATTTTCTCACATCATAATGAAAGGAAATTTCAAAATGAAGCAATTTAAAAGATGAACATAAGGAATTTACTACCCCATAAAAGAGAGGAATAATATATATATATATATATATATATATATATATATATATATATTATGCATGTATATACATAACATATAATCAATTTATAACATTACTGTATGCCATTATTGAGGAAAAGGTCTTTAAAAATTACATGGAATACTTCTTTATAAAAATAACATTTTTAATTTGAAGTCAATTTTTCAAAATAAAAAAATTTCCAAAATAATAAAAGAACAAAATTATTTAAAAAGATCCATAAAAAGTATAATGTAATCTCTAAATATTTGAGTGTTCATGATTCTTGGTAATTCTATACATGTATTATAAGCTAAAAGAAACATTCATTTAACATTGTTTCAAAAACATTAATATGTGCCTCATTTGAAAAAGAATATGAAACTTTTGGTTAATTTTTTTTGTAAAAATTAAAACATGGACCAAATATTCTTTATAATATATTTTTTGGAATATTAAAATAATTCATGAAAGTATTTTTATGAAATACATATTTAAAAGAAAAATGAATTTTTTCTAACAAAATAAATGAAGTCATGTCTTCCCAAAAACGTTCTCTGTGTAATTTTAAGTTTTAAAGAGAGTAAAATTTTAATATTACTTAAAAATTTAATGAAAACTCATAGGATAATAAATTTAATGTTATTTTATTATAAAATTATGAAATAATTTTCTATAATGGAAATTTAAGCATAAATAATCTTGATTGAGATAAGATTGAAACATAAACTATTACCAGTTTGATAACATTTGATTCATATCTACCATTGATTAATTAAAAAAATTGTAACAAAAAATATAATTAATTATTAATGATTTAGGAAATCATTTTTAAAGTTTCATTATATACAGCATTTCAAATAAATTAGGTACATTAAACAACACGTGTCTCAAATTAAGACATTTTGAGATGAACCCCTTAACTCGAGTCCTTAATTTTTCATGTATGAATTTTATTTCATATATAATAAAATTATATAAATTTTTTTAATTATTAATAAAAATTTATATGTTTAATAATTTATAAATAAATTATTTACATAATTTATTTTTATTACATATTTAATTACTTAATCAGTTATGTCAATGTCGGGTGTTTTGAGGATGCTCATTTAAAATTTCAAAAGGGCATTAGTGTGTTTAACATGGTCAATGTGGTAATTTTTACATAATATATTTAATAATAATAATTATCTAACTAAAATTTTATAACTATAATAGAATTTTAAAAATAACTTTGAATTATGGTTATAAAAAATGAATTATGTAACAATCAAAGAGATAATTGGTCATACATACACATGTATAACGTTTCCATTTTTTAATGATCATGATTGAAATAAGGTAAGGGTTATTTTATTCTTCCAGGATTATAATAAAATAAAATATTTTATAATATTTTTCAAATAAACTTACATATACCATCTATGTGATGCAGTAATGAAAAATGAATCATATTGTTTCGTGAGCCATTAGTCCACCATACACATGGATGATGTTATCATTTTTCTATAGATGATAAGCTAATAAGATATATGATATATTACTCTTATATAATTATTAATATGTCATTAGTATTATATATAAACCTTAAAAACATGTTCATGAATATCCGTGAGAGGCAATGATGGAAAACAAATCACATTATTTCATGAGGAGATAGTCTGTTGAACACTCGAATGATGGTTTCATTTCCTATTTGATGGAAGTGGAAATTGATAAATACTATTCCATAAAAATAATAACATATTAGTATATATTATATAATTATTTCCTTATATTGGATATTTTAAAATATAATTTATGGTGAAAAAATAAGAGGTAAAAAAGAAGGATCTCAGTGAAGATGAATATATTTTCGTTGAAGAACCACCTTTGGATCGCTTATTACGGACCTAAGGTTGGTATTTTTTTATAAAGGGATTATCTAAGAAATGTTTATAAGTATTTTGGATAGAGATATGGATATGTTTTTTATGAGACAAATGGCTTGAGATGTGTAAAAAAGTGAGGGGGTCCCCTTTAATAATTAATGAGGAGTGACATTTTTGTAAATACCCAAAATAATTAAATAATGAAAAGTCACTAAATATCAAATTTACTCCAAAATTAAGAAATAAATTATTATATGATATTTAGTTCCATGATACACCTATAAAAAATATGTTTTTTGAACATGTTATCCTATTTACCTCTAAGGTTACTCCCTTTTTCATTTAAACTTTTTCCACGGTAAACATGTTATTTTTTTTACTATTTATTATTTCCAAAATTAAGTAGAATAAATTATATAATATAAATTATTTTTATTCCAAATATTTAATTTATGTGATCAAATTAATTTCATATAATTGTAACAATTTAATTTAAAATAAAACTCAAAAGAACGATTAAATGCAGTTTTCTGAAAAATACATCTTTCAAGGAAAATATGATCTTTTATTATCTTTATCAATAGAAATAATAATTATATTAATTTAAAATAAATATATATATATATTATAAATTTCACTTAAATAATTCATCATCAGGGATTATATTAATTGATTAAATGAACAAATATTTTTTTACTTCAAAATTGTTTTCAGAAAAAATACATTTTTAGGCCTTATAAAAAAATCCAGTATAAGGATGATTTTAAAATAATTAATTATATTAAATATAACATAATAATAGTTATGTTCATTTTAAATAAAAATAAAATAAAAATTGTATTTTTATGTTACTAAATATATTAAAAGAAATTTGTTTTGAAAAAAAGTTGTTTTTTTATTCGCTAAAAATTAATATTTCCAGAAAAATCCCAAGATTTCATCCTATTTTAGTTTAAATCTTCTTATTCCAAAAATTATGTTCACTTTGTAAAATAAATTTTGAAAAATATCAAAAAAATAATTCTAACAGTTTCTTACAAATAAAAAAAAATTTAAAATAAATATTTGTATTAGAAAATTGAGTTCTTATTTCCTAATAATATATAAATACATTTATATTGATAATAAATTTATATATATTTCATAAATAGTTAATAAAATTATGACCCACAAATTTAATGGCTAGGCTATAATGGTCATGTATAAATTATAATATTTCATGGTTCATTTAGACATAGCGTTTCATGTTGTATATACTCTCAAACATGGTTTCCTTTTTAAAAATATTCAGGATTTATATTCTACCACCATAAATAAATTATATGCCCAAAATTTTATCTGAACCTCAGTAATATTGGGTTGGAAATATTAAATTAACTTTTCCTAAAATGGACATCATAAGAAGGGTTAATAAAACTTTTTCTTTAAAATAGGGAAAGGGAAATTTTAGGGTCATCACATAACTAGGATTACACATAGAAGAACATTTGTGGGAAGTGAAAACATGTATTTTGAAAAAATATCTATTTAGAAGATAACATAATACATTTTATTAGAGATATTATACCATTGGTTTTCCAAAATTGAATAAATTTTTTATTTCAATATCATTTTCATAAAGACTGGGATCCTTCTTTAACATAGACTGAGAATATAAGGAAATGAACTTATTTGACAAGTATAATTTCATCATTTCAAAATTTTCACCATAATATCATCTTACTCTCTAAACAATGAGTATTATCGATAAATTTTTCATGCATCAAGAACCAAAATTAACTTCCAATGGATCACATGATTCAAAAAATGAAATCACGATGTCCCTCTTATCATTAAATATTAAATAAAACCATAAATAGTTATCACAAGGTAAGATAATTTACAATATTAATACACATTCTTATTAATTTCTAAATAAAATGTTCTAATTAAATAATTCTATAACCCAAAATCCCAAATAACCTCAATAATCATATATTTAACAACTAATATTTTCTATACAGCTTTTCCCCCAAAAAATCAAATAATTTTAATTGACTATAATTACCTCAACATTAATTACATATAAAATATTATCCTTTACTCATAAATTTATTTTTTTAATAAAATATCACCTTACCATTATATCACATTTCTAGGTCATTTTTACCATTCAATATATTCTTGTAAATCCATATAAAATAACTATTTCAGAACAATCCTTAGAAGTTTCACGATTCTTATAACCAACATATCAATGGTAAAAATACATCAACCACATGATTCTCAAGGTACAACACCTAAACACATTGATAATTCAACTTCAATTTTTTTCATAACATAGTCCCTTATGAATAAATACATAGATTTGGGAATTAACTCATATAATGACCAAGTTTATCCACATATAAGACATTAAATTGTTTGTGGTTCCAAAGGTTGAATTTTTTTTCCATGAATGTTGTTAACCAAAATATTAATTTTTATTTTAGTAATTAACATCTTTTTTATCTCCTTTTTCAAACATACATAATTTTAAAATTACCCTAAGGAATGTTCCATGGTTTATCTTCCCACATTTTTGAAATATTGAAAATTGAATCTTCTTTCTATATTATCATTAACACTTAAAAATCCATGAGGCTAAATCCCTATCTTATTTTATGTGTTTCTAAATTCAATTATGTTCTATTTTTCTATCATGATTTTATATACATAATTTTTAATGATCATAAAATTTCTACTATGTCAGTTTACCTAAAATAACTAATAATTATATGTGATTAAATGTATAACTGAGGCCTGATTTTTTTATATTTTTATCTTTACAGTATTTTGGTGAAGAGATACATGAATATAAAAAAAATCACATACAAAGGATATGATAATATAATTAATTCAATGTAAATAATTGGTGTTTTCACTTTACCTCCAACCTCTTATAAATCCAATATCATTAATATTTATTAGAAAACTCAAAATAAAAAATATAACAACCATGATTTTTATTAAACACTTAAACATGATTTATTATATTGACTCTTCACTTCATACAACATGGAAGACCGAGAGGTCTCATGTATTTGGGGCTTAGGAACATTACATAAAAAATTAAAACATAAAACAAACAACATAATTATTGAAAACGTTCTTTACATAACCACGGAGTTCCCTCGTACTTAGCATTGCATCGGATAACCTGAGGACATTCATGTGAAAAAGGTGTGCTATAAAGCCCAGCAAGGGAGTAAACAAGATATAACCTCAAGATTACAATACATATTAGGCAATAGTTATATCAATGGGTCATACAAGAATATGAACATAAAGGCATGATATATCATGATTATCATAACAATGAAATGTGTCAACAACAAATGACATGGAATTAGCAGGAGCCATGGATCATTGCACATGGAGCATAAGTAAAACCTCATTGTAATAAAAATATCATGAGTAAATCCTCATTGAACATGAATTAACATGGTTAAATCCTCATTTCACTTGAATTATCATGACTAAATACTCATTTCACTTTACATATCATGATACTAATCATTACCCAATGGATTGGAGATCTATCATGGCACACCCTTCTTAAACATTTCATTTCATGTATATGTGTGCCACAAGGATCATAAAACATGGATTCATTAAACATCATAATTTATTACATGATAAAGAAATGTGGAATTCATTCATGAAACTATATAGTCAATAATTAAATGTGCATAAAGGTGAATACCATTGATAGAGTAATGGGAATGGCATTCAATACACAATGACTTTGGATTGGAAAATCGGGGTTCAATTTCGGCAGCATAACAGTGTGACATAAGACTTCATAAAAAAGGTTTATGGGTGGGAAATGGGTGTCTAGTAATATGTACATGAAATGGGAAGTAAGTGGGTCATATAGATACATGTACCAACATAAGTAATGGAGGTTTTATTCATAATACCAAATAATTGCTTTAATTTAAATGAGGAGATAAAAATTCCTTACGGAATTTTGGCATGGTAATGGTTGTACAAGGGAGTAATTAATGAGATAGAAACAGATTATCCTATCATTCAAAAATTTATATGGTAGTATATTGGAGGTGATAAATCATGCACCAATATTTATAATTGAATCTAAAAGGGTATAACAATATTAAAAAACATGGATAAAATGAGAAATGAAGGAATCCCTTACGGAAATTCAGTATGGCAACTAGTATACATGGAAGGAAGGGAAGAGAGAGAAAGGGGTATCCCATCCTTGAAAAATAAAGAAGAAATTATAGGTGAGATTTTAAATCATTCCCCAAAATTTATAATTAAAAATAAAAGGTCCTAATAATATAAGGGAACATGGACACAAATAAGGAAGGATGAAATCCCTTACGGAAATTCGGCATGGTAACAGCTATACATGGAAGGTATCGATGATATATAAAGGGGTTTCTCATCATCAAAACATAAATAAGACAATATACGAGAGGTATGAAATCATACCCCAACATTTATAATTGATAATAAAAATTCATAACAATATAAGGAAACTTGGACATAAATAAGGAAGGAAGAAATCCCTTACTTGGATGTGTGATCCCAAAGGTTTGGTAGAGGCTTGGGAGATTCTTATTGGGAGCTTGGGGTTCCCTGAGAGGATTATAGAGAGGGGGTGGGAGATTTTGAACGAACTAAAAATTCTTTGAGTGAAGAGGAAGTGTGAGCTTGTGTGGTATTATATAGGAAATGAAAGGGAATTCTTTATTATTTAGGTTTGGAACACCACATGTTAAACTAATCAAGACAAAAAACCATACCATGGTTTTTGCCCATGGTTTTTTAAAAAGGGGAGTAGAAAGAAATATTTTATAAGTCCAATGGAAAAACGTTTTAAAATAATAGGGTTTCTTATGTAGAGGTGAGTCACACTCTCAAGGAAAACACTTTAAAAAGCTAAAATATTTTATAAGTCTTGAAGGGTCCACTATGTATTTGTAAAATAAATCAAACAAACCTAGAATCTCATTATTTTAATGGTAAAAAATATATTTTCCTAACAAAATGTTTATAGTACTTTACTACATAACTATTGAGTCATTATTAGGTCATAAAACACATTATATATTTAAACGGTATTTAATTTTTACCCAAAAAATCGACACTCAGAAATTTTTTAAAAATTCACAATTTGATAATTTCGAAATCCTGATTCAAAAAATAATATTAATTTTATTCAAATAATATTCTAAATATGTGAATTTTCCCTTTTAAATAAAAAACATACATTTATCGAAAATTAATGGGTTTTGACAAAAAACAGCTTTCAAATCTTAATAAATATTATAACTGTATTCCTAAAAATTATACATTCATTTATACTTAATAACAAGTAATTTAATAATAATAATATTTTATTAAAATATTATTTAATTCAAAAATCCATTTATTTGTCAAAATATATTCCTCAGTTAAATATTAACTAAAATACTATTTGTTCTTTAAAAACTATTTACAACGTAACAATATTAAAATTAACGTATATTCATTATTATATACAAAACTAATGCACATAATCAGAGTGCTAAGGTCTTGTTACATAACCCCTTATAACACCTACATAAGACCGAAGGGTAAGGTGTGTGATGGTGACATAATTTTGGGGTGGCTTAGATAACATCGCTCGGGTGGAAATCTCTATCAATTTCCACTTCTCCCATAGGTGATTCCACTCAAGATAAATTTGCTAAAGCTGTGCTTGGGCTTGGACAAGAGCAATGACTAATGATGCCACCTACTTTCTGAGCTCCAAAAAATGGGCTTCGTATGGGGTATGTATATTGGGCGAGGCCATCACTTCAATTGTCTGAGTATATTGGATTCGTTATAGCCCTATATTTATACTAATCATGTGATTACCCTTCAACGACTATATTAGCAATGATAACAATTAATAACGGTATTTTTAAAATATAAAATCATAAAAATAAAGAGGTGGATATGTTATATAACCATTTTACATAATAATATATTAAATTATATCATGAGGAATTTCAATTATTAAATTTTCGGTTCATTACCATCTTCCCCCCTTCTGAAATTTCACCATCGAAATTTCATTTTCCCACACTGAAATAGATGTGTGTAACTCTACTTCACCACATCCTCTAATTCCTACATCGCTTCTTCAAATGTGTGATTTATCCCCAACACATTGATGAGGGGAATTGTCTTATTTCATAGAACCTTATCTCTACAATCTTAGATATTCATTGGTTTCTCCTCATAAGAAAGACCATCCTCTTAAAGTAATATCTCTAAAGAGAGTACGTGTGATGGGTCTGGTTTGTACTTATTTAAGAGTGATACATGAAAGACATCATGTACCCTAGACATGGTGGGTGGAAGTGCTAGTCCATAGGCCACAGCCCCAACATGATCAGGAATCTCAAAGGGGACAATGTACCAAGGACATAACTTCCCTTTCTTTGCTAAACTCATGAACTTCTTCCACGAAGATATGTGTAGAAATACAATGTCTATAACTTTGAACTCAAGGTCTCATCAACGGTTATCATTATAAATCTTCTTCCATCTATGGGATTCCTTGATATGTTGCTGAATGGATTTCACCTTCTTCACCATTTATTCGAATATTTCAGGTCCTAGTATCTGATGATCACTGACTTCATCCCAACATGCCGGTGTTCTGTACACTTTCCCATAAAGGGCTTTATATGGTTCTATTCGGACGCTCGAGTGGAAACAGTTATTGTAGGAGAAATTAACCAGCGGAAGATGTTTTTCCCATCCTCCTTTTAAGTCCATTGAACATGATCATAACATATCTTCTAGTGTCTAAATAGTTCACTAAGATTGGCCATCAGATTAAGGATGATAGGTTGTACTAATGTTCATCTCAATGCTTAGAGCTTGCTGGATACTTTTCCAAAACATCAAGGTGAATCTCATATCACGATCAGACACAATAGATAGTGATACTCAATGCATCCTTACCACTTTTTTGATGTAAATCCATGCTAGTTGATCCAATGAGAGGTCCTCCAGAATCACAATATTGTGAGTTGTCTTCATAAGATGATCCAAAATGACCCATATATCATTTTTTCCTCTAGATGTCCTTGGAAGTCTAGTGACAAAGTACATGGTATGTTGTCCCACTTCCATTTTGGTATGGGTAGTGGGTACATCATCCACTTAGAATTTTTCCTCTCAGCCTTCACTTGTGGACATACCAGGAACTTTGATGTATATTCAACAGTCTCCCATTTCATATTGTCTTGCCAAAAGTTTTCTCAGATATCTTGATACATCTTTTTGATCCTCGAGTGAATAGAGAAGGTTGAGCTATGTGCATCATTCCGAAGTTCCTTCTTTATCAATGGATTGGATTGTACACATAATCGTGACCCAAATCTCACAATTACATCCTTGTCAACCACAAACTATGAGGACTTCCCATTTCTAATAGCTTCCACCTTTTTCAAAATTTCCATATCCTTTCTTTGAGCATCATTTATTTTCTCCATGTGGGATGGTTGATCAATATTTTGGGAAAGTATTGATGATGTTCCCCCATTAATGAGTCCCATGTCCATCCACTTCAAGTATAAGTTGATTAAATCCTTTTCAATTCTCATCATTGATAAAGATGTGGGATCATTTCGACTTAGAGCATCTGCCACCTTGTTCACTTTCCCAGGGTCATAGTATTTGATCAGCTCTTACCATCTTCATTGGCGCATGTTCAACTATTTCTGTGTGAATATATACTTGAGGCTTTTGGGATCTGTTTATATTTTACACTTCTCCCAAAATAGATAATACTGCCAAATATTTAAATCAAATAACACTACAGCCAACTCCAGATCATGTGGTGGATTGTTTTGCTCATGATGTTTCAATTTCCTTGATGTTTAGTTGATGACCTTGTCATTTTTCATCAACACACAACCCAGGACCTTCTTTAAAGAATCACAAAATACCACAAAAAGTTCTCCACTTGTGAGTAATGTGATGATGGGTGTGGTTATAGGACTGCTTTTAAATTCCTGGAAGCTTAATTCCCATTCATCACTCCAAGATAACTTTACTCCATTCTGAGTTAGCCTTAGTAAGAGGGTTGGAAAATTGTGATAAATTTCTCACAAATCAGCGATAATATCCAGCTAACCACAAGAAGCTATGGATATCCATTACCGATGTTGGCCTCATCCATCCCTTAATTGTAGTTGTCTTGAAGGGATCCACAGATATCTCATTTCTTATTATGATATGACCGTAGAATGAGACCTCCTTCAACTAGAACTCACAGTTGTTATACTTTTTATAGAGCCTATCATTCTGTAAGGTCTCTAGTACAGTTCTTAGATTCTTCACATGATCCTTCTTTGTTTTGGATTATATTAGAATATCATCTATAAAGACTACCAAAAAAATTTCATGTTAATCTCTAAATAATCTATTCATCAAGTCCATAAATATTTCTATAGCATTAGTGAGTCCTAAAGGCATTACTATGAATTCATTGTGCTCGTATCTTGTATGAAAATCATTCTTGGGGATATCTTCCTTCATCAACCTTACTTGATAATATCCCAACCGCAAATCCACCTTGGAGAAGTATCGTGCTCCATGTAGCTGATCGAACAAGTCATCAATTCATGGGAGAGGATACTTGTTATTTATCATGATTTTTTTAAGCTCGCAATAATTGATGCAAAGGCGCATTGAACCATCCTTCTTCTGGATGAAGAGGACATGTGCACCATATGGTAAATAAATTGGGCGTATAATCCCTTTATCCAGATTATCTTGTAGTTGTTTCTTCAACTCATCAAGCTCCAAAAATGCCATTATATACAGAGTCTTTGACATTGGAAACTCCCCAGGTATAAAATCAATTGAGAATTCTACATCTCTTCTAGGAGGAAGACCAGATAATTCCTCGGGAAACAATTCATCAAATTACCTCACAATAGGCATGTCATCAAGGATGCTTACCTCCTTAGACTCAATCATCTAATCCAAATACACGTTCTCATATGGAATAAATATCACTGGTTGAGATGATGGTGCTAATGAAGATCCATCTTCCTCCTTGTATAGAATAGTGGGTAGATTCTTCATATGGATAGTGATTTCCCTCTCAAGGAAATTTATGTCGACTCTATATAGTGATAGCCAATACGTTCCAAGAATTTCATCAAATTCCACTAGAGGGAGTATGATGAGGTTCGTTGGGAAGTTAAATCCACCAGTTATGACAAGGGAGGAGTTATATTCATGGGATGGGATGATTTATCCATTTTTCTTACTCATTGACATCTTAGCTTCCATGATTTATGGTGGTGGAGAGATTGTACAACTAAACATTAGGGATATAAAATAATGCATAGAACTATAGGTGATAACACTTCTATTCACTTTTTCTATTCGGGTTGAACTCTGTCTAATATAGATTTAGGGATGAGTACTTTTACACTATTAAACACATAAAGGGTAATCCGAGTCCAAAATGGATTACTTATAATTAAATTTTATTTCCTTAACTTATGAATCTATAGTCTTCAATCTGGTGTTATCCATGATCTACATTCTAACATATATTCTTATGGGAATTTTATTTAATTCCCTTAATAATGGTTTATACTAAGCTTTCAAATTTACCAAATATTATCCCCCAGGAGTTTTGTAACCAAGACTGCTGCAAGGCCTGTGGTTGTGTACAAGGATACCCCAGGACAAGCCTCAAACTCCTTGTCGGAGTTTTCACTCCGAGGTACATATGTTCCTGAGTTGTATTTGCCCTCTCGTATCCAGACAGGGATAGATTTTCTTGATAAACAACTTACAAAATACTCACCTAAATAAAGGGATGTTTTCATTACAGTTAGACTTTTCTATAAGGATTTACTAGGGTTTTCTAATCTTATTCCCAAAATAACTAAACCTATCCTTTGATAACAACTGTAACAACTCTTCTTTTTATTAAACACTTGAACACAATTTATTACGTAGACTCTTTACTTGATACAACATGGAATATCAGGAGGTTCAGTGTCTTTGGGGAGTTGGAACATTACATAACAACTTAAAACATAAAACACACAACATCTTTAATGGAAACATCCTATACATAACCATGACATTCCCTCATACTTAGCATTACATGGGATAACCTGAGGACATACATGTGAAAATGGTGAGCTATATTGCCTAGTAAGGGAGTAAAAAGGGAATAACATGAAAAACACAATACATGTTAAGAAATTTGGTATATCACGAGGTAATAAAATAATATGAAAATAAAGGCATGATATAACATGATTATGATAACATGGAAATGTGGCAACAACACTTAACATGGAATTAGCATGATCCAAGGCTCATTGCACATTGAGAAAGAGTAAAGCCTCATTGCACTTGAATAGAATTATTAAATCCGCATTGCACTTGAATTAGCATGAGTAAATCCTCATTTAACTTGAATTATAATGGGAAAATACTCATTACAGTTGACGTATCATGATACTAATCTTTACTCAATTCATTGCAGTGCTATCTCGGCACACCTTTCTTAAAAATTTCATTTCATGCATAAATTTTCCACAAGGATCATAAAACAAGGATTCATTAAACATAATAATTTATTC
The DNA here is from genome assembly GCA_963277665.1 of Viscum album. Lineage (NCBI taxonomy): Eukaryota > Viridiplantae > Streptophyta > Magnoliopsida > Santalales > Viscaceae > Viscum > Viscum album. Next base: position 380,413,937 of record OY728147.1, read on the forward strand.
CACGATAAAGAAATGTGGAAATAATACATGAAACTATATAATCAATAATTAAATGTTCATAATGGTGAATATCCTTGATAGAGAAATTGGCATGGTATTCTCTACACAATGACTTTGGCTTGGAAAATCGCTTTGCAATTTCATCAGCATAACGGTGTGACATAAGACTTCATAAAAAAGGATGATGAGAGAGAATAGAGTGACTCATCATATATACAGAAAAATGGGTTGTAAGGGGGTCATATAGGTACATGTACCAACATATGAAATGAAATTTAAATTCATAATACAAAATAATTTCTTGAATGTAAATGAGGAGAGATAAATTCCGTACGGAATTTTGTCATGGTAACTTGTGTACAGGGGAGTCATTAATGAGAGAAAAAAGGGGTATATCATCATTCAAAAAAAGATATGGATGTATGGGGTGGTGATAAATCATACTCCAACATTTATAAATGAAAATAATGGGGTATGACAATATTAAGAAACTTTTATAAAATGAGAAAAGAAGGAATCCCTTAAGGAAATTCGGCATGGTAACAAGAATACAAGGAAGGAATCAATGAGAGATAAAGGGGTCTCTAATCATTCTAACATAAAGATGATAGTATGGGCAGGTTCAAAATAATACTCCAAAATTTATAATTAAAAATAAAAATGCATAACAATATAAGGAAACTTGGACATAAATAAGAAAGGAATAAATCCCTTACGAAAATTCGGCATGGTAACGTGTATACCTTGAAGGCATCGATGAGAGTGAAATGGTTATATAATCATTAAAACATAAATAGGATAGTATAGGGGTTGTGAAAAATTATACCCCAACATTTATAATTAAAAAAGGCATAACAATATAAGGAAACATGGACATAAATAAGGAAGGAAGAAATACCTTACTTGGATGTGTGATCCCATAGGCTTAGGAGAGGCATGAGAGAGGTTTCTTGGGAGCTTGGGAAACCTTGGGAAGATTATAGAGAGAGGATGGAAGAGGTTGGAAGAACTCAAAAGTATTTTAGTGAAGAGGAAGTGGGAGCTTGGGTGGGTTTATATAGGAAAAGAGAGGGAATTATTTTTTTTTATGTTTGGGACACCACACATTAAACTAATCAAAACCACAAACTAGCCAATGGTTTTTGCCCATGATTTTTTCCAAAGGGGAGTGTATAAAAATATTTTATAAGTTAAATGGCCTATAATCTTAAAATAATATGGTTTCTTATGTGTTGGTGAGTCACACTCTCAAGGAAAACAATTTAAAAGGCTAAAATGTTTTATAAGTCTTGAAGGGTCTACTATGTATTGGAAAATAAATCAAACAAACCTAAAATAAAATTATTTTAGTGGTAAACCATATATTGACCGATAATAAAGTTTTTAGTATTTTACTTCATCACTATTGGGTCATTATTATGTCATAAAACACATTATATATTTCAACGGTATTTAATTTTTACCCAAAAATTCGACTGTCTCCGAAAATTATGAAAAATTGACCATTGGATAATTAGACATCCTGATTAAAAAAATATAATAATTTTACTCAAATAGTTTTCTAAATATATTAATTTTTAATTTTAAAATAAAAAATGACATTTAACAAAAAGTCATGTGTTTTAAAAAAACAGCTTTCAATACTTAATAAAAATTACAATTGTATTCATAAAAACGATAAGATAATTTATACTTAATAATAAGTAATTTAACAATACTAATATTTTATTAAAATACTATTTAATTAAAAAATCCATTAATTTATCAATATATATTCCTTTGCAAAATATTAACTAAAAATATTATTTGTGATTCAAAAACTATTTACAATGTATCAATAAAAAAATTAATGTATATTATTTATTATAAAAAAAATAATGCACATAATCATAGTTCTAAGGCACTGTGAAATAACCCCTTATAACACCCACATAAGACCGAAGGGTAAGGTGTGCGATGGTGACAGACTCTTAGGGTGGCTTAGATAACATCACTCAGGTGGTAATCTCTATCAACTTCCACTTCTCTCATAGGTTGTGCAGCTCGAGCTTAACGTGTTGAAGCTCAGCTTGGGCTTGGTCAAGAGTTATTTATAAGGATGCCACCTCCTTTCTGAGCATTGAAAAATGGGATTCGTATGGGTAATGTCTACTGGGTGATGCAATCACTTCCTTTTTCAGAGTAAATTGAATTTTTTAAAGCACTATATGTATACTAATCATGTGATCACCATTTAATGGATATATTAGCAACTATAATAATTAAAAATTGTATTTTAAAAATAAAAAATAATAAAACAAAACAAGTGCATATGTTATATAACTATTTTACATAATAATACATTTAATTAGATCAATAGGAATTTCCATTATTAAAAGTTTAGGTCGTTAAAAAAATCTAAATATACAGTAAAAGATCTAAAATTTAAAAAAACATGCGGTATCTCTATTAATCAAGGATTAAATTTTTTAACACATCAATTTAATCTAAAAATGTGGACACTCTTTTAATTCCACAATTTATGTATTCTTTATCTCTCAAATACATCGTTTTGCGTCAAATAAAATCTCCAAACGATAAAGTTACAGTTTTAAAATTTTAATTCCATAATTATTTTGTAATATTTTGATCATATTTCAGAAAATTACATTTTAAGATAATTTCATTCCTTTATCCAGTCCTCCAAAAACTGTAGTTTGGCTTTTAAAATTCAAAATCCTAATAACATGGCATGATAGATTTAAAATTTATTATATAAATAAATTATTGTGTAACCACTAAAATTTCAATGCAATCAAGATATTCTCATCATATTATGTCCTCAAAATATTTATTAATTTTATAGTTTTATACTATTCCGCACACAAAATTTATTTGGGGCCTCATGTTATGGGGTTATTAAAAATGAACAACATCAAATACAAACAAAATCTTCATCACACCATAAATTATGGAATAATTGAAATGTATTATTGACTGATTTTTTTTAAAAAAAATTCATCATCTCCACTGAACCATGAAATAGAGGCATGAAGTTTTGGTAGTAATTTCATATCTTAGACACTTCTTCCCTTTCAATCATTACATGAATCTGATTTTAGTGACATATTTTTTTACTAATAAATAGATTTTAAATTATATTAATAAAATTGATTGAGAATAATTATTGTGTGGCCTTATTTATTAATGTGTGATATTCCCCCTTCATAAATTTATCTTCAAAAAACCATACAACTTCACAAAATATTGTAATATTTTCACTATATTAGTAATATTTCCAATAAATCCAATTCCCAACTAAAACAACCATTTTTAGTCATACATATCCAAAATCATCTAAAATAACCTTAATTTCAAAAATTTAGTTGTATTAGGTTCCAAAATTCTACTCTATAAAAATATAGGGTTAAAAATTCATTCCCATAGGTTTTTTGGCAGTATAATGTAAAATTTAACACATTTTTTGTTCTAAAAATTAAATATAATAACTCAATTATGAATTCAATTTCATATGATAAATTCACAGTGTATAGAATTATAGATAAGGATATAATTATATCTCTTAATTATTACCTTTAACCTTATTATCAGAAAAACACTTGTAGATTAATGAATTTCAGAGATTCTAAAATTCATCATTCACTCCGTGATATTTTTCCTTATACATTTTATCACATACTATCACAAGTTATAAATTCTCCAACTCAATGGAATATTTATCTCCATTATATGAGGGTTATAATTAAATTACTCATGTTATTCTAAACATTTTTAAAATAAACTTGTTATATTTTAATATATTGTTATTATACATACTTGAATATTTAGTTGTTGAGGATGAAACCATTGAATTTCCTTAATTTATTCCCCTTGGAAAAAAAATAATTGTAATACCTTCAAAGAATTTAAAATAAACATTAATTATTATATAGATATAGATATATTGTATTTTATAAAACTCTTCAAGAGGAGGGAGGTTCTTGAACAATTATATACAATCCAAGAACCTCAAATTATAATGTGTCCAACGGTTTAGTAAGTATGTTCGCCACTTGTTTATGATTACCAATGTGATCAACCATGATAGTTAATTACTCTATATTATAATTTAAAATGATTATAATTTTAATATGAATTAAATAACAGTGGTTTATTATTTTTTTCATTAACATGATATAACTTTTATTATTATAAGATATTATAATTTTAATATAATATCATAGACCTTTAGGATCAATACATTTAATATTTTATTTCTGTTATAGGTGTTGAGAGATGGTTGGAGGAAGGAAGGTGGAATTAGAGATGAAATTTTATCTAGGGATGTCTATTTTATTATGATTTTATGTGTTGTGATTAGAGTGGTCAATTGTAGTGTTCTGATGAAATTAAATGTTGTGTTGTGTATTGGTTTTTGATCCTTGAACATTGTGTGTTTTTATCAATTGATGTGAAATCATAATTTGGTTGTGAATGGTGATTTTTGTGACACAAATCCTACAAAATTTATCTTACAATAATTTTGTTGTGTCGCAAATTAATGTGATGTGGAATAAAGGGTATTAGGGAGATTTGGTTTAATATTATGTTTGTTTAATCACGGTGTTGTTTTTTTAGTTGAGGTATGATTAAATATAGGTTATTCTTAATTGGGGTGATTTTTAATTTTTTTTAAATGATGTTTTGTGTTCACTTTATGTGATGTTTCCCAAGGAATGAATTTATATGAAAAATCTTGGAGTACTGGGTGAATGATTTTATGGTTATTAATTTTTTGTCATTACACAATGGTTTAGTTTAGTGTTGTGATTTTTCATACATATTAATTGTATACTATGTCATGTAAGCACTTGTTTATCATGGAATTCCTGAAAAACAGAGAGTTAATTTGGTTTTGAACATGATATTTAGGGACATTTAGGGGTGATCATGATATGATTTTAAGAGGTGTAATACTTAAATCCAAATTGTAGTGTGATCGTGACCTGTCATACCAAGATTTGTTAAATTTCTAATTAAAGAATAAATTCAAAGTCTCATTCCGATTATTTTAAATTAATTTATTTTTCCTATACCATAAATGGTGATAGATGCATCCTTAGATACATTTGACCACCAATTTATTAGAAATTTTTCTCAATTTAATGAGAAAAAATTCTTTACGATCCAAGTACTCATGGTTGATCCTAGGGTGTTGTGTGGTCTGTGATTGGAGTTTTATTATTTTCCAATATTATTTTTGGGAATATTTAATTAATGTAGTGGATTTGAGACTTATAATTCTTTATTTTCTTTTAATGTTTTATAGCATAATAATATTTATTTCTTTGGATGGATTGTATAGATTAATCTACTAATAATAATGAGTAAGAAAAAAATTAAATATATGTGTTAGGGATGATTCACACATTATTTATAATATAACTTGATATTTTTATATGTTGATAGTATTTATTAATCTCACTAATAAAAGGTTATATTTCTTCAATGATATAAGTAACATAAGCTGTTGTTAAAATGTTTTAATAACCTTTTATAATGGGATAATCAATTTAAGAGGGTAAAAAAATAATCGTTGAGAATTTTTTTGAATGTGTATTAATATGGAATTTAAATTTTATATGATATAAATATTTATGTGGGTATATCCAAAGTTATTTTTTTGTTTCCCTTGTTAGGTACTTAATTTAGATCTTTCTTCAGTAGGTTTATCTAATTTATGGATGGTTATTGTGGTTAGTTATGGTGTTGTTGTGTAGTTTTGTTGCAGTAGTGGTGGATGGGGTATCGTGTGATTTTTTTGTGTGGTGGTATGGATATTTATATGAGAATGATATTTTTTTATATTTTAGTGATTTTTTCATGTGTAGTGGGTTTATTTATGTGATGAGGGGATTGTTCATTGTGGGTTTGTGTTATTGTTTCCTGGTGGCATGGAATAGGATTGAAAATAATGAACTCCATATTGGGTAATGGGAAAACCCAATAAATGATGGTATATAAAAAATATAATGTTTATGGAATTGATGGTTTTGATTAATAATGGATGATAGACTGAATAAATGTGAATTTAGAATAATGAACCACTTTATGTGGGTAGTTCTTTATAAATGGCTCAACAATAAATATGGATAAATGAATGGAATAATGAATCAAACATGACTGGTAAATGGTAATTATGTATTTTATAATTATGATATTAGTTAATGGGAAATTAATGAGGAATTTAATGTCTTGTATGGAATAATGACACTGGTTTTGTTTTAAATATTGTAATAGTTTCTAGTGAGTAGTAGTGATAACATAGTGGATTTTTTGGGTGATGGTTGTAGTGTGTTTTCATGAACCCTTAGGTTGGTTCATTGTATTATTATGATATTAATTATATTTTATTGATATTTATTATACACCACCATCAAATTCAGAGAACCACAACAACACCCAATTTTTTTTGTGTTTTTCATGTTTTTTTAATATGTCTAAATTAGTGAAGGAATAAATGGTTGGCTACTCCCATGTCCACACACTGCCTTAGAAACATACTATAGGTGGTAATTGAATGTGGTCATCATGAATGGGATATAATTTCATCTAGTTATAGATAACCTATTATAATGTATATGTGATGATAATGACATTATATTGTGATATAATATGTGATGCACGATGGAGATTATGCATGGAAGGATGTGGGACATTGGTTTTCTCTATAACGTTGTATATGGTATATGAATGTGATTTTGTGAAGCAACATATGGTTTTTTATATATCATTGTAGATTATGTATGTGGTTTAAGGTTATTATATTAAATATCATGTGTGCTATAATGGTTATGGATGTTATTGGAGTACCATTACATTTTTTGTTGGGGTGTGACTATAATAAAAAAGTCGAGAAGTGGTTTCATAGAACCATTTTGATAAATTTTATTTTGATATTATATTATTATACTTGGATATGACATTAGATGAGTTATCCATTGAAATGTTTAGTGATAGTTGACATAGAATATTTGAAATTTGGTTCTACGATTTATAAAATGAAGTATTAGTCTGCTTCTTGTACTTTTTATGACCTATTTTTTGGAGGATCTTACTATGTATAATTTTATGATAACCCCTTCTATATTTAAATCCAATTTATATGTTTCATGTACGGGATTTTTAGATTCATTTAGACATTACCATCTTGTGGAATAGTGTTGTTATTGGGTGTCACTTCCATAGGAGGTTTTTTTGGTATTTACCATTGGGTTTGTTTCTGTTGAAATTTACATGGATCATAAGATATTGGTTTTTATATTATATTATGGAGTTTATTATTGGGTTTATTATATGTTAATGGGATTATAAGTCCAATTCCCCCCAAATATGTATTATTACACCCTCAGTGATAGTATCAAACCTATATATTACTGGAGGTTGACTTTGGGGGTCACCAACATATTCACTCTAGGCCTAGAACTAAAAAAATTTAAATTTACCTACATTATTTTTCATTTTTTACGTTTCAAAACATTCCTATTGAATTTACCCGCCATCTTTAAAACATAAACTATAATAAAAATGAAATTTATATACATAATTTTTCATTAGCTACATTTTAAAACTTTGCTAATTAATTTGGCTATATTTTTCAAAAACATAAGTAAATGCGGTATCACTAACTATATACACTTATAAACATATCTAATTATTTATTTACTATTGTTTTTAGAAACAAACTTAATTTCATTTTATTTTCCTATGTATTTGTAAACCAAGGTAAAATTTACATAATTTAATTTTTATCAAAACATATCCCCTACCTATGTTGTTTCATTATTTATAATTTTTTATATAATTATAAATTTTCCTATGTTTAGATAAACATAATAATTTGAATTTTATTTACCTTAATTTTTTAAATTTAGGTAAGTTTTATTTAATGATTTTTTTTAAAAAAAGATAAATATTTATTTAATAATTTTTTATAAAAAATATATCACCATCATTAGAACCCAACACCACTCCCTCACCTGCTACCCACCCCCTATGACCGACCTTGCCCACCCAGTATTGGCGACCCATGACTTCCCTCAATGCCTAACACCACCCCTACAACAGAAATTCCCCAACACCACCCCACCCCAACTACCCCATATGTTTATGACCAACTACCATAACCCACGGTGTCGGTGATCTGTGACCGACCCCAAACCTGAACCAGGATCTGACCTTACCCACCAATATAGGTGACCAATGCCCCCATATTCTCAACACTGATCTCTCCCTCAATGTGGGAAATCTACTACACATCCCCATGCCATCAATTTCACAAACACCCACCTCTTTACTTATTAAGGTGCAGATATCCTGCATTGAGTTTCATTGTGGGACTACCACCCAATGCATACATGCATGAAACGTGGTTCTTATAATATTAATATATCTTTAATATATATAATAATAAAAAATTCATGAATTATATAGAAAAATATACATTAGATATGTTTTCAAATAAAAAAATATATTATTAGTAAATTTTATATTTACATAAGAAAAATACATTATTATTATTATATTATATAACAAAAAATATATATTTATGTTATAAATTATATAAAAAATATGTATATATATATATATTCAATAATAAATAATTAGAATATATTATTAGTATATATAGACATATATATATAACTCACAGAAAACATATATGATAAAAACCCCATGTGGATATTGTATATATATATATATGATATTTCTTAAATAACTAAATTTATTATTAGTAAATTATATATTAGTATTCTAATAATACATTATTATTAATAAATTATATATCAAAATATATATTTACGTTCTATATTATATAAAAATACATATATAATTATTGATATATATATATATATATTATATTGTTATATATATTATTATACATATATTTTTATTATAGTGTTATGTATTGTTGTTATATTTATTAATATATATTGTTTTTATATTTTTCAATATTTGTTACTAAATTATAATATATTTATTTATATATATTTTTATATACTATTATTATATAGTTATATATAAATATTGTTATATCTTTTTAAATATTAATTTCAATATATATATATATATTGTTATATCTATAGATTTATATGTTTTTTGTTATATATATTGTTATTATATTGTTATATATATTTATGTAATATATATACTGGTGGGATCTTTCCTAAAAGGACAAATCTCCATTATTGAATAAAATAAAAATTATAAAATTATGAAGAAAGTATTTTTACAACAATCAGTTTAGAAGAAAGAAAATATTCCCTGAGGTGCGTCATTAAGCCATCTGAGGTCAAGTTCCATTACCCAATTATTTGAAATCCCCTCAGCAAAATAATTTTCTTCACGAAATGAATGTGTGATCATATAATTCATGGACGAAAGAGGATACATTTAGTTGATCCATCTAGAAGTAAGATTCCTATAAAGGTGTATAATACCATTTTTTATATCTTGCAGAACAGCACAAGAGTCGTATTGTAGATCCATGTTTCACCTACCTTATTCCCATTTCATTTCAACTGCATTGATTATGCTGATAATTTTGACTTCAATAGGTATAGTGACTCCACATATTCCATAAAGTAATATCAAGGCATAACTACTATTATATTTGAAGATTTTTCTATATCAAGAAGGTCCTATATTTTCTCTTTATGATCCATCTATATAACATATGATAACATCTGGAAAATATGGAATCCACAAAACATAAAAACTTATATCAGGGGAAATAATTATCTTTAATTCTATAAAAGATTAAGCACCATGAGATCCTAAATATAATTGTTACAGTATCCATTTTGTAGTGAGTTTACGCCTTTAACAGAAACGAAAATTTGAACCAGATCCTATTAAAGACAGAAGGTTGTATTCACATGAATCAATTTATTTTTCCTAATCCATATCACATGAATCACTTAAATTTTATCCAAGAGAAAGTGATTATTAAGCTACTGGGAAAGGCATAGCTTCATATTGGCTAAAATATGATCATATATGGTGGCTGTATAGGGGATCTGTAATCCAAAAAACTCAGATATCACAATCCATAAAGCTTTAGTTGTGACTCAACTTAGAAACTGATCATTGATTCCATCCCTATGTTGATTTATTTGGATCCATATCGAGAATATAATAATGCCAAAATATTGGAGAAAATCATTGGTAGGGAGATTAGATTACATCACCCTCCACAGATGGTTTAATCATTATTGAGGCCTACTATATCTTTTAAAGCATCAATCCCGACTATTTTTATACCCCTATTCATCATCACTATAGAATACTTTGGAAGTGACCCTCCCATTGGTTGTGCGTTCCAAAAATAATATGTCTTCTCCATTGATAAAATTATAATCCAATATAATTGGATTGATTTCAACATGAATCCTATCTAAGGAGTTCGAAATTTTCTCTTTAATTGATGCATTTGTATCAAGTGATGGTCCGAGAGAATTTAAGAAACTAATAAGTGGTGTGCCTACCCATTTTTTCAACCAGAATTTTGTGATTTTAATTAATATTAGCTATCTAGTGGGAAGTCACAAAAATATTGGAAAATGAGGATTTGGGTATTGTCTTTATAGTGGAGTCCACATAATTTAAATTATTATATTTTATCCTAATTAGAAATATGGATCATAGAAAGGTTATCATCTCTGATTTCACATTTATTAGCCTCTATATAAAATGTGCCTCTAGAGATTTATTTCAGTTTTAGATATTTTAATTCATTGTCCTCCATGATCAATGGGTTGACAACATTACTCCTGTTGGATAGTAATGATCCTTATTTAAAGGATTCTTCTACTTCCACAAATGTTTTTGATATAAGTGATGATACCCTCATTTAGAGAAACAATCCATTTATAGACCATAATCAAGTAAAACAATTTATACATAATAATATATTTCACAAGGCTGGCCCAACCTGGAATCAAATGATTTTTTCCTTTATAAGAACCCAACTTGTTTCTAATCTTAATCATAGTATTAGTGTAATATAAATCATGAGTTTTTCCTGAAACATTTGGATTTTAAGATAAGTGATAGGAAGAAAACATTCTCTAATTCCTACCTCATCGATGATATACACGCTTCCAACTATAAGAATATTCATTCCAAAGTATAAGACTTATTTTTTTCCAAATAATCTCTAGATCTATGACTTTTTTATAATGAATGTGTTTTTTTTAATTTTAATAATGTTTTTCTTGTCTCCTTGAGTGAAAAAGATGATATCATAATCATAAAATAAGTGAGTGGGGGAATCTTGGGCTCTAGTATCTCTAATGGGTTTGATTTTGTGGGTGTATACCATATTGAGAAGAACCATACTAAAATATTCTTCTACAATAGATAAAATTATGGCTGACAGAGGATCACATTTTCTGACACCTCTAGTGCATGTGAAGAAACCCTGAGGATAACCATTAAAATGCACTAAAATATTGGTTGATATTTGAAGAATTTTAATCCATTTTATATAGGTCTCATCAAGACCATATCTGATTAGTAACTTGAAAATGAAACCCTAGTCTAACATATCAAAGCCTTTTTAGCATCAAGTTTCATAGAAATTTTACCTCCTCATGTAATTTTCTAGGGATATTACCACATTTAGAAGCAATGATAAGGAAACCAAGATTACTTTCTCCATTAATGAATCAAAAATTATTCCCAGACACTGTCTTATTGGAAAAGTGGGAAATCCTAATATAAAAAAAATCTAATAGTTTTATAAATCATGTTGACAAGTGACATATTACAAAAAAGATGAATCTCATTAAAATTATCCACATTAGGAATTAAGAAAATGAATTGATTATTAATTCATCGAGTCATCTGGACACCTTTGAAAAAAATATTCAAATGTATACAAACATCATAATTAATAGCCTCCTAGAAGGTGTGAAAGAAATAGTTTGTGAAACCATCTTATCTCATGGAGATACTAATATTCACACCAAATTAAACTTTCGTTATATCAAATTAAAGGGTAATTTCAATATTTTTTCATTATCCACATGATTGAAAATCATTGGTATGATTTCTTCTGTTAAATTAGTGGTGTTTTTTTGACCATTAAAGAGGCTCTGATAATAAGATACAAAATGGGTACAATATCTTTTCTAATTTCAAAAAAACATTCTAGTATCATTTATAATTGTTAGGGGTATGCTAAATTTACAAACTATTTACTGAGATTTGATAAATTTTTTATTCATGAAACTATTATTAAGACATATAAATTTATAATATTATCTTATTATAAATTACATGACCTTGTAGAGAATATTGAGATCATGAGTGATCACATTTTCTTGATCAATACCCATGAAACAAAAAATTATATGTGGTATCCCCATGAATAATGTGAAGAGATGATTAAATATGGGAAATGTTCTTATCTATATGACCAAATAAATCTGTGATCCATTAATTCTATGTTATATTAAGAAATTTTTTCTTTAAAACACAATCCAAAGTGTATTCAATTTAATTGAAATAGCTCCATGTATCTTGAAATAGTTTTTTATATTAAGATATAAATTCTAGGAATTGTTGAATCTAAAAAGAATAGGTGGATTAACCGCTCTAATGAAAATATTATTTAATATAGGATGGTTTCCTTGATTAATTCATCTATTGGTATAATATGAAAGGGAGGTTCAAACATCAACATCAACATCACGGACAAATTCCCTATCTAATTTTTTGGGTATCATTTTTTGTGATTCTTTCTACACCATATATAGTTGGCATCCGCAAATTTTACTTCATAAAGGTTACTACATTCAATACATTTGGTAAAGTATCTAGTTTAAGAAAAATAATTTACAATACCTAACTTATCATCTATATTGAGGATGGAATTAATGTCTCAATGTAGAGTCCATGATCCATTGATTGAGCCACTAAATACTTGTGTACTCTGAAATAATTTAGATATTTCTTGATATCCATTTTATAAATATATAAAGGATCCAAATTAATGTATTCCAATGAAAATATAACTGATTGAGACCAGCTATTCTATGTAGTTGATAGATGAAATACCTTCCAAAATCGAGTGTACTAATATAAAAAGTCTTTTTATGTCATTGTAATAACGGTTGATGTATATAAGTTATTAACCCGTATTTTCAAGAGAAGAAATACTTGAATAGAGTATCCTATTCTATTTAGGTAATCTATGAAAACAAGGCATATTTTGTAAATAATATCACTTAATATAGTTGGTTTTTTTAGGTTTTACCAGGTCATGGTAGTTCCATAAGAGAATCCTCATATATGCTTGTGTTTCATGTTGGAGTCCCATTTTTATAGCTTCTGAAGTTCTTTTTCCTAATATAACTCTTGGTAGAAAAAAAATTCTTAACATTAGTATCTTGTGTGTTATAATTTTTCCTGTGAAAATCATATAGTGTATTTTTATGCCCACGCACCTTTACTGATAATGTATTCTCAACATTAGGATCATGCTTTAGAGGATCAAAACCCTTCAGACTATCATGGGTATTCAATAGTCCATGAACATCTATGTGATCCTGTACGATAGAAATATAAGCATCCATAAGAGTAGGATATATATATATGGTATCAATATAATACTCATTATTACAATCTTAATATTTCATTTTGGAAGAACTGGTAATGAAAATGCATTGATCATCTGTATGATAGAGTTGATTCATGGGGTTCCCAACTGTTGAGTCAATAATGTTTCCTTGTGAATTTTCCATTCCTCTATGTTTTGAAAATCACAAACACTTTATCTTAAGGAAAAATATATTTCCCTATGGATTGTTTTCATAAGGAAAATTTCCCTTCTCTAATGAAAATTTTATCTTTTCCTTTGTTTCCACTGTTTCATTTTATTATCTCTCTAAATAAAACTCATTTTTTTACTCAGTCTGAAATACAAATTCTTATGTAAAACCTTGGAATCATATAATTCATTGGGTATAGAGTGTTCTGTTTTCAGACACTGAATTCTTTGAAATTCACAATCTGAATTCATTGAAATTTAGGCACTGAATTCTCTGAAATTTATACTTTGAATTCTCTGAAATTCAGACTCCAAATTTACTAAAAATAAGATTTTGAATTCTCTATAATTTGGATCTGAATTCTCTAAAATTCAAACTATAAATTCATTAGAATTCATACTCTGAATTCCTCTGAATTCAAACTCCAAATTCCTTAGAATTTGAATTCCAAATTCATTGGAATTCAGACTCCGGAATCTATAGAATTCAGATTCTGAATTCTTTGTAAAACGGCTTCTGAATGTTTATGTATTATAAACTCACAATGTTCATTTGGTAAGACCCAGAATTCTATTTTCTCCTTAGATTCTGAAAAATAGATTTGATTAAGCAAATTAATTTTCCTAACACATGTTATTGTTATGAAACAATGTCGTGTAATTTGTTTATAACTAACCTTTGGATGAGTGACACGTGTACAGGTCCCTTCGAGACTTACGAAAAAATATGACTATTAGAGGAGGGATCCAACTGTTGGAGTAGTTCCTATAAATCAGTTCTCATTTGAACATGCTCACACGTGTTCCATCACTCTAGAGATTACATGTTGTTGAATTTATTTCTAGAGAGAGAGAGACTCTCATGCCTTGTGCATACTGAACATCTTGTTTAGCTTGATTCGTGAAACTCTGATTTTTTCTGAGTATAATCGAGGGCTTCCAAGAATAAGAAGATAGAGGTTCCAACTACCTTAATGTTCAGGGACTTCTAGGGATAGGAAGACATATGTGCTGACTACCATAAATATCAAGGTCTTTCATGGATATAAAGACAGATTCTGATATTCCGTGTAACACCCCGAGATTTTATGAAAAATATTCTTTTTAATTTCATTAATGTCTTGTGTTGTATGCTACACCAATTGGAGCTTTCACAACATGCATCACTGACTTTCCTTGCATTACACGCAATCGCGACCTTCCTCGATAGCGTGTGTTGTACGCAATTCCTAGTTTCACTAAACAAAGGTATGCTATTAAAATATTATTAAAACTAGCCATTATGAATAGTAATAACAACTTTTTGAAATTTTGTAAATTTCATCTTTCAAAATGGACTTCATTTTTGGATTCAGAATATCAAAATTAGCCTAGGGTGAAATTTTGGTATTTTTCTGAAAACTTTCAATTATTGATGAATAGTGAAAACACTGGGTTACTATTTAAAAACCGACTTTTTATTTAAATAATTATTTATTCTATTTAAATTT
Organism: Viscum album; assembly: GCA_963277665.1. Classification (NCBI taxonomy): domain Eukaryota; kingdom Viridiplantae; phylum Streptophyta; class Magnoliopsida; order Santalales; family Viscaceae; genus Viscum; species Viscum album. The sequence goes on from OY728147.1 coordinate 380,429,237, forward strand.
ATTTTAGGTCAAAATTGACACATAATACCTATATAAGTTCAATGTAATTCATTAGAGTCATTTTATAATAATTTTAGAAATATAAAAATTTTATTGAACTTTTGACCGTCTTTTACCCACCTCCTAGGAGAATTTCCAAATTCACATAAAACATTATTTTACCGCTTCTGTGAGTGGAATTTCAAAAATCCGAGAGACACAGTTGATGTCAGTATGTAAAATGTGTTTCAATGGGATGAAAATAATTTTTGGTGAATAGTAACTTTTTATTTTTTTTTCCACGGTTAAAAGTGAATAAGGTAATTAAGGGTAAAGATTATATTATTATTACCCTAACACATGTCCTAATTCTATTAGATAAGTGTAATTCGACCAAAAACAACCTTAGGAATAACATATGACCATTTAGGCCCACTAGGATTAGATTAGGACATTTATTATTAATTTATTAAAATAAGGGTTAAAATAGTTCAAATCAATGTTTAATAAATAAATCATTTTTAATATAGGGTTATACATAAGATAAATTCGAATATAAATATTCATTATTAATATAAATATATTTACTACATAATGGTATTTTATTTGTAATTTTTTCACTTAAAATAATTTAATTTATTTATGACACAATGATGATGCAGTAATTATCTTATTAATGAAATATTGACATAATTGATGTCATAAATACCCAAATAAATGTAATTTGAGACTTTTTATGAATTACACTAATTTTAAAAGTTAATATGACATGTTAGTATTGATTTAGTTAACTTTTTTTGAACTAATCATTTTGTTATGATTTTCAAAAAAATCAATTACCAAATAGTGTCAAAATTGACATCAAATAGTTTTTAAAAAAAATATTATATTATTAATTGTTATTTTATTCCTAAAAATCTAAGGTTTGTCCAAATGACATAGATAAGGTTATTTATATTAATAATAAACAACTTATCATTTGGCTTGTTATAGTATGTTTATTAACCTTATAGTGTAATAAAACAAGAAGACAGGGTAAAAAAGAAATTATTTAACATAAAGTTAAATCTAAATGATAAGGTTAAAATAGAAACCTAAACTTGTCTAAATTATATTGGATGAGAGGATTTTGACTGATCCCAACCTTAGCTTCTAAATAACTCAATTTGGAGCTATTAAAAACTGAATATGACTTTATAATAAAATAATATTTTTTGTTATTCCAAAGGTACCCCTCTCCTCCCTTATAAAAGGGCACCTCCTCCCTCTCTTCATCACACAAATTTGATCCTTCAAGCTCAGCCAACCCCTACCAAATTATCTTCTACACTTCCCTAGAAACATACTATAGGTCCTGGTCTTCTTCAAAGACAAATTTTAGTGCCCTAAAAGGAGGTCTCAAAGAGGCGCTTCAAAGAAGAGGTAATGTCTGTTACTGATTCTTTCAACTTTATTTATTATTCCACTTCTTCTTCTTTAGTTGTTTCATTATGAATTAATAACATCAGTATCACTAATATTCTGATCTGTTATTATATTTATGAAACAACCCTATTTAACCATCTATCCATCCTACGGAAAATGAAATCACCGCGCGTGCTTACGTACGAAATACCATCTCCACGTCGTGGTGTAATCTATTTTCCACCACCACCTTACATGGATGGGTATAATGGTGTAAAGAATGAATATATATGATTATTTTAAAGTTATATTGATTCTGAGATAGTATACATACACTCCAATACAATTCCACGATCATGGGAATGATATCATCGCTCGTGCGTACGTACGGAATACCGTCTCCACGATGTGATGCGACTCATTCTACATGATTTTCATTGAATAATGATTATATAAATGAATTGAGTGAATAGATATTATATATATTACACTAATACTATTATGTAAATGAGTTATCTATAACCTAAATAGAGGAATAATAATTTATTCGAAAAAACACGCATAAGAACAAAAAGTAATAAAAACCCGAATAAAAAGTAGAAATGAAATATTACTAATAATAAGCTAAGAATATGACCATATATTATATCATAACAATGATTATGATTCTGGAATAAGTCAATGACATTATTTAAATCATTATACAGGAGGTTTGGACACTTACGAAGCAAATCGGACCTAAGGTAAGGGATAATCTCGCAATCTCAATTTTTATCCGAGATTGTTTATACTTCAGAATTTACTGGGGAATATTTATCATCCACATCCATGTTTCCTCAATATGTAATATTATTTATATCCTCCTAAAATTTATTAAATCCAATTTTAGCCTTCGGTGAGTTTTTAGTAAAATATATGAAAGGAATATTTTGTCGTTTTTCATACGAGGTACTTTTTGACTTTTCCGACAAAAGTATGAGAAGAATGTTTTTCTAACTTATACGACATGAATGGATTTTTAGAAAATTATTTCCAAGAAGCTTCCTTTACAAGTTTTCATGTTTATTTTTAATCAACTTCTTTTAGTTTATAATTGTATGACATGTTAATAAATGAAAAGTGTTTTTTAAGTAGAAAGGATATTTTCCTCAAGAATGGAGTTCAAGTGTTTTATCAAAATTATTTTCAATCTAAGATAATATAGGGTTCTATTTATATCCCTATGTTTTTACATTTATTTGATTATGTTATGATGGAATTATTTTTATGATGTCCTTTTATCTTATATGGATTATGTTATGATGGCATGATGTTTAAGATTCCCATTTTTTTATTACATGGGTTAAGCTATGATGTATGATTTATGATTTTGTGGAACACATAAGAATGGTATCATTATGAGATGGGTGGGACCTATATCTCCCTCCAATGCATTGGGTAATGATTTTATATCTCATGAGATAGAAATGGCTGGAACAGCAGGTTAAACCGGTTCAGTGAAACAGGACTGAAACGAGGAAACAACTCGGTTCAGAAATGGACTTTGTCCACTAAGATAGTCTTGGAAATGAGTCTTGACTAATAAGAAATGATTCTCTATGAATATGTGTGTATGCCACAAAGATTCATGTTTTATGTTATGATTATTGTGATTACATTTCACTACCATGATTTATCCCATGTTATGAAATTTTGATCTCTTTTGCCGGGTAAGATTTCCAAAATGTTATGTTCTTATGAATATGATGTGATTGATATTTTTTTGTTTACCCTTACTGAAAATTTGAGCTCACCCCTTTTATGTTTTATTTTCCCCAGGATATAAAGAAAGGTTTTAGGTAAGAAAAAAAGGGGAAGATCTTTCACCACGATTAGAAGATTATATTCCGAGTTTTCAAAGACACTAAACTATTACGGTCCTTATGTGTCGGTTTTTTTTATGTACTAATTATTCCGCAAAAGTAATATAATGTCCATGTACGTCAAGCTTCGGGTCTCTACAGTTGGTATCAGAGGAAAGGTTTAGTCAACCTTTGGAAACTAGGATGCAAAAACGTTAGTGAGATCCCTAGAGATATTTCTAAGGTATGTCTAGGGATGTCTCTAAGGATAAGTATACGTATAGGATATAGTCCTAGAACTACGGTAACAATCATAGAATTTAACCTAATATGTTAGATATTGATTGTACTCCCCCTTTATTATGTTGTTTTCCCTAGCATGATTTTTTCCTCTCACACTATTCTTTTTGGGTTTTAGATGATGGTTGGAACCTGAAGGAACCACGTTGATCAATGTAAAGGACAATGCAATGATTGTCCTCCTGAACAAACCAATGTTATGGGAGATGGAGTGAAAAATATTATTTCTATACTTACACAAGCAATGATTCATTCTGGACTTCCAAATGAGTAGAGAAGGGAACAATATTCTATTGAGTCCTTCATGAGGCAACGTCCACCTTCTTTGAGTGGGTCTTCCTATCCACTTGTTGCTGCACAATGGATCAATACCACTGAAAATATATTTTTAGTTCTTCAATGTTCTAAACATGATAATGTCATCTTAGCAGTATATCATTTAGAAGGTGAAGCTGATCAATGGTGGAATATTATCAAGAATACGAGGCCAAGAGATGAAATTGAGTCCATGGAATGGGACGAGTTCAAGAAATTATTTTTCAATAAGTACTTTCCTCGTATTCTTCGAACAAAGATAGAGAAGAAGTTTCTTGAACTAAAGCAAAAGGATGATGAATCTGTTGGTATATACGAAGTGAATTTTACAAGGCTTGCAAGGTATGCATCTGGCTTTATCATCCAACCTGAAAGTAAAGTTGATCGATTATTCAGTGTCTTAAAACCAAATATTTGAAGAGCATTAGCTATAAGAGAATTTAGTAGAAATGAAGAAATTGTGTGTTGTGCTATCAAGGTAGAAATGGAAGTTGGTGTTACTTATCCATCTCATAGTTTTGACAAGAAACGAAATATGGAGTTCAAGGAGAAATCTCGGAATAATGGTGATAAGTATATAAATGTTTCCTTATGCTCAAAGTGTGGAAAGAAGCATGGTGGAGATTGTCATAAAGGGACTAGAAAATGTTTTAAGTGTGGAAAATAAGGTCATAGAGCAGTTGATTGTCGATGTAATGGGAAAAAGGTTGCTAATGATGTGAATAGAGAAAAGACTACAGAGAACTCTCCAACAACACTTCAATGCTTCAAGTGCAAGGAAACAGGGTGTTATGCTAATAAATGCCCTAATCCAAGGGTTAGTGATGATCGACATGAGAAACCACTTAATGGAAAGGACAAAGGGAAGTCACATGTGATCACTATTGGCGATGTTGAATGTGACAACGATGTGGTGGAATGATTAAGTGTTTATGTAATAGGATTCCAAAATAATGTTGTATATAGTATCGTGGAATATTGGAATATTTATGTATTGATCTATTGTGGGTTTCAATAATTTTATGGTACCGGTAACCATGGAAAGTGATTGAGATATTTTTGGAAATAATATGATATGCGCATAATGAAGGGATAAGGAGAAAATGAAATGTTTGACAGTATTCATGAGCTCATGACTGATATAAGGAAATAGTTATATCATGGTTTGAGGTTTTGGTATGTGAAAAGAGTTAACTTTTGATAGCACTCATGTTTTCACTAAGATTCAACGGGTATTCATTTTTCAAGAGAATACATGATTAAGGCCTTAGAATGTTTGGAATGTGACTAAAAAGACATATCTCATGATATATGGGGATCAATGTTGGTATTAACATGATTTTTATATGAACTCTTTGGTAATCATTTTCACTATAATATGAGATTGGACAGTAGTATTTTGGATAAGCCTATAGATTGGAAAGTATTATGTTGGACATAAGTTAGTATTGTTTAAGGATAGAAATTTTTTTGATATTATTGATGGGATGTTATAGTAATGTAGTTTTAGAAAAAGGACAACCTGTAGGATGAGCGATGTCCCATCATGTCGGACAAGGCTGTGGGAATCGAACCCACAACCGAAGTGCGACTGGCCTTTATCACCTACCACTGGCCAACAGGAAGTCCCTGTTTAGTAGACACTAGTTTTATTATATTAAGCAGTATGATATATGAAGTATAAGTCTATTTTAGGAACCATTTATGATTTATCTCACTATAGATCGACTTATGTATATTTAATAACTTTTGCTAACCTTTTGTTTGAGACAGATGGAATGACCCATCATTCTATCACATGATCTGCTAACACTTCACGAACAACAAATTCAACTTCATTTCTTTAAGAGATGAAGTGGAAATTGTTCAAGGAATGAACAATAGTGAGATTATACCAAAATAAAGTAAGTATTTATTCTAATTCAAATTCTTCAACTTTAGTGAAATGATATTGAAAACCAAAAATGTTGTCCTAGTTCCCTTATATCCGATGAATCAGATGGTACCTTAGATCATCAAAAATCTATGGCTTGGTGATTGTTGGTTTTTTCATAGCCATGTTCTCTACCACTCTCCATCAAAACATGATGGTTAGGTTTCTCTTCCAAGTCCATATTTTCACCTATGTTCTCCTATGTGGAATCCCATTGATTAGATAATTTGGGTAACCATTATGTTTCATACTTTAGTTTTCAATGATTGGTTTTGGTATTCCTTATTAAGATGTGGGTTTCTATTAAAGAAAACTGTCGAGTAGTAAACCATTTATAACCCCGACGAATTTCGAGGGTGAAATTCATTGTAAGGGGGGTAGAATTTAACGCCCCGAGATTTTATGAAAAATATTCTTTTTAATTTTATTAATGTCTTGTGTTGTACGCTACACCAAAAGGAGCTTGCACAACATGAATCCCTGACTTTCCTTGCATTACACGCAATCGTGACCTTCCCCGATAGTGTGTGTTGTACGCAATACTGAGTTTAACTAAACAACGATATGCTATTAAAATATTATTAAAACTAGCTGTTATGAATAGTAATAATCACTTTTTAAAATTTTTTAAATTTCATCTTTCAAAATGGACTTCATTTTTGGATTCGGAATATCGAAATTATCCTAGGGTGAAATTTTGGTATTTTTTTGAAAACATTCAATTATTGATGAATAGTGAAAACACTAGGTTACTATTTAAAAACTAACTTTTTATTTAAATAATTATTTATTCTATTTAAATTTATTTTAGGTCAAAATAGGCACATAATACCTTTATAAGTTTAATGTAATTCATTAGAGTCATTTTATAAAAATGTTAGATATATAAAAAGTTTATTGGACTTTTGACCGTCTTTTACCCACCTCCTAAGAAAATTTCCAAATTCACATAAAACATAATTTTACCGCTTCTATGAGTGGAATTTCAAAAATTCGAGAGACACGGTCGATGTGAGTAAGTAAAATGTGGTTCAATGAGATGAAAATAATTTTTGGTGAATAGTAACTTTTTACTTTTTTTACCACGGTTAAAAGTAAATAAGGTAATTAAGGGTAAAAATGATATTATTATTACCCTAACACATGTCTTAATTCTATTGAATAAGTGTAATTCGATCCAAAACAACCTTAGGAATAAAATATGTTCATTTAGGCCAACTTGGATTAGATTAGGACATTTATTATTAATTTCTTTAAAAATGGGTTAAAATAGTTAAAATCAAAGTTTAATAACTAAATAATTTTTAATATAGGGTTATACATAAGATAAATTCGACTATAAATATTCATTAGGAATATAAAAATATTTCCTACATAATGGTATTTTATTTGTAATTTTTAAACTTAAAATAATTTAATTTATTTATGACACAATGATGATGCAGTAATTATCTTATTAATGAAATATTGACATAATTGATGTTATAAATACCCAAATAAATGTAATTTGAGACCTTTTATGAATTAAACTAATTTTATAGGTTAATATGACATGTTAGTATTGATTTAGTTAACTTTGTTCGAACTAATCATTCTTTTATGATTTTCAAAAAAATCAATTACCAAATAGTGTCAAAATTGACATCAAATAGTTTTTAAAACAAATATTATGTTATTAACTGTTATTTTATTCCTAAAAATATAAGGGTCGGCCAAATTACATAGATAAGGTTATATATATTAATAATAAACAACTTGGTGTTCGTTTGTCTTGTTATAGTATGTTTTTTAACCTTATATTGTAAGAGAACAAGAAGACACGGTAACAGAAGAATTATTTAACTTAAAGTTAAATCTAAATGATAAGGTTAAAATAGAAATCTAAACTTGTACAAATTATATTGGATAAAAGTATTTCAACCCATACCCACCTTAGCTTCTAAATAACTCAATTTGGAGCTATTAAAAACTGAATATGACTTTATAATAAAATAATATTTTTAGTTATTCCAAAGGTGCCCCTCTCCTCCCTTATAAAAGGGCACCTCCTCTCTCTCTTCCTCACACAACTTTGAGCTGTAAATCTCGGACAACCCCTAAAAAATTATCTTTTACACTTCCGTATAAACATCCTACAGGTCCTGGTCTTCTTCAATGACCAATTTTAGTGCCCTAAAAGGAGGTCTCAAAGAGGCGCTTCAAAGAAGAGGTAATGTCCGTTACCGATACTTTCAACTTTATTTCTTCTTCCACTTCTTCTTATTTAGTTGTTTCATTATGAATTAATAACATCAGTATCACTCATATACTGATATGTTATTATAAGTATGAAACAACCCTATTTCACCTTCTATCCATCCTACGGAAAACAAAATCACCGTGCGTGCGTACGTACGGAATACCGTCTCCACGCCGTGGTGTAATTTATTTTCCACAACCACTTTACTTGGATGGGTATAATGGTGTAAATAATGAATATATATGATTATTTTAAAGTTATATTGATTCTGAAATAGTATAAATACACTCCAATACAATTCCATGATCATGGGAACGATATCATCGCTCCTGCGTATGTACGGAATACCGCCTCCACGATGTGATGCGACTCGTTCTACATGATTTTCATTGCATAATGATTACATAAATGAATTGAGTGAATAAATATGATATATATTACACTAATACCATTATGGAAATTAGGTATCTATAACCTAAAGAGAAGAATAAGAATTTATTCGACAAAACACGCATAAGAACAAAAAGTAATAAACACCCGAATAACAAGTAGAAATGAAATGTTACAAATAATAAGCTAAGAATATGACCATATATGATATCATAACAATGATTATGTTTCTGGAATAAGTCAATGACATTATTTAAATCATTATACAGGAGGTTCGGACACTTACGAAGCAAATCAGATCTAAGGTAAGAGACAATCTCGCAATCTCAATTTTTATCTGAGATTGTTTATACTTTAGAATTTACTGGGGAATATTTATCATCCACATCCATGTTTCCTCAATATGTAATATTATTTATATCCTCCTACAATTTTTTAAATCCAATTTTACCCTTCTGTGAGTTTTTACTAAAAGATATGAAAGGAATCTTTTGTCATTTTTTGTACGAGGTACTTTTTGACTTTTTCTACAAAAGTACGAGAAGAATGTTTTTATTAACTTATAAGGCATGAATGGATTTTTAAAACATTATTTACAAGAAGCTTCCTTTACAAGTTTTCAAGTTTATTTTTAATCAAATTCTTTTAGTTTATAATTGTATGACATGTTAAGAAAAGAAAAAGTGTTTTTGAAGTAGAAAGGATATTTTCCTCAAGAATGGAGTTCAAGTGTTTTATCAAAATTATTTTCCATCTAAGATAATATAGGGTTATGTTTATATCCCTGTTTTTTTACATTGATTTGATTATGTTATGATAGAATTATTTTTATGATGTCCTTTTATCTTATATGGATTATGTTATGATGGCATGATGTTTAAGATTCCCATTTTGTTTATTACATGGGATAAGCTATGATGTATGATTTATGATTTAGTGGCACACATAATAATGGTATCATTATGAGATGGGTGGGACCTATATCTCCCTCCAATGAATTGGGTAAAGATTTTATATCTCATGAGATAGACATGGCTGGAACGGCAGGTTAAACCGGTTCAGTGAAACAGGACTGAGACGAAGAATGAACTGGGTTCAAAAATGGACTTTTCCCACAAAGATAGTCTTGGAAATGAGTCTTGACTAATAAGAAATGATTCTCTATGATTTTTTGTGTATAACACAAAGCATCATGTTTTACGTTATGATTATTGTGATTACATTTCACTACCATGATTTATCCCATGTTATGAAATTTTGATCTTTTTTGCAGGGTCAGATTTCCAAAATGTCATGTTCTTATGAATATGATGTGATTGATATTTTTTTGTTTACCCTTACTAATCATTTGAGCTCACCCCTTTTGTGTTTTATTTTACACAGGATATAAAGAAAGGTTTTAGCTATGAAAAAAAAGGGAGAAATCTTTATGGGAGATGTTGAAGATCTTTCACCACGATTTGAAGATTATATTCCGAGTTTCCAAAGACACTAAAATATTACAGTCCTTGTGTGTCTGTTTTTGTGATGTACGAAGTATTTAGAAAAAGTAATGTATTGTCCATGTACATCAAGCTTCAGGTCTCTACATTCCTATCTGTAACACCCCAAGATTTCATAGTGTGTTATTTCTTCAAAATAATTCAATAACTTGCACTACACGCAAAACTGAGTTCAAGCACACCATGACATACCAAACAAGCCGTTTAAAAGAGGTTATGAATAGTATTAACTAAATTTAAACCTTTATATAATCCTTATAATTTTAGAATCCATATTATGAGTTTCTTAGACATAATGTAAGAACAAATTCATTTTCAATATTACCAAATCATAATAGTGAACCCTTTCTAAATACAATATTTTAATATTTTTGACTAAATGGGGACATCAAAAATTTAAAATGAAACATCCCAAGCTTCCACGGTACGCTTCTCTTTGAATAATGTGATAGTGTGTGTTGTACGCATCACCGAGTTCTAACACACCATAACCAATCAAACTAGTCGTTATGTATAGTAATACCTACTTTTTGAAATTATATATATTTTATTTTTTAAAATGGACTTCATTTTTGGATTCAGAATATCAAATTTATCCTATGGTTAAATTTTGGTACTTTTCGGATAACATTCATATTTTGATGAGTAGTGAAAATTACTAAATTTTAATTAAAAACAACTTTTTTAATCAAAATAATTAATAGTGATAAATTATGAATTAGAGTGGTTTTAAAGTATATTTAGAATATATTTATACCATTTAATACAATGTTGGCCATTGGACATAATTTCACAATTAAACCGAACATAAACAAGTATCAATCTTTTAATAGTTATTATATCTTAAAAACAAGCTTTTTGTTTTAACAGCGGGAATTAATTTTAAATTAATTTCTGACACTTCTGTGTTTTGAATTTGGAAAAATATATTCCATATTTGAAATCAGTATGTTTAAATTGTGTAAATAGATAACTTTTATTTTTAGACATTTTGAATAATTACTTCGGTAAATATTTTATTTACCATGGTTAAGGGTAAATCTGGTAAATAAGGGTTAAAAAATAATATTATAATAATACTAAATTACTCTAAAACATGTTCTAGACTTATTTCATGAAACATTTTCGACCATAGGCATCTTTTGGTCGATTTTGGGACCCCATGGAGCCACTTTTAGGTGATAGGGACACTTTATTTTAATTAAGTTAAAATGAATACAAAAATGACACGAGCATATATCCTTTAGTAAAACAATTTTTACATAGGGTTATATATGTTGGATTTTTGACTATAAATATTCATTAGAAAGATTAAAAGATTTAATACATAATTATATTTTATTTATAATTTTTATAGATTACATAATTTAATTTTTTATGACACAATGATGATGCAGTAATTACCATAATAGTGAAACTTTAAAATAATTGATATTATAAATACCCAAATAAATATAATTTGAGACTTTTAATGAATTAAAATAATTATATAGGATAATATGACATATTAGAATTTATTTAATTAACTTTTTTCGGAGTAATCATTCTGTTATGAGTTTCACAAATATCAACTATTGAATAGTGTCAAAATTGACATAAAAGATATTTTAAAACATATATTATATTATTAATTGATATTAAATTCCTAAAAATCTTAGGTTCGGCCAAGAGACTTATATAATGATAGTTGTATCATTAATGGTCCACTTGGGGGTCTCTTGGATGTATATAGTAGGTTTATTAACTATATAATATAAAAATACAAAGTGACATGGTAAATGTCAAACTAATTAACTAAGAGTTAATACTTAAAGATAAGGTTAATATAGTAACCCAAACCTGTCTAAATTCTATTGGTTGAATGTTTTACGACCTATCCCCACCTTAAAATTTAAATAATCAACTTTTGAGCCATTAGAAACTGAATATGAATTTATTATAAATTAATATTTCTAGCTTTTCCAAAGGTGCCTGTCACCCCTCTTATAAAAGGGCACTCCTCCTTCTCATTTCTTCACACCTTCAAAGCCTTTTGGTTCGGCCAAAATCTACCCAAATACTCTCCCAACTTCCCTCACTAAAACATAGAGGCCTTAGTTTGATCTGAAGGCCAACCTAATGAGCCCTTTTGATCAAATCAAAAGGAAGAACCCGAAGAAGAGGTAATGATTTCACCACCCTTTTCCAAGTTCCTTTCTTCTTCCACTTCGTATTCCTTTGTTATTACAAACAAGGATTATGTAACAAAACATATAAAATAAAACGAGTAAGTTAACACCCGAAACGACGATAATACTAAAATATTATTAACAAATCAATGTTAAAAGATCATATATGATATCATATGAATGTATATGATTCTTGTATAATTTAATAACAATTATTTCACTATTATAAAGGAGGTTAACCTACCCCAACCAAGGAAAAGTACAAGGTAAGGGTTTATTTCACAATCTCTTCATTATCCGAGGTTGTTTATACGTAATTATCTACTGGGATCTCTTTATCATCCACATCCATGCTCCTTAAAAATATATTTCAAAATATTTTTAATATTTACATTAATATGGGTTAAATACATTTATACCTTTGTTTGACATTTTATAAGAGTTTTATAAAGGAATCTTTCAGTTTCTTTTCAAACAAGGTGCTTTTTATCCTTTTCGACAGAATTAAGGTAAGAATGTTTTTTTTAACTTATACGGCGGGTGCGGCTATTTTCGGCCGTTATAAAATCGTCAAAGCTTCCCTTACAAGATTATAAGGAAATTTTCAAAGTAAATGTTTTATTTTATAATTATGTGACTTTTAAATGATTTTAAATATATATATATATATCTCAAATATATGAAAACCCAGTTCAAATGTATACATATTTAACGCAAGCTTAAAAATGTTTTCAGAAAACCTGACTCTCGAGTGTGGTAGACTGGAAGGGGTTGGGAGTGGAACCATCATGGCCTGTAATTGGTCGAGTAGTTTCAGAATTAGTTATTTTGTTTTAAGAAGCTTGCATAATGTTTTCAAAAAAACACTGGAGTATATTTTAGCAATTTTAAATGTAAGGATCTTTTAAAAAAAATTTCATCAGTAGGTCTCATGAGACAAACTACTGTCTTGGCACAAGGCCTTGGAAAAATCTTTTTTCTATTATTGGCACGAGGCCTTGGATATGTGGTTATGGTTGTCTGGAATTATGCATTCCATCATTATGAAAGTGGTTATTGATATTGCATGTGATTATTCGATTAGTAGAATATCCATGTGAATAAGTAAATGGATTCTTTCATTTTACTTTTGCCATACTATGTTGAAGTTCAAGTTTAAAAGGCTTTTGTTTTAGTTATACATTGCCTTAAATGTTTATTCTTATTTATGAAAGTTTCCGCTATATTGTTATCATTACTGGTCATTTGAGCTCACCCCTTTTCTATGTTTTATTTTTCTCAAGAAGTGAAGAAGTAAATTATGAATGACCTGAAGGGATATTATGTGGGGATATGAGTGTGGAATATGGATACAATATGTTGTTGTAGTAGTTTTTCACTTTAGGATGTAATGTAAGACTTATGAATATATCTAGTGTTTCCAAGGCTACTAAACCAATCGGTCTTTCGAGATTTGATCTTTCATTTGATCATGTCAATGTTATGTAATAATGCACCGACTCTGGGTAACTGGGGTCAGGGAATTACAGTTGGTATCAGAGGAAGTTTAGTACAAACCATGGAAACAATATTTAGATAAACTCTGATTAGAGCACATAGATTTAAGATGGACTTTGAGGTTTAGTATAGAAGAACATCCAAGAATTTTGGTATTGTAGAGATTTTGTGAGTTTTATGAGCAATACATCCCTGTCTGGATACGAGAAGGTAGAGGCGACTCTGGCACAGATGTACCTAGGGGTAAAACCCGAAAACACTGCTTTGATCTGGACTCAAATGGGAACTGGTGCACAACAATGGGCCTTACTGCACTCTTGGTTACGACACTCCCGGGGGATATGCTTAGGATAATTATCATTTTTCTTACAAACCATTATGAAGGGTTTATGAGTTTATTCTTCCTCAAAGGAGACATTTTTATGATTATGGATTATATCCATAAACTATTTAATTTATGTTATGTGTTTTACAAGTTTGGGATTAGGTATTGTTATTAATAAACTAATCTAGTGTATTCCATTGTCACTAGTGCAGAAAACATTTTTTACGTCGGTTATTTTTCATTATTTACGTCGGTTTTTAGGCGACGTTAATACGGATGACGTTATAAATAACGTTTTTTACGTCGGTTATTTAAAACCCGATGTAACATCCCTAACATCACGGTGTTTATCACGTCGGTTCATTAATAACCGACGTGAAAAATGATGGGGGATGGGGATTAATAACGGCGGTTATTATATAACCGCTGTGATAAACCGCGGGTGGGGGGTTTATCACGTCGGTTATTTCTAAACCGACGTGATAAAATGCATGGGATATCGTTTGTCACATCGGTTATGACATAACCGACGTGATTAACCCTTCCCCGGGCCTATTATCACGTCGGTTTCTTAAATAACCGACGTGATAACAGGGTCTGGGAAACGTTTTAGCACGTCGGTTATCCAATAACCGACGTGGTAAATCGATTCCCAGGCCTTTTAGCACGTCAGTTATATTAAGAACCGATGTGATAAAAGGCCCGGGGAAGGGTTAATCACGTCGGTTCTCGAAAAAAACCGACGTGATAAACCCCTACCGATATATTTACCACGTCGGTTATTTTATAACCGACGTGAAAGGGATATTTTTTTTAAAATAATTTCACTGCTCTCACCAAAAAGAAACCAGAAACCAAACAAAAAAAATAACCATGCCCGCCCTCCCCCAAGCCCCAACTGAACCCCACCCTCATCTATACCCACCTAACAACCTGGCCAGCCCTCCCCCACCACATTGGAGCCCCACCACAACCCTTGGACACCCCCCACCCCTTGGACAGCCCCCCAACCCCTCATTTACATCACCACGACCCCTAGTACAGCCTCAAACACCCATTGGACACCCCTCCCATATCCCTTGGACACCCCCACCCCTTGGACACCCCCCACCCCTTGGACAGCCCCCCACCCTTATTTACACCCCCAAGACCCCTAGTACAGCCTCAAACACCCATTGGACACCCCCCCCCCCCCCACACCTTGACAGCCCTCCCAGACCCCTTGGACACCCCCCCTGACCCCTAGACACCCCCCGAGCCCTTGGACAGCCCCAAACACCCCTTGGACACCCCTCCCATATCCCTTGGGCACCCCCCACCCCTTGGACACCCCCACCCCTTGGACAGCCCCCCACCCTCATTTACACCCAACCGGCCCCTTGGACAGAACTCCCAGACACCTTGGACACCACTCCCATATCCCTTGGACACCCCCCCACCCCTTGGACACCCCTCCACCCCTTCGACAGCCCGCCCACCCTAATTTACACGCCCCGAACACTAGGACAGACCCAAACACCCCTTGGACACCCCTCCCATATCCCTTGGACACCCCCCACCCCTTGGACATCCCCCCCACCCTCATTTACACCCAACCGGCCCCTTGGACAGAACTCCCAAACACCTTGGACACCACTCCCATATCCCTTGGACACCCCCCCCCCACCCCTTGGACACCCCCCACCCCTTCGACAGCCCCCCCCCCCCCCCCCACCCTCATTTACACCCCCCGAACACTAGGACAGCCCCAAACACCCCTTGGACACCCCCTCCCATATCCCTTGGACACCCCCCACCCCTTGGACACCCCCCACCCCTTGGACAGCCCCCCCCCCACCCTCATTTACACCCAACCGGCCCCTTGGACAGAACTCCCAGACACCTTGGACACCACTCCCATATCCCTTGGACACCCCCCCCACCCCTTGGACACCCCCCCACCCCTTCGACAGCCCCCCCACCCTCATTTACACCCAACCGGCCCCTTGGACAGAACTCCCAGACACCTTGGACACCACTCCCATATCCCTTGGACACCCCCACCCCTTGGACATCCCCCCCCCCACCCTCATTTACACCCAACCGGCCCCTTGGACAGTACTCCCAGACACCTTGGACACCACTCCCATATCCCTTGGACACCCCCCACCCCTTGGACACCCCCCACCCCTTCGACAGCCCCCCCCCCCCCACCCTCATTTACACCCCTCGAACACTAGGACAGCCCCAAACACCCCTTGGACACCCCTCCCATATCCCTTGGACACCCCCCACCCCTTGGACACCCCCCCACCCCTTGGACAGCCCCCCCACCCTCATTTACACCCAACCTGCCCCTTGGACAGAACTCCCAGACACCTTGGACACCACTCCCATATCCCTTGGACACCCCCCCACCCCTTGGACACCCCCCACCCCTTCGACAGCCCCCCCCCCCCCACCCTCATTTACACCCCCCGAACACTAGGACAGCCCCAAACACCCCTTGGACACCCCTCCCATATCCCTTGGACACCCCCCCCCCACCCCTTGTACACCCCCCAACCCCTTGGACAGCCCCCACCCCCTGGACACCCCCCCGACCCCTTGGAACCCCCCCCCCCCCCCCCGGACCCCTTGGAAACCCCCCCCCCCCCCCATCCCCTTGGACAGCCCCAAACACCCCTTGGAAACCCCTCCTATATCCCTTGGACACCCCCCACCACTTGGACACCCCCCACCCCTTGGAAAGCCCCCCCCCCCACCCTCATTTACACCCAACTGACCCCTTGGACAGCCCCAAACACACCTTGGACACCCCTCCCATATCCCTTGGACACCCCCCACCCCTTGGACACCCCCCCCCCACCCTCATTTACACCCCCCCCCCCCGACCCCTAGGACAGCCCCAAACACACCTTGGACACCCCTCCCATATCCCTTGGACACCCCCCAAACACCCACCCACCCCCTTGGAACCTCTCCCCCCATACCAAAATCCAGACTAGAAAAACCATCAATAGTAGACCAAAACAAGAAGTAGAGAAAAATTAAACATTCACTTATATAACATTCAAAACTTACACTGTCAACTTCAAAAAAAAACTAAATCCAACCTAAATGACTACGAAATACACAATTACATTGACAATATTCAAAATTACATTTTACATTACAAACAACTAAAAGTCAATCAAACCTGTAAAATAATTTGACCACTCCACTTGTAAGTGTTTGATATCTTCACCAGTAAAGGGTTGAGGGTCATCAAAAAGCTACAAAGGAAAAGGATAGTAGTCAACGTGTATAATGAATAAATCAAATTGAAATATTATGAGAAAGAGGAAATCTTACCAGGTCAAAACTCAGAAATGTCCCAGTTGTTATTATTTCATACATAAATCATAACATGTAATAACCGCATTCGATGATGCCTTGTTGCTCATGACATTTCTGTTTGAATGAGTGTAAATTCAATATATTATTTTTATGTAATAAATCAAAATGTACAAATTATAAATGGATATTTACCTTCGCATGTACATATTTGATCTTGAAATTCCTTTTCTTTGCGCTTTTTCGAAAGTGGACCCATGCCCTGTTAGAAAATAATACGAATGGGGTAAATTTAAAATTCATTATAATATATAAAACTATTGTGAAATTGAAACTTACGTTTCCAATATATTCTTAAAACTTTCTCGCACTTCATCATGGAGAGAGCATATCCAATAAAGTGCTTTCTCGCTAGGGAAAAAACCCCTAACATCCAATGATCCCTGATAAAAGGAAATTTAACGTTAGTGGTTTTTTATGTTAAAAGATAATTAACACTTTGAGAGGGATGTGTTTCATACCTCTCACAAAAAGGCATCATCCAACACTGTGTGATTACATTCTTTTCAAATCTATCACCAATATAAATCATTCTTTGTTCCTCATCCAATGCACATGCTTCAGGGGAAATCAATTGTGGGTCCACGAATCCATATACATCTGTCAGCTCATTCCTCTCACAAATTTTATATAGATACCTAATACAAAGCAGACTTAAGTATACATTTTTAATAAATATAACGCAAGGAAAAGGTGTTAAGACTTACATGATAAAAAATTGCACCACGTTGATGCCCAACTTATCTCCAGTGACAAACTCCATGATATCAGTTTTCATAATCCCCACACTTAGTTCACGTCCACAGACATGAGCTTCCATTGTAAAGACATAATGATCCGCCAACAAATTTGAATATCTTGACAATTTGTCAAGACTGCTAGTATCTGCATCTGATGTCATAGTTATCTGTCTTTGTTGTTGTCTATACAGTATTTCTTTACCTTTGAAGTATTCCTGTAAAAATAAATTGAAAAATATATTAGTTTTCAAATGATAAAACATTAATAAAAATATAAAATAAAAGATATAACATCCATACCTCTATGGTAATGAGTCGAAGAAGTCTGGATGGCCAAAGTAAAAAATGGCCGATACTATGTCCAACTGTCGTCACCTCATCTGTAGGTAATGGTATCCGAGCTGATCTATCTATAATATCCTGTACAGTGACCCTCTGATTCTCTACCTCTAACTGTTGATGATGAACTGTATCTCCTATACAATATACCATCCCATATGCAACTATATGATGTTGAGGATCATCAACATACAACTCAAAATATGTAGGTAGCTGCGGCGGAGGAGGAGGATCAAAAATGGGGTCCGCAGGCTGAGGTGGGGGAGTGGGAGCTACTGGGAGAGGTGGAGTGGGAGCTTCACCCTGAAATTGTCTTTGCAAGTCTGCAAACATTAACTGCACCGATGATCTAATATTTTCCTCCATTGTCACATTAATATTATGGACTTCAGCCTCCAAGGATTCTATTTTTTTTATAAACTCCCTCAACGTTAGAAGTTGAGGAACGTGGCAACACTTTTCTTACCGATACACCTGCCGGATATCCTCTTACACGGCCAGGATGTTCGGGCTTTCCCAATGCCACAGATAAAATATCTTCCCTCCCAGATGGTGTAAATGTCCCCTGTGAACTTTGCTCCTCAAGAGAGTCCTGTAATAATTAATTGAACATTTCTATAATGATTGGAAATATATGACGAAAATAGTAAACATAAATAAATAAAATAGATATCTTACAATCCTCTCAACTACGAGTCTCGATTCTTCCGAAAGATATTGTCCTTTTTTCCCTTCCGAGCTCTTTTCCATTTCTCATGTCTAGATAGAGGGGATGGAGGGGCCACCTCTCCAGAGCTTGAAGACTCAGCTCTTAGTTGTTGAAATTTTTCTGCCATCATTTGTTCTTCCAATAATGTATACCCTCCCCGAGATAAACTATGAGGGTATACATTTTTAGGTTGGATCTCTTGATGAGCTTTCCTTGTTTGCTATAAATTAAGAATAGGTAATCATTAACAAAACAATAATAAGATCGCTTATATAAGAAAGCTTATAAAAGTTTACATTTCCCTTACCATAAATGATTCTTTTCTTCTACTTTCAAAAAATTGTCTCCATGTGTCTTCATCTATAAAAGGATATATACGACATGGATTCTCACGACTCCTATGACCAAAAATGAAATCATATGAGAGGGTTGATTTGAAATCCCTCCATCTCCTAGCAGCCAACGATAAGCATTTCTTCCTGACTCCTCCAGTGTCAGGAATATCAAATGTCATCTGATAAAAAAGAGGTTAAAAATATTATATATACTAGAAAAATTTAAAGAACAGTCAAACAATAGCAAAAGATCTTACCAAAATGGTCTCCCACAACTGAGAAATTATCGCCTTATCCATACTTCTCCAATCATCATAGAGAATGCTTACTTTTTTCTTAGCCTCAGTTGCTACAAAACCCTTAAAATCTTTAGCATTTGGACCTCTAGGAAGATCATCATCATCAAACTCCACGACTGTCCTCTCCTCCTTCGTACGGACAAGTGATAATTTTGGTAAACGTGTGCACCCACGCTTACCAACCTTTGAACTCTTTTTCGTAATAGGAGCATGTGAATGTTCCTCCCCAGATGTATGACCAATATGCTCATCTCCAGAATCATGTGGCTGATCAACTGATTGATCTGTCATTTTCCTTCAAATCATAAAAACAAACATTAGTTCACAAATATACAAATTCAAATATTGTAATACTACTTAATCAGAAAATAGAAAAATGTACTAAATTACATAATAGTAAACATTGGTAATATGGTAAGCATGTTAAACAATGATAAACATGGTAAACACAGTCTGTTGTACCCCTCTCTATTGGATTTTAATGATCACAATCACTCTTATTATGTTCTAACTTGTTTTCAAGTGTTTTTGTTGATAGGAAAAAGGTTGCCAAGGAGTTGGCCCAAGAAAGCTGAAAAGTGGACTCACTGAGTCCACCGGTCAGCCGGTGTGAGCTCACCGGCCAGCCGGAGGACCCAGGCAGTAGACTTGCCCACTGCCTGGTGTCACCGGCCGGCCGGTGGCTCACCACCGGCTGGCCGGTGGACCAGAGCCTTGCTCTGTCTGGGCCACCGGCCGGCCGCTGGCTCACCACCGGCCGGCCGGTGGACCAGACAGAGAGCCTTCCTCTCTATCTGGACCACCGGCCGGCCGCTGGATCACCACCGGCCGGCCGCTGGCTCATCACCGGCCGGCCGGTGCGCCCAGGACTTCTCCTCTTTACGGTTTTTATTGTTTTATCATATTGGTTTGATACATGTTTTAATAAGTAAAAAATTTACAATATCTAACATTATATGAAAAAACTAAATGTAAACAAGAAATAAACATGTGTTACCTGTAATTTTAGGAATGTACACTTGGATTGTTTTCCCAAATTCCTTCGTCGTGATCGTTCCTTATGGCACAAACCATGTCTTCAACATACTCATCATTATGTTCTGTTAATCTTTCCATGGAAGTAGGGATCTCACATAAATCAGCATCTTCATCAAATTCATCCTCAGCAACATATTTTTTTTCCCTTGTAAAACAACAGCCCACTGCATATCTGATTGATCTACTACATAGAAAATTTGTTTGGCATGTGTTGCCATTATAAAAGAATCTGTTGTGTCTTCCAATCTATTCAGATTAACAAGTGTCATTCCAAATTCATCGTGTCTGACACTGTTGTTACCGATAAACCATTTACAGTTAAAAACAGGAACTTTAATTTTAAAGTAATCAGCCTCCCATATGTCTTCAATCACTCCATAATATGCACTTGATGCCGAAATTGGGTTTTTGTCCTTAGCACTCGAAAAATGCATTGCTTCTGCAAACACCAATACACCACTATTCTGAACTGCACTTCTGTTTTCCTGAGCTTTCGTATGAAATTTATAGCCATTAATGTCATAAGCGGACCATGTTATCACATTTAAAGATGGACCACCCACTATCCATTTTAATGTCTCTGATACAACTGATCTACCAAGCAAGGTCTTTTTAAACCATGGCAAAAAAGTTTTTTTGTGCTCATTCAAAATCCACATTTCTTTCTTCTTTGGATGAAATTGTTTCAACTCATTAATATGCAATGTGATATACAGTTGAACATCAGCTATGTTATTCAAGATTTATGATTCTAACTTCTTCATCTGTTCAGCTGACAGTGATTTGACTTTCAAGCCACGAATCCCCTTTCCCTCATTATTAACCCATTCATGGAGAGATGGATGCAAACCTATGTGTTGCGTCGTAGCCAAGTAGCTCGTACAAAACTCTGCCACCTCCTCAGAAATATACTTTTCAATAATGGAGGCTTCAGGTCGATATGGATTTTTAACATATCCCTTTAATATTTTCATATACCTTTCAAAAGGATACATCCAACGAAGATATACAGGTCCACAAAGCTTTATTTATCGCACCAGATGAATCATTAGATGCACCATCATATCAAAAAAAGTTGGAGGAAAATACATTTCCAAATGACAAAGTATAAAAATTGCATCCTTTTCCAAAATGTTCAAAGCATTCACATCAATCGCCTTGTTACAAATTGAATTGAAAAAATAACACAACCTCATTATAGTCTTTCTGACATGGATGGGCAATATTCCACGCAGT
This sequence comes from Viscum album, assembly GCA_963277665.1. Classification (NCBI taxonomy): domain Eukaryota; kingdom Viridiplantae; phylum Streptophyta; class Magnoliopsida; order Santalales; family Viscaceae; genus Viscum; species Viscum album. The sequence continues at coordinate 380,451,201 of OY728147.1, forward strand.
GCAACTGATAGAATTTGTTGCATCATGACGTTACAATCATGTGATTTCATACCTATCAACTTCAAGTCTTTCAATGAGACAAAATTTTTTACATTTGAAGAATAACCTTGAGGCACTTTGATATCATGAAGACACTGACAGAAGCTACTTTTCTCCCTCTTCGATAATGTATGACAAGCCGGGGGAAGAAATGTTCGTCTTCCTTTAGGAGTGGGAGCTAACTCCAAACGTATTCCCATTGATAGTAGGTCTAACCTTGCATTCAACCCATCTTTTGTCTTTCCTTTAATATCTAGCAATGTTCCGATCAAATAATCACAGATATTCTTCTCCACGTGCATGACATCAATATTATGTTTGACTTCATGATACCTCCAATATGGTAGCTCAAAAAATATTGACCTTTTCTGCCAAATATGTCTATCATTACCAGATTTCTGTGTCTTTCCCAATGTCACATCAAGGTTTCTCACCCTCTCAAAATACAAATCTGGGGATAAAGGTTTTGGAGCAGTATCAAATTCTTGTGAGCCATTGAATGCCTTTTTAAGTCTTCTATAAGGGTGATCCATAGGCAAAAACTTTCGATGACCCATGTACACGGTTTTCCTCCCATGATGAAATTGACAATATGACGTCTGTTGTTCGCAAATTGGACATGCTTTATGCCCTTTAACACTATATCTAGACAAATTTCCATATGCTGGGAAGTCATTTATAGTGAATAGAAGCACTGCATGCTGTTGAAAATATTCCATTTTATAAGAATCATACACCCTAATACCATCAGCCCATAACAGTTTCAAATCATCAATCAGCGGTGATAAGTATACATCAATATCATTGTCGGGTTGCTTTGGACCAGAGATCATGATACTCAACATGACATATTTGCGCTTCATACAAACATCAAGAGAGAGGTTGTAAATTACCAATAAAACTGGCCATGAACTATGTGTGCTACTGAGGGTTCGGTATGGATTCATTCCATCTGTGCACAAGCCTAGTCTCAGATTTCTAATTTCATTTCCAAATGTAGGGTACTGGGCATCAATTTTCTTCCATTGTGGACAATCAGCTGGATGACGTATTTTTCCATCACATACCCGCTCATCAGCATGCCATCTTAACCTTTTTGCATCATGTGAATTAGCAAATAAACGTTTGAAACGAGGAATTATAGAAAGATACCAAAATACCTTTGAAGGGAGCTTTGTAATCTCTACATAAGCTTGTGATTTTTCTTTCACCTTATACCGTGATGTCCCACATTTAGGACACTCTTTCAGAAATTCATATTCCTTCCTATATATAATGCAGTCATTCGGACAGGCATGTATTTTCCTGTATCCCAATCCCATCGGGCATAATATTTTTTTGGCCTTATAATGTGAATCAGGAATATCGTTATCTTTTGGAAGAATGTCTTTCATCAATTGTAGCAGCTCTGTAAAACTTCTGTCACTCCATCCATGTTTCGCCTTTAGGTTAATCAATCTTAACACCACTGACAAAACCGTAAAATCTGTACAACCAGGATATAATGGTTTTTCGGCATCACCATATAGACGTGCAACTGTCGGTTCTATCTCAATTTGTTCTGCTACAATATCGCGAATCATTTCTTCAATTCCATCGGAGTTACCATCTTGCGATTCATTATCATCAGTGACATTCTGTCCAGTTTCTCGATGCCAAATCCAAGGGTTGTAACTCGGATTGAAACCATGACAAAGCAGATGATCTTTTATCTCTCTACTTTTCAACTTCTTCATATTCAGACATTTCAGGCATGGACAGAAAAAAATGTCACTACTTGGAACATTTCGTCTAGCAAATTCCAAAAAGGCATCAACACCTTCCTCATATTCATTGCTCATTCGATGTGCCGTAATCCAACTTCGACTCATTATTACCTATAACAAATAGCAAAAATATATATATTTTTTAGATAAGACAAATATATGTTTATATGAAAAAAATCATAATTTGAATGTAAACAGTTTTGAAATATAAAACAAATCAATGTGTATTTAAAAAAATATGCTTGAATATTATTTTTTAAACAAAATATTGTAAGATATAACACCCCCCTGGACACCCCCCCGACCCCTCTGGACAGCCCCCCGCCCCTCCTGGACACCACCCCCCACCCCCTACCCCCTTGGACACCCCCTGGACATCCCCCAACCCTCTGGACAGCCCCCCCCCCCCCCCACCCACCCGGACAACCCCAAATACCCTCTGGAGAGGCCGCCACCCACTTGGACAGCCCCCCACACCCATCCACCCCCTTGGACACCCCCCTGGACACCCCCACCGACCCCTCTAGACAGGCCACCACCCCCTTGGACAACCCCCCACACCCACCCATCCCCTTGGACACCACCCTGGACACCCCCCGACCCCTCTGGACAGCCCCCGACCCCTCTAGAAAGCACCCCCACCCCTCCTGGACACAACCCCCCACCCCCGACCTGCTTGGACACCCCCCTGGACACCCCCAACCCTCTGGACAGCCCCCCACCCCTCCTAAACACCACCCCCACCCCCTACCCCCTTGGACACCCCCCTGGACACCCCCAACACCCACCCACACCCTTGGACAGCCCCCCACACCCACCCACCCTCTTATAAACCCCCCTGGACACCCCCTGACCCCTCTGGACAGCCCCCACCCCTCCTGGACACCACCCCCCACCCCCTACCCCCTTGGAAACCCCCCTGGACATCCCCCAACCCTCTGGGCAGCCCCCCCCCCCCCCACCCACCCCGGACAATCCCAAATACCCTCTGGAGAGGCCGCCACCCACTTGGACAGCCCCCCACACCCATCCACCCCCTTGGACACCCCCCTGGACACCACACCGACCCCTCTGGATAGGCCGCCACCCCCTTGGACAGCCCCCCACACCCACCCATCCCCTTGGACACCACCCTAGACACCCCCCGACCCCTCTGGACAGCCCCCTACCCCTCTAGAAAGCACCCCCACCCCTCCTGGACACACCCCTGGACACCCCCCAACCCTCTGGACAGCCCCCCCCCACCCCCTACCCCCTTGGACACCCCCCTGGACACCCCCCCAACACCCACCCACACCCTTGGACAGCCCCCCACACCCACCCACCCCCTTGTAAACCCCCCTGGACACCCCCCGACCCCTCTGGATAGCCCCCCGCCCCTCCTGGACACCACCCCCCACCCCCTACCCCCTTGGACACCCCCCTGGACATCCCCCAACCCTCTGGACAGCCCCCCCCCCCCCCCACCCACCCGGACAACCCCTAATACCCTCTGAAGAGGCCGCCACCCACTTGGACAGCCCCCCACACCCATCCAACCCCTTGGACACCCCCTGGACACCCCACCGACCCCTCTGGACAGGCCGCCACCCCCTTGGACAGCCCCCCACACCCACCCATCCCCTTGGACACCACCCTGGACACCCCCGACCCCTCTGGACAGCCCCCGACCCCTCTAGAAAGCACCCCCACCCCTCCTGGACAAAACCCCCCACCCCCGACCTGCTTGGACACCCCCCTGGACACCCCCCAACCCTCTGGACAGCCCTCCCACCCCTCCTAAACACCACCCCCACCCCCTACCCCCTTGGACACCCCCCTGGACACCCCCCAACACCCACCCACACCCTTGGATAGCCCCCACACCCACCCACCCCCTTTTAAACCCCCCTGGACACCCCCTGACCCCTCTGGACAGCCCCCCACCCCTCCTGGACACCACCCCCCACACCCTACCCCCTTGGACACCCCCCTGGACACCCCCCAACCCTCTTAATAGCCCTCCCACCCCCCTGGAATCACTAAAAATTTACCATAACAAGAAGTTGGGCCATTCAAAGAATATTTTTAGGTGTGGAGGAAGAACTGAGTTTCAATATATAGAGAAGGAACTCGACATTAGGTTGTCTATTCCAGGTGTGGATTTGAAGGAGTTAATGTTTGTTCAGTGACCCAAGAGATTGAATCAAAAATTCAGATGTTGTGCCATTTTCTCGTGATGAGGATGAATAATTGGTGGGGTTTGACTTTTAAATGGAGAGCTTAGCAGACCATCATATTTTCTATAGATCAGTAAAGGATGTTAGCATCGAACATAAGGCTTAAGGGATGCTTTCAGATCCAAATATATATGTTGATGGATGCAATGGATCTAGTAGAGGTTCTAGAAAGAATGGTGGTTTTATTTGTTTAGGATAAGTAGTGAAGAAAAAACTAGTTAATTTTTTACTTGCTGAAAAGAGGGTATCTAAAATTTTTAACATGCCGAGGGGAAATCTGGCAAGTCCTCCTCGTGAAACTTTGTTTACAGGGGGAGAAAATGCTGATATGATCCCAAATCCTTGCACCTATGCCATGGTTGTGTGTGAATAAAGTAATAACAACTATAAAAGGGCAACCCATCCAAATGGACACGCCCCAACCCTCTCGGGGATTTATAGAAAACGATGAAAAATTAGTGAAATCATAAAATTAGTCAATATTGCAAGTCGAACTAATAGATCTAGGGATGATAAATAAGATTATGGTGCCAAAACGAGTTGAAAGGGTTCGCAATCGAAGAATCTTAGCTAGTTTCAACAAAAAAAATCACAACACATATATATATACTATCCGCGAAAAAAAACGAACGAGTGGGAGGATTACCTGTGTGCTGCGAGTTTAGATGATTGATCCAAGGAGATTAAATATGAGAAACGATGATCGCAAAACGAATCTAAACCAATGAAATGGACGAGCCGATTCGGGTTTACGCGCGAGAGAGACGAGTCGCGATTGTCGAAGGTAAACTCGCGAATGACAATCCACGGGTCTGGGTAAATTTTTAAATGAGTTATCACGTCGGTTATTCAATAACCGACGTTATACGTTTTTTAAAAACATTTATAACGTCGGTTATTCAATAACTGACGTAAAAACCTTCCTCCGATTCTTTATTTACGTCAGTTATTTTATAACCGACGTTATAAAGGGCTCAAAATCCGCGTTTATTTACGTCGGTTATTCCATAACCAACGTCAAAAACATCTATGGATTCTTTTTTTACGTCGGTTATTTTATAACCGACGTAAAAAGGCCTTCAAAAACCGCGTTTTTTACGTCAGTTATTAAATAACCGATGTAATAACTCGTACATATGTCTATTTGTTACGTCGTTTATTGAATAACCGACGTAAAAAACACCCCCCGCTTCTGATTTTTACGGCGGTTAATGTATAACTGACGTAAAAAACGAAGCCGCGCGATTAATAACGTCGGTTATAAAAATAACCGACGTTAAAGGTGTACTAAACACATGTTTTTATGTCGGTTATTAAATAACCGACGTAAAAACCCTCGTTTTACATATTATGATGTCGGTTTTATATAACCGACGTAAAAAATGGTGACGTAAAAAACGTTTTCTGCACTAGTGTGTTTTGAAAAGGCACCCAATAAAAGGAATGAGAACTCCAACAATGCACATGATCCAAAGAGAAGGAAGGATCATATCTTTCATGGTCTTAAGCTAGAATTTATAAGAGAAATAGTCTCCCATGTATTATCATCATATGAAGAAATAATATCATGTGTTGGTAAGATAAGTAAATATTTTACTGAGTCCTATGGCTTTGAAGGGAAGAAAGAGAAGAAAAGGATGGAAGAGAGAAATATGGATAAAGGGAAGAGGGAAAAGAAGAATTTTCCCGTATGTGATAAATGTGGGAAGAAACACCCTGTAACTTGCCTGAAAGGAATGGGAGTCTGTTATAAGTGTCGAGGAAAAGGGCACAAAGTACGTGACTGCAAGGGTAAGAAAATGGTTTCAAATGTACAAAGCTTAATTTTCAAGGAGTTTTGACACTACACAAACCTATGTCTCAGTCATCAGACTATGCCGCAAATGATGCTATTGGATAATAATCAAATTATGATACTACCACATATGAAGAGGAATGATTAGAGTTATTATGTTGATTATTTCATTTGAGTGTTGTATCAACAATGTACTTGTTATGGAGTATATAAGGATTTTACTACAGTACTATTTCATTATGGACTTGAGATTTGGTGGAACAAAGAAAAGTGACTCAATAGCAGGTTAAATTTTTGGGAAATATATGTTTAAGAGAAAGATAAACCATAATATGGTTTTGATACCGAGGTAGTGATTTTAGAATAATACATGATTGTTTTGGATAAATTATATTGGATATTTTGACTACCTTGAAACTGATTAATGATTTGTATATTCCATCATTGTTGGGGTTTACAACATTTTTGGATTGAAGGAGTATATCTATTATTCTATAAGGAATAAGGGATCATGAATGAAATCAATAAGGTTTTATGATAATTCAGGATGTTGCGGTGTTTTAAAAGAATACATGATGAAGGTGATCACATGTTATTACGTGGCAAAAAAAGGATCTTCATTATGTTTACCTTCCTTATAAATTTTGGACTGAAGTATTTTGGATAGATCTAGTTTGGATTATTTTGGATTGCCATAAAAGGACAACCCAGAGGTCAGGCGGCAACCCGTCGCGTCCGGCAAGGTCACGAGACTTGAACCCACAACCGAAGGGCGAAAAGGATGTATCACCTACTACTGACCCACGTGATGTCCTGGTTTGAATAATGTCATTTTTTTAATGGTTCTTCTAGATGAATTATAAATTCATTTTTTTAACCCTATACGAATAGGATAAATAGAATATTATTTTTAAGTTATATTATCTTTTAGAGTAAAAGATGTGTTTGTGGAAGAACTTAGTTAATGTTTGAGACTCTACTTGTAATTATATATTTTTTTCTTCTCTTATTCAATGAAGAAATTAATTCTTATACTTTAGTGAAGGGATTATAAAAAAATGTGTTATCTTAATACCATAAGTTTTGCTGAACCGATGATATTTTAAATCATCATAGATTGATTAATTTAAGGCCCTAAATTTTACACTTGTTTTTTATTGATGACCTCAACCACTACCTATAAATATTTATGTTTTTCCTCTAATTATATGTCTCTAATTACCACCAATGTTCTCCGAATAGAGATCATAATATGGTGGTGACCCTTTCATTTCTCTTTTCCTCATATTAAGACTAAACATTATCAACCCAATTTCTGATGTGGGTTTTCCAACAAAGATATTTTCTATATTCAACCTTTTATTTTTGAAGAACAATTTAAAATTGTGAGGACGCAATTTATTGATGGAGGGGAGAATGTAACACCCCAAGATTTCATAGTGTTTTATTTATTCAAAATAATTCAATAACATGCACTACAGGCAACACTGAGTTCAAACACACCATGACTTACCATACAATCCGTTCAAAAGAGGTTATGAATAGTATTAACAAAATTTTAAACTTTATATAATCCTTATAATTTTAGAATCCATATTATGAGTTTCTTTGACATAATGTAAGAACAAATTCATTTTCAGTATTACCAAATTTCAATAGTGAACCCTTTTTAAATACAATATTTTAATATTTTTGACTAAATGGGGACATCAAAAATTTAAAATTAATCATCCCAAGCTTCCACGGTATGCTTCTCTTTGAATAATGTGATAGCGTGTGTTGTACGCAACACCGAGTTCTAACACACCATAACCAATCAAACTAGTCGTTATGTATAGTAATACCTAATTTTTAAAATTATATATATTTTATTTTTTAAAATGGACTTCATTTTTTGATTCGGAATATCAAATTTATCCTAAGGTGAAATTTTGGTACTTTTCGGATAACTTTCATATTTTGATGAATAGTGAAAATTACTAAATTTTAATTAAAAACAACTTTTTTAATAAAAATAATTAATAGTGATAAATTATGAATTAGAGTGGTTTTAAAGTATATTTATAATATATTTTTACCATTTAATACAATTTTGGTCATTAGACATAATTTCACAATTAAACTGAACATAAACAGGTATCAATCTTTTGATAGTTATTATAACTTAAAAACACGCTTTTTGTTTTAACAGCGGGAATTAATTTTAAATTAATTTCTTCCACTTCTGTGTTTTGAATTTGGAAAAATGGATTCCATATTTGGGATCAGTATGTTCAAATTGTGTAAATAGGTAACTTTTATTTTTAGACATTTTGAATAATTACTTCGGTAAATATTTTATTTACCATGGTTAAGGGTATATCTGGTAAATAAGGGTTAAAAAATAATTTTATAATAATACTAAATTACACTAAAACGTGTCCTAGCATTATTTCATGACACATTTTCGACCATAGGCATCTTTGGGTCGATTTTGGTACCCCATGGAGCCACTTGTAGGTGATAGGGACACTTTATTTTAATTAAGTTAAAATGAATACAAAAATGACACAAGCATATATCCTTTAGTAAAACAATTTTTACATAGGGTTATATATGTTGGATTTTCAACAATAAATATTCATTAGAAAGATAATAAGATTTACTACATAATTATATTTTATTTATAATTTTTTGAGATTACATAATTTAATTTATTTATGACACAATGATGATGCAGTAATTACCATAATACTGAAACTTTAAAATAATTGATATTATAAATACACAAATAAATATAATTTGAGACTTATAATGAATTAAAATAATTCTATAGGATAATATGACATATTAGGATTGATTTAATTAACTTTATTTGAAGTAATAATTCTGTTATGAGTTTCACAAAAATCAACTATTGAATAGTGTTAAAATTGACATAAAAGAGGTTTTAAATAAATATTATATTATTAATTGATTTTAAATTCCTAAAAATCTGAGGTTCATCCAAGAGACTTATATAATTATAGTTTTGTCTTTAATGGACCACTTGGGAGTCTTTTTAATGTATATAGTATGTTTATTAACTATATAATATAAAAATACAAAGTGACATGGTAAATGTCAGACTAATTAACTAAGAGTTAATACTTAAAGATAAGGTTAATATAGTAACCCAAACCTGTCTAAATTATATTTATTGAATTGTTTTCGACCTATCCCCACCTTAAAATTTAAATACTCATCTTTTGAGTCATTAGAATCCGAATATGAATTTATTATAAATTAATATTTCTAGCTTTTCCAAAGGTGCCCCTCACCCCTCTTATAAAAGGGCACTCGTCCTTCTCATTTCTTCACACCTTGAAAGCCTTTTGGTTTGACCAAAATCTGCCCAAATACTCCTCCAACTTCCCTCACTACAACCTAGAGGCATTAGTTTGATCAGAAAGCCAACCTAATGATCCCTTTTGATCAAATCAAAAGGAAGAACCCGAAGAAAAGGTAATGATTTCGCCACCCTTTTCCAAGTTCCTTTTTTCTTCCACTTCTTCTTAATTTGTTATTACCATTCTAAAATAATAAATCCAGTATAATATATATACTGTGATGTTATTATAAATATGGTACAACCATATTCAGTATTCTATCCACCCTTTGAAGGCTTACCGTCTCCACGTCGTGGTGTAATTGTTATTCAATAAATTATTATTTGGATGGGTATAATAATGATGTGTAATTCATGTAAATAATAAATATAACATGATAATGATTCTGTATATACGATATACCATCCAATTATATATCATTATAATATCAAAAGAATGATATTGTCACTCGTGCGTACGTACGGACTATCGTCTCCACGAACGCGATGAGATTCATTCTCCCTCGTATCCATTCAAGTATAATTATCATTTGATGATTTAAAAATAATTTTTAAGGACTTGATATCATTATGTATATGAATAATATACATCCTATCGATGAAAAACATGTCTAATGTATCAAAACATATAAAAGAAAATGAGTAAGTTAACACCCGAAACGACGATAATACTAAAATATTATTAACAAAGCAATGTTAAAAGATCATATATGATATCATATGAATGTATATGATTATTGTATAATTTAATAACAATTATTTCACTATTATAAAGGAGGTTAACCTACCCCAACCAAGGAAAATTACAAGGTAAGGGTTTATTTCACAATCTCTTCATTATCAGAGGTTGTTTATACGTAATTATCTACTGGGATCTCTTTATCATCCACATCCATGTTCCTTAAAAATATATTTCAAATTTTTTTACTATTTACAACAATATGGGTTAAAGTCATTTATACCTTTGTTTGAAATTTTATAAGAGTTTTACAAAGGAATCATTCCGTCATTTTCCAAACAAGGTGCTTTTTAACCTTTTTGGTAGAAATAAGGTAAGAATATTTTTTTTAACTTATACGGAGGGTGTGGCTATTTTCCGCCGTTATAAAATCGCCAAAGATTCCCTTTCAAGTTTATAAGGATATTTTCAAAGTAAATGTTGTATTTTATAATTATGGGACTTTTAGATGATTTCAAAAAAATATATATTTCTCTCAAATATATGAAAACCCAGTGCAAATGTATACGTATTTAACACAAACTTAAAAATATTTTCAGAAAATCTGACTCTCGAGTGTGGTAGACAGGAAGGGATTGGGAGTGGACCCATCATGGCCTGTAATTAGTCGAGTAGTCTCAGAATTAGTTATTTTTTTTCAGAAGCTTGCATAATGTTTTCAGAAAAACACTGGAGTATATTTTTGAAATTTTAAATGTTAGTATCTTCTAAAAAAAATTGCATCGGTAGGTCTCATGAGACAAACTATTGTCTTGGCACAAGGCCTTGGAAAAATCTTATTTTTAGTCTTGGCACGAGGCCTTGGCTATGTGGTTATGATAGTCTGACATTATGCATTCCATCATTATGAAAGTGGTTATTGATATTGCATGTGATTATTCTATTAGTAGAATATCTATGTGAATAAGTAAATGGAATTATTTCATTTTACTTTTTCCATACTATGATTAAGTTCAATTTTAAAAGGATTTTGTTTTAGTTATACATTTCCTTAAATGTTTGTTCTTATTTATGAAATTTTCCTCTATATTGTCATCCTTACTGGGCATTTGATCTCACCCCTTTTCTATATTTTATTTTTCCCAAGAAGTGAAGAAGTAAATTATGAATGACCTGTAGGGATATTATGTGGGGATATGAGTGTGGAATATGGAGACAATATGTTTTTTGTAGTAGTTTTTCACATTATGATGTAATGTAAGACTTATGAATATATCTAGTGTTTCCAAGGCTACTAAATCAATTGGTCTTTCGAGATTTGATCATTCTTGTGATCATGCCAATGTTATGTAATAATGCACCGACTCTGGGTAACTGGGGTCGGGTCATTACACTATCGAGGGCTTACCCTGGTATGGGTAAGAAAGAATTTATTGAAAGTAAAAATTGAGGGACCTCTAAACAAGGTTGTTGGATACCCTACTCTTTGGTTTAAATTATATCAAACTTGTTACTGGTTTTTTTCAAGTTTATTTTCACTGTGTTTTGATAAAGGAAGAAAGTATAACCTTCTTATACATTCTTAATCTTTTATGTGCTAGGATAAATAATATTCTATACACTTTAATGTATAATCTTTACCTAAGTAAATTTTCTTTACATTTACTTTCCAGAACTATATTTCTGGAACCTAGCATGTCTCTCTTATAATTTTTTTGTGTTTGGAATTTTCCTATTTTAACTTTGTTAAACATAGTTTTACTTAATGTTAAAAATGAATGTTTTTAAACATAAAGTTCACCCCCCCCCTCTTGTAGTTTAGCATATACATTCATATTTTGATCTCACACCAATAACATCCTTATGACCATGTCAATTTGTATAATCCATATAGGATGAAATTTGGTTTCCCTTTATAGAGGACACTGGAAAATTTTTGAGAGGAACCACATAAAAATTCATTGAGTTTTGAGGGTGTTGTAATGATAGAGTAAAATTTGGAACTCTACATTGATAAGGAATGAAGGTAATTTCAGTATTATAATGAGGATATGAAATATAACTATCATCAGGAATTTCAAAAACAATATCATTTTGTAAAGGTTGGAATAGGTTCATGACATCTTGAGTAAGTTTAAGAGTAATAATACTATCTTCATATCTCTCTAATGCACCCTATCCCACATTATTTGATGCAAAAGAAATGAATTTGTTCAATAATTAAGGTTGTATAGATAGGTCTTCCTCTCCATCCTCTTCCTCAAAAAGTATATCTCATGATATTTTGGATGAAACATCTGAATATGGATGTATTTATTTTTTATATTTAACCCATTTCTCATATATATTTTTATTTTTTGAGGTATCACCCTTCTCTAATGAAATTGCCTTGATTTCTTTTGTTCTTATTGACATTAGTATAGGAATTATTTTCAGTATCTTGGTTATCCTATTTTTTTAATCACCTGTCAATTCAAAATAGAACGTCCAAAAATTATAAAAACAAAACAAATTGAGGGGTATACTCATACTCCACCTTAACATCAGATATGAAATCATTGTAAGTGAAATTTATCACATATGGATGTTTCGGGTACAAGTTGTTATCCGTAAGGATCTATAATGGAAAAATATCTCTCTATTAATGGTATGTTGTCCCATCTTCAAAGGGATGCCTATGTGGGAGGCAAGATCAATGTGAATTTTTAGGTACTAGGAGACCCATCTTAAACCATGTAACCTAACCCATATTTTAATAATGGAGTTCCTTCAATTAAATGGATTTAAATTGGTATCTTAATCAGAGATTATTAGTACTCAACGATTTATATGTAAATTTCATATTTTCCAAACAATGTTGAGATCTTCTTTAAATACCAAGATAATATAGAATAATCCTCTTCCAATTAGGATTAATTTCTAGTTAATGTTTCTGATGGATCTTGATGCAGCAAGATCATGGAAGTTGGGAGGGCCCAAATTTTCTTTTGTTGTGATCGATGAACAATATGGGATCAATACATCGCTGAAATATAGTATCCATGGATTACAATAATTGATTTAAACAAAGAGAATGAAATCACTAGATCTGAAAAAAAGATTATTTCACATCATGTTTATAGTTAATTTAATTAATTTATGAAGAAAATAAATACTTGGGTCTTTGGTACTTTATTCATTGATGATCGTTGATCTTCCGGAATTACACTTCCAAATTTCCTTTGTTTCTCTTTCGAGGATCCAAAGTATAATCCCTCTAGAGGTGATGCAAATGTACTCCAATGGTCTCTGAATAATGCCACAGATTCGCCAGGTGCATGCGTGGAAAATAGAATGTCTTTTGTCCATCATTTGTGGTCACTTGTTCTTTGGTCATGAAGAACTTATCTCATTATTGAGTAGGATAGTTGAGAGGAGTCAAGAGATAAAATTCTTGGCTCAAAAAATTATCCATTCACCGGGGTTTTACATAGTAGACACACTTTCCTATTAATCTACATGGGGTTTATGTAAGATTATTTAATTGAGAAAAGTCAATTAAATTCAATTCTAACTATTATAGAAAAACTATGCCACATAATAACAAAAACAACACCATTTTTCATGGTGGTCCAACTTATGAAAAACAGAATCATAAATGAAATCATGTGCCACATAATGATAACAATATTATTATTATTTCTAGAGCCATCTAGATAAAAATTATTTACCATCTTGTAAATACTTTATTAATCAATGGACATGGACTTTTTTCCATTCGAACTCCTCTCCCATTTATTGAACACTTGAATAAAATCTATTAAAAAAATATATATACGAATTAGTAAATAAATTTTTATTAAATTTTCAATATTAGAAATAAATATATTTTACTCACAATAAAATGAATAAAAATTTATTTATTTTTTGTGATCATTTTAACTTGAAAAAAATTATTCCTCGGTTTTGAGAATAATATTTATTCCATTAGTTAAATTCAAAGTGATTTTTAATAGAAACCACCAGAAAAACTTAGTGTGTGTTCATCTAGGATTATTTCTCATTGTCATAAAGCAAGATTTCCTAAATCCCAAGATTACTATCTAGCAACAGGTTGAGGTACCCAAGAGAAAGAAATTAATGTCACAACGATGAGATACACATACAAATACTCAATATGTAATATAATCCATCTGTCACTATATAAAATCAATTAAGTTTCATGATAGTGTCCTCAACCTATATGTTAGATACATCATTCATTGGGTACCTGAAATGAAATCATCGTTACACCATGACCATGAAATTTTGGGGGATAGTTCTATTTTAATCAAAGATATGTGATATAATATTCCATAAAAGAAAGGGACAAATCCATCATTTACTTATCCATTATTAACATGTCATTCGTGATGCACCCAACATACCCTACTTCCCACCAACATATGGCATGACCATTTTCTTCAGCGAATCTAAGTGTGAATGTCATGACACATATTAATGATAATCTTAAATTCTATGGACCATTACAAATTCTTGCAACTAGGAATATCTGATGACACTAAAAGATGTAGAATTCCTACATGAGAGATTATTCTCGTAATCTCTCATCTTGGAGATTGCCAAGTGAGAAATTCATGAGAAGAAGTCTCATCTGCTTACAATTACATGCACCTGATGGTATGTATACTATGTTTCCCATCATAGTATGTCATCCAACCACAAAACTATGTTAAAGAATATTATCATAGAGCTTCAAGGTTCTCATTATAGCGGGGGACTGTTATGACCATATTAATGTGACAAATACTCTAGGATATTATTAAATTATTTTCATATAAAACAATGATAAATATGTAATAATATATTTAATATTTAAATAAATTAAATATTCATATAATCGAAGTACAGACAGTTGGATCTATGAAACCTACTCCAACAAACTCCCACTTGGACTGGAGCCAACTACATATGACTTTTAGTCTATTAGACCTCACATAATGATCCCGGTTGTCTTCAGTAGAAATAATGCTCATTGAAACTTCACCTCTCAGAGAAAAATCCCTCAAGAGATGATAATTCCATCATATGTGCTTCGTCCTTTGTTGTGACATTGGATCTTTTGCGAGATCCACCACTAAAGTATTATCACAATAGAGTGTTATAATATATGTATTCCATGGTATCACATATAGTTCTTAGATAATGATATTCTTCCAAAATAATTCTTTAGTTACCTAAAAATGGGGTGATATACTCAGATTCTACTATAGAATATGTGACCAAACATTACATTGAGCTTTTCCAGCTCACAACACCTCAATTCAACATGAGAATGTATCGTGTTTGCAATGTCATTTCATCTTGACCAGTTTAGAAACTAGAATCTTTTATCCTCTGATGACTAGTTTTTATCTCCTCCATATAACTGGAAAAGATCCTTAGTACAGCTCAGATACTTGAGGATAGTCTTTCCTGCCATCCAATGGAGGTCACCTGTATCATCATGATATATTCTTAGCGAACTCAATGCATAAGAGACATCTAGCCTAGTACATAGCATAACAAACATGGCTGACCCAATCGTTGATGCATATGGAATCCAAACCATTCTCTATCTTTCCTCATGCGTTTGTGGACACATTTTTGTAAAAATATATATTCTATTTGAATCAGGAAAAAAATCCCCTCTTGGATTATTTCATATTGAATCTCTTCATAATCTTTTCAATGTATGTACTTTGACATAGGCCTAGAAATCACTTGGATCAGTCTTGGTGGACATTGATCCCAATAATATAAGTTTTGAATCCCAATTCCTTCCTAAAAAACATTTATTCAACCATGCCTTAACAGACTCTAAGACTAGTATTTTGTATCCAATAAGTAATATGTCATCAACATATACTATTACAAAAATGACTTCACTTCCATTAAATTTTTTGTAGACACAAGGCTCACATTCATTATTTATAAAACCAAATTCTGTTATGGATTTATCAAAACAAATGTTTCAATGACCTGGATTATTTCTTTATTCCATAAATGAATTTTTTTTCTACTTTAATGTCTTATTAGCACCCATTGGAGTCACAAACCCATCGGGTTGTGTCATACATACATCTTCCGGGAGGTTATCGTTAAGGAAGGCTATTTTGAAAAACATTTTCCATATTTCATAGTCATGGTAAGAATCAATGGCCAGTAGAATTTTTATTGATTTTAGCATTGGAACTAGTAAAAATGTGTCATCGTAGTCAATGCCTTGGCGCTATTTAAACCCTTTTGAAACCAGTCATGATTTATAGGTATTGACTTGTCCTTCAATGTCCAGTTCCTTCATGATTTCCCATTTACAACCAAAATTCTATACATCTACATGAGGATCTACCAAAATGTAGACTTTGAATTTTTTTACGTGGAATCCATTTCAGAATTCATGGATTCTTTCCACTTGGAAACATTTGATCCACTAACTGCTTTCTTGTAAGTTAAAGGATTATTATTACCCACTAATAATGATTCACCATCCTTGGTAACTAGAGAACCATATCATTCTAGTTCTCTAACCTCTCTTGTACTCCTATATAGTACTTGTGTATCTAGAAAAGATCTTTCTCCCATGGGGATTTTTGGAATCTTCTCCTATACCGACTCTTGTGTACCTAGATCCTCGACTTCATCGAAGTATATCTCACTCCCACTATCTCTTTTGGAGATGTTCTACCTCTCAAGGAATATGGCATTCGATTGCATTATGAACATTTTTATAATGGTTCGTATAAGTAATATTCCCTTGTTTCCTTGGGGTATCTTATAATGGTACACATTGTTCCATGGGTGGGGGTTTGTTACCTGAAGAGGCATTCTCAAATGCTTCACTTCCCACACACATGTAAATTTGATAACGTGGATTTTCTTCCACTCCAAACCTCATATGGAATACGATTTATTGATTTAGTTTGTACTTGGTTTAGTATGTGTGTCAATGTTTATAACGCAAATCCCCAAAATGATAATGGATGACTTTCATGACTCATCATTGATCTCACCATGTCCAACAAGGTGAATTTCCTCCTTTTTCTTACACCATTCCACTGGGGCGTGTAAGGAGGAGTGAGTTGGGATATGATCCCAAACTCTCATAAGTAATCAATAAAATAATGATTAAGATATTATCCACCTCATTCTGAGTACAGTTTCTTAATATTTGTACTTTTATGGTTATCAACTTCATTCTTGTATTCCTTGAACTTATCAAAAGAATCCTACGTATAATTTATTATGTTGATATATCCATATCTATTAAAATTATTAGGAAATTTTAAGGTATGATTACACAACCATTTTTTCAAATGGAAAGGGTCTACACACATTGGTATGAACCAATTCAAGAAGCTCTTATTTCCATTCACATTTCCCACTAAATTGGGCTTTGTTCATTTTTCCTCGTAAACACGCATGACATAAACTAAGTGTTTTTAGTTCAAAAGAATATAAATGTCCATCTTGATGTAACATTGTCAATCATTTCTCATTTACATGAACTAGTCGATAATTCCTAACTTGGGTGTGGTATGATTCATATGAAGTAACTTCATTATCAATTTCCTTTACTTGGTTAGTGTAATCCATTTTGTAAAGACCATTATATTAATGTGCCTTACCAAAACAAGTGATATCTTTACAAAAAAAGAAACATTCATTTATGAACATGAAAATAAATCAATCTGTATCTAGAATGGATACATAAATAATGTTTTTGGTTTCAAAAAGCACATAATAACGACCTTTTAGTTCCATGATCATCCCAGTCGAAAACATGCGATGGTAGTCCCCAACAGCTAGAACTACAAGTCTATATCTATTGGCTGCTCATAGATCTACCTCCCCTCAGTCCATTTTATTGAATCTTTTTGGTTCCTATATTTGGATACATAATTGAGCACCACATGCTGTATTCAATACCAAATTTTTACAAACAAATAAATTTCACATGATAACAAATGAACCTAAATCTTTCCCTTGCTTCTTTAACTGGGTGTAGTTTTTCTTCCAGTGCCCCTTCTTTCCACATGAAAAAGAAATATCTTCTTATTCCATTCCATCCCCTTTGATCTTCCTTTTCTTGGAAGGTCATGAAGAAGCTTTGGTTTTAAATCTCTTTGCCTTCCCTTTATTCTTATTCACCATAAGGAAAGAAGGCTTTTCGTGCTTCATGCCTTTGTCCCCTTGGAAAAATAGGTTAAGGATATATGGTAGAGACTTCTCAATATAGTTCATATGAAAATTCACAACAAAGCTAGAGAATCTATGAGAGAGTGATGCGAGAATGAGATTGATACCCAGTTCTTCAAGGAGTTTAAAACCTATAACCTCCAGGCACTCAATGTGGCCAATGAGCTTGACTAAATGAGGCCTAGTTGGGGCACCTTTTCCAAGATTACTTTAAAAATGTTCCTTGGGTATCTCAAACTATTCATATCTTACTCTCTCCTAGTAATGACCACAGAGGAGCTCAATCATGCTATAGGTGTCCATTTTTTCATGATACTTCATGAGCTCACCAGAAATTGATGCTAATATCAAACATTGAATGTCGACTGTGTCATTCATATTCTACTCAGAGACCAGGAAATATTCATCAATCACCTCTTGGGTAGGCAGATCAGGTAATGAGTACTTCAACATGTATGATTTATGTTCATTTCATAGAATAGAGAGAATTTATTGAAACCATTCATGAAAATAACTGTCGATGAGGATGTTGTCTTTATCCAGTATTGATCGTAGGAATAGTGTGGTAGAATAGCATGAATTTTTTTTATAAAATTGAAAGAGAAGATAATTAGTAATTTTATGATTACATTTTATGAGAAATAATAAATTAATTTTATTAATTCCCCCACTATTTTTTCAAATCCATGTGGCCCTCACTTTTTAACTGAGAATGTATTGTTTCATGGACATTATTGTGGAAAGGATCTACATTCCCCTTCGCATAACTCCTAAAAGTGTTTTTAAATCTATTTGAAGATATTTAGGTATTTAGGAATTTTCCAATTACGGGTTGCTAGATCCTCGATCCATTGAGTGGATTCTCCAATCCTAAAATCCTAACTTGTATTTCTTCAACACTTGCCTCCAAATTTACACCAAGTCTAGAAAGGGCAACTCCTTTTAATGTAAAATGCTTAAGTCACCCTGAAGCTTTCATAAGATCTTTTTGTATTAAAGTAATAATCCCAAAAAGGTTTAGTCAAACATAGAGATTTATTGAGTCTTTACCTTAATCAAGTAACTGAAGGCTTAGTTCAAAATTAATATTTTATTAAGGGTTTTTATCTATTACACATAAACATACTTATTGTCTTTATCACATGATTGTCAATATTATGTGGAAATTACTTAATTGATTAACCATGTCTTGATAATATATATGCATTATCCTAGTTTATTTTAGTTCCCTCTTTCATGCTTGTCAATTCATTATTTATGTAGTCTAAACAATACATCTATAATGAAAAACCATGCAACTAATAGAAATAAAATAAAGTAAAGGGAATGATCATGAGATCTTCTAATGGTTAGATTATCTAGAAGTTGATAAACTAACTACTGCCCTATGGGAGAAACACGATGAACCATTTATGGTTTATGTATATATCATTCCACCAATTCACCTTTGTATCTCCTTAGATTGGTTTCACCTTGACTCCTTACTTGATCCACCTCCACTTTCTTGGGAGCTCCATCCATTACATATGGTTTCTTAAATCGCATGCAGGAGAGGAGTAAAAAAGGGGGTTTACATAAGATAATCCATGGGAATGTCGGCCCTATATATTAATGAGCAGAGATGGAATGCATGCCAACAATTTAATTTAAAATATATTAAAAGGAAACCAAACTCATAAAAAGGACTTTTCTATCTCACAATCATTCACATACATGCCAAAAATTATTAATTTATTAAAACAAGCTTTCAGTTCATCAAATATTCTTATTAAGATAAATAGTGATTGAATCGATTAATTATTATCATTAATTAATCAATCATTTTATCTTAATTCTTTTATGAATTTCCCTGAGATTATCTTCCATAACATTGGAGGTAACATGGTGAAAACCCATTCAAATCAACTTGATATGTAATTCCTAACCTTATAGAAACATAAATGTTTTGATTCTACGTAATTTGGTAGTGTACCCAATTTTCCGTTCCAAATACACAACGGGTACTACCTTCACCACCTTATATAATGTACAGGCCTTGGGACTCATTGTGTGAGGCGTAATTCAGAAATATTAGAGTACATGTGTAACACCCCAGGTAAATAAAGAATATGACATTTCATATTTATCCATATTTGTGAATAAAATATTTAAATGACTTTAAAGGGGATGCTATGCTCAATGGCGTACCCAACACGCAACAACGAGTTTCTTGGGAATCTTACGTTGCACTCTAATAATAAAATAATATTATTTTAAATGGTAGTTAACATGTAGTCGTTGTAATGGCAAGAATGGATAGAAATAACTAAAATATGATTATATATGTTTTTAAATGTTTTTACATTTATCCAATAAAGGATAGAGGCTTAAAATACGGAAAGAATTCAATTTTAGGCATATATGTCCTAGTTTTCACTAAAGGTTCACTTATCGCCTTTTGATGGCGAACCATCATTAAATATAGTTTTGTTCACTCTTATACATTCTATTGGACCAAATAAAGCTCTTCTTAAGAAATGGGACATCAAAATTTACTTTGTGTAAATATTTGGTATCTTTCCGAAAAAGTTCTTTTTTTGAATAGTGTAAAATGTTGTATTTTAATTCAAAACCTCTTTTTAATCTAATATATTTATATGACTAGATTATCTTTTGAATTGGTTTTAAAGTGAAATTAGAAAATATTTTTACCATTAAATCCAATAGTGGTCATTGGAATCAGTTTCACTTTGAAATCAGACTTAAACTAGTGTCAATCTTTTGATACTTATTGTTTCATAAAAACACGCTATTTGTCATGACAGCGGGAATTAATTATTAAATTAATTAATGTGACTTAAATGTTTTGAATTTTGTAAAACGGACTTCATTTTTGAATTCATAATATCAAATATAGCTTAGGGTGAATTTTTGGGATTTTTCTGAAAAACTTCAATTTTTGATGAATAGTGAAACCACTAAGTGGTACTTATAAAAACTGATTTTCCGTTTAAATGAAATTTTGCCATCATTGTGTTTTGATTTTCAAAAAATCCGACATACATGGTTGTCATTAAGAATTAAAATGTGGTTCAATGAGATTATAATAATTTTTTAGTGAATAGTAACTTATTAAGTTCTTAATCGCGATTAGTGGTAATTAGTGTAGTTTAAGGTATAAATAATGCTTTAATAATATGAAATGACCTAGACACATGTCCCAACTTTATTGGTTGTGTCATGGCCGACCAAGACAAGACATTAGTCAACTGTGGGACCCCATGTAGACATTTGGGTTGGGAAATGACATAAATAACTTTTTATTTAATGTAAAAGTAAAATTGACACAAACATGATATGTTTTACTAAAACAATTTTTAAGTGGGGTTATAAAAGTCATCTTTTTTATTATAAATATTAATTGGAAATATAAAAAGATTTCCTACATAATAGTATTTTTTTTATAATTTTTAGACATTAAATAAATTAAATTATTTATGACATAATAATGATGTAGCGATGATATCATTATTTGACGATTTAAATAAAATGGAAAGATAATGTAAAATCTATGAACTACACATGTAAAAAACTTATTGGATGAGTGGATTTCGAATCCTTATCACCTTATCCACGAATTCTATCAATGTGGGACTTTTTAAAACCGAAACAGATTTTCAAATAAAGTAATATTTCTTTACTTTCCAAAAGTACCCCTCCTCTCCTCTTATAAAAGGCCCCCACCTCTACCTCATTTAACACACTCCTCAAGCCTTTGGCTCGGCAAAACCCTGACCATTTAATCTCTCCTCATCCCTCTCCTCATCCTAGAGGACTCCCTTTGGGCAGAATCCTTTCAAAGGAAGCCTTTAGGCTTAAATCAAAAGGAGTTACACTTTTAAAGGTAATTCATTCTCTCATGTTCATTTATTTTATTTTGCTTCTCCAACCCCCTAAACTCTTTTTATTTACTTCTTTTGTAACAACACTAGTATCCTCAATATACTAGGATGTTGTTATAAGATTTATTCGAGCTACACTCTCACACAACTACATCAAATGGTTAAAGAACATACGGTTTCCGTGGATGGTGAAATTCTGCCTCCCGAAACGATGATTGTTCAATACTCATTTAACACCTTCAAAGGTGGCCATTATGATGTCACTATTTTTATATTTGATATATAATATGTTTATGTTTTATTTATGCTTCTGTATTTTTCATTTTTTTCTTACCTTTATGGCTTCCATTATGGGTATACGCGATATCTTCATTTAAGGAAGTGCGGACTACCGCCCCCTCAAAGTGATTTGATTTGTTAAATACCATATGTGGGATGTATAAAGGATGGAAATATGATATTATATATGATATTATACTGGAATTATAATATACCTTTATATCATTATTATTCCATTCTATAAAATACGAAATAGAAATGAAAGTAGCGTTCATGCGTACGTACGGCTTACCGTCTCCATGAACGGTGCATTTCATTTCCTACCTCTAAATGATTATGTAATGTTATAAATGCATGAATGTACTGGATATATATGAAATATATGATATCTACATAATGAATACAATTCTGGATATAATAAACATTTGGCCACACGAACAACATGTAATTGTAAGAAGACCACTTTCGACTTAAGAACCAAATATCGGCAAAACAAATATTATTAACTTAAATGATTACATAATGTTTGTGACATGGTAATAAGTGGTATAAAAGTAATAATGAACTTGAAAAAGGGTTCTTAAGGAATTAGAAATTAACTCAAGTTTATTATTCAGTAGATTAAATAACGATCGAGTCAAGTCGGACCCGAGGTAAGGGATCCTACTCCTCTCTTTCTTTTTAAGTATACACTTTTATGTCATTCCTTTTAAAGCTCATCTTTCTTGTTATTGGGATGATATTTTATATTACATTTACTGTAATTTTTATGTTAATGTGATGAGAGACCCTATTCTCTCTCATCAATCCATTTTGGGAGTTCTGAGTGGCGCCGTTAGGCTGCCGAACTTTCGTAAGAGATCTAACCTCTCTCTTTCTTTTTAAGTACTCTCCTTTGTGTCACTTCTTCTAAGCTCCTATTTGTTATGTTGGGGGATTTTCTTTTATATTAATCTTGCTGTAAATTCTATTGTAATATGATGGGATACTCTATTTTATCTCATCAATCCATTTTGGAAGTTTTAAGTGGCGCCGTTAGGCTGCTGAGTTTTCGTAAGGGATTTTTCATCTCACTTTTATTCTCGTGAGATTTATGCTACATTTGCCACAAATTCCATTGAGTGGTGTATGTACATCCCATTATTCTACTCTTTGTGTAATATTCATTCATTTATGAGTATTTACATCAATGATCTATTGTCCTTCTTTCATGGGGTGTATGTTTTGAAAGATACCCAAGTCGGTAAGGGAACCTTTCACCCTCATCTTTTTTAAAAGACTTCTTTTGTTGGGTCTTTTAATTTACATATTGTTATGTTGGGATATGTTCTCATATATCCTTATTGATTTAAATTTGATGTACAAGTGATGAGATACACTTTTTATCTCTCATCAACTCATGTTGATGTGATGTCGTTAGGCTGTCAAGGGAACTTTTTAACCCAATTTCGATTTCTTTGGGTTCAACATGTAGTCATTGAATATGTCATCCATTGAATATGTGTGAATGACCTTTTATTTTTTTACACTTAATATCCACTTATATTGGGTGTATTTATATTTGTCACACATATTTTGAGATTGATTTGTCCTTAATTTAAGGATACCTTCTTTATAAGGGACTTCATCACATTTGACATTTCTATTGAGGGTTCATTGTTGTTATGCACCAATTCACTCTTATATGGAGTATATAATGTCCTTTGGAGTATTATATCATGAATCATTTTATTATCATGATATTATAAAGTTCTGACTAAATGTTATTCCTCAATTATTGTATTCAAGTGTCTCTAATTTTGGTGAAACCCCTTTTACCAGGATATCGTTTTAAATGTTTTAATTATTTGTTCTTATTAATATCCATGTTTTCAAAATGGTTTTAAGGATTTATTTATATGGATATTAATGGTTAAAAATGTTAAAAGCTTCAAGGTGGTATGGGACACTTTGATTCAAAAATCTCTTTATTAGATGTTTTAAATGGTTTTGGAAATGGTTTCTTTTTGAATGGATTCATTATTTCAATATCCTAAAATGTTATATTGTGATTGAAATGTGGAAATGTTATGTTTACTTTATTCATGTTTTATGTGATACGATTATGTTATGGTTCTTGGTCATTGTTATGAAGAACGGGTGGTTCCGTGATAAACTAAGGGCGGGTGAGCCTGATATAGCTCTCCAATGCATTGGGTAACGCGAAGGAGTGAAACTTTAAGGTTTCTCCGAAGAGATTTAGGGAATATACTATGATGGGTATTCCAAACGTAACCAAGAGGGTTACTCCCTACGTAAGAATGTTATGAATGCCTC
Organism: Viscum album; assembly: GCA_963277665.1. Taxonomy (NCBI): domain Eukaryota; kingdom Viridiplantae; phylum Streptophyta; class Magnoliopsida; order Santalales; family Viscaceae; genus Viscum; species Viscum album. The sequence continues at coordinate 380,475,759 of OY728147.1, forward strand.
AAGTTACCTTTATGTCTTATGATTTCTATGATTTATTCATGGTTTGATGAGGTATGTTAAAGTGCCATTGTTTTATGGGTAAAGTATGATTTCATTCTTATGTATATATGAACTCATGTTTCCTTTCCATATTTTTATAACTCTTACTGAGCTTTTTGTGCTCATCCCATGTTTTTGAAATGTTTTTCACAGGTCAAGGGAAAGGTACATGATGTGATGATAGTGTCAAGGATGTGTCAAGAAAGAATCCGTGTTATATTTTAAATATGTTCCCGTTGATGGGAAGAATGAATACTGTCTTTTATGTAACCACTTTGTTTAAATGTGGAATGTAATGCAAGTTTCATGATCTAATTCTCTAAAACTCTAAACCTGAAAAGATCCTCAATGTGTAATCTTGTAATAACTCAAGATTAAGTAAGGTTTAAGGCTGGGGCCTTATATTTGGTATCAAAGGTCGGTTTAGACAACTTTAGAGGTTAGGGTATTATTTAAGCATAAGTGACATTACCATAATGGTTAGGATTTCAGAAAGAGTCCTAGTTTTAGATAAAGTGAATGAGTAAGTGTATCTTAGTGTTTACCTTCCACATTAGTACATGATGGTTTTTTTGATATACTCACACTGACATTTCTTTTTTTAGTGAATGGATGGATCTAGCAGGCACCAAAGAGACAACAGGTTTGAAGGAAACTGTGGTGGTTCTCTGATTAAGATACTAGATAAAATGGAGGATTCAATGAGGAAACTCGTGGTTGTTCTAAACCAAATATCAAGGAGTCATGATCAACCACTTCAACCTTGGTGAGTTCTCTAATGCATCAGGTACGAGATGGCCAATTCGATGTGGAAATTCAGGTAATAATTATTAAGGTAACCATTAGGGTTTATATGATACTTAATTTTTAGGTAATTATGGGTTACTCTATGATATGATGGAAAATGAAAGGAATGAGATAATCTTGAGGTTAAAATATGTTATGATTATTCTTGAAGATTTTATCTCATTTTTGGGGAATTTTTTTAAGAATTATATAGTTTTGGAAAAAGGACAACACGCAGACCGTGTGACATCCCGTCGCGTCGGACAAAGCTTCGGGAATCGAACCCACAACCAATGTGCGACTGGTATTTATCGCCTACCACTGGACTACGTGAAGTCACTGGTTAGTTTGACTGATTCATTCTAGTTATATGATTTTATGAATTAAGAGTAAGTTGATTTTGGGTTATTTTTGAAAATGATTAACCTATCATGGAGGATATGTGATTAGGTTAATTACTTTTCAAAACGAGACTTTAGGAGAAACTGATATTGTTTGGAGATAAATGTTACGATTTATCATGGAAGACTATGCGACTAAATCCTTCAAATATTTGGGATTCAATCTTATATTGGTTTACTTTGAAGAATTTTATGGACAAATTTGTTTATCGGATGCTCCTCGTTGAACTTTGGTTTTTGTTGGAAAAATTTTGGAGATTAAGAATAGATTTTCTTTTTATAAAGTGTTATCCTTTTCTGGATTATCTGATCTTGTACTAGCCTTTTTGGTTTTGGATTTGGTTAAAGTCTAAAGACATGGGAAGTATATAGTTCTATTTTGTGGATTAGGTGATTCTCTAGAAGTTGATTATAGTACTCTTAATGTGAACAAGTCTTCCTAAATACTCGTCTTTTGGAGAAAATATGAGTTTGTGTAAGGAATATAATAAAGGTTGAAAGTCAATATGATAAGTGATTATGTTTCCTTATGAATAAATTCCTCAATAAAAAGTAACTTAAAACAAAAATGTTGTCTATTAACTTTTCCTACTGGGGAATCGAAGACCGTTTAACCCATCACAAGTTTGTGATTTTCTCGTGGTTAACTTTCTCCTAAACATGTTTTCTATCACTCTCCATCAGAACATGACCCTTTGTTTTTTCCTCCATGTCCATATTTTCATACTTGGAATCCTAGTATGTGTTAACTCGGGTGACCTTTGTACTTATCTCTCTTTATTTTAAAGTGTTTGTTTTACCGACTTTTGTTCCGATGTGGGACTTCCAAGGATGTTTCCAAGCGCAATTTTAAAATTGCGAGGACGCAATTCCCAAAAGGGGGGAAGGATGTAACACCCCAGGTAAATAAAGAATATGACATTTCATATTTATCCATATTTGTGAATAAAATATTTAAATGACTTTAAAGGGGACGCTATGCTCGATGGCGTACCCAACACGCAACAACGAGTTTCTTGGGAATCTTACGTTGCACTCTAATAATAAAATAATATTATTTTAAATGGTAGTTAACATGTAGCCATTGTAATGGTGGGAATGGATAGAAATAACTAAAATATGATTATATATGTTTTTAAATGTTTTTACATTTATCCAATAAAGGATAGAGGCTTAAAATACGGAAAGAATTCAATTTTAGGCATATATGCCCTAGTTTTCACTAAAGGTTCACTTATCGCCTTTTGATGGCGAACCATCATTAAATATAGTTTTTTTCACTCTTATACATTCTATTGGACCAAATAAATCTCTTCTTATGAATCGGGACATCAAAATTTACTTTGTGTAAATATTTGGTATCTTTCCGAAAAAGTTCATTTTTTTGAATAGTGTAAAATGTTGTATTTTAATTCAAAACCTCTTTTTAATATAATTTATTTATATGATTAGATTATATTTTGAATTGGTTTTAAAGTGAAATTAGAAAATATTTTTACCATTAAATCCAATAGTGGTCGTTGGAATCAATTTCACTTTGAAATCAGACTTAAACTAGTGTCAATCTTTTGATACTTATTGTTTCATAAAAACACGCTATTTGTCATGACAGCGGGAATTAATTATTAAATTAATTAATGTGACTTAAATGTTTTGAATTTTGTAAAACGGACTTCATTTTTGAATTCATAATATCAAATAAAGCTTAGGGTGAATTTTTGGGATTTTTATGAAAAACTTCAATTTTTGATGAATAGTGAAACCACTAAGTGGTACTTATAAAAACTGATTTTCCGTTTAAATGAAATTTTGCCATCATTTTGTTTTGATTTTCAAAAAATCCGACATACATGGTTGTCATTAAGAAGTAAAATGTGGTTCAATGAGATTATAATAATTTTTTAGTGAATAGTAACTTATTAAGTTCTTAATCGCGATTAGTGGTAATTAGTGTAGTTTAAGGTATAAATAATGCTTTAATAATATGAAATGACCTATACACATGTCCCAACCTTATTGGTTGTGTCATGGCCGACCAAGACAAGCCATGAGTCAACTTTGGGACCCCATGGAGACATTTTGGTTGGGAAATGACATAAATAACTTTTTATTTAATGTAAAAGTAAAATTGACACAAACATGATATGTTTTACTAAAACAATTTTTAAGTGGGGTTATACAAGTCATCGTTTTGATTATAAATATTAATTGGAAAGATAAAAAGCTTTCCTACATAATAGTATTTTTTTTATAATTTTTAGACATTAAATAAATTAAATTATTTATGACATAATAGTGATGTAGCGATGATATCATTATTTGACGATTTAAATAAAATGGAAAGATAATGTAAAATCTATGAACTACACATGTACAAAACTTATTGGATGAGTGGATTTCGAAGCCTTATCACCTTATCCACGCATTCTATCAATGTGGGACCTTTTAAAACTGAAACACATTTTCAAATAAAGTAATATTTCTTTACTTTCCAAAAGTACCCCTCCTCTCCTCTTATAAAAGGCCCCCACCTCTACCTCATTTAACACACTACTCAAGCCTTTGTCTCGGCCAAACCCTGCCCATTTACTCTCTCCTCATCCCTCTCCTCATCCTAGAGGACTCCCTTTGGGCAGAATCCTTTCAAAGTAAGCCTTTAGGCTTAAATCAAAAGGAGTTACACTTTTAAAGGTAATTCATTCTCTCATGTTCATTTGTTTTATTTTGCTTCTCCAACCCCCTAAACTCTTTTTATTTACTTCTTTTGTAACAACACCAGTATCCTAAATATACTAGGATGTTGTTATAATATTTATTCGAGCTACACTCTCACACAACTACATCAAATGGTTAAAGAACATACGGTTTCTGTGGATGGTGAAATTCTGCCTCCCGAAACGATGATTCTTCAATACTCATTTAACACCTTCAAAGGTGGCCATTATGATGTCACTATTTTTATATATGATATATAATATGTTTATGTTTTATTTATGCTTCTGTATTTTTCATTTTTGTCTTACCTTTATGGCTTCCATTATGGGTATACGCGATATCTTCATTTAAGGAAGTGCGGACTACCGCCCCCTCAAAGTGATTTGATTCGTTAAATACCATATGTGGGATGTATAAACGATGGAAATATGATATTATATATGATATTATACTGGAATTATAATATACCTTTATATAATTATTATTCCATTCTATAAAATACGAAATAGAAATGAAAGTAGCGTTCATGCCTACGTACGGCTTACCGTCTCCATGAACGGTGCATTTCATTTCCTACCTCTAAATGATTATGTAATGTTATAAATGCATGAATGTACTGGATATATATGACATATATGATATCTACATAATGAATACAATTCTTTATATAATAAACATTTGGCCACACGAACAACATGTAATTGTAAGAAGACCACTTTCGACTTAAGAACCGAATATCGGCAAAACAAATATTATTAACTTAAATGATTACATAATGTTTGTGACATGGTAATAAGTGGTATAAAAGTAATAATGAACTTGAAAAAGGGTTCTTAATGAATTAGAAATTAACTCAAGTTTATTATTCAGTAGATTAAAGAACGATCGAGTCAAGTCGGACCCGAGGTAAGGGATCCTACTCCTCTCTTTCTTTTTAAGTATACACTTTTATGTCATTCCTTTTAAAGCTCATCTTTCTTGTTATTGGGATTATCTTTTATATTACATTTACTGTAATTTTTATGTTCATGTGATGAGATACCATATTCTCTCTCATCAATCCATTTTGGGAGTTCTGAGTGGCGTCGTTAGGCTGCCTAACTTTCGTAAGAGATCTAACCTCTCTCTTTCTTTTTAAGTACTCTCCTTTGTGTCACTTCTTCTAAGCTCCTATTTGTTATGTTGGGGGATTTTCTTTTATATTCCTCTTGCTTTAAATTCTATTGTAATATGATGGGATACTCTATTTGATCTCATCAATCCATTTTGGAAGTTTTAAGTGGCGCCGTTAGGCTGCTGAGTTTTCGTAAGGGATTTTTCATCTCACTTTTATTCTCGTGAGATTTATGCTACATTTGCCACAAATTCCATTTAGTGGTGTATGTACTTCCCATTATTCTACTCTTTGTGTAATATTCATTCATTTATGAGTATTTACATCAATGATCTATTGTCCTTCTTTCATGGGGTGTATGTTTTGAAAGATACCCGAGTCGGTAAGGGAAGCTTTCACCCTCCTCTTTTTTAAAAGACTTCTTTTGTTGGGTCTTTTAATTTACATATTTTTATGTTGGGATATGTTCTCATATATCATTATTGATGTAAATTTGATGTCCAAGTGATGAGATACACTTTTTATCTCTCATCAACTCATGTTGATGTGATGCCGTTAGGCTGTCAAGGGAACTTTTTAACCCAATTTCGATTTCTTTGGGTTCAACATGTAGTCATTGAATATGTCATCCATTGAATATGTGTGAATGACCATTTATTGTTTTACACTTAATATCCACTTATATTTGGTGTATTTATATTTTCCACACATATTTTGAAATTGATTTGTCCTTAATTTAAGGATACCTTCTTTATAAGGGATTTCATCACATTTGACATTTCTATTGAGGGTTCATTGTTGTTATGAACCAATTCACTCTTATATGGTGTATATACTGTCCTTTGGAGTATTATATCATGAATCCTTTTATTCTCATGATATTATAAAGTTCTGACTAAATGTTATTCCTCAATTATTGTATTCAAGTGTCTCTAAATTTGGTGAAACCCCTTTTACCAGAATATCATTTTAAATGTTTTAATTATTTGTTCTTATTAATATCCATGTTTTCAAAATGGTTTTAAGGATTTATTTATATGGATATTAATGGTTTAAAATGTTAAAAGCTTCAAGGTGGTATGGGAAACTTTGATTCAAAAATCTCTTTATTAGATGTTTTAAATGGTTTTGGAAATGGTTTCTTTTTGAATGGATTCATTATTTCAATATCCTAAAATGTTATATTGTGATTGAAATGTGGAAATGTTATGTTTCCTTTATTCATGTTTTATGTGATACGATTGTGTTATGGTTCTTGGGCATTGTTATGAAGAACGGGTGGTTCCGTGATAAACTAAGGGCGGGTGAGCCCGATATAGCGCTCCAATGCATTGGGTAACGCGAAGGAGTGAAACGTTAAGGTTTCTCCGAAGATATTTAGGGAATATACTGTGATGGGTATTCCAAACGTAACCAAGAGGGTTACTCCCTACGTAAGAATGTGATGAATTCCTCAAGTTACCTTTATGTCTTATGATTTCTATGATTTATTCATGGTTTGATGAGATATGTTAAAGTGCCTTTGTTTTATGGGTAAAGTATGATTTCATTCTTATGTATATATGAACTCATGTTTCCTTTCCATATTTTTATAACTCTTACTGAGCTTTTTGTGCTCATCCCAAGTTTTTGAAATGTTTTTCACAGGTCAAGGGAAAGGTACATGATGTGATGATAGTGTCAAGGATGTGTCAAGAAAGAATCCGTGTTATATTTTAAATATGTTCCTGTTGATGGGAAGAATGAATACTATCTTTTATGTAACCACTTTGTTTAAATGTGGAATGTAATGCAAGTTTCATGATCTAATTCTCTAAAACTCTAAACCTGAAAAGATCCTCAATGTGTAATCTTGTAATAACTCAATATTAAGTAAGGTTTAAGGTTGGGGCCTTATAACATGGTGTGTCCAGTGGGCCAAACACCATGTTGTCTCTTGGTTACATGGTTACCGGTCATCTTAGCCATGTATGGGATACATAATTTGACCCTTGACCTGAAGGGACTACATGTTGTGTCTAGTGGGCCACATGATGTGTAATTCGAATAACTATACACTAGTTTATCATGGTCATAATGTGTTGTTATAATTAAGTATACCACGTGCCATTAATGTAAATGACATAAGTAATTGCCCAATTTCTACCGATGCACTGAAGAAAGCTAGATTGTTCGTAATCCAGATTACACAATGTGTAAATCAAAATACACAGTGTGTACTATCGTGGTAACAGGAAAGAATCGTTGAAACCTCATGATGAGATCCTCGATTTAATTTTAATCAAAAAATTATTAATTTTGGTTAGTTTAGTGAGAAACAAAAAGTAGAAGAACAAATATTGAAGATCAGATTACAAGAACGATTAAACATGAATTGGAAAACTAAATTATTAAAGTGTTTTTCATCAATGAATTATTTAAATAATTATAAATGATGATTAACCTAGATCTGATACCACTTGAAGGATCTGGACGTAGCGTAAGCATGCCAATTGGGAGGAACAAACTTTTTTTCCCATGATTGATGACCAATCCAGGATGAATACAATGAAAAACTACAGTATCCATGAATTAAAATCCATGATTTAGACAAATAGAATATATTCTATGAATCTGAGTTAGAGGATCTTCCACGTCATGTTTATAATTAATTTAATTAATTTATAATGAAATTAAATACCTAGGTATTTGGTACATTCATCGTTATTGATTTTTGATCATCTGAAATTCCCTTTAATGATTTCTATTATTGTGATCATGAGGAATCAAATTCGAATCCCTCTAGCGATAATCCACATGTAATATAACGGTCTCTAAAAAATGCCACTCATTCTCTAAGTGCTAAGGCAATGAAGTGAATTTTTTATGTCGATCATTCATGATCGCTCATTATTCATTCTAGAATAACTTCTCTTATTCATGAGAGGGAGATATGAGAGGAGTTGAGAGAGAAAATGCTTAGCTCAGAAATTATAAATTCACCAGATTTTGGCACAATAGATGTACTTTCCTATTAAATGATATGGGGTTTCAATTACAATATTTAATAATGAAATAGAAAGTAAATGAAATGATAACTATTAGAGAAAACACATGCCACAAAATTACAATAACAACACCACTATTTGTGGTGCGCCAACCTGCACAAAATGAAATCATAAATAATATACCGTTCCACATAATGATAATAGTATTATTATTTTTTCTTTCCCCAACTAGATAAACATTTTTTACCATGTAGTAAATAATTAATATATCAACGAACTTGGTCTTGTTCTATATGAACTCCTCTCCCATTCATTAAACACCCGAATAAAATATTTTATTATCTAAAATATTTTTTTTACAATCTAGAAAATAAATATTTATTAAATGTTCATTAATACAAATAAATATTTTTTATTCATATTCCAATAAAGAAAAATATATTTAAATTATTCCATCATTTTAGATGGAATAAAATTATTCCTCGGTCTTGAGAATAATATTACTTCCATTAATTAAATTCAAATATAATTTAATAGAGACCCCCAGAAAAACATAGTTTGTGGCCATATAAGATTCTTTCTCATTTGCATTCGGAATTCATACCTAAGGTCCCAGATTACTGTTTAGTACTGGGTCAAAGCACACAAGAGAAATAAATTAAAGTAACAATGAGTAAATTCACATATGAATACTCACTGTGTAATATAATCTCTTTTTCATAATATATCATCAAGAAGGTTTCATGATAGTTTCATCAAAAGATATTCTTGATACGTCATTCCTTGACTAATTGAAATTAATTCGTCGTTTCACCATGGACATGTAATTTAGGGTGACAGTTCTATTTCAATCAAAGGTTTGAGATATCAACTTCCAAAAATGTAAGGTACAAATCCTTACTTGACTTATCCATTAATAACATTTCATTTGTGACACAACCAACATACCCTAATTACATCCAACATATGGTGTGATGGTGTCGTTAGAAAATCTAAGTGTTCCTGCCATGATAGTTGTTAATGATAATCTGAATGTCTAAGGACCATTACACACGCTTGCATATAAGAATATCTGATAAAACCAACACATGAGTAATTCCAAATAATGGGTCTATTCTCATAATCTCACGTCTTAGAGATTACCAAGTGTGATCTTCCGGAGATGAAGTCTCATTAGCTTATGAGTACTCACACCTGACAGTCTGTATATTATGTGTCCCATTAAAGTATGTCATCCAACCGCTGAACTATATTTAAGATTTTTTTTCATAGCACGTCAAGGTTCTCATCATAGTGGGGAAATTCTATTACCTTATTCATGTGATAAATAATATAGGACATTATTAAATTATAGTCTTGAAGAACATTAGTCAATATGTCATAAGATGTTTACTATTTAAATACATTAAATATTCATGTAATTAAAGTAATAATAGTTGGTTCTAGGACACCAGCTTTAATAGTTTCCCCAAAAATTCAAGATTATATATTTTATATCTAAATTAGAACAAGACTTGACACCCATTATACACATGATATTCTCATGAATAGATAATTTTCACATTTCGAGTATTTGATAGAGAGCCTCAGGGTCAGCGATCAATGAAGAACCAAAATACTCTATATTTTTACAAGAATGGGGCTTTAAAAAGTTATCTTTTGTTGAATTCATACCATGGGGATCTTCTAGAAAATAGATGCCTTTTATTTTTTAATAATATTTCTTCTACGGATTCCCCATAAGATTTAGGTTATACATTGATTGCATCTTTCTTTTTGGGGATTCATGCACCACATCCTTAAAAGAATGCTTCCAATCTAGACGAAACAAATACATGAGGTAGATGAAAGCCTATAAATATAAGGAAATCAACTATAGAAGAAACATAAGGTGTGGTGATCTTTATATATTTAGAGGCTTGTGTATCTAATTATAGAAAAATTTAAAAAAATATATCATAGGGTGTGGAAATAATTCTTTCTATAAACCCAATTGGGATAGAATCCACCTATTATTTCAGGCATTCCTAGCTCTAGACATTATTCATAAACAATATTGTTCCTATCCTAGGTTCATTGATATTGTCCCCAATGAGTAATGTAAGGATGTTTTACACATCATTCATTTTTCTAAGGATCGTGAACAATGATTCGCCACTTATTCTCCCTTAGGTAAGCTGACCTGCTACAGTTTTGTAACACGATTCACTCTTCTACAAATTTATGTTTTATGGGGATTAGAATATGGTTTAACAAAATGTATCATGAATTTAACTTCATCTCTTACAGTATTCACAATCAACACATACCAACTGAGGTTAATCTTAAAAGAATAGTAATTCATCTTGCATTAAAGTGTAAATGTTTCTCTAATTGAAATTCTAAAACTATTTCTCACCTTTTCATCAATAGACTATTGTCATCAAATTGTTGGATTTAGGTTGGAGGATTTTTAGTCTCTATAGAATGGGTAATCTTAGTGGAGGTGTTTTTTAGAAAACATGGGACTTTACGGTAGGGAACTGATTAGAGGCTAGGGATAGAATAATTTCACCACTATAACCTATTTGGTCATGTGGGACACTCAAAATGTGTTCTAACATTAGGTTATTCTTCCTAATCTCTTGTACATCAGATCAAAATTTATAGACCTCCTCCAATATATAGTTTAATTATTTAATTGTGTTCAACTACCTATGGCTTTTTTAGTCCTTATATCATATAACTATACCACTTATAGTTTGACTTCACAAGGGAAGAGGGTGTTGGGTTCCTATATTAAATAGTATTCCCCCATCATGGATTTAAATTGGACATAGAATGATCTTATGATCAAGGGATTTTGATAGGTGGGGGTATTATTTGTGAATCCTAGGGTTTAGTTATCCTGTAATTTTCAACTTACTTTGGGGAGGGTAATTTAGAGGTGGTTTAGTATTTTTCAATCCCCCAAGGGATATATCTATATAATTATAATGAAATTTTTTATCTAAAGTGGAATCTAACTCTTCCTTTAATTTTTATGATTTAAAAGTACCTTTAAAAATATCTTGGAACATCGTCAATTACATTAATACATGTATCTTCATTCTTCAACTGAATGTGAATGTTGGTTCCTTTCCTATTTATTATGAAATGATTTTCTAATGGAATTCCTTTTCCCTACAATATTTTCATCACCTAAAAATCCTTTTATTTTATAGTTAATGTTCTAGTTTAATCCCTACTGATTAATAATTTTTTCCTATTTTAAGTTTGTATATTTATATTATATATTGCTAATAATAATAATAAATATATAGTATTAATATATTTTATAAAAATATTTATATATACATAAAACATATTGAATGATATATCAAAGGATATCAACTTGGAAAATGTATATTTTCGCCCTATTTAATCATATACAATCACCTTAAGTGTACTGAGCACACCAAGAGAGAAAATATTTATTATAGGGTAGAGACCTAAGTGAAGTAAATATATCATATATTATTTTCTTTTTTTTAGTTGGAGTGACACTATAGAAAATTATAATAAATTTAATTTAATGGTCATTAATGAATTACATGTTATTGGGATTTGATGTTTCTTTTATTTACTAGTTGAGATATTTTTTGGATACCATTTTTATTTGGATATGACTATAGAGGTGAAATGGGATTATTTAATTGATAGTATGAAGGTTTACCATATAAGTAGGACTAAATTATGAGAAAAAATCCATGATTTTCAACGTCAGAGTTTAGAGAAGTCAAAGGGGATTGTCTCTGATCTAAAAAATGAAAAACTAGTTAAAGGGTTTAAATATATCGTTTATTTTTATCCATTCTAAGAAATATAATTTGTTATAACTATATATTATTTAGATGAGAGGATGTTTGAGTTAGTAGTTTTGTTTATTTCTTATAGAGGATGAGGGGTCAATGATTCTATGAGATGATTTCTAGAAAAAGTTCCCTTTTGAGTTTCTATCAATGGTGATGAAGATAAAGATGTGGTATGAGTTTCTATCAATTTATCAAATGATCATGAGTTTATAGAATCTCAATAATTGATTTGAGGATCTTCTCTTCTTTTCCAATGATCATTTTCTACATGAGAAGGTTAGGGTGTAGAATTCTAAAGAGATTTTGTATCCAACTATTTGATATGGAGTTACCCTATTTATGTTATCTACATATCTTATTGTGTTCAGTATGTTATAGTTGGTTGATAGTATTCCTGAATACTTTGTATTACCTTAATAAGGGAGTCATCAAAAAATTTTGAGGAGAAAATATACAGATAGAGGATCTATGATATCGGGGTAGTAATGGTTTTTGTTGAAAAAGAGTTGGCTTAAATATTATAATTCTAATATCTCTTGAGATAGATGTTCTCATACTTATACTTGTAACTCTATTCTACTTTGAATTTCTTTTAGAAGTCATGTTCATTATTAGTTTTACTTACTGATCGTTATATGTTGAAAGCACAATATTGTCTGATAGTTTCCAGTTCAAGATTTGTATTAGTATCTTGAAAGGCCTTGTCAGTAGCTGGATAAAGAGGATTTTAGATAGAAAACGGGAGATCAAGTAGGTAAATGACCACCCTATATTTCCCCTCCATACTTATGGATATAGTGTTGAGTGTGGTAAGGGATTTATTCATCAGTATGGATGGTGAGGTAAATGAATAGGAAGAGGTTAGTTTAATTCCATACAGATTCCAACTAAATTTGGGATACATATCCTTTATGGTGACATCAACTTATTTAATGCCCTATATTTTTCTATATTTGATTATATAGTTTATTATTCCATAAATTCATCCTCCTTGTTCTGCTCTGTGTGACTAAATATAGTGTTTTTTTATTTCCACTAGAGATCAATACTCAAGTTATATATTGTTCTTGGTTTCTTGATATGTGTAGGGGTTGTGAGGAGGGATGAATTACTCATTGGGATATTTCTTCTTGCTGCAGGTACAACCATACAACATCATTCTTGGAATGGTTATATTTTTTTTCTACACATTTTTTCATAGAATACTTATGAGGGATGGTTTATTTATAAAATAAGGGAGTCCATTGTGTGGCATTCATTGGTAAATGGGACAAATGAATTGATCATAGGTCTTCATATCCTATTTTATATTAATTAGTAGAGTTATTATTGAATTTTGGTATAAAAATATGTGGGGGTTTTCCATATAGTTTTTGTGAATTTTCAAGATGTTTTCCCTTAAAGAGTCGGTTACACTACCCCCTGAACACGATAATGATTTTACTATATAGTTTCATCATATTTCCTATTCAATTTCAGTGAATCCTTATTGGATAAGACATTATAATTTATCCAAGTGTATAATTCATAATGATGAATTTTTGTAGAATAGTTTTGCCTTGAATATTGTGTCATTATGGGTTTGTTGAACATTATTTTGTAAGAAGGCTGAAGATTGTATGATGTGTTTTTATAGATTATTGGTGATTTAATTAAGTGATTGGACAGAAACATTATTCCTTTTTTATGATACATGTTTTTTATCATCTTAATGGAGCTTGTTGGTTTTTAAAGAATTTTTGTTGTATGGGTATCATCAGATGAGGGTGAAGGAGGTGGATGTCATGAATAATTCATTTAGGTGTTTTTATAAGAACTTTTTTTCATAATTATATCATTTAGTGTCTTGAAAAAACTAACTATTTTCATGGGAAATGAATTCTACATTTTTTGATTTCCTATATCGGTTTTTCATAAATTCCATTAACAACATCCACAAATTCTAAAATTTACAGAAAGATCATACTGAATATCATAGTCATTTTTATGGTAGTTTAAATTCCAATATCATTGTAAGATGTCGTCACATTTTATGTTTTGGATGTGTGAGGTTCATTTTACTAGGAATGTGTTGTCTTGATAGGTATTGGAAATAAATACTTTGACGATCAATGAATTTCTTCATGGAAAACTCCCAGGATTATTTATAGGTTAATATTTTCCTTGATCACTCTATATATTTTCATAGATTAATTTCCAATTTATCATAGATTTTATCCCCTTTGACATCCTTGAGTTAGAAAGACTAAAATTTCATTTGTATTGATCTATGTTATTATAGTTTTTACTACCTGGTGTAAAATTTATTTAATTATCATGTTCTCCATCTTCTAGATGGGAGATTCATGTTTGGGATTTTATTTGATGCTTCCCAAATCAGATTGGGTTTCATCCTAATGATATAGAGGGTGGTGATCTCATATGGGTCTAGGAAGTTATTTTAACTTGAGAATAACTATTCCACCCATTATCTTGTGTTGAAAAAAATAGTATTTTACATAAATATATGGTAAAACTTCCTTATCATAGAATACCCTGTGGTTTTCACAAATCCCAGGGGATTATGGCATATATTCTTTTAGTGGGATTTGAATCTATGATAGTCAAGGTGGATGGTGATCTTATAGGACCATGACATTGAGATTTACTACATACTGAAGAAGAGAATCTAATTACTGATGTCTTGAGTGGGGAGTCATAAGGATATGTTTTTCAGGTATCCAGAGAGGAGTTATTTATGATATCTTGGGAAAAGGTTTTCCATAGCATAGTTCCTTTCATGGTGTTTTTTCACTCAGTAGTTGAAGGTATAATATCGTATTCTTGTTGGATAATTATACCCATTATATTTCTATACTTGGATGCGGAGGGGTATTTTAATGGATTTCATCACCAATTTTCCTTGATCTCAAGGAGGATTTGATTCTATTTAGTTGATTTAATATAAATTAATGAATTTATCCAATTTATTATCAATAATGTAATTGATAATTGTATATTTTTTGGCATAATGGTAATGTATGTGATAGTGAAGCTTCCATTGGTTTTGAGGAAAATCATTTCTGATTAGAATCCCTAATATACCATTTGTGTCTAGGTAGTTCTTCAATGTAATTTTATATCACAACTACATGTTATCACTTATTTTAAAAATCAAATTGGTTGTCAAATGGATAGAAACATTCACACAGTGGATGACATGTTGTGTGAATTGGTTTTTAATATTGGATTATCTTTATTGAAACACATACCTTTAGTTGAGTTTTCTTATAATAACAGTTACCACTATTCCATTATAATTGGTCCATTATAATTGTTTTATGGGAAGACATAAAGATATACTTTGTGTTGAGTAATGTTAGAGAGTTATCAATCCTTTAACTTGATATGATTCAATGCATGATAAAAAAGATTCAAATTATTTGAGAGACAATGAAAATAGTGTTCTTCTACAAAAATACTTTATCATATAGGATCAGGATTCATCTGTCATTTAAAGTTGGATGTCATATGTTCTGAAGGGTTTACCCTCATCATGATTAGTAGAGTTTGGAATCATATAACAATATTTTCCTTCAATTTATTCATCTAGTCAAGGTAATTAAGAATGTTGGTGGTCTAGAATATAATTTACCACTCCCTCGGACATTAAAACTAGTCTATAATGTTTTATTTCAATCACATATTTCTTAATATTTTTTGTTTGATTAATATTACTTTGACTAGGTAAAGGTGTTTGTGGTTAATGATGATAATTTCAAAAAGATTGGTTGGTTGAGATTTTATGATCATTTGGATAAGGTGTTGTGTGGGAATTTCAATCCTTTGGTTTTCATATTGTAGTGTCATGGTGCCTTAAATAAATTTATATGATAATATGAGTTTTATATGAATTCTCAATATCCATAGCTATATTGAATAATATATTTATTTTATATTATTATATTTTTTTATTGTTTTTATTGAAATTATTTATCCTATTTTATTATTTTTTCAATATTTATATTGTTGTTTTTATTTAAGTGGTATATATCTTGATGTTTATATTTAGGTGCAATTTTTTACATTATATGTTTGGTTTTTATTCTCACGGATTATAAACATTAGCGAGGTATCTATGGTAATGTACCAGTCATTATTGAACCATTAATTTTTATCTTTTTGTCATTAGAGGTTTTGGAAAAACATATAGGAATGAAGAGGCAGTTATAGCTATGATTTTGACCAGATAAGTGCATTGTGAGGGGATTTTTTGTGTTTCCCCATGAATGGATAGATATATGTTTGGAATTTGGAGTTATTATTTATCGTGGATTATGGAATGATCCTTGATATTTTTGTGACTATATCATTAGAGGAGGAAGTTCTGTTACAACACAAAGGTTGATGGTTATGTCTTGAAAACTTTTGAGTTCACATTAAAAGAATTGAGTTATATTGTAGAGTATTATAAAATTTTAGGAATTGAATTCATGAGTTTTAGTTTAATCATCTATGATTCCAATCACAATGTAGTTGGTTTGGGTTACAGCCTGAATATCTGTTTGTTATTATAACATAAATAAGGGTTATGGGTTAATCTGGAAAAAGGTTTTGAGTACACTTTACATGTAATTCCCTTTAGGAAGAAATTTTAATTTCTAATAATTTACTCAGAGATGGATAATATTATGGTTATTAATTTTGGATTATTGTTTCTCTTTGGTTACAATGATGTTTCATGGTTTCGGTTTATGTTATGCTAGGTTTTTCAAAGTATCATATACTATGGAATCACCAACTTGGTTGTTATGTGGACTTTATTAAACCCCTAGATTTATTTTGGTTTTGATAGGATGGTTTATGGATATATAATGTGGACTATGGCATGATTTTTGAAGGTGAGTTTCATTAAGATACGTTGTTTTATGGCTATGTCCTTTCACATCCGAATTTCTTAAATTATCTCCTCCAATGTAAATTCAAATGTCTATTTAAATAATTTCAAATTATTTTCCTCTTCCCTGAACAACTGGTGATCAGAGGTGCATAATTGGAGGATATTTATTGAAAATTGAATTTATTTATTCCTCAACATAAATATATTACCCTCTCCATGATCTGAGGGATTTTTTTTATCTCTATGAGTTTGGTGGTATATGGTTGGAGTTTCTCTATCATCCCATGTAGTTATTTTTAAGATTCAATCCAGATAAGAAATTCCATAATTATGCTTTATTTTGTAAAAATTATTGATGTATTATTCAATTTATTTATTTAATTTTATGGAAAATAATAATCTAATAAAGATAATTAATTACACTAAATAAATTTATGGGTTATGGGTGATTCTTATGTGACTTATGATCTTATTTAATATTTTGATACATTGATAGTTTTATTTGATGTTACTTCTAAGATGTTTTATTACTTATATTATATTTATATATTATTTTATGTCACTAAATTTTTGGAACCTACATTAATAATGAATTAATCTCTTAAAATTTATAATAAATAGGCTATATAGAGATATAAAATTTTGGTGTTGGCGTTTCAACAAGGAATTCCAATTTAATATTAATGAAAAGAAGATGTAGAGATATTTAAAGTGAATTCATGATGTGTTAAAATTAATATTTATTTAATTTTGAACATTCCTTTCCTATGGAAGGTTATGGTAATGTGTAGTTGTTTGGTTTTGGTAGTAGTGTATCGGAAATTGTGTGATTTTGTGGAATTTTTATGGCTAGTTTTGTGGGACATAAGTTTTCTTATGGTAGTAATGGACATTATTGGCCTATGTTTTGGGATGATTTATGAGGTGATGGGTGTTATTACTGTGGGATTGTGTTATAGTTTATTTTTGGAAAAAAATATGGTTGAAAATAATGAACACAATATTGGGTAATGAGGTGAAATTAATAAATTATGGTGTGTAAAATGAATAATGGTTATTATTGGGATGGTTTTTATTAATTAATGAAAAAGTATATAATAAATATTAATTATGAGTAATGAGTGCATATAATAAATAAAGTCCCTTATGAATGTATTGGAATTAAATAAAGGAAAAATAATTGCATAATGAATATAAGATGATTAGAAAATAGTAATTATGAATGTGGAAAAGATGATATTATTAAAAATAAAAATTAATGATGACTGTGAAGTCCTTTGTTGAATTGTGTGTTTGTTCATGTTTTGTAGATGGTAGTGGTTTCTTGTAAATGGTAGTGAGGATTTTCTAGAAGTTTTATGGGAAACATTTTTTATCATGTCATGCATCCTCAGGATATTCTAGAGTGGTTTTTTGTTATACATTATATTTTTATATTATTTCCTACCTAAAACCATTCAAGATGGATAACCTTACCAAAAAAAATGGTTTGGGTTATAGGAATTTTTTCCAACATATACATTGAATAAGGAATGAATGGATGAATAATCCCTCTTCGACTTAGTATTTTCTGGGTGTAGTATAGGCTATAATTGTCTGACGGCATGATTCTTGGGCTATAATTGATTTCATTTAGAATGGGCATTTTGTGATGATGATTTGATGATAATGGAATAAAGATCTGATGAAAATTTGGTAGAGTTTGTGATACATGTTTAAGGTCATTCATGGTAGGAGGAGGGCGTAATGTTGATATTCTTCATGTTTGTGATACCCCACATTGATGAGGATGTGGGATGTTTCTATAATGTAATGATATGGAATATAGCTATGTATATGTTGTTGTAGATGTGGTATGTGTCAAATAGTTCTTATAAGAGATATTAATTCATATGTCATCACTATAGAAGGAATGAGAGGATTGTGATGTTTTATATAAGGGAGTCAGAATATTAAACTAACTGGGAAGTGGTTGTGGATTTCCTTATTAATATATTTTATTAATATATTATATTATTATACATGGATGTGATATTGGTTGAGAAATCTATTTTAAAGTCGGGTGATATTTGATCGGGTGAGGTTTTGTTTTTATTCTACAATTTGATCCCTAAATAAATTGTATGCCTATACCACATTTTCTAAATAGGTTTTTTCGGAGTTTCCTTATATGCATAAATATAAATTGACCCATATATAATGAAATATATTTAATTGGTTTATAGTGGGGAGATAGTGATTTAGTTGGATAGCAATAAATCATGCCTTGGAGTTGATGTTAGAGTCATTTTCATATGAGTTTCATTTGGTATTTACTTTGAGAATTTATTCTATATGAAATTTATATTCTCTATGATATATTGGTTATTATTTTATATATAGTAGTCCATATGTGGGTTTCTTTATGTGTTACATGGATTATAAGGGAAATTCAACCCATATATGTGTTATCATACACTTGGTGGTAGTCTCCAACCAATGGGCTATTGAACGTAGGCTTTGAGGGTCTTTTATGTATTCAAATTGGCATAATGGGTTCCAATGGGGCCAGGTTGTATAATAAACTCATGATTCTTCATAAAGATATTTGAATTGATTTTTTCATCAAAATAAATTATTTACATAATGTTTTAGTGAAAATATACTTTGTTTTAGTTATTATTAGTGACATTATTTTATGCACCATTCCATACTCAATGGTACCTTCAACATACCTCAGGATTCAATTCTATGCAGTGAAATTTATTTTCTTTTATATAACATTTAATCATCATATATAACAAATTAGTATAAACTATATATAAAAATTCGAGTAAAAATACAATAAAATTAAAATAATTCCTTGATATAAAGATTAATATAAAATATTTCCAACCAAATATTTCCTACACTTAATTCCAAAAGTATTTTTATTTGAAATAAAATTATAATCATTATTATAAGACTTCTTCAATTATTCCATTACATATTTTTTAAATTAATAAAACAATATTATTTCCTTTGGGTTAATTTTATATAGATAAATTATATAATCTCACTAATCAATGACATCCCAAACTCTAATTATATAAACATAGAAAATTTATAATATGATTTTAAATTGATTACCCCATAAATACTATTGTAGATCATATTGGGTATGTCAAGAGGGAGATGAATTTATTACACAAAAAAAATTCAATTAAAATGGATTATTTTGAAAAACCCCAAATGTATAAATTCATAATTTTTTTCTAAAATAAGTACTACAATATAGATCTTAATTTTTCAATTGATTCTGATAAATATTCATTAGTTGATGGATTAATAATATATCATATTATTTAATTTGTTGAAATCAATTTAATTGATTAAAATTCAATATGAACATTAATTAGGGTAACATATCAACCTATGATTTATTTTTACAAGTAAAAGTAATTATCATTTTAATGTGGAAACAATGTAGAATAAAAATAAAACACACAATGAAAGATTGAATACAAGAGGTTCAGTCTTGAGTTGAGAATTAGTCCTCTCCACTTGGTGATCCCCTGCCACCAAGTAGTTTATATGACATAAACTCATTGATCCACAACTTGGATCGGGTTTTAAAATAGTATACACTATCCATTTCACACATGACCTCTTCCATTCATGGGAGTAAAAAGAAATAGGCCACACAAGGAACTCTACCAATCTTATCCATTGGAGAAACCAATAAGTGAAGAGTTTGAGAAGATATCAAGTGTAACATCCCGGGTAAAAAAAGAATATGACATTCTCATATTTATCAATATTTTTTAATAAAATGTTAATATTACTTTAAAGGGAATGCTATGCTCTATGGCATACCCAATACGCAACAACGAGTTTTTTTGAAATCTTACATTGCACACTAGTAATAAAATAATATTATTTTAAAAAGTAGTTAACGCCTAGCTGTTGTAATAGAGGGAATGAACAGAACTTCTAAAAAATTATTATATTTGTTTGTTAAATATTTTTACTTCTATCCAATAAATGATAGAGGCTTAAAATGCGAAGGAATCCAATTTTAATCATGAATGTTATAATATTATTTAAAAGGTCAATTAACCCCCTTTTGATGGAAAACCCTTTTTAAATACACTTTTTGACAATATTATATGTTATATTTGAAAAAATAAAATCTTTCTTCATAATCAAGACATCAAAATTTACTTTGTGTATGCTTTTGGTATTTTTCCGATAAAGTTCATTTTTTAATGAATGGTGAGAGATGTTGTATTTTAATTCAAAATCACATTTAAATATAATTTATTTATATGGTTAGATTATATTTTTAATTGGTTTTAAAGTTCAATTAGAATATATTTTTACCATTTAATCCAATGGTGGACATTGGACTTAATTTCACTTTGAAATTGGACATAAACAAGTGTCAATCTTTTGATATATATAGTTTCTTAAAAACATGCTATTTGTTTTGACAACGGGAATTAATTATTAAATTAATTAATGAAACTTATATGTTTTTGATTTTGTAAAATAAACATCATTTTTGAATTCTGAATATAAAATATATGTTAGGGTGAATTCTTGGTATTTCTCTGAAAAACTTCAATTTTTGATGAATAGTGAAACCACTAAGTGGTAGTTAAAAAATGATTTTTCATTTAAATGAAATTTTATCGCTTCTATGAATTGAAATTTAAAAATACGACATAAATGTTTTTCATTATTAAGTAAAATGTGGTTTAATGTGATTAAAATAATTTTTGGTGAATAGTAACTTTTGAGTATTATTAATCGTGATTAGAGGTAATTAGAGGTAATTAGTGTAATTTAAGGTAAAAATAATGTTTTATAATTTGAAATTACCTTGACACATTTACTACCCTTATTTTATGAGTCATGTCCGACCAAGAAAACCCGTGGGTCAACTTGGGGACCCCATGGAGCAACTTGGGTAAGAAAATTGCATTAATAACTTTTTATTTAAAGTTAAAATAAAAATGTCACAAACATGTATTGTTCTACTAATTTTTTTAACTTGGGGTTATATAAGTTATATTTTTTACTATAAATATTAATTATAAATCTATAAATATTTTCTACATCATGATAATTATTTTATAATTTTTTCGACATTAAATAAATTAATTAATTTGTGACACCATGATGATGCAATGATTACCTCGTTAATGAACGATTTAAATAAAATCAAAATATAAGGTAAAATATAATACTTACACTTGTCTAAGACCTATTTGATGGGTGGATTTAGAACCCTTATCACCTTATCCTCTAAATATATCATTGTGGGACCATTAAAATCCGAAAATCATTTCATAATAAAGTAACATTTCATGACCTTCCAAGAGTGCCCCGCCTCCCTCTTATAAAAGGCACCCACCTCTACTCCCTAACCCACACCTATCAAGCCCTTGGTTCATCCAAAACCTACTCATATTATCTCTCCACATCCCTATATTTATTCTAGATGCCTTACCTTAGGCAGAAATCTATTCAAGAAACCTTTTTGGTTCAAACCAAGGGGAGGTACCCGATTTAAAGGTAATGTCTTCTCTTATGTTCTTTTGTGTTATTTTGCTTCTCCAACCCCCCAAAATATTTTTATTATTTCTTTTGGAACAAAAAAAGTATCTTAAATATAATAGGATGTTGTTATGATAAGTAATTGAGCTACACTTATACACACCTCCAACTAATGGTTAAAGAACATACAGTTTCAGTGGATGGAAAATTACTGCCTCACGAAATAATGATTGTTCAATTATCTCCTACCGTCTCTCATAGTGTCAATTATGATGTCACTATATTTTATATATGATATATATGGTATTTATTTTTTCTATATGCTTATGCATTATATATTTATAACATACCTTTATGCTTTTCATGTTGTGCAAATGCGATAATTTCATATGAGGAAGTGTGCACTACCACCCCCTCAAGTGATGTGACCCGTTCATGCAATACATGGGATGAATAAAGAATGAAATTAATGAACCTATGTAAACTATATAACATATATATTATACTGGAATTATAATATATATATCTCTCATTTTGTTTTAATTCCATTAATATGACAAAGAAATGAAATTTGCTTTCATGCGTACGTACGGCCTACCGTCTCCATGAACGGTGCATTTCATTTTCTATCACCAAATGTTATGTAATAGTATAAAATGAATTTATACTGGGTATATAGGATTTTTAAATTATTAATACTTTTCTGGAGATGATTTACTTAAAACTACATGGACATTTCTCTTCAAACAAGTTCATTTTTGACTCGTGTACCGAACATCGACAAAAATGTCTGATATGAACTCACATAATTAACTAATTATTATAACATTATATTATGTGATATGAATTGAATAATTAAATTTCAAGGAGGTCCTTAAGAAATTATAAATTTACCAATGTCTATTATACATTAATATAACGAAACATACAATACAAGTCGGACTTGAGGTAAGGGATCCTGCATTTCTCTTTCTTTTTAAGTACTCGCTTTTATGTCACTTCTTTTAAGATTATATTTCCTATGTTGGGGGATATTATTTTATATTCATATTACTGTACTTTTTATGTTCATATTATTAGATACCCTATTTGATCCCATCAATCCATTTTTTGAAGTTTTAAGTGGCACCGTTAAGCTACCGAATTTTTGTAAGGGATTTCTTATCTCACTTTTAATTCCATGAGATTTCCATTGTTCGACACTTATTTGTTGCATGTGGTTTGTTTTGTATTGAAATTTCATTATATTATAATTATTATATTTATATTAATGGTATTATGTGATTCATTTGGTGTTTAATATCTTTTGGTCATACGACTCGATTGATTACAATGATGTAAGGGGTTTTTATATCACTTTTTATTCCCGTGAGATTCATGCTACATTTGACACTATTTCCCTTTGTGTGGTGTATGTACATCCCATGATTTTATTATTTGTGTAATATAATTTAATTTATGAGTATTTGTTTTCTTTTATGTATTTTGGTATTGAAAATGGTTTTGATAATGGATTTGTTATTTCAATATATTTAAGGGATATATTGTGATTGAAATGTGGAAATGTTTTCTTTTCTTTATATTTGTTTTATGTCTTATGATTTTATAATGGTACTTGGACATTTGATGGGTGGTTACAGGATAAACCAAATGACAGGTGGTGCCGTGAATACCAGGATCGGTGGTTATGTTATAACCTCCAATGCATTGGGTATGGAAGTCGGATGTATGGCTATTCCATTTAGTGATATGTGTGGAAGTCGACCATATGGTTATTCCATTTATGTATGTTTATGTCCCAAGATACCTTTATATGTTATGTGTTCCTTATATGGGTTTTATGGTAATCTATTTGTTACAAAAGGGTAAGTAATGATGTTTTATTCATTAAAGAGTATTTACTACTTCATAAAGGTGAAAAGTTATACTTATGATAAAGTATTCATGATTTACTTATTGTTTTGAAAAACTAATTGTTTTCCTTCATTGTGTATCCTTTACTAGGATTTTTGTGCTCATCCCAAGTTTTTGAAATGTTTTCCACATGACTTATAGATGAATTGGGTCAAGGATGAGATCAAGGAAAGACATGCTATCATAAACATGGAACTAGACATGTTTCTTTTTTAAGAGTTTTTATTTTATGGAAGCATAGTAGAAGTGTCTACTTTGTAATCTTTTGGGATGTAATAGTTATGTCCTAATTCTCTAAAACACTAAACCTGAAAAGATCCTATATGTGAATTATTCATTTAATTCATGATTATATAATGTTTTAAGGCCGGGTCCTTATAGTTGGTATCAAAGTTCAGTTTAGATAACATCTGAGGTTAGGGTACTCTTTAATCACAAGTGACATTATCATAATGAATAGGATTTTAGAAAGAGTCACAGTTTTTGATAAAGTGAATGAGTTTAAGATAACATGAATAATTATATCTTAGTATTTACCCTCCTCATAATATATCATATGATGATTATAATGATATACTCACAGTAACATTTTTGTTTTTAGTAAATGGATGAATCTAACAGGCACCGAAGTAACAGTGGATGTGAAGAAAATTGTGACGGTTTTCTAAAAGAACAACTGAATGTTATGGGAGCTGCAATGAGAACTCTTGTGGTTATTCTCAACCAACTATCAGGAGTCATGATTGAACACTTGAACCTTGGTGAGTTCTCTAATTCATCACGTATGAGTGAACCAACTCGATGTGGAATTTTAGGTAATAATTATAAAGGTAACCATTGGGGTTTATATGATCCTTAATTTGAGGTAATTATGGGTTACTATAGGTTATGATGGAAAATGAATGTAATGAGATAAACATGAGGTTAAATTATGTTACAGTTATTTTTTATGATTTTATCTCTTTTTGGGGAATGTTTTAAGAATTATATAGTTTTGGAAAAGGGACAAAATGTGGACCGTGTGACAACCCGTTGCGTCAGACGAAGCTACGGGAATCGAACACACAACCAGAGTGCGATTGGAATTTAACACCTACCACTTGACTATGTGAAGTCCCTAGTTAGTATGACTAATTCATTTTAGTTTGATGATATTATGAATCAGGAAGATGTTTATTTTGGGTTATCTATGGAAATTGTTAACCTAACATGGAAGATATGTGATTAGGTTAATTACTTTTGATTATGATATTTTAAGAGTAACTGATGTTATCTGGAGATAAATGTTAAAATTTACCTTGGATGACTATGTGATTAAATCCTTCAGAGATTTGTGTCTCAATCATAGTTTTGTGTATTTTTTTGAAGAATTTTAAGGGAAATTTTGTATTTAATGGTATCAGTTGAAATTTGGGTTGTTTGACAAATTTTGAAAATTAAGAGTAGCTTTTATTTTTGTAAAAGATTATCTTTTTTTGGATTATCTGATATTATACTAATAAATTTGGTTTTGTTTAAGGTCTAAAGACATGGGAAATATATAGTTCTATTTTTTGGATTAAGTTATTCTCTAGGAGTTGATTATAGCACTCTTAATGTGAACAAGTCATCCTAAATACTCACCTTTTGGAGAAAATATGGGTTTCTGTAAGAAATCTAGTAAGAGATGAAAGTCTACACGACAAGTAAGTATGTTTCCTTATGTTTTAGTTAAGCTCATAAAAAAATTCCTCACTAACAAGTATCTTAAAACAAAAATGTTTTCTATTAACTTTTCCTACTAGGGAATCAAAGACAATTTAGCCCATCACAAGTTTGTGATTTTCTAGTGGTGAACTTTCTACTAGACATGTTTTCCCATCACTCTCCATCAGAACATGATGGTTTGTTTTCTCCTCCATATCCATGTTTTCATAGATTCCAAGTATCTATTGTCTCGGGTGACCTTTTTACTTTTCTTTGTTTCTTTTATAGTGATAGTTTAGTTTACTCATTTTTCGATGTTGGGCTTTCAATGATGTTTTCGAGCCCAATTTTAAAATTGCGAGGATGCAATTCCCAAAAGGGGTAAAG
The DNA here is from genome assembly GCA_963277665.1 of Viscum album. Lineage (NCBI taxonomy): Eukaryota > Viridiplantae > Streptophyta > Magnoliopsida > Santalales > Viscaceae > Viscum > Viscum album. The sequence goes on from OY728147.1 coordinate 380,502,020, forward strand.
GATGTAACATCCCAGGTAAATAAAGAATATGACATTCCCATATTTATCAATATTTGTGAATAAGATGTTAATATTAATTTAAATGGAATTCTATGCTCGATGGCGTACCCAATACGCAACAATGAGTTTCATAGAAATCATACGTTGCACACTAAAAATAAAATAATATTATTTTAAATGGTAGTTAATGCTTCGCCATTGTACAGGCCAGAATGAACAGAACTAACTACAAAATGATTATATATGTTTGTTAAATATTTTTACTTTTATCCAATAAATGATAGAGGCTTAAAATGCGAATGAATCCAATTTTAAGCATAAATATCATAATATTCTTTAAAAGGTCGATTAACCGCCTTTTGATGGTGAACCATTTTTAAATCCACTTTTTAAAAATTTTATATGTTATATTTGACAAAATAAAATCCTTCTTTATAAATGGGACATCAAAATTTTCTTTGTGTATGTTTTTGGTGTATTTCCGATAAAGTTCATTTTTTTAATGAATAGGGAAAGATGTTGTATTTTAATTCAAAACCTCCTTTTAATGAAATTTATTTATATGGTTATATTATATTTTTAATTGGTTTTAAATTGAAATTAGAATATATTTTTACCATTTAATCCAATGGTGGACATTTTAATTAATTTCACTTTGAAATTGGACATAAACAAGTGTCAATATTTTGATATATATTGTTTCATAAAAACACGCTATTTGTTTTGACAAAGGGAATTAATTATTAAATTAATTAAAGAAAATTATATGTTTTGAATTTTGTAAAATATAATTCATTTCTGAATTCAGAATATCAAATATAGCTTAGGGTGAATTTTTCGTATTTTTCTGAAAAACATCAATTTTTGATGAATAGTGAAACCACTAAGTGGTAGTTAAAAAAATGATTTTTTGTTTAAATGAAAATTTACCGCTTCTATGAATTGAATTTTAAAAATCCGACATACATGGTTTTCATTATTAAGTAAAATTTGGTTCAATGGGATGAAAATAATTTTTGGTGAATAGTATCTTTTGAGTTTTATTAATCGCGATTATAGGTAATTAGTTTAATTTAAGGTAAAAATAATGTTTTATAATATGAAATTACATTGAAAAATTTCCTACCCTTATTGGAAGAGTCGTGTCTGACCAAGACAATCCATGGGTCAACTTGGGGACCCCATGGAGCAACTTGGGTAAGAAAATGACATTAATAACTTTTTATTTAAAGTTAAAATAAAAATGTCACAAACATGTATTGTTCTAATAAAACAATTTTTTCTTGTGGTTATATAATTTATATTTTTTACTATAAATATTAATTATAAATATAAAAATATTCCCTACAAAATGGTAATTTTTTTATAATTTTTAGACATTAAATAAATAAATATATTTATGACACCATAATGATGCAGCAATTACCTCATTAATGAATGATTTAAATAAAATGAAAAGATAAGGTAAAATCTAAGAATTACACTTTTATAAGACCTACTGGATGGGTGGATTTTGAACCCTTATCACCTTATCCTCTATATATATCATTGTTGGACCTTTAAAATCCGAAAATCATTTCATAATAAAGTAACATTTCATGACCTCCTAAGAGTGCCCCTCCTCCCTCTTATAAAAGGCCCCCACCTCTACTCCCTTACCCACACCTCTCAATCCTTTGGCTCGTCCAACCACTTCTCATATTATCTCTCCACATCCCTCTATTCATCCTAGAAGCCTTACCTTAGGTAAAATTCTCTTCATAAAACCCTTTTGGTTCAAACAAAGGGGAGTTACCTGATTTAAAGGTAATGTCTTCTCTTATGTTCTTTTGATTTATTTTCCTTATCCAACCCCCTAAACTATATTTATTCCTTTCTTTTGTAACAAAAACAATGTATTAAATATACTAAGATTTTGTTATGAGAAGTATTCGAGATACACTTACACACACCTCCATCTAAGTGTTAAAGAACATACTATTTCTGTGGATGGCGAATTACTGCCTCATGAAACGAGGATTGTTCCATTATATCCTACCGCCTCTCATGGTGGCCATTATGATGTCACTGTATTTTTTATATGATATATATGGTATTTATGTTTTTTATATGATTCTGTATTTTATATTTAAAACATACCTTTATGCTTTTCATGTTGTGAAAATTCGATAATTTCATACGACGAAGTGTGGACTACCCCCCCCCCCCCCCTCATGTGATGTGACTAGTTCATGCAATACATAGAATGTATAAAGAATGAAATTAATGAACCAATATGACCTATATAACATATATATTATACTTGAATTATTATATATATATATATATATAATTTAGTTTTTATTCCATTAATATGAAAAAGAAATGAAAGTAGTGTTCATGCGTACGTACGGCCTACCGTCTCCATGAACGGTGCATTTTATTTTCTATCTCCAAATGTTGTGTAATAGTATAAAATGAATTTATACTGGATATATAGGATATTTAAATCATTAATACTATTCTGGAGATGATGTAATTATAACTACATGGACATTTCTCTTCAAACAAGTTCATTTTTGACTCATGTGCCGAACATCCAAAAAAACGTCTGATATGAACTCACATAATCAAATAATTATTATAACATTATAATATGTGATATGAATTTAATAATAAACTTTAATGGATTTCCTTAATAAATTATAAATTGACCAAAGTTTATTATTCCGGAATATAATGAAACGATCAAGACAAGTCGGACTTGAGGTAAGGGATCCTACCTTTCTCTTTCTTTTTAAGTACTCTCTTTTATGTCACTTATTTTAAGCTTATATTTCTTATGTTGGGGGATATTATTTTATATTAATATTACTATAATTTTAATGTTAATATGATGAGTGACCCTATTTGATCTCATCAATCCATTTTTGTACGTTTTAAGTGGCGTCGTTAGGTTGCCGAATTTTCATAATGGATTTCTTATCTCACTTTTAATTTCGTGAGATTTCCATTGTTCGCCATTTATTTATTGAATGTGGTGTATTGTGTACTATCATTTCATTATATTAACATGATATTATTTATATTCATGGTATTATGTGATTCATTTGGTGTTTATTATCTTTTGGTCATACGACTCGATTGATTACAACAAGGTAAAGGGTTTTTATATCACTTTTTATTCCCCTGAGATTCATCCTACATTTGACACTATTTCCTTTTGTTTGGTGTATATACTTACCATGATTGTATTATTTGTGTAATATAATTTTAATTATGGGTATTTACATCTTCATTGTATTACCCTTCTTTCATGGGGTGTATGTTTCGAAAGTTACCAAAATCGGTAAGGGAACCATTCACCCTCCTCTTTTTAAAAGACTTCTACTATTAGGTCTTTCAATTTACATATTCTTATGTTGGGATATATTATTATATATCCATATTGTTGTAAATTTTATTTCCAAGTTATGTGATACTTCTTTTATCTCTCGTCATCTCATTTTCTAAATTTTAAAGTGACGCTGTTAGGCTGTCGAATTTCTGTAAGGGAACTTCTTAACCAAATTTCAATTATTTTGGTTAAACCTCTACTTCTTATTATGTCATGATATTAATATGTTTGGATGACCTCTTATTATTTTACACTTGATATCCACTTATATTGGGTGTATTTATATTTGTCACACATAATTACGTAATTGATTTATCCTTAATCTAAGGATACCCTCTTTGTAATGGACTTCATCTCAATCTCCTTTCATTGATGGATATTTTGTTCTAATATAAGGCTTTCTTTTATAAATTGTATAAAAACCTTTTACTTTTAATTTCATTCAAAGGGAATCTTTTTCTATGAATCGTTTTACTAAACGAAAAAATGGAATGTTTCTTTTAATGTATGCGGTGACAACGACCTTTTCCACCGCCCCGAGTACTACTTGATCGTTGGCTTCCTTAACAAGCTATAATGTTTTTAAAAGAAAATAAATACCATATACACTTTTATGTATTTTGGTATTGAAAATGGTTTTAATAATGGATTTTTTATGTCAATATATTTAAAGGATATGTTGTGATTGAAATGTGGAAATGTTTTCTTTCCTTTATATTTTTTTATTTCATATGATTTTATAATGGTAATTGGACATTTGACAGGTGGTTACGTGATAAAGCAAATGACGGGTGGTTCCGTGAATACCATGATGGGTGGTGACATTATAACCTCCATTGCATTGGGTATGGAAGTCGGTCGTACAGCTATTCTATTTGGTGATATATGTGGAAGTCGACCGTTTGGTTATTCAATTTATGTATGTTTATGTCCCAAGTTAAATTTATATGTTATGGGTTCTTTATATGGGATTTATGGTAATCTGTTGGTTACAAAAGGGTATGTAATGATCTTTTATTAAGTAAAGAGTATTTACTACTTCATAAAGGTGAAAATTATTACTTATGATAAAGTATTCATGATTTACTTAATGTTTTGAAAAACTAATAGTTTTCCTTTGTTGTGTATCCTTTACTGGAATTTTTATGCTCATCCCTTGTTTTTGAAATGTTTTCCATAGGACATAAAGATGAATAGGGTCAAGGATGGGACCAAGGAAAGACATGCTATCTAAAACATAGAACTAGACACGTTTCTTTTTACGAGTTTTTATTTTATGGAAACTTAGTAGAAGTGTCTACTCTGAAATCTTTTGGAATGTAATAGTTATTTTATAATTTTGTTAAACTCTAAACCTAAAAAAGATCCTCTCTGTGAAATATTCATTTAATTCATTACTATTTAATGTTTTAAGGCTGGGTCCTTATAGTTGGTATCAATGGTTGGTTTAGATAAATTTAGAGGTTAGGGTACTCTTTAAGCACAAGCGACATTACTATAATGGTTAGGATTTCAGAAAGAGTCATAGTTTTAGATAAATTGAATGAGTTTAAGATAACATGAATAATTATATCTTAGTATATACCCTCCTAATAAGATATCATATGATGATTCTAATGATAAACTCACACTGACATTTTTGGTTTTATTAAATGGCTCGATCTAGAAGGCACCTAAGTAACAGTGGATGTGACGAAAATTGTGACGATATTCTTAAATAACTACTGAATGATATGAGAGCTGTAATGAGAAATCTTGTGGTTATTCTCAACCAACTATTAGGAGTCATGATTGACCACTTGAACCATGTTGAGTTCTCTAATACATCACGTACGAGAGAACCAAGTCAATGTGGAAGTTTAGGTTATAATTATAAAGGTAACCATTAGGGTTTATATGATCCTTACTTTTGAGGTAATTATGGGTTACTACATGTTATGATGGAAAATGAAATGCATGAGATAAACATGAGGTTAAATTAATGTGTGGTTATTTCTGAATATTTTATCTCTTTTGGGGAATGTTTTATGAATTATATAGTTTTGGAAAAGGGACAACATGTAGACCGTGTGACAACCTGTCGCATCGGACTAAGCTGTGGGAATGGAACCCACAACCAAAGTGTGACAGACATTTATCGCCTACCACTTGACTATGTGAAGTCCCTGGTTAGTATGACTAATTCTTCTTAGTAAGATGATCTTATGAATCTTGAATAAGTTTATTTTGGGTTATCTATGGAAATTGTTAACCGATCATGGAAGATATGTGATTAGGTTAAGTACTTTTGAGTATGAGACTTTAAGGGTGACTGATGTTATTTAAAGATAAATGTTATGGTTTACATTGGAAGACTATGTGATTAAATCCTTCAGAGATTTGCGTTTCAATCATAGTTTGGTATATTTTTTGAATAAATTTAAGGTAAATTTTGTATTGAATGGTATCAGTTGAACTTTGGGTTGTTTGACAAATTTTGGAGATTAAGAGTACTTTTTATTTTTGTAAAAGATTATCTTTTTTTTGGGATTATCTAATCTTATACTTACAATTTTGGTTTTGGTTAAGGTCTAAAGACATGGGAAATGTATAGTTATCTTTTTTGGATTAGGTGATTCTCTAGAAGTTGATTATAGCACTCTTAATGTGAACAAGTCATCCTAAATACTCACTTTTTGGAGAAAATATAGGTTTGTGTAAGAAATCTAGTAAGAGATGAAAGTCTACACGACAAGTAAGTATGTTTCCTTATGTTTTAGTTAAGCTCATAAATAAATTTCTCAATGAAAACTAACTTAAAACAAAAGCGTTGTCTGTTAACTTTTCCCAATGGGGAATCAAATACCGTTTAACCCATCACAAGTTTGTGATTTTATGGTGGTTAACATTCTCCTAGACATATTTTCCCAGCACTCGCCATCAGAACTTGATGGTTTGATTTCTCCTCCATATCAATGTTTTCATGGAATCCATGTATCTGTTGTATCGGGTGACCTTTTTACTTTTCATTTATTCTTTTATAGTGGTAGTTTAATTTACTCCTTTTCCGATGTGGGGCTTTCAATGAAGTTTTCAAGCCCAATTTTAAAATTGCGAGGATGCAATTCCCAAAAGGGGGGAAGGATGTAACATTCCGGGTAAATAAATAATATGACATTCCCATATTTATCAATATTTGTGAATAAAATGTTAATATTACATTAAATGGGGTTCTATGCTTGATGGCGTACCCAATACGCAATAACGAATTTCTTTGAAATATTACATTGCACACTAATAATAAAATAATATTATTTTTAATTGTAGTTAACTCTTAGCCGTTGTAATGGAGGGAATGAACATAACTGACTAAAAAATGATTATATATGTTTGTTTAATATTTTTACTTTTATCTAATAAATGATAGAGGCTTAAAATTTGAATGAATCCAATTTTAAGCGTAAATATTATAATATTCTTTGAAAGGTCGATTAACCGCCTTGTGATGGAGAACCCTTTTTAATTCCACTTTTTGACAATTTTATATGTTATATTTGACAAAATAAAATCCTTCATTAGAATCAGGACATCAAAATTTACTTTGTGTATGTTTTTTGTATTTTTCCGATAAAGTTCATTTTTTAATGAATAGTGAAAGATGTTGTATTTTAATTCAAAACCACTTTTTAATATATTTTATTTGTATGGTTAGATTATCTTTTTCATTGGTTTTAAAGTGAAATTATAATATATTTTTACAAGTTAATCCAATGGTGGACATTGGAATTAATTTCACTTCGAAATTGGACATAAAAAAGTGTCAATCTTTTGATATATATTGTTTCTAACAAACATGCTATTTGTTTTGACAAAGGGAATTAATTATTAAATTAATTTATGAAACTTATATATTTTGAATTTTGTAAAATAGACATCTTTTTTGAATTTTTAATATCAAATATATCTTATGGTGATTTTTTTGTATTTTTCTGAAAAACTTCAATTTTTGATGAATAGTGAAACCACTAACTAGTAGTTAAAAAACTGCTTTTTCGTTTAAATGAAATTTTACCGCTTATATGAATTGAATTTTAAAAATCTGACATACATGCTTGTCATTATTAAGTAAAATGTGCTTCAATGGGATGAAAATATTTTTTTGGTGAATAGTAACTTTTGAGTTTTATTAATCGTGATTTGAGGTAATTAGTGTAATTTAAGTTAAAAATAATGTTTAATAATATGAAATTACCTTGACACATGTTCTACCCTTATTTTATGATTCATATACGACCAAGACAATCCATGGATCATCTTGTGGACCCCATGGAGCAACTTGGGTAAGAAAATGACATTAATAACTTTTTATTTAAATTTAAAATAAAAATGTCACAAACATGTATTGTTCTACTAATGAAATTTTTATATGGGGTTATATAATTTATATTTTTTACATTAAATATTCCTTAGAAAGATAAAAATATTTCCTACATCATGGTAATTTTTTATAATTTTTCTACATTAAATAAATAAATTTATTTATGACACCATGATGATGCTGTGATTACCTCATTAATGAACGATTTAAATAATATGAAGAGATAAGGTAAAATCTAAGACTTACACTTGTCTAAAACCTATTGGATGGGTGGATTTAGAACCATTATCACCTTATCCTATAAATATATCATTGTGGGGCCTTTAAAATTAGAAAACTGTTTCATAATAAAGTATCATTTCATGACCTTCCAAGAGTGCCCCTCCTCCCTCTTATAAAAGGCTCCCACCTCCACTCCCTTACTCACACCTCTCAATCCATTTGCTCATCCAAAACCTTCTCATAGTATCTCTCCACATATGTCCCTTCATCCTAGAAACCTTACCTTAGGCAGAAATCTCTTCCAGAAACCCTTTTGGTTCAAACCAAGGAGAGTTACCCGATTTAAAGGTAATGTCTTCTCTTATGTTCTTTTGTTTTATTTTGCTTCTCCAACCCCATAAACTCTTTTTATTCCTTTATTTTGTAACAAAAAAGTATCTTCAATATACTAAGATGTTTTTATGAGAATTATTCGAGCTAAACTTACACACACCTACATTTAATGGTTAAAGAACATACTGTTTCCGTGGATGGCGAATTACTGCCTCACGAAACGATGATTGTTCAATTATCTCCTACCGCATCTCATGGTGTCCATTATGATGTCACCATATTTTATATGGTATTTATTTTTTCTATATTATTATGTATTTTATATTTAAAACATACCTTTATGCTTTGCATGTTGTGCAAATGCGATAATTTCATATGAGGAAGTGTGGACTACCACCCCCTCAAGTGATGTGACTCGTTCATGAAATACATGGAATGTATAAAAATGAAACTAATGAACTTATGTGACCTATATAACATTTATATTATACTGGAATCATAATATATATCTATAATTTAGTTTTAATTCCATTAATATTGTAACGACCCAATCTTTTTGAGTAGTATATTAACTTACTCTTATTGATTTAATAAGATGTTAATGGTTAATGCAGAAAGAGGAGTCGATGGCTTCATCCAGTAGACTCAACCCTTACGAAGCCCACTTATCAGAGCTTGGGAAGGAGGTAGCATCTGTGGGCTTCGCTTTGGACCAAGCCCAAGCCGAGCTCCAGCGTGTCAAGCTTGAACGAAAACGCTTGCAGGAGAAGTTCAAGTTAGTGGAGATTGCTACTAGGGCAATGTTATCTGAGCCTCCCTCAGATTCTCTCACCATATCACACCTTACACTTAGGTCTTATGCCAGTGTTATAAGGGGCTATGTGATGAGACCCTAGTTTCCTTGTGTAATCCTCTCGGGTGAATAAATTGAGATTTTTTCCTTTAGTGATGTTTGTGAAATTTCAAATGCCTAGATAATTTTAGAATGTATTTTATTGATGAATTTTGAAAAAGGGATATTTTGAAATATTTATGTAAACCCTAAATAACTAATGATGTGTAATGATTTTCAAAAAATGGTCTTCTACAAAAGTGTTCATTAAGGAATTTGGAGTCTAATAAGATCAACTTAATTTTTGATGAATACTAAATTATGAATAGTGATTTTACGCTTAGGATTAGTAATGTGACCAAATGGATTAGTAATTTTCACTTAAAGAAAGTTTTAGTATAATTTAGACACCTTGGTTAAGTAATGTGATTCAATAAAATGGGTAAATAACGGTTTCATAAATTATTAATCAAGTATTAGTTTTTTCGAATGAATAGTGTTTTTTAATTAAAAATTTAATTAAAAATAATTAGAAAATTATTTTTATAAAAATGACTTTATTTTTGAACTCAGAGCATCGATATTATGTTAAGGTAATTTTTGGGGATTTTTCTGAAAAAAATGAATTTTCGATGAATAGTGTTTTTATTGAAAAATTAAATTAAAAATATTTAGAAAAATATTTTTATAAAATGGATTTCATTTTTGAAATCAGAGCATTGATATTTGGTTAAGGTGAAATTTTGGGATTATTCTGAGAAAGTTGAATTTTCAGTGAATAGTAAAAATACCGTTTTAGGGTTTCGGTATGTTTAATGACATCATAATGATGTCATGATGATGTCATGAGATCTTTTGAGGGTTGGCCGGCCAAGGGTGATGAATTATTGTTTTGGGGGCCCCATGTGGCCTAACTCCATGATAAATACCAAGGGAGAGCCCATGGGTTTGAGAAAAGCACATGTGAGGTGTCCTTTGGCCATTAATGCTTTGTCCCCTCACTTTCCCTATAAATACCCACCCTCTCCTCCCTTAGTTTTCACTCCCAACTCTTCCCCAACGAAGTTCTGGTCTTCTTACCTTCCAAAGATTCCTCCCAAGGTGCCCCCAAGCCCTCAAGGTCCAATCCTTTGAGTTTCAAGAGTCACGTTTTAAGGTAAGGGATCCGACCCCTCTCTTTCTTTTCGTGTAATCTCTTTTATGTCATTCCTTTTATGCTCCATGTGATTATGTGAGAGGATGTTCTTTTATATTCCTCTTACTGCCCTTTCATGTTTATATGATGAGAGATCCCCTCTTACTCTCATCATTTCGTTTTATGAAAGCTTAAGTGACGCCGTTAGGCTGCCGAATGTTTAAGTGATTCTTTCACCCTTCTCATTTTTTTCAAGTTCGATTTTCATGTCAAATCTTTCAAGTTCCTTTTTATTATGTTGGGGTATGATCTCTATATCTATCATACTGATCTCTTAGGATCATATGATGAGAGACCCTATTTTATTTGTCCAATTCATTTTTGTTGAAGTTTAAGTGACGCCGTTAGGCTGCCGAATTTTCATAAGAGAAATCAAATTTTTGTCTTCCTTCCATGTTTTTCATTTCAAATGGTATGTCCTTCAAATTTCATTAACATGTCCATATATCCTTCTTATTCTGTCCCCTTACTGTTTTATGGATCATTATGAGTGGGTGACCCATGTCCCCTCTCTTTTCAATGTTTTCTAAAACCCCGAAACATAGCCGTTATGCTGCAGACTTTTCGTCTCAAAATGCCTCTCTCTTTTCTCAAAAATTATTTTATGTTATAAAGTGAATACTCAAAGCTCTTATTTATACAAGGGTATTCACATATATATCAAAATGTTCCATTTTAAATTCTGGGATTTACATACATGAGACCCGCTTCCCTTTCCGTGGGTTTAAAGTGCCGTAAAGATCATGTCATTAAAGCAGTTTTTAAAATGTTATGATTATGAAATGAAACCCATTTATTTTATGCTATATGGGTTATTTATGAAATGTTTGATGATGATATATGTGGCTCACATGATAATAAAGGAAAATTTAAGGGTGCGCCCTGATAGCGCTCCAATGCATTGGGTAAAGACTTAATCTCTAGAGATGACCATTTTAACGACGCCTTGGTGAATAACCTTGGTAATTTTTAACGACACCTTGGGGATGGACCTTGGTGAAACGAAACGATTGTCAATATTAAATGTTGCAGCCACATCTTCAAGTTATGAAAAATGTTGTTTTTATTATGAAATGCCTCATGATTTATTTCTCATGCCTTAAAGTCCTTTTCATGTCCTTATTGAAGTATATCCAGTTCACATGTAAAATGTTCCTCTTGTTTCCCTTACTGGGCCTTCTGCTCACCGTTTCTTTTGATGTATGTCCCCAGGTTATGAGATGCATAATGAACATAGGATGAACTAAAGGAGAAGACTTTCAAGTGTTTATGAAGAATGTTTTTATGTTTTTTTTATGTATTATGATCCTTGTTTCCAAGACACTAAACCTTAACGATCCTCAGTTCCGTGTAATGAAATGAAAGTTTATGTTATAAAATGGCGGGATGCTATAGTTGGTATCAAAGGATGGTTTAGTTATTTGTGGAAATTAGGATATAAAAACTTTAGGAAGAACCCTATAGAAAAGTTTAAATATAGGAAAACTTCCTGGTATTTTGGTAAGTATTGAGTAAGTGGTTTATCAAACAAATACATCCCTGTCTGGATACGAGCAGGTAGAGGCGGCTCTGGCACAGATGTACATAGGGGTAAAACCCGAAAACACCACTTTGAGCTAGACTCGAACGGGAACTGGTGCACGATAACGGGCCTTGCTGCACTCTTGGTTACGACACTCCCGGGGGATATGTTTGGTTAATCACAAGCTTTCTATGAATCATTATGAAGGAATTATAGAAAAGTGTAATTGTCTAAGCATTAAGTCTTAGTTAAAAGATTCATAAATGAAATAAGTTTCTTACTAAGGTTTTATTCTTTTAGAAAATGGCGGGCAATAGGAGGAACCGTGCCGATGGTGGCCGCAATGCACCATGTGCTGACGGCCCTCCGATGGAAGCCGGAATGGAAACATTCATGCGAATGATGAACCAACTGACTCAAGTTATGAGTAATAACTTGAATCAAGCTGAGAGGCCGACCTCACCACGAAGGGAACAACACTCTGTTGAGTCCTTCATGCGTCAACGACCGCCAACATTCAGTGGATCTACTGAACCATTGGTTGCGGAACAATGGATAAGCTCCATTGAAAAGATCTTTTCTGTACTTCATTGTTCGGAACAAGAAAAAGTCACCCTTGCTGTTTACCGCCTAGAGGGAGAAGCTGATCAGTGGTGGTCACTGATCAAAAACACGAAGCCACGAGGAGAGATGGAAGCTATGGAGTGGGAAGAATTTCGGGGGATTTTCTTTAACAAGTATTTCCCTCGTTCCATGAGAACGAAAATGGAGAAAGAGTTTCTCGAGCTGAAGCAGAAGGAGAACGAATCTGTCGGAAGCTACGAGATGAACTTCACAAGGCTTTCCCGTTATACCTCAAGCTTTGTCATGGACCCTAATGGGAAGGTTGATAGATTCTTTGGCGGACTACGACCTCATCTGCGGAAGAATCTAGCCAACAGGGACTATGATAGCTATGAAGAAATAGTTCGAAGTGCTATGAAAGTCGAGTTGGAGTTTGGTGAGACACAGTGGTCTCATAAGCCAAATGAAAAGAAGAGGTCGTTGGAGCCCAGTTTAGGGAAGTCTTTTGATCAGGGAAGAGGTGGAAAGCAAACGCAACTTACCACATGCAATAAATGTGGGAAGAATCATCTGGGGAACTGCTTGAGTGGAAGTGGAAAGTGCTACAAGTGTGGAAGAGGAGGCCATATTGCTCGGAATTGTCATAGTGAGGTGAAGCCTCAGCTTCCCAACACTAACGACAGAGGAAAGATGGTTCTGGCCCTACCCGAAGTCACATGCTTCAAGTGTGGACAGCTTGGGCACTTTTCTAACCAATGTCCCAATCCGAGGGCGGTGGAGGGGAATCACCACCAACCTCAGCAGAGGCCAAGAGAGCAAGGTCGTGCTTTCACTATCACAACAGCTAAAGTTGAAGTCCCGAACGATGTGGTAGCAGGTACTCTTATTGTCCTCTCAAAACTAGCAAGTGCTTTATTTGATTCTGGTTCTACGCATTCCTTTATTTCTTCCAAGTTTGCAAAGAATATAGAATCAATCCCCGAATTGCTTGAGGTAGAGTTGTCAGTCAAGACTCCAAGTGGGATTATCCATGCATCAAAGGTGTTTAGAGACTCTAGTGTTTACTTTGGTGAGCACAATCTTATCGCAAATCTAGTAGTCATTCCCATGATGGAATTCGACGTTATACTAGGGATGGACTGGCTCTCAAAGTATAATGCTGAGATCAAATGCAGAAGTAAGGAAATCTCAGTAGTCTTGAATGAACGACCTACAGTTATCTTCCGAGGAGAGATATCCCGAACTGATCCCTATCTAGAAGCACCTCCTATAGCTTTCTTTATGGAGTTAATCGGTGATGAGGAAGAAGGGAAAGGGAGCATACAAATTGAAGATGTTCCGATTGTTTAGGAATACATGGATGTATTTCCTGAGGAGTTACCTGGACCTCCCCCAGAAAGAGAGGTAGAGTTCTCCATTGAACTCGTACCTGGGTCTCAACCGATATCAAAGACTCCGTATAGAATGGCAAATGTGGAGCTAGAAGAGTTAAAGAAACAACTCCAAGACTTGTTGGAGAAGGGGTTTATCCGACCGAGTGTGTCTACTTGGGGAGCACCAGTTCTCTTTGTGAAGAAGAAGGATGGATCAATGCGGCTATGCATTGATTATAGAGAACTGAACGGGATCACAGTGAAGAACAGATACCCTCTACCAAGAATTGATGATTTATTTGACCAACTTCGTGGGGCACAATTCTTCTCTAAGATTGACCTTTGATCTGGTTATCATCAACTGAGGGTGAAGAAGGAAGATATTCCAAAGACTGCCTTCCGATCAAGATATGGGCATTATGAGTTTACTGTTATGCCCTTCGGCTTGACTAATGCTCCTGCTATTTTCATGGATTTGATGAATAGAGTCTTTAAGGACTACCTTGATAACTTTGTGGTAGTTTTTATTGATGATATTTTGATATATTCAAAAAGTCGTGAGGAGCATGAAGATCATCTGAGGGTTGTTTTGAAAACTCTACGGAAGGAGAGGCTCTTTGGGAAGTTCAGCAAGTGTGAGTTTTGATTACAACAAGTGGCTTTCTTGGGGCACATCGTAACCAATGAAGGAATCTCGGTTGACCCTGCAAAGACAATGGTTGTGGAGGAGTGGCCTCAACCCACAACAGTAACTGAGATTCGTAGTTTCCTTGGTTTAGTGGGATATTATAGGAGGTTTGTGAAAAACTTTTCATGGCTTTCTAATCCACTAACCAAGTTGACTCGAAAAGGGGTTAAGTTCATCTGGACAAAGGAATGCGAGGAAAGTTTCCAAGAGCTGAAAAAGAGATTGGTTACTGCACCGGTGTTAACACTACCCTCTATCGGAGAAGGATTCGTTATTTTTAGCGATGCATCTCTGAAAGGGCTTGGGTGCGTCCTCATGAAAAATGACAAAGCAATTGCTTATGCATCTCGACAGTTGAAGATTCATGAGCAGAATTATCCTACGCATGATCTAGAGCTGGCGGCAGTTGTTTTTGCTCTAAAGATATGGAGGCACTATCTTTATGGGGAGAAATGTGATATATACACTGACCACCAAAGTCTAAAGTATATTTTCACTCAGAAAGAATTGAACATGAGACAAAGGAGATGGTTGGAGCTTATTAAAGACTATGATTGTTCAATTCATTATCACCCTGGAAGAGCAAACAAAGTCGCGGATGCGTTAAGCAGGAAATATCCTGTTGTTCTGGCAACAATGAGGATCCTGGGAGATCCCTTGATTAAAGATCTAGTAAAACTGCACATGGGAATTATAAGGAAAGGGACATCATCAACCCTATCCCAAATGATTTCTCAACCTTCATTACTAGAGAAGATCAAGAAGGCTCAAAAAGAAGATCCTTTGCTGCAGGAGAAGTTCGAGGCTGTAAAGGATGGGAAGTTCCCTGATTTCAATATTGATCAAGAAGGTGTATTGAAATTTCGTACAAGACTATGTGTTCCATCTATTCCGGAGATAAAGAAAGAACTGATGGATGAAGCTCATAGCTCTACTTTCTCTATACATCCGGGAAGCACTAAGATGTATAGAGACCTTCGTGATCATTATTGGTGGGATAACATGAAGAGGGAGATTGCCGATTACACTACAAGGTGCCTGGTGTGTCAGCAAGTAAAGGCAGAAAGACAACTTCCTAAGGGGGTATTACAACCGCTACCCATACCAATATGGAAGTGGGATAATATCACCATGGACTTTGTAACTGGTCTCCCAAAAACATCCAAAGGAAACAATGCGATATGGGTTATTGTGGACCGTCTCACCAAGACAGCCCATTTTATCTCTATTCGGGAAGATTTCTCTCTGGATGAGCTTGCCAAGATATACGTGAAGGAAGTGGTAAGGCTGCATGGGGTACCACTATCCATCGTATCTGATCGTGACCCAAGATTCACATCAAAATTCTGGAGAAGTCTTCAGCATGCTCTGAATACTGAATTGAATTTTAGTACGGCCTATCATCCTCAAACTGATGGCCAATCTGAAAGGACTATTCAGACACTCGAAGACATGTTGAGATTATGCTCAATGGAATTTAAAGGTGGATGGGATCAACACCTCCCATTAGTGGAGTTCTCCTATAACAACAGCTTCCATTCGAGTATTCAGATGGCACCCTATGAAGCTCTATATGGAAAGCGGTGTAGAACTCCTACTTGTTGGGATGAAACTGGTGAGAGGAAGCTTATTGGGCCTGATCTCGTGCAAGAGATGACAGAACAGGTTCATGCCATCCAACAGCACATAAGGGCTGCTCAGAGTCGGCAAAAGAGCTATGCTGACAATCGTCGAAGCGACTTGGAGTTTGGGGTGGGTGACAAAGTCTTCCTTCGAATCTCTCCATGGAAGAGAGTCATGCGGTTTGGGAAGAAAGGGAAGATCAGCCCTAGGTACATTGGCCCCTATGAAATCCTTGATCGCATAGGAGCAGTGTCCTATCGTCTAGCACTTCCACCGAACCTAGCTCAAGTTCATGATGTCTTCCATGTATCTCTCTTGAGGAAGTACATACCCGACCCTTCGCATGTACTGAACCCAGAGGTGGTACAACTGGAACATGACCTCTCTTACGAGGAGCATCCAGTGGAGATCTTGGACCGTAGAGACAAGGTCCTACGAAACAAGACTACCCACCTTGTGAAAGTGTTGTGGAGGAATCATAAATATGAAGAAGCGACTTGGGAGCCTGAGGAAACAATGAAGCAAAAGTACCCTCACCTTTTCGACTAGGCCTCAAGTGTAAATTTCGGGGACGAAATTTCTTAAGGGGGGAAGAATGTAACGACCCAATCTTTTTGATTAGTATATTAACTTACTCTTATTGATTTAATAAGATGTTAATGGTTAATGCAGAAAGAGGAGTCGATGGATTCATCCAGTAGACTCAACCCTTACGAAGCCCACTTATCAGAGCTTGGGAAGGAGGTAGCATCTGTGGGCTTTGCTTTGGACCAAGCCCAATGCGAGCTCCAGCGTGTCAAGCTTGAACGAAAACGCTTGCAGGAGAAGTTCAAGTTAGTGGAGATTGCTACTAGGGCAATGTTATCTGAGCCTCCCTCAGATTCTCTCACCATATCACACCTTACACTTAGGTCTTATGCCAGTGTTATAAGGGGCTATGTGATGAGACCCTAGTTTCCTTGTGTAATCCTCTCGGGTGAATAAATTGAGATTTTTTCCTTTAGTGATGTTTGTGAAATTTCAAATGCCTGGATAATTTTAGAATGTATTTTATTGATGAATTTTGAAAAAGGGATATTTTGAAATATTTATGTAAACCCTAAATAACTAATGATGTGTAATGATTTTCAAAAAATGGTCTTCTACAAAAGTGTTCATTAAGGAATTTGGAGTCTAATAAGATCAACTTAATTTTTGATGAATAGTAAATTATGAATAGTGATTTTACGCTTAGGATTAGTAATGTGACCAAATGGATTAGTAATTTTCACTTAAAGAAAGTTTTAGTATAATTTAGACACCTTGGTTAAGTAATGTGATTCAATAAAATGGGTAAATAACGGTTTCATAAATTATTAATCAAGTATTAGTTTTTTCGAATGAATAGTGTTTTTTAATTAAAAATTTAATTAAAAATAATTAGAAAATTATTTTTATAAAAATGACTTTATTTTTGAACTCAGAGCATCGATATTATGTTAAGGTAATTTTTGGGGATTTTTCAGAAAAAAATGAATTTTCGATGAATAGTGTTTTTATTTAAAAATTAAATTAAAAATATTTAGAAAAATATCTTTATAAAATGGATTTCATTTTTGAAATCAGAGCATTGATATTTGGTTAAGGTGAAATTTTGGGATTATTCTGAGAAAGTTGAATTTTCAGTGAATAGTAAAAATATCGTTTTAGGGTTTCGGTATGTTTAATGACATCATAATGATGTCATGATGATGTCATGAGATCTTTTGAGGGTTGGCCGGCCAAGGGTGATGAATTATTGTTTTGGGAGCCCCATGTGGCCTAACTCCATGATAAATACCAAGGGAGAGCCCATGGGTTTGAGAAAAGCACATGTGAGGTGTCCTTTGGCCATTAATGCTTTGTCCCCTCACTTTCCCTATAAATACCCACCCTTTCCTCCATTAGTTTTCACTCCCAACTCTTCCCCAACGAAGTTCTGGTCTTCTTACCTTCCAAAGAGTCCTCCCAAGGTGCCCCCAAGCCCTCAAGGTCCAATCCTTTGAGTTTCAAGAGTCACGTTTTAAGGTAAGGGATCCGACCCCTCTCTTTCTTTTCGTGTAATCTCTTTTATGTCATTCCTTTTATGCTCCATGTGATTATGTGAGAGGATGTTCTTTTATATTCCTCTTACTGCCCTTTCATGTTTATATGATGAGATATCCCCTCTTACTCTCATCATTTTGTTTTATGAAAGCTTAAGTGACGCCGTTAGGCTGCCGAATGTTTAAGTGATTCTTTCACCCTTCTCATTTTTTTCAAGTTCGATTTTCATGTCAAATCTTTCAAGTTCCTTTTTATTATGTTGGGGTATGATCTCTATATCTATCATACTGATCTCTTATGATCATATGATGAGAGACCCTATTTTATTTGTCCAATTCATTTTTGTTGAAGTTTAAGTGACGCCGTTAGGCTGCCGAATTTTCATAAGAGAAATCAAATTTTTGTCTTCCTTCCATGTTTTTCATTTCAAATGGTATGTCCTTCAAATTTCATTACCATGTCCATATATCCTTCTTATTCTGTCCCCTTACTGTTTTATGGATCATTATGAGTGGGTGACCCATGTCCCCTCTCTTTTCAATGTTTTCTAAAACCCCGAAACATAGCCGTTATGCTGCAGAATTTTCGTCTCAAAATGCCTCTCTCTTTTCTCAAAAATTATTTTATGTTATAAAGTGAATACTCAAAGCTCTTATTTCTACAAGGGTATTCACATATATATCAAAATTTTCCATTTTAAATTCTGGGATTTACATACATGAGACCCGCTTCCCTTTCCGTGGGTTTAAAGTGCCGTAAAGATCATGTCATTAAAGCAGTTTTTAAAATGTTATGATTATGAAATGAAACCCATTTATTTTATGCTATATGGGTTATTTATGAAATTTTTGATGATGATATATGTGGCTCACATGATAATAAAGGCAAATTTAAGGGTGCGCCCTGATAGCGCTCCAATGCATTGGGTAAAGACTTAATCTCTAGAGATGACCATTTTAACGACGCCTTGGTGAATAACCTTGGTAATTTTTAACGACACCTTGGGGATGGACCTTGGTGAAACGAAACGATTTTCAATATTAAATGTTGCAGCCACATCTTCAAGTTATGAAAAATGTTGTTTTTATTATGAAATGCCTCATGATTTATTTCTCATGCCTTAAAGTCCTTTTCATGTCCTTATTGAAGTATATCCTGTTCACATGTAAAATGTTCCTCTTGTTTCCCTTACTAGGCCTTCTGCTCACCCTTTCTTTTGATGTATGTCCCCAGGTTATGAGATGCATAATGAACATAGGCTGAACTAAAGGAGAAGACTTTCAAGTGTTTATGAAGAATGTTTTTATGTTTTTTTTTATGTATTATGATCCTTGTTTCCAAGACACTAAACCTTAACGATCCTCAGTTCCGTGTAATGAAATGAAAGTTTATGTTATAAAATGGCGGGATGCTATAAATATGACAAAGAAATGAAAGTAGCGTTCATGCGTATGTACGACCTACCGTATCCATGAACGGTGCATTTCATTTTCTATCTCCAAATGTTATGGAATAGTATAAAATGAATTTATACAGGATATATAGTATATTTAAAACATTAATAATATTCTGGAGATTATTTACTTATAACTACATGGACATTTCTCTTCAAACAAGTTCATTTTTGACTCATGTACCGAACATCGACAAAAACGTCTGATATGAACTCACATAATTAACTAATTTTTATAACATTATAATATCTGATATGAATTGAATAATAAACATTAAAAGAGATAATTAAGAAATTATAAATTGACCAAATTTTTTTATAAAGGAATTTAAATAAACGAACAAGACAAGTCGGACTTGAGGTAAGCAATCCTACCTTTCTTATTCTTTTTAATTACTCTCTTTTATGTCAATTCTTTTAAGCTTCTCTTTCCTATGTTGGGGGATATTCTTTTATATTCCTATTACTTTAATTTTTATGTTCCTATTATGAGAGACCCTATTTGATCTCATCAATCCATTTTTGGATGTTTTAAGTGGCACTGTTAGGCAGCCAAATTTTCGTAAGGGATTTATTATCTCACTTTTAATTCTGTGATATTTCCATTGTTCGAAACTTATTTATTTCATGTGGTGTATTTTGTACTGAAATTTCATTATATTATCCTGATTCTATTTATATTCATGGTATTATGTTATTCATTTGGTGTTTATTATCTTTTTTTCATAAGACTCGATTGATTACAATGATGTAAGGGGTTTTTATCTCACTTTTTATTCTCGTGAGATTCATGCTACATTTGACACTATTTCCTTTTGTGTGGTGTATGTACTACACATGATTGTATTCTTTGTGTAATATATTTTAATTTATGGGTATTTACATCTTCATTTTATGACCCATCTTTCTCGGGGTGTACATTTCGAATGTTACCCAAATCGGTAAAGGAACATTTCACCCTCCTCTTTTTAAAAGACGTATTTTGTTAGGTGTTTTAATGTACATATTCTTATGTTGGGATATGTTCTTATATATATATATTGCTGTAAATGTTATGTCTAAGTGAGGTGATAATTTTTTTATCTCTCATCATCCCATTTTCTGAATTTTAATGTGACGCCGTAAGGCTGTCGAATTTCTGTAAGGGAACTTCTTAACCCAATTTCAATTCTTTAGGTTAAACATCTACTTCTTGATTATGCCGGGCTATAAATATGTGTGGATGACCTATGATTGTTTTACACTTGATATCCACTTATATTGGGTGTATTTATATTTGTCACACGTAATTACGTAATTGATTTATCCTTAATCTAAGGATACCATCTTTGTGAGGGACTTCGTCTCAATCTCCTTTCATTGCGGCATATTTTGTTCTAATAAAAGACTTTCTTTTATATGCTGTATAAAAAATTTTGACTTTTCATTTCATTCAAAGGGAATATTTTTCTACGAATCGTTTTACAAAATGACAAAAAGGAATGTTTTTTTTAACGTACGCGGTTACAACGACCTTTTCTGCCGCCGTGAGTACTACTTGATCTTTGGATTCCTTAACAAGCCGTAATGTTTTTAAAAGAAAATAAATACCATATACTCTTTTATGTATTTTTGTATTGAAAATTGTTTTGATAATGTATTTTTTATGTCAATATATTTAAGGGATATATTGTGGTTGAAATGTTGAAGTGTTTTATTTCATTTATATTTGTTTTATGTCTTATGATTTTATAATGGTACTTGGACATTTGACGGGTGGTTACGTGATAAACCAAATGATGGGTAGTGACATGAATACCAGGATGGGTGGTTATGTTATAACCTCCAATGCATTGGGTATGGAAGTCGGCCGTATAGCAATTCCATTTAGTGATATGTGTGGAAGTCGACCGTATGGTTATTCCATTTATATATGTTTATGTCCCAAGTTACCTTTATATGTTATGTGTTCGTTATATGGGTTTTATGGTAATATGTTGGTTACAAAAGGGTAAGAAATGATCTTTTATTTAGTAAAGCATATTTACTACTTTATAAACATGAATAGTATTACTTATGATAAAGTATTCATGATTTAATTATTTTTTTGAAAAACTAATTGTTTTTCTTCTTTGTGTATCCTTTACTGGGATTTTTATCCCCATCCCATGTTTTTGAAATGTTTCCCACATGACTTAAAGATGAATAGGGTCAAGGATGGGATCAAGGAAAGACATTCTATCTAAAACATGGAACTAGACATGTTTCTTTTTAAGATTTATTATTTTATGGAAACTTAGTATAAGTGTCTACTTTGTAATATTTTGGGATGTGATAGTTATGTCATAATTCTCTAAAACTTTAAACCTGAAAAGATCCTCTATGTGAATTATTCATTTAATTCATGATTACGTAATGTTTTATGGTCATGTCCTTATATCAAGTATCTTCCAGTATGGCGCATGAGACAATGTGCGTATATAAAATAGAGTAAATCATATATTGGTCAAAATTTAATAAATACATACATAAAAGAGAAATCTAGGAGTATAGAGTTTAGAGATTCTCAGTCCGTTATAATGCTTCTTGTGGCTATTTGATTTGAATCAGAAATGAAGCTTGAGATAGGTTCTTTTAAAATCATTAGGAAAACCAATTTTCAAACCTCTTTTTTTTAATAGGGAAAAGAACAATATGAGATGAGATTTTTCTTCCCTGGTCTATTGAGCACAGTAGGTGATATCTTGGTGTTTTCAATCAGGTTCAACTCTTTAGTTGTCCAATACTTTGAGAATCATGATATCCTTATATCCACACAATGTTTTTCTATTCAGATATTTTTTCTCTATATGATTTTGTGTCTATTATTCATGAGGGAGTGTGCTCCACTTTTATCAGTAGTAGTGGAGAAATCCTAATCAGCTGCTTCCTCATACTTCTTATTCTAACATGTTTTCTGTCAAACTTTTATGAAAAAATAATTAAAATAGTAAATGGAGTTAAATTTTATAATTATATCTATTATAGTAATGTAATTGAAAAATAAGTAATGTAATAAAAATAGTGATATTTTCTTCAGATCTGGAAGTGTCATGCTCTGGCAGTGTGAAGCACTATAAGAGAAAATCTCAGGTGGTGTCATGATCTAGTAATGTCAAGATCTAGCGGTGTGACACTAACAGTGTGTTACACTTATAAAAATTTCCAGTATTCTATCAGTATCTTAGCTAATGGTGTATTGTCTGATAGTGTGGTAGTTTGATGGTGACTCAGACTTAGATAATTCTTTCATTGTTTTTAATATATCATACTTATCTATATTTTCAATCTAACGACATGGAATCCTAGAAGTATGTAGATTAATTGTGCCTCATAACTTACCAATTGTTCAGTCCATCGATATGCTAGTTTGATGGTGTGATGTCCTGATGGTATCTTAGACTTAGGGATTTTTATGATGGAGGTGTTTCATAGGAAAATATTTCTGTTTCAACTGTCTTTGTCTCAAAGATATCTTATACATAGATGAATTTATTACATGTTCTCAAGAAAATAGATTTATTATATGAAAACATGAAATTCATCAGTATTGTTAGAATCATGATTTTTATCATTTAAACTAAGAGTTTAAAAATATTTTCCTTTTTTATGACCTCATATCATGGAATCAAAATAATATTAGAAAAGTAAAAACATGTCATCAAAGGTTTTACACAAGTACAAATATGATATCCAAGGTAAGATACAAATATAAATCAAGACTTCAAAATCACAGTATGTGTAAATGGTTCATAGTAAATAAAAATAAGCTGGGAAGTATCAGTGGGAAGTATCACTAATAAATAGGATCAAATATAATAAGGTTAGAAAATAGATAAACATAAAAATTTATTAGGAGAACATGTTCCATAAAAATTATACCCCTTTAGGGATAAAAAAATTTAAAGAATATAAAAACCCCAATGATTTATCCAAAACAAGTATATATATTGATAATATTTTCCAAGTAAATATCCATCAGAAAACCAAAAATTAATGTGCAGGACCTCTCACAGGTAGGATTAATATATTCTTTCCCATTATCAGAGGTCCTGGGAGTAGATATTGAAGGCTTAAGGATAGCTGTCAGCATTTTAGGTGGAGTAGATGTTGATGTGAAAGTTTATTATTTATAAATAACTGGTCTCAAATGTATCAGTGCCTCAGTAAGATTCAGTGGAAAATCTTGAAGTATAAGAGATAAATTTCCAAAATTATTATTTATAGAGGTAGAATGGTATTGTTGATGACGAGAATGGTACACAGCTCCAGCAGTAAGTTCATCAGTATTTGAATGAATTGGAAATGAATCTTGAGATAAAAATATAGTGTTGTGAACATATAGATAAGACTTCAGTAGATTGATGAAATCCATAATGAACAATCCATCCATTTACATGGAACTAAAAATGTCACCCTTCACTTCAACAAACCTATTCAACAGTGGGATTATCTCCATAAATTGTCTAACATTATCTTTTAAAGCTTGAGGAATAAGAGGAATTTGAATATTCTCAGCCAAGAACTTGAAATTAGATTTCATATAATTCATATTATAGATTTGAGAGAGGTCATAGTAAATGAATTTATTAATATTTTATCTTTCATCATGAATATCATTGGAATAACTAGATTCCAACTTGTGAACTTGGTCAAAATTATACCAAATTATGCTTGAGGAATCATGGAGATAATCTATGACACTACTTGAAGCATTAGAATATGAATCTCTAAGATCATATCTCACAAATGATCTCAAAAGATCAGTATCAAGCACTAGATGAGGAAAAGTACCATCAAAAGAATATGAGGAAGTATCCCCAATAATTTTAAGGATACCATCCAAGGAATATTTAGACTCAGATATCATCTCAGTAAGAAAAGACTTGATATAATCCAACTCTTGTCTAATTCTTTTATTTTAAATTTCCATATCCTATATGTGATGCATAGTTTTTGGTTGGATATAAAGAATAAAAAACTAAAATAGATAACGAGCATCCTATTCATTGATATTTTTCAATAGAGGGGTGTGATTTCATAGACACTAGTAAAAATCATAAATTAGACATTCACCAAAAACATTTAAGTCAGCTTGAGTGATTATATATATCATTGTAACATACCAGTTTTAATTTTGTATGATCTGTTTTAAATTTTTGTTGTCTAATTCATTATAGAGACCCAGTAAGCACATCCACGCACCCTACTACGGGTCCTGGGCAACTTTTTAAATAATTTAAATAATTGTAGGGGATTTATGAAAAATATTATGTAGCGCTTTAGCACTATGTTCATGATTAAAATAATTAATTAAGGATTGAAAAGAAATAAGAAGAGATTTAATGAAATTTAAAATAAATATATAAGGGATAAAAAGAAATTTATAAAAAAAATTGAAAGGGGGTTAAGGAAATAGTAAAAATACTTTAAATGGGAGATTTCTGTTTTTTATTATTTTTACCCTTTTTCTTTTCAATCGTTTTTATTTTATTTTATTTTTCATTTTATTTTCTCATTTTATTTTCTTTAATTTTTCTCTTATTTTTTCTTTTCTTTATTTCTTTTTTTCTATCCTCTCTTTCTCTCCTCCCTCTCACATCGTGCCCCCCCTCTCCCTAGGTTGCGCACCACCCTACTCCCCCTTATAAAGACCATAGTTCCTCCATTCATCATTCTTGTTCTTCATCGTTAGGTGCGCTGTAAACATTAGGGTAGGTATTACCTTGTTCATTTGTAGTTTTAGAATTTCAATGTGTATCTTATACACAGTTTGTCATGGATGGATTTTACCCTATTTTGGGGTTTTTCTAAAATCATCAGTATTATTATATTTTAGGTCAAATCAAAGCCTACCATTTATCATAGAATCATATACTACTATAAGGTAGGGTTTCTACTAACTTTCCATCCCTTTCATTGTGATTTATAAAAACGCACCTTTGTGTCGTTCGTCAGTGCCTACTGACTTTGTGAAAATTCACCCAATGTTTTTAATTTAATTTTTTCACCTAATTGTTGCATCCCTATTTATCATAAAATGAATTGTTAAAATTATTGAAAAGTGGTCAGACACCCCTTTGGGCACCCCGATATGGCCCGTATATATTTTGTTAGCACAAACATTTAATTTAATTTACTACATGTGTTACACACCCTAATTTTATTATGTTTAATTTAAATAATTAATTGAGATTAATTATGAAGTTTAAAGTTATGGACATTTGGTAGTTGGTTTTGATAATATATTTATTTATTAAAAAATAAGTTTATCTACGTTTGCTGATATGCTATCCTGCCTTGTTAAGTTTTTACGCTGCAATATTAAATTAATACCTTGTGTTGCATGGGTGAATCTGCTTAGATTTCAAACTATGGTTACATATTCAAGCTATGTCATATATTCTACTATGAAAGATTAATTAAATTCATGGAAGGGATAGAAGGTGGGTGTCATATTATATTCCGTGCTTAGACCCTCTGTTTCTAACTGGTAACCAATACGTGTCGGGGGCAGTGTCTTTGGCTTTCCTAGATCGATACTTCCCAAAACATTATATTACTTATGAGTGACACCATTTCAAAAATGTCCCATCGAGGATGGATTAGCTGGAAATGTTTCTAAGCCAGCATGGGATGATGCTCGACCCCTTTTTCTGAGAACAGAACAGACTCATGGTAATGCCACGCCCCGAGCGATAGTTGGTCTTTTGAAATATTTCCTTGGATGGGCTCAGTGGTATTGGATAATTTTAAGGATGGTACGTAGCGATACCTTCAGGAAAGTCTCAAAATCCAACTCTCAACATGAACCTTAATAATGATGCACTGAAGTTTTATGCTAATGCTGCTTTTACTTGTTGAGAATTGTGATATTTTTTTGGTATGTTGAAGCACAACTGGTTGACACATGTCTTATACCCCAAGTAAAAGAACAAGCTGAGGGTATGAATATTCCTTGTTCTACCTTGATTTTACAGGAATTATATATATGTATATGTGCATTATGCTTACCATTACTCCTCTCAGACTTATGGTTTAGGACAAAAGAGGTGATTAGTGATGGGTACCATTGGTAACCCGGGTGAAGTAATTTATTTTATTATACTTAATTAATTACATGTATTTGTTATATAATGGAACAGTTCATTTTATTACCTCGCGAAATGGAATGTTTTAGACACAATGGTTGCTGGACTACTGGTATTTTATCTCACACCCCGCTGAAGCATTTTTGACACCTAAGTAAATAATATGCTTGCAGTTATAAATAAAGGGAAGTGTGTTGCTTCTGATTCTTGATTGTTTCTTACTTAGGATAGAGACCAGGGAAGGGGAATGAGACTTGATCATGACAGATTTGTTTCTTTGTGTATTTTCTTTTCGATTATATTATTCTTGGATTTCTGTTTTTCAAACATCCAGTTTTGATAGACATCATAGCGTGACATGGTTTTGTGAGCTTCCGTAATTAATTATTATTCATTTGGATTATTCATACTGCTTCTACTGTAGTTTATTTATTTATATTCTTCCACAATTTATTATTATTTGTCGTTT
Source organism: Viscum album (assembly GCA_963277665.1). Lineage (NCBI taxonomy): Eukaryota > Viridiplantae > Streptophyta > Magnoliopsida > Santalales > Viscaceae > Viscum > Viscum album. The sequence goes on from OY728147.1 coordinate 380,529,200, forward strand.
ACTTTTGTTTTAATAATAACTGTTACCAATGAGGGAATATTCTCCCCCACGGACACAAAAAAGTTCATCGCTTCTTGTCGGTAGTGGTAAAATATTTTCAATGATAGTTTTTTAAATATAAGGTTTTTATAAACTTTTAGATTTTAACCTATCATAACATCGAAATAGAGAGTAGACCTTATTTACAAATAATTTTTATGTTGCCTCTTCCATATCGAGACCCAACTCTTGATGCAGGTTTTTTGTTATATAGTTCTCAGAGTCATGCTATATACCTAACATCCTATTGCACCTTACTTGTGTTCCTAATATTCTTTACTCTTTTTCTAATGATGTGTATTTAGATGTTGCAGAACAATGCCATAGCGACGTCTTCATGTTGTGCCTAAGGAGATTGTCAATGAACACATTCCAGAGATGGTGGATACCGAATCACCAGTGGTACCTCTTGTAGTGCCTCCTATAGTTCTACCTCCTACCGTCCATCTAAGGGACCCTAATGCTATGTTCAGGAATAATCTCCTTATGTTTTATTTAGTTAGTTCAGAGTATCCCCACACCTACCCCATCCATGGAAGACCTCATGCAGGACTTTATACAATAGAACCCACCAAACATCTCATGGAGTGGCGGACCTCATGCTGCAGAGTAGTGGATAGAATCCATAAGGTCTATCTTTGACCACCTTGAGACACTTCCAAAATGAACGATCAAACTGGTAGTGTACAGGATTCGTGACTCCTCTTAGAACTAGTAGGATGTTGTTTCTCAGAGCGAGGAAACCCGTGACATGGTTTGGGCCAACTTCTATGAAAATTTCTATGATCACTTTTTCCCACAGACTCTGAGAGATGATTGTGCTCATGAGTTCCTATATCTTCAGTAGGGCTCTATGATTGTGTAAGATTATTCTACTCATTTCACAGAACATCATCACTTTTCCCCATCTATGACCGGCAACGTGTAGATTATGTCGAGTTGTTTTGAGGAAGTACATGAGTATACTATTCACCCACAGGTAAACGTCTTCTATTTGAACACTGTCACAGAGATCGTAAATCAGGCTCTAATTTCAGAGACAAATGTCAGGGAAGTAAAACTGGCGGGCCATGGTGGTTCAGTTTCGAGACAGGGAGACCTCTCTTTTAGTATCAAGAAATTTCATTTTGAATGTTCCTATGGGATAAATCCTAGACAAACCACACTTTTATGGGGCTTTGTCTTATGTTATCATGTGGTATAGATGGTAACAAGAATCCATAGTGCATGATATACCTAAAGGAGTGACGCGATTATGGCAAGATGAGTCACCTTTAGTGTTTATGTCCTTCCTTCTCTTCAGCATCCAATGGTAGAGGATCCGCACCTACACCTCTGTTAAGTATGGGATCTATGACTCCACAGCAGGTTGGAAGTTTTTTTTCCACCGGATGATCAGGTCGAGGTAATGGTGGATGTCATGGTCAAGGAGATAAAGTTCCATATTATCAACATCAGCAGAGTGGACTTACTCAGGCCACCCAAGCAGTGTCTCAGGGTCATGGTTCAGGTCTCATGTACACAGTGCAATCAACACCATAGGAGTATAGTGAAATACAATCTACAATTAGAGGTACTATTCTAGTAGCCTCTACTTTAGTTTATTTTAATTTTGATATCGGCTCATCACACTCATTTTTATATGATTTTGTTTTCAAAAGTCTAGGTTTTCCATTTGAGTACATTTGTGGAATTATGTCTCGTCACACTCCTCTTGGATTTAGGACATAGTTCTTGGCCCAATGCCAATAGTGACCCCTCGAGATAGGTGGGTACCATTTTATTTGTAATTTATATATCCTTGATATGTATCACATTTAATTCATTATTTGTATGAATTTTCTTGATCCTTATTGTGCTCAAGTGGATTTATATCATCATCGGGTGTATTTTACATCCCATGAGGGTGACACATATCAACAAAATGGAGAATGGGATATGGTGGAAGAAAGAACTAATCCTAAACATGTAGTGCTAGGTAGAGTGACTACTCAGTTGGAAAGTCTCTTCATAAGTGATCCAGGAACGCAGGTGGTTGAATTCCCTCAAGTGGTGGATCTGTTTAAGGATTTTTATGCGGACGATTTCTCTGGCTTACCTTCTATGAGGGACTTGGAGTTCACTATCAAGCTCATGCCTGGTGCAGCACCAGTTTCTATTCCTCCTTATAGGATGGAACCAACAGATATTTAGGAACTCTAAAATAATCTTGAAGACCCTGAGGCTAAGGGTTTCAACAGACCTATAACATCATCGTGGGGTTCACTAATTCTTTTCTCCAAGAAGGAAAATGGTACCCTTAGGTTATGTGTGGATTATCATCTACTCAACTAGATCACAACAATGAATTGATATCCATTACCTCATATAGATGATCTCTTCAACTAGATCCAGTGAGATTCCATTTTCTCTAAGATTTATCTAAGGTTCTTATATTTCCATGTTCATGTGCGACCATTTGACATGCCATGTACAGAACTATGAAGCTGGTATGACTTGTATGAATATCTGGTTATGCCATTTATCCTCATAAATGCTCCGACTATCTTCATGGATCTGATGAACTGGGTTTTTCACCTGTATCTTGATTTCATTATGGTAGTCTTCGTATAAGAAATCTTTTTGTATTCAAATTCTAGACACAACCATGCAACCCTTATTGATATCTTGCAGAGTACACTAAGAGAGCCCTAGCTATATGCTAAGATCAGCAAGTTCCACTACTGGATTAATTAAGTTCACTTCATGGGTCATAGTATATCTGAAGTAGGAGTATCATTTCACCTAGGAAAGGTGAGTGTCATAGTTTCATGGGAGCATCCCAATAGTGCTTTCGAAATCCGCAGTTTATTCGGGCTTGTGGGATATTACAGGCATTTAATCTAGGATTTATCTCACTTTGTAAAACCTCTTATAGTCCTGACTAATAATGGTGTACAGCTCATCTGGTCAGAATCTTGTGAAAAGTCTTTTTAGGATTTAAAAGGAAGATTAACCTCGGCTTTGACCTTGATTCTAAATGAGCTAGGAAAAAACTATACATTTATTATTATTCATCAAGAATTATACAGGTTTCAGTTTTGATGTTGGTTGATCAAGTCGTGGCTTATGGATCTCACTAGCAGAGACCTAATGAGAAGAACTATCCTACATAAGACCTTGAGTTGATATCTGTGGTTCATGATCTATGCTACTGGAGACACTAATTATTGGGTCAAATATTTTATGTTTACATGGACCATAAAATCATAAAATATATCTCCACTCAATGATACATTAACTTAACACAACACAGATGGGTTGAATACTTATAGCCATCTAACATTGAGCTTTCTTGTATCCCTAGTAAGGGTAATGATGTGGCAGATTCCCTAAGCTGCAAGACATAGACATAGGCTGTGCAGGTAGCTAGCAGTGAGTAGAAGATCATGGATTTGTTTCCAGAGATGCATCTGGAGGTTCAGGAGCATAGCAGGAAATCAATTCAAGTAGCCCTTATAGTGAATTCCTCTCTTCTTGAGCATGTTTGGAGGCGACAGTCAACTGATCCTGAGGGGATTCAATTGAGGGAAATCATTATGGGAAATAACCCACCTCCTAGTTGGATTTTTATGGTAGTGAAACTCTCTATTGTGGTTGTGTATGTGTACATTTGGTTATATGTGAAGAGATTATGAAGGTATATTACACCTCTATTTGACGAGTTCATCCATGGATGACCAAGATGTACAGAGTCATGTGTCTACAATACTAGTGGCCTGGTATGAAAAATCAGATAGTGGGTTTCATCACTCGATGATCCACCTACCAACAGGTGAATGCAGACCACCAGCAACCTGCTAGAATGTTATAGCCTCCATCCATTCCAAAATGTAAATATAATTCCATCACCATGGATTTCATTATAGTCTTTCCAATATCTTTACGAGGCAGCGATGCAGTATGGGAGGTTGTCTGAAGGTTGACCATGGTTGCGCACATATTACCTATCTAGGAGACCATTACAATTAATGAGTTGGAAATGTTGTATATACGAGAGATTGTGAGACTCCATGGAGTACCTTGTTCTATTGTCCCAGATAGGGATTCCCTCTTTACTTCACGGTTATGGGAAGGGTTTCAAAAGGCGATGGGTTCATAGGTTCTTTTGAGTACAATATAACATCCTCAAACTGATGGGAAGTCCGAGAGAACTATATAAGTGTTATAGGATATGTTACAGGCATGCATCCTTGATTTTGTAGGTTCATAGGAGAGTCATATACCTCTTGTTGGGCTTTCCTATAATAACATCTTCAAGGAGACAATTTTAATGGCTCCATATGAGGCCCTCTATGGTAGACCATGTTGTTACCCTTTATGATGGCTTGAAGCAGGTGAGGATACTCTGTTGGGTCATCATCTCATTCAGGAGACTTCTGACCAATATTATCTGATTTATAGGTATATAAATATAGATCAGTCCATACAGAAGTCTTATATTGATCGTGGTCATAGACCTCTGGAGTTCGAGGTGGGCCATGGAGTCTTTCTGCTTATTTCTTTGAGGTTGGGTCCTAGGTGAATTAGGAGACAGGGAAAGTTATCATTGAGATACGTCGGGCTGTTCGAGGTAGTGGAGATACTTGGGTTGGTAGCCAATCGGTTACTGCTGCCTCATAGGTACCATTCCATGCACGTTGTTTGCCATGTATCTCAGCTCAGACAATATTATTTAGAACCTTCTCATTATTTTGACCCTGAAGACATTGAGAAGAAGGAAGATTCATCCTTCACAAAGAATCTGATTCGTATTGTCAACCGTAGCACAAAATTTCTCTGAGGTAGGGAAGTCCCTTTGGTCCGGGTGTTATGGAAATACGGGCACATTCAGAATGAGACCTGGGAGCGAGAGATGGATATACGTGCATAGTGGACAGAACTTTTCCCTAAAGATGTTCCACTACACTTAGAAGGGAAACTCAGGGATGAGTTGTCTTAAGGAGGGGAGGTTGTATTTTCCTAATTTTAATTAGGTATAGAACCTTTTTAATTTTTTTAAATTCTTTAAAGAGACACAGGGAGCGCATCGGTGAACCCTATTGTGGGTCCCAGACAGCTATTTAAATAATTTAAATAATTGTAGGTGATTTATGAAAAATGTTATGTCACGCTTTTGTACGGTGTTCGGGATTAAAATAATTAATTAAGGATTAAAAAGAAATAAGAATATATTTAACGAAATTTAAAATAAAGAAATAATGTATAAAAAGAAATTTAGAAATAAAATAGAAAGTGGATTACGAAAAAATTATAAATAATTATAATGGGAGATTTCCATTTTTTAATATTTTTATCCTTTTTCTTTTCTATCATTTTTATTCTCCTTTATTTTTTAATTTATTTTCCCTTTTTAGTTTCTTTCATTTTTCTGTTATTTTTTCTTTTCTTTCTCGTTCTTTTTTTTCTTTCTTTTTTTCTCTCTCCTATCTTCCTCTCCTCCGTCTCATGTTGCACCTCCCCCTATCCATAGGTGGCCCACCACCCTGCTACCCCTTTGAAAGCCCATTCTTACCATATTTATCACCAATTTTCAAGATTTTTAGGTGCTCTATAAATATTAGGGAAATGATAAACTTCCATATTTGGAATTATAGACTTTCGTTGGGTATCCTGTGCGCAGATTTTCACATAAAGATTTTACCATATTTTGGGGTTTTTCTAAAATCATCCATTTTCATCCATTTTAGGTAAAATCAAATCATACTATAGATCATAGAATCATCTATGACTATAAGGTTGGGTTTCTTCTCACCTTCCATCTATTTTGTTTCTATTCATAAAAACGCACGATTGTGTCATTCGCCAGTGCCTACAGAGATTGTGCAAATTCACCCAAGCATTTTAATTTAATTGTTTGCATAATTTTTTAAGCCCTATTTATCATAATTTAAATTGTTTATATTATTTGAATGTGGTCAGACACCCCTTTTGGCATGCCGACTTGGCCGGTATAAATTTAGTTACCTCGGGAATTTAATTTACATAACTGCATGTGTTGTGCCACCTACTTTTGTTGTGTTTAATATAAATATTTAAGTTAGATTAATTATGAACCATGAATTGTTGGATATTTTCTATTTCTTTGATCGGATTTATTTATTTATTTAAAATTTAATTAATCTTCTTGTTTTGATATGGCATATTACCTTGTTACATTTTACGCTGTAATATTAAATTAATACCGTGTGTGGAACTGGTGCATCTGCTTACATTTCAAACTATGATTACATATGAATTATATGTCATATGTGCTACTATGAAACATTAATTAAATTCAGTTAGGGGAAATAATGTGGGTCCCATATTAAGGGTCATGCTAAGACCCTCTATCCCAGACTGGTTACCCCTACGCGTCGGGGGGCGGTGTCTTTGGCTTTTCCAGACTAAGAATTACCATGGATTTTTAATACTTATGAGTGAAACTGGTTCCAAAATGGGTCATAAAGGTTTGATCTCTTGGAAATGTGGCTAATCCAGCCTCAAATGATGCTCGATCCCTTTTTGTGGAATCAGAACAGACTCATTGTAATCCCATGCCTTGAGTGATACTTGGTTTTTTGAAGGATTTATTTGGACAGGCTCGGTGGTATTGGATAATTTGAAGGATGTTCCATAGTGATAACTAAGGCATGGTATTAGACTCTAAATATCAACTTGAACCTTAATAATGATGAATTGAAGTGTTTTTTTAGTTCTATTTCGATTCATTGAGAATTTTGATATTTTTTTGTATGTTGAAGCACACCTGGATGACACATGACTTAGACCCAAAGTCAAAGCACAAGCTTGGGGATATGCCTCTTCTTGGTTCTACCTTTCTTTTTCATGATTTATATATTTTCATATGTGAATTATACTTAAATGTTCTCCTTTCAAACATATGGTTTAGGTTGAAGCATTTGATTAGGGACGGGTACCATTGGGAACCCGAGCCGAGTTATTTATTTTATTGCACTTAATTAATTGCCTTAATTTGTTATATAATAGCACACTGCATTTTATTACTGCATGAAATGGAAAGGTTTAGTCATTGTGGGTTCCAGCCTACTAGGATTTTATCTCAAACGATGCTTGGGCATTGTTGACACCTGATTACATTACATGCATGAAGGTATTGACAATGGGAAGCTAACTGCTTCTAATGCTTGATTGTTTCTTACTTATTTGGATGGAGAACGTGGCAGAGGACCAATCCTTTCTTGTGATTTAATTTTTGATTTGTGAATTTTCATTTAGTTGATAGTATGCTAGGGTTTCTATTTTCCATTCTTTCATTTTAGACATAACTCATAGCATGACATAGTATTGCGAGCTGCCACACTTGATTATTATTCTTTTGAATTATTCATATTGCTTCTACTATAGTTGATTCATTTATATTCATCCAATATTTATTATTAATTGTGTTTTACTTCCGCTATAACAATACCTATTACCTATGAGGGCATAGTCTCCCCTGTGGAAACAAAAAATCCCTCACTGCTAATCGATAGCCACTAGAGTTCGTAGAGATGCGCTTGAGGTTATGTGGCCAACCCAGCTCGGGGCACCCTTTAGGTATCTCTCGGGATGAGAATGCTCTAATTAGAAAAACTAGAACAACTCAATAAGGTTCAGGTACAAGAGGTATCATAGAATAAAACTTTTCTAGAATACCTTCAAGACCAACCAAAGCTACTAAAGTTCCATTAATATCACGTTTAATATTATCTTCAGGTTTATAATTCATTGGATATCTTATTACAATAACAAAAAATATTCCCCATTCCTCTTCTATATAGTCCATCCAATGGTCTAAAACAATTACTGAGGTAGGAGGTACCACACTGGTAGAAACACCTAAAACATCGAGAATTTTATAACCTTCGGAACTTGGAGCTGCCACTGTGTGACCAACACTAGAAGGTTTGACTTCACACTATGTATCAATAGTGGGTGAATTATTAATCTCATCATTATTTTTAGAAATATTAGTGGACTCAATTTTTACATTTTGATCCATAGGAGGCTTATGAACATCTGGAATAGCAAACTGTTCACTTCAAATTTTTTTCTCAATAAGATCATTTTCTCTTGTTCAGCAACATGTTGATCCGCAACATCTTTAACTCTCCATTATTTATCAACAGTATAATTTGATACTTCTTGACTAGTATCAACTGAACTCACCTCAACATCATCAATAGTTGGAGTTTCATGAGAAACTATCCACTGATGAGGAAATATCCCCCTAAAAAAGTGTTTCATTAAGCTCTGAAGGAATTTCCACATCCTTCTTCTTGATTTGTCTACTATCATTATCATATTTAGAATCACTTACAAAATTTTCAACAACTTAATCATAATTTTATTCTTCTTCACTATCACCATCAGCATCGGTATATTTAGAACTTTTATATTGATCCTCTCTAGATACCTCAGTATATTATTCATCACTCTTCACTAACTTCTCTATTTTTAGAAACCTCCTAGGAGGACTAGGATCTTAATAGGTGGTGGGAGAGGCTTTTAGAAAAAGCTCGGGGTCACTCCCTACATCAAAAGATTTTTCCTCTTCCACTTATTTATAAATAACTTCTCCCTTATCTGAGTATTCCCCAACTTCATTAGGCTCCATATGTAGATCCACTACATGCTTAGGCCAGAATGGATGATCAACTAGATTTTATTCAACATATAACTTTTCACTATCACCAAACCATTGTTTCTTCCATCGGTGCCATCATATCTTGGTTTTTGAACATGTGCCACTGGTTATGTAGAAACCACAACATTAAATCACAAACTCTTTATCATCTCGAACTAGGATCATGGCCTTCAACATGGTAAAAATTATATTTGGGTAGATCAAATAATTAGATATGGATTAAGGATAGATCATCTCAATGATATGTACCACTATATATCTATAGAGATTAATCTCGGGAACTTCTATCATGGAAATAGGAGATAAAAATCTTTATACGTTAGGGTTGAAAAATCAAATTTTCTTGGACATAATGTAACAACCCAAGATTTTATCATTGAAATTTCTCCCATATTATAGAAATATCGTATAGTATAGTCACATAAAATCGCATTAGGAAACACATTGCCACATCATGCTTAAATGAACTATTAAATTCTATGTGACCTTTAAACATAATTTTTATACAGTTGTGATTTGAATTTTGAAAATCTAAAATACACAGTTGTGATCAGTATGATGTTTGGAGTCTGATAGGAAAATAATAATTTTTTTGTGAATATTAACATACCCATATGAATAGTAATGTTACCCAAATGAATAGTACTATTACCCTTATGAATAGTAAATCATTCAAGTTAATAGTAACCACACTAATTATAGTATAAATAAAATTTATCCATCATATAAGTGACAATATGTTATAATTATATTATAGTGTTGGTATTTTTTTATGTCATGAATATTTAATGATTAATTTGATAATTTAAAATAAAATTTATTTTCAAAAAATGCATTCATAAAACAGGATAATTTTATGAGACCATACATTATTTTTAAATGTGTTAGAAAAGAAGTCTCAATTTTAAAATTTTTATTTTTCAAGTAAATTATGATTTTATTTAAAAACTAAATTACACATATTTAGAAATATTTTTTCATAAAATTGGGATTATTTTTGAATACCATGCATCATAAAATGTTTATTTTTATTTTTTGTGATTTTTCTGAAATACGTCAATGTTTATTGAATAGTTAAATTTCTATAATTTACTAAATGTGCTAAATAAATGAATTTCTATATCATGATTGAGTAATAGATGATGTAAATGGCCATTGGTTCAAACTCACATGCCTTCTTTACTATATTTATTCATTGAATCATCACTATTTATTTCCATGAGGGAAATTAATAAACTAATGAATTAAATATTGAGAAAACACCACTCCCATCAACTATAAATACCACACCTCACAACCTCATTTCCTCACACCTCTCAAGCTTCAATATTTGTCCAAATTTTAGCCGAACAACTTCTTTAGACCCTCCCCCACGTCCATGTGATCTTGGTCTCATCCAATGACCTATCGTTTGTTCCTTGAGGAGGATCTCAAGAGGAAAACTCAAGAGGTAATTTCTCTCTCTATTTTTATTTCAAATTCCTTTCAAATTTCATTTTTTATTCTTTTATCCTCAACTTATATTCTCCAAATATAATTTTAGCTCCAGTATGTTTGGTATACTAGTATTCAATCATATTGGTGAAATATTATTCATTATACTCTTCTGTCTCTCAATCTCTTTGTTTATAAAAATGAAATCGACGCATGTGATGTGTTAATTTACCCACATCCTGGGTGATACAGTTCCATTTTCTTTCAATGCCTTAAATAATATCAATAAACCCATTAAATGTTTGAAATTAGATTTTAATATATTTTTTATAACCACTTTTATGTTATGGAATCAACTTTTATACATAACACTAAATGATAAAACAAAACGTGTTCTTGTGATCCAATAACCACCCAAATTAACTTAAAATGATAATCATTAATCTTTAACAAGTGATTCGTCCTCATGGTATATAAAAAATTTATTATAAGATAATTTAAACTCTATTAAGATCATTATTATCATGTAATTGAAATTGTTAATGTTTATTCATGTTCTACACGAACTTCCATTCATGTGTACAAGTGAATCGTTCATGAAAACTAAGAAAAAGAACACTCCCAAAAAGTGAATTTAAACTATATAACTCATCCAAAGGCCATTAAAATAACTTAATAAAAACATAATTAAAAATATTCAGAAATAAAAGGTTCTAAAATTGTTTATTAATGAATATAATGTTATAATATAGGATATTAATGTGAAGGAAGCATTCAAACACAAGGTAAGGGGAATTATTGAACCCAAACCTCTTTCTTTGGGTTTCCCTCTTTCACTCAATTTTTAGTATATTTATTAATTAAAAATAATTTATTCATAATTATATTACATTTTTGTTCTATAAATGTTTACCACTATAGTTTATGTTAAACAATATGTATTCCAAAGGAACTCTTCTTTCAAAAACACACCTTTTACTTATCACTCGAGTTTAATAGTCCATGTATCAAGTTTGTTATTCCCTATTCATTTGGGATCCCAAAGTTTATGAATTTATGATTTATGAAATTAAACCCATTAATTTTCATGATTTATTTATGTCTATGATTTATATAAATCTATGTGGAATTCATGATAATGTTAACATTATGATGTGATGGGTGTTCTCATGATTATGTAGTGCAATGTCGGTGTTATGATATGACAGGTGAACCCAAAAATTATATAGTTCTCTAATGAATTGGGTAATGTGTTGAATCTCATGAGTTAAAGTAAAATATGTGTAAATATGATGATATATTTCTTCACAACTATGTGTGATAGTTAACCACTAAGACATAAGGTTTTATTTTTATGCATTACCACTTTTCAAGCCTTTTATTAATTCTTTCTATAATTTTTGTTATCCTATGAATATGTTATGATAATAATGATTATGCTCACCCCCAGTCTTTTTGTATCATGATATTATCCCCTTATTTGGATTTTAGCACACCCATTTTATATGTATATCCTTTGGTGATTACGTGTACTAAGGATAACTCTACGGCCAATAAGAACCCAGGGGAGAAGAAATTAAATAAATGTTTGTGTTTTATGTTGTAAAAGTTATTTATGGTCATAGTTTTCCCAAGATGCTAAAAATTTTGATCCTCATGGTATAATTGTTTTTGTTATTTTCATTAAAATGATGTAAAAGTAATGTAAGAAAATCTAGGTCACTATAATTGGTATCAGAGGCACAGTTTAGTTAACATTGGAATTAGGGTTGTAGAACAATAATGAAATTCATAGTACGAGACTATGTATATGTAAGAACACAATAAGGTTTGATAAACATGGGGATCCCAAAATATATGATTTTAGTGTTAATTTCACAAAGTATTAAATTATTTATTCATGAATATTTGACTTATGTTTTCTTTTAACCTTTTCTATTTTAGAAAATGGTTAGAAGCCAGAGAAACTGGGCTAACAACCCGTACGATAGACAATACAGAAATTGCCTGAACGATATCCCCAATGCTTTGGGATGTGGATTTAAAAACCTCATAACATTACTTACACAATTTTCTTAGGATATGAATAATCACATGAATAATGTGGAACATCCTCCTTCACCTCAGATGGAGTAACTAGATGTCGATTTTTTGTGTTGTGGCGACCACCAATGATTAGTGGATATTTTGATCCACTTGTTGGAAAATAGTGGGTCAACTCAATTGAGATGATCTTCTCTATTCTTTCCTATTCTAAGATGGAGAATGTGACTCTGGACTTTTATAATCATTATAGTGAGGCCGAAAATGGTAGTATTTGAATAAGAACACCATGTTGAGAGAAGAAATTGAAGAGATCAAGTGGTAAGACCTTAAGATAATGTTTCTTAACAAGTATTTCCCACGAAATCATCATACAAAGTGGAAGATGGAATTCTTATAGCATAAGAAAAAGGATGGAGAATATTTCATGGAGTGAAAATATAATTTCAAAAGGCTTCCATGATATTATTTGGGATTATTGATCAACAATGATAGATCAATTGATAGATTCTTTAGTGGATTAAAACCACACATTTGAAATAATCTTATAATTCATTAATTTGGGAGTTGTGAAGAAGCCATTTGATGTTCACTCAAAGTGGATATGGAGTTTGGAGAATGTTACCATGACTACGGTGATAAGAACTAAATATGGGGTTTCATATCAAAGGATCTGTTGGGAAATGGGGAAATAAAAATCAACCACCCATATGTCAAAAATGTGGGAAGAAACATCATTGTAATTGGATCAAAGGTATGTGGAAATTATTACAGTGTTGGAGAGAAGAGAACCAAGCTCAATAGTGATGAGAAGACATGAGAAGGAAGAATATTGAGGTGGATGAAAAGAGAGTACCCCATGTTGAGTCAAAAGTCTTCTTTTGACTTTTATATCATGTTTTGGAAATCACAAATGTATTATATCATATTTTAGAAATTACAAATGTCTTCTATATTTTTATCGTATCATACTGAGCATGCTGATCGTACTGACCATACTGATCGTACTGACCATGCTGATCGTACTGAGCATGCTGATCATACTGACCATGTTGATCGTACTGACCATGCTGATCGAACTGATCATGCTGATCGTACTGACCATGCTGATTGTACTGATCATACTGATCGTACTGACCATATCGTATCGTACAATACTGATCGTACTGACCATATCAATCATACAATACTGATCATACTGAATATGTAAATTGTATTGACTCTGTTACTCATAACTTTCATTACATGCTTGTTTCAATACTTTCTTAAAAACAAATGTTTCATATGAATCGTACCCATGTTTTTATTTCTATATATCTTATGTTCTAACCAATATGATGTCGTTGAGTTAGTTACAAACTATTCAAAACGATGTCGTGCTTTCTGTTTCAATATGACCATTATGATGCCAGGTGTCCAAGTCCCTCCGAGTTATTTGTAGAAATATGACCGTTGGAGGAGTTATGACCGTTGGAACCTGAGGCCTATAAAAAAGAGGTAATTTTAAGTTGAAAGATAAGATTGATGAATGAATGAAGAGACTTCGTGAACTACCAAGATTCTAGAGAGAGACACTGTGACTTCTCTCATCTGCCTTGTGCGTCCGATCATCGTATCGAGGGATTTCAAGTGATCGAAAGAAAGAGGTGCCGTTTACCTATAAAATCAAGGGCTGTCGGGGATAGGCAGACAGACGTGCGGATCATCGTATCGAGGGCTGTCGGGGATAGGCAGACTGATGTGCCGATCATCGTATCGAGGGCTACCGGGGATAGGCAGACAGACGTGTCGATCATCGTATCGAGGGCTATCGGGGATAGGCAGACAGACGTGTCGATCATCGTATCGAGGGCTGCCAGGGATAGGCAGACAGACGTGCCAATCATCGTATCGAGGGCTCACCAAGGTGTTGGTGAGACAGACCCTTTATCCTATGTGAAAGGATAACCCTTCTTTTTGGGTTAAAAGAATTGTAATACTTTTACATTTCCGCTGTTACTTGTATTAGAAAGAAATTTGTATTGTTTCCTTTCTTCTTTACATATTAAATTGTAATTGTTTCAATTACAATCACTCTATTACATTTTGTATTAATTGATTCTATAGGCTTTAAGGTAGAATCATTCATCTCTGTATTACTCTGATTATTGTGTTCATCTTGAATACAATTGTTTTACATTACATTAGTATTACATTACATCATACCTTTTATATTCAATACAATTTTGGGTGTTGGTATTTGTCTTAGTTTAAGATCATTTAAACTAATCTATTATGTTCTAAAACTTAATGGTTTTTAAACCTACAATTCACCCCCCCCCCCCCCTCTTGTATTGTTCCATCTAATACACATATATATCCATATATTCGATCCAACAATTGGTATCAGAGGAGGTTTTCCACTGATTTATATTAAAATCTTTATTTCTTTCATATTACTATCTTTTTACTACTTACTACACTAACGTGTGGAGTGGAAAAGTTTTGTATTTGTATTAGATGGCAGGAATGAACATTGGGTCAATAGATAATATGAATCTTTCTAGACCACAAATATTTGATGGAAATGATTATGAGTACTGGAGAGATCGTATGAAGACTCTTGTTATTAATACCAGTGTAGACAATTTTATAATGCTTACTGGAGGTTACAAAATTCCTGACAAAGAAGTCAGTACTTTCACTAACCAGGAGAAGCAAGAATATCAACTGAATTACAAGGTACGCAATACTTTATTATGCTCTATGACCAAGAATATATACAGTCAGATATCTTCATGTGAAACAGCCATCTGTATTTGGAAAAAATTAGAAGTCACTCATTTTGGTACGTCCAAGGTTATAGAAACAAGAAGAGCAATACTTCGAGCAGAGTATCATGGATTTGTTTTTCTTTATGGAGAGCCAGTATGTAAAGTACAACAAAGTTTTATGACAATTGTCAACAACTTACAATCTATGGGAGAAAAAGGACTTGATGATGAAGCTCTAGTTGATAAGATCATAGATATAATGCTGAATGAATGGGAGTCAAAAAGGAAAGCTATTGATGAGAATAGAAAAGTTTCCCAGATTACTCTTGATGAACTTTTTGGAACTCTTTTACAGCATGAAACAAGAATGAAAAGAGATGATGATTTCAACCAGAAGAAGAATGGGAATAGAAGTGTAGCCTTCACATCTAAATCTAAAACACCTGAAAGGCTTACAAGATCCAAAGCCAAGAAAGTTTTATCTGATTCAAGTGATACTGATAACTCGGATAATGAGTTGGCCAATCATGCCCGAAGGATGAACAAGATTGTGGGAAAGAAAGACTTGTAATACAGATTCAAAGAGAAATATAGGAAGGATAAGAAAGATTCAGAGGTAACATGTTATGAATGTAAGAAAGCAGGACATATAAGGCCTGATTGTCTGTTACTGAAGAGAAAAGACAGAAAATAGAAACACTCTGAAAGAAACAAGAAAAAGTATTAGAAGTCAAAGAAAAAGAAATTTTTAAAGGCAAATGATACTTGGAGTGCAAGTGGTAGTGATTCCTCAGATGATTCCTCAGAATATGAGTCCTCAGGACAATGGAATATTGGACTCTTAGCCAGATTACCAATTGAAGATCATTGTCTCATGGCTAAGGTATATAATGCTGAAGCTATTACAAATGTCTCTTTGAATGAAATTTATACTGATAATAGATATTATGAATCTTCAAATGATGAATCTTGATCATTATAATATGATACATTACCTACTTTTGAAGAAGTATCTAGATTTTCTAAATTACTTGAAAATGAACATTCAAATCTGAAAAAGAAACTCGAGAAAGAAAATTCTAGAATTTCAATCTTGACTAAAGAAGTATCAGATCTTTCTAAAGATCTTGATGTGAAAACTTCTGATTTTGAAAGTATTTTAAAAACCCTTGAGAAAGTTAAATCTGATAAGGATAAACTTTCTAAGGATGTTGAAACTGTAATTTCAAAGAAAAATATTCCAGAGCCTAATTCTAGTTCAAATTCAAATGTTTTGGAAAATAAGAATTTGGTTTTAAAACTAAAGTCAATGATTTTATCTTTGAAGAAATGTTTGTCAAACTTTACTCATGGAAAGGAAAACTTTGACAAGATGTACTCTAAAATTAGACCTTTGAGAAAACGTTATAGTCTTGGTTATACTTATTCCAAACCTGTTTTTAGCAATAACTATTTTGTTCCTCAAAAAAGTACTTTCTGTTCTAAGTGTCAATGTGGTGGACACTGGAGAAAAGATTGTTCTCTTAACAAGACTCAATCTTTAGGGTTTCATAAAGCTCATTTTGCAAAACAAATGTGGATTCCTAAAATTCTTTTATCTAACCCTTCTGGATCCAAACAAGTTTGGATTCCAAAAATCTAATTGTTTCTTTTTCAAGAAAATGATAAATGTACCAACAAGAATATTTGGTACATGGATAGTGGTTGTTCTCGTCACATGACTGGAAACCGAGGTCTCTTTGAAAAGGTTATCAAAACAAAAGGTGGAAAATTTACCTTCGGAGATAATGCCCAAATAATGATTGTTGGTATATGTAATATTGTTTCATTTTTTTTAAAAAAGAGATATTGTTATAAAATTCATTGGACCACAAGAACAACTTGCTGAAATTTTTACAAAACCATTTCCTTCTGATAGATTTGAATTTATAAAACAGAAGCTAGGAATGATTACATTAAAATAATCATTCATAACTACTTCCTGTTTTACATCTCTCCTAACATTAAGAAACTACTCGTAGAAAGGGGGAGAACATTTCTTACTTTGTTTCTCACTTTATTTCATTTTATCTTATGATTATCATTTTTCCCTTGCTATGTGTTTTCTGTTTATCGTATTAATAGTTTTAGTTTTTCTGTTTTTCATATTAAAAGTTTTAGTTTTTCTGTTTATCATATTAACAGTTTTAGTTTTTCTGTTTATCGTATTAACAATTTTAGTTTTTCTGTTTATCGAATTGATAGTTTTAGACTTCTTTTCTGTCTATCGTATTGACAGTTTTAGTTTTCCTGGTTATCGTATTGACAGTTTTATCTTTTCGGTTTATCGTATTTTCTTTTCCATCATATCGACTGATGATGGTAATGACTTTCTTTTCCATCGTATCGACCGATGATGGTAACAAATTTCTTTTCCATCGTATCGACCGATGATGGCAATGATTTTCTTTTCCATCATATCGACCGATGATGGTAATGACCTTCTTTTTCATCACATCGACCAATGATGGTAACGAATTTCTTTTCCATCGTATCGACCGATGATGGTAATGATTTTCTTTTCCATCATATCGACTGATGATGGTAATGACTTTCTTTTGCATCTTATCGACCGATGATGGTAATGATTTTCTTTTCCATTGTATCGACCGATGATGGTATTGAATTTCTTTTCCATCGTATTGTCAGTTCATGGTAACAAGATTGTTTTCCATCGTACTGTCAGTCCATGGTAACGACTTTGTTTTCCATTGGCATGATGTTTTTTCTTATGATTGTATTTTCTTTTTATTTCTACTAAAACCAACAACCACCTTACATTCTCCGGCAGGTATGTTCCATTTTTTATAAAAAAAATTCTTTTTTCTTAAATCCTAACCATTGATCTTATCTCCTACAATCTTGACCATAGAAGATCAAAGGTCGCCCCCATATCGCCTATAAATAGCCCCCCCCCCTCCCCAAACCCACTCTAATTTTTCAGGTTTTAAGGCGAAGCTCTTCTCCACTGTTTTTAAATAATCGTACGATCTTCTCATCTGCAGAACCTATATGTCTCAATCCTCTGCTAACACTCCCGCCAAAATTTCTTCAAAGACCTTTACAGAGAAAGAATTTAACATGGAAAGGTTAGTTTCTCGGGACTTTTTTGATTCGTATGCTTCAACAATCAGAAGAATCATTCTGTTTCAAGGATGGGAACATTTGTGTGTTGAAAATACTGATTCTTAAGATCCGGTTCTTTTTGATGAAGTCAGTCAGTTTTATAAAACTGTATCTTTTGACAAAGACATGACTATAAACTTTGCTGTGTACGATATAAAGATATCCATGTCTGTGAAACAAGCGGCTCATTTTCTAAATGTCTCAACTGAAGGGGATTCTTTCTATCCATCCCAAAAACTGCCAGAGGAAGTTGGTACGTTTAATAGAGAAAGTGCTGAAAAGTATTTGTTTGTTATTAATGAAGAGAAAAGGAAAGTGTGTCATCTTTCTCCGGACAATCGGTTTGTCAATTTATGGAAGCAAGGTTTTCTTATTCCAAGTAAAGGGGATTGAGAAACTCTGAAAGTTTCTGATATATTTATGATTGAATATCTTGTAAACATGAGAAAGGTAAATCTCATGGGGTATGTTTTTGAAACTATAAATAATGTCCAGACAGAAGGGATTAAGTCCCAAATGATCATGTATCCAGCCATTCTTACAAAGTTCATTCTCGAAAGTATGAAGTTTTGTAACATTCCTTTGAAAGGAAACCTAATAGATTTGAAGCCTTCTTGGATTAGAAAAAGTACTATGAAGAAGCTGAATGTTTGTTTTGATCCCATTTCAAAAGTTTTTGTCAGAGATATAAAAGCTGAATTGGCTCAGAATCAATCGGCACCTATGTCAGCCAAAGACATTCAATCTACTGGTGTTACTCAAAAGTCTAATCCACATACCAGTTCAAAGCCTAAGAAGAAGCCAAGGTACAGTAAGGATGTTGTAGCTAAATGGAGAAAGGATAAGTAATAGAGAAAGGAAGGTGATCCAAAGTTTGGTCTTAACCCGACTGAGGATTTTTCAGAAATAATAAGGGTAGAAGAAACCCTTAAGGCTGAAAAGAAGAAGAAGGTTCTTTTGAAAAGAAAAGCACAGGAATTTGATGTCTCTAAAGTCTTGAAAGCAGTTGAAGATGCTAGTTCTCAACTGACGGAAGAAGTGCATCAAGAACCCATCGTACAGAGCCTTCCTGAGAAAGAAAAAGGAAAAAAAATGATGGAAGAGATAGAAGTGGAAGAAGAGGAAGGAGATTTTCTTTTAGAATTCCTTCAGAATTCAAAGAAGAGTAAGGAGGAATCGGTTCAAAAGCTAAGTGAAGGGGTTCAACAAATTCCTCA
Organism: Viscum album; assembly: GCA_963277665.1. Lineage (NCBI taxonomy): Eukaryota > Viridiplantae > Streptophyta > Magnoliopsida > Santalales > Viscaceae > Viscum > Viscum album. The sequence goes on from OY728147.1 coordinate 380,548,540, forward strand.
TGTTGATCAAGCTCCTATTCAAACTTCTGAAACTCCAGATAGAGTTTCATCTCATGAAAAGCATGGTGCTCAATCCTCTCACACTGATAAAATTCTTCTCATTAGTGATAAAGTGGAAGAAGAAAGAAAGAAGAAAGAAAAAGCAAAAGGAAAACAGCCTGTTGTTGATTCAAGCCGATCAAATGAACTTGCTTCGTACGATGAAAATACTGATTCAGAACATACAATATCTCTCAAGAAGAGTGATTACATTGTCCATGTTTTGAGAAGGGTTGAGATGACTATTCCTTACTTTCCAGGGTTGGAAGGGAAGATTGATTTCATTACTGACAATCAAAAGAAGAATTTTGGCTCAGTAAAAGAATTAAGAAAGAAAGTTTTTTCAGTAGAAGCTGATTTGAAAGTTCTTTCAGAAAGTTCGGTTGTTCATAAAAAGCCCTGCAACAAGATGACCAAGTGGTCGTACAAAACAGAGAGCTCTATCAATGATCATTTGATAGAAATTGAAGATATAAGTAGATTTTCCAATGAACTTGCAATTGCTTTAAATAGGCTGGATAGAGAAACAGTTGAAAGGTTGAATCTTTTTTCTACTCAACGAGCCGATGTTCCTTCAATAAAAGACTTGCAAGAGAGAATGAATGCTTTTCAGGTTGAGTTTTCGAAGGATTCATCTTTCAAGGATGAAATGGTTTTGTTGAAGGAACAAAACTCTTCCCTATCCAAATATAACAAGAATCTGCAAGAGAGAATTGATACCCCTGAAGAAGTAATCAGAGTCCAGGAGGAGACTATCAGAAATCAAGATCAGATTTTTGCAGACCAACAAGAGCTTCTCAAAACTCAGGGTGAATCAATTTCTGAATACAAGAAGGAGATCAAGAAGATGAAGGCGGTTCTTCATGAGCTCATAAAGAAGTAGAAGGAAAGAGAAAACAAATGATTGTTGCATTTTTTTTCCTTTGGAACATGTCTTTGTTTTGTAATGACTGTTATGATTCTCTTTTGTCCTGCAATTTTTTTTCTCTAACTCTTTCAGGCAACTCAAAGTAACCCCATTCATTTTGTAAACAACAAAGGGGGAGAATATTATAAAAGGGGAGAATGTTATAAAAGGGGAGAATGTTTCACAAAAGGGGATAATGGTTTATAAAGGCATATTGGATGCTTCGAAACCAAGGAAAAACTATGAATACAATCCTTAGGAATGTCCATACCTAAGGGGGAGTTAGTTGTATTCAATTTCTTATTCAGAAGAGTTTCCAATAACTCAGGGGGAGATACGTATTTCTTTTAATCTTTACTTTGTGTTTTGTGCTTTCCAAAAAGGGGGAGATTGTTGAGTCAAAAGTCCTCTTTTGACTTCTATATCATGTTTTGGAAATCACAAATGTATTCTATCATATCTTGGACACAAATGTATTCTATCATATTTTGGAAATTACAAATGTCTTCTGTAATGTTTATCGTATCGTACTGAGCATGAGAATCGTACTGACCATACTGATCATACTGACCATACTGATCGTACTGACCATGCTGATTGTACTGAGTATGATGATCATACTGACCATGCTGATCGTACTGACCATCCAGATCGTACTGACCATGCAGATCGTATTGATCATGCTGATCGTACTGACCATGCTGATCGTACTGATCATACTGATCGTACTGGCCATATCATATCGTACAACACTGATCGTACTGACCATATCAATCATACAATACTGATCATACTGAATATGTAAATTTTATTGACTCTGTTACTCATAACCTTCATTACATGCTTGTTTCAATACTTTCTTAAAAACACATGTTTCATATGAATCGTCCCCATGTTTTTTATTTCTATATATCTTATGTTCTAACAAATACGATGTCGTTGAGTTAGTTACAAACTAATCAAAACGATGTCGTGCTTTCTGTTTCAATATGACTGTTATGATGCCAGGTGTCCAAGTCCCTCCGATTTTTTCGGAGAAATATGACCGTTGGAGGAGTTATGACCGTTGGAACCCGAGGCCTATAAATAGGAGGTCATTTGAAGCTGAAAGATAAGACTGATGAATGAATGAAGAGACTTCGTGAACTACCAAGATTCTAGAGAGAGACACTGTGACTTCTCTCATCTGCCTTGTGCGTCCGATCATCGTATCGAGGGCTTTCAAGTGATTGAAAGACAGAGGTGCCGATTACCTATAAAATTGAGGGTTGCCGGGGATAGGCAGACAGACGTGCCGATCATCGTATCGAGGGCTGCTGGGGATAGGCAGACAAATTTTCCAATCATTGTATTGAGGGCTGCCGGGGATAGGCAGGCAGACATGCCGATCATCGTATCGAGGGCTGCCAGGGATAGGCAGACAGACGTGCTGATCATCGTATCGAGGGCTACCGGGGATAGGCAGACAGACGTGCCGATCATCGTATCGAGGGCTCACCAAGGTGTTGGTGAGATAGACCTTTTATCCTAGGTGAAAGTATAACACTTCTCTTTGAGTTAAAAGAATTGTAATACTTTTACATTTCTGCTATTACTTGTATTAGAAATAAATTTGTATTGTTTCCTTTCCTCTTTACATATTCAATTGTAATTGTTTCCATTACAATCACTCTATTACATTTTGTATTAATTGATTCTATACACTTTAAGGTAGAATCATTCATCTCTGTATTACTCTGATTATTGTGTTCATCTTGAATACAATTGTTTTACATTACATTAGTATTACATTACATCATACCTTTTATATTCAATACAATTGTGGGTGTTTGTATTTGTATTAGTTTAAGATCATTTAAACTAATATCTTAAGTGCTAAAACATAAAGTTTTTTAAACCTAGAATTCACCCCCCTCTTGTATTGTTCTATCTAATACACATATATATCCATATATTCGATCCAACACCCCAATGGTCTAATGATACAACTTTTTTGAGAAAGGGAAAAATGCAATCCAGTACACTAAACCTCGTGTCCTTGAGGGTAATCAGTATTAGCATCCACTGGTGCGAAAGGAAAAATGGAATTCTTATTCCATCACTATTGTGGAAGTGGATAAGGAGAATGAAGTTGTACATGGTAAACTTTTTATTCACTCAAGTATGGAAAAAGGCTTATTTGATTATGGTTCTATGAATTCCTCAATATCTCTCAAGTTTTCTATAACTAATGAATCGAAGCCCTGAAACCTTGAGGTAGAGATATATGTAAAATCATGAGGTGGTGAAATCATTGAAACCCAAGCGTTGGACTCTTCTCATATTGGAGTATGTGGGACGATTCTTCCAGAAAATATCAAGGTACTTCCCCTAGTGGAATTCAATTCTATAATGGGAATGGATTGCCTCTCATTATATAGATCACATATAAACTATTGGGAAAAGGAAATATATTTTCATATTATGAACCATCCTATTCTCCTCTAAAAATTCAAGGAAGAACATGAGTCTCCTTTGAAAAATCCTTCAATGGTGTGGGTGTTGATTCTCTATGAAGAGGAAGACCTCTCCAAAATTGTTGAGTAAAAAGAAGTTATCCACATCGGGGAAATGCTAGTTGTGAGTGAATACGATTATGTATTATTGGAACAGTTACCCAAAATTCCCACAGAACGCGAGGTACAGTTCTAAATAAAACTCATACCCTGAGGTTCTCCTATCTCAAAGTATCACTATATGACAGCTCCTATCAAACTGGGGGAGTTAAAGAAGAAGCTACAAGAGAATTTACACCAAGGGTTCATACACCCTAGTGCATCACCTTTGGGTGCACCAGTGCACTTTGTGAAGAAGATGGATGGATTATTGTGGATGTGTATCAATAATAAGGAACTCAACAAGATCAACATAAATAAAAAGTATCATCTCCCAAGGATTGAAGACATGTTCGATCATCTAAAAGGAGATCAGTACTTCTAAAAGGTGGATCTTCATTCTTGATATCAGCTATTTAAGGTGATGAAGGAAGATATTCAGAGGAATATATTCCATACATGGTATGGGAACGATGAGTTTCTGGTTATTCCATCAGGACATACTATTTCCCTTTCAATATTCGTGGATTTGATTAATAGAGTCTTTAGAAATTACATCAACAAATTTTTGGTCGATTTTATCGATGATATTCTCATCTACTCCAAGAGAAAATAGGAACATGATGAAATATAAGGCTTTAGTTGGTGACATTGACAATGGAGAAGTTGTACACCATGTTCCAAAAGTGTGATTTTTGGATGGAGAAAGTCACATTCTTAGGACATGGGATCACAAGTGGGGTAATTTATGTGGTCCCTTCAAAGACAAAGGCAATTGAGGAATGACCCATACCCACTAGTATCATATAAATAGTTTTATTGGATTACCTGGGTACTAATACTATTTTTTTATAAATTTTTCAAGATTGTGAAGCATTATAAATATGTCAACAAGGAAAGGGTTAAAGTATGACTAGACAAAAGAAGAGGAAAGATTCAAGGAGCTAAAGAGAAGGATAACCACTACACCTGTTCTCACATTACCGGAAAGTGGAGGATGTATTGTGATATATAGTGATTCTTCATGGAATGGATTGGGTCATGTAGTCATAAAAAATTATAATGTGATGGCCTATGCCTCACAGTAGTTTAAGAATAATGAGAATAACTACTCGACACATGATCTAGATCTATCAGCTGTGATTTTAGCATTGAAAATTCGGCATCACTACCTCTATGGTGAGAATTGTGGCATATATACCGATCCCAATAGCCTAAAGAATATATTCACACAAAATGAGCTCAACATGAATCAAAGGATATGGTTAGGTATAATCAAATACTATGATTTTTCTATTCAATATCATCTTGGAAAGACGAATAAGTTAGTTGATGCTCTTAGTAGAAAATAACTTATTACTCTATCCTTGATAGAGATTGGGAAAGACCCTATCATCAGAAATATGCAAAGGATTTATTTGGAAATAATAACAGTAGAGAGTATATCCTACCTTTCCCTAATTATTTCTTAACCATCTTTCTATGGTATTCTTAAGGAGGCACAAAGGGATGATATGGAGTTTCAAAATAATGTTAATGTAGTAAAGGAAGGGAAGTTGCAAGAGTTAAATATCGACGATGATGGTGTGATTCAGTTTGGAATCCGGGTGTGTGTTCCTTAATCACCGAGGATAAATGAAGATCTATTTGAAAATTCAAATAGATCAAATTTCTCTATCCATCCTGGTAGCACCAAGATGTACCGTGATCTCTGAGAAAAATTTTGGTTGGAAAACATGAAAAAAGAGATTTTTTAATGTATTAAGGTTCTTGATATGTTAGAATGTTAAATCAAATCGACAGGTGTCCAAAGGGATGATGGAACCATTACCAATACCCATGTGGAAATGGTTGAATTTCACTATGGACATTGTCACGGGTCTCCCAAAGACATCCAAAGGAAATAATGTGATATGGGTTGTGGTGGACTAAATCACCCTAATTTCCCACTTTATCTCTATTTGGGAAGATATATCTCTTGAAGAACTTGTAATGATATATGTGGAGGAGATGGCGAGACTACATGGGGTTCCACTCTCAATTGTATCTTATTTCAATCCAAGGTTCACATTTAAATTATGGAGAAGTCTTCAACATGATTTTATTATTGAATTGAATTTCAACATGAGCTATCACCCCCAAATTGAAGGGAAATATAAACGGACTCTTTAGACGCTCAAAGATATTCTAAGATCGTATTCTTTATAATTCAAAGGTGGATGGGATCAGCAAATCCCAATCGTTGAGTTGTCATACAACAATAGCTTTCACTCTAGTATTCAGATGGAACCATATGAAATGCTATATGGAAAGTGATGTAGAACTCCAAAATGATGGGATGAAGTTAGACAAATAAAGTTACTTTGACTTAATCTTTTATAAGAGATTACCGAGAAGAGTCAAGCCATCCAAAAACAGATCAAATCTACTCAAAGTAAGAAAAATATATATGTTGACAACCATCGAATGGACTTGGAGTTCAACATTTGAGATAATGTATTCCTTCAAATATCACCATGGAAGAGAGTCAAGCATCTTGGAAAGAAAGGTAAGTTAATCCCAAGGTACATTGGACCCTTTGAGATCCTTGATTGGAGAGGAGTCGTGGACTATTAACCTATACTTCCATCGATTATGGATCAAGTTCATGATGTGTTTCACATATCACTCTAGATGAAGTACATGCCAAATCCCTCACTTGTACTAAACTCAGAGGTGGTACGGATGGAAGATGGTCTCTCTTATGAGGAGAATCTAGTAATGATTCTGGACCGAAGATAACATTCCACACAATAAGAAACCCCACCTAGTCAAATTATTTTAGAGGAAACATATGTTTGGAGAAGCAACATGGGAATTGGAGGATGCGGTGAAGGAGAAGTACCATAACCTATTTATTTAAAATGAAATTTTGAGGGTGAAATTTTAGAAGGGGGGAAGAATTTAATGGCCATAACTTTTATAAATACAATTTATCCCTTCTTATATTAATATCGTATAGTATAATCACAAAAAATAATATTATGATAAACAAGGCCATGTCATTATTAAAATAACTACAAAATTCTATGTTCCCTTTAAACATAATTTTCCCACAGTTGTGATTTGAATTTTGAAAATCTGACATATACTATTTGAATCAGTTAGATGTTTGGAGTAAAATTGGAAAAACATAATTTTTAGTGAATAGTAACATACCATTATGAATAGTAAAGTTACCCTTATGAATATTAATATGATCCTTATGAACAGTGAATCAGACAACAGAATAGGAACCTTACCCATGATAGTATAAATAAAATTATCCATCCTATATGTGACAATATGATATAATTATATTATAGTCTTGATATTCTTGTAAGTATTGAACATTTAATGATTAATTTAAAAATTTAAAATAAAATTTGTTTTCATAAAATTTATTCATAAATAAGTATTTTATATCTTATAATTATATGATAATTTTATGACACCATAATTAAATTTTCAAAGTGTTAGAAAAGCAGTTTTAATTTTAAAATTAGTATTTTTTGAGTAAATTATTATTTTAATCAAAGTATAGTTTACTCATATATAGAAAATTATTTTCATAAAATTGAGTTTATATTTAAATTCTATACACCAAATAATGGTTAGGGTGAATTTTTGACCTTTTTCTGAAATACATTATTTTTTTGGTGAACAGTGAAATTTGAAAATTTACTAAATATGAAAAATAAATGACTGTCGGAATCATTCTTGACTCATGGATGATGTAAATGGACTTTGGTTAGAAATAAAATTCCCTCTTTATTGTATCTTGTCATGGAATCAGAACTATTTCTTTTCTTGAGGTAAATTAATAAACTAATCAATTAAATATTGAGAAAACAATACAACCCTCAACTATAATTACCAACCCTCACAACCCCATTTACTCACACCTATCGTGCTTCAAAACTTTTCCAAATTCTACCCAAACCACATCCTTAGCCCCTACCCCACGTCTAGCAGCTCTTGGTCTAATCTAATGACCAATCCTTAGTGCTTTGAGGATGATCTCAAGTGGATAATTCAAGAGGTATTTTCTCTCTCTCTCTCTTTTCTTTCAAATTCATTTCAAATTTCACTTCATTTCTTATTTTATTCTCACCATATCTTATAAAAATATCATGATAAAACCATTATGATTGATGTATTGGTATTATATCCTATTAATGGAAGATTATTCATTATAGTTCTCTCTCTCTCTATTTATAAATATGGAATCGTTGCCCAGTATGTGTTAATTTACCTATATCGTGGGCAACGCACATCCATTTTCTTTAAAGACCTTTAGGGATATTAATAAAACCGTGAAATGGTTGAAAATATTGTAATAAGTATGTTCAAAACCCTTTTATTTACTATAAACAACTTATATATATATATATAACTAAATGACTAAACAAAGCATGTTCGTTGTAATCCAAAGACTACCCAAATTAACCTAAAATAATCATCATTAAATTTTAACTAATTATTCATTCTCATGGTGTATAAAAATTCTTTATAAGATCATTTAAACTCTAATAAGATCATTAATATCATGTAATAGTAATTCTGGATGTTTATCCATGTTCTACATGAACTTCCATTCATGTGTACAAGTGAACCATTAAAAAAACAAAGAAAAAGAATACTACCAAACAACGAATTTAAACACTATAACTCATCCAAAGGCCCATAAAAGAACATCATAACCCAATAATTAGACATATTCATCTATTAAATGTTTTTTAATTGTTAATTAATGTATGTAATGTAATTAAACATGATATTAATGTGGAGGAAGTGTTCATACACATGGTAAGTGGACTTCTTGATCCCACCTCTCTTTCTTTGGGTATTTCCTCATTCACTGCATTTTCATTAAGGATATTAATTAAAAAATAATTTATTCCAAAATATCTTACCTTTTCTGAAATATAAATGTTTTCCACTATAGTTTTTTTTCAAAAATAATTTTTTCCAAAAGAACACTTCTTTCAGAAACACACCTTTTACTTCTCACTCTAGGTGTATAGTTCTTGTATCAATTATGGTACTCACTCTTTCATTTGGGAACCCAATGTTTATAAATGTATGATTTATTAAATGAAACCCATTCTTTTCCATGGGCTATTTATATCTAATATTTATATACGTATTTGTGACATGCATGATAATGTTAACGTTATGATGTGATGGGTGTGCCTGTAATTATATAGTCCAATGTAGATGTTATGATGTGATGGGTGTACCCAAAATTTTACAGTGATCCAATATTTTGGGTAATGTGATTAATCTAATGAGTTAAAGTCAAATATTTTTAAGATGATTCTATATTTGTTCACAACTATGTGTGGTAGTTAACCACTAAGACATAAGGATTCATTTTTACACATTTCCACTTTTCATGCCTTTTATTAATTATTCTTATCATTTTTATGATCCTATGACTATGTTAATGATAATGATTACAGTCACCCCATTTTGTTTTGTCTCATGCTCTTATCCCCTTACTGGGAATTTAGATCCCCCATTTTTTGATGCATATCCTTATGTTATTACATCTACTAAATATAACTCAAGGGCCAATAAAAAGCTAGAGAAGAAGAAATTAAATAAATGTTTATATTTTATAATGTACAAGTTATATATGGTCCTAGTTTTACCAAGAACCTAAACCTATATATCCTCATGGTGTAATGTTTTTATGTTTTTTATAATAAAAATTATGTAAAAGTAATTTAAGAAAAGTAGGGTCACTATACATAACATATGCTGCAAGAACATAAATAGAAGCCTACATTCACCATCCAGGTTTGGGGAAATAGGACTTCTCGTAGAACCATATCATTCATGAACAAAAAATGAATCCTTATAAATGAACATATCACTATATTCTGAAATAATTCCTTGAAAATAATCAATGAATTCATCATGAGGTACATTTAAATACTTAGCCCATTTCTATGAATTAAAACTAAATGCCTGTCTTATGACACCGCTTTTAATCCAATCAACCCCATATTTATTTAATTAAAACTCTATGTTCTAATGAAACTCATATACCAACTTTAGGTAGAAAGGCCTTTTATTTGAAAAAAACCATTCCAACCATCCTTGACTTTGGATAACCTTATGTACCTAAGTCTTACTCATTAACTTTTGGTTTGAGTATACTTCTTTTTTAGCAATAACAACTCGACTAGCAATTTTGGGGTTAACTGAGGCAATTGGAGCAGGAGCACTCGATTCCTTCTTTAGCTTGGTTGAATACGTAGAAATAAATATAGAAGACACTAAAGGTTACTTCATTGTTGTAATTCATATCTTCTTGATAAGATCAGCCATATGTACATATTGAGTTTCAAATTAAGGAGTCAAAGGCTTTATTTGGTCTTGAGAGAGAGATACACAAGTATCATGCCAGGCTCAAGGTATATCGGGAATAAACTTATTCTACTTTAATATCATTGTGTGTATTAAGTATTATAAAATCAAAATTATACATAAAATATAAATAAAAATTGAGACAACAACATTCATCATGTTTTAGAAAATAAAATAATCTATGAAATAAACCTGAAGTTCAAAAAATCAAAAAACTGAAACATTTCATATAGGCATAGAAAAAAAAATTATTTAAAACTAACAGTATCAAAACTAATGGTATGAAAAACCAATGGTATGAAAAACCAATGTTATAAAAAACAAATGGTATAAAAACCAATGGTATGAAAAACCAATGGGATGATAGAATATCATTATAAAAACCAATGGAATTAAAAACTAATGGTATAACAAACCAATGGTATGAAAACCCAATAGTATGAAAAAAAATGGTGTGAAAAACCTGTGGCAACAAAATCCAATTGTTTGAAAAAGATAATTAAACATAACTGAAAATTTTCATTCCTAAATCAATATTGGATATAATTTATTCTCTCTTAATTAAAAGTCTTGGTCAATATATTATAAAACTGATGTTCGGTACCAATAAATTAAAGAGTGATATCTCCATTCTAAATATGATCTCTCAAAAAGTAATTTCTTATATCAATTTGAATTTTCCTATAATGATAAACATGATTATTAGAAATGTTAACTGCACTTTTGTTTTCAATGTTTATGGGGATATGTCAGAATTGATATCCAAAATCTAGTAGATTTTGTTTCATGCACAAAATTTATGCACATCAACTACCTATTGTTATGTATTCATCTTCTACAGTAGAAAATTTAGCATAATTTTTCTTTTTACAACACCGTGAAACTAGATACTCTCCTAAAAAGTGATATGTTCCAGAGGTGAATTTTCTATCTAACATGAATCCAACAAAATCATCTTCAGAAAGACTCACTAAATAAATATATTTTCTTCTAGATTAAAATAATCTTAAATTAGTTTTATATTAGAGGCATTTCAAAATTATTTTAATAGCAATTATGAGTGAATCCTTTGGTTTTTCTTTTAAATGAGCACACACACACATAGACAAAACATTATATTTGGTCGACTAACAGTATAATAGAGAAGACATATAATCATACCAATATAACTGGTTTGATTAACTAGTTTCAAAGTTTCATTAAGATCCAATTTACAGGTAGTAATCCTAGGAGTTTCACTACTTTTTGTTCTATCCAGATTAAAACATTTTAAAAGATATTTTTTATATTTACTTTGGTTCAAAAAATCCCTTCTTTATTTTGAAAAATATGAAATTCGAGATATAATTTGATTTTACAAATTAAAATCAATTCTAATTCATTTTTAAATATTTTAGAAAAATCAGTACAAATAGATTTTTTTAAGATCCAAAAATAATATCACTAACATAGATTTGTACTATTAATACATCTTTTAAATTTGTTTTATGAAATGTTTAGGATCTACTGTTAATTTTAAAAAGGTTTTTTAAATTAAAAAACTATTGAGCCTATAATACCAAGATCTAAGAGCTTATTTCAAAACATATAAATATTTGGTTTATTTAAAAAAATGATTTGGAAAGTGGGGATTTTGAAAACTAGGGGTTTTCCACAAAAACATTCTCAATTATAAATCCTTTTTAGAATGAACTCTTGACATCCATTTGATAAATCATGAAATCTAGATGAGTTGTATAAGTATGAAGGATTCTTATGGAACCATGTATAGACACATGTGCAAAGGTTTCCTTATATTTAAGAATGTATTCCTTACTATAAAATTGGGCAACAAGTGTAGCCTTATTTCTAAATATATTACCTGAATCATAAAATTTATTATTAAACACCCATTATTTACAATATTCATGGTTTCCATGGGCCTATCTAAAAGTTCACACACATTGTTTCTTTCAAATTTAGTTAACTCTTATTTCTTGACTATTACCCAAAATTCTTCCTTAATAGCTTCATTTATGTTCTGAGGTTCATGTTGAGACAAGAAATCATCATGTTCCACCTTGTTCCTAATAGAATATCTAGTTTGAGTTCTTATATTTATATAACCTACAAAAAAATCTAAAGGATTGTACTTAATGGTTATAATAGCTCTAGAGAAAGATGGACTGGTAACTTCCATATTTTCGAGTTCAGGTTCTAGAAATTATTTAGAACTTTACGATTTTTCTGATTGTTTTAAAGTAGAATATAAACTTTAAAAATTTAGTTTCACTCATGATAAATCATCCTTAAGGTTTCTAAATGAGGTATTAGGCTCATTTGAATCAGATTAATAAAATTTTATTTGTACTGATTATTGAACAGTTTGGGTATTCTTATTGAAAACTGCATAGGCTTTATTATGATTAGAATAACCAAGGAAAATCCCTTCATCAATTTTTGATGATTTTTTTCCAAATTATCCTTAGTGTTAAGAAAAAATTCTTGGTAACAAAAAACTATATATTAATTTACCATTTCATCACTTTTATTCCACAACTCATAAGGGGTCCTCTTAAGGACAAGTCTAATTATGACTATATTGATAATATAGTAAGATTTATTAACAGCTTCTTCCAAACAAAATATGAGAATTTCATACTAATTCAATAGGTCTCGAGCTATCTCTTGTAATGTTCAATTTTTTATTAGAACAACTCTATTTTTCTGGGGTGTCCTAAGAGATGAAAAGTTTTGATTTGAGTAATTTTGTAATTAGAATGATTTAAAATTTTGATTTTCAAGCTCATGAACATTCTCACTCTTTAAGGTTTTAATCTTATGTCAACTAATATTTTCTACAGACCTTGGATAATTTGTAATGTTACATACATCTTCACATTTGTGAGCTAGAAAATATACTCAAGTGTACCTAGAAAAGTTATCTACTAGAAGACAAGCACAATTCTTTCCATTAAGACTAAAAAATCATGAAGGTCCAAACAAATCATTATTTACCAACATGAGAGATTGAGATGTTGAAAGCTCATTGTTTAATTTAAAATAAACATTATGTTATTTCCTTTCATGATAGTGGTTACAAAATCTATCAGTTGGGGACTCGATATTAGGCAGATCTCTAACTAACCATTTACTTGCCAGCTTTCTAGGTGAGTGAATGTTTCAATGGGCTAGTCTCCTATGACAAAGACAATATTCCTTATAAAAAACACTTAATCATGAAACATTTTTAGAAATTATGGAATTTAAATAAACAACATAAAAAATTTCATTTCACAATGTAGTAATAATTAAAGAATTTTTATAATCAAAAAAATTACAAGCATCATTATCAAACTTCACGTAAAAACATTCCTCACACAACTAAGAAAAGAAAATCATATTATATTTGGAACTATCAACATATACCACAATAGAAATTAAAAATGAATTTTTATTACCCATCTGGCCATGATCGATGATTTTTCCTTTTTCATTTTAACCAAAGTTACATTCCCACCATCAACCATTATCAGGCTCTTAAATCATGAATAATCTCTTGGAATATGTCATGAACAACCAATTTTAAGGTACCATAGACTTCTATTGTACGTCCCCAAGCAATTTTCCTATAAAAAAATTAAACAAGAAATGGTTTTGTTACCCAAAACTTTTTGGTTATTGATTTTTTAGTGGTACGATCATTGGGAACCCAAATTTTCTAAATAGGTTTCATATACATAGATTGAAAACTCTTATAAATAAAAACTATATTGGGTCCTTTGGAAAACAATCAGAGTAGATGTTTTAGGTATGGATTTAAGAACAAAATCATTCTTAATTAGTCTCTTCTTTCCACGTTCATATCCTATCCCTGTGATATATTTGGGAGAAAATTTCATTCATATTTTTTTTCAATGTCTCTCTACCATTTGTAAATTTTGTAAGGTCTTTATTCAATTTCTCATTAGACATTTTGAGTTGATTATTCTCCTTGAACATTTGAATATTTTTTTTTACTTTTCTATAAATAGTTATGACTTTGTATTTGCATTTATTGAAGGATGTAATTTTAAAAAAATTGTATTTATCCTTTAATTCGTTAAAGGTATCCACTAGAATATTGTAGGATTTGATTAATTTATCATTTGAAAAATTATCATCATGTAGTTCATTGTCATAATTATGAGACATATTTTAAAAAATCAGAAATAGTTGGTAATATATATACCTCACTCACTTTAGTCATAAAGCACAAATTTTCCCTATCAATCTTTTATTCGGGTGAAGAATCCAAGTTACTTGAACAATATTCAGATACACTATGGGTTGATTTCATAACCCTCTATTATCTTCAATCATTGTCCTCATATATATTTTTTATTTCATTTTAGGACAATCAGACTTTATGTGTCCTTTTCATTTTCATTGAAAGAAGAAAACTTCTTTGGATCATAATCCTTTTTATTCAAATTCCCTATCCTGTCATATTTTCCATTATAGTTTAGTTTTCTAAAAAAATCTTTCTATAAAACTTCTGAATCCTACTAGATAGATGAGACATTTCTTCATCACTATCAAAAGAAAATTAAAAATCACTAGAACATGATATTACACCTTCTATTTTTCTATTTTATATTTTTCCCTAGAGACAGTAGACTTAATATCTATTGAATCTCTCTTAGGCTTCTTTATTTCCTCATGGATTACCTTTAGTTCTTCTTACTATATCATAAGATTACCTATCACCTCATTGACTAGTAATTTACTATCACATGTTTCATTTATTGAAATTGAAGTGCCTCTCCATCTTTTAGGTAGACATCTCAGCAATCTCATTATTTGGTCCTTATTAGAAAAAAGGTTTCCCAGTGAGCTCATGGTGTTGAAAATTTCGTTAAACCTGAGGTACATATCTAATAAGTTTTGATCAAGTTTCATCGTAAAATTATCATATTTAATAGTATAGGTAATAAGCCCCATATCATTACCATTTGAAGTTCCTTCATGTGAGACACCTAGAGTATCCCTATCTCATATGTAGTTTTACATAGATAATTCCAATTGAATTCTTCATATCCAATGGTGGACTCTAAAGAATTCATGGCATTGCAATTATTATTATAAGAGGCCTTAGTTGGATCAACACTAGTATTTCTAGAAGCAGTAGGAATTTTATATTCATCTACTATAGAAGGCTATATTTCAAAACGCATACTTTCAATATGGATGTCCATTTTTTATTTCCCATTGGACATAATTGGTCCAATTAAAATATGGATGTCTTTTAGTAGCATCACCTTCATATATGTCATCCATATAAAAAAACTAACAAAAAACTATAAAGAATTGAATGTATAGAATTGAATGAGATTTTAAGATCTTTCACACACAGATATAATCATAGTTAAAAAATATTTAAAAAGATTTTAACTCCTCTGATACCAATCGTTGGCCAAAGTGAGTATCTCCTGAGGGGTGTGAATTGAGTACCCAATAAAAATTTCTTTTAAAAATGGATAATTTTGAAATCCCCCAGTGTCTAAATATGGTTATGTTTACCAAAATAAGTAGTATGATATAGATCATAATCTTCCTAAACGTTTCCCTAATGATTTATTAGATCTCAGATGAATAATATATAATATTATTCAATCTGTTGAAATAAATTAACATGATAAATATTTTAAATAAATATGAATTCAGATAAACAATAAAACTATGAATTTTTTACAGGTAAAACTGCTCTCAGTTTTTAATAGGAAATAAAGTTGGACAAAATTAAAATAGACAATAGAAAGATTAAATACTAGAAGTTCTATTTCAAGTCAAGACTTAGTCCGCTTCACTTTGTTATCACCCACAACCAAGAAATTTATATGACATAAAAAATAATCCACATTTATATTGGGTTTTAAAATAGTTAACACTTTCCAGGTCGCACATGACCTCTTCCATAATTATTTATTGGAGTAAAAATGAAACAAGACACATAAGGACCTATACAACTCTTTTCTACGTGAGAAACAAATAAGAGAAGAGTTTGAGAAGATGTCAAGTATCTACTAGTTTAGTGTAGAAGGCAGTGAGCATATATAAAATAGAGTAAAGTACACACTACTCAAAAATTAAAAAATATCAATAGAAAATATCAATGTATGAGTGTAGTGCTTAGAGACGCTCGGTCAGTTACAATGTAGCTCAAGACCCTTTATTTCAATCAGTGATAAATCTTGAGTCTAGTTATTTTAGAATCATTAGGAAATAGAGTGTCAAAAATATTGTTTTCTGAATGGGGAAAAGCACCATATGAGATGATATTTTTATTCCTTAGTCGATGAACACATTAGGTGAGTTATTTTTGTTTTTAACCCGGTTTATCTTATTATCTCTCCAATTATTAGTGAATCTTAAGATTCTTATGTCCACATTTTTTTTTGTTATGTACATTTTCGCCTACATGATTCTATTTCTATTTTTCATTATGGAGTATGCTCCACTTTTATCAACAGTAGTGGGGATATCTGAATTAGTTTTTTCCTCGCTCTTCTTGTTCTGACATTCATTATATCAAACATTTATGATAAAATCATTAAAATAGTATATGGAATTAAATTTGATAAATATAACGATCAGAGTAATGTAATAAAAAAATAATTAAAGCAATTAAATAGTGATGGTGTATTTGGATCTAGCTATATCAAGCTCTGTTAGTGTTAAGCTTTGTAAATTTTAAGCTCTGACAGTTTCAAGTTCCGATGGTGTCAAGCTTCATTGGTGTGACGCTGATGATGTCTTAAACTTACCCAAATTTTCAGTATGTTGGCTATGTCGTAGCTAACATTTTATGGTCTAATTGTGTGGAAGTTTTAAATTGTCTCAAACATTAAATATTCTTGAAGTGTGGGTGTTATCTCATTCATTGGCATATTTTAATTCAAACGGTGTGACATCCTGGCAGTTTTTAGATCATTGGTGTCTCATACTTTGTCAAATATTTAGTCCAAAGGTTTGAAGGACGGATAGTGTGATGCCTTGATGGTATCTCAGACTTAAGAATTTTTATGCTGCTGGTGTGTCAGGAAAAATAATATCTGTCTCAATAGTTTCTTATACTTAAATGAATTTATCATCTGTTCTCAGGAAATATATTTCTTATTGGAAATAATGAAATTCATCAGTATTGTTACAATCATTATTTTTTGATCATTAAAACTAGGAGGTCAATATATATCATCAACATAGATTCGTATTATAATTTGAACTTCCTCCATTGATCTTACATTGAGTTTTTGATAGATACATCACATTTTGACTTCCAACATTTAGATATAAGATTACAGGAAGGAATACCATCTTGTGGTGTTTCTTATAAACCATATAATTCATTTTTTAATCCAAAAACCTTTACTAAATTATCACCATTTAAAAACCCCATCAAGGATTCAAGGTACATTTACTTATTAAGAACTCCATTTATGAATATTTTCATCATTTAAATCACAACCACTAGAAATATTCAAATTCTACCAAGTCATTCAACTATTGAAAATATTACTTCCATATATATTCCATCAATTTCAGTATAGACTTTTCATACAATCATGGCTTTGTTTCAGATAATATTCATATTCCTATTGTATTTTTTTAAATGAAATTTTTATTTTGATAATGTTTTGATCATTTAGACATTTTATAGGCTCACAAGTCTGATTTTAATCAATTTTATAAAGCTCAACATTCATTATTTTATCCCTTAGTTCATATTTTACAAATTCTTTAAATGTTGTAGGATCATATTAAAAAATTAGAATTAGCGACACTCTTATTCTAAAAGAATTTTTAATGTGGGCTCATCTTCAATAATGTTACATTCATCAATTTGTGGTCTAATTTTTAAATTTATGTTGATGGTTAAATATCTTCACCAATGTATTCTTATTTGGATTTTGGTTAAAAAATTTATCATTTTTCAGAATATGTAGACCCATAAAATCTTTACTTCTTCATCATATTCTCTCTGAACATTTCTGAAATCTAAATTTTGATATTTTATCAAATGTATTTATCCAGTCACATTGACATCATTATTTTCCATTATAATATTTAATATTTTATTAGTCATTTAAAGGCTTTATGCTCAGTTTTTTATCCTTATAATACACTTTCATCAGCAACATCCCCATACTTTCATAAATTTTTTTATTTTCTAGATTTAGAACATTCTTACAAACATTCTAAACTGATTCTAGAGAGGTTTCATTCCCTCAAAAAATTGACATATTTTTTTTCTATAATATAGCAATTAATAAATCATGGCTTTTATTGTAATCATCTTATTTCATACATATTTCCAACAATGTTTTCAAGTGCAACATTTAATGACAATTGATTTTTTCCCTATTCTTTATCATCCGATTTCATCTTTTAATAAACCTGCTTTTTATATTTTTCATTATGATAAAACTAGATGTTTTATAACATGTTTCTCTGAATAGTCTTCCACCTAATTATATATATACATTGTTCCCTAATCTAATAAGATAATATCTAGTTATCTTATAGTTTAATATTTATCTCTCATTAAAACTCATTTAATTTATTCTATCATAATAATTTTAGTTTTCTCATTCATGGTGAAACCCATAATGCTAAATTCATTAACAAACAAGATAACTTAAATTTCTCCTTGATTTTATTGATGTTTTATTGGACTACACATATCAACAAGAAGTAAAAAAAGTAGATTTAATGACATCTCATTATTTTATCACTAGGTATTTTTTATAATATCCCCTCTCACAGAATAATTTCATTCCTTTATTTATACCACAACCAATTATAAATATCAAAGTCCACCTTTGGCATTGAAATATTTAAGCTGCTTATTTTATTGTAAATGTAAAATCCTATAATTCTATAAGATATTTTTTTCTTCAACCCGGAGAAGATAATAATTCTCTTTACCTAAAAATCGATTCAAATTATTATTGACTATCCTTCCATCCATCATATAATTCCAAATTTTTTATTCGATTTGGAACACATTATGATTGAATTTTAAATTTATCTTATGAGTCATATAATTTACTGATATTAAATATATTATATAAAATTCGATCAGTATAAAAAACATTAATATTTTTGAATTCATCATCATATATAACTATCATTTTATGTCCTCTTATTTTCCAAAATACATTATTTTCAAAATAAAACATAAAATTTAAAAATACTTTCATATTATTTAAAACATTGAACTTTTCCATCATGTAACAAATCCTAGAGTTGTTGTTTAATTCTTCTTGAAGATAGATCTTGAATTGATTAAATTTTTTTCTTCTTCTTTTTTCCTTCCAAGATAATTTGGGTTTTGTTATGAGAATTGGGGGTCACTCCTCATTAATTTCTTCACTATACGAATAGTTTTTTTTCCACTCTGTCCAATGTTGAATATTTTCTTTCCAATTTATTTAAAATCATTGGTAACCTTTTGATTATCATTTAATTTCCATAGGATGTATTTCTACTTCTTATTTTCATGGAATCAATAGATTTATCCCCAATGTATTATTAATTAATGTAATATTCCTAGAAATTATTTCTTCTTTGAGGTATAAATTAATCTTTCATCGTCCATTGTTGGAATTAAAGTGCCTTTCCTTTTAGATAACAATCCACCCCTTTAAAATAATTCATTGTGGAGCCCAATTATCTAGAAAATTGGAACTTTACGAGGAAATATTTTTCCCCATCACTCTAGACATACACAGCCTCTGAATATCTCTTTGGTCTTTGATAATCACTCAATAGTTGAGAGTTGTCTACAATATATATCTTTTTTTATCCCTTATGATTGTTTCCATGACTTTGGAGTATTTATTAAATAAATAAATTTTTCAGTTGGTTTTCTGTGTTTGATCATTAAAAATAATACCAACTATACAATTTCTACTTTTAGACCATCCTTTTAATTCTAAATTAGAGAATTTACACAACATTTACTTCTTTACTAAACCACTTTGTTAGGACCCAGAATTTTAAATATAAATATTATTATTCTCAATATAAATATACATATGTTCATCATAATTAAGTATAAACCACACATAATATAAATAAACATCATTTAACGGAAAAAATATAAAATTAAATAAAAATGATAAATATAGTACAAACCTTTTTTAAAAAGTACAATGGGATAATAAAAAATAATAATAAAATAACATATGAATAATTTGGATATACAAAGGTTCTTATTTTATTAAAAATTTCAACATTCATGAAAAAACTATAAAGTGAAAAAATATTAGACAAAAAATTTTATTTTATGAATGAAAATTCAAAAAAAAAAAGAAATTTTATTTAACAAATATTAAATGAAATAAGGGTTATTTATAAAAAATATAAAAATAATAATAATATTAGAATAATTATCAAAAGTGGAAATAGTAAGCCTACCATTAAGAGTTGTAAAATGACTAATAATTAATATTAAAATAATAAATATAATAACTCATGAGTAATATAGTTCTATTAAATAATTTCTGAAATTATGTCACTAAAATCATTATTAAGCATATATTTTAAAAATTTATGTTTTTACTTATATTGTACATTAATTATTTTTGTTATTAAATTATAAATATTAATATTTCATAATTCATAATTTTTTTGATAAAATAAATCTCCTTTAGATAATAGAAAATTAGAAATTATCTTAGGGTTATTTTATGGTATTTTTTTGAAAAAGACTATTTTTTTATGAATTGTAAAAAATACAGTTTTTGAATATACCACATGGTTTCTCACATCATTGTAATGTAATAATGACCCAATAATTTATAAAAAAATGTAAGGATTTGAAATTTATTTGATTATTTCAATAATTATTTTAAAAAAAAACTTATCTAATAAACCCATAAATTGATTTTGAAATCCTACAAAATATCATATTTTTATAAAAAACTATGATTGTTTATTTGTATTCAGCAAAATATTCCAGTGGTAACAATTCGTTTAGGGAATTTTAAAATGTAAATGGTAACAATATTTTTAAATAAAATATGATTAAAATTCATAATAATAAATATTATTAATTTTTGTTCGCCTAAATTATAAAATAAAAATATTTTATTTAAATATACCCCGCCACATTAGCTATATAAACAACATCCTCACCATTTATGCTCAATTTTTAATTCTCTTCCACAGATAAATACTTGAAAAAAATCATCTCTAAACACTCTTATACACATTAATAATGTGATGGTCCAGAAAATAGACTCTCTTTTGAATAATTTTGATGCAATCCAAAGGTGTAAACTCAAAATGCAAGGTGGGGGTATCAAAACATATTTTCACATCAATCATCTCTTTGAACCTTCCATGATATAAGAAATATATAAAATTAAATTTCTAATATTATTATAATTACACTCTATGATTTCTATAAAACTAAAATATATATTGTTTTCCTCTTCTTTTAATCTCTCATAAAATTATTGTTCACCTATTGTAGTTTTACATACACAAAGTGATCAACATTGTACATTTTCTATTAAAACCATCATGTATACATTAAAACTTTTCCTCATATATATTTATATAATATTAATAATAATATTAGTATATTTTTTAATTTCAATAATTATTAAAAAGAATTTTAATTCATAATATTTAAAATAAATCATCATGGTCAGTAAAGGCGTTTAAAACAAGAGGACGAATGAAAATCCATTATATGGTAACAATATTATGAAATATTTAATAAAAACACTTAAATAATTATATGAAAACTATAAAATGAGAGTTATATAGATTATGAAACCATTTAGAAATGACCACCCACCATTAATATAACATTGATGTATATCCTGAATAATGAACGGAACAACATTGAAATAACCAATTATAAAGAAATTATTTTTCAAAATGAAACATAAATAGTAATAAATGAATTATTGATATTAAAAAATTTGAAAAATAATTTTAATTACGTGATTAATTAATGAATCTTAACAATTCAAGATTTTAGTGGAGTGTCTGAATCAATAAAGGACATTAAGTAAGGGGTCTTTCCCGCTCATTTTTTCTCTTGTGTTTGTGTTTTCTGTCATTATCTTTCTCCCACCCTCTACTTATTTTCTATATTTATAATATGATTTCATTATATTATTTGTAATTAAATATCTGTTATTTTTATGGAATATTCCATCTTTTATAGTTACATTTTTATTATTTCGTTATGTAAAAACATATGAATTATAGAAAGTGATCTTTTCCAGTTTTTCTCAACCACTCACCAATTATTTATATATTATTATTTAACCATTAGTATATTTTTTATGGCCTGTAATATTATATTTTATATTTATTCATACATTTTATCATTCAATATGATATATTCACTTCTTATTTTTAGTATTTAGTGGATTGAAAATCTAATTATCTTTCTGGAAACATTATGTTACACATTTTCCTATGATGGATCTATTACATTTTTATGATTCATATATGCTTCTTTTCTATAGGGAATTAAAATGAATGAAATTATACGATATAATGTTTACAATTGGAATAATACATTCCCTTTGTCATTTGGATAATGATTTTATCTCATTAAATATTATGTATGGGGCATTAGAAGTGAGCCTAGTGTTTTTAGTTATGATTTTTTAATAGTGAGCCTCAAATTATGATTATGATGGCATGTCTCATATTTGTTCAAAATTCTTCTGTTTCTAATGAGTACCATGATAATATGATTTAAAATTTCTTATTACTCATTTATATTATATTTTTATTATCCATCCATTTATTTTTATTTCATCATATTATGGTTGGCCTTTATGATTTATCACACCATGTTTATCCTATTTTATACCCTTATTAGACCTTTTAGAAAACACATTTCTATTCATGTATATACCTATGATATACCATTTAGTGATAGTATTATGATTATCTAAATATGAAATTTTTGAATTTAGAGAAAAAAATATTAAAAAAATAATTTAATAAATTTTTTACCATGACTATAATCACCAAAAAACATTATACCTATGGGTTTAACGGAATGTTTTATATGGTGTTTTGGGTGAAATCAAAAAATAATTTGTATAAAATTTATGGTCTTTTTTATATTATATCAAATCAATAACTCATTAATTTTTCAGACTATTATTATAAATATTATAACACCAATCCCAAATCACTGGGTCTGAGCCAGACTGTCACACGACCTCATGTGCACCTACCCATAAGTAAGAGGATGCCTAACAATGGGGAGGGAAAAGAGGGGTATCCTTAGTGTACTATTCCCATTGTACTAATAAATCATCTTATTAGACAATGGAAGTGATAATAATGAAAACCAAAGAATGGTGAATAAATAAAACATTATAATATAAGAATAAAAAATAGAATCCAACCCATGAAAATGTAGTATGAAATAATAGACATAAAATATAATTAAATAAATGTATCCCCACTAAAATCAGTCAATGTTAGAGATAAAATTTGTGAATAAAAACAAAAATAGATTCCCAAAACCAAAGTTCAACTTGTAACAACCACCCCATATTACTGATTCTACTCAACTAACCATCGCAGGACCCTTTCCCTTTATCAAATATCTAGATAGGAAGTCTACACATGCAATGAGATTCCCTCACTAGTTGTGAGTATAAAACGTAGTGATGCACCACCAACGGGTCCTTAAAATAAAATTATATGATATACTAGTGAATTACATAAAAATAAAATTTTTACATATAAAAAATGTATATTACACAAGAACAAATAATATGTTGGGTCCTTTGAGAACATATCTACCTACAAAGGTACCATACTAACAAGAATATCACCAATCCACATGAAACATCCCTTTAATGGGTGATTCCAGTAACAGGTTTGATGCATCCCCCTCAAAGGGATATCCCATGTACATTTAGACCAAATATATATCACATCCCCCATGGGTAATAGTCCATATGGATCAACTAGTATGCTCAATTGTATAAGACAAAAGAAAAACAATTACAACTATTGTTAGACAAATAATGATCAATGATGTAACAGCCCGAGATTTTATTTTTTTTTATTTTTTATTTTTATTTCACTAATGTCTTGTGTTGTACGCTACACCAAAAGAATCTTTCACAACACGCTTCCTTGACTTTCCTTCCATTACACGCAATCGCGACCTTCCACGATAGCGTGTGTTGTACGCAACACCAAGTTTCGCTAAACAACGATATGCTATTAAGATATTATTAAAACTAGCCGTTATGAATATTAATAACCACTTTTTGAAATTTTGTAAATTTTATTTTTCAAAATGGACATAATTTATGGATTCGGAATATCGAAATTAGCTTAGGTTGAAATTTTGGTGATTTTCGGATAACTTTCATATTTTGATGAATAGCGAAAATTACTAAATTTTAATTAAAAACAACTTTTCAATCGAAATAATTAATAGTGATAAATTATTAATTTGAGTGGTTTTAAAGTATATTTAGAATATATTTTTACAATTTAATACAATGTTGGTCATTGGATGTAATTTCACATTTAAACCAGTTATAAACAAGTGTCAATCTTTTGATAGTTATTATCTCTTAAAAACACGCCTTTTGTTTAGACGACGGGAATTAATTTTTAAATTAATTAATGCAACTGATATGTTTTGAATTTGGTAAAATAGAAATCATTTTTGAGTTCATAATATCAAATATAGCTTAGGCCTAATTTTTGGTATTTTTCTGAAAACATTCAATTTTTGATGAATAGTGAAACCACTAAGTGGTAGGTTAAAAACTGAATTTTGCATAAAAATTAATTTTACCACTTCTGTGAATGAAATTTCGAAAATCCGACAGACACGGTTAATATCAAGGACAAAAATGTGGTTCAATGAGATGAAAATAATTTTTGGTGAATAGTAACTTTTTACTTTTTTTTACCACGATTAATAGTAAATAGGGTAACTAAGGGTAAATATGATATTACTATTACCCTAACACATGTCCTAATTCTATTGGATAAGTGTAATTCGACCAAAAACAATCTTAGGAATAAAATATGACCATTTAGGCCCACTTGGATTAGATTAGGACAGTTATTATTAATTTATTTAAAGAAGGGTTAAAATAGTTAAAATCAAAGTTTAATAAGTAAATCATTTTTAATATGGGGTTATACATAAGATAAATTCGATTGTAAATATTCATAGAAAGCTAAAAAGATTTACTACATGATGGTATTTTATTTGTAATTTTTAGAAATCAAATAATTTAATTTATTTATGACACAAAGATGATGCAGTAATTATCTTGTTAATGAAATATTGACATAATTGATGTTATAAACACCAAAATAAATGTAATTTGAGATGTTTTATGAATTAAACTAATTTTCTAGGTTACTATGATATATTAGTGTTTATTTAATCAACTTTGTTCGAACATATAATTCTGTTATGACTTTCACAAAAATCATATATCAAATAGTGTCAAAATTGACACAAAATAGTTTTTAAATCAAATATTATATTATTAATTGTTATTTTATTCCTAAAAATCTAAGGTTCGGCAAAATGACTTAGATAAGGATATATGTATTAATAATATACAATTTGGGGTTCGTTTGGCATGTTATAGTAAGTTTATTAACCATATAATGTAAGAAAACAAAAAGACACGGTAAAAGTTAAATTATTTAACTTAGAGTTAAATCTAATTGATAAGGTTAAAATAATAACCTAAACTTGTCTAAATCTTATTGGTTGATAGGATTTCGACCCATCCCCACTTTATCTTCGAAATAAGACCCTTTGGAACCATTATAAACCGATTTTGACTTTAATATAAAATAATATTTTGAGATATTCCTAAGGTGCCCCTCTCCTCCCTTATAAAAGGGCACCTCCTCCCCCTCCTCCTCACACCAATTTGAGCACTCAAGCTCGGCCAAACCCTGCCAAAATCTCTTCTCCACTTCCCTAAAAACATCCCAGAGGTTCTGGTCTTCCTCAAAGACCAATTTTAGTGCCCTAAGAGGAGGTCTCAAAGAGGCACTTCAAAGAAGAGGTAATTACCGTTACCAATTCTTTCATCTTTATTTCTTCTTCCACTTCTTCTTCCTAGGTTGTTTCATTATGAAGTAATAACATCAGTATCACTCATATACTGATATGTTATTATAAGTATGAAACAACCCTCTTTCACCATCTATCCATCCTACGGAAAAAGAAATCACCGCGCGTGCGTACGTACGGAATACCGTCTCCACGCCGTGGTGTAATCTATTTTCCACCACCACCTTACATGGATGGGTATAATGGTGTAAAGAATAACTATACATAGTTATTAAAACATCATATTGATTCTGATATATTGTATAATTCACTCCAATTCAATTCAATATTTATAGAAATGATATCATCGCTCGTGCGTACGTATGGACTACCGTCTCCACGACGCGATGAGATTCATTCTCCATGTTAACCATTTAAGAATGATTATAATGTATATATAAGAAATAATAATGAAATATATGACATTATAAAGCTACTGGATTTATGTATATATATACATATGTATGTCATCTACTTACTTCCATTTCAAGACAATAAGGAAAGGAAAACAGCGTTCATGCGTACGTACGGACTACCGTCTTCATGAACAGTGTTTTTCATTTTATTTATCTACCTATTATACTGAATATATATGATATATAAATCATATTTTATATTCTGGAAGTGAGTAAATCATGATATAAGTAATAATGATGTCAAGAACAACAAGTCAAAACACCTACGATAAATGAAACGATTTTACCCAAAACGCTCTTTAACATGGAATTTACAAAAGAACGGGTAAAATAAAGTCATAAGTGAACCATATATGATATAATAACAATTAGTATGATTCTGGAATAAGTCAATAACATGATTTAAATCATTATACAGGAGGTTCGGACACTTACAAAGCAAGTCGGACCTAAGGTAAGGGAAATATCACAATCTCATTTTTATCCGAGATTGTTTATTCGTAAGTATTTACTGGGGTGTATTTTATCATCTACATCCATGTTTCATAAATATGTAATATTATTTCCATCCACCTACAATTGTTTAAATCCTATTTTACCCTTCGGTGAGTTCTTAGTAAACGATATGAAAGGAATCTTTTGTCATTTTTCGTACGAGGTACTTTTTTTGACTTTTCCGACAAAAGTACGAAGAATATTTTTTTTAACTTATACGGCACGAACGGATTTCTACTGTTTTATAAAGCCTTATTTTCATGAAGCTTCCTCTAAAAGATTTCATGAATATTTTCAATAAAATCTCTTTCTTTTAAAATTGCATGATTTTTTGTGAAAAGAAATTGATTTTGAAGAAGAAAGGATATTTTCCTCAAGAATTCAATTCAAGTGTTTTATCAAAATTATTTTCCATCTAAGATAATAAAGGGTTCTGTTTATATCCATATTATTACATTGATTTGACTATGTTGTGATGGAATTATGTTTATTAATTCCTTTATCTTATATGAATTGATTTATGATGTCATGATGTTTCAAGAATCCCATTTTTGTTACATGTGTTATGCGATGATGTATGTTTTATGATTATGTGGCACACATAAGAAAGGATTCATTATAAGATGGGTGGGACCTATATCTCCCTCCAATGCATTGGGTAATGATTTTATATCTCATGAGATAGACATGGCTGGAACGGAAGGTTATTTCGGTTCAGTGATACAGGACTGAAACGAGGAGTGAACTCGGTTCAGAAAGGGACTTTGTCCACTAAGATAGTCTTGGTAATGAGTCATGACTAACAAGAAATGATTTTCCATGATTATGTGTGCATTCCACAAAGTTTCAAGTTTTATGTTATGATTATGGGGATCTCATTTTCACTTCTATGATTTATCCCATGTTATGATATTATGAGCTCTTTTGGAGGTTAAGATTTCCAAAAGCTATGTTCTTATGTATATGATGTGATTGATATTTTTTTTTTTACCCTTACTGAGCATTTGAGCTCACCCTTTTATGTTTTCTTTTCCCCAGGATATAAAGAATGGTTTTTAGGTAAAAAAAAGGGGAAGATCTTTATGGGAGATATTGAAGATCTTTCACCACGATTAGAAGATTACGTTCCGAGTTTCCAAAGACACTAAACTATTACGATCCTTGTGTGTGTGTGTTTTTGTTATGTACTAAGTATTCCGCAAAAGTAATGTAATGTCCATGTACGATAAGCTTCGGGTCTCTACAGTTGGTATCATAGGGAGGTTTAGTCAACCTTTGGAAACTAGGATGCGAAAACCTTAGTGAGATCCCTAGAAATATTTCTAAGGTATGTCTAGGGATGTCCCTAGGGATAAGTATACGTATAGGTTATAGTAATAGAATTACGCTAACGATCATAGAATTAAACCTAAGATGTTGGATATTGAAGGTACTCCCCCTTTATTATGTTGTTTTCCCTAGCATGTTTTTTGCCTCTCACACTATTCTTTTTGGGTTTTAGACGATGGCTGGAACCCGAAGGAACCGTGTTGATCAATGCAATGGACAATGCAATTATTTCCCTCCTGAACAAACAAATGTTATGGGAGATGGAGTGCAAAATCTTATTGCTATACTTACACAAGCTATGAATCATTCTGGACTTCCAAATGAGCAGAGAAGGGAACAATATTCTATTGAGTCCTTCATGAGGCAACGTCCACCTTCTTTCAGTGGGTCTTCTGATCCACTTGTGGCTGAACAATGGATCAGTACTACTGAAAAGATATTTTCAGTTCTTCAATGTTCTGAACATGATAAAGTCATCTTAGAAGTATATCGTTTGGAAGGTGAAGCTGATCAATGGTGGAATCTTATCAAGAATACGAGGCCAAGAGATGAAATTGAGTCCATGGAATGGGACGAGTTCAAGAACTTGTTTTTCAGTAAGTACTTCCCTCGTATTCTTAGAACAAAGATGGAGAAAGAGTTTCTTGAACTGAAGCAAAGGGACGATGAATCTGTTGGTACCTATGAAGCAAATTTTACAAGACTTGCAAGGTATGCTTCTGGAATTATCATCCAACCTGAAAGTAAAGTTGATCGATTTTTCAGTGGCTTAAAACCAAGTCTTCGAAGGGCATTAGCTATAAGAGACTTCAGTAGCTATGAAGAAATTGTGCGTTGTGCTATCAAGGTAGAAATGGAAGGTGGTGTTACATATCCATCTCATGGTTTTGACAAGAAACGAAAGATGGAGTTCAAGGAGAAATCTCAGAATAATGGTGAAAAGAAGATGAATGTTTTCTTATGCTCAAAGTGTGGAAAGAAGCATGGTGGAGATTGTCTTAAAGGGACTAGAAAATGTTTTAATTGTGGAAAAGAAGGTCATCGAGCAGCTGAGTGTCGAAGTACTGGAAAAAGGGTTTCTAGTGATGTGAATAAAGCAAACACTGCAGAGAACGCACCGCCAACACTTCAATGCTTCAAGTGAAAGGAAATGGGGCATTATGCTAATAATTGCCCTAATCCAAGGGTTAGTGATGATCAACATGAGCAACCACTGAAGGCAAAGGACAAAGGGAAATCACATGCGATGACTATTGGCAATGTTGAATATGACAACGATGTGGTGGAATGATTAAGTGTTTATGTAATGGGATTCCAAAATAATGTTGTATCATTTATTGATGTGGTATTCAAAGTGATTGAGATATTTTTTGGAAATAAGATGATATGCGCATAATGAAGACGAGAAAATGAAATGTTTAATAGTATTCATGAGCTCATGATTGATATAAGGACTAAGTGATATCATGGTTTGAGTATATAGAATTTTGAGGATTTTGGTATGTGGAAAGTGTTAACGTTTAACTGCATTCATGTTTTCAATAAGGTTCAATGGGTATTCAAGAGAATACATGATTAAGGCCTTTGAATGTTTAGAATGTGACCAACAAGACATATCTTATGATATATGGGGATCAACGATGGTATTAAATCTCTGGTAATCGTTTTCACTATATTATGAGAGTGGACTGCAGTATTATGGATAAGCCTAAAGATTAGAATGGATTATGTTGGACATAAGTTAGTACGGTTTAAGGATAGAAGATTTTCGATATTATTGATGGGATGTTATAGTAATATAGTTTTAGAAAAAGGACAACCTGCAGGACGGGCGACAGCCCGTCGCGTCGGACAAGGCTGTGGGAATCGAACCCACAACTGAAATGCGACTGGCCTTTATCGCCTACCACTGGCCTACAAGAAGTCCTTGTTTAGTAGAAACTAGTTTTATTATATTAAGTAGTATGATATATGAAGTATAAGTCCATTTTAGGAACCATATATGATTAATCCCACTATAGATCGACTTATGTATATAAATTTTGCCAACCTTTTGAGACAGATGGAATGACCCGTCATTCTATCACACGATCTGCTAACACTTCACGAATAACAAATTCAACTAAGAGATGAAGTGGAAATTGTTAAAGGCACGAACAACAGTGAGATTGTACCAAAATAAAGTAAGTATTTATTCTAATTCAAATTCTTTAACTTTAGGGAAATGATCTTGAAAACCAAAAATGTTGTCCTAGTTCTCTTATACCTGATGAATCAGATGGTACCTTAGATCGTCCCAATTTATGGATTTGTGATTACTGGCTTTTCCATAGCCATGTTCTCTACCACTCTCCATCAGAACATGATGGTTAGATTTCTCTTCCTTATCCATATTTTCACCTATGTGGAAACCCAGTGATTAGTTTATTTGGGTAATCGTTACATTTCATACTTTAGTTTTTAAAGCCAAGTTTTGGTATTCCCTTTTACGATGTGGGTTTCTATTAAAGAAAATTTCGAATAGTAAACCATTTATAACCCCGACGAATTTCGAGGGCGAAATTCATTTTAAGGGAGGTAGAATGTAACAGCCCGAGAGTTTATTTTTTTTTATTTTTTTTTATTTCACTAATGTCTTGTGTTGTACGCTACACCAAAAGAAGCTTTCAAAACACGCATCCTTGACTTTCCTTCCATTACACGCAATCGCGACCTTCCACGATAGCGTGTGTTGTACGCAACACCAAGTTTCGCTAAACAACGATATGCTATTAAGATATTATTAAAACTAGCCGTTATGAATATTAATAACCACTTTTTGAAATTTTTTAAATTTTATTTTTCGAAATGGACATCATTTATGGATTCGGAATATCGAAATTAGCTTAGGTTGAAATTTTGGTGATTTTCGGATAACTTTCATATTTTGATGAATAGTGAAAATTACTAAATTTTAATTAAAAACAACTTTTTCAATCGAAATAATTAATACTGATAAATTATTAATTTGAGTGGTTTTAAAGTATATTTAGAATATATTTTTACAATTTAATACAATGTTGGTCATTGGATGTAATTTGACATTTAAACCAGTTATAAACAAGTGTCAATCTTTTGATAGTTATTATCTCTTAAAAACACGCCTTTTGTTTAGACGACGGGAATTAATTTTTAAATTAATTAATGCAACTGATATGTTTTGAATTTGGTAAAATAGAAATCATTTTTGAGTTCATAATATCAAATATAGCTTAGGCCTAATTTTTGGTATTTTTCTGAAAACATTCAATTTTTGATGAATAGTGAAACCACTAAGTGGTAGGTTAAAAACTGAATTTTGCATAAAAATTAATTTTACCACTTCTGTGAATGGAATTTCGAAAATCCGATAGACACGGTTAATATCAAGGACTAAAATGTGGTTCAATGAGATGAAAATAATTTTTGGTGAATAGTAACTTTTTACTTTTTTTTACCACGGTTAATAGTAAATAGGGTAACTAAGGGTAAATATGATATTACTATTACCCTAACACATGTCCTAATTCTATTGGATAAGTGTAATTCGACCAAAAACAAACTTAGGAATAAAATATGACCATTTAGGCCCACTTGGATTAGATTAGGACAGTTATTATTAATTTATTTAAAGAAGGGTTAAAATAGTTAAAATCAAAGTTTAATAAGTAAATCATTTTTAATATGGGGTTATACATAAGATAAATTCGATTGTAAATATTCATTAGAAATATAAAAAGATTTAATATATGATGGTATTTTATTTGTAATTTTTAGAAATCAAATAATTTAATTTATTTATGACACAAAGATGATGCAGTAATTATCTTGTTAATGAAATATTGACATAATTGATGTTATAAACACCAAAATAAATGTAATTTGAGACTTTTTATGAATTAAACTAATTTTCTAGGTTACTATGATATATTAGTGTTGATTTAATCAACTTCGTTCGAACATATAATTCTGTTATGACTTTCACAAAAATCATATATCAAATAGTGTCAAAATTGACACAAAATAGTTTTTAAATCAAATATTATATTATTAATTGTTATTTTATTCCTAAAAATCTAAGGTTCGGCAAAATGACTTAGATAAGGATATATGTATTAATAATATACAATTTGGGGTTCGTTTGGCATGTTATAGTAAGTTTATTAACCATATAATGTAAGAAAACAAAAAGACACGGTAAAAGTTAAATTATTTAACTTAGAGTTAAATCTAATTGATAAGGTTAAAATAATAACCTAAACTTGTCTAAATCTTATTGGTTGATAGGATTTCGACCCATACCCACTTTATCTTCGAAATAATACCCTTTGGAACCATTATAAACCGATTTTGACTTTAATATAAAATAATATTTTGAGATATTCCTAAGGTGCCCCTCTCCTCCCTTATAAAAGGGCACCTCCTCCCCCTCCTCCTCACACCAATTTGAGCACTCACGATCGGCCAACCCCTGCCAAAATCTCTTCTCCACTTCCCTAAAAACATCCAATAGGTTCGGGTCTTCCTCAAAGACCAATTTTAGTGCCCTAAGAGGAGGTCTCAAAGAGGCACTTCAAAGAAGAGGTAATTACCATTACCAATTCTTTCATCTTTATTTCTTCTTCCACTTCTTCTTCCTAGGTTGTTTCATTATGAAGTAATAACATCAGTATCACTCATATACTGATATGTTATTATAAGTATGAAACAACCCTATTTCACCATCTATCCATCCTACGGAAAAAGAAATCACCGCGCGTGCGTACGTACGGAATACCGTCTCCACGCCGTGGTGTAATCTATTTTCCACCACCACCTTACATGGATGGGTATAATGGTGTAAAGAATAACTATACATAGTTATTAAAACATCATATTGATTCTGATATATTGTATAATCCACTCCAATTCAATTCAATATTTATAGAAATGATATCATCGCTCGTGCGTACGTATGGACTACCGTCTCCACGACGCGATGAGATTCATTCTCCATGTTAACCATTTAAGAATGATTATAATGTATATATAAGAAATAATAATGAAATATATGACATTATAAAGCTACTGGATTTATGTATATATATACATATGTATGTCATCTACTTACTTCCATTTCAAGACAATAAGGAAAGGAAAACAGCGTTCATGCGTACGTACGGACTACCGTCTTCATGAACGGTGTTTTTCATTTTATTTATCTACCTATTATACTGAATATATATGATATATAAATCATATTTTATATTCTGGAAGTGAGTAAATCATGATATAAGTAATAATGATGTCAAGAACAACAAGTCAAAACACCTACGATAAATGAAACGATTTTACCCAAAACGCTCTTTAACATGGAATTTACAAAAGAACGGGTAAAATAAAGTCATAAGTGAACCATATATGATATAATAACAATTAGTATGATTCTGGAATAAGTCAATAACATGATTTAAATCATTATACAGGAGGTTCGGACACTTACAAAGCAAGTCGGACCTAAGGTAAGGGAAATATCACAATCTCATTTTTATCCGAGATTGTTTATTCGTAAGTATTTACTGGGGTGTATTTTATCATCTACATCCATGTTTCATAAATATGTAATATTATTTCCATCCACCTACAATTGTTTAAATCCTATTTTACCCTTCGGTGAGTTCTTAGTAAACGATATGAAAGGAATCTTTTGTCGTTTTTCGTACGAGGTACTTTTTTTGACTTTTCCGACAAAAGTACGAAGAATATTTTTTTTAACTTATACGGCACGAACGGATTTCTACTGTTTTATAAAGCCTTATTTTCATGAAGCTTCCTCTAAAAGATTTCATGAATATTTTCAATAAAATCTCTTTCTTTTAAAATTGCATGATTTTTTGTGAAAAGAAATTGATTTTGAAGAAGAAAGGATATTTTCCTCAAGAATTCAATTCAAGTGTTTTATCAAAATTATTTTCCATCTAAGATAATAAAGGGCTCTGTTTCTATCCATATTTTTACATTGATTTGACTATGTTGTGATGGAATTATGTTTATGATTTCCTTTATCTTATATGAATTTATTTATGATGTCATGATGTTTCAAGAATCCCATTTTTGTTACATGTGTTATGCGATGATGTATGTTTTATGATTATGTGGCACACATAAGAAAGGATTCATTATAAGATGGGTGGGACCTATATCTCCCTCCAATGCATTGGGTAATGATTTTATATCTCATGAGATAGACATGGCTGGAACGGAAGGTTATTTCGGTTCAGTGATACAGGACTGAAACGAGGAGTGAACTCGGTTCAGAAAGGGACTTTGTCCACTAAGATAGTCTTGGTAATGAGTCATGACTAACAAGAAATGATTTTCCATGATTATGTGTGCATGCCATAAAGTTTCAAGTTTTATGTTATGATTATGGGGATCTCATTTTCACTTCTATGATTTATCCCATGTTATGATATTATGATCTCTTTTGCAGGTTAAGATTTCCAAAAGCTATGTTCTTATGTATATGATGTGATTGATATTTCTTTTTTTTACCCTTACTGAGCATTTGAGCTCACCATTTTATGTTTTCTTTTCCCCAGGATATAAAGAAAGGTTTTTAGGTAAAAAAAGGGAAGATCTTTATGGGAGATATTGAAGATCTTTCACCATGATTAGAAGATTACGTTCCGAGTTTCCAAAGACACTAAACTATTACGATCCTTGTGTGTGTGTGTTTTTGTTATGTACTAAGTATTCCGCAAAAGTAATGTAATGTCCATGTACGATAAGCTTCGGGTCTCTACAAATGATCATGTCATGTAATTTAATATTCATAGACAATAAAATCACAAATGTGAGAAAACAACAATAATATGTATCTTGGGTCTCCACACACCTCGTACAATCAAACAACAAAGATATTTCTCAAGGGATACACTCACATGGTAAAAAATCATTCCAAGAACCTGTATAGACATGTTCTAATGATATGGACCGCCTACCTCATTTATATCAATGTAAATGTTATGGTTTATCAAGAGGATCATCACTTGAACAATATTTACACACCAATTGAAACAATATTTCATGAGAATTATTCCTAATATAAAACAATATCAATGGAGAATTTTTATTCTTATTGTGGAAATAGAAAAATCATCACACAATCAATTGAGATAAAAGGATAAGTGGGTTATAAATCATATGAGTCTAAATTAATTAAAACACGGGTCAAATATCCTAGATATTATCTCTTAGAAAGGTAAAAAAATGACAAGACCTTGGTTTTCCATAATGTGGTAAAATTTGTCTAGAAGAATAAAGGGAATCATCTTGAGGAATATAGATTTGATTAATAGTGGCATAAAATTGACTAAAATAACATTGATACCCCAAATTTAATACACATTTTTTTCCAATTTTAATCAGACAATATTTGAGGAATAAAGAAGTCATTTCCATCATTGCAAATACTATCCTACCATTTTACCATAATACAATGGCCATTGTTTTCATGAAAATGTGCAGAAAAATATCTTCCCCTATGGTGTCTCCCTAATATTTCCCATATTTTCTGTTAATAGAGCCTCAAAAAATTTCATGGTGAGGTCCATTATATTTAGTCCACCAAAATATTCTCTGAAAACTATTATAAGAAAAAAAATCATTTTCCCCTTTTTTATATTTCACGCTGAATCAAAATAGTGCCCAAACAGATTACACCAAGTCAGGGTGTAAGATTTTTCAAACTATAAACATTTTAATCTCACATTTATGATTCAATGAACCTCCAACATAAACCAAACCTATTTATAAACCATTAAAAATCTAAAAATATCACTTATTACTTTCTGAAACATACATTAACAAATGCACTAAGAATATCAATTTCATAATTATCCCCCTCAAATGAATTATTTTCCTTGAGAAGTATCTCTAAATGTATCCTCAAAAAACATGGGTTATTTTTCATTAATGTATGTATCCCACTTTGACTATTCATCTTGGATCCTTCTATACTACCATAATACTAACATAATAGTAATTATATTCCTTTGTTTTACCTTATTTCATAATTCAACAATTTTAATAAGATGCAACACAAAAGATGCATTTGGTTCCAAATCAATTTCCTTAAAATTGATCACATACACAGGATTAGTCTCATACCTTAAAAACTGAGACACATGGAACACATAATTCATACCTTAATCCTAAAGAGTATGATCAAATTGATATTCCACTATCATAATGGATTTTATAGAATAAAATTACACAAAATAACATGATTCAAACATCGCTTCCTTAAATTCTTATACCCTAACTAAGAGGAAACACATAAGAAAAACCTATCACCCACAATGAACTCCAAGGGTCATCTCATCCTGTTGAAATATGATCATTGACTCCTCTTATTCGTAACCAGTCGCTTAATAATTTTCTTCTCCCACTATGAGGTCTCATTCACTGTACTTTTCCAAAAAAAGATGAAGATTTTCCTTCCTCAATCTATAATATGAGTGATCAACATGTCCATTCATAGAGATACTCAAATTGATCTATCTGAATCAAATATGGAAATGGTTGTTATAGAAAACTCTAAAAAATCCATGTGATTATACCAAACTCTTATGTAATCTAGTTCGCATTCCTAAAAAATATTTTCTAATATATGGAACATTCTATCTGAACACCTATGAGTATGAGGATTATAAGCCATATTTTTCATTAATTGAGTCATTATTTTGATCTTAAATCATTTCCAAAACTAGGATGTGAATGGATCATTTCTATCAAATACCATTCTTAAAGGAACTTCATGAATCCACACAATCTCTGGAAGATAGTGTTTTCCAAGATCATCCGATGACTTCTTCTTTGAGTTTAGTGAGAAATGAGTCTCATTATTCAATGGATTGACCATAAACAACATGAAATATCAAACTTTCAGGGTCCAAGAAAACCATATCATGATGTTCATTATTATCTCACCCCACATACAAATTATCTCTATAAGTATTTATAGTATCCCTCCAGGTCTTTGATGCTTGGCCTCAATTTTCTACCAAGTCTATGAAAACAAAAAAAATCCTATTATGTCTATTTTCTTGTTGGCAAACTATAGGTATCATCCAATATCGGGATACAACTTGTTTGACCCTAGGTGAAGTTCTCACAATGTTGCATTAGAGTCCTTCTTCGACTATTCCATCATGGATTAAGGAACCATCCGTGTTAAATAAACCAATATAACATCCTCTCCACCTAAGGTTCACCTTGGAGAAACAATGTTTTCCACCCACCTATAACATATCATGATCCAACTCTTTATTGGCCTTAAATCATTTTACCAAAGATGGTAGGATCAAAAATAGGAAAAAATTCACTACCCCTGGATCCTCAGTTACCCAAAACTAATAGTATTCCAGAAAATCTATTAGATTCCAACATACTTTTGAATATTGTTTTTCAACTTCATGTGGAATCCATCTAAGATATTTTTGAAAAAAATTACATTTCCATGGATAATACTCCATCTAAAATTTGATTTTTTTTTAATTTACAAGACCCTATTCATTTGATTGTGATTTAGGTTTCATTAGGATAAAATAAAAAAAAATGGTTACCCATGTATATGAAAAATATATCAGTAAAGAGGAAGTGCTAATAATATTTCAAGGAATTAATCACTACTTCCAACTCTAAGTAATAAGTTGGAATGTTCTGCTCATGGGGTTATAGTAGATGAGGCCCTTTAGAAAACAATTTATCATTCAATATCAATATATCTCCTAGGAAAAAATAAGATGCATCAAAATAAAATACCTACCCAACTCTCTGTTCAATAATAATCAGAAGTAAAGACGATGTTTTTCTTCTCATTAGCTTTATGAATCACAATTCATGTCAGTATGTCCAATTAATCGGTACTACCACTTTGGTAAGAATATTCAAATGTTCTTACAGGAGATAAAATTACTAAATGATCTAACTGTGTTACCAGGCCAAACCAAGGAAAATGTAATACTCGAAAATGTTATTGAGCTATTCCCAATACATAAACACTTCATCCTTCAATGGATCAATATTTATTCCTACTTGAGAAACAACATTCCCATGAAAAATAAAATATTATATCCAAAAGTGAAAATTAAATAACTTTTTTGTAAAGCCAATTTTCTTTATGAATACTCAATAAGATCTCATGTTTTTGGGTAGGTGATTCCAATTACAATGAATATATCTGAATTACATTAACAAAAATAAAAAACTAAGTCTAGGTATGGGTGAAATATATTTTTATGAGTGAAAAGAACCCATTCATGTCATTAATTAGTCCAAAGGGAATAATTATATACTTATACAACCCATACCTACACCAAAATGTTGTCTTTGGTATGTCTTCATCTCTAACCAAATGATGATGTTTTCCATAATGGATATTAAAATTTGAAATCCAATAGGATCCCATTAATTAATTAATAATGAATCAATCCTAGGAAACAATGTATTATTATTTATGGTAATTGCATTCAAGTTCAATTGATCCTCACAATGTTCGAGACTATCATCTCTCTTCTAAAAAAACACTTCATCACCCCAAGGAAAATTTCTCTATCTAATGAATCCTTTATCTTCAAGAAATTTAATTTGTATATATTTTTTTATTTTAACTCATTTGGATTCATTTGATATGGGGGAATCATTATAGGTTGTGATTTTTCTAATATCTTGATCTAAAATTCAAAACCCATTTATGGTGGTATCCCTAATAAATATTCTTAAAGGATGTGGTAAAACAAGTCCTCCACAAAAGGAAAAGAGGATGGAGTCACTATCCGATCCAGTATAAGGATCATATTAGCCACCTACACTAAAAATACTTATCTCTAATAGGGATCATCTCCACTCTTCATGTATCTACATCCCACGTACTAGTCAACATAAAATTTTTACCTTTAGTTGATGTGAATGTAACTCATCTACGATAACAATTGAACTATGTATGGTAGCTGGTAAAATAGTCTATTCTATGATTCACATCAAAACATGACATGTCTATAATTGTGAATCCTTAGAAAAGATAAAATATAAGAACCAATACTATACATTCTAGACAAATATGGAGATGGTCTAGTTTATTTTTCAAGGGTGTTTCATTAGATACCAATTAAGTATATAACATAACCTGTAAATCCAACCTATAAACCACTTGACCAAACATGAATGATTGGTATAAATAAATATTAGAAAAAGAAAAAGAGTGTATATGGTTTATCTAGATCTTACATAGAACAATTTATGGTGCCTCTCCACTATTAATGTAGAGACCCGAAGCCTGACGTACATGGACATTAAATTACATTTGTGGAATACTTAGTACATAACAAAAATACACACACAAGGATCGTAATAGTTTAGTGTCTTTGGAAACTCGGAACGTAATCTTCTAATCGTGGTGAAAGATCATCAACATCTCCTATAAAGATCTTCCCTTTTTTTCCCTAAAACCTTTCTTTATATCCTGGGGAAAAGAAAACATAAAAGGGTGAGCTCAAATGCTCAGTAAGGGTATACAAAAGAAATAAAAATCATATCATATCTTTTTGAAAATCATAACCTGCAAAAGAGATCATAATATCTTAACATGGAACAAATCATAGAAGTGAAAATGAGATCCCCATAATCATAACGTAAAACTTGAATCTTTGTGGCATGCACACATAATCATGGAAAATCATTTCTTGTTAGTCATGACTCATTGCCAAGACTATCTTAGTGGACAAAGTCCCTTTCTGAACCGAGTTCACTCCTCGTTTCAGTCCTGTATCACTGAACCGAAATAACCTTCCGTTCCAGCCATGTCTATCTCATGAGATATAAAATCATTACCCAATGCATTGGAGGGAGATATAGGTCCCACCCATCTTATAATGAATCCTTTCTTATGTGTTCCACATAATCATAAAACATACATCATCGCGTAACACATGTAACAAAAATGGGATTCTTGAAACATCATGACATCATAAATCAATTAATATAAGATAAAGGAATTCATAAACATAATTCCATCACAAAATAGTCAAATCAATGTAAAAATATGGATAGAAACAGAACCCTTTATTATCTTAGATGGAAAATAATTTTGATAAAACACTTGAAGTGAATTCTTGAGGAAAATATCCTTTCTTCTTCAAAATCAATTTCTTTTCAAAAAACATCATGCAATTTTAAAAGAAAGAGATTTTATTGAAATAAGGCTTTATAAAACAGTAGAAATCCGTTCGTGCCGTATAAGTTAAAAAAAACATTCTTCGTACTTTTGTCGGAAAAGTAAAAAAGTACCTCGTACGACAAAAGATTCCTTTCATACATATTACTAAAAACTCACCGAAGGGTAAAAATGGATTTAAACAATTGTAGGTGGATGGAAATAATATTACATATTGATGAAACATGGATGTGGATGATAAAATACACCCCAGTGAATACTTACGAATAAACAATCTCGGATAAAAATGAGATTGTGATATTTCCCTTACCTTAGGTCCGATTTGCTTCGTAAGTGTCCGAACCTCCTGTATAATGATTTAAATCATGTTATTGACTTATTACAGAATCATATTCATTGTTATGATATCATATATGGTTCACTTATGACATTATATTACCCGTTCTTTTGTAAATTCCATGTTAAAGAAGCGTTTTGGGTAAAATCGTTTCATTTATCGTAGGTGTTTTGACTTGTTGTTCTTGACATTATTATTACTTATATCATGATTTACTTACTTCCAGAATATAAAATTTGATTTATATATCATATATATTCAGTATATATATATAATAGATAGATAAATGAAATGAAAAACACCGTTCATGGAGACGGTAGTCCGTACGTACGCATGAACGCTGTTTTTCTTTCTTTATTGTCTTGAATGGAAGTAAGTAGATGACATACATATATATATATACATAAATCCAGTATCATTATTATGTCATATATTTCATTAGTACTTATTATATATACTTTATAATCATTCATGAATGGTTAATCATTAAGAATGAATCTCATCGCGTCGTGGAGACGGTATTCCGTACGTACGCACGAGCGATGATATCATTTCCATAATTATTGAATTGAATTGGAGTGGATTATAAAATATATCAGAATCAATATGATGTTTTAATAACTATGTATAGTTATTCTTTACACCATTATACCCATCCATGTAAGGTGGTGGTGGAAAATAGATTACACCACGGCGTGGAGACGGTATTCCGTACGTACGCACGCGCGGTGATTTCTTTTTCCGTAGGATGGATAGATGGTGAAATAGGGTTGTTTAATACTTATAATAACATATCAGTATATTAGTGATACTGATGTTATTACTTCATAATGAAACAACCTAAGAAGAAGAAGTGGAAGAAGAAATAAAGATGAAAGAATTGGTAACGGTAATTACCTCTTCTTTGAAGCGCCTCTTTGAGACCTCCTCTTAGGGCACTAAAATTGGTCTTTGAGGAAGACCAGAACCTCTAGGATGTTTCTAGGGAAGTGGAGAAGAGATTTTGGCAGGGTTTGGCCGAGCATGAGTGCTCAAATTGGTGTGAGGAGGAGGGGGAGGAGGTGTCCTTTTATAGGGGAGGAGAGGGGCACCTTAGGAATATCTCAAAATATTATTTTATATTAAAGTCAAAATCGGTTTATAATGGTTCCAAAGGGTCTTATTTCGAAGCTAAAGTGGGGATGGGTCGAAATCCTATCAACGAATAAGATTTAGACAAGTTTAGGTTCTTATTTTAACCTTATCAATTAGATTTAACTCTAAGTTAAATAATTTAACTTTTACCGTGTCTTTTTGTTTTCTTTCACTATATGGTTAATAAACTTACTATAACATGCCAAAAGAACCCCAAATTGTCTATTATTAATACATATATCCTTATCTAAGTCATTTGGCCGAACCTTAGATTTTTAGGAATAAAATAACAATTAATAATATAATATTTGATTTAAAAACTCTTTTGTGTCAATTTTGACACTATTTGATATATGATTTTTGTGAAAGTCATAACAGAATTATATGTTCGAACCAAGTTGATTAAATCAACAATAATATATCATAGTAACCTAGAAAATTAGTGGAATTCATAAAAAGTCTCAAATTACATTTATTTTGGTGTTTATAACATCAATTATGTCAATATTTCATTAATAAGATAATTACTGCATCATCGTTGTGTCATAACTAAATTAAATTATTTGATGTCTAAAAATTACAAATA
This sequence comes from Viscum album, assembly GCA_963277665.1. NCBI lineage: Eukaryota > Viridiplantae > Streptophyta > Magnoliopsida > Santalales > Viscaceae > Viscum > Viscum album. The sequence continues at coordinate 380,591,128 of OY728147.1, forward strand.
AAATACCATAATGTAGGAAATCTTTTTATCTTTATAATGAATATTTATAGTCGAATTTATCTTATTTATAACCCCATATTAAAAATGATTTACTTATTAAACTTTGATTTTAACTATTTTAACCCTTCTTTAAATAAATTAATAATAAATGTCCTAATCTAATCCAAGTGGGCCTAAATGGTCATATTTTATTCCTAAGTTTGTTTTTGGTCGAATTACACTTGTCCAATAGAATTAGAACATGTGTTAGGATAATATTAATATCATATTTACCCTTAGTTACCTTATTTACTATTAACCGTGGTAAAAAAAAATAAAAAGTTACTATTCACCAAAAAATTATTTTCATCTCATTGAACCACATTTTAGTCCTTGATATTAACCGTGTCTCTCGGATTTTCGAAATTCCATTCACAGAAGCGGTAAAATTAAGTTTTATGCAAAATTCAGTTTTTAACCTACCACTTAGTAGTTTCACTATTCATCAAAAATTGATGTTTTTCAGAACAATGTCAAAATTTCATCCCAAGCTATATTTCATATTCCGAATTCAAAAATGAAGTCTATTTTACCAAATTCATAACATAAAAGTTGCATTAATTAATTTTATAATTAAATCCCGCTGTTAAAACAAATAGCGTGTTTTTAAGAAACAATATCTATCAAAAGATTGACACTTGTTTATGTCTAGTTTAAATGTGAAATTACATCCAATGACCAACATTGTATTAAATTGTAAAAATATATTCTAAATATACTTTAAAACCACTCAAATTAATGATTTATCACTATTAATTATTTCGATTAAAAAAGTTGTTTTTAATTATAATTTAGTAATTTTCACTATTCATCAGAATATGAAAGTTATCCGAAAAGTACCAAAATTTCACCTTAGGCTAAATTCGATACTCCGAATCC